>CM033437.1:162324004-164824004 GCA_019425775.1 Rafetus swinhoei
GTCATTCAGCTGAGATTTCTGATATGGCTGTGAATTATGAAAACACTATGATTGCAGCTGGAAGTTGTGATAAAATGATCAGAGTATGGTGTCTGAGGACTTGTGCACCAGTTGCTGTGCTCCAGGGACACACAGGATCCATTACATCTTTACAGGTATATTTTTAATTAGTGGGCATGACTGTCATTCGTGTAGTAGCTTTGTGTTAACATATTAATACCATAATTATGTTTAGTTTTATGCCTTCAAATTCAGTGTGAAAATCTTTGACCATATTAGTGTAAAACAGAAGGTAACATGTTTTTGTTGATCTTGTGATTTTATTTCACTTAGTAAGAATTGTAGTATTGGATAAAAATCCAGTATCGAACTTTGAGAAATGTGTGTAAGTGAAAAGCATTGACCAAATAGAAACAAACTGGCTGCGTCTAGACTGGCATGATTTTCCGCAAATGCTTTTAACGGAAAAGTTTTTCCGTTAAAAGCATTTGCGGAAAAGAGCGTCTAGATTGGCACGGACGCTTTTGCACAAAAGCACTTTTGCGGAAAAGCATCCGTGCCAATCTAGAACGCGATTTCTTATAAGAAAGCCCCGATCGCCATTTTCGCCATCGGGCTTTTTATAAAACAGTTAGCTGTCTACGCAGGCCTCTTGCGCAAATACATTTGCGCAAGAGGGCTTTTTCCTGAATGGGAGCAGCATAGTATTTGCGCAAGAACACTGACAATCTTACATTAGATCGTCAGTGTGTTTGTGCAAATTCAAGCTGCCAGTGTAGACAGCTGGCAAGTTTTTCCGCAAAAGCGGGGCTTTTGTGGAAAAACTTGCCAGTCTAGACGCAGCCACTTAGTGCTTCTGATCTAACACTGTAAAAGGCAGCATTCGGGAATCAATTTATTTTGCTGTTCTCTTGCCTCAGCCTCAGTAAGCATCCTGCCTAAGCTTCTAACTAACTAGAGTTTGGGCTCAGTGTAGTGTTTTAAAAAAAATTATGCAGTGCTTAAGTACTGTGATGGTCTTGACTTGAGGAATATACATGTAATTTTTTCTAAGTGTTCCAACATTGAACTGTAAAACATGTTCAAAAATTGCAAAAAAAGTTGACATTAAACACGTAGCTTTCAGCAGGTTCAGGTGTTGTGAAGAGGGGAAGCCAGTCAGCCCAATGTGGCTCTCAAATCACAGAATTCCACTTATTTAAAAAAAGCAAACTTGAAAGAAGGCACTAGTTTAGCTAAACATATAAACAAAATATTAGATACATTGGACAAAAACCATAAGCCTGATCTCAGAACTTTGATCAACCAAGCTACAGTGCTCAAAGGTGTGGAAACATTTCCGCTGAGCACCATACATATATCAACCTAATCTATCATGTAGACACAGGTAGGTCTACAAAAAATGTTTTTACATTGATCCATGGACTACTGCTTTTGAAGGTGGAGTAATTCCAGTGATAGGAAAAACCCATTCTACCACTGTAGTCTGCATCTATGCTGTGGGGTATAGCTTCCGTGCTGTAGCTGTGCTGTTGTAGTGCCTCCAGTGTAGACATGACCAGGATTGTTTTTGTTATGAATCATGAAAGCTAAAGTAATAGGATGCACTAAGGCCACATTTCCACTGACTGGAGTATTGACACTCTGACGATTGATCCTCAGGGTCCAATTTATCGGGTCTAGTAATGACCTGCTAAATTGAATGCTGAGAGCACCCTTGTCAGCACAAGTACTTGCTGTTATGAGGAGTAAGCAAAGTCGATGGAAGCGTTTCTGCCATCGACCTCCCACTGGGGGACTACCCGTGAAAATTGGTGCACGGTACGTTCACTCCAGCTATGCATTTCACATAGCTGGAGTTCCATATCTTGTATATATTTTGTCTGGCAGCGTAGATGTGGCTTAAGATTAGCTAATGTGTAAGTAGGACGACAGGTACCTGACTCTTAGTTGGTGGTCAGAGTCTGGGGAAATTCTGCTACCCATGTGATAAGAGCCTAGACTTCATGGCTCTGTTAATGTTAATACCATCTGACAGTGAAAGTTAGTTACTACTTTTGTATTTTGAGACCACTTAATTTAACAGTAACATTATAACTAAGGTTATTAACTCCAAACTTGTCCAGTGATAATTTTATAGGAAATTGTTCTGATAGGTCGGAGGGGGAGTGGCAGTTAGAGTGGCTGTTAAAAGTGGCAAGTTATTTTATTCTTTGTGGCTTTGACATGACTAAATTTTCCTTCAAAGTGTATGTAGGGTATTGACATTTAGTAAGTTCAGTTTTTTTGATTCTAGGTGCTTGAACTTAGGCTTCTAAATCCATAGGTGGGCACCTAATGAAAATTACTATGATCTTCTGACCTAACTCCTTCTCCCGCTTAAGTCAATGGAAGAACATTTTTGGTTCTTTATTAATTGAAGGATAATAGTATGGTAAAATTACGTTTTATTGCAGAGAAAATACTTTATACTGTAACAACAAATACAAAATAAAATTTAATATTTAGGGAAAACACATCTTAACTGTCTTACATCAACATACATTTTTAAATCAAAACTTTGATATTTAATTCTTGTCACATGGTTTGAATTTTCTCAATATAGAGATAAAAATAGACAAATTTCACATTCCACTTGTGTTAGGATGTTGTGAACATCATAGGGAAATATTTCTTTCAAATAACTATTTCTCAGGTTTAATATCAATTTACTTCAAAATGTACCAGTATAAAGTATTCTAAAAATTTATATTTCAGAATTAAATTGGTCTGACAGTCTATTAAGAAAAATACCTTGTGTGCTTGAGAAACAGCAATCCACAGTTTTTGGCTTTTAAAATACCCAACCATAGGACTCATATTTTAGGAATAAACAATACACGAGTGTATTCTGTAGTAGGTAATCCACACTGTACTTTCAATATTTAATGTATTTTACTGTGAGTGCAATATATTAATCATAGTCTTTAAAATTTTGCACATTTTAGGACCTAGTAATTCCACTTTTATTAAATCATAGAGCAGGTTTTAGAAAAAGTATTCAGTTTCCCACCAGGTCAGATTAGTTTGAGAGAGGAGTAGAAGGTTGTCATCTTTACCACGCACTTGTTTTACAGAAATCAGTAGATGATAAGCTCTCTTCTACCCAATTCTGTTTTTCTCCAGCACTCTGGAGTTGTGTGGGGATGTTCAGAGTAATTTGTTAATTGTGTAATCAACAAACGTTTTGTTGACTACATGATTAATCGATAAGGGTTAGCAGTGAAAGCACTCAGTCCCAGCTCACGCTGGGTCCCAGCATCAGCCCCTGCTGCGGGTCTACATTATTAAGGGACTGGGATGCAGGCAGGTTGGCTCAGTCCTGGCATCAACCCACAGTGAAGGTTGATGCTGGGTCCTGGCGTGACCCAGGATTGAGCCAACCTGCCTGCACGGCGGCTTCCCAGTCGCCTAATAATGCAGAGCCACAGTGGGGTTGATGCTGGGACCTGGCACAAGCCAGGACTGAGCCAACCTGCCTGCATGCTGGCTCCCTGTACCCTAATAATGCAGAGCCACAGCAGGGGTTGGTGCTGGGACCTGGCATGAGCCTGGGACCAAGCCAGCCAGCCAGTCCACTAAATAATGTACTTGCAGAGCCGCGGGAATGAAACCGGGGTTGTGTGTAGCTGATAGCGTTAACTGATAAGCACCTGCTGATTGTTAATCGTTTAATCGACTACACTATTACATTCCTAGAGATGAGGTTCTTTTTCATTCCTGCAGAATTTGTGGTGGTTGTTAGTATTGCTTTGTCTCAGCACTCCTTATACGTTACTTTTAAAATGCATAATGTGAGTAGGCTGGTGGATTTGTTGAGCATTTATATCTTACAATTGTGTTGAATTTTCTTGTTGGCTCTAGCTAAGCTTTGTGATTTTAATACTGCTTTTACAAAATTGCATAAGGCTTTTTGTGATGGGAAGAGTTGAAAAAGTTAACCACTATCTACGTTGCTTTTCACATCTCACGTATAGCTCTTTTTAAAGAGAGAGCCACCTGTGCAGCTTTGAATCAGTATTCTTAAAAGCATCAGTATGTAAACCTACATGTATGGAGCAAGTACCTAAAAATGGTTAGGTGATACTAGTTTAAGTGTGTGACCTAGTTAAAACAGAATTTATAACAAGTATCTGCTTAATGCAGTTTTCCTCCACTGTCTCTAGACTGCTGTTTGCTACATAGAATGAGTCACTGTCATTTTCAGTGAACTGCGGCAGTCAATTGAGATTTGTTTTTGAAAATGAGGAAACGTCTCTTGTACTTACCTCTTTTTTTCCTTTTAAATATAGTTATGTCTCGAATACACGAAAACCCAACTTAAAAAAGAAATTGAAGACTCAAAACTCTGTTTTCAGGACTTACAATTTTGTTGTATTTATTAATAATTGAATTTCAACTCTTCCTGTAATTAATAATTAAAAGATTAACTAAATTCTTTACAAATTCTTATCCTTACCCGTGAAATCATTTCAATCAGGGAACATTCTAATTTAAAAAAAAAAAAAAGGCTAAAATCTTGTAAACTAACATTTATTGTGTATGGTTTTAATTTTAGTTTAGTCCAATTGTCAAAGGCTCCATGCGATACATGGTTTCTACTGGTGCAGATGGAACAGTTTGCTTTTGGCAATGGGATGTAGATTCCATGAAATTCAGGTATGTCATTGGGTTGTGATTATTTTTTCAGCTCTCTTCCCTTTCTTGATAGGTGGATGGTTTTTTGTAATGTAAATTAACTTGTTAAATATAAATAATCTTTTGATGTTTACACACACAAAAGCTTAAAACATCTCACACTACAGCTTACATAATATATTTAAGTGCCATTAGACACTGCATTCATTACAAAATTATGGTTGAGTCATTCTCGCAGAATGAATAAACCAATTTGCTAGCTTCTTACAACATCAGAAATACTGTTGAAAAGGTAAAAATTGAAAGTCTTAATTCAGTATATTAGATTTGAGTGTTTCTGCTATAGAGTTGGACAGTCCTGTTCTGGGCCCCCTTGTTTTTGATCATCTCATGAAACTTGTGTGTGTGTTTGAAAAGAAGCTGCTATCATGTTCAGTTAAGAATTGCCACAATTTACAGTTTTGATATGCAATTCTTTTACTAAATTAGTAATTGGGCTATTCCTAGTTCTGAGTAGGAATACCTGATCAGAATAAATCTAACATTATTCTGTGGAAGTGTTCATAATATCTAATGCAAACTCAGTTCTCAAACTCTGGGTTGGGACGCATTGTGGGTCACAACACCGTTTTAATAGGATCGTTAGGGCTGGTATTAGACTTGGTGGGGCCTGGGCCTCATGGCCAAAGTCTACAACCTAAGGGCTTTGGCCTTGGTTTCGGGACTCAGGTTACAGGTCATCTGCCTGGGGCTAAAGCTGTTGGACTATGGCTTTGCCTTTCATCCTCACAACTGGGGCTTGGGCAGGTTCTGGCTTTGGTTCTGCCTCCTGGGGTCATGTAGTAATTTTTGTTGTCAAAAGCAGGTTGTGGATGATGAACAAACAAGATACAATTCTTGTCTTATGAGAGGTTTTTGTAAACAAAGTACACATGTTCTAAATTCATTAAGGTAATTAACATGGAAACATACAATGCCATTTTTACAGTTATTTTTTGGAGTAGAACAGCATTTCATTTGCAGGATTATTTTTCTTAATTAACAAAGTTGCACATATAACTGACTTAAAATTTTACCTTTCCATCTCTCTCAAGTCCATGTTTCAATATCTGTTTCATGACCATTCCAGTAAATGCTTTGCTGGTGATATTGCATCATCACAGAGTGTGAAACCACGCTTTTTAAATAGCCGTTGCATAACTTTGGACAACTTCAATTTTTGAGTCTTTTTATGTGAAGCTTTAGTATCCTGTGAAATATCATGCCCCATAGGCTGAGCTTCACGCGTGGTGCAGTGTCACCAGCCTACTACTTATTGGAATGTCCTGGATGTGTAAATCAGATTTGCAAAGGCGAGAAAAACCAAACTGTGGAGTACTCCATATAATCTCTGGTATTTGAGGTTGTGTATTCATAAATTCATGAATATATTTTTTTTAAAATCAAATGTACAGTAATTTGCCCCTGGAGAGAAACTGAGCTTACAATAATTCTGACTTCTCACAAAGAAAATATACATCGCTTTAGATCCTTGACCCTGGTAATCGTGCACGTGTTTGTGGCAATATGAACTCAGATTTCGGAAAATTGTGTTAACTTTTCATATTTACATTGCATGTCCTGATTTTTCAGCAACTTTTTTCTTTTAAAGTAATCGGCCAGTGAAGTTCACAGAGAAACCCAGACCTGGAGTTCAGATGCTTTGTTCTTCTTTTAGTGTTGGTAAGTTGTATGCATGTTGAAGTTGTCCATTTTTTTTCACTGATTTTACAGAAACATTGTCATTTTCAGCTGTCCTACCCTTGTAATTAAACTAAACTTATGACTTCTTTCCTTACGGTACAGAATCAGTTGTAAGGGTCTATATAACTTTCTTCCATTCTTCTTACAAAACCTTGTTTTATAGAATCACAGAAATATTTGGCTAGAATAGATCTAGAAGTTATCTATTCCAGCTCCTCCCCCCTCTCCCCCCTTGCTCTGAGGCATGCCCGGACCATCCCTGACAAGCTTTTCCATTCACTTCTTAAAAACCTCCAATGACAGAGATTTCACATCCACTTTCTCTTATATTTGGGTTTTCCATAATATGTAACCTAAGTCTGCGCCCCTGAGTCCTTCACTCTTGTTCCCAGATCCCTGTAGTCATTGCTGTTCTCGTTAGGGTTATACCTGGCAGTATTATAAATGTCAACGTGGATGAATAGCATGGGGTCACGGACAAATGAACCTCGCAGCCTTTCCATAATACCTTGGATGCAGGCTCCAGGGAGGTAGGGCATCTTCTGGGACAGCTGATCAGACCAGCAGGTAGATAAAATTCATCATCTGGGAAAGAATGGAGAAGACTTTCTTACGGAACTTGTTACAACTGGGCTTTTCAAATCAATTGGCCCCTTCCTATACTGAGCACATCAACTACTTCTGGAGCATTCCTTGTAATTAGGCAACAAGAGTGTAATTGTATATGCAATGTAGGACTCTTACGTGACATTATAGAACATGACTGATACGTTGCATTGATATTTCCATGATCTCTTGCATTTTCAGTGTGTATGTGTATGTATATGTGTGTATGCAAATGTTATATGGTATCAGTAATGCTCTGAAACATCATTGGAAAGACAATAGGTTGGAAGAAAGTATTGTGACGGATCTGCTGCTGCTTTTCTGTCTTATGCCTGGAGTGTGATAGCTCAGCCAGGAAGGGAAGGTTCTGTAGCTGTTAAGAGGACCTGGTTGGAGAGTGCTAAAGGTAGCTGTTCCAGGGGGGTGACTGAGCTGTGATTGCTGGAGTTTGGTCCATCTTCTGGTAAGAGAAATAGGACACATGTAAATAAAATACATGGTGTTGACTTCCTATCAGCTTTTCTCCAGTAACCAAAGCTGGCCCACTAGAATGCCCTGAAACATATGAACATTCTAATGGGGCAACAGAATACAGGCCGTCCTCGCTTTAAGTCCAAGATACGTTCCAAAAAACTTGGACTTATAGCGAAACAACTTAAAGCGGGGGAATTTTTTTCCTGTGGCTGACTTCCATTTGTACAAATTGGTTGGTTTTTTCCTCATAACTTAAGAGCAGAGAATGGGAGGACTTCTAATGCATCAGTTCTTACAGGCATCAACGACTTTAGTGTGGAACAGATGTATACCGGGGCGACTTATAGTGGGGGCGCCCTGAATCTAGAATGTGTAATGTGAGTGTACTGGCTTTGCATGCACTTTGCACATAGCTTAATATTTTATATCAGCGTTTCTCAAACTGTGGGTCGCAACTTTCAGGGGGGTCGCAGCGGGATCCGTTTTTTTCTTTTTCCCCCCCCTTGCATTTGCGTCTCCCTGGCATCTCCGGACAGTCTGGTCAATGTACCCCTGCCGCGTCTGGCGGGGTTGGGGGAGTGAGGAGCGCTGCAGAGTCTTGTGAAGAGGGGGCAGTTGCCAGGTGCCATGCTAGGGGGGAGCCGGGCTGGGTGGGAGCGGAGCACACACTGCTCTGGCCCACGTAACCAGCAGAGACTGGGAGCTGGCCACGTGATGCCTCCTCTATAAGCTGCAAGCTGAGGCAGCCGGGGCCGGGCGGCAGAAGCAGCCACTTTAAAAGTAAGATTGCTCCTCTGTGCAGTGCCTGGCTCTGCTGGGGGGTGGGGCGGGGGCTGAGGATGCCTGCCTCAGGGGGAGGGTGGAGTGCACGGGGATGGGGAGATGCTAGGGGGACAGGGAGATGCTAGGGGGACCTGGGTCTGAGGCAGGGGGGAGTGAACTGGGATGGGGCGGGGGCGGTTAGCATATTTCAGTGACCTATTCAACACGCTGAACACTCTTAATACTTCACTGCAAGGTGGTAATAATACTATTCTTGAACTCTGATAAATTGAAAGCATTTATTAGGAAAGTTGAACTGTGGCAGAGCAAAATGGAAATGTTTCCTACTTTAAAACAATTTACTGAAAGCAATAACACACATTAGTGAAAATGTGAAATTTTTTATTTTAAATCGCCTTTCTTCTTTAAAATTTCACTTTAAGAACTATTTCTCAGATATGGATATTGGAAAATTTGATTGGATAAGGAACCCATTCAATGCTAAACTAATAGCTGGTACACTCGCTACTACCGAGGGGGAGCAAATCATTGGTATCTCTTCTGACACTGCTTTAAAAATAAAATTCTCAACAATGTCTCTCTGAATTTTGGATCAGTGTGCAAAATGAGTACAAAGAATTAAGCGAGAAGGCTATGAACATACTGATCCCGTTTGCAACATCTTATTTGTGCAAGGCAGGGTTTTCTGCAGTTGCTGCTATAAAAAGCAAATATCGATCAAAAGTAAATGTGGAACGAGAACTGAGTGTGGCTATCTCGACAATGAAACCCAGATTTCAAAAATTATGCAACAATAAACAAGCTCATCCTTCACATTAAAACAGTGATTCCAAATTTGATATTTTTTATCTATTTCCAATAAAAATTTAGTTGTCTAAAGTTATTGGCATATTTATTTCTTGTCCAATCCTAATCGCAATAAAATGAGTAGCTTTACTCATGGAGCAGTGAGGGTTGGGGGGCTCTCACAAATTCATTTAGAATTGTAGATGGTCGTGGTATCACAAAATTTGAGAACCCCTGTCTTATATGCTTTGACTGTGTTTATTTCGGTTCCTGCTGATTGGATGAATTCTTTTTATAACAAAAGCAGGAGGAGGAAAAATGTGTTGTCACTGGAATTTTCCCCCCTTTGCTCTTTGCTATAAAATCTCTGTTTAGTAGGTATTTACAGTGAAGAATATACAGTGTAATGTTCTTCTGAAGTATGGAGAAGTCTTTCTAATCTAAAAAAGTAGATAATTTTAGGTGCTACTTTGTTTTAGAAAGTTTCCATTCTTATAGTTTTCTTTAATCTTTCATGTTAAAATTTAGTGATTTATACTTTTTCTTATTTAGGGATAAAAAGGATATCTTAAGAAAAATAGTTTTACCCCATATTTGCATAGTGATGGGAAAACAGTGAAGAACTTTGTTATTTGTTAGAATTATAATTCTATCATGTTCTACCTGATATTGTAACAAATGAAAATTCTTATCTGTGTCACTTTTTAATTATTGTTTGAATTTTCAGGTGGTATGTTTCTAGCAACGGGCAGTACAGATCATGTTATCAGGATGTATTTTTTTGGCTCTGAAACACCTGAAAAAATAGCCGAACTGGAAAGCCATGCTGTAAGTAAGATTGTTAAATCTGAAGGTCATCTACTTTAAAGTATTTTAAGAACTGTGTTGGGGCTTCTGGCAGCATTCCTCCCCACAGATGTGTCTTTAAGAGTTTACTGGCTAAAATTTTGCATTCTGGTCTGAAAATCTAAGTGACAGTAACTTGAATACTATCATGGATTTACAGTAAACTTCCGATAATCCGGCACCTTTAGGACCCAGGGGGTGCTGCCGGATTATCAGATATGCCGGACTCTCGGAAAGGGGGGCTATGAGGGGTCTGGGGTTGGATGCGGAGGCGGTGCTGCGGGACCAACCCGGCAGCACCCCAGCTGCTCTGCCCCGGGCACCACAAGTCAGCCGCTGCTGAAACTGACCAGCGGCTGACTCGGGGAAGCCCGGGGCAGAGCAGCTCCAATTGTCCGGCTGCCTGGAGCACTTCCGGGTTCCAGGTGGTGCCGGACCACTGGATGCCGGACAACTGGAGTTTTACTGTAATAAATTGAGGGAGCATATCACAATGTTGTTCGCTTTAAGTCGGTTTTACTTTTAAGTATGTTTCATACACCAAAGCTACCTTATACAGTTTTGCAAGTGTGAAATAAGGATAAATGTTGTTTGTTCTTGTAAAACTTCCAGAGCAGTATGAATGCAATTTACTAATGCACCATAAATCCAAGTACATACTTATGTCTTGTATGCTTAACATTAGAACCTAATATAAGACATAGGTGTGTACTTAATTTGTGGTGCATTAATAAATATAAGCTATACATGCTAAAATGATTATATTGATCACTTATAGATTTAAGTTTGCAATATTGTATTCTATAATTTGAAATGTAGTGACATTTTTAGATAATCATAAATACAAATAATGGTTATTTTCAATAAATATTTCATCTTATAATGTAAATAAGGCCACTTGAGTTGCATTAGTCTGATTCCTTGTACAGTAAAAGCTCTGTTATCTTGCCCTGTATCAACTGGAAAATCCTATAAACCGGCATTTCTGGTCTTCATTGAATGTCAGATTTATAGTCTAGTTATTGAGGGGTTGGCAGTCTACCTATCTGGCTGTGTGTGGCTCCCCAGAAGCAATAACATGTCACTGCTGCGCTTAGGAAGAAGAACAGTCACAGAAACTCTGTGCTACCCCAGGCCTGCCCCAAAAGCTGGTTCTGCAGCTCCCGTTGTCTGGGAATCGTGGCCAGTGGGAGCTGTGGGGATAGCCAGTGTGCAGAGCTGCCTAGCCACACCTTCGTCTAGGAGCAGCAGGGACATGTTACAAGTTGCAGGGAATTGCAAGAGGTGAGCACTGCCTGGATCTAGACTTTGAAACCCCTCCAGCATCCCAACCCCATGCCTTGATCCCTCACACCCATACTCCCTCCTATTCCTTCCACGTGCCTGGATAACAAAGATTTTACTGTATTTGACAGCACTGCTCCCAATGGGGCTTCCCTAATTACTTACAACTTACTGTCTACAGCAGTATTTCTCAAAGTAGGCTGCGGGCCCACTTTGAGAGAGCTGGTAATGGGCTGCTCTGATTCATTTATTTACCAGCTCCACAGCCACAGAGCCTTGCAGTTCTCCTTGACTGCAAATGGTGGACTGCAGCCAATGGGAGCCATGAGGCTCTGTGGCTGTAGAGCTGGTAAGTAACAAACCAGAGCGGCCTGTTAGCAGCTTTATGGGCCCACTTTGAGAAACACTAGTCTATAGTGATGCTTCCCAGTTTTCTCTGTCCAATTGCTCTCACTGGTAATAACTTCCTTAATTGCTAGCTTAAGTATTTTTTTTAACATCTTCCATGTTTATAAAAATATTTCATTTTATAGACATTCTCTGGGGCTAGATTCACATTTATATTGCTTTTGAAGTGTAGAGGAGCCTTAAAGCAAGAATAAATTACATGTGCCCTTACTTCATACTTGCAGAACTGTATAAGGAGGCCTTAGTGCAGTAGTCACCAACCAGTCGACCCCCCAACCCCCTGCAACGAGGAGCCCATGCTGCCGCTATAGCCTCCTGCCCCTCGCAAACTTGGAGCCAAAGCTGGCTTC
This sequence comes from Rafetus swinhoei, assembly GCA_019425775.1. Classification (NCBI taxonomy): domain Eukaryota; kingdom Metazoa; phylum Chordata; order Testudines; family Trionychidae; genus Rafetus; species Rafetus swinhoei. Next base: position 162,335,962 of record CM033437.1, read on the forward strand.
CTGCGGTGGAGGTGGGGGAGAAGTCCCGCAGCTCCGCATCAAATTCAGCTTCTCAGGAAGCGTGCATACTTTCTTGTCTTCCTTCCTCTGTGCATCGTGGAGGCGGGGGAGGGGGCGGTTAAGATAGCAGTGGAGGATCTGGAGCGGCTAGATTTCTTAAAGGAGCCGCACGTGTGCTTCTTCCAGCGCTGCCTGCAGATACTTCTTGAGAGATACTCATCCCTGGAGACCCACAGGTACCGGCCGACTGCTCCTGCCCCCTGGCCAGACCCCCACCACACCTTGCTCCTACCCTCTGCCCCCTGACCAAACAGTCACCAGCACCCTGCCCCCTGGCCAGAAACCTACACCCAGCTTGCTGCTCTACCCTACTTCCCACCCAGATTCTGCACCTGCATCCCTATCCCACTCACTGGCAGCTCTGTCCCACACACTGGACCCCTCATTTTTGGCCCCACCCAAAAGCCTAGGGGGCCCACAAAATCCACTAACCCTAGAACCGCAGAAGAGTTAATCTGGCCTGAAGCCTTGAACTTCAGTCCTACCTACCCTCCCTCCTCCTTCTCCTCCCCATGGGGCTGGAGTGCCAGGGGAGTGAGCTATCTCAGTTTGAACCATGTCAGTGAGCCTTGGGGGTTTTTGAAGGGGTTGGGTTTTTTTCATCTCACTTGTGTGGTCCCCGACTGATTTTTCTGTGCATCGGTGGCCCCCTACCCAAAATAATGTTCCCCACCCTACCCATAAATAAAGACAATGTAGAAACATTTTGTGTTGGACATATTTTATTTAAAAATGAAGCCTGGCTGCCAAGCCCCCATCTGGCTGCAGCATCATAACACCCCTGCACCTCCCATACACCCCATCCTTGAGCCCATCATACACCTGAACCCGTTGCCCTGAACCCCTCACATCCCCAAACTCCTGCACCCCCCCACATCCCTAGTCTTCTGCCACTACACTCCTGCACCATCCACACACTGCAAACCTGTGCCCTGAGCCCATCATACTCCCATCCCCACTGCCCTGAGCCCCTCACACACTCCAACCCAAACCTCTGTACCCCTCCCCCCCCTCCACAAGCCTGCGGCTTGCTTAGCACCTGACTTCAGCACCTGACCCCAGCACTTTCCAGCCTGGAGCCCCTCTCCCCTGGGCTAGCTTCTCCTCCACCTCCTCCTGCATCCAAATTCCCTCCCAGAACTTGCACCTCTCATCCTTTCCCACACCCAAATCCCTCATTCCCACCCCAGAACCCGCACCTCCTGTCTCAACCCAGTGAGAGTATGGAAGGGCTGGGGACAGCAAGCGATGGAGAAGAGGGGAATGGAGAGGGCAGGGTCTCAAGTAAGGGTTGGGGTCTTGGGGAAGAGATGGGGTAGATCTTGGCTTGTCCTGATATTTAAAAAGTGATCTTGGGTGTAAAAAGGTTCGAGAACACTGCCTTAGTGTATGAGAATTTGGCCCCTTGTTTTTATAGACATTGTGATCTTGGGCTCTCCCATAACACAAAAAGTTAGCTTCTCTCCTTTAGTTCTTGTAGATATTTTTGCTACTTCATTTGGTAAATTGATTTAGTAGGCCTCCCCTCATCTTCTGTAAGAACCAGATATCCACCCTCTGTTACAGGTGCAAAAGCATTAGAAGAATGTAGACCTGCAAGTGAATGTAGACCAATTCTTATTTCTTAATTTGTATAGTATCACATTTTTTTATTTATGCAAGTGTATATATGTCTGTGTTTGGGTAAAAGCACACAAAAGACCAGATTCCATGGGGGGGGAAGACCAGTGTTTCTCAAACTGGGGCTCCTGACCCAAAAGGCAGCTGCAGCAGAGAAGTAAGTGTGGTAATATCATACCATGCCATCCTTCTGTGCCATGCTGCTGGCTGGCGTTGGCAGTGCCTTCAGAGCTGGGCTCCAAGTTCAAAGCTGCCACTGGCTGCCCAGCTATGAAGGCTTCCCCCCACACACACCCCCAAAGTAACTTTGCAATCCCCCCACAACTCCTTGTTGAGTCAGGATCCCTTGGAAATCATGACATTAACTATTCTAAAAATCGATTTTGGTCAATTTCATAGGACCATGAATTTGGTAGGGCTCAGTACATAGGACAAAGATTTTTGGGGACGGATATGTTGCATCCTAATAAATCTTAACACATGAAGGTGTGGCGTATATAATGTATATCACGTGATTCATAAAATAGGTTTTGAGTTTTTGGAATTTTTTTTGTCATTCTCCTATGAAGGGTAAGGCACCTTTAACGCAATGAGTCCAGCTGTACAGGGCATTGAGAGAAAACTGTCAAATGTGACACCTCTGCATGTTGCCTTTAAAAGCAGATACTTTGAGGAGAAGAGAACACTTTTTTTGCCTGGTTAATCTTTGAAATTAATGTTTGAAACAGCTTAAAAATTTGGAATGTTAAAATGTGTGTCAATGGTGATGCACAAGTGGTCAGAGTATACATGAGGCCATCAAAGATGTATGCAAATTATATTTTACCTATAGATCTGAGGTCTAAATGTGGTTATTTTTTTCTAAGACTTATTAATTACTTTTTAAATACAATCTATCTTGCATCCCTTTTAGTTTTTTCAAATACTTTAACTTAACTTTCTCATTTTAATTATGTGTTTTAGGAGATGATAAAAGTTGATGAATGTTAGTCAGTAGAGAAGACTTCTAAAATTCAACCAATTTTTTAGCTTGGGTACAAAATCTATTTCATCATTCATTAATAAAAATGAATAGCTATCTGTATTTCATGTGTCTGACCAGGCGAGGGGGACGGGACGGGAACTTGCTTACTATGTGCAAGATTTTGCTCTAGAAACTAGTTCCTCTCTAGAATCTAGAGCAGTGGGTTATGGAATGTCAGGCACTGGGTCTCATTACTGCTAGGGGATCAAGTGACCATTAAGAGTGCTAAGACAGGTACCTGCTTGTCCTGGCATTGCAGATTGCACAGCAGACCCGGCTTCTAGGTGGGGAACAAGAGGCTGGGAGAGAATGCATAGGGCTCCACGCACTGCCCCTGCCCCGAGCGCTAGCTCCACACTCCTATTGATTAGGAACCTGCTTCTGACTGCTTCTGGGGTGCAGCATGGTCTCTGGTGCCAAGAGAGGCAGGAAGCCTGCCTTAGCACCCCTGCGGCACCACTGACTGGGAGCCCCACTCAAGGTAAGCCCTGCCTGCCCCAGCCCTGTCACACTCTCACCCAAAGCTGGAGTCCCCTCCTACATCCCAAAGCTCTTATCCTCAGCCCCATCCTGGAGCCCACAGTGGTCAAATTGTTGGGTTGTGAGCATCAATAATTTTCTTCAATTGGGTCAGGAGAAAAAAAGTTTGAAAACCACTGATCTAGAGTCTATATTTGAACTTGCACAGGATAGTGGATGTCCAAATTCAGATTCGAGTTAAATGCAACTAGGGTTGCTAATGGGAAGTTACTTGTTGATGGATCTCTAACATTTCACAAGTTCATTACAAGTATGCTAGCAAGATGAGTTTAAAAAATGGACCGTTCTTTTAAAAGCTGTAATTTAATATCCAAGTATTAGCAAATTCTACTAAGACCATTGTGTAAGGGATCTGCTGATCCTGAAATTATATGAACCAACTAGGATAAAAAAATTCTGCACTGTGAAACTGTTTAATCAAAATTGTTCTTAAATGGGACAGTTTTGTGCAGTGTGTTGCAAAAGATATCATTTTCTAGGACTTGGCTGATACTTTTTTCTAATCTTGTATTATAACTCCTTTTATAAAGATTATTACATGTATTTTTCTAAAAAATTACATTTTTTTAAATCAGGAACTTCACTTTTTTTAACCTGTCCAACTTTTTTCTTTTGTAGGACAAAGTTGACAGCATTCAATTTTCAAACAGTGGTGACAGGTATGTTGTATGACTCTAGATGTAAATATATCCTTTAAATGTTTTGGCATTAAATACCTACTGTCACATTCATCTGGAGTGCTTAAGTAAGAAAATCTGGGATAGCTAAAATTTGAAAGATGGACTACATTTTGCTAGAGTTCAGTGTTCATTTTAGTTTAAGCTCTGTGCTTTTGTTCCCTTAACTGTTTTAACATATCTTCCATTTGGATAAACTGATTTTTTTAATTATATGGGTAAATCTTATATTTCTAATAAGAATTACAGGTGGTCTTTTCAAAAGAACTAAACATTCACCTAACTCTGCTGCTTCCATTTCAGGCAGTGGTAAAATCCCCATTATCTTAAATGGGAACACAGTTAATTAATGCTAATCAGTTTTAAAAACCATACCCATAAATCATACAAAGCTACTGACTGTACATATATTTAAGCAAAGGACCCCATCTGGATTGTCCAGTTTGAATTAAATATGACTGGAAAGACAGACCAATATTTTAAGATTTCTGTAAGTTTTTTGTTGGGGTTTTTTTGGGTGCTTTTTGTTTGCTTGTTTAAATAGCTCTCTGGTGGTTTTTTGGAGAGAGCTCCTGAACAGTGGAGGGAAAAATGTTTGATTCGCTAGCTTCTGCTAGTGGGGTTCCCCACAGGAGATGGCTCTTTCTTTACTGCTGCCAGAATCTCCCCCTTCTTCCACCTCTCCCTAACCTCCTTGCTACACACATTCTCCTGTACCTGCTTCTTTTCTTCCCACAGCTAGAAATGTGCTGTATTCTACTAATGTCCTGATACATCACCCTTTCTCCTCATCTAAGCATCAGTTTCTCTGCATAATCCAGTCTTTCAGGGCATGCTTTCCATTTAACCTGTTTATCAGCTCCACTATTTCCTCCCCCACCCCCCCGGCCTTTCCATGTCAGATGCTAGGAACTCTACACTTCTGCACCCACTTGAAGCAGCCTCTCTTACTTGGATCTGAGGCTTCAGGGGGAAGTAAATAGTGGGAAGAAATGTATTTAATATTATCGTAACACCTTCAGGGTTCTCTAAGTGTTGGGACTGTGCAGAGACAGACAGATGTGTATTTCCTGTTCTAGGAATTTACAGTTTTAAGAAATAGACCTATTTGGTCAAGTATGCCAGGTATTGCTGTGATACTGCACTGCTGTCTGCTCAGCTATTTTTTCCCCTAATGGCTTCAGCAAGCCACCTTAATTTTACAATGTGTATTGGTCAATAAGTAAAAGCAGGGTCTGGAAATAGTGATTTCTTTCATAACATTCTTTCTGCCTCATGTATGATTTATTTAAAAAAAAATTACAAAAAAGCGGGGCTAGATGAAAAACACATTAACTGCTATTATAATAAAATGAATGGGTATGATCTTATTATTTTAAGTGCGTAAGAGAGACCAGGCTATGACTGACATACTGCTAAATGAAAAAGCTAGTATTTAAGTGTCCTTCAGTTCTCCTGGTATATATTCCAACTGTAACCATAAATTGCAAACTTGGTTTTCACTGGAGGCCTAGGTATCAGTGACTAAGAATGCTTTCATAATTTATACCTTGCCTGGAGGTTGCAGTTTTTCTTTCTAAATGTAGTTCTTTCCACGGTAATCCTGCCAGTTCTTAAATTTGACCTTAGGCTTTCTCTGGGGAAAGAAGTCTGAGTTGGGGTTGTTGTGGGTTTAAGCGTGGATTGGAAAGATAATTTATGGTTATTTCATTGTGTAGGTTTTAGTTAACCTTGTATTTATGTCCACAGAGCTCTGGTTGGGTGTATTTTTCTGTAGAAATACTGTAAATATCTATTTTTGTGTATTACATAACCTCTTTTACAATCATTTCAAGGTTCATAAGTGGCAGCAGAGATGGAACAGCTCATATCTGGCGTTTCCAGCAAACAGAATGGAGGAGCATCTTGTTGGATATGGCTGATAGATTACCGGGGTAGGCTCAGTATCTTCTATTTGTGTGTTCATAGAGAGTCAGGTACTTTTAAAGATTCATTATATCTACTGGGAATCTAATCTAAAATCTGCACCTTTTAATGTATATGAGAATGTGTGGTGTTTTTTGATTAGTGTAGTACAGAAATTTATCTTGCATATATGCCTTTTTTTTCCAGAAGAAAAATGCCCATTCTTTATTGAAGGCGGCTGCAGCAGCATCTGATTTCTTTCTAGCAATCCACAATCCATGTTCCTGTCATAACTTGATTTGCTTTTAATTAGCATGGCAGTTTGATTTTTTTCCCCAAAAAAAGTATTCTCTATAGTTTTCACCAGCATATAATGGCATCACAAATTGTTTTCAGAGTTTCAGAATGAAAATTCTGAAAATACAAATGTGCTTCTAATTTGAGAGAGTCAGTTTCATATGGATTTTATTTAAAAGGAAGTAATTTGTGCACCCTCTGAAAGAAATGCGCTAAATTTTAGCAGTTTTAGCTTTCCCATTCCTTCTTCAGAGGCCTACATTTAGTGAATTGAATTTGCTTTATTTTATGTCTCTCTTCCCCCTCTCCCCCCACACACACACAAATCTTTTTGATGTGCACATATAGAGACTGTGAATTAAAACACATAGAGAGAAGAGTAATTTAGAACGAGACCTCAGGACAGATCGAGACTCGGAGAACCTTGATTTCTGGTATCTCTATAGCTCATTCTGATTCTTAACTTATTCTAATAGATTTGTTATTGAATTGTTCTGTAACAACTTATAGAAACATCCCGTTCTCAAGAAGTTTACCTAATTTTAAAAAAAATGAAATAGGATATCTGAGCATCATTGAATAGTTTGTGGGGTTAAGTATAAATTCTTCTGTGGGTTGACTTTAGTGTTAATTTGTTTTAGACTCAAGAGTTTAATCCTTAGCTGAACATGTCATATTCTTAATATCACAAGATGGTTCAATTTTTGTTTTTATATATATATATATATATATATATAGAAATGAACACTTTTTAAAAGTTAATCTGATACTGATGCTGTTCTCTTTAAATAGTGACTCTTGTTCAGAAGAAGACAAATTTATGAAGCCCAAAGTAACAATGATAGCTTGGAATCAAAATGATAATTTTGTTGTTACTGCTGTGAATAATCATCTACTGAAAGTTTGGAACTCTTATACTGGACAGTTGCTTCATGATATGGTGGTATGTAATCTTATTTGCTTTTTTAAATATGCAGCATTTTACTTTGTCAGTATTAAAGGGGCATTTGCATGTTGAATTGGTCATTAAATTTGTTTTGTCTTCGAAGCTTGATTCGGAATATAATGCCTGCATAGTGCTTATTTAAAAATAAACCAAACCAAAAGCCCCACAGTTTCCCTCCCCCTGAAAAACCCCTCTCACCAAACCTGCAAAACAAAATACATCTCAGTGTGTACAAAGCAATATGAAACCTGCTTTCTCTGTGAAATAGGCAAAAGCTTGAGCTTTTCCTCCAATCAATATTAAATCCTATTTTTTAAATTAAGTAGGTATTTTGCCATCTTTGTTTGAATCCAGACAATGATGTGGTTCAAGAACAGTCTGTCACAGGGTGCCTTGACTAGGGATGCAAAATCCTGGTTAATTAGTCAACCAGTTAAATGTTAGGTAACTAACGGCTAACCTAACGTTTAACTGGTTGACAGATTAGCGGGATCTCATGGCTCCAATCCCCCAGATGGCCAGGCTCCTGCCCCCATCCCCTATGCTGGGGCTGGAGCAGCAGCCCTCTGCCTACATCAGGCTGCTCCTTGGGGAAACCAGTTAACCATTATCCAGTAAGCATTATCCGATAAGGATGATCCTTATCGGTGACCCATTCACCTCCCTAACCCTGTCTCTTGCCCCCATCTACTTGTTGATTGTCACTTTCAAAACTGCATTAATGTGGTGTTCTGTTAAAATTTCTCAGATTTGTAGAGGCATTTCTAAGGGTCTGAGAGACCTTAGAAGTCTAAGATTTAGTAGACTTAGTGATTGATGCATGAATTCTGAACTTTCTAACATTAATTGTAAACTTGTGATTTTTTTTTTTTGTATGCCTATATTTCCATATTAAAATAGGGTCATACAGATGAAGTATTTGTGTTGGAAACGCACCCTTTTGATTCAAGGATTATGTTATCTGCAGGCCATGATGGAAATATCTTTATATGGGATATTACAAAAGGCATCAAAACTAAGCATTATTTTAACATGGTAAGATCAAATTGTACATTCCTCCTCCTTTTTCAGCATGTGCAGTATGTTTGAGCAATTGTGATCAGTCTTACCCTTTCTATTTTTTTGGGCTTCTCAAATGGTAGTTTGACTTGATTTTGGTTCTGCGTTTCTTGAGAGCCCTTATCTTTTGTAGTTCTTTGTTAAATTTAGACAGCACCGCAAGGTTTAGTCTGAAAAGTAATTGTATTGTCAGTTGTGTCTAAGAATGCTACTCTTATTTAAGTGAGCTGTTGTAGTTCAAATTACAGTACATCCACAACCATAAATAAGTCTCTTAAAATGTGGACCTGTCTAACAGATAATTTAATAGCTGACTCTTGATTTTGCAATCTAAATATAATTTTATGTTCTTTTTTACTTATACAGAGAATAGTTTACTTATGGAAGAGACCTAGGGTGAATCTCTAAATTTCTCATACTCTCCTCTCAGCAGTGAAAAATGCACTGTTTGTAGGGGTTCATTGCTGGATAGGGCCTAAGCCTGTAATCAGATCTGCATGCTGCCTTTTTAAAGTCTGACTGACTTCAGAGAGATTCTGCAGGAGTTAAGGGTCTTTTAGTGCAGACCCAATTGCAGGATCACAGCCCTAATTATCATGTCAAGGGGAGCATTTAAAAAAAACGAACACAGAATTTTCACTAACATACAGTAGGAGAAACTTGACGTTCTTTTAAAATAACGGAGTCTCTGGTAGTTGAAGTTTGGATAAGGCTGCACAATGTTGCTTGTTCCAAAAAAATACAATAAAACCTACCTTGAGTCTCATTTCTTCAACCTAGATTGAAGGGCAAGGACATGGTGCTGTTTTTGATTGCAAGTTTTCATCAGATGGACAACATTTTGCCTGTACAGATTCTCATGGGCATCTGTTGATATTTGGTTTTGGGTGTAGCAAGCTGTATGAAAAGGTAAGATCAGCTTTCTGTTGACAGTAGCTTTTCATAATGATGACTAGAGTAGTAAATGCATTCACATGAAAAATATACTGTATTCTTGGATATATCCCATTTCCTATCTTGACTTTTTTTTTTTTTTTTTTTTGGCTTAACCAGTTCTTTTTCTCTTACTAGAATGTCTAAAATGCCAGTCTGTTCTAAAAAAAAAAAGAAAACACAAATTCTGTAAAAAAAAAAAAAGACAACTCTAGTTCCACATTTATCATTTGAGTTTTTTCCTAAATATACTACCTATTGAACGTGGGATCAAAAAGTAAAAATTGGTTACTTCCAGGGATGTTAGATAGTGGGTAATAGTCGACTAACCGCATAAATTCTTAGCGGTTAGTGGACTATTCTGTCATTCCTGAGGGCGGTGCTGGCAGCCAGTCTGCTCCAGCCCCACTCCCAGGGAGCCCTCTGCCATTCCGCGAGGCAACAGCGTGCCAGGTAGTAGCTGGTTTGTGAGGGGAGCCAGTTTAAAGAACAGCTCCCCTCACAGACTTGGTGCCCTAAACAGAGTTCGAACACAATCTTCCCCTCCTCTCCACCCCAAAGACAGGAGCTGTTGCTGGAGCAACCTTTGTTCACTGCCAACAGAGGCTGCTTCGTGGCAGCCTCCATTGCTCCTTCCCCATGCCAGCAGCCTCTGTCCACGGGGAGATTGGACCCCCTATGGACAGAGGCTGCTGCCACCCCGCACTACTGTCTATATATCAGAGGCAGCAGGTTAGCAGTTAGAGAACCATATGTTTGATGGAAACATAGCAAATGTTTGCTAAATGGTAAATTAAAAATGGAAATTTGAAATGCTGTTTTAAAGTAGAGTAGAACAGCAATTTTACTTAATATAGGATTGGAGATCTTTCAATTTATTATCCTCTCAATACTGCACTGAATATTTTTAACTGCTTGCCAATCGAAGTTCCTTCGTTTTGTATACAAAGGAATCTGATATAGTCAAAGCAATACAAATCTAGGATATCATAAGATATTTGTGTGGCTTTTTTCCTTTTGACAACTTGGTCTCTCCTATGTCAATTGTTGCAATAGAAGGTAAACTTTGTATAATTGTGTTGTACGTGCAGTTTCTTTAACTTATCCTTTTTTCAAGTTGACAATGTGCAAGCTTTGTTTCTTTCCAGATTCCTGATCAGATGTTCTTCCACACTGACTATCGACCATTGATTCGAGACTCTAACAATTATGTCCTAGATGAGCAAACTCAACAGGCACCTCATCTCATGCCACCTCCATTCTTAGTAGATGTGGATGGAAACCCTCATCCAACAAAATACCAGAGATTAGTACCAGGAAGAGAGAACTGTGCAGATGAACATTTGATTCCTCAACTGGGATATATAGCAACAAGTAAGAATAGTAATTTTAACTAGGGGATCTGTCTGTCTAACCAGACTTGAGAACCATTACAGTTTTAGGAAAAGATCTTTAGGTAAAACATAAGATTTATGTAGTTGGATTTTAATACAACTGTTATGTATTGTCTTGTACCATAAATATCTACTGGATATAATATTGTCTGTCTGCTCAAGTGTATTTACTATAGATTAACTTTCTGATTCTGATTTACAAAGAGGATATAATCACAGCTACTGCAGGCAGTGGTTTAGCTCAGACTGGAAAGGAGTGAGTTTTTTGGAATAAAAGATTTCGTCTTTCAAGTTTCTATGTTGATTATTAGTTTCCTGGTTATAGCAGCCACAGCATGGGTAATCAAGAATAAGTAAAGAATTTTAAGGAGTGCATCATGCTAAATATTAAAGAACTTGTGGCATGTATAAAATTTTAGAATTATTGAAGCAGAGTTTCTTCATCTAATTTGCTTTTATGATGTTTATCCAAACAAGGAAATGCAAATAGTAAGCAATGAAAATAGTCCTCCACATTTTTATGGTTTGTGTTTTTCATTTTCTGATTCCTGTGTGAGAGAGCAGCCCTTCCATATTTGGTTTCATGCTCCTACAGGGCATAAGGTTTTTTTAAAATCCTTAATCATAAATTATTTCTGTTCATTTTGGGTTTGATAACGTCTTTTTTTAAAGTATTAAGTAATATAAATAGTGATTATTTATGTTATGTTTCAGAATTGTCCTCAAGCATTCAATTTTAGAAAAGTTTAATTTTTAAGGTATGCTGTGAAGGTGAACAGAACCGCAAACTTCAGTTCTGTGGCAGTTAACCATTTTACTTGTGGTTTGCATTAAATTTGCCAGGTGATGGGGAGGTTGTTGAACAAGTGATAGGTCAGCAAACTGTTGACCAGGATGAACAAAGTCTGGAACCCAGCATTCTTGATGGCATGATAAGACAGTTACAGCAACAGCAAGACCAAAGAACTGGATCAGATCAAGAAGTTGCCCCAAATGGACTACAAAATGGAGAAGGAACACCCAGAAGAGGTCAGTAACTATTGGTAAATATTTGCTTAAATGTGGGAAGGGGGACAGTCCCTTTACCTGAAGAGTTTTGAGCTACTTTTGAGTATTAAACAGTCCACATGACTTTTAGTCTGTCTGTCTTACTGTTTTGGATCAAGATGTCCGATAAAACTGGGATTTTGGGCTGTGCCTAAAATACCTGCAGATACCTCTGTAAATGTTTCCAAAAATGTTGACTCTCCAGTTTATGGCACATATAATTTTAAACACATAGAAAGTATTGGTTTTTATTACATAGATCCTTAAATATGTAGCTACCTGCAGAGTGCTGTAATATTTCGCAATTTTTTGAAACGGTCTTTTTTACTTGTATTTTTCTAAAGTTTGCCAAAATGTCTTTTCATTAAGTAATGGTTTCTTCTCCCTTTCTTTATCTTGTGGACTTTAAGTGGATTAAAAATGAACATAGTTCTGTTCAACGTGTATGTACTTACGTGTTGTATTGCACATGGTACTTAGCTAGCTGTTGATGCAAAATCAGCAGGAAAATCTCCACAAACATCTCGCTTTCATATTGTGCTGCCTGTCACAGGGTTTGAAATAGCAGTAGAGGTAATGAAGATTTTTAAAACAGCTTGAAATCCAATGTGTATTTATCACCAGAGAAGATAATCCATTCTCAAAATTTGATTATTCAGTACGTTTCTGGGGAGCTTCCTTTTTTTTGGAGAATGTTAATATCTGATTTATTGTCAAATAAGTGGGGGAAAACTAGACCCCAAAGTTGTCTGGTAGCAGAAGATTTTCTACTCTACCATATTTTTTTAGGTTTTAGAAGGCCAAGTTTAGATATCCAGTCTCCCCCCAATATTGGTCTGCGTCGCAGCGGGCAAGTGGAAGGTGTACGTCAAATGCATCAGAATGCTCCCCGAAGTCAAATTGCCACAGAGCGGGACCTTCAAGCTTGGAAACGAAGAGTGGTTGTACCAGAAATACCACTGTATTTATTCAGGTGTGTGAAAATCTAGCTAGCTCATATGAAGGGCAACTCTTTTTTTTTTTTTTTTTTTCTTTAAATGAGATTGCTGTCAGTATTATTCCACATTTAATACCTTAATCTCCTTAATTCAGCACTATTAGGCCAGCACTAAAATGATCCTCTAGTGCAAACTGAAATTAAATGTTTTCAATTTTGTTCAAAACTGAGTTGAGAGAAGTCTTTAAAATGAGGGTGAAGGGAGAACTAATTAGTTAGAAAATAACTTGTGCAATTTAAGGATTTGCTTCAAACCATGAAGTATGTTCCAAAAGAATTGAAAGGGTAGTTTGGTCACTGAATTCTCCTAATCTTCCAGAAAAGTGAGGCTTATAGGGTTCCATTCACTAACTTAGAAGAAATAAAAAAATCTTTTGGGGACTCCTGAGAGACTCCTTTCCTGATACCAGTTGCTATTCATCAGCAATATAGGAGGAGCAGTGCCTGAACAAAAAGCAGCAAAAAGTTCTTGAACAAGCTGACTGCTGCTTTCATACAGGATCATTAAATGCCTAGGAGGAAGAGAAGTAGCATTTGTTCTGAGGATAAACTCCAGGGGGTTGTTAAAAGCTTTTGTTCATCCCAGTCTCAGAGCCTGGTGGCCGCAAAAAAGGAAAGTGGTAGAACGCCTGTTATCACCTGCTGGCACAGCCTGGTGGTTGTGGGGAGAAAATAGAAGCAAACCCCCCAGTATCAGCTAAAATTGGTTAAATCTACTTTTCTTGACCAGTATGTTTAAAAGAAAAATCTAGAGACCTTTTCCTTTGCAAACAGCAAGGCCTATCACTCACTGTACATGATGCCTGTTATGATTCAAATAGTTTAAATATGGTGTGTAAGGGAGGTGAGAGATGCCTATATTTGGACCTACTTTTATTGAAGGGACCATAGATTGAAAAAGTGGGAAGGGAAGAAGAGATATTTCATCCTGCAAGAGATAGTGGTGAATTTGAAAGGAAAAATCCTCTTGCAAACCCTCTTATCAACAATGTCTGCCAATGTGTGAGGAGAGCTTTTTTTCTTTATAAACGGATGGTACAGGTTGTACCTCCCTAAACTGTGGCTTTCTGGTCCAGCAACCGCAGACCTTCCAGATCATAGATGTTCTTGGACCAGAGAGCTCCGGGAAAGGGGGGCTGGTGGCGGCAGGCCAGAAGGAGGCAGTAGCAGGGAGAGACAGCAGTCTGGGAAGCCAGTGGTAGGGAGCCTCCCTTAATCTGGCAAATTCCCTCATTCAGGACTAGTCAGGTCCCAAGGGTGATGGATCAGGTAGGTCCAATCTGTATTCCTTTTTTTTATCATTATTGTGGCTTTTGAAGAATTATGCTGGAAATCTGAGGTGTCTTCTAAGACATATGCAGTTGTCAGCTTTAGATTCCCAAACCTCCACTCCTGCAGTTTCCATTGGGAGAATGTATCATAAGAACTGACATCTGTGCTAATTAGAGAAGGAACTAAATAAGAAATTTTGTCATTCTACAAAATGTGATGGGGTGTTTCTTGTATTTTTTCTAGTATACTAATTCACCTCAAAGAAATTGTATATAAAAATAACCCTAAGTATTTAGAAATCATAGAATTTCTCTGTCACATTATAACCATTCCAAGAGAGGTTAAAATATGGACATTTAAACTGTCCAATTTGCTAGGTCCAGTGCTGGAATATAAATTATTTTAAAGAAAACAAAACCTTTAACTACTCAATTTACTTTCAGAATTGAGATTCTATTTTTGTTTAAAAAAATCTCTTGTAGAAAACAGAAGGAGTACCGGATTGCAAAAGGAGAGGAGGAAAGAGTGATCTATGCAACAGAGAAGAAAAAGAAGACATTTCAGTTTTCAGAAAAGGTATGGAACAGGTATAGTGAATGATGAGTTCTTAACTTCTGCATGAAAAAGCCACAAGTTAAAGTACCTACAGATGTCTCTGAAGATACCATCTTTCAGGGTTCTTAGTGACCCCTCTGCACACTTTTTCTGTGGTACATTTTTATTTTATGGCTACTCCCTTGAATTGGCATTTATTCTGGAAGCTTCATCTTCCATCATCCTGGAACTGAGTGGATCTCCTTTGGCAGTTTGACAGTCAAGATGGCCTGGGTTGGACTTCAGGTTGTTGCTATTGTATTCAATGATTTAAGATTTTATAAATAGGGCAGTTTTCCCAGTCACATATAGTACTAATGAGTGTAAACACAGTGGCTACGTCTAGACTGCATCCCTTTTCCATAAAAGGGATGCAAATTAGACGTATCGCAATTGCAAATGAAGCGGGGATTTAAATGCCCCCGCTTCATTTGCATAAACATGGTATTTTTGCCGAGCTTTGACAGAAAGCGCTGTTTAGACGCCATGATCTGCGAATTTTCCGAAAGATCCCTTATTCCTTCTTTTAAGAGAAATAAGGGATCTTTCAGAAAAGGCTTTATTTTCCGCAAGATCCGCGTTTGACTGGCGCTTTTTCCACAAAGCCCGAGCCGGAAAAAGCAGCAGTTTATGCAAATGAAGCGGGGATTTAAATCGCTTCATTTGTAGCATCCCTTTTACGGAAAAGGGATGCAGTCTAGACGTAGCCAGTGTGAATCCAACAAGATGGTATCTTCAGAGTTAATTTCTATAAACTCAGAATTATAAGATAGTGTCACTTGTCTCTTTTGCAGCTTACTTTCTGGATTTTAAAGTATTTTGTATACAATCCATTTCAGGATTGTCAGTTTTTTCCATTTCTTTTCATGGTCCAACACAATATAGAATGGTTTAAATTGAAAAACACAATTGTAAAATTAAGCCAAAATTGGCAGGGGGATTTGGTGATAGCAGTAACTACATATAATACCTAACTTTAAAAAAAAAAAGTAGACCTTCAAGTTGTTACGCTAATAAATGAAATGGTGAATTTGCAACAAATTCTGTTAGGCTGTAAAATATCAACTATTAATTTATATCAGCTTCTTTAAAAATGGAACCTTCAGTGGCCTGCCTCTTTCTCAAATTCAGAAGAATTGTATTTTTTGTTTTAATCTATGTTGTACTGTCAAAATAACAGCTTATTTTTATATTTATAACAAGCCTTGTTTTTACTTTTCTTTCTTTATAGCGCTAATGATTTTATCTTTTCATATGACTAGGGGTGTTAATGTGTACTCTTGTACACAGTTAACTGATAAGCCTGGGCTCATTAACCAACACAGTTACATTCCCCTTCCCCCCAGTGTCCCCACTGCCTCTGTATCAGAGGCAGAAGGGAGGGGAGGCGGGAGCTGGTGCTGGCTCTTTGTTTGTGCTAGCTCTCACAGAGCCGCCTGCCCTGCCACCCCCACCTCCCCACCATTACTGTCTCTCTCTCAAAGGCAGTGGGAGGGGAGAACGGGCGAGAGCTGGTACACAATGGGAAACTGACTTTCAAGCTGGCTCCCGCAGAGCCGCCTGCTCTGCTGTCTCTGTATCAGAAGCAGCAGTGCGGAGAGGTCGGGGGACAGTGCTTGTGGGGAGCCGGCTTAAAAGCCAGCTCCTGCCTGCCCCCCATGTGTAAACACTGAAGATTTCAGTAGTTATATTTTTACAAAAATAAACATTTGTTAACATCCCTACATATGACATACAAATTTTACTTTAATTTCATAAACTGGTTCTTAGTTCCACAGCAGATAATTGAACTACAGAGTAAACTAGGAGTCTTATTTATGTAAAAAACCATAGCTTCACTACACAGCTATGATTACTGTTTAAATCTTTTTTTTTAAATGTATGTTAATAGGAGTTATGATCTTGATGCTACTGTAAGGTGTACCACATTTTAGCAAAATAGTGGGAACTCGGAGGAGCTTTTAGAACTCTGCAGTCTCATATGTTTATAATATTTGTTACAAGTCAATAAAATGTTTACTTTCATATTGTAAAGCTGTATTTAATTTTTATCTATTTAAGCTGTTTTAACAGGGTTTACAAATCTTTGACATGTAAATATGAGACAAAATATAGCCAAGTTTGTTCTTGCTTTAGTCTAGATTTTACTGGAGCTTTTCATTAGGCCAGCATGGTTTTAATGGATTCATTTGTGAAACATAAGTTGCATTGGATGTTGTTAATTGTGGGATTGCTCTCCTGTGAGAAACTATATTAACCATTGGGATAGGGGATTCAGATGGATTATGTACATGAAAGTCTATGAATAATAGCAATTTCTTCTTTGAGTGATTGCTTATGTCCATTCCATGTAGGTGTGCATGCGTCATCAGAAGTTTTTCCCTTTGCAGTATCCATTGGGCCAGCGGGAAAGCCCCCTGGAGTGGCGCTGCTATATCGGCTAATATATACCCCTGCTTGGCGCTCTACCCCTTCAGTTCCTTCATACCGCTCATGACAGTCATTGTAACGTGCTTTTGCTTTTGCTCTGCAAGTGCCTCTTAGCAGTTTTACATAGTGTTCTAGTTCTTTGTTAGTTTTAGCAGTTCGTTGTTCTTATCTAGTTCTTCAGTAGTTAAGATGGGGGGGTCGCGAGCAACTTGGGGTGGGGGGTCGCGGTATCACAGAGTTTGAGAACCCTTGAGTTAAGTGTTTTACTTTGGACTGAACGATCAAGTGCAGAGACGAGGCTCGCGCTGCATCCTCAGTGCGTTTGGCAGGGCATGTCTGGGCCCCAAGGCTTCAAGCCCTGTGCGGAGTGCCAGACGCCTAAGCCCTACGGAGATACTCAGCCTGCCTTAAGTCCCTTGGGGAGGCTCATTTGTCTGAGGCTTGTAAAATCTGTAAGGCCTTCAAGCCGTGCACCAAGTAGGAAAGAGTATCTCACTTGGAGATTATACTTATGGAGGTGGCTTTGCACCTGGCACTGGCCTCCAACCCAGCTCCAGCAACCTAAAGCGCACCAGCCTTGATGCAGGGAACATCCAGCCACTTGCATGCCTCCCCGGTGCTTCGTAGGCCTCGGCACCGGTCTCAGTCCTAGAAGAAGAGGGGACTGAGCAGGGGCAGGTCTCCTTCAAGGCACACACCCTCAAGTGGGGCACACAGCACCGTCAAGTGCTGCACCTGGACCATCGAGGTTGGGCCAGCACCGCTCTAACCCACGACGAGTTTCCAGCCCGGCAGGGGACTTCCCAGAGCCCGTCACTCCAGAGACTTACGAGGCGGCAAGAGACTTGATCAAGCTGTCTTCCTCCCTGACCTTGGCACCGGGTCTAGCCAAGGAGTGCTAGCTGGGATGGCACCGACTCTTGGCCCTGGAACCTAGTGCCATGGGCCTGGAAGCAAGGGGACATCACCCCTCCGTCCCAGCGCCTGCAGCTTCAACCCCAGCACCGGGCGTGGGACCACCCTCAGCGTTGGCACCAGCTGCAGCTTCCACTCCTGTCCATGCACTGGAGCCAGCACCAGTACAGGGTCCTCAGGTGGTACTGGCAGTGGCACCAACTCCTGCAGCAGCTGTCCCCTCCCCACCAGGCATACTGGCGCTGGTCATGCCCCTTTCTCCTTCCCAGCACCGGGGAAAGCCAGAGCTAATGTCCCGGCACACCCCAACTGGGAGATCATTGGCTGTGACCACACCACCGTGGTCGACCTCGGAGTACACGACCAAATCAGAGACGGAGTAGGTATGATCATCCGGGGACTCCAGGTCCAGGTCATGGCACCGCAGCACCTCCACGCAACATCAGCAGCAGCAACAATGGCCCCAGCCAATCCCGGTGCCGGTGCTACAGCAGTCCTGGCCCCCACAAATGCAGTCCCCGGCTCAGTGGCCCTTTTGGACTCCCTGGGCTTACCACTAGAGCCAGGGTGCGGGCCTTTCTAAATCAGAGTCGGCCTTTTCTGGGCCTAGGGCACCCCCTTCGGCAACCCCACTGAGTCAATCCCTGACATTGGGACAGTCCCTTCCCCTCGGCCAGGCCTCCCCGAGATCCCCCTTAGAGAGAGGGGCCCCTGCTGCTCATCCCTCCACTGTGGTCTCATCTGTGGCCTCTCAGGCCACCTCACAACTCTGTAACCCTGAGGGGGCAGGTATGAAAGGGTCCTCGTCCTCCTCACCAGATGACACGCTCGATGAGTCTCTCCCCTCCATGCCTTCCATGGACTCGAGGTCCCCCTAGGAACTCCTTCATCACCTGGCCCAGAGTCTGGGGGTTCAGGTGGAGAGGATTCAGACCCCATGGTTGATAACTTACAGCCCAACACTCTTACCAGAGTAGCATTACCGATCAACAAGACCGTGGCCAAAATCAAGAAGACCCTCTGGCAAACCCTGGCCTCTGTCCCACCTACGGACAAGAAGGTTGAGCAGAGGTACTTTGTGTCACAGGAGGGGAATGATCACCTCCTCCAGGGTCTCTGGTCATCCAGATGGTGAACCCAGAGGCAGAGGCAGGGCCAGCCGGGCATCACCCCTAAAAGTAGGGATGCCAAGAAAATGGATCTCTTGGGCAGAAAGGCCTATGCATCTGGGGGTCTTCAGCTCCATACAGGAAACTAGCAGGTCCTGCTGAGTCACTATGTGTATAACAGTTGGGCGACCATGGACAAGTTTGCCGAACTGCTCCCAAGGGACTCTCAATCTGAGTTTAGAGCCCTCATGAAGGAGGACAGGATAGTTTCTCAGGCTGCCCTCCAGGCCACCCTGGACAAGCGTTCTTTGATAGGATATCAAAGCCTTGTGGATAACAGAGAAGAGGTGGACGTGGTATACCTAGATGAGGGCTACTCAACTTTGAAATCCCTGGGGCCCACAAAGATACAGTGCATGCTGAGGGCCGCAACTGAAGTGTGGTTGCATATACATGCAAATAGTTTTTCACACTGATGGGCATGAATACAAAGCACTTCCCACAATGCCCCGGCACCTCCTCCCTGGGGCTAGAAATGCCGACACCCTGTACCTGTCTGTTCCAGCCAGCCTGTCCACTTGCATCTTTCAATACTTACCCTACATGGGAGATGCCTCACCGTTGTGGAACGTGTTCCCAGTGGAGGCCATGTTCAAAGGATCTTACTCACAGGCCGCGTGTTGAGCCCCGTGTAAACCCAAATTGCACCGGGGGCTGCAAACAAATGGGCTGCGGGCCGCATGCAGCCAATGGGCTGCGTGTTGAGTAACCCTAACCTAGACTTTAGTATTTGACATGGTCTCACACGACCTTACCAATAAATTAGGGAAAGGCAACCTAGATGGGGCTACTATAAGGTGGGTGCATAACTGGCTAGATAACTGTTCTCAGAAAGTAGTTAAGGGTTCACAATCATGCTAGAAGGGCATAACAAGTGGGGTTCCGCAGGGGTCTTTTTTGGGACCCGTTCTGTTCAATATCATAATCAATGATTTAGATGATGGCATAGAGAGTAGGATTATTAAGTTTGCAGATACCACCAAGTTGGAAGGGGTTGCAAGTGCTTTGGAGGATAGGGTCATAATTCAAAATAATCTGGACAAATTGGAGAAATGGTCTGAGGTAAACAGGATGAAGTTTAATAAGGACAAATGCAAAGTACTCCACTTCAGAAGGAACAATCAGTTTCACCCATGAAGAATGGGAAGTGACTGTCTAGAAAGGAGTTCTGCTGATAGGGATTTAGGGGTCATAGTGGACGACAAGCTAAATATGGGTCAACAGTGTGACATGTTGCGCAAAAGCAAATATTATTCTGAGATGCATTAACAGAAGTCATTCTTCCAATCTACTCTGCACTGATTAGGCCTCAGTTAGAGTATTGTGTCCAGTTCTGGGCACCCCATTTCAAGAAAGATGTGGAGAAATTGGAGATGGTCCAGAGAAGAGCAACAAAAATGATTAAAGGTCTAGAAAACATGACCTATGAGGGAATACTGAAAAAACTGGGCTTGTTTAGTTTAAAAAAGAGAAGACTGAGCGGGAACATGATAGCGGTTTTCAAGTATCTAAATGGGTGTTACAAGGAGGATGGAGAAAAATTATTCTCTTTGGCCTCTGATGATAGGACAAGAAGCAATGGACTTAAATTGCAGCAAGAGGTTTAGGTGGGACATTAGGAAAAACTTTCTAATTGCCAGGATGGTTAAATACTGGAATAAATTGCCTAGGGGGGTTGTGGGATTTCTGTCACTGGAGAGATTTAAGAGCAGATTAGACAGACACCTGTCAGGGATGATCTAGACAGTTCTTGGTCCTGCTATGAGGGCAGGGGATTAGACTTGATGACTTCTTGAGGTCCCTTCCAGTTCTATGATTCTATGTGTTGCTCATGTGCATTCCAAATCCCGCCCACCTCCCCCTTCTTCTGAGTGGTCTGATAAGAAGGAACCAAGGCGGTGTATATTGGCCGATACAGCAGCGCCACACCAGGGGGCTCCACTGTTGGCCCAACGGATACTGCTAAGGGAAAAACCTCCGACGATGCGTGCACACAGTGTGCATACACTTACATGGAACGGACATGAGCAACACATCTTGAACAAGTTACGAAGGTAAGTAACTGTCTTTTCTTAAAACCAATCTTGTATCTTAATTTAAGGCATCAAAATCTCCTGGATTAATTTTTTACAGATTTCTGTTTAACTGAAGCCATTTCTTTCAGTAAATGCATATAGTATGATGGAAATACTGGTGCTGCTAAGTCATTTTAAAAAATTCAGTAATGTTCTTCATTTGTAACTCTGTTTTTACTTCTGTATAAATTAGAGTGATTCTGAAGCTTCGCTGATACAATCAAAGCGTAGACTACATAGGCGTAAATATGCAAGTTATCGAACATGGAATAACACAGAACAACTTAATTCATCTGATGAGGAAAGGGATGACTGTTTTGGCTTTATAAACCGGGTGAGTGCTTTTCCAAATTCTCTAGTAACTGGAGTTAGTGGAAAGTATCCTCACAGTTTGATTAATATATATAGCAGATCTATATTTTGAGAGTTTGTGAGTCTGTCTGTTTTTTTGAGAATTCCTCTTAAACGGTAAGAGCTATGACCACCAAATTTGGTATACAACTTTCTTTTATCATAACTTAAAGCAAAGTAAGGATTTCGTTATGTCAGGAAAATGGTATGTGCCCAGGATGGGATTGCTTCTCATAAAATCATACAAAAAAAAGAGACAATCACTAGGCAATAATTTTTAATGGGAGGCCACATCAAGATTTTGAAAAGTGCTCAAGGGTCGCACTCTTCCATATTAATGGAGGAGCCATGGGGTTTGGGATGGAGGTTGGGTGAAGGAGGTAATTGTGACCTCAGTTATGGGACTAAGGTGCAAAGGTTTGGGTTGTGACCTTGGGCGAGAGTAGGTTGTGACTGGGGAAGGGGATTGGGTGCAGGATCTGGGAGAGGATATGGGGGCAGAAGATCTGGGAGGGGATATGTGGGATAGAGGGGGCAAAGGGTTGGGGTGCCAGAAGCAGGCTCTGGCTGGGAGACTTACCTGCTTGACTCCCAGCTAGCACCCTTCTTAAGCAGACCCCCTGCTTGTCCCGGGGGCTATATGAGTTTTGAACAACTAGGAGCCTGAGGGAAATGTGCGGAGGGTGCTTCCCAAGCTGCCTGTTGATAACAGGCAACTCCCATTGGCTGAAACCAGCCAGTGGCATTATGCCGGGGGTTGGGGACCAGTGTGTGAAGGCTCACAGCAGTTCAAACAGAACCTGGCAGCAGCTTGTCTTAGCAGCATGTGGTGGGCAGGCAGGAAATCTGTCTGAGACTCCTGCTGCATGCATGAGCTGGAGGGTATTTTGCCCAGGCCTGCTTTAGCCCATGGCTGTAGGGCATGAACAGAAGTTTCCCTGTAAGTGCTGCTCCTGGTTGCTGTGGTAGTGAGCACAGCAATGAGAGTCTTGCACCTTTCAGCGTTTCCCCTTAAATGCAGACAGGACAAGAGCCAGATATGGGAGATTGAAGAACTGGGGCTGGGAAATAGTGGCATTGAAGCTAGGAATGTGAACGACTAGTCAATATGCTAGTCAACTAGTCATTCCCCCTCTCCCGCCTCTGCCTTTATTAGAAAGAGGCAGTAAGTGGCAGGGAGAGGAAGGGGTGCTTCAAAGTGGCAGCACCACGTGGCGCCTGGGGCCAGCTGGGAGTCTCCAGCTGGCCCCGGGCTGTAAGCAGTGTTTCAAAGCTGTAGCACCGCATGGAGCTCGGGGTCAATTGGGGACTCAGAGTCCCTGGCTAACCCCAGACTCCATGCGGTGCTGCTGCTTTGAAACACCATGGGGAGCATGGGGCCAGTGCGGGACTGCTTGAGTCTCCCCCTGGCCCTGAGCTTCCTGCAGCGCTTTCGCCTTGCCCTGGGGTGCCTTTATCACCCTTATTGACTATTCGATTAGACAACTAATTTAAATTTTACATTCCTAGTTGAAGCCAGGGGGAAGAGGCATGCTATAGGATTGAATCAGGATCATATACTGAAGATACTATACCATAGGAACCCTGCTTCATCTGTTGCACAGGCTGAAAAGTGTGTAGTGAATGAGGCAGGAGCAGGGGTGGGCAATAATTTTTAATGGGGGGGGGCCACTCCAAGATTTTGTTAAATGGTCAAGGGCCCTGTGGAGAGGGGGCATGTGGTCTGGGACAGCAGGTGTTGTATAGAAGAGAGGTTGGGATAGAGGACTGGGGTGCAGGAGGGAGTGTGGGGTCTGAGAGGGAGTTTGGATGAAGGAAGGGGGGTTATAATTTGAGGCAGGGATTTGGGGTGCAGGGTCCAGGAGGGGTTATGGGTGCAGGAGAGGATTTTGGCCTGGGGGAGGGGTGCAGGAAGGGGTGCAAGGTCTGGGAGAGAGTTGTGACCTGGAGGAGGTGGGCAGAGGGGATACAGAGGGTTTGGGTGGTGGCCTGGGGCAGGTAGTTAAGGGGCGAGATGGGGTGGAGGTGCCAGAGACAGCCTCTGGCTGGGAGGTGCTTACCTAAGTGGCTCCCAGCCAGTAGCTCTGTAGACTCCATTCCTGTGGGTTGTTCCACGTGGCTCTGCTCTAGCACAGCGAGGGGAGGGAGGTGAAGTGAGGAGACTTCATTCACTGCCCCTGCCTTCAGCAAAATTTCTCAGCTCTTATTGGCCTGAAACTGGCCAGTGGGAGCTTGGGGGTTTTGCTAGGGGCCGGGGACAGCGCACAAAGCTTTTCCTCCCTGCCCAGCTTGCAGAGCAATTAGCCGTCTGCTGTTTAAAGTGGGTGCTCCTACTCTGCAGTAAGGGTGCTAGCCAGGCGGCCGGGGGCCATATCTGCTGGCTTTGCAGGCCGGATCTTGCCCACTAGCCACCTCTTGCCCACCCCTGGGCAGGAGGATGCAGGAGTAAAGGACAGTATTGTGCCTAAGCAGTTGAGTGCTCAGGTAACCTTTAATTCTAGCATTTCCTTATCCTGAGTGCTTAACACTGCAACCTTAACAATTTTCTTCAACATATGTTATGTGTAGTATACTATAGAATATAACCTGAATCATGACTTGTTCTGATAGCCCTCATGTTGATATCCAGTTACTAGGTCCTTTTTTTTTTTTTTTTAAGGCAGTCCTTCACAAATTCACAGTGAATCTGCTAGGAATCTGAAATTCACAGGAGCAAAATTTGGCAAAAATTGCAGGAAATGCTGAGACTTCTGCAGTATATTGGAGGATATTTTACATACCTTGTAATCCATTATATATTTAAAGATACACTGATTTACTTTACAAAGTTATTGAATACAAGGCCAGTCAATATGTTGAAAATCTGTACAAAATATTTAAGGGAAACATCTATAGAAATTAGAAATCTTCTGTTTTTATGGGGAAGAGGGAGCATGATAGTCTTTTTTTTTTTATCTTACACCCCATCTTCTACTACTTTAAATTCTTCTTTTGCATGCTAAGTGAGCCAGGTCCCATCGTACATTGACTTCATGAAAATATCGAGATTCTAAGATGATGCAGACTTGAGTATTAAAATCTTGCAAAAGTGTGTGCAAAGAATGCTAAGGTATTCACAGGCAAAACAGTGCAGCTACCATTGGGTGCGGGCTTGGAATGTTGTAACAGTAGTAGCCTTGGAATGTTGTAACAGTTCTTATAGTGCCTTTGTTTCTGTACAGTCTATCCACACTGAATAATTTAATATGCAGTGCTAGTTTGTGTGAGTGTTGAGCAAGTCAGCTCAAATAGAAACTAAAGAACTTTACTTCATTATTTTAATAAATCTTTTTAATATAGTGAGATCTTCTTTTCTAACTTGCTACCTTTCCTTCCCCTTCTAAGATGCTACCTTAGAGTTCAACCATATAAAACTTATTATATGCACTGCACAAAAAATCATGATTGATAATCAATTACACTTTTTTTAATCCAGGAAGCTGAAGAAAGTGAAGGCTTAAGTTCTACTGATGAGGAGGAAGAATGGAAAAGTGACAAGAAAAGCAATAGTAACAGTTCTAGGTAAAAAAAAAAAAAAAAAAATCCATTTTCTCACTTAAGTCTCCAGAATGTTTCAGACTTTGTTTTTGAATCTCTACACAAACGTAGGTAATGTCCAATATAAAATGGTAGGTGATTTGAAGAAACCCATTTTCTGAAAATGCTTTGTTTTAGTTGACCTAAATCCTAAATAACCATCTGTTGCTGCTTTATCAAATGATTAGACAGATATTAGCGAAATCATAACTGTTCTTTCAGACTTTGTATATATGACATCAGAAGTCAAAACTTGCCTATGCTTTAAGTGGCTTAACGCTCTGGGGTTTTTACCCGCAAAGAAGGAAGATGGTCAGTTAAGGGACCCAAAGGTGTATGCAGAGGGAGAGCTAAATAAAAAACCTTGCCAATATTCACTGTTAACTCTTACTGCCATGATTGTTTTTAAAAAGTGAAGCAACATTAAATGCAAATATCTTCAGGCAATATAAAGTTTAAAAAGTTTGAATTACCATGTGACTTCTATGATCAGTCATAGAAATGTAGAGGTGAAAGGGACCTTAAGATGTCATATCCAGCCCCTGGCACTGAGGTAGGACCTAGTAAACCTTGATCATCCCTGACAGGTGTTTGTCCAGTCTTGTTTCCAAAACTCCAGTGATAGGGGATTCCACAGTCTCCTTTGGAAATCTATTCCAGAGTTTAATAACCCTACTAGTTAGAAAATTGTTCCTAAAATCTAACCTAAATCTCACTTGCTGTAGATTAAGTCCATTACTTTATTCCTAATTTCACTGGTCATAGGAAATAGTTGATCAGTTCTCTGTATTACAGCCATTAAATATTTAAAGACTGTCATTAGGTCCCACCACCAATCATCTTTTCTCAGAACTAAACATGGCCAGTTTTTTAAGCTTTTCCCATAACTCAGGTTTTCTAAATTTCTTATAATTTTTGTTGCTGTCCTCTGGACTCTCTTCAGTTTGTCCATATCTTTCTGAAAGTATGGCACCCCAAATTGCACACTGTAATCCAGCTGAGGGCCTCACCAGTGTCAAATATGAGTGGGACAGTTACCTCCTCTGTCTAGCACATATGCCCACAATATTAGCCTTTTTCACAACTACATCACATGGAATCATACTCAATTTGTAATTCACTATAGTCCCCAGACCCTTTTCAGAAGTACTGTTACCAAACCAGTTATTCCCCATTTTGTAGCTTTGCATTTGAATTCATCCTTCTAAGTGAAGTGCTTTGCACTTGCCTTAATTGAATTTAATCTTGCTGAATTCAAGCCAGTTCTCCAGTTTGTCGTAAGAAATATGGTAAATTGGTGCTCAAATCAGCAAATACCAAAGTTAAACAATCTGATACCATGCTTTCTCAAATACAGTTTATGAATGCAAGAATTTGTGATGATATATATTGTTTTAGTATGATAGGCAGGGTTTTTATTTACTAACTTGTCTTCAGTGTACATTTAAGAATCTGTGAATAGCTAGTCCTTTACATTTAATTTCATAGGCTTGTAAAGGAAAAAAATTGGAGGATATTCCCAGTTGTAGGGACAGAGAAAGCACAGGCAACTTTTGATGTCATATCTACAAATTCTGAAAGAACAGTTATGATTTGGCTGATACCTGTCTGGCTGACATGTTTCTGTGCCAGTGCAGAGAACTTAATGATCCCAAATTTTGCCAACATTAATTCTTTGAGTAGATGTGGACGTATATTCCAAGTAAGTGTGTGCATATGCTGTGCATTGAAGCTAGAGACTTTTCCCAACAGTACCTGTAGAGTGTCGGCTCTTGTGCCTTGGCTGTATGAGGTGACACTGCCCTGACACCCTCCATTACCTCTCACCACTTGTCAGACATCTATCAGGGATGATCTAGATGGTGCTTGGTCCTGCTGTGAGGGACCACTTTTTGAGGTCCCTTCCAGTTCTAGTATTCTATGATTCTGTGTTGAAGTTCTCTAGGCCTCTGTCCCTGGGAGAGCGGCCCTCCTCATTGAGGCAATCTTCAGTATTGCCGGTGGTCAGTTGGTTGGATAAGCACTATTTTGTGCCAGTGCAGAGATACAAAGGGTTTTATTCTCATCTGCCATGAGTTTCCTGGTGGTCACAACAGTGTGGACAGGGCTCTGCAGGGCAGATTCAGGTCCTCCACCTAGGATAGAAACTCATTGCAATCTTTGCCCTGCATGTGACGGACACTTTGTCAGGGTGATGGCCTTGGAAAATTACTATAAGGAGGGCTTCCTGGTTCCAGAATTTAGGGATTATGCTGGATGTCCAACAAGCTATTGAGGACTTGCAGTTCTTTGGAAGAATCTTGTGTCATTCACCCTTTTCTTTGGAGACAGGCTGTCCTGTTTTACAATGCCTGGGGCTCCGTAATGTTTGACCATTGTATCCTGGACACTGTCATTTCAGGTTAAATCATCCAGTTCATCTCCATGCCCACATCCCCTCTACTTCCCTCTTTAAGGATTGCTCTCACAAGATGCTGCTCTTTGAGTAGGTCACCTTTCTAGTAGCATAGGGA
The DNA here is from genome assembly GCA_019425775.1 of Rafetus swinhoei. Lineage (NCBI taxonomy): Eukaryota > Metazoa > Chordata > Testudines > Trionychidae > Rafetus > Rafetus swinhoei. The sequence continues at coordinate 162,363,356 of CM033437.1, forward strand.
GTGATGGAGTAATTTCTGTAAAAATGCAATGTTTAGGATTTTACTTAAGTATTTCCTGATACTGAAATCCCAGGACAGGATGCGGCTTGTCCTTGATCTCCGTGAACTCAACAAATTAATCAAACACATGAGGTTCTGTGTGGTCGCTCTGTCAGTTCTCCTCCTGGGTTTGCCTCAGAATGACTGGTTCACTGCTGTGGACTTTGAAGATTTCTATTTCCATGTGGTTATTCAGTTGAGTTACAGGAAGTATCTTCACTTTGTGATAGGAGACTGCTAATTTCAATACACAGTTGTCCTGTCTGGGCTCTCTTCTGCCTCCCGGGTTTTCAGCAAATGCATGTCAGTGGTCCTAGCATACTTCAGTAGGAAGAGAATCCATAACTTCTCCTATCTTGATGACTGGTTGCTTGAACAGCAGCTTCAGAAAGGATATTTTCACCATGTTGACACCATGCCACTCTTAAGCGAACATTTGGATCTCTGTTAAACACCATGAAGTTGACTTCCACTCCTACTCAACAAGTAGACTTCATCAGCTTCCTTTTAGATTCAGCAAAGCTATGGGTGTTCCTTCCGACCAGCTGCTTTCAGACAATTCACCAGCTATGCATCAGTTTGCAGTCACAACTGTGCAGAGTCTGTGTGTGCCTGAGGCTGCTGGACCACATGCCTACAAATAGTCCACCTTTCCAAGTTACCCCTTTATTCTCTTCAAACATGGCTCAGGATGGTTTACCTCCCTGCCCTGCATTCTCTAGATAGGGTGGTTCATCTTCCTCTGACAGTCTGCAGCTCTTGTTCTGGTGGGAATCCCCATGTAACATATGCCAAGAGATCCTCTTTGCTCAGCCCTTTCTGACCAAGTCAGTGGTTACTGATGAGTCCCTTCATGGCTGGGGAACACAAATAGACTTGCTGCAGTTGCAGGATCTGTGGTCAGAATAGGGGCCTTAGTTCACACCAGCGTGTTGGAGCTTTGCACCATTCACAGTGCGTGTTGTACCTTTCAGGACCAAATCACGGATTCACATATTCAAGGACAGTATCATCACAATGTATTATTATGTGAACAGATAAGGGGGAACTCAGTCCAGATCATTCTGCCTAGAAGCAATCAATGTTTGGCAATTCTGTATCAGAGACATCACCCAGATACCTGCTCACTTACCAAGGATCCAGAATCGTTTTGCCGATCAACTCAGCAGGGTTTTCTTCCCAACCACAAGTGGTTCCTAAATGCAGAAATCCTTTGGGATGTTTGTGTTGTGGAGTGTCCCCACAATTGACCTCTTTGTGATGAAGGAAAACAAGTGTTGCCTATGCTCCTTTCAAAAGGGGTTCAGCATGGGTTCCCTCTGATACTTTCCACTGCAGCTTGAAGTACACACTGCTGTCTTCATCCTCTCCTATTTCAGTCCTTCCAAAGGTCATCACCAAGCTGAAAGACTAGATCCTCATTGCTTTGGTCTAATTGAGGCAGCATTGGTTATCAGATCTCCTCACTCTGTCATTTCAGCCTCCTGGGTTGCTTTCTCTTTCCTAGCCTCCTCACATAGGACCACAAATGTACCCTGCATTCAGTGATCAGCTCCTTACACCTTATGGCATGGCTGAATGAAGAGGAAGGATGTTATTTGGAGGCCGTCCAACAGGACCAATAGTAGGAAGCTTTCTACTAGAACACCATAATTGGCAAAGTGGAAGAGGCTTTCTTTGTCATCCTTGGCCCCAGGGACCCATCCAGCAGAAGCTTCCATCTTTGAGAACCTGTTACACTTTCAGGAATTGGGCTTAGCAACTGAGACTGCACTTAGCAGCAATAACAGTGTTTCATCCACCTATCCAAAGGAAATTGGGTTTCTCCTGTGCCATGGTGACAGGATCTCTAAAAGGGCTCCTCGGCCTTTATGGGACCTGACTAGAGTTTGGAGGCCCTATTAGAGCCACTAATTCAAGCCCTTGCTTCCTGTCTGAAGCCTGTTCTGTGTCAGAAAACTGCATTCTCAATAGCCATTATCTCTTTCGAGGGGGCATGTTAGTTGCAGGCCCTGATGGCTGAGCCTTCTTACATGCAGTTCTTCAGGGACAAGGTTTTGCTTCAGCAGCACCTGCAGTTTGTATCCAAGTTGATCTGTTTCATTTAAACCAAGTGATGTAACTTCTTGTATTTTTCCTTAAGTTGCATTCTTCCTCGGAGGAGCAACATCTCCATAACCCTTGATGTTAGATGCTGTTAAGCCTTCCATCTGAAACTGTTCAGTCCTGTTCAGGATTTCTCTCCTGTTCGTATCACATATGCATCGCATAAAAGGACCAGCTTTCGAACAGACCATTGTTAGATGAGTGTCTTGTATGGAAACAGCATATGAGAGAGCATAGGCTACATCACTAAATTCAGTATACAGCTTCCTTTTATCATAACTTAACACTTTGGTTACTTTTGGCAACAAAACAGAAAAGACAGAATCACCAAATCAAGTACAGTCCTCAAAGCTGACATAACAGAGCAAATGTTGAAAGGGACTGAACCAAGATGAGTCAGAAACATATGATGAACCTGGAATAGGATTGCTTCTCAATAAACCTTACAAAAAAAGATAAAATGGAGAAATTTGGAGTAGTGCTCTGTTTTGGCAACACTAAATCAATGCTTAAAGTTTGAAAACCAGAAAACAATATTATTGGAAACTAAATTGATTATAGCCCTTTTTTGTTAAAACACAGCAAAGAAGAGTTTGTGTGAATGAAGAAAAAATAAACGTAATGGAATTTCCATTTAAAATTTGTTACTAAAATTAACTTTAGAATAATAACATTCTTTTTAAAAAATGCCATCATTTCAATAAAGCATGTACATTCCTCCTCCCCCTCCCAAAAAAAGAAAAGAAAAAGGCCTCGAGCAACAGCAGGTAAATCTCTGGTGGTTTATATATATTTAGTATGCCATAGTCTGATTCTCAAACTTTGTTAAATCAACCGCATTTTTAAAGGGGTTTCATCCTCCATGATGTCCTTGCTGAGTTACGGCTGTTTTTGTTGGAAACCTGTCTTAACAATAAGTTAGACTGTCTTTTAGAAAAGGAAAGTGTTTTGTTTTTAAAACCTTAAATGAAATAAGAGATGTCTGAAAGTAAATACCTTCTTTTGCCTGTGAGTAGGCAGGATGTTCCTATTAGTCGGAATCCTGCTTCTGAAATACCATGAAGGAACACAGGAAATGTTGTACAGAATTCAGCAAGGACAAAAAAGTCATAATTGCATGCTAGTGACTGAAGAATTAGTGTCGTCAGTTAAAATGTTAGCTAGAGTAAAGAAATTAGAAGTTCTTTTGAAATGAATTGCAGCAATTAAATCTTCCTCTAGTGTTAGATTGCTACATTCATTTAATAGTATTCATGTAATTAGTCGTCAGCTGTTTGAATATCTAAATTCCGTTATTTTTTCCATGATTAGTGACTCTTCAAGTAGATATTCTGACTGGATAGCTGATGCAGGGATAAATCTCCAGCCTCCTGTACGAACATCTCGACGCAAAGCTGTCCGATATTGTAGCACTTCAGAAGATGAAATATCAGCAGAGAAATCTTCTCCTCCAAAGAGGAGAAGAAAAAGAAGGAAAAAACCCAAACCAAAAAAGCAGGAAGAGGTATTACAGTTAATTCTTTATATTCACTTAATTTTTTCATAGATAACTCTTTTTGCGTTTTAAATCTCTTGTACCTTGAAGTTTGTGGTTTGTATTCGTTACCTCAATATTAGGCAGAGGTATTTGTGATATTACTAATAGTGTTTGTAAAACTTAAAGTTAATCTTGGGCCCTTTCCCCTTTTTCAAAAATTTCCTTCTCCCAGCAACATTACATTGTGTAACTTTTATGTACTTTACCTTACAAGAAGTTACTTACATCAATTAACAAGTAACATAGGCAGTCCCAAACAGGTGTTTTTTTTCTTATCTTTTACCACTTTTTTTAAAGGTTTATTTGTTTAGATTTTAAAGTACTTGTGATGACTTTCTGAATTTTAAAACGGATACAAAAATATCTAAAACAAATTAAACTGCCATTTAATATCCTCAAGACAAACCTTTCTGTATCCAGCCGGTCCACTCATAAGTCTGCCCCTGTTCCTCAGTGCCCATTTGAAAAGTCAGATGCCTAGAAGGCCAGCAAATCTAGATTTGGGAGAGCTGTGACTTGGTAACTTGGTTCTTCTACAAAATGTCTTTATTTTAAATTGATTGGATTTAAACTCTGGCATCTCCACTGATCACAGTTGTGTTAGTATTATGTTAGAAGACAGTTGTTTTCCCCGGTAACCAGTTTACTAACCATTTAAAGCTTTATTATTTAAAACCCTCATTTTAAACTGTCTGGAAACTCATTTGCATCCAATAATGGCAGATAAGAATTGATGCAATATGCTATCTGTGCTATTTAATAGACAAGTAGTTGCATTCTGCACCAGCTTCACTTTCTGAATCTTTTCAAGCTATGCCTCACATAGAATGTGCTGGAGCAACAGGCTTATACTAACCAGGGCAAATTTTGCATACAAAATGAAATCACATTCTCTTAGTTAAACATGAGATGGGTTGTTTATGGATGAGAAAATAACTGGCTAGAACCTCAGCCCTATCACCGGATGGTTGCACATCATTAATTTAAATAACGTAAGTCTTCCAAACAGCACAGGTATTAAATGGTTAGTCCTGGGAGAATTCTGCAATTATATGTGGCTTCAAATGTAACAGTTTCAGAATTCCCCCAGGATTAAATGGTGTATAGGCCTTGTGCTGGCTGTCTGCACAGTGGGGAATTTTACCCTCAGTGCCTTGGTAAATTTTAAATTTGTAGAAAATAGCATTCTGTAATAATATGGAGAACTGGAATCTTTAAATGCTTCAAGTAATTCTGCAACTCTCTTGCAGCCAGGGGAGTGGTGATAAAACACAGTGCTTTTCAAATGCATGTCAGCATACAGTACGAAATGTATGATGGTCTGTATTTGTCTATTATTCTCAAAGAATTATTTTGATTACATAATCACCTTTGATTCTGAATATTACTCTTGAAGTGGCAGATGTATAATCATTTGGAATTTCTTTGCTTTAAACAACACTTTGTACACATTTAAATAGTCTGTTTAATAAAATGGCACACATACCACAATCAATATGTAATTTCCAGTTAGAGAACATTGGAACAGCAGTTTCAAAAATTAGACAAGTCTTTTGACAGTCACATTAAGAACTACTATGAAGCTCTGAGAGAACTACAAGATTATGGGAGCAGAATACTTTATAGTTGAAATATATATTGACAACAATGGAAGAACTGGAAATATAAGAAGAACCCGAATACCAAAACTTGAGTACAAAAATGTGGGTTTCAGGAGATTTTTGGTCTAAAGATCTTTAATAGAGCTTAATGGTATAATTATTTCATGGTATTAACTTGTGTAGACTTCTGAAGAAATTCTTGGATAACCAGTTTTCATGACACTGTATGAAGCATATAATTTCTAACATATAACTATCCTGTTTATCAGACTGTGCAGACTAGTACTCCCACAGAGTCAGTAAACCAAGACGTATTATATGACTACCATCCTCCTGTTTGGATAACTGACACAGCACTTCGAAAATCTCCTTTTGTTCCCCAAATGGGTGATGAGGTGAGAGCTTTTATCAAAAAGTTCTATAAAATTTTATATTATCTAAAAGTTAACATAGGAACTGGCTCTAAATATACAAAAATATGTACCGTATTTTCTTAAGTATATAATTGTTGAGTGGATTTTTATTTTACAGGTAATATATTTTCGACAAGGTCATGAAGCTTATATTGAAGCAGTCAGAAAAAATAATATTTATGAACTAAACCCCCACAAGGAGCCATGGAGAAAAATGGTCCTTAGGGTAAGAGTATAATGAAGTTGTTACATGTTTCAGTACTGATAATATCTGTCTAACAGTTTATATTAGCATTATAGATTATTTGTATAAATATAACTAGTGAGGACTTTTGTGTAACTTCCCATTAATGTTTTCCTGTGGTAAAGGAGGAAGAAAGATTTCTTCAGCTAAGAAACCTTCAATACTTCCCATGGGAAGCCTGGACTTCACTACAATTAAAATATAAATCTTGATTTAAAGAAGGGTACAGACTTTCTAAAATAATTTGGTTGTCTCCCAGTAAAACCTCATATATTGTAAAATACTGTACATTTGTTTTTTGAGTGCTAAAACTGTTCAGATATTGTGTAATGAAGCTAAACTAGAGATTTAGTATAAGGCTGAAGCTTAATGGAATGTATTGCTTTCATTTTTTTTTATTCGCTACAGGATCAAGAATTGGTAAAAATTGTTGGGATACGATACGAAGTCGGTCCTCCTACTTTGTGTTGCCTGAAGCTTGCCTTCATAGACCATGCCACTGGAAAAATTTCAGACAAATCATTTTCTCTGAAGTACGTTTCTTTACTGAACGAATATGCTAGATAACATAATTCTTTAAAAGAGCTGCTCCTTTTTTTCCCCCCCATCTAAGCAACAGCATAACATAGTATGGCACTCAAATGAAAGCTAATTTTATTTTTTTAATCTAGATACCATGATATGCCAGATGTCATTGACTTTCTTGTATTGCGTCAGTTTTATGATGAAGCACGACAAAGGAATTGGCAGTCTTGTAAGTCTTCACTTTCTAAATGTCTGGCAATATAGTTTTTGAGTACAAACATTTTCCATAGTAGTTAGCTTCTGAGACTGGTATGTATAATTTGTTGTGTTGACATTGATTTAAAAGGCTCTGTGCAGCTTGAGTCCATTGTTACACTTAACGGTCAATTGAAAACGGTCAATCCTTTTGCAAACAGTTTCTAGAGATTTGAACTTCTGATTGCTCACGTTATCCATTGATGGTGCTAGTGATGCATCAGTGTAGTTGAGTAACTGATCAGCAAAATCTTACAGTTTTATGCTATAGAATACAGCCGGTCCCCGAGTTGCGAACGGTCGACTTACAACCGTTCGCATTTACGACCAAAGCTGTCTTAAATGGTGGACCCCGAGTTATGAACGCGATCCATGCTTACGAACAGAGCGGTCGCGTGTAACTCTATGGGGTCCGACTTACGAACAAACTGAGTTACGACCAATTGCTTGGTCTGTAACTGGTTCGTAAGTCGGGAAGAGGCTGTACACTCATTTCCCCCCTCATCCCCTGCCAGTAAATTTTTTAGCACGCTGGCCAGCAGCCTGGCTCAGAGCTGGCATGCAACAGGTCTGGAACCTATCCCTACTGAATCTCTGCATTTAAAATATGTTAGGAGCCCGGTGGGCAGACAGCCTGGCTCAGTTCCGGCTCATGCTGGGTCTGGGAGCTCAGACAGGGGCTGCTGCCACCCCTGTGCTGCTGCCCCTTTATCAGAGGCAGCAGCACAGGGCTACAGGCAGTTGGTCCGCAAGGGGAGCTCGTTTTTAAACTGGCTCCCCTTGTGTACAAGCTCCCGTCTGGCACCCCGCGCTGCTGCCTCTGATAGTGGCAGCAGCGCGGAGTGGCAGGGGGCTCCTCGGGAGTGGGGCCCAAGTGCACTGGCTGCCGGCTCTGCCCCCGGGGCTATACAATAGTCAACTAACCAATAAGAATTCATGAGGTTACTCAACTATTCAATTAATCGATATTTAACATCCCTAGATGGAGAGACCTGGGCTATGAAATGGAGTTCATTGCCTCTTAGTAAGCTAGAGCCAGGGTCTGTCCTTCAATTCACTATTTTAAAGCATATCTGTTTCGTTTTTTTTCCCAGGCCTGTGTCTCATTGTGGTTGAAGTCATACAAGTATTTATATATTGTATTCAGCACCTTTAGCGATGCATGTGTTTTACAGTGGAACATAAATTGACACATTATTTGTATGTTAGCGTATGTTTGGATTTTAGTACTTTCTGTGAATAATGTACATTACTTTGTGTAGTAGGTTCTTTTTCTTTTATCTAATGCCTTTTTCTAAGTAGATATTTATCATTTTAAACCAAAATGCAATATTGGAGGTCAGACTAGATGATCGGGATGGTGCCTTCTGACCTTTAAAGTCTATGAGTCTGAGTCAGTTCATTAGTTTTTTCCACAGTAATTCCATCCTCACAAAAAAGCATGGTTTAAAAACTTTTGTTTACCAGAATGTGTATCAGAATGGAGAAATAGTTCTTTCTCTTACAGCTGATAGATTCCGATCCATTATTGATGATGCTTGGTGGTTTGGAACAGTGTTGGGTCAAGAGCCATATCAGCCACAGTATCCAGATAGTCACTTTCAGTGTTACAGTGTTAAGTAAGTACAGAGAGTTTTTAAATGTTTATTTACATAGTGTATATCATGGCTTGTGTTGGTGGACAGTGCGTGTAATAGTGCACAAAATGTTCAAAATATGTTATTGGCACTGTGTGAACGTTGCCAAAAAGCAGTAACTTTTTCATGAATAGTAACTTGCTAAACACAAATTGTATTCTGTATTTGTGGATAAGAGGGAACCTCATTTTCTATGACTTACGTATTATGAGTTATTGAATCTTCATGGACCAATCAACAGAGATCTTCTAAAAAAGAAAGTCAAAACCATAGAGCTTCAGTAATGCAAACTAACACAATGGAAATTAATTATTTTATATTTTAATACTAAAATATTTACCTGGCGTTGCTTGGGTCCTTCAACTAATTTTTGTTTGGAAAATAAAATGAAAATGTACGTGCGTCATTTAAATTATTGTTGGGGATAAGGGATTCAGTGTGCAGGTTGCCCCAGGGAAAGAGGACTACCCCAGCACTCCCTTACCACAGCAGGTTGGGGCTTTGTGAGAAGCACCTCTCCATGGCTGCTGCAGCACCAACAGGCACAGCCAGGAAAGGGATGCATGCCCTCAGCTGGGACAGTTTTAGGTTCGTCTACCCCCTGAACTCCCTAGCCAGAGTGCTGCAAAAAGCCAGCAACCTCCCCCCATAAGACTTGGGGAGGTGGAAGCTTCAGTCCCCACTCTCTCACCTTCCCTAAAGGGAGCCTGTGGGGTGGGAGGCTTGGGGCTGGAGCCGTCTTGGATTGATAATGGGTATGCGGGGCACACTTCCTGCCATCCCCTTTCACACTTAGTGATTGTCTCCTCTCTGTGTGGTTTTATGAGAAGCAATCCCATTCTGGGCACCTCCTGATTTCCTGGCAGAACCAAACCCTTCTTTGGTTTACATTATGACAAGAGGAAACTGCATACCCAATTTGATGGTCCTAGCTTTTACCATTTAGGAGGAGTTCTTGAACAGACCGACCAAACTCTCTCAAATATATTGTAGATTGGTGGGTTTGTACTGGGGCATGGAAATGCTTAGTTTCTGTATTCTGTACAGGTCTTGCTGGCTTTATATTAAGAATGTCACTGTTTAAATGTTAAACAACAAATGGTCTGGTAGCACTTTATAGACTAATAAGCATGAGCTTATTAGTTTCCGTTACGGTTACACACTGGCTTCTTGGGGGCGGGGCCAGCAGCCCCTGCCAGCCCTGCTCCTAGAATGCCAGCTGTCACCCCAGTCTGTAGTATAAAAGTAAGAGATCCTGCAGAGCCCGCAGTACGTGTAATTGTCAGGATTTTTAGCAGTTACCTGGTTACCTTTATAAATGATTTTTTTACATCCCTACGTTATATGTATATGTCAATACTAGATCCAGAACAAAATTGACTAAGATATGTTCATACATTTTTAAAGTTAGTTTTAAAATCTAAAATGGTATGCAGCATGCAAAGCCACTGAGTGTCAGATACAGAAATAAAATATTTTTGGAAACCAAGCACATTTAACTTGAATTATTTATTCCCTTATAATTTAAAATCCAAAATATGTTTGTGTCACATGTTAGTCAACCTCCTGTATCATAGCAATAGTTGATGTTCTTGGGAAAGACAAGCGCATGGAGCTGCTTTTCGGCCTCTTGCTCAGTATGACAGACTCGCTGCTCTGCCCTAAGCTGGGAGCTGCTGCGGTTGCTGAGGGAGAAGTGCACTTCCCCCAGCCAGGCAGTTCTGTGCGCAAGTCCTGAGACCCTGGCTGGGTGGGGCTCATTAAGCAGTTGCAGGGCCGTGCCTCCACACAGCTTAGAGAGAACACTGCCCACGAGCACCAGTTCCGACCTTCTCCTCCACCCCACCTCTGCCTCTGATACAGAGGCGGCAGCACAGGGGGAGGGGTATGTAGACGGCTCCCCACGCATACTGGGAGCCTGCGTGTAACTGAGAAGGTTAACCAGTGAACCAAGGCTCATCGGTTAACTGTGTACACCAGGGGTGGGCAATAATTTTAGAAGAGGGGCCACTTCACAAATTTTTGAAGTGGCCTCTGACCACCGTGGAAGGGGTAAGGCTAGAACACTTCTGTGCTCTCCTGCCCACAGACCCTGATTGGCCTGGGTGTGGGGGAACATGTGCAGTTTTTGTGCCCTGTCCCTTTCCCTGAGAGACTCACCAGTTGTTCTGAACAGCTGGCGGTTCCCTCTAGGCGCCTGTGCCCCTGGCAGTGGGAAGACACTTCGCACGCTCCTCTCGCCCCCAGGTCAATCCAAGGCCTGGGGGTAGGGAAGCGCACAAAGTCTCTCGCTCCCTGATCTGCAAGGGGTGTGTGGCGTGTAGAGTGAACCGCCTGCTGTTCAGATGGAGGTACACTCTAAGCGCAGCACGCCCCTGGTGGGGGAGGAGAATTCATGCGCTCCCCTGTCCCCATGCCCTGATTGTTCTGGGGATGAGGGAGCAGCAGGGGACTCGCGGGGCGGATCAACCCGTTTGGTGGGCCGGATCCAGCCCATGGGGGCTCTCTTGCTCACCCTTGGTGTACACTTTCACATCCCTCATCCATATTAGGGGTTCTAAACCAGTATAAGATGCTGCCTCAGTCTGTAGACATCTTAAAATAATTGAGAAGTGTATATTGCCTTGCTCTGCTGTAGACATGTCAGTTACAACACCCAATTATGGTAATTTAAATGTCAATATTTATCTATTTCACTGCTAATCAAGGCATAAAAATATATATAATCTTCAGGAATTTAAATAAATCTCTCGTAGTTATCACAGTAAATACATTAGATATGAACCACTCTATTGCTTCCTTCTCCCTCCTTGACTCCAATCCTATCACTTATTTCTTTTTTTTTTCCCCTTTACTTTGTGCCTACTAGTATATACCCCACCAAACATCCCATTTCTTGATCTACCTTCTTCCAAATTCACTTTCTTAAAATAATCCTTTTCCATTGACAGGAATATTTGCACTGGCCTTCTCATACACTAGTGCCTTAATCTTGTTTGTCTTGTCTTATTTAGACTGTAAACTTTGTAGCAACATATAGATGATCTATTTTGTAAAGTGCTGTGTGAATTTATGGTGCTGTATAAATGTTGTAAGAGTAGCTAAGCTGATCATTATTCTCTTCGCTGAATCAGAATTTTAACTTTTTAGTAAAGCTCTTGCAAATTTTCCTTCAAACTGTCCAGTATTTGACGAGTGCTCACATTTATTTACTTTAAATACCTTATGAAACTTTCTGACCTAAGCTTCAAACTAAGTGTTTTTGTCTTTTTATTATGTTCTTGGTCTGTAACTTAGACACATTTTCCTTTTTCTTTGTATTCCCATTAATATAATAGGACGTCAGTTAAGCATTGCCTAGAGAGTAAGAGCGCTGTTGTAATTTAAAGTTTTTAAAACAAGCTACATTTGCAGTAACATTGACTCCAAGAGAGCTTGATTTACTCCCTCCTTCCTGTACCTTGGTACTTCAGATTTCATTGTTGAAAATAAAAGGAAAAATACCTTACATTTGTTTTATTTACATTTGTTAATTTGCTTGTTGTTTAAACAGATGGGATAATGGTGAAATTGAAAAACTCAGTCCATGGGACATGGAACCAATTCCTGAAAATGGTATGTGAAAATGAATTAAAAATCTTTTATCCCCTTGTCTGTCTCTCAAATAATTTTTGTGCAAGTGATAATGCTAGTCTTGATGTTTTCATATATGGCTCCTGTTACCATAACACCTCATCATAGCTTACTTTTATTATTGTAAGACACTACCATTTTTCATACTTCTTAAGGGTAGAATTGATAATGGCATAGGTATTCTGTTACAGTTAAGGATCTGATAATTTCCATTAAAAGTGGCTTTGAGAGAAGGAAAGTGGAAGGAGGAAATTTTGTTTTCATTGTACAATTTTTTGAATCTGGATATCAGAATAGTCTAATATTAGCATATGTCTTTTCCCTAATATCTCCCACCACCCCCCCCCCTCAATAGCCTTCAAAATCACTGCTGAAGAAGGGGAAGTCACTGAAGTATGTAGATCACAAACTGTATATATTCTATTTTAAAAACAAATGGGGAGGAAGGGTAATGGGAATCCGCCATGAAGCATAGAATCCTCTGGCTGTCGTCACTTTTCTGCAAAGGAGCCTTTGTAACTTTTGTTGTAATTCATAGATTCCATAGCCAGAAAGGACCATTGTGATAATCTATGAACTCCTCCATAACATAGGCCATAAAAATTCCTCCCAATAGTTCTCAGAGTATATCTTTTAGAAGAAACATCCAGGCTTGATTTTACAATAATTAGCAATAGAGAATCCACCACAACCCATGGTAAATTGTTCTGTTGCTTAATTGCTCTGAAACAGAGCCCTCATTTCTTTCTACTTTCTTTATAGGAGTGTTCAAATAATTAAGATTGACATTTTAAAAATTCTCAGTTTTTTGGCTTGTGTTAAGATTCCTGCATTAATGATAACCGTGCGACTCAGGCTGATATGTGCCTAACATAGTGAATGCCGGTGAAAATGGGGTAGGGACAGAAGCTAAAATAGTAAAAGAAAACTTAAAAATTATTTAGACAAGTTAGATGTCTTTTGGTTACCAGGAACTGATTAACTGTATCCTCGAATACTCAAGGCTGAGGAGATATCTGTGCCATTAGTTATTATCTTTGAAAAGTCAGGGAATATGGGAGAGATTCCAGAAGACTGGGAAAGGGCAATATAGCGCTCATCTATAAAAAAGGAAATAAGGACAACTCAGGGAAGTACAGACCAGTTCACTTATAACAGGAAAGATAATGGAGCATATGATTAAGGAATCAATTTGCAAACATCTAGAAGATAAAGTGATAAGTAACAGCATGGATTTGTAAAGAACAAATCATGACAGGCCAACCTGATAGCTTTCTTTGATAGGATAACCAGTCTTGTGGTTAAGGGGGAAGAAGTAGATGTGGTAAATGTAGACTTGAGTAAAGCATTTGATAGAATCTCCCATGACCTTCTCATTAATAAACTAGGGAAATACAACATAGATGGAACTACTGTAAGGTAGGTGCATAACTGGTTGGATAATCATTCCCAGAGAGTAGTTATTGGTGGTTCACCATCATGCTGGAAGGACATAATGCGTGGGGTTCATCAGATTAATTTTTGGTCTGATTTTGTTTAGTATCTTCAGTGATTTAGAAAATGGCATCAAGAATACTTATTAAGTTTGCAGATGATACCAAGATGGGAGGAGTTATAATCCTATCCTCCAAAGCATTTGTAATTCAGAATGATCTAGACAAACTGGGGAAATGGTCTGAGCTAAATAGAATGAAATTCATCAAGGACAAATTCAAGGTATTCCACTTAGGAAGGAATTAGCTCCTTGAAGTTTTCTTATTCCTATATAGTATAGTTATGGATATTCTCAGCAGCCATTTGGCTGACTAATCCTTTTTCAAAGTTGTCTAAACTCATGACCTGAGTGATATCTTGTGATAAGTTCCACATGTTTGCTCTGTAATAGGGGTGCTTAATTTGCCTTCTGTACCATTCATTATTTTGTACACTCTTCTGTAAATTAAGCAGTCTATAGGTTTTCAAAAGTTACTCTGTGGTTATTTTTCCATGCTTCTAATTTGTTACTTGTTCACGGCCCTTCTTTTTTGCAGCACAGCTTCTGTCCTTATTCATGCATCATTAATGGATTTATCCTTCACCAATGGTATTCAGAGGTAGATCATTTTTTCTGGAGGTTCTAGAACTGAACACCTTGCTCCAGATCAGGACAATAGATTTTTGTCTTTGGCAGTAGAACAAGTTGGTGGTTCAGTTTCTTCCATTTGTTTTATCACTTCATATAATCTGTCTTCCTTATCCTCTCCTGGATTGGATAGACAGCATCACAATTCCAGTCACTTGGAAGACCGGTTTGGTGGTAATCATTAGTACCCATTTATGGCTTGGATTGCTGATGTCATGTGTCAGTCTTTTCCTTTGAGTGTAATTTCTTAAAATACGAGAAGTCCTGTGGCTCCTTATAGACTAACAGATTTATAGACTAACAAGCATTCGTGGGCAAAGGCCCACTTCGTCAGATACATGTAGTGGAAATTCCAGAGGCAGGTATAAATATACAGGCATATGAAAAGAGTACCAATCAAAAGTAAGGCTAGAGATAACGAGGTAAATTCAGTCAGGGAGGATGAGGCCCACTTCTAGCAGCTGATGTGGAGGTGTAAACACGAAGAGAGGAGAAACTGCTTTTGTAGTTGGCTAGCCATTCACAGTCTTTGTTTAATCCTAAACTGATAGTGTCAAATTTGCAAATGAATTGTAGCTCTGCAGTTTCTCTTTGAAGTCTGTTTTTGAAGGTGTATGTTTTTTGTTTGTTTTTGGTTTTTGGTTTTTTTTGCAGGATGGCTACTTTTAAATCTGCTACTGTGTGTCCAGGGAGATTGAAGTGTTCTCCTACAGGTTTTTCTATGTTACCATTCCTGATATCTGATTTGTGTCCGTTTATTCTTTTACATAGGGACTGTCGAGTTTGGCCAATGTATATGGCAGAGGGGCATTGCTGGCACATGATGGCATATATTACATTTGCAGGTGAATGAGCCCATGATGGTGTGGCTAATGTGGTTAGGTCCTGTGATGGTGTCACTGGTGTAGATATGTGGGCAGAGTTGGCACTGAGGTTTGTGGCAGGGATTGGTTCCTGAGTTAGAGTTACTGTGGTGTGGTTTATAGTTGCTGTTGAGAATTTGCTTCAGGTTGGCAGGCTGTCTGAGCACTGGCCTGTCTCCCAAGGTCTGTGAGAATGAGGTTTTAGCTGGGGACTGTAGATGATGGTCAGTGGTATTCTGTTATTTTCTTTGTTGGTCCTGACGTCTTGCTCTGTCAATCTGTTTCCTCACTTCCTTGGGCGGGTATTGTAGTTTTAAGAATGCTTGGTGAAGATCTTGTAGGTGTTTGCCTCTGTCTGAGGGGTTGGAGCAAATGCTGTTGTGCCATAGGGCTTCTCGTTGTTTATGCAGATTCAGACTAACACGGCTACCCTACTGATACTTCTTAAAATGAGTCTCCAGAAATTCCTTATCATGGAAGCATGCACCTGGTAGAATGCAAAATTAGATATTCTGATCATACTCAGATCTCACTTTCTCGGTACCTAAATACAGACATTCTGAAAGCTAACATAAATTCCAGTCTGCACTCTTGCTTACTCAGTATTGAAGCAAACCTCATAGGTTGGGGAGCAAAGTTCCGTTTCTTAGAGTACCTAACATTTTAGTTCACTTACCCAGCTCTGTGTAACAAAAATATAAACATTGGTCATAAGGGATTGGATCAGTGGTCCATTGAGTGCTGTATCCTGTCTGACAGTAGCTAGTACTGGCTGTCAAAGATGCAAGAAATCCATTAGTTGGCAACTTTTTTTCCTCTAAGTGATTGCTTTAAGAAGTAGGACTGAGTGAACTTGTAGGCTCTCAAGTGTGACATTGTTTTGTTTTTGAGTGCAGTTATAGAACAAAAATGTTTCTACATTTGTAACTTCTACAGTTGAGATTGCATTACTGTATTTGTGATGAATTGAAAATTCTATTTTTACAGTGCAAATATTTGTAATAAAAATAATATAAAGTGAGCACTGTATGGTTTGTATTATAAGTGAAATCAATGTATTAGAAAATATAAAAAAGCATTCAAATATTTAATGCGTTTTGATTGATACACTTGAATCTTTTTGGTCCAGCAATATCCATGACCCAGCATTACCATGGATGTTGATGGACCAAAGAACCCCAGCAGCTGGGAGTGGGAGGTTGGGGGAGAAGAGCGAAGAGGGGAGCAGCTGGGAGTCTGGAGGGAGAGTGGCCAGGCCAGTGGCTGGGAGTGGGACTGGGCTGGAGGTGAAGCCGGGGCCGGAAGCAGAGCCCAGGGGCCAAGGTCAACAGCAGGATTGGCTGGGAGCCAGGGCCAGTGGTCAGCAAGGTAGCCTGACCAGGAGTCTGGCAGCCCCCTGGAAGAGCCCAAAGACCAGCTGCCGAGGGGCTGGCATGGACCTCCTCTGGTCTAGTAAACTCACTCGTTCAGGATGGGTCACTGTCCTGAAGGTGTCGGATCAGGGAGGTCCAACTATATTTTTGTAAGTGTGATTTAAATTGCAGTTAGTCACAATTAAATTTTTGAGTTAATCATGTGACTTAACTGAGATCTGTCGACAGCCCCATAAATAATACAAAGTAGCAGTGTCTCACGTACTTTAGAAGTTCTCCACAGTAGCTGAATAGAGTCCTATGACCAAGCACCATAGCATATCCGGTACAAGCCTAATGGTGTTTTTAGACAGTCACAGTAGGCTATCTAGCTGAGACTCATTAGGGAATCTAGTTTAATTGGAATGACATAGGTCAGTGTGGCTGACCTTTCTAGTTGCCATAACTTCAGAAAGTCGCTGTGGTCATGGTGTAAAAATCTTGCATGGAATGCTGCAGTCTGGAGACTTTTTTTGGGGGGGGGGGGGGGGGAGTGAGATCGAGGCTTTCCTTTCGGGTTTCCTGAAGGCATTGGGGGTAGTGAGGGGATTGTATGTGAGACGCATAAGGCAGATTTGAAAAGTAGATTTCCATTCTTCTGTAGAGCCATCCTTTGGTAGGAAGGTGCTGCTGGATTGGTTCCTAAATAATTATTTAAATTACAAAGCTGTGATTTTACTTGTGGGCATGTTTCCATTTCTGTTACTCTACTTAAAACTGCTGCTTTCTTTCCCCCTCTTAAATTATTCACTGCTTGCTATTTCACATTAGTGGTGAATGAGGAGAGAAGCTGTGCTGCAGAACATGAAGTTTAGTAACTTACTGCTGAAAGCTTCTCTCCTCATTCATCCTACCCTGGTAGTCTGATAAAAAGCAGACTATAATTGTTACATTTTTTTTTTTTTCTCTGAAGGCAGAATGAGACACAGTTGCACCGTGGGCAGTATATTTGGCTTGTCTTCATGCTAATAATTGGTTGTGGGAGTATTTTCTGCAGTTTTGAAATAATTCTTCCAGTGGCCTGAGCTGGAGGTCTGCACTCAGTTCTGGAGCCTCCGTTGCCACCTCCAGTTTCAGTGATGGGAGGGAGCGTTAATCTGTTGATCAATGAATGAGAGAAGCTAGTAGCAAAAACCCTGCTTTATTTCCTTTAGATATAAGTAGGTACAGTATTTCAGGTGATGTACCATTTAAATATATGGCTTAATATGCAGTATTTTTCATGCTATTCTTTAAGCATACAGACATTTAAATAGCTTTTTTGGTTTCTGCTGCAGCACAAGTAGAGTAGTTCTTGTCCTTTGAGCAGTCATTTCAAATGGGTTTCATCGTAGAACGTAACATAATTAAAAAAAAAATGCTATTTTTTCTGTTATTCTGTGGAACAGGTTGCATTACCCTGCATATTGTGAGTTGTTTACACGCTCAGCCTTACTGTGCTAAGAAAAATAGTGTAGCTGCATGAGGGCTACACTACAGCTTACACTGTTGGTAGTCAAAAATACTTATTTTTTGCTTGTTGATATGTGCATATCAGGCCTAAATTTAAACTGACACAATCTGTTAAAGGAGTCTTAAAAGCTGCTTATATACAGTTTCCTTCATTAAAAAGCAAAATTAGCCATTCCTACTTTTAGATAGCAGGGCATTCTGAAAACTCCTCTGCAACAAAGATTAGGCATTTTGTGTTCCTAAACTTCAGACTCCTCATCTTATAACATTAGGGAAGATTTTACATATTATCAAATTTGGGCACGCATATAGCTTATTAAATTCTCATTTATTCTTTTTGTGTGTGTTCTTTTTTTTCTCACCTTCCTCATTTACTATAAATCTGTAGTTGATCAACCTGAGGAATTAGGAGCTAGTGTTTCTGTAACTTATGAAGAAATGGAGAAGCTACTATACAAACCCCAAGAGGGAGAATGGGGGAAAACATCTCGAGATGAAGTGTGTGAACGAATTATCGGTGGCATTGATCAGCTGCTGAATCTCGGTGAGAACACAAAATTAGTCAGTTCCTTGTTTCCTTAGCAGTAAACTTTTTATAAATAGATATGAGACATAGTGCTGATCCTTTTTTAAAAGATTTGTGATAAAGTACTGTAATTGTGTTAAACCTGCCTTGCAACTTTTATCACATTTCTATTCAGATTCATATGTTTATACATAACCTGTTAACAGTGGTTATAGTATAACAGTAGCACTTATATGAAAATCCATATGTATATGAGCCTTGAATTTGTTAGTTCAACTAATTGAAATATTACTATTTTTGACAGACATTTCAGCAGCTTTTGCTGGTCCAGTTGATCTGAGTACATATCCAAAGTACTGTACAGTGATAGCTTATCCAACGGATCTTTGCACTATTCGGATGAGACTAATCAACCGGTTTTACAGGTTAGTCTACTATAGCAATAAAAAGGAGGAAAACTTAATTATCTTAACTAAGTTTTCACCAGATTTAAGTGAGCTACAAAGATCTAAACATTTTTGGAAAATGCACCCAGAAGGCACACAATGTTCTGTTTGTAAATACTGTGAAAATGAATAGTTCTACATGACTGCAAAGCTGTTAATATTTTAGTTATCTGAAAAAATGATTAGTACTGTAACATTGGTACTGTAAAAATTAACATAGTAGTTCTTTGTTCTCTCAACTAGTGATATCACAGTTATCAAACATTGGTTTAAATTATTTCTAAATAATTTATAAACAAAATAGTTGAACTATTTTGGAATAAATGAATATGCGAACTGTTTTTTAAGACTAGCAATAAGGTAACATAAACGGAGTTTCTGAAGTGCTGTGCTTGCCATAGATTTGAGGTAAATTTCTGAATATGGGACTTTGGCATATAAGTGACTCAGTAGCCCGAGTTTCATGAGAGTCTTTTATACCTGAGTCATTT
The DNA here is from genome assembly GCA_019425775.1 of Rafetus swinhoei. Lineage (NCBI taxonomy): Eukaryota > Metazoa > Chordata > Testudines > Trionychidae > Rafetus > Rafetus swinhoei. The sequence goes on from CM033437.1 coordinate 162,382,658, forward strand.
CTGAAAATGGTACTTTGGTGCCTAAGTTGCATTACCATGTTTGACAATGTTGAGAGTATTGTCGTTATGATATATAGGGCCTGGTTCAGAGATACTGAATACCTGCAGTACACATTGACTTTAAATGGAGTTATAGGTGCCCAACATTCCTGAAAATCAGGCCCTTATCTCTGCATTTGTTTCCTCATCTGTTAATATGAGGATAAAACTCACCTTTTCTGAAGTGCTTTGAAATTTGTGGATAAAGTGGTAAATATGTATTATAATTTGATTCATAAATAACTAAGCATTTTGAATAGAAATCCTTAGTAAAGGATTAATAAATCCTTGGTAAAATTAAGCACTGTACATGACCATGCAGCATATCTCTTCCATTTGCTTATAACTTGGGTCTGCAGTTTCTTCAACCTTGCAGAGGACACTTTTATTCAGTATTCCTTCCTTCTAGGCCATGATGATGAGAGGGAGGATAGAAATATAAGAGATTGGAGAAGTTCAAAAATTGAACTTAGCAGGCAGGTGGAGAAGAACCCAATTGGAAATATGTGTCTTAGGACAATGTGGTAAAGAGGTTATATTTTGACTACTTTTTCTTTTTCTTTCTTTTCTGCTGATTTTGCCCCCTTTTTTTTGAATAGCATTTTTCTGTTTGTCTTTCTGTCTGTCAAATTGACTAAGATAACAAAATATGTACTTTTTTCTGTATGTTTATATTCTCAGTACTCTGTCAGAAGAGGTATCAGGTCTGTGTTGCTCAAAATAGAATTTGATATAATATACAGAATCAGTTAACAGGATTTTTATCCTTTTCAAATGAGTTATGTTTAGTTTTCAAGCCCATATAGCTGTTTTTAAACTTACAAACCTCCAAAGGAGAACACAGGCCAAAGGCAGTAGTGCAGTGGTTCCCAACATGTGGTCCATGGACCTCTGGTGGGCTGTAATGGTACTGTAGAGGGTCCACGGATAGTTTAAATCAGAAATTAAAATAACTGTACAGAGCCTCTCACAGCAAGCATGTCCTTCAACCCATGTTCCTTCCTGTGGCTCGGGAAGCAGCATGGGCTGAGGGGAGTACTGGCTGCCAGCACAGAGCCTCTCAATTTCCAGCTATTGGAGTGGAGAGGCTCTGTGCTGGCAGCCAGCAAGTCCCTCCGCCCATGCTGCTTCCTGAGCGCGCTGAGAGATGCGGCTTGAGAAGCAGTGTGGGCTGAGGGATGTGCAGGCACGGCTATATTGTTTGAAGGTCCATACAATTTTAATAGATTGAAAAGGGGTCCCTATGCTCAAAAAGGTTGGGAGCCACTGCAGTAGTGCCTATGCAAGTGAGAGTTCAGAACCTGGGGGTGCCAGCATGCTTATTCTGACTCATCAATATTTTGGATAGTTGGAAAAATCCTGCCATTGTGGAGCTTGCCTCTAGAAGTAGTTGGTTTTGAGAATTAACTCATAGGAAACTAACAGACACAAACTTCTTATAGAAATTAACTATTTTAATGTAATTTTATCTGGATTACTGTTTTTTTCAACTTAACTGACTCATTAGACTGTTTCATTCAGTGTACGATTATGTAGTCTGATAGTTGAGAAATATGAAAGCATTTCAGTATGTTGAGTGCTCAGAAAAATATGCACTTTGGCCAGGAATATGCTGAGTCCCAAATGCTTAACTAGCATTAACATCTCAAAACTGGAGAGGTCAGAGAGGAAAAAGCTTACTATCTGATGTTGAAGGGGGTATTTCAAAATTACTTGATGGCCAACAATTTATTTTTCAAAATTACTAAAAACATTTAGTTGAGAGCATAGGCATGCACAGCACATTTCATTAGGGTGTGCACCCAGGGAATTTTATTTTATTTTTATTTTTTAAAGGCTAACATTTATTGAATACTCAGTCATAAAGGACATTATTTTTATTTGTCAAACAAACTAAAGAAACTAAAACTTAACTAAACTTTTTTTTTAAATTAACAACTAAACTTTACTTAAAAATACAAACTTAAGTATGGGACATTGTACTACTTAATTTGTTTTTTACATGTGCAATTCGGCACTTATTGCATAGTACAACAATCCATACTTTAAAACTAAAAGAGCGTATCGTGATTAAATTAAAACGCAAAGCCACTCTTTTTTTTTTTTTTTTTTTTTTTTTTGAGACATTATAGGGTTACCAGGTAGTCTTAAAAAAAATACCGGACACACTTCATGGGGCGGGAGTGGGGAGGGGCTGGCCGGGAGGAAAGGTGGGGAGGGGAGTCGGGCTGGCCGGGGGAGATCGGGAGGAGGAACCGGCTGGCGGGAGGTTGAGCTGGCGGCGGGGGCGGGATGTGGGTACAGCGGGGCTGGCCGGGGGAGATCAGGAGTGGAGGGGAGAACTGGCCACCGGAAGCACGGCTGGCAGCGGGGCTGGCCGGGGAAGCTCGGGAGGAGAAGTGGAGGAGAACCAACCCGCCGGCCAGGAGGGGGTGGGGGGGGAGGAGCGTATCAGCTGGTGGGGAGCGGGACTGACCCGGGCAGTGCAGATCCCAGGGCACTCCGGCCCCCTGCATGGTCCAGGCGAAGCGTGAGTCAGTCCGGCTGCGGCTCTACCATACACTTGACCAGCGCGCAGGAGCATGGACCGGGTTGCCCCTCCTCCTCACACGCAACCAGGGCTCCCAGCGCTGATCACACCCCGCCTCCCAGCCGCTCCCCCCATCAGGCTTCCGGGCGCCCAGTCGGAAAACCAGAAAATAACAGACATTGCACGTGTCCGGTATTTTCTGGATTTTTATTACCGGACAGAGCCCCAAAAAACTGGACTGTCCAGTAGAAAACCGGACACCTGGCAACCCTAAGACATTAGGGTGTGCCTGTGCACACCCCGTACGCATGGCAGTGGTTGAGAGAGAAGAAATAATAGGCCATCTCCTGCTGTTTCTCTTACTGCCAACTCAGGACTGTGGCTTCCACTATTGACTCTCAGGGATTTTTTTACAATGGTTAGGGAATAGCAAGCAAACATTTAAGTCCAAGCAAAATCATCAGTTATTAACCAGGGCTGTTTCATTATTAAAAAAAGAAAGAGAATAGCACAAATGAGTGATCACAGATGATGAACAGGTTAGTTCCATTACAATCTCTTTTGTATATTTTCCTATGGAAAGCATTTGATAGACTATGCCCCTGAAACCTAAAAAAATATTTAAATCGGTTACTTCTCAGGAATACAGAGTCTATCTAATCACTTGATTAACAGGAGAAACAGGATTTTAAGTTACAGCCACATTACAATATTGTAGCTAATCATTACAGGAGTTTTAGATCTAATACCTTTGTGGTGGCTTTAATTTCCTTTGACAAATCCATGTTGAAGTTTCCTGGAGTTGGTTTCTTCTTGAGTCATTTCTTTTTCTTATTTCTTGTAGAGGTGGACAGGATGAGTTATGGAGTGTTTGCTGTTTAAGCAGAATATAAGGGGTGTGAGTGCTCAATTCAGAATCTGATACCCTTTTTCTTACTTTTATGAAATTGTAAGAAAATACACCTCATTCATGCTTGCTTAGATTCAGGTTGGTTGCTCTCACTCTTTCATTGGCTTCATACCTTCAGGTTTGGTTTAGGTAATACTTTGAGCACCTGAATATCTGAATATGCATTCTGTTTAATGAACATGCAACATTTCTTTATTGCCTTTGTTCTTGTGGCACGAAAGAGCCAGAAAATTCTTAATTTTAATTTTTTTTATTCAGTCCATTTTTACAGTCTTTCTTAATGAGCTTTTAATTCTCAGAACAGCTTTTTAAAGTTATGCACTCTTAGAAAGTTTTTAGCCTAAGTTGTTAATTCTACATGATAATTTTTGGAACAATGATTCTTCTAAGAATGCTTGCTCATATCAATTCCAGTTAGGTGTGCGTGTGCTGTATGCACGGCTGCTGAAAAGTTTTATCCTAGCTGCAACCTTTTGTGTGAGCTGTAGACCATCGCTGGAGTGGCGCTGGTGCAACACCTAATATATGAGCCTGCTCTCCGGACTGCCCCTCTGTTCTTTCTTACCATAAGTGAGGGTATTGGAACTTTGGCTGTCTTGCATTGCAAGCATCATTCATCCCTAACATTGTTAGTTTAACAATAGTTAACAGTTAGGTTATAACAGAAGGGTTTCCCCTTCTCTCCTGTGTCCCTCCAAGGACTTGGGGCAAGCGTCTCTGCTGATGAGTGATCCTCACAACTCATGTCTTTGGTGCTGGGTGGGGAAGCTCATCAAGCGGACAAGTGCATGATCTGCAAGGCCTTCAAACTTCATACCAGGAAGGAACAGGACTTTGGCTTGAAGCACCTCCTGATGGAATCCGCTTTAAGGCTGCAGAGATGGGAGCTGGCACGATGTGGCTCAGTTTGTAGCCCTTCGCCCTTGGTCCTGGTACTGATGCCCAAAAAGGACTCTCAGTACCAGTGGTTCCTGAAGACCTCAACCTGGAGCTGATCTTGCACCCTAGCACAGTCAACTAAGGTAGCCAAGCCGTCAGCACTTCCAGCCTCTGCATCTGAGGGTACTGATGCACTCGATCCTGCGGTATGGAGGTGTCAGTCTCATGTCAAGTATCAAGCCCAATCATCTTGGACTCCCTGAGAGCAGAGGCAGAGCCTGTGGGCCTGTCTTCCATGCTGGATATGTTCAAGGCTGCCCAGGGCCTCATTGAGATGCCTCTGTCCCCTCCTCGGGACAGGCCTCTCACATCCCACCAATTTTCATGGGGAAAGCTGGCCATGCTGGGTCCTCTTGCTCCAGCGCCTTCACGTTAGGGATGTAAAATCCCATTTAATATGTTTAACCAGTTAATTGATTAAAGGGAAAGCGGGTGGTGGGGGGAGGGCTTGCAGCCCCTGCCTACTGTGGGTAGAGGGGGCTACAGGCAGGGGCTGCTCTGGCATCCCAGTCGGAGTAGCCCCTGCATTTGGGTGACCAGGCCTGCTGCAGACAGAGACTACTTTAGCTGGGATGACAGAGCAGCCCCGCCCACAATAGGCCCCTCTGCAGGCTGGAGCAACCCTCTGTCCCCGGCAGGCAGTTAACCTTAAGTGGTGGGTGAGGCTTTCCGGTTAACTGATTAAATCTTCACTTCCTTACTTCACGTTTGGTGAGCACTCATGGCATCACACTCACAGCTCGTTCTCTCAGAGCCGTTACTGCTCGAGAGCTTCCCGTGGCGAACTGGTCTTGGTCTGGTTCAGTGCTGTCTTGTCAATCAGACCATTCCCTCAGTGACCAGCACTGAGGGATGTCGCAGCATCAGATATGCTAGTGCAACTCAAGCTTCCGGTCCTTTAGCACCGTTCGGTGTAGCCGGAGCCCCTGTAGGCACTGGGCTTTTTTCCAGTGCTGCTTTTCACTGCATGGCTCTTTGGACCGGCACCATACCTCAGTGCATCTCCAACTTCCTTGGCACCACTCTTTGGAGTGTGTGGGGCGTTGTCTTGGCACTGGCCTTTGTCATGATGTTTGCGGTGCTAGTCCCACTCTAGATGGTGGTCTCATTCTCTGCATCAGTCCAGGTCTCGGTCTCAGCACTGATCAAGGTCTCAATCCCGGTGCCAGTCCTCCTCCCGGTACATTTCACCTTCCGGGCAATCCATGTGGTCTTTGTGCGGTTGCAGTCCATAAGCAATTCAGATTACAGCACACGGCAACTTGTGTTTGTCAAGATCTGACACCAAACATTCCTTTCATGGTTACTGGTTTGGCCCTGCCCTGACTCTCTTGCTTAGGGTCTCTGTCATTATTCCACAGGGAGGCCTTTGTGATATATAACCAGTCCATGCCTGCAGTTCCTTATGTCCCTAAAGAGCAAGCAACACCCCAGTGGCCGCTCCAGTGGTAGTTTTGGACTCCATGGTTGTTCCACCATGCCCAGGGCATGTTGCCTGCTGTCCCTTCCTTGGCCCCTTCATAGCCCAGGATTTGAGGCCCAGCTTAGCCCCTCGGCCCAGATTCTGGATCAGCCCTGGGATGGACAGGATGCAGGCCATCCAGTGGCCTCCTTGTCATCTTGAGCGAATGAGCTGGTTGAAGACACCTCTTTTATGGGCCCTCCTCCCGTGGACTGTAGAACTTTGCAGGACTTGCTTTGGAAGGTTGTCCTTAGTCTAAACCTGCAGGTGGAGGAGGTGGTTGAGCAGGATGACCAAATTGTGGATGTTCTGGCTCCTGAGAGCCGTTCCAGAGTGGCCCTTCTGGTTATTAAGTCCATCATGTCCTCGGCTAAGACTGTCCAGAAGACTCTCTCCTCTGATGGCCAGTGGGGTTCAGAGAAAGTACTTCCTTCCTATTAAGGAATTCCAATACCTGTTCACCTGCCTTCCACCATGCTCCCTGGTCATGGAGACGGTGAACGAAAAAGTGTCAAGGTCATCAGGCTCCACCACCTAAGTCTAAGAACATACATAAGAACAGCCATACTGGGTCAGACCAAAGGTCCATCCAGCTCAGTATCCTGTCTGCTGACAGTGGCCAATGCCAGATGCCCCAGAGGGAGGGAACAGAACAGGGAATCTTCAAGCAATCTCTCTCCCATGATCCATTCCCAGCCTCTGACAGAGGCTAGGGACACCTGGTTAATGGCCATTGATGGACCTAACCTCCATGAATCTGTCTAGTTCATTCTTCAATCCTGTTAAAGTCCTGGTCTTCACAGCCCCCTCTGGCAAGGAGTTTCATACTGTGTAAAGAAAAACTTCCTTTTGTTTGTTTTTAAATCTAACTATCAATTTCATTTGGTGACCCCTAGTTCTTATATTGTGGAAATGGGTAAATAACTTTCTTATTCTCTTTTTCCACACCAGTCGTGATTTTATAGACCTCTATCATATCCCCCCCTTAGTCTCCTCTTTTCTAAGATGAAAAGTCTAAGTCTTTTTAATCTCTCTTCATATGAAACCCATTCCAAACCCCAATCATTTTGTTGCCCTTTTCCGAACCTTTTCCAATGTCAATATATCTTTTTTGAGATGAGGCGACCACATCTATATGCAGTATTCAAGATGTGGGAGTACCATAATTTTATATAGAGGCAATAACATGGTCTGCCTTTTTCTCTACCTCTTTTTAATGATTCCTAACATTCTGTTTGCTTTTTTTGACTGCTGCTACACACTAAGTGGATGTTTTCAGAGAACTATCCACAATTCCTCCAAGTTCTCTCTTGAGTACTTACAGCTAAATTAGTCCCTATCATGTTGTATGTATAGTTGGGATTATTTTTTCTAATGTGCATTATTTTACATTTACCAACATTAAATTTCATCAATTTTGTTGCCCGGTCACTTAGTTTTGTGAGATCTTTTTTAAGCTCTTCAAAGTCTGCTTTGGTCTTAACTATCTTGAGCAGTTTAGTATCTGCAAATTTTGCCACCTCACTGTTTATCCCTTTCTCCAGATCATTTATAAATAGGTTGAATAGGATTTGTCCCAGTACAGACCCTTGGGGGACACCACTAGTTACCACTTTCCATTCTGAAAAGTTACTGTTTATTTCTACCCTTTGTTTCCTGTCTCTTAACCAGTTATCAGTCTATGAGGGGACCTTCCCTCTTAACCTTTGGTGAGGGACTTTGTCAAAGTACCCTATATCTACTGGATCCCCCATGTCCACATGTTTGTTTGACTCCCTCAAAGAACTCTAGTAGCTTAGTAAGGGATAATTTCCCTTAACAGAAACTGTGTGGACTTTTCCCCAACAAATTATGTTCATCTATGTGTCTGATGAAGAATAAAATTACTATAGTTTAAACTAATTTGCCCGGTATTGACGTTAGACTTACTGGTCTGTAATTGCCGGGATCAACTCTAGAGCCCTTTTAAAATGTTGGTGTCACATTAGCCAGTCAAGGATAGGTTACAAACCACAGTTAATAGTTCCGCAATTTCACATTTGAGTTCTTTCCGAACTTTAGGGTGAATGCCACCTGGTTCCGGTGACTTGTTACTATTAAGTTTATCAGTTTGTTCCAAAACCTCCTCTAATGACACCTCAATCTGGGACAATTCCTCAGATTTGTCACCTAAAAAGAATGTCTCCGGTTTGGAAATCTCCCTAAAAATCCTCAGCCTAAGTTAAGGATGCTAAGTGCCTCAACTTACTCAGCTGGAAGGTCTGCTCTATGTTGGGGGGACTGTTACTCCGGATAGCAAACCAGCAGCTTATCGTGAGTCTATATAATTTCAACTCTTGGTCCTTCAAACCACAGCCCACACAGCAGCTTTTCTCATTTCTTCCCAGATCTGATTTCTCATGCAGGTGTTCTCTGTATCCTCACCAAAAGTCATCTGAGACCTGGGCCAGTAACAGTCAGGGACAGGCCAACCCCTCTCCTCTCCTCTCCTCTCCTCTTCCCCGGGTCCAAGCAGGCCTTTTGAAGGTGTGCCCAAGAAACAGATGCCTCATAACACCGGAGCACTGGCATCTTTGCCACCTGGATCTTCACCCCCTCCAATTCATGGCGTGGCAACTTCATGGCTGAACCAGGCCAAGCAAACCTGCTCAGAGCGGGTCCTGCATGTGCTTTTTAGCAGCAGGAAGCCTTCTCCCAGGTTTATGTACTTGGTCAAATCAAAATTTCTCATGCTAGTGTCTGCTGCACAACTTGGACCCTTTATCTATCTCTGTTTCAGGGATGCTGGAGTATCTCGTGTCCCTAGAGCAGCAAGGGCTAGTGACTTCAGTGCTCAAAGTGCACCTAGTTGCTATTTCCTCTTTCCACCTGCTTGAAGCTGTCCATACTGTCTTTTTGAGCCCCTTAGTCAAGTGCTTCCTCTGCTTGGGACTTCAGCCTTGTCCTCTCCTTGCTCACGGGTTCCTCCTTTTGAGCCCTTGGCTATTTGTTCCCTGCTCTACCTATCGTGGAAGGTGGCTTTTCTGGTTGCCATCGCCTCCGCTCCGTGGGTGTCGGCGCTTTACACCCTGATGTCGGAACCCCTGGACACTTTTCCACAGAGACAAGGTCCATCTTCTCCCTCATGCTGCTTTCCTCCTGAAAGTGGTTTCCATCTTACAAACAGACCAGGACTTCTTTCTTCCCGTGTTCTACCCTAAGCTGTACCAGAAATTACAGGAACAGAGATTGCACTCCCTTGATGTGAGGGTGAGGCATGCACTCGCTTTCTATATCAACTGGACAAAGCCCTTTAGCAAATTCTCTCAACTGTTTGTGGTGGATTGAGTAAAGGCACAGCCAGTCTCATCACAGTGCATTTCTTGGATCACAGCATGTATCTGTGCGTGTTGTGATCTGGCCACGTTCTCGCCAACATCTCTCACGGTGTATTCCACAAGAACACAGACCTCTCCAGCAGCATTGGAGGCTCTTGTATCTCTTCCAGAAATATGTAGGGCTCCCACATGGTCTCTGGTGCATACCTTCATGTCACACTATGCCATGGTGCAGCAGTCAAGACAGGACACAGCTTTTGGTACTGCAGTTTTTCAAGTCAGCTATACTCTGACCCCTCCTCCAGGATAAGGCTTATGAATCACCTAATTGGGATTGATATGAGCAAGCACTTGAAGAAGAAAAAACAATTACTCACCTTTGTTACTGTTCTTCAAGTTGTGTTGCTCATATCTGTTCCATACACACCCTTCTCCACTGTCAGAGAAGCGGCTAGAAGGAACTGAGGGAAGGTTGAGGTGGCAGGGCCATATATAGGGCATCACACTGGCACCATCCCAGGGTAGGGATGTTAAAATGAGTTTATTTGCAAAATGTTCGGGGTTACACATTTACACGTGAAATGGGGAAAGAGGCAGGATCCGATGCTTGCAGGGAGTCTATTCTTGCCTCCTGTACTGCTGTCTCTGATAGGGCAGGTGGCTGGCGGTTGGGGTTGCTGCATGTAACCATGAGGGTTAACTGATGAGCACAGGCTCATAGATTAACCGTGTCCTCGGGTACATGTTCATATCCCTACTCAAGGGGGCTGCACAGCCAACCTGACGGGTAGCAGCTAGGGTAAAACTTTCTGACAGCTGTGCACGAGGAGCGCGCATGCCTAATTGGAATAGATATGAGCAACACATCTTGAACAACAATTGCAAAGGTGAGTAGCCATTTTTTTTCTTGCCTTTTGTGTCTGATGAGGGTTTGCTTGTCCACTGTCAGTAATCAATTCCCTATTAATCTAATATTCTGTGCTTAAATTGTTTTTGCATCTAGAGCATCAAGTATCCTTCCATGTTTGTCTCAAACTTCTTACTGTTCATACTGCACTGATACCAGGCAGTTGTTATATGGAGGCATGCATTTTGATACAAAGTAGTTGTCTTTGAGTGGGTTTAAAATCAGATTTTTCTTTTGAAAGTGTTTTGGGCATGCAAGGGAGAAGATGAAATTACGTTCACTTTATGCCAGATTTATTTCTCTGATAACATAACCATAGAGTCTGTTCATAATCCAGTTTCTCCCTGAAAGTATTCGTATGGGTTGTCTACTTGATGTTTGTTTATCTTTGGGAAATCAAAGCAGAAACCTTTTGGAATTTTTTTATTAGCTTCAACATTTTGTAAAATAATTGGCTAAACATGCATATTGTGTTTTTAGTTATCTTGGCTGCAGCATTCTTGTAGCTATACTTTAATATTCTGTGGCACTTCTAAGACTAACAAGTTTATTAGAGCATACATTTTTGTGGGCTGTAGTTCATTTCTGTGATCAAGTGCGTTGCAACTCATGAAAGCTTATGCTGTAATATATTTGTTAGTCTTCAAGGTGCCACAGGGGGGACTCATTATTTTTGCTGGAACAGACTAGCGCGACTGTTTCTCTAAAACTTAGTATTCAGTAGAGGTGCAAATAAGTTTGTGACTACTTACAAATATTTTACGAATATAATTTTTGCATCGGTATAGAGGTCTCCCTTCCCCCCCACAAAAAACACTTGCAACTGCCACTTCTCTAGTTAACCCTGAATATTTTATGCTGTTTCTATGTGAATTGTTTGAAATTAGATTGAGCTGGGGGTTCTATATTGAAGGATTGCCAGTTGACCATAATAGGGACAAATATTTACTAAGTTATTTTTCTTTTCTCCACTTTTTAGTATTAAAGAATTTAAATTTGTTTTATAATCTTAAAGGAGGATCTCTGCGTTGGTGTGGGAAGTGAGATGTATTGAAAGTAATGCCAGCACCTTCAATGAACCTGGAAGTGCTATTGCTCAATCTGCTAAGAAGATCACTAAACAGCTCTTGAAGTTCATTGAGTAAGTCATATTTCAGTCTGAATATAATTGTACACATTTCATTACCTGGGTTGGAGATAACACTAATTTAACATTGACTCATTTTTTTGCAATGAAGAATAGCTGAAGCCATTAGAAACTTTCAACTTCCAAGTATTTTCTAAACTATTTATCAAACTAACTTTGAAGCATCTTAATATATCTAGCACAAACATTTTTAGCACTTCTATTTAATCAGCGTTTATTAATATTAAAGATGTGAGAGCGGTCTTCCTATAAATTTTTTTCATGAGTACTTTTAGCCGCAAACAATGATTTCTGCACATCCCCTGCACATCCCTCCATCTTGAATATAGTTTCATTAGCCATGTAGAGAGAGTCAGTTTCAGGGATGTTAAATTGTGCATTTTGCATCGACTAGTCGACAGGGCATCTCCGCCTTTGAAGTGTAGAAACAGCCCTTTTGCTACACCTGAAACGCGAAAGCACCACCTGCTGATCCCAGGCTCCCTGCGGCGCTGCCACTTTGAAACGCTGCCATGGGAACCTGACACAGAGCTCCTACAGCAGCGTTTCAAAGCAGCAGCACTGCGTGGAGCCCGGGGTCTGGCCCCAGGCTCCATGTGGCGCTGCCACTTTGAAGTATCCCATTCTTCCCTCTTCCCCCCGCCCCTCCACTTCCTCTTTCTGAGAGAGGCAGCAAAGAGGGGGGAGCAACTAGTTGACAAGCTTGTCGACTGTCTGATAAGCATTTGCTTCTCGGATATTCCACTAGTCCTTCACATCCCTAGTCAGTTTACTGTTACATACGTAAGCATTCTCTACTGCTTTAATCAGTCTGCCTGATCTGGTGCATTTGAGATTTTACGCTACTATTGACACTGTTTAAAAATTGTAGGCTCTCCTGATTTTATCTAGATTAGAAGTAAAGACCTCATCCAAAGGTTAAGCAAGAAACCAGTGCTTGTAAATTACCTAGCACAGACATATTCTAAGCAAAGCAAGTTGCCCTTTCTCATACTGATGACAGGACATAAATATCTTAAAGCAGGGGTGGGCAAGAGATGGCCTGCGGGTGGGATCTGGCCTGCAAAGCCCTTTGATCCTGCCCGTGCTCGCCCCTGCAGCAGGGAGCAGTGCTAATCAAAGCAGAGGGGAGAGGCTACAGCACATTGTCACTGCCCCCTAAGGGCAGAGGCCATGCAACATAATTTCTGACCAGTAGGAGCTGAAAGATTTTGCTGGGGGCAGGAGCAGTGCATGAAGCCTCTCCTTCCCTTCTCTCTTCTGCCAGTGGAGAGAGCCACATGTACAGCCATCCACCAGTCAGCCACCCACTTAACTGCTGGGGAAGTTGGGGAGGGAAAGCTTGCCTGACAGTGCTGCTGGCCAGGAGCTGCTTAGGTAAGCACCTCCTAGCAGGAGCCTGTGTCTGGCACCCCAGCCCATCCCTCCCCTCCAACTCCCTCTCAGACTCTGCATCCCTCTTAAATCCTCCCTCATGCCAGAATCCTTCTCCTGCATCCATTCCCCCCTACTGGACCCTGCACCCCAATACCCTGCCCCAGATCACAATGAAACACTCTGTACCTCCTCCCCCCTGCCCCAGGACTCCCCTCTCAGACCTTCCATCCCCTCCTACATTCCTCCCCCAGGTCAGAATCCTTCTGCATCCATACTCCCTCCTGGACCCTCCCCCCAATCTCCTGCCCCAGATCACATCCCCCTCCTTCACCCAAACTCCTTCCCAGATCCCGCATCCTCTTCTGCACTCCAGTCCTCCTACCTCAAACTCCCTTCTGTACCCAGCCTTCTTCGTCACAGATCCCATAGCTGCTCCATAAAAATGTGTGGCCCTTGACCACTTACCAAAATCTTGGAGTGCCCCTGCCATCAAATATTATTGTCCATTACTGTCTTAAAGGCTTTAGTTGGTCTGAGAGAAATTATGTACGTACTAAAGTCTTTCCTAAATAGAGAATTGAGAATATTTTTTATCCTCCTCCTTCCTTTTCAGAGGAAAAACTTCTAGCCAATTTCTAAATTCAGTTACAAATTTAAAGTTAGGAAGCTTAAATGGATGCATATTATAATAAATGAATTATCTTGGCGGATTCTGCAGAAACCGTCTGAAATTGGTAAAAGGAACTTTTACTTAAATTATGTTGTCAATGCCCTATTTACAGATCTTAAAATCTTCTTTAAGTATGCCTTTTCAAGCCTTAAATTCTCTTGGAGAATTATTATATTCCAGTATTCGTAGGTGTTTCAGAGTCAGGAAAATGTTATGTAACCATGTTTTTCCATTATTCGGGTAGTAAAACTTCTAATTCTACTTTACAGTGATCCAGATTGTACAAATATATTTGAGCTTACTAATATAACAGAAGATGAGCAGGACTCTCCTGATGCTGATGACCTGGTAATAAACTCCTGTTTTTATTAAAAAAAAAAAAAATTCAAAGTAGGAGCTACTAGCAGTGATTAATAAATACTGTCAGTCTAGTTACTAGTAGCAACAAAGCTTTTTTAAAACCTATACTTTCATAATATGCCACAATTACAAATGGCTGGTTATAGAAATATTCCTGCTACCTAGCCATAAATTTTATACATACTTCCTATTTATATAATGGTCTGGTCCATTATTTGAACTTCCCTAAAGTTTGGGGATGTTTGGATCTGGTGTTGGTAGGTTTACTATATTTAGTATAATTATATATTCATAACCATATTTCAGTATTGGTTATATTGAGATGTTCATATGTAAACAACACTGGACATGGTGTGTACATTCTGCATATAAATCACAGTTGTCAAGTGAAGTATAATTCTCCCCCATCTCCCAAATGTTTGTGGCTCAGTTACCTCATACCCAGTACATTATATAAAATGTGCAGTATTTACATATAACTAAATCTGCAGGTCTTTTTATTGAATTATATGCAACTTTGGCTATCTTTTTAAAAAAAAAAAAGAGGTAAAAATGATTGTATACTTAAAAAAAAAAGATAATGCCAAGAGTTCAGAACACAGAATTATAAATGTAGTGAGGCATTAATATTTGATATAATTACATTCCTACTTCTCTCTGAATTGCTTTATTTAGAAGAAAAAGTGATTATTGATTATTGCATTTAATTCTGTATCATGAAACTAACAAACATCACTTCAGTATTTGAAAATAAGTGTCTAATGCATTTATACTGAGCTGTTGACAGCAATGCATACAGTAAATGTGTATATTTGGAGTGATGCCTTTTGATATATTGGTAATATATTTAAAATTAAAAATTAGCATACTGCTTTTTACAAAAAAGACATTTCAAGTATTTTATATTCTTAAGCAAAACTTTTAAAAAATGCTGCAAGGCACTTGTTCTAAATCCAGGGAAACTCTGAAATTCAGTCCATAAGTGATTCTTAGTACTTAAACCATAAAACTTTGTTTCTCCAAAGTCTCAGGGGGGTAGCTGTGTTAGTCTGTAACTTTAAAACCGAGTAGTCCTGTGGCACCTTCATCTGATGAAGGGGGGTTTACCTATGGAAGCTCATGATACTATATATTTTTGTTAGTTTCTTAAGCTGCAACAGGACTACTTGTTGTTTCTCCAGAATTATTTTAGTGGGATTTTCATGCCTGGTTATCTTTGGCAAAACCTGAAAAGCTGTAGGATTTTTCATTTTCTACACTGAATCCCTCATGCCTTTTACATACATAAAATTGGTGGTATTGAGGCTTGATTTGTCATCCTTTCATATAAAAATAATCAGCTAAGAAATAACAAGAGTCAAGCATCTCTCTAATGCATCGATGAAACTCCCAACTCTGGGTGCATTTGCATAAAGACCTCCAAGTCCCTCCCATTCAGTGAAATTCAGGACATTATGCTGGAACCATGAACGCTAAGTATTGATTTGTGTTTAGGGTCCTAAATAAGTCACTCCTAATCAGATCTCTGAAAGCAGGTTGGGGAACCTAGGCCCCAGGGTCTGGATGCAGGCCCTAGATTGCCTGGATCTGGCCCCCGGGGCTTGCTTTGGGGAGTCCACGCTGGCACTTCAGCCCCCCTGCTGCCTCCCTGCAGTCCCCAACTGATTGTTCTGTGGGTCAGCAGCCCCCGACCCAAAAAAGGTTCCCCAGCCCTGTCCTAAAGTCTGCATTATCTCATTTCCCTCACTGGCTTGTTAAAAACTGTTGGATCTCCTAGCTTAACTGGACAGTTTTCTATAATGTTCATCACAACAGGTAGTATGTTTACTATTTTCATTGTAGTATAACTTATAATTGTCTGAATAGTTAATACTTAATGCTATAAACTATTTTTGAAGTGTTGTGTGGCTTCTCTTGTAGGATAATAAATGTCTTCCAAGAACTTCTTACAGAAGAGTAAAAGTGAGTTGACCTGTCCTTACCATAAATACTAAAATCATACCTGTCTGAAAAAGTAGTCAGTAGAAACAGTAGTGAAGTAGCAGAATCAAGTGGTGTGTGCTACCTTTTGTAATTAATGTCTTTTCTAACTTTCCTGGTGATAACTGCAAATAATCAGACAATTTTTAAATATTTCTTCAGATTTTTTACTTAATCCTGTAATGAAGTGGACAAAACTGATATAAAAACAAAGTTCAATAACTAAACAACTTCAAATACCATACCTAATTTAAGACAGGAAGGAAGTGATCCAGGAAACTACAGATCCCTTCATTTGACCCTGATTATATTGCAAGGTCTTAAATTTTGAAAAAGAAAGTAATTAAAGGCACAGTGGTAAATAATTGGGTTAAAATGCAACATGGTATTACAAAAGATAGATCATGCCAGACCAACTTGATCTTTTTTTGTAACAATAACTAGTTTTGTAGACAATGAAAATGCTAATCTAATATATATGGATTTCAGAAAAGCGGTTAATATTACTTCCCAGTTGAACTGTCTTCAATGTAAATGGTAGGGAGTAATACAAGAATCAGATGGTGAATAAGACACTGGTTCAAGGGAATGCTGTAACTGGTCATGCTGAAAGATAAACAGGCATGCTACAGGGGGAGGTTACTGGTGGAATTTCTCATGGATCAGTTTTGACCAATCTTCAGTAACATTTTCATTAATGATGTTGTCATGAAATGTGGAAGTGTACTGATAAAATTTATGGATGACACAAAGTTGGGAGGTATTGCCAATATAGAAAAGGGCCAGAATATTGTTCAAGAAGGTTTGGATGATTTTGTATTTTTCCAATTTTCAGGTTTCAGAACCTCGGAAATCTGGGACTTTCTGGTCCGGCATCATCCATGGTCCAGCAGGAGCATGGATGTTGCTGGATCAAACTGCCCCAGCACCTGGGAATGCCCTACCCCAGCACTGGCTGGGAGCCCTGTTGGGCGGGACAGCAGAGGAACTGGCAAGCCCCATTCCGGGGAGCCCCCTGGCTGGGTAGGGCAGTAGCAGGGCAGCCCAGTGGCAAAAGTGGGGCAGCCAGCAAGCCCCATCTCCAGGGATCCCCGGCGGAGTGCAGCAGAAGTGGTGCAGCTGGCAAGCCCCGTTCCCGGGGATTCCCGGTCCAGTGAGGAAGAAGTAGGGTCACGGCAGCTGAGGAGCTCCGTCCCCGGTGAGCCCCAGAGGGCTGGAGCCCAGTAGCAATGGGGCCGGAGGGGAGCTATCCGCAGGGAAAGGGGGCGTCCTGGGAGGCTGGTGGCAGGTACCTCCCCTGATCCAGCAAATGTCCTCATTTGGGACGGGTCAGGTCCTGAGGGTGCCAGACAAGGGAGGTCTAGCCTGTAGAAATTAGATCAAATTTAATAGTGCTGAGTGCAAGCTTACGCCTTTAGGGAGTGGCAAGAATTTTTGCTGTTAGCAGGCAAAATATCAGTTGGGAATAAATGAGGAGAAAGACCAGGGCATATTTGTCAATCATGGGATAACAGCCACTAATTTGATATGGCCCTGAAAAAGGCTAATGGAATCCTAGGATGCACCAGGTACAATATTTCCTGTAGGAAGAGAAACTTTAGAATCATTGTTCAAAGCACTGGTGAGATTTCATCTTTATGCAATTTTGGGGTTCCATGTTTAAAAATAATGCATTCAAACTGGAATAGTTGCAGAGAAGGGCTGCCAGGATGATCAGAAGAAGAGAACCTGCCTTACCAGAGGAAACTTGGCTTGGCTTCTTGAAACTAACAGAATGAATGCTAAAAGGGGATAAGATTGTTCTCTCTAAATATATCAGAGGGATAAATACCAGGAAGGAAGAGAAGTTATTTAAGAGAAGGGGCACTGTTAACACAAATAGAAAAGGCTGTGAACTGACCATCAACACGTTTATGCTTGAAATTAGGCAAAGGTTTCTAACCATGAGAAGAGCGAAGTTCTGCAATAGCTTTTTCAATGCAGTAGTGGGGATAAAAACCCTAACCTGTTTGAAGACTCATCTTGATAATTCATGGAAGAGATAAATTGCCTGGTATGATGATATTGCCTAAAATGGCATATGGCCCTTCTGCAACTGCTAATAGCAAATATCTTCAGCAACCAGAAATGGAACGCAAGAGGAGGAGGGCTTACAGTTAGCTGGGAAAGAATTTTCTGTAATATCTGGCTGGTGGTTCTTGCTCATATGTTCAGGGTCTAACTGATCACCATGTTTGGGGTTGGGAAGGAATTTTGTCTCAGGTTAGATTGGCAGAGACTGGGGATTTTTCACCTTCCTTTCCAGCATGGGTACAAGTCATTTGCTAGAAAAATGGTGGATATTCAGTAACTGGAAGTCTTTAAATCAAGATTTGAGGCTTTCAGTAACTCAGTCAGACATTAAGGTCTATTATAGGAGTGGTTAGGTGAGGCTTGGTTGCCTGCAATGTACAGCAGGGCTACTCAACACGCAGCCCATGGCCCGTTTTTTTTGCAGCCCCGCAGTGCAGTTTGCATTTACTTGGGGTTCAACACATGGCCTGCAGGTGGGATCCGTTGAAGATGGCCTCCACTGGGAACACTTTCCACAATGGCGAGGCATCTCTCAGGTGGAGTGAGCATTGAAAGACGCAAGCGGATGGGCTGGCTGGAACAGACAGGTGCAGGGTGTTGGCATTTCTAGCCTCCAGGGAGGAGGTGCTGGGAGCACTGGGGGCATTGTGGGAAGTGCTTTGTATTCATGCCCATCAGTGTGAAATAAACTATTTGCATATATATTTGCAACAACACTTAAGTTACAGCCCTTGGCATGTGCTGAGAGTATCATTGTGGCCCCCAGGGCTTCCAAAGTTGAGAAGCCCTGATGTACAGGGTTAGATTAATTCATTATGGCCTCTTGCAGAGGTGGGCCATATGCAGTTCACCAGGGTTAGCTGCTGGCATACCGCTAGTGTTTTATTTACCTGAGTGTCCACAGGCAAGGCCGCTCGCAGCTCCAGTTGGCCAGGGTTCACTGTTGCCACCTAATGGGAGCTGCAGGAAGTGGCATGGGCCAGGTCATCATTTCCTGCTGCTCCCATTTGCTTTGGATGGCAAATTGAAGCTCCTGGGAGCTGAGAGTTGCAGTACCTGTGAACACTTAAGTAAATAAAGCATCTGGCATCTCATCAGTGGCTAACCCTAGTGAACCATGCCTAGCCTACAGACCACTTATTACCCATCCCTCTCAGTCTGAGTGTATGAACCCAATGTGTAAATCATTGGAATTACTCAACAGCGTTTTCTTAAAGGTTTATACTTAAGGGATACAGGACCGTGTTTTCAGCAAGAAAAAACAAGATTTGAATTTAACCCCTTTTATCACTGAGCATAGTTGTTCTCCTAAAGGAGTTTGCAGGAAATCAAGAGCATTTTTGCATCCCTGTTTCACTTAGTATTATATTTAAGTTTGATCCTGTAATAGTCAATAAGAACAGCTGGATTGACGGAAAGAAAATTATTCTTCAACACTTACAAAAATAGAAGAAGAAATTTTTAAAAGTATTCTGCTTTGCTAATAATTTTCTTTTTCTTTACTAAGAAAAACTACTCTTGAAGTATAGTCACTAATTTCTGCAATGCATGTTTAAAAAAAAAGCAAACTGGAATTATTTTTGTAACTTAGTTTTTTCAGGAAATAATATTTTTTTTAAGGGACGGGTTATGAAGAGACGAAACAATGTGAAAATTAACTATGATGAAAATACCTGGAAGAAGCAATGTATGGAACTGGTGAATTTAATTTTCCAATGTGAAGATTCTGAGCCTTTCAGACAACCTGTTGATTTGGATCAATATCCTGTAAGTTATCCTTCATAAATCTTAAGTGTCCTAATGTTTGTCGTATTATTGCTCTCTCTTGGTACAGAACTTGTACCATAATAAGACTCATTCATGAAGTTGGCTTCATAGCTCTTGGAGCTATGTGCTGTGTTCTCCATGCAAACCATTGACACAAATTAGCCTTGCCATGTGCCTAGGTATCTATGCCTGGTTATAACATAACATCTATGAAAATATTAATGTTTGTATTTTTAATTGGTCTTTTTCTGTTTGTCATTGAAACTGGAACTGCTTATCTCAAATTAGTATAATTTTTTGTTCTTGAAGTTGGTTACTTCTGAGGGGTGTTGATAAACTTCAGTTTCCTTGAGCTTGGTGGGCAAGACTGTCAGATGCTTGGCCATGAACTGAATCTGACATGGTTTAATATTTGTGGTTCATGTAGACCAAGCTTTCATTTTAAAAATAGTCAATTCCTAGCCCCTAGGGTTGCAGAGAAAACTTTGTAAATGTAAACCAGTATAATGATGTCGGCAGACATTGTGAAACAGTGATTGAGACGTGTAAACTTCTTTTGGGCATTAACTTCATTGGGTTGTTAATTTTAAATATTACTTTCTTAAACCTCTTCATGGGTGCTAGACTTTCACCCTGCTTCTACCCAGACCTTGTAAAGACTGGAAGACTTGCCTACAATTGCTTCTACTTGAGGCTAGATCCTCTGAATCTTTTGACTTTGAGACAAATGTCTAAATTGCCAGCCTTGGCCCTGGTGGCCTCATCATGTTCTGCTTAACTGCGTGGTTCCAATAAGCTGCAGTCCTTACTGGGGTTGGAATCGGTTTCTGTGGCTCCTCCAATCAAACCTTCAAGGTGATACATGTCCAAACTGAGAATTGTTTGGTCAGATCCCACCACCACTTTG
Organism: Rafetus swinhoei; assembly: GCA_019425775.1. NCBI lineage: Eukaryota > Metazoa > Chordata > Testudines > Trionychidae > Rafetus > Rafetus swinhoei. The sequence goes on from CM033437.1 coordinate 162,403,043, forward strand.
GTTCTGGAGGAAAGGTTATGGAATAGTTCATTGCCAAGCCTTGTGCCTCCCAGCAGTCGGACTTTGTTGTAACCTCTATAGCAGCTGGACCAGGGTCAGTTCCAGCTGCCTTTTTCACATCTTGGAAGATGTATGTATATGGTCTCTGAATGAAGGCTGTTGTTGCCTTCAATTTCGGATGTTGTGGCACCAAGGAAGAAGCAGCATAGGCGCAAGGTGGCCCTTGTTAGCAATGCCAGTTCCTATGCATCAGAACTATGAATCTTGTCTGATTTTGGTAAGGTTGTCAGTCCCAAAGCAGGGTCTTGTTCCACCTCTAGCATCAGTAACAAAAGAAAAAAACACTGCATATCTTCAGATCCAATGTTGTTCACTGATCTGCTCCCTTGTATAGTACTGGAGAGTTCCACCACTATAACAACCTACGTTTGCCTTTTGGTTTGATGCATGTCTCATAAAAGGAGATGTGCATCCTCAGTTTCAGGGTTGTCATTTTCATGTCCATTTGGGAAGAAAACAGATTCAGTTGTTGTTCGTCTCTTGGATCATCATCTTACTCATCCTCTGAGGATTTTGTCAGTCTCCACAAAGGACTGGATTCCTATTTCTCCCTCCAGATCTGTTACTATCCCATGTATACTGTCTCAGCTCTAGACCTGGACCTTCTTTAGGAAGAGGATAAAGGAAGAATAGAGAGACATGTAGTGAGGTTTGGACTACCCTTAGTTCCTCCTCCCTTTGACATGTTTCCAGCACCCAGTGGTTAGGGAATCTGGTAGACCTGTGTCTACTGTCTCAGATTTGAGAGGTAAGTATACCCCAGTTTTTGATCAAGCTAATTGCATTCAGCCATCATGAATTAATAAAAATAGAGCACCACATAATGAAGGGTTATTTTGAACAAGCAGGGTTTCTGGAGGCAATGTTAAGCAAACCCAGTGTCTTACAGTTTCTGCTCATCAGAATGTGAGAGGTGGGGAGAGGAAGAAAGTGTCACAAATTGAAATGTCATTTCACCCCATTGGCTAAATGTTTGTTTTATCATTTATCTATCAAAATTGCCATTTCATCAGTGTGAACTTAACACACTTGTGTCACATCCACCTTTTACTTTAATTTCATAAGGACATGGTAATCTTTAGACAGAATTGTCATTTCTTACCAATGGTGGTGTCTGACTTCCACATTAATTGATTTGTTAATTTACTATTTTTCCTTTAACCTACATGCTAATGAAGGAGGCTCTGCTCTTCATACATTGGCTGCCATAAAGGCACTTGTCTGGTATTCAGACAGAAATAAGAGTTTTTGTAAAACCTCTGTACTGTTTCATCTGTCAGGAACAATATAGGGCATACAGTTTCTTCAGCTGTTTTCTGATGGATTAGGTCCTGTAGGGACAGGTGTCATCCACTAGCAGAAATTCTAATAGTTGCTTCGATTCCACCACATGCCATTAGGGCTGTGACTGCTTTCTCTGCTTTTCTGAGGGAGATGCCTCAGACTGAGATTTGCAAAATCGCAGCTTGAACTTCACTGGTTTCCTTCACCAAGCAACATTCTCTGGGGGCATTGCCGCATAGAGCCCGGGGTAAGCTGGGGACTCCCTAGCTGGCCCTGGGCTCCCTACAGCATTTCTGTGGAACCTGGAGTCAGCTGGGGAGTCCCAAGCTGATCACAGGCTCGGAGCAGCGCTGCCACTTTGAAATGTTGAGCGGAGCCTGGGATCAGCAGGGGAGACCCCAGCTAACCCTGGGCCCCGCGTGTCATTTTTGCAGAACCCGGGATGAGCTGGGGACTCCCCAGCTGACCCCGAGCTCTGCGCACTTTAAAATGCTGATCCCAGGTTCCAGGGAAATGCCAGGCTGGAGCCCGGGATCAGCTGGGGAGTCCCCTGCTGACCTCAGGCTCCATGTGGGCACTGCCGCTTTGAAATGCACAAGAGCCCCAGCGAAAGCTCTTGTACATTTCAAAGGAGGAATGAAGAAGTGCCTATCAACTAGTCAAGTAGTTGATTGACTACTGGACTAGTAAATTAACAGTTATTTAACATCCTTAGCTCCAATATGTTGCTGTCTGTTTCACACTCCTTGAGTTTGGTGCTCCCTGACTGAGATTCAGATACACCCATGGGCTATGTTAGACTCCTTGGTAAGGGACTCAGACACCATGCTGGATACTGCTCGGCTCTTTATTGATTGAGGGGGGGAGGGGAAATAAGTGGAGGTATCTCTTATGCTTGCCCCATAGTGTGCACCAATTTATAGTCACTTGGAACAGATAGTGTGAAAGATTTATGTAATGATCGTTTCTTTGCTTTGGTCATTGGTGAAATAGTTAATGTTGACCTTTAATGTTTATTGGGCACCTAAGTTAACTTGCATGGAGATGAATGGGGAAAATTTGCCTACTCAAAGCTATAGAGTTCTGGGGTCTAGGATGTCAACGAGTGGACGACTACGGGATTAACTGATAAACCTGGGCTTATTTAATCCTGTCTACACGCATTCCCCCTGAGAGGCAGCAAGGGGAGGGAGGCAGGAGCTGGCTCCTCACAAGCACCGGATCCGACTGCCTGCCTCCCTGAGGTGCAGCCTTTTAAATAGGCTCTCCTCATGGACCTTCGCCTGCCTATTCCTCTGATACCTCCAGGGGCTATCGAATAGTTGTGTAACCACTAAAATTTGATGCAGTTATTTGAGTATTCAGTTGCACACACTCTAGCATCCCTACTGGGGACTCAGACATCACTGTATTGGCTGCATTTTATATTTTCAGGGTTTTCTCTGGAACCATAACAGATTGAAACTTTTTAAAATGAAAGATCCTGTAATATGTGCCCCCAGATGTGACAGCAACAACAGAGGCTGTAGCTCTAAGCTATCTGAACCTAAAATCTCGAGTCTCTTTTATTAGGGTGGGGTTTTTAATTTGCCTAAATTGTAGTTCAAGACTTGATTACTCAGCTGTTACGTTGTTAATAGAAATGTCAAAATAAGACATCCAGTTCTTCTGTTTTACTGTATGGCCTCTTGACCTATTGTGAATTTTTTGCTCCATATATTTTATCTAGGACTACAGACATATTATAGACACTCCAATGGACTTTGGTACAGTGAAGGAAACGCTGGAAGCTGGGAATTATGACACTCCGATAGAACTGTGCAAAGATATAAGACTAATATTTAGCAATGCAAAATCTTACACTCCAAATAAAAGATCAAAGGTAACTTTTTGTACACTATGCTTTCATAGTAATCAAGCTGGTCTAGTCCAGGGTTTCTCAACCAGTGGTATGAGTATCCTTAATGGTACTTGAGAGAAGTCTGGGGGGTACGTCAACACAACTGAAATTTGGAGAAAACTGAATTTTTGTTCTAAGTTTTACAGCGCTTTATTTTTGTACTTTTTATACCCCAAAATTTCATCGTCCTCCCGGCTACGATTAAGTTGTTTAAACACATGTGTTGCAATGGTAGAAAAAAATATTGTGTGTCCGCAAACTGTAGGTACCCAGGGTACTTTTTTTTTTAAAAAAGGGTACTTTATTTAAAAAAAGGTTGAAAAACACTAGTCTAGTCTTCATTTAGTGTTGAGTCCTTTATCAGTTAGTAACACATCTTTGGCGGTTTTTGAGAGAGAATAGAGTGCAACAAAGTATTCAGAAAAGTAGGTGTCAGTCATATGTCTCTTGTAGCTCTAATTTATGCTGAGTCATTTTGTCGTTTTTTCTACATGGTCTCTTCGGTAAACTCTCTTGTTTTTGTAAAACATTCCATTTATACATAGTATGCTTTGTGACGTAAATTTAAAATCTTTATTTAGATTTATAGTATGACCCTGAGGTTATCAGCACTATTTGAGGAAAAAATGAGAAGAATAGTTTCTGATTTTAAAACTGGCCAAAAATACAATGAAAGACTACGAAGAAGTCAGCGATGTAATAGGAAATTGCAAAGTCCTACCATGGCACAGCATCCTAACAAAATGCTCAGGTAAATAAATTAGAAAGATAAGTGCATTTGGGGAATTTTCAGTGTTGTAAAAATTATGCATGTTGCATTCAGTTTTGTGAGATAACAGCATGATCAGCTAGAATTAATTTGAGTGAAATGTTAACTAATTATAGTGAAATATTTAATAGTTTGTCTTGCAGCAGTGAATACTTGCAAAGAGGATCCTTTGTGTATACAAATTTGTTTACAAAACAATTAAGATAATATGGAGAACAATTTTTAACCTCTTCATCTTTAGTCAGACAACCAAATTTTAACGGACTGAACTTATATGAAAGATGGAAGCCTTAAATGATAGCTCATTGCAAGTTAGTAAAAGTTGCTAGCCATAATGAGAAATTGCTATAACCAAGCCTATGTAATAGGAAGTTATAGTCCACATGTATTATAAGGTGGTATTGGCAGCTCATGATGACATTCATCCTAAATTTCCAAGGAAATAAGCCAGGCCTTTTTTTTTTCCCCCTGGCTCTTTGCGCTGTATCCACCACTATTTTGGCTCTTCATCTGTAACGGGGCCACCCCTGCTCTATGGCAAGGTCAAGTCCTCATTAAAGATTTGTCAGGACAGTTGTGCTGGTCAGGTGGTGGAAGTGGTGTGGTTCTTGACCATAATTGTGCTGTCAGAAGCCTGTAATAGTAGAAGCAGTTATATGGGGAAAATTACACTTTTACCCAGGTCGTTTACTTTTATTAGAATAACTTATTCCACCACACCTTAGCAAAAACAAAGTTTTGCTTGTATAAGCCATGTCTGCGTCAGGAGTTCTTTGCCAGTATACTATACAGCTGTGTCTACACTGGCGCGATCTCGCGCAAAAGCAGCCGCTCTTGCGCAAAAACTTGCTTCCTGTCTACACTGGCCGCGTGTTCTTGCACAAGTAAACTGACGTTCTAATTGATAAAATCAGAGCTTCTTGCACGAGAACTCTGACGCTCCCGCTCAGGAATAAGCCCTCTTGTGCAAGAGCTCTTCCAGAAGAGGCCAGTGTAGACAGGCAACATGAATTTCTTGCCCAAGAAAGCCCTATGGTTAAAATGGCCATCGGAGCTTTCTTGCGCAAGAAAGCGTCTACACTGGCATGGATGCTCTTGCGCAAAAGCACATCTCTTGTGCAAAAGCACATGCCAGTGTAGATGCTCTCTTCTGGAAGAGTTTTTTGCACAAGAACTCTTCCGCAAAAGAGTTCTTGCATAAGAAGCTGCCAGTGTAGACGTAGCCTACTGGTATAGGTATACCAGCAAAGAGCCCTTTATGCATTTGTGGCCTAAGTGTTTAAGGATCCTTTATTCTAAACACTGAAGAAGTCAAGATTAAGGGACTAGTACATGTGTTAATACCATGACTTCATCAGGTAACAAATTCCCCCCATAGGGAAACTAGAGTTTTTGGGACTCTGTTTATCATAGGATGTAGCTGGTACATGTCCCTTTTGAAATGCGTATTGCAACTGATAAATGAGGACTCTAGGGTACATCAGAAATCCAAAGGCTGCTATTACAACTTGGAAAGTAGAGGAAAAACACTGTCAGCCTCAAATTTATGTATATATGTACAGTTTAAATCAGAAAATGGATTAGATATCATTAGGTATTTTCACCGTAGGTGCAGTCTACACTTTTATCTAAAGCACTTAGCATTGACTCCTGAGTTGTGAATGTCCCATGACTGCTGACATAATAAAATTTAATATTGTAGTTCACTTTTAATTGCTTTTCACCATATTGGAAATGGTACTGAATATAGTTTGCTTTCTAGCCATATGAATTATTGCTTTTTATCCAAGTTTCCAAATATATTATTTCGTATTAAAAATATTCTGCTCTCTTACATTATATATTAGTTATTTCTATTTACTCTTTATGTCTAGAAATGTGAAACATAAGCCTTTAAAATCGCCGGCAAAAATTGAATCTGAACAGGAAGATTCTTCTACTCAGCCTACCTCTAGCAGTGCAGCATGTGTGATAAGCCATAAAATAAATACTAGCACCTATGTCCACAGTTCTTCTGGTGAATCTTCTAATTCTGCTTGCATATCATCACGTGACAAGAATGAAAAAGCAACAACTACATTAACAAATTATTCTGTGTTGTCATCAGGTGAGAAGCAAAATCTATTTTAAAAGTTGTTTGTCTGCTTATATATTAAATTTTAGCTGTAAAATGTTTGCTAACCTTTCTTTGCCTTTTTAAGCTAAGTTACGGATAATTCCCAACTAAATTAAATTCTAGCTACATAAATATCTTTAGAAAAACCTTGTTCCTGATAACTGAATGTGTGAAACAGTAGATTACCACTAATTTATTTTCAATTAACTTGCTTTGTTCCTAATTAGAATTCTAATTATTTTTATTTACCAGAAAGTGAAACAGAAGGTTCTTTGGCTGCTTCCTCTTCTTCCTCATCAGCATCTTCCTCTTCTTCTTCAAGTAGCTCAGAGGAAAGTAAAGAAAGCTCTATGGCTCTTAAATCCCCAGTATTACACAATGGCTTATCCAGAGCAAACAGCAGCATTAGGGTAACCAGAAATAGAGCAGCTCAAAGAAAGCAAATGGGTAAGATTCAATCAGCATTTTCTGTGAATGGCTAATAGTATGAGAGAATGCATATTCAGTAGTAAATATAGGTGGTGCATTTAAGTTCATGTTAACCTTTTTAAAAGTTTAAAACTGTAAGTTAAGATCTTGAATACATGCCTTAGCTAGCATAGCGGAGGGCACTTGTACAAAGACTGTTGCTGTAAGAGTAAAACTGTTGCCAGAATCTCACTGTCTTTTCTAGTAAAATGATTAACATTCACACTGAAAGAATCCATAATGAAGGAAGTTACAGGTTGAACCTTTGTAAACGGGGACTATCTGGTCCGACAACATACCTGGTCTGGCAGGGCTATGGATGTTCCAGGACCAAAGAGTCCTGATGGAAGGCTGGTGCCTAGGATCCCTGCGGACTGCCAGGGTTGCAGGCTTCTGACAGCGAGTTGCCAGCAGCGCCAAGAGCCTAGACCTCCATAGCTGGGCAGCCAGGCATGCCCCAGTGGGGCTGCTTGGAGAGTCCAGTGGGCCAGGAGCCTAGATCCCCACAGCTGGGTTGCCTGGTACACTGCAGGGAGACTGCTCAGCTAGGTTGCCCAGTGTGCCCCCAGCTGGGCTACCTGCAGGGGCTGGGAGCCTGGCGTGCTGCAGTGGGGCTGCTCAGCTCGGCTGCCTGGAGGGGCTGGGCTGCCTGCCAGGGCAGGAGCTCAGTGCGCTGTCAGCTGGGATGGTAGGCAAGGGGGGGTGATGGGGACCAGCAGGAGCGGTAGGAGGGGGCCAGATATGACCTACCTTGATCAGGCAAAACCCCTCATCCAGGACCAGTCAGATCCTGAAGATGCTGAACTGGAGAGGTCCACCTTGTACTAGTAAAATGAACAGAAAGTCAGACAATGAGGATAAAGGTTTTACAATGCCCTTATTTTTAATTATAAAAAAAGAAATTGAATACAGGTTGAACCTCCCAAATCCAGGACTTTCTGGTCCAGCAACATCTGTGGTCCAGAAGGAAGGACTATGAATTAGAGGCAGCAAGGGGGGAAGCGATTAGTCATTCACATCCCTATCAGAAAAAGGCAGCGGGGGGGGGAGTACTTCAAAGCGGCAGCATTGCGTGGAGCACGGGCTCCATGTGGCACTGCCACTTTGAAACACTGTGTGCAGTCTGGGGCCAGCTGGGGTGTCCCTAGGCTGCACGCAGCATTTCAAAAGCGACAGCTGCACGTGGAGCCCAGGGTTAGCAGGGGAGTCCACAGCTGATCCTGGGCGCCAAGTGACTCTGCTGCTTTGAAATGCTACGAGGAGCCTGATGCTGGGCTTCCCACAGCGTTTCAAAGCAGCAGTGCGGAACGGAGCCCGGCATCAACGGGGGAGTCCTCAGCTGACCCCAGGCTCCATGTGGCATTGCTGCTTTGAGACGCCCTGGGGCGCACAGGTGCCAACGGGGGACTGCCCCGCTGGTCCCATGCTCCTCCAGCACTTTTGCCTTTGAAGTTGGCAGACTTCCCTATGGCTGTTGCTACACTGGAAAGGCAGAGGTGCCCTGTCGACTAATCAAATAGTGGATGCAAATTGCATTGACTATTCGATCAGTCAGTTACTCAAAATTTAACATCCCTACCATGAATGTTTCTGGACAAGAGAGCCCTGAAGGCGAGGTGCGCAAGTCATCTGGAAGTCCCGCCACAGTTGCTGGGGAGCCCTAGCTGGGCTGGCAGGGACTGGTCCTGCGGTGGATGGGAAGTCCATCCCTGGAGAGCCCCAAGCCGGGGAACCCCTGTGGGGGCTGAGAGAAATCTCCAGCCCCAGCTGGGAACCCTGGCAGCAGCTGTGCTGGTGGCAGCTGTGAGGAATCCGCATCCCAGGAACCAAGGAAGCAGCTGAACCAGCAGCAGGTATGGGGAATCCTCAGTCGGGGTCCCTGGCCCGGAACCCCAGTGGCAATGGAGCCAGCGGGAAGCCCCAGCTCTGCTAGCAACCCTGGCAGAGAGGAGCCGGCATCTGTTGGGGAAATCCCAGCCCGAAGATGCTGACCCTTTGGGCCCCAGCATGGGGCCAGCAACAGGGAGGGAAGCCCAGGCTCCGAGGGTGCCCACAACCCAGAGAGGAGCTTTGATTCCCCTGGTCTGGCAAACCCTGTGGTTCGGGTCCCGAGGATGCCAGACCAGAGAGGTCCAACCTGCACAACTGATACTAATTATGGTTTAAATATAAATAAAGCAAGCTTCAAGTCAAAGTGGATGTTTATTGTTAAGTTTTGTGAAGAATGACACACACTGTTTTCTGTTTAAATGGAATGTTCCATGTAAGTTGCAACTATTACTACATTTGTACTTCAGTTCAGTTTGTGCCTGAGAGTTGATCTTGTTTGACTTTACAGGAAATTGAATGTAACATAAATGGGTGTCATATTTAAAATTGATAGCAACTCTTTATTTTATAGGATCTGTTTCTCAGGAGCATGGAAATATCAGAAAAACAGCCAGGAAGAGGGTGCATAGAAGTGACTCTGAAAATACTTCAGCGTTGGCTTGTGAATCATTGAATAACAAAACTGGTAGACATAGAAAAATTCCACGCAGAAGTGCTACTGTGGCTGCTAATAAATTGAGGCTCATGAGTGACGTGGAGGAAGAGATCTCCAGTTCAGAAAGTGTTGGCATTGGATTCAAAAACAGAAAACTGCCCCACCGCAATGCATCAGCTGCAGCCAGGAAATTGTTGTTGGACGGCTCTGATGATGAGACAGTTTTAAAGTCTGAAAGTGAAAAAGAACTAAAAGAACAGTATGCAAGGAGGAAAAAGTTTTCTCAATCTGGTTCATTTGCTACTAGAAGAAAATATATTAGTGAATCTGAAGATGGGAGTTCTGATTCTGAAACTGTTAGAACAGTGGCACAAAAAAATAGGCAAAACAATAGCAAAAAAACACCACACAAGGTAGTCTGTTCTAAACTCCTTAAAATTAAAAATACCACAGTAGAATTTTCAGAGGAGGACTCCAAAAACTATGAGTCAGACAATGGCAGCAGTCACAAAGCATCCAACCAGTCAATTTCTATACGCAAGCAGCATTCAGTGAGCAATTCTGAGGATGAGGAAGATTCTGAGTCAGGCACATGGAATGGTAGAAAAATCAAGAAGGTGACCAGTCAAAAACCTACAACTCGTTTAAAAAAAGCAAAAGTCTTGAGTGACTTAGAAGACACAGCAGAGTCCGAAACAGAAATGAAGGAGACTGGAAAAAGTTCTTTGTCAGAGAGCATGGTACCTTCTGAGATTGCAGGGAGTTCAAAATCTGGACCTGATGCTAGTTTCAATTACTCTTCTAATTTAGCATATGAAACTGATGCCAATAATAGTAACTATAATGATGCTGTAAACACAAAAAGGAGGAAAAGGGAAGTTACTAAAAAAGGTAAGTTTAAAAACTTTTAAGATATCTAAATCTGATATTGAGTAAATTAAAATGTTGGATTATTTGATAGTCCTCAGGGTTGGAGCTGGCAGGCAGTGTGCTCCAGCCCTACTCCAGGGGAACCCCCTGTCATACTGCACTGCTGCCCTGTATCAGAGGCAGCAGTGCAGGGTGCCAGGGAGGAGCCGGTTTAAAAACCAGCTCCCCGTGCAGACGGACTGTCTGGCGCCCCGCACTGCTGCCTCTGATACAGAGACAGTGCAGGGTGGCTGCAGCCCCCATCTGTGGGGGTCCGAGCTTGCCACGGACAGAGGCTGCTGCCAAGGGAGACCAAGTGGGGGGACGCTGCCGGGGGACCAGTTTCTGTCCTCAGCAGCTCGGGCTGGCTGTGGACAGAGGCAGGCCCCCAGCAGCAGCCCCTGTCCATGGGGGTCCAAGTTCTCCGCAGACAAAGGCTGCCCTGCCTCCCACAGAGCAGCCTCTGTCTGCAGTGAACCTGAGCCCACTACGGACAGAGGCTGGTCTGGCAGCAGCCGCTGTCCACAGGGAGTCTGAGCAACACCTGTCATTGGGAAGATTGGATAGGGGCTGTTACCAGACCAGCCTCTGTCTGCATGGACCAAGGCTTGCAGCAGACAGAAGCTGCTCTGTGGGAAGCGGAGCAGCCTCTGTCCCCGGCAGTTAAGACCCCCTGCGGACAGGGGCTGCTTCGGGGCAGCCTTCCCCACCCCTTCCCTGTAAACCAGTTCCCCCAAGCACTGGTTCCTGCTCCCCTTCTTTCCTCCCCTTCCCCCCGCTGCCTCTGATACAGAGGCAGCAGAGGGTGGAATCTGTGTAGTCGACAAGATTAACCGATATGCCAAAAAACAAAAGTTATGTTAAGGAGAGTGCTGGGTAAATCTTCTAGTGTGTGTAAATATTGAGTATTAATGAATTTGAATAAAATAATTTACCCTCAATATGCAGGTTACAATGTCTACAACAGCAAGACAGAGATGTGTACTCATTTAACTGAGAAAAACATTTTAAATATTTGTGTTTTAAATTTAATATATTTGTATAGAGAAAATATTTTTGACGTCTAACTTTTTATACTATATACACTTTTGCTTTTTGTTTCTAACATTATTTAAAAAGTTGAATCATGGCCTGGTCCACTGAGGAGTCTACCTGCTCATTAAATGAAGGTGGGACTCTTGGGGGAAAAAAGTTAACCTTTATTTTGGTGTTTCCTGACTATTTCATAGGCAGCCTTAATGTTGCTTTAACTTTTTCTATAAAACTTAGTCAGACCTTGATGTCAGCTTTCGGGAGAAAGCCGATTGGTGCAGAGGAGCACGTGGATCGGACAGAGACGTCTCTTAGAGGAGAGTCTATTGATAGAGATTCTCTAGGTTTTAGTCAGGAGGAAAGTATGGAAGAGGATAAAGTATGGGCCAGATCAGATGAAAAACGTTCACATAAAAGATTGACACATCAGAAAAGGGCAGACAAATAAGCAGTGACAAGTTTTTAAAGTGCTTGTACACAAATGCTAGAAGTCTAAAAAATGGGTGAACTAGAGTGCCTTGTGTTAAAGGAGGATGCTGATATAATAGGCATCACAGAAACCTGGTGGAGTGAGGACAATCAATGGGACACAATCATTCCGGAGTACAAAATATATTGGAAGGACGGAACAGGTTGTGCAGGTGGGAGAGTGGCACTATATGTGGAAAAAAAATTTAGAATAAGATGAAGTAAAAATCTTAAATGAATCAACATGTTCCATAGAATCGCTATGGATAGTAATTCCCTGCTCTAATAAGAATGTAACAGTAGGGATCTATTATCGACCACCTGACCAGGACAGTAATAGTGACTATGAAATGCGAAGGGAAATTAGAGAGGCTATCAAAATAAAGAACTCAATAATAGTGGGGGATTTCAACTATCCCCATATTGACTGGGTACATGTCACCTCAGGATGAGATGCAGAGACAAAATTTCTTGATACCTTAAACGACTGCTTCTTGGAGCAGCTTGTACAGGAACCCACAAGAGGAGAGGCAATTCTCGATTTAGTCCTGAGTGGCGCGCAGGATCTGGTCCAAGAGGTAACTATAACAGGACCGCTTGGAAATAGTGACCATAATATAATAACATTTAACATTCCTGTGGTGGGAAGAACACCTCAGCAGCCCAACACTGTGGCATTTAATTTCAAAAAGGGGAACTAATGCAAAAATGAGGAGGTTAGTTAAACAGAAATTAAAAGATACAGTGACTAAAGTAAAATCCCTGCAAGCTGCAGGGACACTTTTCAAAGACACCATAATAGAGGACCAACTTAAATGTGTACCCTAAATTAAAAAACAAAGTAGAAGAATTAAAAAACAGCCACTATGGCTTAACAACCATGTAAAAGAAGCAGTGAGATAAAGACATATTTTAAAAAGTGGAAGTCAAATCCTAGTGAGGTAAATAGAAAGGAGCATAAACACTGCCAAATTAAGTGTAAAAATGTAATAAGAAAAGCCAAAAAGGAGTTTGAAGAACAGCTAGCCAAAAACTCAAAAGGTAATAACAAAATGTTTAAGTACATCAGAAGCAAGAAGCCTGCTAAACAACCAGTGGGACCCCTGGATGATCGAGATACAAAAGGAGCACTTAAAGACGATAAAGTCATTGCGGAGAAACTAAATGAATTCTTTGGTTTAGTCTTCATGGCTGAGGATGTTAGGGAGATCCCCAAACCTGACCCATCCCTTGTAGGTGACAAATCTGAGGACTTGTCACAGATTGAAGTGTCATTAGAGGAGGTTTTGGAATTAATTGATAAACTTAACAGTAACAAGTCACCTGGGACCAGATGGCATTCACCCAAGAGTTCTGAAAGAACTCAGATGTGAAATGGAGGAACTATTAACTATGGTTTGTAACCTATCCTTTAAATCAGCTTCTGTGCCCAATGACTGGAAGATAGCTAATGTAACGCCAATATTTAAAAAGGGCTCTAGAGGTGATCCCAGCAATTACAGACCAGTAAGTCTGACGTCAGTACCGGGCAAATTAGTTAGTTGAAACAATAGTAAAGAATAAAATTGTCAGACACACAGAAGAACATAATTTGTTGGACAAGAGTCAGCATGGTTTCTGTAAGGGGAAATCATGTCTTACTAATCTATTAGAGTTCTTTGAAGGGGTCAACAAACATGTGGACAAGGGGGATCCAGTGGATATAGTGTACTGAGATTTCCAGAAAGCCTTTGACAAGGTCCCTCACCAGAGGCTCTTACGTAAATTAAGTTGTCATGGATAAGAGGGAAGATCCTTTCATGGACTGAGAACTGGTTAAAAGACAGGAAACAAAGGGTGGGAGGAATAAATGGTAAATTTTCAGAATGGAGAGGGGTAACTAGTGGTGTTCCCCAAGGGTCAGTCCTAGGACCAATCCTATTCAACTTATTCATAAATGATCTGGAGAAAGGGGTAAACAGTGAGTTGGCAAAGTTTGCAGACGATACTAAACTGCTCAAGGTAGTTAAGACCAAAGCAGACTGTGAAGAACTTAAAGATCTCACCAAACTAAGTGGCAACAAAATGGCAAGTGAAATTTAATGTGGATAAATGTAAAGTAATGCACATTGGAAAAAATAACCCCAACTATACATATAATATGATGGGGGCTAATTTAGCTACAACTGATCAGGAAAGAGATCTTGGAATCATCATGGATAGTTCTCTGAAGACGTCCACGCAGTGTGCAGCGGCAGTCAAAAAAGCAAACAGGATGTTAGGAATCATTAAAAAAGGGATAGAGAATAAGACGGAGACTATCTTATTGCCCTTATATAAATCCATGGTACACCCACATCTTGAATACTACGTACAGATGTGGTCTCCTCATCTCAAAAAAGATATACTAGCATTAGAAAAGGTTCAGAGAAGGGCATCTAAAATGATTAGGGGTTTGGAACGGGTCCCATATGAGGAGAGATTAAAGAGACTGGGACTTTTCAGCTTGGAAAAGGGGAGACTAAAGGGAGATATGATAGAGGTATATAAAATCATGAGTGGTGTGGAGAAAGTGAATTAGGAAAAGTCATTTACTTGTTCCCATAATATAAGAACTAGGGGCTGCCAAATGAAACTAATGGGAAGCAGGTTTAAAACAAATAAAAGGAAGTTCTTCTTCACACAGCGCATAGTCAATCTGTGGACCTCCTTGCCTGAGGAGGTTGTGAAGGCTAGGACTATAACAGAGTTTAAAAGAGATCTAGATAAATTCATGGAGCTTAAGTCCATAAATGGCTATTAGCCAGTATGAGTAAGGAATGGTGTCCCTAGCTTCTGTTTGTCAGAGGGTGGAGATGGATGGCAGAGGAGAGATCGCTTGATCATTACCTGTTTGATTCACTCCCTCTGAGACACCTGACATTGGCCACTGTGGAAGAGATAGGGTACTAGGCTGGGTGGACCTTTGGTCTGACCCAGTATGGCCATTCTTATGTTCTTATGTAATCTACAATATCCTTTTTAAATGTAAAACAAACAGTGCTACAAAAATGAAGTACACCTTTTAGGATTTTTAAAACATGGAAATAATATTTCAAAAGCTTATGCCCAAGTAAATCTGTTAGTCTTTAAGGTGCCACAGGACTCCTAGTTGTCTATCTCTGTGAAAACTAACACAGCTACCTGTCTGCAGCCTTTATCAATAGTACTTCATAGTCAAATATGAATTAAGTATTTTGTGGATTTGTTTGCATTAAATAAAATAAGTTCCAGAATTCTAATAGGATGGATTTTTTCCTGTTTTTTAATTCACTTTTTAATTGCTATGTTTTAATTTTGGGGCTTTTTTATGACTTAAAGCTGTGGGTGACCACTGTGTTATGTTGCCAGAGATATCATGGTGGTGTTTTAGGGATCTGATTGATTCTGATCATTTTGCATCACTCTGGGTCAAAGCAAGTATAAAACCATCTTACCAAAGGGAACGTGTTGCTCTTGTCTCAACACCTCTTCAGGTGACCCAAAAACTGTTGTAGCTCTACCTATGCTTCCACAGCACAGAACATTTCAGAGAAAAGTACAACACATCCATGATGTGCTCCAGTGATCCCTGTCTATTGAGCAGGCATTTGGAGTCCTAGGGAGCCAGGAATAAGTAAGAAGAACATAGAGGGTACTCATGTGACCCAAGAATCGGGAATGGAAAGGTGTTTGAAAGTTACCTTTGAATGGCCCTTGTGCTATGTCTATTTTTGAGCTATGCACAGATCAACCAAACTGCAACAAAACAAACAAATTTTCTTGCAGATGCATTCTTAAAACTGGGATGAGGAGATGGACTTCTCAGGGCATGTATTTCAGAGATTATAAAAATCATAGGTGGAATGATAATGTAGCTGGCCAAAACCTTAACTGCTCTCTACTGAAAATAGAATGTAATGTGTTTGAATTATCCTTGCTATTATAACATTTAAAAATACAGATCTTTTTATCACCTTATTAAACACAGTGTGAGCTGTTGGTACATTGTCAGTACTATAATATAAATGTCTCTTATTCTGTTTTAATACATTTGTAATACAATTGTTTATTTTTTTAGTTTAACAAATATTTAAAACATTTTTATTTTTGATAGGATCTTTCTCTCAAGAGAATGGACAGAGAAGAAGAGCTACCAGGAAAAGATTGTATGGGAGTGACTCTGAATATTCAAAGGGGGCTTACAAAATAGTGAATGACAAAGATGATAGTCGCAGAAGAATTCCACGCAGAAGTGCTGCTGTGGCTGCCAATAAATTAAGACTAATGAGTGATGTGGAGGAAGAGATCTCCAGTTCAGAAAGTGTTGGCATTGGAAGCAAAAACAGAAAGCTGCCCCACCGTAGTGCGTCTGCTGCAGCCAGGAAATTGTTATTGGATGGCTTTGACGATGACACGGGTTTAAAGTCTGAAAGTGAAAAAGAACTAAAAGAACAGTATATTAAGCAGAAAATGCTTTCACAAGCTGGTGGTTCTTCTAGAAGAAAATATATTAGTGAATCCGAAGATAAAAGTTCAGATTCTGAAATAGGTGCAAAAATGGCACCAAAAGGTAGACAAAGTAATGGCCATAAACGACCACACAGGACAGTCTGTGCTGCATCTCCTAAAATTAAAAATCCCACAGTAGAGGTCTCAGAGGAGGACACCAAAAGCCATAAGTCAGGGGACAGGAGCAGTCAAAAGGTGTCTGACCAGTCAACTTCCATGCACACACTGTTGTCCGTGAACAGCTCTGAGGACGAGGCAGATTCTTTGTCATGCAGGTTGAGTGGTAGAAGAATTAAGAAGATGACCAGTCAGAAATCCACAACTCTTTTCAAAAAAGCAAAAGCCTTGAGTGATTTGAAGAATACAGCTGAGTCTGAAGCAGAATTGAGGGAGGATGAACGACTGCCTGTGTCAGAGAACATGGGACCTTCTAGAACTGCAGGGAGTTCAAAATCTGGACCTGATGCCAGTTTCAATTGCTCTTCTAATTTAGAATTTGACACTGATTCCAATAGCAGTAACTATAGCAATGCCACAAACACAAAAAAGAGGAAAAGAAAAGGAAAAACAAAAATCATTAGAAAAGGTAAAAATTTTAAAGCTAATGCATCTAAATCTATTAAATTGTCTAGAGAGAGGAAACGATACAGGATTAATATGGAGGATAATGACTGGGAGGATTTGGACTACAAAACATAAGAGCTCAATGCTCTAAATATGAACTAGAAATCAAGATATGAAGATTGTAAGATATGAGGATGGGGTCTAGACTGTATTCAAAATGAGGGATTACAAAACATAATAGAGGGAAATCTATTCCACTTTTGTGGTAATAGTTTTGGAATTCACGATGAATGCTGGTGGTTCTTTGCGCTTCAGGGAAAACATAATTTTTCTGTGAAAAACTCAGTTCTGTCATATTTCAGATTGTATTTGCGGGTCCATGTAGCATCTGATTCAAAAATTTCATTTTGGAGCTGTCTGAACTGAATATTACTACTCAGAGTAGCAGTTTTCAAAACCAATTGAACTAACACAATATTGAGCATACTTTAATAGGTGCTGTGTGAGAAAATTGCCTATGGCACACAATTTCAGAGATTTCAAAATCTTGAAGTGGTCTGTTCTAACACCTGTTCCTTGTTCTAGAGACTTCGTCTGACAGTAACATAGTTTTATAATCAGTATTGTAATAAGTCAATAGGACCTTGAAGTCCATGAGTAAAGTAATGGTGACTTTACAAAGTAGGTAATTTTTTTCCAAATTATTTGATTTTTAATGCAATTGAATGGATAAAAGCTATTGGTTTAAGTTTAAATAATGTTTATTATTTGACTGAAAGGTTTATTTTTATAGTGATGCTTCCATGAGGTAAACTGGAATCTGCAAAATTATTGATTTTAATTTTTGTTTTCATGATGTTTTACCACCTTTTTTTTTTAAAGGAGGAAAATGGCCCCGGGATAGCAATATGCTGCTAGTTATCTGGTGTCTGCATGCACTCCTTTTCTTACACTAGTTTAATTTTTTAAGATAAAAACTTTTTGGCCAACAGATACTGACATGTCCCTTATATCTCTTTCTCCAGATTTCATGGGATATTCTGGTTTTTCATTTGTTTGATCAAAGTGTTAAATCACTCTTATGGTCCTTCACAGCATAGGTGCCAACCTTCCCCTCTAGCTGGAGTTTTCTCAAAGCCTCTGTGGCCCAAACCCCATGCCCCCTATTCCTCCAAGCCCCTACCGCCTATTAAGGGTGCCCCTTCCCCACTTTTTCCCTTCCTACAGCATCCAGACACCGCAAAACATCTGTTTGCAGCTGGGGAGAGGTGGGAAGAAAGGGAAGAGTTGGTCTAGTAGGCTGCCAGCGCGTGAGGCATTGAAGGGAGAGGGGAGCTTGGCTGCTAGTTAGTGCTGAGCTTACTCTTTCTCTACATTTTTCATTCTTCATTTTTCATCCTCTCATTTCATTTAGTTTTTGTATATGTACTTCCCTGTGCTAATTGAAGGCCAGTTTGGGAATTTTCTTGGACAACTAGGCTCATCAGAATGACATTGAGATTCACTAGGCTATATCTAGTGTGTTGCTGCAACTTCCTCTTTTAGGAGCTTGGGTCTTTTTTCCATCATTTAGCCAATTTAGACTCTTTGCATCTGCTTATTCTTGTTTCTTGCCTCTTCCAAAACTGTCAGGGAGATGAAGACACTGGTCCACAAAACCGGTCTACCTACCTTATATACCCCCCAAAAAATCCCCCCCAAAATTTGCAAAAAGTAACTATCAGAAAAAAGAACCCAAGTGCTCAAGCACTTACTTTAGAGAATTCCCATAAATATTGCAACAGAAGCAATTGAGCAAGTAGGTATTTTACTTGTTCTTTTTTCATATTGTAAGTTTGAGGCATCTGTAGTCCTCATCCAGACTATAACTAGTTCTAGAGCTTTGAGAATTCTCATGAGTTGTAATCCCCAGTAAAAGGGATTGAATCTAGCATATGGAGTTGTGGTGTATGGAACTTGTATTTTTTTTCCTGAAGAATATGCATCACCCCTCTTTCAGCTTATTTTTGCAGAGTGCTTTTTAAAACTATGATGCAAAAGAACCAGTCTCTTTCTGGAGATGTCTGTCCTTTGTGAAGCCAGAACATATGTGGTTTTCCTCGGGGTTAGCACCTTACATATATTTTCAACTTCATGTAGTAATCAGTGGGGTGAATAGGAGTGTGGAAAAAAGTTAAGGCATATCATTACAGTAACTCTAAGATTCTGGATGAAATAATATTGTAGCTATTAATCTGGTGAATTATTTAGTATTAAATGGAATAAAGGACAAGAAAGAATTTGATATTTTATATTCATATTATTTAGACTGCATAAATTATCTTGCCTTATTTCTGCAGTACTCTTCTTCCTTTTGGCAGTCTCAAAATTGTTATTGAATTTAAAGTATCATGCCATGTTCTACTTTACTTAACTTCTAAAAACTACTTCTAAAAATATGATTAAGAATGAAAGCATAAAAGATATTAAATTTCTCTTCCCACCTTGCCTGGAATTGGGCTTGAAGAGAGGATTACCATCTATATTCACTACTGTAAGAAAGTAGGTCCTGAGATATTTGACAGCTGAGGAAAGAAGACCTGCCCTTAACTGCATTATAATGAGCTAAAATCTTCATGTTATAGTTACCTTTTTCCAGTTATTAATTTCAACCAAAATAATGTCTTCAAACTGCTAAATCTGAGAAGGGGAATATGGGCTTGGTTCAGCACTGTTTCTAACACACAATTGTCAAAATATTGTAATTTTTCTGATTTTTTTCTTGATTGCCATATAACTGATTGTTGCACTTTAAAATGTCTATTATAGACTGATAGTTTTGGTATGTTTTTGTGACATATGGGGTATATGTTTACATGGGTTGAAAATCTCAGGAAGAAAGTCATTTAAGATGTTTTGTAACCAATTCTGCTATCTTGACAATTTTCCACAAGAATTTTTTTTTTACCTACTAAGACCTACCTGTACACTTATTAATTGTTGTCAAATAGACTTAAGTGTAAGAATTGCAGGTAGAGCAGATGATCAGCAACAAAACACTGAGCCCTTGATTGCCCACTAAACTTTAGAGGTATAGTAGCTGTGTTGCTATAGATCTTGTTTCTATTCAGTTAATACTTTAAAAAGTATTGGCTTTGTTTTCAGCACCCTTTGGTATTTTTTTGTATTGAATGGCTCTTATCTGAAACTTGTTTTGTAAGTAGAAAATATTTGAATCCAGTATATAACTTACTATTTTTGGAGATATGAAAAATTATTTTTCAAAGCATTTGAAGATATTTTTAATATTGTAAAAGGGAATCACTAATTTTTACATAAAATATTATATTCAATTTGAATTTATATAGTTTGTGGTAGGAAAGAGAGGAAAGTGATATAACTCTGAAATAAAAATTTTCCTAATTTAGAACTTTATGTATTTCCTTTTTTAAAAGAAAATGTAGCTGCAAAATGCTATCTGTTCAAAGATGATCAATTAAAGAATTGTTTTAAAAACTTCTGTTGGAAAATTGTTAACCATGACACATGTGAGAAGTGCTAAAATAAATCAACCAGCACTGATCTTTGATTTCCCCCCCTCCTCCTCCCCCCCCCCCCCCCCGGGGTAGGAGAGAGAATTGTTTTACCGTTAGTATGAAAGGCAGATGTTTTAATCTGTCATCTTCTGCAGCTTGAAGAAAATCTGGTTTATATCACTTTTTTCCATCATTCTGGTTAAATTGTAGTTCTCAATGTATTGTATTTTTATGTTCTTGGATTCAAAATGTTAATTTGTCTTCCAGTTTCTGATATCCTAAATAGAGCTAAAATTCAAATATGAATCATTTTGTCTCCTCTCTTAATGAAAGACTGCTAATCCTTCAAAAATGATACAATTCCTGAGTTAAAATGAGTCGGTTTATTTTAAAGGTTTTTCTTTACAATACAATAATTAGTTTTAAAAGCTAGCTCAGACTGTCAATGAATAATACAGTGCTTCTAATAATGGATCAATGATGCAAAACCTGTACAGCAGTGAGGGCCACATTTGTGACCTGCCAAAGTCCAATGGCTGCATCTGATTAGTATTTTAAAGTACAAAGGCTATTAATTTGAGAGAGCGTTTATCCATAGAACTTCTTGAGGTCTAGCTTTTACTTGAAAGTGGCCACACTTGTTATGGAATAATTATATTTTATATAGTAGTCATCCCTCCTCAATACAGCCGCCAAAGCATCAAAGTGCTAACAAAATAGAGCAGTATGATTGCTGATATTTTGTTAGTTTTTTGAAGTTGATGTCCCTTTAAACAATAATAGTATGTATAGGGCAACATGAATGTTCTAAAACTTCTAGCAAATGTTTTGTTAAAATGAGACAAAATGGAAAGAGTCCTATGCTGCATGGGGCTCACCACAGCTGAAGCTTGGATGTGATAACATCTGTGATGTGAGTCTGATGTAAAAACACGTGCCTTCCGGTAAAGATGTGGGATCCAAATGTATTCAGAGCCAGCATCCTTAAGACCTTCTAATATCAATGAAGCCAATTTAAAAAGAAGCTGACGAATACATTTCAAATCAGTTGCAGATATCTTTAGGAACCACATAAACCCATGAGGACAATCTGCTGTTTCTGTGCTTTTATAATTTTTTTGTCGGTAAGGTGTTTCTATCTCCTCTATTGCGGTATAGAAAATCCCACGCAAACAGGAAACTACATTTATTTAGAGGAAAAGGTTAAACTAAATGTTGGCAATATTTTAATGTAAACGCACCAAGTAAAACTAAAAAATGGAGAATTTTTTTTCTCAAAATTGTTCATTTGCTTTATAATAATTTGGGGTATTATGACAGAAATTTAATTATTTTGACATTCGTGTAATTATTTTAAGTTGGTATGTGTCCGCTTTGAACTATCCTATCCTTCAATATGCAGCCACTATATCAAATGTAATGTTCCACAATATAATTGTGATGGTTTAAATTAGTATGCAGCTCCACTCTGAACAAGCTATATTGTTTTCTCCCAGAGATTTGGAAACTCTGAAAGGTTTCCTGAAAGGGAGTTTAAGCTGAAACTTAGCAATTTGACCCAACTGCACATTGTTTTAGGTGCCCAGAAAATCATTTTTCATTGAATCAAGAATTTATTGAACAAATTTCACTCATCTCTAACTGGATGCAGTAGAATGAGGTTATCTGATGACTTTGCAAAGCTGTGCATTTATTTTGTTCAGTCACTTGGCTCCAAATCTTCCAAATGGGAATTCAGGACATTTTCAAGTTTGTCACTGCTGGTGAGCACAGACCAGTGCTGGACTGGTGGGGAAATGTCAACATTTCATAGGCCCTTAGAGAGAAATAAAAAAAGAAATGGGAGGTCAGGAGCCTGTCCTGTTCTGGACTGAAAGCGTGTGGACTCTTTGGAACATGAAGCATCAAAATTAAATTTGTGATTCAGGTGATAAACTCTGTTCTTTGGATCTCCTTCCTGTCTGTGCAGCCAAAATCATGGCATTGCAAATGATTATTGCACTTTGCACTATATTGTGTCAGTGCTTCTAATACAAACATTTCTGTTTGTCCTGGCTGCACCATCATTTGTGGTAATGTTAGCAACAGCATTAGATTTACTGTATCTACTCCTTTGGCTTATGTGAGGGGAGAAAATTCTTTGAGATGTAGACAATGACTAATACTTAAGGATAATTCAGCCTAATACATAACTTTTTTTGTCTTCTGAAATAGCTTTCAATTGTCTCGTGGTTGTGATATGTGCGGTTTCTGTTCTGATACATTGGCTCTTTTTTCATGCCACTATGTAGAGTGTGCCACCAGTGCAGCTCCTGGCACTGGGTAGGCAGCAGATTTCATTCCTGACTCATTTTAGACAGTGCCTCCAATTCAACTCCTAAATGGGCTTGTCCAGTGACAACAGCTCTGCAGTTCCTCTGACAGCAGCAGCTTCACTAATAAGAATAGTGTATGCTGTTACTCAGGAGTTCTTAATGGAGACTACAGGTTATCCATCAGATGTTCTGATTAAATGGATTAAGATTAATAAAATACCACCACCTACCACTTGTGTTTTTCATATTACACTTTTTTTAAATTGAAAATTTTGCCAATAGATTATTTTGAAAAAAACATGAAACCAAAATGTACAGTGTCAGACTTGCTATAATATATAATTTCTACCACAGTTTTGTGTAGTTATTTTGGATGTGTAACACTTACTGAGAATGTGTGTTCATCAGACTATGAAGCACCTAATAACTAGAGCACTGCTATGGTTACCTAATATGTGTTCACATCTGATCCATAAAAATGATATCCATAGATTTGCAGGGCACTAGATACAAAAGTTGTAACCATATTCAGTCCATAATCTGCAAAAATGGTCTGCAGATATGGCTATCCACAGATATAAAGAGTTATCCATAGATTTGCAGGACTCTAGTAATATGTTTTCTGATCTAGGGCTAAATTAGAAATCTTAAAAAAAAAAAAGTCATCCATAGAACAATATCAAATGTATTAATTTGGATATTAATCTGAGAAGGGTAAAAAAGAGGTTTGTCCTTATTTGCTGCTTTGTGATGTATAGATAACCCAAACAACTGTTTTTCAAAAAAAATTTCTATTTTTAATCTTTGTGGATTTTAAATATCATTGAAATTATGGAATTTAATTAAACCAAATCAATGCAGTGCAGTGCAGTCCCCACATGTTTGATGAATGTATTTTCTTTAGATATTAAGAAATTAAACTAAGTTTTAAAGAGAAACGCGTCATGACATTCCAGAGACCATTAGATAATAGCAAGTACTTTTATATTTCATTAAATCAATTATAACACAAGGTGGTATCTTTTTAGAAACAAACTTTTTGATTTGTCCTTGCTATTCCCTGGCACTGTAGTGTCGAAGCACCTGCTATGTATGAAATTAGAGAAATATTTTGTCTTGCTTCACAGCCTGTAGAATAAATAGCACTATGAGGTTATAAGACCTAGTGTGTGTGTTTGACTGTGAGAGACACATTTAAGGGATAGCTATTCTAAAGAAATGAGTTATGCAATCAGTTTTGAAAGTGATAAGTCCAGTGATCGTCTGTCTTGTGAGTTCTACAGTCCAGGTCTGGTTTGTAAAATTGTTTGCTTTTTTTCCCTGATATGCATAAATTATCAACATTCTTCTGGTAATAAAATTTAATTTGTACTTTTTTGGCTTTTTGAATGGCTGCCTCTGCATTAGCAGAACAAAAATTACTGCAGGTTCATGAATGAGAGTAATGATTTCTTTTAAAGAGACACATTTGCAAAAGAGATTTAACACTACACATAGATATTAGAATCTGGAGATCATTCCCCTTCTTGAAGGTAAGTAGTGATTTTAGGATTGACTGTCAATGTGAGTGAACAATGTCACTTCTCTTATCTCAAAAACACAGTGTTGAAAATTAAAAGGATGTCCCTTACTGATCTTTTAAATAATTGCCCAAAGTAAACTACATGTAGCTGAGAAGTGCATAATCTGTATTTTTTAAAAAGATTTCTATGTATTTCAGCATTAGTAAAGCTTGTACAGAGTAAAATATAATTTTAATAGAATTGTAAGTTATTTAAAGGAACTTTTGAATCTTTATTTTGTAGAATCAACCTCTGAGGAGATTGGACAAAATACAAAAGTGCTCAGGAGCAGGACATATATGAATGACTACAAAAAATATACAAAGTTGGCTAGTGACCCATTAAATGCCAAAACTTTTACTGGGAAAAAAACTCCACGCAGAAGTGCTACTTTGGCTGCTAATAAAATTAAGATAATGAGTGCTATAAAGGAAGAGCTCTCCAGCTCAGAAAGTACAAGCATTGAAAAAAGGAACAGAGAACTGCCTCACTTGACTGTTTCTGCTGCATCCAAGAAAAGGCTAATGGATAGCTGTACAGCAGAAGCTATTTTCAGGTCTGAAAGTAAAAAAGTAAAAGAGCAACATACCAGCAGGAAAACACTTTTTGAGCCTCATTCAGCTGCTGCTAGAAGAAAATATATTAGTGAATCTGAAAGGAGAAAATTTGATTCTGAGAGAGAGACAAAGATAACACAAAAGAACAGGCATAATAATGATCATAAACAGCCACATAGAACTGTCCATGCTGCATCTCTTAAAATGAAAAATTCCACAGTAGAACCTCCAGAGGAAGACTCCAAAAGCTGTAAGTCAAAGGATAGGCGCAGTCAGAAAGCTACTCATCAGTCTACTGCACGCAAACATCATGAAGCGAGCAACTCTGAGGATGAGGCAGGTTCTGAGTCAGGCAAGTGCAAAGGTAAAAAAACCAGGGAGGTGACCAGTCCAAAGGTTGGGAGGTCTTTCAGAAAAGCAAAATTCTTGAGTGCTGTAAAGGACACAGAGTCTGAAACAGGAGAGCAGGAAGATGGAAGAAGTTCTTTGTGTCAGCAGACTGATCCTTCTGGAACCTCAGTGATTGAAAAATGTGAATCTGATGCCAGTTCAAATTGCTCTTCCAATTTAGAATCTGAAACTGATTCCAGTAACAGTAGCTACAGGAATGCCACAAAAACAAAAAAGAGGAAAAGAAAAAGAAAAAATAAATTAATTAGAAAAGGTAACATTTCAAATTCAAATGTATCTATGCCTTCCAGAAGGCCCCAACGAATGAAACGCCCTAAACTTTATCAAGAAAATGACTCTGAAGATGTGGACTACACCAAATATAATAAAGCAAATCGACGTTCTAAAATAAGAACTAGAAATGGGGGCAGAAGGACTGTGAGATACAATGATGGTGGTGGTGATGATGATGATAGAGGTCTAGATTACGTAGATTGTGGAACATAACCTTAAGAGAAAAAGCCAGTCCACATTTTTATGGTAATAGCACTAGAATTCATGATGAATGCTGGCTATTCTTTGTCCTACATTTCAGGGAATATATTTATATTTTTCTATGAAAAAGTTACTAATGTCTAATCATGACTCTCCTTTTAATATTTTGACTTGCACTTGCCTGCCCACGCAGCAGCATTTAGCACAGATGCCAAAATGTGCCTCATTATAGGGGCAAAATTTTGTCTTTAGTAGTATTTTTACTACATATAGCAAGAATTTAAAATACAGTTAAACTCCTGGAAACAGGTTACTAGCAGTATATTGAGTATTATTATGGGTGCTGCAATGTGCTACTACCTGGGCCTTACAATATAAGTGCACTCAAGAACAGCTGATTTAAACACTTATTAATGTAACAGACTTGCGAATATCACTGTACATTATAAAAATAGTGGATGATGATACAAACATCAGAAGTAATAGCTATATAAATGAGAACTTGAATTATTACAGCTTTTAAAATGTACAGTGCTACCACTGTTGAGAATACACAACCTGAAACAACTAGTAATGGAAAAGACCATATTTACCAATTTTTAAAAAATTGTATTAGTAAAAATAGGGTTTGCTGACAGGTTGTATTGTCATTTTTAATATGTAACTTCCATGCTGTAAATTTGAGACCACGAAATGCAGGTGACCTCTTGGGCCTATGGGTTTTTGTGTGTTTTCTTTATATGTAAAGAAACATGTGCTGTGTATTTTTTTTAAAAGCTTGTGTATTTAAAACTTGCTTTCTTTTAAGTGGTTGAAAAGTTGAGACTCACAATATTACTTCAGATGTTTTACTGTGCTTGACCATCTGCATCTGCTTCTTTAAATTTAAATTTAACTTGAAAGTGCCTCGTGTTAGATTGATACATTGAACTACACCAAATTCTGTTGTCATAATGCAAACACTTACATGCTGATGTTTAAGTTGTCATTGTTGAAAACAAAAATCATTCAAAATTATTATTTATTATGAGGAAAAGGAAGTGGGACAACTGTTAATGATATTAATGTACTTTTTTCAAACTAAAATATATAGTTCTGCATCAAAGTGTTTGGGGAGTGATATTTAAATCCTCAGTGACTTGATATATTGCAGTGCACTAAGAATCTCAAGAAGAAAAATGTTCAAGAATCTGCTGCCAGTGTAAAGACTTCCTAAAAATAGTTTTTCAGTAGTGATCTTTCATATACACAATGCTTTCTGTTAGTTCAAACCTAGGTGTTCAAATCTATTAATTTTTAATTCTTTACTTTGTTGCCATAGATGAGTGCTGTCCAATTTTTAGGGCATAGAATCAAATATTTCAATAAGATTAGGGGACTGCAATCAATTCTTTACCATGTTTTTGCTCTTTGCACTGTTATAGTGGTTCAAAGGTAGTGGAGGCCATTCATAAGTCCATTCCTGAGTATTCCGCCAGTGTAGTGGTAGTCCTCTCCGGGCATATGGCACAGATGGATCCAGATCTGTCTCCACATTTTTTAACTAATCACCTGCATTGAGGGTGAAGATCATGTTTGAGAAATGGGAAAGTGGCTGGAAAATTAAGACTCCAGCTATTCTAGCTGGCAGATTATCCTTTGAGAACAACAATGAAATGGCAAAGTTGGAACAGTCCCCAGACTGCACCAGTCTGCAACATTGTTGAAATAGAGGAGCAAGGAACTGTAACTAGAGGTTGGTTTCAGCTTTTCTCCCCCTTCTCGCCTGCGTCTCATGGGCTACCTGGGCTAGTTGGGACTGGGAGGAGCCATCTTTTGCTAGGTCTCCCATAGGATTATAAGCAGGCAAAGCTAGTATTAAGCCTAATGGAAATCTAGCTTACACCATTTGTGCCCTAATATTTTGTTCCTTTCCTGTTTAGAATATAACTTTTTTATTTTTGTAGAAGTTTGTGGGTTTAAATTGTTTATCTTGTCTTTGCTCTGCTTAAGAAATCAGAGACAAAGGCTATGTCTAGACTACAGGAGTTTTTCCAAAAAAGTGGCCTTTTTTCGAAAAAACTTTACCTGTGTCTAGACTGCCGTCATGTTCTTTTGAAATTAAATCGAAAGAACGTGGCAGTTTTTTTGACAGCGGTAAACCTCACTTTACGAGGAATAACACCTTTTTTGAAAGATCTTTCGTAAAATGGTATGTGTGGGGAGCCAGTTTTTTCGAGGGGGGAAGTCCTACAGGAAAAAGTCCTGGTGGACATTCCATCTCCACTAAACACCTCTATTGTTCCTGTCTGCAGCCATGTCTTAAAGGCACAGGCACCCGGGGCAGCCATTGTGGCAGGAAGCCAGCCAGAGCAAGACATTAACCCACATGGCTCTCCCTGCCACTCAGACAAGGAGCCATGGCACAAGCCCAAGACCCCCATGTACCTTCCAGGGAGTCATCCCACAACCCACCCAGGGGCACAAAGCGCGCCACAATGGCCTGAGGTCCTGACCCTTTTAGAACTGTGGGCAGAGGAGTCGTCCCTGCAGGCTCTGCATTCACGCCGCAGGAATGTAGACATTTATGGCCGGATGGCTGAGGGGCTGGTGAAGAAAGGCCACTACCCCCGCACCCTGGACCAAGTGATGATCCCAGGGAGGGCCATCCCCCTGCCAGGCACTGCAGGAAGCAGGCTGGGCACAAGGGTGCATGCACGACATCACAGAGTCCGACACGTGTCGCAGACAGCACTCGGCCACTTGTGCACGTGCCACACAACAACCGCTCCTGCAGACAGTGCTGCCACATGCAGGTGTAGGATGGGGGGGGACCCTGGGAGGGCTAGGCTGGTCCAGGCCCCTCTCCAACACCTAGGAACCCACTGTGGCCGGACACTTCCCTGGGCTGCTTGCCCATGGTGATGGGCGGGGGGGCGTGGCCAGGATGTTGCCCTGGACACCTCAGGGCCCCTGTGAGGCCGGGGTGCTGGCCAGGCCACACGTGGGCTTGCTGTCAAAACATGAGCGTCCCCTGTTCTAAGGACAGTTAGTGTTCACAAGCAGGGACAGTGTGTGCACGCATGTCTGACCGCTTCTCCCTCTTGTCCTCCACAGCCGGACAAGCCGTCCCTGACTGTCGAGCAACGCTTGTCCCACCACCTAGCCGGGTCCATGGAAGCCGCAGGCACTGACGCGTATATCAAGACCTCATGCTCCAGCACATTCGGGTCCTCAAAAGACTGCAGGAGAGCATAGCCAAGAGGACGCGAGCAGAGGCTGTGTGGCACGACCGCTTGCTGGACGAGCTCATCCAACAGCGCACAACAATCTGTTGTCCGGGAGGTCATGGCCTTCCCAGATCCTGTCCCTGTTGCTGCTCCTTTGCCCCCTGGCCGCCCCTCACCCCTGCCATCCCAGATCCAGCTGCAGCCCCCTCCCTCCTGCCCAGCCCCCTACTGTCCCAGGTCCCACTCAACCCTGATCATGTCTAGGTCCACGGACCCAAGGCGGCAGGACTTTGTAGTCCAGGCGACATCCTGTGCCCTGAGCCTCTTTCCCCAACCCTCCACCCCCCAGGTTTACAGCCCCCCTCCTTTGCAGTTAAACATTTTTAAATTTAAAAGAAAGTTTATTTTTGGAAATAGCACTGTTCTTTTGTTATGGCCTGTTATTACATGTACAGTTTTTCTTGTTTTTGAATATACAGTCTACTTTTCAAACTAAAACTTGGTGTTTGTGTTTACTGTCCGGAAAGCGGGATAGGGATGGGTTGGGGAAGGGGGGAAGGTATTGGGAGGCCAGGCCCAAGCCCCCATTGGAGAGGCCTTGGGAAGAGTCATTGGGCTCCTGAGAATCTCTCTCTCAGGGCCTCCCGGATGCACATTCCGGCCTGGTGGGCCTGGCAGATGGCAGCTGTCGGGGCTGTTCAAACTGCCTTTCCTCGACATCAGCCCGTTTCCCCCACTCTGGGAGGACGGCCTCCCTTTTCCTCTCCACCAGGTTGTGGAGCACGCAGCATGTGGCCAGCACCTCGGGGATGTTGCGTTCCCCCATGTCGCGAGTGATCAGGCACCTAAACCTCCCCTTCAGATGCCCGAAGGCACATTCTACTTGCAAGCGAGCCTGGTTCAGATGCACATTAAATTGTTTCCTGCTCGCATCCAGGTGGCCAGTGTAGGGCTTCATGAGCCAGGGCATACGGGGGTAGGCTGTGTCAGCCACGATGCACATAGGCATCTGCACGTCCCTGACTGCAAAGTTCCACTGCGGGAATAATGTTCCAGCCTGTGGTACAGGTAGGAGTTACGGAAGATGCGGGCATCATGAGCCCAGCCCGACCACCCGACACAAATGTCCATAAACTATCCCTGGTGGTCAACCAGGCCCTGCAGCACCATGGAGAAGTAGCCCTTTCTGTTTATGTACTGGGCTGCTCTATGGGGTGGATCAGGATGCAAGTCCCATCAAGAGCTCCTCAACAGTTTGGGATTCCTAGCCCAGCAAAGCTGGCCACGATGGTGTCCAGGTCTCTGAGGCAGACAATCTTGTGCAGCAGCTCCGAGTTGATGGCCCTCACCTGCAGAAAGAGACAGATACACAAAACAGGAAATTAGAAGGGGTGCCCCTCCCCACCCTTCCAACCCAAGACCCCAGGAGTCCCCCCCTTCATGCAGACCCCCCCTCCCCCAGCAGCAGGGCAGGGTGAGGCCAGGAGTCCCACTCCATCCTCCACTCCCTCTGCCCTTTCCTGACAGTCCCCCTTTTCTGGCACGCCAACCCTGCAGGGACTGTCCCCTGAAGTGACTTACCTCCATCAAGATGGCCATGACAGTAGACCTCCCAATGCCAAACTGGTGTCCCGCTGAACAGTAGCTTTCGGGGGTGGCCAGCTTCCACAGGGCAATAGTGACCTGCTTCTCCAGGGGGATGGTGGGCCGCCGGTGGGTCGTCGTAAGGCAGGGGCAAGCCAGGCACACAGCTCCTGGAATGTGGCCTTCCACATATGGAAGTTTCAGATCCAATGCTGGTCGTCCCAATGTTCCATGGTGAGACAATCTCACCAGTCAGAACTGGTGTCCAGCCTCCAAAAGCGCCTCTCCACGAGGAAGTTCAGTGGGAAGGCCATTGGTGCTGCACCCTGGGCAAGGGGCTCAAGGCTGGGTTCTGAGTCCAGATGGGGCAGGAATTATTTAAGCTTAATACCAATGTGGACACAAGAACAAATGGATATAAGCTGGCTAGTAGGAAGTTTAGACTTGAGATTAGACGAAGGTTTCTAACCATTAGAGGAGTGAGGTTCTGGAACGGCCTTCCAAGGAAGTAGTGGGGGCAAAGATCTATCTGGCTTCAAGATTAAACTAGATGGGTTTATGAAGGGGATGGTTTGATGAGATAACATGATCTTGGTAACTAATTGACCTTTCACTATCAGTGGTAAATAGGTCAATGGAGGGATGATAGGAGTTACTATAGAGAACTTTCTGGGTGTCTGGCTGGTGAGTCTTGCCCACATGCTCAGGGTTTAGCTGATCGCCATATTTGGGGTCAGGAAGGAATTTTCCTCCAGGGTAGATTGGCAGAGGCCCTGGAGGTTTTTCGCCTTCCTCTGTAGCATGGGGTACAGATCACAGCTGGAGGATTCTCTGCATCTTGGGGTCTTCGAACTATTTGAAGGCTTCAATATCTGAGATATAGGTGAGAGGATTATTCTAGGAGAGGGTGGGTGAGATTCTGTGGCCTGCATTGTGCAGGGGGGTCAGACTAGATGATCATAATGGTCCCTTCTGACAAAGTCTATGAGTCTATGAGGAGCATCATAATGGTGTCATGGAGGTGCAGCAGAATTTCCAGCATGGCAGCGTGGGGCCATCACCTGCCTAGGGGCAGTTCTGGCTCCATGGCAAAAAAACAAGATTCAAAACCAGAAAAAACAACAACAAACAAACTGCTGTGGTGTCCAAGAAAGCAGAGCAACCAGAGCACGCACTGTAGAAGCTTTGCTGTCCCTCTGAGAGGTAGGCAAGCCAGCTGCAGCAGCAGAGAAACAGCTGTCCAGGGGGTTCCCTTTAAGCACGCGTCTCTGCGAAGGGCACACACCAGCACCCAGAAGTAAATGCTGTCCCCGTGCCCTGCCAGAAGTGGTTCCGGGTGCCCTTTTTTCGACAGAGCGTCCAGGCAGTCTGGACGCTCTCTTTCGAAAAAGCACATCACTTTTTCAATCTGCTTTATGTAGTTTGGACACTCTTTCGAAAGATGCTTTTCCGAAAGATTATTTCAAAAAAGCTTCTTTCGAAAGAAGCGTGTAGTCTAGACATACCCAAAGATGCCAAAGTATGAGCCAGATTATGTTGAGCCTGTTAGCAGTTTTAATTATCTAATAGTCTAGAAATGCCCTTGTCAAAAGGGATAAATGTTCATTTTATCTAAACATTAATTGGTTGCATTGTTTAATGGCTGCTTGATTGGGCTGATAATCAGTGGGTTTTGAAGTGTAATAATTTCCAGTATTGGAGTAAAATCTTGAAGATATAAGGAAGCTTCAGAATTTTTGTCATCTAATTGTATACATTAAGTAGGGCTGTCACGATTTTTATTTTCAACCTTGGTGTGTAATTTTAGTTTAGGCTTCGATTTAAAGATACAAAAGATACAGTTTCTTATGTTTATGGATAGTACTTTCAAAGGCAGTATACAAATATAAGTCTAAATGGTTGGGAACAATCTTTGCCCATTGAAGCACTCAAAAGCTTTCATTCTGTCCATGAGAGAAGAAAATTTGGCTTGTCTAAAGTACAGTCTTTCATAAGTTAACTTGCATTGTTGATGCTACAGACAGTATTTGATAATTCATATACATGCCCTAACCACTGGGAGAAAACATTTTATTCTATATTATCATATGCTCCTGGATGCTATTTCATTTTATTTTGCATAGGGAGGTAGAAGATGACATTCTGGTTATAGCAGAAGGATAGATGTTAAAAAGGTAAAATAGTTATTTCTACTTATTCTTATTTAGCAATCTTCCACCCCTTTCTTCCAAAAGCAGACAATTATTTTTTCACAAGCATCATCTGTAGATGAACTACAAGGCTGTTTTTAATTATTTTAAATTGTAACTCCATTCTGAGAAAGCAACTCCCTGCATTGCTGAAGTCTTTATTGATGTAACTCAGCAGTTGCACAAGAATTGAAGAATTCACAACTCTGGACTCAGAAAGTGGGAAAGGATGGGGGGGCGGGGAAAACAAGTGTCTCAAAAGTCAGCAGTCCATCCTGTTCTGTACCAAGCTGTGGGCAGAAGAAACAGGTTGAACCTCCAAAACTCTCTGGTCCGGCAACATCAGTGGTACGGCAGGACCACGGATATTTCTGGATCAGAGAGCCCTGGCACCTGGAAGTGTGAACTGGCTGGGAGCCCCATCTCTGGGGAGCCCCGCTTGGGTGGGACAGCAGAGGGACCAGCAAGCCAGCAGCAAAAGCAGGGCAGCCGGCAAGCCCCATTCCTGGGGATTCCCAGTCCGGCAAGTGAGGCCATGGTGACTGGGGAGCTTCGTCCCTGGGGAGCCCCAGCGGGCCAGAGCCCAAGTCCAAGCCCTGCAGGCTGTGGCCCAGTAGTAATGGGGCCAGAGCAGAGCCAGCCACAGGGAGGGGGAGTGTCCTGCGAGGCTGGTGGCAGGTACCTCCCCTGATCCTGCACATTCCCTCATTTGGGATGGGTCAGGTCCTGAGGGTGCCGGAAAAGAGAGGTCCAACCTGTAAGTGCTGCTTGGGCAGGCAACAGAACTTGCCTACAACGCATAGCAAATGCTTGGAGGTGGACTCAGCTAATACCAGCCCATGTGTTACACCCCCTTTGAGTCATAGTGTGTGTTTTAGGGCAGGGGTTCTCAAACTTTGTGATACCGTGACCCCCTAAAATGCTAATTGAATTTGTGTGACCCCCCCCCACCCTCACCAAAGTTGTTAAGCAAAAAAAAGGGGGGGGGATGGGGGGAGCCAAAGTTAAGCAAAAGTTGCACCACTTTGTCCAGTTTGGGGACTGTACCCACCCCTCCCCCTGATGCAGGCTCCCCAGTGCCTCCCACCCCTTGAGGCAGGTCCCCAGCACCCCCATCCCAGTGCACTCCCCTGCATCAGACCCAGGACCCCCATCCCAGTGCACTCTCAGCATCTGGAGCCCTGCTCCAATCAAATCTCCCCCCTCCCCGCAAAGCCAGGCACGGAAGAAAAATCTTACTTCTAAAGTGTCTGCTTCTGCAGCTGGCCCTGCTGCCTCAGCTGGCAGCTTGCAGGGGAAGCATCACATGACCAGCTGCTGGTCAGGTGGGCCAGAGCAGTGCGTGCTCCGCTTCCACCCAGCCCAGCAACCCCCTAGTGTGGCGCCCCCCCCGCACTAGATTTTGCAGTGCTCCTCACTCCCCCGCCAGACGCGGCAGGGAAAATTGACCGGATGGAGACCAGACTGTCCAGAGATGCTGGGGAGACACAAACACAAAAAAAACCCCGGATCCAGCTGCGACCCCTCTGTAAGTTGGTCGCGACCCCCTTGGGGGTCGCAACCCACAGTTTGAGAAATGCTGTTTTAGGGGAAATGCTCAGCTTCCACCCTACCTCTGCCTCTTAGATAAGTAGAGCACACACTGCTATGAACAGTAAGCATTAGCTTATAAATTTGTGGGTGTGATGTTGCCCTTGCCCAGAGGAGCAACAGCACCATACTCCACAATAGGCTATTTCTGTCCTCCCTGTGGACTATTTCTCTGGCAGGTTCCTTAATGAAAGAAGAGGCACTAGGCTGTATCTCTTGTTTTGTTAAATGAGCCATGCAGAGCAGACTAAGATGGAACATATAAATCCAAACTTGGAAGTTTCCCTCTGTCTAGTTATTCTGTTGCTACTTTTATATTGTAATATTGAAATAGCAATTGTTAAAGCAAAAGCACACAATGAAAGATAAATAGATAGATAGATATACTAACAGAAAATAAATACTGCTTTTTCCAGAACCCATTCCTTAATATTGGGGTGGTGCCTCTTTCTTCAAGCACAGGGGACGGTTAAGATTTGCTCACAGGGCTCAGTCCTCCCCCTGCTGCTGGAGACCTCAGTGGCAGCGTTCTCTCTTTTTTTCCATTCATGTGCAGAATAAATTGATATGTGCACCAAGGCACGTGGGGTTATACACCACGGGTAGAAACACATGGGCAACATTTAAATTTCTTGTGTGTAGCCACCCAGGCGCTCCGCTTACAGGGGACACTGTTGAGTGGCTGTTCAGCATTCCTATTTTATTTATTAGAAAACTAGTTTCTAAAGTTTATCCCCTCTCCTGTTGAGGGGAAAAAATTGTCATGGCTGTGTTCCCCCCAAAGGGAACAGCCTCCCAATTCTTCCTGTTTGATCCTTTCAATATGGAAGAGCAGGCCAAAAAGTGCTAGGAGGAAACAGAGCTGCTCACTACCACAGATCCCAAATTTGTCTAGCAAGGCAGGACATCCTCCTCTCTCAACCCCCCAGCTAGATGAGACTTCCGAAACACATCTGGAAATGTGGGGGAGGGAGGGGTTCAATACGTTTAAGAGGTAAACCTCCACGTGTCCCCTTCTCCTGGTTTTAAACCATTTCAGAATTGAAAAATTGCAGGTACAGGTGAATAATTGTGACAAGAACTCTGGCCTGCTGTCTGACTCCTTAACAGCCCCTCTCCTCCCTCCTCCAAAAAAAGCATCTGTGCTCTTACATTTCTTACTAAGGGGGATGTTAACATTTCAAAATGAACATGCCCAAATAACTTGCACCCAAAAGTGCGCTGACTTAAGAATGTTAATTTTTATTAAAACCTGAAATGCTGGGCAAATACCAGAAGATCAGCAGAATGCTCATGTGCCAATATTAAAAAGGGGCAAGCAGGATGACCCGAATAATTACAGGCAGGTGATTCTGATATCAATACCAGCCAAAATAATAGAAATACTGAAAGGGATCCAATAAGTATATCCTTATCCTTTAATTCAGTGGTTCCCAACCTTTTTGAGCATATGGACGGATCTCTCTTCAATCTATTAAAATGTCATGGACACACTGGGGGGAAGAAAAAAGTAAGGAAAGGAAAAGAAAAATAAGGATCTTACTTTTTAAACTTTCCATGGACCCCCTGCAGTACCATTGCAGACCACCAGGAGTCCGCAGACTACAGGTTGGGAAACACAGCTTTGATTCTTTAATGTCAACACAGTTTAATGTAACTTGGTATTATAAAAAAAACCCTCACTTACTGATATTACAAATATTGTTAAAAATAAATGCACAGAAGTTAGAATATTTTGTTTTTTAACCTTTTGAGTTAGTTCACAACATTCTGATTAAAAAAGAGCACTGTACAATATAAATGCACGTTAAATGGGTTAAATGTCTGACATATCTTAAAAGTAATTGAATGTATTACTAGCATTCCTCAGGGATCTGTTCAATATTTTGATTAATGGTCTATATCAATGTTTCTCAAAGTGGTCCTCAAAACCACTTTGAGAAAGCTGCAAACTGGCCGCCCTGGTGTGTTTCCCAGTGCCATGGCCACAGAGTTTTGCAGCTCGCACTGGCTCCAGTTGGACGTTTGCAGCCAAGGGGAGCTGTGGAAAGCGGTGTGGGCTGGGCTGCCACTTCCCACAGCTCCCTTTGGCTGCAAATGGTGAACCAAAGTCAACAGGAGCTGTGAGGTTCCATGGCCACGGTGCCGGTAAATAAACACACCAGTGCGGCCACTTAGCAGCTTTCTCGAAAGTGGTTTCACGGACGACTTTGAAAAACACTGGTCTAGATGTAAATATAAAATAATTGCTAATTAAAACTTGTGGACGACTCTCAGAATTTAGAGTATTAAATTATTACTAGGGGGCTACGCTTGCCTACCTCCCTCTCTCTGGCTGCTTTAGGTTTGCTGAGAGCCGGTTGACGCTGATGATATGATGACATCATTGTCACCCAGCAGGAAAAAAAATTCTTCGGGTAGTGTCCCTGTGGTTGCTTCACTGTAGGTGTCGGGCTCGTCCCAACACCGCAGGTCGGAGATTCGTCAGCCGTGGTTCAGCCGGACCGTGCATGCGCGGTGAGCGTCGCATGCCTTTCGCACTGTTTCTGAGTCTGTGCATGGTCCAGCTCCCGCCAGTTCCTCCTAACCATTCACGGTCAAACTGCTTCTCCTCAAGCTGAGAGAAAAAGAGTGTAAAAATAGTTAGAAAGTTAGTTGTTAGTCATAGTTTTAGTCAGTAGTTCATAGTTGTACTTTTAGTTCGTTAGTTTAAAAAAATTTTCTCTATCTTGTTGTTTAAAGTTCTAATTAGTAGTTAAATAGTTTTAGTATACAATCTGTTGAAAATGCCAGGGTCCCCTGGTTTAAAAAAATGTACAACATGCCACGACCTGATGCCCACATCAGACGGCCACGCGAGCTGCATAAAGTGCCTGGGCGAGGGCCACATCCCTCAGAAATGCCCACACTGTTCTAAGCTGACAGCATGGGCCAGGCACGATCGTGAGATGCAGTTAAAAATGTTACTGTTCAGTAAGGCCCTGCAGCCTACAGAGTCAGAGCCTCCCAGATCTCCGGGGTCCCCAGAGAGACCAAAATCCTGTGCAGAACTGACCGTGGCAAGAAAAAAATCACGACTCTGCCATTCATCGTCCAGGTGGATAAGTGTGGTTGATAGGCCGGGGATATTGGGAACGGCCCTAAGTCGTCATGCTGAAAGGCATAAGACGAGCTGAAGTACATCAGCGCCGGGTCCAGCCCTTCCTAGGGAACTGGCACCGCCGGCTTCCACAGTGCCGAGAGCTGATTTGACGTCGGCGCCGAGAAAACAAATGCCTACAATGGCGCCAGCCAAGGCAGCACTGACAGAACCGGCACTGTATATAAGACCGGTACTGAATGCGGCACCAACGCTGACGGCACCATCCAGGAGACCGGCACCGGGCTTGGTGGCACTACCCACGGCACCAGCACCTAGCCCACCATCAACTACAAGCTCGGCACCGAGCCCCACTGCACCACCTACGACATCGGCACCGAGTCCACTGGCACCGGGCTCAACCATCAGTTGCAGTACCGCAAACATTGGTACCGGCTCAGGCAGCACATACAGCACTGGTACAGGACGTACCAGAGCATCACCAGCAATCCTCCCTGGCACCGGAGAAAGCTAGATACAAGTCTAGGAGAGTGATCACACTCTCTCCTAGCCTGGAACCGGCTTGCTTTTCTCCAGAGCCTCAGTCTCTGGTTTCTGCATTCTCTGTGCCATCGCAGCACACGAGTCACACCACTTCAACCACACACCATCGCAACTGCTCTCCGCGGTATTCACCATCGCCACAGTGCTACTGCAGACGGTCACGTTTTCCAACATATTCACGAGGCAGGTCTTGTTCACCCAGGTCACCTACACAATCATCTTACTCCAAGTATCATCACACGGCTGAGAGGAGGTATTCCCCTGGGTATTCTCCAAGGAGGCATTATTATGATCATTATCACGGGGATCATTACTATCATCATCGACGCCGTTATTCGTTGGAGCACTCCTGCTTAAGGTCTCCTAAGTATTATCACCAACAACGTTCACATAGTAGTGCTAGACTACCAACACCTCTGGAAACGACCACAAGGCCACCCACCCCCTCAGGAGACGCACCTTCAACAGCTCGTCAACCTGAGGCAGAGGAGTTACCAGCATCGGAGCACGCCCATTTGCAAAGTCTCCAACTGATCAATCTTCCTCCTCTTCGGATGATGCGGTCTTCCCCGGGGATTCTTCGCCAACGGATGATATTCGCCAATTCCACGAGTTGTTTAAAAGAGTGGCAGACACACAAGAGGTGCAACTTGTTGAGGTACAACAGAAGCAACATTGAAGTCGGAAGAATCTCCACCCGTCTCAGAAATCGAGAATGGCACTACCGCTATGTAAGTTCGCAGCCACCATTTTGGTCACAGACGCCATTTTGGATCATAAAACAACAACTAGGAATCCATCTTGGTGTCTCTTCTGCCCCCCTCCTTTCCCGCGCTTTCCACCTGGTGGCGGGAAAGCCTGGCAGTCATATGGGTATAATTTGCCCAGTGACTGAAATCACATGGGCAGGGGCTACACTGGTTACATCAAAATCTGCCCGACAACTGCAGATTTTATAGGGCCGCCTTTGGCATAGCCTGGGGCTGCCCACCTGAGTGGCAGAGTGTTGCTGCTGTCTTACCAACAACATGGCCACAGTCTACTATATCAACCATCAAGGCGGAGCCCAGTCCAACTCCCTCTGTGCAGAGGCGATGCGTTTATAGAACTGGTGCATTCGCCACGACGTCAACATTGTTACCCGGAAGCCTGAGGTAAACAATTGCTGTGAGCAATTAATTAAAGCCTAATGCACCTCCCCCACAGAAGCCAGATTCAATCTGGTACCCGTATCTATCACCGGTGAACAGCCAGTCACAAATCAGGTCTGAGACATAATTTAGGGCCAAACCATATATTTTTAAGAATGTGAATACGTATCAATCAACAAGAAAACAGTAAATGTCCCACCCTAGCCCGGAAGAAAAGGAGATAGGAAAGATCCCATATACAAAAGGGGTTATACTTAAAACACAGAAGGCGGCGATGGACGCCTGCGACCTTCTACCTTGCGGCTAATTGGAAGCCTTGAGGGAGGACTGCAGGGAGATCCCTCGGGGTCCCAATCAGGTCCAGTTCCTGAGTAAGTCTTCGAAGTAGATCCTCGCCTCTTCACGTGGTGGACACCCTCCGGATTCCTTATCACCGATCCTTCGGTTAGGTGAGGTCCGTAGGTATAAAAATGATGGTACAGTCCCAGAGTCCAGGATCACCAGTCCCCAAAAATCCTTACAGAGAGGAGACTTCTCTCACCCTCAGGAGGGCGCAACTAGTGCTGGACCTGAGCAGCCTTGGCCAGGCCCCGTGTGGATGGCACTCCTCAGGGTAGACAGACGAAGACCAACAACAACACAGCTACAAGTGGATCGACGAAGACCAACAGACGGGTTGAGGAGAACCAACCCGAACCATTCTTAGGGGAGGGTTTATAAAGACAGTAAGGCGGGAAACTGGGTTAGCGAGTAGGGTGCAACAGAATAGGGTGGTGTGCATAGGGAAAAGGGTGTTGGGTGCATAATCTGGCTGCGCACGCATTGGATTGGTGAGCGGTGCACAGGTTTGGAGCCGTGTGCAGACGCCAGAGAGTGGAGTGCAAAGCCTTCTTCAAGGTGGTTTTGGCGGGAAGAGACACTGCTGAGGTGAAAAGGGATCAGCAGACTCCGTTTTAAATCATAAACTCCATTTTAAAAACACCAGCCTGGGTAACAGTTCCCCTCCTTGACAGTGGCAATAAAATTGCAAGGAACGGGAATTTTGTTGCAGCACCGTCACTACTACATAGCTGTAACTATGATACATCTAACAATTACCGTAAAGTTGCGAGTATAGTGCGCACTTTTTTCCCCGTTTTTTTAACGTCAAAGTCGGGGTGCACATTATCCATAGGAGGTTTTTTTAAAAAGTTTTAAATTCACCCTCGGCAGGCACGAGCTGGGCGGGAAGGGGGTCAGGCACGGGCTGGGTTGGGCTGGGGCAGGGGGGCCAGCAGGCGCGAGCTTGGCGCACCAACAGCTGGGCAGGGAAGGCTCCCCCGCCAGGCGCAAGGACAGCTGGGCAGGGGAGGCTCCCCCGGCAGGCGTGAGCTCGGCGTACGGACAGCTGGGCAGGGGAGGCTCTCCCCCGGCAGGCGCGAGCTCAGTGCACCGGCAACTGGGCGGGGGAGACCCCCCCCTCCTCCTGGCAGGCGAGAGCTCAGCGTGCATGAGCTCAGCTGGGCAGGGGAACCCCGTGGCAGGCGTGAGCTCAGCTGGGCAGGGGGCCCTTCCTTCCGATGCATACCTTAAAATCTCAAGTATAATGGGGGTGCGCATTATAGATTAGTTTAATTTATTCAAGAATTTTGACCTTTAAAAGGCAGATGCGCATTATACATAGGTGCGCATTATACTCGAGATTTTACAGTATAACCATTTTTAACAATAACAAAGTAACAATATACTCAAGCTGTTTCTTTTTCCAATACAAAGGTATTTCTGTCTCTCTTTTTGGATTGGTTACATATGAACAAGGTTAATACAATTATATATAATATCATACAGACATGTAATATAAAACTGATAAACAAGGGATTACTAAACATTGAAGAGATGTTGTCAAACGAGATGAATAACTCCCACCAATGATGAAATGTAACACTGGCTTTTACATTTTTACTAATTTTACAGATCTCATTTATGGCATGCTGTATAATAATTCCAGTTCTATTGCCTACGTCATTTACTTCTTTTATCAAACCAATCAACTCAGGATGATGAAACAGGGAAGCCATAGCATTCAAATTCGGTCCTATGTGAATGGATTCAATCTCCCTGATAATTTGCAAATTAATATGATACTGATCTTGGGATGGCTTAAACAAGGTTACCTCCACATCACAGCCTTGGAGGTGGAAAACTTTACATAAGCATAAATTATTTATGATTGTGTTGTTTATCCAATAATAAGTATTCACAGTGAAGCCAGGACACAGGCTTCGGACACATACACATCCTTCGGCTATTTGAACTACCACCGAATGATTGTTTAAGTGGTCAGAGGGGTGTAGGTCATAGTGACACTCCCCCGATTCCGAATTAAAGCAAATGTGGTCGTTTTCCCATAATCCCGTAGTACAGGTGTATCCTAAACCTGTTTGCTCCACGCAGGCTTGTAAATTCACGGTCTTAATTATGGAACCCTTGACATGGGCCTACATTCAATCTGGTAATGGGAGTAATAGAGAATGATTGACAAATAATCCAAGGGGAATTATAGGGTAGATGTGTTCTTTCAGGGCATCTCGCAACATAAGTATAGATAACTGTAGTTGTTCTTCCTTTAAATCATAATTAGTGTGTATAACGGACCACCATTCTGGATTGTCTTGCTCAAAAGTATTCAAGTGAGGCCTCATTAATTTCATGATTTCAATCGGAACTTTCCCAATGGCGCTGTGTCTAATGATGTCCTTGGCGATGTCGATTAATAGAGACTGGGCTTGAATACATGCTAAGGCGAGGGATACGTTGTTTGGAATATATTCCATGGTGTGCAGTAATATAAGATTATCCTCCTCTTGTGCAGCAATCCATAACGGAAGTATCTTCATTATATCGATTTGTACCTTATCTAAGGCTACCAAGGCATCTTGGATAGGGTGCGTTAACACCGCAAAGTTATTGGAAAGGGCGGCTAATCGTTGAGCTGTACGGATTTGATTGATCGTATTCATTGTTCCTAAGCTGGCTCCGGCTCCTCCCATTAGTTTTGCAATCAGATCTCGTTTTGGTTGTTTAGATGCAAACTCCGGTTCCATAATTTTTAACCACCTATTCCATCCAGTTAACATTGGGAACACATAAGATTGGCATGCCGGATTCAGTTTACTAGTGGATACATGTAAGGGTATAGTTACTATCTTCACAGAGTATTTGGGTTCTACCATCACTGTCTTGATAATATCTCTTTTTATGACATAAGGACCCGCATTTGTAGTAATTGGGGGATGGGCTACTGTGATGTTTAATTTATATTCTACTTCATATGGGCCTCGAATTGCCCATGTACCTGATGTTGTTGCCTCCACTTCAATATCCCCATGACAGCCATACCCAATCATATTATTTCTTTTCTCCCATTTACAATAGATCGATTCATGGTGGGTACTAGATTGAGCTGCTTGTCCGTATGTTCCACACTGGATACGATGGTCGATTTTCTGGCTGTTAGGACTGAAGATAACAACTGGAACCGTTTCTATATTAGTGGCCATGTGCACTAGTTGAATAGTGATATTCATGCGACCAGGCTTAACTACAGTGGGGCTTAATATGTCCATAAAAACGCACTTGGTGTTATCCCACTGACTAATAAGTTGAACACAGTTAATGATACAGCGTACCGGCTTCTTATCCGTTCATCCAATTTGTTCTATGTCAATGCCCCAATCACACCCGCCATGGGGGCTAAGGCCCATATCGAACCAGTTAAGGTGTCCGTAGAATTATCTTTTTAGTTTGTTTTGTAGCCGCGAAGGTCAATTCAGGGTGGCCTGTTTGTTCATCAACAACATTGAAGTAGCATTTCCCTTCTGCTGCATAGGCGTACATTATTATATCTTGTGATCGAAAATGTTCCAACTCTATCCTTCCTAGCTTCTTAGCAATAAACATAGAGGAAGTATTTGGTATATTCCAATACCGTAATGGTTTGTCGAGGTCGGTACAACTCCAATAATCGTTCTCTAGAAATACTAATCCTTGTGTCGTCTGAACGTAACATAATATCAAAATTAAGAAGACTTCCATATCCTAAAAAGAAGAGAGAGAAAACACTAATTAGTCCAGATTTATGGAGGATAATCATGTAACTGGTCTTTTGATAAAGATGATGATGTTAATGGTGTGCTGTGCTTAGGTTTCCATTTCTTTAGTTGGGAACTATGAAAACATTTCTTCAATTTCCGCTTTCCCGATGTGATTTCGATTTGGTAGACGGTGGGCCCTGCCTTGTTAATAATGAAACAAGGTCCCATCCATCGAGGACTCAGGGGGTGTTGTTTTCCGCTTATGTGTCGATATAAGTCTTGTTCTCCTATCTCCCACTCTTGGGTGTTAAACTGATCTCCTAACCTTTAGTCCACCTTTTGCATGTTTTTCTTCAGATTTAACGCCACCATGTGTTGTATAGATGAGATGGTATTAAGAACTTTCTGTATGTATTGGTTGGTTATCAGACGTGGTTGGAATTCGTCCGGTGGCACCCCTCCTTGAACCCACCATAGCTCAGGGGTTTTCATAGGTCTTCCGAATAAAGCTTCATGGGATGAGAAACCATTGGTGCTTATGGTAGATCTAATGGCCATAAGTATTAATGGGAGGTGTTCATCCCATCTTTTTCCAGACGAGTCGATCACCTTTCTCAACGCTGTCTTAAGTGTCCTGTTGGATCTCTCCACTAGTCCTGAGGACTGGGGATGACCTGGAATGTGTAGTCGTTGTTTTAGTCCTAAGGCCGTACATAGATGTCCGGTTATGTCGCCGGTGAAATGCGTCCCCTGGTCGCTATCTATTTCATGTGGCAATCCAAACCGTGCGAAAATTTCGTTGAATAGCACCCTGGCTGTCATCTTGGCTGTGCAGTTTCGAGTTGGTACTGCCTCGATCCACTTAGTGAAAGGGTCCACTACAACCAAACAGTACAGATTTCCTTTAGCACTCCTTGGGAGTGGCCCAATGAGGTCAATTTGTAACCTATGCCAGGGGCCATATACAGGCTGATGTCTTATAGGCTTGCAATGTCTGTCATTTTTTGGATTGTTTTGTGCACAACAAAGACAATTCTGAATGAAATGTTCCACGTCGGATTGGATGTGTGGCCACCATGCTACTGCCGATAATCTGTCTAAGGTTTTCTCTAGTCCAAAGTGGCCTTGAGCATGGGACAGGGCGATTAATTCTTGTCTCAGAACAGTTGGCATCACCACCATTGGAATTCCGTTATCTTCCAGTTTCTGTGCCAATATCACTCCACATGGATGGGCGAAAATACAATAGCTTTTATATTTCCCATCTTTTATTAGTGTGGTTATTTCCCGATCTAAGGTTTGCATTTTGATTAGATCTAGAGTGGTGGTATTGTCTTGATGGTCTTTAGGTTTTACTTCATTGATTATCTCTTCTGTTGTTATTTCCCATGATTGGTCCGGTGGTAGGGTGGCTGCTGTTTTCGCCAATTGGTCCACAGAATTGTTAATTTCAGAAATCTTGGCTTGATTCTTCCGATGGGCTTTTACCTTAAACAAGTAGGTTTTTCCTTTGCGAGATTTTGCCAGGTTCCATGCATAATTGAGCAAGGATGCATGTGCCACTGGTTTATTGTTCGTGGTGCACATACCTCGTTCTTTCCACACCACCATCCAATCAATCAATGCTCGTAGTACCCATTCAGAATCCATGCATATAGTCATGTCTTCATGGGAGTTGTTTTCCAGTGCCAGTATTA
Organism: Rafetus swinhoei; assembly: GCA_019425775.1. Classification (NCBI taxonomy): domain Eukaryota; kingdom Metazoa; phylum Chordata; order Testudines; family Trionychidae; genus Rafetus; species Rafetus swinhoei. Next base: position 162,447,577 of record CM033437.1, read on the forward strand.
CTGCCACAATCTCTGCAGCCTGTGCCAACATGATTTTTATGGGTCTTAGTACCTCTTTCTGAGATTGCACGTGTAAAGCCGCGGCTCCAGTCAGTAATCTTCCTTCTCTGCGGTGACAACTGCCATCCACTACCCACATGTGATTAGGCGTACGTTCTTTGATTGATTCGTAATGTTCCATCAGGAGAAAGGGAGAAATCACCTCGAGAGGCTGGATATCGGGAATTGGACATTCATGGCCTTCTAATCCTATATTTTCAACGGGCTGACACAACAATGCTGGGATAATGTTTGGAGATTTAGTCTGTTCCATGGTAACAGGGTGGTTCATGAGGGTTAGAGTCCATTGCACGAGGCGGAGGTGGCTCACACGTCCGTTGTTTGCCCTGCCAGAGATGATATATCGCACGGGTGAATGACACGTTTTCAAGATGATAGGAGCCATCCCGATGAGGTATTCCCAGTGATGTAAGGCCCATACCAGAGCCAATACCTCCTTCTCACAGCTAGAGTATTGCTGCTCTACATCTGATAACATTTGTGATCCGTACGCAACAGGTTTCAATGTTGTTCCTTTTCGTTGCATTAGAACAGCTCCGATCGCTTCTTTGCCAGTAGACAACTGGATATGGAATTCCTTCGTTGGGTCTGGGTATGCTAGTGCTGGAGCTTGCATTAAGGCTTGTTTCAGTTGTTTAAACACTTCTTGCTGGGGTGGACCCCATTGCCATGTCTGATTCTTTTTTAATAGTCTATACAGAGGTTTCGCTTTTACTCCGAAATTCTCGATAAAATCTCTTCTGAATCCCCAAAGTCCCAAGAACATCCTCAAGGAATGGGCATCAGTGGGGGCAGCGAGGTTAGCTATCATCTTAACGCATTCTTGATCTGGCCTCCTTCCCTCTTAGCCCAGTTCCACCCCTAGATATGTAACCTTAGTTTTTACTAATTGGGCCTTTGATGGGTTAATTAGGAATCCAGCCCTCTTTAAAGTATCCAAAACCTCATTTAAAACCTCTAAATGTGTTTCACGATCGGTTGTGGCAATTAATATATCGTCCACGTAGCTAATGATGTGCTTAGCATATCGGCAATCTTTCCACAGGTTGGACACAATTCTATGGCAGATGGTAGGAGCATTGTGGAATCCTTGAGGTACTCTGTTGAACGTATATTGTTGGTTCGCATAGGTGAAAGTGAACTTGTACCAAGAGTCTGGATGCATGGGAATAGAAAAGAAAGCATTAGAGATGTCAATCACAGTGAACCATTTCGCTCCGCTGGCTATTTGAGCTATGATCTCGGGATATTTAGCCATCACTGGTGTCATCTTGGGAGTCACTTTATTTAGTTCCCTATAATCCACCATAAGTCTCCACGATGTTCCATCCGCCTTCCTAACAGGCCAGATGGGGGAGTTACACGGGCTGTCACATTTGTCGATCACCCCTTGGGTTAACAGGGCCTGGATGGCATCTTTTATCCCTTCTTGGGCTTCGTTGGGAAACTTGTATTGTCGTAATGGTTTTGGGTCTGGTCCATGCACCATAATAGTTTGTTGCAATTTACCACAACTGAGCTTGTGGGGTGCGAAAACTTCCCGATGGCGCTCCACTACTTCTTGTACCGATGGTTCCCATACAGGTAGTGGTATGTCTTGGCAAGCCTTTATGGAACCCAGTCGGTGGGAAGGTGATATAATAGTTCCCACATCGTTTTCTTCACTGGTTCGATATACAGATTGATTAGGTAAGTCAATAATAAGTCCAAATTTTTGAATTAAATACATGCCGATAATCCCGGTACAATCAAGTTCTTGAATCCCCATGGGATTGGTAATCCGCAGGGTTCCCAGTTGGCAGGTAACGTCGGTAATGAACGGCACAATAGATGTTTTCCCATTATATGACTGTAGGGTTTTAATATAGTCTATGGATGCGGTCTTGATAGCAGGCGATTGTTTGGCACAAATGAGGCTAGTGGAGGCCCCTGTATCCACCAATGCCCTTTGGTTAAGAACTCCAAATTTCCCTTTGTATATGATATTCACAACAGGTCTTCCATATAAATCAAACCAAAGAGGTATAATTCGTTCCATATTCAGGGACTGGGAAGCTTGGCATCCTCATTGTAACTTGTCCTGGTTCGCACGGTCCTGGTTCCCATGGGTTGATTCTTCAAAATGGCGACATCCAGAATTTTCAAAATGGCGGTCCTCAGGGCGACAAGATGGCGGCGCCATATAGTCCGTAATCTTTGTGCAAGACGGCATCTCATTACCTGCTGCAGCTGCCCTTGCTTTACCTTCCCAATATATCAGTTCATTAAAAATTGAGTCTGTATTCATGGCTTTTACTTTTTCCCAAGGTATATACCTGGACAATCTCTGGGCTAAAACTTTTCTAGTAACAAAGATATCTTCTCTTTTACCCCAAAGCACCCGAGGAGGGAAACCAGACTTATCAGATCTTATTTCTTTTCTCTCAGGTTGAACTTCTCCTTGCAAAGCAGAAATCCTTTTAGGTTGTAATTTGGACCCTGCATTTGCCAGCTGCTGAAGATCAAAGATTTCTCTTAATTTGTCCTCTAGTATGGGAAGTGGAGTGTTTGTATGGTCATAAGCTCCCAAAGCCAATTTTAAGGCAGGAAGCAAACCCTGATAGCACGTTTTTCTAAATTGGGGAGTGTCACAGTCCACCATATCACCTCTCTGACTCCCTCCTATTCCTGACAACCAAAATAATGTTTTCTTTCTTATAACATACATATCAGGTTTCTCACCCTCTTTCTGCTGATCAGAATATGCTTTTCCTATAAGATCTTTGTGGGAAAGTACACTTTATACACAGCCTTATATAACTCAAAAGGTTCTATGGTGGGGTTATTTACTACCATGCACGACATTGCAAGATAGTCTTCCACCGGCATACACTCTTTCAATAATATTCCAATATCTTCTGGGCTGAGATTCGGGATTGCACATATTCTGGCTATCCAGTCTAGCACCCTCTCCTTATTGCATGGGCCCATGCTCTTTCCCAAGGCCCGAGCCTGTTCAGGGGTCAGGACTCTCTGTTCTTGTTTTATTATTGGGTAAGGCTGCCCAGGGTATTGCACCCGGGTGGTGGTGATTGGTGCCATTGCCATAGAGTCCACCTTATCTTCCCCTCCTGGATACAGGGGAGGGGGAGCCGAAGGGAGGCAGGAGTCAGGTTCACCTTTCCCCAACCAGTCCACTTGATGGTATCGGGGCTGAATAGCCGCAACCACCCCTTTGGCCATCCCAAGCTGCTGTCGCAGCTTACCAATTTCTTGCTGACATTGTGAGTGATCCCCTGCAGCATGAGCACCACTGGCTTCCTTGAGGAGCTGTCTTACAACGGCTTGGGTGTCATTAAGCTGCTCAGTCTGTTCTAAAACTGTTTCTTCTGCCTTATTTTTCTTTTCACACAGGTCCTCTATTTTACTTTCCAAAGCAGAGACCTTAGCATTCAGACTCTGGATCTGAGAGTCCTTGGCTTCCGTTTCCACTACCCCTTTTACCAGTTGATTTTCCACCTCAGTTAACTGACACACCTTTTCATCATACCTTAATTTTAACAATTTAAGTTGAGAGGCTTGCTCTCGGCTAGTCATGGCTAACCCATATAACAATGCCCGCTTTTGGTGTTTCTTTTTTGGTTGGGGCTTAGCCCCCATGTATTTTTCCCACAAACTTGTAAACTTTTCCAAGGAATCTTCTCCTTTAAACGACCCTTCAACCCAGGGGTTAGTCCCCTTCTCATAACTATTTACAGCAAATTCTGAAGACAGTTTATTATGTGCGGGTCTCCAGCCGTCGTCATCGAAAAGCCGGGGTGTTGTCATCTTGCTATTACAGGCTGCTTACCCAGCCTCACTAAAGAGAACTGAGTCACCAGGTTATAGCTAGGCTTGATGACCAAAGCCTGCTGGTGGTGTCTCACTAAAATAAACCAGAAACCGAATGCAAAACACAAAACAAGACAGTGTGGAGCAGTACCAACTGATTGCCTGCAAAAGCGGCAAACGGCAAAAGGGGTTTAAAACCCGGAAGTAGGCCACAGCCTGCTTCGGCTAACTACTCCAAGGGTAGGGCCTCGCCCTCAGCCAGCCAGGTCGGGAACCTGCTGCTGTATGATGATTTGGGCTACAGAGGAGCGTCCTCACTCTGCCTTGCCACAAGATCACCTTGAATAAAATCAACGGAAAAAGGATAGGGGCTCCCGGGGAACGTATCCACAAAGCGGCAAAGCGGAAGTAGACCACAGCTTACCCCGATTCCCTCCCCGAGTCGCTGGACCATACAATTATCCGGCTGTTGATACGTGTTCATGCACCACCCCTATAAGTGGAGGTGGGCCCAGGGCCTGACAAGAACTGAACTTGTTCTCACCAGGTCCTGCCGCGGTCGCCAAACTATTACCCAGAAGGCTGAGGTAAACAATTGCTGTGGGCAATTAATTAAAGCCTAATGTGCCTCCCCCACAGAAGCCAGATTTGACCTGGTACCTGTATCTATCACCGGTGAACAGCTAGTCACAAATCAGGTCTGAGACGGAATTTAGGGCCAAACCAATATTTTTAAGAATGTGAACATGTATCAATCAACAAGAAAACAGTAAATGTCCCACCCTAGCCCGGAAGAAAAGGAGATAGGAAAGATCCCATATACAAAAGGGGTTATACTTAAAACACAGAAGGCGGCGATGGACGCCTGTGACCTTCTACCTTGCGGCTAATTGGAAGCCTTGAGGGAGGACTGCAGGGAGATCCCTCGGAGTCCTGATCAGGTCCGATTCCTGAGTAAGTCCTCGAAGTAGATCCTTGCCTCTCCACATGGTGGACGCCCTCCGGATTCCTTATCACCGATCCTTCGGTTAGGTGAGGTCCGTAGGTATAAAAATGATGGTACAGTCCCAGAGTCCAGGATCACCAGTCCCCAAAAATCCTTACAGAGAGGAGACTTCTCTCACCCTCAGGAGGGCGCAACTAGTGCTGGACCTGAGCAGCCTTGGCCAGGCCCCATGTGGATGGCACTCCTCAAGGTTGACAGATGAAGACGAACAACACCACAGCTACAAGTGGATCGACAAAGACCAACAGACGGGTTGAGGAGAACCAACCCGAACCATTCTTAGGGGAGGGTTTATAAAGACAGTAAGGCGGGAAACTGGGTTAGTAAGTGGGGTGCAACAGAATAGAGCGGTGTGCATAGGGAAAAGGGTGCTGGGTGCATAATCTGGCTGCGCACGCATTGGATTGTTGAGGGGTGCACAGGTTTGGAGCCATGTGCAGAGGCCAGAGAGTGGAGTGCAAAGCCTTCTTCAAGGTGGTTTTGGCGGGAAGAGACACTGCTGAGGTGAAAAGGGATCAGCAGTCTCCGTTTTAAATTATAAACTCCATTTTAAAAATACCAGCCTGGGTAACAACATGGTCGCTACATATCTACCGGACAAGGACAATACCATTGCCGATACCCTCAATACACACTTTCTTCAACTCAACATGTTTGGGAACTCAAACATGATGTAACACATTATCTCTTCCAACAATGGGGGTACCCCACTAAAGACCTGTTCGCAACGCGAAGTGTCCCGAATATTGTTGCAGAGTGGACGTAGGACCGAAGTCCCTATAGGTTGCATTCCTACAGGATTGGAGCCGCCACCTACTCTACGCTTTTCAGTAAGGTGAAGATATCAATAGACCGAGCCACAGTCATAATTATAGCTCCCTTTTGGCCCAGACAGACATGGCTTCCGCTTCTCTTTCAAATGTCTCTATTATCCATACCATCTGCCAGAACGACCCAACCTTCTGACACAACCAGGGCTGCCCATGATGCACCCGCAAATTGATCGACTACACCTCACAGTGTGGCTCCTAGCTGGTTCCAACAGACAGAAGTCGTCTGTTCTCAGGAAGTAAAGCACGTGTTAATGCACAGTAGGCATGATTCCACACGAGCGACTTACCTGCATAAATGGCGTCGTTTCCACACCTGGTGCGCGGTTAATAATCTCGATCCATGCTCCATTCCTATTCATCGTATCCTCGAGTACATACTACACCTCCAACATTCAGGCTTGGCGTTACCATCCATCAGAGTTCATCTTATGGCGATTTCTGCCTTCAGACAAATGGTAGAAGGTTACTCAATATTTGCCCATCCCATGACTAAACGATTCCTAAAAGGTCTCTCCAATCTATATCCTGCGCGCAGAAAACCCCCGGTGCTATGGGACCTAGAACTGGTCTTGGACACTCTGACGTATCCACCATTTGAGCCGCTAGCCACCTGTGACATGGCAATGCTTACGATGAAAATCGTTTTCTTACTAGCGATTACATCTGCACGCCGGATAGGTGAGCTGGCTGCCCTTTCGGCCACACCAGCGTACACCTTGTTTACCAGTAATGGGGTCATACTGCGCCCCTGTCCAAATTTCTTACCGAAAATGAACTTGGAGTTCCACATCAACGAACCTATAGTACTCCCAACATTTTATCCCAAGCCACACTCCTCCAACCATGAAGCCCGACTACATACCTTGGACATATGTAGGGCTCTGGCTTTCTACCTGGAGAGGATGCATCCCTTCCGACAATCACAACGTTTACTACTATGCACAGATGAACGAGCTAAGGGCCAACCTTTGACATCACAACGCATTTCCAAGCTGATTGTGAACTGCATCTCACGCTGCTACTCATTGCGTAACAGACCCCTTCCAAACACAATGAAGGCTCATTCTACCAGAGCGATGGCCACGTCGACGGCCTTCCTCAAAGGAGTCCCCTTACAGGATATCCGTCGCGCGGCAACCTGGTCCTCAGACATAACATTTGCAAAACATTATGCCATTGACACTCTCGTGCGTGACTCAGCAGATGCCTCTGCAGTACTCTGTATGGCAGATAGATCATAATTCCGATTCCCACCTCTGTAGACCAGGCTACTGCTCTGTAGTCATCTACAGTGGAGCACCCATGGGGACTGTGACTGACCGGGCCGGGTCTGGACACTGCTGAGGGCGTCCACTCCGGGTGAATTGCTCAAACTCGGGGCTCCTTATAGCCCCAGACTGGAGACCTTCCCAAATAGGACATAGACCAGTTCCACAGAGCACTTCAGCTGCCTGTCTGGCCAGCCAGAAGCCTCACGAGCAAAACCCCTCTGGCACCCCAGTTATATCCGTGCCCCAAACAGCCCTGGGCCTGCACACAGGTGAGGGGTTATAGGACCCAATCTCACCTACCCCGAACGGGTTCTCCAGTCCCAAGAAACCAGCCACAGATCCCAGGTCAATTTATGCTCTGGATCTTACCCACAAATCATGCTGAGCCAACCCTTTAGAATCTAAATCTAAAGGTTTATTACTAAGAGAAAGAAAAGCATGAGAGTAAGGTTGTTAAAGTATCATACATTACATGCATCAAATCTCCCAGTTCTCGATGCAGGCTCGTAGCAGAGATGTTATAAACAGCTAGCTTAAAAGTTTTTGGTGTACATCCTATGCCAGGATGGGTCCATAGCAGGGCCGTATTATGACTTTCGTGGGCTGTAGGCACTTTTGCCTTCGTGGGCCCCTTCCTCCATAAAAAAAAATATTAAAAATTACATTTTACGACTGCGTTAGTATAAAGACGAATATAATCCAGGCTGGATTATATTCGTCTTCATACTTCGACTACGTTGGTATATATCTCGCTTATTGCGAGAAGTAAACTGCGCTGAGGCTAAGTGGGCCTCCTATCCGCCATCATTCAGTTGGCGCCTATGGCCGAGGCCATATTGGCCATACAGTTTACAGTCACTAAGCTTCTCACTATAGTACAAAATAATAGTGCATATATCAAAGTGTTCTCTGTTTTGATTACTTAAAAGGTACGTATTATAAGTAATTTCATCAGTAAGTTATCATCTATTTAGGTTAGGGATTACCTTATATAAATAATTTATTAATTTTGCAAATACGGGATTGTTATACAGTAGTGATCCAGCCGAATGGGTTGTAACACCTGATCTAAAAAAATATTATACAAAAAATATTCCTTCGCAAAATTTAGAATCCAATTTTTTACTAAAAGGTAAACTATTTGGTGATTAAGATGAGATATGCGCGCGAAGAGAGTATTTTATCAGGCAAATGAACAATGGAGAGGCAATAACAAGAGATTGGTTGATTTATTCTCCTTCTAGTGGTAAAGTATATTGCTACTTATGCAAACTATTTAGCACACGTTCAGATATAATATTCAATCAATTTCAAACCGGTTTTGATGATTGGAAAAATGCAACTGTAAAAATTTCTTCTCACGAAATATCCAAAGACCATCTTAGTGCCTTATCATCGATGTTACAACATCGAAAATATACAAGTATTGATGCAGAGTTGCAGAAGGAAAATGAGAGATTGTGTGCCTACTAGATAGAAGTATTAAAGAGAGTAGTTGCAGTTGTAAAATTTTTGGCTGAAAGAGGATTAGCTTTTCATGGTGATTCTCATTTGCATAATTGTTCCAATAATGGTAATGATCCCCCATGTTGGGGATCATAATAATGGGGATCAATAATTTGTTAAATTATCTCGGTGGCAATTAATATGTGACTAATCTTTTGATTTGAATTGTATGTATATTTGTTTTGGTTTGTATTTTATGTATTAGTATTCTATGTATGTAGTCGTACTTTCAAGGCCGAAAGGCGTGAAAATAAATTATTGCTACTACATTTTAATTTTTTCTTATTTAAGAAAAAATAAAACATTTTTGTGGGCCCTAAAAGTTTCGTGGGCACAAGGTACTTACGCCTTCGTGGGCCCCTCCCACCATAATAATATCAATATTAAAAATTATTTTTGATATAACTTTAAATACTTCAACATTTTATTTTTTTTCTGTTTTAGGCAAAATTTAATAGATTTTCGTGGGCCCTAAAAGTTTCATTTTTTTCTGATGTGAGAAAAAAATTAAAACATTTTCTTTGATCCTAAAAGTTCATTTTTTTTCTTCTGATTTTAAAAGAAATTAAAACATTTTTGTGGGCCCCTAAAAGTATCGTGGGCCCTAGGCACTGTGCCTACTGTGCCTAATGGATAAGTCGGCTCTGGTCCACAGTTCTTTCCAGCTCGTAGTTCCCTGCAAGGCTGCATCTGGGATTAGGAGCAAATCTGAAGACCCACCCCTTGGAGTCTGCCACATGGCATCTTATATCCATCCCTGGTCTCTTCCAAGCTGGAGAGGATCACATGGTCATTGGCGAGGTGTGTCTTTTGCATTCAGAGATCCATTGTTCCTGGGGCCTCGCTCATTAGCATATCCATGGACTGAGCATTCCTCTGCATTGCTCAGCCACAGACAGAGAAGTTTCCAGCATCCACACAGAGTACGTTTATAACTCCACATACAGACATTATACAATTACACAAACAGCATCTACAGAATCAGTAGAAGGTAAGCTTTTGTTTGACTCCTCACATGGCTACTTTGTATACACTTTGGAGCAAATACCCCCCCATGGGTGCAGCAGTGATCTGGCTGCTCCCCTTAAAATCCAGTAATGTGACAGGGACACTACCAGAAGAAGAGGAAGTTACTCACCTTGTTCAGTAACGATGGTTCTTCGAGGTGTGTGTCCCCGTGGGTGCTCCACGACCTGCCCTCCTCCCCGCTTTGGAGTCTCTTCTTTATGTCTTTCAGAGGTGATCCAATTAGGAGGAACTGGCGGGAGCTGGACCGCATGCATACTCAGAAATGGCACGAAAGGCACACAACGCTCATCGCGCATGTGCAGTCTGGCTGAACTATGGCTGGCAAATCTCCGAACTGTGGCACCAGGATGAGCCCAACACCTACAGTGGAGCACCCACGGAGACACGCACCTCGAAGAACCGTCGTTACTGTACAAGGTGAGTAACTTCCTCTTATATAGAGAAATGATGGCATAGTCACAAAATGATCTGGATTGGTTGATAAGCTGTGGCCATTCAAACAAAATACATTTTAATACAATCACATACAAGGTCACATAGCTAGGAACAAAAATGCAGATCATACTTGCAGAAAGGGGGACTGTATACTGGACAGCAAAGACTAAAAAGGATATAGGGGTTCAAAGTGCACAAGCAATTCAAGATGAGCTCTGAATGAGGTGCTGTGGCAAAAGGGGCTAACGCAATCCTTGGATGTATAGAATAAACATAAGACATAAGAATGGTCCTACTGGGTCGGACCATAGGTCCATCTTGCCCAGTATCCTGTCCGCCGACAGCGGCCAATACGAGGTGCCCCAAAGGGAATGAACAAAACAGTTCATCATATGATCCCATCCCTAGTCATACAGTCTCAGCTCCTGACACTTACCAGCAAGGTGACTTCTGTCTATGGCACTGGTAAGACCCATATTGAAGTATTGTCAACTGATACCCACATTTTTAAAAAAGCATTGAAAAATTGAAGACTGCATAAAAAATAAAAGCATTAGCTTATTAAAATGATCAAGAGGAGACTACAGTATGATTATATTCATTGAAAGAAAACACAAGTTATTAGATTTGTTACAGGGGCTACTGGATGAAATTCTATGTGGCCTGTGTTGTCCACGAGGTCAAATTAGATGCTCCTAATGGCCTTTTCCTCTTTTACTTGTTATGTTCCGCAGGCTTAGGATTCTGAGAAGAGCTGGAACTTGTGCAGAGCAATGAGGATCTGGGGTGCTTTTCTGTACCTCTTTAGAAGAGTAATTCTCACTTCTATTGAAACCTGTCCCTTTTCTTGGCAAGGACTATTTTATATTCAGCCTCTTTGAATGGGGGAGAATGGATTTAGTCCCCCAATGCTCATAGTTCAATATAATTGGAATGGTAATTCATATAGCTTCTTTCTGTTGGTCCTTATGTGTATTGCACTGTGGACATGCATGCACTCTCTGCACATGAAACCAGAAAAATCTTGAAAATAGTGTCTTGGTACATTCCTGGGCCCCCTCTGTCATCCATTCAAAGACATAAGAAGTAGTGCAGACCAACACTTCTCCAGTTCCTCATTACAGTCATATAGCCTGAGTTGGAATCTCCAGTGTCTGGAATGAGCCTCTTCAACATTTTCCTCTAAATATTTCCAAGTTTTATATGCAGTTAGTATTGTTATTAGATGCACAAGTTTAGCTAGGAGGACAGTGAAGATCCATCCACAACTTGCAGCATCTTAGTTTCTTTAATCAGAAGCTAAAATTCTGCATGGCTACACTGCCATTGATAATACTGTCCCTAGAAAAAGACATAGTTCACATCTCTCAATATGAAAGATGCGTACTTTCATGTGGATTTTCACCCTTCCCATAGAAGATTCCTCAGATTTGTGTTAGATCCTGATCACCATCAATACAGAGAACTCTCATTCAGTCTAGAATCTGCAAGTTCTCTACAAAAGTATTTTTTCTGTAGTAGCATCACTGCTGAAGGCTATTTCGTATCTCTGGGGAATCTCTGTAAAAATACAAAAGTCTTCCCTTGCTCAAACCCCGGACTATAGCTTTCATAAGAGCTTAGTCTGACCTTAGATTCAGAGCAAGGGCTTGTTTCCCTATCAACAGTTTCCAAGTCATAGGCAACCTAATATATCAGTTTATTCCTAACCCTTAGACATCTGTCCAAGTTTGCCTTACTCTCCTGGGTGACATGGAGTCATATACTTGCAAAACAATGTTCACCAAACTCCACTTCTGCTGCCTGAAGGCTTAGCTTTGAACAATATATATGTGAGTACAAATGGCATGAATGCTATAGTGATGATGCCCACTGAGATAAAGGCCTCTCTAACTTGGTGGAAAGATCCCACACAGGTGTGCAGAGGCGTTTCTTCTCTATTCCCCCATACCCACTGGACAATCATCAGAGACATCTCCATGTTAAGTTCAGGTGTTCACATGGATGGTCACATGACACAGGGCACTTGTACTGTGGATGGTCACAGGAAACAAGAATGCACATAAATCTCCCAGAACTCATAACAGTGGGAGAAGCATACTGGGCATTCTTACCAGTAAATCCAGTCTCATTACATCAGTGGTCCCCAACCTTTTGGGGCTTCCGGGCGCTCGGGGGTGGGGCTGCTCACGCGCCGGGCGTCCGGGGGTGGGGCCGCGCATGCGCCGCGCGCCCGGGGCAGGGGCTGCCCATGCACCGTGCGCCTGGGGCTGGCACCACGCATGAGCCGTGCGCCTGGGACCAGCACCACGCATGTGCCACGTGCCCGGGGGCAGGGGCGGGGTTGCCCATGGGCCACGCGCCCGGGGCCGGCACCGCACATGCACCGCGCGCCGGGGGCAAGGCCGGCCCAGATCATTTGGTGGGCATACATAAATGCCCTGGTGGGCACCACGTTGGGGACCACTGCATTACATGTTTGCACTGTTAGACGTGACAACTACAGTCTTCGTAAACAGGGAAGAGCAAGATCCATTCCTCTGTGTATAGAAGTGGTCAGTTTAAGGAATTGGTGTAATCCCCCAAGAACCCAGAATTTGCTTGCGACAGGTTCAGGAGGTATTTCGCCAGTAGCTGCAAGTGGGAGTTACATTGCTCAGCAGGTGAACATCTTTGCTCAGCAGGGTACTCCTACTTGCCTCCAATAAACAAAGTGCAGCATATACTCTTCCAAGGGAGCTCAGGGCCAGTTCTCCAGAGGTGATGCTCTTCTGTACACTTGGACAAATGATTTGATCTATGCCTTTCTTCTTAAGCTGCTGTTTTCTTGAGTGTTGCAGAAGATTCCAAGACAAAGTCATTCTCTTTTCATTTAAATGGCCCTGAATACATTAACCCAGTCCAGCCACTCGTTCAACCCTTGCCAGATTTCTTGACTCGAGAATGGCTGGGATAGACACTCCAACCTGGAAGCAGTTAACTTTACAGCTTAGTATTTGGATGGGCATCTGACTAAGAGTATTCCTGTTCCAAAACTATGCAAGCCATTCTTACTAATGGAAGAAGAGTCTCAACTAGAAATGTTACCTTGCCAAGTAGAAGCATTTCTCTGTCTAGGCCCACCCCCAGTATATTTCTCCTGATATTTCAGATTACCTCTCTTTTAAGATTGGTCTCTTCCTCAGCTTGATATGGGTTCACATGGAAGCAATCTGTGAGTCACCCTCCAGCAGATGGTGACTCCCTTTACTCACATCCAGCTTTTTAAAGATCTTAATTCAAGCTTTATTTGGTAATAAAGCCCAACCTCTCCATGGGACTATAATTTTAGTACTTTAACATTTACCAAGTTACCTTACGAATCTCTGGCTACTTTGATACTTGTCTATGAAGGTTCTGTTCCTCATTTCCATTACCTCATCCAGATGGGTAAGTAAACTGGGGAACTTAATAGCAGATCCTCCTTATGGTATTTCATATGGACAAGGTCTTGCTGTGATTACATGTGAACTCATCCCAGTGTAGTTTTGAAATTCCACACAGAAATTTCACTATTTACCTGTGTTCTTGGAGCACAGTGCCTCCAGTGAAGTGGCTTCATTCTTCAACATGAGACTAGCTCTGGCATTTTCCTTACAGAGAACAAAATCTATCAGTCTCCTAGGTCTGTTTGCCTTTGCAGAACAACCATGAGGAGAAGTTTCTTAGCAGAGGATCTCCAAGTGGATCTGTGGCTGAATCCTACTTAATCAGTGAGCACACTCTTCCCTCCTATGGTGTACCCAGCTCACTCTGAGTGTGAAGGCAGCTCTGGTAGTATCACTTCAAGAGGTAACTATCAGCTATGTGGAGTTCCATCTGTGTACTTACAAGACAAGTTACCATGATTGAAGCCTATGCTGATGCATTCTTTGGGACAGTAGTTATATGAACAGCTTCACCACCTGCATCTTTCTCCTCCTCTAAGTACTGCTTTATTGGTCACCCACAGAGAAATACACTGAAACCAGGACTCAAAGGGAAGAGTTCTTTGAGATTAGTGGTACTTATCTGCATTCCTTTAACCATTCTGCCTCCCCACCCTGTTGAATCATCTGATACACAGTAAGAGGTGAGCAACTGGAGAGGCCTCAATCCATACCGTCCCTTATAGTTTTTGGTGCAGAGTAGTAGAGGGGAGAGGGCACAATTGTGGACAAATGGGCATTATTTGCAAGAATTCTCTGGTCTCAGGTGCAAGGAGTGTATATATATTGAATACAGATAGGGATCATACATCTCTAAGAACTCCATTTATGAAGGGTAAGTAACTTTTCTTACTACTTTGAGCAAGGCCGGCCCGAGCCCTTTTGGCGCCCTGGACCCGGGCACGCGGCGCCGCCCCCGGGCGCACGGTGCATGCGCGGGCCCTCCCCCGGGGCGCACAGCACATGCGCGGGCCAGCCACGGCCACTGGCGCGCAGCCCGGGGCCTGCCCCCGGGGCGCACAGCGCATGCGCTGCCCAGCCCGGCCTGCGCTGCTGGCGCACGCGCCGGGCCGTGCAGGGCCCCGCGGCCATGGGGGGAATGGCGCTGCTAGCCGGTGCTGCGGGAGCCGGGCACGCGGTGCCTGATGGCAGCTCTAAGGGATGCCGCGTGCCCCTTACAGCTGCCATCTGGCGCCCCCCATCGGTTGGCGCCCTGGGCAGCTGCCCGGCTCGCCCATGCCTCTGTCCGGCCCTGACTTTGAGTAGCGTCCCTGGGGGTGCTCCACTGTTGGTGTTGGGTCGTCCCGGCACCGCAGATCGGAGACTTGCTAGCAGGAATCTGCTGGATTGCAAATGCGCGTTAGGTTCCTCGTGCCATTCATGCCGTTTCTTGAGGCACGCAGTCTGGTTCTTGACAGTTCCTCCTAACTGTCCTCAGTCACAGATGAAGTGAGCTCCCTCTCAACAGATCCTGTCAGGATAGAATTTCAAGTTAGTTGTTAGCCAGTTGTTAGTTTTTAGCAGTAGTACTCTAGTTACAGAATTGTTTAAAAAAAAAAAGAGAGAGAAAGATCAGATACGACCATGCCTGGATCTCCTGGCTTCAAAAAATGTGACTCTTGCCAGGAGACCATGACCACCTCAGACGGGCACTCCGGTTGCATTCATTGCCGGGGCGAAGGACACATTCCCCAGAAGTGCCCTCACTTCTCTATGCTAACAGTTAGAGCACAAAGAGATAGGGAAATGAGACTCTGGTGCTTTTATTCGATAAAGCACTCCAGCCTTCACAAACAGAGCCCTCCTCACCCGGTTCGGACTCAGTAAGGGCCGATAAATGTCAGGCTGCATCGCCAGGGCCTCATTCTTCAAGGAAGAGAAGGGCTGTCCCGGCATGATCTCTACCACCGGGTCATGTAGGCAACAGGGATAATTGGGCACTGGTTCCACCCGCCACAGGGATAGAGCTTTGAAGCTGCACCGCAGTACACCAGCTATGTCAGCGCCTGCACTGGACACGAGCCCGGCACAGGAACCGGCATTGATACCCGAGCAGCACCAAAAGTGGAAAAGCCATTGGACTGGTGGACTGCACCCACCAATGTTAGCTGGAGTGCCGTTCCACTGACTTCAGCCCACGATACTGATCACAACCGATGCATCTCTTACAGGGTGGGGAGTACACTTCAACGGCCACCATATTCAGGGCTGCTGGTCTACAACGGAAACTTCCCTTCATATCAACCTTCTATAGCTGAGAGCAGTCTTCAACGCATGCAAGCATTTCTCCACTGTCATCCAAGGCAACACCATCAGGGTCCTGACTGACAATATGATCACCGTTTTCTACATAAATTGACAGGAAGGGGCCCAATCACATTCCCTCTGCTGGCTTTATCACTGCCCTAAATGGCCTTAACCAAGATTCTTACATAGTGGTGCTGTAGCCATGTTGGTCCCAAGCTCGCAGAGAGATGAGGTGTCTGAGGTAATACCTTTCATTTGGCCTATCTCCTACTGAAAAAGACAAGCTTTGCACTTTGAGAGCCTAGTGGAAGAAGGGCTCTATGTAAGGCTGACATTTCTTTCACCAACAGTATTTGATCCAGTACAAATTATGGCCTTTCCCCATTTTCTCTTAGTACTAATTACTGCATGTCCACAAGTGGGCCGCATTAGAGTTGCACTTGCACAAATCCACCTACTTTTGATATCTGTTTAGCTTCAAAAAAATCAGCCGCTGAAATGTTATTTTAATGTAGAAGTTATTGGCTGTGTCCATATTTATTTTAAAAAAGCAACAGCCATATTACTCCTTCCATTCTCTTTTTAAAGAAATACATGGTCCCTGAGCTGCAACTACTATAATGCTCCAGATTTTCTTCAAGGGCAAAGCTATGATACAGGTCCAATAGGCAGCTTGGGTGGTAGTCCAGACTCTCACTGCAGCTTTCAAGGGCTTATCTCTATATACAGTGCTGGTAGGGTGAGCACATGTCCTGATTTTTTATAAGACAAAGCCTTCTGCATGTGAACTGTTCTTATACTGGCACCTGCTACCTTCTCTTCCCTCTCCACCATCATAGGTGACATTTGGTAGTATTTGGGAAGCACTATGCCCCCAATACTCCTGCCAATTTTTAAATGCTAGCTGGGCAGCCTCCATTTCCACAGGGTGGCCTATTCTGCACTCCCTCCCCAGGCACCGTCCATGCCCCTCCCATCCTAATCTGATAGTGCAGTGAGCGGCACGCGTGCAGCACCCCCGCCTTGCGGCCGCTCCTTACGCTGCTGGCGGACAGGCCCGTGGGAGCCGGGCTAGCTACGAGACAGCGCGCTACAGCACGAACCCCTCCCGACCAGGTATGACTCAGTTGCGGCCCCCCTAACGGCGGGAAAAGGGGGCGGCTGTGGTAGACTCAGTAGGTGACGTCGCCCCCTGCACGGGCTGGGTCTCCCGCCCTCAGGCTGGCACGTGCTGCAGCGGGGATAAAGGCGGGGCTGGTGACGCAGCCCTTCCCGGCTGGCACGTGCGCAGGAGCCCGGGCGCAAAGGCGGCTCGCGCCCAGCGGTTACGCTATGGGGCTTGCTTGGCTAGAGCGGCGTCCACCGCCCTCCCCCTCAACCGTCTCTATGCTGCGATTGGGCTAGAGCGACTCCATCCCCCGGGAGGCGGGGCGGGGGAGCTTCCCTGGCGCCGGCGCAGTCGCGGGGAGGGGGCGTGGCGGGCGCGGCAAGAGCTGCCGGGAGCGGGGCCGTTGGGCGGCCCGATGGCGACGTTCTTCGGGGAGGTGCTGGCGGTGCCCTCCCGGGCCGGGGTGGACGACGACGACGACGACGAGGAGGAGGCGGCGGCGGCGGCGGCGCTGGAGCGGGAAGAGACGCCCGAGGACCGCGAGATCCGCCGGGAGCTGGAGAAGAAAAGGTCGCGGGGCGGGGCGCACAGGAGCTGGCTGGGGAAGGGGGCGGAGTCCGGCTTTGTGGGGCTCTCTGCTCATCTTCCTTTTGGAGCCCCGCCCGGGCGCCCCGCCCGGGAAAAGAACGTTCTGTCCCCCCCGCCCCGCCCACTTTTTGCTTCGTCCTCCTGCCAGGCCAGGGCCGCTCAACTTTGGCAGCCCCGGGGGCCGCAGTGATGCAGCACGTGCCCAGGGCCGCAACTAAAGTGTGGTTGCATTTACGTGCAAATAGCTTCTTTCACGCGGAGGGGCATGAATACACCGGTTAAGGCAAGACTGCGCAACACGCAAGCCCCATTTAAGTCAGTTCTGCTGATATATATATATATAAAATACAATATTCGCCCGATTTCCACCCCTAGGACAGCACTTTTAATGAGCAGTGACAGTCCAGGAATTTAACTACTAAAATGCATATCAACAGACGCTCATTATATTGGCTTTGTAGAAAGGTGAGGAGGGGCACAGTTCCATTGGCCCAGCTGAATGCTCTTTCCCACACTTGTGGGCAGCTACCACTCACCAAGTGGTGGCCAGCAGCGCAAACATGCACTGAAAGGCTTCAGAGGAGCACAGCTGGCAGCCAGAGAGAAGTGGTGCTTTCCTGCTTCAGAGCACCGCTTTTCTTCAGCCAGCTGTGCAGCTGCCCTATACTCCTCTGAAGCCTTCCAGCCAGTGTTTGTGCTACTCATTGCCTCCTGACTGCAGCCTGCAGGTTAGCCTCCCTGCTCTCTCCTGCATTCCCCCCCTCCCCCACAGCCCCCTCTGCAGAGAGACCACTCCTTGTGCAGGGGGTATTGGACATAGGGGGCCCTGTGTCATGGGGGGGCGGGTGTTCCATGCCAGGGCATGGTATGTTTCATTGTATATCCGCCTCTGTAGGGGAGGGGAGGCTGGACCACACTCCCCCTCATGCCCCGACTTGAGCGAGCGAGTCCTGCAGGGAGATGTGCAGCACAGCCTATGTTACCAGGGCCACGCGACACTCACCTGCTGCCACTTGTGGTGAAAGCCCAGGATTGGGTCTGAGGACTGCATTGTCTTTATAAAACATAGCAAGCGAGTGAATGTGTGGGGAAGGGGGATTAGGAGCGGGCCTGTGCTGTGTGAGAGCAAGAGCGCGTAATCCCATGCCAGCAGCCAGAGTCCTCTAGTGTGGGAGGCTCAGTTCCTGTTCTGAACTTTCCTCCTCTGGTCACTCTGGGTGTCAGGCAGAAATCATGCTGGGCTGGAAAGTGACTGCAAGAGGCATCTAATCCACTTCCTGGCCCATGCTGAAGCAGGATTGGGTATTCCTGGATCATCCCTGATAGATGTTTGTTTGATCTGTTTTTAAGACTCTCCTATGATTGGTATTCTACAATATCTGTGGAGCATCTTTTAATGCTTATCTATCCTTATAGTTAGGATTTTTGTTTAATAAGTAACCTAAATCTCCCTTGCTGCAGGGGCACTTGTATGTTTCAAAGGAGAAATGCGGAAGTGCCTGTTGACTAGTCAATGAACAGCATTTTAACATCCTTAATCCAAGTTGTTAAAGTGCAGGAAAACCCAGGACAGGTCCCTGTGGGACTCCACTACATATGTGTCTCTATTTTGACTGTGAACCATTAATTATTACTCTTAGATTGTCTTTCAACCATTTTTGCACTTACTTTATAGTAATTTCTTCTAGATCACATTTCCCCCAAGTTTTTTGGAGGAGTTGATTTTTGCGTCTCACTTGTGTGGCCCTGACTGACTTTTCTGAGTCAGTGACCCCTGACTCAAAACAGGTTCCCTGCCCCTCTCATAAATAAAGACAGTGCTGAAACACATTGTGTTTGACATATTTTATTTAAAAAGAAGCCTGGCCAACAAGCCCCCAATTGGGGCCAAGCCCCCATCTTGCCGCAGCATCGTAACACTCCTGCACTCCCCAGACCCCAAATCTGAGCCTGTCATACACTGGAACCCCGTGTCCTGAGCCTCTCTCATCCCCAAAACTCCTGCACCCCCACATCCCTAGTCTTCTGCCACAAGACTCCTGCACCATCCACACACTGCAAATCTGTGTCCTGAGCCCATCATACTCCCAGCCTCCCTGCCCTGAGCCCCTCATGCACCTCAGCCCAAACTCTTACACCCTCACAGCCACAAGCCTGCAGCTTGCTCAGCACCCCAACCCTCCACCTGACCTCAACACTGGGACCGCATACTGGCACCTATTTTCCCCTGGTGCGGCTGGTTGCGTGTGGGACGGTTTTTTTTGCTCAACAACTTTCCTCCCCGGTACGTGGCTCTTTGTACTGTGTCCACTGCTTTTTTGGCTCTTCAACTCTTAACGGGTTGGCCACCCGTGCTCTAGCTAGTTTTTTAAATGCCCTAGGGTGAATTTAATCAGGTTCTTCTGATTTCAATAAATTTATCTAAATATTCTTTAACCTGTTTTTTTTCCCTCTGTTTTGGCTTTCTTTTGTAACAAGGCTGAGTCGCACAAAAACTATTTTTGTATTGTCTTTCTAGATCTCATAGAGAGGAAAATGGATCTAACCTTATTGTACAGTCCCCTCCCTGTGTTTTCATACGTTGTTTGATTTGTTTGCATTAAACCTGTTTCTTTTTCTTACACTAGGGAGGTCCACGTCCTTTGGAGTTCGAAGTTAAATGCATCTACTGGAAACTTTACAGATGAGCAGTTTCCTTGCTCTAAATTTATAATGGCTATAGGACATAACGCTGTAGGTAAGTGGTCCAGATTGAGAGAATTTTTTTAGAAACTCTATACAGTTGTTTTATTCTCTCCCATTGCTCAATATCCATAAATTGTAGTACAGGTTGGATCTCCCTGGTCTGGCACCCTTAGAGTTTGCTGGACCAGGGGAGGTCAAGGCTACTCTCTTGGTTGTGGGTGTCCCCAGAGCCTGGGCTTCCTTCCCTGCTGTTGGCCCCGTGCCAGGACTCCCAAGATCAGCTTCCTTGGACTGGGATTCCCCAGCCACCGTTTTTCCCTCTGCCGGGGTTCCTGCTGCCACTGGGGTTCTGACCTGGGGCCAGGGATCCCTCTGCCTAGCCACTGCTGACTCCAGTCCTGCTGGAAATCCCCCTGCCAGCCGCTGCTGACCCTGCTCCTGTCGGTCATTCCCCCTGCTGGCCCTACTTCAACCAAGGTTCCAGCTGAGGATTCCCCACAGCCCCGCTGGCTCACTGCTGCCTGGGTTCCCAGCTGGGATTGGGGATTCCTTTCAGCCCCGCAGGGCTCCCCGGCCCAGGGCTCCCCAGGGCTGGACTCCCCACCCACCACAGGACCAGCTCCCCAGCACCTGTGGGACTCCCAGCTGACTCATGCTCCTTCCTTCCAGGGGTCTCTTGTCTAGCAACATTTGTGGTCCTTCCTTCTGGACCATGGATGTTGCTGGACCAGAGAGACCTAGATTTGGGAGGTTCAACCTGTAGAAGGAAGGTGTGTGGGTGCTAGGATAGTGCCTCTCTGTTTGGAGACATGTTTGATTTTGGTTTGGATCTCACCAAGACTGGTTAACTTTCTTTTATGCAAAGGATAGCAGCAATCTGGATATCTGGCAGAATGGTAGAAAATTGCAGTTCTCCTGCAGGAGACATTTTGACCATGCTCTGAAGGGATTTTAATTACTTCAGTTTTTCATTTGGGAAATAAACTTTTTTTAGACCTGATGTTGGTGAAGAGAGCTTTCAAATGTAAACTGAGGTAATGATGAGTCTTTCTGTAAACAGCTCCATTATTTCTGTAGTTGTATGTAGCTTTGGTGTGCTGAAAGTGTATTTATTTTATTAAACTGCCAGCACTGGATACGTATCCTGTGATCTAAAGAAGGTGGGTTCTTTGACATATATCCCCATTAGCACTAGCTGGAAAATAGAAAGCCCTTCCTGCAGAAACAAAACAAAAACCACAAGTGTGTTTTTTCCCCAATATCTGCAGATGGTATCATTTGAAAATACATTTTGTAAAGATGCATCTATCTTATGTAATCATCTGACACTTTAAAAAAAAAATGCAATCATACCAAAAAGATGATTTCATCACTGTCCGTTTCAGTCTGCCATTCTGAAGCTAAGAATATGAGCAAATGCATGCACTAAAGCTTTTTATAGGGGAATACAAAGAACAGAAGGGTAACATAATAATGAAGAAACCTCTTGCAGTCTTCTGAGTACTCACCAGCCAGGAATTGGTAGGAAGAACTCCTAGCAGCCCAGGAGCTGATTGGCACTTAAAGTTCTCAACCTTATTTAAATCTGGTCTTGAGCTGGGATTTAAAGAGTGTGTGTGTGTGTGTGTGAACTAACATAATCTAACTCACACTTTCTAGAACTAGTGAAGACAAGCTAAGTTGTACTTTAGTACTTCCTAAAATGGTTAAGATAATTCCGTGGCTTCCCCCTCCCCCCACCCCCAAGGCTTTAGTTCACTTGTTTAGCATGCCCTAAAGTACAGCTTCGGGATGTTACACTTAGTTTAATCAACTAATCCAGTGTTCTCAACCTTTTTTTCCATAAAGTACCCCTTTTAAAAAAAAATTGTAAGTACCCCCAGTACCTACAGTTCTCAGACACACACAGGTTTTTTTTCTACCATTGCAACACATTTGTTTAAACAACTTAATTGTAGTCGGGCAGGTGATGAAATTTTTGGGTGTAAAAAGTACAAAAATAATAAAGTGCTGTAAAACTTAAAACACAAATTCAGTCTTCCCCAAATTTCAGTTGTGTTGGTGTACCTCCCCAGACTTCTCTCGAGTACCCCTAAGAATAGTCATACCACTGCTTTGAGAAACACTGAACTAATTGATGGAATTTCCATCGACTAGTCGATAAGTGGGGATGCCACAATGGGGTTAGCTCCCGACCCTGAGAGCTAGCCCCACTGTGGCTCTGCCTTTTAAATGTATTAAGAGCCGGCAGGGTCCCCCTCCCCACTGCGCACCAGCCTTTTAAATGTATTAAGAGTCTTCAGGCTCTTAAATTTAAAAAGCAGAGGCGCAGCATCTGGGACTAGACATGAGCCAGAAATCAGCTGATTCCCTGCTTGTACTAAGGATGTTAAATATTGGTTAATTTACTAGTCAAGTAGTCGATGGAATTTCCATCGATTACTCGACTAGTCAATAGGTTGGGGCTCTTGTACATTTCAAAGGAGGAATGCGGAACTCAGCATGCAGCCCCGGGCCAGCGGGAAGTCCTGCTGACTCCGGGCTGTACACGCATGCCAGCTTTGAAATGTACAAGAGTCCACAGCGGGGGCTGTGCGGTGCTGCCCCTTTGAATGCCGCCTCAATGTTTCAAAGTGGCAGCACTGCATGGTGCTGACCCCAGGCTCTATGCGGCACTGCTTTGAAACGCCGCAATGACGTTCAAAGGGGCAGCGCTGCATGGAGCCTGAGTATGGGCTCCAAGCGGCGCTACCGCATTGAAGTCCCCACACACACACGCACACACCTTTGCTGCTTCAGGCAGGGGGAGAAGAATCTAATAGAGGCAGCAAGTGGCGGGGTGGGGAGTGACTAGTCAAAGGACTAGTTGCTTACAACCGTAGTACAGCTTGCCTTGTCTTAGCTAGAATTTTGAAGGTGTGTGCTCTGAAACCTGTTTAAATTCTAGCCTAAACAAAGCCTCAGAGAGCAGAGACTTTGAGTGGTATCAACTAGGAATTCTAGCACTTTCCTTTTGTATTAACTAGGGATGGAATTTGGCTTTCCACCAGGGATATGCCCTTGGATTTTACTTGTGCCCTTCCTCCTCCTTCTTCCTCACTTAATATTGGTTTCTAATTAAATAGTTTCTTGCAAGGAGATGTCTGCTAAATTCTTCAAGCCCTACTTTTGATCACTTTCTGTAAATTGTGAAGTTCACTTTTGACAAAAGCCAGCAGAATCCTTGTTTTGTGTCTTGGTACTGAGGAAGAAGCTGATTCCAAAGCCATGATATTGTGGATTAACAAGCCAAAAAAAATTGCTTCATTTGTTATGACAAAATGCCAGTATAGATAATGCACTCCTACTGTTTACACTGCTTGGGTTTGAATTGAAAATTGCATCATAGTCACTGTGATGGAGACTTTTATTGCCACGTGGGATGTGTATTTTTGAGATGACTTTAACACTGACACCCTGGACTGGTGGAGTATCTGCATACGAGCACGTTCTGTTTGAGTGTCTAATCATGGGAGATGAGTCTGGAAGGGAAAGAATATGCTGAAGATGCTAACTTGTAGTTTCAATCAATTAATGCAATACATTTCACATGTATTTTGGAGGAAGATGGTTATTTCTGCCCACCTGATTGCTACCAAAGATTGTAAGGGCTTAAGAAAAATAGGGAGGCAAGGATCAGTACAGGGAGTTGTTAACAGACAGTGTCTACTGTGCTTCAATGACAAATAAGTCAACATTTTTCTGTTTATAGTATCTGATGAGAGAGTTTTCTATGTGATACAGAAAGTATTTAACATATATAATGTATATTTAAGTTATACTAATTAGGAGATTTTTAATATGACATTTAAGATTTATTTTCTTTATTGCTCTTTCTGGGGTGAAGAGTTTGTGATGTAGTTGCAGCCACAATCTTAATGTAATTGATAAAGAGTTGCTAAAAAAAACCCAACCCCTGTAGTAATCCACTTCAAGAGGTTCTGTGTAAAATAGTGATTTTTGTTTTAATGGGAATGTTTCATATATCTGATATTACTATACAAATATATAAACTAATACTTACATTGTTTGCAGCTTTCTTGTCCTCTTTTGTTCTGAATTCTGGATGCTGGGAAGCCGTTGGATCTGTCAAATTGTGGAATGAGTGGTGCAGAACATCAAATACAACAAGTGTTCTTCCAACAGATACTTTCTGTTTGTTCTACAAATTAATATCTGATCCCAGAGTAAGTGGCATAATATGTATGCGTTTAAAAATTACTCTCACTCCATATCTATTTCCTTGTTGAGGGAGAAAGTGAATGCTTTTCAAAAAAGAAAGTCAATAAGGTTGCAGTGTTCTTAGTAAGGATGTAAAAGACTAGTCGACTATCCTATAAGCATTTGCTTATCGGATAGTATTTTGACTAGTCGATATCCTGCCTCTCCCCCCTTTGCTGCCTCTATAAGATAGAGGCAGAAGAGTCGGGGGGAGAGGGCGGAAAGGGTACTTCAAAGTGACAGCGCTCCCAGCGGGGGCTCTTGTATATTTCAAAGGAGGAATGTGAAAGTGCCTATCAACTAGTTGATAGAAATTCCATCAACTAATCAATTAACCGCATTTTAACATCCTTAGTCCTTAGCTTACTACATCAAAACATTGATTTGACAGCTTACTTGACATGTTTCCTGAGATGTGAGTTGCATTTCAGGAAGTTCAGGGTACTCAACTCTGCCACATAGCTAAACTAAGTAATTATGGAATTCAAGGCTACTTCTAGTATCAGTTCCCACGCTCAAAGTCTAGTGCTAATAGTTGTTCTCTGTAAACATTTTGGGCCAGATCCTCGGTTGGCATTAGCTGCTGTAATAAAGCTACATTGACTTACAGCAGATGACTATCTGGCCCATTATGTGCAGTACAAGAAAGACTGATGGCAAGATGGAGTGCTTTTAATACCAGTTGCACATGGAAAAGCCTCATTGAAATGGCAGTAGTATATAGTGAGTTTAGTCAATATCATGCTTATGTAGAGTCAATATCTCTTAAATACAAGACAGAAAAGCACTGTAATTGAGTTGTCTGAATCATTTGTTTACAATTCTGTCTCTTCAGGTATTGTTGTGTCAGTGCAATTGCCATGTGGCTGAGGATCAGCAATTTCAGTGGCTTGAAAAGGTAAAATTGTGATTAACAGAAGTTAGGCAAAGAAATTTTGAAAAAAATCTCACAATCTTACAATTAAATTGAAATAACACCCTTGCTTATAATGATCACTTACTTTGTATATGACCCTATTTTTGTAAAACTTGTACTTAGAAAACTAAATGTTACGTGAATTTTGTACCAGGAAATTGTCAATTTCCGTTATAGTTGGAACTGGTTGCGTTTGCTATAGATAAATTTTCTAAAGCAGTTTCCAGTAGAGATCCTCTGTTCTCACACTCATAATTTTCAGAAACATTTGCCTTTAGGCTTAAATTTTCCATGGCTGATTTCAGCGGAAGTGAATTTTTCTAACCACTTTTTAGTTATGGTAATATTGAAAAAGCCTGTGTATGTTTTGGGGGTATTTTTTGTTTAGAAAAGAAAAGTATAACAGCACTTGTACAAGCCTACCTCTGCCAAAAATAACTAGTTTGAAAATTGGCATGGACAGAGTTCTCACTGAAGAATGTGTGTTCTAATTTATTTGAGGAAGAAATGCTCTTTTCCTGCTTATTTTGTTCTATCACTATAATTCTGCCATACAGAGAGGCTGCTGCTGGAACAATTTGCAATATTGTCCACCCCAGTCACTCAAGTCATGAGTCACATTTAACTATTATGTAATCAACTTCAAAATCATGACATTCTTAAATATTGTGTTCTTTTTGTTTGCCTTCCAGTTTTTGAGCCTTTAGGGCACACTCATATCATTTTTCATGATATTTTTTCCCTGCAACCATGCAGGTTATGTTCATTTATTTATTTACTTTAAAGTGCAGATTCCCATAATCATTTGAATTCAGGAACTAGACTACTAACAGAAATACCATATGTTGCAAATCTTAGGAGTTGGCACCAATACGCAAATTACTTGTGTAAAGAGTTCGTAGCTGTCTCAGTGAGACAGAAAGGAGAATAAAATGTGTTTATAAGCGATCTGCAAAGAGATTTTAAAAATTGAATTGTTCCCTTAAAAATATATAAAAAGGGCCTGGAGATTTATGATATTTCTCAGGTGAGGAAAAAAAACAATGTTATGCCTTGTCTTTCCTGGTTTAAGTTTCTAGGAGACTTGTTCTGAGCTCTTGTGCAACAGATAGGGCAGAGGATCAGCAATTTCAGTGTTGTTAATGGAACAGAACACTTGTTTCATTAGGCCAGCGGTCAGGAACCTTTTCAAACCAAAGAGCCAAACTACATCAAAATTCAGAACAAGTGGTCAACAGGAAGTCGGTATAAGAATATCCGTTTGCATGACTGAAAATATACAACTTAATATTACTAATAACTGACATGATGATTAATAATAGCATACATGAAATGTTCTAACAGACTACTTAATGGGACTTCTGCTGCATCTTTTCACACATTTTTTTGAATTTTACATCAGAACTGGTCAAATTCAGCTTCTTGCAAATTCAGGGTATCGAGAAAGCCTGCTCTCACATATAAGTGGAGCCAAACATTGAAAGTAAGGCCAATCTGGCATTCTACATGGTGTTGTATGTGACAGGAAGTTCTTTCCAAGTTTGCAGAATCAGATGATCATTGTGCCCCCCAGTGTCTTCATGTCAGCCCATTTGTGCAATTTTACCAATTCTGCACGTTTTAAGCAAGGCATTCTAAATCAGAATTCAGCTTGACGACGAATTTTTCCACCCAGATATCCGACTCCTTGAAATCTGCTATTTCCATTTCCAAATTGCTGACTGGGATGCTTGGAATGACTGTCAAATCCAGTTCTTCAACTGATGCTTTATGTGGACAAATCATAAACAGAGCACTGTGTTTTCAAAAGTCAACAAAACAAGACTTGAATGCTGTCAGGAGCTCAGAAACAAACCCGGCAAGCTGCTGCAAATCAAGGCTGTTATTTGGATTCTCGCTCTAATATGAATCATGAAACATTTGTACTCTTTCAAATGTGCCAGTCTGCCCATCTTGATATCTTTGAAGACAGTCAATTTTGACTCAAATCCAAACAATACCTGCTGCAGATTCAGGGTTGTATTTCCTTGCACTTGTAGCTTAAGGTTCAACTCGTTCAAATGACCGGTAATGTCAACAAGATAGTAAAACCTGAGCAACCAGCCTCAGTCTGAAAGCTTGGTGTGTTTGACACCCTTCATATCCAAAAATGACTTAATCTCTGGGTTGGCAAAATAGTGTGTCCATTATTTTGAAAAATATTTCAAAATAATGGGCAGCTTGTGTAGACCTGGGGTAGCTCTTTTGGGATACCTCCGGTATCCTGAAATAACTATACAGTGGCAACATAGAAAATGAAACCATTTTTAGTAAGGCTGTATTGATCTTAGAGTAGAAAGAAGTAACATCTGAAAGTGGTATGAGGAAGAGTCAGATATCCAAAAATGCATTCCTATTTTTTTTTCTGCAACATTGTTTATTTTGACTTCAAGGAACAACCTTAAACATTGGCTGCCCCTAGAAGTTCTCAGCAAATTTTAACTTCAAATAAATAAGAAATGAACAATATAAAAATGTGGAGACAACGGGGGAAGCCAAGCATTTTATTAGAATTAGGTATAACAACACATCTAGTGACTAGATATTACCTGAAATGTAATCTAAAGACTGTTTCTTAATTTATACAATCATTCTGATTTCATATGGTTTCCTTTCCCTATTCGCTCACAGATTAGAAAAAGTAACTGTTCAGGTTTCTCTGCTGATCTGTAGGAGGGTCTAAAAACCAGAAGCCTACAGAGCAAGTCAGGAAACTTAACAGATGTATAATTATTAGCTCCTGTTTTATATGTTGTTAGAAGTTAACACAGTAATCCCTGTTTTTGAGAGTGTGGGAGAACTTTGTAAATCTGAGAAACTACTTGCCATCTAAACTAAAACAAACCCACATTTCTGTAATTGGACTCCATTCTTTTAGTAGCATAAACCTCACTTATGTTGAATTAATATTTTTATTCCAGGTTTTTGGCTGTATGCGGGAAAAGGACCTGCAAGTAACCATTCTTTCAACATGTCCTGTAACTGATTATAAAACTCCTGAATCCACTTTAACGCTCCCTTCTCCTTTTCTGAAAGCTTTAAAGACAAAAGAATACAAAGAGACAGTCTGTTGTCCACTGCTGGAACAGCCAAATATTATAAAGGATCTACCTGCTGCTGGTATTATGCAACTTCATTTATATTCTTATATTTATTCATTTATTTTCTTGTGGTATTGCAAGGTCATCCTGTGTCTGTTACTAACTATTGACACTTTATGGTGAATGTTAATTTAGAACAGCATCATGTTTAACTGATTTATCCTAATTTTAAATTAATCCTGTGTATATAAGTGATGAGTTGGGAAGATGACATTATGAAAATTAATTCACAACATTTTGGCATCTTACATATCAGTATGTAAAACAGCTGATAATTTTGTATCTGTGTTCTGTAATTAACAGCTTATACTGTAAAATATTATGTTATGCAGTATATATTGAGCCCAGAGTCACCTAATGAAATTAACAGGCATAAGGAAGTACTTCACCCAATGCAGTCTCAGGGTGGCCATGTTAGTCTGTATCTGCAGAAACAACGAGGAGTCCTGTGGCACTTTAAAGACTGAGGGTGAGTCTACACAGCACCCTAAACTCGAAATAAGATACGCAATTTGCACTATGCAATTTACGTATCTTATTTCAAATCTATTTTGAAATTTGGCACGTCTACACAGCCCAAATTTCAAAATAACGCACTCTTTAGAGCCAACTCTTAACCTTCATAGACCAAGGTTTACCAAGATGGTGAAATAGCTCACCCTTTGTTTTGAAAAAATATTTCAAAATAATGGGCGGCTTGTGTAGACATGGGATAGATCTTTTTGGATACCTCCGGTATCCTGAAATAACCGTGCAGTGTAGTTGTACCCTAACAGATTAATTAGGACATAAACTTTCATTGGTAAAACTGACTTCACATTAGCATTCTTAAAACTTAAATGCCCACCTGGGGAAGTGAAGAAACAGGTTGACAGAGTCAGACGAGTACCCAGAAGTCACCTGCTTCAGGACAGGCCCAACAAGGTAAATAACAGAACACACTGGTTATCACCTACAGCCCCCAACTAAAACTCTTCCAGGCCATCATTGATAATCTACATCTAATCCTGGAAAATGATCCTTCATTCTCACAGACATTGGGAAACAGGCCCGTCCTCTTTCAGACAGCCCACCAACCTGAAGCAAATACTTACCAACAGTCACACATCACACCTCAGACACACTCACCCAGAAACCTATTCCTGCAACAAACCCTGTTGCTAACTCTGTCTGCACATCTATACAAGCGACATCATAGGACCTACCCACATCCTCTAATGTGATATATGCCATCCAGTGCCAGCAATGCCCCTCTGCCACGTTTATTGGCCAAACGGGACAATCTCTGCGCCAAAGAAGAAGAAATGGACACAAATTAGGGATGTTAAGGACTAGTTGACTAGTCACTCCTCGCCCCGGGCTGCCTCTATCAGATAGAGGTAGCTGGGGGGGGACTTCAAAGCAGCAGTGCTGCATGGAGCCTGGAGTCCCGGGCTCTGTGCAGCACTGCTGTTTTGAAGTACTGCCGCGGTGTTTTAAAGGGGCAGCGCTGCACAGCTGATTCCAGGCTCTGTGTGGCACCGCCCCTTTGAAATACTGCCATGGCTGACCCTGGACTTCTCTTGGCATTTCAAAGCAGCAGTGCCTCATGAAGCCCAGGATCAGCTGGGCACTCCCATGTGGAGCCTAGGGCCAGCTGGAAGTCCCAGCAGGGGCTCTTGTGCATTTTAAAGCGGAAGTGCAGCATGGAGTCCACCATTGACCCCAGGCTTCACGTGGGTACTTCTGCTTTGAAATGCACAAGAGCCCCCTCTGGGACTTCCCGCTGGCTCTGGGCTCCATGTGGCATTTCAACTTTGAAATGCACAAGAGTCCCCGCTGGGGCTCTTGTACATTTCAAAGGTGGAATGTGGAAGTGCCTATCAAGTAATTGGTGGAAGAAATTCCATTGACTACTAGTGGTGCGCAACCTTTTTCCCAGTGCAACCCCCAGGAAAATGTTGGTTGAGTGCAAAAAAAAAAAAGCGTGGCCCCTTTAAATGCTGTTCCACTCACCTGCCGCTCCCCTTGCCCCCACCACATGTATACTGAGCCAGGGAAAAAAGTGGCGGCCAGCCCAGCGCTGCAACCCCCCCGGAAGACAGCCGCGACCCCTTTGGGAGTCGCAACCCATGGGTTGCACACTGATGGACTACTCGACTAGTAAATTAATCTCTAGTTAACATCCCTAACACAAATCAGACATCAGGAATGATAACACACATAAGCCTGTAGGGGAGCACTTTAACCTCCCTGGACATTCAGTAATGGATTTTAAAGTAATCTTTCTACAAAAGAATTTTAAAAACCAGTTACAACAGGAGACAACGGAACTGGAATTCATTTGCAAATTCAGCTCTGTCAATTTAGAATTGAATAAGGATCTCAACTGGTTAATGCATTGCAAAGTCAGTTTCCCCTCTCTAAATAGTCACATCTCCAGATCTAATGCTATGAATGACCCACTTCCAGCCTCACTTTATTAGCTTTATTTACACAAGCAGCTTCTTTGCATGTACTCCTGTTTCTGTAACTTCCACCTCAATTCATCTGATGAAGTGGGTTTTATCCACAAAAGCTTAAATCCTAATAAATCTGTTAATAATATTTAAGATAAATTCTTGAAGGATAGGGCCCTTAATGGCTATTAGTCAAAATGGTCAGAGATTTAAACCCATAGCAAAATGGTATATTACTTACATTGAAAGAGATGTTATGCAGTGTGGATTAGATTATTCACTCTGATAATAGTCTTTTCTTTTTGGTTATATTTAGTTTTGAGTTATTGTCAAGTATGGCAAATTCCTGCAGTGTTGTATCAGTGTTACACGGATGTCATCAAACTGGACGCTGTTACAATTGAAGCATTCAAGCCTGTGCTTTCTTCTAAGAACCTGAGAAATTTAGTCAAGGTAAAGCTTGATTTTTTTTTTCAAGATTAGTGGAAAGTTCTCTTTGGCCTACATCACTGTAGTATTGGAATATCTAAGATTGTAAACTAATAATACTTTGGCTTTGTTTACATAGTTTTTAGCAACACAGTAAGTTGAGCATTATAAACACTGTTTATCTGCACTTTTGCCAACAAAACTTATCCCTTAGGAGCAGGGAGAACGGCCTTTGCTTTGTCAATAGGAGACTGTCAAAGCCATCAAACCTCGACCTTCACACAGGCTGGCTCTGCCTGCACCCGAGAAGGGTCAGTGG
Source organism: Rafetus swinhoei (assembly GCA_019425775.1). Taxonomy (NCBI): domain Eukaryota; kingdom Metazoa; phylum Chordata; order Testudines; family Trionychidae; genus Rafetus; species Rafetus swinhoei. The sequence goes on from CM033437.1 coordinate 162,479,124, forward strand.
GTATTTTGAATGTGCGCCTGAAGGCCACATTCCAGCCACCGTCCTGGATCCTGCCCCCTCCTATTCTCCAAATGCCTTTCTTTTTTCCTCCCAGCCCAGGCATCTATAATGTCAGACTGCTGGGTCCTCAGAATGGTGGTACAAGGCTATATGCTCCAATTTGTTTTCTCCCCAATCCTATTCACCCTGTTCCTTTTCAGGGATCCCTCTCATAAGTCTACTGCAACAGGAAATGCAGGGCCTGCTGCAGATGGGGGCTCTGGAAAAAGCTTCCCTCTCCAGACTTCAGGGACAAGGGCTTTTACTGCCATTACTTTTTAATCCCAAATGCCAAAGGGGGCCTAAGGCCCATCCTCAAACTGTGAGTCCTCAGTGAATATCTCAAGAAGTTGAAGTTCCTCATAGTCTCATCTGTCATTCTCTCCCTGGATCCGGGAGACTGGTATCCTGTGGTCGACTTGAAGGATGTGTACTTTCATATAGGGATCTTTCCAGGGCACAGATGATTACTCTGTTTCACAGTGAGGTCCATGAACTACCAATTCATGGTACACCTGGCAATAGAACGCAAAGGTGTTTACAAAATCATGTTGGTAGTGGCAACTTATCTCGGGCCTCGATGTATCCTGATTTAATTGCATCTCAATGACTGGTGGTCTAGTGTCACTCCAGGTTGCACGTCCAAAACGCTGTTGTGGTGCTAATGGCCATGTACTGGTGTCCCGCTCTGTTGATAAACAAAGACAAATCGGTGTCAGTCCTTGTATAATGGATAGTCTATCGGTGCGGTCCGCAACTCCATCAAGGCAAGGGCATTTCTTCTGTACTACCGATTCCAGACAAGGATTTCATTGCTGAACTCTGCATTTCTCCTTATGATGGCCATCATGTGCCTGTGGCTGCTAGATCACATGGCAGTGTGCATAAGTTTTTGGTCATGAGAGGCTTCAGATACAACCCTTTTAAGCAGTGTCTGCTTGTGGTCTATGCCCTGTGCAGGGATTACTTGGACAAAGTTGTCACCATCCTCCTCCTCCTTCCCCAAAATACTCAGCACTTCGCAGTGGTTGACTGACCCCAAGACCATTCTTGATGGAGTCCCATTCAACAGTGCATGAGCTTCGGTGTTACTTATATCTGATGTCTTGGACCTTGGCAGGGGAGTAAACCTTGGCATGATGCAAACACAAGTTGGTCCATAGAGGAGGAGATGTTGCATATAAAAGTCAAGGAGCTCAGGGTGTTGCACCTAGCCTGCATGGTCTTCCTTCCAGGGGTCAGGGACACACTGGCAGAGGGCCTAAGCAGATCTGTCTTTTCTCACTCTGAAGTGGCCTGGACGGTTTCCTAAAGTGGGGAACTCTACAAATAGATTTTGTGCTCTGCAGGACCTGGACAAGGGTGCTCTCTGACTACTTTCTCCTGAACTGGTCGGGGGATCTGATGTGTTTCGTGATGAGCGAGATTGGCAGAGAGTCTGTCAAATATCAAAAAGGGCAAAGTTTGAGTCACAAGTGATTGTCGTAGCATAGGTTCAGCACGTTGTTGGTCTGGCTGCTGAGTGCATGGCTGAACCAAGAGGAGCAAGCTTCTTCCGTGAAGGTGCAGATGGTCCTCTTGGAAAGTACAAAACCTTCTGTTAGAGTGACTTACCTGGTGAAGTAGGTGAGGTTGTCCCAATGGGGGTCTAAGCACAGTATCTCCCCAACAAATTCTTCTCTGCAGTCCATCTTGGAATACCTGCTCCTTCGGAAGAATCTGGGTCTGGTCCTGTGTTCTAACAAGGTTCATCTAGTTGTCATTTTGGCTTTTCATCTGCCAATCAAGGGCAAATCTGTGTTTCTCTCACAAGATGTCAGTCACCTTCTGAAGGGCCTTGAAAGGCTCTTCCCTGCCGTTAGGGATCCTGTTCTACAATGGGACCTCAATCTGGTTCTCTCCAGGCTCATGAATCTGCCCTTTGTTCCTTTACCTATTTATCATGCGGGGCTGGTGAGTAGATTTCGCCACGGTTTGTCAAGCCCTGCACATGAGCAAGCACTTGAAGAAAAGACAGCTACGTTTTCCGTAATTAGTGTTCTTCGAGATGTTGCATGTGTCCGTTCGATTATCCGCCCTCCTTTCCCACTGTCTGAGTTTCTGGTAAGAGGGAACTGAGGGTGTGGAGCTGGCAGTGTTTCTTATTCCATGCCATATGGGTGCTGCTCCAGGGGGCGCCAGGGGGCGCCAATCCCCTATATTACAATGGGAAAAACTTCCATTAAATGCATGCAACTAAGATGGAATGGACATGAGCAACACATCTCAAACACCCTTCCTATTTATGGGTGTGACTATTTAAGGAAGGAGGAATACAGGTTAATAAGTCCAAATGTGTGATTAAACTGGATGTTCCTTTGAAACTTTCACTAGTTCTCTCGATACCTTGTTTTATAGTTAATGTTTTAATCATTTTGCTGTTCACTGAATGCTTTGAATGCGTACGAGAAAGTATGATTTAATGGTTTTATAAACTACTAGTGATGACTTATTTCTTTGTTTTACTAGGATGTCTCCAAAAGCACAGAGATACTGAAGAAATTAGTGGCAACCAATGAAATTTGTAACAACATCTATACATAAAATGGACATTATCACCAGTACATTCGAGTCTGTGAATTTTTGTCAATTCCAATTGCGTATTTGAAGATAGCTGCTTCCTTAAAAGTGGAATAAATCCCAATAGATTTCTTGTATTTTGAGGTTCTTTTTATTTGAACATAGTTCAGTGCTGGAATGGCTTTACACATGTCAGATTGTCTTGCTTCAAGATGGGAGTATGTACTCTTTAAAGTTTATTAATCCAAAGAAGACAACTTGAGTCTGAAATGCAATTTTTCCCTTAAGTTGATCAAACAACTTTTTTAAAAAATACACAGTTCATATTCAAAGGAGAAAAGTGTGTTTGATATCTAATGATGTCATACTCTTTTGAGTTACAAAAGTTGAGTTGTCTTAAAAATCTGTCCTTTGAAAGTTTTCTGTGGGGTCTTTGAATAAAAATAAATAGAAGTTCTCAATTTTTATATACCAAATATTTATATGTTAAAAATATGATAAAGACATTGGAAACTGTGGTGGAATTAGGGATGTTAAACACTTGGTATGCTAACCAGCCTGTACCTGGAGCAACCTCGGCTACGGAGGGGGTGGCAGGCTGGGCAGCAGGACCCCACGGAAATGGCAGGACCCCACAACCCCAGCAGATTGGGTGGCAGGCTCTGAGTTAAGTGTTTAACCGGATAAATGCTAGCATTTAACTGGTTAACTGTTTGAACATCCCTAAGTGGAATCCTGAATTTTATGTGTACACATAAGTGAAAGTGGTGGGAACAGCTCTCTGGAAGCAGGTGAAATACGTGATTCCATTTTTATTTCACTTTGGAACTTACCTCAGTATTTTAGCTCTTTCTCTTACATAAAGAGAAATTTATACTTTGACATACATTTTGCAGGCAAAAACTGCACCACTGTGCTTTATATCTGAACAGCACTAGCACAATGGGGTCAATTATTGCAGTAATACAAATAAGAAGTAATCATCAAAACTGACTTTAATATCAAAAGTCTGGCTACATCCAAACAATAAAAATGTTCTTCAGCCGTTTTAACTGAGTTGATAAAGAAGTAGTAAGAGCAGTCACTTTTATACTAATTATGGGAATAGAAAATATTGTTTTTAAAAGCAAATAGTTGAAATGGCCAGTATTTAAATTTAAAATGGTGGTAGAGGTTAATATTTTAAGAGCCTGTACAGGTTGTTCCTCCCTCGTATGGCACCCTCGGGACTTGAATGGTCCCGAACAAGGAGATTTGCCAAATGAGGGGTAGTCCCTCCCAACATGGCCCATGCTGCCCCAGACTAGGACTCCAACCCAACTGCTGCCTACCTGGCCATGGCTTTCCAGGCTGGAGCTCTGTGGCTGCCACTGCCAGGGCCAGACCTCCTGACTGCACTGCCTGCCTCTCCCTCAGCTCCTGGTTTAGTCGCTGCCCCTCCCCCCGCTACTGCCCTGCAGCTTGACCTCCTTATATTTGGGCTCTGTGGTCCAGCAATATTTGCCGGACCAGAGATTCCCAGTTAAGGGAGGAACAACCTGTAGTTTCAATGTTGTTTTGACAGTGTATTTTTAAAATTAAATATTGGGATTGGTATAAAGTTACAGTACTTTAACTGTATATTGTCTTTGACTTTATTCAAGATCATAATTGCAAATGTGGCATGAAGAGTTAATTTTTGTTGTAAGCAACTTCATCAGAGTGCTGTTACTCCAGTGAGAATTTTAAAATGTGTTTGGATCATTTTACAGGAAAGAGAGATTACTTTGAATCTATTGTGGCCTAGATTATTTTTAGCATAGTGTGATTTTTGTTTTATACTGAGAGTTCACTGGAATATGCATAACAGTATAATTTTGCTTTGCCTGCTTCTGAAATTTCTAACTCTGTATTATATTACAATCTCAACTGTCCCTGCTATATTTGGCCTTGCAGTGTTGTAACTGATGCAGGTGAGACCAAGTCTTCAGCAGATTGGATTAGTGTAAAGCCTCGAGTGCTTTCATTTAAATTACTATTAACATAGTAAGAGTTTAGAGCCCAGGAAAACAAATGGCCATTATATAGGTGGTATATTTTTAAATATACTAGCAAGGAGACCTTTTTTACTTCTAACCAGAATTTTACTTAGTGTGAAGAAAACTTGTTTCCACAGTTGCTTTGTAGTCATGACCTGAGATGAAAATATTTTTGCAATGAGAGGATTGTTCATTGGTTACTCCAATTGCTTATTTGTGCATTTCAGATATGAATATTTGTAAATTGAAGATTAGAGGAAAACCTTGAATAAATAACAATACCTGTATAGCATTGGGTTTCAACCTTTTTTCAGTTATGGACCACTAAATATTTCATATGGAGGTGTGGACCCCTATGGAAATTTCAGACAAAGTCTACAGAGCCCTAGTTGAAAACTGTTTTACACAAATAGTATATTTCTAGTACTTGTCTTGTTGCCACAGCCATTTCCAGCATTTCAAAATAGTTCCTCAAATACTGAATTTATTTCCAGCTTATACTAAGCAAAAAAGGAAAATTGATGTATTTAGTTTTAAGGTTAAAAATAAATAAAAAAAACCTCTAAGAAATCCAAATTCTGGAAATCAAAGCTAGAAAATTCTGAACTAGGAACAAAGTGTATACTTATTTCTAATAAGGAGAATAATTAGCTTTTGGTATAACATCAGGGGATGTGATAAGGGTCTTCATAATTTGAAATCTTCAAATCAGGACCGTAATGTTTTATAACATGTTCTAGTTCAGTTTGGTCTCACTGAATGAATTACGGAGTTAGGTTGTTTGGTCTTTATGCGGGAAATCAGATTAAATCTGAAAATCGATGGGTCTGATAAGATTCTTTCCATTGGCTTCAATGGACATCCGCTCATGTTCTGTAAATCCAAAATATCTGTCCTCTCCAGTATGAGAAACCAGAACAGTGACTTGCATTTAAAAAAAAAAATCCTTTGGTCTTTTTCAATATAGATTCAGTAGGCAAGCAGCTTAACAAATCCTCCTCCCCCCACGAAAAACAACCACAATCCTCCCTCCCTCCCTACCTTGCCTCCACTTGGAAGAGCTTTCTTTTTACAAGTCTCATTAGAGGGTGACCTGCCAGCTGCTCCTGGATGTAAATTATCCAGTCCTTTGTTATAAGAGTCTTGCAATCTGTTTTGAGACTTATAACATCTCCCTAAGCTACTTGCAGCAGGCCTTTGAAACTCATCAGGAAGAAAGTGGCTCTAGCCCTTTTTTTCCTTTGTCCAATGAAATTCTTTCAAGTTTGACTTAAATATAAACTTGAAAATCACCATTTCTTTTTAGCTTCATCATGCTAATATAACAGCAACATGGACCTTTTAATCTAAGACTGGGCTATCATTGCCATCAAAGCAGGGGCCATAGTAGTTCAAGGTCCACTGGGACCTCTTGGAGCAAACAGCTGTCTGGGTTCCCTCCACTAATTTCATTACTCAATATGTGGCCCCTGCATCTTTCTGCCCTTCCATCAGGACACCATATGGATAAGGAGTTCCCCTGATCTCCTGGAGTGGGGAAAAGAAAGAGCCAGGCTAAAATTTCGCACACCTCAGCCTTGTTATGTTCCCAGGTATGCAGATAGCCCTGTAGCTCAAGTTTCCCTACGGATGTTGAATAGTCAGTTAAGCACTATCAATGATACATGATATGGGGTTGTTACAATTCCAGATTTTTTTTCCTTTTCCTAAAAAAAATACACAAATGTATGCACTAAAAGCTGCTTACAACATGTTGCAAATTTAAACACTCAAAAGTAAGGAAAGGCCTGTACAACCTTAATTCAGCCCCTTTGTGCATATGCATGAAAATAGTGTTGAATTACATAATTGGATCCTATTTTTTTCCACAGGACTGCCTCATTAAGAACAGGAAGGAGACTGCCCAAGGAATGAATCAGAGTTATGTAGTGAAGGAGATAGAATGTGGGATCCTTCATTCTCATTTGCTCTAGAAGTTAGAAGGTGTGTTAGCGAACAAGACAGGAGTCTGCAGGAAATGAAATGATAGTCTTTTTGGTAAGGCAGGTGAATCCCGCATAGGGAGAACTAATTTCTAACCCTACTTCTGCCACAGTCTTCCAAGATAATATGTAATGGTGATTAGCAGAAGTGCTAATTACTTACAACTGCAAGCTAAGTTGATAGGTACCACCACCAATCAATCCCTTTGCAGTAAAGTGGTAGTATTGAGAGGAATGAGTCCCAGTCATGGCTCTGCCACTATTTCACTGTCTTGCTTAGGCAAGTCTTTACTTTTGCCATATATATAAAAAAATAGTATCTTCTAAGAAGATACTCAGTTACTATGATGATGATTACCCAAGAAAAGACTGGGGAACTAAATTCTTTTCATGCCTCTTGCAGGTTTTGAATATTGTGCGGTAAGTAATGCACTCATTGAAAGAGGAGGATAATATTGTGAATAGCTGTTTCAGATTCAGAACATTGCCTATCATACATGCTGAACGAGGAAGGGATTCTGAGGCGGGGAAATAGCATGTAATTAGACTGTTACAATGTGGGGGGAGAGGCAAAATGAGGTTGCATGGACAACCTACATTCTTGCATTTCCCAACTTTCAATTGCTTGAGTATGTGACCTAAATAAATTAAATAAATGTTTAAATGTAATCTTTATAACATAGCTTTTGTATGAGACACTGTAGAATACAGTGTGTTGAGGCATTTTAAAGAAAAAGCTGCATTATAAGGGCTTTTAAACATGTACATTTCTAAAAGTAGATTCATACCATAAACAGTTGCTAAAAGGAATATGCGTAACTGCCTGGCTTTTAACTGAGGGGTTTCAGAGAGCTTTTGCAAACTCAGGTCACATTGTCAAGGTTGCATTTAAGGCTAATTAGGATATTTCAGTCTGTGAAAGGTAGTAGTGTTAGTCTGTATCTGCAAAAACGAGTCCTGTGGCACCTTAGACACTAACAGATTTATTAAGGCATAAGCTTTTGTGCGTAAAACCCACTTCATCAGATGAATTGGAGTGGAGGTTAGAGTAGAGGCAGGAGTATATATAAAGAAAACAAAAGAAAGAGGGTACTTGTGTAAATTTGGAGATACTGAAATTACTCTGGTTTGACCATCTCCTAGACCAGGGATGGACAATAAGATAGTGGCAATTAGCTCCTGGTGGGCTGCCACTGCTATATTTACCTGCAATTCTGCAGCTATGGGTGCCTGTGCCTCCTCTTAGCTGTGGATCCAGCCAATGAAAGCTGCAGGAAGTGGTGCAGAATGGGATACCACTTCCCACAGCTCCCAGAGGTTGGGAATGGCAATCCATGGCCATTGGGAGTTGCAAGCACCCTACCTGTGGAGACGCAGGTAAATACAGTGGCAGCAGCCCACCAGGGGCTAACCTTGGAGAACGGGATCCAGCCTATGGGCCAGTATCTGCCCACTGCTGTCCTAGACTATTTCAAGGGAAGGACTATTTCATTCTCCTATTGTTGCCCAAACTGGGTAATTTTTATCACTACTCCCTAGACTTTAAAATTGACCCAGACCTTCATAGAAAGCTAATGCTAAGAACAGAGGGGACAGGCAGAATAGTTTCATGACAGCTGCTGAATCCAGGAATCCATCATGTAGTTCCCTTCTGACCACATGGCAGGTGAATGACCAGTCCTGCAAAGAAATAACAAAAATAAAATTTGCTGATCTGAGGGCCTGTGCTACTCTTGAAAGGTTTTCACAGCAGGATAAAAAGAGTCAATTTGGAGGAGACTGGATCACAGTGGGAAGAGCTCAGTGCTGGTCACAGAATAAAGTAAGACGCATACTTGACAGAACCATGTTGGGACTATTATTCTTCTACATAGCAATAGGTACAGGCAATTCTTTTGCTTGTGGTTTACAAAGAATTGCTATAAAACAGTTAAACATACCATTTAAAATCAAATAGTGCCAAATTTGGCTATTTCTGTTCAGCAGTATGTTTGCACAGTTTTGCACTAAGCAGCAACTATGACATGGCTTTGCGGTAGCATATGTGAAGAGATGCACGTGGAATGTTGGTTCAACCCAACAGACTGCTCAACACCCCCTCTGGCCCTCTTTTATATTTTCTTTCTCTTTGGCGTGAGAATTTATGTAAAGAACATTACCTTAAGTGCTAAAATATAGTAGAATCTCCTTTTTAAAAAAACCCAAATCATACATTTGGATGGCTTTTCTAGCCTTGTTCCAAGCTAGCGTAATAAGTATATTTTATATCAACTTATGTTACACCTCTTACATGCTCTAGGCATGTGTAGGCATTTAAAAAAGATAAATCCCTGTTTCTCCTTAAACTCTCCTGCAGATTAAAAAAATTACAAAAGCATTCTATTGAGCATCTACCTCTTAGGTAACCGTCAGGGATAGAGGGTTCTCTTGGAAAAAAAACCTCAGGCTTTGTCTACACTGCAGGGTTTTTGCACAAGAAGCTTTTTGTGGAAGAGATCTTCCGCAAAAACGTCTTGCGCAAAAGCGCGTCCACACCTCAAAAGCGCATTGCAAAAATGATGTGCTTTTGCACAAGAGAACATCCACACTGCATAGACGCTCTTGCGCAAGAAAGTTCTGATTGCCATTAGAATGGCCATCAGAGCACCTGTGCTTTTACCTATAGGGGTTTCTTGCACAAAAACCCCTCCGGAGCGTCCACACCTGCCTTTTTGCGCATGAGCTGTAGCGCAAAAGAGTTATTCCTTGTGGGGAGAGGAATAACTCTATTGGCAAAAGCCCTCTGTCCTGTCAATTTACTGTTGGGTTTTTTTGTGGAAAAACGTGCTTGAGGTGTGGACGCTTCATTGGTTTTTGTGCAAAAATCTTGTAGTATAGACATAGCCTCAGTGCTTACCATGGCTTTTTGTCTGTAAGTGCTCTGCACTGTATCTTACTGAGCATTTATTATTCATTCACTGTTCTGATAATTACAGCAGACTAAAAAGCCATGTAGTAAATGTGCAATCTTTTTCCTTTTGCAGTCATCTCTGCTGCTCATTTTTCTTTCTAATGTGCTAATGTTCCTTTTAGCATGATCAGCTACCTGAAGAGATTGGGCCCTTGAATTTACAGAAATAAAAACCATTGTTCTTAGAAGTGGGCCATATACTGCTCCAGTTTTAAGAATTATCGTCTCATGGTAAGAAGACCATAGTTAACTTTGCATCAGAAGTTTCTGTTCTGTATTGTATGTTCCTCTCAGGTTATGTCTAGACTGCAGGCTTCTTGCACAAGAAGCATTTATTGGAAGAGATCTTCGGCAAAATCTTCTTGCGCAAGAGCACATCCACACTGCAAAAGCACATCGAAAAAGAGATGCGCTTTTGTGCAAGAAAGCGTCCAGACTGTATGGATGCTCTCTCGAAAGTAAGCTCTGATTGCTATCCACAGAATGGCCATCAGGGCACCTGCGCTTTTCCTCTTATTTTTGTGCAAAAAACTCCTCTTCCCCATCCCCCCACACCTTTTTGTGAAACAGCTCTTTCGCAAAAAGGCATTCTTCCTCGTAGAATGATGAATACCTATGCCAGAAAAACTCCTCTGTTCTTTTGATTTTTTTGCACAAAAATGCGCTTGAGGGGTGGGTGCTCCGAGAGTTTTTTCAGAAAAACGGCAAAAACTCGGTAGTGTAGACATAGCCTCAGTCTCACCTTTTTGGAACTCATTATGTAACATACCCTGTGGGATTTGAACCAATTTTTAGCCACTGATTAGTGCAGGGAGTGAATGCCAGTGGGTATGTGGTGTTTGAAAGTTCATGGGTTTTTAGGAAATTTGGGGAAACTACTTTGGAAAGGCCTGTTCTTTCCCCACTCCCCATAATACAGTGCCCATTTGCAGCTGCTTGAGCAGTAATATTGTAACATCAGAGACAAATCAGCTGCTTATCTTTCCCTCCTCTTAATTCATTTGCATACTAGAATCACTATTGTCTTGGCACTGTGGCAACAGCTGTCTTCAGAAACTAGCTTACCTTACACAACATTACTGAGAAGGATCACAGGAGGGAGCTATAATGAAAGCAAAGCACATTGGGTTTGAATTGGTGTAAGTTACACTGTTTCCTAAACTCAGAGGTTAGTTGGTTACCTTCCTTAAAGGGGTTACCTAAAAAGAAGATAAACAATGCACAGTAAAGGGAGCTGCAATTTTGTATTTGCTTCTTACAAGCAGTAGGCACGCTGAATATTTACACATACACACAAATCTCATTTAGGAGTTGCAGGAAAGCTGGAGTTCTATTCATAAATAGTTTCACAAAGCTAACTGTAATAAAATTGATATTGGCGACAATGAATTTTTGTGCTTTATTATTTAAATGGTGCATTCAAAAATTCATAAAAAATGTTTAACATTAGTTAAAGGTCACTCTTGTCAATAAACCAAAAACATGAGGAAACAAAGCGTTAGATTTTTCACCTAGGATTCCTGGTTCATGCAGTGCACAGGATGGATTTGCTCTGGGGATGATTTGAAGTTGTGTAGGGAAGGACTTTGCCTGTAGGATTCCTGCCTCATTTGTTGGAGTAGTGGGAAGGGGTGTACCTGTTGTGGGTACCAGGAAATGGTGGGCCTAAGACCACCAATAGCAATAGGCCAGTCCCCTTAGCTGGGGGGCATGGACCAGTGGATCCAGGCATGGGTGGCAGGTGGAGCCCCCCTTTGTGGAGGCTAGCCACTGGCTCCACCCCTTCTGCCCCGCACCCTCCCCCCATGGCAGGAGCACTGAGACATTCAGCCCTTTGCTTCAGACAGAGCCACAAGCCCCACCCTTCCCTTCCACTAGAAGAACCCTGGGCTGGCTGCAGACCCATCCCCTCTACACATGCCCAGAGGAGCCTTAGGCAAGCTTTAGCCATGTCTCACTTCCCCACACCCAAGCTGCTCTGGGGAAAAGCATCTTTTCAAAGATGCTTTTGATATGGCCCATGAGGTTTCATGGCTGCTGAGGAGGAATGTGCAATTCAGCTTCCTGGGTTCCTCAGTAATCTCTCTGGACACCACGAAGATTACTGTTAAATCCAGAAAGCTGAACAGCACGTACCACCTCTTTAGCCACACCAGAACTTGCATGGGGAATAATGAAGTAAAAACTTTGCCCAGAAACCCCTTAATGGGTGTTCCTGCAGCCACGGCAATGCTAGGGAAGGCAGTTTTGCATGCTACAGGACTTCCTCATCTGGCAACATCCGTGGTCCAGCAGGACCACAGGTGTTCCTGGACCAGGGAGTCCTAGCTGGCAGCCCCAGTGGCAAGAGGGCTGGTGGCTCAGAGTCCAGCAGGGCTGGGGCTGGGACTAGCACCGGAGCCCTGCTAGTGCAGCAGGGGCTGCAGCAGCCCCAGTAGCAGGGCCAGGAATGTGGAAGTTGAGGCAGCTGCAGTAGCAAGGTCAGGGCCAGGGCCAGAGATGTGGCATCCACAGCAGCTATGATAGCAGGGCCGGGACTGGAGATGCAGCAGCCACGGCAGCCCCAGTAGTGGGACTGAGACCAAGGATGCGGCAGCCCCAAAAGCAGGGCTGGGACTGCAGCAACACGGCAGCCTGGCAGGGGCATGAGGTGGCTGGGGCAATGGGAAGGGAAAGTGGTCTAGGGAGCCGGTAGCAGGGGACCTCCTCTGGTCTGGCAAATTCCCTTGTTTGGGACCGGTCAGGTCCCAAGGGTGCTGGAGCAGAGTAGTCCCACCTGTATTAAAGACTGTACCATAATGCATACACTCAAGGGGGCCAAATGAAGAGCTTGTCTACACTGGCATGTTTTGTTGCCAAAGCCTGCTTTTTGGCGACAAAACTGAGAGAGCATTTACACTACAATGCAATATTTGTTGGGAAAAACACCCAGTTTTGACAACAAAAAACTTCCAACACTCCAAAAGACTTTTTTCTTTTCTCCTCCCTTTCTTGTCGACAAAGAGCCAGCGTGGACCCTGCTGTTTGTTTTGTCCAGAGAACTGACTTCTGCCAGTATCCCACAACGTGCCTGCCTTGATGGCTATCCTCAGTGTTTTGTGATCTCTGCTACCCTGCAGACATGTGCCCTTCCCCTTTCAAAGCTCCAGGAACTATCTAACAGCTGAGTGAGCTGCTCTGTTTGGGGAACAAAGAACAAATCATTGGAGTGCTCCTGTTCTGCCCTGTATTAGGAACACAACTGCAGGCAGACTGCTGCTACAGGGGGAGGGCTGGAGAGACTGCTGTGCTGCTTTGACATCTCAGCTCAGAGAGCTCACAGAGCTATGATGGCATCCCAAGAAATGCAGGGATCAGCTCTGCCTTCCCACAACACTGCACTGTGGGATGCTTACCCACAATGCTTTGCTCTAGCTGTCAACAGGGTGCTAGCAATGTGGCCATGAAATGGCAACAACGGGAGGCAAAAAACCTGGTTTAACGGGTTTTCATTTTTGGTGACTTTTGCATGTCGACAGCACTTTTGTCACCAAACCTTCCTAATCTAGCCATAGCCTAAGAATGCATATGTAGCATTTGTAACCCCACACTTGCTGGGTGTGGTGCACTGTCCCATCTAGCGGCACTGAGACCACTTACAGAGAGAATGAGTCTGCTTTACAGCCAGCTGGCTTTTGGCTCATGTACTAGGCTTCTCAGGTCCCAGGTTCAATTCCTGCCTGTTGGTGTTGCATATTCATTGTGGCATTTGAGAATTCTTCACTTTGCAACTCTTTAGTCCCTAACTTTGTATTTCTTATTTTTTATTCATTTATAGATGAAAGCAGTCGTAACTAGCTTTAAACAAAAATTTTTGTTTGCAAATACAGGTTGAACTTCTCTAATCCGGACTTCCCTAGTCTGCTAGTCTGGTCTGCTTTGGGGCTGGACCACTCACTAGGAAATATTGGGAGGCTGGGGTCAGGAGTATTGCAGGATTAGGGAAAAGCAGAGCTCGGTGAGATGGGGGAGCAGAGACCCAGTGCACCTGGGACCAGAAGCAGAGCCCCAGCCCCATAGGGGCTGGCAATGGGGGGTTGGCAGCTGGAAGCAGATCTCTGGCTTTCCAGAGACCGACAGCAAAGCTCTGGGTGGTGATGGGGAGCCCCAGCAGCCTGGGGGCCAGCACCAGAGCCCTGGCACCCCTGAGGAGGGGAAGGGCCAGGGGCCAAAGGCCAGGAGTGGAAGGAGCAGCATTGACCTCCTCTGGTCCATCAAATTCCCTAGTCTGGGACCTATCAGGTCCCAAGGGTGCCAGACCAGGGAGTTTCAACCTGTGTAAAAATGTGCTAAGATACTGGAAAGGCAAAGACAAACTATGTCCTTAAACAGAATGGTGGTAACTCATTATGGATCCTCTGTCTGGAATGGTGCCTGTACAGATTACAAATTGAAAACTGTAAGAGAGAGAACCTTTCATCATGACAAAGGACTGGCAGATTCTATCCCACACCAAATAACGCAGGAAATGCTATACCAATTGTATTATTTGTGCTAACGTGTAACACCATCGCACTAACCCTAGCAAATTTTGTGCTTTAGATATTTCACTTGTAAATACCAATGAGTCAATATTTAAGCTGGAAAAAAAGCACATAACTAGTTGTGCCTTATTTCTTAACACTTGACTTGAAATTAATATTTTGATTTTAATAGCAGCTAGCAGATGAACTTCAATCTGAGCCTAAGTCTGTGCTTACAGTGGTGTATAGAGTGCAGGCACTACACATGTAGCCACCTGTCACAGTTAAAGGCAGGCTGTCTCCCCACTTGTCAATACAATGTGCAACTACACAGAGCAGTGAATGGCTTCAGCAGAGGGGAAAGGTTCTGGCAGCTGCCTTGAAGCCTTTTGCTAAGGCAAGAAAAGGCTTAGATAGAGAGAACTTTCCCTGCAACCTACTTCTCCCCCTGCTGGAGCTTTTGCCTCCTGCCTCCTCCCCTCCAGACTTTTTTCTGCTGCTAGAGCCTTTCATTTTGGCAGGCAAAGACTCCAGCACTGAGGCACTACACTGCTATTTTTAGACTTGGGAGGCATTGCTTGGCATGTAGAGAGCCACATAGTGCATATACCTATAGGTTTTGGGTCGGTAGGACACTTTTACTCTACTCACCTACAGTGGCGGCCTGTCAATACAGGCGAACTAGGCAGTTGCCTAGGGCGCCAAGATAAATGGCCGTTGAGGGCTTTGGAGGCGGGGGCGCCGATCGCACGTTTCGCCTAGGGCGCCAGTTGCCGGCAGCTCGTCTAGGGCCGCTCCTGTTCACCTAAGCTGTGCCTGACTGCCTACACTGCTATTGTACCCATGACAGCTGGGCATGCACTATCAATAGTCTACATGCTGCCAACTTTATAAATATACCTTTTGTAACTATACATATCCTATGCAGTTTGTTATAGATAGGGACTAAAAAGCATCACGGACTGTGAAACCTGGTCTCCCACCATGAAATCAGGTCATTTGTGTGCTTTTACCTTACACTCTATAAATTTAACAGAGGAGATGGGTGTTCCTCTAATTGGGGGTCCTGACCCACAAGGGCATTGAAGGGGGATCTCAAAGTTATTTGGGGAGGGGTTTTGTGAGATTGCCACCCTTACTTCTGAGCTGCCTTCAGAGCTGGGCAGCTGGAGAGCAGTGGCTGGCAGCCAGAAGCCAAGCTCTAGAAGTAGAACAACTGTCAGCAGCAGCAGCATAAAAGGATGAGTGGTAGGCTGCTGCCTGCAGAGCTGGGTTATATAAAAAGTAAACTGGTGGCAGAGCCCTATGTACTATATAGTAAGCTCGACCTCAATTCTCCTGCAAAGCTCCCTTAATTCTGCAACATTCCAGTGCAGCAGACCAGGGATTTATCTGCAGCTTTAACTAAAAAAAGAGGAAGTATTTATTGGATCAAATATAAAAGCAAATAATACAATATCTGCAGTCATCTGAAGTAACACCTTACTGAGAATAGGAATAATTAGAAAGTATGATGCGGCTTAATCCTCATCACCTGCAAGGCAAGGCAAAGAATTTTAGCTATTAGTCATTGTCATGGCTCCTTCCCCACTCTGGCATGATAAATGCAGAAGTGGGGGCCAGCAAGTGTACCCCAAAGCCTTATCTACCAGGCTTTGGTATCAAACTTCCCCCAAAATCTTAAAAACCTATATTTTGGGAATAAAACTTCTGCTGCCACCACCCAAATATTAATAACGAGATTAGGGGAAAGATCATTTGGGAAATCTCACCCCTATTATAAAAATCAGGCACACAATTAACCAATGCCAGGTTAATAAAAAGAAAGAAGAAAACTTTTATTATTACAACAATATTCCTGTTGCAAGCATAAGGATCAGATGGAAAGGTAACAAAATATACTCATGGAGGAATTACACCATGGGCTAGAACTTAGTTAAAAAGAAAAGCCAAACATCTCTTAAGCAGTGCCAGATATCAGATCTCATACCCAACCCTTAAAACAATAAAGCCTAAGGAAACTACCTAAACTTTACCCTACTTACAGAAAGTGAAGAATTGTTTCTTGGAGAGGGGGAGAGAGAGACATGCTTGTCCCTCCCTGTAGCTGCAGAGGACTCCCAGAGACAAAGGGGGGAAAAACCCAAATTCCTTTGTCCCAGTTTGAAAGTCCTACCTACATTCCTATTGGCCACTCCACCTGGCTAGGTGTAGTTAACCCCTTAATCCCCAGGCTGCTGGCTAACCCTCATAATCATGACAGTCATGTTCTGTACCTGGCGAGTGAGACACTAATTGCCTCCTGTCCAGAGGAGGTGGAGGTAGGCCTTATAAGAAACTGGGTGAGTGCAGTTATGGGGAGACAGGCTTTACAGTAGTGTTTAAGCAAGCTGGCAAGAGAGAGATGGAATGCTATGGGAGCAAGCTAGATTCCCGCAGTGGAAGCCCTCAGGCAGAGCCATGAAGGGACCTCTAGTGAGGCCTGACAGGGGCTGAATGACTATCAGTTTGAAAATCTGGTTGGATTCTGTTTGACTTTGTGTTACCCAAAAAGGGGCTTTTTATTTAACCTGGCTGGGGTGCCAAGCCCCAGAGCACTAAGAGAGGGAATTGGGTAAAAAAAAAAAAAAAATGAGTCTGAGGGCATGCCAAAGGTGAGGGTTTTCTGGCCAGGCACTTAGGTGTGGTCTAGAGAGGAGGGTGAGTACTCATGCTAAAATACTAGTCTGCGTAAGTAAAAATTATAATCTGACCCTTCAGTGTTAATGTATTTCAGCTGTGATTCAGTTTACTGGTTTGCTTCTG
The DNA here is from genome assembly GCA_019425775.1 of Rafetus swinhoei. NCBI lineage: Eukaryota > Metazoa > Chordata > Testudines > Trionychidae > Rafetus > Rafetus swinhoei. The sequence continues at coordinate 162,495,979 of CM033437.1, forward strand.
GATTTTTCTTTTGTGAACCAAGAATCAGGATCATATTAGGTCTTCAGTGTATTTCTGTTTACAGTATGTGGCCAAAAAGATAAACTGTATCTGTGTGTTTCAGGTAAAGTCATCTTAGTTAAGTAAGAGCCATCAGTGATGATCTCTTTCATAATTAATATTCTTCTGTGGCTCCTCAGGAGAACAACATTCATAGGAATGCCAAAAGAGAATTAAGTGTCTTAACATTGATTCTACTCTATTTGAACCACAGTGTTCTGCTGAAAGGCAGCTCTGCAGAGCAGCCTGCTTTCACAGCTGTGAGACTGAACGGTGTCTGTCTTGAAAAGTGGTTTTTAATATTAGAATTTACAGCAAACCAGCCTGATGTTCTCTGGTGTTGACATGTGGCTGCCAGACTGTTTAATTTCTTTAAAATCTGATATGTGTTATGAAAATGCATGAGTGTTGAATAAAAACCGTATCTTAGTAATATGACCACCTGTACAATATCCTAATCTTAAAATAGAGAATGTAAGATCCTCTGTACGTTTACTTATAGCAGATGTTAAATCTTTGTGTTCTACACATTTACACACTGGGAAACTGATATTAAACATGACCCTACAAAAATAACTCAAAGCACACTTATTTCAAAGAATTGGAACTTTGTATGGGGAAGCAAATACAGGAAACTATCTATTGTTCTGGTTGTTTCTTAAAAGTTTGCTCACAATGGGATGGGGTGTTTCAATCATTACTGTTGTTGGGCAGAAGTATTTTAAGGTTTATTAGAGGTCTGTGTCCCCTGCTTGCTATGCTCACCATGCCGAGGGTGGGGGAAAGCAATGCTGTCTTTTTTTTTTTCTCCTCCTCCCCCCCCAGCCACTGGGGAGGGCCAGGCTTTTGCTCTGGCAGCCCAGGCCCCTTCTCCTTTCTTCCCCCCCGCCCCCACCATTGTGCCAGCCTGGACCCCTTTTCTTTGCACCCCATGTGGCCTAACCCACCCCCTTCTCCCAAGTGAGGCTGTGCTAGGCCAGGCCTGGCCCTGCCCTGGTGACCGGGGAAGGCCAGGCTGTGGTGCCCCAGCCCAGCTCTCCACATGGCTGCCAGAGCAGTCTGGATTGAGAGTGGGTGGGGCTGGTGGTGGAGCTTTACCCTCTCATGCCTACTCCCCAGCCTGTGGACACTGTGATGTGTGATGTCATCCCACATGGGGGAAAAAATGTTTCTATATATCTAAGAGAGAGAGACACGATAAAAGCCCCTATTTTTGTTTTGGCAACTCTTTTCAGCTGTTTCTAGCCTGGATTTTTTTCTGTGCTGATCCCCTCTGACAATAAAGGAAAGAGCCCCATGCACTACCCTGGAGTGTCAAATTCTTTCTGAAGTGAGGGTAATGTACCCTTTCAGTCAGTCTGGAAGTTGGAAATGGAAAGTTTGTGGGCAAGCACATTTTCTGCTACATTCTGCAATCAAATGAGACTGCTTTTTAGCTAGTGAAGCTAAATGCTACAATTTAAGAAATTGTTTAAAAAAGTAAATGCATTTATGCAAATTTCCTCAAAAGGATGAACCACAACAGCTTTGTGGTTAGCACTGTTAAGATTTTTTTTTTCTTTAAAATGAGCTGAACTTCTACTATTAAAACTGAGATTCTCATGTAAGCACATGATTCCCGGCATGTGGGCTTTACAAAAATCACCAAATATCCCAAGCTTTGCAATAAAACCATGAATTGCTCTGCCCCTCTTTTTCACATGCATTGGAGGGGGGATATTTTATCTCCCTTCTTCCCTCTGTTAGGAAATACACTCTCCACATGCTTTTTTTGTCACCCCTTTGGGGAAAATTCCATCACCCACTTTTTTTTTTCCTTCCCCTCTTCTGAAGTAAATTCTTTCCTCCCTCCCAACTCCTCCCTCTTCCTCCCCCCCAGCAGTTTCTAGAATCCTTTTTCTTTATCCATTTTGGCTACGTCTGCACTACGAGTTTTCTCGGCAAAATATCTGCTAATGAGGGACTCATTAGCATGAGTCGTGATCTCATTTGCATATTTCTGCCAATCTGGTTTGCACTGGGTTTTTTGGGCAAAAACAAGCAGTGTGGACGTTTTCTTTTTGCGCAAAAACCTCTTTTTCCACAAGATTGGTGGAACCTCCTTTTTTGGGGCATAAGGAGTTTGTGGAACAAGGGGGTTTTGCGCAAAAAGAAAACATCCACACTGCTTGTTTTTGCGCAAAACCCCGAGAGCAAAAACGGATTGGCAGAAAGTATGCAAATGAGATCATGACTCATACAAATGAGTCCCTCATTAGCATATTTTTTGCTGAGAAAACTCGTAGTGCAGACATAGCCTTTGTGTATTGTTCTAAGCATGGGTGAGGAAAGTACCATACCGAATGAACCTTCCTCCTTTGTGTGATGCTGTGGAGTTCAACAGTAGCCACAAAGGGGGTGGGAGAATAGAAACCCAGTCCTGCAAGCACTTGTTGAATCAAGGAGTGCATCAGAAGGGGGATTGGAAAGTAGTCCCTGCTGAGCCATGGTAATAGTGATGACTTCTTAAAGAGCCACTTGTTGGCTGTTGTAGGGTGCTTGGTGGGCACCTAAATCCTATCAGGTGTGAGCTCTCTCCTTGGCTTCTGCTCTCTCCAACCCCTTAAGCTGTGGAGTGGGTCCCTTTTGAAGTGGACTGGGCAAACTCTGGGATGGAGAGGAGGGTCCTGGGATCATATCTCAGTCTATGGGCCACACGTTTGACACCCCTGCTCTGGGCCACATGTTTGACACCCCTGTATGTATACGTAATCTGCACACCCACTTCTTCAGCTCATCTGGCTGGAGAGAGCAGGAGCCAAGGAGAGAGCTGACACCTGATAGGATTTAGGTGTCTGCCAATCACCCTGCCATCATCTGAAGAAGTAGGTTTCGCCCACGAAAGCTCATGATTATATATTTGTTAGTCTCTAAGGGTATGTCTACACTTGCACCCTAGTTCAAATTAGGGATGCAGATGCAGGCATTCGAAATAATCAATAAAGCAGGGATTTAAATATCCCGTGCTTCATTAGCATGATCTCGCCAGCGCGTTACTCCGATCAACAGCTGTTTCGAAAGTGAAAGTGCGCACTGGGACGTGTTAGTTCGAACCAAACCCCTTGGTTCGAACTAACGTTACTCCTCATTTTTTCAAAGCTTTTTATTAACGTATTTGCAGATGTATTTCCTTTATAATGGTTGTACTTTTCCCAATTAAAAAACAACAACTTTGAGACAAGGTGTCACGGGTTGCCCCGGTTAGTCTGTCGCCGGACGGGCCACCGGCTGTGATTGCCCTCCTGTTCCCACTCCGCTTACAGCAGGAGGGAGGGGAAGGGGGTCCGGGCCCACCTCGCTCCGGACCCGACCCAGGGCCCTAAGGTGAGGTCAATGTCCTCATGCAGCGGGGTATCTAACCCCAAACCCCGCTCTCGGGTTCCGCGGCCCCGCCCTGGGCCACTTCTTCCTCTCCCGTGGACAGAGTCTCTACCCTCCAGGTTCCTTCTCCCGGGGGTTCCTTACCCGGTCAGGCCGTCCCTGGCCGCCTCCGTTCCTCTGCCCTTCCTCCTGCCTCCCCTCCCCCGCCCTCCTTTGAATCCCCCGCCGCAGGCCGCCTGCCCCGCCTCCGCGCCACGTCCTCGGCGTCCGGAGGCCCCGCCCTCGACGCGGAGACATCAATGACGTCATCCGCTGGCGCCCCGGCTTGTCCTCCCCGGCCTTCCACGCCCACGTCGGCCATGCCGGCGTTGCTGCCGGCCGGCCGTGTCTCCGGGCTTCCCCCCTGAGCTCCGGGACCGGCTGGAGTGCGGGGCGCGGCCGTGCCGGGCGCTGCCCCGTCACACACCTCCCCCCTCAGACTCTCCCCTATACTTGCCGCCCCTTCGCCCACTCGTTCCGATATTCGGGACAAATTGTCAGCGTTTGCATTAGCGGTACCAGGCCGGTGTTTTATTTCGAACTTATATGGTTGGAGGCTCAGGTACCAGCGTAGTATCCTGGGGTTCGTTTCCTTCATCGTGCGGATCCATTGGAGGGGCGCGTGGTCCGTCACCAGCGTGAACCTGTCCCCTAGGAGAAAGTACCGGAGAGCATCAATGGCCCATTTCACTGCTAGGGCTTCCTTTTCAATAGTCGCGTACCCTTTTTCTCTGGGGAAGAGTTTCCTGCTCAAGTATAAGATAGGGTGTTCTTCCCCCCCTTCCTCCCGGGCCAACACGGCCCCCACCCCTGTCTCTGAGGCGTCTGTCTGCAAAATGAAAGGTTTTCTAAAATCAGGTTGTGACAGTACTGGGGGCGGTTACAAGCCGCTGCTTGAGCTGCTTAAAGGCTTCTTCACAAGGCTGTGTCCATCTTACTCTCTGGGGTTGTTCCTTGCGCGTAAGGTCCGTGAGAGGCGCAGCTAGTGATGCAAAATTTGCCACGAACCTTCTATAGTATCCCGCCAACCCTAAGAACTGTCATTACTTGCCTGTCGTACTTGCCTTCGCACGAGGCGGGGTAATCCCGCACCGCCCATACCTTGTCCACCAGTGGTTTAAGTTGTCCTCGGCCTACCGTGTACCCTAGGTAAGACACTTCGGATTTTCCGAACTGGCATTTCTTGGGGTTCGCCGTCAATCCGGCTTCTCGGAGCGCTCCGAGTACCGCCGCGATGTGCCGCAGGTGTTGGTCCCAAGTTCCGCTGAAGATGATGATGTCATCTATGTAAGCTGCGGCGTATTCTTGGTGCTCCCTCAGCACTCGGTTCATCAGCCTCTGAAAGGTCGTGGCTGCTCCATGCAGGCCAAAAGGCATTTTAGTAAACTGGTATAGGCCGAACGGAGTCGCGAAGGCTGTCTTGGCTTGGGCTTCGGGGGCTAGCGGGATCTGCCAGTACCCTTTGGTTAGGTCTATAGTGGACAGGTATCCGGCTCGCCCCACCCGCTCTAATAATTCATCTATCCGGGCATCGGATATGCGTAAAGCGGATATAGCGTTGACTTTCCGGAAGTCTATACAGAACCGGGTTGACCCGTCGGTTTTTGGGACTAGCACGATCGGGCTCCTCCAATCGCTATGGGACTCTTCTATCACCCCCCACTCCTGCATCGCCTTCAACTCCTGTTTTACCGTGTCCCAGAGTTTACGGGGAAGGGGGCGTAAACTGTCCCATATTACCTTCCCCGGTTCGGTTGTGATCTCATGGTACGTCACTGTTGTCTGCCCCGGGCGACTAGTCAACACGTGCTGAAATTGTTGTAACACCTGGTTTAGTTGACTTTTCTGCTCTTCGGATAATTCCTCCCCTATGCGGGCCCCCTCCGGCCCTATCTCGGGTCCCCATGGCCCGAACTCTATGTCGGTGGCCCGTGGTTCGATTAGGAGGGCGTCCCGGGGTTTCCACCTTTTCAAGAGATTTACATGGTATATCTGCGTTTCCTTCTGAGCCTTATTTATCAGGACTTCATAGTCCACGGGCCCCACTTTCCGGGTCACCCTAAAGGGCCCTTGCCACCGAGCCATCAGTTTGGAATCCCCCTCGGGGAGCAGCAACAATACCTGGTCCCCGGGCGCGAAGGTACGGGCCTCGGCCCCTTGGTCATGTCGGGCTCGCTGCCCTTCTTGGGCCCGGAGGAGATTGTCTTTCGCCCACCCGGCCAGGGCCCCAGGTTTCGGCCGCAGGTTCTCCACGTAACGGGCGGTTCCCAAGGCTGGGGAGGTTTGTGCCTCCCATCCTTCCTTTACCAGGTCCAGGATCCCCCGGGGGCGTCTCCCATACATCAGTTCAAAGGGGGAATATCCTAGGAAGCCTGCGGCACTTCCCGGACGGCGAACATCAGGGCCGGGAGTAACTTGTCCCACCTCGGGATCCCTGGTCGCGAACTGGCGTAGCATACCTTTCAGCGCTCGGTTAAACTGCTTCCACGAGCCCATCGGTCTGGGGTGATACACGGAGGTCCGGATCTTTCTTATTTGGAGCATTTTACACAATTCCGTCATCACCTTGGAGGTCAGGTTCGGCCCCTGGTCCGTTAGCAGCTCCTTCAGCAGCCCCACTCGCGAGAATATTTTTACTAGTTCTTCCGCGATCGCTTGGGCTGTGGTCTTCCTCAGCGGGACCGCCTCGGGGTACCTAGTTGCATAGTCTACAAGAACTAAAATGTGAGTGTGGCCTCGGCTGGACTTCTCGAGGGGTCCTACCAGATCAAGCGCCACCCTTTCGAACGGGGTTCCCACGACTGGCAGGGGGATGAGGGGTGCGGGTGGGACTCGGTGCGATGACGTCTTTTGACACTGGGCACAGGAGTCGCAGAAGTCTTTGATCTCGCGGTAAATGCCGGGCCAGAAAAACCTTTGCAAGATCCGCTGTTGGGTTTTCTCCGCCCCCAAATGGCCCGCCCAAGTGTGGTCGTGCGCCAACTCCAACACCTTCCACCGGTATGGCTGGGGTACCAACAATTGGCATAGCTCCCCATCCCCCCCGGCCCCCGGTACCACTCGGTATAGTCGGTCCGCGCGCACTTCAAACCGGGGCCCCTGTGGCTGGGCCCTAGCTCCCTCTGGCTGTGCCCCATTTCCGTCTTGTACCTGCGCCCAGGCGTGTTGGAGCGTGGGGTCTTCCCGCTGCAGGGTGAGGAAGTCCCCCTCGCCCATCTCCAGGCGCAGGGTATCCCCCGGGTTGGTCCGGTCCGGGTTCGTCGGGCCGCCTGGCCCCCCTACCTGTTCCCCATGGGCCGCTAAACTGGGCTGCTTTAGTGTTTGCCTCCGTGGCCCCTCCTGCGCCTCTCCCCAGCCCCGTAGCAGCCGGGCCAGACCTACCCAGTTCCGGCCGAGCAGGACGGGGTAGGCTAGCCGAGGGGCGATCGCCACCTCACACCTCCCCTCTTGCTCTCCGTCCTGGATTGTCACCCACGTTATGGGGTAGGCGTGTACGTCCCCATGAACGCACCGCATAAAAATCGGGGGACCCCTTGGCTTCGCGGGACGGATCAGGTCTGTCCGTACCAGGGTTTGCCCGCACCCTGAGTCTAGTACCGCCGCTACCCGCCGGCCATTGATCTGTACCTCTCGCACGATCTGCCCGTCTCTCCCCCTCGATAGGATTACCTTTCCCGGCCTGCCCTGGCCGAACGTGCAATCCATCATGGGGCAGTCCTTCTTGAAATGGCCCTCCTGGCCGCATTGATAGCAGGCGCCTCGGACTCCTTCCTCGGCTCTGGGGTTCGCTCCCGGCACTCGGGCGGTTCCCCCGGTCTCCTCTGGCCGGCTCCACCTGGGTGCTAGTCTCCTCTCTGGGGCGGAGCCAGGCGGGACCCTCCTCCCGTAGCCTAGCTGTCCCATCACCCCGGTTGGCGGGGGGGTCTCCTCCGCCCCCTTCTTACTTTCTTTCGGAGCCGTCGCCGGCTTCTTACCGGCTTCCTCCTCGGCGGCGAGGAAGCGCTCCAAAAGGCTCACTGCTTCCTCCAGTGACTCAGGCAAGTGGCGCCGTACCCACTGCTGTCCTTCCGTGGGTAGTATCCGAAGGTACTGCTCCAGGATGACGGCTTCCGCCACTTGGGTTCCTGACTTCCCCTCGGGTTCCAACCACCGCATCCCGGCTTCCCTCACCCTCTGAGCCACGGTGCGGGGGCGCTCCTGCGGATCGTATCGCGACTCTCGGAACCGCCGGCGGTGCATTTCGGGGGAGACTCCAATCTGGTCCAGGATAGCCTCCTTCACCTTGTAATAGCACAGAGCATCCCTAGCGGACATCCCCCGGTAGGCTATTTGCGCCGGTCCGGACAGGTAAGGGGCGAGGAGGGTAGCCCAGTGGTCCTGGGGCCATCGAGCAGCGGTGGCCACTCGCTCGAAAGTCACTAGAAATGCTTCGGGGTCGTCTTCGGGTCCCAGTTTCGTGAGGCGAATCGGGAGCTGGGTTCCCACGACCGTTCCTTCCTCCCCCGTGCCGGGGTAGGCGCTCCCTCCGACGACCGGTGCCGTCTCTCGGAGCTCCTGCACCATCTGTGCTTGTTGTTCCTGGAACTTCGTCAGTATCTGCTCCAGGACCTGTGTTTGTTGGTGCTGCTGCTGTTTCTGGTTCTCCACCAGCCATTCCAGCACTTTCGTGACCTCCATTTTCCCTTGGAGATCAAGTACACGTTAATGAGGGGAATTCAAGTCTCTCCCTCTTTCTTACCAACCCCTTCTACCTACGGGGTTCGGGATGTACCCACGTTCTCCACCACGTGTCACGGGTTGCCCCGGTTAGTCTGTCGCCGGATGGGCCACCGGCTGTGATTGCCCTCCTGTTCCCACTCTGCTTACAGCAGGAGGGAGGGGAAGGGGGTCCGGGCCCCGACCCAGGGCCCTAAGGTGAGGTCAATGTCCTCATGCAGCGGGGGTATCTAACCCCAAACCCCGCTCTCGGGTTCCGCGGCCCGCCTGGGCCACTTCTTCCTCTCCCGTGGACAGAGTCTCTACCCTCCAGGTTCCTTCTCCCGGGGGTTCCTTACCCGGTCAGGCCGTCCCTGGCCGCCTCCGTTCCTCTGCCCTTCCTCCTGCCTCCCCTCCCCGCCTCCTTTGAATCCCCCGCCGCAGGCCGTCTGCCCCGCCTCCGCGCCACGTCCTCGGCGTCCGGAGGCCCCGCCCTCGACGCGGAGACGTCAATGACGTCATCCGCCGGCGCCCTGGCTTGTCCTCCCCGGCCTTCCACGCCCGTGTCGGCCATGCCGGCGTTGCTGCCGGCCGGCCGTGTCTCCGGGCTTCCCCCCTGAGCTCCGGGACCGGCTGGAGTGCGGGGAGCGGCCGTGCCGGGCGCTGCCCCGTCACACAAGGACTAATTCATAAGCACATAACATAAGAACATAAGAATGGCCGTACTGGGTCAGACCAAAGATCCATCTAGCCCAGTAGCCTGTCTGCCAACAGTGGCCAGCGCCAAGTGCCCCGGAGGGGGTGGACCGAAGACAATGATCAAGCGATTTGTCTCGTGCCATCCATCTCCAGCCTCTGACAAACAGAGGCTAAGGATGCCATTCCTACCCCCTGGCTAATAGCCTTTTATGGACCTAACCTCCATGAATTTATCTAGTTTCTCTTTAAACTCTGTTATAGTTCTAGCCTTCACAGCCTCCTCTGACAAGGAGTTCCACAGGTTGACTATGCGCTGTGTGAAGAAGAACTTCTTCCTGTCTTGCTAAGGTACCTCTCTGTTCAGAGAGGTTGTACTGGCACAGCTAGGTCACCATAGCTATGCTGGCACAACCCTGTTGTACAGATTAAACCTACACCAATAGGATGGGCCTTTCCATCAATGTAGGACATCAGTCCCTGAATGATAGTAACTATGTCACCAGAAGCATTCTTCCATTGATATGGCTGTATGTGCACTTGGGACTATGTCATCATAGCAATACTGGTCATAATGTGGTGTTTAACACCCCAGAGCTAGCCTAATAACCTTATAAGCCAGGAAATTTTAAAATTAAAATGACTGTAGTGGTTGTACATATAATTATTGTACATAGTCATCCCATGAAATCACATGGTCTGAATTAAACTTTGTAAGGCCCTCAGATATGTAGCAGGTCTACAGTGAATGTTGGTTCAAGATAGATGATGGGGATTTTATCTGTTTTTCAACCACCCTAAGCACTTAATGTATCTCTAACAAAGTCTGTCTTGCAAATCATCTAATCGAAATCCTTTCTCCAAATAACTTTAGGTACAGATGTATTAGCAAAGAAGTTTCATAACATGGTCATGTTTTTTAATCATATGACAATTACCCCACCCCATTGTCATCCTTGGTGTAATTCCATAAAACCCAAAGAGATCTGGGCTTTACCATCCTTTTGACAGTTTCTGGTCATGAAACTGATGCCCTTGTTTGGGAGCCCAGAACCATAAGCCATTGTAAGCTCCCAGCTTAGCAAGAGAGAGCTGTGATGGAGCATGAAGTGTCAGACAGTTCCCTGCCACACCAGTCTGCTTTGCCAGAAACTACTTGAGATTTGGCCAGTCTAAACCTTTACTTGCAGGTAACGTTCAGGGAACCCCAGAGATGTCTCTGCAGTGTCCAGTTCCTTTCTCCAAACACTCACAGAAACTATTAAGTCTGCTGACTCCAAAGAGACTGCACACAGAGGGTACATCTACACAGCAGCGCAATTTGGGATAACGTCTGTTCTCCTGAAATAGCATCTTAATAACATGCCCATTATTTCAAAATACATTCCGGCATCTTAATCCAGCTTCCTGTAAATCTTTTTGCACGAGGAATAAGGAAGACACAGGAATAATGCTCTATTTCAAAATTTGGCGCTGTCTACACAGCGCCAAATTTTGAAATAGGCTATCTTGAAATAAGCTACATAATTTTCATAGCTCAAATTGTGTACCTTATTTCAAGCTGTGCCCGACTGTGTAGACATACCCAGACACATTAGCTTGTTAGCCAAGCTGAGGACAGACTCTTTACTGTGATACACAGCACTGAGATGGTTTATTAATAAATGTACTTTTAGTTTTACCATAAAGAACATAGACGTATGTGATACTAGTCAAGAAAAAATTGGACCACTATGGTTACAAACAGAACAATCTTTCTAGTGTCTAAAGCTAACTTCAGTAAGTTATCATCTCCATCTTAGCAGCTTTCTTACTTGCATCAAATTCAGCATCTTCATCCTGGGAGGCAGCAGACTTCACTGTTCACTGAATCAAACCTCTTTGTTCCCTAAGGGATTCTCTCATCTTCTTTCTTTGGTCTGTAAAAATTTGCTATGTATTCTTTTGGAGTGAATATCCCAGAGAGAGTTCTTCCCAGCTGACCCGCAGATGCCATGCCATCTTCTTCATCCTCTGGTCTATTTGATTTTTTGAATCACTTTGTTTACCTTAGATGCAAATGAAGTTGTCTTTTGCTTGTAATCAGTGCAGACCAGTAAATCCCCATCCCTTTGTCTAGGGAAGGCTTGTTTATCAACTACATTATCAACTATTTTAAAAAATATATATTTAAAATGTATTTCCAGCATACATCCATCCTTCATGCAGTGATAGTCATTATCAGCATGCCACTGGTTTTTACATGACACTTTACAAAATATTAACTAAATATTTTAACAGTGTTGTGCTTTCTGCCAATTGGCATGCATGGGCTCCCAGGGTCACGGAAACTAAGTTAATTATGTCCTCACTATAGAAACAGTCATGAAGTTTCACTGAGTTCAGGTTCATGAAGGAAGAATTAAATAGTATGTTGGGAAGAGAGTTTAGTTCAGGATGTTAATAACCAACAGCTAAAGAAAGAACTTTAGTGTTGACTGTGTGTCACACATGCACTCAGTTTGCCAAGAAGGCATCTCAGTTGTCCTCCCCAGAATCTTGTTCACAGTGTAGTAGAATCTACCCATTGTTGATCTTGATGGAATATGAAATGTAGTAAACAAAAGCAAACGATCCTTGCAGATTAAGGGGCCCAAAGTGCAAGCTTTCATTCAGAAATAAGCAGTGCATTGGCTTCAGTGGAATTACTCGTGTGTAAGGATTTACAGTTGCGGCTTAGCTTCCCTTAGGAAGTCATCTCCACAACAGCCTTTCCAGATCAATGAAACACTGTTCAACATTCCAGGCTTTCCTGACAGGTAAGGAGCAGAGGATTTTGACAACTTGCTTTAAAAACCCTCTCTGGTTTCTTAAAATTCTTCTATAAGATGTTTAAATAACACTGGTTCTGGTCTTTGGGCTCTCATGTTCTTAATTATGGCCACATGCTGCACTGAGTTTTATGCAGCCTACCTCTTCGCAAGCTAAGCAGTTGGTTTATATACATATGGCAAAGGAAAAATGGCACAGGGGGTTAGCAAAAGCATTGTATTTCCCAGCTGCATAATGAGAAAATCTGCTGTCCAGTTCTGTGTAACATAGTCTGAGGGTCTCTGGTACATTGCATATAACACTGGAGGGAAGGAATCAGGGGGCATGAGAGAGTAACAAACATGCTTTTTGGACAAACATCTCTGGAAATGTTGCCACAATTATCTACTGTAAAGCCCCAAACAATACTCCATATATGTCATCTATAATGGTAATTAAAAGTATTATTTTCCTGAGATAGCACCTGTGATGAAGTCCACTGAGGTAAATGTGTGAGCTATTGATTTCAATAGACTGTAGATCAGCCACTTAGCGCCTCAATCATACTTGACTTCATTTTTTATCTTTAATCATGGAAGATATTTTACCTCCAGCTGCCATTAATGAATTGTAGAAGACACGAGTGTAATCTACAGAATGATATATGGTTGCATATGAAATAATAATTCTCAAAACTTGGCTTATCAAAAGCAACCAAACAAGCAAGCAAGCTGATTCTTGTACCTAAAAAATAAAAGCCACCAAAATTTTTCCCCTAATGCCCACAACGAAGACCTATGAAGATGCGTTTTAATTGCTATTTCAAGCTTTTGCATAGTTTTATGCTCATAATATTCAGTTACTAGATTACGCTTTTAAAATGTAATGGGAAAATGAGAATCTTATATTTAAAATAATGTAGCATCTCCTTGAGTTTTATTTCTCTGAGGCTTTGTCTCCATTACAAAATCTTACTGTCCTAGAACATGAACATAAAGAGCAAATTAGCTACTGTGATGCGGATTTCAAATTTACAGTAAGTGTAGACAAGGACAAGCTGTGGCCAGCTAAGAAATACCAATTTCAGAAAATACCTTTAATTGCAACACTTCAGAGTTTATTAGCAGTTCAAAATGTTACGTACCTATATGATTTTTGAAGTTGCTGGTTGAGTAAAATTATCAGTGTTCCCTCATCTTGAATTCTTCTTTCCTTCTGTGAGTGTGTGAAAAGGTCCCTCCAGTCCGGGCCTCTAATCACTGGCCCCTACAGGGCTATTCCCCTATCGGCTGCTGCTGCTCCCATTACCTCAGATAAGGCGCTTTGGAGGAGGGGAAGGGGGACTCGGGCCTACCCTCTCTCCGAGTCCCGACCCAGGGCCCTAAGGTCGAGGGAGCATCATGGCTCCCACGTGTGACCTGACTGGTGGGGCGTACCCCCTTAACTCACCAGTCTGTGGGCTTACCACCCTAACCCTACCCTGGGCCGCTTCCTCCCCTTCTTGGCTCACCCGGTGCCACCTCTGCTGGGCGTTCTCCCTCTGGCCTCTGAGCCTCGCCACGCCCCCTCTTATCCGGACTCGCTCTCTCCCCACACGCTTCTGGTCCCACTCCCTTTCTAAGTCCTCCTTTCCTCCTTTCCCTATTCTCTTCCTCTCCCATCACATCTTCCACCCCCCTCTCCTATCTCCTCCCTTCCTCCTTTTATCCGCCCGTCCTCCGCCCCAAGACACCCTGTGATGCCTCTATTGACGTCACCTGACCCACGGCCGGTGGGTGACATCATGCGTCGTCCAGCCATGCCCTCCTGCACGGTCTCAGAAGCGCCGCCACTTACAGCTGGAGTGGCGTCCGGTTGCCCAGCAACCCCAGGCCAACTGGTCTGTGGTGTGGCACTGCCGCAGGAGGTGATGGTCGGCGCCCCGCCATGTCCTGTGGCTCATCCCCCGACAGGGGAGGGAGAGCTGCAAGTGCGGGGCTCTGCCGCCCTGTCACAGGGTGTTAGAATTTATCTCTTTTTAAATGTCATATTGTCTGTTGACTTTGTTTTTAGCAGTTTTTTAAAATCACAAATGAAAGATGACAGTCTTCACTGTTTGACAGTTGATTCTGAAAGAAAGATGACACAATATTTATAGCTTTAAAACTGAGAATACACAACTAGGAAATTCTTAAAATGCAGGTTGTTTTAGTGTGAATCTGAAGGCTCATTCTATTGAAATGTTAGATTACAGATTCACCACAAGAGGGTAGTATTGTTTAGTATACATTTTGCCTACTCAGGCCTTTAATACAATGAGAGCATCATACTTCAGTGGTAAGCCTAACACATGATATTGTGGTGTTTACCGGTATGACAATCCCATGCAATTAGAAACCCAACAGTAATTCTGTATTTTGAGGCCTTTATAAATATTTATAACATGAACCGTGAGACTGCAATGTGAATCTTCCATTCTTCCTTATAGTTGTTTACAAGGATTCTGCCCATGAGGCCACGAATTTTATTAATCTCTGATTTTTGTGTGTGTGGAGTAGTGCGTCCTCTGTTAACATTATAGTCATTTAAGTACTTTGGGGAAGGGACTTATTCACTCATTTATTTTCATCAGATGCATCTGACAAAGTGAGATGTAGCCAACGAAAGCTTATGCCCAAATGAATTTGATAGTCTTTAAGGTACCACAGGAATCCATGTTGTTTTTGCTGAAACAGACTAAACCAGCTACCCCTCTGAAACTTGTTACATTTCCATGTGGATGTTCAGATTTTTATAAATGCGTATATTTTGAAAGTCTGGTTTTTTATACCAAATGTTTACAGATGGTCTAATCTATGTTGGACTAGCTACCATCTAGAATTAATGGTATCTGTGCAAATACAGATAATTACTAACATCATAATTCACTGTTATTTTGTAAAGTGCAGTTCTCATATTTGCATTTTCACTGTATGGCTCTTAAAAGCATTTCATCTAAACCTGCTGGTATGTTAGCTATTTTAGTTGTCAGTGTTATCCATCAGCATTTTGTTGTTTTGATTGGCACCAATTTTACAGGACTTTGCTTTTCCTGCTGCCATGGTACATATATTGTGCCATGTTTTTAGATACTGGCTGATTTCACCATATGGCTTCCATATGGGAACATGTTGCTCTTGTTAGGCACCTTAGAAGCAGCCTGTCAGCCAGGTCCCCACTCAGAAACAAATAAATTGTCTAGTGTCTACTGTATTTCCTTTCAGGCTGCACTCTCCACTTGAAACTTGGCCACATTTCAGAGCAATCAAAATCCAATCAGCAGTCGTGCGAATTCCATATGTTTTATTTCCAGACTATGCCATGGAGAGGAAGCTGAAACTATTTTCAATATATAACAATGTTCGGATGACATGCCACAGATCTCTTTACACGGTTTCCATTAACTAATATATATATATAAGCAAAAGCACCATTCACTAGAACAGAGCCACTCAAGTTTCATATAGAAAACTGTGGTCAGCCAAATATTACACATTAAATTAACTTTCCTGAAAAGCAGAGCACTTCTAATACAGAGTGATATGAATGTAAATTACAATTAGTCTGACATGTTGGAAGTATGGGAGAGTCCTCTGGGTCTAAGCCTCTGAACTTAAGCAAGTTTGACACACTAACTTTTTACAATAGTGCTTTTTAAGTAGCTAGCACTGTGAGTTTCCATCAACACATTCTGGTTGGTCTTTGGGTCTCTTTTTTTAAGCTCAGCAGCTTGTTTTAGTACAAGTCAGCCTGCCCTTCACAGGAAAAGGCAATGCCCATTTCACAGATTATTAGACTGAGGTGGAGAGAGCTATGTCCAGTACTTCAGAGAGGAATTAATTCCCTCTTCAAGTTAGTTTCATGGATTTTGTTCTCTCCACTGTGGATGTTGGGATCAAATAGGTTTGGTTTGCCTCAGAGGCTATGTCTAGACTGCAAGCCTCTTTCGAAAGAGGCTTTTTCGAAAAAGAGCGTCTAGACTACAACCAGTACTTTGGAAAAAGCAAGCCCCTTTTTTGAAAGAGAGCACCCAGGCAGTCTGGATGCTCTCTTTCGAAAAAGCCCAGTTTGCATTACATAGTGCCTTTTTTCGAAAGAGCCCTTTCGAAAAAAGTCATTCTTCCTCATAAAATGAGGTTTTCTGCAGTCGAAAAAAATGCCACATTCTTTCGATTTACTTTCGAAAGAATGCGGCAGCAGTCTAGATGCAGCGGAAGTTTTTCCGAAAACAAGCCACTTTTTTGGAAAAAACCCTGTAGTCTAGACATACCCAGAGTCATGAACTCAACAAGCTTTCAGAATACCCCGGTGATGGGGTGACCACCTTTTCAAGAGGCAAAAGCAGGATACATACAGGAGCCCTGCCTAGGGCGGAAGGCAGAGCTGGACTGTGGTAAGAGTTGCTCGCATAGCCCTGGACCTTTCATCTGCCCTGGAAAAGAAAAGTGCTTTGTGTCTGACCATGAGACCCAGCTAGATATATTTCAGTTTCTGAGGTAAGCAGTGGTGGAGCAACTGCTGCCACATCTGAGAAGGATTGGTAGGGGGATCTATGCAACTGCTTTCTAGGAAGAGTGCCTCTCTACGATGGTCATGTCAAACAGGATTGAGAGGAGGGACCAGGGTGGAGTTTT
Organism: Rafetus swinhoei; assembly: GCA_019425775.1. NCBI lineage: Eukaryota > Metazoa > Chordata > Testudines > Trionychidae > Rafetus > Rafetus swinhoei. The sequence continues at coordinate 162,512,250 of CM033437.1, forward strand.
GGGAGGGCGTGTGTGTGTGTGTGTGGCAGCAGCCATGCACATTGGGACACAGCTTGCTTTTCATCCTGTTCCCCAGACTATCAGGGAGTGAGGGCAAAGTATGTGCATTCCTCTACTTAGTCCTCTGCCTCCTCCCTTCACCAGCCAGGTGTGAGAGGCATGCATGGAATGCAAGTACTTTTCCCTCACTCCCTGATAGTCCAGGGAATGGGAGGAAAAGCAAGCCGCATCCCAGAGTGCACAGCTGCCGCCCTCCCCCCTCCCAAAACTCCACCCTTGGGGAGTGACCAGGAGGGCCTGTGTGTTTAGGGCCTTGAATTAGCTTAATCCGACCGTGATTAGAAGTACAGAAAGGCTGAGCAGCTGCTTAATCTCTGGCTAGGTCCTAGTGTAAACTATCCATATATACTTTTTACTGTGTAATGATAATGCTCGTTAGCTAGGAAGGGTAACACTCCAGCCAAAAGTGTTCACTTCTAACTACCATTAGATGGTGCTGTGTTCTGTAGATTTGAATAAGCTACACATTTTAAAACTGGTCTGTTAAAAGAAGCCTTTATGTTGTAGGTCTAGCTTTAGGCATCTGCTGATGGGTTTTTTCTTTTTGAAAATGATCCAAGTTGCCTAAAAAATTGGAAAATGATTTTTAAGAGATCCAATTTAAGCTTTTCTGTTTTGCAGCGTTCAAAATGGACCCATTCTTCATTTTCCATGATTTTATATTTTTACCAAAATTGTCACTGATACTATTTTGAATGTTTTGTTAACCAAAATGTGGAGTTTGGTAAATGATGATTTTCAGCGATTTTTGGTAAACATTTCACGAGAGAGAGCAGGAAAGGGGGAAAAAACAATATAAATTTTTGGGAAATATTTTATCTTTGAAAATGGCCATGTTTCAACAACAAAATAACTTAGAGTAAAAATTTTTGATTAACCTTTAGAATAAGAGACTTAAACAACCTGTCTTAAAACTTGTGCTAACCTAAGCTTAGTTGCGCATGCTTACAGAGATAGAAAGTAGCATGCATTAGCACTGGTTAATAGCTCTTAATGTGGGGCAGGAAATAGTTTTTTGCAAGGACTTGAACCTGGGTCTTCCGCATCCAAGGTGTGTGCCTTCATCTGGTATGTTATTAACTGCTCTGGTGTTTCCTTCTCTCATTTTGACTGGAAATTCCATAGAGGACCCTTTTGGATTCAATGGCTTTGCATTGCCTGCCAAAAACATCTGTTGTATTTACACAATTTCCAACCAGCTCTGTGTTTTAATCCTTACTCCTGCAAAACATCAGTTTTACAAAGAAGTGCATCCAGATAAACCACAAAGCTAATGTTTAAAAGTAATACTGATTTAAAATCCTCTATGCTTGAATCCAATCCTGTTCCACTGATATCAATGGGAATTTTGTGTTTGACCAAATATTGCTAAATTGTGTAGGTCCCATATTCATGTACCTTGAGTTATGTTTTATGTTTGCATCTACGTCCCACCTGCTCTCCAGCAGTGACACTTCAACCAAGGCTCTCAAGCTTCAAGTGGCTCATAATGTGACTTCTGCAACTCTTTGTGGCACAATATTAAAACAGTGATTTTTTAAAATTATGAACCAGTTGGGATGCTTTTATTATGTTATTAACCAACTATTAATCAACTATATTGATATAATCATATTTAGTCAGTTATTTTGTTGTGTGAATAATATTTATATATTTCCCCCGTTATACTGCTTATGTATGTTCCATTTACTATAGTATAATATACACAATGATTTCATACCACCATGACTCTTTTGGGGGAATTAATTTGGCTCCTGAACCACTGAGGTATGAGCATGACTGTTCTAACAGGGAATTTTCCCTTCTCAAATACTCAATGGATTACTGAATTAATATTAACACTTTATAACCCAAGAAAAGCTGTGATTGTGATTGTGATTGGGTAGCATTTATAGCTAATCTCCTACAGTAGACATGTGTAGGATACATATTGGTTTTAAAAATAGTGATTTAAAAAAACGAAAACCCAAACACTTGGGACAGAGTCCTGCAGTCTGCTTGAATGCATGCGAACTGATCAGATACAGGAAACTGGACAACCAAAAGAGAAACTGATTAGTAAGTTTGCACTGTCTACACTGAGATAGAGGCTATGTCTACACTGCACTGCTCTTCCAGAAAAAGCTACACAAATTGCGACCTGCAATTTGCGTAGCTTTTTCTGCTTCTTTTTTCAGAAGAGGCTTTTCCGACATTTGGCCCATCTACACTGGGCCAAATATTGGAAAAAAACCCTTTTTCAGAACATCCCTTCTTCCTTGTAAAATGAGGTTTACAGGGATGCCGAAAAAGCACGTCTACTCTTCCGAAAAATTTTTTGGAAGAGCAGACGTGTTCCATGGACATGGCAGAGTTTTTCTGGGATACCAGGATTACACTGGGATGCAGTGTAGACATAGCCAAAGGCAGAGTAAACAAATAGGGTAAATGGCAAAAGTTAGTTTCAACATCCTTGCCATTTTGCCAGTCTAAGGTGTTGCTAAGGTATGTCTATGCCTGACACTCACGGTACGTCTAAACTACATCCCTCTTTCGAAAGAGGGATGTAAATTAGACATATCGAAATTGCAAGTGAAGCTGGGATTTGAATTTCCCATGCTTCATTTGCATAATTGCATCATGGCGTTGTTTTGAAAAATGCTATTTCGAAAGTGAAACCATGGTCTACACATGATTCTTGCAAAAAGAAAAGCCTTTTTCAAAAGATCCTGTACATGCAAATAGCATTTTTCGAAAGAACGCCGTGATGCAATTATGCAAATGAAGCACGGGAAATTCAAATCCCAGCTTCATTTGCAATTTCAATATGTCTAATTTACATCCCTCTTTCGAAAGAGGGAGGTAGTCTAGACATACCCTATAGTGATTGAGGGGTGTGTGAGTGTGGCATTTCCTCAGAGTACAGTCTGGAGAGTTGAACAGCTGTGTCCTCTTAACTCTCTAGCCTGGGGTGCCTTTTACATTGCTTTGTTGTCAGAAAAGCCACTCCTGACCTGCTCATGAAGCCTTCAGCATGCACATTTACTCCCAGGTAAATAACATTACATAATAACGGATAACATTCTTTGCAGATACGCTTAAAGAAGAGAATGCAGTTCTGGGATCCTGTGGTATTTTTCCAGTCTCAAAATCCCAAGGTGACTGGATTGTCCCTCCTACAATTTTGGAGCACATTAAATGTATACCATATAACAAAGAGTGCCAAACAAAGACTTATTACATGTTTTCTTTTCAGAGTCTTTGGTTTCCAAAGGATTTTGGTTCATTGGAATCAGAGTAAAACTGGTCCCCAAATCGTAGAACAGCATTCACCCCTTTGGAAGGAAGGATTTAAACTAGTACAGGCTGAATTTCTCTAGTCTAGTACGCCCTGATCTGGCAACATTCATGGCTCGGCATGATTTTAGTTAGCCAGATACCCACTTACCATAGGTGTGACCAAACTTCCTGGGGTCCCATAAAGTTTGTTTATAGCCACCAGTCTTCAGTGTTCTGTGCTGTTATTTAGCTCTAATTTACCCCTAAATGTCTTCTAAGAGCCCAGTAAGCAGTGGGAGTGTTGGTCAATATTGTCTAGGAGCATTACCTCCCCTGGTTCCGCAAATTATCTGGTTCGGCACCAGTCAGGTCCTGAGGGTACTGGACTAGAGAGGTTCAGCCTGTAATGGTGCACACTGATGATGTCTGACACAGAAGAAGGCACTGCCAAGGAGACATCCATGAAGATACATGTTCAGCAAAACTAAAAAGTGCATTTTCCATGCTGCACCAAACTGAAATGTCCAACTCAAAGAGTTCAGCGCTCTCCATATTTTCACAACACACCGTGTCTTTTGTATGCTGGACTCAGCTGCAGTAATAAAGAGAACACCGTTTTTCATTTATCGGGCTAAAGTATTTGTGTTCTCATTCTAGCCCTGGTCCTGCTCACAAATATTAAAAATGTTCAGAGAGGATTCATTTTGATAATCACTGAACACATCGGTGTAGTCATAGCACAGTCTATCATAGATGCTTTATTTATTCAGTGGCACTGGAACAGTTTTAATAATGAGGGTGCTGAAAGCCAGCACACTCTTACCTTTGTCCACCACCTCCCCCAGCGTGGTGCCAGGAGTAGGGTCATGGTTCTGAGAGGGAGGGATTTGGACATAGAAAAGGGGGCTGAGGCTGGGGTCCAGCAGGGCAGCTGGGACCCTGTGTAAAACATTGGAGTGCTGCAGCATTCCCTGCACCCCTAGTACCTGTGCCTAAAATGTATCTTGAAAGAAGTGATTCTTACTCAGCAGTATGGTTCTGCTCTCTGATACAAACATAGTGGAAACAAAAACATTTTTCACAAGAATAAATAGCTAAATAATATATGCTCATATGAGGGGAATGCAGCAGGCTTGAAATGAGGCACTTTGAACCAAACTCTCTGATGCTATGCAGCTTATGAAGTTAATTGCAACCTGTGCACAGTGTGTCTAAAAATGCATTTTATACTCCCTTGATGTACAGGGCATCAAACTGGGCCCATTTTGTTCAAGCATCCATTGTACAGTACGATCAGCACGTGACAGGCTGGACATTCCAGATACCTAAAGCCCTGTGCGAAGGCAAAATTTGTATCTGATCCATGGTATGCAAACAGGGTGTGCGGATATCTGCAGAGCTCTGTAGATGTCGCCAGTGGCAAGGGTATGACAACCACTGATTGTCTCCCTGCTCTCTGCCAATGAGTCAGTCATGTCTGCTTTCTTTCTCTATGAGTGGGTGTCAAGTTCCAAGTAAGCAAACCATATTGCTGTACAGAAAAAAGAAGGTTGATTTCCTGGCAGAAGTGGGTTTTAAGGGGGGATTCTTAGGAGGGGATGGAGTTTTGTGGACCAGACTTCGCCTACTGTATCAGTTGCTAATCTTAATGACAAGTCCTGGTAAGACTTGTGAAGGGGACTCAGCCAGACTACACATGCTTTGACCCCAGGTGGAGTCTGTGAGCTCCAGCTCCTAGCCTGGGTGCAGTGCAAGTTAGAGAATGCTCAGGTGAAGGAGGAGGGTGGGCATTGGTTTGCACGGCTGGGTTCTTGGTCTGAATCCCTCTGCTTCATATCACTAAGAGCAAATCTACTGACTGGTTCCTTGCCTGGATATCTCAGCTGGGAATGGGTTGGGGGGAGAAAAGGGGAAGGGGAGGGAACTGCAGGTAAAGTGGAGCAGACATCATCTCCTCAGGTGGCAGTAGAGAACTCTCTTGCCTCTGTGGCCATCTTGCCACTAGCATATGTGCAATAGAGGGATTCTTTGGCCCTCATGTTCACCTTGCATGCTGTGGTGCAGGCAACCACCACAACGCTGGCCTCTGCACAGGGCTCACACTTTCTGCACAGCCTCTCCAGTCCTGAAACCCACCCTCCATGAATTGTCATGGTAATGGCCTTTTAAGTACATGACAGGCGCTAGAATGATTTGTGGGGAAGGGAAAATGAGGGGATATTTTTCCCTCCTCAAGGAAGGAGCTCTTGATTCTCTTCTACCCAACACAAGAATGGATCAGAATTGTAGGGGATGACTTGTTTTCCCTGCAGTGCTTCTAGGACAATAGGACTTCCTGTTGTGTGAATGAGGCATGAGCGGTGGGTGGAGTCCCCTTTGTGGAGGCTAGCCTAAGGCTCTGCCCCCAGCCAGAGACAAGAGTCTCGACCCACACACTTGACTGGAGGAGCCCCCCACAGCCATGCCTCGCCAGACCTTAAGCTGCTTGGGAAAAGGTTTTGTGTATCTTTTCTTCCAAAAGAAGAACTTGAGTTTTTGATATGTCTTGAGGTTCCATGGTGGCTGAGGAGGCAGCATGTGTTATTCAACCAGCCTTGGTCTGTTATACCTGCTGCCCATGGAATCAGGTGAATTTTAGAGAGGGGGAAGAGGTCATATTATCATGCCTGTGTCTGAGGTATGGTTCTTAGTGTCCTGAGAAGCTGTCTTGTAGCATCTTCTCAGAGAAAGTCACATCCCTCCATCTCTTTCCTTGCCAGCCTCTCCCTCTTTTATCTGAAATGTCTGGTTAAAATAATATGCCTTTCCTGCCGTCACTTGAGTCACTTCATTGTCCCCCTATCTCCTCTCACTTCAAATAAAACTCTCCATCTTCCTGTTTGAGTCTTATTTCCTCCTCCCATTCCCTTGATCTCTACCCTCCTCCTAACACTCTTACCCTATTGCTTTTATTTGCCCTCTTTGCACTTTCCTCTTCACTTCTCCTTCTGGCGTGTCATGCCTTGTGCTTGGCACAGGCTCCCACTTCCTGTCCTGGATTTCCTTCTCCTGCAAATCTCAATCTTTGCTCATTATCTCTTCCTTGGACTGGTGTCCCATCTCTTGTGTTTGTCCTGTATTTCTTTGAACCTGACTTCAATGAGAGCAAGACTGGGCCTGTGACAGTTAAACCTTTGAGGGAGGGAGTCTGTCTTTCTGCTTGTTAAACTCTCTGTGTACTTACTTGTGTGTATGTGTCCTTCACAGACATAGAACACAGCAGATAGAGCATACATAGAAAATAAGAGGCTTAGCAGACTAATTCACAATGTATTGTTTGGGTGGCTTTCAATGCTACAACACAAAATAAATTTCAATAATGCTTCACTTTTAATTGCATTGAAATGTATCCTTTAAAAAAGACATTCATGGCCTCAAAGGTCAAATATCACAGCTGTACTGGTCAGAGATACTGCCTCCTAGCATGCTGGTCAGTGATAATGAATCTCACAAAGATCTTCTGAGCGATGGCACAGGTAATGACAGGACCCTGGCAGCTTTAACCTTAGCAGTAAATAGTTGGCTAAAAGTATCATGATTTTACCAGCGTGTGCTGACTAAGTGTGGCAAACAAAATCTTTCATCATGATGACAGAAGGATGGCTGACAGGGTCCTCCCCCTGCAGTGTACCAAGAAAATAGCTAACAGGGTGACTGTAGCATCGGAAAAGAACAGTGTGTACTGAGAATAGGCCAGACTAAGGCACGTAGCAAAACAGAAACAAATATGCTCCATCAGAAACAAAATAGCATGTGGAAAAGGGGGACGCGACACTGCAAGAGTGCAAGAGTTCAAGCTTGTGCTAGTTTAGTGCAAGTAGAATAGAAGGATATAACAGCTTTTCCACTATGTTTTTTAAATGTGAATTGTTCTAATATATTATAACTAATGAAGCACCAAAATCCAATGAATAAAGCGTTGATCTGAGAGTTAGGAGACCTGACTTCTAATCCCAAATTGGCCATTTACCTACTGTACTATCACAGGCAAGTCATTTTATCTCTTGCCTCAGTTCTCCATCTGTAAGTTAAAGATCATGATACTTACTCCTGCAAAGCTCTCTGATCTCTATAGATCATTGCTTAGCACTTGAGATTTTGAGTTCTGGAGATGAGGCATGTGTAACTTTATGGATTTCACTGAAGGCAATGGGATCACTTTTGGGTATTCACCCATGTAAGTTCTTGCAGGATCAGGGCCTTAATTTATTTGGATTTCTGATATTTTGATAAATGTCTCCAACATGCCCAATTGTTTTTAGTTGTAATGTAACATAAGAAATAGAAAAATTGCACAGTAAGAAACTTTTAAAAATAAAATTCCTAGAATGTTACTTTGTTTTAGAAATGTGTAACATAAGCTCCAAAGTCACTTTGGTTGATAAATTGTTATTTCAGGACTGCCACCTCACTGTCCCAAAATTCAGCATATGCATTTGAGAGAGAAATAATATTTAGCATATATCTATTATATGAGAGAGTTTGTTTGTCTGTTCAAGAACTGCTCATAAACCATAAGAGTTAGGACCACCAAATTCGGTGTACAGATTCCTCTTATAACTTAAAGCAAGGTCAGGGTTTGGTTGTGCCAGGAAAATGGGATGTGCCTGGAATGGGATTGCTTCTCATAAAACCATACAGAAAAGAGACAGAATCACCAGGCAGCTGAAAGGGTCTGGCTGAGCCTCCCCCACATCTGGGACTGCCCCAGCCCTGAGTCTCCCACTCCCTAGGGGCCCTTTAGGGATCCTGGGGAGCCTGAAGCTTCCCCTTCCCCCAATTCCTATGTGGGGGGGGCATTGTTGGCTATTCCCCTTTGTCAGAGAGTGAAGGGAAAGGCACTTAAGTCACCTTTTAGGAGGCCTCTGATTTTCACAGGGTGGGTGCTGAGCACTTTCTGACAAATCAGATCCCTTGCAAGTGCCTCAAACACTAAGACTCCCAAAATCACTTCTGAAAAATGTAGGCCATTTATGTGCACAGGTGGGTAAACTTTGTTTTGTCAAATATGTTAGGCATAATGTTTTTTATTTCTAAAACTAATCTAACCCGCCTGCCAGCAATTCCTGAAGTGCTCTATCATAATGTATAATAAATATATACATGCTTAGGTAAAGCAGGTTGGTTGACTATTTGTCCTATGCAATCTGTGTGTGTAGAAGGGAGAGTTAAGTTACAGATTTGGAGCCATCGAAATAGTTTTTCACCTTTCTTCATGGAAACTAACACTGGCAATAGACAGTGAACTGAAAACAATCAGCAGACTTACACCCAACATGGGCAGGGAGTGTAAGAATATATCTTTCAACTTTCCCCGTGGTAGGACTAGTTGGGCCACAAGGTATTCTAAACTTTTTTTCGGAGAAAATGTAAGAATTCCCCAATGTACTTAAGAATTCTGGCCTGTATTCTTTATTGTTGTTGTTCGAGTGCACTTATTGACATTGAGGGAACTTTTAAATACAGTGTGGCAAATTCAAGACTTGGACTAGTTTTCTGAAAATAACTCACCACTTGGGAGGAGAATAAAGGGTGTTAATCTTAGATCTTTGGCTGAATTTCCTCATAAAGTTTGTGCTTCTCCATGCCTAAGAATAGGTACAGTGTTTCCCAAGAAGTAATTCATATTCAGAGTGTTACTCACTATATAATATTTCAATGCACAACTAATCTTTAGAAGAAAAACTCTTCAAAAATTGAGCCAACTGCAGTACCTAATGTACATGGACCTAAATGCTAGGCAAAATGTTGAAAGAATTTGTTAATTTTTTTTCTCCCTGAAATATATTTTAGAACACTCTTAGCTAAATCTTTTACAGATGGTAGACAGCTTAATTGCTGTGGTAAACTTGTCTGACATTTTTGGAAAACCTGGGGTGCTAGTATAACTCATAGAACCTAGCTAAAATAGGCTTCAGCTCATACAAAGATGCATACGTGTTTTAGTGTCCCGGCGTGTCTGCTAAAGTTAACCCAGAGTGTGTATTTGGGTTCCCCCTCCCTCTTCTTTTTTCACTTAAGTCCTTTTAACCAGCATAAACATGGTACATGTATTATTTGGATAGCAAATCAACAGAGACCCTAAATTTAGTGAACGAGGCTACAGTATTCCTCTGTATGAAATGTCTTTCTGGAAAGCTTTATGCTGTACACAGCTGAACAGCCTTTTGGAAAAAAATCTTTTGAAAAAAATCACATGTTAATAGAAACAGCTATTCAGGTGTGTGTTATTACTCTGTACTCCGAGTTCGGCTACCAGATAAATGTCTAAATGAAGGCACATAGCATTCCTTCTTCAGCCATTCAACAATGAACTGATGAATCCTCTGTATGTCATCAATATACAAGTCACACACTGTTTTGTTCTGAAATATTGTGGTATTTCTAAACTGAAGTGTGTGTCAAGAGCTAAATAACGAACAAGCTCTCTACTGGTCATCAGGGTCTTCAAGACAGAATAACATTCAGGCTTTATTCCTTTCTCCACAAATGCCTTTTCTCAGAAAGCACTTGCTGAAAATAGTTCCCTAAGTCCCTATACATAATAGCATAATATTCCCTTCCCTGTGGAGTAACAACTGGCACAATACAACAATTCTTATCTCACAGAATGTTGCTACTGTGCATATTGCGTGCTAGTGCTCACGTACATAGAGAAAACTGCTTAGGGTTTTGTTATTAGGATGATCTAAAATGTGCTTTTTGCTATTTTTGAATCATGCTTAATTGTGTAGTGCCTGATAATACAGTTATTGCTTTGTGGAAGTAGTTTAGACAATATTTTATATTTATATGCAGCCTTTCATTAGAGACTTAAAGTAATAATCAAATCTCTCTTTTTTAAAAAAAGCTTATTCTTCAGAAATGGTCCAATAAATTGCAGTAACACACCACATAAAAGGCATGTCTAGACTACGTTTTTTTTCTGAAAGGAGATATGCAAATTTGGTGCTAATTTGATATGCAAATTTGATCGCTTTTTCGAAAGCAGGTCTTCCGAAGGTGAAAGTAGTCTGGATGCAGTTTTTTCAGAAAAAGACCACTTTTTTGGAAAACCGCGTAAACCTTTTTTTTTACAGGAAGAACGGTTTTTTGGAAAAAGGGTTTTTTCCTGAAAAAAAAAACGTGTCCAGACTACATTCACTTTTGAAAGATCTGCTTTTGAAAAAGCGATCGGAAGAAGACATGCAAATTAGCACTGAATTTGCATATCTCCTTTCAAGAAAAAAAACGTAGTCTAGAGTGCCCTAATAAGTAATTATGAGTTCTTTCTGGCTTTTTAGCCTTTCAGGCTTATGTTTTCAAGCTTTTTTCCTGTTACCATGTGGGATAGAAATGTACTGAGAGGAAATCAGAGTGTCAAGTGATCTCATGACTCTAGGAGCTGGGACCTTAAGAATCCCAAATATCATGGAACTCAATGATAAAGTGTCAAGAATCTGCAACACTGACTACATAAGGCAAGTTCCGTGTTCAGTGTGAGGGAGACCAGTACTGAGGCAAGACCTGGTGTGGGGCTTTCCACTAAGTGTCTGACTACATTGCATCTGGTAGCATGCTTCCCAGTTTGAGTAGACAGACATGCCCCGGCTCTGCTTGACCCAGCATGTTTCAAACAGCTGTGTAGCTATGGTAGCACAGACAGTGGCTTGAGCTAGCTGCCAAAGTGCATAACCAGGATATCCAGGTGAATTTGTAGTCAGGCAGCTGGCCTGAGCTGCCACCTCTACTTCTCCTGGCTACACTGCTGTTTTTAACATGCTAGCTTGAGCAGAGTTAGCCTGCCCACCTGCCTGAGAAAAGAAGCATCCTCCCAGCTGTAGTGTAGACTTACTAAGTGAGTCAGGAAAGGAGCTGTGGCTGCTAATGATCTTGATGGGTGAAGGGAGGGTTTGTTTGAGACCAGAAAAGGAGCATGGATGACAAGGAGCCTGTGGGCCTAAGCTCAAATAGACAGGGAGAGGGTTTGAAAAAGGAAAAAACAACCAAGTTAAGTGCCACCAGAGCACTTGGTACCACTGGATTCACTAACCCGGATGAGGCAGTGATGCCAGCTTCCCCCACACCTCCAGATGATTACAGGCAGCACCAAGATCTGCTAAGGGGGATTGCTGACACCCTCCAGGTCCTGCTGAAGGAGATTCAGAATCCTACACAAACTCTTGGATGTTCTCCAGTCAGCTGCTCCCTATTAATGAGGCTGTTTCTGGAAGCTGCTCAGGACCTGTGTTGCAAGCCCACGATCTGTGTGACACTGCCTCTCTCCCAAGACAGCTGAAAGAAATATTTCAATGCCTCTACGGAGGCAGAATATTTACTGTCACCCAGACCTAAACTGTCTGGTGGTACAAGTGGTCATGGAGAGGAACAGACTTCACCAACTGGAATCTACTCCTTCGGACAAGGAAGTCACGAGGTAGGATCTCCTTAGCAGAAAGTTTGAAATATAAAATGCGTCTCAGGAAAATTCTAACAGGCATTTATGTCAAAGTATGACTTCATTAATAAGAACAAGCTGTTGGAGTTCACCAATAAATTACCACAGGAATGTAGGCCCAAATCCCAGGCTGTCTTTGACAAAGGGGAATGAACCATCAGGTCATTTCTTCAGGCATCACTTTATGCTGTGGACATGGCGTTTCACTCCATGGTGACTTTGGTGGTCATGAGATGGACTTCCAGGCTGCAGTCAACTGGATTTATTGAGGAAGTTTGAATGATGACAGAGGATCTGTCCATTAAGGGTAACAGCCATTTCAGTTAAAAGACCAAGTCATGTCACCCTCTCTAATTACTTGCAAGTATGCATCTTAGTGCATCATCTCACAGAAATACCTGTGTAATGGAGTCTTAGAGTCTAGGCCAGCCCCTCAGCCATTCTACCATGAGAGACCCTATAAACCACAAAGAAACTGCTTGATGGTACAATATGGCAGATATACCACTCTGCCATCAACCCCCTTTCCAGACCCAACCGCAAGAAAGCATTCTGATGGGATGTTCAAGAGCTGTCAACTAGTCCCATTACAACCAGTTTCCATTTAGGCCTTTGGTGGCTGGCTGGATTTTTTCCTTCCAACGTGGCAACATCTAGCTTCAGACTAATGGGTCTTGGACATCATTAGCTACATGACAGAGTTCCTGTCTATTTTTTCCTCAAAACCCTTCCATGTGCCTTTTTCAGGAACCCCTTTCACAAGAGGATTCTCAAATAGGCTGTAGAGTCCCTGATCTGACTAGGGGGGACTGAGCTAGGGATGTTAACTATCATATATTTGAGTCCATGTGTAACTGCTGGATTTTTTTTTAGGGTTACATGTTTACATGTGTGTGGTGGGGTGGGGAAGGGGGAGACAGGCAGGAGCCAGTGCTCACGAGGAGCCGGCTTTTATGCTGGCTCCCTGCAAGCACTTATTTCTGTCTGCACCCGAATGCTGCTGCTCAGGGGACAGGCTTGAAAGCTGCTTCCCATGTGTAGTGGCTCCCGCCTGCCCCCCCTTACCTGCATGCAACAGCAGCATGGGAGCGGGGAGCAGCCGGCTCCGTAGGAGCCAGTGCTTGAGGGGAGCTGGCTTTTAAGAACCCCTGAGCACTGGCTCCCTCCTCTCCCCCCATACTGCTGCTGCTGTGGGAGGCAGCAGCGCACAAGGGAAGGGGGAGCTGGCTCTCATAGGGAGAGAAGGAACTGGCGGGGGGTAGGCAGCTTTGCGAAGCTGGCACATGTGAAGAGCATGCTTAAAAGCCAGCTCCCTGCACGTGTTGGCTTTCCGCAGAGCCACCTCCTCCGCCCCTCCCCCCGATGCCTCCAACAGAGGCAACAGCATGGGGGAAGGATAGGCGGGAGCCCCTCCCACCTCACACTGTTGCATCTGTGGGAGGCAGCAAGAGGGGGCAGACAACTCTGTGGAGCTGGCATGCATGGAGAGCCAGCTCCCCTTCCCCCTATGCACTGCTGTCTCTCTCTGAGGCAGCAGCGGGAGGGGTAGCGGGAGGCAGGTCTGTGGGAGATGGCATGCATGGAGAGCTGGTTTAAAAGCTTGTGATACAGAGGCAGCATGGGGAGTGTGTGCATTCATTAGGATTAACCGATAAATCCAGCTTTATCAGTTAATTGTGTAACCAACTACTCGCTAACATCCCTAGATAGAGTAAATACCTCATCAGTACAGGGGGAAGGGATTTAAGGGTACGTCTAGACTGGCGTGTTTTTCTGGGAGTGCCTCTAGGATGATAGGACTTCCTGAGAACGCATTTGCTCTTCCGCTTTTTTTTGCAGAAGAGCAAACGCGCTCTTTCAGGAACTCCTGTATACCTCGAAAGAGGAGGCTTTTCCACCATTTGGCCCCATCTAGAAAAGCCTCTTCTGGAAAAGCTATCGGAAAAAGCAATTTGCATAGCTTTTTCTGACAAAGGACTGTAGTCTAGACCTAGTCTTACTCCAAATATTTTCTAACCCCCCAGAAAGACAGGGGTAAGCAAACAGCCTCAGCAAGCATTTTCACAAGGACCAAGAATAGGGGTCCCCATTTATCAGTGATCAAGTGAATATTCATCAGTGGAGATTCCCATCTTGGGGTCTCCTCTATCTGAGAAGACTTCTGGAACTCTGAACATTCTGGGGTGATTTTTTTGTTTGCACTCTATTTACCCCAGAAGGTGAGGACTCTTTTTGGTTTGGCCAGAGGACTAACTTGCAAATCGTGCTGCCAGCCCTCTAAGGGAAACTAAGGCAATGGATGCATTCTGCTGCAGAGGAAGGTAAGATGTTTCTCCAGAACTATTTAGCACCATATCTAGGGGATGCTGATTTTGTTTTAGGTTTTATGGACTGATTTCTGAAGTGGTTTTAGCCTTTACACATGGCTATAAATGTAGCCACACACTTTTTATAAAAAGTTTATTTTTTTAGTGATGTGACTCTGAAAAGGATAAATTTAGAACTTAAAGTGACAGAGCATCTCCCCTTTCCTCCTAGGAACACAGCCAGCATCATTTTGTTACATCAGTGATGGGGAAGGGGTATGCACAGGGGTGCACAGAGGTGCTGAACATAGGGGTGCTGGAGATATGGCAGCACCCCATGGCTTCAAATAATAATAGCAACTGAATGCATGGCTTCCGCCATACAGATGGTATACAATTTTGTTAAATGAGTTTCAACATTCCTGCTATAAAAATTGTTCCAGCATTTTTGGGTCAGCAGGGATTGAGCTGTGTGACAACAATAATATAGTAAAGGTAAAAATTTCTGTATGATACCAGTGTCTGGGAAGCTAGCTCATGCAGTAATGTTTTGCTCGCTTTACATAGAAAGCATACTACAAAAGTTATGCATTCCATGTGGTATTATTTATATGATGATGTTGCAACTTACACATCTCTTTGCACGTCACTAAAATCCAACCCATCGATTTTGTCCCAGTTCCCTAACTCATTGTTTTCCTTCCTTATCTTTGTTTTGGATACTAGCATTCCAGGTACTGGCTCATGAAGATATGTCCGTACAGAACAAACGTATCTTGATTCTGGACAAGTTTCCTATTTGCTTATGCCAAATGCTTCCTTCAGCTGATGTAAGGTGCCATGGGATACTTAATAAAAGAGAACAGGATTACATGATTATAGGAAAGGTACAGCCCAATTTACTTCATATAACTGCCCTACTATTTGCACTTAATGCATACTAGTGTACATATGGTGTACATAATGTATACTAACAACATATAATGATAGCCAGAATACATAAAGGTCGACATCCTTTATGACAAACTTATTTTAATCCAGACTTTTGAATCACGTATGTTTTTGTTTCTTTAATTCATTATGTTCACTTTTGGCTAGCTCTTACTGCCAGTTACATTTTTCACTGGTGTAACTGCAAGCAGAATTTGACCTTCTGTTTCCAATCCTATATTTTTCTGGCTCTTCTCTCGTGGCTTGTCTTCTACAACCTTCATTTTGACCCCATAACCATTGATTTATATAAGTTAGTCATGGACTCCATTCACATGCTTGCATTATCCAATTACAGACTGCATTTTTTCATAGTCAGCAAGCTTTTGCTATAAACCACGTATCAAGAGTGGGATAATGTTTTTTCTTGTGCACGTCTAGAAAAATGAGTCTAATACAAACACGACCTTCTTTGGTTCCAAGGCTTTTAAATGCCAGACAACTATCAAAGTGTCTTTAGATTCTCTTCACAAGAGCATTTGTAACAATAAATTAGCAGCTGTCTCTCAGTTGTGTGATGTCCCAGGAATGTTCCCAGGCGGGAAACAAAGATTTCTATTTGTACCTATCACTTGCTGCATTTAGTTTTGCTATCTGTTTGCCAAGGTAGCCTGTTGATGAGCCTGGCTAGTGCAAGAGAAGATCACTTCTCCATCTCAGCCACTTAATCTCTGGACCAAATTCTGCTCCTAGTGAAGTCAAAGGGTGTCGTCCACTGAGTTCCGCAGGAGTAGGCTAAGGTTTCTGCTTCAGAGACAGTAGGAGTAGTAAACAGACTTCTTGACTGGACCTACATCTCCTGTTCTAATCATAGAATCATGCAAGGTTAGGGTTGGAAGAGACCTCAGGAAGCCATCTAGTCCAACCGCCTGCTCAGAGCAGGACCAACGTCAACTAAATCATCCCATTTGGCCCTTAAAAACCTCTATGGATGGAGATTCCACCATCTCCCTAGGCAGCCCATTCCAGGGCTTCACCACCCTCCTAGTGAAATAATTTTCCCTAATATCTAACCTAGACCTCCTCCAATATAACTTGAGACCATTGCTCCTTGTTCTGCCATCTGCTGCCATTGAGAACAGCCTGTCTTCCTTGGAATTCCCCTTAAGGTAGTTGAAGGCTGCTATCAAATCTCCCCTCACTCTTCTCTCCTGCAGACTAAATAAACCCTGACCTCTCCACCTGTCCTCTATCATGTGTCCCAGCCCACTAATGAGTTTTATGGCTCTCCACTGGATTCTCTCTAATTTGTCCACATCCTTTCTGTAGTGAGGGCCCCAAAACTGGATGCAATGCTCCAGATGTGGTCTC
Source organism: Rafetus swinhoei (assembly GCA_019425775.1). NCBI lineage: Eukaryota > Metazoa > Chordata > Testudines > Trionychidae > Rafetus > Rafetus swinhoei. Next base: position 162,528,651 of record CM033437.1, read on the forward strand.
ACCAGTGCTGAATAGAGGGGAGTAATCACTTCCCTTCATCTGCTGGCAATGCTCCTCCTAATGTAGTCCAATATGCCATTAGCCTTCTTGGCAACATGGACACACTGTTGACTCATATCTGGCTTCTCATCCACTGTAATCCCTAGGTGCTTTGCTGCAGAACTGCTGCTCAGCCAGTCGGGCTTCCCGCTGTAGCATTGACTGGGATTCTTCCATCCTAAGAGTCCTGCACTTGTCTTTGTTGGACATGATCAGCTTTCTATTGGCCCAATCCTCCAATTTATATAAGTCACTCTACTCCCTATCCCTGCCCTCCAGTGTATCTCCCTCTTCCCCCCAGCTTAGTCACACATGAACTTGCTGAGGGTGCAATCCATCCCCTCATCCAGATAATTAATGAAGATGAAGAAGATGAACAAAACTGGCCCCAGGTCCAACCTCTGGGGCACTCCGCTTGATACTGGCTGCCAAATGGATATCAGGCCATTGATCACTACTTTTTGAGCTCAATGATCTAGCCACCTTTCCATCTACCTTACAGTCCATTCATCCAATCCATACTTCTTTAACTTGCTGGCAAGAACACTGAGGGAAACCCTATCAAAAGCTTTGTTACAATCAAGACCTACATCATGTCCACTGCTTTCTCCATATCTATAGATCCAGTTATCTCATCATAGAAGGCAATCAGACTGGAATCCCCAGCACATCTGAAAACTAGCTCCAAAGCCTTTGATTGCTTAAACATTTAATTTTTATTTCCACCTAAATCACTGCTGAATGCAGGGAAGTCAGTGTATTCTGCTGAATGCGAATGTTCTCAGTTTAGCAGATGGTACTAGCCTATCCAAAGAGGGTAGGGAAGCTGGGTGAGGACCCTTGACCACTGTAGTAGGACTGGCATGGGGGAGGTTGGAGGGTGTAGGTTATACCCCTGAAAGGGTAGCAGAGCTGCTTCTCTAGCAGTCCTCCTATCAGAAAATCCTACAAAGAACAACTGCCTAAATCAGTTGGAATTCCTCATGAATTCCCACAGCATCGCGGCCCATGTCCATGCCTCCCTCAATACAAGCTAGTCTCACTGAAATCCTGGCACCATTTTAAAGTCAGTAATAGAAATCTTGTATTTTTATTTAGTATCTATAAAGAGGGTAAACATTTGATTTCCATCTGTAGAACAATATTAGGGTGGTATGTGGGAAAAAATGCATTTACCTATCACTATAAAGCAAAGGATGGCATGAAACAGCCTGATTCTGTTTACTAGTCCCTCCCTGGTACAACTCTTTTTTTTTTTAAAGCAAGTTTCTTACTGCAAATGTAATAATTATCAAATCCTGTGAATGACAACATCCACAGCTGAACATCTGGCAGAGTATTCTCTTGGAGGGAATGAGAATTCTTTGCTCCCAAATTTACACACTAACAGAATGTTAATGAATGTGTTTGATCATTTGGACACTTTTATCCCTGCACAAAGAAACAGCATGTATTTCTGAGTAGATAAACCTCATTCACCATGTATTTCTAAGCTTGAGTTTATGGACTTGGTCAGTAGAGTTTACTGTATTTATGCTGATTTCATATAATCACAGTAAAAATCTGAGCTAAAACATGTATAAGTCTCTTTACACTGAATCATGTGAAAAACACTACCCAGATATTAAAATGTTGCATCAAGATAGAGAAGGCAGTTTCTCTGCCTCGCTTCCTCTGGTAACAGGAGAGAAAATTGATCTAAGAGTGTATTGAGTGTTGGTTGATAAGGTCGGAGGTTAAACAAGACTTCATGGCACTCTGGGATCATAGTACTTCCTGCAGAGAGAGATGGAAAACCTAGAGTGCTTAGCCCAAATTTCCTCTTATGATGACCTCTGATCCTTTTTTTTTTTCTTATGGACTAACCGACATACAATAGTCCCTTTTTACTTCAGGGGTTTAGTTCACACAAAGCATAAGTAAGCAGTGTATTCAGGTAATAGAAACATGTGCTGTACTTATAGGATTATTATGCAATCTTTAGAGACAACAACTTTACACACACTTATTTTCAAATATTTGACTCTAGAATTCAGAGAGATGAGGTCACTCCGATATCTCAGTTATGGGGTTCTAGTAGTAGCTCTGGGAAATTACCTGTATTATTTGATGGAGGCCAAAGCAGGCAGATTGGATTTTGGATTAGCAGAAGACTGAATTGTATAAAAAGACTAAGTTAGCCACCATTATATTTCATGAGAACTTCCTGCTTCTGAAAGGTGCCAGCTTTACATTTCTGGAGATTGCTCTACTTATGGAGATAACATTGGACAATGGCACTGCAAACTTGTGTCTGCTACTTTATCCATTACCTTCAGGGATCACTTCTGGCTGTGGAAGAGGTTTAGGCAGCCCAATTATCTTGGCTTCTCAGCTCAGTTTGCCACTGAGGGTGCATCTACACAGCACCCTAAACTCGAAATAAGATATGCAATTTGTGCTATGCAAATTGCACATCTTATTTCAGTTCTACTTCAAAATAGCTTATTTTGAAATTTGGTGTGTCTACACAGCACCAAATTTTGAAATAACTCACTATTTTGAGACATCCCTTAACCCTTATGGAACAAGGGTTACAGGATGCTGAAATAGCATGCCCATTATTTCCAAAAAATATTTCAAAATAACAGGCGGCTTGTTAAGATGCGGGGCAGCTGTTTCAGGACACCTCCGGTATCCTGAAATAGCTGAGCTGTGTAGATGTACTCTGAGGTTGCTAATTAGTGTTGATTGCTTATGTGATGTGCACACATGTCCCTGGGAACTTGACAGAGGCCACCAAATTAATTTTACAGAGGTCACCAACCCCTTATTAGGTGGCAACTACTACTAGTTATAAGTCCTGAGCTGGATTTGAACCAGTACTGTAACATTATATTCTTTTTATACTATGTTCCATTTAGTAAATGATTATGCCTCTCCCGGATCTTGTGCAAAAAGGGGTTTTTGCACAAAATGGAAACGTCGACACTGCATGTTTTTGTGCAAGAACCTCTTGCACAAAAAAGGCTTGGAAGAGATTATGCAAATGAAGCATGCGAAAATGCTAATCAACGCTTCATTTGCATTGCCTCTTCCTGCAAAACGTGAAGTGTAGACATAGCCTGAGGGTGGTCACGTGTCTTCCTAAGACCAACCACTGCTTAGATGTAAAGGACAAAAGAGATTGTTTACAGGTGATCACCCTGACATTGAGGAAAACACCTTTGATGGCTTTCATTTGCACACTTAAAACCATAAACCATTCCATACCCCATATTTCTAACTTTACATACACCAAAATAAGATATACAGATTCATACATTAATATTGACAGGTTACATGAGGCATTTTGTCCAAAGCATCTTTAGATTATTCATATTTGTATCCATAAATCAATTTCATAAAGCATGGTGTGGAGGGGGAGGGAGGTGAAACCGTCACAGTAGGTTAACCAGTCTCAAAAGGGTAGCCATGTTAGTATGTAACTTAAAAAAACTTAAAAAATGGGTGGTCATGTAGCACCTTAGCCCTGGTCTACATTTTGAAATAACCCCCCTCATTTTGAAATAAGCTGAGCCTCCACACTACCAAGCCCGTTATTTTGAAATCTGTACTCCTGCTTTCATTGGGGAATAACACTTATTTCAAAATAGTTATTTCAAAATAGCAGTAGTGTGAACGCTCTGCTGCTGTTTTGAAATAACTACTCCCCAGAGTCATTCAAAGTAATTACTCCTCAGTGCTTCCCGGGGCTCTAACCCGAGGTAGTGCATCCACAATAACGGAGCCTGCCTCAGACTAATTTCGAGGCTTCGCCATAGTGGGGACACACTATTTCAATTTTGTTATTTTGGGAGTTGTTATTTCAAATTTAGTTATTTTGAAATAATTTCCTGGTGTAGACATGCCCTTTGAGACTAACAAAATGATACTATATGTATTTATTTTTGAGTAGTCTCTAAGGTGCTACAGGACCACCCATTTTTTTTTAAAGTTTTTTTTAGTAGGTTAACCATTTTTTTGCATCTTGTGATCTGGATCATACCGAATAAAACATTTAGTCCTTTTTGATTGAGCAATTTAATCACAAAGGCTAACTTGCACAGAGTTCACCTCCAGCCTCAGCCTCTGCACTCTAGTTGTGTTACCAAAAGGGATTTGATTTAATCTGTAAAAGGCAAACTTCCTGTGTTCCTGGCTGGTAGGGGTGATGCTAGTTGCACCTAACTCTGATAGGGTGCTTTTAAACAGTAGAGCTTATACCAATTTTCAAAGGAGGTCTGTGTCATCAACCCCATTTTACAGATGGGGAAACTAAGTTGGGGTGAAGTGACTTGCCCAAGGTCACCCAGCAGGCCAGTGTCAGAGCTAGACATACACCAGGCCTATTGTTCCATGTTCTAACCACTAGACAACACTGCCTTTTGTATTAAAAATAATGCTCTAGATTCTGTTGTTTTTATACTCCAGGCATCATTCCCACTTACTATATGTTAATTGTTTAGTTTTATTTTACAAGCTTTCTTAGGAAACATGCTTCTTGCAAAAGTCATTTATAGATTCACCACAGAACACTGCAGTCTCTGTGGTTATGAGATCTCTAGAAGCCTCAGAAATAGGGTGTGAATCTGTAAGCTTTGTTTTCTGGAAGGAACTGTGTTCATCAGCATACTTTGATCAGCACTTGATTGCACAACAAAGATGAAGAAAGAATGAGGTCAGTTGCTTTAAAAGAGTTACATACTAACATTTTAATGTGTCAGCCTCTGAAGGAGGATTTAACTTTAACTGGATCAGAACAGGTTATGCAATGTGCAGAACTCAATGTATGTTCCATGAGAGTCTATCACTAGATAGACCATTGTGTTGAATTCCCATGCAAAACTAGGGCCAAAATAAGTATGCTTGGGAGGGTTTTTTTTTTTCTTTTACTAGGTGTTTCCTTTCTACAGAGTTGGATATTTCCTTCTCTTTTAGCCTCTATCTCTTGCCTGTAAGCTGGCAAGCAAGGTAAACTCTTTCACCTTGCTATTACTCATCATGGGGTTCCGGTAACCTGGAGCACGGAGTGCAGTGAATGGCCAATGTAGCCTGGGAAAGCTCATCTCTCTTTCTAATCCATGTGCATGCCTAACTCCTGTTGAAGTGGATGGGAGTTTTGTACAGGGAAGCACAGTAGGATCCAGCCCTCAGTGCTGTAGGCATACTATGTATGAGCACTCCTGACAGAGAAAGGGGGAATATGTAATGAATTCATTTTTATGCCAGAGTTCAGGTTGCATTTTCTGATCACATGCAGTGTCCTGGGAAAAAAATGATTTCACATGGATTTCTTATAATGCCCTCTTATTATCAAATAGTTACATATCGAGTTTTACAAGTGTCCTTTCTTTCTCATTAGCACAGGCATATGTTAAGTGAATGAAAGCCCTGAATCGAGAACAAAGCGCCACTGTAGTAGGCAGGGGTGCTGACAGCCTCTGCGGGCCCTGAGGCAAGGTGTGAGAGGGTGGGCTCTGTGCTCCCGGAAGGGGAGTTGCTTTGAGCAGAAGGGGCAGGGCTGGGGCAGCCAGCCCTCCACGCCACCCAGAGCACAGCACCCCCCTGCCCCAGACCTCAGAGCCACATGGAGCGTGCCTCACAGCACTCTGGGAAACAATTTAAAGTAAACAGCTGCAGAGCCCTGAGCCCCTTTAAATTGTTGGGCCCCGGGGCAACTGCTCCCTTGCTCTCTGTCCCCCCCCCCCTCGGTGGGCCTGGTAGTAGGCACTGTACAAACTCATAAAAGATGATCTCTGTCTTGATGAGTTTATAATCTAAATGGATAAAGCAACTTGCCTGTAATTAGTGGCAGAGCCAGGAGTAGAACCCAGGTTTCCTGAGTCTCAAGCCCACTGCCCATCCATCTTGTGGGGGCAGCTTTGCTATTAGAAAGCCTGGGGAACCTGACATTTGTCAACTAATTCTTTCAGTTGTACTGTGATATGTGATCTAACTGGGTTTCTCTTGGGGCCTATCATTCAAGTGGCAGCCTGCACTGAGACAGGGTAATAGCCCTACGTTGAATGGGAATACTGAAATGGTGTTAGATTTTTTTCTACAAGCCTGTTATGTATATACATTTATTCTTAACTCAGTATTTATGAGGCATCTTAGGAGCAAATCCTAAAGTTCTCTGGAATGGTATGGAAAGGACTCAAAGTAACAGGATCTATATGCTTGTGTGCCGGTGTGAAAACCCTGCAAGGAGAAATGTCTGCATCATTGTACTCTGTGGAAATAACGCCTCTTTCATGGCTCTCTGCAGCATGGGCATAGCCCCAGGTGGGCCACCCACTTTGCTTCCTGCTCTCCCCCACCTCCGCCAGCTAGCCAGGCGCTCCAGCCAGGGAGCAGGCCTGGGGTGCCATGGATTAACCCGGTTCCCAGCATTTTCCACTCACCTGACGTTGGGGCTCACCCAAGTGTGCCTTTCTGGCTATACCACTGCTATATAGAGGGGCAGCCAATGCCATCTTTGAATAGAAGCATGGTCAATGGATCCTTGTACATGGCAGAGTCTCACTGCCTAGACTCTGCATGGCAGAAGCAGTTGGCTCCATTTGTTGCTTCCTCCTCTCTTTTAGTGTAAGTTGGGGCTGCGGATTTCTTTCCTTAATGCTACTGGGCTGTGGCTTGTTTTCAAATGAACAAAACCATCTTACTTGTGCTTTGCTTATGAGTTTAGGAATGGACCCTAGTAAGCACTAACAAAAAGCATGACTGATTTCCTTCTCACCTCCATAAACAATGAAAATCCCCTTTAACCAGAATTCCGTTAAATGTCACATCACTGGAAACATTCTTGGACAAAGTTGTAATCACTATGCAATCTCTAGAATAGGCCGCTATGTTTCAGAGAGATGTAAACCATGTTTATTCACCACGGGCGCCCAGCATAGGTTGGACAGAGTGGTATGTGTGTCCACATGCTCTTTTTTCATTTTTTAAAAATAGTTGAGGGAGGCCCCATTCTGAGCTCAGCTGGGAGAACCTGCTGACTAAAACTTTGCCTGTGTACCATGGCCTACATTTAAAAAAAAAAGATTTAAAGTGATTTTGTGTGCCCAGTTTGAGACACTATTTAAAGCCTCTGGTTTATAGGAGCGTTCTGAGCTCCCGCCCCTGAAAATTGGGACCCCTCACAGCATCTTGAATTGGGCACCCCAAATCACTAGTGCCTTTTGAAAGTCTAAGACCTATTCATGCCCCACTTTTCTCTAACAAAATGATTAAGCCACTCGTCCATTCTTTTGTTGGTTTAGCCTTGTTTAATGAATGTGTGTATAATCACTCATCTGAGGATGACCCCTTTCTTTTTTCCAAAGGTCTCTAATTGGTGCTGCCCTCTCTATCTGCCGAACATGAAAACATTGCATCAGAACATCAGAGAAGAGTCAGGTGCCCCCCCCCCCTTCCTATTCCACATAGTAGATTTGTCACTTTAGTTCTTAGTTTCATTTACCTGGTCTATGGAGACAAGGAGTTTCAGTAAGCAGCACACTATTTCAAGTGAAAACACGATTACACTTTTAAAACAGACTCATATTTGTATTACCTTCCTGAAGAAGGCCGGATGGCTAGAATTGATGTAAAGAATCTGATAAGTAAAAGTGTGGGTTACAGCGAGTGTAGCTAGTGCATATTATCATTAAGGTTGAGATCTATCTTTCATTCTAATCTTCCTTTCTTTTCCTCCAGTTGCTCATAATTTTGTCAAACTAGTTCATTTGGGGGTTGAAATTTTCAAAGGTGAATTGTTCTAAGAAAAATCAGGTCAGCTGTTCTTGAGTTATATATATGGGGGGAAATATTCAGTCAGGAAACTCTGCCCATGTATTGTTGAGACTCCAAAGGCAAAAATATCACTCTTGGCTTATTTGCAAAGATTGTTGAGATCTTCAGCCAACTTGGAAGAAAATCAGTTCAGTAGTTTTTTCTTTAAAGTTATGAGCACGTAAGTGTGACAGATTTTGAGACCCTGCCTCTCTTATTGACTCACCATGCAAGCAAGAGTTATATCACTTCATAGCAATTCTGAGTACGTTTTTATCCCCTACAATAAGAGTGGTTGATATGTGCCTCTAGTTGGACGGAGTTAGGGACAGAGAGATGGGAGACCTGCAAGAAATCTTACAAACAGTGAGGTTTGGGGAGATTTCTTTGAAGGAGATTCATGTTTGATTTACCAATAAAGCAAGATCCCAGGAAAAAAAGATAACTTTAGCTCTGAACAGCATATGTTTAGCGTTTGGACCAGTGTGGTAGTGCCACTTGCTCACAGGTAGTGCAGCATGGGATATGTCCTTCTGCAAAAAGGAGTGAAAATAAGAGAACCTAAGATGGATCTGAAATTCTCAACCTCAATTTTTTTCAATCTTTCATTAAACAAATTCTGTGCAACTTTTTTTTCAAATTGCTTTTCAGAAATTGCTCACTATTTTCAACCCACTCTAGTTACAAAATACCTCTCTTTTTAAGGCAGGGAATTCAAGGGCCTATAATCCAGAGGGACTGATAGAGGATATTGTTCTGGCATGGAGAAGGCTATGACTAATCATGTGACTAAGAGCCAGGCCTGCTAGGGGAGGATTGGATGGAGGAAAGAGGACATATTTAAGGTCGCCTGTTGCTCAGTGAGGATGAGATTCTGGAGAAAGCAAATCTGAATATCTTGTGGCTGAAGCTAGAGAGAAACAGGGGGTAAAAACCTGAGTTAAAGGGACTATGAAACCTTAGAAAACAGGTGCCCAGGTATTAGAGCCAAGGGTGGAATATCTTTTGTTAGGGTAGGAAACTTTTTGGTTAAAACTTCAATATTGTGTTAAGACTTTTCTTGAACAGGGAACTGAAGAAGAAGGGAGACTGAGGCAAGGTGTCACACTCAGATGGGGAGAGAATGGTGGCCGTATGACACCGCCATCTTCCTGCTCATAGCCGAGACTTGTTTGGAGGAGGGGCAGTCTTCCAAAACTTGGGAAATCTGTGGGCACAGATCTGGAGTGACCGGAAGACCCTATTCCTTGGAAAACTTGATGACAACCTTTTTCAAACCTAGCAATTTGATCACCTGATTTTCAATGTTTTCTTTGCAAGGAGCTGTGTGAGGATCTAATTTCTTAATAAAGAAATATGTAATTAAGTCTGACATTTTGAGGGTTCCAAAATCAGAGAGGCTTGTGGTTATGAGCTTTCTAAAGACTAGTGCTGAATTGGAGAGACGGGGAAGCAAAAACATCCGGATCCCAGCAATGATCGCTCTGCAACATGAATGTGATATTAATTACCTTGATGCATGCCTGTACATGTATGGAAGTTCAAAAGTGAGAGGGAGCTTTCTAGTAGAAGGGACACATTGGAATACCAGGTTAGGACGATGCCATAGAAGTACTGTGTAAAAGCAGAAGAAACGGAAAAAGGTGCAAACATGAGCTCTGGAGATGCTGCTGATTGTACTGAGCAAAGTCCTCTAATACGAGAGAATCACAGCAACAATGAGGTGCTAGGACTTCTGCTCTGGTGAACCTTTTAGATGTGGCTTCAAGATGAGGAGAGGCTCACTCACATTTCTTCACTGGCTTTACTGTGAAGAGGCGGAGAAGCCCATTTTAAGATGCTTTCCATGTATTTGTAAAAGGCAACTAGGAAGAAGCAGTGCTGCTGATGATGGAGACTGTCCAGGTCCATTGCATCAATGTGAGGGGGAGGGGAAAATGGGAAAGAAATGAAGACTCTGGCATACTATGTACTTGCTTTTGACTTTGCCCTCAGGGCTAGTGACGTGGGGGCAGGGAGCCCTGGAGCAGCTGCTGCCATGCGCAGGCCCAGGAAACCCTGGGAGCAGCTGCCATCCAATGCAGGCTGGGGGCAGGGAGCAGAAGCTCTGGGAGCACACTGGGGGGAAGCAAAGCAAGGCAGGTGGGCTGGAGGAAGTCAGGTCTACGGGTTCTCCCGGGGCCGTGGCCAGGAGGGGAGCCCCTGGAGAGCCTGGTCACTTGACTTCCCCTGGTCTGGCAAATTCCCTTGTTTGGGACCAATCTGGTCCCAAGGGTGCCGGACCAGGGAGGTTCAACCTGTATTTGTAAAGCATCAACAGAGTACTCCGTGCTGTATGAGACCAAGGCTAAGCCAGACCCTGCCCCAAATTTATATTCAGGAAAGAAAATAACAGATCCCTCCGAGATGCTTACACTTGGTTCAACACTATGGTATCCAAGCACCTGGCAGTGCTGGACTCAGGTCAAACGGTCTTTTCCATACACTGATAGATGTAGATTGCTGAGATTTTGTAAGGTGGGCAGGGCATGATGAAGAATTAGGCCTTAACCTCCAAGAAAAAAAAGGTAACAACTCCATTATTTTTATAGATTATGATATATGATTATCAATATATGATCTATGATAATTATATTATTATTATAGATGCTGTGGTCACCAAATAGGATTCCATGGTGCTAGGTGCTGCACAGATCCCTACAGAAGGGACAGCCCTTGCCCTGAGGCTATAGACAGACAGGGAGTTCAAAGAAACGGTGAGACAATTGGTTTGCATGATAAGAAGAGGTCTCAGCACACAGCAGCCTAACCAGTATTACCAGTTGTGATTCCCATGGCCTGAAGGTGCTTACAGGTGACATCCCTGGGTGAAAAGGGAAAAGAGCAGTTCAGGGTTGCCTGACACTCCATGGGGGACAGTGCTCTCTGATGGCATCTGCTGCTGAGCCAGGGGCTGGCCTTTACTAGGAAGTCAGGTCTGTCCAGCTACCTCATTCAGGAGAGAGATCGTTAAGCCAGCTGAAGGCCTTGGAAAGGCTACAGCGGCGTCACCGTGTGTGTCAAGTGCAGACAGCCTGAATGGGCGAGGCCTCACTTGCACGTGTTCTGTGATGTGGTGGGGCAGCTTGGTTACAATACAGTTAAGTTTTGCGTTTGGGGCTATTGACCTTGTTATGACATGAAGGGATAAGAAAACACCAAATGTGCTGGGGGTCACCCTGACGAAGATTGCAGTCAGGGCTAGCTGGGTGAGGGAGCCTGGACAGGGTTACAAACAGAGAGGGGTGAGGGTAGGGTGAAGAAGAAGACGGCTGGGGCGGGGCATACGACTTCAATGGTAAAGATTCATTTAAGGGTCCTGAATATCATCAGTCCCTCTCTAAATAGCTAAGCCCAGCCAAGCCAGCCATAAAACAGTGGAGAGCATGGAGCTGAGCTAGCTTGGGCTGAAGCTGCGGAGACAGCAGTAAGGATTCTGGTGTGGGCCTCCCTAGTCGTAACTAGGTATTTCTGTGCCCGGGGCAAAATATTAACTATGAGCCCCTCTCCTTACATTAGTACATATCATGCTCTTTACTTTTGCAGCTTATTATTTTTACTTATTGCGTCTTTGCGCCCCAATTATGATGCATCCGGGGCAAGCATCATACTTGTCCCACCCTTTTTATGGCCCTGAGCCTCCCTAACCCACCAATTAAAGCTGAAATCACGTCAGCTGGATCAGACTGCAGAGTCCCCAGGCACCATTTGGCTTGTCAGAATCCCTGGACTCCAGAAACCCAGAAAAACCAATTGCGATTGGGAGAGCAAGGAAGTGACTAGAATGTGTCAGCTACTCAAGTACCACGAGGACTGAGGTTGGGGCTATAATTAAGACACTTTCAGAAAGTGGGAATCTCACCTAATATTGTTAATTTCTTTGTTGCTGGCTTGCCCATGTTTGTTCTGGTTGTCTTGTCTGCCCCCTTGCTTCCAGTCAATTTTTGTTTTAAATCTCAGATTTGCCCACCCAACGTGCCAGGTATAGTTTCCCAGGCTTCTGGTGGTCGGTTGAGCCTGTGCTAATCTTTAGAGGAACCCCTTTGAAAACTGAACCCGACTCTTATAGCTGTTGACAAGAACTGGCAGAAGAGTTACATTTTGTCATGGGAAAGGAGGTCTTTGAAAGAGGCCAGTGAGAGAGTTTTGTGGATGTTTATGGAGAGCGCCCAAGTGCAAGTGGCAAGGTGGGAGAAAGCATGAAGGTACTTACGGGAAAAATGTAACAAGTGGGCTGTGGAGGCTGGTATCAGAGGTGAGCACTGATAGCTCAATACCAAAAGAGAGATGATAGGTAGCGTGGTGATTTACTGTGAAGAGCCTTTTTAAAGTGAAGACAAATGCAAACCTTTCCAGCTGGCTTATACAATATTTGTTAAGGAACGGCTGCTTATTTTGCATGCAACCTACAGAACCTAATATTGAATTTGCCCTTTCATCTCCCTGGCAAGCTAGACCTCAGAGTTGTGGAGGGATAGCACTCGTGAGACAAGGCTTTAGTTTTCATTTAGGCTGCAAGATGTATATTTTTAAAATTATTATTGTTTGTTCTGGAAGCGAGGCAGATATTTGGTAGAATTTATAAAAGATTTAACATGCTTGACACGCAGATTTCTAGGAGGATGGAAATGAATTTGGAAAAGTCCATCATAATTGGTGTCAATATACAAAGGAAAATAAGGTATTGTTGTTTTGAGATCCGAAAGAAGGTACCCAGTAAGTTTGATGGAATTTATTTGCTTTGAGAACTGACACACATGCATGGAAATTACTGTGCTGTTTATGCTTTAACATAATATATTTTTATATTTCCTGCACACTGGACGTTAGCAAGGGTACTATTTTAAGTTGCTGGCCCCATCTAAAGCAGCATTACTTGTCAAAATGGCAGTCTTTCCCCTGTGGGGTTCTCTGTACAAATTCCTCATAAAGTCATAAGTGTGGAGGAGTTTAGTTGTTTCATCTCAAGGGAGCTGTGAAATGGATGAGGGCACATTGACAGATCTAATCCAAACAGAACGACTCTCTGGCTGACATCAATGGACTTTGGATCAAGCTCTACAAGGAAAGTTGCACAGTGGGGGTACATCTACACTTGCTCCCTATCTTGAGATAGGGATGCAGATGTAGCCGACTGAAATTGCTAATGAAGCAGGGATTTAAATATCCCGCGCTTCATTAGCATAATCTCGCCTGCGCACTATTCTGATCGCCAGCTGATTCGAACCAGGAAGTGCGCTCCGGGGCGTTAGTTCGAACCAAGGGGTTTGATTCAAACTAACGTGTCCAGGAGCACACTTCCTGGTTCGAATCAGCTGGCGATCGGAATGGCACGTGGGCGAGATTATGCTAATGAAGCACAGGATATTTAAATCCCCGCTTCATTAGCAATTTCGGTCAGCTACATTTGCATCCCTAGCTCGAGATAGGGAGCAAGTGTAGATGTACCCTAAGAGACTTTCCCAAACCCAGTCTGATTCCTGAGCCTTTCTGTTGACTTTCATGGATTTGGGCTGTGTGCTGCTTGCATCCTGCCTGCTTCACCCAGCAGTAACAGTATCACTTTCATGAGCACCACAGTAACTCGTAAATCAGCCTTTTCAGAGCCCCCTATCAACAGCCATCATCTGTGCATAATAGACATTCATCTGATCTCCTTGCAGACGCCGACTGAGGAGCAATCTGAAATGCTGTGACACAGTAAGGATATTATAGATTCAAGACTTTAAGGCCAGAAGAGCCCATCTTGTCTGACCTTTTGCATAACACAGGACCTAGAACTTCACCCAGGATTAGAACTGGGGATTCTCCTTCAGATTTGTCTAGCTCTAGGGAAGACTTTTAAATGTCACTCTTCATAAACCCCAGATGTAGCCCCTTTTCTGTTTCTTAATGTCGGAATGTTTAACCATCTTGTGATTGATTTCTCCACGTCCCCTCCACCTCCAACATGCTCATCTGACTCTTTGGGAGAGAGTGGGCATTATCATCAGTGCAAAAGAGACCTATTCTTTTGTTCAAGATTTTATTCATTTAATAATATCCATGTATGTAACAGAATAATGTGGGCAAAGAACTGAAAATGCACTGTAGCGGTGTAACAGGTGATGAGACTTTCCTTGGTGCCTACTGTATTGGAAAGATTTGCTCATATCTGAGCCCTTATTACATTTTCAGATTGCAGTGCCATAAAAAGAATAGTAGGCACTGTATGCTAACTTAAAACCTAACATGTTATTACTGGCTTTTATACATCTGGTTACTTAGGGATAAAGCAATAGGGTATTTATAACCACGCAGTCCTGCTTTGTAATCTGAATATATTGCATTCACACTAGTGACTTGAACAAAGTGTTTCTTCATTTCTCAAACCATTTAATGGTTTTCTAATAAGAAACCATGAAGTCAGTTTTGTTGTGTTTGTCAGTTGGGTTTTGACTGTGTGTATGTTGCTCCACAAAAGGGTTATTCAGAGCTCCCCTTCGGTTTTAATTAATTGCAGACCCTCTGGAAGGCAAGCCCAGTGGGGCTGGAGGGGTTCCAGTCTGGTTTCCATTTAGTTAGCAGGCTGCTGCTAAGCATGCTGAAGCACCGCTGGCACAGAACTGTGCAAGTTCTACTGCTTCATAAACTCTCGCCATGCTGCTGCAGCCAGTAATGAGGGAGAATGGTAAAAGACGTTCATTGATAATTTTCCAGACAGGAGCCAGGGCTTTTCAGTTCAGGACTTTTTAAATCTAAAACTCTTAACTGTGTTTTCTTTAAACCTTCAGTTCTTGATTTCTGTCTCTTCAAAATGCCACATTCTCATACCAGGCAGGGAACCAGTCAAAACTTTAGATTTTTTTTTTAAATCTGCCAGCCATCTCTGAATTTCACCATATTTTTTATTTGATTTGCAAAGGTTAGACTTGTAACAGTAACCTTTCCTATTCAAAACTTCCATATATAAGCAGCAGCCATATTAAACACATATAATGTGCAAATATTGCTGGTTGGTTAATACACATATGACTTTCTCCTTATTTTGGTTTGTGCATATTTATGGTGTCATAAATGCATACAATGCCCTGAGAGTACTTCTATTTGCATTGGAAGAGGTCTGCGATGGAATTCAGACTGAGAAGTAAAGCCAACTGATCTATTCCTAGATGAATTGTGAATCATATACTCTCTAATAAAAACAGACGGGCCATCAGGGTATTGCATAGCAACATTTTGGGATGGAAGGAGAAATTCAATCATGCTGCCTATCTAGGAATCTATATCTACTTTATAGCACACAGAAATTAAAAGTTACTAATGAAATAATATCCAGAAAGGAACAGTCATATGTAAATGCCTCTCCCTTGAGAATCTGAGGCAAAAAGAGAGTCTTGGGGAAAATTCTGCATTTGAAACTGGATTTCAGTTCTAGTATATACCCTTCCTGCATGCATAGGACTCCCATTGTTTTCAATGAAATGTTAATGCTTGAGGGGCAGGAGAGGAAGCTATATGCAATACAACTTTGAAAAATGTGAGCCAGGATACAGCACCGAGAGCTTAAAGATATAAAAGCAAGACAGTGTATTTGCTTAAACATTCTCACCCTCTCATTTTGCATGGTGGGTTCTTCCCACTGTCGGTCTGACTGTTCTCAGAACTGATATCCATATAATTGGGCTTTGTATTCACTTAATGGTTTAAAGCACATTTGTGGCAGCGTTTAAACTGGCAGCTCTCCCAGTGCTCAGTACCACCTCTGTGAGGGGAGTAGCTAACAGTGCTGGGAGCTCAGCGCTGTAGCCTGATCCACACTGGTGCTTTACAGCACTGTAACATTCTTCGTGGTGGGGGGGTTTCACACTCCTGAGTCAGAAAGTTACAGCGCTGTAAAGTGCCACTGTAGACTGGGCCCTGGTCTCAGTTCATTATTTTTCCATAGTTAGACTGACTGACTCTCTTCTAATCTCATTAAAAAGTCTCTTTTTCCCCCTTTGCCTATGCTTCTTAATTTCTCTCATTTACTTCTGCAAAGCATATTACAGTGCCATTTTGCAAAGTAAAGTTGTATTGCATTTAGCTTCCTCTCCTGGCCCTCAAGCATTAACATTTCATTCAAAACTATGTCTCTCCCAGGGATAGCCTGCACACTGAACCCCTCCTTCCCAGTCCCACCCCAGAGCAATGATTTAAATGAAGAAGTCTCCCCTTCCTCCCCCGCTTCTCTGGGCAAAACACCTGTGCTTGTCAGCTCTCTGCCAGAGCTAGGAGATCCGATGGTGGGTTACCCCGCCCTGAGCTAGGGTCTGGGTTCATGGACTTCTTGTCTATAGGCTCAGCCTGAAACTAGGCCTGAACCCTCCTCTCATCCGCCTCTGAGTTAGGGCCTAATGACTATGTGCTCAGTCTGACCTTAGGCCCGAGCCCCTGAACTATCACTGAAGGTGATTCCCCGAGTGCAACTGAGCCAGGGGTATATAGTGAGGCGGAGTGTTTGCCCACTGACCTGGAGGGGGAAGAATCCCTCCCTGGGCTCTGGTGGGTGGAGTCCCGTCCACAACTATGGTATGGGACTCTGAAGTACTTTAGCTTTGGATTTAAATTTTGATCCACAAATTGAGGCAGCAGAGTTTCAGAGTGAGGGCATCAAGCCAACCAGATCCAGATCATAAAATTTAAAAGCTCCATTGGCCCTTCAGTTACTTTTCTTTAAACAAGGAAATATTGTGTAAAAATAGTATGAATGCAACATTAAATATAAGGAATGAAGCACACAGAATGGAGCTGGAAAGCAAATGCTAAATTTGTCCACTTAGACTATCTGTCTTAGTGTCTATAAATTTGCCAGGCAAGTCAATGTAATAGTGCACTTTGTGGCATAATTTCTTACACAGTCTTTCATATAGTAAGAAGTAATATAGCTACGCTCTTCAGATTTGGTTGTGAACTTTCATAATTAGCAAGCTGAAACTTTTCAGCCAATACGTCAGAACAACAGCAGCCTATGACAAATTGAGTATGGAGTATCATTAAATATAATATCAGGATAAAGCACCGTTGAATTGAATATTTGTTTACTAACTAATCATGTACTATGCTTTGAAAGTGTAGGTCATATCTTCTGTGTGGACCTGCCACTACAGGAAGATAACTGACTATTAGCTGGCAGTTAAAGGAATAAGTAACTTCTTTATCTGAACTAGTAAAGGTCCGTGCTTTGATGCTAAAGCTCTGAGGTTCGTACCCTGATGCCCTGCATTGAGGGTCATTACAATAACATGCTTTATTAGATTCTGCTTTGAAAAATCTATTCTGGGATCACTGGTTTCACAAACGTATGGATGTTATAAAACAAACAAACAAAAAACCCTTAAATTCTTTAGGATAAGGAGTTGCAGTGGCCATGGACAAATGCATTTCATCTGGCCCTCAGCTGCTGAGGTGAGAAAGGGCTGGGGTTGTCCTCTTTCCCCAGGGACAGCCTGCATACTGAACCCCTCATCCCCATCCCCGCCCCAGAACAATTATTTAAATGAAGTTATTCTGTTGGAATGAAGAAACAGTTCCACAAGACTTTAAGGATGCTTGTTTCATCCAACTCTATAAAAACAAGGGACACAGAAGAGATTGTAATACCCACAGATTATGGGGAAAATCTTAAACTGTATTCTTTTATCTTGACTTCCAACTTTAACTGAGAGAATCTATCCCAAGATCCAGGCTTCTGTTTGAGAGGTCCATTGTAGACAGGGTGTTCTCTGTAAGGAATCGTGCAGAGAGCAACATAGTCCACTACATATGGCTTTTAAAATTTAACAAAAGCCTTTGATACATTTAGTTGGTCAGGTTTTTACATTTTTCTGAAAAAAGCTTGGTTGTCCACCTATATTGTTAAACTCTGTAAAAACCTTGCACAATGGCATGAAAGGAACTATAATGTATGAATACCAAGAGTCTGACTCATTTAACATAGGGATGTTAAAAAGTATTTCATGTTGTAAACGTAACCCCTGAAATTTACAGAAGTTACATGTTTACACACAGGGGGCCAGGCGAGAGCCAGTGCTCATGGGAAGCTGGCATTTAAGCCGGCTCCCTGTGAGCACCGGATGCTACCTAATCCCCCTAACCTCCACACTACTGCCTCTGTATCAGAAGCAGCAGCATGGGGGGGCAGGCGGTTCCATGGAAGCTGGTGCTCGCCTCCCCGCCCACCCCATGCTGCTGTCTCTGTGAGAGGCAGCAGCATGGGAGGCAGATGGCTTCATGGGAACCGGCATGTGTGAAGAGCTGGCTTAAAAGCTGGCTCCCCATGTGCATCAGCTCCCCCCATCTCTGATACAGAGGCAGAGGGGCTGCGTGTAACCGTTAGGATTAACCGATGAGACCAGGTTTATCAGTTAATTGTTTAAATGGATACACATTCATACCCCTAGTTTAACATCAACAATGGAGTGAAGCAGGGTTGAATACCGGCTTCTAAGTGGTTTAATATTTATTTCTCCTTTCTGCTTCCACATGCATTCTGTGATGTTCAAGAGGGTGCCTATTTTAGCACTAGACATCATGGAGGTTTGCTCCACATAGCAAGGTTGAGAGCTAGCAAGGTGGTGAAGGAAATCTTCATGAGGTACCTGTTGGTAGATGTTGCAGCCCTTGTGGCTCACCATCTTGATGCCCTACAACATATTATTAGCAAGTTTTCTGATTCATGCAACATCTTTGGGCTATCAGTAAGCTTGAAGAAGATTGTCAAAGCCAGTTTCATATATCACCTCAGAGAGCATTCATCTAGATCAGTGTTTCTCAAAGCGCTCCATGAAACCACTTTTGAGAACACTGCTAACTGGCCACTCCAGTATGTTTACTAACCAGCTCCATGGCCATGGAGCCTCGGGGTTCCCATTGGCTGTGGTTCGCTGTGCAGCCAAGGGGAGCTGCACTGCACCCCAGAAGTGGCCAGCAGTGGGTCCAGCTCCTAGGCGGGGTCCACAGAACTCCACACACTGTTCTCCCCCTGAGCACCGGCTGGATGGGAGAGCAGCACACAGAGCCACTTGCACACCTGCCTAGGACTCAGACCTGCTACTGGCTGCTTCCAGGGCACAGTGTGGTCTGAGGCACCAGGACAGGGGGGAAGCCAGCCTTAGAATCCCCACTGCTTTGCCAACTGAGACTCACTGGAGGTAAGCCCATGCCCAAACCAGTGCTGCCTCCTGCACCCCAAACCTTTCATTCCCAGCCCCACCCTGGAGCCCACACTCTAGTCAAAAGATATAACTATGTTGGGTCATGGGCATCAACAAGTTTCTTCAACTGGGTTGTGAGGGGAAAAAAAGTTTGAAAACCACTGATCTAGGTGTTGTTGACCAGTTTTGCAACCTTGGCTCTACTGTTACTAGCAATATAGATCTTTCTTGAGGCTGAGCTAACAAGTGTAGTTGGCAAAGAGGTAGGAACTTGGCTCTTTTGAAAGACAGAGCATGGAACAATAACAAATTTGTCAACAGAAGTGAAAATCTGTATGTATGAGATGCAATTTTTATCCACGCTTCTGTATTGCTCAGAAACATGAACAACTGATGTGAAACATATAAAAAGCCTAAACAGCTTTCAGATGCTAGTACTAAATTGTTCGAATAAGATGGCAAGATAGGATGACAAAGGTGGAAGTGTTAAATCATGCTGGTATGTCATTCAAGGGAATGTTCATAGAATCATTGAATCATAGAATACTAGGACTGGAAGGGACCTCGAGAGCTTGAGTCCAGTCCCCTGCCCTCATGGCAGGACCAAGTACTGACTAGACCATCCCTGATAGACATTTATCTAACCTACTCTTAAATATCTCCAGAGATGGAGATTCCACAACCTCCCTGGGCAATTTGTTCCAGTGTTTGACCACCCTGACAGTTAGGAACTTTTTCCTAATGTCCAACCTAAACCTCCCTTGCTGCAGTTTAAGCCCATTGCTTCTTGTTCTGTCCTCAGAGGCCAAGATGAACAAATTTTCTCCCTCCTCCTCATGACACCCTTTTAGATACCTGAAAACTGCTATCATGTCCCCCCTCAATCTTCTCTTTTCTAAACTAAACAAACCCAATTCTTTCAGCCTTCCTTCATAGGTCATGTTCTCTAGACCTTTAATCATTCTTGTTGCTCTTCTCTGGATCCTCTCCAATTTCTCCACATCTTTCTTGAAATGCGGTGCCCAGAACTGGACACAATACTCCAACTGAGGCCTAACCAGCGCAGGGTAGAGCGGAAGAATGACTTCTTGAGTCTTGCTCACAACACGTCTGTTAATGCATCCCAGAATCAAGTTGGGTGGCTTGGGTGGCTAGGATATGCCAAGCGAGTGCTGGATTACAGGATTCTGAAGGGTATGTCTACACTGCAAAGTTAATTCAAAATAACAGCCGTTATTTCGAATGAACTTTAATAGCGTCTATACATGCAAACCGCTATTTCAAAATTAATTCGAAATACCGGAGCTCTTAATTCAAATTTGGTAAACCTCATTCTACGAGGAGTAATGCCAAATTCGAAATAGCTATTTTGAATTAAGTGCTGTGTAGACACTTAATTCGCAATAGGGGGCCTCCAGCCTTCCCAGGGTGCCCAGATGGCCACTCTGGGCACAACCAGGAAAACTTCCTCTCCTCTCCCCTAGCCCCGGAGCCATTAAAGGGGTAGACTCTGGCCACAGTGCCTGTGCCAGCTCCAAGCCTGCCAGCCCAGAGCCAGCAGTGGCCACCAGGGCCCCCGACCCAGTGGCCCCAAAACATGACCCAGCAAGCCACTGGCAGCCAGCCCTCCACTGCTCCCCAGGAGCAGTCTGCCAGCTCCCAGGAGCCTGCCAGGGGCTGGAGAAGGCAGGCATCTTCCTGGTCCAGGGTGGAGATCATGGACCTTATTCAGGTTTAGGGGGGATGCCCCCAACGTCCATGATCTCCGCACTAGACGGAGGAACGCAGCCGTCTATGGCAGGATAGCTGTCAGCCTGGCCGCCAAAGGCCACATACGAACCCAGGAGTAGGTTTGCATGAAAATCAAGTTGGTCCGGTGAGACCCCCAACCCTGAGCTCTGAGCTTCCCTTCCCCCTTCTTCCCCTTGCTTCCCCTTCCAGCTCCCTCCTCCCAGGTTTCCCCCTCCCCTTTCCCACCCTCTCTCTTCCCTCTCCCACCTCCTTTTCCCAGTCTCCCCAGAGGTTCATCCCAGTTTTGTTCAATAAACCCAGTTTCTATTTTTGAACATACGTGTTTTATTTGACATCAGGAAGGGGGCTAGGGAGGTAAGTGGAAGGACGTGAGGAGGAATGGGGCACAAGCCCCTGGTGGGGAGGACTGGGGAGGCTCTGAGGGCTCCTCAGGGTGGACGCTCTCCTGCAGGGCCTCCTGGATCCTGACAGCCCCCCGATGGACCTTCCGGATGGCAGCCTGCAGCAAGTGCAGCCGGGCTGATGGCAACAACCCCACGAGATGCACCGGCGTGCCCAGGAGCAGCTCTGGCTCCATGTGGCCAACTGCTGTGGTGTCCCAAGTGCGGGCAGTCAGGGCACTCCAAGACAGGACTGCTTTGCTGTCCCTCATCAAGGTAGACAAGCAAGCGGGGAACCCTGAGAACTGTCTGTCTGGGGTGGGGGTAGGGTCCCTTTAAGCACAGAGCTCAGTTAGCCTCAGGCAGCAGCCCTACACACTAAGTCCTAACCTGATGCCCTGCCGGCACTGGTTCTGGCCAGCCTTAACTTCGGTTCAGGGTCCACTCAGTGTGGACGCGCTATTTCGAAATAGCAAAACGCTATTTCGAAATAGATTTTATGTGTAGATGCGTTAATTCGAATTAGCTTAATTCGAATTAACTATTTCAAATTAAGATAACTCGAATTAACGCTGTAGTGTAGACGTACCCGAAGAGTGGTCTAGAAAGAGGAGGCAGACTGCTGCACAGGTTTTGGCATGCTTGCAAGGATGACTGCCTGGTCTACACTGATCTATCTTTTTAGAGTATTGGTGGATGAGGAGTTCAGAATTCTGCTCTGATTGGTGGAGTCAGCTTGTAGTTGGAGCAAGGTGTCATAAAGTGAACCGGATCAAGCTTTGTGATGGCCAGCATTAAAGGGAAAGAATCTGCTGCTTGGATTCAGAATATTGCTAGAGTCCGGGGGTTTTCTACCTGTGGATGGGACTGCCACTCATGCATGGGACTCAGCAGCTATCAGAGAACTCATTGGTGCATACACCATGCTCCATAAAGAGCAATTGTGCCATTGGCATGGAAAAAAGAAAGCATCTCACATAAAATCCTTGGAAAAACAAATGAAGCTTCTCGAAATAGCAGCTGCTTCATATAAGAGGTCTGCAATTTTCCAGAAGTTACAATAAAAGTAAAACTGGGTTTAACAAAACATACAACTACATTGTAGGATTTCAGCCTGACACATAAGGAAAAAAAGGAGCCTGTCCTACTCTTCCCACAAATTACCATTTTTCCTCTATTTTTTTAAATATTCCACAAGAAATTGTGTAATGGCTTTATGAATGTGGCAGAGAAAGAGAAACTTAATTTCTGTAATGCTTCTAGGAGGGACTTTCAAAAAATGCATAAAAGATTTAGGTGCACAAATTCCATTGACTTCTGCCAACGCGTAGTGGGAGCTGAATTTCTTAGGCCTTGTAGCTATCATCAAACACCATCCTCATGTCTGCAGCTTAGGCTGGCAAAAAAGTGCATCCAAGGGTATAGCTTGCACCATTTTGGCAAGTGAAATAAGCTATACTGGAAAAAGCTCTTTCATGCCAGTGTAGCTACACCTACGCTTGGCTTTTGCTATTGGAGAAATGTTGGAGGAAATGACAGCCCAAGCCCTAGGCTTTTTCCCTGATGGTTGCACCAGCCTTCCTTCTCATCTGTGCACAGTGTACATAGAATTCGATTGTTCTAATTCAATAGCACTTTGGACCCACTTTGCACAAGTGTGATGTCTCCACAAAGTGCCAGGTGGCAAAGCATCAGTTCATTGAGTCTAGATTTGCAGCTTCCTAAATTATGTTGCAGTTCTTATGTCAATAAATGAGTTACCTAGGCGAATATTATAGTGACTAAAGACACTCAAATCCTCTGGCTTCAGATAATATTCAGGGATTAGATAGAAATGCTATCTTTATAAACACTGCATTCTTGATTCTCAAAGAACAACCAGAGGTGAGCAGCAATTTCCTTTTGCTTTGCATGTGCCATCTTTTGTGAACATGAGGACTCAGATATTGTGGAGGGTGTTCCTGGTTCACATGCAGACCCACGAAATAAGAACAAGTGAGCCTTAATTGGGTTAGTCAGAGTCATACTGCACTAAACAGAAAACTTGGGAAATGGATGCAGAGTGGAAGGAATATGCTGAAAAAAGCCCTAATGTGTTCAGGTACTTCTACAACAGCAGCACCATTTGCAAGTTTTATGAGCCCCCTCGGGCACAATTATGGTTTTGTTCCAACACTACTGCAGAGAACATAACTGAGATGAGGTGAAACCAAATTAATTATTTGTAAGTCATTCTCAAACAGATCACTGTTTTCTTTAAGTCATTCATTCAGAATTGCACACCATATAAAGTTTGGAAGCCCTGCATTGTGGATGTTTGAAATTCAAAAGTTGAGCTGTTTTGCTTAGGTATCCAGATCATATGATCTGATTCTTTTACCTGATTGGATGAGAACATCTCTCACAATCAGGTTTCTGGTCCCAGCTTTCCTGCTTATAAACCTATACAAATTATTTCCCACAAGTATTTTTCAAGATCTGCTTGTAATTGGCTGGCGTGATGAACATTCCTATCAATAAATTGGTTAACTATAATATTTGCAGAAGGTGAAGACAAAGTGGCCATGAACTGTTTGAAATGAATTCATTAAAAAATTCGGACTGTTTTGCACCATCTGTCATCTCTGTTGTTAGCATTCTTAGATACTTGTGGGTAGTGGAAGACATACTAATTATTCCACTAACTAAAACTTTGAGATCAGTGGCAGATTTTAGAGAATTTGAGCAACTTACCACTCTGCTTTCTCATCAGCATTTAACCCCCACCCCTTATTTACAGGGCTAGTGCTTCACAATAAGATACAGTGGCAGTTGGAGTTTTTTGACTTCTGACCTAAACAGGACCCAAGCATGGTAGAGTGGTATGTGCCTCAAGCAGATCTGAGTGAATGAAATAATTGTTTACCTCATAAAAACCTAAAAATGACTAGGACGCTCTTCAAAAGTAGGTGCCAAACAAGCATAGTTAAAGCCTAATCCAGGTTGTTGTATATTGGGTTGTAGATATAGATCTTGTTGTTATAGTAACTGAGTAGGTCACTGGGGTCAGCCCAGCTAGTCTGGGCTTATTCTAGTTAGTTCTGTGCTTTGCAATAAAATGGACACTTGCAACTACTCCAGCTCTCTGCATTTCCACTGATTTCTTCCTATACTGTGAAACTCCCCCACGACATAACAAGTGGCGACGAGGGTGGGATACCTGTGCTGCCTCCAACAACAAAAGAAGTAGAAGTCAATGTAAGAAAACAAACTTTTTTTTGGCTGTTTTGGAAGGTGGGGGTAAGAACTGACTGCTACACTGTGCAAACTGAAACTAAGATCAAGGAGCCTAGAGACTGAAAAAGAAAAAAAAAAAAAAAAGGAGTGCAACAGCCATGGCTACACTTACAGGGCCACTGGGACCTTTTGAGGAGACTAGAGAGCAATGGCACGTATATACTGAGCGTTCTGAACTTTTGTTATTGCAAATGACATTAAAGAAGAAAAGAAGGTGCCAATATTTTTAAGTGTTGTAGGGGCTAAGACCTACTCTCTGCTACATGATTTGCTGCTCCTGTTAAGCCAGAGACCAAATCTTACAGTGACATTGTGGAAATCCTGGGGTCACATTATGCTCCAAAACCATTGGGAATTGCAGAAAGGTACAGGTTCCATAACAGAGACCAAAAGAAAGTGAAACAATTGTACAATTTGTAGCCAATTTGAAAAAGCTTGCTGAACACTGTGAATTTAAGGAGATGTTAAATGATGCCATACGTGACAGGTTAGTGTGTGGCCTGCACAGTGAAGCTATACGGAGGCGTCTGTTAACAGAAGCTCAGCTCACCCTACAGAAGGCCATTGATATTGCGGTCTCCATGGAACTGGCCACACAGGAGGCACGATACCTTAGTGCACCCTCTGGGGTGCATAAAATGTCCCAAGAACCTACTCACAAAACAGTGGGGAGCCAGGAATGTTACCGCTGTGGTAAGCCAGGTCACCATGCATCAGACTGCTGGTGTAAGAACCTAGTGTGTCGACAGTGTGGAAAAAAAGGACACATTGAGCGTGCCTGCAAACAAAAGAAAAAGAGGCCTGTGGGCTGGCGGAACAAAAAGGAAAATCTGCATACCATCGAGCAGATGTCTGATGATCAAAGTGACACCCTGTCTGAAGAAGAAGCGCCATGCTATGTTTTGTCTTTGCAAGGGGGCTCCCATGAATACTGGGTAACCCCACTGTTGGATGGCAAACCGTGCATGGAAGTGGACACTGGTGCAGCAGTTTCATTGGTCTCAGACACGGTGTATAAGGAAAAGTTGAAGCATCTTCCACTTAAGGCAACAAAGATCATTCTGAAGACATACACAGGAGAAGCAGTACCCCTGTTGGGTACTACTGATGTTAAGGTGGAACTAAATGGACAGACTGCAGAATTACCACTGTTTGTGGTGAAAGGCCATTACCCAGCCTTAATGGGGAGATCATGGCTTAGGAAGATCCCACTGGACTGGGCAGAAGTGCACCGAATGACTAAAGAAGAAACAGGTCTGACTGATATATTAAAGAAACATGCTGCTGTTTTTGGAGAGGATCTGGGAAGTATGAAGGGAATCACCGTGAAACTGAACATTAAACCTGGTAGCCAACCAAAATATCTGAAGGCCAGAACTGTGCCATATGCTATCAGGCCAAAAGTTGAAGCAGACCTGGAGCGCCTAGTCAAAAATGGAGTCCTAATACCAGTTACCCATAGTCCATGGGCAACTCCAATAGTTCCAATATTGAAGAAAGACGGTTCTATTCGGATTTGTGGGGATTTTAAGGTCACTGTTAACCCTGTTTTATATGCAGAGCAATACCCCTTCCTCGCATCGATGACATCTTTGCGGGCCTGGCTGGAGGACAGAAGTTCAGCAAGATTGATCTGAGTCAAGCATATTTACAGATGCAAGTTGATGAGGAATCCCAAGAGCTGTTGACTATTGTGACTCATAAAGGGCTTTATCGTTACATTGTCGCTACCCTTCGAATAACTTCTGCCCCAGCCTTGTTCCAGAGAGCTATGGACCAGATCTTGTGTGGCTTGCCAGGAGTTCAGTGCTATCTTGACGACATCCTGGTCACAGGCGGAACGAGGAGGATCACCTTAAGAACTTAGAGGCTACCCTACAAAGACTGGAAGAGTATGGCCTACGAGTCCGTAGAAGATAAGTGTGCATTCTTTCAGCCCTCTGTTGAATATTTGGGACACATCATTGATGCTACTGGTCTTCATAAGTCCTTCAAAAGTTAAGGCTATTGTGGAGGCTCCACCCCCTCAAAATGTTAGTCAACTTCGCTCATTTCTAGGACTATTGAACTATTATGGAAGGTTTATTTCACAGCTAGCCACACTATTAAAACCACTTCACGAGCTCCTTGGCCAGAACAAGGTCTGGAAGTGGACTGACGCCTGTGATGTTGCATTTAACAAGGCTAAATGTGCATTGCTAAACGAGAGGTCCTGACGCATTTTGATCCATCCTTACCTTTACAGTTTTTGTGATGCCTCCCATATGGAGTGGGAGCGGTCTTGTCACATGTTATGCCTTCAGGAGAGGAGAAACCAATTGCTTTTGCTTCACGCACCTTAAGCAAGGCTGAAACTAACTATGCGCAAATTGAACGTGAAGCATTGGGAATCGCTGAATTCGAAATTTCACCAGTACCTGTTTGGACGGAAGTTTACACTTCTCACTGACCATCGACTCTGACGGCGATTTTTGGTCCACACTCAGGTATTCCACCAATGGCTGCTAGTCGATGCAACGATGGGCATTGTGGCTTTCAGGACACACATATGAGATCAGATATCGGAAAGCCACTCTACATGGCAATGCAGATGGCCTCTCTAGGCTGCCTTTGCCAGTCAAACATCAAGATAGTGGCCAGAAGGAAATCTTTTACTTTGAACAGGTGGAGAACATGCCCATCACTGCACAAGTTAAGAGAGCAACTCGGTTGACCCAGTACTGTCCCAAGTAATGGAACTAGTGATGCGTGGAACATCTCTACGGAACTCTCAGGTCTCATCTGACCTTGTCCCCTACATGTCCAGGAGAACGGAGTTATCAACCCATTCGGGGTGCTTGTTGTGGGGAATACGTGTCATTATTCCAAAAATACTGAGACAACAGATGTTAGAGCAGCTGCATGCAGGTCACTGTGGAATGGTGCGCATGAAAGAAATTGCACGGCTATTTTTGGTGGCCTGGCTTGGACAGTGACATTGAAGAGAAGGCAAGAGCTTGTATTTCTTGCCAGGGTGTGAGGAATGCACCTCAACTGGCACCTCTACACCCATGGACTGGCCTGAAAACCATGGCAATGTATTCATGTTGATTTTGCTGGCCCATTTGAAGGTAGCATGTTATTGGTGGTGGTAGATGCTCATTCCAAATGGCCAGAAGTCTGTATAATGCCTTCCACTACTGCTGAGAGTACTATCCAAAAATTACGGGAATCTTCTGTCATCTGGGTATTCCTGAACAACTTGTGAGTGACAACGGTCCACAGTTTGTCTCAGGAGTTTGAAAATTTTATGAAAGCAAACGGATCCATCACATCACTTCAGCACCCTATCACCCAGCCACAAATGGATTGGCTGAAAGGTTTGTCCAGACAATGAAACAAGCTTTGAAATCGGTTAGAGGACATTCACATAAAAGAGTCTGGACACCTTCTTACTGTCCTACAGAAACACTCCTCATGCTACAACCAAAGTGTCCCCGGCTTTTCTAATGATGGGACGTCAGCTGCGCACATGCTTTGATTTGCTGAAACCTTCAGAACCGACAAATTGTGCAACATCAGCAGCAAGGTCAAGTCATCAGGCGTGCATCCAGAGCAAAAGATCGAACCTTTAGTCCTGGACAGCCAGTTTTGGCTCGAACTATGCTCGTGGAGCTAAATGGGTCCCTGCCACTATTATTGCTCAAACAGGACCTGTTTCCTATACTGTCCGGACTGCGAAGGATCTCATCTGGTGGCGGCACGTAGATCAGTTATTGACAGGTTATTCCTGCCCCCAAGACACATCTCCAGTTGAGTTGCCTGTCCTTCCCACTGCTGGTGAGCTACCGTGTCAAGAATCACCTGCTCCTGACTCTCCGCCTCCATCACCACCAGCGGCGAACAATAACCCCCTCCCTGAGCAGGCTGATCCAACAGCCTCACCTGTTCACACTTCAAGTTCCCAGCCCCGTGTCAGGCCTGCACCCATAACATCTTCGGGTGTGAGAACGCCAGATGTCCGCCGTAATCCACCTAGAGAAAGGAGGCCTCCTCAACGGCTGGACCTTTAGTTGAGATTAACTCACAGATGGGGCAAAATAATCCCCAGGGTTAGCTGGGAACTTGAGGCTCTACCCTCATTTCATAGTTAGTTTTTGTTTTCTTAAAGGGACGTTTTTATTAAGGGGGGAGGAATATGTTGTATATTGGGTTGTAGATATAGATCTTGTTGTTATAGTAACTGAGTAGGTCACTGGGGTCAGCCCAGCTAGTCTGGGCTTATTCTAGTTAGTTCTGTGCTTTGCAATAAAATGGACACTTGCAACTACTCCAGCTCTCTGCATTTCCACTGATTTCTTCCTATACTGTGAAACTCCCCACGACATAACACAGGTCACTAGACTCCCCATTGCCTTCAACTGGCTTTGGATCAGACCCTTACTGCAGACTGTAGGAAATCCAGAAGGTAGCTCTGGGGAAGGGTGTAATGAAGACAAAGGCTAATGAATATTCTTCATACTTTAAAAAGTAGGGGTTGTGTGTGTAAGCAAGTAGGTTGTGTTGGCAAGTTAGAAAAGCAAAGTAATGCCATTGAAGCAGGACCCTGAAGATCCAGAAACCAAATAAAATAAATTATATAAACCACCATGCATGTAAAAATCTGCCCAAAGGTTATTAATACTGATACCAAAATTCTCCTTTCACATCTATGTCTTGGACCTTGATATAATTGGTATTCAGAATGACTGAGATGAGACCTTGCTCTTTATATCTATTTTACCATGGATGATAAATTTATGCCAATGTCATTCTGACGACAGAGATCAGGGAGGGCTCTCCTCTCCCATGTCCCTGTGGGATAAACACAAGCTGGAGTTAGTCAGATGAAATTCTCACACTACCAAAGGCGAGACTGCAGCTATTTGTTCAAGACCTGTTTAATCACATAATCAGAAAGGGAACCACTGAGACAAAGAGAGTGCTTCTCAAGGTGCTTCATTAGCAAACTGTCCTTGAACTCTTTACTGTCCTCACAAAATGGCAAGGGAACTTTTTCAGAAGCTAATGAGTCATTGAAGAACCTCAGCGGCACACCAGTGGGTCTTTATAACTTCACAATCCCATTAAATTCACAGTTGTTCTGTGTTATTTTTCAGTTCACTGCTGACTTATTAGAAAGATATGTATGGGATAAACATTTTGGTTTTGGTTTTAAATAACCCACGTTCTTTCTGCCTGACTTAGTCACTCAAGTGTAAGTGACATTACAGCTGCTTTTGTGATGATGAATACTGATGTCACAAACGGGACAATACAGCTCCACTGAATGAATCAGGTAGAAAGAGAAATCAGCTTTGAAAACAGAGCCCTTCTGTTTCCACACAAATATTTTAGTAAGCAGTAAAGAGGGGCAAAGAAATAGAGGTCAGTGGGGCTTCAGGAGAATATATATTTCAGAATATGCCAGTGTGTGGCAGTGGTCCTTTAACAACTGTAGTCTCATGAAGCAGAGTACAGTTTGTTCCATGCATGGCTGCAGAAGCCAAGTTGGAAAAGGATCCAGACAGCCATTTTCAGGGCACACCTTGCATTCAAAACCAACCACGAGACACCATTTAAATTAAAAAAATGCTTAAAAAACAATTGAAAAAATTACAGTAGCCTGACCTGAGCTGTGATAGATGGCAGCAAATTGCTAGTGCACACTGCCAGGCAGGAGCAATTTAAAGCTGCCATTTCACAATAAAATGACTTTCATAAGAAGCTCTTTCTTGCTCCTGCGGATGTGTTGCTAATGAGTACATTCTGTTATGAATCCTGAGTGCAACTTTTCCCCATAACAGCAAAGAATTTACATGCTAGTAGTACAGGTTGCACCTCTGTAAACTGGGACACTCTGGTCTGGCAAAATCTGTGATCTGGCAGGAGAGTCCTGGCATGCTCCAAGTGGGGGACGGGAACCTGGCCCAATGTTGGGGGGAGGAGGGCAAGAGCTAGGCATGATGCAGCCAGGCTGCCCTGGGAGAGAGGCCGCACAGCCCAGATAGGCTCCTGGAGGAGGGGTGTGTGTGTGGAGTGTGTGTGTGTGTGTGTGTGTGTGTGTGTGTGTGTGGAACGGGAGCCCAGTGTGTTCATCAGCTGGGCTTGCAGGGGGTGTGGGAGCCAGGAAGCCCGGTGAGGCAGCAGGGCAGGAGGTGGGGCATGGCAGCAGGGGGGCCAGAAATGACCTCCCCTGGTCTAGCAAAATCCCCCATCTGGGACCAATCAGGTCAAGGGTGCCAGACCAGGGAGGTCCGACCTGTACATGGTGAGCATGCCAATATATACCTGAAATACACCAAAGCTGTACCAGGGTAAGGAATACATTTGAGAGCCAATGGGAGTTGGGTGCTTAGCTGCCTTTTGTGCCTTTAAAAATCTCTCCCAGAACTTGCTGGTTATTTACATCGTTAGCTCTTATTGCAGAGACATCCCTTGTGTTCGTTAGGCACCCACACACCGATTGAGGATCTCGCCAAAGGCCCTCTTGGACTCCATAAAGTCTCTGGCTCATATCCCTTTTAAATTTACTGAATGGGAGGGAAGGTGCTTGGCAGTGGATGGCACTCAGCTGAGAAGAAGCTCTGAAAGGTTCCCCCTCCTGAAACTGCTCAACTGGTGCAGGGGGTTCCCTGCTGTGAGGAGCTGGAGAGATTACGATGTAATGCTGTTTGTAGCTAGCGGATCTGTAGTGCCGTTGAGGAATGGTCTGCATAACGCTGAGGGTTACAGCTTCTATTATAAACTTGGTCATGCAGATGTCACAATGATGTCTTGGTGAGAAAGGTTATTTAGAGAGCTGCAGGCAGGTGAATCATAAAATACAACTGCTTCCTTTACATTATGTGGGCAGCAAACAAAAAGCCAGATACAGCCAAGTCTGCTGCACGTTTTTGTGTATTAGAACATAAGAATTGCCATGCTGGGTCACAACAATGGTTCATTGAGCGTAGTGTCCTGTCACCAATGATGGCTCCTATCAGAGCTTCAGAAGGGCACAGAACGGGACAACTGGAGAGATCTACCCTGCTCTTCTTCCCCTTCTGGCTTTTGGCAGTCACAGGTTTAGGTTCACTCTGACCATTGGGGGAACATCCCTGACCATTTTGGTTAGTAGCCATTGCTGGACCTAGCCTGCTTGCACTTGTTAAGTTTTTTTTTTAAATACTGTTATATTTATGGCTATCACAACATCCTATGGCAATGAGTTCCACATCTTAACCATTACTTGGGACTTCTTAGCTTTTCTAAGGGAACAATAAAGGATGACTAACTCAAAGAAAAAGACAGGTTGGAACTGAGATACATGCTACGGGTGTCTTGTTTGCACGGCTCCCATCTTCAGTGCCAACAGGCTAGCAGTCTGAGCTGGAGCTTACCTGGTTAAAAGAATGGTAAATAAAATAAGAGAAATGTCTCGAGCTTTGTTCTATGTCCACTTTGTCACTATGCTCAAAAAATGCATTGGTGTCACCAGATGTAACAGGGTACGATGGTGACTTGATGCAGTATCGTAAGTGAGGCCACACCATGTACAACCCTGTGGTGTGAGGCCGCCATACAGCATCAAAGCAGAGCAGGGTGGGTTTTCTCATTTATAAGAAGGAAGATACTGAAGGAATAGCAGCAAAAGGAAAGCACAAAAGTTACTAATATTATTTGCACTGCTGTAGTGTTTAGGAGCACGAGGGAAGGATCAGGGTCCCTTTGTGCTTGTAGGCACAGTCCACAGAACAAATTTAGGAACCAGATTTTTATCGGGGAATAACAATAAATAATGGCATGAACAGTATTTGTAAGTGCTTCTGAATAAAGGCAGAATCCTCCATTGGCCTGAAACAAACAGGTCTTGCTGAGTCCAAATAGGGAAACTTGTATTTGTGAACCACTAGCTTTTTGTTTATGTGATTTGTGCTCATAAATGACACTGCCTGTGTAAAGAGAGGCCCTCACAATTAGGGAGGACAGAATTTACTTTTGTGGATAAGAGCTTGGGGGCCATCCCTAAAGCCTGGTGAAATCCAGAGCTTGCTATACAGTGGTCCTGGTTGTGCCTGCACACTGGTGAGAGCTCTTAGCTCCCTAGCAGCAGAGCTTTACCAGAGTGACAATATTAGGGGCACTTCCAGGACTTCAGGGAGGAGGGCAGGGTTCTGCGGAAGAGAATAAAGAGGAGAAATAAAAAATGACAGAATATAAAATACAAATGCTGGACTGTCCAAAGTCTAGTTACTGACATTTCAGGAAATACAATGAAGCCATATTGCTTTTTTTTTTTTGGTGACTGCATTTTACTGATTTTTTTTCATAAGGAAACAGACAATGGAAAGTTCAGAATGGTAAATGGATTGACACTTGGTAGGTTTCCAAATACTGCATAGAAGTGGTACTTCTTTTAAATGCAAGTGATAAAAGTGATTGTGAATTATGAAAATGAGGCTTTTGGTGGTCTCTCTTTTAAGAACTGTATCAGCTGGTCCTGGAGGCTGCTAAATCCAAAATAGCATAACAGTTCTGCAAAGAACTATAAACTGGACTTTTCCTTTTATTGACCAAACAGTTTGTTTATTCATCTGTTAGAGACAAATACAGAATCTCTGCTGCTGTTACTATCAGAAACTTGGTTAAATCTTAATCTTGTTAACTAATTTTATAGTGGTAAGACAGGTGCCACAAATTTGAACCACTGGTACTAAATAGCAGTGGTCTCCCCAGACATATCTGTAATTGAGACATTAAACTTTGTTGGGCACAGTATGACATCTTTGAAATAACTGAACACATTAATGCAAGGCTCTCTTTAACATTGAAGTCACATCAATTTAACAGCATTATTTTAAACTGATTTAGTTAAATCCACTTGTATGTGTGTGAATATTAGGAGATGCGTGAGAGAGGGAGACTGAGAAAAATTTACAGTATATATAGATGGTATTATCTTAATAGACATGATTTCAATGAGAATGTTAAAGTACAGTTAAAAATATGTTGTCTTCAAAACATTAATAAAATATTATATTTCAAAGACACCTACCACTCCAGCTCTTAAATACTAGAAACTCAGAATATGTACATTTATTTAGGACTGGTTAAAATTGGCACTTTTTTTGAGAGAGAGGGTTGAAATTTCACAGAGTGAGCACACATCATTCATTTAGCATGAACCGTTCAGAGCCTCAAAACTATGAAAAAGTTGCTTTTACATGCAGGTGCTAAGAAAGTGAAGCATGCTGTTGTCCTGTGAATACTGCACTACTCTTTATTTTACTCTGATCTTGTAGACAGGGCTCTCTGTAAAGTGATACCTATTGTAAAATTTGAGGGCTGGTGTTGGCTAGCATTCCTAGGGTGGGAGTCAAGCTTATGGTGAGTGATGTTCAGTAGTTGTGATGATAGTAAGGTGCTGCCTGTGAGTGATGTAGAGGATATGGACTGTTGACTTAACTTTCTTTTCCTTGTGTTTGTGGTTGTCAGTTATGTTAGCTGTGTGGCAATCTCAGCTATTTCACAATGAAGTTGTTTTTTCTTGTGAATGAGTACTTATTTTTCTGATTCAGTAGGGCTACCAGAGTCCTATTTGGATCATAAAGATACCTTGATGGTGTCTCACATGAGTGAAAAAAGCTATGATGCATGCTTTCACTTGCCATTCAGTTTTCTGATAACATAACGCGGTGGGGCATTCCAGGAAAACTTGGCAACTCATAAATTTTATCTGAAGGGCATTCATTCTACAGCTCACACCTTTCATTAGAATAGCAGACATTCCCTTTATATTAATATTTAACTTGTAAAGTCCTTCCCTCCACCTTCTTGTTTCTTTGAAATAAGAGGCCTGACTCTTCATTCTGTTAGACAGGCTTCGCACCAGACTAAGTCCACTAACCAAACCAGTGCAACATATCAGACCTGAAGATTTATTGTGGTTTTGTTCTTTAAATTATTTTTAAATTACATCTGTTTTTAATTTGGAAAAAAAAGTCATTTTGATGGACGATGGTTATTTTACACTTTGAATATTATGTAAACTAGTCCAGATTTATTTCAGAGGGGTAGCCGTCTTGGGGTGTATCTGCAAAACAATGAGGAGTCCTATGGCATCTTAAATCCTAACAGATTTATCTGGGCATAAGCTTTCTTGGGTCTGACAAAGTGGTTTTGACTCACAAAAGCTTCTAGCCAAATAAATCTGTTAGTCTTTAAGATGCCACAGGACTCCTTGCTGGATTTATCTGTACTTTTCTGGTTTAAAATAGCTGGGTATTTAAAAAGGGAGATTAATGTTGAAGTTAAAGATCATATTCATTTTTGTCTCTCTTACTCCCTGTCTGTCTAGAGATGGCTAGATCTATGCGACTTGACCACATGTACAGAGGTACACACAACGGAAAAATCTATCTTTTAACAATTTATGAGTGAATTGCACAAAGACAAATATATGATATAGCTGTATATATTATTTCCTTCATCTAGCTAATCCCACAGCTGGTTCCAAACCACTGTACAGAGAAAAGTAAACAAGAGCAATAAATGAAAAATACATCTAATAAACTTTATATGCATTCTGTCAGACTGTAATATTGTCACACATATCACTCGCAAACATTAGTGTCCTCCTGACCCAAGAGCCAGCTGGAACAAAAGGTTTAATTTCTAAGATATTTAATTTTGATTTTAAAAGATGTTGACAAGAAAAAATTCAGACAAAATAAAGGGGGAGGACATGGGGGAAAAAGATTTGAATGAGCGGGTCTGGTTATGGGAAGGGGAAGTATATCTTCAATTTTTATAGTACATAAAGCATTTAAAAAAATTATTATAAACATGGCATTTAACTCCAGTTACGATCCATCATATTCTTGCTATGAGGGATGTGCTTTGTTGGAGAGGTTGAGAGGAAAGGGGAACATTTTTGCATGTGTAGTGGTCGTGTCTAGGAACAGGATGGTTTTAGGAAGAAAGTGTTAAAGAAATTCTTTGTTTGACAAAAGTCCAGCTTCCTAGGGATTTCCTGATCTGTTTTCTCAATGCTCTAGTGAAAGATGTATGTTTTATTTATTTTTTATTTTATTAATTTTTAATTTTTAGCAGCTAGCCTCTTTATTGCACATTACTTGAAAAAAAATCATTTCCACCTATGAAATTGCAATATACTAAAATATGGAATGTTCTTGTAATGGAAAAGTGTTCCTACCAACTCGGTACTCAAGAAAAACACCAAGACAACAATAGGTAGTTAGGAATTTGGCCATACTTTTTGGAGTCCTCACTGGAGGAGGGATAGAATCTTTAGCCAAGTTCTTTGCATATTAAACTGATCCTGAATAAGTAATGTACACTGTAGTATGTTAAGATTCAGTGTAACATTTCCTGAATAAAAAGTTTCAAAAAATTGTCCAATGTTTGTCTTATTTCTCCAACTTTATTTAAGAGTTAGAATCTGTGTCTTAAAGATCTCCAGATCAGCTGCTAGAAGTGGGCCTCATCCTCCCTGATTGAATTTACCTCGTTATCTCTAGCCTGATTCTTGCCTGCATATTTATACCTGCCTCTGGAAATTTCCACTACATGCATCTGACAAAGTGGGTCTTTGCCCACGAAAGCTTATGCTCCAATACATCTGTTAGTCTATAAGGTGCTACAGGACTCCTTGTCGCTATTGGAGGTACGTTATTGTATATTTATTATACCCTGCATAGCACTAATAACGCTATTGGAGGTATGTTATTGTATATTTATTATACCCTGCATAGCACTGTTGTGTTGATATGATTTTGCTTTATAATAATCCCTGCTCTCTATTAGGTATTGTTGGTGTTACATTGTAGAGAGAGGGTTTGGTCAACATCTTATACAGGTTGGACCTCCCTGCTCTAGCATCCTCAGGGCCTGCCCAGTCCCAAACCAGGGAGTTTGCCAGATCAGGGGAGTTCAATGCTGGCCTCTCTGCTGCTTGCTTCTGGGTTTTTCTGGGACACTCCCAGCCTCTCGGCCATCAGACTCCACTTCTGCCCAGGCTGGGCTCCCAGCTGCCAGCCCCCCATGCCACTGGTCTGGCTCTTCTCCTGGCCCCAGCCAGGTTTCCAACCACCTGCCTGCCAACGGCTCCCCTGACAGTGTCCCAGCTCTGCTCCCAGCCTAGATGGGCTCCCAGCCATCAGTTCCCCCTGCTGCTGGATTTCAGGCCAGCCCCTGCTCCTAGCTGCCAGAGCTTTCGGGTCCGGCAACATTTGTGGTTCTGCCAGACCATGGAAGTTGCTAGACCGGAGAGTCCCAGATCAGAGAGGTTCAGCTTAAAATGTTACAGTAAAAAAGATTGGTCTTTGGGAGGGCTTTTTGGTATTTGTTTTCAATCTCAAACAAACATTCTAAAGAAGAGATTAAGTTATAAATAAGAGCAGGATGAGGAACAAATAATGTTTGGCTAAAGGATTGTCAAGAAAAAAACAAATTAGAGGAATGAATTGAAAGTAGAAGCTGCTTATGGGAAAGGGGGAAAAGAAAAACAATACAGGAAAAAGAAGCTTGAGATGGAAAATTCTGGACAAAAAACTGGTTTCAGAGAAGAGAGGTAGAAAGATAAGAGATGATGATAGAGCTGGGTAAATAATGAAAAACATCCTTGAGTGTTTGCACAAATGTTTCAATGAATTTGCTTAGCCATTCTTGCCTCTCTTTTACCTTTGTTCTCCATCTACAGTCATCTACTATCAGACACATTCATGGAAAGAGAATTTCAAAGTTCCAGGCACAAGCATTTGCAGAAACAAGAATGTATTCCACATGTGAATAATTGCAGCCATATTGCTTGCACTTTCATTCAGTCAGAAAAGAGAAACAAAACCATGTGACTTATGTGACCAATCATGACGAGTTTGTCGGAAATAGCAAATAAAAATGCATTGAATGGTTTACGAACAATTCATGCACTGAAGTTGGCAAACAAAATACGTGGAACTTTTGATTAATGAAAGCATATTTGGAAATGAATGTGCTATTGAACACTTCAGCAATAGAAACAGATGGCATCATTGGCTAGATTTGTTTCAAACTATATGTCCATCTTCAATTATTAGGGATTGCAAATGAGGTGGGCCAGTAACATAGAGGATTTAGAGAGCCAGAATGTTATAATTAATGTGAAAGCAAAAGGATCAGTGGGAGGCGGGGAAGTGGTGGAAACTAGAGAAGTAAGGGATTGAATAAATATGGGCACCAGGGTGCGTTACATGTTGTTTATTTTCTTCAGAATGCTTATCCTATTATTTAGCTAGTATTGGTTTTAGGAAAATTGGCCTGTGATTTCTCATATCACACTTTCTCCCCTCTGGTCTGACATTATGTTTGTCCTTCTCCAGCTCTCTGGAGATCAATCACCGCGGTAATGATCTCCTGGTAAGTTTAGACCTGCCCTCAGACAGGGCCCCTTCTGCTGCTGGAGCTCAGCTGGCTGATGAGTCTGTGGGTAGGGTTTGCAGTCACTGCAGTCATACTTTCTCCCTCCCTATGTAGATATGCTAATCAAAAGTGATGCTTTTGTTCAGGGGATTATGTCTTACCTACCTGTATTGAGAGGATGGAGTGGGCAAGGCAAGGACTATACTCTTTACTCCTCCTCCTCCAGCAAAGCCTAGGGGGACAACTCACAATCTGGTTTAATTGCTAAAAAGCAGTTCAAGTTTCCTTATTCTGTTCCACAAATCTATGCCAAACCTGACTGAGAGAGAGGACCTCCAGAGAGAGAAGAGCAGTTTGTTTTCAGTCTTCTAACTCTCTGCTCAGATGGCCACATAACCCAACTTCTGGGTTGGATAGCTGCCTATTTGGAACTGGGTGACACCATCTGCCCATTTAACACAAGTCACTGAACAATTATCCAGTGAAGAAGATTTGAAGTCACCTCTGACCTAAGCCTATTTCCTAGGCTGATCCCCTCCCCCTGCCCCCACACACAATGTCTCAGCACTAGAGCTGTGTGAATAATTGGTGTAGGTTTTTGTTGTTTGTTGGGGGTCTGCTCTGCACTTTTTCATTCGTGAGCTTTTGTCCATTTTGTTGGATTACACTGAACTAGATTTTAAACATTTAGGGGGCTGGATGTGATTGTTTTCTGTAGTAATGTGTAGATTATAAAATAACAGTTTGAACCAATGCTCAAAGAACAAACTTCAGAGTCTGATGCAACAGCGCCGGTAAATTTGTAGTTGGCACAGCTGTGTGTTGAAATGCCAGAATTCTTGCAGGGTTCCTTAAAAGCTGCACTCTGTACCTAGATTAATCTCTATTCTTTTTAAGGGATATTGCCCTCTTCACAGGTGCCACAGCAACTTGTCCTGTCAGGTTTATGGGCAGATTTCTTTTCACTTGAATATGGAGGAATAGGAGGAAACGGAGGGTTATTCCTTGTTCGACTCTATAAAGAAAACCATGTCTCTTGAGTTTGTCTAAGTTTCTGAATTGAAAATGGGCTCAGTATATGCTACATTGGTGAGTCAAAGCTCACACGAAGATAAAACCAGAAACCTATCGAAGCATGGTCTGTTCAGACTGTCCGAACTATGTGGTGTTCAGAGATCAAGACAGTTTGAAAACATTTCTATTGCAGTGTATGAAACTTTTTTTCATGGCTCCTAGGCATATTTTACCAAGGTATTCTATACTCACCTGCTGCAGTAGGATTGCAAAATCTAGCAGCATGACGAAGTTTACTGAAAATAAACCTCTGGTTTTTGCCAGCTTGCATAAAGGCTGACTCAGATCAAAGGGGTTCAGAGTGTCCTCATTACTACCACTCCCTTGCAATTAGGCAAAAACTGCTGCTGTTGCAGCTGTTTGTCTCTGACGGCCACTTGGTGGTTGGGATTCTCTTGGCTGGGACCTCATTGTGTTTATTCACAAATAGATGAGATTATTTCAGTGAGACCTAAGAAGAAATCAACATAAAAAATTAGGAAGAAGAGGAGAATTTTTTTAAACAATTAACAGAATCATCCAAAGCACAGTACTTGGTGGTGATGGGGGATTTCAACTACCCAGACAACTGTTGGGAAAATAACACAGCAGGGCACAAATAATCCAACAAGCTCCCAGAATGTGGTAAAGACCATTTTTTTCTTTCAGAAGGTGAAGAAAGCTACTAGAGGGAAAGCTGTCCTAGATTTTTTGACAAATGGGGAGGAACTGGCTGAAAATTTGAAAGTGGAAGGTAGCGTGGGTAACAATAATCATGCAATGATAGAGTTCATGATTCTAAGGAATGCTAAGAGGGAGAACAGCAAAATAAAGCAATGGATTTCGAGAAGGCAGACTTTAGGAAACTCAGGGAGTTGGTAGGTACAATCCCATGGGAAGCAAGTCTAAGAGGAAAAACTACTGAAGACAGTTGGCAGTTTTTCAAATAAACATTACTAAG
Organism: Rafetus swinhoei; assembly: GCA_019425775.1. NCBI lineage: Eukaryota > Metazoa > Chordata > Testudines > Trionychidae > Rafetus > Rafetus swinhoei. The sequence continues at coordinate 162,568,541 of CM033437.1, forward strand.
GCACAAGAGCAAACTATTTCATTGTGCAGGAAAGAGGACGTATGGCAATATGACCACTCTGGCTTAATCAAGAGGTCTTGAATGATTTAAAAATAAAAAAGGAGTCATAAAAAATGCAAACTAGATCAAATTACAATGAATAAACGCACAACCCCAATATGTAGGGACAAAATTAGAAAGCTGAAGGGACAAAACGAGCTCAGACTAGCTAGAGACATAAAGGGTAACAAGAAAACATTCTACAAATATAATAGAAACAAGAGAAAGACCAAGGATAGGGTAGGTCCATTGCTCAGTGAAGAGGGAAAAACAATTACAGAAAACTTGGAAATGGCAGGGGTGCTTAACAATGTCTTTGTTTCGGTTTACGTCAAGAAGGTTGGTGGCGATTGGATGCTAACATAGCGAATGCCAGTGGAACTGGGGTAGGTTCAGAAGCTAAAATAGGGAAAGAACAAGTTAAAAATTACTTAGACAAGTAAGATGTCTTCAAGTCACCTTGCCTGATGAAATGCTTCCTAGAATATTCAAGGTGCTGACTGAGGCGATATCTGAGCCATTAGCTATTATTTTTGAAAAGCCACGGAATATGGGAGAAATTCCAGAAGACTGGAAAAGGGCACATCTAGTGCCCATCTATAAAAAAGGGAAATAAGGACAATCCAGGGAATTACAGGTCAGTCAACTTAACTTCTGCGCCAGGAAAGATAATGGAGCAAATAATTAAGGAATCCATTTCTAAACATCTATCAACTGCCACTGGAATTAAAGGACAAATTACCATCAGTGGAACTTGGCTGTGTTACTATGTAGGCAGATTCATTTTGATCATCATGTTAATAGCCAAAAGGTGTGAGATGTCCTATTCTCAGTCTGGTTTATGAGAAATCCAAAACTATGTTGTGGGAACTAGTTGGATTTGGGGAGCCCAGGTTTCTACTGTGATTGTGAAAAAGGAAATTCAGGTAGGAGAGTTCCATGATGTAAACACCAAAACAATGTTAATTTACAAGACACAACAGAAAGGTAGACAACCTAGGGCATTGCCAAAGTCATTGTTTTATTAGTGGGATGGGAGGGCATCCCAGACACATTGGGCCTCAATCTCTGTTTGGCACAAGAGAGAAGGGAGGGTGTGAGTAACAGATCCTCCATGCCTCAGGTTTGGTCTGCCTCAGCCCTGGTGGGATTAAAGCAGCTCTTCACTGTTCCAGCTCAGACCAATGGAAAGAAGACTGGTGGAGAGAAGCATCACTGTGTCATATCTCTTTGCTCCTTCTCAGCCTGGGGGACGGACAGGTGCACTAGTCCCTCCCACCAGCTTTATTTCTGGGGAGATTCTCTGGTGGCTATTGCAGCAGGGCCTTGCCCTATCCAGTATCATCCCTTGCTACTGCCTCAGTTTCCCTCTCCTGGGTTCCCCAGTAGCACACAGATTTGTCCTTTGAGTCCTCTCCTTGGGATTCTGGAACATTGAAATAACACTTCAATGTTAACTCAAACCAAAGCCCCCATTTCCCAGATTCTACAGTTTGTCAGGTTCAATAGTTCCTTCCCAACATCAGGTCGAGCTGCCAGGCATTCCCTGGAGCCCATTTTTCTGCATTCATTATGGAAAAGTTCTCCTCTCCTGGCTTCCATGTTAAACAGACAGGACCTCATTCTGCTTTCAGTGTAGCTAAAATCATGAACTGGCTCACTTTTTTTTCTTTTCCAATGTATGCGACCAGCCTCCTCAGGTAGTCACATTCTTCTCCTGCTCAGTGCAATTTAGTGGAGACAGCTACTTTATTAGCTAAATGTCACTTGTTACACTGAGTGCTTTATTAATTTGTTAATGTTATGTGTTTGCACTCTGTCTAACCATAACATTTAATTTAAAACAGCAACACATTTATAAGGAGCAGGGTTACCGTGATGTTGTAAATATGTTGTGCACAGATAAATTAATTCAGAAATTTTACAGCAATCCATCTCTCTATTTCTTTGAATAGCACGTTAATTTTCCTACTGGGCTCTGTTTATCTGGGTATATTGGTTGTTGAAATTACTTTTCTCCAGTAGGTCTTTGTAATGCTATCTCTCCATGACAACTAATGCAAACAAACTGAAGGTCTAAAAAGAAGTAGTGAATGGAAGGCAAACCTATGGGGAACAAGCAAAACAGTCTTTAAAGTTCTTAACTATGGAACAGTTATTTTTTTATTTCTGCCATGTTAAGCTCATGATAAATGTATTGTATTTATGTTCAGTTTTCTGGGGCAAATCCCACTGCTAACCTGCAGATTAGGGCTGTCAAGTGACTAAAAAATTTAATAGCGATTAATCACGCGATTAATTGCGTGCGCCTCCCCTTTGAAACGCTGCTGCGGCATTTCAACGCGGTAGCACTGCATGGAGCCCGGAATCAGCTAGAGTCCCCAGCTGTCCCTGGACTCCATGCAGCACTGCCCCTTTGAAGCACCGTGGTAGTGCATCAAACGGGCAGCGCAACGCAGAGCCCCAGGATCAGCTGGAGTGACCAGCTGATCCAGGGCTCCGCATTGCACTGCCCCTTGTAAACGCCTCCCCGGTGCCTCAAAGAGGCAACACATTAGGAGCCCAAGACCAGCTGGAGTGCCCAGCTTCAAAGCAGCGCTTTAAAGGGGCAGCGCAACACGGAGCCGGGGATCAGCTGGGAACTCCAGCTGATCCCCAGTTGGGAAGCTAAAGACTAGTCAACTAGTCAACTATCCGATCAGCAAATGGTAAAAGGATAGTCAGTTGACTAGTGGACTAGTCGATCCACCTCCCCAACCCCCCTTTGCTGCCTCTATCAGATTTGAAACCCTAAGGCGGCATTTCAAAGGGGCAGCCGTGGAGCCCGGGGTCAGCTGGGGACTCCCCAGCTGATCCTGGGCTCTGCATGGCATTTCTCCAAAACCCGGGGTCAGCTTGGGAGTCCCCAGCTGACCCTGGGTTCCACTGCCACGGGGAGCCCAGGATCAGCTGGGAGTCCCCAGCTGACCCCAGTCTCCACGGCTGCCCCTTTAAAACACGTGCGGTGGTGGCGTTTTAAAGGGGCAGCAGCAGCACAGCTTATCCATGGATCATATGTGCTGCCACTGCCCCTTTAAAATGCCGCCTCCTCATGCATTTCAAAGGGGCAGCCCTGGAGCCCGGGGTCAGCTGGAGAGTCCCCAGCTGATTCCGGGCTCTGCATTGTACTGCCCCTTTGAAGTGCTGCAGCAGCAATTCAAAGGGGCAGCGCAGAATTAATGCCTGCGATTAACGCGTTAAAAATTGTAACGCATTAATCCTGGAGTGCGTTAATCGCAGACGTTAACTCATGTCAATTGACAGCTTTACTGCAGATCTGTCACATCTGAGATCTCTCCCTCTTTTCAGAATAACTGTCTAGGCGGTAGTACCACCAAAAAGGATCTGGGGACAAATTGAATGAGTCAATGATGTGATGCAGCTGTGAAAAAAGCTAATCTCCTGTTGGGAGGGCATTAACTGGAATGTTGTACATAAGAAATGGGAGGTAATTGTCTTGCTCTACTTAGCACTTGTGAGGCCTCAGCGGGAGAGGTGTGTCCAGTACTAGGTGCTGCACTTTAGAAAAGATGTGGACAATTGGAGAAAGCCCGGAGGAGAGCAACAAAAATGATAACAGGTTTAGAACATCAGACCTAAGAGGAAAGGCTGTACAAACAGGACATGTTCGGCTATACAAACAGGACATGTTCAATCTTGAGAAGACTGGGGCAGGGAGCGGACAGACCTGACAGCTCTTCAGATATGTTAAGGGCTGTTATAAAGAGGAGAATGATCCATTGTTCCCTGTGCCCACAAGTAGTAATGGGCTTAATTTGCTGCAAGGGATAGGTTCCCTGGGAGGTGAAGGAATCCCTGTCATTGGAGATTTTAAAGAACATGTAGGGAGGTTGTGGAATCTCCATCTGTGGAGATATTTAAGAGTAGGTTAGATAAATGTCTATCAGGGATGGTCTAGACAGTATTTGGTGCTGCCATGAGGGCAGGGGACTGGACTCGATGACCTCTCGAGGTCCCTTCCAGTCCTAGTATTCTATGATTCTACGTTGGGCAAATGTTGTTCAGAGGGGGATCTAGGTTTACTTGCTCTTGTCTCAGCTTAGGGGGCTGGACTTGAGGACTCCAAGTCCCTTCTAATCCTACCCCTTTGAGGGTGGGGTGTCCGACTGACCTGACTGATCCCAAATGAGAGATTTTGCCAGACCAAGGGAGGACATTTCTGTCCCCTTAGCCCAGCTCTGCTCCTGGCCTGGCTGCCAGTCTCATGGCTAGCTCTCCCCCTGTCGCTGGCCCCGCTGCCATGCTGTGCCTACCAGGCTTCCAACCCCACTGTGGCAGACCTCTGCCCTGTCAGAACTCACTGGTGCTTCGGCCGCCCTGCTGCTGGCCCAGATGGACTCCCGTGGCAGGACTCCCAGCCAGTAGTTCCCTTGCAGTCAGCCTGGTTGGGCTCCTGGTCCCCGCTGGGCTCTTGACTCTGGCCCTCCGCTGGAACTATCTGGTCCAGGAATATCTGTGGTCCTACTGGATGTTGTTGGACCAGAGAGTCCCGGTTTAGAGGGTTTCAACCTGTAATACCCCCTTGGGTGCTAGTCATTGTTAATGAGGCTACCATTTTCCTGCATTCCTTCCGAGCTGACTAGCTGTGCTGGCTGGCAAAGGAGGCTAGAACATGCTACATCAATAGGGGTTGCCAGGGCCAGAGTCTCCAGATCTGAAACATGAGACTCAATAGTTTGAGTGAAAGAGAAAAAGTTTGGAGCCTGAGCCTGTAACAGACTCACCATGGACATGGAAGGAGGCATATGACACACACTGAAGATCAGTAACATACGATCTGCTTCCTGTGTGCCCAGCTGTGTGTGCAAAACTGTACAGTTACTGCAGTTTTGCATGCCAGCATCATGTCTAACTTGTGATAGGTGCACATCTGTACTAGATTTGCATGTGCAATGACAATATTTGCAGGTATAAGTTAGGAATACAATGGCATGTCTGACTTTTTGACAACATGGCCTATTTATGTCCTGCAAACATCTGAGGCTTACACATAGGTTACAGAATCCGAAATAGCTTCTTTTATCAAAATATTAGTGTTATTCAGTTAACATGTCGTTCCAACCAGATAAACAGAATACCTTGCAGAACTCTTCCTAACATTCTTATAGACATGTCTCCCTGTTCATAGGCTTGCTGACAGGAGCTAACTGTTTCCAGCTTAACACCCTGTTTTCAGTTGCTCAAAACCTTCTAAAACCTTTAAACTATGGGCTGAGTTTCAGACCTATTAGAATAAAATAATTTCCATGCCCATGGTTTATTAGTATTGTTATTTGCACAGGAGCCCCAAGCATGTGCCAGGACTGCAGGGTACCAGGTGCTGTCCAAAGAGAACTAAAACCCAGTCCCAGTCTTCAAAGAGCTTATTATAACCGATCACAAAGGACCGAAACTCTGTTGGTGATTTTTGTTGTTCGAGTGATTTTTTTTTCCTGCTGGAAACTAGATGGAGACCATCAGCTCCTATCTATAAATAGTCATCTGGGCTGAGTTTGAAACAATGACGTAGTAATTAAAAAGTTCTGTATCCAGTTACAAATCCCGTAAGCCACGAAGCCATCACGGGAACATGTGATTAATATAATACGTATCCTGCTGTGATCATTTTGCAGAATATGTCATGTTGTGAAAGTTTTCTTCGTGGTGGAAAATATTTATAACGCTGTTAATCAAAACAGTACTTTTCTGTGCTTATAATGTTTGGACACAAAGTTTCAGCATGCAGTTTGTTACTTTCTAAATAAGTAACAGAACAAATGAATCAGTGCAGATATTAACGAGATTTCAAAATCAGAGACAAGTTAGGGCTGGTCCTTTTGACCTGTATGCAAATTTGCCATGAAAAAAAATCCCCCCAGCTGCTTCTCTGAGGTTTATAGCGGCTTGCTCAATCCAGGTTGTGCAATCTTGTAAAGTATGTTGTATACCTGTGTTTAGAGCCCTCTGCAGATACCAGTGTCTATCCATAGATGCGGATAGACATTGGTATCCAGTGGTCCATGGGGCTCTACTCCCCAGAGACACTGTGGCTAAAGGAGAGGAGCGTGGTCCCATCACTCCCAGGAGCCAGCTCATCGGCAGCTCCTCCCAGACATGCAAAAGTTTGGCCCCCAGCCCTGCCACTAGTGGAGCGATACAACCCCAGACCAGGGACACTGCAGAAAAAGAGAGAAAAAAGGGGCAGATAGACAGGTGCACCTATGGATTAGGCCAAGTGCAGTGACAGCTGCTGTGCCTTGCTTCAGTAACAGGGCAGGAAAGAACATGCAGAGGTGAGTTTAGTAGAACACGGGTCAGTTCCAAGGCATTCTGAATGCTCTTTGGCCAGGTCTACACTGGCGGAGAAAAGCAACTGCAAGGCATTCCTGGGTCGATGGGGGCACCCTCAGCATTCAATGTAGTGGGTCCATACCAGACCCACTAAATCGAACACTGGAAAATCGACCTCTGGAGTGTCAATCTTCCTGGAAGTGTAGATGTGCCCTTAGAAAGTAATGGGCAATTAAACATGAAAGAAGTACTGATATAGCAGGAAATCCCAATAGATAAAGTCAAATGATTCAAAGGGTTTTATTTACATTATTATGTAACAAAAATATTGTCCAAAACTCTATGAGGGAATGATGCGATGCTTTAAAAGGTCATACAATGGCCTTGTAGAAGACCATAGTGTTGTCAGATACAAATACAGAAAGGAATGATATATTGGAAGAAACCTTCACAGGACCTCAGGAATTTTTCTTTTTGCTGACTTTTGGGGGAGAAGGAGAAAAATAATCTTAAAACCAAATGGATTAAAATATTCCAAAATCAGAGGGGATCATAATGATCATGTAATCTGACCTCCTGTAGAATGCAGACTGTAGAAATTCTCCCAAATAATTTCTAGGGCCTAGCGTTATAGAAAAACATCAAATCTTGATTTAAAAACTGTCAGTGATGGAGAAGTCACTGTGACTTTTGATAAATTGTTTTAGTAGTTAACTGCTCTCACTGTCAAAAAGAATTATGCCTTCTTTCCAGTCTGATTTTTCTTCGGCTCCACCTTCCAGATATTGTATCATCATATTCCTTTCCCTGATAGACTGAAGAGTCCACTATTAAATATTTTTCTTCATGTGTAGATACTTATAGACTGTAATCAGCTCACTCCTTCCCTTTCTCATTAGTAAACTAGTTTGAGCTCTTTGAATCTATCAGTTACTATAAAGCAAGGCTACTCAACTTTGAAAACCTCGGGGGCCACAATGACATGCTGAGGGCCTCAACTTAAGTGTGGTTGCATATACATGCAAATATATGCAAATCGCTTATTTCACACTGATGGGCAGGAATACAAAGCATTTCCCACAATAGCCCGGCGCTCCCGGCACTTCCTCCTTGGGGGCTAGAAACGCTACCACCCTGTACCCATCTGTTCCAACCAGCCCATCCATTTGTGTCTTTCAATGCTCACCCCACCTGGGAGATACCTCGCTGTTGTGGAGCATGTTCCCAGTGGAGGCCATGTTCAAAGGATCCCACCCACGGGCTGCATGTTGAGCCCCGTGTCAGCCCAAACTGCACCGTGGACCACAAACAAATGGGCTTCATGTTGAATAGCCTTGCTATAAAGCATGTTGTCTAATCCTTAAATCATTCGTGGTCCTTTTTTGAACCTTCAATTTATTAACATCCTTCTTACTTATTATTACATATTGTTATTCTATTATTATTTCTACCTGTAATTAGAGCTTTGTGGTATAAGCGTGAATGAAGCTATGCAAAACACAGAGAATTACTGTATCTCAGCCTGATGCGTGTGTTCCACTGGGGAGCGAAGGGAACTCTGTTGGGCTCAAAATGCTATTTATTTACCTGGTGGTAAGGACAATGACAGATATCAACAATGTATAAAAACATAATTAGAAGTGCTTGCCCCTCCTAACTCTTAGTTCAAACATGTCTTTAAAGGAACTTTCAGTATAGTTCCTTTTTTATGGTAATGTATAAAGATTTGATCTTTAGTGGCCAAATCTTCAGAACATGGCCTTTATTTTGTGCCAGCAATTTTATGCTTACAGATACTTGGGGCTCTGTTTTCCAGGAGGTATCACTTGCATGTGCAGGTAATAAAATTTACACTTGGAAACTCCATAGATCATCCAATTACTTTTGTAGGTAAATTCTATCACCCGTGGGAGCTATTAGATAGTGTCTGGAAAATTTTTATGCAAGTGATGCACAGGCAAAGCTGTACATTCAGAAATTAAAACTGAGTTGAGGACCTTTTTGAAAATGTGGTTTAGGAGCTTTCTTTGCTCAGTTCCAAACAGTTGCCCTTTTAGAAGCTTTTATTTTGGGGGGGAATTGATTTTTTTTCAATTTATCCCATTTGACTGCAGACCTTAGTCCATCCATCTTTGGTTTTTGACTTGTAGGTTAATCCCTAAATCTCAGGTGTTCCTTTATAGTTATCAGTACACCACACATGGACCAGTGAAGTCTATGTGGGAGAAGAGATGGGTCAATACATTAAAAGAATTGCTTCCACTAAACTTCACAAGTATTGCAGTGATAAACAGATGCCTACTAAAAGAGACACACTTAAGTGATTTGCAGAAGGGTGGGGGAAGGAAGAACTGGATCTGTGCCTTCCTTTATGCTTCTTTGAGGTATAAAGAATGTCTCTGCTGGTTTCTGCTTGGGTGGTGTACTATTGTTTTTATTTTTAACTTATTTGTTATTGTTTTTTATTTTTAGAAAGGTCAGGAATGACAAGTCTTGTTTTCCCTGTTTTGTGTATTTTTTTAAAGCAGTCATTCAGAATTAAGAGAATTTGCAAACCCACATGCATGCAACTGCTAGAATTTGTGCCCCAAACTCCATTTGTGCAAAATGCAAAGGAATGGGTGTAGGGGCACAAATTCTAGCAGTTGCATCTGCAAGTGGTAACCCAGACTAACTGTGGAGCTTGGTATATTGCATGTGCAAATATAAATATCCTAAGTAAAGGAGAGTTTATAATGCTGTTTCAAGATTTGCCCCCATAGATTTCACTTTAATGCAGACTGGAAAAACTTAGAAAAACTAAAAACTGGATTACAAATTATCAGCAGAATATTTTTGTATTTGAAATGTTTATATTTTAATACATTTTGAAATATTAGTTGAAAATTATGTCCTTCTTACTTGCCATGTCTGACCTCAGGATTCTGTATTTCCCCTGCTGTAACAGATAGCATCCCAAGCAGTGATATGTCTAGCTTTTTTCACTTACTGCGCACTCCAACAACTGACAAATCTCATCAGATCTACCTTTAAGAATTCTTTTTTTTTAAAGTCTTTGCTGCAGCATGAAATCCAAAGACAAAGAATAAACTTGTGCATCTCATTGCAACTAAATCAGTGTACATTGTGTTATCTTTTATCACAACATGTGCATCAATTTTCTTTCACTGAATAACATAGTAACTCAGATGTTCATTTTCTCTTATTTTGTTTTGTGCTGATGCAAAGATGGGCTTAAGATTCCCAACCAGCATGCTCTCACATACGCAGACACGTGCACAGATGCAACTAGAATTTAGTAATTGTTATATGGGGCAACTTTCAGACTAGGTCAATTTTGAGAATTGACAATATTGATATCAATGACTCTCCCTTTAACTTTGAGGAAGGTTGTCTAAGTAGAAGTTTTATCTAGCCAAAAAGACAAATAACAGTGTAAATATATTTGCCACATGCCACATTTAGTATTACTAAGGCCCGATCAATATTTAATAGTTTTGCCAGTATAGCGATGTTGGGTCGGAGTGTGGAGATGAAAATATTATATGTGTAACCATCACAGCTATGCTAGCAAAATCCGGAGTGTAGATACAGTTATGCCAGCAAAAAAAATTGCTTTGTTTGAGGAACTGATGTAAACTATATTGCCAAAGAAGTTTTTGCTGGTATAAACGTCTCTGATAGAAAACCCTTTCTAGTGTAGACAAGAACTTGTGGTATTTTCTTTGATGCTCACAAAGTGATATTCACTGCTGGGCAAAGGGGCAGAACAAAGTCTATGCACCATTAAGTTCTACATCATTGGACCACACAAATCCAATTCAGAGAAATTAAGTGGGGCATAGGCCTTTTCAGTTCCTTTACCCACATATGAGTATTACCTTTAATGAGTTCCACATGCCATCAGCAGAAAAAAGAAATAAAAGTGAATTGTGAAAGAGACGAATATTAGGTCTAGTGGTGTTTATAAATATATAAGCATACTTCCAAAAGCCCCAAAACATTCGGGAAATTTGTTGGGAAGAGGCAGGAAAAATTGCTTATGTAAATGAAGTGTGTGGTTACCAATGGTTTCTTTTGGAGGAAGAGGAAAGTAAACATTATCTTTGCTCCTTTCAATTTGCTGTATTATAGACAAATCATAAGTAAAAGCCTTCAAAGTACTTTATGGAAAATATAAGTCTATTAAAAAAGAACCAAGTCTTTTTATATTGCCTTCAGGTTACATACATTAGAACATGACACAAATGGAAGAATGTAGTAACCTTTCCAGAGAAATCAATCCATGTCTGTGTGTGAAATTCTCTGTTCTCCTTTCTTCTGTTTCTTTATCTGAAATTATTATTAATGTGTGGTTTATTATCTAATTAGGCATGTGCTCTGTTATTTTAAGAAGTGAAAATTACTTTATGTAGTGGCTGGTAAGTGTGGTTTATTAGAGCGTTTCTTTTTGAGAAAAAAAGTGTTCCTTGAAGACTATTCTTTATTTTTAGATGTGGTACTAGGAAAGTTTCAATGAGGTCCAGTGATAATTCTTTTTAACAACAAGGGCTACATTTTAAGTACAGTTTAGAATACAGTTTAAGTACCTATGAAGACCCAAATACATATGTGTGTCAATAGAAATACAGTAATATAAACAACTCAAACCTGATCTAACTCCCCTTGAGATTAACTCTCACTGACTTCAGTAGATACCTTGTATACTGCATTGGAATTTAGGAATAAATATCAGACATATTCAAACAAAGCAGCTTTTATCAATCATGGACCTGATTTTCCTCTGCTCTCCACCTTGTGTAGTCTCTTACTCCTCTGTATAGTTGCGTAGATGTTCTCAGAGTCCCATGTCAGAAAGGTAACATGTTACCACTGCTTGGCACAGGTATGAATGATAATATTAGGTGAAAGTCAGGAGAAAATCAGGCCCCATAAATACAAACTAGTTTCTCTGCCTCCACCCAGAAGAGCAAGATCTAGCTGGCATATCAGTGTGACTCACCAAAATCTGACATTGCAGAAACATTTTGATGAGATTCAATTAAAATGATTAGAAATAGACAATGTCATTAAGGTTTTCACATTTTTTCCAGTCTTAAAAGCTGCAGAAAACACAAGTCCCAGATTGGAGCTCTGTCATGGACTCTCTGGCCTTTGATTTAATGGGTCTGAGATGGGGATAAATACAAGCATATTTTGCGACACTCTTGCTGGTGATGGACATGGAGCTGACACCAGGAGCTGCCCATCTCATCCCAGCTCTGAGACTGCTAATTGGGACGGTGCTGAAGGAAACTTCTGGCCAATCATTTGGGATGTTTTGGAAGGTGCCAGGCATTGACTAAGAACCTCCCCCTCTATCCCGGAGTGCTGAAGGACAGTTTATGCAGAAGAAATGAGATGCCCCCTGAGACAAAATATACCCTCAATTCTTTTAAACCTTTCAGCTGCCCTGTTGGTGCCCTGATTAAGGAGCAGTATGGTAACATTCTAGAGCTGAGAAACAGGCCAAGCTCCTAGCAAGATAAACTGTGGTCCAGAGTGAGAACCCATCTGGGGCGGTCCCCAGCCTGTGATATTTTTGTGTAACAGCCTGAAAATGAAAAGCTGGGAACAGATCTAATAAAGTAAAGTAAAATGAAAAGATAGCGCACAGATAAGCAGGCCACGCCTGAAGTCTCAGAGTCCTAGTTAAGGTGGAGCCATCTGATGTAAAATGGGCTGGCTCCTCATCCAGTCAAAGAATGTGGTGCTCACCTCAACCAGGAACTGTGTCACACTGCCCCAGGGAGATCAAGGAGTCCTTGTGCTTAGCACCTCACATACACGTAGCAACAAGCAGTTGCAGCCTCAGAGGGCTTAGAATCTGTAGGACAGATAAAAAGAATATTCTTTCCATCCCACAAGGCCAGCAAATGCCACGTCAGATTCAGCTGCTTGAATTGTAGCATATTTTGACACTCTTTTTATTAATTGCACAAAGTGGCCAAAATGTGGCCACTCCGTTAATTTGCTGTGGAGAACTCCGTTAATTTGCTTGGCGCTATAAAAATACTATCAGTGGGCAGGTAGAAAGCAGTTGGCTAGCAATGGTAAGGGCCAATCAGCAGGCCTGTGAGAGGGAGGCTTCAGCATTTCCTTTAAGCTTTAGGCTCTATTGTGATACTACTAATAAAGAATAATTCCCTTATGGATTTTTTTTTCTAATGAGAGAAAGGGAAATCCAATCAACATGTTCCTAACAGGCTTTAAATGCACTGCTAATTTTCCCTATCATTCCACTGGAGTATAATTATTGTACTATAGAGCTGGGAATGAATATATTTCTATTTAAGGGAACTGTAGAGAAGAGATGGTAACTAGTGGATGTTGAGAGCCATCCAAAAGCACAGTGTGTTATGATGATGACACATTTGTCCATCAAGAATTGTACAGTAATAACCTATTAAGTCTTTGGTATAAGGTGCCAGTTTTCTGTCTGTCCTTTTCTGCTCTCAATTCCACCTGCAATCTGTAAAACTATGCCCCAGTTGTATCTCTCACCCACTGAAAAGGCCTTAACCCTCTCCTCTTGGGGAAGATGTCCACAGCTGATGCAGTTTCCACTTGCTTAGTAGAGTCTCCAGGGGTAACACAACAAGATTGCTGTGCTGGCTCTTTCTTTCATAGAAAATGTTGGGGCGAAATCTCTGTTTCTGATGGAGATCACCCCTCTTTGGGTATTGTTAAACCATTCCTCCAGAACTGCCTCATCCCTGGGGCTCTGCTGATACTTCTGAAGAGCATATTTTCATTTCTGGAATACACAAAAGAATAAGGTACAGAACTCTGCTTCTCCCTGCAAGTCTCAGATCCCAACCCCAATGACAGAAGTTGAACCAAGTGCTATTGCTGCTATATACTCCATCTGTCCCCTGCCTCTCCTCCAGGAACCAAGTAAAAGCATTTTCAGCAAGTTCACTTAATATAATGTTGTTTGAGTGGTGCTGCCTTCTTTGGTGGTTCAGATTAAGCACTGTTTAACTGGGAAACCAAAGGATTTAGTTCCTCCTCTGCAAGCAGTTGTACCCTGGTAGGTGGTGTTTATCACTGGTTGGCAGATGAGGAGGGGGAGAGCAGTTTTGTGGGGAGCCTCTTCTTTGGCACAACATTACTGAATAGAATGAGTTATTTATGTACTTGCTGGCTGGAAAGATATGGACATGTTTAGAACTCTCAGGACCTAGATGGTCATCTTAATGTATGATGGTAACTTTAGTCAGTTTAGACGTTCTGCTGAGATTTCATCAAATATGTAAATAAAACTTTATAGAAAATGAGCCGGAGTTGAACATCTGGAGGACCAGAAGCAGGAAGAATAAACAAAAGCTTCTAGTGTCTTTTGTGCCAATAGTATTAGCAGCCCAGAGACAAATGCAAATGTCTAGAGCTGGGGGATCTATTTTTAGCAAGCAATTTATGTGACATAGTTAACCCCTTTCATGTTCGCAAATTATCCAGTAGCATACTTCAATTCTTACCAGTTTGTTTGTTAGCCGAATATATTTGTGAGTAAATTTTAGCTTATGGGTTGCTGGCCAGAAGATCTGGGTGAAACATTTTGAAGAACTTGTAAATTACAGTTTTGGGTGACTGAAACTATTCTTGAATTTGGCAACTAATTTTGCCTGAATAAAAAGTATGGAAATTCTTTCATCAAAGTCAAAATACTGACATTTGGATGCTTTCTATATGAACTATTTTGATATTTCATTTGAAAACAGTTTTTTTTGAAAATATCATTTCATTTGACTTGAACAAAAGTTTTTTCAGTTTCATTTTGGTGAAAACATTTTAAAAAAGTAATTTCAGTTTGAAATTAAACTTTTGTGAAAAAAAAATCATTCCATCCACTGAACTGAAAGATTTCCTCTTCAGTATAACTATTGTCTGAGTAGTCACTTTTCCTATGGTGTGATTTGTTACACATACAACAAACTTTAAGAATGGCTACATAAGCCCTTCCACCAATGTACAAATATTTATTTATACAGGCATTTGTAATGCTTTCTGTTTTTGCAGGAGTTTTTGTGAAGACAAATATGCTCATACAAAAGTCTGTGGAACGTTAATTAAAGGGTAGGGGCAAATTAGGGTTGTTTGAATGGACGCTCATCATCTCTTTTTGCAGCATTGACCTAGCTCTGCAGGTAACCTACTGTACAGTACTTGATGGCTGTGTGGGGGAAGAAAAATTGTTATGTAAGTGAGAGGAACATACCAGTATCCTTGCACAATATATATATAAGTGTAAGTATAAGCTAGCAGCATGAGTGCACTAGTTTCTGTAGGCCAAATTATCAGCCAGATCTTCACTGAGCCTCCCTTTTTGCAGCCATACAATTGGGAGGTCAAATAATTACAGGTGAGTTTACTGTCACTTGGCTGTCTCAATAAGATACTTGGACATTTAAATGGCCTAGATTGCATCTAAGGAGTAATAGTGAGAACGAAAATTGAGGCCACAGATACTAGGGCACAAGGTAGTGACAGAAATTATTGATGCCACCAAAATGTAGGAGTGAAAAGGAAAGACAACTTTAGTTGAAATCAGGGTCAGGTTTATCAAGTTTTATTCAGCTGGCAATGGGGAAAGGAGCAAAATCTAAGACATTTTAAAACTTTCCCTTCACTGGCATCTGACTTTGTTATTCTCAATGGTCCAGATTCATAGCTATGGCTGAACACAGCACTGCATGCAAGTCGTGGGCTGAGGGGATTTGTGTAGGTAAGATGTCAGGGTGTAAAGTTCCTTTTTGCTCTCCTCCACTTCTGCTGCTGCACACTCTGTGCAAAGCTTGATCCCTCCTCAACCCCTCCCCTGCATTGAGCTAGATGAGCTCTGGGCCTGCTCTAACGTATGTTGATCATAGACATCTTATGGTGCTGAAAATACAGCTGAGTTTCAGCAATGCCAATGTTACCAATGTAATGCACATGTTTAAAATACATACAATCCAAGGATGTATCAAACAGAGATAGGGAAGTATTAATGCCATTATACATGGCTTTGGTCAGACCTCATCTGGAATACTGTGTGCAAATCTGATCACCCACGTTCAAGAAAGCTTAATTCAAACTGGCACAGGTACGGAGGAAGGCTGCTAGGATGATTGGGAAAAAGAGACCGTACTTTCTGAGAGGAGTCTGATAGAGCATGGCTTCGTTAGCCTAGCAAAAGGAAGGTTGAGAGGGGATATTGTTGCTCTCTCTAAATACAGCAGAGATGTGACGACCATGGAGGGAGAAGAGCTAATTAAGTCAAAGGAAGATGTTGGCTCCAGAATAATATAGATTGGATGTAAACTGGCCTTGAATAAATAGAGGCTGGAAATGAAAGTGTTTCCAACCATCAGCGAGGTGAGGTTCTAGAACAGCATCTCAACATGAATATTGGAGGGCAAACAACTTTAATTAGCTTTCAGAACGAATGTGATATATTTAAGAGGGGATTATATGATGGAGTTGTCTGTGATAACAGGGGATGGGCTATATGACCGAAAAGTCCATTCTGGTCCTATGCCCCTATGATGCTCAGGGGCATCCTGGCCACATCCTCTTTCCTTTGGTCATGCCCTTTTCCATTGCCAAGGCTTAATAAGCAAAGGGGATGTGGCCTCCCATCCCCATCGATCACCTCTTTATCACTGGAAGATCACTCTCTCGCAAGGGAGATTTTTCCTGGTTATACCAGGTTTGGGCCAGTTGCACTGCACTGAGCTATCCGGCCCAAGATGATTCTTAGATAAATATTTTATTTTGCAGTGCTGTTGTAGCTAAGTTTGATCCCAGGGTATCAGAGAGACAAGGGGTGTGAGGAAATAGCTGCTGTTGGGCCAGCTTCCTTTGGTGAAAGAGATGAGAGCCTGAAGAAGAGCTCTGAGGATTGAAAGCTTTCTGTCACCAACAGAAGTTGGTCCAGTAAAAGATATCGCCTCTGCCATCTTATATCTGAACTATTTTATAACTACGGCAGCCCACAACCAGGAGTGGGGCCTCATTGTCAGAGGTGAAAGTGGGCCAATGAGGGCCAGCACAGTGTACCGATAACAACCAGCCACTGGTACCGGCCTGTATGGAGCTGACAAAGTGCTGCTGTGGCAGTGCTTTAATATTGTTGTCTCTTTTGCTCACCCCTGCCATCGGCGACCCTGGCAGCGCTATTGGTCAATCAAAACATTTTGAAATTACTAAAATGGAATGTTTCATTCCAATTTCTTCCTAAATTGACCCTGCCAGTCAATATAGCTTACGTTTTGAAACAAAAAGACATTTTGGACTGGGAAAGTGGAATTCTTTTGATTAAAAATGCTACCTTTTTTTCCTGACACTTTCAACTCAGGGAAATTTGTCAAATTTTTTTTTACATTTTGTATTTGGCTGAAAAAAGGATTTGGCCAAAAAAAAAAATATGCCCAGCCAATTCTAGTCCTCACCCCAAAGGCTTAGTCTACACTGCATGGTTTTTGTGCAAGAAGCCTTTTGCGGAAGAATTCTTGCACAAAAACTTCTTGCACAAAAGCACATCCAGACCTCAAAGCGCATTGCAAAACCAATGTGCTTTTGCGCAAGGGAGCGTCCACACTGCATGGACACTCTTGTACAAGAAAGCTCTGATGGCCATTCACAGAATGGCCATTGGAGCACCTGCGCTTTTGCCGATAGGGGTTTCTTGCACAAAAATCCCTCTGGAACGTCCACCTGCCTTTTTGCACAAGAGCTGTAGCACAAAAAGGAGTTATTCCTTGTGGGGAGAGGAATAACTCTACTGGCAAAAGCCCTCTGTTCTGTCGATTTTCTTGTGCAAAAATGCTCTTGAGGTGTGGACACTCCACCGGTTTTTGCACAAAAACCTTGTAGTGTAGACATAGCCAAAGAGTTTACAGTCTAATTAAAGACATGATTAATGAGTCAGCAGAATAGAAATGAGTAGGGGACAGGTGGTAGTGGTGGGGAAACTGAGCATGGGATTAAGAGTAGCAGTATCACATGGTAGCATAACCTAACCATGTGTGCAGGTTGATAGTTTCAAACCATTTACAAGTTTTCTTTAAATGGCCATTTATAAAATACTATAGTGAATCATCACCCCCTATGATCCTTGAACAGCTCCCTCCCTCTGGCCTAGCTTTGGTTTAAGAAAACATATTTGAGACTGCTTGGTTTTGTGCTTTGTTTTGGAGGAGGTGGAGGGGAAGAACGGGAAGCTGAAGTTAGGGAAGATTCTTTTCTAGTTGAATATTAAAGCATGAAAGGGAAGAAAACAAAACACATGGCAAGGAATGTATTCAAGCCCCAGCAGTACCCTTATCTTTCCTTTTCTGCTGACTTCCTGCTAAGAATGCTTTGGCAGCTTTCAGGACAGTCTCTAAACTTTGCAAGCATAAAGCAATTCAAATGGAACCCTGGACGTCATCACATTTTTCCAAGTTGGCTATAAATCACAGTTTGTTATGGTTATTTCTTGTGCAGCAGAACATGTGCAAGGAGATAAGAGCCTAGGGGAAGGAGAAGGGCAGGGGTATCTCAGAATAAAAGACATACAAGTAGGAAATGCCTTATAAGAAATGTTTCCACAATATATATCTATACACATAGGTAGCTGAATGCCTGATGAGATTCTTTCTTTCTTTCTTTCTTTCTTTCTTTCTTTCTTTCTTTCTTTCTTAATTAATTAATTAATTAATTAATTAATTAAATTAAAAGAAAGCTGTCTCCTGCCATTCAGATCTAGCACTACTGAACATGGTATTTTGCCCCCTCGGGTACTGGCAATATAGTGAATCATAGGGCAGATCCTCAACTGATTTATATCAATTGATGTAAGAAGAGCTCTGCTGATTTACTGAGAACCTGCCTCCTAGAAATTAGGACTGGAAAAGACTCATCACTCATACACTCTATATTCCTGCCACTCTGAGTTCCTTATTGTACATTTGACCTGTCTAAAGTTCAATACCCCCAAGTATTGGGCTTCTACTGTAGGAGAATAATTCAAGATCCCTGTCAGAATGCTGTCCCTGATTTTAATCCTAATTTCTCTCTTTTGTAATGCCATCCTACTGCAGTTAATTGTACACATCCTACACCCCTAACAAATTGCTCTTAATCCTGTGTGTTTACACACTACTTAGCGTATTATGTCCCTCGTTCTCTGCCCCTCAAACATCCAGGGGCCTTGCATTGGGAGTCATTCAGACATCAGATCCAGTTCATTATTTAGCTCTTTAAAACATTAATCCTTTCATCCAGCAGTTGGACAATCAACTGGTGAGCGGTTAAACTAAATGACATCACTGGACAAGGCGTGTGGTTATCTTGCAGGTCAGGTGCCTGCAATTACCCAGGTAATGTGTGGTGTGTGTCACTGTTTTATAAAAACAAAAGGTGCATGACTGGTTGAGCCCTGACCTGTTATTTTGGCTGTCCTCATGACTCCCAAATCTGGCGAACCAATCAGGTGCCTCCTTCAATCTAGCATGGTTCATAGCCTATAAAATGTATCACACCCAGTCAGTACACATTACATGCTGTTCTGAATCTGCCTGCTGTATGTGATTAACAGCAGTATGTGTTGCCTCCTGCTCCTGTTACAATGCCACCAAATGGACTGGGTTGAATGACTGGTGATAAGATGTTTGTTTTCAAGTGTGTTAAAGGAATTTTTAGCAGGGATGTTCTTTGTTCCTATAATAAACATGCTTCTAGTTCAATGGACTCTTTCCCATAGATTGATTTTAAAATAAAGCCAAGTTAAAACATTTCTCTTTACAATAAAACACAGAGAACCCAATAATTAAACCTAATCCAGTGCCTCAACAAAACATTGATTCTTTTTACTAACAATGAGGAGAAAATTGACTGGGGGTGAATTTGGAGGTAGGAAAACCAGGCAGCCACTGCTTATTCCTTCATCTTTCTAGCCCTAGTGAAGCAGGATTGTCTGGGGACCATAATGGGTTCTTCCATTGCCCCACCCCCAGGAGAAGAACACCAGGAAGCAATGACTTCTTTTCTCTAGCTGTCCCTCCCACCTGGACAATTGGGAGGATCCAGTATTCGTAGCTTTTTCCGTTCCTGCCCTATTAACAAGAATGGCTGGTCATTAGAGTGAGTGGAAAATTATTTTAATGGAAAAATATCAGTGATTCTGTGCTCTATATAATTCAATTGACCCATTTTTGATATATAATATTGTGGCTGGGCCCCTGGAGGCTGAATAGCTTTGAGGCTAGATCACTGAATAGGGAGGCAGAAAAGGGGGAGAAGCTGACCCCCTTTCCTCCTGTGTTCCTGGCCCAGGAACTCCAAGCCACTCCCTATTCATGTCTTTAAATTTGGGGTGTGGCCCCAAGAGTCCAAATTCTACTTAGTTGGGGTTTCCCAAAAGATTCCCCTCCTTTTCCCCAAAGGGGTAGTGGAGGGGCTTAATTGCGAGCCCTCAGACCCCTGAACCAAGCTCCTGCCTCCTTGCTAGTCAGCCCCAAATGGAGCCAGACTCCTTCCTTTTCTCCCCCATCCAGGCCTGGCCTTGGTTGCAGGTAAAGTAGGGCAGGGCTAGCTGGGCCCAGAGACTTTCTTTAACCCCTGGAATGCCGGGCCCTCCTTTCTCCACTCACTCACAGATATATATTCCTAATTTGACCAAAAGTGTTATCAAAATGGTTATTGGAATCTTTCTTTCTTAGAACCTGGGTTTAATTTTTTTTAAAAGAGCGTGCCATTTTTACCATTTTTTAATATTGATGTTGTTGTGGAAAAGATTCCTTTGAAGAAAAGAGTTTTCTTTTTGATGAAAAATACTTTTTACTTGAAAAATATTGACTGGCTACACTAGAGCCAACTGCTGCTTCCTCTATTTTCCCAAGGGACAAACAGCATTGCCTAGGCTGATGAGTTCCAAATAACCGTGAAATTTGCTTGAAATGAATCCCTCTTCAGGCCACTCAGTAGCCAGGGAGTGAACATTTAATGGAAATAAAGCAACAAATAAACAATTTTCCATTGCTAGAGATCACATGTTGCCTCTGGGAGGTGACAGGTTCCATTGTACTTAACCATATGCTATCCACCTTATTTTCTTTCTTTTAAATATTAGTCATTCGCCACTTGTAAAAACAATTTCCTTGTTGAGGATAACAGTTTCATTAGATGGGGCCTAGCTGGAATTCCCACGTTCCCCCCTCCCATGTGCTCCCTGGACCTAGAATGGTGCAGGAATGACCCAACTGCCCTCTAAGGGCACTATGATGCATGCAGCATCCCTCTCCCCTGACTCATGTAGAAGAAAGAAATTCTAGGGAGGAGCCTGTGGTAGGGAGTGCCCAACTTTTGGAGGAAAAATAAGAGAGGCCACTCACACGACTGCTGTTTCTGACAAGGGAACAAGTGCAATGTTGCCAATTCTCACAATTATATTGCAAGTCTCTTGATATTTGATGTTTTCTTTGTAGCTCCAGCTCTTAGAGTCAAGGGATTATAGAAAATCTTGGTTTTCATTCAAAAGAAACAATACATTTATAGATTTCATGGTTGGAAAGAATAGCTCAGCATTGTAGATAGGTGCATCCCAGAAGGCAAAGAGAAACACACAGTTTTTATTTAAAAAAATAAAATCTCATGATTGTTGGGTGCTGAGCTGGCAATATGTATTAGCCTTGATGTCCAGGACAAATTCCCATTGGCTGCCTTTCTGCTTTCTGGTTATCTATCTCCTACTGTTAATGTAAACATTCACACTTAAAGGATGCCAGAGTGATGTAAAGAGTCATTGGTGTAAGAGAGAATCAGGTCTACTGTATTTCACATCATATGTGGCTGCATATCTGTGTACTTTTGAAGTAGCTTGAAAGATGCTGTGAGATCATGCTGGATGAAAAACATGACACAAAATCTCGGGTGAAACTTACTTTACAGTTTTTTTTAATAGCGTAAGACCTTTATATGCCTTTATTTGCTGTCAAACTCCTACTGATTTCAAAAGTATTTGCATGCATTAATTAAGGGTATTGACTGGATCCTAAGTAGTCAATGGCTTCAAAATATTCCACTTCTTTATAGGTTCCCCCGTTAAAAAGGGAACTATTGTAAATCTTTTCAGCATCCTCTTTTAGATTTGAGTAACAGTTTAATCACATATCCAGAGTGGAAATGAAAATTTCGAAGAAATGTACTGTTAATTATTCAAGATTCGCTATGTGCAACATTCATTGTGTCCAAGTTTGTCATGTGCCTGTGATTCATGATGTGTGCCTCTATCGAGTATAAAATTAGTAGGTGTGTCTTATAAACAAAAATAATCGCCATGTGAGTCACAGTGAAAAATTCTCCCCTTTCTGTGGAAGTGCTTATTAATCTGGAATTTTAAATAAGGGGAAGGGCCGAAGGTAGATTGGTTATACTCACTTGCCAAATATTGAAGTAGTTAAATGTTTTTTTCTTGTGCTGGGTCTCCCAGAGCACGAAGTGTGAGTGTGTGTTCTAGTAAAACTATCATGTACCTGAGTCTTGGCCTCTGATGACAGTTCACTCTCCATGGACCATTCAGTGTTTGGCCTCTCTGCTGAGACTCTCAGCAAGGTTGCCTGCAAGATATTCTTTTGAAAATTTTTTGTTTTGTTTTTTAAAGTGACAGTTTATCTAGCATCTGCACCATGTTTCTCTTTTGGTGTGTTCCTTTTTGCAATTTGTCCATTTTGTTTTGACTTGAAATTTCATTCTGGGTATGTCTACATGGAAGCTCGCAGCATGCTTCCCCACAGAGGGAGGCATACACATTTTAGCTCTCTTTGAGCTGGCACACTAAAAGTAGCACTGTAGCCAAGGGTAGCACATGGTGAAGCTGGGACTATCCACCTTGGGGGAGGGATAGCTCAATGGTTTGAACATCAGCCTGCTAAACCCAGGTTTGTGACTTCAATCCTTGAGGAGGCCATTTAGGAATCTGGGGCAAATCTGTCAGGGATGGTACTTGGTCCTGCTGTGAAGGCAGGGGTCTGGACTCAATGACTCTTCAAGGTCCCTTCCAGTTCTATGAGACAGGAGATTTCAAAGTCATCTCAGTACAGATCTGCCTGGATCCCTGGGAATGTACTCATGAGGCTAGCACAAGCTGCCACCCATGTTGCCCCAGCTACACTTCTGGTTTTAGACTCCTCGACTTTCAGGCCAGAAGGAATCATCGTGATCACCTAGTCTGACCTCCTGCACATCGCAGACCACAAAGCCTCACCAAACCACTCCCATAACGGACTCCTACCCTCTGGCTGGAGTACAGAAGTCCTCAAATCTTAATTTAAAGACTTTGAGTTACAGAGAATCTACCATTTACACTAGTTTAAACCTGCAAGTGGCCTATGTCCCATGCAATAGAGGAAGGCAACCCGCTTTGGCAAAATCCACCAGTCAGACACATGGAAAAGAATTCTTTGTAGTAACTGAGAGCCCTCCCATTTTGTGTCCTATCACTGGCCATCGGGGATATTTGCTATTAGCCATGGTGGGTGGGCTATATCCCATTGTAGGCCATCTCCGCATACCATCCCCTCCATAAGTGTGCTAGTTTGGGCAGAGCTAGCGTCAATCCGATTGCAGTGTCCTTGCACTCCACACATCCCAGCTTAAATGTGGTGAGCACATATACCAAAAGATGTAGATTTGAGATGGGTCCAAATCAAATCTCCAGTTTCAAGCATCCCTCGAATCTAAGGAATGGTCAGATCTAGTTCAAAATTTGCAGCTGGACAAACCATTTAGTAGTGATTGTATCCAAATTTGACCTTTACAGCTTTCTCTTATCCTTAGTACCTGCCTGTGGATTTTTTTTTCTCTTCTTGAAGTGCACAAATACCTATAATCAATAGACAAATAGACATTTTACTCCAAATAAGAGACATTACATTATGTACCATCTACATTTTTTCAGGAGGACCAACAAGATTGGAACAATTTTTCCATTATGCTCATTAGAAGTTTGAGAGGCCTCATAATACAACTGCTACCAGGATATGTTAGACATGTTAAAAACTGCATTGACTACCTTTAATATAATGTCAAACAGTAGGTTTCTGCCCAATTCCTAGTGTGTCGAGCTTTGAATCTTTTTGTACCTGGACCTGCTGGATTTCATTTTGGTAACAGCAAAAATGGAAATGTTTTCTTTCTTTTACAACTCCATAGCCTCAAATTGACAATGTCTGTGCTTGTGCATTTCTTAATGAGGGGTGAACTGAAATTGTGTGTTTCTTATACAGTGTCCTTTCACAAAAGCCCACGCTCACTCAGGAAAATAATTTAGTAATATTCCCCCAGAATCTTTCCATAAGCAAGAGTAGAGAGACCCACAAAGAGAGAAATAAGCAGTAGGAATACTTTGGTGCAGTATACTCAGCACATTAGATCATTGCCCTGTAAAAATCCAGTGTTTCTTCTAGATTGCTCCTCATGAAGTCAACAACAGCAATTAAAATGGCTATTAAATCTCTGGATGTCATTCCAATACATAATATTTTATAAATAAAGGCCAGTATTCATTTAAATGCCATAAACATGTCAAGCAATAAAGTAAAACCACATTTATCTGAATGGAATGGAAGACAAGCAATTTATTTGTATAAATGGAGTTTTGAATATGCAAGATACTTTTTAATATAAATTGTGCCATTTGAGGGTCATCATAACCCAAATTTAGATAATGGATTTTTTGGGGGGTGGGGCGGGGAGAGTTTGGCTATGTAAGATTCTACTGAAAATAAGGATTTTGACTAGGGATGTAAAATCCAATTAATTGGTTAACCAGTCAAACATACTGTTTAATTATTAGCCGATTAAAGGAGGGAATGTTGCTGGGCTGGAGCGTGCCCACCCCCCACGGCAGGCAGGACCTGCTCTGGCCAGGCTCGAGCAGCTCCTCCCTGCAGGTGCCCAGGCCCCAGCACGCCTAGAGGCTGCTCCACAGTGGCGTAGCCGGGGGGGAGGGCAGTTGCCCCCAGGCGCCATGCTAGGGAGAGCCAATTTAGTCCCCCTCCACTCCCCCTGTCATCCCTCGGCTCGCCTGCTCCTCTTCTGCCTGCCGCCGGCTGGAGCCTCCTCCCTGCCTCCAGCCTGACCCTCCTCCATCTCCGCCAGCAGGTTAGTGCATGCAGGAGCCTGGCTCCAAACTGGAGGGGATGGGGAAGATGAGGTACAAGCTCCCCTCCCCACCTCCTCCCAGGGTTGGGCTCAGCCATGCTCCAGGTTCGGGGCCCCGCCGCACAGCAGCAGTGTGTGTGGGGGGTGGGGGAGGGCGCAAATTTTTCCTTTGCTCCCAGGCACATAAGACCCTCACTTCACCTCTGCTGCTCCAGATGGCAAAGTAGCCCTTGTCTGCGGTTGGCCCCATGGAGCTAGAGCAGCCCCCTACCCACTAGAGACAGGAAGCTGCTCCAGCCCCCACCAGTTAACCAGAACCAGTAAGCAACACCCATTAAGGGTGATACTTACTGGTTAACTGGTTAACCTTTCACATCCCTTGACATATTCCAATGATGTCCATTCTATTAGGCTGCAGTGACTCAGATTTTATTTTATGCTGTTGGAGCTCTGTGGCAGAAGAATGAATATATGCAATCTGGATGTGGTCTGTTTTTATTGATTTAATCATTTAAAAACCTGTCAAATCTATTAAAATTGGATATTGGTTCGCTGGTGTAATACCCATATGGACATCATTAATATTTTGTAATATTGTGGACATATGTCTTTTAAGTCTGAGATCCGCAAATCATTACTTTCAACTGCTGATGGTCAGTGAAGAGTTAGACTGTACATTCAGAAGTTTCATTGTGTGTACATGTGTAAGTAATTGGGTAGATCCTCAGTTGGTATAATATATCATAGCTCTGTTTGATCTAATGGGCCTGTGAAAATGTACACTAGCTGAGTATCAGCCCCAATACTGAGCATGCATATAAATGTGTATGATTGTCATCTATGTTGTGTGTGCACAAGCATGTGTGTGTCTATACACACACACACAAATTGCACATGATTAATGTTAGGCAAGTGAATGAGGTAAACTGGTTGCAACAAGTGGCTGGATTGTGTTACATGGTCATGTAAAATCAAAGGAGAGATTTGCATTAATTGAATAGACAGAGTATAACATTTCTTCTCTTTCCGTAGGGATACTGTGTCTTTTGCCATGCATATTTCTCTGCTGAGTAAATTCTGACACTCCTACACAGAACTGTGATTTGTCTTCGGTCACTATTTATGCCTGAAATAGAAACAAGAAGGAAGGTGCAATGATGTTTATAAAGCCAGTGCCTTCTTCCATTGACATTTATAGCTATGGACACTGAAATGCACAATGTAGAAAAATACAAACAAACCATCTTATTTCCTAAGAATTGATTTTACTGGTTTATGTCTCTTCCCAGTGTGCAGAACCCTAGCAGCCAGTGGGGCCATCTCATTAGCCAGCAAGGACCTGTGATCAAACCTGGGCAGTTATCCTGTACTAATAGTAGTTTCTGGGGAAATCAGCAGCAATTAAAAGGGAATCACATAATGTAAAAGGAAAAAAGAGAATTGAGAAAAGCTGCGGGAGAAAATCGTAATAGTAAACAAGCATGAGATGACAGTGCCCACATATTTGAATTCCAGCATTGATCTTCCTAAAAGAGGGTATGGGACCTCTATTTACCTCATGCTCATGTTCACCCTGCTCCAGCATTGGGAGCCCCAGAGTGTAACTGCTCTTTGTTCTAGTTGGGGAGAAATATGTCACTGCTCCTCTTCACTGCACACTAACATCTGGGAGCTAGACTGCAACCTCTGATAGGCTAACTACACCAGAATGCACCAGCAAGCAGTATGTTTCCATCTGTATCCCAGCCTGACTTTCCCGGCTCTAGGCATACTCTGAGTAATCCAGGAACTCAAGAGAATAGAGGTCTCAAGCTCACTCTGCAAGGTGGAGGTGGGAAGGGTCATGTTGAGAATGAAAGCTAATAAAGAGGGGCCCTACAAAGGGTAGGCCTGGTGCCTCAAGATGCTTGGGCACATTCATCTGTTGGCTGCATCTGTTGACTTTGTCGGTGTGATGTTGTGGTAAGGCTGTCCTGGTTAGGGAAATCCAAATGAGTGATCTGTGAGTCTCCAGTTTGCAACACGTCGGTCGTATTAAATTAGCCATAACTTGCTATTTGGGATCTGATGGAACTCTGATGTGGGATTCACCAAGCAGTCGCGTGTGGCCACGTGTTAAAGATAGACACCAATCCCGATGCACAGTGCTGGTACGGAAAGCAGGTGCGGAAGGGGGCCAGGTAATGCTGGGATCTCTGGGGCAGGAGACGGCTGCAGAGGGGATGTGGCCGTGTGGCACAGAGGGTCTAAGTGGCAGAAGTCTGGTCCTAGGTATGGGGTCAAGGAGAGAGTCAGTCAGCAGGTGGGATCAGTGGAGAGATTCTGAGGCCTCTTTGAGGTGGGAGAGGGAGGTGGAATGCTGGCATTGAAGAGCGTGGAGGCAGCAGTCAGGAATGTGAAAGGAGCTAGATGATGCTAAGAATGCTGATGCCATATGACAGTGGGCACTTTATGTATTTGATCAATATTAGTACATGGATTCAAAATTGAATCTTAGCTATGGGTTCATTCTCCCCCTACATTGTCTAAGGTTAGAAATAAATGTTTTTAAATTCCTGTGAGATTTTTTCCCCTCCCCATTTGGTTCACTACGAGTGGGCATTGCATAACAATACCAAATTGCAGAGACCCTTAAGGGCCACATTTCTGTAAGCAAAATGTCACTTGCACGCACAGTTATACACTTGTTCACAAGTGTGCACTCAGTTCTGGCAAGATATGTGTTACGTAGGGAATTTGCATGCATATCTCTACTTAGATTATTAAATTTGCATGTGCAGGTAAGCACAGATGGAAGAACAGATCCTGGGGTTTAGGTAAACTGCGTAGAGTACAAAGCCAGCTCGTGTGTTTTTAAAACTCCTCTTTCCACTCACCCTGATCCTGTTACTGCTCTATGTATGCCAGTCCTCTTGCCCTTCATACGGAGCAGTGTGAGGGCTGCTCCAACTTATGCCTGGCTGCAACCACCGCAGTGATCCAAACATACAGCTGACAACTCAGGGCATCCGGGCTGGTCCATTTTCTTCTGGCTGTGTTCCCTTTCCACTGCTACAGAGGTATTGAGGGCAGTAAGAGCCTCTTTGTCCCATCTATGCCACTGACTAAAGGATTCCCCTTGCATTGTGGTGATTCTTCTTCGCCGTTAAGATGACTTTTGGCTGGAATATGTCTGACACACAGTAGACGTATAGCACCAGAGGATTTGACCTTAATGGTTTTTACATGGTAAAAAACATTCTTATGGGTACTTAATGGGCCAGATTCTGTCCTGGCTTTGCAGCTGTGCAGCCCCTGATGCATTAGTGTGAGGCTGCATGGATTTAAGCAGGAACAAAATTGCCCTGATTACTAAAGTGTTGATCGTTTTTCTTTATTACACAAAGGGTTTATTGTGCTCTAGCTAGTCACTTAGTCTGTCTGTTGTGCAGAATGCCATTCATCATAGTATCTAGGCAACTGCTACATGCTGGAAGTGTGACCTGGTCCCAATTCCACGTGCTGGTTAAATCTTTATTACGGTGCAATTCTCCCTATGGTATAGTGCCAGGGACAAGGCCCAGATATTATAACTGCTGTGTAGGCAACATCTGTTTTTGTGTTCTGCAGTGGCTTGTCCCAACCCCTCCCTCCTTCCAACACATTTATGGACAAAACTTCCTGCTTGGAAGTGATCCAGTCCTACTAAACTCCTAAAGTGAGGTGACTGATATTGGATAAACTAGATTGCTTGGGAACCACACCCATTGGATGGAATTACCTGTAATTCCAGAGGACACCTCCTGTGAACTGCATGTCTGGCATTTAACTATTTGCTAACAAGAAATCAAAGAAAGGGAAGGAAAATCTAGTCCTGATGGGACCCTATATGGGGAAGGCTCTGAGTTCCTGTAGGTGTCTGGCTGGTGGGTCCTGCCTACATGCTCAGCATCTACCTTAGGCATGGGCAGTAAAAAAATGGCAGCCAACTAGGGTTAGTCCCTGGCAGGCCACCACTGTATTTACCTGTGCCTCTGCAGGTATCAAGCGATTACAGCTCTCATTGGCTGTGGATCACTATTCATAGCCAGTGGAAGTGGCGGGAAGCGGTGTCCTGGTCCACACCGCTTCCTGCAGCTCCCATTAACTGCAAATGGCAATCCACAGCCAACGAGAGCTGTGATTGCCCGATACCTGAAGAGGCACAAGTAAACACAGCGGTGGGGGTCCACCAGGACTAACGCTGGTGTACCAGACCCAGCCTGGGGGCTTATATTTGACCGCCCCGGACTAGCTAATTGTAGGAAGGAATTTCCCAGGTCAGACTGGCAGAGACACTGGAGGTTTTGTTTTGTTTGTTTTTGCCTTCCTCTGCAGTGTGGGGCATGAATCAATCACTTGCTGAACTAGATGGTGGATTCTCTGTAACTTTAAAACAAGAGTAGTCCTGTAGCACCTCCATAACTTGACATCTTTGAATCAAGATTTGCTCCCTCCCCTAACTCAGCTAGAGGTTAGGGGTCTATTACAGTCATGGGTGGGTGAGATTCTGTGGCCTGCAGCATGCAGGAGGTCAGACTCCATGATCATGATGGTCCCTTCTGGCCTTAACCTGTTGTTACCCGATAAACATTTTATTGTCCTAGCAGATGGTCCAAGAGCCCATCGGTCAGGGATGGAGAATAAATGGCAAGAGCAAGCAACCTTCACATTCAGTGTGTGGTAAATACTGAGGTGGTGTGCCTGGAACTTGTACCCTTCTGCATGTGGGGACAATGGTGGTGACTTCAAGACACAAAGCTTCTCACATCACAGAGCTCAGGTCAGTGGAACTCAAGCCTGTAATCTCCTGCCTGTAGCTCAGCAGAGTCAAGACAGGATTTGTTCAGGGAAAAATACAGTCCCACCTGAACTTTTCCTCAGGTGCATTTTAATCCCTCTAACCATGTAAGCTTCATTTAATCATTAAATTCACTCCGAAGAGCCAAGAAAACCAAAGAACTGTCACATCACCAGGGTTCATAATAAATAAGACTGCCCCATGCACAATAGGCCTGCTGCATCTTTATCTGCAATTCTCAGTGTGACTGCAGGCATGTGGTTGAGTTGGAATCAAAAGCTGCAGGTCAGCAAGAGTGATGGAGGAAGAGAAGCCAACAAAGCAAATAGCACTTGTTAAAGTGCCATTTGTTCCTCTTACACTCTGGAGTCATCAGTAGAAGGTACAAGAGAAAAGCAAAATGGAATGAATCACACAGATATTTTTTCAGAGCTTTTTGGTCTTGTGCATTTTACATTGATTTCTAATGGTACCTGTGACTAATTAGACAGAAGTAGCAGTCAGCCACAGAAGTTTTTGGGTACAGGACAAATGCTATGATCACACATTTGAGGCATTTTTTTTCATGACTTGCTAGTCTGTTACACTATGACACTTGTGAAGGGGAGAAAAATACAGTGTGATCTGGGAATAATGACAGCACAGATATTCTGTGTCACATTTTATTGGAATCTATACTAAGGGAAGTGGTCAGCTTGTGCCCACTTGACAAGATAGGATGGGTGTCTCTAGGAGAGGGGTAATAATATTATTCATGATACTCTACTAAACTTGTATATCCGTTCCCTAGCTATCTGTGGGAATGTCTACACAGCAGCATTATTTTGGAATAACTGATGTTATTCCAAAATAACATAGTGCGCTTCTATGCTACAAGCCGTTATTTTTAAATAATGTTGAGCTGGAGGACTTCTTACTCCATCTCATGGTAACCCTCATTTCATGAGGAGTAAGGGAAGTTGAAGGAAGAGTGTTCTTCCTTCGACTTCCTGCTGTGTAGACAGTACCAAAAGCTGAGTTAAGCTATTTTGTCTTAAGCTACGGAATTGACGTAGCTGAAGTTGCGTAGATTAATTCGGCTTTAGCTCTGCTGTGTAGATGTACCCTGTGTGTGTGTACATTTTTTTACGCTACCACGTTAAATCCATCTGTCCATTCATCTATGTATCCATCCTCACCTTGAGGGTCCTATGTAGATTAGCTGCTGCGTGCCTCCTTGTCTCCTTCCCTATGTTCAAGCTGCACACTCATTCTAAGGGCTCCATAGACACACTGGTCAGGAGGGCTGTCAGGTGAATTCTGTGGCATCCTATTTAAAAAAGGCAAAGAGCATTAGCCTCCGAGTTGTCCTTGGGAGAAAAGTATGAAGCCATCACAAATCCATCGACACCTCCAAGTTCAGTAGTGGGAGAGGAAGCGGAACTCTCCTTTTGCTCTTAGCTGGGGAAAGAGAACTGTGCTTACATGTGCTCCTTACGTTAACCCTTACTAGGCACCTCTAGTGGGGTGGGGTGATGCCAAGGGCCAGAGCTGTGTAATGTCACTGATTCAGCACGTCTAGCTTCCTTGGGTGCTATCCAAACACAGGCCAGTGTGGATGCTCTGGCCCAACACCTTTCCTTTCCAGAGGCGCTGCAACTTTTGGTGAACATTTGATTTTCTTGTTCCAAGAAAAACCTCTGGAAAGGAAAAAAAAACAACCTTTTTTGCAAAAAGGAGCCGTCTACACAGCACTTTTTTGTGCAAAAACCTCTTGCACAAAAGGGATCCAAGGAGGAAATGCAAACGAGAGCGTGACATATGCAAATGAGCACTCCATTTGCATTTCCTCTTGTGGAAGAGGCTCGTAGTGTAGACGTAGCCCTATAGGAGTCAGTATTCTATTTTGCAGTCATATGGATGGAAACTGGTAGAAATTATTTTGCAGTCCTGGCCCATCAGCAATATACATGCTAATTATTAGTGAATCTGGTACAGAACAGGGAACATTTCCATGTAGGTAGGTGCATAGTTTTGTATTCCTGTTTTTTTCCCCTTCCATTCATTTCTTTCATACTTGTCCAACTTTTGGTGAACATTTGATTTTTTTTGTTCCATGAAAAACACAGTGATAGTGGGACAAGTGGGATTTCCCAAGTCCTTCCAAGTTTCATCCTGAGGGTTGGGTACATGACTGCCCCCAAAGAGACTCCATCCTCGATGTAAGGAAGATCAAAGTAAGGTAGGGTTCAAAAAAGAGCTAGATAAATTCATGGAGGTTAGGTCCATCAATGGCTATTAGCCAGGATGGATAGGAATGGTGTCCCTAGCCTCTGTCTGGAAATGGATGACAGGGGAGGGATCACATGATGATTACCTGTTGTGTTCACTCCCTCTGGGGTATCTGGCTTTGGCCACTGTCAGCAGATAGAATACTGGACTAGATGGACCTTTGGTCTGACCCAATATGGTCATTCTTATGTTCTTATTTTGAAGATGATGTCATCTATTTCCAAGAAGGACATAATGAGTAGTGGACAAAGTGATATTTTATGTTTAAACTTCTTGAGGATGCTCTTCTTAGACTATCTGGCTACATCTAGACTGCAAGCCTCTTTCAAAAGAGGCTTTTTTGAAAGATACTTTCGAAAAAGCCTCTTTCGAAAAAGAGCATCTAGACTACAACCAGTACTTTCGAAAAAGCAAGCTGCTCTTTCGAAAGAGAACACCCAGGCAGTCTGGATGCTCTCTTTCGAAAAAGCACAATTTGCATTACATAGTGCCTTTTTTTGAAAGAGCTCTTTCGAAAAAGGGCGTTCTTCCTCGTAAAAACTTTTTTCCACGGTCAAAAAAACTTCCGCATTCTTTTGATTTACTTTCGAAAGAACACAGCAGCAGTCTAGATGCAGGGGAAATTTTTTTAAAAAAGGCCACTTTAAAAAAAACCAAAAGTCTAGACACACCCTCTAGGTGTAAGGACACAAATTCCATTGCTCAGACCTCTGTACGGGGCATAATTAACCTTAGACTTCTTCCCTGTGTACAGGGTTTTTTTAGCCATCTGTTTCCAGTTAGTAGTCACTCCTTAGTAAAATAAACAAGGTTAGAATGGTCACATTGTAATGCCCCCAAGTGTAGTGAAATCCTGTGTACAGACTGAGGAACAAAGACCACTGACACATGATAATGGCCAATAAACTCTGACTAGGAAGTCACTTTTCTCACAAACATCTTAGTTTGTCTTCTTTTGTCTTGCGCCAGACTGGTTCTTCCTCACAAAAGGTTATCCAAATTCATAGAGAAATGAAAGATTACCCCTCCCATGCCTCAGCATACATGAGGGACATGTTTGAAATACTTTCAGGAATACAATGAACAATTTCCCTGCTTCAGATTGATACCTTAGCTCTTTGTCAATGGAGACCACAGAGTCCAAGAATGAGAAACTTTAGGATATATTAGAGGAATTAGTTGCTAGCTGGCATTGTTCATCTTCTTAACTTCCTGTGTGGCTTACTCCTTCTAGGTTAAAGTTATCTTCAATTCATAGACTTCCTTGATTTTGGAAATGTTTGTGTCTGTATCTCTCTGCCACCTGCCTTCCTGTATTTCAATAAACTGATGTGTATGCACACTGCATACAGGCTATGAAGAGGAAGATAAGGTTGAGGCCAGCCTGCAAATCTAGGTTCATATGTCTGTTTTCTCATAGCTGGTCCTGTACTGGCTATATCACAAATGTCAGGCAATTTATCTTGTTCAGCTTGATACAAATGTATTTTACAGTCAGTTTTGCCTTAGGAGATAATGATTTTCTTGAACATGGCAGTATACTGAGAATGAATAATGTGTTTCAGCCTTATCTACTTTGTCCACAGCAAAGTCACACAGCATAAATAGTGACTCCAGCCCTTTTTAATATAGTTGGAGGATTACAAGGAATGATGGCTGCTACTTGGATTTCCATACCTCTTGTACTTATATTAGCACCTGGGTGTTCTCCGTGGCTAATCCACACACAGAGGGAGTACAATAATGACCACTACTTTTGTGTAACTGTTGGTTACTGAGACTCATGCAGGAGCCCTTTCAATGAAACTTGTGCTACTTACTTTGTACAATGACTAGCAAATAGTGGTTCAGATTAGTGCTATGACTGTGAATTTCATCACAACCCAGCTTAACTACCAGCTTTTGCCTTTTAGAAGCAAGAAAAAAATATGCTAGAGCCTCTAGGCCTTGACCTATTCTCTCCTATGACTTGATGTCATTTGATGCATTTGCAGCTAATGTTCTTATTTGCCTGGCAGCTGTGGCTTAATTGTTCAAGATGATGTTTGCACACTCATTCACAAAACAGATGTTGGTTAAGGATGGTTCCCTTGTCAAACATCTGCTCTATTGGGTGTCAGTCATGAGATCTACCTAACTTACGCAAGCATGTGGTAAGCCCTTGTGGCAGACTTGCTACATACAGATTATTGCCAAGTGTTTCAGCAAGGAGGAGGACATTGTATATTGACAAACTGTTCTGTATTGCTCCTACGTATGATTACAAAACTACCTGTACAGAGTGTCTTCTTTCTTGGACAGATCCAATGATGACACCATTGTGCAAATACAATATCAAAAACAGATTAATTTTTTTAAAGGATGGTGGGTGCCCTTCCTTCACCAATATGTGCTCACGGGATGACAGTCTTTTTAGGGCAATGCTAATCCTGACCATGAAACTGCAAGGTGTTTTCTCTCAGTTTTATTTAGCTCCAGTGTGTTGTGCAGCACAGTAGCTATGAGCAGAAATAATATAAAAAATGTGTTTACTAGTAAACCCAGTGACCTGCACTGGCTAAGCACCAGCTTCCAAATTCCACCCTGTTACTCAGCAGTAGGTGCAACCAGCTAGTGACGTCGGTATTGCAGCCTGAGGCTTTTTAAAAAATTTTTAAACATGTAATAATTTGCAGATGTTGGCAATTAGCAGCAGTGCCTGAGCCAGAGCTCTCAGTGAGTGCCAAACCACAAAGATATATCATTTTTTATAGTCTGCAATTCCTGGAACTGCAAGATGGCTAAAAAGAATCAATATATGAACATGAATATGCACCGTTCCCTTCTGGGAAGCTCACCCATCACTGTTACTGCTACTACTCTGAGCTGCTTGTGAGAGTCAGAATCTTCATCTTATGTAACAAGTCCTCCTTTCTCCTACTTTAACCTATATTTCTCTATTTGTCCCTATTGTATTATTCAGAGAAAAGGTGCCATGAGACTTATATAACTCAGTGAAGAGTTTGAGGCTGGCTAAATAGCAGCATTTTCACAGGCTTATAAATTGTCAATGCAAATTGTTCTGTGCTGAAACTAGGAACGTGATTGGTGTCTTTTTCTTCTTTTTTTGAAGTGTGAATTCTGTGCTTGACAGTGCCGTATTTCATAGCACTGAGAATGAAAGGTTTCTGTTGATCTGGAGAGCAGGCAGTGGCAGTGCAGGCTTTCCTCTACTATCCCACCAACTTCTTTCATCCTTCATTCGGAGGGGCCACCTACGAGTGTGAGGGCAGCTCATTCTCCAGGCTCATTCAACAGCTGGCATCTCTGCTGAGACTGAACATAAGTTAGAGCCAATTTTGTCGGCAGCTTTTTGTGACGTGCACTTGTCCATCAACAACCGAATAGATGCAACCAGTTCATTTTGCACAGGCCACCAAACAGCTATTGGGCACCAAACCCCTTTTGATCTTTCCCTGCCTAGATGAAAATGCTGGCCTTATACATCCACTAGCAAAATAGCAGGTCAGTACCTCATAGACCATTACTTACCTACATTTATTATTTGTATTAGCAGAGTGCATAGTTGTGGATCAGGATGCCATTGTACTAGGCACTGTGTAAACACAGAACAAGATTGTTCCCATCCCAGACAGCTTGCAGTCTAAGTATAAGATGATAGACAAATACAGGCATACAAGGAAACAATTAGATAATGTTGGTTAGCGTGAAGGACACTGATATTCGCAGGCCTAACCCGTCCCAAGGTATTTGTAGGGTTTCTGGAGAAGGAGAGCTTTTTTGGAAGCATTTGAAGGAGTATCGTAAGGTAGCTATGGGGGGGGGGGGGGTGGGAGAGCATAACATGCAGATTCTTGTTTGAAAATGAAGCTAATATAGGCTGGCATCATTGGCCAAATGGAGGCAGAAATCAACATGTCAATGGTGAAGGGCCTTGCAAGTGAAGACAGCAGCTTTTATTTGGTATGGTTACAGGAGAAACTGGGAGAAGGCTGCAAAGTGCATGGTCAGAATTATGGTCAAGGAAAATAAGCTTTGCCATAGCATTCTGAAACATGGCTCTTATCCAGTCAGAGAAATTGTTGCCACAGTTGAGGTGTGAGACAATGAGAGCCTGGACAAGAGATTTAACTGTGTGGATGGATAAGAAAGGCAACATCTCCGATATGTTATGCAGGAAGAATGTTGAAGATTTAGAGAGAGCCTGGCTAGGAGGATATAGTGAGACATCTGAATTGAAGAGGATGACCTGGTTCCAGATGGAATGTCGTCCACAGTGATCAAGAAAGGAGGTAGCACAAATGGTTTGTGGGGCAAATTAAGAGCTCTCTTTTAGCTATGTTGAGCTAATGGCTAAACATCCATGAAGATGTGTCAGAGGGACAGATCAAGATTTTAATAAGGACAGAAGGAGATAGTTTAAAATAGAGAGAGAGAGACCTGTGAGCTATTAGCACAAAGAAGGTAGATGCATTTGTCTTTGCAGATGGTTGTAGAGAGTGAAAAGATGGGGAATCCCTACAGAAAGCTGGAGGGAGGATAAGAACGATTCTCCGAAGGACACATTGAAGGAGTGATTAGCGAGATAGGAGGAAAATAAGGAGTGGACAGAGCCATGGAAGCCAAGAGATAACAAGTTTTCCAGTATGAGCATGGACAGCTGTGTTCAAGGTGGCTGATAGGTCATAATGGTTTACTGGTTCTGAACTATGGTCAGAAAGAGGTCATTGGGGGCTTTACTGAGAGCAGTTTCAATGGATTGCAAGGGGCAGAAGCTGGATTGGAGAGGGTTTAGAATGGAAGAGGAGGAGAGATACTCTTTGCTGCTATTGTCAACAATATGTTCAGAGATGAAAAGGAGATTAAAATTCCTTTATCCAATGAACAAGTCCTGGCAGTGGAAGCTTTCCTATGCTATCTGCTAACCTGTTTTATCCTGGACTTAGGGACCACCTCAGTGTGAAAGGGTAGATAGAGTGTTGGAGTGGACTTATCAATATGAGAGAAACTAAAGCATTGTATTGGGAGAAGAAAAAGGCAGAGGGCAGTGAATGATATATTATAGAGAAGATAAGGGAAGGAATGAAACTGGGTCTAAGGAGGATCAGGAATTAGGATGGGGCCACAGGGGCAACTGGAGGTGTTAGATGAGGAAAGCAAGTAAAAACATCTGTATCTGTAACAGGGGAAGCGGTTAGAGGACAGTATTGTAGTAAGGGGAGGGAAGTTAAAGCCATATTGTCAGTTTTCTCTTGGAAGAAATTGGCATGATCCTATGTGGAGAGAGGAGTGGAGATAGGAAAAGGGCTGAAGTTGAGGACTGAATCGAAGGGGGTGTAAAAGCAGCTGGGATTGTGGGCCTGAGATCCAATGACGTTGGAGCAGTAGAATTGTTTAGGCAGGAAGATGTCAGAACTGACGGAGGAGAGAAAAACTTGTGGTGAATGAAGTCAGCGTGGTTATGGGATTTCCTGCAGAAATGCTTGATAGCACTAACGATAGCACAGGAAATGCGTGGTGAGGGTGAGCTGGTGCTGGGGGTGTGCAGAGTTGATCCTCAGATGGGAGAGAGGGATAAAGACTCAAATTTGGAGAAGAGAACAACAGAGAGAATCAACAGCCACACCGAAAGAAGAAAAGCAAGAGGGGGTAGAGAGGAGAGGGCCTGAGAGCAGATAAGAAGTTGTTGTTGCTGATGAGCTGGAAATCACAGAAAGGCCAGGGGATAATGGGTGATTCTGAAAGAGACCAAGTAATGGGTGGGGAGAAGAACTCAATAGCAGAAAAACGAGAGGCTGGGAGCTTAGTGTAGTCCAGGTCAAGAAAATGGCCATATTGTTGAGTAGGGCAATTGAACTAGGACAGCAGGTTGAATGAAGAGGTGACAGAAGGGGCGAGGAAACCTGCAGCAAAGGGGTTAAAATCATAGAATCATAGAGCTGGAAGAGACCTCAGGAGGTCATCAAGTCCAGCCTCCTGCCCAAGGCAGGACCAATCCCAACTAAATCAACCCAGCCAGGGCTTTGTCAAGCCAAGACTTAAAAACCTCTAGGGATGGAGATTCCACCACCTCCCTAAGTAACTCATTCCAGTACTTCACCACCCTCCTAGTGAAATAGTTCCTAATATCCAATCTAGACCTCCCCCACTGTAACTTGAGACTGTTGTTCTTTGTTTTGCCATGTGTCACTACTGTGAACAGCCTTTCTCTGTCCTCTTTGGAACGTCCCTCCAGGAAGTTGAAGGCTGCTATCAAATCCCCCCTCACTGCACACTAAACAAACCCCAATCCCTCAGTCTCTCCTCATAGGTCGTGTGCTCCAGCCCCCTAATCATTTTGGTCGCCCTCCGCTGGACCCTCTCCAATGCATGCACATCCTTCTATAGTGGGGGGCCCAGAACTGGACACAATACTCCAGATGTGGCCTCACCAGAGCCGAATAAAGGGGAATAATCACTTCTCTAGATCTGCTGGCAATGCAACCTAATATGCCATTTGCCTTCTTGGCTACAAGGGCACACTGTTGACTTATCTCCAGCTTCTCATCCACTGTAATCCCCAGGTCCTTTTCTGCAGAACTGCTACTTAGCCAGTCTGTCACCAGCCTGTAACAATGCTTGGGATTCTTCTGTCCCAAGTGCAGGACTCTGCACATGTCCTTGTTGAACCTCATCAGATTTCTTTTGGCCCAATCCTCTAATCTGTCTAGTTCACTCTGGACCCTATCACTGCCCTCCAGCATATCTACCTCTTCCCCAGCTTAGTGTCTGCAAACTTGCTGAGGATGCAATCCATCCCCTCATTCAGGTCATTAATAAAGATGTTGAACAAAACCGGTCCTGAAACTGATCCTTGGGGCACTCCGCTAGAAACCAACCGCCAACCTGACATTGAGCCGTTGATCATTACCCGTTGGGCCTGTCATTCTAGCCAGCTTTCTATCCATCTTACAGTCCATTTATCCAATCCATACTCCCTTAACTTGCTGGCAAGAATATTGTGGGAGACCATATCGAAAGCTGTGCTAAAGTCAAGGTATATCACATCCACTGACTTTCCCATATCCATAGAGCCAGTTACCTCATCATAGAAGCTAATCAGATTGGTCAGGCATGACTTGCCCTTCGTGAATCCATGTTGACTATTCCTGATCACTTTCCCCTCTTTCGAGTGCTTCAAAATGAATTCCTTGGGGATCCCTTCCATGATTTTTCTGGGGACTGAGGTAAGGCTGACTGGTCTGTAGTTCCCTGGATTGTCCTTCTTCCCTTTTTTAAAGATGGGCACTACATTTGCCTTTTTCCAGTCATCCAGGATCTCTCCCGATCTCCATGAGTTTTCAAAGATAATAGCCAAAGGCTCTGCAATGACATTTGCCAACTCCCTCAGTACCCTCGGATGCATTAAATTTGGACCCATAGATTTGTTATGTTTAGCTTTTCTAAATAGTTCCTAACCTGTTCTTTCCCCACCAAGGGCTGTCCACCTCCTTCCCATACTGCATTGCCTAGTGCATTAGTCTGGGAGCTGACTTTGTCTGTGAAAACAGAGGCAAAGAAAGCATTGAGTACTTCAGCTCCTTTTTTTTGCGGAAGAGCAGACATGCTCTTTTGGAAGACCTATCTTCCTCATTCCACAAGGGAAAAGGGCTATTCCAAAAGAGGAGGATGTTCCAAAATTTGGCCCAGTGTAGACAGGCCAAATTTTGGAAAAACCTTTTCCGACAAAACTATCCGAAAAAGGTATGCAAATTGCAGAGCGCATTTTGTGTACCTTTTTCCAATAAATCATTGTAGTCTAGACATAGCCTGTAAAAAGGAGAGGCTTCTATAAGAGAGGGCACCAGCACAAGCAATGGCAGTGTCAGGGTCCAAGTCTCTGAAAGCGGCCAAATGAGTAAAGTGAATGTGCTACTCAGATTTGTTCTGGTGGCAGGAGGAGGGAGATCAAGATGGAGAGGGGAAGAGGCATAGGTAGAATTTGTGGGAATGTAGAGGGGTGAGAATAATCATGAAGGGGAAATGGAGGAGGCAGCAGGAGAAGGGGGAAGAAGGAGGATAGCTCCTAGACTCGGAAGAGAGGTATGGTGAGAGCCATGGATGTGTGACAGATGGACAAGATTATTAAAAAAGAGGGGAGGGGGGAGCTGTCTGAGAGTATGCTCTTACACTCTTATGCCTGGAAAGGAATTCCTAGAGTCCTGCAGTCACATTGGTGAGTCTTCATTCCCAGCCTCCTGCACGATTCAGCCCCTGAATTCTTCTCTTCTGAACTTTATGCACAGTTCGTTTTGGATGTTTTAAGTTCTGAGAGCAGCATTCCCTCTCCCCTCCAGCCAGTGCTATAGCTGCTTCTGCCTGCCAATGAGGTTTAAAAAAGACTTTTTTTTTAAATTGAAACTGCCAGTATTGGGCCCCGAGGTGGATCAGAGACTTTGGTATTTTGAAAATAATAATTAAAACCAGCTACTTAAATTATGTGCACACCTGGAGAGACTTATAATCCTCTCTGTATTAATGTGAGCTTAAAGAGACCATAAAGGCTGACTGGGCAAATACCACATCATTTATAATAACCTTAAATAAAGGCTGTGTTCCATCCCAGTGATGGATGTAGAGATCCCTTATATGTACTGGGTTCATTGCCTGGAATCTGCTGGCAGAAATCCTTCTGAAGTGGGGACACACCACTGCAAACTGCCCTTACGACTGCCACTGTTAGGAGTTGGGAGCCAGGTGCTATGGCCCCCAAAGTGGGTATAAATGGCAAAGACACCCAGAATGTGCACAGATTCTGCATTCATTTTGAGCAATCCGTGGCAGAGAGGCTATTGTGAAGCCTGGAAGAGAACGCAAAGCTATTGTCCTCTGGTGGAACCTCCGAGGGGAGCAGGGAAGAGGGGCACTATCATCTATGTCATTTCCAGAGGCAAACTCTCTCATGTTCTCCCACACACATGCTTGTTAGAGGAGAGCTGGCCCATAGCAATACTCTGAGCCCATAGCATGAATCAAGACCTCACTGAGTAAAGGGATGCCTTGGGAGGAAAGGGAGTGAAACATAGAGTCACATCAGGGGCAAGGTTGGACCACCATTTTCAGCACTTAAATGACGAAGAGCTCAAAATTCTCTGGAGCTGAACCAAAGTAAGTGAGTTTTTATCAAGGTCTTCAGAAAATCCTCTATGTTCTGCTTTCTTGAAATTGATGTCTACACATTGGTACCAAATTTGAAGCTATGGTGTCTATGGCAACAATTGTTATTGGGTCTGTGTTGTGTGTGTGGCATGGGTTTCAACACGTTGACTTTGCACGTAACTTCTGTGCTGTTGCCAGTGAAGGCGAGATCTGAATTGTAGCTTCCCCTCTATCCGGAGCTGTAAAAAGACCCAGGGAGCTTTGAGTCATGGATCAGGCTTAGGTGTATGCCTCAGCCCACATCTTCACCATGTCTCCATTCTCATCATTTCTATGGCAACCCCATGTGACACTATGACTATTAAAGTCACCAGTGATCATGCTTGCTGTGTTGTGATCTATGTTTCCTAGGTTCATAAAGTCTCTCCTAATCTCATCCTGGGAACCCACAGCCTATTGTTGTTTGGCCTTCTGTATGTCTCCTGGAGATAGGTGATATGACATTTGTAGTTGGTGCACATCTTGGCAATAGGATCTCTTTCACAATAATCAACCCAATTTTTTTCACTTGGATAAAACTGAAAATTTGTCTGTTTTCGACGTTCACTTGTGAACTTGGTCTCATAAATCTTGTGGCATGTGATCTGTTAATAATTTGCCATGTTAAGCAGTGCTCTGTTTCTGGGTATAAACATCTTTGTTTACATAAATATATAGTTGCATTCAGAAATATTGCATCAGCTTGGTTTATGATGCATTTAGGTGCACGAGATCATGTCGAGTAATGTTTGTGACATTACACAACAGAATTCAGTTCCTCCAGCCCACTGTGACTCAGCTTATTGTCATATGTAAAATCCATGAGAGACAGGGGGTGAAATACTGACACTGTTGAAGTCATTGTGGGTTTTGCCACTGGAGTCAGTGAGAACAGGGTTTCACTCAAAAAATTGATTTTTCAGTTCTTATGAAAAACTACAATCCTATGATTTTCATCAAAATGCCATGACTTCACAAGATGTGTTTTGTCTGCTGGTTGGCTGGCATCTAAGTGCAGGTTACTGAGCATGTCTGTATAAAATGCTAGAGTGCACGGGGTTGCATTTTGGTGGATTTGTTGCTTCTTTGCTGACAGATTCCAGAGTGCAATGTGCAGTAATTCTCCCTTTGCCTGGAGGGATATCGTGTTCAGTTTCATCCCACTGTAAGCCCGCTTATTCAATATGCATCTGTGCCAGTGAGGGGAATGCATGGATTGTGGGGTTCACGGTAAGCTGATGAAACCTGGCTTTATATTTCTGCCAAGTCCAGCCAGTGAATGAAGCTGTACATAGTGTCTGCTCCACATTAGGAAACACAGGAGAGCAAATTTGCTGAGGCTCACTCCTGAGAAAGCTGTGATGATTATGGAGGGTGGGTAAAACAACTGGAAGAGTTGGTGGAAGTTACACAAACTTCTTTGACCACTGTTTACTGTCAAAGTTCCCAAACATCCTCTGTCAATGTGCGGTTTGGTTAGATTCCCAGATGCTTTCAGATGACAGCAATGAGCAGGGCAACATTTTACTATTTGCATCTGGCCAGAAGGGCTGTGACCTCCCAGTGGGATGTGGACTCTAGCTACCATGGTCCATGCCTTTGTCACCTCTAGACTGGATTACAGCAATATGCTTTACCTGAAATCCATTCAGTGGGGGAAGATAGAGCAGAACACCGTAGCTTACTTACAAACCAGAGCATGTGACACCACTGCT
This sequence comes from Rafetus swinhoei, assembly GCA_019425775.1. Classification (NCBI taxonomy): domain Eukaryota; kingdom Metazoa; phylum Chordata; order Testudines; family Trionychidae; genus Rafetus; species Rafetus swinhoei. The sequence continues at coordinate 162,611,060 of CM033437.1, forward strand.
CCAGGAGCTGTATTTTGCCATCCATTTATTTCCAGGAAGAATTTAAGGTGTTGCTTTTTAACTGTAAAACCACAACTGGCCTTATACCTTCCTAGCTGAGAGCACCCCTTTTCTGTTGCTTTACTGCTCTGAATAGTTAGTGTGGAAGAATTTGAGCTTTAGCTACAACACTAGGGGTGGGCAAAAGGGCCTCCGCGGGCTAGATCCATCCCGCCAAGTGGGTGGATCCAGCCCGTGGAGGCCCTGCTGCTCCCCCACCCCCAAGCCAATCTGGGCCTGGGGGCAGGAGAGCTGCATGAAGCCCTGCCCCGGCCCTGCGAGTAGCCCGTGGCACTTCAAAGGCTGATTGGCCTGGCGGTGGGGGAGTGTGCCAAGCCTATTCCAGGGCATGGGTGCCTAGTGGGAAGGGGAAGGGGAGACAATTATGGTCTGGGGGTGGGGTAGCCCCGCCCCTTCCTGTTTAGGCCCTGCCTCTTCTGGGGTGGCCCGGGGCTACTTTAAAAATTATTGCCCACCCCTGTACTATACTATATCAGTAAAGCAGATGCTGGTAGGGAATTCTATGTAAAAGCCCCTCATCTCTGCAATTCACTCTTTCCCTGCATCCAAAGCCTTGTGAGTCTGTTGATGTTCTGGGCATGTTGCAAGTCCCACCTGTTTGAGCAGGTTTTGGTGGGGGGAGGGAGCTGAGGCAGTTGGTGGTGCAGCTTTTAAGAGCAGAGTGTGACAGGCAGGAGACTGTTTGCTTTGAGGGAGATATGTGCTGTTTTAGCTGATATAAAATAAAATATGTAGAAAAGAAAAAGGAGAAGAAAATACTTTGATTTATGACAGAGGTGCCTACAAGTGAACAGGCTTTGTTTTTTAATCAAAATAAATATAAAGAATTCTTATACGGTTCTTTCTAATGAATGCCTTCAGTACTTGGGGACTTACATAATTAAACATGTGATCTGCCTAAAGTCACAGTGAGTCATTCTCCCATTGGTTCCCGTTTCCCAGCTTTGGGCTCAGACAACCCTTTTAGACATTTGAAACTATACACTATGTTTTGTTACTATTTCTTCCCCTTTCCTTTCTACGTAGACACTGCTTCATCATCATACATTTACCAAAGAATTCTGGGATGCCGGCACTGATTGATTAAATTTTTTAAAGAACAAAGCATACGGATGCATTTCATTAAACAAAATCCCCTTTATACAATTACATCAAGACATACACATAGTTTTAACCAAATAAAAAAACTGATTTGAGATAAGTCTAATTCTGTGCCCTCCACTGTCAGATCTTCTGCATTGATTGACACTCATAGATACAGGCTTTTTTTTAATGTCAGGCACTTTTGTGAAAACTGTTTGAAAGTGTTTTATATCTCTCTTTTAAAAGCAATTTTTATAAAAGTATTTATTTTTCTAAGCACAGTTATCATAGTTACATTAGAGTTTAGTCTAGCTGCTTTTTTGCGCATACGTTAGCGTGACCACACTCCCTGGAAATTTGTTATTGGAATTACATAAAACGTTATCACATTGGGGAAATAACTGGGTTTTCTGCTGTTGCTTTGTAATGATGATAGATTTATGGAAAAAGCTTCTGCCAGATGTTTCATAGCTTGCTGTTCTTTTATGACATTAATGTTAAATAAAATCAACATTTTCTAAAGTCTATGTTGTGTTTCTAGCTCTTGTTTACTGCCTCCCATCTTACTGTTCTTTTGGTTGTTTGCTGTTCTTTCTTCCATCTGTTTTAATCCAGGCTTCTGCATGCCTCCCACAAAGAGCTTGCTTGCTTCAAAGCCTAGTAAGGACAATGGGATCTCATTTTGGATCAGGCCTCTAGATTTCATTTTCTCTCTTCCAGACCATTTATTCATTCCATCCTTTATTAAACTTTTTTGTGTTCTGTTTACTTTTTTTTCTATTTACCTTCTTGCTCTCTGGTTGTTTGATTTCTTAGGGTATGTCTACACTACAGAGGTTTTTTGGGGGAAACCAGCTGTTTTTCCGAAAAAACTTCAGTTACATCCACACTGCAATCACGTTCTTCCTAAAGAAAATCGAAAGAACAGAGGGGTTTTTCCAACATTGAAAATCCTCATTCTATGAGGAAGAAGCCTTTTTCCGAAAGAGCTCTTTCAGAAAAAGGCGTGTGTGGACGGGGAAGAGGGAGTTCTTTCAAAAGAACAGGAAAGAGGAAAAATCACAGGTGTCCTGCTGGCTACTCCGTCCATAGTAATCACAGCTGAAATGTGAGCTAGCGTCCATTCAGTATGGATTCCATTTTTGGAAAAAGCAGATCACTTTTTCTATGTGCTTTTGCAGCGTAGACGCTCTCTTTCGGAAGAAGTTTTTCCGGAAGATCTCTTCCGGAAAAGCTTCTTCGGAAAGAAGACTGCAGTCTAGACGTAGCCTTATTGTTTTATTTTTCCTCTGCTTCTGTGCCTTGAGAGAAGTCAGTTTAGTCTAGTGTTAACACAGGGCACAAGAAGTCAGGACTCCTGGGTTGCCTTGCTGGCACTGCTGCCCATGCACAACTCATTTAAATTTTCACCCCTCTTAAATGATTTACTATTTACATTTTTACAGCATCTTTCATTTGCTTTCATTCCCTTACTCTATATTTCTTTAGCTCCTTATTTTCTCCATATCAGCTCTCCTTTTGTTCTTGTTTCCTGTTTGAATTATATAATTGAATAAGCAGTTACTGCAATACTTCTGTGACACAAAACAACAGAGACAACTGTACCTATCACATTTTCAGTCATGGGCTTGGATGAGTGGTCCGTTACAGAGCACCAAATGGCAATGATAAATGGTCTCATAAGTCTTAAATACAGTGGTTGCTGAGCTGTTGTCAAAGCAGAGGCTTCTCTGACCTTCCTGTCATTACATCAGCACCTCTAGTTTGCTGACATACCAAGACAGAGGTCTTTGTGAGCTCTTGTCAACTCTGGCTTGCAGGCTATCATGAGATCATCAGTTTATCATCTGTAGTTTGCTGGGCTGAAACCCCACAGAGACCTGTAATGTCTCCATTAACTCATCTCCTTTAACTAGCTATGCTTATACCTTGGTAGAGGTCTTTGAATTTTTCCTGCTCAGCACATCTAGCATCCTGGTCTAGTGACAAGGCACAGGCAGCTCTGAGGTTAGTGGATTATCACCTATAGTTTATTGACCTTGTGTGAAGACCCAGACTTGTTGCCTCAGTCTGAGCACCTAGGTAAGTTAATTCTACCTACCAGCATTTCATTTTAGCTTTACCTGGATACAGCATTCTTCCTCACTCCTAATTTTAACCTTTTGAGCAGGGCTGCTGTTGGTTAAACAGCTGCCATTTCCCATCTTATAGGTGTCTGCATTTCAATAGTTCCTGTATATGTATAGTCTTGAGATCCTTTGAGGAAAAAGACACTTGTTGCCTGTTCAAAGTATATAAGTCATTTTACAATTACCATGAAAGCTTTGTTATCCAGCACTTTGTTAAACAGGAAACTTTGTTAACCAGCACTGCCCCCAGACACAATACCACTGAGTCTTCAGGCGTGCAAGCCTGAGTCCCACCTGTCCACCCAGCCATTACGGGGCTTCAGTATGGCTACATATTAATCTTATTTAACTGATATCCCTTTGTATCAAGAGAAGTCTAACGTTCCCTGTGAAACAGCTGGAAATCTCTATCCTGAAAGGGATGGTGTGGTTTAAAAACCCATAACTTGAGGGGAAAAAAGTTCTTATGCTTGTCTGCTGGGACCATAGTCCTCTCTTTCTCTGAAGTCAACAGCAAAACTCTCATTGACTTCAATGATGCACTCAATCTCCTGTGTAGGGTAAATAAAATGAGAAGATTGTTGTATGTCAACAAGTAGCTGGCACAAGTATAGAAGCCATGTTAAAAAGCTAACAAAGCAAACTTCAGCACAGTTACAAAGTTAAATCTCCTCTCCCCCATTAACGGAACTATAATGGAAAAGTGCTGTCTTCATATTGGATTGTTTTAAGACATGCCTTAATTCTTACAAGTAGCACAGCTCCTGTAAGCAGGGGAGAGGTAATGTGGTGGAGATACTGGGTTGGGACTTAGGAGATTTGGGGTTAATTCCTGGCTTTATCATGGACTGTCTATGGCTGTGTCTACATTGGCATGATTTTGCGCAAAAGCACTTGCTTTTGCGCAAAAACATGCTGCCTGTCTACTGGCGGGGAGTTCTTGCGCAAGAACACTGACGTTCTAATGTGTGAAATCAGTGCTTCTTGTGCAAGAACTATGATGCTCCCACTCAGGAATAAGCCCTCTTGCGCAACTCTTCTTGCGTAGGAGGCCAGTGTAGACAGGCAACATGAATTTCTTGCGCAAGGAAGCCCGATGGCTAAAATGGCCACCAGAGCTTTCATGGCACACATGCTTTTGCACAAAAGCACATGCCAGTGTAGACACTCTCTTGCGCAAATACTTTAACACAAAAACTCTTGCGTTAAAAGTATTTGCGCAAAATCTTGCCAATGTAGACGTAGCCTATGTGACCTTGGGCAGTCTCTCTAAGGATATGTTTATACAGTGAGGACTGATGGCTGCTACAGAGTGGGGAAAAGGCAACCCCAAAAGGTAAAAGGCCTGCTAAGCAGGGGCGGGAAGCTTCAGGGAAATTAGGAGCAGCTGGTAGGGAGCTGGTCCAGGCAGATGGGGCCAGCTGACTCCACTTCAGGCCTGCTGGAGGCCTCCTGGGGGCCTGTAAAAGCCTCCCCAGCCAGAAGGTGGGGGAGAGAGTGGGAGGATGGAAGGACAGGTAGAGGAGAGACAGAGTGAGGAAAAGCAAGAGTTTGAGACCGTGACAGCAGATGCAGAGCTAGAAACAGCAGGGGAGGGAGTCCCAGAGGGAGCAGCTTGGCTCCCTACCCCAGAAACCAGCTGCAAGCCCCAACTCTGGAAAAAGGGGGAAGACTGCTGGCCTAAACACTGGCCAGGGAAGAGAAGCCCTTGCCCCAACTGCCATCACTGGTATGACTGTAGTCCAAGAGGACATACCCAGGACAGCTTTAATCTAGCTTGCTTAGGTCCCATAGCAGTGAAGGTAAAGCAGCATGAGCTTCACCAAACCTACCCAGCACCCTGTGTAATTACAGGTGTGGTGAGCATGTACTGCAAAAGCTTCATTGTGCTGGTATCCAAGCTCACTGGGCTATAATGGCTTGAGCTGCAGTCATACCTAGTGATTGTAGTCTAGACACAGTACGTTCATGAAATGGGGATAACAATGCTTCCTTTGTCTATTTAGGTTGCAAACTCTAGGCAGGGACTCTGGACTTCAGATTTACAGCATTTAAGACTATCAGGTCCTAGTTTCAGTTGGGTACTACCATAATATAAATAATAAAAATAGCCTGGCAAAAGTTCTCTCCAATGTTTCATGTGATTTCCATGAAGCCTATTCTTTATTATTGGAAATACACAAAATTTCAGCCTTTGATTCCTTGGGTGTGGATTTTAGACTGCTCTCGCAAAGAGCAAAGGAAAACAAAACTGATTTTGATGCAATTTTAAAATAACACGTAGGACTTATTAGGCTCCATCTTCTCTCTTGAGAGGTTAATCAAGGATGGTGGATGTTGAAGATGTGGAGACCAGGCCATACTGTCACTCACCTCTTTTGTTCATGTCCAGAAATGGTACAATTTTGCTCAGATGTATTTAGCATAAAATGAAAGTGTCTGGAGATATAAATTACCTTTCCTCCTACAGCTAATCTGGTGACATGGTATTTTCAGCACTTCAGGGTGCAATAAAACATTTTAAAAAATAAGCTTCAACTGCTCTTCTATGTGTGAAGCAATTGATTAGTAATGCTTCCAAATAAAACCTACCAGTTTTCCAGTAGTTACAAAATAGCATTTTGAAGTGGCTTCATATGACTATCATACAGAAGAAACAACAAAGTTAAGGGGTCAAACTCCACCCTGAAGTAGCTCCACTGGAGCACCCTGAGTTGTTACCTTTTAAACTAGGGTTGGATTTGACTCAAGGGGCCAGGTTCTCAGCTGGTATAAATGGGCAAAGCTGCTTGTCAGTCAGTGAAGCTACCATGCCTTATATCAGCTGAATTCATGATGGTTAGCACCCATCCAATTTTAGAAAGGGCAGAGGTGATCACGCAGATTGCACACCAAATTGTAACTAAGGAATAGAAGAGCATCTTAAGGTCTTGCGTGGATTGCTACAAACCTTGCAGGGGTGGGAAATGGGGGACACTGGTTACAACATGATTGCCTGGAGCAGTTTGTCCCCTCCATGTTCAAGCATAGTTCCATTGGGTGGTGTGACTGGAAACTCAGCAGTGTCATAGAACAGGGCTAAAATCTACCCAATTAGCATCATCCCTCACAAAACATAAAATAGCATCTTGGGGCCTGCTTACTTGATAAGTGCAAACATATTTGTCCCACAACATATTTAAAGCACAGTTCAGTGTGATAGTATAGATGAGGTCTTAACTACATCTCTGAATAGCATTAGACCCTACTTTTGTTGTTGTTGTGTTCTGGGAGGTATTTGTCGGTACAGTAATTCTGTTTTCTGAGGACTGTCTCTCTCTCTATTCTCTTTAGACAGTGGGCTTGTCTAGACGAATACTTAGTTTGTGGCAATTTGTCATGACTCTATCTTGTGCTAGCCTGCTGCACACTAAGGCTACATCTACACTGCGCTTTGTTGCACAAGAAGATATGCAAATGAGGTGCGCCGATGCATATCACACGCCTCATTTGCATACCTAATGAGCCGCCATATTTGCAGAAGGGGCTTTTGCACAAGAAGGAGTTGTCTACACTGCTCCTTCTTGCGCAAAAACCCCCTTTTGTGCAGGAGCCGCTTATTTTCAGGAAGAATGGCTCCTGTGCAAGAGGGTTTTTTTGCATAAGAAGGAGCAGTGTAGACAACTCCTTCTTGCGCAAAAGCCACTTCCACAAAATGGCGTCTCATTAGGTATGCAAATATTCATCGGCGTGCCTCATTTGCATATCTTCTTGCAAAACAATGCGCAGTGTAGATGTCCATGTGGGCCGTAGGATCATGACTAATCCCCCCACCTCGTGTACTTTAAACTACTTCTGTTTCAAAATGGGGTAGTGTAACCACCACCAGGCGGATTTGAATCTGGGACCTCTGGAGCTGAGTATAGGAGCCTCTACCCTCTGAGCTAAAAGCCAGCTGCCTCCTAGCCCATGCTGTAGAGGTCTCTTGATCTTAACTGTTGCTGTGGTCTAGGTACCACTTGCATTGCTCAGTAACCACACTAGGTGTGTGGGTTACAGTAGCTCAAAGTATACCACAGGGTACCTCTTCCTCCAGAAGTCCTTGCAAAAAAGGGGCTTACATGGCTAGCTCCAGGAGAGCTTCAGGGCTTTGAATCCTGAGGGGCAGATCGATGCGTCCCTAACAACCTCTGAGTGGTGGTGCTGAGGGTACTGTCCTTGGCATTCCCTACTGGCTACCTCGGGTGGCTCCCTGCTCAGCTTAAGGGCTTCTATGGATCCCATTCTTGGCTGCCTGACTCTCCCCACGTATTGTGGATTCCAGTCAGTGACAAGGCACTTAAAAGTGAGGTGCTGCAGTACCTAAATCTCTGTGTGGTGCCAGCCCCAAGTCAATATATATCTGCTTAAGGTTTTACTGATCACAAAGCAGAATGAAAAAAGCATGTTTGCCATCTCACAATGCGAATGCTGAGCAAAATGCCTGGAAGCACAAATACTGACTGGCCTACTTATGTACACATTGCAAACCTTTGGGGTTTTTTTTTTTACTGAAACACCTTCACTGACCTCAATTTTCAGATGTGACAGTTGAAAACTGAATGAGCAGTTGGCAAAGTGGTTCCTATCATGCCTCAGTCTGACTCCTGCCATTTAGGAAACCTGTGTTGATTTGTTAGACCTTTCCAATTTCATCATCCCTCATGCCAGCTCTACTCAGGGAACGGACTCGCCCTGTAAAAACTGGAATCAGTTCAGTCCTTCTAATGGGTTATCCTAACCATTGGGCTCTGCCCATACAAAGATGGCCAATAATAAATTATTAAGATGGGCTTATGTTAGACATGCTTCTACCAGGAAATGGGCAATGAGTCAAATTTTTTAAAGGTGAAAACTGTCCCACATTAAAATGTAGTTAATTATCCCTATTGTTCCTTACAGCTTGTAATTTGGAGACGAGGGTGGAAGCTTTTAATTGTTCAGATGTCTTATCTGTCATGTTTGTCTTTAAAAAGACAATAAAGGCGAGTTCATTGCTGCTCTTTTCTTCACCCTCTCCCCGCCTAATCCCCTTACTGCTGGGGTTCCATATTCTGGAGTTCTTACACGGATTTTCCACTGCTGAGCATATTTATTTAGCCTTGATTTCCAGTGGCTCCTAAAGACACTTCAGTGCCAACAAAACAGTTGTCATGGAAGGTTCTGAAGCTTGTATGGTAAATCTAAACTGGTTCAATATATAATTAGGCTGTTAAAATACATATTACATACTTAGGAGACCAGTAGAGTAGGATTTTTCTTTTAACACTCTTTAAAAATGTCTATGAAATTTCCAAGAAGCTGGAGTGGTTCAGAATTAAGTGAAAATGTAGGGCTACATTTTTCAGGAGTAATCACTGTTTTTTTCCTGGTTCAGTTTGTGGTGTCCAACTCAAAACATTTATGGCCTGTTTTCCTCAGAGGAGTTGAACACAAGCAGCTTCCACTGAGTGAATGTCAGCCGATGATCAGGGCAGTGCATGTGTGTGTGTTACACCCGAGTCTTCAACTGCTGAGACACAAGGCCCCATCGCAGTGGGCAGTCTAGGTGAGACTGACAGGCGCCCCGAGGAGTTTAACGTCCGTGTCTTTACTGCTAGGATCGGGATCCCTTCGTGGCGGGCAGCCAACAGGCCGACAGACGCCCCAGAGTTTACAGGGATAGCTTATTACACCTCAGATTTTGACTGCTAGGATACACAATCCCTTCACAGCGGGCAGCCTGGGGAGGCTGAGAGATGCCCCAACAGATCTGTCCCCTGGAAGTGACACGATCCAACACTCAAACTCTCCCTATATCTGTCCCTTATGACCGGCTGGAGTTCTTTTTAAGATTGTGTTTGGTTCTGTTACATCAACTGAAGGAGTCAGGTCACAGCTTAAACAGTTACTATTTTATTGTTACAGGGTAAACTTAGCTGTTAAATGCTACTACTGTGTTACAGATAACACAGCCACTACAAAGGACAGGACAGAAATTACACTAATAAGTCACTTACAGGTACCATGAAACCCTTTTGGTTCTCTGAGCTCTTATTAAATGCATGCAAAATAGACACCTAGCAGGTATATATTCTCACCCCTGCGTTCCAGACTTGGCGTGGCCAGCGTCTTTCTCTCAATCCCTCGGGAAGAAGTAGGGCGAGGTTGGGCGTCCCACAGACCTCGAGAGTCAATCAATACCTGCCAGCAGGTGTAGATGATTGGAGCTCAAATGGGGTGGGCTACTAAACCCCTCTTTATACCCCTTGGGTCACGTAGGCTTCTTCCTGGTTTCAAGTGGCCAATTAGGAAAAATGGCTTTGAACGCCAAGTTTCCCACGAAGGGTGCAAAGCATAATTCACACCTGGGAAAATGCAGACAATGGGCACCTCTGGTATGTGATGGGCAAAGATTCCTCTCCTGGGACAGTGCAGGCGTGTCAATTACTGGTACTAGCCATCAGGGCGGTGGGAGGCCCCGGGTCGTCAGCTAGCCCATTTACTGTCTGGTTTCTGTTTATGGTAGAGTCAGGGACAGGCAGCACACCTGTGTTCCCAGGGCATCAAAGGCTGACTGCCTTTCTCTTGCTCTCCGGGGGTGGGGGTGGGGGGGGTGGGGAAAAACAAGATGGGGTTCATGTCTGGCTACAGTGAAGGACCAGCATGTCTGATGCTGGTCTTCCAAGAGTGGAGATACACAAAGTCAGGGCCCATTTTACAAACTTTGGTATCCCTGCGGGATTCTCCCCCGCCTTTTTGGTTGTCAATAAAAGCTGGAGATGAAAACATCACCATACTAGCCTTTTAAAAAGAAAGATTTGTTTTATTTGGTACCATTAAAGTTTGCCTTCTGATATATTTTAAATATTGTCAAAAAGTGTGTCTTTTTAATTAAAAAAGAAGAAAATGTGTTTTCCTTAGTTCAAGACTTTTGTATACCTCATTTCAGCCCTGGTGTGTAACCGTTGAGGAACAGGTATTATACTGGAAATGCTGAGACCTCCCTAATTTATAGCTCCATGCAGCCCTGCTTATAGGACTTTCTTGTTTTCAAGTATTTTAAAATGAACAGAAGTATATAATGGAGAGGGATATGGTCCTAAGTCATGAGCTAAGTGTGGTTGGAAAGGAGACCCCTCGAGAAGTAGCTAGCTGCTGTTGGGGAGCCAGCTGGTGATATCTTTCTCTCTCTGATACACCACAGAATTATCATGTTGCTAAGGGGCACCCTACTAGTGGAGGTACCCTCTGTTATATCAGAAATAAAACAGAAATCATGACCATCTCTTATAGACCCCACTCCTGCGGTCAGACCCAGGTCAGCAGACCTTTGCACCCACCCAGTGACTCAACAGAGCAAGTGTCTATTCTCACAGAGCCAACTGCAGGATCTAGGCCATGGTCATTATGAACCAGATTTGGTGAGAGAAATAAAGTGTCAGAGATCAGCATAATAGATAGTCTATAAAAACTGGAATTTGGGCATTCAAATAGTCATTTACATATGCAAATGACTCCTGTTATAAACATGTGGGGTTTAGCACTCATGGCACTTTTGGCAGAGGTAAGGGTGTGAGCCTGCTTCACCTAGCAAAATTACAATCTTTTACTCACCCAGGTAGTCCCTGCAATTATAAATTGAGATGTTTTTCTTGACTAACTCTTTTAACACAGCAATACACCACTCCAGGGTGTGCATTATTAGGTGATTGGTGCATGCCTTAGGTGCATTATAAGACACAAATAAGAAGGATGATAAGTGAATCAGTAGTCCAGCTAATGCACACCCTGAACTGGCTTATTGCTATTAGAGTATGACTCATTCATTGTGCATTTTATGATGATTTTTAAAAAGTGTTGTGGGGGGGAGGGGTTGGACCTTTTAAAACTTGTTCAGAGGAAACATAGTTAAATATATTTACAGAAAAAAAAAACAATAGATGAAATAGCTTGGCTGATTTATGGGTTGTTTTTTGCAAGAAAACAACTTATGTGGAGTGTGGTAAGGACCGTGGGCTGCCTTATCTCGTGTGAGAGCTCTATAACCTCACTCTGGCTCCTGTGGAAATTCCATCTCCTGCGCTCCGGAGACTCTCGGTCTGGCAGTCAGTTGATTGATCTGATAGAAGTACAGTATTCTGTCACAGAAGTCATGGTCACAGCAGGAGAGGAAATATTTTCGGTTACTAGGGCCAATCCCATGGGCAGGAAGACCTTTAACCAGAGTCTACATTCAGACATTTTTAACAGTGAGTGTAATCATTCGAACAATTTACCAAGGGTCCTGGTGGATTCCCCAGCACTGACCCTTTTCAAATCGAGACTGGATGGTTTTGTCAAAGATCTGCTGTAGGGCAGTGGTTCTCAAACTTTTGTGCTGGTGTCCCCTTTCACACAGCAAGCCTCTGAGTGTGACCCCTGATCCCTTATACTTCCTTTTTTTTTTTTTTTTTAAGTATTTAACACTATTATAAATACTGGAGGTGAAGTAGAGTTTGTGGGTGGAGCCTGACAGCTCCATGTAATCACTTTGTGATCTCCTGATGGCTCACAACCCCCAGTTTGAGAGCTCCTGCTCTGAGAGTTACTTGGGGAAGTGCTATGGCATTGTTACACTGGAGATTATATTAGTCCCATCTGGCCTTAGCAGTGAAGAATCTCGAACTCTGGGGTGCCAGCACAGAAAGCAGTGCCAGCAATATTATGTTTTCCTGGTGAAAAGCAATGGTAAGCAGTGTTCCCTCTAGATTTTTCCATTCATGAGCAGAGGAGTTTTATCTTGTGCAGCTATCTCTCTCACTATCACTATCTCATCTATTATGGAAGAAAGAATACTAAAATAGCTCTTTCCCAGTCACAAAGAATAAAAAGAACTATTAAATCAGAACATTCACCCAAATGTCTTTATTAATATGGCTGACCTTAACTGGCAATGTACTGTATCATGCCATTAGTTACAGATGGGGTAAAAAGACATCACCCCCCCACCCCAGGGCCAGCCCACAACATTTTGGCACATGAGGCAGGGAGCTCAAATGACGCCCCCATGCCCCGTCACTTGGGCCAAAACTTTGAAAGGTCTCAATTCTGCCTTCTTCCTGTTCTATTCCTCTCATGGTACTGCAGAGAGAATACATATGCACCAGCAGCAGACACAATTTTCTACACTCTAGGTCCTAGTGGTGCCTCCCCACAGTCTGGCACCTGAGGCGGCCGCCTCAGTTCGCCTCATGGTAAGGCCAGCCCTGCACGCTGCCCCCTCCACCCCCCCAAGCCTGCAATGTTTGAACAATAAGCTGTTTTTCTTAAAGACCTGGGCTGCACTGCTACACAACACCAGTAATAAATTGTAATAAACGGTGGCAGGGTTGGTGTCCTTGGCAAAGAGCAACTGCTGCTGTTCTCAAAGTTGGCAGAACCTGACCTGCCACAACTGAATTTTTGATAGTACTTTGCAATGGATACAGAGATGGTGGCTGCCCGTCTGCTCCTGGGGTAGGGCCACGTGGTGCCTGCCAGAGCTGGAGGCCCCAAGTTAACTGGTTAAACATTCGCATCGCTAGTTTACCCCACAACATTCTAATTCTGTTCTCAAAACCAATATCTCACTTACTAGATCATTGCTGCTCAGTCCTACAATGTTCGGTTTTCCTCCCTTCAGCTTCATGTCCTACAAAGGTGTTGCATGGCAGGGCTAACCCAACAGAGCAGACTGGTCCAAGGCCTCCTGGTTCTTAATGGGGCAGGTTGCCTATTACTGAGACCAAACCCCCCTTTTTATAAAAAAAATCATGATTTTAGGACTATTCTCAAGATTTTGGGGGTCTGAGTTATGATTTTTGGACTTAGGGGGTTAGTGATAATGAAATGGCTTGTGCTATTTTGCTCATGTCTACTGCTTTGTGTGGCATTTTTTTTTTCTCTGTGTTTACTGCCATTTCAGGCACTTCATGTGTTCAATGATGATTTCCAGAGCCAGGACAGCATAAAGGGGCTGGAGCAGCTGCCCACCACGCAGCCCTGCTGGCTGGGCCATGTGGTGGCTGCCACTCCAGCTGCAACACACCGGGGTAGCGGTCCGCCATACAGCCCTGACAGCTGGGCTGCATGGCATTCACCGGGCTGGAACCCATCACCACGCCACTCTCCCCTTCCCGCAGGAAGGTGAGTGCTGCTGCGCCGCTCTGCAAAAGAAGTGGGCAGATCTGGATTTTTTTGTGCGCAGCCACACAGGCATGCACCTTAGACGGAACTACGATGGGAAGCTGATAGACTTCTCTATACCCACCCTGTACCCACTGGAACTTTTTCAGGGCTTGTGGCTTGATTCCAAAGTATGAGCTGCAATAACCAAATCTGAAGATCACAAATGCATGGATCACTGTTGTCAGATCAGTGCCCCACAGGAAACGGTGCAGCCTTCCAGCCAACTGCAGATTGAGGTAGGGGTTTTTTTGCAGGGAGGACTATGGAGTCATCCAGTAGTGTCGTGGAGCTCAAAAGGACACGGAGGCTGCAGAAATATTTATAGAAATGGTTAATTTCAAACTTGTAAATGTGAACATTCACCTTGAAAACTTCATTATGGCCCTAATTCAGGGACAGGATAAAGACCATGTCTATAAGGAAAGCACTCACGCATATTCTTAATCAGTGGGGCCAACAGATTTGCTGGGCCCCCAGGCAAAGCAGGGCAGGGTCCATGAGAAATCAGGGCCCTGAGACTGACAGACCCCAGGGACAATGGAAAGACGCCAACACTCTGGCTCAGCCTGATTGACAGGTTGGACAGGCCAATGAGGAAATTAGGAGGCCAGGTCCCGTCCACCCTGTGAGCTGGGATTTTCTGGGTCTCTCTGAGAAAAGGGGAGAGAGCTAAGAAGAGCAAGCTGTACTGAGGGCTGCAGTGACAGAGCCAAAGGCCCATACAGCCCACAGAGCGCAGACCCTGTGCTAAGAAGCAGACCTGCAGTGTCAGGGCCAGATACACACAGCCCAAGGAGTGCAAGCTGTGCTGAGGGGCAGTCCTGCAGCAACGGAGCCAGGCACACACAGCCCAAGGAGCGCAGACCCTGTGGTGAGCAGCAGACCTGCAGTGACCCGAGAGCCAAAGGGGTCAGAGAAGCAACACAAGGAGCTGGAGGCTGGCAAAGCAGCACAGTCTGCAGCTGGGTGTGGTGAGCAGCTGGGACCAGCAAAGTGGAGGGAGAGGCTCAGTAGGGAGACACCACCAGCCAAGAGGCCCTGCAGGCCAGACTTGGAGAGGGATTCTAACTCCAACTGGGAGAGGGGTCCTGCCACCTAGAGCCTGAAGTTGTGTGGTCACTGCCAGAGCAAGCGTGTCCAGCCTGCAGCCCCCCTGCAGCACAGCCAGGGCCTGAGAAAGAGCCCTGGGACCTATAAGGAACAGACTGTGAACTGTCCTTACACTCTGCAAACTGCTGTTTGTGATGTCCCTGTGCTACAGAGCAGGACTATGTATTTTCATTTAATCTTTCTCATTTTTCCTTATTCTTTTCTTTTTAAACAGTTGCTGTTTAATAAATTGTATTCACTTTGAACTGTATGTAATGATCAGTGGGTCAAGAAAGCATGCGATGTGAAGAGAGCACCCTGGACTGGGGACACCCTAGCCCCTTTCCTAAGTGAGTACAAGGTCGGGGATTAAGCCCCAGAAAACCTGGGCCCAGCCTTGTTGGGATTTCGAGGACTCTGCTACTCAGGAGAGTGGAAGGGGAGCCCTCAGGGTCAGGGAGGCCTTTGGGTAAAAGAAGTGGGAGCGGGGACTCAGATCCTTTCGCTGGACCATTTCACTGGGGTAGTATAGAAGCCAGGAAAGTTCCCCACAATAGTGGGGCCATTCCCCCGCTTACATTTACACTGCACAATAAATCTAGGATCTGACTCAGGTTTTAGCCCAAGCCACACTCCTGTCCACACACAAATCAATTTGACTTCGGTCAGCAAGCACTCAGGACCCAGGTCTTAGGACCCTGCGAGGGGATGGGCTAGATTCCTGCTGTGACTTGGGTCCAAGCCCTATCATTTTTCAGAGTGGATGCAGCTCAAGCCACAGACCCAATTGGATGGTCTGTGTAATGCAGTTTGGATGCATTAGCACAAGCTTGAAACCCAAGTTTACAAAACAGTGTGGCTACTTAAGCATGGGCTTGAAAACACTGAGACCCACAGACCCAATGCAGTGTAAACAGTCAGTGAACAGAAAAAATCATGTCCCCCGTTTGTCCATTTAACACAAACCACCACACATTTCAAATATTCACCAATTTCTCATGGGTGGGCTACAAACTAAGACTTATTTTCTGAAATTACTTGCAAAATTATTTAAAATAATTTGAGAAAATTGTACTTTGTGGATATTCTTGAACAAGCAAAAAGGCAGAATTCTTTGAACAAATTATTTGCTACAAATTATTCACTAAGTTCCTTTAAATATGTGGCACATTTGATTGCCTAATATACAGCACTTTGAAATAAATCTGTTCCTCTATAGAATATGATTCCTTTTAATTAAGCAAAATGTGCTAGCTTGTGTTTGTAAGGTCTCACTTTAAAGCCATTCAGGTTAAAGCTTTCAAGTCCTGCAGGTAGCGTTCAGGGCTGCTTTGTTCCGCGTAAAGAACCTTTGCCGGGTTACAGCTCAGCAAGTTAATGCTCCTGAGGCCTTTCTTCTCAGATCTTCTTTTGTTACTAAAGTCCTACCCCTGGTGTCAAGTGATGAATGTCTGGAAATGAACTGTGTGACGATTGAGCCCAGGAGGGAAGATGAAAAGAATTCAGAATGTTTCTTTTTGTCATGAAATATAGAAGCATTTACTTGAATTATGAACAGCATATTAGTCTTACTCTCAGTAACAGCAGCTAGGGAAAGAGTTTATAATTGATGAGGGGAGTATAACTGATTCATATGTTGGGAAATATGTCATGGAAATTTGAAGTTTATGAAACTGTTCAAGTAATTAAAAAGAATGGCTAAAACACCAAAAGAATAGGTTAGAGAGATGAGGTAGGTGAGGTAATACCTTTAATTGGACCAAACTCTGTTGGTGAGACAAATGAGCTATTGAACTACATAGAGCTGCTTCTTCATGTAGTATAATTCAGCTGAGAAGTGCAGACAAATGTTTAAAGCCATTATTAAATAGGAACTATTGGATTTAAATAGCCATTGGAATTATGGTAAAATGGACTTTTGAACTCCCCAGATGGATATTTGGCTAAATGTCAAGGTTTCATTAACTGTGTCACTCGGCATACCTTTCCTAGGCCAGAGGAAGTGCTCTGTGTAAGCTTGAAAGCTTGTGTCATTCACCAACAGAAGCTGGTCCAATGAAAGAGACTACCTCACCCACTTGGGTCTGTTTGAGCTTCTATAAGGCAAAGTGTGCTGGTTGGGCAGCAGCAGACAAATGCCAGGATTTTCCAATGTTGTCTCTGAGTGGGGCTATGTCTACGCTACGGGTTTTTTGTTTTGATTTTTCATAAAAAACTTTCAAATTTTTTCACAAAAAATCCCATCCCTCCTAAAATAGCCAATATTCCAGTGGATAGGTCACTCAGCTGGGATGTGGAAGATCCAGGTTCATAGACTGTTCTCTGCCTGCCTGATTTAGGTCAGCTACTTGAATCCACAAATATGTCTACATTGCAGTTAGATGCCTCTCACTGGCCATCCCAGCTGGCTTGGGCTACAGGGGCTCATGCTGGGGAGCTGTTTCATTGTTGTGTAGAAGTTCAGGAGACTGGACTCTAGGGCCCTTCCATCTCCCAGACTCCTAAAGCCTGGCTCTAGACCAAGCCCAAACATCTACATTGGATTTAAAATGCCCCTTCTGCTTGAGCATTGTGAGCCTGAATCAGCTGGCTGCAATAACTGTATAGTCTAAGGAATCTGGCAAAATACTTGCTTCTATGATACTTTGTTCTAGCCAAACCTTGTGCCTCACTTTCATGTTCATTAAATTCCCTGGAAGTTAACCTTCCTTCTCCCAAATTGTGAAAATAGTTTTATTGTAAGATTATCATGAGGTGCATATATAGAGAGCAGAAATGGACTGAAGAATTAAGAAGTTTATTTATCGCCTTCTAGAAAGCCAAAGGCTAAAGATCAAATCTTTCCAGACATTTTCTGGGACAATTGAAAGTATTTTCAAGGAAAACAATACTTTAGCAAACAGTAAGATTTATTCAAATTTGGGAATATGTAAGGCTGAGTAGCTGATTAGAGAGTGTGCTGAAGATTCAGGATCCTGCTGTCACAATTGTTAATCAGGCAGGATACATAATTCAGAATGATACACTTCTATCTCGAGAGATCAACTCACTCAATACTTCACTGACGTGTGATTTGAAAACTACAGACAGGAAACTAAATCAGATGATTGGAACTAAGGCACCAGAATACATAGACAGGTAATTTGCATGCTGCCCAGTTCCCAGGACCAAGGAAGATGTTAGCCCTGAATTCTTTATGTGGAAGTGAATTGGGAAAAGTGTCAGGAATCCTAATGGTTTCAAAGCTGGCCTCCCACTTTGTGAAGGACCGCTATTAAGATGACAAAGCAAAAAAATCTACACATCACTTCTTTGATGACTCTGAACCATTATCTGGAAACGCTAAGAGATACAATCTGTATCTATGAAGACGATAGAGGGTAAAAATTGACTTCAATATGAGAAAAGTGTAAACAATAATGAAACAAAGGGCCAGACCCTCATCTGTGTAAACTGGAACAGCTTCATTGACTTCAACTTCAGCCGGTTAATACCAGCTAAGAGTCTGTCCCAAGAAGAACAATAAAATACAATAGTCCAGGTTCTTAGCTCATGTAAATGTGTGAAACTCCATTGTAGTCAATGGAGCTTGCTAGTTTACACCAATTGAGTATCTGGCCTACTGTATTTTGCCAAAGTTCAGTATAGTGCCAGATAATTAAATCCATTAAAGCAAATGAATACTCTGCTTGATTTGTGTGTGTGTGTGTGTGTGATATGTTGGCATGTCTCTCAGAGTAATCCAATCTGGAATATGGACATGTGATTGGACAAGTTATTTCTAGCAAACTTGGAGGAGTAATTGTGGTCACCCACAGAACCATTAAATGTTATAGTTAATGTGCTTCTCATTATGGTTTCCTCGTTTTGCTTACCATAATTTAGTGGTTGTTGTCTATGGCACTTCAAACCTTGTCGAAATGATTAGCCCGATGGTAGGACTAATTGTGACAACTTCTAGGTTGTCATGGTGTGCCACAACAGGACAGTTTCCAAAGGGACTGTGACAGTGATCACATTGATTCTTGATGATCTATTGATGTCATTACTAAATCTCTGTCTTTAATCTGTGAACTACTATTCATGTCTGTTCCTCTAATTAATATTTATTACTTGCATTACATTAATGCCTAGAAGCTCCAACCAAAATGCATGGCCTATTGGGCTATACTGCCATACAAAGTGTACAGTCTACATAGTCAAAATAGACAAAGGATAGAAAAGTCTCAGGGGAGTAGTTGTGTTAGTCTGTAACTTTAAAAACAATGAGTAGTCCTGTTGCACCTTAGAGACTAACAAAAATATATACATGGTATCATGAGCTTTCATGGGCAAAACCCACTTCCTCAGATGAGATGAGATCAAGATCATCTCATCTGAAGAATTGGGTTTTTGCCCACAAAAGCTCATGATACTATGTATATATTTTTGCTAGTCTCTAAGGTGCTACAGGACTACTCATTGTGTTTATGGGATAGAAGAGTAATACTTTCCTTTCCCCCCACTTTACAGATGGGGAACTGAAACACAGAGAGATTAAATGACTTGCCCAAGGGAATTCATGGCAGAGCACAGAACTGAAACTAGGTCTCTGGATCCAAGTCCAGATCATCCTTCACCTCTAGACTGTGTGAGTACAGTAAAACTCCAATAGTCCGGCATCCAATAGTCCGGCACTCCTGATAGTCCGGCATCAAAATGGCAAGAGCCTAGTGAGCGAGCTTCGGCAAAAAATGAGTCACAAGGTAACAGCGGCAGCAGCTGAACTGAGCAAAAAGGGTAAAAAGGCTTTAAAAAACTAAAACATTACAGTATACTGTATACAGTATGTACAACAAAAAGGGTTAAGAACACTTTATATACAGTATATAATGTATACAGTATATATATAACCTGCTTATAGTACCTCCTGATAGTCCGGCATATCTGATAATCCGGCACCACCTAAATCCCATAGGTTCCGGATTATCGGAAGTCTACTGTATATAGCTCAATCATTCCTTCTCACGGCCACCAGTTACAGACTCCTGACTGATCTGGAGTGTGAATACTATTTGTAATGAAGTCTATAGCAAAACTCCCATTAATAACTATGGGTATGTCTACACTTGCTCCCTATCTCGAGATAGGGATGCAAATGTAGTGTACCGAAATTGCTAATGAAGCGCGGGATTTAAATATCCCGTGCTTAATTAGCATAATCGTGTCCGGCCACCATTTTGAAATCGCATTATTGCGAAATACGCCCCATGTAGCAGCGTTATTTCGAGAGAAGGGTTTTCTCTTGAAATAACTGTTAATCCTCAACTGTTAATACAATGAGGATTAACAGTTATTTCGAGAGAAGGGGTTTCTCTCGAAATAACGCTGCTACACGGGGCGTTTTATTTCACAATAATGTGATTTCAAAATGGCGGCCGGACGCGATTATGCTAATTAAGCACGGGATATTTAAATCCCGCGCTTCATTAGCAATTTCGGTACACTACATTTGCATCCCTATCTCAAGATAGGGAGCAAGTGTAGACATACCCTATGGCAGTAGGATCAAGCTTTTAGGCATCACACTTAACTACCAATTATTACATAGAGTTATCAGATCTTTATGGCAATACACAATTCATTCTTTGTATATAGCACCTCTCATGGCCAAAGTTTCCCAAATGCTTCACAGTCTTTAAAACGGGCCTGATTCTCTTCTGGTTGAAGTCACTGGCATGTTTGCAACTGTTTAACAGTACATACTAACATTGCACAGCATTTTAGGACAGCTACGGAATATGTACCTGAAGATGCAAGGGGGATTTAGCCAGACAGAATGTAACTATAATAGTGAGGTGAGCCGACAGACTCACTGTCCTCAGGGCAGTTGTCCCCTTTCTCCCTACCCCTGTCGGTGAGCCTGATACTAGTTGGAATTTGGTCAGGGAGATCAGAATTAGCACCTCTCTTATGAAAGTGCCATGGGGTCTTTCATGGTGATAAATGATCAGAAACTTGATGTTACATTTCACCTGCAAGATACCAGTAGAGTGACTCTTAGTATATTGCTGGGGCTTTGATTCATTATACACTCAGAGGAAAGTGGTACCTAGATCACCAAAACCACTTCTTACAATACCTAGGAGCTCCTAATGAAGTAAAGACTCAGTCTAACCCTGCTTAGTTAGAAACCCAACCGATCACAGGTAACAATAGCAAAAACTGAAAACATTACTGATAAAACAAAGCAGATGTTAAGTACAAATACAGTTTCTTTGGATTCCTTTGGATTCAGTCCCTTTGGACTTGGCATTGCAGAGTAGAATTAGATGCAGCTCACTGATATTTCTGCTTGTTGGAGGAGAGCTTTCTAATTGTGGAAATTGAAAAAAGGCCATTTTTGCCTCCTTTGCTTGGACATTTTTCATTAGCATTTTATGCTGGACACTGTCATTGTTTATATATGAAGTGCCTTGAGAATAATCTGACATAAAAGTGAAGTCCTTTTTCCATCCTCTAAACTTTTCTGGAAGAAAGGCTATTTTGGAGCATAGTAATATGTGGTATACAAATGATGTTATTTTTTACTTTTCAGCTGGGAGCAAGGAACAGTTTTCCTACATAAGACTGGATAGTCAAGCCACTATAAACAGAATGTGTGATGAATAGCTGGAGGGATATTGTTTGCATGTTTCTTTGTTTGGCACACATGGAAGAAAAAAAATGAAAATTCTGATTTTGATTTTCCAGTTATTTTAATCTTACATCCAAACACATTTCCCCCGTGTAAATAGAGAGATAATTAGTTAATCCATCCCTTGCCAATCTCTACTTTGCTACCCATCTAAACACTACACTGCATTGTGGATATTTCTTTTGAAATAACAAACAAACAAACAAAGGTTTTTAAGAGTCTCAATAGATGGACTGTTATATTTAGTCTGGCATGAAAACTTTGGAATATGTACTTTAGAAGACTGCACTGCACTGAACACAATTTTTGAATTCTTCATTTAGTCAAAACAAACACTCAAATAAAACCCTCCATAAACACTTGTGTCTTTGCTAAGGAACCCTCTTTACCCACTTCCTGGTTCTTAGAAGATCTGAAACTACAGCCCCCAGAATGGGTTTTATTGACCAGGGTGGTTCACATGCCACAGTATGACAACCTGCAAGAAACTTAATAAAGATTTGACACCTTATGAACTTTTCTGGCTCATAGAAATCAGAACTGTATGGGAAAGGACATAGATTTGACAGCAGACTGGTATGTAGATTTTTACAATAGTTATTTTGGTACATGTTTTAATTTAATCTCACTAACCAAGCACAAAAACAAATCTGAGATTCTCCTCCACTGTACTGCTAAGGTGTCTCACTTTTGGCTAATCATTTGGAGTCAACCCACATAACTTAAAAACCCAAATCTTATCTACAGGACTTAAAAGTCTATTGCTTCCAATATTTTTTCCTAAGAATTAATGTATCTGGATGCACTTTAGAGGAGATGTTACAGATGTATCTAGATAGTACTCATCAGTAATGATCTATAAACTAGGTATGCACTGCAAATTACACAATACATCACTGCTAGTACTAAGCCATGATAAAATGACGACTTCTGTGATAAATGTGTTCTAGTCCTTTCAAATGTTGAGTAAATGATAAAAGCTTCATTTAAATTTTAATAGGTTATGTTTATGAAGGCATTTTTCACAAATGCCAAAATTTGCAATGTGTAGTCTCTCTGTATTCTTATACCTCCCCAAGGTAGAGTTTAGGTTATTTTTATGATAAACATACAGAAACTTGCTTTAGTTGATAGTTTTTTTCTGAATAAAGTTTTGCATTAAAACTGTTTTTATTGTAGTCATGTTGTTGCAAGAATCAGAAATGATAGCTGTATTGTGACTAAATTTCTCCACTTTTATAAAGGGTAAAAGGCTAGAACTTTGGTTAAAAACAACCACCATGAATCCAGAAATATGGACATGTGGCTAACAATATGAATAGGATATTTCCATCAATGGTTTTCTTGATGGAAAACCATTAACATCTGTTGGGAATCTGAGCCTTTATTCCCAAAGCCTTTGATTTCTAAGATTTTCGTAACCAGGAGATGTTACCTGTGGTGTGGCTATTAGTATGTTCATTTTAAATTTGCCAACTGCTAGGAATTATTGAACATTGTTCTGCAACATTAGAGTGTGATCTTGCAAGCCCTTACCCACCTGAGACCTTATTTTAGTGAGTAGCCGCATTGAAGTCAAACAGTGGGAATTTGCAGGATTGTGTCCCCAAATAGCAAATGCAAGTATTTAAAGACTATCACCAAGACACTTGTGAAACCTCTGCTGCTGGCATTTTGATGTTGTTAGACAATATATTTTAATTACATTTCACTTGAAAAAAAATAACAAGAATAAAGTATTTTAAGAAATTATAACAAGTTATGCAAAAATCCCAAACTTTAAAAAAAATGTCCAGCTAAGGGCAACTTTGAGGTGACTTTTTTTTTTTTTTTACACCTGGAATCAGACTGACTCCCAAATGGCTCCAGAATCAAAGAAGCATAAAGAAGTCTTATCACCATCTCTTCCCAGGCTCAGATGTACCAGAATAACTGGGAACTTTAAATTAAAAGTGAAAATTCAAGAAAACACAGGTTTGGGTAATGGTCTGATGAAGATGAGTCCTTTAGGAGACCAGGGAAAACCAGGGCTTGAATGTGGAAGCAGTTGAATGTTCAGGCAAAAGATACTACACTAGTCCTAGTTTGTATACAATGTGTGCTTATATTTGTATTATTTTTAAAAGTGTATCCAGGGGACTTTCAGAGCAACTGCAATTAAATTTGTGAATGATCCTTCTTGGTAAACATGTGACTAATCCAACATGGATGACATCATCATAACTCTGAGCTGCCACCCTCAGTGAAGATGATACCATTTGAAAGGGATTATTCATTCACATAGTGCAACTCCCACTGATTATCCCTTAATTAGGAAGTGTATACACCTGAAGAGACATGGCAAGTTCTCCATAGCAGGATGTGGCCTTTAATGTTAGTAAACATAGTGAGTTATGTAGACAGTACAGTATATTGGATATCTAGCAGGCATGGTTTCTAGAAATAACAAACTCCATGTACTGAACATCCTTTACACAGATGTTCATAGGTGGTATTGAATGGCTCTGTTCAAAAGTCAGTATGGGGATGTGAACTGTGTGATGATGCCTCAATTCACCTCACTGTATGATAAATGAATAACATTGACCTGTATTGTGCTGGGCTCTGCTTAACTATAG
Organism: Rafetus swinhoei; assembly: GCA_019425775.1. Taxonomy (NCBI): domain Eukaryota; kingdom Metazoa; phylum Chordata; order Testudines; family Trionychidae; genus Rafetus; species Rafetus swinhoei. Next base: position 162,634,921 of record CM033437.1, read on the forward strand.
ACGTACAGCTGTGAATTGCAGGGTTATAGCTCTGTCTGTGATGAGAACGATGATGTAAAGGTGCCATGTTCAGCACAGAACTAAAGTTACACAGCATCAAAAAGTTCCCATGGTTGCAGTGGCTTTTATCACTCCGTATTTATGTTGCAGTAGCACGTAGGAGCCCTAGTTATAGGACAGGCACTGTGCGAACACAGGACACACAGTCCAACCTTGCCTTAAAGAACCTGTAATCTAAATTCTGTCATGTCATATATGAAAAATGTTCACTCTAAATAGCTGTTCCACTTCTGCATTGTACAGGAGTCTGGAAAACCAGTGCTAACTCCATTAAATTGTTCTACATTTTACTTTCTGAATTTACAGAAGGATCTTTTGAATTTTTTAAGGTTTCTGCAGAGGGAATAAAATGAGGAAACCCATCACTGTGTACCTATATTGTAGCTTTAAAACAAAATTAACATCATGTTCTCTTAGCTTCTCAGAAAAGCACCACAAACGAAAGGCCTCTAAACAGCTTGGACCAGGTCCTCTGCTGGTGGAAATCAGTGCAGCTCTGTTGAAGTCTTCATCCCTGTGGAGTCATGATTGCATTTTCAAATAGAAAAAGGCATCAGTGCTTGCTTCTCAATTCCTTACATTTAAAAGATCTGTTGTAGAGGGCCAGGAAGGAGGTCAGTGCTAGAAGCCTGATCCGTTGAAGTCATTAAGGCCATGTCTACGCTATGTGGAAGATCAAAGCTGCCACGGTCAATCTTCTGAGGTTCGATTTATCGGGTCTAGTCTATACTAGACCCACTAAATTGAACTCAGAGGGCATCTCTGTTAGTGCCAGCACTCCTGCTCCTGATGTGTGGATGGCATGGAAGTGCAATTTAAGATATTTTGACTCCAGCTACATAATTAACATAGCTGAAGTTGCATATCTTAAGTTGACCTTCCACTGCAGTGTAGACCAGAACTAAGAGTCTTTCCATTGACTTCACTGAGCGTTAGCTCAGGCCCCTAGTAATTCCCTGTATCTAATAGTCAGGGGAACATTGTATTTCACTGTTATCTCTTTACCCACTGGCAAGTGTATGTTACATTTCCCCTACTGTGCCTGATCCACAGATGATGTGTCTTTTACAACCCTAGTTAAAGAGCTTTAGCTCAAATTGTAGCTGCTCATGGTTTTAGTTCTGAGGGGCCTTAGAATGGCAGCCATCACATAAGCACTCATGATTCTGTCACAAGTCTCTCAATATTTGACACTTTCTGTAAGTCCTCAGTTCCTGGAGACAGTTGATTTCATGAGAATCTCAGCTTTCTTTTTTCTTTGTGAAATCAATTTCTAGACCCTGTGGTTGTAGTGAATACCGGGAAAATCCAAAACCAGAAGGCAAAAAAAGAGAACCCCATGTATTATTTTTGAAACCTCATAATTTTAAAGTCAGACTCATGACTCTGGGGCGCACAAGTCATGGTTTGAATGCTTGCAGCTGGCAGCATAGGTATGATCTACACTAAGAGTAAGGTTGACTACTGTAGTAGATGCTTTTTGATTTTTTTCCCCCTATGAGAAATGAAGAATAGTTGTTAATAAAAATTCAGTGATTAAATGTTGAATCATTGCTGGTTCGTGTAAGTTTCCCAACCCAGGTCATTTAATGATAGTAATATAATTGGCAGTCTGCTTTTCCTGTTCTAAGTGATTTAAACCAGATCTGGGTTTGCTTTAATCACTCTAGTAGTTTAAGCGGCTTCACTGGAATTGCTCTCAGGTGTAAGGGCTGCAGGTTTAGGCCCCATGAGGTAAGAGATGGGGGACTCGTCAGGCTTTTTAGTGAGACAGTGTAGGTAATATTCTCCCAGTCAGCTATCCATTTCCTTCATAACTCAGAAATGCGTTACAGATGGGACAACCCTGTGCTGGGTTTTGGAGTTTCAAACCCTTATTGATAATATACTGCTTTTTGCACTTAAAACCAGAACTTGGGTTTGTTTTTGGGTTCATATCTATAACTATATGGAGTATTACAGCCTTTTTGCATTTTCCCTGTTTGCTTACAACTCTCTGGCTGGAATTAATACTCTCCTGACTTCACTCTCCCTTACATACCTGTCCAGCTTTTAGAACTACAGAGGGGAACATCTATGCCAACCCCACCATCAATATTGCAAAATATGGTAGCCTGGTTGTGCCTATTAGGCACTTGCTTGCAGTGGGGGAAGTGCAGAGGTGCTGTGCTCAGGGATGGGAGGAGCAGGGAGCTCTAGAAGACACTGTGCTTCACAGAGGGTCAATGTCTCAGGTAGTACAACACTTGCTCCCCTCTTAAGGAATAGGGGGCTCTCTCATAGGAATTGCCCCTGTGCTGTGGAGAGTGCAGGGAGATGTTATTCCTGAGCCTTGTTCAGGGGGTTGATGAATGCGGGGGGGAGGGGGAAGGGGTTCCTTATGCTTTCCCTCTCCTTTAACACCCACTCACGTGCTGGGTGCAATCTGGCTTTGGACATGTCAGGTCCCACTGGAGCAGCTGTCGTAACATTATGCTCACTGTACGTCCCTCTGTGCCAACACTGCTGCGGGTTTTTTAATCTGTGTGAAATGTCTGTGTGCTGCTCTGTGTTGCCCATGCCAATAAACGTGAACAGTTAGGTGTAGGGATCAGTGTTACAGGCTGGACACCTGGTGGATTAGTCATGCTACTCATACTACCAGTAATGAGAAATACACGGCACATGGCATTTAGGAGGTACTTATTATGGTGCCTTAAAAAGACTTTTCTAGGATAATGACTGGTTTGACTCAGAGCTTGACTGCTTTCTGATATTCAGTGGTTTCACCCCAGCCATCTGCGAGGGCGTGTGTATTAATTTCTAATGACAACTTGGTACCTATACTCATTCCATTAATAGTCATTTTGTATCAATTATTATCCACCCAGGCTGGTCATGAGAGAGAGCCAAGGTGACAGGCATCGATGCTAATTGCCATACATTGTAGAGATGTGTGTAACTGGCAGGTGTTCATCCCAGCATGATGCTTTTTATCAGAGTGATTGCAGCTGGACTTGACAAGAGACTGAAGGTGAAGAAGCATGGTGGAAACAATGCAGCGTTCTGGGTCGGAGAGCAATCTGGTTGTAGCACTGTAGCAAATAGGGGCTTAGAGAGATGGTAAAAGAAGGGAATCGCAATAGTCCCAGTGTGAAGAGATTAAGAAAAGAATAAGGATTTCCAGAAGAGAGAACAGAGAAATGAGGCTGAATAAAGGTCCCAACCTTCTAGTAATAACAGATTACAGAACTATGAAGGCGGGAGTGGGAGGGAATGCAGGATTGGGGGGTGATGTCAAGATTTCTGGCCTTGAGAAGAAAGTTAAGGACGGAGTAAAATGTGATCTGCCAATAAGAAAAAGGACATTCTGTTTCCTGCAAAAAAACAAACAAAAAAACCCCTGTTGAATCTGTTGTTGAATCTGAACCCTGCAAGTCTGATCAAAAGGGCTCTTCAGCATGAAAACATTTAATCTAGTACCTACTGAATTGGAGTAATGTGTCCAGTTCTGGGCACTACATTTCAAGAAAGATGTGGAGAAATTGGAGAAGGTCCAGAGAAGAGCTACAAAAATGATTAAAGGTCTAGAAAACATGACTTATGAGGGAAGACTGAAAGAACTGGGCTTGTTTAGTTTAGAAAAGAGACGACTGAGAGGGGACATGATAGCGGGTTTCAAGTACCTAAAAGGATGTCACAAGGAGGAGGGAGAAAAATTGTTCTCCTTGGCCTCTAATGATTGGACAAGAACCAATGGGCTTAAATTGGAGCAAGGGAGGTTTAGGTTAGCCATTAGGAAAAACTTCCTAACTGTCAGGGTGGTTAAGCACTGGAGATATTTAAGAGCAAGTTAGATAGACACTTGTCAGGGATGATCTAGACAGTGGTTGGTCCTGCTGTGAGGGCAGGGGACTGGACTCGATGACTTCTTGAGGTCCCTTCCAGTTCTATGATTCTATGAATCCAATGAAAAGACTCCCGTGGACTGCAGTATGCTTTGGATCATATCCCTAAACTTCACCAATAAAATCTGAAAATAATCACCATGAAAAAGACAACATTTTACCAGCTGTTAACACCCTTGCAGTATCTGAGAGACAAGAGTTACTTCTGGATCTAATAAATAGTGCTATACTGGTGTAGTAACTCCAATATCATGATGTGGTTACTGTAGATAAATGATATTATTTTTAATGGTGACCACTGCTTTAATTTGGTTATTGTGTGGGATTCAGCACCTACTGCTGCAAAACAATTGAATTTCTAATTTGTTATTTGCAGGTCATTTTACAGGATAGCATTAGGGCAGTCAGAGATTTGGCATAACAAGGAAGCTTTCACTTAGAAAAGGGGCACCAGTCTTGGCTCTAGTTCAGCAGCAGGAAACTATTATATAGTCAGAAGGCTCATCAGAGAGCAAATCATGTAAAATGCAGAATTGGGTGTCATCCACATAGAATTGACATCAGATTTAAAGTTACCAGTGAGACATCCCTGAATGAAAAGACCCATAGGAAAGAGTGGCAGGATTAGGTCAGTGTATTCCATAATAGAGGGGGAATGAGTGGACAGTGTAAATCCTGTGTCCGAACTGATAAAAGGAGCAAAATTATAGCAATTAAACATTCACATCCTTCTGTCTATACTGGTGCTGAACTCTGCTGTTTGTTTACATAAAGTTCATTAGCCTGAGCATAATATACATTGTTTGATCAACACCTATGGAAGTTGTTTAAGACCTCAGACACTTTTTAAGTCCTCGTAGCTATTGTGACATTGATCCATGACCATGTAAATAATCTGTGACAGAGTAAATAATCTGTAAATAACCAAATTGGGATGCATATATAAACATATATTTGGTTATCATAACCTGCTAAAATAAGTGAATAATGCAAGCATGCTCTTTATTTCTTGTAATCCTTTATGGTATTTGGAGAAAAATAATAATGCTTTAATGCATTCAGAAAAGGAGCGAGAGCAGAAAACCTGGCTGAAATTGATTAGTGAGGTAGCACTGATGGAGGTGGTGAAAGGAAACTTCTTTTTCAAGAATGTGAATCAGGAGAGAGGATAGACCTGGGAAAGTGACTAGGGAGTAAACCAAATCCTCCAGACTGAGGAAATAGAGTGGAAACTAATACTAGTTGGACAATCTCTACTAAAGCATTTTATTGACCTAAAATGGCTTTTTGACCAAATGGAATTTTTCACAGAAAAAAATCCATTATTGTCAAATTTTGGGGGTTTTCCTCCCCCAAAAGTGAAAACAGATATTGTTGCCAAAACCAAACTCCCAGTGTTTAGGGACTGAAAACTGAGATGTCTTTGGTTGTTTGTTTTTGGCTTTATTAAAACCTGAAAAAAATGGGGAAAAAATCCTGACAAGCGGTAGTGGAAATTCATAGATTCCAGGGCCAGAAGGGACATTTGTGATCATCTTGTCTGACAAGATGATTATCTTGTCCTGCCTACCACAGGCTACAAAATGTCTCAAAAATATTTCCTAGGGTATATGTGTTTAAAAAAAACACAATCCAACCTTGTTTTAAAAATGCTAGTAATAGAGAATCCACCATGACTGGTAAATTGTTTCAGTGGTTATTCACCGTCATTGAATGAAAAAGCCAGCAATGGAGCCAGTGATAAGGTGCTTGAATTCTTGTGCCATATGAGGTAAATGACGATTTCATTGAAGGTGGGTGAGGGAGAAGGAGGGTGTCAGACTCCAGGAGGTAGATGTTTGTGGGGGTGGTGATAGAGCAGGGTGCAAACAATTCAGAACAGGCCTGGTAGATGACCACTAACCTCAGTGGTGACTAATGAGATCTCTGTGCTCAGGCACACATGAAGCCATGTGGTCAGAGAGGAAAGATGCATATCTCTGAGAGGTGTCACACTCTTTATTTCCATGTATCACACTGACAAGTTTACTCATGAGTGGCAGAGATATGAATGAGTAAAGCACTCATAATGAGTGAAAAGAAAACATGCACCCAACCTTTACCAGGCAAGTGTTTCATTTATTGCATTGGGGGGAGGAGTGTAACTGGAAGAGTAATTTCCACTTTAATGATGCTTAGATGTATACAAACCAGGAAGGATTTGTGGGTTTTGGCAAGAAAGGAAAGTGTAATGTGCTGAAAATATAAGGAAGGTAAGTGTATTTCTATAATGATGTAGATTAGTGTACTGTGTTCCAGGAATGGGCAGGAAGAATATTCTATGGTGGGTAATTACTTTGGACAATGATTTACTGGGCATTGTTCATATGAAAACTAGGAATGGGCTCTAGAATGACTCTGTAAAAGGGCCAAATAACTGCCACCCCCAACTGACAACAACACTATACACAGGGATGTTAGAAATCTAGATTTGTAATCTGTGACATTGGTACATTGTTATACTAAACATATTTCTCCTCTATCCCCAAACAAAACTAGTCTCTGAGGTCACCATCTGCACCACATGTCAAAAATGGCATCAAACCTCATTGGTTAGGCTGGGACCCTGTGTGACTATTCTCCAATGTAATCATGCCCCTCCCTGCTATTACCTCCCACTGTCCTCCTCCCACTCTGTTTATCTGTTTAACTCCTCAGTGGTGTTAGGCTTTGAGTTAGGCACCTGTTGCATATTGTCTAAATCCGAGATTGTTAGCTCTCTGCAGGTAGCATAGGTACCAACTTCTCTTCCTGCAAGGGGATGATCACCCCTCCCTTGGCGCCAGGTCCTACCCCATTGATCCTCTTCCCCCAAATCCCTACTCTGCCTCTTCTCCACCTCGTCCCACGAGCACAGTCTGTCCACGCCCTTTTCCTTCCCTCCTGGAGCTTAAACGCCATGAATCAGCTGCTGCAGTGCTTGGGAAGTGGGGGGGGAGGGAGGGAATGGGAGGAGTTGATAAGTACAGGGCTGCTGGCATGACAGAGGTGCAGGGTGATGGGAATAGAAGGGGAAGCTTGGTTCTAGTCGGTACTCCACATCCACTATTTTTTCGCATGGGTGCTCCAGCCTGGGAGCACACACAGAGTCGGTGCCTATGATGGGTGGGATTTTCTTTGGGTTACTCATTGGTAGAATACCTAGTACAATGTGGTTCTGATTTCTGTTTAGGGTTTCCAAAAGCTACTGCTGTAGCAAATCCTGATAATCATCATCATCATAATCATAACAGACTTGTAGTCTCAATGGTCTGGTTTTGGTGGAAGTGTTACTGGCAACCTGAGGTATCCAAAAACCATGAGTCAGGCTCCAGAAAATCATGAGATTAGCTTAAAAATGATGCAACTCTTAAAAAAGAATAAATGTCTAGCTTTCTTTATTCGTTTTCCAATTTCACAGCCTTTTGCATGCACTCAGGTCACATTTTCAAGCTTTTCTCTGCAACCGTGAGGACTAGAAACTTATTTTTTTTTAATGAAAGCTGAGATGCTCCAGTAATCAAATAATGCTTCCACATGGGGCCTTTCTTATGACTTTTGGATGCCTGAGGTTCCCGGTAACACTTCCACCAACACCACAATGAAATCCTAAGAGCCGGCAATACTGATTGGAAGAAAAAAAATGCATTAAAAGCAACTTGAGACAATTCTCTACTCTGGACCCTGAGGAGCTCTTTTAAAAGAGTTTCTTTTTAAATATAGTCTCCATTGTTCTCTTTATAAATTCCAAAATGTTTTTCAGACATGGTTTATTGTCCCCTAGTGTTTTGAGTGGAGTCGAAATTAACAGAGCTGTTAAGTTCATAAATAAAAAACATGTTACCTCACAACTTGTTTTGGTGCCACCCGTATTATGTGCCTGGCCCAGCCTTAGATACAGTGGTTGCCAGGTGTGTAAGGCGCAATAGTGGAAGTGGAGCTTGGCTTTGTAGCAAGCTCCATTCCCTGCTAACATATCATAGTACAAAGGCCATTGACTGGGCCTTGTTGGTCCCAAGTCAATTTCTCAGACATGCCTATCTTATAAATGGCTAAAGAGACTTTTAAAATCTTCTTTACAAAAGTAATTTGCTTCTGAGCTGAGCGTTTATGAGGTTGCTTAGAATTTCTACCAGGGAAAATAGTTATGATTGAAATATGCATTTGTTTAAAACTAAAGGCTCTGATTACCGCAGGAGATGCACACATGGAGAGAGCCTACTGCCAGGGTGTAAGTGAAGCAGGAAAGCAGGATGTAGGGGAGAGGCAGCCACTTGCCCAGTACTATCTTCTACCTGGGACTGCTTGGCAGACTTTCTACATGTATGGGAGAAGGCTGGCCAGGGATGGCGAGATGGCTAGCCAGGCTTTGGAGAGGGCAGGCCATGGTGGAAGGTCAAGTGGGCTGCTGGGAAAACCATAGCGATCACCTGCAAAAAGTAAGCCTTCCTTTCTATGACTTTTCCCATGGTGTCCTCCTGTCAAAAGACCTGAGTGGCTGGGTTATCATGTAATTAATACCACAGGTGCTCCACACCGGCAAGGAAATAATAAGGTTAACATGTATCTGTGTACTCCCTCTGCACTCCCAGATCTGGGGGAGAGGATCAAAACAAAAATGAGCAAACAGCAAAATATGTCACTCAGTTTATCAACAATACCAGTCTCCACAAGCCAGACTGAGAACAGAGGTCCCCTGTATCTCCAGTAAGATATTTGTCCTTGTTAATGCTGTTTCCTGCTATCACATGCACAAAATAAGGGCAAACCCTCCTTCACAAATGAGTACCTCATCAGTAGAGAAAGGATAATTCAGACGTTAGGGTATTACCCTAGGACTTATATGACCTAGGTTTAATTCCCTGCTCTGCCTCAGACTTCCTGTGGCAAATTCAAATTTGCAAATGGGGAACAAAAACACAGAGAAGCCAATTGACAAATAGGGATTACAATACCTCACAGGGGTGTTATGTGGATAAATGCAGCCAAGATTGTGAAATACTTTAAGATCTGCTGATGAACAGTGCTATATATAAGAGTTAGGTATGTATTCTGTCTTCTCTCAAAGTGACTCCTTTTGGGGATCCATCTCTGGGAAGGACAATCTCCACTTTTTAATGGAAAACTCATCTGGTTTTGGTTAATGTCACCCAAAATTCAGGTTTCCTAGCCTTTCAGTAATACTAGGCTGAAATCTGCTTTTACGTGGAATCAGTCCAATGCTTCTTTAAGAAATGACAGGTTTCGCTTTTGAGTTTTTGGCTTGATTAAATCTTGAGACTCAAAACAAAACTTTGGTGGGAGGGCTAGTGACCCCTCACAAACTGAGAATGAAAATACAGTGAGAGTGAAAATACACTGGCATGATTATTCATCAAGAGGTTGTTCCTCAACTGCTGTTCCCCCAGCTCCATAGTTTAGTCTACCAATTCCCCTTCCCTCCAAAAACTTGTCCCTGTTTCTGCTCAGCCATATGCTCTAGGTACATTTGGATCTCACTGGTGCCCCCAAATCTTTTCCACTGACTGCTACAGTACTCCTTGTGAAACAACACTGCTGCTGGCACAAAGGATTCCATGGCTTGTTTGGAAGCTAACTGTTCCAGCTGACCACAAGTGAGCAGGAAAAAAAAGGACCTCCTTTTGGAGGAGGAGGTGACAAAGAGAAGAACTACCATGGAACAGTGAGATGAACAGAACACCCATATATTATCAAATGTTGTAACTCAGTATGATCTCACATCTTGCGTATTGCATTCAGAATACCTAGCGAAGATTTAAATAAGTAGCAGATTTACTAGGTAGCAGATGAAAAAGGAAGTATTTTTTCACATATTGCACAGTCAACTTGTGGAACTCCTTGCCAGAGGATGTTGTGAAGACCAGAACTTTAACAGGGTTCAAAAAAAGAGCTAGATACATTCATGGAGGTTAGTTAGGTCCTTCAATGACTATTAGTCAGGATGGGCAGGAATGGTGTCCCTAGCCTCTGTTTGTCAGATGCTGAGAATGGATAACGGGATAGATCATTTGATGATACCTATTCTGTTCATTCCCTCTGGGGATCCTATCATTGGCCATTATTGGAAGACAGGATACTGGGCTAGATGGACCTTTGGTCTGACCTAATATGGCCATTCTTATGTTCTAGTGCTTTGGGGAATTCCTATTTGTGATGAGAGTTATCCAGTATAGTTCACAAAGGAAGAGAGAACTGTAGGTAGCTTTTGAGGATGTTGGTAATTCTCTGTGATTCAGTATCACCGGATCCCTTCCTTTTTCTGTGGTTTCATGGTGTGAATTTGAAACTGCCCTTAGAATTTACTGCTGACTGTTTATAGATGATCTTGTAAAAAACAGATGCCTATTCTTCATATATATTTAGGTTAGTTTCGAAGGTGCCACAGGGCTACTCATTGTTTCTGAAGTTACAGATTAACATGGCTACCCCTCTGAGATTTTTAGTACCTGCTCCTGGCACAGATCAAGCTAGGGCTGCTTTACAGGAATTTGAATGATGACAAAAATAGCAGTATTTGAGTAAATTTCTGTACGATTTACATGCAATTTTCATGGATATTTAGCATGTCTCAGAGAGCTATTTAGGAGTCATTTTAACTTCAGATCTGGACTTACCCCATTCGGGAAACCTGGTGTCTCAATTTGTTTTAACAACATGTTCTTTTAATTTATCAAAAATGTTTCCAAGGCAACATTATTAAAATTATTATACCACAGTCCCCAGTAACATCAAGCTGTATAAGGGAGGTGGGGATGGAAACTTTCTTCATCCTGATAATCATTTACATCCCTTCTTCTCATTGCCCAGTAAGTTCACTGTAGCTTTCTTGGCTTCTTTAATAATGACATCCTCAGTCTCTGTGGCTTTGTCTTTCAAATCCTTCACTACATTGCCTACTTGACCCTTGTGCTTCAAGAAGAAAGGGTGGATAATTCAGTGGTAGAGAAGCTCTGCATGGAAGGGCTTGGAGCCATGTACTACAGTAGAAAGCCACACTTCAGCATGTAATAGAAAGGGAACCAGGACAAAAATATATCAGTGAAGAATTCTGCTAGGCTGAAGATGCCATACACAACCCAATAGGTCAGCCACTGTGTGTTGTCATCTTTGTTGGGACTTTCAATAGCTTTGATTGAGATGCAGGCAGGATAAAAGTCAATCACCAGGTACATGGCTAGCACTCCAATGACAGCTGTGACACTGTGAGACCGAAGAGGTACATAGGATCGGGGCGGGAAGCAAACCCAACACATCAGCCGTGCTGGCTAGTCAGTGGATCTAATCTGAAGAAGTACTGACTACTCACAGTTCCAACTGAGATCAGTAGGAGCTCTGCTCTGAACATACAGTACTGCAAAATGGTGAGTATTCCAAAAAATTAGGCCCAGGGCTTGTCATGTAGGGCAGTGGTTCCCAACCTTTTTAATACCTCGGACTGGCAAAGTCATTCAAAACCTTTTGGTGGACCAGCATAAAAATGTTCATATTCATTAGGGTAATTAATTTAATTGCATATTTGCATACTTATAGTAATTAAATTTAAGCGGCCACGTGTTACTTTGCATTGCATCTGTACGCACACAATACATGTCATTGTAAGGGATTTTTTTATTATTAACCCCCCCCCCCCAAAGTATTCGCTTTCCACCTTAAAAAATCATACATAACACATCGCTAGCTACCCAAATTATTTATTTAAGGCAGCCCAACAAAATATGAGGCTGCCACTGGAGAGAGGGAAGGGGTGCTCTGGCCCCCTCCCATCCCAGTCACATCCTTATTCCTTCCCTCCCTCCTTATGTCCCCTTCCCTACGAACACCTACTGGACTTGGAGTAGGGAGCTTCTTCTGCTGAGGGAGTGCCCTTCCCTAGCCAGGATGCTCTCTGTGGGTAGGGCTCAATTAGTAGCTGCACGGCAGCATGGTCACACAGCTTACAGGGAATCCCACTGAGCCAATCATCAAGCCATGGAGGTGTGGCCTGTCAGTGTGCTGTGGATCAGCAGCCAGCTGTTCATGGCCCGGCACAGGTCCACAGACAGGCGGTTGGGAACTACTGCTGTAGGGTGTTCAAAGTGGCTAAAACTTTGGCCAGTTGCTTTTTATCTCTCTGCTTGAGACACAGAACATTGTAGCCTCCAACGGGCCACCACCATTATATTTATCCGCGCCTCTGCAGGTATGGGTTATTTCAGCTCCTGTTGGCCAGGAACAGCGATCTTCAGCCAATGGGGGCTGCAGTCTCTGGTACCTGCAGAGGTTCAGGTAAATATAGCAGCAGCAGCCCACCAGGGGATAACCCTGGTGGACCGCAGCCATTTTATTGTCCACCCCCTGGTGTAAACGCTGCAGTTAGTTGATCTAAGGTACATCAACTCCAGCTATGTTGTTTACCAAGCTGCAGTTGCATTCTTTAGGTCAACTTACTGCACTAGTGTAGATGTAGCCTCAGTCTCCAGCTGTGCTAGAGGCTTAAAAGGGATCAAACCTTACACCTGTGTAGAACATAAGTGACTTCAATGCTCTTTTATGATGATGGCCTTTAACTCGCAATGTAGAACCTCATGCTGTACCTCTGGAGGTTCTACAGTTAGTTGCCACTGACAAAGAGTACGATATAGTTACACAATGTTTTTTCCTAATTATTTGGAAAAAGGAAAAAAATCTAAAAATGCTACAGTGTTTCATAAAAAATCAAATGTAATGGATGGTTTTTCTATCACAGTAATTGGAGAAGAGCCCAAGGAGGCTCACTGATCTAACCCTTTGCCACCTGAAATTTGGGGAAGTTCAGATCCAGATCTGGATTTGAACTTCACAACTCAGAACTGTTGCTAAATTGGGAGAAACAACAATGCTTTGACCTCACCCTCCAACCTTTGAGGAAGAACAGATACAGAGCTGAACTCTGACTCACAACGAACTGTGGGATTAATTTTACAGCTAGTGCAATTGCTGAACCACCAATTGCTCATTTTAATGTGTAGGTTCAGATTAAATTAAATTAATTAATTCAGATACTTAATTGAATTTAAACAGCACTGTAGTATACATTGTTTTATGACCTGGTCCTCGTCCGCTACCTAGTTTGTCCAGTACTCCGGTCACTGTCACTTCCAGGAGGGGCTGCAATTCCTCAGTGCTAAAGCTGCTAGTTACACTGTCTTGAAACAGCCACTAAATTCCTGAGGACTGAAGCCAATTTCACTATGAATCATGGATGTTGTGGATTACCACATGCTAACCTTAAAGGGCAAATAACTTTGCTACTGTGGAAATAACAGTCTTGGGGAGATCAAAACCAAGGAGGAAAAAAAATGCCTGCAGCCATGAAAAGACCTCAAAATGAGTGGTGGCATGAGAATGTTATATTGCTGATGCACATACAGCAAAGCCACACCATATTGTTGTCTGTGTGGTAGATGAAGGACATGGGTAAGCTTCTTCATCCAGGTTAGACCTGTGAGCCAAAATTTTCAAAAATGGGTGCCCTAACGTTAGGCTTCCAAGACTACATTTAGGCACCTAAAAAGTGAGCTCATTTTCGCTGACTTTTATGGGAGCTTCTGAGCCAAGCCTAATCACTGGGAAACTAAAGTCAGTCACCTAAATCCTTATCTTAAGGCTTAAAGAGGTGACTTGATTTTTAAAAGATGCCCAATGCCCAGCAGCTCTCATTGGCTTCCATGGCAACTTGCTGTGTACTCAACACTCCTAAAAATCAAATGCTTAAAAATGGTACCTAACTGTAGGCACCCATGTTTTAAAATCTTGGCCCTGGATTCTCCTCACCTGAAGGAAAGAAAAAGAAGAGGGAAGAACTAGCCAGAACAAATAATGATAGACCATGAATGAATACACAACGGAAGCATTCATAAAAACCAACCTCCATATTATTAATAGCTTATATTATATAACATACTGTAATGTTACAATATTTAAATTTTGGAATAACTCTTGTGAGCTGCTCCTCAGTTTTGAAATACAGTTAGCCTCAGACAGAAACTATTTTTCCTTTAAGGTTTTATTTAAAAAGTTTCCAAATAAATTAGAGGAGCAAAATAACAAGCACGCCTCTTTAGCCACAAGTCCAAAAGTTTCCAAGCCCTAGGCTACATCAAAGCATCCCTCAGAAATAAGAGACTTCCTGCCAGCCTAGGGATTCACTCTATGCTGGATTTATAGACCCATGGATGCTGCAGCTACAACCATACTACTGTAATTTTTTAGAGACACAGTCAGTGTAATAACTTACACAGCTGTATTTGTGTTCACACAACTTCTTTATCGTTACAACCGTGGTTTGGTGCCTACACCTATCACTTTTACCATGTTTTAGTGTATTTTGAGTAGCTATGCTATATAGTACCTACCAACAGGGGGTTGGACCAAAGACTAAGGAAATTTTTACCCCTACGTCACTTGGGATTATTGATAGGAAATACACTTCCCAAGTATTTAACAGCAGAAATAATGTTACCCTCTCTTTTTTGCCCTTCCAGCTTTTAGGGGACATATCTTGATTGGCTTATTATTAGGATCTTTTTTTAGAAGTTTGTTTACTTTGTGCGTGGATACTTTGTGTGACTACAACTATATCTAGACTGGAAGAGATCTTCTGAAAAAACAGCTTCCAAAAGAGAGCGTCCACTCTGCACAAGCACACTCCACAAGCGCATCCACAAGCATCCACACTCCACAAGCGCATCGAAAAAGCGATCTGCTTTTTCGACAGATAGCGTCCACACTGAATGGATATTATCTTGCATGTAAGCTGTGATTACTATGGGCAGAATGGCAACCAGGGCACCTGTACTTTTTCCTTTTTCCTCTTCTTTCGACAGAACTCCCTCTTCCCCATCCACACACACCTTTTTCTGAAAGAGCTCTTTTGGAAAAAGGCTTCTTCCTCATAGAAAGAGGTTTACCAATGTCAGAAAACCCCTCAGTTCTTTTGATTTTTTTCAACTGCAATTTTTCAATTGCAGTGTGGACATAATTGAAGTTTTTTGGAAAAAAACCACCGTTTTTCCAAAAAAACTCTGTAGTGTAGATATACCCTGGGTAAGTGAAGAAATTCAAGGAAAATTAAGTGGAACAACAATTTTGCCTTTAGTTCTGAGAGTGTTGAGGTCCATGGCATGTTTCATCACATATGATGGCAAGTTCTATAGTCTAGGCCTGGCTCTCCTAATAGTTTTGCTTCCTGCCACATTCATAAGCCTCCTATATCAGTCAACAGGTTTTGCTCCAGTGGAAGGTAGCTGTCAGAGAAGGTGATGGCTGTGGAGAAAGAGGTGGCATCTCAGATAGCTATGGAAGGCTTAGGATATCAGAATAGTAACTTTAAATTGTACTCTGCATCACGTGGAGAGCCAGGACAACAAGCAGAGCAGAGGGGAGCTATGTTCATTGCTGAGTAATGGGTTGCAGTGCTTTGAACTAACTGGAGCTTAATCACTATGGCTTCTCTCTACAGGAGGCTGTACATCACAAATGCATATCCAGCACAAGAAAATGCTGGGAGTTTTAAACCAACCTTCACCTTCTGGCTGATGTAGCTAAAAGAGCCCTGTGGGATAGTTTATATACAGGCCAAAGATGTCCCCAGATGCCAGGCACATAATTTTGGGACCCTTATCTTGAGGTAAAGTGTATTGTGGGATGCCTAAATTCACAGAACTATGGGAAGGAGGAGGTCTGGCTTTCCCAGGTAAAGTCTCAAGTTATGAGTGTCTAGCAACACAGCATAATAATTCTGTAACTAGTCCCTAACAGGATCCAAGGCATGTACCATGGAGGCAGCTAGCAGGTAGAACTTTAAAAACAATGAGCAGAAGTGTTCCTGGGCAAAACCCACTTCTTCAGATGAGATGATTTTGAGTGGAGAAAAAAAGGGGGGACCCTCAGAATAAGAAGGGAGAGGGAGGAAAAAAAATACCCGTCAATTGTAGTCCCAGTGCTAATGATGCTAACTGAGTAGGCTGGAAGTGTCCCATACTTAAATGTTGTTGTCAGTAGGGTTTTGAACGTAAGGAAAGCTGGTGTTATAATATGTTAACCAGGTCATGTCTTTGTTCAGGCCAAGGGAGACAGTGTCAAATTTGCATATGAAGGTCAATTCTGCACTCTCTGTCCATAGTTGGCTTGTGAAATTCCTTTATAGGAGAATGGCTACTTTTAAGTCCATTAATGAGTGCCCAAGCAGGTTAAAATGTTCCCCTATTGGTTTATCTGGGTTAGTATTCCTAATATCTGTTTTGTGTCTATTAATCCTTTGTTGTAGAGACTGTCCAGTTTGATCAATATGAACTATACCTTTAAGGGCTCTAGCTTCCCCAACAGGAAGGCTGGGGAGAGGTGCTGCATAAGCCTGTGATCTGTTATTCAGAAACAATTTGGAACCATGTCCCTGAATGAATAAAGATCTTTTTCAAGTCTCTTGGGCCTAGTGTGACCCCTGAATACCACAGCAGGACAGCACAAGGAGAAGTCAAATTTACCAGCTAATCAATTAGTAACAGAGTGCTGTGTGCCTGGGAGACCTATTTTTAGCCAATAGTGTGCCTGTAAAGTGATGAAAGGGAATGGTAAAACTTTACTGTGAGGGAGAGCCCTAAATCAACTTCTGATAGATCCAAGCTTCGCCATTTTCCAGTGCCTTCTAAATTGTGATGACTAGTCACACTCATTTTGTGACTGCAAACAGCTAGGCATGGATTTTGCCAGTGCAACTTACACCTTCAAAAAGGGGGTGGTCAGGTCTCAGTTCAGCTGAAAAATACACTGCACTGTGTTTGGAAAGCACTCTCCATTGCAGACATGTAAAGAAAAGCGAAATCCTGTCTAGGTCTTGCTGGGAATGAATCATGGTAGATAACTGAATGAAATGACTCAGTCCCTTTGATCTTGTAAAATCCAGACAGGTAAACAGAAGTTCCAGAGGACAAAGATCCACCCTTTTCCTCTCCATAAATGGTACAGGTTGTGTTCTTCCTACTTACTTCTGCTTGGTCTGAAGGAGTGTGGCTCAATTTTCTTACCATCAGCTGTGATAGTGCATATCTTCCTTAGATATGCAGTGTGATGGTGCAATGTCACTTTATTGTTTTTATTGTCTAGTTATGTAGCTCCATAGATGCATAAAGTGGTGTACACTGTGCTGAACAAACATCCGAGTCCTGGTTCCAAAGATCTTGTAGTCTAGAACTGCTACAACATAGGGCAGAACAAACACAGGAAGGGGTGTGGCTGGATCCCACTACTTTTTCAGCAGGATTGCCAGCCAGAAAGCTAATGCTCAAAAGCCCAAAGAGCTGCTCAAAATGACAGACTATACTAGTGAGTTCATCCTTTTCCCTCTGACCTACTTTATCCTGTCTGTATCACATAACCCTCTCTTGTACAGTGGTTCATTCATGTTCTCGACATTTGCATTTCTGGCAGTGAACAGGTCTGAATAAAATAAACTTCTTCTGCTATCAAGACAAACACTTTCTGTTTTGTTGTATAAGGGCACACAGAAAACATTTATGCTTGTCTTAGTGAAGCAAATCGTTCATAGGCTTAAAGGACAAAGTTCCCTATGTAGGTGATATGACAGCCCTGAACTTTAGTTCTGAGAACAACACCTACACAGCTGGGCAACCTGCCAAGAGCTGCACCCACATGGGAGTCCGCCCTGCCAAGATGAAAGAAATTAGCACTAGACCAGCCTGACTTCTTTCTCTCTCTCTCTTTTTATGAAA
The DNA here is from genome assembly GCA_019425775.1 of Rafetus swinhoei. NCBI lineage: Eukaryota > Metazoa > Chordata > Testudines > Trionychidae > Rafetus > Rafetus swinhoei. The sequence goes on from CM033437.1 coordinate 162,652,655, forward strand.
GCAGTTAAATTTTGGCGCCAACCCCTGCCCATATCTTTTTTATCTTTTCCTGAAACTTTTTGGAGTTCTTCCTGAGAATTCTGAAAACATTCTATCAACACTTGAGAAGACCAATGCTGTTATGTTATGCTTCCAATGTCTGAGTGCAGAACAAGAGCATTAAGCAGCAAATGTACATATCCTTAGACCACACTAACACTTCAGCTTCATTGGCTTTCTCCCCCGGCTCTAACAGCCTCAGTATCACTTCCAGTGATGCTTTCTACACCTTCCTGAACTATTGTTATTATTGCTACTTATTATTTGTATCATGGTAGTGCCTAACAGTGGCCTCAATCAGAGATCCCATTGTGCTGGGTACTTGTATACCCACACATAACAAAAAGACAGTTCACACCCCAAACAGCTCACAATGTAAGACTATTATGATTAGTGTACTAAGCAGGTGGCAGCACACCAGGCCACAAAAACCTCCCCTCCTTAAAATCAAGAAACCTATTTTTGAGCCAGGAATAGATCTCAAATTTCCTAACTTGTTCTGGGACTTTAAGCCCCAGGCAGCTGTTTCGCCTGAGTTTAGTTTTGGTTCAAGACCAAAGTTCTAAGTTTCAGCATGAAGCTGATTTTTCAGCTGGATTTGTAAAAACCCAGCAAATAGTAAAAAGCGGACACACCTTTAACTATACTAGATGCACCTCCTAGCAGGCACTGCTATAATAATTGCTAGTTTATAAAATGGTTTGGCTCCCGATGCTATCTTGTGTGTTTTTTGCTTACATCACTGCACCTCTGAGCAGCGCTGCCAGCATGTATTCCCCGTGTTGCTTACTACATTCTTTAACACACAGGGCTGCAAGAGTCCTCTTCGGAGGTGGATTAATCTTCTGTGGGGCCTTGGCCAGAGCAAGTGGGGGTCCTTCCTCATTCTTCCACCTGCGCTGCTATGGTCTTTCCAGGAAAATGGGGCCAGGGCATGGTGGGCAATGGGATTGGGGCATGGGGTCTCCCCCTGCTCCCTGACAGGAACACCAGGTGTGTGGAACAGGGCAAGCCCTTATGCCCTGACCCGCTGCTCAGCTGGAGCTCTGGGAGGGTGGAGTGGGTCAGAGCCTGGGAGCACCCATTTTTCTGAGGCCCCAATTGGCCAGGGACCCTGAGCCAAGGGCCCTGTGAATCCAGTGGCTAATCTGCCATTGGTCCTCCAATGAAGTCAACAAAAGGCAGCTGATATGGAGATGGATGGATTATACCTAGTGTGCTATTAAAATAATAACAGAACTAGCCTATTGACTTTGCCAAGTTTGAAAGTAAAAGTAGTTGTGTAAAGAAACCCCCCCCACAGTTCAGTCATAGTAAAAGACCATGCTGCACAAAGCCTCTGAGCAAGTCAGAAAGCAGGATAGACCAGTGACCATTTTGATTTCAGCAGTATTCCAAATCCTCTCACGAGGTCTGTCAGCTATAACAAATTTTATGTCCACTGTGCTAATTTTAAAAGAATATCAATGAGGAGGATTGTATTTTCCATATTAACACCTCCAGCCGGTAGGCAGGGTATTGGGAGCATTAACAACAGAGACAATCACACTATGGAAATTCTGGTCTGCAAAGTCCCCTTTGGTAGCACAAAGGGGCCTTACAACTTTCCTAAAGTGGCAGCTGAGGATTTGCCCCCAAGTGGAGGAATCCCTTGGTGGTGTGAAGCTGATTTAGCCAACGCTGTGCCATCCGCTTCTGACCCTCGTCCTTGATGCAGGATGGGAGGGAGGCATAGTTGCAATCCAGGAATCGCTGCCCCCATAACCGTCCATAAGGAACCATTACAATCTGGCACAAGCTACAGCTAGAGACCAAATAGACTGTGCTACAGATTGAGGTACAGGGAGGGGGTAGAAAGCCTTCTCTAGTACACCTGGGGAATCAGCCTTGGGAGTGCTAGTCTAGCTGTACTGGAGAATGTTGGGGTTATATGTAGCTTGCTGCAGGGCTTTTCCACCTCCCTCTTACAGACTTAAAAGAACTTTTGGATGGTATAAACAGCTTGGAACACGTTTGATCAGGTTTTAACAATTTAGTGGCGCTTTGCTGAACCACTGTTCTGGCAATGATGAAGTGCTTCTCCTTACTCACACGCTGTTTATTGCAGCTCTGTGTGCTGTTATGTTTTTAATCTCCAGGGAACTTTGACTAGGATTGTTGTGATTTTCATTCTTGGAAGGGAAGAACGGTGCCGTATATACTCCAAAATAGGTTCAGCTTGCAAAGGCGTGTTCCGGCACCCCTTTGTTCTTTGCCGTTTCAAGCAAGGACAGGGTGAACTATCAAAGGAATTGAATGCTCATACTGGATTGGGCTTGCTTTTGCCACAGTGATCCCACTAGCTCAAAAACAGCTGTTGATGAAAATGCTCTGCAAACAATAAAAAGTTATTGGTGGCTGTTAAAGCTACCGGGCTGTATAGACTAGAACAGTGATGATAACATTGTTGAGCACAAGAATGAACCATTGATTCATAAAGTTACCAGCACTGATGGGGCTTCCGCAGCCTCCTCCATGCCTTGCCAGTGTCATGACCACAGCAGTGTCAGAACAAATAAAAGGAGGGAAACCCAGTGTTTCCCTTTCCTTCCATTCTGACACTGAAACGGCTTCAGGTGGAGTGTTCCTGCACCTCTGTTGCATAGATAGCCTGTTCTGCACCATGGCATGAGCCCACACTTCAACTTTTCAGGATCTACTTTTATCTTCCCATCTCTTGCTCCTCACTAAAACGGTGTAACCCTAGTCTTCTAGCATAGGGGTCAGAGAACATGCTGGATAATCATTCTCACAGCGCTCCAATTTGGAAGCCACAAATGAGGGAAACAAGTTTAGCTTGTTATTAAATACTTTCCCCTCCTTCTCCAGTGGGAGCTTGCCCTATTGCCATGTTGTGAGAGTAAAATAGCTTTTTCCAGGAGCAACCAGATTTCTGGTTCCATAGGCTACCCAGTATCGAATTTCCTCTTTTTCCTATGGTAGTGTTGCTCTCAGGCCAAAGAGGCATCCATTTGGACCACAAATCTGGCTGCAGCATCTGTGCTTGATTGAGCTGGTGGGAAACATTCTGATCAAACATTGTTTCATAGGAATTTGCCACTCTAACAAAAGCAAAACACTCAGGCTACATCTACACTGCCAGTTTTTGCAGCAGAAAATATGCTAATGAGGAATGCATTTGCATGAGTTGTATCTCATTTGCATATTTTCTGCCGATCCATTTTTGCGCTAGGGGTTTTTGCACAAAAACAAGTAGTGTGGACGTTTCCTTTTTACACAAAAACCCCTTTTTGCACAAGATCCTTATGCCTCAAAAAAGAAGGTACACCGAGCTTGCGCAAAAAAGGGGTTTTTGTGAAAAAAGGAAATGTCCACACTGCTTGTTTCTGTGCAAAAACCCTAGCACAAAAACGGATTGGCAGAAAATATGCAAATGAAATAGCAACTCATTCAAATGAGTCCCTCATTAGCATAGTTTCTGCCGCAAAAATTGGCAGTGTAGATGTAGCCTCAGTGAAGATAGTTTCCTTTTGCTGAAATTCCAATAGAATTAGTTTCTGGTAGAATCCTCTTTGGTTTCCTTCCAGCTCCTAGCTTGGCTCCTTGGTTACCTGCCTGCCAGGCTGCTGGGGATCCCAACATTTCCATGGTCCTGTGGTTCTGGAGCAGCACCATGGTCCATTCTCTTTTGTGACAAACTTTTATTTTTATTTCAAAAACAAAAATATTTATTTTTTGTTCTTCAAGAGAATGAAACCAAATTTCAAAATATTAAATTCTTTCTCAAAGGGAATTTCCTTTTTCTATCCAGCTCCGGCATGGTGGTTGATATATGTGGTGCTCAGATATTAGCTTTTTTAGTGCTCAGGAGACCTAGTCATACTCTTCATTTGGCCCCATTTATTTAGTTTGATCTTGTCTATTAATTCAGCCAAGAATGCTGAAAACTGAGGAACTAACCTATATTGCGCAATTTATACAACAAAATATCTCACACATTTCTTGGTTCATGGTGGCAGATATGCTAGCTGTACTCCTTCCACTAAAGTTTCACAAAGTCACTTCCTAGCAAATATTCCAAACATTTAACCTGTACCTGGTCCTATTAACATGCCACTGAACACACTCTTAGCCCTGATATTGGTAGCTCTCAAGGTACCTTCTCCAGTTGTTCAAGATCTTTAGTTAGTACTCTGAATGACTATATCATCCAAATAGACCACTGTATAGGACTCATGTCCTGTAGAGGGCATGTCTCAGAACCTTTGAAACATGCTGATTACTCTGTGTAGTTCAAAAGTTAAGTGGTACAGACTATGAAGAGTTTTCAATGTAGAGTGCTCCTTTGATTTTAAGAATATAGTTTGCCAACCCTAACTTAGATTCAGGGTTGAGTTATACTTAGCGTTTCCTGCCCGCTCGATCAGTTCATCAGTGAGAAGCACTGAACATGAGTCAGCTTTGACAGCACAATAAGATTTAGCTTTGTATCTTTCCTTCTTTGGTATCAAAGCTGTTGAGCTTGAAGGATTGGTCCCTCCTGTATCCAGCATTGCCAGTTCTTCTTCTTACTAGTCAATTAGCCCATCATAAGACGGGATTTTCAGGTCTCTCCTCCACGTCGGTCTCTTTCCTGAGCCTCCGGTCTCTCGCTCCATCTCTTTCTCTCTCTCTCTCTCTCTCCTCCTCCTACTGCCTCCCCCTCTCTCTCTCAGCTCTCCTCCGCCTTCTGTCTCTCTCTCCATCTCTCTCTTTCTCTTCTCCTCCTCCTGATGCCTCTCACTCTCTCTCCGCTCCGTCTCTCTCTTTCTCTTCTCCTCCTCCTGCCTCTCACTCTCTCTCTGCTCTCCTCTGTCTCCATAGGGGATGCACGCTCATCCAGGCCCCACCCCCGGGCGTGTACGTCACCGCCCTGCCCCCCTTCACTTCCCGCCGTGGCGCTTGGCTGACTTCTGCGCCGCTCAGCTGGGCCGCCGCGCGGGAGCAAGTGACGCAAATGGCCTTTCTCTCTCTTCTCCTCCTAGTGCCTCACCCTCTCTCTCTCTCAGCTCTCATCTGCCTCCTGCCTCTCTCTCCTTCTCTCTCTCTTTCTCTTCTCCTCCTCCCGCCTCTCACTCTGTGTTTCTTTTCTCCTCCTCTTGCTGTGTCTCTCTCACTCTCTCTCTCGCTGTCCTCCGCCTCCTCCGTTCTCCTCTCTGTCTCCGCATTCTCTGTGTCTGCTCCGCTTTCCTCCTTTTGAATCCAGCGCCCTTTCCTGACGTCCGAGATGCACGCTTGTCCAGGCCCCGCCCCCTGGCTGCCCAGAGGGAACAGCCAGCGTTTCAGTGTTACAGAGTCACAGACATTGGGCTACTATATATATGATAAGAATGCGAGACGTGAAGAGGTTTTCCACACTTTTAACTCATAAATAGCTGAATAAATGTTCTCTGATATATAAAGAAAGCAAAAGTAAAAACAAATTCCTCCTCGAGTTATCTCCAGACTTTGCTTGCCAAATGTCAGCCCCAAATGAAGTGTCATGGCTAAATGTGGTTAATGATTTAAACAGTTTTGTTTGCCAGTGGGCCTTTAATAGGAGTGCTTAAGGAATAAGGAATACAGCCCTGGTTACTATAAACAGTCATCTCACCTATTGAGTATTAAAAGAAGAAGCTGTATCGCTTGATTGACATTATACCATATGGAATGAAAGAGTCCAAGTTGTTCTGAAATCTTTTTTTCTGAAATAGCCACATAGTACAGAATCTTGAGACCACCAGGCCAGCTAGAAAAGTCTTCAGCTGATCTGTCACACCTGGAGAATCTAAACCAATTTCCCAGCACCATATTTTGTTGCAGGCAGCATTCTTGCAGTGCATTGCATAATTATCTGCAGATGATGCTCAGTGTTTTATGGACTTTTTCAGATGCATAACCTTGAAAAGAGCATCAAAGCACAAAATCAAATCACAGTGTGGTGGTATTCTTTGAATATCCATCTGGAAGTTTCATACAACACTCTCAGTACAGAGACTGCATATGAAAGGCATAGGTAGTTTATTTGTTATGAATTATCACTTCATGATCACCACTTGCCTTGGACCAGCCACTCATGTTACAGAAGAATAATTTCTTTCTTTTATATTTTGTAATGGAAGTGATAGTGCAACCACTCCCTATCTCCATACAGAGGAACTCTGCACAGTGTAGTTAGCTTATTTTCTTCCTTGCCAGCATGCTGCCCTACAGCAAATATTTCTCCCAATAGCTCACATTCCTGTCAAAAAAGATTCTAAATAAAGAATTAGAGCACAAAGGATTCTAAATAAAAAGGAATTTGGGGGTTTCATTCACCCCCTCCATCACACCAGTGTTCCTCCATCACATAAAACTAATGCCATCAAATGGTGAGACAGGCAGGTTCTAGATGTTTCTAGGGCTGAGGGTTTTGGGGTGGATTACACGCAAACTTTCTAGGAGCAAGTGAATGCAAATGATCCATAGAACAAAGGCATTGACGTCTCACTTTGAATTGCTCACTGCATTGCCTGGAGCCAAAAGAATTCTATGGAGGGAGCTAGGCTCCTGGAGTTTAATGGTTTTAATGAATTTGTTCATGAAAAGTTAGTGGAATTTTCCACTGGGACAAAACATGGTATTTTTCATAAGGTTTAATAATGGTCACAAGAAAGCAAAAGAAGCCATACAAGCTACCAGAACATACAACAGAACTCTCCGGCTTGACGTTCAACTAGTTGTAAAGCCCCCGAGTATAGAATCCAGTCTTCCCAAAGGCATCCGACGTGTCTTCGCTTCTAAGTGGCCACTCTGATGACTCTTCTTCTGAGCATCTGTGCCAGGGAAAGGAGCTGATGACCCTGGAGTTAAACCTCTGTTTGCTGGGAACCAAGTAATGGCCTTAGGAATTGCCACATGATGTGTGAGGTAGTTGTTAAGCTTTTGCTTTTAAAACATTTCCCCTTGGTTTTGCTTGGGAATGTGAAATACAGTGTAGCCCAGCATCAAAAGGGAAATGATATTTCATATACTGCACTATAGGTGAGGTGTTTATTTCACCCATTTAAAGGCCTTTTTCATTGTAAACAGCTTCGATTTAAAATGAGCAACCAAAAAAACAAAAACCCCTTTGATTTGTGGGTCAATAAAACCCTGCAGGAAAAGGAAGTGTTAGATATGACTAGATAAGTTTGTATGTCACTGTATAACCATTTTCTGCCCTCAGAAGATCTATTCATGTAGCTTTGCACACGGAAGAAAGAGAGAGTGTTGGCTTTGTTTAATTATTTTGGCCTTCAGTTTGGCATTTGCTACTGATTTTTCTTTATCGAGTTATGCAAGAGTTTTCTTTTGCACTATTTAAACCAATTTGGCCTTGGTTCTCCACTATGCCCAAGCAGAGCGCTGGGAGAGACCAGAGGAAGGGGACTTTCAGCAAACAATAGCTGGGTCAGTTGGAGTGAACTCTCAGACTGATGTTACCCACGTAGGGGTGCTGATGGTAGGGACTCTCAGGAAACAGCATCTCAGGAAGTCTGAATGTTTATAAATCCTCTGTTTTAATGGCAAAGTATTCAAGGCATTCATATGACCTGGGTCTGCTCCCTTATTGAATTTATATTGGTGGTCTTACCTTATACCTGAGCTGGCTACTTATGTGGTGGATAATGATCTAATGTCCCCTAAAGGAGGTGTTATAGTGCATTACTGCCCGCCGTAGTTCACGGTTGTCCTTATAGTTTGGGTTTCGGCAAGAGTTCGTGTTCGGGTTATCAGTTCCCCAAAAAAGACCGAGTCGCTGAGGGAGAAGGGAGACCTGGGCCTGCCCTCACTCCAGGTCTCAGCCCAGGACCCTAAGAACAGGTTCAACCGATACCTGTTCGACTGGTATGGGGGGGTCCTTCCCGAAACTCACCAGTTCGCGGGCTATGTCTTGCCCTGTCCTGGGCTGCTTCCTTCCCTCTCTACGACCCCCTCACTTTCTCCGGTGTCCCTCGCTCGGGTCCCAGCTTTCGCTCCGGCTTCGGCTCCGTCTGTCCTTCCTCCTCCCCTCGCCGGGGTTTCTTCACCCTTTAAAGCTGGCACCCGGTCTTCCAGACGCCGGCGCATGCACGCTCTGCACCCGCCCGGAGCGAACGGGCAGTGACGCACTGCGCATGCGCCTCCAGCGGCTGCCGAGCAAGCCCGGCACAGCCGCTTATCCCCTGCCGTGCAGGGGCTCCATCTGCCTTTAGTGTGGGGAGCAGGACTCCTGCCTTCAGGTCCCGCTTCCCCGTCACAGGAGGTCTAAGAAGAATGTCTTACACATGTTAACTCTCAGGAGTCAGTATGAGAAAAGAGCTTCTTCTCACCTCAGAAACACTAACACCAGTACTTGAGTCTACTTTTCCCGTTAGCCTGCATCATTAAACACGCAGCATTACTAAGGCCCATTGTGCCAGCCAGAATGACCACATCATTCTGTTGATAGAGTTGCATCAGACGTAATGAAGTGAAGTTCCCAGATCTGGCTCAGTCCCACAATTCCATGGGTCTCTGGAGTAGTCCCACAAGTGGCACCAAATAGAGCTGTGCTGTCCTTTGTGAGTCAATGAAGAATGTGATAGCCTGGTTTGCTGGGGGGTATTTGTCCATCCTAGGACAAGACTCTAGAGTAGACAGTGCTGGTTTTGAGTATGAGTGACTGAGGGAAGGCCAGATCTTTGTGAGATTGTGACAGTTTGCACAAAATCACATCTCTTTATGCTCAATATTTGGCACTGGCAGTGCCCGTTGGACTGACTTTAGTTGCCCTAAGTAAGCCTGCAAGAGGGTTCAGGTTTCTGAGCCCTATAGCAATACAAGTAATACACAAGTTTGAGAGATCCTGAGCTCTGCCTCAGTACAAAGATGATTTTGTGCCTCTAAGTGAGACATGGACACAATGTCTTCTCCACTGTCATGTAGGAGACAGCAAGACCTGCTAGTGGGAGAATTTCTGTGATTTTGTGACCCTTTGAGCTCTGCTTACAGTGTAGGTAGGTGAGTACATCAGTTGTCTGTGGCCCAGTTCTGAGATTATGAGCATTGCTCTTCTGCCATGAGAAAGTCAACTTCATAGTGCAGGCAGCTCCTTGGAGATGTTGCGGGACACAACTGAAATTCTGTGACTTCTCCCTAAGCAAGGCATTATCATGGCATAGTCTTGGTTGGTATGCACAGTGAAGAGGCGTGGGGGGAGGGGTGCAATTCACACCCATAAGAGGTTATGTCACATCTTAACCTGTAACCCTTGGTACCTCACAATGCTTTGCTACTACAGCCCCCTGCCTAGGCCACCCTCAGTCAGCATTGAGCATGCAGGTCACACTCTGAGTGTCTGTGTGTTACTGCAAACCTGGTCCAGCAGCTCTGGCCCTAGTAGCCTACCAGCAGTACACCAGTCACAGTCTCTGCTGTCTATCAGCCTGGGTTACTATTCATAGGGTGACCTCAACACACTATCAGCTTTGAATTTTTCCAAAACTACATGCTTTGTAATGTCCAGCCCACTCCTGGGCAATTCAGAGAAATAATAAAATGTATTTGTTCCTCAAAAGCCTGAAAACCAAACCACACCTTATTAACTGGGGTAAATGCACCCTTCTATTTAAGCACAGTTCTGAGTTGGTTTACTGTAAAAATAAAAAAATTTATTAACAATATGATGTAGGTTAAGAGAAGCTAAGTAAAAGGAATCAAGTTAGAAATTATTACAAGCAAATAGAAAAAACACACATCTAAAAGTCTCAAATTTCATGTAGCAAGATACAGGCTTTGTTTAATATGTTTTTCTCATCTTTCTTCAGTTACCAGAGACTTCAGCCTCCCCCTTGGCTAAACGAACCATCTTTCCTCAGCTTTCAAGAACGCTGGCCTCTAGCATCTGTCCAGAGATGGATGCCAAAGATGGCATCTGTCTTTGCTTATCTGTCCCAAAGTTCAGTAGATTGGTTTCAAGAGGCAGGATGAGATCATGCTGCCCTTCCCTTTCTGTGGGCTTCCCATCTCCTTGTATGTAAATGGGAATTCCATTGTTTTGATTCTACCGGGCTTAATTTATGTAGGAGACAAGTAGATAGCTGCTTTCACTCCTGTCTGCAAGGGGACCTGTTTCTCTTTGATTGGCCACAGACTTCAAAACATCATATCATTAAGTATTTCCTCATATCGTGTTAAATACATACATTTCACTGTGATTTTAATAAACGGTATGTCATTAGCTTCCAGAAAAGACCTCACTCTATACAGTTTTACAGTATCATAATATTGTACAATCAGTTGATTCAATTGCAGTTCTGCCCCCCTGTCTTTACTGACCAGTAAAATTTTGCAGTGTGTTCTTTGAAAACTAAAACCCAGACCAAGCTTTTCTCGCCTGCTGGGGCATAGATCCCATGCTATCTTCTATCCCACTTGTTAGTGTGAGGTCTGCCTCCACCCCTTCTTAGCCTGATGGGTCTGCTTCTGTGATATTCAAATACATTCTCATTTTCTTTGGTAGTAGCTCCCAGATTGGGAGAACACGTTTTTGTCTAGTTTTGTCCTATTTACTAACTCCCCCTGGCCTTCTTGGTTTAAGCTTTTCAGCATCTGTCCATAACTCTTCATACTCACAGCATACATACATCATACAAGAATATTAATGATTAGTGAGTTACTAGTTTTCCAATGACATATCCCATAAGACTTTTAAGATACTGATTATAACCATAGTAGTTGGGGTGCACTGTGTTGGTCTTGCCAGCTGATACCAGTGAGTACTTTGACCTCTGGCAGGCAGCTACTTGGGGACTTGCAGGGTGGGTCTGAAATTCTCTGACTTCCCCATAACCAAGGCAATGTTGTCTGGATAAGCTTGTCAGTAAACACTTCTAGACTAATCTCGACTCTGGCATGTGGCATGGCAAGACCTCATATCAGGTCAACGTCTCAACAAAATAGTATATAGGTGAGAATGCACCCTTGCTGCACACCTGAGGTTGTGTAGAAAAGTGACAAATGCCATGACCCAAAAAGCACTCCGACAGAGGTTCTCATGTGAAGTATTGTCCCCCAGATTTAGCAGAACATCTGTAACACCAAATCCTGTTCGTAGGAACTGAAGTGCTGATCTGTTGACATGATCCACTTTGATGTTGATACATGCCACATGAAGCGGAGGATTAAATTTTTGTTTTGCCTGTTGACAGGTTTCAAATAGGAAAGGTTTTAAAGATTTCCCACAGGACCCCTCTGTGTTCATTAAACTGAGACATTTAGGTCCATCATCCTGACCAAATAAAGATGTCCTTGAAATGTATGGGTCCTCTTGTAGGATTTTCTCTGTCTCTTCATGGTAAAGGGGATGGAGGAGGGATAAAAGGTTTTCCACTCCTTGCAGGGGGGCTGCCAGACTTGCCAGGCTGTTGGGCAAGGTAAGGGGGACAGCTCCGCAGTCCTGGAAGAGGCAGGGCTGGCCCAGCCCTCAGTGCCACCTGGAGCATGTCCTGTTGGCCCCTCCACCTCCTAGCCAGCCCTAAGAGCCACCCAGAGTGCATGGTGCGGCATTGTGGTGGCCATTTAAAGAGACCATGGCCCTCTTGAATGGTCAGGCCCTGGGGCAACTGCCCCGTTTATCCCCCTCCCTCCATTGACAGACCTGCCTCCTTGTGAAATAAGAGGAGGTCCCCAGAACTAGAGACACAGGGTTTTAACCATCCCCCCCTTAGCTTAATCCTTTCTTGATCCCTTGTCCATGCATGATCTTTGCTCACAAGGCCACTTACCCACTGCTGTTTCATTTCAGTTTCAGTACTACTATTTCCAGACATCCACCTTCCTTCCCTGGAATGTTATTTGTGTAATAAATAGCGCCTGTCAAGCCATTTTGTACCATCTAGATGAGTGTGAAAACCCCCCAAAATACCAATCTGCTGACTTTTTTGGTCTTGTGTGTTGTTGCTGGTGAATGGAGGAGGAGAATTATGCTACCTGAAGATTATTTAGACTGGAGTGATTTGAAGTGCTGTCCTTTGGTTTTGCTTCCTGGCACATACAGTTTTCAAGTGAGCTTAAACCCCTTCAGAAGGTAACTTTTTTTTTCACTATTCCTTTCCAGTCCTACCTTTAAATTGTTAAGCTTTATGTCATCTTCAGTGCAAACTATTTTGTCCTCAAATTTCTTGACTCATAAGGTTGCAGTGACTCCAGTATTTGTTTAACTCAGTACTTATGCAATGTTTTTAATTCTGTCTGTTCATATTTGGACCCAAATGGAAAGCACTGCCCTACCCATCACATGTTGGTACTTACTTTATATGACTAAGCTCTGACACAGCAACTCTGCACACATATAACACTATGTGGTAAGGGTATATGGCTTAGTAATCAGTTTGATTTATGATATTGTACTGCAATGAAACAGAAATTAAAATCCACAACTATTACTTTTTTGTCCTCTTAGTTTTGTGTTGAGGGAATGTGACTTTGCTACCAGCACAGCTTGTGATACTGCCATGAAATTCCTAATCTTCATGACAGCCAATAATGAGTCTTTATTCCCCTTATCATTAAGGATTTGTCTGGATGTGGAATTACTAGTTCAGAGCATGATGCAGATGACTGTATATCTGTATAGATAGTCTGTGTGACTATCCATGCCTGGTGTAGAGAAGATGAAATTCACACATATGCAGAGCCTAAGCAAACTATCTTTGTGTGGGGAACAGAACCCTGTACCTCTTTTTCTGCTGCTGTTCCAGTTCCTTTGATATAAGTGATCCAACTTCCATGATGCAGACTGTTCTGATCCAAACAGCACCATAAATTTAACTGTGGGCTTTGGATTCCATAGTTTAGAAAGTTAATGAAACCAAAGACTGAAACCAAAAAGCACTTACATGTATGACATAAAACATCAAGAGTCCAGCTAGGGTCACCAGCTAAGTGTATTTTTGACCCACAATTAAATTCAAGCTCAAAATGGGGGGTGCATTTTCTTTCACCTTCAGTTACATTCAGTTAGACACTTAATTGCATATCTCTTATATATACCTTAACCTACACACATACTCAAACCTGTGCATTGAACATATATGGCTAGTCTATGTAACCATGTTTTCCTTTCACTTCTATCTTCTCTTTTCCTCCCTCACTACTTTCACTTGTTTGTCATACCCATGTGTTGTATTAACTTAGTCCCTGATCATGTAAACATGTAAGTATGTGAGTAATTTATAAGTTTGCAGGACTAGGGCTTTATTATGTGCATAGAAGCTATGTCTTTTTGTGATTGCATCGGTACAGAGTTCTGAATTTTGTCTCCCCACTGACTTAGGGTCTGACTTTTGCTGATGGCCTGTATTATTATGGGAACATTTCTCACAAATAATTGTGCCTGCACTGAGGTATTGTATGTAACTTTTACAAGATGTCTAATGATGATTTAAAAGTGCAAAGATATAGACATAAAACTGCAGGCATGATTATTTATGGGGTCATACCTGCACTTGCTTGCAATGAGGCTGGCTTCAGGCTTAATTTAAAATCAAACTTATAAAGCACGGGAACAGCAGAATCACCCATTAAATGAAACCAGCATCTCGCTCTGAAATTGCATGACTTTTAAACTATGGAAAAAATGGGGCCCGCGGGAGTTTTTGCTGATGTCTATTTAATCATGTGGCAAATGATCTTCAGGAATATAGAACTTCTGCTCGCAGATTAGAGCAGTACTTTGAATGTCTGTTTCAAACCATTTTATATAGGATATGTCTGGGCAATTAACAGAAGGGTTGGCTTATTTATTTAAGCACCAGACAGGAACTGACAGAGAAAGTTACTTTTGAACAGTGAGAGGAAAAATTCCATATTTATCTAGACATGAACCATTGCAGAGGCTCTGTATTTGGAGTTTGTATTTAATCTATGTGTAAGGACAGTAAAATAGAGAACATACTTTCTCTCTATATAAATGTTATGATGATGTAGTCAAGGAAAGAAATCCAGTGTATGAGACAAGTAGAAGAATTCATGAAACCTGAGGGATTAGTGGTCCCTGGAGGCCTTTTACTTCTTCCAATCTCCATTCCTAACACTTCTTCCCAAATAAAGTTCTAGGTAGAAGACTGGACTATGATGTCACAGCAGGCAGCATTACAGCATTCCGATCCAATGCTAACATTAGGAGACCATCACAATGCTTGCCACAAGGCTGAAGGAGATTCCAGCTACTGGAATTAATTCATAGATTCTGAGGTCAATAGGGACCATGGTGATCATCTAGTCCAGTGGTTTTCAAACTTTGTTTTCATGATCCAGTTGAAGAAAATAATTGATGCCCACGACCCAACATAATTTGACTGGCATGTGGGCTCCAGGATGGGGTTGAGGATGAGAGCTTTGGAGTGTAGGAGGGGGCTCTGGCTTTGAGGTGTGTGTGTGTGTGTGTGTGTGTGTGTCAGGGTCTACCTCAAGTAGCTCCCAGTCAGCAGTGCAGTGGAAGGTGCTAAGGCAGGCTTCCTGCCTCTCCTGGCACCGCAAACCATGCTGCACCCCAGAAGCAGCAGCAGTAGGTTCCCAGCCCCTGGGAGTGTGGAACTAGTGCTCATAGCAGGGGCAGTGTGCAGAGCCCTGTGTGCTCTCTCCCACACCTAGGAGCTGGGCTTGTTGCTGGCCACTTCTGGTGCCTAGTGCAGTCTGAGTCAGGGTGGGCAGGAAGCCTACCTTAGCTCCCCTACTGATCACCTGATCACTCTGCAGCAATGAGACTGGGTGGCTGACATTCCATGACCCAGTACTGGGTCATGACCCATAGTCTGAAAACCACTGATTAGTCAGATCTCCTGTATAACATAGGCCATAGAATGTCTTTGACTTAGTTCCTGCTTGGATTAAAACGCATCTTGTAAAGAAACACTTGTAAATTGCCAGTGACAGAGAATCCACCACAGGTCTTGGTAAATAGTTCCAATGGTTTATTACCATAGCAAAATGTTTCTTCTTATTTCTAGTGTAACCCTATCCAGCTCTCCAACTTCCAGCCATTGGATCTTGTTATACCTTTGTTTGCTAGACTGAAGAGTCCTCCATCATCAAATTCTTTCTCCATGTAAGTACTTACAGACTGTGTGATCAATCATCCATTAACCTTCATTTTGATACATAAAATAAAGTTTGTTCTTCTGGACTTCATTGGTATAAGGCATGTTTTCCAATTCTTTAAATCATTGGCTCTTCTTTGAACTTTCTTCATTTTTTCAGCATACCTCCTAAATTGTGGACTCCAGAAATGGACACAGTGTTCCAGTAGCAATTGCACCAAAATAACCTTGCAACCCTGACTCGAGATTCCCTTGTTTATACATCCAAGAATTGCACTAACTCATGTGGGCCATAGTTCAGCTGATAATCCACCATGACCTCTCTCACAGCGAGTGGGCTCTGGAGGTTCCCACATTGATCCCCTATGCATTGATCAAGATGGTGGACATCACATAAGCACTGAAAAATGTTATCTTAAAAAGTAACACATTTCACAGATAGTTCTGCCAAAACACATAGTAGGTTAGTGAAGGAAAAGTCTTGCAACTCTCCTATTTGGTGAGTTAAAGAAAATCAGAGAGCACTACCATTTAAGGTTTCTGTCACTGTTACAACAAATCTCCTAGTTCTTAGTAGAAAAATCTGGGTTTTTTTAACACTAGTAAAACCTTGCATATTTTGAATAAAGTCTGATTACTCCTGTGCAAATATCCATGTGACTTGACCTGAAATTTCAAATGGATTTATAAACAATTGGCAATGAGCCTGACTCATGACATGTGGGTCCAGATCCAGATCTGAACTTTTTCAAAGTTTGCATAGAAAAGTTCAATTTGAAAAGAATAATGGAAAGTTTATTTCTCATGAATTGTTGTATGATTGCTAACTTTCCTCAAAAACAAATAGAAATTCACAAACCAAGACTGTTTTTGCTTAGAAATGTATGTTGTGCCTTAGAAGACTCTATGATGATTTCAATTAAATCACAGCAGGCAAGAAACTAAAACCCGAACAATTGATGGGGGAAGGTATTTTCAATCACAGAGTCTGTGGGCTATGTCTACACTGCAGGCTTTTTGCACAAGAATGGCTGTTCTTGTGCAAAAACTTGCAGAGTGTCTACATTGCACGTGCGTTCTTGCGCAAGTAAATTTACAGTAAAGCATCGGAACAGAGGGCTTCTTGAACAAGAGTTATTCCTCTCCCCATGAGGAATAAGCCCTCTTGCGCAAGAGCTCTTGCACAAGAAGGCAGTGTCGATGGGCAACAGGGGTTTCTTTCACAAGAAACCCCTATGACTAAAATGGCCATCAGAGCTTTCTTGCGCAAGAAAGCGTGCACACTGCCATGAACACTCTTGTGCAAAAGAACATCTCTTGCGCAAAAGCACATGGCAGTGTGGACGTGCACATGTGCAAGAATTTTTGTGCAAGAACTCTTGCGCAAAACAGTTCTTGTGTAAGAATCCTGCAGTGTAGATGTAGCCTATGTGTTTGGCTACACTCTGGGTGTGTTTCTGTTTTGTGCTGGTATAAAAATAGCTTGCATTTGAAATAAGGATAAGACACAAAGTGCAAGTAAGGGTTTGTTATACACAAGGAAGCTATTCCTGAAAAAGGTAGGGTATGGACTTAAAGTGCTATAACTATTCTGGAATAATTTGCCATTTGGTCACTCTTATTCTGGAATCAGACCTTTCTCTAGGTTAGCTTAATCCACTGTCCACTTCCAAAGTGGATTCTGAATGGAATAAGAGTGTCTGCACTGGGAGCTATTCCAGAATAATTATTGAGGAATAGTTTATTCTGCAATAATTTCTAGTCAATGTATACAAGCCCTAAGTATTTACACAAGGGCAATATGTTTGCATTGTGTGCAGCTGCAGCAATGCAAAATTCTAATGGAAACAACCACTCACGTCCAGTGTAGACAAGACCTAAAACTATTTATTTATTTGTTAGTATCTAATTAACTCGAATACCAATAGATAGATGAGTGAAAGACTGTTTTTATTAAAGTGGCAGCATTACTGCTCCTTTAACTGAGGTGTCATAGAAATCACAAAACATTGTCTCTGAGAACCCCTGAAATTCCTCTACTCAGAAGGAATGAAGGGGGTAGTGGTGGAAAGGAAACAATACTTGACTGCCTGATACTTGTAAATGTAAAAAGCAAGAAAGTGGAGGGGTGAAAAAGATTTCCTCCTGCCCACGTTCATACCAAATACACCTTTGCAAGAGGGGGAATAAGGTGTCCTAGCATAACTGCATCTACACTTGGGGGGTTATATTAGTCTAATATATCTGTGATCAGCTGTAATAAATACATAAATAATCCCTGTAGCCGACATAGTTATACCTGTACAAAGTCTCTGTGTAGAATCTCACAAGGCCTTAAAAATATTCAGAAGCTTAAAATATTGTCACTAACTTCTATGCTTTTTTGTGATACTGACAAGCCAACAGCACGATTTTTTTTCTTGGATGCTGAAATGCTAGATTGCTCAAGAACTCAGCACTCACTTCTGGCAAGCAACCCTTTAAAGACCAAATAGTAAGGGCTTTTACATGACATGATGTAACCTTCAACTCCCTAATTGTAAGCGCTGTGTTGCAACCTTTGCTTGTTTTTAATAGTAAAGCTGTAATGTTTAATAGACAGAGTTTTTACTGTAACCTTAGCACACCAGCCTTGCACTTTAAATATTTCATAACTTTACCAGTGGAGAACTCCATGTTCAGTGACTTAATCGGGGGTTCAGCTTCCAGTTCCTACTTTTAGTTTGATCTAGCTTTGCCAAGTAGAAAGTTTCTCTGCTCTGCAGTTGAGAGCAGCCTGAGGCTTAGTTCTGGAGCTGTTCTGAGAGCAAATGAAGTCCTCACTTACACAGCCACAGAGGACATCTCCACCTAGAGCTAGGTGTGGATTCTTCCATTTCTTTGCCTGGGACAGAGACAGTAGAGTGAAACAAAGGTAGCTTCATGCTACCTCTGGACTTCTCAAACTCCTTTTTACCATAATCTTCTGTGTTCTCCATGGGCAAATTCTGACCCCTCCTCTATAGCCAAGGATAATTGTCCAGAGACAAACCAATGCTGTTCTGCTTGGTGGAAAAGGAGCTTTTGTAGACATTACATGGGGAGTCTATACTCTCTTCCTGTCCTCAAGCCCCCATCTGGGAGGGGAAATCACTGTGTGAGTGGGGCAGGAGCAAGTCTGTTGGGTCTGTGGCTTTGCCAATACAAATGTGGCCCTATGACATGCTCTTTCATGTAATGTGTGGACAGAGCTTGAAAAATTAGCTCTAAAAGAAGGGCAAACAGCCCTTATTCCTCTTCATGGGCTGTTTGTTCTGAAGTCTAATGAAGAATGCTTGAGTGACAATGTTGTTAACCAATTTACTGTGAGCGGAAACATCCCAGGCATTTGCGTACCCAGAGTGGGTGGACAGTATAGAGATGGAAAAATGCTTCTTTTAAAGGTAAATCCACTGCCTTTCAACTGTAGGGAGGAGAAAGGGGGCAGGAAGCAGTAGGGGTGAAGGAGAAGCTATTAAAGGAGAGAAGAAAAGGAAAGTGGAATCACAGCAGTTGCCTAAGGATGGAGTACAGCAAAGATATGCTGCCCTAAGCCAGGGGTGGGAGTGGTGTGGGAACTGTCCCTCTGGCTAGAGCAGCTGAGAAGTTCCATTCAACTTATTCTAACCCCTTCTCATCATTTCTACTTCCTGGACTAATGACAAAGCTCAGGTCTCTCTTAGGTCCCTAGCTCAGCAGCTTTAGCTTGCTGAGTTAAAGGCAAGGGAAGGCACAAGTCTTTGTGAAGGGTTTCTGTGAGCTCACTGGTTCTGCACATCTGCTTTTTGAGCTCATGTTAAAGCCCAGCTTCTGCAAGGTTACTGAAGTTTGCAAAAGTATTAGCATCTCAGTCAAAACTGGTTTCAGACGGGTTCTGTGTAAATCATTTGCAACCCTAAATAAAAGCAGCCAAAAGTGGGTTTAGGACAAGCTCATGCTCTATACCAGTGCGTGGAGATACTGTGGGACACAGTGTTAAGTTATTAATAATTCTTGGATTAATTTGATTTCTCATGCTTGTTTTTTAGTAATTGCCCCTTCCCCGGCTGCTATCTCTATGAAATTCTTTTACCTTTAACTGCACGTTCTAACTGCTTTATTTGAAAGGTTGCTCAGAGGCTGCTGAGCAGCTGGTGGGTTTTTCAAAATAAGTGACCATTTT
Source organism: Rafetus swinhoei (assembly GCA_019425775.1). NCBI lineage: Eukaryota > Metazoa > Chordata > Testudines > Trionychidae > Rafetus > Rafetus swinhoei. The sequence goes on from CM033437.1 coordinate 162,671,975, forward strand.
AATATTTGCTGGAGAAAATATAAAATATAACTCAGGGGCTTGACCTTGAGGAAGTGACAAGAACTGCTCATATGATGGCCGTACTGAGATGCATTTTTATTGCTTGAAAAAAAGAACGAAAGGAAAAAAAGGTGGGAAGCTGCAACGGTGCTCCAGCTCCTGCTAAACATCTGAGCTGCTTTTATGATAGAAAGACTCAAGAGGTTAAGGAAGGAAAATGTTCTGTATGGGGACCTTGGCTTTTGTGGATGAGTTAATGCACACAACTGATTTCGGTCAGGTTTATATGACAGGTTGAAATTCAATGCACAGGGGTTTCTGCTCAAAAGTGTCTTCTTGAAACTACGGTAAAGTCAGCAAACACCAGCGGTGCATCTAGACTGGCAAGATTTTGCGCAAAAGCAGCTGCTTTTGCGCAAAAACTTGCCAGCTGTCTACACTGGCCGCTTGAATTTGTGCAAGAGCACTGACTTTGTACTGTACAAAATCAGTGCTTCTTGCGCAAATACTATGATGCTCCCACTCAGGGATAAGCCCTCTTGCGCAAGAATATTTGCGCAAGAGGGCCAGTGTAGACAGGGAAGGAATTTTTTGCGTAAGAAAGCCCTGATGCGCAAAATGGCGATCGGGGCTTTCTTGCGGAAAATCGCGTCTAGACTGGCCACGGATGCTTTTGCGCAAAAGCACTTTTTGCGCAAAGGCACCCGTGCCAATCTATACGCTCTTTTGCGGAAATACTTTTAACGGAAAAACTTTTCCGTTAAAAGCATTTCCGCAAAATCATGCCAGCCTAGACGCAGCCCAGGAGAATGAAATAGCCAATAGCAAGTTGTTCAGGATAGTCCAAGAGTTATAATTTAAGAGCAGTGGTATGAAATGTAAACAACATTTAGTTGAAAATTGGGGCAAGTTTCTGATCCTTGAGGTATATTAGACTGTATGGTAATCTTCCAAAAGAAATGAGGGAAGGTCCATTACTTGACCTTTAGGTCAAATAATGGAATTGCAGAGTACCATATAGTTTAGAGAACAATCCTGCATTATTAGCATTGGTATTGGTGATAGTTAGGGCTTAGGGTCTTTGCCAGTTGTGATTCTATGGTTTCTATGGTTATAATGTGTATGGATTACTAATAGCTGATCCCTCGCTGTTCAGTAGGTTTTTGTCTGGTTAGATGTGTTTATGCATATATTAATGTTAATGTAATAGTATATATATATATATATATATGCAATTGATTACATGCCTTATAAAATAAAGGCAGGGGAACCATATTAACGTTGCAAGTTGATATACATGGAAAAGCTAGGCTGTATTTTGAACCTTCTAATCCTGAGAAAGTCCCTTTAAGAGAAAGTAGAATTTTCCCTGCACTGGGTACAATGTCTGTGCTTAAGGAACCCACCAGACCTACCTTCCTGATACAGAAGACAAGGAATGTTGCATCTAGGACACTGGGGGAATTGGAAATTGTTCATAAACAGTTAATCCTTATGTAAATATCCCTGTTAGAATGCCAGCATCAGAGGTAGGCAGCTTGAGTTAGACCAGCTTGCTAAGTGGCAGTAGCATAAGGCTAGAGATGTGGGACCTGATCCTGATCTCAGCAAGAGATGTGGGTTCTCAACTCCTCTCAGCAAATGACATGGGGGAAGAGGAGATGTGTCTAATGCAGAAGTAGTTTCTCTGTTGGATTCACACCTCCTCCTCCTCCACCCTGCTAGTGCATCATTCCCAGTTTTCTTGACACCAATTTTCAGGAGGGGGATTGGTACCCTGATCAGTATATATGGCTTTACCTTTAGCAGGGCATCATCCTGGGATCATCTATCCCTCAAGAGTGACTCTGTTTGCTTTGGATTTGCACATTTGCACGTTCATTGTAAGTTCACTGATGTCAGCCAAAATTCATACGAATTAGTACCATACCAGGGGCCAGATCCTCAGCTGATGTAAATGGGCACTGCTCCACTGACTGCCAAGGTGCCTGGTCCTTACTGGAGTGCACAAGCGTGTTCTCTTTGTGAGCCATGCCATAATGAAAGCTTGGACTGAAAAACTAGGTTTTAAACTGCTGACTCTGAGACTTATAGCAGGATGCATTTGGCCTCTGACATTTCACAATTTATAAACCCATTCAAAACCATTTACCACAAGAATTGGGCCTGTCTTCCCAGGAAACATATGACACAAACTTTTAAAGAAAAACCTTTTTGTGCGTGTGTGATTTCATAACATACAAAACACTAACCTTGTTATTTATGTCAGAGAATAAATGTCGAGGGAAAAAAGCAGAACAAAAAATAGCATAGCATTGTTCCTTCATCCCCAACACGCAAAAAATATCCAAAATGTTTCTATTCATCAATGAGACTTACCATTAGAAAATCTCAATTTGCATGGAGCAAATAATACTGAGATGGACGTTTTATATAGTTTATTTACTTTTAATAAATGTGTATGTAATATGATTACTGATTGTGTGTCATATGATACACATTAGACATGAAATACAGGACTTCTTCATAAAGGAACACATGCATTGGTATGCAACGTGAATTCCTTTCACTTTAAAGGCATATTTTCCCCCCATATTTCCCTTTAATATTTTCACCAGTCACATGCCTAGCATATGAATCAAACATAGTCACAATGCCATGAACACATAGGCCTGAACTGATGAAAAGCTACATGCTGAGAAAGAGGAGAGAAGTTATAGAAGCAAAATAAGCTAAAATGTGTCAGATTTGGCAATTCTGTACTTTGTTGACATTTGTGTATTACTTTGTGAGGACAGAAAAAAGTAGCTGCTGGTTTCATAATGAACAAAGATCTGTAAATTGCAGCTGTGAGCATGCACCCAGACCTGTTATAACAAAAATCAGTCTTTCCCCTTTCTATATTAAACCTCCATGTGAAATGTTGTGCTAGTTTAAACCTTAACCACAACACAATCACAGGCTCTTTTCTTCTTTTTCTTTTTTGACGCCAGTGGACATACTTAATAAAATTAAGATTATGGAGTCTGTCTACTTCTAGACATTTATATTGGATCATGGTATAATATCTACATTACAAGATATTAAATATTAAGGGCCAAAGTCTGCGCTTAAACACTGTGCAACCCTATTGATTTCAGTCACTACAGAAATTAGTCCTATATGGTTGGCCTATCAGCCCAAAATGTGCCTTCTTAATAATTAAATAGGCCCTTAATGTTAGACAGAATGAAGCGTTGCTTTTACTGGTCACAAATATACTAAATACTTTTGAAAGATGATGAACTATTATTTGTATGAGCTTACTAGCTGAGTTCAGGGCCCTGTTATGGAAAGCATTGTACAGATGCTAAGGATACATCTACACTGCACCCTTGAGCTACACAAATTGTATAGCTTATTTCAAGATACTTTTGAAATAGAGCACTATTCCAAAATGGCCCTTAATCTGTATGAAACAAGGTTTACAGGGATGTCGGAATAGCGAACCTGTTATAGTTCGAAATAACGGGGGCTTGCTCAAAAGATGCAAAATAGCTATTTCAGGATACTTCCAGTATCCCAAAAAGTATCCCAAAATAGCTCCACAGTATAGACGGAGCCTAAGAGACTGTTCCCATCCCAATAAGCTTGCAATCTAAATATGGACAAAGGGCAAGATGGCCAAAGGAAGCTTTATTATTCCCATTTAATGGATGAGGAGCTGAGATACAGATCTGAAGTGTCTTACTCAAAGTCACTGGAAGACTGTGACAGAGCTAGATGTAAAATAATAGTTGACATGGAGGGTGAGGGGGACAGGTTGGAGTCAGTACATGAGGGAAGCTGGCTTTCAAGCTGGCTCCACATGCATATTAGCTGATGTGGTGCTGCTTTCCTCCCTCCGCAATGCTGTCTATCAGAGGCAGCAGCTCGGGAGAAAAGGGGGTAGGCTGGAGTTGATATGTACTTTTAATCTGGTTCTCTTCAAGTGCTGGCTCTGCAATGCCACCGTCCCCCCCTTGCTCCCTCCCACAAAGGCAATGGAGGGGAAGGTGGGAGCCAGGGCTTTTAAGCCAGCTCCCCCTGAGCTGCCTGCCCTGCTGGAACAGCCTCTGTCTGTAGGGAGCTCAGATTTTTAAACCAGCTCCCCTCGTGGACCAACTTCATCTGCTACCCTATGTTGTTGCCAAGACAGCGGCACAGGGAGGCAGGGGGCTCCTCAGGAATGGGGCCGGGAGTGCACTGGCTGCTGGCCCCACCTCCGGGGAGTATTTTAGTAACTGTGTAAACACTAGAAATTGTTGCAGCTACACAATTACTAAAATACATGATATCTAACACCTCTAGTTTGTTACCCCTGTCATATCTGGTTTCCCTTCCTGCACCGACAGTTCTATTTCCTCCATTTTAGAGGTCAGGCTCCTTGCACTGGTGTACAAATGTTTTAACTGTGGGCAAAGCCAAGCAGCAATATTTTTTACCCAGCTGGGAACAGTCATTCCACTGCTAGTATCACCTGTTTCAGTGTCCTTTCTCACTTGATTTTCCCCCTTTCCATATTAAAAATCAGTTGTGGAGATTACATGAACCTCTCCCAACCCACTCCCTGGAGAGCCTAGTTTAAAGCTCTTTTAATTGAATGTGCCAACCTCCATCCCCAAATTCTATTTCCCTCCCTACTTTTCAGGTGGAGTCCATTCCATGAGAACATCAGTCAAAGTCACAGAACATGCACATTAATATGGACAGTTTAGAGCTTCAGTACTCTGCATTCCTACTGATCCGAGATTTTTGTTGGATTTGAGAAACAGAAGCTTAACTTTGTGTAAATGCCCGTCTTATGAATAATAAGCTATTAGGCTTCAGCTTTAAATGAGCAATAGTGCTGTACTTAGGAAATGTGCATTGAAAAAGAATCTTTTATGAACAGAGTGTTCAGCTGAGGATTGAAATACCCTTATACTTTGATTACATGGTAACACAAATAGGAAAAAATTCATTGTAGACAATATGGCTATAAAGGAAATAATACATTTCCCTCCCCACACCCTTCTTAGAAACCCAGACCAGAAATGAGTAATTTTTATATCTATACTGTAGTACTGCATTCTGTAGAGCCTTAATTCATCAAACCCCACTGAAAATTTTGGGTGCTTTTCCACTGACTCTTGGGCTTTGGCTCATACCCTAGAAACTATTTGCCTACATCTACACTGCAGGCTTTTTGAGACAGAACAGCCATTCTTGCGCAAAAACTTACAGCGCGTCTACACTGCACGTGCGTTCTTGCACAAGTAAATTTACAGTACAGAGTCAGAAAACAGGGCTTTTTCCAGAAGAGTTATTCCTCTCCCCCCGAGGAATAAGCACTCTTGCGCAAGAGCTCTTCCAGAAGAAGGCAATGTAGACAGGCAACATGAATTTCTTGTGCAAGAAACCCCTATGGCTAAAAAGGCCATTAGAGTTTTCTTGCGCAAGAGAGCGTCCACACTGCCATGGACATTCTTGCGCAAAAGCACATGGCAGTGTGAATGCACTCTTGTGGAAGACCTTTTGCACAAGAACTCTTGCGCGAAACAGTTCTTGCGCAAGAAGCCTGCAGTGTAGATGTAGCCTTTCTGTTCAAGTGATACATTCTTTTGTTAGCTGGTAAGATACCTACAGACGGCAACGTATGTGGACCTGCCATAGCGGTGGTGAGTATGGCATTTCCCTCTTTCCCTTGTATGGACCATGGAAAAGTTAGAATTGTAAATCTGGAAGGGACCTTGAGAGGTCACCTAGTCCAGTCCTCATGGCATAAGTAAGCATTATCTAGAATTTTCCTGACAGGGGTTTGTCTAATCTGTTCTTAGCAGGGCAGTCCCTGTGTCTGATTTAGCCCTCAAAGTTCATGGCACATCATGTGCCCATAGACAGATGAAGTTTTGCCCTACTAGACCAAGAAATTTGGAAGGACACATGAGAGAGCTTCCATCTCCCCCATTGTGTTCAACAGCACTTTGCAAAACTACACATTCTGCTCTTTTGCAGCAGGATGAATTCAGTATGATGAGAGCAAAACTGGGCATATTTTTGTAGAAACTAAAACAAGGAATCAGATTATATTATTTTGTCCATTTGTTGTTTCTTTACAGAAAGATAGACTTAAGAACAACTGACATGTTATGGCCAACTGTCTTACCGGGGGTGGGGTGGGGTGGAAAGAGAGATTTATAGCACTTGAAAACAGGCTTTTAATCCATACCATGATGTTTTGGGAATGTTTTTCAACACAAGTGGTAGTTATGTACCATGCACACCCCCCCCTCCCCCCCCCATATCCCTAAATGGGTAAGTAAGGGCTTTTCTATGCAGTTATTTAGGAAGAGCATAGTTATTCTGGAATAAGCGAGTCCACAACTGCACTTTAAAATTCACACTTAACCTTATTCCAAGTTATCAAATGCCAGCTTGAGTTTAAACTATGAAAAAAGGATAGCATCTCTCTTGTACACTCTAGCAGTAGAAGGGGAGAGTGCCAGCATAAAGCTCTAAGCTCTTCCTCAAACAGCCCAGGACGGAACATCTGACATAAGGCTAAATATCCCCACCAAAAAAGTTTCTTGCCTGATTCTCTGACCACAAGAGCTGTGCACTGAAGAACCTCAACTCTTGACAGACTTATTTCTAGTTTATACTGGTCTGAGAAGAGAATCAGGTCTGTGACTTCAGAAGGTATTTTTGTTTCCACAACAATGTACTGAAAGAAAGCTAATAAACATGTTCAGGAATGAATGGAAATTAAATGATACATAACATTGTTTCTGTTTCTAAGATGTTTTAATAAAGATTTGCTTCTCCCCCACACTGTACAACACATTTCAATGTACATCAAGCTCAGATAAAAATAAAGCTTTCTTACAAAGTAGTTTTCCAGTGAATTGTTTGGGGTTTTTTTTTTTTTGCAGTAAAAAATAGTTGCTACATAAATCCCTTCTGATCTCTGAAAAGGAGCCACCATTATTTCTAAAAATAGAATTCATATTTTAATCATGACAGATAAGTCAAAGGGGAAAAAAAGGAGACAATTCAACTGAAAGGCTTGTACATAAATTGTTTTTAAAAAGGACATGCACAGAAGAGAAAAATGCCATTTTATCAAGAAAAAAAAGTTTCATTTATCCATGTTAATATTTTCCTTTTAGGAGAAACAGGCCCTTTATTCCCCAGATTGTATTAATTTCTTGTAAAAATGCCAGAATGAACAGTTTGCAAGCTACAAGTCATGGCAAAAATATTCAACCAATACCCTCAGTATAAATTTTTATATTACAAGCATACAGTATGATCTTGTACTAGGCATTTTACAGCCTTCTTCAGACTGCAGAATATTATGTCCTATTCAAACATGAAAAACATGTTTACATTCTTCCTATTTTAAAAACACATACAATTATTTTAAATTACAATATACAATATCTGTTAAATAGGAACATTAAAGAACTTCAAGAAGAAGCATATAAATATATACAAACTGACTTGAAATGGTGTGTTTTTCCTCCTCTCTTGAAAGGAAAAAATTGTAATTGCTACACCTTGTTTTGAAACGTAAAACAACATGTTTCTGTACTTATCTAAAACCTTTATGTGTAATAAGAAAATGTACAATACAAATTTGTCTCTCTCTCTGCTTTAAAGTAAAGGTTCAGTAGATTTTTTTTAGATGTATATCATGATGTAAGCAACCTAGTTAAGTTTTCAACTAGAATTCTGATGTATTACTGGTCACTCTCCAACCTTTGGTATTAAAAGCAACCCATAATTACATGGCAGTATTAAAAGCCAAAAAACATTTAACCCTAGAGCATTTCCATGTCTTCAGGTTAGAGCGAGGCACCGTGCCATCCTCCACACTGCTCCAAAGGACTTAGTGCAGCAATACTTGAAGCCATTGTGTCTGATGAAATAAGGCCACTTCTTCCTTCAGCTTTCCCCGATTACAAAACCACTTCAAGGTCCTTATTTCTTAACAGTTGCACCAATCGGAACAGCCAAAAGACTGACTGCAGATGGGTCCTCGTCACTGTTCAAAATCTTGCAATCTTTCCCAGTTTTGCATATTGCAGTGCTCAATCTTCCGTATCTGGCTGCACTCCCAGCATCGCATGAAGTTCCTCTGCGGTGTACCCTAGCAGGTTCTGTAGGTCACATACAAACCGATACACATAACGTTTCCCTGAAGTCTTGTGGATGATGTTCTTGTCATAATAATAGCGCAGGCCTCGGCTTAATTTCTCATAGTTCATTTTTGGCTTGTTTTTCCTTCTTCCCCACCGTCGTGCCACCTTCATCCCCAGAAGGAAAAAAAAAAAAAAAAAAAAAAAGACAAAACAAGCCAATTAGAGCATATTATCTCAGTTAGTTTATTTAGCAACCAAGTCATTTTGATGGTTCAAATGGCATTGAATCAATTAGGATACGTGGGTGAGTAAGGGCTAAAACTTTAATGAACACTCTGATAGAGTTACTGGTCAGCCTTTGATTAAAAAAGAAATAAGACCTAGGCCTATGAACAAGACCCCAAAAGTCAGTGGAGCACCTTGCCACAAAGGGATTTAAATAAGCTCTTAGTGTAGGAGAAGAGATGAAGGGGTTTTCTTCCCTCTCTTAACCACCTCATATGAGAAAGTAGAGCAATGTAAGAGAAAGCTGAATTATTCTAAGTCGCTTAAGGCCAAATCCAAAGCCAACTAAAGGCAATGGGAGTCTTTTCACTGATTTCTGTCAGCCTTGGGATCAGGCCTCCTTAACTACATCAGAAAGAGATTCCATCACCAATTAAAAGGCTGGCATTTATTCTGTTAATAGCTGGTTTTCATTTCCAATGCTCACAGCAGTCATTCGGTGCATATCTGAAAACATACAGAATTCTGAGACCTTCAAAGATCTATCTGCCATGTTTCTCTCAATTCTCATAGGTTTTATCAAGTAAGCTACTTCCTTGAAACAAACAGTTAAGCACGGAGGTAAGTTAAATGTAAAAGCAGCATGCAAAGTAAATCTACCATACACTAAACATTTATGTGCACCTAGGTACTTGATTGGTGCTCTTCAAAAGTTACTCAGGATCAATCCAGAATGCACAGTAGTTTACAAAGACTCCTGGTCCTGTAAACACTCTGCCTTGAGAGGTACTTTCACTGATAGAACATGTAAGATCAGGCCCTAGATTTTTATTTGGTCACAAATGGCCACATACCTCATCTGGGTCAGCAAGTTTAAACTCCCATCCATCTCCAGTCCAGCTAATAAATGATTGACAGGATTTGTCTGTTAGTAACTCCAGAAGGAATTGCCACAGTTGTATAGGTCCACTGCCTGACAAAAACCAATAAGAGAGTACAATTATTAACCATAACTAGAGGATAAAAGACATATAACATAAACCTAAGATTTTTTCTAACCAATGTAATGTTAAGATGTTCTTTGCTTCAGCCAAACAACTGGGACTGTTTCTGTAACAGGAATCTGCTGAAGGAAGCATTGCAATGAACTGAGTCCACTATTTTAATTCAGAAAAGTTATTCAAACTAAGCTTTGCTCCTCCCCCCCGCCGACACTTGATTCCTTTCTGCTGGCAGTTATATTTAAAACTTGAGTCCTAAACTGAAGCCGTTGCCCTGATGAAGCTTCCAGTGATGTACACTTTGCCTGAGTAAGCACTCTAGGAATGAGTGCTTAGTGGGTGAATCAATGCTGGTAAACTCCTTGAACTGAAGGTTGTCTGGAGTTTCCCTCCTTTTGAGGAGGAATTACAAAAAATAGAATTACAGGTTTTAATACAGTGTTTTTGGTTTTTTACACAGCAATATTCTAGTAAGAGCAGTATTATTAGAGAATAAATCATTAATGAACAAACTGATGGATAAGGAAGAGTGTACCTCTCAAACTCCCTTTGTCAACACAGACGTACACCCACATAAAAAGGGATCAGAAGCAAGAGACCAAGAGATAGCGTGTGACATCACTTGCCTGTAAAGCCTGCTAGAATTGCTGCTGGTATAACTGGTTTCCCTTGCTCTACAGGATCACTTCTTTCTTGAATGTAGTCTTTGAAAGACATAGTAGGTTTGTTCAGGCACAAAGACTGGCTACAATCATCTTCAAAACTTTCATAAGAGGGCACACGTTGTACATCCACTAAAGACGACTGGCTGTTCCAGGACTGAAGTTGAGACTCTGTGTTTTCATAACTTTCTGTGCCGCTGTCAGTTGATTCATGCTCTCTAGTTTTGCCTAAGAAATTGAATAATGGTTGTTACTCAGTGTATTTTGTATGTATAAGCTATATTCAGAAAAGAATGCATAGCCTTAAACTAATTAGCAAATGTATAAGATATATCTTACCAGAGTTATCTATCAGCAAGTTCAGATTGTTTCTTGTGAAGTCTTGGATCATGGAGCAGAAGTTCACATTGACTGTCTCTAACTGAGCTTTGGGAAACATGGAAAATTCTTGATCTGGGCTGAGAAGATTTGCTCCGGCAGAAGCCTGACATAGGTCATTCAGGAGGCTGTGTTTGGGATAAGTGAGGGGTTTGGGGTAGCTATGCATTTGCATACCATAAGGTGCCTGTTCTGTATTAAAACCTAAAGAGGGAAGGGGGAAGGAATAGCTTAGTAATGCATTGTAGTTTTTGTTATACATTTAACACTTTCATGTAAGCAGAACAAAAACCAAGTCAACCCCTCCACTGCAACAGATACATTTACACCACCAAAAAAATTTGTTTTTGTACTTGAAAACCAGATTGGGTAGGAATGATTGGCTATGGGTCTAATCAAAATCTATTAATGTCAGTGGAAGGACTCCCATTGATTTTACCAGGCTTTGAACCAGATTCTGTAACCCACAATCTATCTGCTGTGGATTCAGACTGCCAGTTGTCCAGAGTTCTACGGTTCATCAGAATGACAGTACAGAGAGAAAGTACAGAGGAAGAGGCTAAGTGGTCCAGAGGGGTATCTTTCTCTTGTTAACTGATCAGCAGATTAATTATGCTGAAAATACACCCTCACACATATAAGCAGTCAGGGTGGGGTTGGGGGAAGATGTAGGGAAAGGGCCACTTTGGTCCTTATCTCCCTCCCTATTTACTCAATTTGCCCTCCAAGGTTTCATATTGCATCCACCTTTCTTCTACCACAAAGCCCCTAAAAACATGACTCCTGCTGGAACCCATCAGTGCTGCTTTTAGTTTCAGCAATGTAGTTGTAGTAGTGGCTAGTTTGTATTAAAATTCTAGATTTTTGGCAATTCATGTACCAAAGAAGTTTGACTTTTAATTAACCACAGCTTTAACATTGCCTTCTTCCCTCCTGGTTTCACTGACTCCAAGATTTGCCTCAAAAACATATCTAGTCTGATTATTTTCAGTGTTCAAACCAACCTGCAGAATTACAGTTTGTAATATCACATGCAGCATAACATTAGGGAAGTGATTTTACATGTCAACCAAACAGGATACCTACTTAGTGAGTTGTTGTTGACCCAATGTGGGACTGAGGTAAGATGAGAGTTTTCAACATATTGGTCCTGTATCTTCTCTTGACTGTCTGAATACAGAACAAAATCTGTTTACACATGTGGACGGACATTATGGGGAACTTTAAAGTGACTGCAAGCATTTGAGACAATCACATGAAGTTAGTAACCTGACAAATTTCCCCAAGAAATAACTGCTATTAGGGAAAATTTCATGCCAATGGAATTCTAATATCCAATCTGCAATATGTTTAAGGCTCTGATCCTGCAAACATTTCAGCACTTGCTTAACTTCATGTACATGTACTTTTCCATTTAAGTCAAGGTGATTATCTACTCATAAGTTTGTAGAATCTAGGTATTAGATAGGTGTTTTACATACAGGGCTAAAGTGAAAAAAAGACAAAAAGTTACACAACCAAAATCCAACTGCACAAAAGAACACATTTAAGCATTTGTTAAACAACTTTCAAAGTTGAAAGACAACTTATGGTAACAATGGGAAAAGAAAAAAGGTTTTCCCTTCTTTTTCAGTAGTTGTTTAAAGGCTCTCAACTTGAGGGATGAGCAGGATGGGCAGATCCCTGCATCCCTGTGAAGCCCCTTGACAAAATTTGTCCTCCTCCTTACTTTTGTCACAATTAACATGCCCTCTAGTCTCCCCATCTCTCTTACATTTATTCACCAACTTATTTTGAAACACTGGCAAAGGTCACTAGTAACATGAACTGATCTAGTTTGACTTTTGGTTACTTTTTTTTTTTTCCTTATTTGAATTTATAATATCAGATCTCTCCTATCTCTCAAAAACAACTAGTAGTCCTGTGGCACCCTAGAGACTAACGGAAATATATAGTATCATGAACTTTTGTGGGTAAAACCCACTTCATCACATGAGTTGGAGTGAAAATAACAGAAACCAAGAGTGTTCTGTATAAAAAAAAAGCTTCCTTTGTAACAGCTGCACAGTCTGGGAATAAGTTAGTGATGACTGATGATTGTTTTTATGCTCTCCAGAAAATGTTTTAGAGATACTTTTGATAATGTTTGAACATTTTAAATTCACTTCTGCATTTTTTAAGCAATTACAAAACCACAAAGTACATCAGTTGCACTTGAGGGCTTTGCTTTCTGTCTTCATTGTTAGAATGACAGAATAGGAATTTTTTGACTCTCCAGCTACCTTTTAGCATCTGTTCCAGGTGTTCCCACAGAATGTCGCCTACATAATCAGGAGCCAGCTCCAAAAAACGTTCCTTGCCCAGATTGCACAAGTCTTGCCCGTTCATGACAAACTGCTGAAAGTTCACATTTGCCAAACTAAATTCCTTGGTAGCCCAGAAAAGCCATTGGCAAACCTGCTGTTCAGTCCACAGCCAAGGATCTGTAAAGGGGAGAGGGAAAGAGCATAATCTTTAGAAGCAACTCTTGATATTTATGTTCATAAGAAGCTTAAATAAGTTTAGTTTAAAAAGATATCAAGAGTGAGGGCTCATGTTTAAACGTTATCTAGGATATCTAATTCTGAAGCTCAAATATCAATGATCTAATCTTTAAATCAGTGCTCTAATTTTCCTTTCTGTATTCTCTTGTACTCACTGGATGAGCTCAGTTTATTTGCTTCTCTTTTATATTACCTAACCAGTCAGCATCATTTTTGCTTTAAAAACGAGGTTATAAATAAAAAGCACTTACTATTTGGGATGCCCAGACGACACTGTTCTTTTGCAAAGCCATTGAAAGTAGCTTTTAAGGCCTGACTCATCACAGCCTTACTGCATGGGGTTAAGAGAGGCAATTCACAGCTGTTTGACTCTAAAAGAAGGGAGGGGGGAAAACATTAGCATTAAGGCTAACAAACCAGAAAGATAACAGCAAATCTACTATGTTACTTTAAAAAAAAAAAAAAAAAGCAAGCAGAAGAGGCTTCCAGCTATAAAATGGAACCAAATGTGCCAAACCCTATCTATAGATGCTCTATGCCAGCATAAAAGATTTTGTTGTAGCTAACGATGCAGACTCCAATTGACTTTGGTAGTAAGAAGCATGCCTCTGTTATGTAGAGTTAATTCTCTTTATTAGAAAATAAGATTGCTATTTCCTTTTTACTCGCTATAATTTGACATCAGAGCGATATCCTTTCAACTCCAGATACCCTGCACTGAACTTGAGAATTATGGAATGGAATGGGTAGCAGTGATGAGCTGGCTTGTGGATACATTTACCACTTCACTAGACTGAATGCTAGACCCATTCATGCATATATCAGTCAACTTGAATTTGTGGTATAGTCCGGTAATATTCAAGTGTTAGAACGTCACAAGCTAGTTCCCAATGCCAAATTAATATAACTGGCAGATGATCAAGGTATTAAATTTTATGCAGCCATAAATTGTTACAAATTCCTAATCTTGATAATCACTCCTTAGTGATTATCTTTAGAACTGCAACCACTCCACTCAAAGGAATAATTCATCCCGCAGCTTTTTTTTTTTTTTTTTTAAGTTAGAAAGATTTGGCATGGCAATGTCCAGACTTATTCTGGAAGTAAAGTTTGAGAGTGTTCAAATTCTTTTTTGCATTACCTGTCATTAAAAGTTACCCTGATTTGATATTCTGACTAGTGTTGCACATTTCCTTGGGTCCCCGTAGCTTGGAACTAGCTGGTTCAAAACCCTTCAAACTTTTTCACAGATCTTTTTCTAAAAGAGTACAGAGATTGTGGCTGACAAAGTTAGGTTGCACTCATGTTATTAACAAATGCTGTATCTAACAAGGTTACTGTCACAATGAATGTGTGCATACATGTCAGATAAGCTGTCAGGCTTTAGGACTACATGAATCTGCAAAGCTAATCTAGCTATCTCTGGCCCTGATCCTGCAACAAGCTGCATGGGAGGAAGCAGGTGAACCTCTGCACACGTGTGGAGCTCATTGCAAGGTTGAATAAAGCAACTTCCATCACTATTGTATCTGTGCAGCTTGGGAATAAACCAGTCAGAGAGATCTGAGGTGAAGGTAAATGGAGACCTTTCAGTGAGTACAGTACTGCTACAAGCATTTCAATTTGTTATTTACACAGTTTCTAAAAAGGCAGAATAAACTTGAGGGAAAGGACACCAGGGACCTTGTAGAGTTCTACATTTATCCAAGTTTAGCAGGACTACACGGAACTCTTGTATTGTGTCTTGACCCATTTTAAAGATGCACCAACTTAAATTATAGAAATGAACATATAAGCGAAGGTAGATAATCTTAACAATACTAATAATCTTTAGCAGATAAACATTTCCAAAGACATTTTAAATTTGTTCTAGTATGCCTAATAGGTTTTTTCCTTCAGACAACAGAGCCTCTCATATTCACATACCATACATTGTGTAGGTTTCCAGTATGGGAAGCTGTAAGCTAGCACTGGAACTACTCATGTGAATAAACTTAAGAATGTATGGCATTGTCTGCACAACTGAAGCCTTAAAGTAATATTTAAAAAGTCTTCTCTAGTATTAAAGACTTATTGTTGTGCACTGTAGGTAACGACTGAAACATATAGGGAACCTAGCACTTTCTTTTTTGACTAATGCAGTTAAACACAAAAACAATATTTACCATAAGACATTGAATCAAACCCTGTTGGCACTTCTTGAAGGGTTTGATCTTCATTTAATGAGGGAAAATATCCCGCAAACAAAGAGTTTGTGACATCAAAGGCGTCAAATGCTGGTTGATGCTGAAAAACGGTTTAAGAAAAAGAACATTCAGTGTAAGTATTTTGCTAGAGCACCGCTAACATTAACTACAAAGGGGGTGGGTTAAGTTAGTATATGGAGATAATGTACATACAATCTTCTGAAAACTTAAACCATGAGTTCAGAGTATAAATAAATAACAATTCATGTGATGTTAAGGCTGTATAGTTAAAATAAAAATGCAAAAGTTAAGGTTCCAACAGCAGTGCTAACTTTCTTGTGCAACACATTCTGTGTATCCTATGGTAACCATTTTTTTTTTTATAACATGGACAGTGGTATACTATGCTATATGCACATTATACAAAATTAGCAAAAACTATGTTTATATAATAAAGAAGAATGAATATTTGTTTCTTGTCCTTCTGGGTAAGAACCACAGATGGTATAAATCAGGATAAAAATTGCTGATTTCATTGGTGCTAAGATGGTTTAGATAACCTGAAGATCTGGCCTTCTGATCAAAAAGTCTGCTACACTAAAATGCAAAGAACTATGTTTAATCTTTTTAAAGACAATACTGCCCATATAAAATAGTCAGAATGTACATGACCCCATTTAGGATTTGATGTTTCTACCCTCCATAAAGGTGAAGAGGATCAAGTTGCCAGTTGAGCTGTTATTGACTGGAGGCAACATTAGGGAAGTAAGAGACAAGTTGTAGTCGACTACTCCTGCCTAGAGCAGGGGGTTGGACTTGATGACCTTCTGAGGTCTCTTCCAGCTCTATGGTTCTATGATTCTGTGATTCTACTCAATAAGCCTAAGCTTACCAGGTCGTCAAGCCAGTACTTGACTACTCATTTACCCCCTTGCTGCTTCTGTATCCCAGATAGCAAAGGGAAGGGAGAGCAGGAGCTAGTGCTGGGGGAGCTAGCTTCGGTTCCCCCCAGCATTGTCCCGGGGGGGGGGCAGAGGTTCAGTGGGGGACCCAGCCCGAGCCAGAACTGCTTCAATCTTGGTTCACGCCGCCCCTGGGAGCTAACACTGCTACGGCTCTGTAGTTTAAATGTAGTAGGAGCCAGGCTGCCTGTATGCCCGGCTCCTACTACATTTAAACTGCAGAGCTGCAGCAGGGGTAGTGAGCACCCCCCCTTGTCGACTGATGGAAATTCCATCTACTACTGGATTAGCTAATTAAACACTACTTAACATCCCTAGACAGCATTCTGCAAGACTATGTTTGAAAAAAAGGACATCTGTTTGCAGTGTGAGAGCTGTATCTTTGAATTCAAGATTTGTGATTTTAAAATTAAGATACAGTGAAAAGACCCCCACAAACTTTAGCTATAGGAGGCACAATTAACAGGTATTTTAATCTTCTCTATAACCAAAATTTTATTCTGATTGCAAAACTGTGAAGAGAGATTAGTATCATATACATGGCTAGTGATGACTTCAAGTGCTAACTGTTTTACTAGAAGGACTAGTGAATCTAGTCAATGTGAAGATGTACATAGATATACATTTTTGGAAATATTTAATCTGAACCACATTACTTAAGGCTATAAAGCAATCTTATAACCTATTTGTGAAACAGTCTTTTCTTAGATTTTATTTTACGGTTTAGGTTACCAGACTATATCAACTACAGCATTTCACAAATCAACTTGTTAGACTTCAGCAGTCTCAATTTAATTAACCTTTGCTAGTTTAAAATCTATGAACTAAAATAAGGAGGACTGGCTATAATATAATAGTTGGGGAGGGTATGGATGGAGGGGCGGAGAGTGGTTTCTGATGCGCTAGTAGTCACTTTTATTAAAGACTACAAATATTTGTAGAAAAAAAATCTAGCCTCTGAAGTGCTATAGTTGGAAGGGTCTGTATACTTGCAAAGTTATTACTGAATCTCTCAGGCCACGTGTACCTCTCCTTAGTAAACAGGTCTAAAAGCTACAAGCTTATTCAGCTCACTTTTGTAGAAAAAGTTTCTACTTAACACCCTCTGCCTCATAGTTGGCATGTCTAGAAATTCCATTGATGAGATTAAAAAAAAAAATATATATATATATATATATATATATATACTCCCTCACCCCTAGCAACCCAAACCTGTGGGTACAGTATTTGGAAAGCTACAGAACACAACACTGATACTCATGACAGCATCAGCAGCACTGAGGAGCAGAGACTAAGGAAACACATACAATATCTGTACTGTAGATGGTTCCTGTTTGCTTAGGCATCCACTTAAATGTTAATGAAAAGGCATAAAATTCTGCTGAAAATAAGTTAATGCTCCTCAGCATAACACAGACTTGCGATCAATTGACTATATTAACTTAAATTCTTTTTGCAGCCTAGCATATTTAAATATGCTGGTCTCTCTCTGAATCCAGCATGGTTCCTTTGTGAAGTTCATAGCTTTACTATTTTTGCGCATGGTACCGTTCTTGTTTGTAAACTGGCAGGGCAGAAACTCAAGACACTGAACTTGCACGTAATATTGAGACAGGCTTTTATAACAAGTTTCTATGCATTTCAGGATGTAATTCATGGTAGCCTATGACCCACAGAAGGAAGAAGCTGGCATGAAGAAAAAGAGAGTCTAGAAGTTTAATGGCTAATTGTCCAAAAATACACCACCAGAGTTAAAGTAATATAATTAGCGTGAACAAAGATTGTTCATGTACCACATGACAGCAATAATAAATATTAGAGGAAAGATACTTTAAAGCTCTTTGTTATCTGTGAGACAGTTAATAATAAAGCCAGCTGGTCTGGTCTGCTACTAGAAAAATGCTTTAAACATTAATAGATAATAGGTCTGATTCACCATTTGTATCTAGAGAAAAGGCCAAGTTCTTTCAACATAATCTGGAAACTCCTGTGTTTTGTGTAAATAAATGACCCCTACAGTGAGTCATAGGAAAAAATGCAGTAGTATATGAATGAGTAGAAAGCATACTGTACCCTAGTCTCATGTTTCAGAAATGTAAAATGTATTAGTTAATGTTTGAATAATTCTCTGGATATGTAATAAACTACCATATGGGATAAATCCTGCTTATAACAAAAAAGCATTATTTGGTTTCATAGCAATTATGTATACATTTATTACTAAATAGTGCAAAACTTGAAGCAAATCCAAAAGAATTGGGGAAAAAACCCACTATGCAGTGGCGGAATTGAGCCTTAAGGGTTGACATAAAATTGCAACAAATGTTAATCTATCTCTACTTTGTTTTGTGCCTGGCTTAACTCCTGCATGGGAGAGCACTCCATTCAAAAGTTTCACATAACACTTACTATTCATTTCATAGAGCATATTTGGTTGCTGGTTAGCAGAACAAAGTATATAAGCAAGTGGAAAAAATTGCAACTGACTTCAAATGAGATTATGATATCATCTCTAAAACACTGGTATTTCTCATAGCTTTCTAGGCCAAACAAAGTTTGACTGATCTTTTTGATTTGCCTTGATACCAGGGATAGAAAGAGTGACCAATGCTGGCTAACGCTTTTCATGAATGATTTAAAAAAAAAAAAACAAAAACCAAAAAACAAAAACACACACACACACACACACACACACCTATACTTTTAAATGAATGCCCTTGCAAACAGTTATAAAATGAAATCTCAAATTCTATTTTTGTGTCCTGTCCTCAATTTGTAAATTTCTTTCAAAGCAAGCCAAGAAATGTGAACAACTATTTCTTACAAATAAAACTGACTAGTTTTGTTTTCATACATTTTAGTCTAGATCAGGGGTTTCAAACTCCTGGCCTGTGGGCCAGTCCTGGCTGGAGCGATTGTGCAATCCAGTCTGGGACTCCCAGTGGGGCAGGGCAGCCTGTCTGATACTGGGCCCTAAGCTCCACCCCTTCCCACTACTGCCCTGCCCTCTCCTCTCCCCATGACATCCTGTCCCCCAAGGATGCAGCTTCAGGGATCACCGGGAGGGCCTGGTGTTGCATAGCAGCAGCAGTCGGCCCCCAACCCCCACACTCCCCGCAGTGGCTCCACTTCTCTGATGACTCCTACCTCTGCATCCTCTGGGGATTGGGTACCATGGGATAAGAAGGTGGGGCAATGATGGGAAGGGGCATGGCTTGGGGACAGGTAATGGGCAGCCGCCACCCACAAGAAGTCCTGGGTCGGACTGTGCAATCGCTTTGGCCAGGGCTGTCCCATGGGCCAAGAGTTTGAGACCTCTGATCTAGATTTTCATTTGGTAGATTGAATCTGACCTTTCACCTTGTGTTCCAACCTTTTGGATGGGTTTGTCAAATGTATATTTTCTTGTTTAAATAGAGTGCTTTAAATGGCTAGGTATAAAGTATATGTTCCTTCTGATCTTACAGAAAGGAGTACCAAGAAGAACGAACCCAAATGTAATTAGCATTTTAATAGTGAGACTATTCTTTTCTCAGCATGCACATGCATGTCTCTCATTAACAGAGTATGTGTACAGAGTGGGAGATAAGGCCACTTGTTTTTAGCATTTCTCCTAGGAAAACTCACCTTGAGCATTCCTCTGTAGGTGTTTAACACAGGAGCTACTTGATCCATGTTCTTGATTCCAAAATCACTCATCTGAAATGAAAACAAAGCATGAAAAATTTGCTCTTGAAGAAGGTAAGAGTCCACTAACAGAAGCATCTAAACTGCTCTATTGTAGAACATAAACTTTTAATATAACATGGAAATGCTTCATTCTGGGAACCCTCTGACAAGGCAATAATATGAAAGCTTTAATCTTGGGTGTGATTTTGAATTGGGATGAACTCCATCGAAATCATTAAAGTTAAAACAGTATGGGACATGTATATCTGAGAAGGGGATCAAGCTCCTAATATCCAAGATGAAAGATTTAAGTCCATAGAAATTCTTTGATTGCCAAGTATTCCTTATCTATAGGTGTCTTCAAATGTTGGTCCTACTACCATAAAGGCTTTGACTTTTAACTAGATCTCTACTAACCACGCTCATAAATTACTTAAGACTTTTTTTCCAGGTAGCGGTGGTGGCCTGTATAACAGATTTAGCAAGTCTTCTTTGTTTTCACTCAAAAGATTTTTGGAACTAAATCTTGGACAATATGTATTTTGGAACAATCCAGAGTACACACACCAATAAATACAGGTTGTTAGTGTGAATTATTAGCCTGAAAAAAGGTAGCTTTTGAAAGATGGATACACATTTCAGTTATTTACCCTGTCAATTAGTTGAATAAACAGTATTCGGAGACTAAGGAAAATAAGAAACAACCCATTATGAGCAGATGTAATTTCACAGCAGTGCAGAGTTAGGTACTTTGGACATGTCAGAAGGAGCATGCATTAAGATACTGTATCTGTGAAAAACCTGACTGTGTCTGGATGGTAGATGTTCTAACTGTTGCCCATTTTACACTCTTTCCCCTTTTGTGGGAACAGCAACAGAGTCTATTCCAAAGACTGAGTTCAGTATTTATTAAAGAAAAAGTGCCCAAAGTGTTACACTACTCTTTTGCACACTTAGAACTTAAAACGTAACCAAGTTTGGTAAAAATATTTGTTTGGGGATCAACTGTCTGCCAAGTTTCTGCCTAAAATATCTTACTACAGTTATAAATTCCACATCTTAAGAGGGTTTGTAATATAATGGGACCTATACTAGACTTGACTGTAGTGGCATAAAAATACTATCCTGTATGATAGTACAGGGAACAGAATTCTGAGTGGTAAGTACTTCTAAATCTGTGTTTCACAAAATGGTGATATATTCATGGTGGTTCACTCAGCAAGGAAAGCTCAAATAGAAGGCAGTAAGGTAGCTTATGGGTGTTACTCAGGGTTATCATAAGGACATAAAGCAATTATGTTCAGTGTGATTATCAGAATCCACTGGAGACAATGTTCATTTAAAACTTTTTCTTCCACTTTGTCTTAGCACAATACTGGCTTCTCCAGCTTCTCAGAAAGAGCTCAGAAACTAGCATTCATCAGTAATTGCCCTATCAGGAAAAGGTCAGCCCCACTATTCCCATATCAAAGCTATAGTTATTAGAATACAAACATTTCTGCCCCTCTTAGTGATTTCTACATAGGTCCGGTACTCAAACGAATCTAAACACATCAAAGGTGTAAGCAAAATAAATACAGATAGTTGAAATGATACACATCCAAAATGGCTTTCTCTTTTGTCTGATCTCTTAAAATCCTAAATTTTTAAATTTAAAAGGTTTATTTGGACTTCAGTGTTAACTGCTCTTCCACATGCAAAACAACTGCATTTGAAAGGAATACAGTCAGTTTAGACTTCACCTGTGGAAAATGATAATTGGTGTGATTTTGTGGAAGAGAGTACACAATAGCCCATCTCTGCTATGAATGTACTGGCAATGATTAGTGATCTCTACAGCATTCAGGTAATAAATTCACTCACCAATTCATTCTCTATGCTCTGCCCTGAAGATATTACAATTTTTAAATTAACATTGTATTTTACTAATCCTATTGTTGCTCCTTTTTAGAGTATAATAATTTTCTAAAGCTTTTTTAGTCTCTAAATAACTATTCCTTATATTTTAAAGGGTAGCTAGCTATGAATCTCAACTGCTAGCTATACCTGAAATTTGTGATGCAGAAATGCTTTTGTATAGGTTTTCAATTACCTTAATTTTTGGCCCATCCTTTATTGAATAAGCTGAAGAAGATTTCAGGTAAAATCCTAGTCCCACTCTAATCAATTGTAATCTTACCAATGACTTCGAGAGAACCAGGATTTTACCTGGCATTTTCTTGACTTGTCTCAGCAAGTGTCCACAATAGAATTAGTATTTTTTTTAAATAGTACATCTGGCATTTCTTCCAGTTTAGTAAACTGGGCACTATTCCTCTGCCATTCTACTCCCATGCTGTTGCAAGCACAATCACTTTCACGTTGTTATGTTTAGAAGGCAATTGGAAATAGATTCTGTATGCCAAAACCTTCATTTGTTAACATCTATGTTCTTCTTTAGTCAAATTCTTGAAATACAACTTGTTGACAAATGAAAGGACACAAATGAAATGATGCAAATATTCATAGTGTTACCAGTTTGGGCAATCTACCAATGAGGGAAGAGCTTCCAGCTCTGTGATACAGCACTCACTAGCATACCTGAAAATCAACTGGGCTGAGTACACGATAGAGATCTTAAAGTTGGAGTATTTCAGTGCAATGGTGAATGCACTGGTTTAACTTTTAAAAAGGGCACAATGGCTCAATCTGATTGGGCATCAGTACACACTCCTCCACTAAACACTGATTCTTGTTGACTTTAATGGATCTCACTAGTAGATCATCTTTCTCAACACTGGTGCATGGCTAAGAGTAGGTGAACCAAAACAGACTCAACAGGATCAAGCAGTTATTAACTAATATTTCTGAGTTCTGATCAATTTCTTTTAGCAATAACCAAGTACTTCCTTTACCTAATATAAATGTATACCTATTCAGCAGAAAACCTAAGCAAGTGTTAATATTTGAGACCTAACTAATTAGGCAACTAGTCTTCATAGGTTAGCTCCACCAGTTCTTCCTAAGCAAAACGTTGTCTGAGTCCACGGTGATTCTTAGAATGGGCTTTAAAAAAAAAAAAAATCGAGAGCTCTTGATTTCTACACATAATAGTTAGCAGTGACGCTGCCTTAAATAGATGACGTCAGAGTTGACACACTTGCCCACCAAAATGATGTAAAAATCATGCAACGAGCTTTAAAAATACAAAAACCCCACCCCTCATTTAAATAACAAATCAACTAAAACATTGGATATCTGCCCACCAACTCTTTGCCCTCACTCAAGTCATGTCCAAAGGATTTCCCCGAAAGCCAATGTTTAACCTATTGGTCACACTTCCAGAGTACCAAGCTTTACTGACAAAAAGGCTTTATAAAGCTATGTTTACGTACGGGCTATCTTCCTCCTACCAGGCTGGCAGGATACAGAAGGTGATCATAACTCAGCTCCAAGAACTCACATTTCAATGTAAGAACAGCCTGGCTTTAAACAAAAACAACCGCCAAAAAGCCCCTTCTAAATATTGCCTAAATGGGCCAGTCTAGGAAGACCCTCGCGTATAGGGGAAAACCTTCAGAAAACTCGCGATGTGCCCTCCCTGCCCGACTCCAAAGCTGCCGGCGCGGGTACTTAACTCGCGTCATCTGGCTCGCCAGAAATAAAGCGATTCCCTGTCGGGCTCGTTTCTCACGCTAAAGCCGAGGAGGAGGAGGAGGAGCCGGGCTAGCGGAGGGAGCCTGGGGGGCAGGAAGGGTCAGGTCGCTGCCCGCGCTGGAGTGCGAGCCGGCTGGCTCCCCGCAGCCGCGCTCCCCGGGGCAGATGCCGAGCCCGCTGCGGGGCGGCGGCGGCGGCCACTCCAGGGGCAGCAGCCCGAGCCGCGGCTAGCGAGAGCCGAACAGCCCCAGCCGGGCGCAGCGCGAGACCAGCGGCCCCGTGGAAGCCGCCAGGCTCCTGCCCGCGCCAGCTCCCCGTGTCCATCGCTGCCCCTTACCTGGGCCGAGGTTCCCGCCGCCGCCGCCGCGCGAATCGCCCGTGCGCGGCCAAGCCCCCTGCGGCCACCCGAGGAAGAGGCGCGTGGGCGCTGCTGCTGCTGCTGCTGCTGCCGCCTGGGCGGGTGGCTCGCTCCGAGTGCGCGGCGCCGGGGCCTTTCGCTCGCTCTTCAGCAGGGGAAAGGGGCGGAGCGCGCCTCCCTGCGAGCCCGGACTCTCCCCCCGCGGCTGCTTGAGGGAGGAGGCGGAAGAGCCGCTTCCTTTCCTTCTCCGCGCGGGTTTGGTGTCCCCTCCAGCCTGTGGGGGTTGCCAAGCGAGCAGCCGCCGCCCCCGGCCGGCTTGGGAGTGGCCTCCTGGGCTGGGGCTCGCACGGGCCCCCGCCTCCCTCCTGTTTGTTTGTTGGCTCCCGCGGCCAGCCGATCTCCGAGGAGTTTACATCACAAAAGGGAGAAATACCTGTGGCCGCGGCGGGAGATGAGCGCGAGTCTGGCCAAGGACTCCTGGGGAAGGCTTTATCACCCATGGAAGGTTGCCAACAGCCGTGGTGGAGGCACTCTGTGGGGGAAGATCAGTGGTTTTCAACTAGTGCTTCATTTGTGGTGGAAGAGGTCCCAGGGCTCAAGCATTTAAGTGTTGCGGCTCAATTTTTTTTTAATAGTCATAACTGATAGAGCAAGCCAGCCCGGAGATGCCAGGCCTATGAACTCCCAAGCCGAAAGGTGCTAGGGCTCAGCCCTGGCACAAATTAAGTGCCGTTTTCAACCTTGTTTTTTCATTTGTGTCCCCCTAAAGAATTGCAAATGGAGGCAGGGAGCCGTTTGAAAATCTTAGACAAAGTCCATGGACCCCTGGGGGTGGTAACTACCATTCTATGGCAACAACAGCCTTTGTGTTGTTGCAGACTCCTGATCCATAGTCTGTAGATCCTGAGAGGTCTGCGGACCATGGGTTGAGGACCACTGGGCTAGGTGACCACCCTGGCCTTTGAATCTGTGAAGCTAAAACCATACATACACATAATTATTACTAGTGTTTATTGGCTCTAAATGATGTATTCACACTGTTATAAGATAATGTCTCAGGATCTTTGACTCAGAGGAACATGAAAATAGATCTTCAAGTCTGCTTGTCAGCCTGGATAATATTGGGTGTCATGGCAGAGTAGATATATTAAACTGATACTGGGCTTCCCATGGCCAGTGTAACCTATGTAAATGGCTTTATTGGTATTTTCCATTTATCACTGTAGCTACTTCAAAGGAGGTAAAAAGCACAAATGTTGTGATTTATTCCAACCTCTCCATGCCTGGTCATTGTTTTTTTGATGGGGTAGTGGCCACGTCAAATGCTAAATTATGGGACTGATGAAGGAATTTCTGGATGAAATTTTATGGCAAAAGATTATGGTCATAATGGTCCCTTCTGCCCTTAAAATGTACAAATCATCCAGAACTGAGTATCTTTCACTGAAAAACTTCTTGCCATTAGCTTGATAGCACATAGATCATATCGAGAGAGATGTTCTGTAAGTAGCCAGTTCCCAAATCATTTAAAGAGTTTTAGTTAAAAAATACAAATTAAGGTGTTTCTTATTCATTTAATCAGGAGGCTACAAAATCATTCAGCTGTGTAACCAAGATTCTGGTATAGCTGTGAAATCCAGCTCTGCTACATTAAAAGGACAGACAGTATCTTGGGACAGCTAAATATTTATTGACTGTTCTTTCTAACATAAGCAACAGGGAAGTGCGGGACTACATGGGACAGTTCAATTTTCTTATTTGCCTCTGGCAACAACATTTAGAGCTGATTGTATTGTGTGTTTGTTGTTGTTAAGAAACCCTGGCTCTCTCTTTACCTGCAGGACTGCAGTATATTTATTCTGAGTCATGATCTTTCTATGGTCACAGCAATAAAATTCATGGACCACATTTTACGTTTAAGATAGTTTGCTCAAGACCAACATCGGGTGTTTGATTCTGTTGTTTTGTCTGTGACACTGATTGTTTTTTGTATCCTATAAGGATATTTTTATAAAGCTGATAAAATTTTCATTGGTCACATGGGACCTTATGTTGTATTAGGGAACAGCACAAGCTGTATTTTTTAAGCTCTCAGGAAAAATAAGTGGATATATTAACACCTATGTCTGATCTTTTCTGAGCTTAACTTCAGTATAATCTATTTCTGACTAATTGGCAGAGTAAACTGAAAAGATCTGAGGTAAACAAAGCTAATCCTTAATAGGGTCTCATGGTTAACAAAAGAAAGTGCCCTAAGCATTCTCTGTCAATACAACATCTCAACTGCCTTGTCTTGCTGACCTTTTCCTCAAGGGGAGCAGTCGTTTATGCAGAATCCAGTTTACTCATACTTATGCAGAATGTTTTACTGGGTAAGGGAGACGGACCCAGTTGTCTGCACAAGTCAGTAATTCCATTTATTCATGTTTGTGACATAGCAGAATTTTCTAAAGCCTTCACAATCCATTCTAACTTTAAGCACTCAGCACCTGATTTTTCCAGTGACCTGCCCCATGCCATCCATCCACAGTAAAAACCCTTTTATCTAGGATAAACTTAAAAAAACAACAAATAGTCTGGTAGCACTTTAAAGACTTAACAAAACATGTAGATAGTATCATGACCTTTCGTGGTACAGCCCACTTCTTCAGATGACCAGAGTTTTGGATGTCTAGAACTAAAATACATAGGGGAGAAGGGGAGAACAAGAAGAAGTAGTGGGTATAAAAATATCAAGGGGAAAGCCGAAATGGAATGTAACAGGAAAACCTAATAGTTATAAGTTCCTAAAGACTGGATAGTCAAAAGAGGCAGATAAGAACCATTAGTAGGCAATAGATGCTCACCTTGGCCATGGTTCCTGGTCAATGGGCTGGAAGCAGTAGAATCAGTGCACAGGAAAGGGGGACAGATGCAGCATGCCTGGCTGCAGAGATGCCTGGCCATGCCTTAAAGAGCAAGGACAGAGAGCCATTTGCAGGGGCTGCTGGATGTGAGCACTCCCCTGTCTGGCACAGTAAGCCCCTCCCAAGCCCTACCCCAACCCCTCCCAGGCTATATCTACACTGTAGCCTTTTTCCGCAAAAACATATGCAAATGAGGCTAAGTGTGGAATATCACCATGCCTCATTTACATAATTAATGAGCGCCCATTTTTGCGCAAGAGGTTTTTGTCCAAAAACCCCCTCTTGTGCAAAAGCCGTTCTTCTGCATTTTTTTCCAGAAGAACGGCTCTTGCGCAAGAGGGGAGTTTTGCGCAAAAAGGAGCCGAGTAGAGGGCTCCTTTTTGCACAAAAGCCTCTTGTGCAAAAATGGGAGTTCATTAATTATGCAAATGAGGCGCAGTGATATTCCATGCTTAGCCTGATTTGCATATTGTAGACATAGCCCCAGAGTGCATCCTGCAACTCATCCCACACTCTAGCCCCCTGCTGGCTCTGCACCAACTGCACTATAAACCAGACTTTCTGTGCAGATCAGAAATGCTGGTATATTGAGCTTGCCAGCTGCCAAAGTACCAGAAAAAAGGACTTTTAGGCTTAGTCCTCACTGCAGGGTTTTTGTGCAAGAAGCTTTTTGCAGAAGAGATCTTCCGCAAAAACTTCGTGCACAAAAGCGCATCCAGACCTCAAAGCACATCGCAAAAGTGATGTGCTTTTGCGCAAGAGAGCGTCCACACTGCATGGGACACTCTTGGGCAGGAAAGCTCTGATGGCCATTCACAGAGCACCTGTGCTTTTGTGAGCACCTGTGCTTTTGCCGATAGGGGTTTCTTGTGCAAAAACCCCTCCGGAGTGTCCACACCTGCCTTTTTGTGCAAGAGCTGTAGCGCAAAAGGGAGTTATTCCTCGGGGGGAGAGGAATAACTCTACCAGCAAACGCCCTATGTTCTGCTGATTTACTTGTGCAAAAATGCGCTTGAGGTGTGGACGCTCTGCTGGTTTTTGTGCAAAAATGGCTGTTTTTGTGCAAAAAATCTTGTAGTGTAGACATAGCCTTACTGTACTTGTTTGTCACCCCTACTGTGATGACCCACCATTCCTTCCACAATAACTTTCTCAAGTTTATTTCTATCTCTTCTCCTGTGATCAAAGTACATAAGCTTGTGCCTGTTGTTTTACAACATCAGAGTCTTGTTCGCTCCAATGATATTTCTCACAGATGGATTTCAGACTTTTTGTCTGTGCAAGAGATTCACAAGAGTCTTTGCCAGTGCCATATTTCAAAAGTTTCAGTTTTCTTCTTGTGAGCAGTATTAGCTTCCCACAATTCACGTTGATAAATTGTTAGGGAAAAAATTAGGTGTTTCATCCCTTTGTACATTTCAGGGTGCACACTTTCTTAAGAGAAGTCGTTTCCAATTGTAAGTAGTTCTAAAGAAATCAAAAGAGCCTCCTTGGTTGAATATATATGATCCCAGATAACTAAATTTATCTACTGACTCCACTGCTTCCTTGTTAAATGTGACTTCCACTTGCATCTTGTTTTTGTTAGTTAAGTCACGTTTGTATTTTATTTTCATCACATTTGAATATTCCTCAGTTGCTGTTCTTACAGACTCCAACTTTTGTTGTAGTGCATCAGTGGTTGTAGCAAAGAGCATGTCATCTGCATATCTGCAGTTGATTAAGCAGTGTCCACCAATGAAGATCCCAGCTCCTTCTGCTTTGTTAAATCTTCCAAGGCTTGTCTCGTGATACATTCACTGTATATGTTAAAGAGGTTTGGAAACAAAGTACATCCTTATCTCTCACACTCTGCCGAGTGGAAACCCACTCCTTGTCACGTATTGACATTTACTCTGTTGTCTGTGGGTGGTGGTAGACCCTTGCAATGAATTCAGTGAATTGCTTTGAAATCCCCATATCTGCAAGTATCCTCCAAAGATTGTCAGGTTGGATGTCATCCTATGCTTCTGAGCAGTGTATGAAGCATCTGATTAATGGGCGATTGTAATCTCTTCATTTTTCAGTTATGGCAAAAAGTCATGGTTTGGTCATGTGCCTTATCTGTCCCTGCAACTAGGTTGTTTTGGTGTTAGTTCCACTTCTATCCTTTGTTTCATGTGATCCTGGATTATATAGTCAATAGTTATTGCGCTCTGTTATGTTGCCCTTCTTTGGTATGGGCAAAAAAATACCGTCTGTCCAATTTCTAGTCATCCATACACCATTAACAAATTTTCCACATAGCCTGTGAATCTGTCTGCTCAGTTTGTACCTGGCTTGTAGACCAGTTTCCTCAAAATTAGATTCTTTAATACTTTCCTCATCATGTATCTTACATATAGTTTAGCCAGCTTCTAGATAGGGGCTTGATACCTGATTCTTTCTGCCTAATTTGCGCAAATTATGACAGCACACTTCTGAGAGAGATACAAAATTGTCTCGATCATGATGGTATTTCTTAATACAATAAAGTCTTGATCTAATAAGGTGGCATCTGCTAAACTCATAAGGGAATCAATTATAAAATGTATGTCAGCTGGACAGTGATTTTAATTATAAGACTGACAAGAACGATTATGCCATCATGAATATAAAGGAAGCAACTCTCAGAAAGGATAAGATGGCAGACTGGAAGTTACTTATTTTTTGTTGATCATTTTGGTGCTAGGATCCCATACAAAAATAAAATATTTTTAGTAACTCTATTAAAACTAATGCATACATCAGTATTTTTAGTGGCAAAAAAGATACGTTATGCCATCTTAAACTGAAATTATCAGTTTTACATCAGAACTTGTTTCCTCTTCATTAGAAACACTTGGTATTAATGCAACTCTGTCTTAAGTGCTGCCTATTTCACACTCCTTCCCCAACTAACTCTTGATTCTACATGTACTGCATTTTTATTTGTTTTAACTTACTGTAAAACATGGTGACACATGTGAATGGTGCAGTATAGGTCAATGAATAATCACAACGTCAGTGCCATTGTGAAATCTCCATTGAGAATCTTCATTGTGAAACCACTGTGGGAGACTGGCGCCTTTTTTGCAAATCCTTGTGTAGCTGAGTTCTCACAATGTTGCCAAGTGACTAGGAAGGTGTGAAAGCCAGACAGTAAAAGGGAAGAGAAGTGTTAGTGTCAGAATTACTATTTATGGTTTGAAATCACATGGGGTGTGTGAGAGGGATGCTATAAGGACGGGCTTCATTACAATGGGCACCCAAAGGAAATACAGCATCCTGCCCCCAAATTCCTCTTGGGATTCTGGAGAACATGTTGGGATGAAAGCCTGCCATGCTTTTAAAGGATGCAGTATGTGCTCTCCTTCACTGGTGATTCAACTTACCCCATGGGGTGCAGGGTGGAGAGAGGAGGAGAGCCTGAGGGCAGGCACGGCCCCATTCTCACACACCTTCTCCTCCCACTGAAGAGGCCAACAGTGCTGGTTGCAGTGTCTTGGAATAGTCCTTTCACTCAAGACTGCAAATGACAGCAGTCCCTGTTCAGGGACACACAATATGGATAGCAGACGTGTACTATCTCTCTCATGCATATCCATGCAGCGCTTCCAACAGTCTCATTTAATGGATCATTTGTATTAATTACTGTTATAAAATGAATAATCTTGGATTAAAAAGGCCATGCGTCTGTGGACCTTAAAGATAACTTCCTGTAAAACTACAGAAGACACTAGCTATAAGGTCCTTGGCTAAGGATGTGGGGAAGTAATATCAGTTTGAACACATCAGCATCCAAACTATATTATCATTAAAATGAAACAAAGGGCCAAATTTATCAACTCCATAGAATCATAGAATACTAGGACTGGAAGGGACCTCGAGAGGTCATCGAGTCCAGTCCCCTGCCCTCATGGCAGGACCAAATACTGTCTAGACCATCCCTGATAGACATTTATCTAACCTACTCTTAAATATCTCCAGAGATGGAGATTCCACAACCTCCCTGGGCAATTTATTCCAGTGTCTGACTACCCTGACAGTTAGGAACTTTTTCTAATATCCAACCTAAACCTCCCTTGCTGCAGTTTAAGTCCATTGCTTCTTGTTCTATCCTCAGAGGCCAAGATGAACAAGTTTTCTCCTCCTCCTTATGACACCCTTTTAGATATCTAAAACTGCTATCATGTCCCCCTCAATCTTCTCTTTTAAACTAAACAAACCCAATTCCTTTAGTCTTCCCTCATAGGTCATGTTCTCTAGACCTTTAATCATTCTCGTTGCTCTTCTCTGGACCCTCTCCAATTTCTCCACATCTTTCTTGAAATACGGTGCCCAGAACTGGACACAATACTCCAACTGAGGCCTAACCAGCGCAGAGTAGAGTGGAAGAATGACTTCTCGTGTCTTGCTCACAAACACACCTGTTAATGCATCCCAGAATCATGTTTGCTTTCTTTGCAACAGCATCACACTGCTGACTCATATTCAACTTGTGGTCCACTATAACCCCTAGATCCCTTTCTGCCATACTCCTTCCCAGACAGTCGCTTCCCATTCTGTATGTATGAAACTGATTGTTCCTTCCTAAGTGGAGCACTTTGCATTTGTCTTTATTAAACTTCATCCTATTTACCTCAGACCATTTCTCCAATTTGTCCAGGTCATTTTGAATTATTACCCTATCCTCCAGATTAGTCGCAACCCCTCCCAGCTTGGTATCATCTGCAAACTTAATAAGCGATTTCTATACCAATATCTAAATCGTTGATGAAGATATTGAACAGAGCTGGTCCCAAAACAGACCTCATGGAACCCCACTTGTTATGCCTTTCCAGCAGGATTGTGAACCATTAATAACTACTCTCTGAGTACGGTTATCCAGCCAGTTATGCACCCACCTTATAGTAGCCCCATCTAAGTTGTATTTACCTATAAGAATATCATGCGAGACTGTATCAAACGCCTTACTAAAGTCTAGGTATACCACATCCACCGCTTCTCCCTTATCCACAAGACTCGTTATCCTATTAAAGAAAGCTATCAGATTGGTTTGACATGATTTGTTCTTTACAAATCCATGCTGGCTGTTCCTATCACCTTGCCACATTCCAAGTGTTTACAGATGATTTCCTTAATTACTTGCTCCATTATCTTCCTGGCACAGAAGTTAAACTAACTGGTCTGTAGTTTCCTGGGTTGTTCTTATTTCCCTTTTATAAATGGGCACTATATTTGCCCTTTTCCAGTCTTCTGGAATCTCTCCTGTCTCCCATGATTTTCCAAAGATGATAGCTAGAGGCTCAGATACCTCCTCTATCAGCTCCTTGAGTATTCTAGGATGCATTTCATCAGGCCTGGTGACTTGCAGGCATCTAACTTTTCTAGGTGATTTTTGACTTGTTCTTTTTTATTTTACCTTCTAAAACTACCCCCTTCCCACTAGCATTCACTATGTTAGGCATTCCTACAGACTTCTCGGTGAAGACCAAACAAAGAAGTCATTGAGCATCTCTGCCATTTCCAAGTTTGCTGTTACTGTTTCTCCTCCTCACTGACCAGTGGGCCTACCCTCTCCTTGGTCTTCCTCCTGCTTCTAATGTATTTATAAAAAGTCTTCTTGTTTCCCTTTATTCCCGTAGCTAGTTTGAGCTCATTCTGTGCCTTTGCCTTTCTAATCTTGCCTCTGCACTCCTGTGCTGTTTGCCTATAATCCATGATCTAAATGAAGTTACATCAGAGATTAATTTAATCCATAATGTTTACTCACCTGATACCCACCAAATGATGGGTTGTGTATAGCTCGAGTAAAAGTAAAACAAGTGACCCTCCCAGAATCTACCTTTCAAGCCAATGTTCATTCCATTCCTTCTGAAGAAGAGATTTTAAATTATTTGGGGAACAAAATTTGACTAAGGTAATGTCTGCAAAGACATCTTGGTGAGTCATAAAGTACAGTAAATTCTTCATGTGTGTCATTGGTCTTATACATGCAGACTGGCATTAACAATTACTACAAAGGCAAATACCACGCCAGAATTCTTTAGGCAAGTTTGAACAAAAGAATCATATATTCTGCTTGTGTTTGATAAAACTGATGATTAAATAAACCTTACTACTCAGCCATTGACAAAAATTCAAAGATTTTTTTATGCTAATATGCCTTTGAATCAGTGAAAGTGACCTGAGCATGACTTGCATAACTTTTGCAGTTGGCCTGCCAGAGATGCATAACACAATTTTATTATGTAGCATACAGTTTGAAAAACTATTTCTTTACTCTTTGTATTAAAGTAAAAGCTTAGTCATTATACAACTCAGCCTTCCTATTGATAAAGAGATTGCACAGACCATTTAGAGTGCACTTACTTCATTTGGTGCTATTGGAGGAATAAAAGAAAAAGCATATGTTACTATTTTGAAGGCCAAATTTGCCCAGAAACTGAAAAAAAATTCACTTTTTTAATATTATTGTGTTCCAAGAGATGTGTCTTTTGAAGTTTCCTTTCAGCAACTGAAAGGTTTTGAGACTTTTATTGTTTGCATTTCACATACTCCTCATTTCTTTTTAAGTTTACCTTCCTACTATAAGTTTACTGTTGCTCCAGACTTTTATAACTGTAATGTGGATCTCATCACCAAAGTTAATTAGGTTTCCATGGATGTGCACAGTTGAATGATTCTTTCACCAGTAAATACAGTCAATGATTCAATCTATACACTTTTTCCATATTTAGATTTTCACCTTTTGTTATGGTTTTAGTAGTTGCTGTCAGTACTTTGACAGGCTGGCTTATTACAAATGCTGCTTTTGCCCCAGATATATTTAGAAAGGCGTTCTAAAATACAAAATCAAAAAGCACTCGACACCAAGCTTGCTGCTTGTTCTGTAAACTACAGCATTCTTCTGGTCAAGTGAGATTTTTATCACGTCAGAAGTTCTGCCATATCTACATCCTTTAACTATTGACAAGTTTCTACCTTTTAGTGGACCAGCCTAATATTGGTAAAGGTCTGGCTGGTTTTTAAAGCAAGTTTCCGCTTTTCTGTTTGTTCTCATCTTGTATAAACACCCTCCACTTTTCTACTCCATAGAGTCAATGTGCTTTATGTACCAAGTGACAGGATGATATGGGTAGCAGGGATGGGGACTTGAGGAAGAAAATTGAACAAAGTATCACATCCAATTTCTTGTTCTATTCCAAATAAGAACATGTCACAAGTGAGTGCACATTTACTTTTACCATGTGCTTTAATGTGCACCCCAAAAGCTATGGGGAATCTCCTCTATACTGTGGTTAAAAAATTATTATATTCACACAACATGCTTTGTATTATTGCTGAAATTCTGCCAGGTGCTACCGATGGGCACACCAAAGACATGTGGTTGCCAGTACCAGCATTTATATTGACCTGCACAAAAAATGCATGTAGAGTTTGCTCTGTGGGTTCTCTGAACTCAGATCAGCATGTAGGGCTTCCGGGGTGTGAGCTATGCATTGCTTGAAATTAATCTCCGCAGTGCATTTGCTCAAGGCCTACACACTTCAGGTCTAGTTTAAATTTCCAGTTTCCTGCATCGGATATTTCTTACATAGAGGACAATCTAGGCCCTACTATAAAAAGATTTTGAACAAAATCTCACAGAAATATTTGTCAAGCTAAAGATAGTAGGCAAGCCTAAAACATAGATTAGTAGACCTGGAAAATTGTCTAACAGAGACATCTTCAATAAGGCATAAATTTTGTCTCAGCAACATTTTTTTTTTTTTTTTTGCTTCTGCATCCCTTAAGTCAGGGGGTGGGGAACATAAGGCCTGGGGGCTGGATGTGGACCCCATCTTGTCTGCATCAGGCCTCTTTGGCTTGGGGCTGTCCCCCAGCATTGGGGAGCCAGCCAGCTTCTCACTTGTGTGCAGTCCCCTACTGATTTTTCTGTGCGTCTGTGGCCCTCAACTCAAAAAAGGTTCCCCACCCCTGCCTTAAGTCATGATGTTAAATTAGTCATTTTTATACCAGAGAAACTTTAATATTTACACCCATCTGTACTCCAGGAACACTGACAAGACAAAGCCATTTTTATACAACTATAAGCAGCGTATTTTTCCAACATTTTAAAAAATAGGGTAGAACAGTTGCAAATACCATATCTTTTATCAATAAAATGGTTTAAAGTAACAATGAATCACTCACATTCTCTAGGTGTTATATGCTTGTATTAGTCATCTTGTCCAGTGCTTATTGGAATTCAGACAGACAAAACATTGTGCAAGGTGGATAATATAAGAATATCTGTGTGCAAACAGCTGATGATGTAGAAAAATGAAGGTGGTGGCTTTTTTACACATTTATAGACAATGAACTTGGTAAGACAGGTCATAGAACAGTTTAAAAGTACCCTGTATTACTTATGTAGCAAAAACTGCCACTGTCTCTTCACCCAGCCATTGATTTACTTGAGTGAAACTTATTCCACATATGTAGAGCTGAAATACTTGGGTTTCTTTTGGGTGGATCGGAAGTCAGTGGGGAAGGTGAAATCCATCACCATACCCAACCGAGGGCCAACGTGTAGGACTGCCATTCAGTCCACCTTCTGCAACACCTCCTCTATGGCTAATCTTCCAGTTTATGGCTTCAATTGCATTCACAGTCCCAATGTTTTGGTTGCACCAAGTACTGGCCACTGGATCTGTGTCAACACTGATCTGCAACCCATCCCACTGCTCAATTCCCTGGCCTGCCCAAAATGTGTTCTCCTGCATTAGCCTATGCAAGGCTGGTATAAAGTTGGACGGGAAATGGTTTTCCGCTCCTGTAAGAATTTTCAGGAGGCATATTTGTCTGTGAGAAATTGAAAAGTTGAAATTAAAAAAAAAAATGTTAACAGAAAATCCAGAGGGAAATAAATTGCATCATATTAACTAAAACACTTCATTTTGTTTTCAACCATTTAAATAAACCCTGCATTTTTACACCATAAATATTGAAATGAAAAATTATTTTGACCAAAACTGTGGGATATTTTGATAATTGTTAAATCTTCTTTCAAAAATTTTTGAAGTAGTCCAAACTATCTCCTTCCTGTAAACAGTTTTCAACAAATTGGCATTTTCTAATGAAAACACATTTTGTTCAGAGATTCCTAACCAGGATTAGGCTGGCAAGTAAATATTCTTCTTGCAGTACAACCCTTGTGCAATTGCTCAGCAGGCAGACTCATTATAGCATCTATGTGGAGCAATGTGTTGACTCTCCACACCAGGATGCACTTCACTTTTTGGACCAAACTTTGGCCTTCTTATTCCTTGCTCCAGTGAACAATTACTCAATTGAGCAGTCCCCTTGACTTTACTGGGGCTTGTACTATAAGGAATTGCTCACTGTTGTGGGTAAAGGGGTAATAATCTGGCCCTTTGTGAATAAGCAACAATCACATTTTAATGCATGCATTCTTTCACCCAGTGTCTGAAAACTTTTTGGATTCCGGTGAAAATAACTGGTAATTCACCACTAGTTTTTATGTTACCAAAGTGTAAAACTGCTGTTTTTTATTGTCCCAATATAACCTAAATTGTTAATCTGACAAGTTTATAGGAAAGCTGGAAAGAGTACAAAAATGTTTTAATTAATATTTTCTTATGTCTTCTGCCATAACATCTAAATTAGTCATTCCTTTTCACAAACGATCTGTGCCACATTAGCAATCATATATCTAATTTGATGCATAAATAGAATCTATGCTCTCAGAAATGAGGAGGTTAGTTAAACAGAAATTAAAAGGTAGAGTGTCAAAAGTAAAATCCCTGCAAGCTACATGTAAACTTTTCAAAGACACCATAATAGAGGCCCAACTTAACTGTATACCCAAAATAAACACAGTTAGAGAACCAAAAAAAGTGCCACTGTGGCTTAACAACCAAGTAAAAGAAGCAGTGAGAGATAAAAAGGCATCATTTAAAAAGTGGAAGTTAAATCCAAGTGAGGAAAACAGAAAGAAGCATAAACTTTGTCAAATTAAGTGTAAAAATATAAGAAAAGCCAAAAAGGACTTTGAAGAACAGCTAGCTAAAAACTCAAAAAATAATAGCAAAAGGTTTTTTAAGTACATCAGAAGCAGGAAGACTGCTAAACAATCAATGCAGTCCCTGGACAACTGAGATGCCAAACGAGCCCTCAAAGATGATAAGGTCATTGTGGAGAAACTAAATAAATTCTTTGCTTCAGTCTTCATGAATGAGGATATCAGGGAGATTCCCAAACCCGAGCCATTCTTTTTAGGTGACAAATCTGAGGAATTGTCCCAGATTGAGGTGTCATTAGAGGAGGTTTTAGAACAAACTGATAAACTTAACAGTAACAAGTTGCCGAGACCAGATGGCATTCACCCAAGAGTTCTGAAAGAACTCAAATGTGAAATTGCGGAACTATTAACTGGGGTTTGTAACCTATCCTTTAAATCAGCTTCTGTTCCTAATGACTGGAAGATAGCTAATTTGATGCCAATATTTAAAAAGGGTTCTATAGATGATCCTGGCAATTACAGACCAGTGAGTCTAACGTTAATGCTGGGCAAATTAATTGAAACTATATTAAAGAATAAAATTATCAGACATTTACCATAAATTAGTGTATATAACCCACGTCCATGTATAACACGCACTCATGTATTACCCACGGTTTTTCTTTCATGTGTAAAAAAAATCTTAGGTTACCCACGGACGTACATAATCCGCAGGTAATGAACCGCAGGTAATGAACTGGTAATGAACTGCAGCTGAGGCCTCTGAGCAATAAGTACTACCCTATTACTGGTATATAAGCCCTACGAACCACACCGTTTTAAAACCTCTTCAGTTTATAACAAAATATTTGTAAGGATGCTTAAGCACAAATCATATACATCCGATTTTAAATTATCTGTTCTGACATATGCAAAAGAAAACGGCAATAGAGCAGCAGGGAGAAAATTTTCTGTCAAAGAAAAGTCTGTTCGGGAGTGGAGAAAAGAAGAAGTGGAGATTGAGAAATTAAATCCTAGGAAAAGAGCACTCCGAGGAAAGAGAGCCAACTGGCCAAAACTAGAAGAAAACCTGGTGAAGTGGGTTCTTGCACAGAGAGATAGCCAATGTGCGGTATCATGTTGGTCTTATCTTCTTTTAATTTGAGTAAAATTAAAAGACATGTATACCCTGCGGGGGGAGGGAGGGAGGAGCGGGGATTGTAAAAACGTGTATAACCCGCAGGTTATATTTGCTAATTCACGGTAACTGAACATAATTTGTTGGGGGAAAAGTCAACATGATTTCTGTAAAGGGAAATCATGCCTTACTAATGTACTAGAATTCTTTGAGGGGATCAACAAACGTGGACAAAGGAGATCCAGTAGCTATAGTGTATTTAGATTTCCAAAAAGCCTTTGACAAGGTCCCTCACCAGAGGCTCTTAAGAAAAGTAAGTTGCCATGAGATAAGAGGGAAGGTCCTCTCATGGATTGATAACTGATTAAAAGTCAGGAAACAAAGGGTAGGAATAAATGGTAACTTTTCAGAATGGAGAGAGGTAACTAGTGGGGTCCCCTAAGGATCTGTCCTGGGACCAATCCTATTCAACCTATTTAATAAATGATCTAGAGAAAGGGGTAAACAATGAGGTGGCAAAATAAGTAGATGATACTAAACTGCTCAAGATAGTCAAGACCAAAGCAAACTGTGAAGAGGTTCAAAAAGATCTCACCAAACTAAGTGATTGGGTAACACAATGGCAAATGAAATTTAATGTTGGTAAATGTAAAGTAATGCACATTGGAAAAAAATAATCCCAACTATACATACAATATGATGGGGACTAATTTAGCTATAACTAATCAAGAGAGAATCCTAATTTAGCTATAACTGCTCAAGAGATAATCCTACTCTTCTGAGCTGCTCTGGGGTCTAAGAAGAACAAATGCTGTCTTGTTTTCTCTCAGCCGAATGCAAAGTTCAGTAGTATATGGAGCTTTTGATTTTACCTTCTTTAAATTTTTCTATGTCCTTCTGGCAGCTTACATTCTTTGTCAGTCCAGTACTTATGGAAACCAATGCTAACTACATGAAGTGGCTATCATTCCAATGTGAGACCACCAGTTTCTGTGAGACTGCACGGGCAGTCCAATGACCTGGTGGATGTGTTCAAATAGCAAAACTGTCTGTAGCCATCTCTTAAAATCATAACTCCCACTAAGGTCATCCCTTCTACTAGCAGACCTTTCAATTCCTACCATTGACAGACATGCCAGAACCACGGTCTTCTAACAAAACATCGTTGATTAAAAGGTGTGTTCTAAAAGAAGCTTGTTGGGCCCCCATGTAGAAGATAACAATCACCAGCCCTAGGCAATGAGAGGATTGGCTTTTGTGCAGTAATAAAATACACTACAGTGAGAAAAGATTGCGTTAAAAATGTGCAGTAAATCATAAATACAACTACCTCCAATGGCACACATTTTGACTGGAAAAATCTTCCCTGGTTTTCTTTGTGCCTCTGCATCCTGTTTGCTTTCACACTCCAGTGGAGAGTTCAGCTATTGAAAAAGAGGTGAAGAGGGCTTAAATGACCGTGCACTTGACTCCCTTTGGCGTTTTGAGTATTCTAAGGATATTTCCTTCCTCTATTCTCGTCTCATTTCACATGTGCTCATGTACACGCACATGGAGCTAATCAGTGTATGAAGATGCCTTTGGCTGAGTCAGCAAACTTTCTGGATAACGTGTTTTGAGAGGCAGGGGAAGGGTTTTTGTTTGTTTCTCTTTTGCATAACTTACAGGGAGCAATATTGCTGGCCTGAACTGAATAATGAATCAGTTAAATGCATAAGTAATGCCCTGACCTTGGTGGAACTGGGTGATTCAGAGTTGATAATAGGATGCAGAACATACCTGCATAAATCTGGTTTGGATTTTAAGTGTCTGGAAATTGTTACTGTCAGTGGGCTATTCACTGGCTAATGTGAAATGAGTTGATAATTTCACACTGGCACCTATTTGGCAACTGAACAGCACAGTTGGCACCCGCTGTGGTCAGGTCTTAGCAGGAAGGTCAGATACTGGGCACTCATCCATTTCTAGAGACTAGTGGTCAGATCAGTTGTCTTTGTTTTAAATGTATGTTATTTACCACTTGCATTGCCATAATTTGTCTGTGAATGATTAGGGGACTTTGTAACAGGTTTAAACACATGGATATCAGTGGTACAATGTTTTCACTGAGAGCCCTTCCCTATAGAACAACAACCTAGGCTAGTGAGTGGGCTGCATGAGTGACTCTCCTTCATCTCAGTGGACTGCAAGATTGTCATTATCAAGATAGTCTCCCGAGATAGGGAATTTGCTCACCAGGCTTGCGTACCTAGAATTTGTGGGCTGTGCTGATTGACCCATAGCAGCACTTTGATTGGATGCAGAGGGTGTGCATGGCTCTCACAGTCAATGTGGTATGCAATCAGCACACACTCATACCATGTGCCCTTGTTTTATGTGAGTGTCGCTTTAGTACTACGGGTAGGGAAAACAAACTACATGGATGGAAACCAGTGGAATCTGGCAACCCTGCGCATGGGCAATGGTAAACAAAGTGTATTGTGGGCCACACATAGAACCCCACTGGGCCACCTGCAGGCCACAGGTGGCCCACCACTGCTGCAGAACCTGCTCATCTGCCCACTCCAACAAAACCCATGTTTCTATGACTTTGGGGTTCCCTACAAATTTTATCTATTTCCCAGGCTTTCTCTGAGATGAGAGATAGCATGGTTTCAGGTACCTGTGGTTACTTTGTGTTTTTGTTTGAGGTTTTTTTTCCCCAGATTTTTTATTTGGGCGGATTTATCAGACTGTGGTCATGTTTGACTTTATGTGTATGCATCTTATAAATTCTGAACATAGGACAAGCATATTTACTTTTATAAATCTCAAAACCTAAAATAAAACCTGCCTGGAGAACTTGAAATCTGGCAGCTTTCATCCACACTAAATTCACTGGGCAAATCTTTACTAGATCTCATCCTGAATGCTGTCTTATAAACAGTGGCAATCACGTCATCTAATGTGGCTTGCTACTGTTTTCATCTGGTGGTTTGGTGGATGAATGGTGGTTTGGTGGATGAATGGATGATGATTTGTATTACACTAGTTTCCAGATTCCCAATAACAACCAGGTCTCTCAGTGTGGGAAGATATATAAACACAGTAAGAATCAGTCCTTGCCCTATAGATTTTTGCAATGTAGTCTAACAAGGTGGAACAGGCATGCAGGGCTGGTCTTAACCAATTGGCAGCCCTGGGCGACCACTCGGCTCGCCCGTAGGGTTCCCAGATGGTTTCCAAAAAGACACCGGTAAAAAATTTGTAAAGCAAAAAGTTTTTTTCCCTGGGGAGTAACCAGGGAAACCCCGGGGGAGGATTCGGGAAGTTGGGCTGAAATGCAGTCGCGGCCCGCCCCTACGACCAGCTCTGTCGGCGGCCCCTGGAAAATGGTGGCCCTGGGTTACCGCCTGGCTTGCCTGCCCCTAAGACTGGCTCTGCAGGCACGTATAGAAGACAAAAGAACAATGGGAAGGGGAGATGATGGTAACAACAGTGGAACACCAGGTTGTTTGGATAGGCTCTGTTCCAGGCCCGGCCAAAGAGTGTGCGGGGCCCAAGGCAGCACGCTGAGTCACATGGCCACGCAGCTCCCACAGAGCTGGGCAGTGTGGGGCCCTGAATGCTCACAGCTGCGGGGCCCTGAATGTGCAGGGCCTAAGGCTGGGCCTGCTCTGTGCTAAACTTGCAGTTTTCAAGACAGGAATTATATACTCCAAAGAGGAGGAATTAATGTATTTCTACATCTCACCATTAACATTGTCCTCCTTTCCATCCTTCCCTAAAACTCTTCTCTGTTATGATGCCATCAAAAAACTTGACAAAGATTAGCTAGCTAGCATGTTGT
The DNA here is from genome assembly GCA_019425775.1 of Rafetus swinhoei. Taxonomy (NCBI): domain Eukaryota; kingdom Metazoa; phylum Chordata; order Testudines; family Trionychidae; genus Rafetus; species Rafetus swinhoei. The sequence continues at coordinate 162,713,618 of CM033437.1, forward strand.
TACCCCTATTTTTCATGAGGGAGAAGGCACAGAGATGCTTGACCCAGATCCTCACAGACTTTCAGGCACCTTACTCCCACTGAAACTAATAGGAGTTAGGTGCCTATGTATCTCTTGGAATTTGAGCACTATAGATAGAGCAGAAGTTAGAACAGGGGTTGTGGAGATAGGTAGGGAAGGACAAAGCTGTAGATCCTGGTAAGAAGCAAAAATCTGTGGTGTGATGGATAGTTTTGAAGAGAGGAGCCAAAGGGACAAGCCAGGAAGATGACTTTAATAGCAGTGTTTTGAATGGATCTGAATGGGAGAGAGGGGGCTATCAGGAAGGCAAGGAAAAAAAGTTGCAGCAGTCAAAATAGGTGAGAAATACCCATCTGAAGGATTAGACTACACTGTAGCGCTTGCTCCCATGACAAAAAAATTAAAAAACAAAATCTGAGGCCACTCTATTTAACTGTATATAAGACCACTTTATATGGCTTTTCAGCCAAAATAAAATAAATTTTAGTGATCTGGGTACATAACGTGTGGAATGTTTTTGTTATTATTTTTATTTAACTGTTTTAGAGTCAAAACATACCAAGTGTGCCTTTTGGTGAATCATAGAGATCAGTTCTGCAAAATGTTATTAGTGGGCGTTGTGTTGTTTTGCTGTTGGCCAACATTTTGTTGCCACACACAGAAGAATCCATCTAAAGATACTGAAGTGATAAGACAATATTTAGCAACATACAGTGAAGCAGTTGGATGAAGTGGTCATTTAAAATGTTAATGCCCACACATGTCTAGGGAATAGTAAACAACGATGAAGTCATTCCTAATTATTGGTTCTCCACTATCAGTCATCAACTCCTCCTTCTCTAGATACTATTATTTATAGAAACGACTATTAAGCTACTTTAAATTTGGAGTGCACAATTATTTAATTGAAATAAATCTGAACTTGTATTTAGTGATCTGAATTCCTAGCCTTACTCATTCATCTATCATTCATGACAATTATATATCTGGAATGTGACATGTGCATAATTAAGATTAATTAAAGCCACCAACAGTATGCTAAAAGGCTTGCATTTGAAATAGGGATTTCAATAAGTAAGGCCATTAGTCAGAAATGATTATTTGAAATATATCTTCTTGAAAATTTGGGAGAATAAATCATTAATTTTCTAGATAGAGCTGGACAAAACATCAGTTTGGTATTTAATTTTATAAAAACCAATTAACTGAAGTGGTGTAAATCTGAACCACATTTTATTCCAACTCTAGCATCCAGGGAAGGGGATATGTGGCAGGTAAATGGTTCCAGTATTGGCCCATCTGTATTAGGGATGTGAAAGTGTAACCGTTTACATGGTTAACCGATTAGCCTGGGCTCATTGGTTAATGTGCACAGTTACACGCAGTCCCTCCCCTTCACTGCCTCTGTATCATAGGCAGAAATGCGAGAGGCAGGTGGGAGTGCCAGCTATCCATGCACACTGGCTATAGCTTCCACCCTGCATGTAACTGTGTAAACACTGAAATTTTCGGCTGTTACACATGTACTTTAAATAAACGAATTTTAACATCCCTATTCTGCATAAGGAGTTTATTGTTCTAAATACATAAATAAGAATTCAATGTACCAGCAAGACTGCCCCAAGATAGCAGGACACTTCCCACTTTCAGTTTCTATAATTTTGGTTTATAATCCTTAATTTATCTTCTAACTCTGTTCAAAGTGTAACAGCTCTCACTCAAAGGTGTACTGTCTAGTGGTTGCCTTAGATCTGAGTGCATGATACAACATGGCAAAATATCTCATGTTCTTTATCCCTCCCTGTAGGCTTAACAAGTTTCCTAAAACTTTCCAGGAAGGTATGATGGAATCTAACATGCACACTCTCAGAATGCAGTTATTTGCCATCATGAGTTTACAAAGGGAGCATAGGATAGGTTCCACGGTCACTGTACCATATTGTATAGCTAACTCATTACTGTAAAACACTCCATTTTTAGAAAGACTTTAAAAGGTTAATTAAAAAACCACCCTTTTTCTTGGATACAGGGACCTTTACACAAAAGGCAAGTTAGTTAAATTATTTATTGCAAGATCTGAGATTTTGTTTTTCTAATTTAACATGCTCATGCCAAATTCTGCTTGGTTACACAGTTTGCAGAATTTAGCTCATGCTTTTCTAGGTTTTGAATTAAAACCCAGTTCAGCAAAGCACTTAAGCACCATGCTTAAGCACCTATTGACTTCAATACTTAATTTTGAGATTGTGTCTAATTGCTTTGTTGAATGTGGGGCTTTGTTTACCAGTTGAATAAAACTATAAGGAGATGACTAGCTGTTCTTTTTTTTTTTTAACCAGCTCAGAAATATTTTAAGAGTCTGACAAAATTATTCTGTAGAACAAAACACAGTAAGCTGTTGAAAAAGAGGAAATAATGTCTCAAGCTAAGTCAGGAAAACATTATCATCTTTCTAATTACTAATCCTTTTGATGTTGTCAACTTGTACCTTAAGCAAGAGAAATCATTGTTTAACTTCCTTCCTATTTAATGTGGTCACTTCATTGCTTACAAAAATGGCCATTGCTGGTAACACTGACCATTTAAGGCCTAAATGGTGACATACAGGCACAGCTTTGTGTTAGGGGTGGTTCCACAGTGAACAGCTCAGGGAGAGCAGTGGGAAGCATTCTGCCTTGAGGTGGAAAGTGGCTTCAAGAGCTTCCTAGAGCACACAGAGAATGTGCCCCCTGCGCAACATCCCTCTGCAGAGTACCTCTTACTCTTCCTTGAATGGCAGGCTGACTCTATTTATCAGTGCAAAGGGAGGCAGAGCCATGTCTCTTCCCAGCCCCATGTGGGGATTCTATGCAGGGCTGACCTTTGGGGTAGGTGATAAGGGCCCCCACCCAGGATGGTCCCCCAAAAGGGGCACTGTGAGTAGGATTTTTATCCCTACCTGACCTGCTGAGGGTAGCTTGGCTGATGGAGGTGGTAGGTGAGCAGCAGCGCTGGATGTGGGGAGACCCAAGATGCAGGGCAGCTGGATGACCAGCCAACCCCTCTGGAGCAGGGGCACCACTCCTCTCCCTGCTCCACGTGTGTAGCCATTGTTGTTCCTGCCCTGTCCCTTTGCCCCAGAGCCGCAAGGAACATTTCCTTAAGCAAAGAATCTGAACTTTCACACTGAACTTGATTCAAAATTAGAGGGAGGGCTTTATACTGATACGATACAAGAATATTCCTGCTTGGAAGCAGAGTTCAAATGTCACACTGTCTGTGTGGAATGCAAGTCCATCTGGGCTCTGAGGTACCATTATATTGTCTTTCATGGGGCCTTATTATGCTCCAAAATGTAAACTTGTTTTAAATGATTTTGCACCATGTGTGGTATCAACACATTAACAGGTTTCCATGCAGCTTGTGAATGTGACTGATCCCCTGCTTTCAAACCTGTTCCCAAACATGCTGAAAATGCCTTGAACCACATTATTGTGCAGACAGGTGCATGCAAACCTGGCTAGCCAGTCTAGAGGAAATTGTGTTTCTCAGACTGAAAAACAAGGGGTAGTGCCAAGTGGAGGGAATATAATTACCTCAGAATCCAGACACAAAATTTTCACAGAAATAGTTTTAAAAGAAATGCTGCTGAAATATGGAGCCAAATTAAAAGAGTGACTAAAGTTGACTATATTGCTACGTCTATACTGCAAGGCTTTTTGGCAAGAGGAAATGCAAATGGAGCACTCATTTGCATATGTCGCGCTCGCATTTGCATTTCCTTTTTCGGATCCCTTTTGCACAAGAGGTTTTTGCACAAAAAAGAGCTGTGTAGATGGCTCCTATTTGCACAAAACCCCCCTCTTGTGCAAGAGCCGTTCTTCCTGAAAAAATGAGGAAGAACGGCTCTTGCGCAAAAGGGGGTTTTTGTGCAAAAAGGAGCCGTCTACACAACTCTTTTTTGCGCAAAAACCTCTTGCACAAAAGGGATCCAAAGAGGAAATGCAAATGCGAGCGCGCGACATATGCAAATGAGCACTCCAATTACATTTCCTCTTGTGGAAAAGCCTTGCAGTATAGACGTAGCCCTTGTGTGCATTATCACATCACTAGGTCAGAGCCTCAGCTCATCCTCCATAAGTTCTGCCAATTTACACTAACTAAGGATCAGGCTCGGTTTATTTAGTGACTAAATTCTGTAGTCTTTGCTTAGTTTTGGCCCCATTTTATCAGTCCTTCCTCAAGCCAGGTCTACACTAGGAAATCAGGTCAGTATAACTAAGTTATTCATCAGTATAAAAAATCCACAGCCCCATGTGATGCAGTTAGACCAAATTACCGCCTGGTGCAGACAGCACTGTGTGGACATGAGAGGTGGGGTTCCTCTGCCGATGGAAGAAGACCTCATGTGGGTGTAGATAACGTCTTCAATGACATGTGAAAGTGGCACAGCTGTACCAGTTTAATTGTATCACTGCAGTGTTTTAGTGCAGACCTGCCCTAAGACAAAATCCTAGAGCCTAAATCAGCGGTGGAGAACCTCCGGCCTGGGGGCTGGATGCGGCCACCGGCTTGCCTGGATCCAGTCCTCGAGGCTCAGCCCCCTCCCCACCCCCAGCATTGCGGACCCTGCGCTGGTGCTCCAGCCCCCTGCTACCCATTGCGGGGCTGGAGCACACCAAATCTACTAGGCTGGGCCCACCATGGCTCTTGTGTGTGAGGGGACCACGTCAATGAGGATTTTTGTTTTCTGGGTGGTGGTTTTGTTTGTTTGTTTGTTTTTTGCATCTCACTTGTGTGTGGCCCCCGACTGATTTTTCTGTGGGTCAGTAACCCCCGACCCCTCAAAAGTTCCTCACCTCTGGTCTAAATGGTCCCTAGAAAGCCAGGCGCAAGACTGGCCAGAGGTTCCCTAACCCTGATTTAGGCATAAGAAATGCCATACTTGAGTAGACCAATGTCATCTAGCCCAATAGCCTGCTCTGTAACAATGGTCAGAGCCAGATGCTTCAGAGAAAATGAACAGATCATGGCAATTATCCAGTGATACATCCCTCCTTATCTAGTCCCAGTTTCTGGCAGTTGGAAGTTTAGGGACACACAGTGTATGGGCTTTAGTTTTTGACAATCTTGGCTAACAGCCATTGATAGATCTATCCTCCAGGAACTTGTCTAGTTATTTTTTTAAAAAATCTAGTTACAGTTTTGGGGTACATCTACTCTGCAACATTGTTTCAAAATAACTAGTGCTATTCCGAAATAACTTAGTCCGTGTCTACACAGCAGGCAATTATTTCAAAATAGTGTCAAAATACTGTCAAGCTGGAGGACTTCTTACTCCAATTCCTGTAACCCTCATTGTACGAGGAGTAAGGGAAGTTGGAGGAAGAGTGCTCTATTTTGAAATAAATGCTGCGCAGATGCTCCCTATTTCAAAATAAGCTACGCAATTGACATAGCTCAATTTGCATAGCTTATTTCGAGTTAAGCCCTGCTGTGTAGACACACTCTTGGCCTTCACAACATCCTGCGGGCATTGTGTGAAAAAATACTCCTTCGCACTATTTGTTTTAAACACACTGCCTGTTATTTTCATTACATGACCCCTGGTTCCCATATAATGTGAAGCGGTAAATAACACTTCCTTATTCACTGTTTCCAAACCCTTCATGATTTTATAGATTTCTATCCCAGTCCCCCTTTGTTGTCTCTTTACTATGCTGAATAGGCCCAGTCTTTTTAATCTCTCCTTGTATGGAAGCTGTTCCATACCACAGTCATTTTTGTTGTTCTTTTTTGCATCTTTTCCAAGACTAATACTAATACATCTCATTTGAAATGGGGAAACCAGAACTGCATGCCGTATTCTAGGTGTGGTTGTGCTCTGGATTTATACACTAGCATTCTAATATTTTCTATTATATTGTCTATCCCTTTCCTAATGGTTGCTAACATTCTGAGCTTTTTTACATGCTGCTATGCATTCTGCAATGTTTTCAGACAACTATCCCTGAAGCCTCCAAGATCTTTCTTGAGTGATCAGAGCTAATTCAGAGCCCATTCTGTATATATAGAAGCTTCAGGGGGTAGCCAAGTTAGTCCATACAGGATAAACTTAAAAAACAAAAACTGGTCTGGTAGCACTTTATAGACTAACAAAACATATAGATGCTATCATGTAGTATCATCCTTCATATAGTTAGGATTATGTTTTCTATTGTGCATTACTTTGTATTTGTTAACATTGACCTTCATCTGCCATTTTGTTGCCTCGTCACCCAGTTTAGTGAGATCCCTCTGTAGCTCTTTACAGTAACCTTTGGAATTAACTCCCTTGAGTATTTTTGTATTGTCTCCAAACTTTGCCACCTCATAGTTCACTCCCTTTTCTGGATCAGTTATGAATATGTTGATCGACACATGTTCCTGTATAGAACCTCGGGAAACCCAGCTAAATACTTCTCTTGCTTATGAAAGCTCACCATTTATCCATACTCTTTGTCTCCTGTTTATTAACCCATTACTGAGCCATGAGAAAACCTTCCCTCTTATTCCATGAGTGCTTAATTTGCTTAAGAGGCTTTGGTGTGCAACTCTGTCAAAGGCTTCCTGAACATTCAATTGTTTTTAATTGAATTGCTGAGTGTAATGGGTTGTGTGGCAACCCTCACCCTCCTTCCTCTGGGCCCAGTTGTCCTCCCAAAAAAGTCCAAGGAGACTTCATCTCTGTGCAATACCCATGTCCTTTAGTCTGCAAGCATTTCCCCCCACCAGTGTCCAAATACATAAAGTCCTTACAGGTTTTCCACCTACTGCAGGTTGACTCAATAATCCGCTAGGGAGCTTCCAGCTCCCTCTGGCTGCCCTTCCTTCTGATTCCTCCTTAGCCTTTTTGGCTCCTGGCTCATCAGGCTGGCAGGTGTTACCAATCACCAAGTAGACATAAGGCTTTTCAGTTAGACCTAATCTGTCCCCCTGGACTGGGGTTGGCATGGTGGGGACTGATTAGGTGTGTTTGCAGCAGCACTCTGCCACACAGAGTCATGGATAGAATTGCTGAGTCATGGAATTGAATTGATGAGTCACGACTTGCTGAGCCATGGGATGGACTTGCTGAGTCATTGTATTGAATTAATGAGTTATGGGATTGCTGTGTTATGGAATTGAATTGCTGATTCTGAGATAGAGAAGGTAGGTAATATCATTTACTAGACCAACTTCCATTGATCTAAGGCAGTTGTTCTCAAACTTTTTGGCCTGTGGATTACCTGGCTCAATGCAAACCTTTCCGTGGACCACCAGTTGCTAATGGAAACTCACTGTTAATTACATAATTATACCCAAGCTATTTTGCTAGTGCTGCAGCTGGGGGACAATGGTTTAATTTAAATGATTAAGCAAATTAAGCCTTTTAACTTCCTCATTTTAGTTTACCAAACTTAATTTTAAATAAAGTAAAATATTAATTTATGTCCAACACAAAAAGTTTCAATATTTTCTTTAATTATGGCAGGGTTTGGGAGCCTTTTTTGGGTTTGGGCCACTGACCCACAGAAAAATAAAAAATCCCCTAACCCTCATTGATGTGGCCCCCAACTGAGACACCTCACTTCTCTAGCGTTCCAGTCCCACGGGGCGAGGGGAAGGGACAGGGAGGACTGAGGTTCAGGTCTTCCTATAGGCCAGATTTACTTTTCTGGGATTCCAGAGTTAGTGGATTTTGTGGACCCTCTTGGGCTCTGGGGTGGGGACAAAAATGAGGGGCTCAATGTGTGGGACAGGGCTGCCAGAGAGTGGGCTAGGGATGGGGGTGCAAGATCTGGGTGGGAGGTGGGGTGCACAAAGGGATGACGGTGGGAGGTGTGGGTGGGAGATATGGTGCAGGAGCAGGCTGGGAGTAGGGTGTCTGGCCAGGGGGGAGGGTGCAGGAGCAAGGGAGGGTGCAGACTGTGGCCAGGAGGGAGGGGGCCACTGACACAGCTGCTGTTCCTGATCCTCACACAGGGAAAGGGGCGCTCCCATGTACTGAGATCTCCACAACTCACGCACCAACTCCCACAGTTACCTCTCCCCCCCACGCTTCACATAGAGATCCCCACAGCTACTGAGAGGCCTCCACAGTTAAACCCCCCTCACTCACTGAGATCCCCTGCTTTGTCCATGCCCTCACACCTGGCAGCACAGTTTGGCTCCCTCCTGTCTGTCTCCCAGCCTGTGCAGGGGTGAGGCGGGCAGGGTCTGTGCAAACATTGGCAAGGCACAGGGCTCTGCCCTCTTAAGCCACCCTGGCAGAAAGCCCCACGTTTCTGGAGCTCCCGCCCTTGGGCAGGTTGGGGATGGGAGGTTAAACTGAGTTGTCCCGTCCAGGGCGCAGGAGGCATCAGGGCCCGCTGGGGTGTCTGGGAAGAGCGCGGCAAATCCAGCAGCTCCCGAGGAAGCTGGGATGAGACCCCAGCTGAGCAGCAGGGGAAGGCTCCGCACTAGGAAGTGCCACCGCCCTGAAATCCCCAGGTGTCCCCCGCTCACATTTCCAGAAGGATGGGACGGAGAAGTGGTGAGAAATACCCACCCTGCCCCCACAGCCTGGCAGCCATGCTTCTCTGTCCCCTTCACCCCCAGTGAAACAGTCCCGCTGCCAGGTTTCTCCTCCGCACACGTCTATATACGAGACTCCGCTGGCAATAGGAAAATTCTCCGGAGCTGGAGTTTCTCTCGATGAGCCAGGTCTGGTGGGAAAGGTTGGGGATTTCTTCACACACACACACACACACCTCCTGCGCTCTCCAAGTGAGAAGCTGGACCTGGTGCTGCAGCCTCGTGGCTGTGCGGCAACTGTGAGGCGGCAGCGAGGGTTCCCTGCTGCATGGGGGAGGAGAGAGAAGGGCTGAGCTTGAGCCACGGACCACCTGGAAGGCAGCCACAGACCACTAGTGGTCCGAGGACCACACTTTGAGAACCATTGATCTAAGGTACAAGCTTTTGATCTAAAACTTTTTCAGGATTGGGGAAAGAAATCAGACTGAGTGAAATACAAGTTGGGATGGACAGTAAATTGTGAGGGATAACACTGTGGCAGTTACTTGAGATTGAGTCAGAAGTAATGCTTGCGTTGCCATGCAAAACAGCTTTGAAGAGAGTCAGGGTTAGCAGACAGGAATGTATTCAGGGGCAATGTGTTGAGGGCACAAAAGGTCATGTGCCCCCATATGTTGCAGGGGAGGGGAGAGGGGCCAGCAACTGGTGGGCAGAATTTAGTTTGTCAACTGCCTTGGGTCCCACATTTTGGGGGCTGGTGTGCCGGGGGAGGGGCCTGGTGCTGTCAACAGGGGTTAGCCCTCCCTTGCACTCATCAACAGAGTCAGGAAGTGGAGTGATCTGGCCCCAGCTCATTCTGCTCCCCGGCTCCCAGCTGTGTCACTTCACTTCCTGCCACCAGTGAGTGTGGGCGAGCCATCTCTTTCCATGCCTCTCCCCAGCACATGGCTGCAGGGATTCCGGGCCTGGCAGGCTGCAAGGGCAAGGATCTCTCACTCCAGTGATGTCTGCTGACATGCCCTTACACCTGGCAGCCCCCTCCTGTCTGTCAGTGCCAGGCCAGGGATGAGGAAGGAGCCTGGGGAGATCGTGATCAGTGCTCTCTGTATCCCTCTCCAGCTGGCAGAAAGCCATAGATGCTGGATAAGCCAGAAATCCAGCCCATTGGGATGGGAGTGCTGTGATAATGAAGCCAGGCTTGCCTTCTGAAATCTGTGTGCCAGGTTTCCAGAGGATGAGACATTGAAAGCAGATACGAGGCTGGAAGTGTCTGGATGATATGGGGTTTCTGATCACTTTTGGTGAGAGTTCCCCACACACACAGTGATGTTTGTCTGGTTTCACCACAGTGAAACACTGCCAGGCTCTAATGCTCCATATCAGTGGGCATAGGGTTCTCTGCTGAGGAGGGGGGTGGATTTCAGCCACACACACACCACAGATTGGTGAGGCACTTTGCTGCATCTGGCATTTTGAGCTTTTCCTTTTGAGGAGAAAGAAATCTAGACAAAGCCACAAGTTGGGATGGACAGTAAATTGTGAGGGATAACACTTTGAGAACAGTTACTTGAGATTGAGTCAAAGTAATGGATTTGCATACCAAAACACAGTTTGAAGAGAGTCAGGTTAGCAGACAGGAATGTATTCTAGGGGCAATGTTTGAGGGCACAAAGGTCACACATATGAAGAGAGAGTCCAGGAACTGGTGGGCAGAATTTAGCAACAGGTCATGTGCATATGTTGCAGTGTCAACAGGAGTTAGTCAACTCCTTGCACTCATCAACAGAGTCAAGAAGTGGAGTGATCTGGCCCCAGCTCATTATGCTCCCACGGCTCCCAGCTGTGTCACTTCACTTCCTGCCACCAGTGAGTGTGGGGCGGTTCTTTCCCAGCAACATGGCCCAGGGATTAGGGCAGGCTGCAAGGGTCAAGGATCTCCCACACTCGCCAGTGATGTCTGGAAATGAAGCGACCCAGCCCCAGCCTGTTGTGCTGTGCCAGGCTAGGGATGACGTGGGAAGGAGTCATGTGGGGAGAGGTCATGTGATCAGTGCTCCCCCTTGTATCCCTCTCCAGCAGTTGCCACTGAATGTATCATAGATGGTTGTAATAAGCCAAGAAACCAGTGCCCCCCATTAAATCCATGTTTTTTAGTGCTTGGCGATATTATGAAGTTCCTAGGCTTGCCCTTCTGAAGATACTGTTGTGCAGGTTTCCTCTGAGGATGAGCATTGAAAGATTAGATACTGAGTGGTTGCTTTTGTGTGAAGTGTTTGTCATGGATGATATGGGGTTTTTTTTCTCTGTTTTGTATCACTTTTTTGTGAGAGTTCATTCACGAATGTGATGTTTGTCTGGTTTCACCCACATAGGTCTTACTGGGTCATTTAATGGACTCTATGCATCATGTGTTGTGATAGGCATATAGGGTTCCTTGAATCTTGAAAGGTGTGTTGTGGGTGGTATTTATCACTGTAGCATGTATATGCCTGCAGATTTTGCATCTGTTGTTTTTGCAGGGTCTGGTGCTGCTTTGAGTTGGTGTGTCCTGGTCTGTAGGGAGGTGCAGAAAAAAAAATCTTTTAAGACAAAGTCCTCTTCAAATGTAGACTGGAATAGTTTGATACCTCATATGAGTTCCAGTGTGGGATAGTAGGTGACACTAGGGATGTGTGGTTGGTTGGTAGGTTCATGTTTTCAGTAGATGGTTTTGGTACCTGGGAATAACCAGAATGCAGAGGTACTCAGCCATCCCTCATTTCTCATGTAAATACTTCATGCTATAGGGCTGCAAGAAGGGTGACAGCTCTGTGCCATGCAGGAATTCCTTCTGTGGAAGGGGAATTTCCATGTGGCTGCATAAGCCATATTTTATAGCCATTTTATGTTTTTGGATTTGTTTTTTTTGAGCAGTGTGAAGGGATGGATGAAAAAACAAGTCAGTTGTCATAACCCAAATAGTTCCATGTCTATAATGGGTTAGCAACTCCCTTAGAATGGTATATATCCATTTTCTGACTTGTCATCCAGTGATGAGACTCAATGGCCCCTTTGTTTGGTGGCAGGATTCAGCAACTGTGTTGCTCAATAGCAAGAGTCAGAAGTCATCTTGCCTAACAGATGGATTCAATGGCTGTGTGGCCAGTGGCGAGAGTTAGTGGCTATGGGCAGGGGAATGTGGGCCTTCTCTGCTCCACTAGGATCCAACTGAGGGTCAAAAAAAAAAAAGAATAATTCAAACTTAGTGACCCAGGATATGGGCACTCCTATGCCTGATCCCAGGACCACTTTCACCGGTCTGTCTTGGAGTCTCCCTTGAAATTCCTTCAGGTCATTCTCTGGAAGGTCTCCCTTTGTCTGTGGTGGTTTGGCATCTTCATTCCCCACGGCTAACAGGTCTGCAGCAGCTTGACCATGGGGCCTGATCCTGGACTTTAGGAATCTCCATGGCTCCTTCACTAGAGGCTGTAGCACCCAACTGTTCGCCTCATTTATCAGCCCAGACTGAGATGAGTTGCTTCCCTCTGAACCCTCTGTCCATGGAGAGTATGCCCAAAGGAAGTGAGGAAGCATGGCATCCTGCCTTCAGAGCAGCTTGTTAACCCTCACCTCAGCAGTATAGGGTTGATATACCCCGTCACACCACTTCAGCTATTCCTTCTTGCTGCCCAGAATTACAGTTTTTATTAGCAGCCTCATGCAAAAAAAAAAAAAAAAAAAAAGACAAGGGGGCTAACCAAGAACCAAGTCTGAGATCTATGGAGAAATGATCTATTTCAAGACACATTTTGGACTCTGTGATTTCCTTCTATCAATTATGCATAAAAGAAAATAGACCTAAAAATAAACTAATCCTCATAAGAATTTCTCTGTTAATAAACTCAGACCTGAACACTTAACATTTCTATCTTGGTAAGTATTCTTTGTACAACTGCTCTTCTTTGGAATATAGTGATACTGTATCTTATATTACTATATGATCCTGCACTCTTTTTTGTGTTTGACTTTTTTTTATTGTCATAGACTATATTTAAATAAAAACAGTTTAAATATGTGTGTTAAGAGGAACAAAACTGCAGTCATTGTTTTGTGACCAAAGTATCACAGTGATTGTATTATGGGGAAAGTCAAAGAAAAAAGCCAAAAGAGTATGTATGACTAAGTATAAACTGTATCTGGCATTTTTCAGTGAAAGATTATTTTTTAAGGAAAAAAGAAATCCTGAAGATTGAAACTTACTCTGAACACTTAAATTAATCATGAAGTAATTTTCTGGAAAATATTTAAGAGTTTAACATGCCTTGTTTTTTGAAAGGCCTGTGTCAATATTGGGTCCAGAAGAGCGCTTTATCATGCTCTTCTAAGGTGCCTAAGGTATAGAGATTTTACTATATCCTTTCCCAAAGTTAAAACAACTTCAAACTCACAGATAAACATCCATGTTTAATTAGTTTCATGTAAGTGGAATTAAAATATCAGTGGTGTGTGTGTGTGAAAATGTGTATTTCTCATTAATTAGTGTAGGTAATGGATGTTGCCATTTGCATAAAGCACCATTCTCTAGAGATTCTAGCCAGACCACTTTAGGCTGTGACCTTAACAGATCTTACAAGTTGAACAGGATTAGATGACATTTCATCATGGAGAATGCTTGGTGCTGCCGGAAGTCTTTCTGGTGATTCAGTAGAGGGCACTCTTTCTGAATCATTACTGAACTACTGTGCCAGCTCAGAATTAATGGAGCATTTCAGTCTTCAGGCTCAGACATAAATCTGAGGTCTTCACCGCCCATAATTAATAATTACAGCATGGCTTTTATTTATTGGCAGAGTTGAGCTGTTAATCTGTGGTGTTCTTTCCAAATTCCAATTTGGATAATTACATTCTACCCATCACGTCTTCTCCACAGTTTCAATTTGTTATGCTATTATTGTTTATTTTATAACCTAACTAACGGGTTTAAATTTCTGTTGTGTTTACTTTCAACCCAGAGCATGGGCATTTCAAAGGCAGATGTCACCATTCTGTTCTCTATATACTTTGTAAAGGACTTTGGAATACTTCAGAAAGAAAAGTGCTATATAAATGAAATATGATTATCATAACACTTAAAGAGCTGGTGTGTTACCCATTTGGCTTCTTTGGGGGAAGCTGCCTACTTGAGCAATTTCAGTTGAACTTTAGTATAATAATTTAGACCTCTACCAATTATAACAGAGGAGGGCAAAAATTATGGTCTTGCATTGTGATAACCACTGACTATTGCTGTTTGGTTAAATGTGCTTGTGATTTTTTTGGCTTATTTGTGATTGAAGATGGCTTTAAAAAATCCCTTCCCCCTCTTGCTTGTTGTTATGCACATTGAAAATCTGAGTCTTGTTCATCGTGTTTGGAATACCTGGTTGACAAGAAAACTAGTGGTTTATGAAATTAGATAATAAATGAACCTCTACTGAAAGTAAAATGACTTTTAACCAAAATGCTTAACAAAGAAGTACCCGAAGAATACATAGGACAAAAAATACCCTTATTTAAATTGCTGGTCTACACTGAGAAGTTATATAGCCCCTCCTGTTCACTAACCTAATATGAGGTTATTCAACATAGGGAAAACCTTGTGACTTTTTACACAACTCTGGGAAATTAGGCTTGAGGCTCCTTTGTGTGCTCTGCATTGTGTGTCAGTGTGTGTGCACCTTAGACCAGACCACCTCAGACAAACCACCAGGAACAGGCTTTGTTCTGTAAAGAACATAGATCAGGATTACAGTTCAGCAACCCCTCCTCTCTGCATGCAGCCTACATGCTCCCAGCTCAGTCAGTGCTGCTGAGACCCTGCTGGGAGAGCAGAAGGTACATCCTGACAGGAACCAGGAAGTTCTCCCAACATGCCACAGTTTGTTATCCACAACATGAGTTCCAAGGACTGCTCCTGAAGCACACTGAACCTTGGGCGACACCCCATCATTATAGCCATGTATTTCAAGTGTGTAAAAATCCTGAGGCTATGTCTACACTACAAAGAAAAGTCAGAAAAAGATATGCAACTTGCGAACTGCAATTTGCATGTATTTTTCTGCTTTTCTTTCAGAAGAGGCTTTTCTGAAATTTGGCCCATCTACACAGGGCCACATTTTGGAAAAAACCCCTCTTTCGACACATCTCTTCTTCCTCTTACAATGAGGGTTACAGGGATGATGAAAGAATGCGTCTGCTTTTTTGGAAATTGTTCCGAAAAAGCGGACACATTTCTTGGACGCAGCATAGCTTATCCCAGAAAAGTTCTGCAGTCTAGACATAGCCTGAGAGACATAGTTAAATCAGCCTAGCCCCCAGTGTAGACAGTGCTAGGTTGACAGAAAAATTCTTCCATCGACCAACCATGTCTTAGGGATGTAGATTTACTTCAGCAATGGGAGAACCCCCTGTAGTAAGTAGGGATGTCAAAGTGTAGTTGACTACATGATTAACCGATAAACCAGGGCTTATTGGTTAATCCTGTTGACTACATGCACTCCCCACCCCCTTGCTGCCTCTGTGTCAGAGGCAGCAAGGGAGGGTGAGGGTGAGGTGGGAGCCAGTGCAGCACAAGGTGTCAGGGGGCTCCCTGGCAGTGGGGCCAGGAGTGTACTGGCTGCCACTAAAATTTGATGCAATTAAATGATATCTAACATCCCTAGTAGTAAGTGTCTACACTGAAGTACTTCAGCAGCATAGCTGTGCCGCTATAGCATTTTTAGGGCAGGTCTACACTTACTTAGAGATTAGTGCTGCAGCGATTGATCCCCTGGGGTCAATTTAGTGAGTCTGATAAAGACCAATGTTCCCTCTACTCTTTTCCAACCTTGTGCAGAATAAATTTTGGATGTGCACTGAGGCATGTGCAAATGTGCACCCTCAATAGAAACAAAACCTAGCTGTGGGTGCTCTGCTAATCATTTGGGTGGTATTTGACTGTCACCTGAGCAGCCTCCCAAGCACTTAGCTTACAAGGAACACTGGTAAAGACCCGCTAGAGCAGGGCTACTCAACAAGCGGCACGCGGGTGGGATCCTTTGAACATGGTCTCCACTGGGAACACGCTCCACAATGGCGAGTCAATATAATGGTCTTCTGTTGATATGTGTTTTAGTAGTTCAATTCCTGGACTGTCACTGCTCATTAAAAGTGCTGTCATATGGCTGGAAATCTGGTAAATATTGCATTTTATTAATATCAGCAGAATTGACTTAAATGGGGCCTGTGTGTTGTGTAGTCTTGCCTTAATCTTTGCATTCATGCCCATCTGTGTGAAAGAAGCTATTTGCATATATTCACATATATATTTGCACGTATATGCAACCACACTTAAGTTGCAGCCCTCGGCATGTGCAGTGAGTATCATTGTGGCCCCCGGGGCTTCCAAAGTTTGAGTAGCCCTGCGCTAGAGGCTCCAACTAAGATCAGATCCCCATTATGCTAGGCTCTGTACAATCATCTGGTAAGAAGAGACCCTATCCAGAAGAGCTTACAAGAGCTACAAAGAGTGGGAGAGAAAACATGATACTGTTTTTGCTTTTTAATACGGGGAGCTGAGTAAGAGAAACTAAGCAATTTGCCTGAGTCTGACAGAGCTGGGAAATTAATCCAGATCTCCAGAGTTCCAGTCTAGTGCAACAAGGTCACCCTTCCTTTCAAAATTCTAATGATACAACCCTGAATAAGAATTATGAAAAATATCAGCAATACATTGATTTCAGCTTTCAGTATGATCTATTTGCAAATTATTTCCTGTATAAAATATCCTATTGTTTTAAGCCAAAGTTTCATTTTTAGAACAGTTACACCTTGGTCATAATTATACTTGGTACCAGTGATGTTTACAAGTATAACTTTGTGGCTCAGTCTGCTCACGTAATAGAGGAATTAATTTGAGGGATTTAAATGGGAAGAATGAGCACGGGCATATGTCATCACCACAAAAAACAACACACTGAGGCACTGTCCACAACTCTAAGGGTGCTAAACTAATACATCCACTGTGAATAGCACAACTGAGCATGACATTAATCTACCAAAATGATGTCTAAGGTCCTTGCTTTACTATTTATACATCAAAAAAATCCAGCTGCTGACCATAGCTTGATCTTAAGCACCTGACATAAAAGCCAGGTCTTTAATGATATTTTGTTAGAGACATTTGTAGGATTTGTGTGGGAGTACGGAATGATGAAAGATTGAGTCAAAGTTCGTTGGCATCTCATGTAGTAGCTGTTTACATATAAACTTGAAACCAAATGTAGCAAACAGAGTGAAACTATCCAAGGCCTAAAATGTCAACTGGCAGAGCAGAATACTGCAAATATCAGATCAGAGTGCACAGAACCATTTGGTTGCTGTTAGCACTGAAATGAGCTGTTTGCCAGACATTTGAAAGCTTGCCATAAAGCCTTTCTCAATGTCACTTGCTTAACCTCCTACAGCTCATTTCACATTGAGAAACAAGTTTGAAAGCTGCCTCTGCTTATAATTGGGAAGGGAAAGGGAGCAGGAAAAAGAGCAAGAGTGACTGTATTTGTGGGCTTGGGGTGGATGCTGGTGGGCTTTCGTTGTGCTTTGTCAAACCCTAATAAACAGCCAGATAATACTCCTATTAAAATCAACTGCAAAATTCCCCTTGATTTTTGTTTCATTGGTGGTAAGATGAAGCCTAAAGTATAATAATATACCACAAAGACTATGCTGGGGAAAGCCACTCCATTTCCCTGTAGTTTCCTTTGAATACACCAGTAAAAATATATGCTATGTCTCCAGACTCAATCTGTCAGTAGCTCTTCGGTATTAAAACTGTACATGGATCATAATGGACAGAATTTCCCCAACCATGGGATGCTGTTCTGGGAAGGAAAGCTGCTGGGAAGTGATGGGGTCCACCTCATTAAGAAGAGGAAGGCTATTGTGCACCAGCTCGCCAACATGGGGAGGGAGGTGGGCTTTAAATTAGGTTTGAAAGGGGCAGAAGACAAAAGCTCATAGGCAGGTATAAAAAAGCTCATTTTAACAGGGGGGGGGCTAGATATTGAGGGGTTGGGGAGAACAGAAAACTACAAATAGGTCAGAGGAGAAGCAAGAGGGGAATCATTGGCGGCACCTTAAATCTCTATATAGAAATGCAAAAAGTAGGGGAAGAAACAGGAAGAACTGTCAGTATTAGTACATAGGATACATTATGACTTAATCGGCATCACAGAGACTGGAGGTGGGGGGGCGTCTAGCTCAGGAGTGGAAATTGGTATAGAGGTTATAGTTTATTTAGGAAGCACAGGCATGGAAAAAGGGAGGAGGTATTGCGTTATACGTGAGGAATACATACAGTCATGCTGAGGTCCAGAAGGAAGTGAGAGGCAGACACAGTTGAAAATCTGTGGGTAAAGATAGAAGGGAATAAAGCTGGGGTGATCTAGCAATGGGGGTCTAATATAGACCAAATCAGGAAGCGATAGTGACTGAGACAGCATTTCTAAAATATATTGCAGAAATATCCAAAACACAAGCCCTGGTGGGCAATGATTGTGAACCTAAATGCTGAAGGCAGTTTGAGTGAAAATGATCACAGAATGATTCTAAGGCAGTGTTTCTCAAAGTGGTCTGTGGACCCACACTGAGAAAGCTGGTACCGGACAGCTCCAGTCTGTTTACTTACCAGCTCCGCAGCCATGGAGCCTTGTGGCTCCCATTGGCTGGGGTTTGCCGTTTGCAGCCAAGAGGAGCCTCAGGAAACCGGAGTGATCCAGTAGCAACTTTCTCAGAGTGGGTCTGCGGACCACTTTGAGAAACACTGTTTTAAGGCAAGAAAGGAGCAAGGAGGAGAATAAGGACAATAGGCTTTAACAAACTCAGAGAACTAACAGGTTCAAACAGAGAAAGGAATTCAGGAGAGCTGGCAGTTTCTCAAGGACACAATATAAAAGCACAACTGCAAACTATTCTGCTGCAAAGAAAAGACGGGAACCATAGTAAGAGACTGATGTGACTCCATCATCTATGTTTGAATACTTACCACAATTAATATTAACAACAATGGGGAAAGAACACAAGCCAAAAATAGGGAAAAACAGGTGAACAAATATTAAATTAACCTCGATGTATTCAAAGTAGCAGAACTTGATGAAAGTCACCCTATGGTACTTAAGGAACTATCTGAAAGATGCTGGGAACCATTGGTAATAATATTTGAGAATTCATTGATAGCCCAGAAGTCTAGATAATGGCAAAATTTAGTACCTAACTTTAAAGGGGGAACAAAAAGGAGCCAGGGACCTTTAGATCAGTAGGCCTAACTTTGAAACCTGGACAGTTACTGAAACAAATTATTTTAAAAAATCAGTTTGTGAGACCATATATGATAATAGGATTATAAAGAATAACCAGCATTTTTTATGAAGGATAAATCATGTCCAACCAACCAAGTTTCCTTCTGTGACAGGAGTTTTGGCCTAATGGATAAAGATGGCTTAGCAAACATCATATATCTTTATTTTAGTAAGGTTTTTGACAAAGTCCAGAATGACATTTTCATAAGCAAACTAAGGAAATGTGGTCTAGAATAAATTACTAATAAAGTGGATTGTTATCAATAGCTTGTTCTCAAACTGGGAGAGTGTATCTAGTGAGGGTCCCTCAGGGGATGTCTACACTGCAATTAAATGTCCATGGCTAACTTGGGCTCAAAGGTCTCGAGCTGTTTAAATGTGCTGGATTCTGAAAACTAAAACACTTCAAAACTTAAATTTTTTTGTATGAAGTCTTCTCCCAAATGTTTCCAGGAAATGGCTAATTCAACAAAACAAAAGCTATTTTCCCTGGGAAAAAACCTTGGAAAATGTTCAGTCTGCTTATTAGTGGATCTCCTCCCCGCCCAACTTCATAAGATACAGTTCGTGACATGGGATGCATGCTGAAAAAGCTGCTGTTGTAATAGCAGTAGTATACTGTAACCATTCTGAAGACTGTTAACAGGAGATGATTAACTCTTCAGTATTACAGGATCTGATTCTCCTCATGACAGCTAAACAGATTCATATTCATAGACCTTATTTTATTTACAACAGTTCTACCCCAGAACTTCTTCATCAACCTCCAGGGAATTACTCCTTATTTAAGTGGTATAAGTGAGATCAGAACTAGATCGTTATTACAAGCAAACATGGCTATACACTGAATTTTATGTGGGTTAGATACATAATTGCTCTTAGCATGGAGATTCCAGCTCTGTATCCTTTAAGTTTTGTTGTTGTTTGTTTTTGTGTGACTCTATGTAGCTCAGACTTTCTTAAATAAAGATGGGATTATTCTTTTTCAGCAACTTTCCATATATGATGCACTTGTCTGATATTCTTGTGATCTGTGATACAAACACTACTCCTGAGTATGTGTTATTGTAATGCGTGGAAACATTTAATCTTTGATGTGGGTTTTTTGTGTAACCCCTCTGCTGGGTAGGGCCGGCAGCAACCAGGGCTGGGTTCAATATCTAGGGGTCCATCTCACACAGAACCAGCTCGAGCCCCCACCCAGTAGCCTGGGAAATTCACACCCCTGGGTGTCTCTGAGAGGCAATGCTTCCCCACTCGCAAGCACAGAGTCTGAGTGTAGAAAGAAACTTTTAATGAAAGATAGAGAGAGAAGTCACATGGCATTAACTTGGGAAAATACCATGAACAGAGTTCATAACTCCCCACGAGTAACTGTCCCAGCTCAAATGGATTGAGCAATGTCCTTGGCCTCTCAGGTTCACTAGTCCAACAAGGTAAGGGTTCCATCCACTTACCCAAACTTTCCCCATACCCCACTTCAAACACCCCACTTACAGCTCTGTCCAGTCAGTGCAGACCCAGACACATAACCCTGATGACTTCCTTCATAGAGCCTGATGTGATGCCACCTGTGTGCTGCCCCCGCTGCCCGCCAGTAATTCCCACCAGCCATTCTTCTGGCCGCCTGCTGCCACTCCTACCGGCTGCCCGCCGGTCGTTCCCGCCAGCTGCTCTGCTGGCCGCCTGCTGCCGCTCCTACCGGCCACCCACTAGATGATCCTGCCAGCCACTCCACTGGCTGCCTGCCGCTGCTCCTACCAGCCACCCGATCCCACCAGCCGCTCCTCTGGCTGCAATGGGTCTGGCTCCAGGCCAAACCAGTGACTTCAGCTCTTAGTGATTTCGACTCTTTAGCCACCACCTAGGCTGGAAAAAGATTCCAGCTTCCACTGGACTAGCAAAAAGACTCCTCAGAGTCTGCTTTAGGTCTAGCCTTAAAACAAGGGGGAAAGAGGCAGGTTGAGCCAGTCTTACAGCTCACACCTGGCAGGCATGAAGCAGGCTGACTCAAGCCCTTCTCCCCCCAACTCCATTCACTCAACTCTGAAAGGGGGGAGGCTTGTTCCTCTGAGACCTTTTACAATGATGGTGTCTCTCCTGCAAGCACTAGGGTGTCATATTTTACAGTTCCTACATTTAGGGGTAACATGATTTGTGACCCCCACAACAGCCCCAAATTAATTACAATACATCACATTCCATTCCAACACTGATCCTCCATCAGCCCTGGCTGAGTTGATTTACATAACCACACCTCAGATTCCTTCCTCCTCCTGGCATGAGCTGTATTGACATATCAACAGTTAACAGTTAATTATCTTGCAGAGCTAAACAATTTGAGTGAGAACACCCACCCCCATGCAGCTCACTCCTTTTAGCTGGCTGATAGCAAGCAGTAGTTTAGTTCCTGCTTATATCCATTAATCTTGAGACCTCTGCTATGGCAAGTTTCTGTAACCTTAGTTTTACTTACACATGGCTTCTCTGGGGATTTGTGTTGCCTGATCTCTCTGGAATGTGTCTTACCAGCATACCTTGGCTTTTAAACAAAAATGGGTGATGTTTCATGACAGGTAATAAAATTGCACCCTCTATCTTCAAAATGTTTAGAGTGCTGTTCCATTCTGAAAAAATGCCTGTAAAAATATAATGGGCTTTCCTCTCTTTTTGTTGTTGTCAGCTTAGTGGTGCTATCCATACCATTCTGTTCATTTTACAGGTAAAAGATGGCTTTCCGAGCTGCCAGTGCGTCAAGCTCAATATGCCACAGGCCCTTTGTGGGTCCTCTGTATGCAGAGCCACAGAAGATCACTGCAGGACGTAGTTCAGGGATGGCACAGAGTCAGAGAGCAAAGCAGAAGGTTCTGGAACTGGTGCTGAGGCACAAGGCCTCCTCACTGCTAGCCTGAGGCTCCACTGGACCCCCTGAACTTTCTAGGGCTGAACCCTCTTCTCATTCCAAGAGGGACAAGATACTGCCCTCCACAAAACAGTGTGAGGTAAAATGCATGAGGCTTCCCTCAGAATTTTGTTCCCTTCCCTTATGGTCTTAGTTTTGGACAGGAAGGAGAAATCGAGCCTTATAGTCTTTACGTGACCATTGTAGCAGATGGGCTATATCAAAGATTCCCCTTTTTAAAGCACTTTAATCCTGATCCTATACATAGTTTAATGTGTGTGTGGTGGAGGGTTGGGTTTTTTTTTTTTTGCCAGTATCTTAAGACACAACCTCACCCCATAATAACTAAATAAAATCTATAAATAAAATAAACAATATGACTGAGTATAGTGAAATAGTTTGAAAAGCATGAAGTCAAATAAAGGATTCATAAATATAACGAGATTTCAGACATTTTGTAATACAGAAAATATTCAATGGACTATCAAGGTTTTCGGTGCTATTCATTCACTATTTCCAGTCTAAACAACTTGGAGCTTCCACTTCATGCATCTGATGAAGGGAGCGGCAGCCCACAAAAGCTGATGCCCTAAAAAAATTTGTTAGCCTTTAAGGTGCCACAAGACTACTTTTTGCTCTTGCTGAAACAGACTAATACAGCTACCCCTCAGAAAACAATTTCCAGTATGATACTTGCTCCAAAATCAGTTGCTAAAGAAAACATAATAAAACTCACTACTGTTCAGAGTGGGAGCAGAATACACTTGGGTGCTGATGATCAGGTCCCACAAATCCCTCCAGAACAAAAATATAACCTCCTAGTAATGGCTATGAACACTAATGGGATGGCAAAAGGGTCATTTTTTCAGCCTGTTGTTGAACTAAGGGTACGTCTTCACTGCAAAGTTAATTCCAGGTATCTGCACTGGCATTATTTCTCTTGAGTTAGCCTACCTCGAGAGCATACACAATACAAAATAACTCTTGTGTAGCTGTATCCACACTGATGCTGCACTCACTCATGGAGGGTGCTAAGACATTTGGGGGTATGGTGCAGAGTTCTTTATGCTGCAGTAAACTAACCCAGTGTTTCTTAACCAGTGGTACGAGTACCCTTAGAGGTACTTGAGAGAAGTCTGGGGGGTATGTCAACACAACTGGAATTTGGAGAAAACTGAATTTTTGTTTCAAGTTTTACAGTGTTTTATTATTTTTGTACTTTTTACACCCAAAAATTTCATCGCCTGCCCAGCAACGATTAAGTTGTTTAAACAAATGTGTTGCAATGGTAGAAAAACATTTTGTGTCTGCAAGCTGTAGGTACTGGGGGTACGTCCATTTTTTTTAAAAAAAAGGGGTACTTTATAAAAAAAGGTTGAGAAACACTGAACTAAACCACTCTGAATTATTTCCAAGTGAATTGCGGAAGAACTTTTCTATCCTTTCTGGACACATGAGGGGAATTGTGGGAAGACTGGAGGATTAGTGGCACTTGAAAACTAGTCTATGTCCACACTACAGTGGTCATGTTAACAGCTGATGAGCTGTACTAACCTGAATATTAGCTTAGAGCTCTTGATGGGCCAGTCAACATGAGTTAAAATCACTAGCATGCTCAAGTGAAGGGCTTTTAAAATATTTTTTGTATTATTTGCAAGTACTGTGACAGGAAATAAAGGGCTGTATTCATGAGGAATTATCTGGTCCTGGTTATGAGTTATAACTTTGTAGCAAATACAAGCCCTGAGCATTTATTGCTGATCTACTCTCATTCTAATCACTTGTTAATGGTTGTATTGAAATTCCCCTTCATAATCAGAATTGGGAGAATGGGGAGAACAAAAAAATAACCAACATAAGCCACCTCCCAGTCTGTCCCCAAAAAATAAAATTGAAAATAAGAAGTCCAAGAAAATAAGAAGTTCAAAACAACCGTTTATTTTATGGTAATTGGCTAATGTGATACAGAACTTGGCATGCTGAAGCAGCAACTGGAATGAAGATACTATCATAAAATCAAATAAATCTTGACTTTATTAAAACCCGTATAATAGGATCAATGTTTTCTTGGCCAAAATGTAAATTATGTAATAAAGTGTGTCTTATCCTTCAGGGTTGTTTCCACACTCCATTAACAGGTTATAGCAGGTATTAAGTATGCATACTACTTTGTATATCTGGGATTAAGGAACAGAACGTCCTTCTAAAGATTATATGTACATATGTGTGGTATGATCTTGCTTAAACAATTCACACCATTAGCTAACCAAACTTAGCAAAAGATAAAGGAAGAGATGCCATGAGTTACAAACAAAGACATCTTTCCTTTTAAACAATGGCTGCTTCCGCTTACCTAATAATACTTAGCATTTCAGTAAAACAGTTAGCAAAATTAAGCAATATTCTTTTATCTTTCCAGGAAAAAAGGGAAATCAATACAATGTAAAACATTGCTTCTCCTGGGCATTTTGCCACTGATTTTACATACTTCAATGGGAACAGAATTTGGCTCTGGGCTAAAATTTGCTAAAGCATGTAAGTGACTTAGGAACCTATATTCTATTGACTTTCAATACTACTTAGATTCCTAAATCATTTAGGCACCATTGAAAATTTTATCCTAAGCCTTTGGACCCTTATGTAATCCCTTTAACCATATATGATCCACCTACCTTTGGTTTCAAGTGATGTGATATTTCTGTTAGGACAAATTTATTCTTTAAATCAGGGGTTCTCAAACTTTGTGATACCGTGACCCGCCTCTAAGTTGCTTGCAACCCCCCTCTAAGTTGCTGCAACCCCCTTCTAAGTTGCTCGTGACCTCCTGGGGGATCAGGACCCACAGTCTGAGAAACGCGGCTTTAAATACATGATAAATATGAATAATCACTGCTACTTTAAAAAACATATTCTTATGCGAACAATAAAAATGGTAAGCTTTGCATTTTCCAAGTTTCATGTACTGAATTCAGTCCTTTGCTAGGCAAGACGGGTATGCTCTAGGGGTAGAGTGTATTATCCTGAGGGGAGGAAGTGTCTTGTGTTCCTCCCATAGTGGAGAAACAGCATCACAGGTTATAGGGGGAGCTACATCCATGGTTGAAAAGCAGGGCTGGCATTGCACACTTCTGGACCAATGGAAAAAGAACAAAAGGGAAAGAGGAAAATATCCTAGATCAGTGGTTCTCAGCTGGGGTATACGTACCCCTGGGTTATGCACACAGGTAGCTTGTGAACCTCCACTGCCCAGGTCTTCCAGGGGACACATCAACTCATTTAAATATTTGCCTACTTTTACCACAGACTACATAAAAAGCACTAGTAAAGATTATACAAACTAAAATTTCATTCAGATAATGATTTGCTTATACCGCTCTACATATACAATACATTGAAATGTAAGTGAAATATTTATATTCCAATTGATTTATTGTTAATTATATGATTAAAATGGGCAAGTAAGCAACTTTTGGGTAATAGTGCACTGGGATACATCTCTAATTTTATGTCTGGTTTTGTAAGCAGGTATCTTTTAAGTGAGGTGAAATTTGGAGGATACACAAGATAAATCCGACCCCTGGAAGGGGTACAGTATTCCGGAAAGGTTGACAACCACTCTCCTAGATGACTTCCTGAATAGAAAACCTCATACTATGTTGGCATTTCCACCAAAGTGCCTGTGTAACTTGGTTTTGCGCTGAACACTAATATTGAGATGCTGGATGTTTGTCACTCATCTGCATATGGGTTTCCTGTTGAATGTGACAGCTCATTGCAAATATACTAGGAGGCATCATTGCTGTTCCTGTAGTTTGGGAACTATCTTCTATGCTGCTCCCACACAATGAGATCAACACTGCTTCCTCTAATTGACATCATGCTCTCTGCTCTGCATGTTCTTCAGGCAGGGCGAACATACCCCACCCCCATGCCCTAGGGACTCCCATGGGTAGGAGGAGGTAGCAGAGAGTCAGTGGGTTAGGGCTATGTGTGGGTGGGACTGGAGTACATATGTCACAGACATCGCGTTGGCAACACTGGAAATATCGGCTTGGACCATTCTCTTCTCCCATCAGGTGCTGCTGGTGCTACTCTATCTACTTGTGGGAAGATTTGAAATCCCCAAAACTGTCTGTGCATAGAGTTCTGCCTGCTACTTCCTCTGCAATCTGTCTGCTGTCTGTCTCTCTGTCTTGATGCAAACTTGATGCAAACTCCTTTCACCAGCTAGTGAAGAGCCAGGCAGAAATAGAGCTCTAAGGAAAATGAGCTCTCCCAACCCCTGCGAGGGAGTGGAGGGGAGAATTCTCTTGTCAGAGGAAATGATGCTGTTCTTGCTGTATCTTTAACCTTGGCTATATACTCAGTTCTTTACATGAATAATGATGGACAGCACAGTCTATTGGCTTCACCTGGATGGATCTAGTGTCTATTTTTTTTCTGATGTCTGACCATCTTGAAGAACTTTCTCACAAAACATACTGAACAGTGTGTAGACTTGCTGTATAGACACACATTACATTATTCCGAAATAACACTGCTGTGTAGATGTACCCTTACAGTCAATAGGGTCAGAATTTCATCCCCAGTGACACATGCTGGATCTGGCCTGAGGAAGTTTTTCCAGAGTTTGACCAGTTAGTAACATACTATAAGAAACAAAGGTGATTTCTGAGGGGAATCAATGTCCACTAGCAATTTGAACAAGACCACCAAAGCCTGTTATTGTGTACCCTTTGGGGCAGAAAGACAAAAACTATGCACAGATTTAGTATAAAACCAAACTGTGTAAATGAATTCATAAGGTGTGTGAAAAAAGTGATTGCAGCAACCTGCCTGGGGGCAGGGCGAGAAACACAACTGAACAGATTAAAAACCAACGTGGGGCCATTTCTGTGTTATAAATTGATATGGTAGCATAGTGAATGGGAAGCTTTTTGTTTTGTGGTGAGAATTCTGAGGCAGGTGAATTGCTATACTTTACAGCATTTTAGCAATGGGATCACCATTACGGGTGTTTAATTTAACAGGAGGCTCTGAATCCAGTCTCTTTATCTTCATAATATTTTCTATACATTTATTTAGGAGCCAGGACACTTTAATGACAAGGTTTTCTTTATTATTTTCTGAAGTAACACAATATATCCTATAAAACACTTTATATATAAAATGATAGACATACATAGTCTCTGAAAAAACAACAAATTGTCTGGTAGCACTTTATAGACTAACGAAACATGTAGATGGTATCATGAGCTTTCGTGGGCACAGCCTGTGACAGCTTCTAAAATCCTTACGTATCAGTTATCATAAGCATGAATCAACAAGGGGACCGAGTGCTCCATCTTGCATGAAAACTTAAGAGTAGCTAAAAGGTAGGACATTTCTGTGATGTTTTTCTCAGTCATCACTTTTAAATTGTTCTTTTGTAGAGGGGGACAAAGTTTGTTCTTGTCCTATGGATCCAGCCATGGGACTGGCCCCCAAACTCTGTGGATCCCAGGGCCAGGCCATTTATGTGAAGCCCAGTGTCTCTGCACCTAGCTCTGCCATTCCCTGCAAGCTTGTCCCCTTCACTTACAGGTTAGCTCCTAGAGGAATAGGCAGTCAGGGCTTCTTCAGCTGTCATCAACCATGGGTACCCCTTGAAAAGGGGATCCCCATCATTAAGATTCTTGAAAAGGAATCTTGAGGAATATTCACAGGAGTATTGGTGGAATGGTGCCCATTCTGCTTACTTAACCCTAGCCATTTCCCACCATTTACAGCCCCACAGAGGAATTTCTGTGAAATGTGGGGCCAGGCGGAGATGCTGGCACACTGGCAGCTGACCACCCTTCACCTCTTCCTGGGAGAAGTGTGAGTAATACTAGAGGATGCCTGCCTTGTATAGAGTCTTGAGTCGTGATAAGATGCCACACACATTTCACTGTCTTGAGTAAAAGTGCACTAGTGTTGTGCATGCTCGTGTTCCATACATTTTAGAACATTGACCTTTTCTAATATTATTGCTTTCTTTTTCTCTCTGTAGTACTGCTCCCTAGATCAGCCCTTTTTGGCTTTAAGAAAATTTAAAAATTCTAACTGCTGTTGCTTTGTGTGGCATGCTGTCATACTTGCTTTCAGTAACGTTCAGTAATTCAATGCATTTCAGCTCTCTGCTTGAGGTGTTGAGATCTGGGAACATACTACTGATCAGTGTGCTGTAATTTTCCCTCTCTCACTGTCTCTTTCTCACACACACCTACAGGGTTGGGCTAGGTGTCTTATTTCCAATTATACCTTTTAATTTTCCATAATAATCGGAAGTGTCTAATTATTATGTAGAATTTTTTTATTTTCCACATCTTTCAGTGTGCACAGTACTCAATAATCTATTGTGTGTGTCCTACTACCTAAAATCATAGATCAAGGCTATTATAAAACTACAATAAATAATTTACTGATTTCCTTTCATCTTCAGAGTACATTTCTTACAACATGTTTTGAGATGTAATATATCTTTGGGGAAATTTATTTAGTGAAGTTTTCTAATTTGATTGGATTAAGGAAATGAAGCCTGCCCATTTCAGAAGCATGCAGGCATTTTAATTCACTAGGGAGATGTTTAGATCTCTGTGTAGGTGTGTTAATAAGTATTTCCTCTTCACTATCTAAGAATTTCTTAATTTAAGGGGATTAATCTTTCTAGCCCTTTTCTCCTGGTTTTAATTGTGCTGCACATAATTTAATTATACAGTTTTAATGATTTTCTATTTAAAAAGAAACTACACATATCAAGAAGATTATTTGATAAATACTCTGAGCCAATCTCTTCATTGGTTTACCTTGCAGTAACCTTATTGTTTTATTGGGATTGCACTGGGTGATACATTTTATGTCTCTGGCTATGTCTTCACTTCCAGTTCTTCTGGCAGAAAATATGCTAATGAGGGACTCATTAGCATAAGTTGCTATCTCATTAGCATATTTTCTGCTGTTTCTTTTTGTGCAAGGGTTTTTTGCACAAAAAAAAGCAGTGTGGACCTTTTTTTGTGCAAAAACCCCTTGTGCAAAAAAACCTGGCAGAAAATATGCTAATGAGATCACGACTTATGCTAATGAGTCCCTCATTAGCATATTTTTTGCCAGAAGAATTGGCAGTGAAGACAAAGCCTCTGAGTAAAACCACAGTGCTCTGGAATCCATGTCAAGCTAAACTTCAATGCGAGTTGTATGTGCAAATCTGAAAACATACTGGCTACGTCTACATTGGCAAAATTTTGCACAAATACTTTTAACGCAAGAGTTTTTGCGTTAAAGTATTTGTGCAAGAGAGCATCTACACTGCATGTGCTTTTGCGCAAAAGCATCCGTGCCAGTGTAGACGCTGTCTTGCGCAAGAAAGCTCCGATGGCCATTTTAGCCATCGGGCTTTCTTGCGCAAGAAATTCATGTTGCCTGTCTACACTGGCCTCTTGCGCAAGAACAGTTGCGCAAGAGGGCTTATTCCTGAGCGGGAGCATCATAGTTCTTGCGCAAGAAGCACTGATTTCACACATTAGAACATCAGTGTTCTTGCGCAAGAACTCCCCGCCAGTGTAGACAGGCAGCATGTTTTTGCGCAAAAGCGAGTGCTTTTGCGCAAAATCATGCCAATGTAGACACAGCCACTGTGATTCGTCCTGTGGTAATTTAACATAAGAACATAAGAATGGCCTTACTGTGTCAGACCAAAGGTCTGTCTAGTCCTGTATCCTGTCTTCCAACAGTGGCTAATACCAGATATTTCAGAGGGAATGAACATAATAAGTAATCATCAAGTGATGCATCCCCTGCGCCCATTACCAGATTCTAGCAAACAGAGACTAGGGACATATCAGTACATGTTTTTTCATCCTGACATTGATGGACATGCCCCCCATGAACTTATATATTTCCTTTTTGAATCTTGTTATAGTCTTGGCCTTTACAACATCTTCTGGCAAAGAGTTTCACAGGTTAACTGTGGATTGTATGAAGAAATACTCCCCTTTGTTTGAAACCTGTTGCTTATTAACTTAATTTGGTGACTGCCTAGTTCTTGTGTTATGAAAGACAGTAAATAACACTTCCTGATTTATTTTCTCTGTGCCGGTCATGATTTTATAGACCTCTATCATATCAATCCTAGTCATCTCCAAGAGAGGACCTTGCCTCTCATTACATGACAACTTACTTTACTTAAGAGCCTTTGGTGAGGGACTTTGTCAAAAGCTTTCTGGAAATCTAAGTACACTATATCCACTGGATCCCCCTTGTCCACATGTTTGTTTCCCCCCTCAAACAACTCTATTAGATTACAGAAACCATGTTAGCTTTTCCCCAACAAATTATGTTCATCTATGCATCTGACAATTTTATTGTTTACCATAGTTTCAACTAATTTGCCTGGTACTGACATTATACTCACTGGTTTGTAGTTGCCAGGATCACCTCTAGAACCCTTTTTAAATATTGGCATCACATTAGCTACCTTCTAGTCATTAGGTACAGAAGCCGATTTAAAGGATAGGTTACAAATCATGGTTAATAGTTCCACAATTTCACATTTGAGTTCTTTCAGAACTCTTGGGTGAATGCCATCTGGTCCCGGTGAGTTGTTACTGTTAAATTTATCAATTTGTTCCAAAACCTCCTTTAATGACATCTCAATCTGGGACAATTCCTCCGATTCGTCACCTAAAAAGAATGGCTCTGGTTTTAAGTGTTCTTTACATTTAAATTGAGCCTCCATTTTGGTATCTTTAAAAAGTTTCCATGCAGCTTATAGGGATTTCTCTTGGTACTGTATCATTTAATTTGTGTTTAACTAACTTACTCATTTTTGTATAGTTCCCATTTCTGAAATTAAATGCTACCACGGTGGGCTGCTTTGGTGTTTTTTCTTCTTTATAAAAAATGCACAGGCATCTGTATGAATTTTTACATTTTCACTCAATATTATAAAAGTAATGAAAGGGTCATATCAAACCAACCATAGTCCTGAAAACTCTTTGATTTCAGTGAGGGAATTCTGTTTTAAAAATGAGGCACAGTCTGGCCACAAAATAATACTCTGTACTTAGATTCTTCATTGCAGGATCTCAACACCCTTTGAAGTGCTGTGATAATTCCTGTGAACAAAAATAGCTATGTGATCTGAAAAAGAGGAAAACAAATCAATTCACCATTATAATGGGTGGTTAGACAGCTAAAGAAAGCAACAAGGTTAATAAGTATTGCCAAATTTAAACATTCAAAAATTACAAGTCAGGCCTCTAAAAATATGAGATTAATTTAAATCATGAGTTCTGGGGGGTTGGAGAGGTGAGTGCCTTTTGTGGTTTTTTTAAATTTGGCTTTTGAGCCTGTAGGATGCACTCACAAAGAGAAGTTTGAGAAGGCAAAGTAACAATGAAGGCTTAAGTGATGGGGTGGGATACCCTTCAGGGCAGTAGAGCCTAGTGTTCAGTCCATTCTGTCACCTGGCATGGCCCTTTAAGGATTTTGAAAGGCCCTATAAAGGACCTAAGGAG
Source organism: Rafetus swinhoei (assembly GCA_019425775.1). Lineage (NCBI taxonomy): Eukaryota > Metazoa > Chordata > Testudines > Trionychidae > Rafetus > Rafetus swinhoei. The sequence goes on from CM033437.1 coordinate 162,744,943, forward strand.
AGTTTGGGATAGAGATGAAGTGGTTCCAGGATTAAGTAGCGGTTGGAAGAAAGCTAGGCACTGCTTTTTTTAAAGATTAGGACCAGGAGCTGGCAGAGAGGGCAGGGAAAGGATCCTCTCTTCCCCAGCTGATCAGGGGATGAACAGGGAGAAAATAACCAGCAATAAATGTTGCCTCCTTCCTCACAGCAAGTGCAGACACTGACAGGAGAATGCTGGCCAGCTGAGCCCTCCAGCACTGGAAGGCTAACTCCAGCTCCAGAGAGAGGGCTGAGTACAATACCTTGCTGGAGGGTTGTTCTAAAGGAGACAGGCAGAGGGAATGTTTGCAACACTGTCCAGCTGCTGCAGAGAGGGGCTAGCAGTGCTCTTCCGGAAAGCATCATCATAGCTGGCTAAGGAGAAGCTGTGAGGAGCCACAGATAGTGCCACGATTTATCGGTATGCCTGCTCATGGGCAACATGGAGGTGGTGGGGGCTGGGCCTTTGGAAGGGGTGGGGCCTTGAGCAGAAGGGATGGGGCTAACTAGACTCTCCTAGTCAGCCCTTCATGGCTGCAGTAGTGGCAGCCAGAAGCCCTGGGGCTCCAGTGACCATCTGAAGGGCCTGCGGCTCCTGGCCACTGTTTCTGATGCAAGGATGGTGGTAGCAGCAGCTGGGAGCCCTGGGCCCTTTGAAATCACTGGGCCCTGGGGCAGCTGCCTCTTTTGTGCTCCCCATCAGTGGCCCTGCTCTTTGGGACACCAGGAGAGGGGAGCAAAAGGCGCAGCAATGTTAAAGCACTGCCATGGCAGCGCTTTAGCCTCAGCTGGGTACTCGCTGCTCCCAGCAGTCACTTCTTGCCAGTGTGCTGTACTGGTCTGTACTGGCCCAGTTTCACCTCTGCTGTGGACCCAACCATGCTCTGTGCCATTATGCAGGGAACCTCAAATATGCAGAGGCTGCTTGGGCTGTGTGTCAGCATTCCAAATGGAAATAATTCTGCTCGGGACTTCACCTGCTGCACCAACAGACCAGTTTCTCCTGCAGCAGGAGGGTCTGCAGCAGCAGTGGACCCTGGAGAGGGTGAGAAACATGCTGAGTGACTGATAATAGAGCCCCAATTCTAGGAGCAGCTTCACCACGTGCAGGGCCATCTCTGGGCCCAGGAAACCAGTGCAGATTGGTGGGAAAGGGTGTTCTACAGACCTGGCATGGCCATCAGTGGTGAGAGAATTTCAGGATGTGGAAAGAAACATTGGAGATATGCTGGCCCTGGAGCAACAGTGGCAACATATCAGCAGGTAGCAGCACAGACCCCTGGAGAAGCAAGTAGCAATTGCTATTTGGAATTGGTTATCCCTAAATGCTACTGATTCACCATGAGCCCATGTCATGGGGAAAGATAACTCAGATTAGTTGGCTTTGCACACATGGATTTCCCAGTTTATATTAGCCCAAATGGTAAAGCAAATGTGAACAGAATCCTTTTTGAAGTCAGAAGTTCAGATTTGACTCTTGTCTATATAGTTCTTTTACCATATTCTGAGAATTGGTCTCAGATCCCTGGCTCCAGACCAGGCTCAAATGTCTACATTGTTACTTTTAGCCATGCAGCTGAGCCCCATAAGCCTGAGTCAGCTGATTCAGGATCAGAAACTTGGTGCTGCAGTTTTTTAAAGCAGTGTAGACATATCCTAAGTGACTATCATTTGCCCCGCCTTTATTCTCTTCTCCTCCCCGACAGGATGGTCTGCAGTGTTGTGTAGTGTGGTGTAGTGTTTTTGGTTTGGAATGTATTGTAAAACTGTATTTGTATGTGCCACTCCGTGTTTACGTCACAGAAGGAAAGGTCAAAGAAATGCACGGTCCCTGGTAGCAGAAGGTGATGAGGTCTGTGATGATCCATAGTTCTTGAGGGGAGTTTATTCCACAGTCACTGTCTGATCCCCCTTCCCCCCCAAGAATGCTGTTTCCTGAGGGAGATAACTTATCCCCACTCCCACCCATTATTTGCTTTTACACACATTTCTTGGTTCAATGCAGGACCAGAAACAGAAATGCAGAAATATAAAGAAAAGTCACTTGTGGTATTTCTGATGTGGCCAGGAGTTTTGGAATTTCCATATGGAAACTTCTGAGATTTCTAGCCTTGTACTGAAGACCCAAGAAGTGCAGACTATTTTGGTAAGTGTCAGATAAGCATCTCAACTTGTGGATGTTTATCTGAACTAAACATGAACTCTGAGCCTTTTTAGGTTTGCCCATCAGTACCAAATTATTACTAGAACTTTTGTTAAAATTTTAGAGGTAGCTAAAGAATGAATACAATTGAGAAACAAAGAACCCCCACAAAAGCCTTGTAATTAACTCTTTGAGGCTGGTTCAGTGTTGTGATTGTGTACCTGGAAATACGTTTTAATAAAATGATAACATAATATTTCTTCTGTACTGTAGATCAGGAAAATGTTGTTTATTATTTGTGTTGCTGTAATGCCTAGGAGCCCTAGACATGGGCCCAAACTCCGTGGTGCCAGGTCCTGTAAAAACACAGAACAAAAAAACAATCTCTACCCCTAAGGCAGGGGTGGGGAACCTCAGGCCCAGGGGCCAGATGCGGCTCCCCAGCTTGCCTGGATTTGGACCTCAAGGCTCTTCATTGAGGAACCTGCGCTGGTGCTCCAGCCCACCATCACAAAATTGACTAGCTTGGGCCTTCCTAGGCTTTGGTGTGCAAGGGGAATGTGGGGAGTATCAGGGGCTTCTTGCTGTACTTTTTGCTTGTGTGCGGCCCCTGACTGATCTTTCTGTGGGCCAGCAGCCCCCGACCCAAAAAAAGGTTCCCCACCCCTGTCCTAGGGCAAGGATGGGCAATAAAATGGCAGCAGTTCACCAGGGTTAGCCCCTGGTGGGCCGCCACTGCTGTATTTACCTGCACCTCTGCAGATACAGGCAATTGCAGCTCTCTTAGCCGTGGACTGCCATTCCCAGCCAATGGGAGCTGCAGGGCGCAGTGTGGACTGGGACAGCCAGTCTAAAGTCACAATCCAACCCAATATTTCTGAAGCTGCAGGTTCATCATTATTTTAACATTTTATATTGTGGTTGAGCCTCAACAAGGTTGTCGTCTTTTTTTGTTCCGAGCACAGTATAAACATATAGAAAATGTCAGTCTCTGACCCAACGAGATCAATGTCTATATGACAGTACATAAGATGTGGATGAAAGAAACAAGGGGGTACAGGATGCTGGGTTACAGAAAGAATAGGATGTGAATCAGCCAGCAGCAATCTAATATTATTAAAATAGTTACAAGTGTGACTTTCACCACTACTAAAACTGATTGTCCTGGGGATCCCTTTGAAAAAAAATGAGAGTTGTGTCTAACTCGGTACATTATTTAATTAAACAAAACATTACTGATGATGCATGGCTTAGCTGCTATTTACTACCCTGATGGTGACGTTAAAGTTTAACACAATAACAGCTTGGTGCACAGAGAGAACAGTTTCCACCCACATGGATAAATATTGATCCCAGTGATAAAGAAGAACAAACACTCTGATGGCACCATATGAAAGAAAATGAACCTGATATGGTAGGTTTGTTTTTACTGTGTAGTAAAAAGAAAGTTAGTGTTTCAGCTAAGAACAGGGAAGGGCAAAGGATAGCTTATCAACACACGTGGTTTATGGGATAATAAATGCTCTGACTTCAAACTTAATAGACACACGTTGGCTGTGCGCAAAACCAAATAGATGTCTGGGGCAAAATCCTGGTCACACTGAAGTCAGTGGGAGTTGGGCACCTAAATATCTTTAAAAATCTGGCCCTAAGTACAGCTTAAATCCTTCTCCATTTAATAAAGCACTTAAGAATGTGCTTACAAGCTTTGTTAAGTCAGGTCCTTTGTTGTTTGAATTAACCCAAGCCTTTAACAAATTGAAAAACTGTTTATTGACTGTGTGAATTTTTTAGCCCCTATTTGACATGCCATGTTTCATTCATTTTGTTTGACTATTTCTATTCATAGAAGCCCTAATCCTGCAGCCTGCAACGGACAGTCCATCTATCCATGCAGACCCCCACTGCCTTCAGTGGGAGTCTGCCTGGATGCAAGTGTGTGCACCTGCTTGGATCAGGTTGCAAGGTCAGGGCCATTAGGCACATCTAAGCCCCCAGAAAGAGTCAAACTGCTATTTGCACCCCAGGGAAGAAGTGAATTTATATGCTTGGGTATATTTTGTTGCATCATAAGTTTCTGCATATGTCCCTTCTCCCCCTCCTCCCCAGCTCAGATTTCTTAATAGTAACTTTCTTGCAATTCTGAGAATTTACCAGGAGCTTTTCCAAACAATGAAGCTTAGGGCCAGACTTTCAAAAGCCTGGGATATGAGCATATAGAAAACATGAGCATAAACTTGTGCACACTTGCCTTTGATAAATCAATTAGATGAGCAACTTCGGTATGTTGATACTAATGCATATGCTCATATTAATTTTGCAATTTTTATATGACTCTACAACTTGCATAGTCAGTTCCACATGCAATACAAAAAATACAATTTTCAGAGGCCATTTTTAAACATTTGTCCCTTGCTTTCATAATGGATATATTAAAGTAACTGTGCAGAAGCCATATTTGTCTTCTGATGCTTTATATTACAATTTTCTCTATGAGGAATGACTACCTTTAGGGATTGATACAGTGGCATCCAGTGGAAGCATTTCCACTGAAAACCTGTAAAACAATTTTGCCCTTCCATGGTTTTAAGATTATAGAAAGGTTCAGATTCCATTCTTGAGAATTTGATTTATACCTTCAGCTCTAACAGCTGAAACACTTCACCACCGTCTTCTGTCTTCCTTTGAAATTAACATGAGGTATGTTCAAAATTTTAGTTATTGTTGTAGCAAGAATGTTGCTACTATACCTTGACCAATATACACTATATAATAATTTGGAAATAATTGGTTTAATTCAGCTATAGAAATGAAACATCTATATCCATGTTGGCTTTGGAGTATGAACACATTTTTGGTTGCAAACAGATTTTGTTAGCTGTTTGTAACCTCTGATACATGGTAATTAGAGGCAATTTTTAAAAGTGCATGGTATATGGAGCGATGCCATTTGTACCAGCTAAGGGACAATGCTGCTTCTCCTTACACAGACAAAACTGAGACTAAAAGATTACTCCAGTTAACAATGTTATTGAGACACTGTCAAGGCCAATTGGTGGCAAACATACAAATGGGGAATGCAGTGTGGCGAGAAAAAAGGGACTCATGTATTCCATTGGAAAAATAATCTAAGAACTAAAGGACGGCCAGATACATTTTAAAGTAAGTGTGGATGGAGACCTCTTACGCACAATGAGCCCAATGCTGGCCTGTGGTAATGTAGAATGAGTGCTGTGCTTACATTGTCTCCATAGGAGCTGGTGTGGCAGGCAGGTGGAGTGTTCCCCAGCCATTCCTGGTGGGGTGGGATGGAGCTGAGGGGAGTGTGCAGCACATACAAATGAGCTCATTGCCCTTTCCCTCCCAATTTTTTGGATAATCCTCTGTGCATCCTGCATCTCTTTCTCTCCCTGTGGAGAGAAATTAGGTCCTAAAACGGTCACTCCACGATACTCTTAGTACTTTTTTGTGATACTAGAAATGGAGGAAGTGGGGGAGGCTGTCAGACATCTGTTAAGGCAGTGTTTACATAAAAACATAAGAACAGCTGTACTGGGTCAGACCAAAGGTCCATCTAGCCCAGTAGCCTGTCTGCCGACAGTGGCCAGCGCCAGTTGCCCCGGGGGGGGTGGCCCGAAGACAATGATCAAACGATTTGTCTCATGCCATCCATCTCCAGTCTCTGACAAACAGAGGCCAGGGACACCATTTCTATCCCCTGGCTAATAGCCTTTTATGGACCTAACCTCTATGAAATTATCTAGCTTCTCTTTAAACTCTGTTATAGGTCTAGCCTTCACAGCCTCCTCTGGCAAGGAGTTTCTCAATCTTTTTTTTTTTTTTTTTTTTAATAAAGTACCCCTTTAAAAAAATTATAAGTACCTCCAGTACCTACAGTTTTCAGACACACAAAATTTCTTTCTACCATTGCAACACATTTGTTTAAACAACTTAATTGTAGCCGGGCGGGCAATAAAATTTTGGGGTATAAAAAGTACAAAAATAATAAAGTGCTGTAAAACTTAAAGCAAAAATTCAGTTTTCTCCAAATTTCAGTTGTGTTAATGTACCCCCCAGACTTCTGTTGAGTTCCCCTAAGGGTACTAGTACCACTGGTTGAGAAACACTGTGTTAAGGGGTGTAACTCTTTGAGAACTGAAGAGACACAGCTCCCTCCCAGTGGCAAGGGAGATACTGCATCCATACAGTGCCACACAGACATTGCCCTAAAGCAGGGATGGGCCACGAACTGTGGCTACTGGGAGCTGTAAGAGGCTGTACCTGTGGATGCTCAGGTAAACAAAGCATGTGGGGGCTAACCTTGGCAAACTGTGGCTGGCCCATGGGCTGTTTATTGCTTACCTGTCCTACTCAAAATGGCATGGCTAGTATTTTGTCCCATGAGGATGAGATAGGCATGAAGTCCCAACAGGTCCTCTAAATGATGTCCAGGACCATCTGTCATCTGTCTTACAGCTTGTTGAAATATGTGCTTTTTCTCTGCTCTGCTATTTCTTATAACCTAACTACATTAGCAACTATAATGTCCTAGAGTTTTTTATTGGTTAACTGTATCCCCTTCCTCTTTCAGGAAGGACAGAATTGAAAAACCCTTACTCACATACATTTAAAAAAAACCTTACAAATGTAATGGACAAGTACAGTCATGATTAACACTGTAAATGCAGCTATGATGCATCGCCAAACTCAGGTTTTAGATCTTTAGTTAGACCGGAGGGAATCTTTGGCAAAGCAGAATGCTACTTTAAAAAAAAGGAAAAATAAGATTTGGAATACTACCATAAATACTGGTGATGATATCCTCAGTGTTCATCATAGTAGAAAATTATGAGTTGCCTTGAAACAAAGCGGCTTACACGTACAAAGCCATAACTAGTAACTATGAGTGATTGTGATTAGCCACTGAGTAACATCGAGTGAGAATATTTCTCAGTAAATTTGAACATGATGTTCTGTTGTGTAGGTTACAAAAGTACAGAAGTTTTGTACTTACATTTTCCTATTCTGTTAAGCTCCAAAAAAAAGAGAGGCGCTCTACTCTTAAACATAACCATCAATGAAAATCAATCTCTGGAGGGAAGGAGCAGTCTTTTCACTCCACAATAAGGCTCTGACATGGGTTTGAAGGCATGTTCCTGGCTGGCTATGTGTTGCATTGGAGGGGGAGGGGAGCCTGGAAGCAACTGTAATGGAGGTTCATTTCAGTGCCCTTCAGAGCCTCCCCTGATGTTAGCAGTGATCTTGGAACTCCTCTGACAGCTGTAGTGTCTGGCTGCTCTAACTTTGCAGAAAAACTCTGTGCCTCAGCACTTCACCCCTGGGCAAACAATCCCCCTTACTTTCATACAACTTATTCAATCCGGAGTGAGGTCTAGCCTGCCACAGAGACACCTCCAGCTCGCCTTCAATCTCCCAAAGGCACATTCAACCACCATGCAACACCTGCTCAACCTGTTGTTAAAACACTCCTTACTGCTGTCCCGTCCCGGTGCTCCAAATATGTTTTCATGAGCTAGGGCTGCAAGGTGCAAGCTGGGTCTCCAAGGATCACACGTGCAGCAACACACCACACCAGTGGTAGTCTTTCCCTCTCCAAACTGATTTGCAACACACCGGTAGCAATCAGGAGTGATCAGCTTCCACACAGCAACTGCCACATGCTTCTCCACTGAGAGTACAGCTCTCATTTTGGTGTCCTTGAGCCACGGGTCAGGGGCCAGTTTTGCACCCAAATCCAGGAAGGTTGCTTTATGAACCCTAAAGTTCTGCAGCTACTGGTCTTCATCCCAAACTTGCATGATGATGCGATCCCACCAATCAGCGTTGGTTTCCTTAGTCCAAAAACTCTGCACAGCTGCTCTGTGACTGCAAAATGCAATGACAAGCTGCTGCTGTCCATATCACACACAATGTCAGTCTCTGCCCAGTCTTCTTCCTCTGTCACTAACTTCAAGATGATCTCCGCTGCCATGTGCAATGTCCTTACAACCACACCATGTGAGAGAAGCGTGGGATCCATTCTTTCTCGCTGCAGCTGCCTATGCATAATGAGTGAGGCAGCTTGGATTTGGCAAGTCTAAATGAAGAAACTATTTCTTATGGAAGGTGCTATTTCTCTCCTGAAGAACTTATCAATGAAGATGGTATATTTTTCATAGGGTAATGTACTTTATGTAAATTAGGCAGAGAGCTACAGAATAAAAAATGCTCAGTACATTTCTTATTCAATAGTTCTCCATAACTGACTCTCGTTATTTTTTAATCCCTCAGACTTTCATCCCCAGATCTAGGTTTCTTCACAATACCACCAAAATGTCATAAATGTATTAGTTTTGCCATAAAAAATGCCTTAGTTACTATCTGCCCACCTTTCGCTGGGTCATCACTATTTCCCAATAGGTCCTTTTTTTTCCAGGCTTTCCCTTAAGAGGAGTTTTACATGCCCAGCTGACAAAGGTGGCTGGGCCCCTGTATTTTAAATATAGAAAGGTGAAGACATGTAGTATTTTCTCCAATGTTCACAGGTTGATTGACATCTCAAGAGATATTATTATAGCCACACTCAACTGGCCAAATAGCCACATGTGGCAAGTGGCTTAAGTGTTGGACACCACAGATCTAGATGGTGCTTGGTCCTGCTATGAGGGCAGGGGACTGGACTCGATGACCTCTCGAGGTCCCTTCCAGTTCTAGTGTTCTATGATTCTATGATAAGCAGCCCAGCACTTTAGAAGTCTCCTACTTGAGCCCTCATTGCAAGCAGAAAAGTGAGCGAGTGAAAGAGAGAGAGAGGGAGAGAGAGAGATAATGTAATAAAAAGGCTAGTCTTGCTTATCAGCACTACTCCCCGATCAATGGCCTATATCTTGAATAAAGGAGGAATCCCCTAGGAAGATCAAAGAGTATTTTGGCCTTTGAAATTCCAGTGTAGTACTAGTTTTTAGTACTCACATCTTCCACTACCGTCACCTCCACCCCTATCAGCACTTCGGAGCATTCGGTTCAATAGTACTTAATTGACGTGACAACTTATACTAGTGTTGCCAAAGTGTGAAAGGGCCAACACCTTGGTAACTCTCAGAAGCTGCACAAAATGAGTGAGGCACTTTTACTTCTGTTGGCAAGAGGCAAGCCTTTGAGCTACACAGAGCTCTCCTTCAGATCTGAGCTCTGTGTAGCTTGAAAGCTAGTTTCAGGCACTAATCAAAATTAGTCCAGTAAAGATATTACCTCACCCATCTTGTTCCTCTAATATCCTGGGACTAACACAGCTGCAACGACACTGTGATCAAAACTGGATTGGTACATCAAGAATCTTCTCAGAGTATTTGTAGCTTTTATCCCGGTCCATTTGTCATTGTCCATTCCTAATCTGGAATGATATTGATAGCTATAACACTACACTATCTGCTGTCTTTTCTTTGGGAGATTTCCTCTTCTCCTTTTAAGGAAAAATCTCTTATTCTTTGTAATTTGGGGAAAATATTTTTTTTCACTCCTTAATTTCAGCATTGAAATAGAAAGCATCTCTTTATTCCAGTCTCTTTTCTTATGAGTTGTTTCTTTTTGGGGTCATACTGTGCTTTGTCTCATTTCTGTCTTAATTTATGGGCACAGTGACTTGGTATTTGGTAAGAGCCTACTGTGGCTTTGTAAATTTCACTGTAATGAAGCAATCTGTTAGTGTGCTAGTTCTGAGCGACAATCTCGTACAATCTAAATGGTTGGTGATATTTTTTTACCTTTATTTCCCAGTGATTCCCATACTGAGGCTGTAGGTTTTAGCCTACTGTTTTGAGCATTCTTTGGTTTTGGCTGGAGTTGTTCTTGCCATTGATATAGCAATGATTTAGTTCTGTTGAAATCTGGAGGTAATATTACGCAAACATGGATTATATTTTCATTTGGATTTAGTTTTGCTCGTTTAAGATGCATGGGATATATATTAAATACAGTGGTTTTATATAATTTTTTATCCTCTGTGGTGTAGGGGATGTATACTGCTGTGTTTTGAGCTGATACTAGAAGCTGAGTGGTCTTTTGTGTATGTTGATAATAATGGGGAATTCATAGAATCAGGGATAGAAGGGACCACAAAGGTTAGCTAATCTAACCCCTGCCAGGATGCAGGATTTGTTGTGTCTAAACCATCCAAGACAGTAGGCTATCCAGTCCCCTTTTGGAAACCTTCAGTAAAGGAGTTTCCCCAGTCTCCCAAGGCAGTCTGTTCCATTCTCCTACTGTTCTTATAGTAGAGAGTTTTTCCCCCGAGATATAGTCTCAATCTGCTGTGTTGAAGTTTGAACCCATTGACTCTCGTCCTGCTAGCTGTGGAAAGAGAGAACCAGTTTTCACCATCTTTTTAATGGCAACCTTTCCAGTATTTGAAGATTGCTATCATATCCCCCTTAATTTCCTATTTTCCAAATTAAACATACCTAATTCCTTCATCCTTTGCTCCTCTGGCTTCCATTTCATCTCATTATGACCCATCTTTAGATCCTCTCCAGTTTTTCCACATCCATTCTATACAGTGGTGATCAAAATTGGGCACAATGTTCCAGCCAAGGCCCAAACAGCACTAAGCATAGTACTACTCTAACATCCCATGACTTGCATGCTTTAACTCTGCTAATGCAACTGAAAACTGCATTTGCTTTTTTTTTTTTTTTGCAACAGATCACATTGCTGACTCATAATTAAGGTTCTGATCCACCACAACTCCCAGATCTTTCTCAGCAGTGCTGCAGTATTCCCTCTAAGCTGCACAGCAGCACAGCTTCACAGGTGATTAATCAGCCTTGCCCAGTCAAAGGTTCAGGGCTCCCTGCAGGGAGCTGTCTGGGCGGGGCTGATTAATCACCTGTGAAGCTGTGTTGCCACATGGTTTAGAGGGAACACTGCTGCCAAGTCAGTTTTTCTCCATTATATATTTGTACATTTCATTTTTCTTCCCAAAGTGTCTCTGCTGAATTTCATTTTGTTGTCTACAGCATAGTTCTCCAATTTATCAAGATCCCTCTGCATTTTAGCTCTAACCCTTCAAAGTACTGGCCATCCCCCCATCCCAGCTTTGTATCATCTGCAGATGTAATCAGTCTGCTCTCTATTTCTACATCCAGGCAAGAACATCATTTGGGAGGAGCTAGGGGGCCAGTAGACCCCTCCCGAGTTTGAACCCATGAATTTCATACTTGAGGTCTGCTTAAAGCCCATGTCCTGACTCCAGAGGCAGTTCTTATATGCAACAGAGTTTGAGCTGCTCCCAGCTTTTCCTTTGGGGCAGGGAGTGATTAAGAATAACAAAAGACTGGGCATTCCAGCAACTGAAGGATCATTAGATCATCAAGAAAACATTGCCAGGTATTCCACTTAAAAGATGGGAGGTGGGGGGAGGAAGAGTAGGAATGAGTGTTGTGCTGCAGGGATCTATCTGCATTTGGACCACTGCTATTAAAATTCTCATAAATATTATTGAAAAAGGGCTGAACAGTGACTAATCCAAAACGGACTGCAAAGAGTTACAAAGGAATCTCACAAAACTGGTGATTGGGACAACACTAGGGTAGATGGAATTCAGTGTTGAATGCAAAGTAATGCACATGAGAAAATACAATCCTAACCATAGATGCACAAATGATGGGGTCTAAAATAGCTGTTACCACACAAGAAAGAGATCTTGGAATCCTTATGGATAGTTCCCTGAAAACATCTGCTCAATGTGCAGTGGCAGCCTAAAAACTAAAAAGTTAACAGAATATTGGGAATCATTAGAAAGGAATAGATAAGACACAATACCATATTGCCTCTATATAAAGTAATTGTATGTCCACATCTTGAATACTGTATGCAGATCTGGTCACCCCATCTAAAAAAATGGTATTTTGTATTTGGAAAAGGTACAGAAAGGGCACCAAAATTATTAGGAGGTAAGAAACACCTTCCATAAGAGGAGAGATTAACGAGAATGAGACTTTTTAGCTTGGAAAAGAAATAACTAAAGGGTGGGGGGATATGCTAGAGGTCTAGAAAATCATGAATGGTGTGGAAAAATAGAATAAGGAAATGTTATTTATTCACATAACACAAGAAGCGGATACAATTAAATGTATAGACAGTAGATTTAAAATAAACAAAATAGGTAACAGGGGATGGATCATGATGATTGCCTCTTCTGTTTATTCCTTCCGAAGCACCCGGCATTGGCCACTGTTGGAAGACAGGATACAGGGCCATTGGTCTGACACAGTATGGTCATTTTGATGTTCTGATATAAAGCTGAAATGTATCTGCCCCCTGCTGTAACCTGCTAACCCCCACTCCTCTTCCAGAGCTGAGATAGAGCCGGGAGTCCTGACAGGGTTTCTCTCTCCACAGAATTAGTAACAAAGTAAGAATATATAATACAAATGTAAGGCTAACCAGTGTCCCTTAGGAGACTTGCCACAAGATGTCAGAACACGCTAGTGTTAGAGATGAGTGGGTCTAATATTTATTTTATTTTATTTCTTTGATATAGGAATTAGATACAGTGCTCCTATCAGCTAATTGCTAAGTTGTCTACCAAAAAAGTATGGTGTTCCAGTGCCTTAGTAGCCCCTCGATAGAGATGATGAGAGGGGGAGGGGAGGGCAGATGGGGTTGCTTCCCCCCCTTTGGTGATTGGCTTGTACTTAGCATGCTCAGTAATCCTGCATCCAGGTAATTAATAAAGGTGTTAAACAACACTGGACCTAGAACAGATCCCACTTGAGACCTCTCTCCAATCTGACATCATTCCAGTAATAGCTACCTTTTGCTTGCTGTTGTAGGAATTAGCATTGATCTGCTTTTCAGTCATTACTTGTGGAGTTTCTGTGTTCATGTAGTATTTGTCTGATGAAAGGTAGGTGTAAAGTTTTGCCTCATTTGGTTATATAGCTGATTACTAAAACTGAGACCCACTCCTCCTGAATTTGTGGAATTAGACTCTTGGGGAAACCTGCAATTTGCCAATAAAGCATACTTAGTGACTTTTTTATGGAGTAGGTGATTCTTGTAGCTTTTCTTTTAATGACTTTTATCATTTGAAACTCACTGGCCCCTTTATTACAAGACTTGTGTTATGTACAATATAGGACATACTCAATTGCTGTGCTGCTTTAATAAAATTTTACAATTTACTGGTTATCTTCGGGGGGGGGGAGTCTTTCTGAAAGTTCAGCCTGTTTTTGCAGGTTGACTTGTGGGCCCCATATGATATATAAATTCAAAGCGGTCGATGGTCCTTTGGAGATAGGTATGTGCTTGCCTTTAAGCCCAGGCAGAGTTAATCTGTAGACATGCTTAATGCTATAGGCCTGTCTCTATAAAATTTTTAGCATGGAGAGCTCTATTTTCTGTCCCTGTGGTTTGTGTGAAGAAGTGGAACTCCTTTATACAGGTCACTCACCCTCCACCCTCCAAAATAGGAGTTGGTGCCTAAAGAGATTACTTTCTTCAGCCTTTCCTAATTGGGAGTCTGGGTAAAGCAGGGGTGGGGAACCTAAGACCCAAGGGTCAGATACAGACCCCAGCTTGACTGGATCCGGCCCCCCCCAAAGGCTCAGGGCTGGCTTTTCAGCTCCCCCTGCTAGGCTGGGCCCCACTAGTCTAGTAAACCAGGGGAATGTGGGGAGTGTCTTTCTCCTTCTCAGTCGGGGGCCATGTCAGTGAAGATTTGGGTTTGTTTGTATGTTTTTGTTTTTTTCCTTTTTTCTTGTGTGCGGCCTCCAACTGATGTTTCTGTGGGTCAGTGGCGCCTGACCCAAAAAAGGTTCCCCATCCTTTGGGGTAAAGGATAATGAGCGAGAAGGGAGCTCAGTCTGCCTGGTTAAAAGCTGCAAATGAGAGAAACAGCTTTAAAACATTTAAAATCTGAGTTCTACTGGATCTGTTATTCCAGCATGTATCACTATTGCTGCATTAAGAGTATAGACAAGAGGAAGACAAATGATTAAAGCAAGCAAAAGAAATGATCTGGGCTTATTAAAAAAGAGAAGAGATTAGAAGGGGGAAATGAGTCCAACAGGATCTACAAACCCCAGGGTGGAGCTTTGGTGCTATTCCTGGAAGCACTGCTTTATGAAACTCTGAATCATGCTCATGGGATGAAAAGCACACCTAACCTGGGGCCCAGTCCTGGTCCTGCTAAAATCAATTAGAGTTTTGCTGTTGACTTCAGTGGGAGCATGAGGATGCCTCTGGGGAGCAGATGGCTAAGGAAAAGCATGCTTTAATTTCGGTAGGGAGTGATCCTAAACACAGTATTAGAGAATGAGCTCAACGGCTATGTGTGCTCCTTCTTTACAGACTTCTCTGTCTGAATAACTGGGGAAGGAAGGGAGAAATGCAGAGCTGAGGCAAGGTCTGGCAAGAAATGATGTGGAGAAATAAATACTGTAAATGAAGTCGCCCGCTCAAAATTAAAAGGAACTAAGTCTTGTTGGATTACAATCCTTTCATGATAAATTTTTGCAGAGTAGCTATCAGCTACATGGGGGTCTTAACAAATGTTGGGCTAATAGTAAGTAGGTTTCAGAAGATGGAGTGCAGATGTATACATTTTCCCTAATTATCTACTGCTTGCAGCAAATGTAATTTTTTAGATCCTGATCCAAAGTCCACTGAAGGCCAAAGGTCATTTTTCCACTGACTTCATTGGGTCAGACTCATAGAGCTGTATGAAATTTGTGGGTGTAAAATGTTATTATTTTGACCTGGTAGCATGAACTCATTGTGCACAGATATACATAACTACCCCAGGAGCAAGATACAAGAATTGGGCAACTGAAACATATTTGAATTATCCAAATTGTTGATGTCTGCAAAACTCAGCTGATAGTCTTACAAATATAGCTTTCCTGTGATATTTCAGAACTTCTCCTTCTTTTTAGTGCAAAACCAGAAGTAATTTTTTTCTTAACATTTCAAGAAGCAAATCAAGACGATACTACTGGATTTTCCTGCCCCCACAAGCAAATTGTTTGTCACCCTGAATATTCACTCTAGTAAAGGAAATGTCTGGCTTTCTGTGCTTTCCCAGGGAAAAAGGGAACAACCTCTTAAAAATATCTTTAATCTAAAAGGAATAGACTCTTCATCTTGGTGCAGGTAGGTCAGCCTTTGAGCTCTATTTCATCTGTCTGCACCTGTTCTCTGAATTACCTACTGTGGAGAAATGTGGAAAACATGGGACCTGATCTTGGCCCCAACAAAATCAATGGCAAAACTCTCATGCAAACATGACTAGACCCAAGTTTTATGCTCAGGATTTCTACCATTGTTAGGTAATATCTTCTCTGAGGTGGAAGTGATTGCTTGTAAGAGTAGGGAAGTGTTATTTTCCATGACACGTATAATGGATGCATCTCTTACTAGAATTGGATTTGCAGGTCTGCATGGAGGGAGGAGGAGAACCCTTCTCAATTCAAATTGAGAGCCGGTGCTCTCTTGTCTCCTACACATCACTTTAATTTCATATTTCTTACTGTGGATTTAAAAAAGTAATTAAGAAGAGTAAGAACAAAAGTCAATTTATTTTCCTGCGTATTATGAGTCAGTGTCATAAAATATCATTGTGCTTCGGGTGGATAGCTGTTTGTTTTCTGCATCTCATTTAAGTTGTCTTCCTTATTGCACTACAGTGAACAATAATGCATTATCTGTGATTCTACTATCTTTACACTTTCAAAGCACAGAGCGGATTTCAGCCATATCAGTCAGCAATGAGAGTCTCATGATATGTAAAATTCTTTATAATCAACCCAATCGCCAAACACATACACCCCTCCTCTGCAACTAAAAATTGATAACTGTCCATTTTACCAGCCTGTGGTAACTTTATTGATTAATTTTCAAATTTATTGCTGAAAGATGTCAGTGAAATTTGCACTGTAATTTTTTTCATAAAATTTAAAAAAGAGTTTAATTTTTATCCAGAGTGTTTTACAAATGAGAAACAAAATGATTTTTCCAGCTCATGCTTTTATTTGATTTATTTTTTCCTCTGAAGAAATCCCATGGAAAGAAATATTTTTGTTTTCAGTCCAGATTTTTTTTCTAGAATATTTGAGCAATGAGAAAGGAAGCAATTGTACTTATACTACATGGCTATGTCTATGCTACAGGGTTTTTGTGCAAAACCAGTCGTTTTTGCGCAAAAAACTAGCCGAGCGTCCACACCTCAAGTGCATTTTTGTGCAAAAAAAAATAAATAAAAAAATACAGTAAATCAACAGGACAGAGGGCTTTTGCCGGTAGAGTTATTCCTCTCCCCACGAGGAATAACTCCTTTTTGCGCAGGAATTCTTGCGCAAAAAGGTGTGTGTGGATGGGAAACGGATTTCTTGTGCAAAAAGAGCCTATCACAAAAAGCACAGGTGATCTGATGGCCATTCTGTGAATGGCAATGAGAACTTTCTTGCGCAAGAGTATCCATGAAGTGTGGATGCTCTCTTGCGCAAAAGCACGTTGCTTTTGCAACGTGCTTTTGAGTTGTGGACGTGCTTTTGCGCAAGAAGTTTTTGCGGAAGATCTCTTCCATGAAAAGCTCCTTGTGCGAAAACCCTGCAGTGTAGACAAAGCCCATGTGCATAGGGTCCTGATCCGCAAACAGTTATGCATGTGAATTACTGAATGTACTGAATCAGTCCCATTAAATTCAGTGAGGTCATATCAAAAGTTATTCATATGCATACATGTGTGAAGGGTGAATGTCAAAATCATTATATCTTTTTGCCATTATCTTCCTTTCTGTAAAATGTTGGTAATGGTATTTCCTCATTTTTAGAGTATATTGAGATCCACTGATGAAAAAGCACTATATAATAGGTAGCATTTAATGTTAATAATAGAAGAAGGAGGAACACAAATCAACCTGAACGAAAACCTCTTCCCTCTCAAGAAGTATAATCTTAAATAAAAAGTATAGTTAAGTATAGTTAACATGAAAGAGGAATACATATCTCTTGAAAGGATTACCCCTGCAAAAATAATAAAAAAAAATTAGTCTCAGGAGAAATGTGTTAAATACAATTAAAAAAGAGGGAAAATGTTGTTGAATTTGTTTTTAGCAACAGCAGTGTGTTAATCATTATGTCCAATCTGTTGCCTGTTTAATTTCCCTTCCTCCTGTATGCTAAACATCCAGTTTATTCCCAGCCGTATTGTATTCTTGATTCTGCTGTCATTCTGCTCTAAATCAGAAATAATTCAGATGATGCCAATTGAGATATGCTACTGTGAGAGGAGATTTAAGCCCTTATATTTTGCTGCATACTCTGTGGGTGAAATCCTGGCTCCACAGAAGTCAATTGGAGTTCTGAAGTCAATGGAACCAGGATTTCGCCCTCCATCTTTAGGCACAGACTGTTTAGTATTATATCTACTTTCCTGAGTAGTGTGCACCTTTCAGTACCTTACCATAGAAGACACATATTTGTTACACAGCATATATTTCTTAAACTGATGGTGTTATATAATATGACAAATTGCTAACCTGTCTATCCTACTGCTTTATCTGCTCAAGCAGCACAATTCTGTGATTTTTGTCTCTAATTTATTTTTGTATAAAACTCCTTTGTCTTAGTGTCATGATAAGAAAGATCTTTTGACAGCACACCAGAATTTGTTTTTTTAGTAGAGAAGTGTTTACAAATGATTTTTTTTTTTTAGCTGAATACATTTTTAAAACCCTTGTGAGACAGTCTTAGCCTACTTCTTTTTAACAGGATATTCCTTAGCCTAATAGTTTGGGCTCACTATAGTCAATTCATGCATACTAAACCATTTATGAGGGGCTCATAAATAAAGATAAAAGATTAAATGTTGTAAAATTTATATTGCAATGGATACACTCACTTTTCATTTGTGTCCTTACTATACTAAGTGCTTATAGTGCCACCATCTGATTGAGACAGGAATTGCTTTATGCATTTCCTCATTGAGCACTAATAAAAGGAAACTGCAAGCTGGTGTGTGTGAGGTTGCTAACTTCTCTTCCTTTTGTTTTTAGTTGTTAGGAGAAACAGTTCCAAGGCAACAGTTAAAATTGCTAATGCTGGCATAGTAGTGTAATTTGCAATTCTGAAATGGCACTCAAAGAATAATTTATCATTTTTCAAAATGATGACTATAAATTGGTGTAAATATTTTTCTAGGAAAAATGCTCAGTTGTAACAATAATTTTTGAGGGGGTATCTGTGTTTATAGACAGTAAACTTCTCTGCATGCATGACTAATAATGTTATAGACTTTAAAATAAAAAAAAATAAAATCAAATTTAGTTTTCACTGTGTTGTGTGCCAAATGTTCATGCTTCAGTCACCATGGAAAATGGAAACAGATGACTCAATTTTGTTTATAATCAATTTCACTTTCTGATTTTTATTCTTAAGCACAATTCTGTCATACTATGGCTGTAAATATTACAGAGAACTTTTTAAATCTTCCTGGATATTGGAGTGAGCAAAGACCACAGGACCAAGTCTGTAACAGGAATACCTTTTGTACCAAAAGACCTCTTAAACTATCATCTGTAAAATCCCATTTGAGTATACATATTCTAAGAAACAAGGCTGTATGTATTAGCATGTTGTTAATTCACTTAAACTTTTTTCATGCCTTTCTATTTGTTACCCTGTCTAGTTTTTTGTATTACTACTTTGTGCACGTGGTGTATAAAACAACCGGTGTCTGTAGCAGTGCTGGTACTTAGATCTTTTGTTGCCGGCACTTGGCTGGTTTCTCCAAAGCCACTTTCTCTTTTCCTAAGTGATTGACTCGAAGATTCATGCTCTGTGCAGCAGCCCAGTGATTCTCCATTAACTGCTTCCTAATAACTTGTTTTCACCCGGCAAACCATCTCATTGGCGGCTGGAGGGTGGTGGTTGCTGTATGAACTAGGGCAGGGATGGGCAATAATTCTGATGAGGGGCATTCCACGAATTTGGTAAGTGGTCAAGAGCCTCACTCTTTCATGATACTAATGGAGGAGATGCGGGATCTATGATGCAGGTTGGGTGCAGAAGGGAGCTTGGGGTAAGGGACCGGGATGCAGGAGGGAGAGCAGGGTCTGGGAGGGAGTTTGGATCAAGGAGGGCCTGTGACTTGGGGCAGGGAACTGGGATGCAGGGTCTGGGAGGAAATACAGGGGTTTGGGCTGTAACCTAGGGCAGGAGAGGGTTGTGACCTGGGGCAGGGGATTGGGGTGCAGAGTCTGGGAGGGGTATGGGATGCAGGAGGGGGGTAGAAAGTTTGGGTTATGTGGGGTAGGGTTGCAGGAGGAGGCAGACAGTTGGGGGTACCAGAGGCAGGCTCTGGCCAGGAGACTTATCTGGGTGACTCCTGGCTAGCAGCCCAGCAGGTTTCTCAGGCAGCCTCCCTGCCTGCCCCACCCCTGCACAAGCTGCAGGGGCCATGTGGGTCTGTGAATAACTATGAGTCTGAGGAGAGGTAAGAGGGGTGCTTTGCACACTGCCAGTTCTTCAAACAGCCAATGGGATTGTGCTGGTGGTGGGCCAGCGCACAAAGCTTCTCTCCTTCCCCCTGGTTTCATACCTATTCAAAGACCAACAGCACCCGGCAGCCACTTTTCTGAGTGGCGTGCAGGGACTGGGCAGGCAAGGATCCTGAGGCTCTTTACTGTGTCCATGGGCCCTATTTTATTCAGCCCTGAACTACGAGCTGCACCAGTTTTTGATCCCATCCAGGTTCCTGGAGGTGCAATGGTGATTTTAAGCCATCTGTGCTGCCTCCTACCACTGTCTCATACCCATTTTCCTGCACATCTGGGACCTGACAGAGAGATCAGTTTGGAATTGCTGTAATAACTATACTCTGGCTAGTCCAATCTGTTCCCTGCAACCCGTCTCAGCCAGCCTTCTTCTTTCTACACATTGCTCCAGTGACGTGGGGGCAAATCACGGTAGGGAATCAGCATCCTTGTTTATTTAAAGGTTGGGCACCCGGTACTGTTTCCCCTAAAGTTTAGAAAAACTATTATATTCCACTTGCTGCTGCTTAAATCTTCTGTTTTTTGTCTGTATGATGGCACAGGTATGACATCCACTGAAGACCATGGTGGTGAACATGTAGCATGAATAAACTCATGTATTTCCTTTCAGCTACTATGTTTTGCAGATGTCATGGATAATTAACTGTCCTAAAGGACACCTGGATCTTTTCAGAAATGGAGATTTTAGTATACGATCCTCTGGTGCCAAGCATTTCATTTTAAAATGTCTGTGGGCCTGTGATATTTCACATCCTATGGAAACAGAAAGCACACGATCAGAACTGCTGGGTGAATTACCTCATGATAGAAGATTCAACATCGCTGGCCTCCGCTTGCACTCAGATTTCAAGACAGCACGTGAAAGTGATGAAGAACGGTCTAAAGCTCCAAGCCAACTGTCAGAGGTACTGGCAATTTTGTTTTTAATTTGCTATTATTTTAGCAAGCTTTGTCTCCCTTCAAGTAACACAGGGGAGGAGAAGTAGCAACTTAAGGGAGGGAATCTCCCTTCTGATGTGAGAAGTTCGACATATTTGCCTTTGTGTAAGAGAAAGTGTGTTGCTCCATTTTGCTGCAAGGGCAGTGAAGATCCCTGCTCCAGCATTTCCCTCTTCTGTGCAAACATTAATTAGTATAAACATGGCCCACATGGTTTTCTTGAGAAGAAAATGAACAGTGACCTTTTGCAAGTTTTTCAAAAGGCTTTATGTTGCTAAATGTCACTCAGTTATTCATAACATTAATACTTTCCCAGGGCCTGACTGAGTCCAGACAGAAAAATATGGGAGAAAACTTGGCTGTTGCCCTAATGCTGCCTGAGCCCCCAACTCCAGATTTCACAGAAATTCATTTGTGGGGTTGAGGGTTAGGGCTACAGAGGAAATACACATCACGCTCCAACCGTACAGAAAATCTGTCAGTTAATATCACTGGGCTGGCATTAACTCTGCACTATCTCAGGAGTTGGCACTAATTTTTGATGGGAAGGGGGGACCATTCCAAGAATTTGTAAGTGGTCGAGGGCTGTACTCTTCCATGATATTAATGAATGAGGTACAGGGATCTGGGAAAGAGATTGGGTGCAGAAGGGAGCTTGGGGTAAGGGATTGGGGTGTGGGATCTGGGAGGCAGTTTGGGTGAAGGAGAGGACTGTGTCATTGGGGCAGCAAACTGGGGTACGGGAGGGTGTATGACCTGAGAGGGGAGTGTGACCTGGGACAAGGAATTGGAGTGCAGGGTCTGGGAGGGATATTGGTGCAGGAGAGGATTCTGGCCTGGGGGAGGGGTGTAGAAGGAGGGTGTGCAGGGTCTGGGAGGAGGTTGTAACCTGGGGCAGGAGTGCAGGAGGGGGTGCAGGGATTTGGGCTGTGACCAGGGATAGCAGATTGGGGTGCAAGGTCTGGGAGGGGTTTGTGACCAGAGGAGGGGATGCAGTGTCTGGGAAGATGTATGGGGGCTGGAGCTGGGGTGCAGAAGGTTTGGGTTACATGGGGAAGGAAGGTAGAAGGGGGACAGAGGGTTGGGGGAGGGAGGGGCTGGAGTGCCAGAGGCAATCTCTGGCTGAGAGACCTTACCTGGGTGGCTCCCAGCCAGCAGCCTAGCAGGTTCCTTAACCAGGGTCCCTGCTTCCATGCCCCTGCATTGCTCATAGCAGCTACAGGGGCCTTGTCTGCTGCTGTGAACACTGTGAGCCTGAGAGGGGAGAGGCACTTCACATGCTGTCTGTCCTGCAAACATGCAGGAGCTACTGGGGGCTGGGGCAATGTAAGAAGCCTCTGCCCCCTCCACTGGGCTCTCAGCATTCACAGAAGCACATGGCCCTGCAGCAGCCGGCTTTCCTGAGTGCCTAGCAGGGGCGGGGCAGGCAGGGAGTTGGCTGAGGCTCTTGTGGAACGGATTTCAAATTCTCCTTGTATCGTGATGGGCTTGAATCATAAAGCTTTTATCTAGATTTCAAAATCTAAGTGGGGTAGGAGACACCTGTATCTATATCCAGTTCATTATGGACCTCAAATTTGGATTCAGCTTCAGATTTGGTCCCTAAGTCCCCAGAAGCGTAGAAGGTTTTGGAGCCACGGTCTGAAGAGTAAGATTGGAAGCTTCCACTTTTGGATTTTGACTCTCGCTTTTTTCCATTCGGTAGTATTCGTAGCTTTCTGTCTGTGGTCAGTTGTGTTTACCACATGGGAAATGACTTTTGGTTTAGGCCACAGCAACATCATTGACTGTGATGGCATTATGACAGACATTAATGTAGCCCTTTAAACATATTAAAATATTTAGAAATAAGAACAGCTGGACACAATGAAAACACTAAATGCTTGAATTTTCTAACAAACTTGTGTCGGCCATAAAATGAATTTAAAAGCTTACCTGAAAATAGTACTTAAACTAGTTAAATTTTGCTTAATCTTACCTTTTTCAGAGAAATATCAATGTTTAATTTTAAAGCATTTGATCAGCAGAATCAGAATCCCATGAGCAAAGTAACAGGAATTATTTAATCTCTCATCATATAATCAATCTGTAGGATAGATCATTCATAGTTGTGAAAATGTCCTGCTGTGAAAATGCTACACCCATAATCCAAAATCAACATTTCTAATCATATAAAGATGTGTTAATTATTTGACAATTAATTCTATTCAAATTTTCTCTATGAAAAAAGACAAGATAAATATCAGACATTGGTAGTGGGTGGAGAAGTGTGTAGCTCTTAAAGAAACAGAACAAAGAATGTTAGGAAAAATCTGTGATGGGAGCTAGCAGAGGACAAACAAACACAACCATGAATTTGTCATGTGATTACATAATCCGCCTAGTATTCTCATGATGCATGACAAGTTTCTGTGACTTTAAAGGCATACATTAGGTAAGACATCATAGAATAGAAAAGAATCAGGAGAGAATGCTAAATAAGGGGAGGGGACTGAAAGTCTGGGTAACAGAATGGGAAGATGGAGGAGTCAGCTGGTGAAAGGCACACAAAATGGGAGAGGAAGAGAGAGACCTAGAGATCAGGACTTGAGGTACAGATACCATACAGGTTTGGGGAGAGCAATAGGAGTGAAGGAGCTGAAGCCAAATTTGGAAAAGAGAAACACAGCACAGCATGTGAGGAAGAACCATTTTGGGACTAAGGAATAAAAGTAACTCATCAGAATTGGAACATGCATAAGACAGCAATTTTATCAGGTGGTCAATACGTGGGAGGTGCAAATAAGGAACCTGTTCAGCACAGAGAAATTCAAACCAGATACCCTAGGGAAGGTAGCTCCACTTAGTTATAAAACTTTCATCCATGGCTGTGCCATCTGGAACTGGTTTAAAGGAAGCGCATAAAGATGAAGAGAGGATGAGACAGAATTTCGACTATAATGCTTCTACTGGGTAATTAAAAATAAAAAGCTTATTGCTTTAAAAAACAGTGACATAAATCATAATGTTACAAAGAAATTTATAGTTGTGATCAAGTCCTCCTACTTCATAAAAAGGAAGCTGATCCAGTTACTCTGAAGCACAGTTGGTACTTAATGCAATGTAGAAAATAAAAGTAGTAAAAAGTATAACTATCATCAAAGAGGTAGAGTGGAGGAAGAAAAAAGGGAGAACAAGGGGGAGTGATGCAATTCATTACTCAGTGTCACTTTCAATCAACCATTTTCAAAAGAAATTTAGAGATCCCTGTATAGCCCAAAATGTGCTTTGACATATTGTATCCCTCTACAAAGTTTTGTAAACTGAAGACAATACTTGTATGTATCAGACTTATAAGGCGATAATATAATTCTTTATCAGGTGGAAAAATTATTCTTAAGAATAATTTAATAATACATTTGATTTCCTGTTTTGAAACTAAAATATAGGATCGCTTTGGAAGGAAATCCTATGCAGAGTAGAACCCACAAGGCTATCAAAGAATTGGAGGTGCATATTGTTCCTTTTCCCCAAGACAATTCTCTAAAATGTTGTCCATCTTTGTTGCAAAACTATGCTCTAGTTTCCTAGATTATCTGAACGAGACCATAGTACCAGACAGTAGCACCCTTACATTAAGTACAGGTGGAACCTCTCTGGTCATGGACTCTCTGGTCTGGCACAGAGCCCTGGCAGCAGGGGCCAGGAGTAGAGCCAAGGCCAGGGTTGGCAGCAGAGCCAGGTGGGAGACCCAGAGGCAGGTAACCTGACTGACATCAGAGCCCAGGCTGACAGCAGAACCTGGTGGCCAAGAGGGGAGCCCGGCCAGAAGACTGGTGGCCCCTCGTGAGAGCCCAGAAGCTGGCAGCAGAGGGACTGGAACTGACCTCCCCTGGTCCAACAAACTCCCTCTGTCAGATCCCCAGGGTGGTGGACCAGGGAGGTCTAATCAATAAACTAGCCCTATTGAGCTTAATGGGAATTCACATGATGTAAAGTACTATTCAGTGCATGTAAAACTATCAAAATCTGGCCCATAAATGGCTTCTACCTAGCTAACATGAATCTGTAAATTGCCAATAACTGATGGCTGTTAAGCCCTGCAAAACAGTCTCAAAGTATTGCAGCGAGATAACTTTTAGACTTGCATTTCTAGGTAGCTTTTTAGTATTGTGATATATTCTTACATTAGTTTTAGAGGAGAATTTTGTTCCTGCTCCCAAGTAAATCTTGTGCCATGATGTATGAACCACTTTCATATTAAGATGAATCAATCAGCTGCAAAATATTGATACTTTGTGATTTTTTTTCTTGGCTCTTTAATATTTGGGCTTGATGAATATTGCACACATTGTCCTAAGATATTTGAGGTTTTTAAATGATTTTGTTTTGGCTATATTTGTGCCCTTTTCCATGTATACTTCCTTTGAACATGTTGAATGATTGAGTTTCACTGGCACAAATCCATGGAAAGTTACTTGCAAAGTTGCATGCATGAGCATTAATATTAGTGTTTCTAATAGTACCCACAATGTGTTAGCTGCTGAACTGACATAATGAAAAGTGCTGTTTCTGCCCCCAAAGAATGTATATCTTTTGTGGAAACTGAATTTTGCATGCACAAATGTCAGTATTCATGCCAGAATTGTAGCTGTAATTGGGGAAAAGCAACAACCTCATGTGATTTACCAATTAAACCGAGACATTGTTTGAGTAACAAATATTGAATATTCTTTGATAACACTCCATGATCAATGCACAGAATTAAAATTTAAAAATAAATGCAAGAAAATGATTCACTTGTAGGTATTGAGTTAGTAGACAGCTACATACTACAATTATTTACTACAAAATATTTG
Source organism: Rafetus swinhoei (assembly GCA_019425775.1). NCBI lineage: Eukaryota > Metazoa > Chordata > Testudines > Trionychidae > Rafetus > Rafetus swinhoei. The sequence goes on from CM033437.1 coordinate 162,770,437, forward strand.
CTCTCTTTTGTTACCCACAAAAGACCATTGGAAAGACAGTTAAAAGGATGAGAGCGGCTGGAAGTTAAGGGTTTTATGAGCTTCCTTTTTAAATTGATCGTGTAACATACCAACACCTGGATGAATGCCCAATTTTTTCTTATAAATCCAGAAAAGGAGTTCCTTCTAGGCAAACTAGGGGAATGTGGTCTAGATGAAATTACTTTCAAGTGGGTTCATAACTGGTTGAAAGACCCTACTCAAAGAGTAAAAAGATTCACTGTCACACTGGGAGGACAGATCTAGTGGGATTCTGCAGCGGGTTGTATAGGATCTGGGGATAGTCACTGTTTTCATTAATGGAGCCGAAAGTGTATTTACAAAATTTGTGAATGATACCAAACTGGGAGAGGTTGCAAATACTTAGAGGATAGAACTAAAATTCAAAATGATCTTGACAAATTGGAGAACTGGTCTGAAGTCAGTGAAGGAAAAATCAAATGCACTGCTTCAAAATGGTGGAAAACTGGCTAAGCAATTCCTACTGCTGAGAATAATCTAGGGGTTATAGTAGATCACAAACTGAATATGAGCCAATAATATGATGGCTCTGTGAACAAGGCTAATATTTTGAGCTGTATTAATGGGGGTATCATATGTAAGACATAAAAGGTATTTGTCCTGCTCTACTGGGGTATGCCTATACTGTATTCCTCTTTTGAGAGAGGAATGCAAATGCAGCCGAACGAAATTGCAGATGAAGCGCGGATTTGAATTTCCCACGCTTCATTTGCATAATCGCGTCCGGCCGTTATTTCGAAATACCCTATTTGGAAATAAAAAACGCTGTATAGACGTGGTTATTTTGAGAACAAACCCTTCTTTCAAAATAACTGTTAAACCTCATTTTATAAGGAGTAAGAGTTATTTCGAAAGAAGGGTTTGTTCTCGAAATAACCGCGTCTACACAGCGTTTTTTATTTCGAAATAGGGTATTTCAAATAGCGGCCGGACGCGATTATGCAAACGAAGCGCGGGAAATTCAAATCCGCGCTTCATTTGCAATTTCGCTTGGCTGCATTTGCACTCCTCTCTCGAAAGAGGAATGCAGTGTAGACATACCCCTTGGCACTGGTGAGGAATACTGTGTTCAGTTCTGGGTGCCACACTTTAAGAAAGATGTGGACAAACTTGAGAGAGCAAAAATATATAAATAAAGTAGCCTTTTCTCATAGGTCAGGGGTTTAAAAAACAAACATCTGGGTATGTTTAGTCCTGAGAAAAGAAAAGATACCGTAAAATCTCGAGTATAATGCGCACCTATGTATAATGCGCATCTGCCTTTTAAAGGTCAAAATTCTTGAATAAACTAAACTCTTATTTATAATGCGCACCCCCATTATACTCGAGATTTTAAGGTATGCATAGGACGGAAGGGGCTCGCGCCTGCCTCCGAGCCCCCTGCCCAGCTGAGCTCATGCCTGCCGCGGGGTCCCCATGCCCAGCTGAGCTCGCATGCGCTGAGCTCACGCCTGCTGCGGGGTCCCCCTTCCCACCTGAGCTCGTGCACGCTGAGCTTGCGCCTGCTGGGGGGGAGGGGTCTCCCCCGCCCAGTTGCCGGCGTGCCGAGCTCACGCCTGCTGGGGGAGCCTCCCCCGCCCAGCTGCCGGCGCACCGAGTTCGCGCCTGCCGGCCCCCCCGCCCCAGCCCAGCCCAGCCCAGCCCGTGCCTGGCCCCTTCCCCCACCGCCCACCTCGTGCCTGCCAAGGGTGACTTTAAAACTTTTTAAAAAAACCTCCTATGGATAATGCGCACCCCGACTTTGACGTTAAAAAAACGGGAAAAAAAGTGTGCACTATACTCGCGACTTTACGGTATGTGGAGGTCTACTGTAAAAAGGATAGTGATCAGTTGTCCTCCATGGCCACTAAGGGCAGTATAAGGAATGGGCTTAATTTGCTGCAAGGTAGATGTAGGTTAGATACCAGGAAAAACTTTCCAACTATAAGGTTAGTTAAGCTCTGTAATAGGCTTCCAAGGGAGGTTGTGAAATCTCTGTCATTGTGTGTTTTAAAGAAAAAATCAGAGAAAAGACTGTCAGGGATGGGCTAGGTATAACTGGTCTTGCCTCAGATGACCTCTCGAGGTGCCTTCCATCTTTACATTTCTCTGATTTTATTAAGCAGGTATGAAAGAGGGTAAAACTGTACAGTGAAGCTAATGCATTAAAGTTGGTCGCTCTTAAATATTCAGTTTGGTCAAATTCAGATCTGCCATCCACACCAGTAATGAAATGGCATTAAATATTTTTACTCCAGGTCTCCAAAGACGACGATTGTAGTGAAAATGCAACAAATTGGTACAGTCCATTAAACTTCAGTTATGAATGGATAATCAGTCATTAATAAAGGTGTTAAACACCAGATCCAGAACAGATCTTTGTTGAACCCTACTTAAGACCTCCCTCCAATCCAACATCAATAGTTACTCTTTGTGGTTGTTTAACCAACTATGTTTTATGTAAGAGTGTAGTGCTTACCATTTGATAACAGTTTAGTGAACATTGTGAAATAATAATACTTGACACTTATGTAGTGCTGTTCATTTATAGCTATCCAAGATTTGCAGAGCCCTTTACAATGCATTATCCTCAGTTTACAATTTGGAAAGCTGAGGCTCAGAGAGGTGTAGTGAGTCAGTGACTTGCAGATAAAGGCATAGATGAAATGGCAAACGTGAAAAGGATTCAGGCCTCTTCAATCAATCTAATCCTCTGTCTGCTGGACCATGATGTGCTGCCAGTCTCAATGTGGCTCCCACTGGACGCATATCCACATCACAGAAACTTTATTTGGCATTAATTGGAATGAATACAGGATGATAGATTTAGTAGAGAATGCAATATTGACTTTTCATGGAAAGGGAATTACCCTCTTGCCCCTAGATGTGGTTTGGACCGAAAATGGTGAGGTACGGGGATACGGGCGGGCGTGTACTGGGTAGACAAACCAAGGACTTCATTTGTACAGAAGGCAAAGGCTTCTGGCAGACTTCAGAGGAATATGACTAAGCTTCCTGATTTCAGGGATTAATAGCAATGTCAGCTAAATGATTAGTTAAATTTCATACTATGATGCTTTTCTACTCTGAAAAAAACACACAACCTAGTGGCCTTACTAGTCATATCCTTTTCAGAGCCATAAAGTGAAGGCAGCATCCTTAAGAAAAAAATGTAGGTTTGCCTTGTTTATCAGTTGCTTTGTGCTGGCATGTATTTTGTTTTCAGTGTTTTCCCTTTCTGTCGCTATACCCCAGTGTTTTGAAGAGACTTCAAAGAGTGTCTCTGAGCACAAGGCAGAGTTCTCAGATCTTGCCTAAATAGCTATTTGCATATTTGGATATTTCCTTGGACTAATCAGGGAACACTCACATTTTCTAATTATTTTCCTTTAGCGCATAGCATTGGTTTGAACAAAGCCACCTCTGCTCCCCTTGGAAATCTTTATCAATAAAGGAGGAACTTGATTGCTTGTTGGGATTGGCCATTGTCAGTAGACAGGATACTGGGCTAGATATACTGTTGGCATTTCACACAGTATGGCCTTTCTTGTGTTCTTACGGATGTGGCTTATGTATACAGAGTGCTTTGGAAGTGAGCATACTGTATACATGACATAGTATAGTGCAATTTTTTGGGACCACAATACAACTGGATTAAGGGAGGAAAGGGTGGGACAGAGAATGCGCACAATGGCTATATCACATAGCCACAAACAGTTTCAGCATCCTGTCCCCCCTTCAGAACTTCCAGACTGGAACCAGACTCTCCTCCTCAGCACCACGCCCCTGCTCCATGGTAGCATCAGTTGGTGGGACAGGCTGCAGAGTCCCAGTTTGAATGCAGCATGTGACTCTCCTCCACAGCATGAGGGAGGGAGGAAAGAAAGAAACAGCATCCCACCCTTCCTACACAAACACACATGCTGAAAGCAAAGGGAAGGGGGAAGCAGAGAGAGCACATGGAGCACTGCCTTAGCTGCTCCTGGTTGAGATCTTCCCCCATCCCCACCCCTACCCAAGAGGGTCTCTGCCGTGTGCCCAGCTCTGTCAAAGACACCCTGGTTAGCAAGGTGAGCATTTTAAAAAAACAACAACTCATGACTTTTAAGCCAATCTCATGATTTTTGAGGCCTGACCTGTGACATTTGAACACTTGAGATTAGCAATGCTGATCCACTCTTGAGGGTAAGTGGTTCTGGAGAAGCACTGTTGGTCAGATTTTTAAATTATCTCTGCTCTAATGTAGACTTCCCCAATAAGACTGACCCTCAACTAGCTAGCTTGGGCATTAAACTATATCGACATTAGGCCCTAAATGGAGTTTCAAATGAGACTAGTGAAGGGCTTGTCTACATGGAGAATTAGTGTGTGGCAAGCCAGGATGTAAATCTACAGCTCACTAAGCCACTGTGTGGACCTTTCTACAGCACACTCAAAATCTTAGTGCATAGCGGCAGCATCCACATGGCCTATTAATGCACAGCATAGACCAGCATGCTATCAATTAACACTGTTTAACTTGCCACTGCTAGCTTTCTGTATAAACAAGCCCTGAGATATAGTTGTGATGCCCCCTTCCTCCTCCTCCCCCACACTATATGAAAATTGGCTTAGGAATTTAGGTAGGCATAACTCAGAGATACTTTGGACAAGATACCTCATGTAAACTATCAATTTTAATGTTACAGTCTGCTGGATCTGTGTATCCTATTTTGGTGCATGTTATCATTTATGTATGTACAGTTAGAAATATGAAGTATGAGACTGTTTATAGTTTTAAATGTGCTAATGAGAGCCACTACTGGTGCTCCACTCCTGGAAGCCTTAACGACTTGATCAACTTAACAGCTTGTAAATAGCTTCGGGGGTAGCCGAGTTAGTCTGTACAGAAAAAAACAACAAATGATCTGGTAGCACTTTATAGACTAACAAAACATGTAGATGGTATCATGAGCTTTCGTGGGTGCAGCCTACTTTTTCAGATGACCGGAGTTTTGAGTTTAGGATGTGCAGACTCAAAACACCGGTCATCTGAAGAAGTGGGCTGTGCCCACAAAAGCTCATGATACCATCTACATGTTTTGTTAGTCTATAAAGTGCTACCAGACCATTTGTTGTTTTTAACTTGTAAATAGCCTTGTTTGTCCTGTAAGTCTAAGCAGTGGTTGGTCCTAGGAAGACATGTGATCATACAACTTGGTGTTTGGATTCCATTTTGACCCTAGTCATTTTCCATGGAAGGGCTGATGTAGAACGAAAGATTCCCGCCCTGCAGGAAAGATTAAGCAATGAGAAGCTATCAGCCCTTTGTCTTTGGTAGGCCTGACACACTGGAAAGAGGGCTGGGGACTCAGGTCAGGGTAAAAGAGTCTCTGACTTGAAGATTATGCCTAGAGCAAGAACAGCTCATTAGGGTAAGAATCTGCTTGTTTTTTTAGTGAATTAGCACTAGCTCTGCATTTTCTTTTCATTTTAACTTAGCAACTTACTTTGATCTGTCTGTTTTCACTTGTAACCACTTAAATTCTACTGGTTGTACTTAATACATACACTTTTGTTTAGTATCAGGCCCAGTGTAAATCATTGTTACTTGGGGGGGAATGCCCAGCGTGCATATCTTTCTTTCATTGATGAAGAGGGCTAACATCCTCATAAGTTTCCTTGTGTAAAACTTTTGAAAAGAAAAAGATGAATTTATTTGGGGGTTTGATTCCTTTTGGGGGTCGGTTTCCTGGGTACTGTGCCCTAGAACTGCATACTCCCTGAGCTGAAGTAGTTCAATGTCTGCATGATTTTTTTCTTAGTCTAAACAAGACTTAACTGAAGTGGCTAGGCTTTCAGAAATGTCTGGTGTCCTGCAGCTTCTCAGTGGCAGCTTCTGGGTGCTGAGCACTTTTGACAATATGGCCACTTTATTTAGGGGCCTATCTGGGAGCCAAACTCTCTCTTGAAAATGTTGTGCTTTGTGCTGTACTAACTTTCTGATGGATATGGTGAACTGCACAGAACACACAAAGGATACAATCTATATCACTTTTTATTTGCATCTCCACAGATGGCAAAAAGTGGGCATACGCTTTCCTGCAGGAGTATGACACAGCGACAATCCTCTCCAAACAGAGTGAGTATACTTTGTACACCCACACAGTCTCTTCCCTTCTGCTCTTAGCTCTGCTCAGGTGCTGTGGAGGAATGAAAACAATATTTCTTCTTAGGCTACAGGTATCAGCAGTTTATTTGTGATCCTTAGCACGTTGTGACCCTGTTAAGATGACATGATGGGCCCTTCAGATCACAGGCCCTTTTCTGTTGATGAATCCACCTCATTTTTCTTGCAATGACTTATCGTTCATGGTTTGAACAAAAAGTATTCCTGTTTGTTATTTTTGAATGTCTGATGTCCATTAACAGGTTTCATACACTGACAAGTCAGTACTCATTGAATACTGAATTGTAAATTTGTGCCATGTCTCTCAAAATACAAAAAAGGGATTATTGCCACTAAAAGCTATTATATTTAGATGGAAAAGTCGTTCAGTAGGGTAGGGATATGGATAGCCTGTCTGTTACCGTTCTCCCAAGCAGTTCTAGTATCCCTCTGCTGCAAGGAGGGGAGGAATGATGCAGTTTCATGTTTCTAACACAGAGCCATGCTGACCCAGGCAGGCACAGGTTAGTTTCAAAGGAATGCCAGAGTAAGAAAATATTCTAACCCTATCTGTGGGCATGGAGGGCACCCTGTGCAGCGCACTTGGTTTGGTCTGCTTTGTGTGTGCAGAATATAGACAGGAGTCAGCCCAGTAACTCCTGTATTCCACTCTCCTGGAGCTTCTTCCTTGCTGCGGTGAGGTAGGCCATTCTCTTCCCTCATGTCAAGAGGGAGATTGAGGCTCCACAGAGGAAACTTCTGGCAGTTGCAAGCTTTCTTCCTCCATCTCTACTGCTTCGCCCACTGTTAGCAATGGTTTGAAGGCCCAGAACCCCCTCAGCCAGCCACCAGCTGCTCCCTCTCCTGCTTCAGATTCCCCTGTCTGAAAGAATGGCTACGTTTGAACTGCGAGGTGCGATTCCCAGCATGCATAGATGTATTCGTGCTAGCTCTGCTTGAGCTAATGCCTAAAAAAAGCCATGTGTTCACAGTGGTGCAAGTGGCAGCTTGGGCTCAGCGCCCGACTCCATAGCCAGCTGGTGGGGTGGGATTGTAGTTAGGGTAACTAGCCCAAGTGACTAGCTGTGCCACCATGGACACACTACTATTTTTAAATGCTATATTGAGCAGAGAGAGCATAGGTATGTCTTCACAAGCTGGGAATCACACCTTCTATATCAAATGCCGACATATCCTGTGGCTTCATGAGGACAGAGAGGGAGCTTGCCCTCCACTCTTAGCAGACAATGGCAAGTTTTACTTCTTTAACTCCTGCCCTTTCCATTCCTTCACTACAAGGAATTCCCTAGTAGGCAGCCTGGCTGGTCATGTGGGCAAGAGCTAGAGCTTACACACTATAGTCCGAACTCAGAGAAATATTCGTCAATAAAATAACCCCAAATTCACTGTCCGAGTATTTTTTTGTTGCTCTTTCCCTACATGGCTGACGGGGGGAGGGGTATCACAGTGTTTGTAAGTATGCACAAAAGCTTTCTCTTTTCTAATCAACTTTCTCCTGGGACTTGCTTCTTTGAGATACCACAATCGAATACTCATGAGTGCAAAGAATTCACCGATCTTGCCCCACATTCTGATTCTTGCTCCCACCGGAGCCCTGCCTGCTCCTGGGGTCTGCCAGGATAATGCGTGTATGATTGGTAATCTATTTCATCTCTCGCCAGCTACCATGCAGCCAGTTCCATTTTTTCCTGATTACCTCCTTCTGTTAATAATATTGCATTCTTCAAGAATGGACTGTCCCTACTGCGACATTCCCAGTCAATCCAGATTAGATTCCCTCCCACCCCCATGTATTTATTTAAAGGTAGGAGCAGAGAAAAACATACAGAAAATAAGAGGCTGTTTGTTTAAACATTCTGCATATTTGCTGCAGAAATCTTACTGCCCACTGGAGGAATACTTAGACTTCTTTGTTATTCAGGTAGAATCTGGAAGGTTCCCATGTTCTAATCTGTCTTGCTCATTTATCCTGCCCCCATTCCCAGCTACGTGGTGGAGAGACAAACTCATTTCACTGCAGACAACAGAATCCTCTCTCCCTACTCCACTTGTCCAGACCTTGGGCCAGTTATAGCCCCAATATGCTTGGCGAGTATGCAAAGGGCCATATCTTAGTTCTCAGTGTCTTATTCTTATTTCCATAAACTGACTGTTCAAACTACCTTTCTGTTTGCAACTCTGCTCTCCAAGGCTACGTGTATACTTGGAGCTAGTGGTGTGATTCTCAGCTCATGTAAATATAGTCCCACTAACTCGTATTGAGCGTGTGTACTAAAAATAGCGAAGCTGAGGTACAGGCAGCAGTGAGTGGTGGCATGGGCTAGCCGCCCCAAGTACAGTATGTACCCATAGGTGCAGCTGGGCTTGTACGTGGGGTAGTTATTTTTAGCATGCTAGCTAAATGACTGTTAGTGAGAGTATGTCTGCATGAGCTGGGAATCACACCGCCAGTTCCAAAAGGAGATGTACCCTAATTTCTTCTCAGCTAGATCTCAGCACCCTGAAAGTCTGCTCCTGAGATGTGCTGAGCACCCTTAATTCCCATTGGCAATGACCAGATTGTATGGTCTCAACAGTTTAACAAAACCACAAAAGAAGTTATTGGAAGAACTTATATAATGAAATTCTCCATGGATAATTTAGAGCAATGACACTGCTCTGAGTTAGTAGTTCTGACATTGCCCACACCATGTCCCCTTCTTACAATCAAAAAGTTTTGGGACCCTGAACAATTTCCTTCCCACTTAGTGATATAGACAAGGGGGTTGGCTGTGACCCCCAGAGTGTGAATGCAAATTCCCTGATCAGGAGAGCGTAGACTGACTAAGTACTTAAGAAATCTGGACAACTCTGCATTGTTAGCCTTCAAGTACCGTCTTGCTAGTTGCAGTTCTGTGTGTAGCAGGACTTGTAATTGATACTTCAAAAGCACTGTAGATATCCATGACAAAATAAAATGGCCCTATCCCTGCTTTGAAAAATTGATAAACTTAAGCTTCAAATTTACAGTTGATACCATGTGGGCTCAGAGCTGTACCCATGATGAGCCCCTTAGTTCAGCACCAGGCAGGCATAGCACCCCACCCATGTGCTATTGATTGCAGGGGCATGGCCTAAGATCCCAACCTAATGTGTGGGAATTGTATCAGACCCCATATAAAGGCTATCACACTGCAGTAGTAGTTTTGAAGAAAGGATCTTCCCGGCATAAATCAAGAAGAGAAATTTTAAGTACAAAAATCAGAATTTTAATGTAACAAAGTTTTTTACAAATGTGTAACCCAGAGGCATTGAAGCCAGTGAGAAAGAGAGTGAAGTCTGTTCTACAGCCGTGGCAGAGAGCTAGCTGGATTTTAGCATATGCCCCCAAAGGTCCCAGGTTCAATCCTATTTGCAAATGACCAGAGTCCATCAGCTTTACAAGTCGAGAATCAACTTCTGGGAGGTCTCTGAAGCTTGGGATGCACTTCCTCAGTTGAGGGAAGTATGTAATCCAGAGGCACCGAGAAAGGAAGAGGGAAGTCTGCTCCATAGCTGAGAGGAAATTGGCTTTTAGCTCATGTGGTAGGCAGGGATGGGCAATAATTTTCACAGGGGGACAACTTCATGAATTTTGGTACATGACCACAGGCTGGCACCAGGCCTCCTGGAAGGTGTAGGGCCGTGGGTGGGAGGGGTTGGGGATGAGGGCTACAGAGAGAAAGAGAGTGTGTGAATGTGAAAAAGACACTGTGTGTGAGAGACAGACCTTGTGACACAGATTGAGTGTGTGTAGCAGAGATGAGAGAGTGTGTGCGGCAGTGTGTGTGTCAGTGACAGAGTGACAGTGTGTGTTTGCTGGCTGCTGCTGGGTAGGTTTCTGAGAAAAGCCACAATGTCTTTTTAAGAGAGGGAAAGCTGTCCTGCTCTATCAGCCCCTTCCCCTGCTCTGCAGAGAAGGAGTATGGAGGGGGAGGGAGAGAGAGAGGAAGGGAGAGGAAGAGAGGGGAAGGAGGAAGGAGGGGGAGAGGAAGGAGGAGGGGAAGAGGAAGGGGGAAAGAGAGGGGGAGGAGACAGAGAGGAAGAGGGAAAGGGAGAGAGGGGGAGGGAGAGAGAGAGAGAGAGAGAGAGACTGAAATCTTAGAAACACTGTACTTGCCTCTTAAGACAGGCACTCCTCTGAGTCAGTTACCATCCATGCGTCAGACTGGAGCAGCTCCACTGTGTGTGTCCCTCTCCAAAAGCCCTGCTCTGCAGAGATGAGGTACGGGGCAGCACTCTCCTTTCTCTTCCCCTTGCTGCACAGCTAGCAGCAGAATCCTGGGAGCAGCTCAGCTGCAGGATGGAGCAAGGGAGGGGCAGCTGAACACACGCTACTGGCTCAACCTATGCACCTCTGCTAATCAGCTGGTCACACTGGATCAAAATGCTTGGCAGGCTGGCTCTGGCCCATGGGCTTAATTTTGTCCATCTCAGCAGTAGAAGCACATGGTTTTAGCTCCTAAGGTCCCAGGTTCAATCCCTCCTGCATATAATTTGTTTGCAGTGGTGACATCACAATAATTTATACCATGAAAATAGAAGGTATATTGTAGTGAAGGAAGATGAAAAAAGATGACTGGCAAGGAGTTTCTTATTGAGAATGGAAGAGGAAATAAAGAAAAAAGTCTGACCATTTCTCTGAACCTGGGGGAGAAAAAAACATGTTTCAAATGTTTAACCTTGGAAGTGGCAGAAGTCCTTCAGAGTTTGCAGATGAACTAATTTTTTAAGATTAAGTCACATTGAAATGATACGTGATATAAAATAATAAAAATATAAAGTAGCAAAAAAGATAAGGGATGTCACACAATTCTGGTGTTAGCTTCCACCAAGTTGCAAATGTAATTCCTCTTTTGTGCCAGCTGATTGAGAAGTCGATGGATTTCTCTGACCGACTTCTTCTGATAGGTAGAGTCCGACTTCGGCACTAAGGTTTTTGTTATGCACAGGGCACAGGACAGGATCAGAACCTGTCTCTACCACCTGAAATGCAGGAAGGGTTGTTCTGCTTCACTGTCTTCAACAGCCCCAGCGAAGGGATCCGGGATAGTTCAGAATTGTGGTGCAGAGGCGCATGGGAGGTGGAGAGTAATTAATACAAGGTACTATAGCAGCCATTCTCTCCCTCTCTACCACATAACTGGTAGATCTGCAGAGACTATCTCCTTAGCTGTGGACGGTGGGCTGAATTTTCTTTTAGACCGGCTACAGAGGAGAGGCAGCCTCTGCAGCTTCTGCAGCATGGAGGATTACAGATATTTTTGGATTGGATCCAAAGTGGTCAAGTTTAAGAAGAAAAAAAAATACTTACTGTATTTGTTTCTCTTTGTTGCTTTGTTACATATTGATTTATTTTAATTCAACAAACCTCAGGGGGCAGAGGGAAAACAAAACATCCTTCCCACCAAACCTGTAATTAACGATGTTCCCTAAAATGGGATAAAAGAAAAGGTGGAAAGGACTTGCCAAAAGTGTACAGAAATGATAACACTATTCTGTTTTGGGATCACCTCGGTGTTTGTGTTTGCATGAGTGCTTGTCGAGAAACCTGCAGTTGGAAGAGGAAAGGCAGAGTCAATGTTGCTACCTTGAGTTATGGTTCCTTTTGAGGGTCAGGTGGCCTGGGACCAGCTAACCCTGTTCAGTTAGCCCTGCTACACCTACATGTGTATGCTGGACCTAAAAGGAAGAAAGCCCAGCAATTGGGGCTGGCTTGGGAGGAGAGTAGACAGGCTGTTCCTATGTGAGGCAAGGAGTCTGGCTCAGGCTAGGAAATGCCTGAAGGCCCTTGATGGGAGAGTAGAGCTGGCTTGGAGCAGTGGGGTGACTGGCACCCAGAAGCTGGCAGTTATGCAGCAAGGAAAGGAGGCTGAAGATTATTTTACTTTGATGCTGTTTTTGGACTTGAACTAGGCGACTTTATTATCCTGGAAGGGGTCACAGCATCAATGTGGCCCATCTGGAGAGCCAAGTAACCACCCCAGATCATGAGCACCCTGAGGAAAAGTGTGAGGTGGAGAGGCTGCAGTGCCAGTTTATGCCAGGAGGGGCAGTCAGGGATGGGGAGTCTTGTACATCCCTGGAAAGGCTTTTCTTTGGGCCCTTTATGATGCATTCCAGAGCCTGGACAAACATGTAGCTACATATGCCCTGTGATTTAGCAATGAGAACTCTACACCCCGCTCTACCATATTATTTCCTGTTATTATCAGGAATAATCTTCATAAGGGTGGGTGTGTTGCCAGTCAAAATATATTATTACAATAGGGGTCCAGTTTATCTCTCATTCCTGCCAATGGCAATCATTCCATTGGCTTTAGTGAAAGCTGGATTGGGGCCTTCAGCTTGTTTGTGTAGCATTAATTTTCACTCATGGAGACATTTAAATAATTGGTCTGAATCTGGCCCCCTGAATTTAAGTGACTATGGTGGCAGCACTATACTTTTAAAAGGACTTTATAACATAGCTGCTGTTTATATGGCTCTTGATAGTCCACCCATGCTACAGTGCTTGCTTTTAATATACTGCTTTTAAAATATCCTAGAGTAGCAGACATTTAACAGTAACAAATAAAAATTGAAAATGGAAAGTGTTTTGGCAGGTAGAAGGGCTTGAGGAATTGGAGATCTGATAAATGTTCAGCATATAATAAAACCCACCCATGGGAGAAGAAATGAAACTATTGTTTGGTAATTCATGACACCTTTGTAAAATTTTATTGGAATGTCAATTAGTATTAACACATACACACATACACAAAATCAAGAGATAACTAAACACGGGATAGAAATAACTGTAAGATGTCTGTTTCCCTCCCAAACTATGGCAAAACCCCTAAATTTTAGAAGGTGGGGATGGGAGAGTAATATAAAAAGGCAGCAAACAGTGTCTGTCTTTTGGCATAACTGACAGCAAAGATGGAAACAATTATATCTGATAAAGCCATTTATGTGAACTGCTAAATACCATATATGTTTACAGTTTCCAAAAAGGATGTGTACATTTTCAAGTACACTAAAGCAGGACTAATTCCTTTTTAAGAAAATGTTATTTAAGCATTCCTTGAAATGTATCCATTCTAGCCTGAGGTTTGAGAGAAGGATGAATAATTTAATTCAAGTCTGCTGACCTGAATATATCTTACCAAAAACATATCAGGGGCAAAGTTGCTTAGATTTTTTTTCCTTTAAAGTAATTGCCAGGGATGAGAGGTCAATGTTTTACATTAATGGGATAGACATAGATAGCATACCACATGTTAGTGTTGTGTGTGTGTGTAATGTATAATATTATTTTTACTTCTTTACTCGCATGTGCCTGCATGCAGGCACAAGAAAGCACACACATGCACACACACACCCTACCATAGAAGAACATTATAAAGGTGGCAAAGTCAAACCCTGAAAAGTCAGGAAATGTCAGAATGATTGTTACCTGTACAAAGTATTTGACATTTTATATTGTTGTACCAGTTCCTATTGTTTTAATGTGCACAATGTTATGATGTAAGTCTAAAGACAAAAGTTTGGGGCTTTGCCGGGCTAGCCAGCATTGTAGTCTTTGCTACAATCTAGGGATGATGTCCTGCTTCTCCCTGTGTCTTCTGGACTCTGCTGCCACCACTTATGGTGCCTTTTACTCTTTAGACAGATTAGAACAAAGTGTCCGAGTTTTTGCTCAGGACTGAGAAATGATTGTGACAAATGTTAAATAGTAACGTTGATACATTAGTGGGTTTCTTTGTTTAAATCTTTGTGCGGTTTGGTCCATTGGCAGGGCTGGCCTGCAAGCTTTGACAAATCTGAAGCTGTGGGCCTCCTGGATCTGGGAGGTCTGTGAAAAATAGAGGAGAATCTCAGTTTTCGTTTTAATAGTAAGTTTCTAGTCCATAAGAGCATTGGAAAGATAATCTTGAAAACATAAACCAGTATAAACCTATGTAAACTGATAGCAATGGCTGAAAGAAACAAACATGTCTGCCACAGGGGGAAACATAAATATTCCCCCCTCTCCTGACCTATAAACACTCTTGTTTAAACTGAGTCAGCTAGATTTGAGGTGTTATCTGAAGAACACCTTCAGGGATGCAGAGGACAGATTCTTCACAGAGTTACTGGGGCTAGAGGGGAAGATTTTTGTAAATGGATTCCACTTTGTTTACTATTACAGACAACTCTCATCTATTCCAACTATTTTCTATCTTAAAAGATATTTTTATATCCTCAATTTCTATATTCCCCTCACTCTCTACCGCACCATTCCCCTAATTTTAAAAAAAATATAAGTGGTACTTCTGCATAAGTGATTTGTCATTCAGTTCTTTAAGGCTCTGATTCAGGAGAGCATGCACACGCTTTAGCTCATCCCTATTAACTTACGCACATTCTTATCATTAAGCAATGACAGCTTATGGGCTGTCCTGAATCAGAGCTATAGACCCACTCTATCTACCTCTCCTGCAGCACTTTCATTTGAGAATAGACACATAAATATTGAACCAGTAGGAGAGAGAATGGTTAAAAAGAGAGAAGGATCATGTGCTTGAGGAATTACCTCAGTAGCCTCTGTAAGTTCTGTATGTTGTTTTTATTCTTAAAATCAATAAACACTTTGAGCAAAAAGAGAAGAAAGAGGCCATGCAGTAAAACACAGCATGTGGTGCTGGCCCTTCACAGAGAAGGGAGAAGCAGCTTGCAGAAAACCATGTGAACAAATGAGTTATTTGTGTGGCCATATGATACAAAATGGAAGACATGTGTCACGCTGCAAATCTGTATAACTTGGCAGGCCTGTACTAGACGGGAGCAGAGGGGCCTCCTGGGTTTTCCACTACCCTTCATATCCTTGGCTGTCATATTAATCCTCTTTAAATCCAGCCTCTCTTTTCCAGTGATTGACTCCTACATCTTTTTTTCATCTTTCATTGCAGCCAAACGGCATCCTGTGCAACTGAAAACTATTCCGCTCCGGAATCAATCCTGCAAGATGCACACTGCAGGAGAAGCCTTTGGCTTTTTTGGGTGATGATGGCCAAGTATGTATGTAATGTGCTTCGTCTCCACTGGCCCACACAGTGAGAGACCCTGATTCCCTCTAGATCTTGGGTGGAACGCTTTCCCTTTGCGATTGGGTGGGCCACTGCTAAACTAATATTTTCTGTGTAGTTAATGATGACATGGCAAGTGCCATACCCTGGTGGAAATTTGCCATTTGAAAAATTGCCTAAAAATATATCCTACAGTAAATCTTTCTAGGCATGATTAAGTATGCGTGTGTGGGTGGGTGCATGTGTGTCTGTACTCTATGGATGGTGTCCACCTCTCCAAAAATAGAATAAAATTTTTCTCCACTATGAAAAAAACATGAATCTTACCACAGGAAGAACAGAAGGCTTAGCTGAGACATTGTTTTTTTGCTATTGTTTTATTTACTACTGAGAAGGACTACATTGTTTGAGCTAAGAATTCAAGAAGAGGATCAAAGTCTTTAGGGGGTAAAAATGTGGGACGAGTGAGGAGAACAATTTGCTCCTTGACGGGAAGGAGAGTCTAGTAGTTAGGATATTAGCTCTATTACCCCAGGCTTCCTGTATTATATTAGGCACGTCACTTAGGATACAGCTGAGAGGTCTGATTCCCAGCTTATGTAAAGGTAAGCATGCCAGTTTTGCTTGAGCTTCTAGTGCTTAAAAATAGTAGTGTGTCTGCAGCAGCTAGTGTGGGTATGTCTATATGAAGTGGGAATCAGACCTCCCAGCTCAAATGTAGATGTAACCTTGGTATCTCTGTGCCTCGATTTCCCATCTGTGAAATGGGGCTAATCATACTTCCCTCCTTCACAGATGTGTTTGTGAGGGAAAATGTTAGATTTTGAATTGCTCAGATACTATGGTAATAGGGGTGACATAAGTAATGGGTAATGTTCTAATTTGAACAGTGGGCTCTTGTTGAGTGTTAAGTGCTAAAACTTGACCTTTACAGTGTTGCACTGTATGGCTTACTGATTCTTGTATGTGGAAAATGGTCACAGACAAGAGGAAGAACATGCATGTCCTGGATTTCAATCTGTTTTACATACCCATGTCTCTTTCCAAACATGCAATGACAATTTGAAAGCCAAAAGGACAATGCAAAATTAGAGCAGTATTTTATTCAGATCCATACAGTGGATTTCAAGGTTAATATTTTACTCTTCTTACATATATAAAGTTGGAATTCTAAGTACATAGGAAGGGCAGAACAGTGTAAATCAGAGCAGCCATGTGCAACAGAATTTTGCCATAAAAATGTTGTGAAGGGGTATATCACTAAGATGCTTAGGGTTGGATGTCTTTCAGGATAAGAGGAACATTGCAATTATACTCTCTGAGACGAATTAACACAAATCTGCCTCATACTTATACAAGACTTGTAACGCTCTGATCTACCAGCGTTGTAGTGTAGTTAATCTGAGAAGTAGATTTTATAAAGGTGCTAACTGGTGTTTCATCATGCCCCAGGGGTGTTTCATTTTCATACAAGGATTTGTTTGAAGAAATGCTGTGTGAGGCTTTAAAACAGATTGCCTGCTGTCAAAAGGACTATTTGAACAGTCATAATGGTTCCTTTATGCAATATTTTGGAAAAACAGTAATTTAAAACTGTGCTTTTTAAAAACTCCAAGTAGTTGGAATCCTTAAAAACCTGAATAAATCTGAGAAGCTCCTTTCCCTTTTTCTGAATCATGACAATTTTGGGAAGGAAAAAGGATCAAAGTTATTAGAAAGAAACTGAATGTATACATCTTTAATATGAATGTCATGTTTTCTTCACGCTCTCACATGATGCTAATGTGTTCCTTTTCCTTAAAGCAAAGAGCATCTGTTTCCAAAAAGGGACAAATACAAGAACAAAGTATGATATGCTCCTCACCTCAAAAAAGATATTTTGGCCTTGGAAAGGGTTCAGAAAAGGGCAACTAAAATGATTAGGGGTTTGGAATGGGTCCCATATGACGAGAGGTTAAAACAACTGGGACTTTTCAGTTTAGAAAAGAGGAGACCGAGGGGGGATATGATAGAGGTATATAAAATCATGAGTGGTGTGGAGAGGGCGAATAAAGAAACATTATTTATTAGTTCCCATAATAGAAGAACTAGAGGACACCAAATGAAGTTAATGGGTAGCAGGTTTAAAACTAATAAAAGAAAGTTCTTCTTCACACAGCATGTAGTCAGCCTGTGGAACTCCTTGCCAGAGGAGGCTGTGAAGGCTAGGACTATAACAGAGTTTAAAGAGAAGCTAGATAATTTCATGGAGGTTAGGTCCGTAAAAGGCTATTAGTCAGGGGACAGAAATGGTGTCCCTGGCCTCTGTTTGTCAGAGGCTGGAGAAGGATGGCAGGAGACAAATCGCTTGATCATTGTCTTCGGTCCACACTCTCTGGGGCACCTGGTGCTGGCCACTGTCGGCAGACAGGCTACTGGGCTAGATGGACCTTTGGCCTGACCCAGTACGGCCGTTCTTATGTTCTTATATGCTCTTGAAGGAGGGAAATTGCATATTTCTTCTGGGGACATTCATTTTAGTTCACTTTGGACTGCTGGAAAAGGTGACAGGAAAAGACACTGTTCACCTCAGCAGCCATGTCAACTTGTACTGCCGTTTGGTCAGAACTCACAAATTAAACAAAGGTCCAGACTAAGTGGGAATCCTAGCAACATCTAGATACTGTAGAAAATTATTTTTGGCAGTTCAGTTGACTGAATTCTCTTTTTCAGTCAGTACCTGGGACTGGACAACAGGAGTTGGATCTCTCAATAATGGTCCTACTCTGTTCGTTCTCTCTGAACCATCTGACACTCAACACTGTCAGAGGACAGGATACTGGGGTAGATGGACTATCTTGTTCTTATCATACCCGACTATTGTGATAGGGGACATTGTGTTGCTGGAGAAGTTGCCATCATATGGCTGAGAAGGAGAATAGAGGGCCCGATTGCTTGTGTTCAGTGAAGCTCCCATGGCATTCTTTTTCACATTTCAGAGGCTTAGCTTTGGAGTCCAAGCTAAATATCAATTTGTATCACCCTCTTTTTTATGGACATACAAACTCACTTCAGTTTCAGCTAAATAAGATATGCCTCCCTTTGTCTATTTCTCATTGCTGTGTGCTGTTACAACTCCATCTGTGAGGTACTGAGCAGCTCCTGTGAAATGCTGAATGTTCTCATCTCTCATTTACTTCAGTAGCAGCTGGAAGGTAGGGGGGAGGCACTCAGAACCAAACGGGGTTCTGCCCTTAAATAGTTGCTGCATCTCATTTCACAGGGGGCTGCTTTTCAGTGGTGATGGTGTGATTCCTTTGTAATTTATGAGTGCCTCCCTCTTGCAATCCCAGCTCAAGCATCTAAACTCCACTTGCCTACAAATGGAGTTTTGCCAGCACCAATGGTCCTAAAAGACTTTGGAAGACAATATTGCCAAAATCATTCAAAAATGAGTCAGAATTCCAGAAATCACGAGATTGGTTTGAGAATCATGAGATCTTTAAAAGACTACTAAACAGTGAATTTTTTTAGTTTGCCTCCTGGAATTTTTAGGGAAATGCTGCCCAGTTCTTCTTCATGTGCAATCACTCTAGCTCAAGACATACTCTTAAAACATACATGAAAAAAATTGAGCCCCTCTGTTGGCTGCTCACAGTTACATTCTACTTACCTGCTCCTATCAGTTTTTGTAGGGCTGCTGCCATTCTATCTCTATCCATTCCCCTGCCTTATCAGTATTCTGTCTCCATATATCCCATATCTTCCCTCTACATATCTTCTGCTTCATTCCACCTGTATTCAGTTGCCCCTGGATTTTCCCTCCTGACCTCACCCTGACTTGAATTGGGCTGGGTCAGCAAACTACTGGACTGCCCTTTTTAAAAAAAACCTGACAACTGATTTTCCAGATTCTCTGTTTATCATTTGCATTTTTTAAAAATCTCTCTTATATATGCAAAGAGAAGCTTTGAAAAGTGACTCACAGATGAGCAATGCTGTGATATCTGCTTGAATAGTGGAGAACTTAAACAACAGCTCTGAAAGGTGTGCTTTCTCTTGTTCAACTCAGTACGATGTCAATGTAGCTGCTTAATGATGATTTAAATGGCAGCATTGTTAGCAACTTTACAAAGCCCACCAGAAAGGTGAGGAGCAATCCTATTATGAGATTCTCTACAACATATAGAGTGGTTTTGTGGTTGGGAGAGTGTTTCTTGTTTTCTCAATCTGACCCACGTGGTTAACGGTCAGAAGGAAAAAATAGAGTCTGAAGGCATCACAGCCCTGTTAAGGGGGAAGCTTCTTAACCCCAAAACAGTGGGGACTAGGTCTATTCTAGTGGACTTAGTCAGATCTGGTAATGGGTGAGGAGCCTGCAGGACCCCTTGTGGCTGTAGTGGCTGCTGCTGTTCCCCTGCTGGAGGTGGTTTGCAGACTCAGGCATGCATCACTGCACTGGTTACACTTGGGTTACATTGTCCCATGAGGTCTAGGAATATTTCTACCTCCCCACCCCAAATATTGAACTCTGTTGTAGCTGAGCTGCACAGTAGTGGAGCCAAGCTTGAGGAATCCAGCAGGGCATGCACAATCGGTATTTGGAATATTTGCACAATCTGCTGTAAGTGGCGTCTCACTTCAGCATCTCAAGTAGTTGGCTGATAACTTGTAAGCGCACCACTAGTTCCCTGCTCCCCTGCCCCTGTTTTCCCCTTAAAATATTCTTTCTCTCACTCATTTTCTATCACCCCCATTTTTTGTCCACTGTAGTGAGCAGAGGTGGCTGCTCACTGATCCCGAGGCAGAAGAACCCCTCTATGAGCACAGGTGGGCCAAACTGGGTCCTGCCCCTTTAACTCCACAGAGGTCAAGGGGTGGGGCAAGTGATATAAAAGCCTAGTCCAGTAAGGCCCCAGCTGCTGGAAGAAGCGGAATCCTGCACAGAGCTCCCAAGCCAGGAGGGCCTTGCAGAGGCTGAGGACTGGCCTGGATCACTGGGCCCCTGCTCTGAAGAGGAGACCTTCTACACCCTGCCCATGGGTTCAGACTACCATGACCCCAAGAATCAGCAGCTGGTGTGGAGCCAGGTAGGTGCAGAGGGGGAGTGAGGCAGTAGCTCAGGGGAGGCTGATGACTGTCAGGTTGATCACATAACATTTTAGAGTGTGTTGGTGTGTTGTGGGCTGGATCCCTGCTGACCCCAGTGGCAGCCAGGGTTGCCACTGCTAGGGCCCTGGGCTGGAGCCCATGTCCCTGTTGCTACCACATATACTGGGTTGTAGTGTCCCCCTCCATGCTTGTGCCTGGAGAACTGTGTTTGTTTGGCTGTCCTGACCTGAACCAGGACCTGGGCCTTACTAACTGTGGGACTGGGTTTGCTTTGCTGCTCTGCCCTGCACCAGGGCCTGGGGCCTTATTGACTGGGGGACCGCATTTGCATTGCTGCCAGCCCTGCCCTCAGGCCCTGTGGTTTGAAAGGAGCCGCTGGACCTTTACTTACAGGCATGAGCACAGGTCAGGGGCCCTGGACTAAGGCAGCCAGCTTACACCACCCATATCAGCCTCCTCCTGGCCCCAAGATTTCCCTCTAATAGCCCCACACCTAGGTTCTACCCTGTTCCATAATTTCTCTTGACAATTTCTTGCCCATTCCTAGTCAAGGGACATTGGGAGCAGACATCTGAGGACAGCCTAGCTTCAATGCCACTGGACATGATAGTAGACAGCAGAGGTCTTTGCAAGGGGAAGCAGTATTTTTCAAGCTAGCTAAAGGGAAATAATAGCCATTTTGACTGAGGGAAGTCTGTGGCTTTAGTCCCATTGAAAATAATGGGAAATGATTTACAACTCTGAATGAGTGTAAGTGTGTTTGGTGCCAGTAGTTATAAGCCCATGAGAAACTTAAAATAACCCTACCAAATATCATATGCTTTTCAATAAAATCACAAGAGTTGCCAACCCTTGTGAATTAATAGCTCACGAGCCAGTATTAGAATCTGAAAAGGCGCTGGCTCATTATAGAACATTCCATCATGGTCAAGATTTCAGTCCTTGTTTTGAAAGTACTAATCTATCTAGGCTCATGTTGACTGAAAGATCATACAAAGCACTGGGAATTTGACTACTCCTAACAGTTCTGCTCCTTGGTATAAAGGAATTGCTCACTGTAAGGGTATGTATGGTACAGGATGTTCTTGGCAGCCAACCCCAGAGTGTAGAACACTTTGATTTAAAAAAAATTGCATGGCACTGAGTCTCAGAAACTGGGTCTTTCAGGGGTCATACTCCGAGAACCTCCACACTCACAGGGGGGTCTCAGAGCCTGACTCCAGTCTGAACATCTATCCCACAGTTTTATAGCTTCACAGCCTGAGTCCCATGAGCCTAAATCAGCTGTCCCAGGCCAGCTACAGACATGTCATGGGCCTATCATAGTATAGCTGTCCCTTAGGTCCTTCATAACATAAAGGTGACCTCAAATCTGGCTAACTTCTTGTCCAAATGGAACATGCATGTCTTCAGTCTCACTTTCACAAAAGCAGGGAGTATTTCACTCTAAAACAATAAATGCTAACTCATAAAAAACACCCTGTACAGATTTCCCTCGGGGAAAAGAATGAATTTTACTTGACAGTTGTTAGTCACCTCACTTTATAGATGAAAAGCAGCCACCAAGGGATCAGGGACAATGTGTCAGGCAGAGCCTCGGCTGGAAGCAGCATGGCCAAGGGCAGTCAATCCTTAGCCCTCCCTCCAGCCGTCAGAACTGC
Organism: Rafetus swinhoei; assembly: GCA_019425775.1. Classification (NCBI taxonomy): domain Eukaryota; kingdom Metazoa; phylum Chordata; order Testudines; family Trionychidae; genus Rafetus; species Rafetus swinhoei. Next base: position 162,792,465 of record CM033437.1, read on the forward strand.
ACGGAGTGAAGGAGCGGCACTCCTGCAGCATTTCAAAGAGGCCCAGAGCTCCCAGCCACCACTGCTGCTACTGCGGCCATGGGTCAGGGAGCTCTGGGCCCCTCTGAAATGCTGAGTGAGGTATAAGAACCTGCAAGAAAAGGAGAAAGAGAGACCTTGTAAAAATATTTTTCAGATTGTCAAATAATAAATAACTAGTGTCTGATTTATGTTGTAATTCACAATGGGGAAAGTAATTAATACATTAATGCAGCGTTTCCCAGACTGTGGTCTGCAGCCCAATACCGGTCCTTAAGAAAAAAAATACCGGGCCTCAGAAAATTTTTTGCAAGAGCCCGCCTCGCTGCCCACAACCCCCAAGATAAACACCGCGCTGAACTCCCAGTGTCAACGGAGGCAGCGCGGGCTTCCTGCAGGGTTGGGGGGGCAGGTCTGCAGCTGTGTGCCAGGTCCTAGAAGTACGCGGGCTGCTCTCCCCCCTGCCCCAACAGTCGGCATGGTACCTAAAATGCCGGTCCATCGCGGGCTGGGGACTCTGTTCCCCTGCTGCCTTCCTGCACATGGGGGAGGGGAGGGAGTGGGGTCCGGGACTGCGCCGGCTCCAGCTGCTCGGGCGGCGCGTGCTGCCATGAGGAGCGGAGGAGCAAGGCGCGCACTGCCCGAGCGATTGGGGCTGGCACGGTCCGGGACTCTCCCTCCCCCCCAGTGCAGGAAGGCATCAGGCGTGCAACGGACCAGCGTGTCAGGTACCGCGCCACTGTTTGGGGGATGGGGGAGCAGCCCACGCACTTCCTGGGCCTTGGCAGCTACAGGATCCCCAGGTATCGGTCCCTGTCCCTTCCCCCCCAAGACTTGCACAAGTACCCAGTCCCAGCACCCACAAGCACCCTGTCCCTTGGCCCAGCACCTGCAAGCACTCTTCCCCAGAACTCTGTCCCAGCACCCACAAGCACAGTTGGGGCCACATTAGTGAGGTCTGAGGGGTTTGGAGGGGTTGTGTTTTTGTATCTCACTTGTGTGGTCCTGACTGACTTTTCTGTGGGCTAAAGTTGGCACTGGGGGCAGAACTTTGGGAAGACCAGAATATTTGCATACTCATTTGCTTAATGAATATGCAAATAAATGTTACTGGTCCTCCAAAAGCTCATGAATGGATTTACTGGTCCCCAGTATCAAAGTTTGGGAACCCCTGCATTAAAGTATTTTATCATTACAGTTGAAAATCTCCCTACATATACGCAGTTATTCCTGCATAGGGCCAATTCTGCTCCAAGTGGAATTAATGGTTATAATAAGCTATCATTTTCTCTTCCTTCACCAAGATGCCTTTTACTATAATTGCACTATTAATACACTTATAAACTCTCATCCATAAATGATATTTTTATTTTGTTATAGATTCTTTTATTGAATCTATTGCTCCAGAAAGTTGCCACATTACCAACCCAAAGAGGAGCAGCATGGGCAGCAAACAGTAGGAAAATCTTCCCCACACTGGTTCAACTTGGAGGTATCATGTAAGAACTTGAGAGGAAGTTCAGTCATTTACATTTATTTAACCATATCTTGGGACCAGTAAGGAAGCCAGTAAGGGTGCATCTACATAGCACAGTTTGTTTCAAATAACAATGTGAGCGTCTACACAGCAATTCCATTATTTTGAAATAATTTCGAAATACTGAATCGCTTATTCTGAAAACTGTAAATCTCACTCCATGAGGAATAGCACTTTTTCTGAAATAGCTATTTCAGAATAATATCGGTGTGGACGCGCCACTGCCGCTATAGTGAAGTAGCTCCTTCCCAGGCCCGTTCAAAATAATTACTCTCCAGTACCTTGCACGGGAGGGATGGCTCTGGTTTGTGCATTGGCCTGCTTAAACCCAGGGTTGTGAGTTCAATCCTTGAGGGGGGGATTTGGGGCAAATCCATCAGGAATGGTACTTGCTTTTCCTGTGAGGGTAGAGGAGTGGACTCAATAACCTCTCAAGGTTCCTTCCAGTTCTATGAGATAGGGGCTCTAATTCAAGGTAGCATGTCCACATTAGGGAAGCCTGCCTTGAACTAATTTTGAGGCTTCCCTGTTGTGTACATGTGCTATTTCAAAATAAGCTATTTTGGAAAAAAATTCTGAAATAGCTTATTTTGAAATAAGTGTGCTGTGTAGACATACCCAGGAGTTAATTATAATGTTTTAGCAATAAGGATACCTATCCTCTAGAAACTGAAATGCTATTGCCTACTTTTCCTAGATAGGCTACAGAAAAAAACAGCCCACTATTGGCCTGGATCAACTTTATACTGAGATCTAGAGGCAAAAAGTCTTCATATCCATTTATCAGTCCTTAAAACCATCTGTTCCTCCTATGCTTTTACACTTGTAGCTCTTGTTGTGCTATGTTCTTGCATAGAACTTTCACTCTTCAGTTAAAATCCAACCAGCGAGTGGTTCAGGAGGGGTCAAAACTGAGCCTGGAACCCTGTTGAAACTGCACATCTGGCATCTAGTTCTGTAATAGGCTAAAGCAAAACCAGTGAAGCAAATGACTTCAAATGGTGGAATGATCAAAACTGAAATCCAGATCTGAATTTTTGCTCTACCCCTTCTGTGCTAACTATATAAATTGTATGCATGAACACGTTTTGAAATGAGCATGTTAAAAGCTGGATATTGAGCCAGAAATTCACAAATAATAGAGTAACATCAGAGTAGTTGTATTTTCTATTGAATAAAAATAATTTACTTAGCATAATTTACTATTGTAGGAAGTAATGCAGCTGTCTTACTTAAAATATTCTTCTCTTCCACATGGAGAGAGAAATGACCACAAGAAATGTTCCAGAAAGCCATTTCATTCCCATGTGGCTTGTTTTGCTAAATCGGTTGCAATAAAGATCTGCTCCAAATGGTGCATTTTTTCCTGCCTCAACTTATTTTGTTCTTGTTTAGTAAAACAGATTCCATAAAAGACAGGATTGTAATTTTTAATAAGATTTGTTAAAATAGCAGAACTGTGGTCAGAGAATTGACCACACGAAGTGATTTGTTTCCTGTGATCATTCCTCCTTCTCTACCACTAGCCCTTTTAAGAATATGAGCAGAAGAGGAAATGTTTATTAGCCTGATTTAAAATTCATCCTTAATAGCTAATTAATTATGTCATCTATTATCAATCTCCTCAATTATGAGTTTCAGTCTTTGGAGGACTGGGGGTGTAAGCAGTGAGAGGTTGTCAGACCAGTGAGTGCTCTCATAGATCACAGTGACACAATGGTGTACAGGACAAGTGTCCTTCTAGTGTTGATATCGGGCCAAATTCTTAGCTCAGTATGCATCCCTTTTACTGGAGAATTGTGCGGAGGCTATCAATTGAAGGAAGCACTAGTCCCCAGACTCATGCTCATCTGTTCCATGAGAGGGAAATGGTTTGTGATTTTAATGTAACGGTAGAGCTAAGGACCTCATTTCTTGTTTCCTCTACAAGCCTATCACCTAACTCTCACTACTGTGTGACACCGAGACACTTCATCCTGATATGTTACTCTGCCTTCCCCCACTTATGACCTCCCAGCAAACCCGGTATGATACACGTCAGAGCAGGTATTAAGATTGTCCCTGTGATGTCTATAATAGTTTTGGCTTCATATATGTACTTAAACATTAGTTATAGATCAATGGTAGGCATTGTCTTAAATACAGTTAACAGATATGTCCACTCCTGGAATTTTGTTAGTGTTCAGGATTCCAACAAAAGTGATCTATTTAAATGGCTTTGCACCTTTTCCTCAGCAGTGCCATAAAAGGAGAAGGATTAACAAGGCACCGCAGGGTATTGTGCTAGTATCCCCAGAGTGACAAAACTGCTTCAATAAATGTAATCAGAATTGCCAAGGTTTGTCCAAATAAGGTAGAAAAGCTCCTCCTCTGATTCCATAAACGGTCATGTTCCTTTCAAAAGGACTTTTCTGCTGGATGGATTGGATAGTTATTTCATTCTGATTCCGTTTCTAGTAACAACAGGAATGAAACTCTACGGCAGGGTTTCCCAACCTATGGGTCGGGACCCAAATATGGGTCGCCATTACCTTTCAAAATGGTCGCCAAGTGTCTCCCCAGGTGGCTCTGCCCCCTTTCCTCCCCCTCCCCCCCGTTTTTGAATTGCGTTGGGTCACCAAGTCTTCCTGAATTGTCAAAATGGGTCCCCATCTTTCATCTTGGTGTAGCAGGGATTAGTAGTTATGCTAAGGTCTGACCATCCATTGGCACCAGAAATGAAGCACTGGTAGATACGCAGATGGCAAAGTCAAACTGGGAGCATTGTTACTGTCGTAGTTTCAGGGGTCTATTTTCTCCTTAGTGCTTACTCAGAGTAACAGTTTAAGCTGTGCAAGGAACTCCGTTTAAAGGGAAAGAATCCTACCTTTGTGCCTGAAGAGTCTGTCGTCTGAGTATTTCCTTGCCAGCCTGCTTTTCTTAATTTTAAATAGTAAATTCACTGAAGCATTTTAAATAAGACTAGTTTTTAGAAAAAAAGGATACTGTACAGACATCATTAAGGAAGCTATTCTCCCAAAATGGGTATCAAACAAAATCTATGCAGAACGCTAAGTCATGTTGTTCAAGAACTTAATTTGCACTAAATGATTTACTTTTGTAAAGTTGCAGAAATGGGCCCTAATGGATCTTTATCATCATTTTCTGTTGCAGTGGATTCTTCTTGAAAAGACTGAAGTATGAACAAGAAGATATAACCTTAAACATTTTCTCCTGCAAAACTAGTGTTGTATGTCTTGCTATTTAATGAAGACTATAAATAGTTAATCTGTGAAAATATCTTGAAAATGGCCTCCCGAAAGTAGTCGTCTTAAATGTTTGTTATTTATACTAGAGGAGAATAGGAACCATTTGGAATGAATGAAATGATGCATTATATTATGATAACATATTTGTACGTTATTTTGGTGTATCACTGAAACTGATGAGTTCATAATAGACAAGAAATGCCTAAGAAAAAAAAAATCTAATTGATTAAAGTCAGTGGGTGGGTGGCTGTGTGTTTCATGCTTCTCTGACTCTCCTATTCTGCTAGGGTTGCCAGGTGTCTGGTATTCACCCGGACAGTCCGGTATTTTCGGCTCCTGTCCAGTAAAAAAATTCAGAGAATACTGGACACCTAAAATGTCTGGTATTTTCTGAATTTTTCCCCGGCCAGGAGAAAAATGCCAGGCACCTGGCAACCCTATAAACACTCAGCACCCAGCCTCCCGGCCGCCCCCAACACCCCCATGCTTACCTGGTTCCCCAAGACTGCCGGCACAAAATGGCTGCTGGCCAAAAGACCTAGGGGAAGCAATGCTTTTCCCTGGGTCTTAGTGCTCAACCATTCCCCTGTTCCTATTCCTGAACTTAAAGGGGACATGCTGTTTTAATGCTGTTTTATTTGAAAAAAAAAAAAAAATTTTTTTTTGGCTTAAGTCCTTGGAGTTTTTTTTTTTGCTCAACAACTTGGTTCCCCCCCCCAACAGAATTTTTTCCTGGTGTTTTTTTGGGCGTGTGTTCGGTATTTTTGTTTCAACCATCTGGTAGCCCTATATTCTGAACATTTCATAGACAAGTATGTACAATCTCAGAACATGATTCTACAAATACTTAGCCACGTGGTTATCTTTATTCACATGTGTAGTCCCACTAAAGATCTAAAATGCTAACACTGAGTGAGGAAGTGTTTTGGGAGCTATGTAAGTACAGTTCAGAACATGAATAAATATGTGCTGGATTGGAGGCCTAGGATTCAATCCTTCTCCTGTGGATATCTATTTAAGTTTGCTATTGAGTTAAAAGGGATCAGGCTCTTCCATCTTACAGGTTGTATTTTTTTACCCCTAAATATTTCCTTTACAATGAAACCATCTGCTAAATTTAGACTACCTTTTTTAGAATTTATTTTATGAACATTAAAAAAAATCACATTGTAAAAAGGCATGCAGGCTTTTGAAATGCCATTTGTAAAATGTTCCAACTATGTACAACTGGCTCAGTTACTACAGTTCACAATTGCCATCTGAACATCTATTTTTCCAAGCATTTAAGAAAAGTGATGTGTACATTTTTCATGTGTAATTAGGCAGTGTAATGCGATCCCTTGCTGCAGTCAAGCTGCCATGTGCTGTAGCCTCACTGAATAGCTTCCAGATTTCAACCCAATCTTTTCTGTCTAGACTCTACGTTGCTATTTTTTTTTCTCCTAGCTTAAAACAGACTCCAATATAAAATGCCAAAACCAGAAGTTTTTGTCCCTCTTTCTCATAAAGATGTGGGACAGCTCTCAGGCCCAGACGAGAGCTGGGCCCAGACTTTCATAAGACACGTGTCGTCTGAAACTGACATTAAAGATTGTGCAGGCATGTCAGCAGGTCATGCGCACACAAAAATGCTTAAAAATATGGTTTCCATTAACAAAATGAGTATTTTTAGAGAGGTGTGGTTCAGTTCAGATGAAAAAGAAAGAAAAAAAAAATTAAAGCAGCGTAAGAGATCCCAAACTGAAACATTATTTATATTGCTGTTGAAATGTGGTGTATTCTCTTTATAAAGCTTTTTTTTGGGAGTGAAACAATATATCCCAAGCCAAAACCAGGTGCATATCCTGAGGAGAGTGTTTATAATCAGAGTTAAAGGATAGCAGATTTATACTAAAACAAACTATGTAAGAGAACCTTGCATTTTAAGTGCATTGTCTTAATCCTGAGAAATTGTCCTATATCTTCCATTAAAAGTTCTTTACCCAAAAGAAAATAAAGTTAAAATGATTTCACAGATAATTTCAAGGAACTGTATATGGTTGTAATATAGTTGTAAACTGCATCTTCTGTTATCAGCTTTTTATCAGATGACAGTTTGTTTTATTTCAACTGTGTCAATATTGATTAAAAGGTCCAAAGAAATGATTCAGTTTCACAGAAAGATGTATTTGTGTAACAGGCAATAAACTAGGTTGTCTTTCTTCGAACTACATTTCTGTCCATTTGTTCTGAAAATGTATTGCAGATAATGTATGCTGGAATAACTATACCTTCCACAATCTACTCCAACTACAGTTGCTTTGTCTTTTAGTCTAAAATATTCAGTCTTTTTGTTTCATGGGATTTCTTTGGAAAAAATGTTCATATGCTCCTTCTTTTTTTTTTTTTTTTTTTTTTTTTGCAATTTTTCAGTGCTTTTATTTGAGGTCTTAATGACTGTTTTCATTGTGAAAACATGGATATTTTTGCATATTTTGTAGGTGACTGGCACTCTAGCTTGCAAAATTGGCCTATTTTCTCTCAATTTCTAAATGGAAGTGTGTTGTGTTGGCTCAAAAATGCCCATGCTTGCTGGAAGTGGCCAATTTTTAATTAAAAATCCATACTGTAGCAAACTTTAAAAATATAGTTTTTTTTATTAATAGAAAACTCTAATTTAGAATCATTGTTCATACTCTTAACTTTTATAGGTTTGTGAGAAAGTATTCTTAACTCAAAAAATTGATTCCTAAATGAAGAAATCTATGCAACTACAAACAGTGGAAGAAAGTGAACCAGATATTTCACAGAAATTCTATCATAATTAAGGTATTTTAAATCAAATTTTACAGTAAAATCAAGATTTGTTAAACAAAAATCGTCAAATTTCATCCTAAAGTTATCATATTTAGGGCTTTTCACCCACTGAGTTAAATGTGCTTTTCAAAGATGAATAAGTAATATTATCTTTATTTGAACAGATGAGGAAATTGAAGTACAGAAAAAAGGTCCTGGCCCAAAGCAGCTACACAGTGAGTCAAGGGGACTAGACCTCGTATCTCCTGACTCTTAATTTTGTGCCCTCTTAACTACATTATGTTGCTGAATTTAAAACACATTGAATTTATTGCTAACCATTACCAGTTGCCATTCAATTTTCCATTTGAATGTCAATAGCCATAGCAGCATGACTAGATATAGATATACAAGGGCCATCACAGTTGTTGAATTAAGGACCTTATTCTGCACTGTTACAACTCATGCAGCCCAACTGACTACAAGTTATAAGTCATTGCAGAACTTGGACTGACATGTCTAGGCAAACTTTGTGTTTTATACAGTGTCTACCCCATTCTGTACAGACTTCACAGATTTTGAGGCCTAAAGCCAATTCTGATAACTAGTCTATCCTCTGACCTGCATAACACAGACCATAGTATCTCACCAGCTAACACCTACATTTTGGCTTTTATCTTGTAGTATTGTTCATTGCTATTGCACTTTTTGTAATATAGACACATCATTAAGGGCCTGATTCTGATCTCCATCCCACACATGCAGAGCCCACACACACAAAAAGACTGTACAAATGCAAGAATTTCTCATCCACCTGCATGCAAAATTGCAGTTGCCCTGAGATCTTGTCATCCTCCACAGGTCATATTTTGACAGGTTATTATGTTTAACACAGCTATCTGCATGCTTAAACAAAGTGAGGGAGATTTTGGTCTGAAGTACCTGTTCTTGTATATCTATCTGAAAACAGAGTCTAGGGAACATATTTCCTGAGTGTAATATATTAAATGTACTTTTTGAATAAACAATGCTCACATTCAGAATCAGTGAGGAGCTGTCTGCATACAAGTGACTTTAAACATTCTCCAGCTAATTCAGAGATTCAAACACAAACCCGTGCTTAAGGACATCACATAGATTTGTGATACTTTGAGACTATTAGCCAACAATCAGAGAGGTAGCCGTGGAACTACATGCATCTGACGAAGTGGGTCTTTGCCCACGAAAGCTTATGCTCCAACACTTTGGTTAGTCTATAAGGTGCCACAGGACTCCTCACCGCTATAAGCCAACAAGTGACTTATGCTTCTGCAACATATAATTTTTTTACCAGTGACAGATAAGAGTCTTCATTTAATAGCTAATCTAAGCATAAGCCAGTACAAAATACTTTTATAAATTAAATACATTCTTTATGTTCATTAGTTCAGAAAATCATGTGTAAAACAGTTTCATTAGAACACACATTGCTTATACTAAAGAATACTGCAATTTATTGTGGCATGACTCAGTAAAATGAAGGGAATGTGACACAGGTTGAATAGTGAGGTATGCATAGGTAGAATGTTCTTGAAAAAACCTTCTTCATGGTCTTACTTCACTGAGCTCTATGATATGTCTCCAAATGCTGCTATCAAAGCATCAAAAAGTTAGCATGTAACTTTGTGAAATATGTATATTACACATATATAATATAATTCTGGAAATATGTAACTAATGATCACTATAGTCACAAATTTGATATGAAAAGTATGTCTGGCTATATATATCATACTTGTCCCTCCGCCCACCCCCCACCTCGGTTCATACATTGCATATCTTGGCTAAGCTCTATGTAGCCTGAAGTTTGGGGCAAAGATTATTGTTTCCTCCAATAATAATCTGTTATTATTCTGCTTTATAATAAAGTCAGTCAATAAATGACTTGGAAATCTGTACTGGATTAACAAGACAGATGTAGCACAAGACAGAACAAAGCTATGTAAATACAGATCTGTACACAGACATAAATATAAGTAAAACACTGATCATATATGCTAGAAACCTGGCTACTGCAACCCCCATTCACTGAAAGTTCATAGAATCAGCATCACAGAACACTAGAACTGGAAAGAATCTTGAGAGGTCATTGAGTCCAGTCCCCTGCCCTCATGGCAGGACCCAGTACCATCTAGACCATCCCTGATAGACGTCTATCTAAATATCTCCAGAGATGGAGACTTCACAACCTTCCTAGGCAACTTATTCCAGTGTTTAACCACCCTGACAGCTAAAAAGTTTTTCCTAATGTCCAACCTAAACCTCCCTTTCTGCAGTTTAAGCCCATTGCTTCTTGTCCAGTCCTCAGAGGCCAAGGAGAAAATTTTTTCTCCCTCCTCCTTGTGACACCCTTCTAGATATCTGAAAACCGCTATCATGTCCCTCTCATGTCTTCTCTTTTCCAAACTAAACAAGCCCAGTTCTTTCAGTGTTCCTTCATAGGTCATGTTCTCAAGACCTTTAATTGTTCTTGTTGCTCTTCTCTGGACCTTCTCCAATTTCTCCACATCTTTCCTGGAATGTGGTGCCTAGAACTGGACACAATACTCCAACTGAGGCCTAATCAGTGCAGAGTAGAGCGGAATAATGACTTCTTGTGTCTTGCTCACAACACTCCTGTTAATGCATCCCAGAATCATGTTTGCTTTTTTGGCAACAGGGTCACACTGTTGGCTCATATTTAGCTTGTGTTCTACTATGACCTCTAGATCCCTTTCTGCAGTACTCCTTCCTAGACAGTCGCTTCCCATTCTGTATGTGTGAAACTGATTGTTCCTACCTAAGTGGAGTACTTTGCATTTGTCCTTATTAAACTTCATCCTATTGACCTCAGACCATTTCTCTAGTTTGTCCAGATCATTTTGAGTTATGACCCTATCCTCCAAAGCAGTTGCAACCCCTCCTAGCTTCCTATCATCTGAAAACTAAATAAGCGTATTCTCTATGCCAATATCTAAATCGTTGCTGGATACTGAACAGAACCAGTCTCAAAACAGACCCCTATGGAACCCCACTTGTTATGCCCTTCGAGCAGGATTATGAATTGTTAATAACTATTCTCTGAGAAGTTATTCACCATCTCAGAGAAGTAGCCATGTTAGTCTATAACTTTAAAAAATGAGTGGTCCTGTAGCACTGTGGAGCCTAACAAATAAATATAGTATCATGAGCTTTTGTGGGTACAATCCACTTCCTCAGATGAGCAGAGTGGCAGATCTGCCAGACAGAGCACTGTCTAGAATTGCATCATCACATTTATGCCCTTATTGGAATAAAGACCATAGACTTGAAGGCATAATGTAGTTAATAGTGGGGGAACATAGGGATTATAGGAAATAGAGGAGTAGATTAATTTAAGGAAGAGAAAAGATCCAGGTAGTACATTTATTTAAATTGTAGAAAAATTATATGTACTTGCATATCAAATCTTTGTTCAGTTTAGCTTTTATTAAACCATGGTCTTTTCAAAGGTCATAATAGAATCAAAGGCAATGGAAAAAATAAAGTATATGTGCAAAAAGTCAGCAAGTAACCTTACTGTACCTAAGATTATTAGTTGTTCTTTATCAAACACTTTAGAAACAGAAATTTTTAAGAAGTCAGAATTTCCCTTGCTTTACTCAGGGTATGTCTACACTACAGAGGGTTTTTTTTCGGAAAAATGGCTGTTTTTCTGAAAAAACTTCAGTTACATCCACAGTGCAAACACATTCTTTCAAAAGAAAATCAAAAGAACAGAGGGGTTATTCCAACATTGGTAATCCTCATCCTAAAGCGTGTGTGGACTGGGAAGAGGGAATTCTTTCGAAAGAAGAGGAAAGAGGAAAAAGCACAGGTGGCCTGGTGGCCACTCCGTCCATAGTAATCACAGTTGAAATGCAAGATAATGTCCATTCAATGTGGACACTATCTTTCGAAAAAGCACATCACTTTTTCAATGTGCTTTTGCAGTGTGGACGCTCTCTTTCAAAATAAGTTTTTTCAGAAGATCTCTCCCCGAAAAGCTTCTTCTGAAAGAAGCCTGCAGTCTAGACGTAGCCTCAGATAAGGGCAAGTTAAGACCGTTTATATATAAATGCAAGTTCAAATTCTGTGTTATTAAATAAACTCACACTTTAAAAATTGTGATTTGAGTCTTTATGGACTGTATCTTCAAATGTTTCTGGAAGTGTATTCATCTTTTGTCTCCTTTTTAACTTTTACCTTGTGGTTAACAAAGTTAATACATCTTAAAAAGATGCAACCAGTGATCAGTGTTTCTTCAATGATTCATTGGACTACAGACAATTGTTTCTTCAATCCAGGGAATGATGCATGTAAAATGCTGGTTTGAAACCTGGGGTAAAGGAAATGGTTTGTATAAAATAAGGAATTGCACAAGCACTACCCTCAGAGTCAAAGTGAAAAACAACTTAATTTTTCCCCCAAAAGGTTGCTGAGCTTGTTTTATTCATTATTCTTGTTTTCATGAATATGCTCTTCTTAGTTCTAGCTAGGTTGGAAGTGCCAAAATATCACAAGAGGGCTATGTCTACACTGGCAGTTTCTTGCGGAAGAACAGCCTTTCTTCTGCAAAAACTTGCTGGCTGTCTACACTGCACGAGCATTCTTCCAGAAGTAAATTTACAGTATAGCATTGTAAAACAGGACTTCTTCCGGAAGAGTTATTCCTCTCCCCACCAGGAATAAACCCTCTTGTGCAAGAGCTCTTTCAGAAGAGGGGGGAGTGTAGACAGGCAACATGAATTTCTTGTGCAAGAAACCCGTATGGTTAAAATGGCCATCAGAGCTTTCTTGCGGAAGAGAGCATCTACACTGCCATGGATGCTCTTGCTCAAAAGCACATCTCTTGCACAAAAGCACATGCCAGTGTAGACGCTCTCTTGTGGAAGAGTTTTTGCACAAGAACTCTTCCGCAAAAGAGTTCTTGTGCAAGAAGCTGCCAGTGTAGATGTAGCCGAAGAGTTGTTTACATCAATGGTTCTCAACCAGTGGTACACATACCCTGGGGCACATGCAGACGTCTTTCAGGGACTACATCAAATCATCTAGAAGCTTGCATCGTTTTACAACAGGCTACATAACAAGCACTAGCAAAGGAAATACAAACTAAAAGTTCATGCAGACAATGACTTGTTTATACTGCTCTATTTTACTATATCAGTGTTTTTCACTTGGGGAGTCATGATTTATTTTATAATTATATGGTAGCAATGAGAAAGTAAGCAATTTTTCAGTAACTGTGATGTCACACTTTTGTATTTTTATGACTGATTTTTGTAAGCAAGTAATTTATAAGTAAGGTGAACCATGGGGAATGCAAGACAAATCAGACTCCTGAAAGAGATACAGTAGGCTGGAAAGGTTAAGAGACACAGATTTACTTGACAGTTGTAACTCAGATTTCTGATTCAGGAAATTTAGATCACTTAGAAAATGTTCATGGAAGCATCCCAACTTCCAGATTATTTTCCAAACTAAACTTCTGAATCTTCTGAGGTTACTCCATCACTAGTCTGGGGCCTGATCCAAAGCCTCTTGAAGTCAGCAGAGTCTTTTTAGTGGGTTCAATGAACATTGAACCAGGCCTTTACAGAGTATTTCCTATTAGTTAAACATAGCTAGCAGCTTGAACAAGGGGGAAAATTACATGAAAATTGGGGATTTTTAATGGGACATGAGGGTTGCCTATCAGGTTGACATTAGTGTTGTCTATTACACAGTTAACCAGATGAGGTTTATTTTTCTTCTAATAAAGTATTTCTTTTAGTAGTCATTAGTACTCTTAACACACAAAGAATACATCTCTTGCCATTAAAAGTTGTCCTTCTGTAAAACATAATCCCAGTGTTCTTAGGGTTCTGTCAAAGAGAATCAAGAGAGATTGTCAAAATGTCCAAATTATGACTTAAGGGAATGTATGAACATTCCAATAGTCATCTTTTCGAATACATTTAAAATAGTTATCTGGCTGCATGTAGAGAGAAGGATATAGGAAAATACTCTGTCTTGCTTTAAATGTCATTTTTACACAAGGAAACCTTTTCTAATGAATGCCATCCATACCTATGAGAGGTGATATTGATAGATGTGTCACCTTTTTATCACAAAATTGCTTGATGTTAGATGTTAGGTTTTATGGGGAAAATGTTAACCCTTTGGATTTGAATGTGGAATGTAACCACTGAAGTTGTTTGTCCTCTATATAGTGGAAAAAGTGATTTTTCTCATGAAAGTTTGAGTTTCATGTATAGATGAATGTATTACCTTCTGTATATTGGTTCATATGCTGATGGAAAGTGTCTAATGCATATTTTATTTGTAATATACCCATCATCCTCATAAATAGCTTTTAAGTTGTATAGATCTCCTTTTCATCTAATGATCTATCTAATGTATTATAATAAATTAGATAGATCATCTATTTAAACTCTGTAAATATACAGATTTTACAGCGTGGTGAACTACACAGAGAGGTTAAGTGATTTTCCCAAATCCATATAATAAGGTGGTCACATAATTGGAAGTAGTCTTGGAGCCTTGACATCCCCATTTAATCCCATGTTGCTAGTTCTTAAATACTTGTCAATTTTACAAAATTTGAAGCTATCGACGTACAATTAAAGCAGCAGTTTTGGGCTTGATTCTGAAATGATTAGGTGATGTTCTTTGGCCCATGCAAGCAGCTGAGCTGTCACTGCTAGTAGCATATGTCCCCAATGACCAGTGATGAAATGGGGAGGGCTCTGAGTTACTACAGAGAATTCTTTCCCAGGTGTCTGGCTAGTGAGTCTTGCCTCGTGCTCGTGGTCCAATTGCTCGACATATTTGGGGTGAGGAAGGAAGTTCCCCCTAGGTCAGATTGGCAGATGCTCTGGGATCTTTTTTGCCTTTCTTTGCAGAATGGGGCATGGGTCTCTTGCAGGTTTAAACTACTATAAACAGTAGACTCTCTATAACCTGAAGTATTTAACCCATGACTTGAGGGCTTCAGTAACTCAGGCAGAGGTTAGGTGTCTTATTACAGGAGGAGGTGGGTGAGATTCTGTGTCCTGCAGTGTACAGGAGGTCAGACTTGATCATGATAGTCCCTTCTGGCGTTAAAGTCTAAATGGCACTAAAGCAGTGTTTGGAAATGTGAACTCTGATCCAATGAACAGTAGGACTATCTCCCACCAGATTAAAGAAAATGGAAATTGAAACAATGGTGGAGGTGCCAATAGTCTTTAACTTAGCAGGGCCCACCTCTATTTTCATTTACACCCTAAACTCCCATTGAAGAAGTATGTGTGGTTAATTCTGTTAAGGTAAGTCTATGGATGGAAGCTTGTTCTATTGCGGTTGAAGTAACTTCAGTGGCTAAAGTTTGTAAGCTGTGCAAATAAGATTTTTACTAGACCAACAAAATATTTCAGTTGTCTGTTTTTTGAAACTTCAGCTAATACATCTGCCTACAATGTGGAATGACAATGAAAACCAGTTTGCAAATGTAAACGGAAACCTCCATAATCTTTTTACAATCAATCTTCACGTTAGAGTAGTCATTACACTGCTGGACATTTCCATTTAAAAATTATTCAGAAAAAATTCAGACATATTTGCAGATCACAACAAATTACTCAAATGTAATTGTCCTAATGACTCTCGAAGTTAAAACTGAAAATATTTTAAAAATTCTGATAGAGGTATATATATATAGCTTGATCCATTTTTGTAGAAAACTTTGTCAGTAGAGTACAGTGACAGATGTAGAGTATGTTCAATATCATCTTATTCTGTGTGTTATGCAAGTTGTTAGGAATTATGCATTATGCAATTTTATGAAGCAGTTTGTGGTCACCATCTGTTATTGAGAACGTCTGTGTGTACAGAAAAACTATATCTGACATGCTGCAAAAGTTCTAGACAGAGTACCAGTTTGCATGAAAATGTATTATGGCCTTGCCACCATTCTTTGGGAATAAAGAGCACCAAATATTGGATTCATTAGTCTGTTATGAACTATAAAAGCAAATATTTATTTCTTCATTTGTCAGTCTTATGAGTAAATATTAGTATTCAGTAGCGACCTATACAAAGTAACTATAAAACCTATAACTAGCCAAATATATTGTACAATTTTCTGTGTTTAAGAGATTTTTTTGGACCCTCTTCATGCTAGATTTATGTTCTCTGAAGATTTAAGTATATTAGTGTGGGTAATCTCACTCCATTACCTTCTATAAAACAGGATCTGTGACTTCCTCCCTGGTGTACATTTACCATATCGAAATGGGCTACTATTTTCATATTTAACTCAGTGGTAAGTCATAAAATCAGCTCAAGGAGTGTCTGCCCAAAGAACTGAACATATAAGATGATAAAAAGGAGCTTTTATTATGAATAACAGTGTTGATGTTATATTAAACACTGAACATTGTCTATTGTTTTGAATTGCAACCCTGGCACCCTCATCCAGCCTCCCTTTCAGCTTTGAAAGAGACCAAATTCAGAAATTTACAAGGCTTTTAAAAAACCTAGATGAAGCAATTAAATCTCCAGATTGGAAGATGTGATCCTTTAAAGGCCCTTTACAGAATATCAAAAGAAAGAGAGGATTATATTTAGCAGGTGTGACAGCCCACGCAGGACATTTCATTGAGAAAGAGCCTGACATTATCCAGTAACAAATACTTAATATAAAACATCTTTGAGGAAGAGGGTTTTCTTTTCTTTTTTGGAGTATTAAGAAATTATAACACTTTGTGGTTCCTTCAAACCTGAAAGGTCCAAATATACATGAGTCCATGGTATGTAAAAAAGAAATAAAAGAGGGGTGAGTTTAAAACAAAAAGACTTTGGTAGAACTGGGGAAAGGAACAGTGGGTGTAACTATTTGCCTTACAGCAAGCAGGGTAGCTCTGCATTTTCTTTTCCTGTCTCATTCAGATACTTACATCAGCACTACCCAAAGCCAGAAACAATGGACCACAAACTAAGCAGCTAACACAAGATACGGCATAGCCTTCTGAATGGAACTTTGGAATCAGATTATTCTTAGTTCCAAGGGAAGTGAGAGTGGCAGACTTAAAAGAACCAGATTATTGACAGCCGCCAAACCAGGTTTGTGTTTGCCTACTCCTCTTTGATCATGTGGAAGCATCTTCTTTCTTTCTTCTGTTTTCTGGATTCCCTGAGAGGCAACCTTTCATTACAGAGTGTATTCTGATTGGCATGTTTCTAGCTAAATAATATATTCAATCATCTGATGTAGAAAACTGGACTTGGTGGCTTTATGGGGAGATGTACCTTAATTTATTCCTTTATTCACCTGTTTGGGGTCCTAAATTGTAATCACTTAGTACTTTTTGGTTTTCTTGAAAGAGGTGAATATAATGCCTCAAAGCCCCACGTGTTCTTGTTACAACTCATTAAAGCCATTCAATCGACACTTACCTGTCTGTAACACTAATAAGTGTTCAATAGAAAGAAAGGGACAATTAAATAACTGACAGATAGGTCTAGTCTAATATTTTATTTTGCATTCAAGCTACCCACAAAGATTCATTATCTGATCTCCATGAATTGATTGCAGTGGAACAGGTGTGGGATAGATGTGTCCTGTCCTATTTCACTTTTTGTTTAACTTTTACCTATATATTTTACTTTCTATTAATGTGATGTGGACACACTGAGAGCCGTCCTTTGAGACTTAAATAGTCTAAGCTTACTGTTCTGTCAGTAATTCAAAAATCTGTGGTGTGCTAAAACCAATTTCCCCTCACATGATTAGTCTTGGTGGGGAAGGACATTTGTGAGATGTCTGGATGCATGCATTGCCAAGTACCATTTGGCATCTACAGAGTTAAAGGTCCTTGGAACCTATAAGACCTGGTCTAGGCAGTATCTAAAATCAGTACTAGACCCACTTTATTTTTTCCTTAAAAACAGGAAATGGAGCCCTGAAGGCTTTTTAACTGGAGAGAGAGTGAGGAGGGGGCACACTGGCTCTACCCATATCCAGCCCTGAGCCTGACCCAGACTTGGGGGTCTCTCTGTGTGGGTTCCCCCCCATTATTTTGGCAGACTTTTTGGAATGTCTGGGAGCTAAGGGCTTTGCTTCATAGAGCAGAATTCTGAAGCAAGAAAAAGAGAAAGTTATAGACTAAACCACAGAAATGTAAACATGTCTGCAGCTAAAATAACTCCACTTTCATTGAAAACACTCCTCACTCACAATCAGACTTCTGTGTGCTATGCTCAATAAAACTGCACGTTAATAGTAAGCAATTAATACATTATGTAGCCCTGCTTTAAAAACCGAGACACTTTTAATTATGATTATTGTTATGATCATTAAAGGAGTACTCGATTTTCTTCTTTGCATACTTTGCTCTCTATTCCCACTGGTAGCTGGAGTTACTAGCTGGGAAAGTGCAGGAGAGGTGGCTTTCAGAGCATGAGTGAGAGCACCATGAAATGAACGGAAGGAACATTGCGAAGGATAAACTAGGGAAAATGCAGTTTCAGCCCGGAGATAAGGGAGAGAAGACACCTCGGTAAGAACCCTTTTAATTTTAAAATTATTTTTGTTGTGTTTTTCTTTGGGGGGGGGAGGAGGTGCAGGGTGGAGGGGCAGGTTACACAGTCTACATGACACTGAGGAGACCCTCACGTGGTTTGATGGATTTCCTTCCATTCCTTGTCTTTTTGTCCTGTTTTATGCATCCTTTCCATCGCTGATGCGTCATTCTTGGTTTCTAAAAATCAGTTGACTGTCCTTACCAGGGCTTCCTTCCCTCCACTTCCTCACCTTGACCATGCTACCGCCTAGCCGAGCCTTTACGTCTACCCTCCTGTCTCGGCAGGAGCGGGACCACAGTTCGACCGGCTGAAATAGTTGCCCAGCATTGCACCCCGCACTTGTCTTGCATTGAAGCGAGGTAGCTGTTTTGCACACTTTCACGGCTACGTTCCCTCTGCTCCAGGCTCCGGCTTGTCTGTCACGGCAGCCTTTGCACACACCCCTTCCCTGGACACTTCGCTGGGCTGGCCGGGAGCGAGACCCCGGGCGCCTGCCCGGGTTCTCTCCTCCAGCCCAGGCGAGGCAGTTTTCAGGTCTCGTTCCCCCCCCCCTCTGAGCACCGGGCTCTCCGGCTGGAGGGGACCCCCCGAGCCCTCTTTCTAGCCCATCCGGTCTCTTCACCCCCGTCCCATGCGCTGGGGCCATGCTCACCCGCGCGCGCCCTGGGCTCGGAGCGCCCGGGGCAGGCGGCGGCGGGGCTGGTCCCCCCGCACTCAGGGAGCTGGGGCGAGCCTGGGCAGTGGCCCTGCTCCATGATTGGAGCAGGAGAGCGGAGCCCGGGGCCCGCGCTCTGGGCCGAGCCCATTCCGAGCGCAGTGAGTCAGTGCAGCCTGCGGCTCCCCCCCCGGCCACTCGCTCCCTCGCACGCTGGCGGCGGCCACTGGCCTCTCCCCGCAGCCCCGGACGCGCCCCGGTGAGTCCCTTGCTCGGGCTGCTGGGCCGGGGGCGCGGGTCGCGGCCCCAGAGCCGCGGCGGCAGCAGCGGGGGCTGGGGGAAGTTTGACAGGGAGCAGGGCGCACTTCCCCTGCCGGCCGGGGCGCGCCTGGCGGGCGCCGGAGGGGGCTGGGAGATGCCGGCCGGCCGGGGCTGCACAGCGGGGCCGGGAGCGCCGGCCGCGAGGCGCAGGAGCTGCCTGCACTTCCGCTGGGACAAGCGGCTGCTCCCGCCGGCTGGGCTCAGCCTGGCCGCCGCTTGCGCTGTGACAGCCCGGCCCCGAGCTGCTGCTCGCCCCGCGCAGGAGCCGCCAGGGCTGCGCGCGGGGGCGGGAGGGAGCGCTGCGGGCACTGGCGGGGGCTGGTTGGGAGCAGGGTGGCAGGCTCCGCGGGAAAGTTTCCTGTCCCTGGCATGGGGGTGTGTGTGTGTGTGTGGGTGGGTAACGTTACTTCCCCAAGTGTGCGTGTGTGTGCTGGCGGGAGATATTCCGGTGAGGTTAGGGATGCACTAGAAACGTGCTCCCACCGGCAGGGTGATAGATGCCCTGCTTATTGGTAAAATATGTGGCGCTTTCCATGGGGCAGCCGAAAAATGGGGCGTGCGCTCGGTGGTTTTTGCACGGGCCAGAAGGGTTGAATGAAGGTGCTGCCTTGGTTTTGGGTGAATGGCTGTAAGACATCCTTTGGAAGGAGTTTTTATACAGCTGATGTAGATCTCATAGCAGATAGCTGTGAAATACGCGCCATCAGCACCTTGCGAAGCTATAGGTGGAATAGCTGCAAGCCAAGTCTTGAGTCTCTGGAGTTGCTTGTTATTACTGATGGTGATCCCACTCTTTTCACAGTTTATCTGCTCAAGTACTTGTATGCTTTGAGTATATCAACTTCTAAGCCCTTATTATTTTTAGTTTTCATCATTAGATCTACTGAATGGTAGCAGAAATATGGTTTTATGTCTGCTCTCCCCTCATCTATCCTTTGAAACTTTACTTTTAATGCCTTCATACAGTTTTTTTCTTCCTGGCTGCTGACTTTGTGGCTATTTCTCTATGGTTTTTCCATATTTTGTTCCTTTTGGTAATAGTGACACCAATATTTTCCTGTCCTCATATAAATCCATGATTCAAAATTAACTGGTATCAATGGTACCTTTTCAGTTGTATAGCTCCTGCAAAAGTTAAATAGTGTTTTAGATCTGTTTTCCTAATGATTTAGTTAAATTGAGATTATCTACTGAGATTCAGAATAAGTATACTAATATATAGTTAGTGATCAGATGACTTTTCTAGCTGTACTTTGAGTGTAAATAATCATAGTTACAAAAACTAAAGCTGCAAGTTAAAACTGGCATATACTTCCATTCATGACTTTATTTATTGCCAGTCTACTGAACAGCAAGTAACCTTTTACTTTTTAGTCAAAATTCGAATCCTACTGTATATTAACAAAAATGAATGCTTCAGTAGTCTGTAGTTTACATTTTGTCCATGCAATTTTGAGTTCACTAGGGAAAGTGGGATACTTAGGTCTATGGACTGCACATGGAGAACTGTCACATTCCTTTGTTTTAACCCCTTATCCACTTCTATGGTTTCATTTAAGCAAAGGGCTCAGACTGAGCAGAATGTTTGTGGCTCAGACAAGAAATCAAAACTTTAATTATATTAGTTTAGGGATTGTTAAACCCATACCTGATAAATACATTCTGATTAATTGAGAGAGAAGGGGCTTTAAATTGAGTGTTTGACAGCTTCTTAATTAAAAATAAATAATAAAAGGTATATCAAACCAATACACAACATGATATGATAAGAGTATTTTGGTGTAGAATATCTTACCCATTATTTAAAGGAAGGCTTTTTAAAAATATAGAGAGATTGTAAGCTAAGTTATTTTTCAGGCCTAATATTATTGTTTCATACAAACATATGCAAACACTAGCTAACTTGCTTCAAATCTGTGTAAACCTTTGCAGGAAAAAAAAATCCTCAGCTCAAAAAGCATTTCAGGGTTTAGAGTTTTGAATAGCATCTACCCCCACCTTTCCCCAATTTATTCCCAAAGGTTAAACAAATCATATAGTACTGGATAGAGTTACATGGTACAAGAATTTTATAAATGATCTGTCAGTGTAAGTTCTAGATGTGATTAGTGTGTTTTTACCATAGGATTTTAGTGCTGCTAAAATGTTACTCAGTTTTGATTATATGTTGTGTAGTCTTTACACAAGTAGTAGTCCCCAAATGTTTTATATATTAGACACATCTTTTACATATTAGACACATCTTTCACCTTATACTTTAGTAGCATTGTCTCCACATCCCTTTTATTTCTTTGAAATACTTTTAATGAAGTTTCTGTGAGCTTTTAATGAGAGCAAAATGCAGATTGAAAAATTTTAACCTGACTATATACAATTAACAAATTTGCAATAACAAAGTCCATCTTGAATTTTTTGACAATCTGAAATTCCACTCTAATTTCAATAGCTAAAATAATGATTGCTTTGAAAATATTCTTTTGTCATTTTGGTATTATGAGGCACTCATGTGACCTTTATCTGCTGTTATATGAAAAGCTTATTTTGTGTATGCACTAGGTACATTTGGAAATAAAATATAAAATCCTTGGATAACTACTTGTGGTCCAGCAATATCGCAAGAGCAAAATAACCACCGATGAGGCAAATCCCTTTGTATTCCACTCACACAAAATGCCAGCTCACCACTATCTAGATGTAAGGCTAATTTGGTTGGTTCTCTCTCACCTGAGTAGTTCATTAATGATGCACTATGCACATACTCAGCAGAGCACCCGTTCTTTTTCCTACTTATACACCCTCAGTGAGGGCTAAAGAACTTCAAGATCTTTTGCAGTAATGATGGCATCTGGGCATACCAAAATGTTATATTTCTTTCCCCTCCTTTTACTCGTGGGTACCATTCTGTAATACTCGAGTACTTAACAGAATGGGTTAGCAGAGCCTTTTAAAGCAGTGAGACCAAAAAGGACTTTTTAATTGAAAACAACCCTTAGAAATGTTTTAATTACTGTGGAATTGGTTATTTTCACAGTAAAAACATTTTTCTGTTAAAGGCAAATGGACAAATTAAGGTTATGCCTTACTTTCTTTCATCATGCAACTAGTTATGTGGAAGTCAATGGGACCTACTCCAGGCAGAAGTTGCTTACATGAAGTGTGTGCAAGAAAGAGTCCTGTGAGCCTGATCCAGGCTGCATTTTTCTAACACGCGGTTGCTCTTTTAGTCTGTATTTTATATGTGCAACTTTCCCATCTGTTAGTTTAAAGAGATTTTCTTCATAAAATATATTTTAATCACACTTTCAGCATAATGTTCATCCCTGGGTTTAAAAAAAAAATTACCTTTCAAGCAATAATACCTAACTCTGGTTTTCATTATTGTCCACAACTAGTCACTTTCACAACCAATAGAGTATTTTTTCCTGTCATGGTCTTGGTCCTGCATGTCTTACTCAGGCAAAGCTCCCACTGATGTTAAACATCCCTGAAATTTTTGCCTGATTATAGAATTCAGATTTGAGCTCTATGAATTCACATTTAATTTAGCATTCTTCAAGATGAGGAAGTAAGAGGGAAACATTTAATATGCTTACTTGGTAGCATAGTAAGTTTGGTGTAGGTAGAATGCTGGGCAGTCTAAAATTACTTTGCTAAATTTAAAAGTAAGTAAAAATAGGCAATAGAAAAAATTAAAGGGTATGTCTAAATATGGAGCTGTGGACATATCTGTTATATTTAACCTGCATTTTAACTTCTTCTATTTATAGATAGTGGTGTTTGTAATACAATCTGTTGGATTTGATTGAATATAGAAAATAGTAACTTAATAATGAAAACTAAACTGTATACACTTCTTTAGATAGAGAACATGCATGCATACTATTGATTAACATAGATATGTTATGAAAAATAAAATATCTGAGTTAGACATTTTTTTATGTTGTCTGAAGAACTAAAGTGATATCGGATCTAGAGTAAACATGAATGGATTCACTAAAAGTCTGATTCCCATACATCCAATACAGGTAAAACTTCCACTAATTTCAACATTTTGCCTGCATAGAGTAGCAGATTGTGCCCTAAAGATTTTTTTTCAGTTACATTGCAACCACGCTCAAAGTCAATGCTTTATAATTTAGAAATGTGTTAGGAGAAATAGATTGTTCTTGCCTGCTGCTTGCATCAGATGAAATCCCTTCTTGGCACAACTTCATTCCAATAAAAACTTACTCTAAGACTAAAAGAACAAAAATCACTGGTTATTTTTGTTATATAACAAATTAATATTTATATGATGCATTATCAAACAGAAGACAATAACCATATTGTTTTCATTTTATCTTGAAGTATAATACACAAAAGGTCATTAGTATGCCTTGATGGAGAGTAGTTTTAAACTAACGCCACAACTTGCAACTACATACTACACACAGGATATCCTCATTGAACTTCATGTATGAGGTTACTTGTGTGTATGTGATTATTTTGAGTTAAGGATGTTTCAAAATAAAGGATCTAATCTATCAGGGGCCCACCATCATGACATTTGGGTGCCTGTGAAAGTATTCTTCCAAAATCATGACTTCCAGTTTCTTAACTCTCCATCAACTGGTGACATGCTTGTATTGTGCCTTTATTATAGCAATCAGTAGATTACTCATGGGTTTTGATATTATATAGTATTGTTAAAATAGTTAAAATTGTTACCTTTTAAAACTGGCTGGGCCTAAAGATGAGCATTTTTATTGATTTTCACCATATTTTGTGGAGTTCCTCGGGGATCTGATATTTAACTCAGAATGTTCAACCACAGGTGCCTGTGGTTAGGGAACTAAATTCATGTTAGGCTGTCAGATAAAGGACATGGTTTCCAGAGATGCTAAATATGGAATAAACATACTAATTTTTAGGGGTCCAATTCAAAAAATGTTGGAGTAAAAAGCAGATTCTGCAGAAAGTCTAAAAATGAGTGTGGATGTGATATCATTTCACAAGGAGCCATGAATTGGAAAGTCTGTTCAGAGGACTTTGCAATGGCTTAATAGATGACCTCTTCTTGAGAGCAGGGGGCAAGAGTTTGTGGGTAGTTGGACAGCAGAGTTAAGCAAAACATGGCCAATGGGACATACAATAATAAGTTTTCACCAGATCACATTCATTTACAGAAAAGGGACACAGCAGGTCATGGACTGGGTTGTAATAGCAGCAGCAACTGGATATGCCTACATAACAAAGAAAAATCCTCATCTGGCCTTCCCAGCTGGCTCAGGCTCAGGCTGTGGGGCTGTTTCATTGCTGCGTAGACTTCTGGGCTCAGGCTAAAGACTGAACTCTGGGATCCTTTTACCATGCAGGTAATAGCAGTCCTGAGCAGGTTGGTGAAGAGTAAGATTCCATTCCTTGCCCATGCCCTGGCATAGATCCCTTCCACACACGTTTTTTTACTGCAAGCAAGTAATTCATCTGAAGAAGTGGGTTATACCCATGTAAGCTCATACATCTACATGTTTTGTTAGTCTTTAAGGTGCTGCAAGACTATTTGTTGTTTTTTAAGTTTTTCCAGCTCCAGACTAACTTGGCTACCCCTCTGAAGCTTCAAAATATTATTGTTATTGTTATCTCTCAGTATTACATTGTTTGTTAAAAACCCACAAACATACAAACAAACCTTCAGAACATACAAGACCTTTAAGCATAAAAGGAGCAAAGCTATGACCATGAGTCAATGCTGACCACAAACTCTGTAGTTTTATTGAACTCTCCACGGAAACCCAGCGTTTTAGGTGCTCAAATGCACTCATTCTCCTTTGAATTCCCTTTACATTTTCACATTGCTTAAGAGGGCTGCTGTCTTCTGGAAGTCACTGATCATGATGTCTTGCACTCCTGGTACGTCTACACAGCAACATTATTTCGAAATAATGCTAGTTATTTCGAAATAACTTAGTCTGTGTCTACACAGCAGTCAGTTATTTTGAAATAATGTTGAAATACTGTCAAGCTGGAGGACTTCTTACTCCGACTCCTGTAACCCTCATTATACGAGGAGTAAGGGAAGTCGGAGGAAGAGCGCTCTATTTTGAAATAAGTGCTGTGTTGACGCTCCCAATTTCAAAATAAGCTATTTCAAAATAAGCTATGTAATTGACATAAGCCCTTGCTGTATAGACACACCCCTAATGTATTCTTGAACTGCCCCTTGTAGATCACCCCAAGTGCCCCAGTAATCATTAGGGTTCTCCACTAATCATTTGTTCTAGTTTTCCATAAACATTCCCCTTTGTGGCAGAGTTCTTCATACTTTGCTATCTTCTCTTTCATGTTTCTGTCTGCTCGTATGGCAATGTCAGTTAATATGATCTTGCCTGCCTTCTTTTCTACATCAACTATGTCCAATCTGTTGGTCTGTATCATTCAGTTCTGTGACAATTACCAGATGGAATTATTTATTTCATGTTTAAATTATTGTGGTAGTGCTGACAGTCTTGTTTGAGGATGAAGGCCCTGTTGCACTACTTACTATATACATTCATATCTTTTAAATTATGAATCACGCAGATTACAAACTTTAGCAAAGGTAAGAAAGAGTTACCATTCACTGTAGTGCTGTATGTTGGCTAATTTGTTTTTGTTGATTAAAAGTAGATATATTTAGCATATGGGATATGTTTTACTCATACTGTTTTTTTAAAACTATTTTTTTATTCAACTGTTTCTGTGTATTTAGTCAAATTATTCTTAACAGAATTAAATGTATTAATGCAAGTCACACAAGTGTGTTGAACTGTACAATGAATGACTTATAAAAGTTAAGCTCTACATCACAGTTTTATACTTTCCAATATTATTTAGAAAATTAAAATGGTCTGTATAAGGAAAGAAATGACTGGATATGCAGAAGCAAAGGCTTCTAAGCTAATTTCAGTTTTCTAAGGAAGCTTTGTCAATTCTGGATAAACTCCCTAATAGATTTAAACTTTGATTTAAAAATCAGTTTATGAAATGGACTATTCTCTATCAAATGCAGAAATTAGCTCTTGAGGATTTATGGCATTACTTCAAAAGTAACGTGATATATTTCATTACAACATATAGTGGGACTGAACTTCAAAGTCTGCTTTAGAAAGAATCTTTCTCTTTTTTTTGCAAAACCCCATGTAAAATAGGTATGATAAAATTAAACCTTGAGTTTTCAAAAGAAACTTTTATTGTCACAGTTGCTACTCTGAATGTAGTTGAGTGTTCAAAAGTTTATAGGTTTTCTTAAAATACAGTTATTCCAGTGGCATCAAAAGTAAATTTTAACAGAAACAATGTAAAAAATGTAAGGACCCAAGTTTTGCCCTCATTTACACCCCATGCACATACTGATTTCATTAGAGCTGCCTAAGGTGAAACTCAGAGAATATGACTACATAACTTGTAAATGGAAAAAAAGTTATCTAGGTTTTTTTTTTTTTTTTTACAGACAACAGTCTGCACAATATTTTGCATCTCTTGCATATGAGACAAGCCAAATCATCTGCCACCAATATGTATGTCAGCATCCTGAAGCTATAAGAAACAGATCTAAGGGTATGTCTACACTGCAATGCTATTTCGGGATACCAGTGGTATCCCAAAATAGTTACCCCGCATCTTTTGAACGCATCCGCTATTTCGAAATATAGTGGGTGTGCTATTTTGTCATCCCTGTAAACCTCATTTTATGAGGAGTAAGGGATGGCTTGAATAGCGTTTTATTTCGAAATTTGGTGCTGTGTAGACTGCACCAAATTTCGAAATAGCCAATTTCGAAATAGACTTGAAATAAGGTACGCAATTTGCATAGTGCAAATTGCGTATCTTATTTTGAGTTTCAGGCGGCCCTAGGTAGCTATCACTAAGGCCCCAATTCAGCATAGCACTTGGGCATTTGCTTAAATTTAAGTACAGGCAGAAATGATTTGCTAAGATTTTGATTCTGTTGTCCTTTATTCAGGCAAACCCCTACTGACTGAACAGAAGTTTTACTGAAATTAGAATTGCACCCTTAGGGCATGTCTACACAGCAGTATTATTTCAGAATAACTGACATTATTCCAAAATAACAAAGAGCATGTGTACATGACAAGCCTTTATTTCAAAATAATGTCAAGCTGGGGGACTTTTTACTCTAATGCCTGTAACCCTTATTTTATG
This sequence comes from Rafetus swinhoei, assembly GCA_019425775.1. Classification (NCBI taxonomy): domain Eukaryota; kingdom Metazoa; phylum Chordata; order Testudines; family Trionychidae; genus Rafetus; species Rafetus swinhoei. The sequence continues at coordinate 162,819,802 of CM033437.1, forward strand.
AGGAGTAAAGGAAGTTAAAGGAAGAGTGTTCTTCCTTCGACTTCCTGCTGTGTAGACAGCGCCTAAAGCAGCGTTACGCTATTTTGTCTTAAGCTATGCAATAGACATAGCTGAAGTTGTGTAGCTTAATTCGACTTTAGCCCTGCTGTTTAGACATACCCTTAGAGTGTGATTCCAAACCCACTGAAGTCAATGGAAAGACTCCAATTGTCTTAAATAGGTTTTAAATCAGGTCCTAGCATACTAGCAGCTGATTTCAGAGAGACTGAACAAAAAGCATCTGACTGCAAAGACATCAACAGAACGTTACAAAATTTTTAAATGAACAATAAAACAGATTTAGCATTAGCACATTATGTTATTTAACAGCATGTAATTATATTGTTTCTATATATACACAAAACAGTGTGGCTCAGCTTAAAAATGAATATACACTACCAAAAGAGCAAAAAAGTTTGTCAGTCAAACAGATGCTAAGTCCATCCTTACAGTATAGTACTTTCATCCAGAAAAGGAAGAATAGCTATTTCATGCTTTCTGGTGTGATGTGTATTTTAAATTTATTCAAAAAATGTGACTATTTTAACCATAAAAAGTTTCAGTGTTAAGTCAGTATTGAAACAAGATAGACATATACTGTACTCTTACTGAGATTCCATTCTGCTGATGACAGAACCAAGACATCTTAGAAATGTCAATTTGTTTTTTTAAAGATGTGTTCAAGTATGTTTGACATTTTTTTAAACATTGAGTGAATTTCACCCGCTCTGTGGTGAAGAGTCCCAGCAGAAGGCCTCTGGGGGGGCTGTCTATGTTGAAGGGCTTAACTCGAAATAAGCTACGCAAATTGAGCTATGTCAATTGCGTATCTTATTTTGAAATAGCTTATTTAAAAATAGGGAGGGTCTACACAGCACTTATTTCAAAATAGAGCACTCTTCCTCTGACTTCCCTTATTCCTCGTACAATGAGGGTTACAGGAGCTGGAGTAAGAAGTCTTCCAGCTTGACAGTATTTTGACACTATTTCAAAATAACTCCTGCTGTGTAGACACAGACTAAGTTATTTCAGAATAGCACAAGTCAAGGGTTTCCAAACTTTTTGATACTGGGGACCAGTAAATCCATTCATGAGCTTTTGGAGGACCAGTAACATTTATTTGCCTTCCTGCGCAGGGGGAGGAGGAGTCCTGGACCGCGCCAGCCCCAACTGCTCGGGCAGCGCGTGCCTTGCTCCTCCACTCCCCACAGCAGCATGCGCCGCCCGAGCAGCTGGAGCCGGTGCAGTCCCGAATCCTCACCCTCTCCCCCGCATGCAGAAAGGCAGCAGGGGAACAAAGTCCCCAGCGTGCGATGGACTGACGTTTTAGGTACTGTGCCAGCTGTTGGAGCAGGGGGGGGAGAGCAGCCCGAACACTTCTGGGACCTGGCACACAGCTGCAGACCTGCACCCCAACCCCGCAGGAAGCCCGCGTTACCTCCATTGACACTGGAAGTTCAGCGCAGCGTTCATCTTGGGGGTTGCGGGCAGCGAAGCGGGCTCCTGCAAAATTTTTTCTGAGGCCTGGTATTTTTTTCCTAAGGACTGGTACTGGGCCATGGACCACAGTTTGGGAAACGCTGGTGCAAGTTATTTCGAAAAAGTGTTGTGGTGTAGACATACCCTACATCACTTAAATCTCTCAAGCCCCACATACACTCTCAAAGCAGGGTGTAAGTAGCACAAAAGCTTGTGTTGACTCTCTGCAGAGAGTTGTTTTTACTCAGTGAGTGGTATCTTGTCGTGTGACTTCTCAAAGTGGTGTGCTGAACAAGTAGGTGCAGCTTACCTCTGAAATAGTAGTTATATTTTGAAAAGTAACTCTTTAAGAGTCAGCATAGTAGGGAGTAGGGATGTTCCATGCTTTGTTGGCTTTCAGTAAGTTCCAGACTATAGCAACTTACTGGGGAAAAGAAAAAAAAATACGAGCTTTGCAAACTTAACTTGGATTCTGAGCATTGTTGCTTCTGGCTTGTGGAACAATACCAGTAGTAAAGAATCTGCAACTAGAATTTAGCGAACACATTTCTGGATGGAGGTGTTAGCCAGATTAGAATCACTCTAAGTCTTTCATTGCTGTGGTGGTTCTGCAGGACTAAAGAGAACTGAAAAATAGTAAAAAATCTATTTCAGTCACTGAAGTAAGCAGACATGACTCAGAAAACACACAGGGGACAGATCTGTTGAATAAAAAGGTGCCATTTTTTACACAGTCAGTTTTCTGCCCATAAGTGCCCTTTAAACTCTTACTAAAATAACATGCTCTGGCACTGCCCTTGGAAAACTGAAATCTGAGCGAGAGAGGGTTGCTTAGCTGTATTTCAGCATCCACTTCAGGACTCAACAAATTGTGTGCGATATTTGTAATGAATCTATGGCATAAGATCATACTGCACTTAAGAGACACATTGAAAGAAGCTATTTGAACTCCTTGGGAAGAAGATTTCTGTTTGGAACATTTCAGCATTTGGAGGGGGAAAAGCGTGATTCCCATTTCCCTTAAAACTGCACGTTAATGGTACAATGAATCATAATTCTCAGTAAGTCTTAGCCATCCTAGATTTCTTAGTAAGAGTTCCAAATTTAATTGCAAACCCTAAATTAGATGTGTATTAAGATTATTGTAATCATTCAGTGCAATTTACACTTAGAATGTGCAAAGTGAGTGGTCTGTGCTAAAAATGAGTCTGGAACCACAGTGACGTAAGTCATCTATGTTTATGGTCTTTGAGAAAATGAAGTAATCACTGGCAACCAAAACACCTAAAGTGGTAATGCTGGTATTCAAGTCAGATTAAAATGTTCACTGCTTCTATGCATTTAGGGCCTCAGCCAGTCCCCCTGAAGTCAAGGGAGCCAACTGAGGATCTGCCCCAAATGAGACTTTCCAGTTGATTTCAGTGGAACTTATATTTGGCCCCTATTTCATAATTTGCCATGGAATCAGCAATGGGGTTAAAGAGAGAAGTGGATCACAAGATGCCACTCACTCCTAAATACGTGGTAGTAAATTTCTGAGCTCTAGTCTGTTGAGGATTCAAACCCATTCATATATTTCACTGCAACCACAAATGTGGATTTGTCACATAAGTTATCTTCTCTCAGAACAGTAGTCCTATCAAAACATAGAAATGTATAGATGTGCTGTAATATGGTTGGCCACTCCCCACTCCCTGTTAGAGCTTGATGTCATTCTACAGCAGGGTTGGGCAATAATTTTTGATGGGGAGGCCACTCCATGATTTTGGAAAGTGATCAGGGGCTGCACTCTTCCATGATATTAATGGAGGAGGTGCAGGGTCTGGGATGGAGGTTGGGTGCAGAAGGGAGCTTGGGGTAGGGGATTAGGGTGCAGGAGGGAGTGTGGGGTTTGGGAGGGAGTTTGAAGGAGGCAGTTGTGACTTGAGGCACCGGACTGGAGTGCAGGGGTTTGGGTTGTGACCTGGAACAGGAAGGAATGGTGACCTCTGGTACAGGGGTTTGGGTTTTGACATAGGGCAGGGGACTGGGGTGCAGAGGTTTGGGATGTGATCTAGGGCAGGAGGAGGTTGAGACCTGGGGCAAGGGATTGGAGTACAGAAGGGGGTGCAGGGATTTGGACAGGAGGGGGTTGGGACCTGGGGCAAGGGATTGGGGTACATGGTCTGGGAGAGAATATGGGTGCAGGAAGAAGGCAGAGGGTTTGGGTTATGTGGGGTAGGGGCACAGGAGTGGGGGGCAGAGGGTTGGCATAGGGAGGGGGCTGGAGTGCCAGAGACAGACTCTGGCCAGGAGACTTACCTGGGTTACTCCCAGCCAGCAGCCCAGCACGTTTCTGAGGCAGCCTCCCTGCCTGCCCCACCCCACCTCTGCACATGCTGCAGGGACCATAGGCATGTGTGAATAACTACAAGCCAGAGGGGAGGACGGTGTAGTGTTTAGTGTGCTGCCTGTTACTCAAACAGGCAGCTCCCATTTGCCAGAAACCAGCCAATGGATTATGCTGGGAGTGGGGGCAGCTCATGAAGTTCTCCCCCTTCCTCCAGGCTCAAGTTGTGAGAGAAAAATGGCCCAACAGCTGCTTTTCCGAGCGGCATGTGGGTGGAGCAAGGCAAGCAGGGAGCCTACCTGGGGCTCCCTGCTGTGTGCGTGGGCCAGATCTGGCAGCTTGGTGGGCAGGATCCAGCCCCCGGGCTGTATTTTGCACAGCCCTGTTCAACGTCATCCTCCTTCTGTTTTCCTCCCTCCTCAAGGCCCTTTAACAACTCAGGGTATGTCTACACTGCAAGCTTATTTAGAAATAGAGTGTCCACACTACAGGGAAGCCTCCAAATTAGTCTGAGGCAGGCTCCCCTAATGTGGACATGCTATCTCAATTTAGAGCCCCAGGAGGCACTGGGGAGGAATAACTTAGAATGGCCCCGGTGAGGAGCTATTTCGACACAGCAGCAGTGGAGTGTCCCCACATGCCCTCTTATTAAAGAGTTTTTTCGGAAGAGGCATTATTCCGTTATTTTGATTTTCTTTCAAAATAACACAATTGCTATGTGGACGCTAGTATTGTTTTTCCGGAACAACAGCCGTTATTCCGGAATAACAGTGCAGTATAACGCACCCTCACTGTCCACACATCATTCCAACTAATCCGCTCTTGGTCCACTTTGTTAAGGCCTTTGGTTCAGTCTGGGTCTCTCAGTCTTAAGCCCAGTTCAGTGCTTCTCTTTTGAGTAACCCAAAATAAGAAAGCAGAAATTCACAGTTTTCAGCCCAGCTGGCCTTTACAGTCTCTCTCAAGCCTCTCTGCCCATAGCATTTTCTCCCACTCACTCCAGCTCTTTCCTTGTCTCTCACGGGCCTTCTTGCTTCCTGAAATCTTCTTCCACTCTCCCTAACCCCCTTTGCTCTAACTGCCTGCTTCTTTTATATGGGGGAGCACCTGCTCAACCCAGGTTTGGCTCATCCTGTAATCAAGGCTTAGTCATAGGCTCCCCAGCTCAGAGGCAAACCACCTTGTTACAGATTCTGTCCACATTCAAAATTTTCAGTTGGTTTTCAATAAAAAATATACCCAGAGGTCCCATCGAAATAACCCATGATGCAGGGTTTTGGAAATGGCATATGTTCTTTGTGGAGGTAATCCTGTTCTCATGGAATTTTTTTGCCACTAACTCTAAGGGTCAGGATTTCATCCTAATTCTTTCATTGGAAATGGCAGAGGGTTCAGCCCTGAAATCCTGCAGATCCTGCAATATCTGCAGTTTTTCCGGGGGGAGTAGGGGAAAGGAATGTACCTCCATAGTTATCTTCACACCTGAAGCAAATCCTGCCTTTTCAACAGAAGAATTAGAAGAAATTTCCCTAGCATAGACTTGCAGAGTTTCCAGGGCTCTGCATAGGTTCTTTCCCTGTAGCCAGGCCCAGCCAAAGAGTGTGCGGGGCCCAAAGCAGCACACTAAGCTGCACGGCCGTGCATCTCCCGGCCGGGTGGGCGGGGCCAGGAGCATCAGGGCAGCACGGGGCCCTGAATGCAGGGGGCCTAAGGCAACCACCTCTCTCGCCTTGCCCAAAGGCCGGGCCTGACTGTAGCTAGAAGTACAAGACTGTATGCATATAGGCTTTATGCCTCCTACTGTCCCTGTCACTTTCCAACCCCTTTTCCCAAAGATTCAGGGACTTCTAACATCCCTTTCCTTAGCTTTCTGCCATGGGGCCCAGTAAGACTTCTGGCGAGTTTTGCCAATTTAAAATATGAAAGCATTTAAGATACAACAAAATTAACAGAAAGCATATAGGTTTGTATTGTTCTTAACACACCAGCTTCCTTTCACCTTTTAAGTAGGATGAGTAATTTTCAAAGGGAAGAAGAAAAGGAATAAAAGTCATGTATCCGGAACAAAAGTTCCAACCACAGTTCTTGTTAAAGGCATTCTGCAAGAGGGTTAACACTAGGCTTTCACTAGCCCAATCAGTTAATGAGTTCCTTGCACAGCCTGAAATGAGACTCATATAGTTTCTAAACACTTTATTACCTTAAAGAATCACCTGTCCTTGCTGTTTAATTGAAGTGTTCCTACTCCATATATTATTCAGGAAGCAAAAGTTAGTGTATCACTGTGTGGTGCTCATGTAAATCCACATTGGCTCACAGAGGTGGCTTAGGCATTAGCTCAGCACAGTTTTTTCATGTTGGTGCTTTTGAGGCATGTGATGGTCTAGAGGATGCTGTCCTATATCCTGTGCTGCTGGCAATAATGAATGCTTTAGGGAAATAGACAAAGGCAAACCTATTTCCTTCACAATTAGGGGGAAACTGGTAGTGCAGAAAATCATTAGGCATTGCTTTACTAAGACCCTACAAAAATGCCTTCTGTTTAAATTACGATCCTGTTATGACCCCATTATCGTGAAAGAATATCTTGACTATCTTGAAAGAAGAGCTCAGATAAAAATAAAGTAAGTTATACAAGCCACATGCTAGATTGCTTAAAAAAATGGACATAATAGGAAAACATTCAAGCCTGTTATGAAGGGGAAAACATTTGGTGTGAGTGGTAAAGAATCTCTCTCCATCCTACCCCTTAAAATATATCACCGTTGTTGTCCAGGATCAGTTTCCACAGGGAGTATCTATTGCCTAGTTGAAAGTCATGGAGATGGCAGCAATCCCTAGATGGCTTCTGCATATGCACCTGATATTTTTCAAATGTCTGCTGTCCTTGCATGAACGTAACTTGCTCTTTCATGATAGATCCTTAATGATTTTTCTTCACCCTTGTTTGGATTTGCACACTCCCATTGAGCACGTAAGCTGTGTGTATTCTTTTAATGCAGTGACTAGCCATATTTATAAGTAGTAGTAATAATGGTCCTTAAGGCTATGTCTTCACAGCAGCGTTATTTCAGAATAACTGACGTTATTCTGAAATAACAAAGTCTGCATCTACGCTACAAGCAGTTAATTCGACATAATATCGAAATAATGTCGAGCTGGAGGACTTCTTACTCCAACTCCTGAAACCCTCAATGCATGAGGAGTAAGGGAAGTCAGAGGAAGAGTGTTCTTCTTTTGACTTCCTGCTGCGTAGACAGTACCTAAAGCCGACTTAAGGTATTTCGACTTAAGCTACGCAATTGACACAGCTCAAGTTGCATAGCTTATTTCAGCTTTATCCCTGCTGTGTAGATGTGCCCTAACAGTCCAGTTCTATTCTTGCAGTATGACAGGTTTGTACTGCTCTGCTGCTGCAATGCTGCTCTAGAGTCAAAGGTGAGGATCAGGGCAAATATCTCCAAAGTACTTTAAAAACATAAACTGAGACAAAGAACGAGTTAAGTAACTTTCATATTGCACAGAGGAAAGTGCAGTAATGGAGGCAGAATTTGAATTCAGGAATTCATAGTTGTCCATCCTGAGCTTAGGCTACTTGAGCACATCTTTACTTGATCAGTTATTTTAAACTAGACTGGAGAATTGGAGTGAAACAATTTTTGTGTAAGTTATTAAAATTGGCCTTTTTCAGGGCATAGTAGTAAAGAGCCTCTATTGTGATGCAAATTACTGCAAGGGCTCAGAAACATTACATACCGGCATTCCTAAGGAAAGGCACTACAGCCAGACAGGTGTAATAATTGCGCACCCCTGCCCCACCATGGGGAAGGTAAGAGTGCGTGTGACCCAGTATCCCTGGAGCAATGGGGAGGGAAGAGGACACACGGCCCTAACCCTTCTGCCCCCAGGAGCAGTGGGGAGGGAGGAGGCCCTGCAGCCTGCGCTGGCCTAAGTCTTCCCAGTCCTGGGAGCAGCAGGGAGGGAGGAGGCCATGTGCGTGTGCCCACTTCCCCCATGGGGAAGGGATGAATACGCGCACCCTGGCATTCCTGGAGCAGCGGGAAGGGAAGAGGCTGCACGGCCCGAGCCTCCCTGCCCCCAGGAGCAGCGGGGAGGGAGGACGCCACATGTACATCTACCATCACAACAGGATGGGTAATGCTAGTGATAATAATTTGTTATAAAAACAGGATTGTGTAGAAGTGGTCGAAACCACTCCAGCTTACAGTAGTTTGCTACTGCAGTATTTGGGGCAATGATTGTTTTTAATAAAGGCAGATGTTAGTGGGAATGTTTTCTCAGACTAGCCTTGATTCTAAATACACATACAGTAGCTATTATGGATGGTTCCATGCAGCTGCATTACATTGACTACAATGTTTTCTCTTATGCAAAAATGGAAAGTTTTTTGGATCCCCCTCTCCCCCTGCTAAAATGGCAATTGTGCCTTATTCAAAACAAAAATCAAAGAAGAAACACATTTGGTTAAAAGGCAAGAGAAACAGAACCATGCCAGGGCAGATTTTTATGGAAATGCTCTCTGAAGTATTTCCATGAAAAGGCAACTTATTCATTCACAGATGGAGGCTGGTTTTTCATAAGGCTGAGGATAATGTACCACACCCTGATGCTGAACATGGTGTATAAACTTTTCACATATTTTAAAATTAGGCAATAAAGAGGCCATGTTTAAGACATAAAGCTCTTCTTCTTTACTGTGATATAATCAAGTTATCCTGTAAGAGGAAAAAGTAAACCAGGAAAAATGGATTTTATGGAAAAAAAATTATGATATAAAACTGCACCAATGAATAAGCTATTGAAATGGAAAATTACAATTTCATAAAACGCCCAACATCACTTAAATAATGTTATAATTATATAACATTTAAGTCTCATAAGCTCTCCGTGCACTGAGTTTCTGTTTAATTCAGTGGAAATTTCATACAGTGACAGATTTCAGGAGCAGCCTAAAAAAAGCCTAATTATGTTTCCATTGAAGTCGAGGGGCCTTTTGTCATTCACTTCAACAGGAGTAGGATTAGACCTCAAAAATAAGAAAAAGTAAAACTGTTAAAACCAGAGTGAGGGCAGGACCGCAGAGGAAGAGACAGAGTGGGGGCAGGGCTGCAGAGCAGGGTTGGAGTACCCCTGGTAGTTCCATAACTGAGGTTGCCTTGAGGTTTGCAGTTCTGTGCCTAGAACCTACAATAAGTTTTGCAGTCCTGCCAGTTTGGAGTTCATCGCAGCCAGGATTGGGACCAGTGTGGGGAGTAAATCCCTTAGTTTAATACATAAAAAAATGTATCAGCACCAACTTTATATAACATTTCCTCTCACATAAAGACTGAATTTTCAGGAAAGTCATAGGTGATACCCTCTTCCTGCAAACTTATAGACACGCGTGTGCAAGAGTCTGCATGATTTGGGCCTAAATCTGTTCTGTAGTTTAGGAATTAGCAGTTGAAAATAACCCCTTTTCAAAATTTACTGTTTGAGTCTGACATTTATTTGGCTCTCTCTAGCTAACAAATAGCTGGGTTATGACAGTTCAAAGTTTAGATTCATGCAGCTCTAGACTAAATTTCCAACATAAGCTACTTATGTGCATTTGACTTTGTGTGTCTAAGTGTGGGTGTGTGTTTGTATTAGAAGGGAATAAGTTGAGATGTGTAAGTTGTCACTGTGGTTGTGTATTATGTGTAGTTGTGATGCTAAGTCATGTGGGATGATAATGTTAACTAGTAATTTCCTAGATTTGTATTAAAGATATTTAATTTGCTTTGGTTTGAATAATTTAAAGAGATGGCCACACAAATTTTGGCTACATCTAGACTGGCGCGCTTTTGTGCCAGAGCTATGCAAATGAGGCTCAGCGTTGGAATATCGCCGAGCCTCATTTGCATAGCTAATGAACCGCCATTTTCGCGGAAGAGGCTCTTGCGCAAGACGAGGCTGTCTACACTGCCCCTTCTTGCGCAAGAAGAAAACCTTTGCGCAGCCGCTATGCCTGAAAATAATCGGTATAACGGCTTTGTGCAAAAGGGTTTTTCTTGCGCAAGACGGGGCAGTGTAGACAGCCCCGTCTTGCGCAAGAGCCTCTTCCGCGAAAATGGCGGTTCATTAGCTATGCAAATAAGGCTCGGCGATATTCCAACGCTGAGCCTCATTTGCATAGCTCTGGTGCAAAAGCGCTCCAGTCTAGACGTAGCCATCGGCTCTAGGCATTCTGTCTCTTAATCACAATAATAACAGAACCCTAGTAGCATTAAAACTAGAGTTGTGCAAAGAAAGGTAAATCCATTTCATAACAGATTTCGATATAACACAATTTGGTTTTATTCCAATTAGAAGAAACTTTTATCAAAATCAGGAATTCCAATGAAACACTTAGACTTCAACCAGTTTTGTTGCAATTTTTCTAACCAGCTGTAATTAGAAACAATCATTAAGATAGCTTTTTTTTATCCTTTCATTGTTCTGGGAGCATATTCTCCACTCCCTTTAAAAACCCTATCAAACAGACGTTCTCTGCACCACGCATGGAGGGTCACCAAATCTGGGCTATTTTGGATCAAGTGTGTACGTGCAAATTCTGTGAATACTGTGTACCTTGCCATCTCTTGTACAACGAAGGGGAGGATCCAGTTTGATTGCATCCACTGACCACAGCTGTGGCATAATGGCATTGTGTGAGGCATGACCTCTCAAATAATGAAGTCATCAAGTCATGTAGGGTTGTATAGGACATAACCAACACCTTGAACTCCACCTGGGATGAAATGCTGACCCATTGAAATCAATGGCAGTTTTGCCACTGACCCTCGATGAAACTGGGTTTCACCTCTGGACATCAGTTAAGGGTCAGTGCAGCTCTCAGAGAACTGGTATGATCAAAGGAAGATGTTCCACTCTGCAAGAGAACTGTTGCATTCTGTACTGGCTTCAGTCTCTGAATGGTTTCATGATATACGCCATGTAACATGAAATACGGTATGTTAATTATGAGGTAACACAGCCGTCGATACCAGTAGTAAAGTCTGCAACCAGTAGTAAAGTAGTAAAGTCTGAAAGGAAAAGCTGTAACCTTCTGTCCAGAGGCAAATGATAGAAAGCTCAGTGGGTTACTGCTTGTTATATGACCATGTAACAGCAGCTGTATGTAGGGGTGTGTGTCCTTATTGGTAATGGTCATCAGACATATTTCATCCATCAAAGGGACTATATTACCTCCAGTATCTCCTCAGGCTCTTTCCCCTTCACCGACCATCATCACTTCAGTTTTGTCGGGACTGAGCTTTAGCTGGTTCACTCTCACCCATTCCCCAATTTTAGTGAGACGCTGACTGAGGTACTGAACTGCATCATCTGAATTAGATGAGGGAGAGCCATATAGTTGCGTGTCATCAGCATGCAGAAAACACTGCGCCCCATGCTTCCATAGAGACACTCCTCCTGGACTCATAGACAAGTGGAGGCAATAGACTGGTACTCTGTGACATCCCACATTTAAGAAAGCTTTGTAAAGAGAAACAGTTGCCTATAACTCCCCATGGAAATCGTTCTGAGAAAAAAAAAGAACAAAGTCAATCTCCATTCCTGAGTCAACAACAACTTTGTGGTCAAGAATATAAAAAGCTATTGATAAAACTAATACCACCAGCATGGACATCTGACCTTCATGTGTAGATGATCAACCATCACAACCACTGCAGTCTCTGTGCCAAAGCCAGATCTATATCCAGAGTGACAAGGGTCTAGGAGATAAAAAGTACCTAGATCCTGTAAGAGCTATCTGACTGTGATCTGCTCCACAGTCTTACCCCCAATGGATGATGTGATACAGGTTTATGTTTAGGCAAACTATTAGCAAATGTAACTGGAGTCTAATGAAGTTTTTGTATGACAATATCTACATATGTATATCTGAGACGTGTTAATGCTACTGATTATTTTGTGACCAACAGCAGTTTTTTTTATTCTTCCTATAAGACTCTCGAATAATTTACTGTTCTTTCTGAGGTATGCTCAAGTTTTGAGAGATGGAAGAAAAAAAATCATCAAGTAGTTTTTGTGCTCAGGCACTAAGGGCTTCTCCCATCATTTAAATGGCCCTAATCCAGTTTCTCCAGGCTCTCTTGAAATGTATAATTCTCAATAAATACTCCTTTTTTCTCATTCTCACATTTAATGTCCTAATTTCTCAGAGTTTTCATTTCATCCAATTAAAATCTGAAATTTGCTGAGATTTTTTGGGGACAGAACAAACCTTTTTGTAGAAGAAATTAGAATACATTTTTGCATCCATGAGTCTCCAGTGTACAGAACTTAAAAGATGTCATTATCTCTTCGTCTACCAACATCAGTAGAGTTGTGGAAATTGACTTGACTTTCTGCATTTGCTTTTGACACTTCAAGTGATAAATTAGAGGTAAACATGCTAAGCACATTGCTCTACCATTCTCTTGGAATTTGTCACCAGAAAACAGTCTAGGAACAGCATTTGAGTATGGTAGAGAAATGTATGGTTTAGTTTCTTTGTACAATGGCACTTATCAAGTACTCTAGTCTCTTCCTAAAGGCATACAAACCCCTCTTCACTTTGAGGTTTTGTTATAGCATAACTTTAAAATTAGAAGTTATATGCTACTAATGGTTTGGGAAAGAATTCATGTGAATATATTCAGTATACTTTTTAAAAGATGCTAGTTAAGGATAGGTAAAATGTAAATGTGTATATATTAACACTCCTCTGAAAGCAACTTTAGCAAAATAATTATACTCAGGTATTTGACTCTCATGCATTGAGGAGCTGTGACAATTCATACAGCTGAGAATGTACTTCCGAGTCTTTGAGTTTTAATACTAAGAATTAAATCATGACTTCTGCTGTGTCGGTACACAAAGGAAAAGAGCAAATTGGGTATAGGAATCTTTTCCTTCCTCTAGGGCATTCCAGTGAATAGAAGTCATGCCCAGATAATGAATTAGTCCCTGTCTGGCTTCCCTGTGTTGATTTGTTTACTCTCCCTTCTACTATATTCTGTATAGGTTCTTATACTGTGCTTACCAGTGTGGTATCTGAAGTCTTTCCTATAGTGGATTTCATATTGTGACTAGCATCTGACATGTTGTTTTTTCTCTCATCCACCATCCCAGTTAGTAAGGGCAGGCCCGAGCCATTCTTGCGCCCCGGGCCCCGGGAGAGCGGCGCCACCCCCAGGAGTGAGGTGCATGCGCGGCCCCGCCTCCGGGCGCACGGCGCCCTCCGCCCTGGGCGTGCAGTGCATGCGTGGCCCCACCCCCGGGGTGCCCGGCACATACGTGGCCCCGCCCCCGGCCGCCCGGTGCATGCGTGGCACTGCCCCGGGCGCGCGGAGCATGCGTGGTGCAGCCCCAGCCTGGCAGCCCCGTGCAGCGCTCTCTATAAAGGGGCGCCCCAGACGGTAGCCCGGTCAGCCCATAGCTTGGGCCAGCTCTGCAGTTAATGTATTTAGGGGTCAATCCCCTGAGGAGCTGAGCATACTCTCGATAAACTCAGTGGGACTTGCAGGTGCTCAGCATCTCCCAGGATTGCTCATCACCTTATAGAATTGTGCCATGATGAAGTAAACAGAAAATAACAGCTGGCATCACATAAGGACACTATGGCTATGTCCACACTGGACAGCTATTTTGGAATAAGCTATTCCGGAATAGTTATTCCAAAATAGCTTATTTCAAAATAGCACATCTACACTTCAGGGAAGCCACAAAATTAGTCTGAGGCAGGCTTCCCTAATGTAGACGTGCTATTTAGATTTAGTGCCCCAGGAGGAATAACTTAGAATCGCTCTGGTGAGGAGCTATTTCAAAATGGCAGAAGTGGAGCGTCTACACATGCCTTATTTCGAAATAGGCATTATTCTTTGTAGAATGAGGTTAATAGAAGTTGGAATAATCTATCCGTTATTTTCAGATTAATGCTTGCATAGTTATTTCAGAATAATAGCCGTTATTCTGAAATAATTTTGCTGTGTAGACACACCCTAAGAAGAATATATATTCCTGTCCTGCCACAAGCAAATCCCTGTCCTCCAGGAGTCTTCTGCAAAAGATGCACTGATTGGTGCCCATACTCCCTCTCATGGAATCTTCCAACTCAGTATTTACATCTATTAAATATAAAATGCCATGAACAATAAATCAGTACAGTGCTTGGACATAAATGGAACACTTGTGATGACTGAGAAAAGGGGTTCTATTACCAGAGGTTCACAACACCCGTTCATTCAATACAGAACAGAATACTAACTCTTTCAATGATGTCACAGGAAAAAACAACAACAGTTTAGTATTGTTGCATTATGTTTGTTTTAAAAGATATGTAAATATCACTGGAAAAATTAAAAATGGCCTGGCAGATGTTATAAATAACAATAGCTGTCTCAGAGTGAATGAACACAAGGCTGAGTTCAATCTGCTTTAGTACATAAACTGTTAGTGTAGTGCTCTTGTGGTTTATGATGTCAAAAGTGCATTGGAGTGAATTACAGCCTTCTGTTAACTCTGGGACTATTTATTATCCTGTGTGAAGCTGAATATGTGTTTCACTGCAAGAAACAATTAATATAATGTTTTTCCTAAAAAAAGAAAATCAGTGTATATCAATGCTTTGCTTCCCTACCTCCCTTCATACTAAGCATTAGAAAAGGGATATTGCATCTTTAAACTAAGTCCCTGGTGCCTACATTTTTCAACCCACCACAGGAAAGTTCATAGAGTGTGTCCAGAAAGATGTTTTTGTTCCCCCACCTTGGGTTTCAGTCCCTAGACTGCCAATTAAATTATCCCATAAATCCTCCATTATAGGTAGTAAAACCTAATTTTAGATTTCCTGCCCTCTCCAGTGTCTTGCCTGATTGCTACCAGTTGGATAGAGGCTCAACCTGTTAAGCAGACAATTGTAGTGAATTGGTGTTTTTTTTCTAGGCCACATGTGGAGACCTTTTTAATATGTGGAATTTGGTTATAATTCTCTCTGGCTATCTTTTACCTTTTAATTGCTAAAACTTTTTGTAAGGCTGCAACTTAGACATCTGTAATTTATTTTTCTGCAGAAATTTTCTGTGGGAGAAAAAGTTATTGAAATTTAGATTCAGAGAAACAATAATGTAGTTTGCTACAGTTAAAATAATATTTCAGAATTAGTTCTTAGATAGCTCTTGTGAAAGACCGTCCAGATATGGCAAACACATTTACACCATTCCTAAAATGTAAGATGAAAACATTTTAGGCTATCTGAAAATTAACTAGTTCTTTCCCTGTTTCCCCAAATTGATTAGCTCTCCCCAAATAGTGTTTGTTTTTTAGTGGTAGAGCCTGCTAACTTTTCTTATGCTGAACAGCACTTTACTCAACAATGGTCCAATTGATTTCTTTAGGGAAGGGACTGCCTTTTTGTTTTTGTTTGTACAGCTTCTAGCAAGTTAGGACCCTGTTCCATGACTATAGCAGTAATACAAATAATAAATAATATACAATAATCTCATTTGTCAAGTAAGATGCTATGCAATGTGAGTAAGGGGGTCAGAATCTAGTCTCTTTGGTTTCAGGCTGTGAACCCTTACTGACTTCTGGACAAGTAGACCTTACATGAATCCACAAATAGAGCACTTCCTTCACTGGGATTCCATGTGAATGCAAAGGTTCTGCCTGGGTGGAGCTTAGGAAAAAATTGGAGTCCAAATACTAAAAAAATTGACCCTCCCCCCCACCATGTAAATATTTCTCTGGTATTTTGACTAGAACTGGTTCATCCAAGTTCTAAAGTGCTTGAGAAAACTTGAAGACACCTCACTGGATCTTGAAAACTAGCAGGAGCTTTCTTAGTCAAAAGTGGCTCTATCTTCTGCCCCAAGCAGGCTGAATTGCAATGCAGAGATGTTATCAAACCATGAGTTGAACTGGGTTAGTGGTCTGTCAGGAGTGACTTTTTTTTTTTAAATCTCCAGAATAGAATAATAAGGATGTTGTAATGCTTATTACAAGACATAGGGGCCAGTCTTATTAATACTTGTACATTTGTGTATCTCTGCTCATGTAATCAAACTGAAAGCAAAAGGACTACTGTGATTTAGTTTATGCACATGCAGCATCAGACTGTCTCACCCAAACTTTCATGATCACTGCCTTTTTAACCTGTAGGCTGCATTACTTTAAAACATTTTATGTAGAACTGTGTGTGACAAACACTCCTTTGCAGCTATTGCACGATTACACAAAAGTTCTTGTATTGTAGAAAAGAAAAGGCTTGCTATGATGGACTGTAGGTATTTTATGTGCAATATTCTCCTAAGTGCAGAGTTTTATGGAATTGTATAAAGAGCACCAACAATCAAATAGAAATTGAAATATGTTTCATTGTTAAAATTATCTCCATTGCATGCAGATGCACACACTTTATTATAGGCTTATTCTATGGGAATCTTATCACTTATTGAATGATCAGTGAAGCGTTTTTTTTTTTTTTTTAAGGAAAACACATAATGAATAAAATGGACTGTGCTAATAATTCAAAGAAAAAAGAAAGGTCAAAATTAGGGCCTATCAGCCCTGACAGTGTCTCTATAAAAATAAAGAAAAGGTTACGTGAAATCTCCCTGTAATATTATTTAGGTGTTTATTGTAGGATCCACAATGTAATAGAGGTTTTCCAGTCAGACAGAAAGGAAAGGTCTCTTCTCCAAATCTGAAGACAGACACAGACTTGTAGACAAAGAAAAGGGGAAATGGGGAACAACAGATGATTTTTCTATATTGAAATTATCCGTATACCTAAAACTGTATATGGAAGTAAGTAATAACATTTGTGTATGTTCAGAGCCCTGTGTACTCTGCAATTTCTTGGCCATCTAATTTGCTCTGGAATCCAGTCCTTGCCATAAAATTGTAATATATGTTCCAAACTTTAAGCTTAAAGGGTTAGGTTTACAAAGGGACGTAATCGTATAACTGCCACTTTAAGCACCTAAATACCCACATTTAGGTGCCACTGGTAATCACGGAACCCCAGCTCAACTGCTGCCGAACCATGTATTGCCTCAGCACTTAAGTTTTTGCATTAAAGTTCCCTAGCCATCTGTGTTTCTGCCTCTGTCTGGACATAGGCACTAAGGCTACGTCTAGACTGCAAGCCTCTTTCGAAAAAGAGCATCTAGACTACAACCAGTACTTTCAAAAAAGCAAGCCGCTTTTTTGAAAGAGAGTACCGAGGCAGTCTGGATGGCACCAAAAAAAAAAAAAAAAAAAAGAAAGAAAACAAAAAAGGTGTTATTCCTTGTATAACACAGGGGAAGTTTTTTCGAAAAAAGGCCACTTTTTTGGAAAAAACCCTGTAGTCTAGACACACCCTTACTGCCTCACTTTAAGAGGAAAGGTAGTGCTCCTCACCCATGTGGCATTGATCCGGTAGGCATGCTCAGAGCATACCTACTTCCATATGAAATGTGAGTGGGAGAACAACCTCCCTCATAACTTCTAGCTCACTGGGCAGGTACTAATCCAGGGTGTGGGAGACACTCACTTTAAATTTCCCCCTCATAACGAAAAGGGAGAAGCTAAGCAGGGTTTTATCGAACAAACTTAAAAAACAATGAATGGCCTTGCAGCACCTTAGACACTAACAAAACATGTAGATGGTATCAGTTTTCGTGGGCACAGCCCACTTCTTCATCAGGTTTGTGCCCACAAAAGCTCATGATACCATCTACATGTTTTGTTAGTCTCTAAGGTGCTGATGCAAGGCCATTCATTGTTTTCTAAGTTTGTCCAGTTACAGACTAACTTGGCTACCCTCTGAGGATTCTGTTGAATCTGAGGTAAGCAGCCTATCTACTGCGCTGTGGAGATTCTGATGTGCGGCTCCCTCAATCTTTTCTGATGAACCTGTTTGTGTGTGTGTGAGACAGTGACAGGGACCGAGAGCAAACACACTCATGAGACTGACTCTGTAGCCTGGTGGTTAGCATACTCATCTAGGGTTGCCAGGTGTCCGGTTTTCACCCGGACAGATTGGTAATTGTGTCTTCTGTCCAGTAAAAAACCCCCCCAGAAAATACTGGCCATGTACACCAATGCAAGTGTCTGCTCAAGTCTGGAAAGAGAATGAAACAAGAGTGCCCCATGGAGTGCCCCATCCATCTAGGGGACTTAAGTCTGAAACCTAATGCTGACAATGTGAATGTAAACATGGTTAACTATTTCTCACCTGATCATTACTATGGCCCTACCAAATTCACGGCCATATAAAATGTGTCATGGACTGTGAAATCTGTTCTTTCCCCTTGGAAATCTGGTCTTTTGTGTGCTTTTACCCCATATGATCCAGATTTCACAAGGGAAACCAGCATTTCTCAAATTAGGTTCTCCTAACCCAAAAGGGAGTTGCAGGGGGACTTCAGTATTGCCACCCTCACTTCTGCATTGCCTTAGAGCTGGGCAGCTAGAGAGTGATGACAGTTGGCTGGGCACCCAGCTCTGAAGAGGGCATCCCAACAGCAGCAGTGCAGAAGTAAGCATGTCAATACCCTTTACTTCTGTGCTGCTGCTAGTGGTGGCTCTGTCTTCAAAGCTGGGCCATGTCCAGCAGCCTGCACACTCCAGCTGCCCATATCTGAAGGCAGCGCTGCAGCTAGCAGCAGCCTCACAGAAGTAAGGGTATCAGTACTGCAACCCCTCCTCCAATAACTTTGCAACCCTCTGCCTCCAACTCCTTTTTGGGTCAGGAGCCATTACAATTACAAGACATGAAATTTCAGATTTAAATAGCCGAAATAATGAAATTTACTATTTTAAAAATCTTACAAATGTGTAATTGACCAAAATGGAGCATGAATTTGGTGGGGCTCTAATTTTACATACCAAGTTGTCAGCAACAGCTTCCTGTGTGCCAAAGCTCCAGTTTCCCCTTGACAATTTCTTCAATGAAGTTATGCATTTTCAGTACAAAATGGAGAGCACTCAGAAAATTAAAAACATAGGAGTCACAAAAAATTAATTTAATTTCAATATTAAATTTAAGAAAATAAGGAATTCTGTACTGACTATGGGTACTTTTATATTTACCTCAATAAATATCTCACTTTTAAAATGTAAATTAAAGCTGCTATAGAAGAGGTAGTGTCCTGCATTGGGAGTGTGGGAAAATCCAGCTGCCCTATTGCAGAATTCAAGCTAAGCTTGTTGTAGAGCTGTTAGGTCCTGATTATGCTATTGTAACAAGCAAAAATGTCACTTGGTACCTTAAAAAGATAGGAGGTATAGGAGTTTATAATTTTGAGTATTACTGATGCTTTATTATTAATAGACTAGTGGGGATTTTTCCAAAGACTTCAGTGAGCCATAAGAGCTTACATTAGTAAATCTTACATTTATTGATGCAACTGCATGTTGGGTCTTGCGGTCTTTTCAGCCTAAAAGGAGCCAAGATACTGGAAATGCAATTATTTTGATTGATTTTTAGAGATCACAAATATCTCCTTTAGGATCTGATTTATTCTGAGTCTCGTGACTCTAAAGAGGAATCACAAAATCACCCAAGACGGGGTATATACTGCTCTCTAGGATAAACTGTGTATTCATTACTAGAGTAAAACCTTGGCAGAGAGTACTTAGAATTAGCTGGCACCATCAAGGCTGCTTTACTTTATGAGCTGCAAAGTTGTATGAGTTTTATACATTCATTTATTTTTCTGCTTTAGGGCCCAATCCTACCGCCAGCAAAGTCACTGACAAAACTCCTATTGATTTAATTGGCGCAGATACTGTAAGAGCTGTGGGGGGATGAAACTATGTGCCTCCAGTCCCATTAGATGCTAAGTACTATATTCTCTCACTGAAGTCAATGGGAGTGTGGTACATTAGCAGCTTGAAAGGAGCTTGAAAGGAGTGTGTATTCCTTGCAGGATCAGCCCCATAAGGGACAAATAAATGCATTCCATGTTCACCTGTGCCCAGTAAGTTCTGGGAGCAGCTGAGGGGTGTAAAGAAAGAGCTATTTGTAACTCTCTGAACTTGGAGTCAGTTCTCCACGATTCAATTTCTAGCATAGTTTAAAACAGCCTTAATTCTGCTCTAAATTAACTAGCTTGCTATGACCCCAGTTATAAATAATTCCCCTTATTTTGAAATCACAAGCTTAGAGTCAACACTACCAAGCCCGTTATTTCAAAATAAGGGGCTGGTTATTTTGAAATAATAACTCCCCACTTTCTATGAGGAATAACGCTTATTTTGAAATAGTAATTTCAAAATAGCGATAGTTTGGATGTTCCACTGCTGCTGTTTTGAAATAACTATTCACCAGAGTCATTCAAAGTAATTACTCCCCAGAACTTCCTGGGTCTCTAAGTCGAGGCAGCACGTCCACACTAAGGGAACCTGCCTTAGACTAATTTTGAGGCTTCCCTGTAGTGTGGACATACAATTTCAAAATAGTTACTTTGGGAGTTATTATTTCAAAATAAGTTATTTTGAAATAATTTCCTAGTGTAGACTTGTCCTTAAAGCAGGCCTGAGTAAAATACGGCCCATGGGCTGGATCTGGCCCACCAAGCCACTGGATCCAGGGCTCCGTTTCTATTTTGAAATTGGAGGGGAGGGAGGAAGTTTTAGGAGCTGCCCCGCCCTCAGCAGAAACCAGCCAATGGGAGCTGCTTGTTAGAATAACAGGCAGCTAAGCAGAATCATACCCCTCTCCTGGGCTCAGTTATTCATGAAGCATGTGGCCAGGCAAGCAGGCTGGCTGGGAAACATTTTAAGCTCTGCAGGCAAGCAGGCTAGGTTGGTGGCTGGCAAGTAAGTATCTTGGCCACAGTCTGCTTCTGGCACCCCAGCCCTTTCCTGCCCCCCCCCCCCCACTCAACATACCCAAACCCTCTGTCCCCCTCTTACACTCAGACCCCCTCCCAGATCTGGCACCCCAATCTCCTGCCCCAGATCACAATCCCCTCCTATCCTTGGGCACATTCCAAACGCCTGCACTCCAGTCCCCTGCCCTAGGTCACAACCTCCTGCTTCATCCCAGCTCCCTCCAAGACTCTAGTCTCCCTCTTGCACCCCAGTCCCTTACCCCAAGCTCCCTTCTGCACCCAACCTCCATCCCAGACCCCGCATCTCCATTAATATCATGGAAGAGTGCGGCCCTCGACAACTTTCCAAAATCTTGGAATGGCCCCCCATCAAAAAATTATTGCCCACCCCTGCCTTGAAGGTAACATGAGGATAGTGAAAATGAATATTGCACCTAAATAGAAACAAACAATGCATAGGTCTGCGTAGAAAATGCAGGGACTGATGCTCTGAATTATTAAAGACACATTTTGCTTTGGATTACAATGACAAAACACTGCAAGTTAACTCTTCATAGGATAGGGAAATTTAAGGCAACTTGTATGTAGAGCCGGCCCAAGCTATGAGCTGACCAGGCTACCGCCCGGGGCGCCCCATTGTAGAGGGCGCCACGCAGGGCTGCTGGACTGGGCGGGAGTGGGGCCGCGCATGCGCCGGGCGCCTGGGGGCGGTGCTGCACTCCTGGGGGCGGCGCCGCGCTCCCGGGGTCTGGGGCGCACGAATGGCTCGGGCTGGCCCTGCTTGTATGCATACAATTTCTCTTGCAGTAGTCTGCATGGATGTTGTTGGAGATGCAGCCCATTTTCAACTTAAAACAAGGGTTTGCATCGCTTCAGGCAGAACAAATGTAAGGTGTATAAAGCTGTTTTTAGAGCACTCTACATTGCTCTCTACAGCAGGGGTGGCCAACCAGTTAGAGACAAAAAGCGAAAATAACTGTGGATAAAGTGAAAAGAGCCACGTATTATATATTTATTTTTATCTATCTATCTCGATCGATCGATAGAGTACACAAAATGTAGTGATAAAAATAACATTACAGGATATTTCAGACAAAAAACAATAAAAAAGTCTCAAGGAGACTTAAAATTAAGCTGAATTGAGAAGTAAATTAGCACAATTTGAAGTGCCTATTTCACTCCAGCTTGTTGATCTCTGGTATGGTTTCCTCATTTTTTTTACTTATGAAGATTATGGTTTTTTTGTAGTTCTAAAAATTCAGGTCTGTCCAAGACTGCAAATATGAGAGGTTCAAAAACAATAAGGGAGAGAGACTCATATCTCAGAATAATTGCTTCAGCCTGGCCTTTGAATTTTCTTTAAAGAAACACAGTGTAAACCAGGTACATGCTGATTCTTTTTTTACCCTGGAATTTAAATATGACATCTATGTTGGCTTCCTTGTTCTGCATCCATGAAGACTTTGAGTTTAAGATGCTTCAGCCCCCCCGCTCTAACCCAATGCCTTCCTCCTCCCGCAGAGCCAGGCACCCCGAGCCCCCCTGCTCTAACGCAATGTCCTTCCCCTCCCCTAGAGCCAGGCATCTCCAGTACCCCCACTCTAACCCAATCCCCTCCTCTCCCCTCCCCCAGAGCCAGGCACCCCTAGCCCCTTCCCCCTGCTCTAACCCAATGCCTGGGACCCAGAGCCGCCGCTGCCACGCGCTTCTCTCTCCAGGCACTGGGGTGCGTGCACAGAGCGGCCAGCCATGAGCAGTCTGGGCGCGCGGCTCAGAACTAGCAAGAGCTACATTCTTTAAGCAAAGAGCCCCATGTGCTCGAGAGCCATGGGTTGGCCACCTCTGCTCTGCAGTGATCAATTTATAAGTGCCTTTCACAATGCAAAAGCTGTTTTACAAAAGAGGAGAGGGTTTAAATAAGTAACCCACATTATCATTAATAACTGCAACATATTGGTAGTAAAAAGCACATTGAGTTGTTGTTAATCTGTACTGAAACTTCATGCACCATATAATGGTGCATACGTTGAAACTAGAACACTTTGTATGCTACAAAATGTGAAACAATATGTCTAAGGGTACATCTACACTGCAAGCTTATTTCAAAAAAAGCTATTCTGGAATAGTTATCCTGAAATAGCTTATTTCGAAATAGAGCATCTACACTGCAGGGAAGCCTCAAAAGTAGTCTGAGGCAGGCTTCCCTAATGTAGATGTGCTATTTCGATGTAGAGCCCAAGGAGGCACTGGGGAGGAATAATTTAAAATGGCCCCGGTGCAGGGCTATTTTGAAAAAGCAGCAGTGGAGCGTCTACACATACCCTATTTCAAAATAGGAGTTATTCCTTGTGGAATGAGGTTTACAGAAGTTGGAATAAGCCGTCCGTTATTTCAAAATTAATTCTAAATAACAGAATGGCTGTGTAGATGCTCACTTTGCTATTTTGGAATAACAGTAGTTATTCCGAAATAATGGTGCAGTATAGACGTACCCTTGCTGTAAAAACAATGAGGAGTCTTGTTGCACCTTAAAGACCAAGGGTGCATCACACAACAGGGCTTAACTCAATTTGCGTATCTTATTTCGAGGTATGTCAATTGCATATCTTATTTCAAAATAGTTTATTTCAAAATTGGGAGCATCTACTATATCACTTATTTTGAAATAGAGCACTCTTCCTCCAACTTCCCTTACTCCTTGTATAATGAGGGTTACAGGAGTTGGAGTAAGAAGTCCTCCAGCTTGACAGTGTTTCGACATTATTTCGAAATAACTGCCTGTTGTGTAGATGCGGACAAAATTATTTCAAAATAACACTAGTTATTTCGAAATAATGTTGCTCTGTAGATGTACCCTAAGAGATTTATGAGGTCATGAGCTTTCGTGGGTAAAACCCACTTTATCAGATGAGTTGGAGTGGAAGTTATAGAATCTGGGGTGTATATAATTGCAAAAGAATTTACCTATCAATCGTGGGACCAGTGTTAATGAGGCTAATTAATTCAGGGTGCATGAGTTTCATACACAGCATTTGATGTGAATATGTGACTATCAAAAGAGGGAAAATTGCCTTTGCAGTGTGTTAACCAGTTAAGCTCTTTATTCAAGCCTAAGTTGATAGTGTTGAAAATGAACTGCAGTTCTGCTGTCTTCCTCTGAAATCGGGTGATGAAGTTCTTTCATAGAAGGATGGCTACTTTTAAATCCATTACTGAATGCCCTGGGAGATTACAATGTTCCCCTACAACAGGGGTTGGGAACCTCAGACCCAGGGGCTGGATGCGGCCCCCAGCTTGCTTGGATCCGGCCCCTGAGGCTTAAGGCCTCACCCAGCATTGGGGAGCCCAGGCTAGTGCTCCAGCCCCTCTCCCCCCGCTACCCCTCTGCAGGGCTGGAGCACACAAAATCTACTAGGTTGAGCCTCCCCAGGCTCTGGTATGGGAGGGGAATATGGGGAGTGTCTTTCTCCTTACCAGTTGGGGGCCACGTCAGTGAGGGTTGTTTGTTTTATGTTTGTTTGCTTGCTTCTTACTTGTGTGGGGCCCCTGACTGATTTTCCTCTGGGTCAGCGGCCCCCGACCCAAAAATGATTCCCCATCCCTGCCCTGCAGGTTTGTGTGTTACCATTCCTGATGTCTCATTTGTGTCCATTTATCCTTTGGAGCAGAGACTGTCTGGTTTGGCCAATGTACATGGCAGAGGGGCATTGCTGGCACCTGATGGCATATATCACATTAGTGGAAGTGCAGGTGTATAAGCTCCTGATGATGTGATTTATGTGGTTAGGTCCTGTGATAATGTTGCTTGTATAGATGTGTGGACAGAGTTGGCAATGGGGTTTGTTGCAGGGATAGGTTCCTGGGTAAGTGTTTCTGTGGTGTGGGGTGTTGCTTTTGGTAAGTATTTGCTTCAGGTTGGGGCAGGGAACTCTCTGTAGGCAAGGATTGGCCTGTCTCCCAAGGCCTGTGAGAGTGAGGGGTCATTTTCCAGGATAGGTTGTTGATTGTCAGTGATGCGCTGGAGGGGTTTTAGCTAGGGGCTATAGCTGATAACCATTGGTCTGTTATTTACCTTGTTGGGCCTGTCTTGAAGTAGGTGACTTCTGGGTACTCATTTGGATCTGTCAGTGTGTTTCCTTGCTTCCCCAGGTGGATATTTCAGTTTTAAGAATGCTTGATAAAGATCTATGTCTAACGGGTAAGGGTAATAGAAACATACATGAACGTTTCACCTGCTCCTCTTTTATCCTGGTCATTTTCTGAGTCCCTAAGAAAATTAGCATTTTCTCTAAAGAATAAGTTTGTTCCTTTATTAGCAATTCCTTTTCTTGTCCTAAACCATATCTATACTAGGAAACTATTTCAAAATAACTAAATTCAATTTAATAACTCCCAATTTTACAGAATCGAAATAGTGTGTCCGCACTACAAGAAGCCTTGAAATTAGTCTGAGGCAGGCGCTGTTAATGTGGACACTCTACTTTGACTTAGAGCCCCAGGAAGCACTGGGGAATCATTAGTATGAATGACTCTGGGGAGTAGTTATTTCACAATAATGGCACAAATTGGGAATTAGATTTTCTGAACTGCTGTGTACTACAGAAATACATTTTTTCGTGGCCCTTTGGACACCCAGAGCTTGCCAGATCTTTTCTTACCTGTGTTGTGGAGTGGCACAGAAAGAAGGTAGGACTGTAACTGTGGAAAGCGGGACTCCACTTGAGGATGAATCCCTCCAGGGATCTTAGTGCCACTTTCTATTTGTGTATAGCACTTACTTGGAAAGAGTTCTGAGTTGTGATGTTCTGAATTCAGGAGTGTATCTACCAGGCAAGATGTATTGAGTTAATAATTATAGCAAATAACTGATCAAAGTGTTTTGCATGGTTATGAAATGAGAGATTCTAAAATCAAAACTGAGACTTCATGTTGGACACTTGAAAACCATGGGCCTGATTCTCTTTTGCCTTTCATCTCATGTAGTCAGCCAGTTCAAAATAGGTATAAGGCACTGCCAGATAAGAATGATAGGATTTTACACCAACTTTGCAGTAACATGAGTATATGAAGTGAAAGGTAATAGAGAATCAGGTCCAATAGATCTGAGCATCTCTACTTCCCTGAGGAAATATAACACATATTTGTGGTCTGTTAGTGATGCTGCTCAAATCTCAAAATATTCAGAGGTTCATTTAAGATAAGCATGCTCATCCAGTACATGTCTGAACATTTTTCAATTGAGAAAATGAAGGCCAGAAATGACCTGAGATGAGTTTCTCCATGAAGTTTTCAACAAGCCTGATTTCAAAATGAGGAAAGGAAGAGAAGCATGTACATTTAAATAAACAATACTGAACTTTTCCTAACCTCACTAAATGTTTGGGTGCAGTTTGATTTTTTGTGTGTATGACAGTTTAGGTCATTTCATCTTTTACTAGACTGTTTATTTTCCATCCTTAAATGCAAGAAAGTCTTATTTTGTAAAATCATTTCAATAAATGTGAGTGCTTTCTACAGCACTATGAATGTTTTCTATTCTTTTCTTAAACAACTTTCTTCAATTGCCCACGTGACTTGCTCTAGATGTAAAGTGCTATATTTATGATTCTACTTCTGTTTGGTTTTGATTCCAGAGGTTGGGACTATGTTTGTACTTTGGTGAGTTTCCTTAAGGGGGTTACTCTGGCTCTATGCCAACTCTCATTGAACTCAATAGAAAGACTCAGATTGATTGAAAGCTTTTGTTCTAAGAACGTAAGAATGGCCGTACTGGGTCAGACCTATGGTCCACCTAGCCTATTATCCTGTCTGCCCACAAAGCCAATCAGAGATGCTTCAGAGGGAATGTACAGAACAGGGCAATTATCGAGTGATTCATCGCCTGTCATCCATCTTCAGCTTCTGATGTTTACCCCTGTGTAAACCAAATGGAAGTTAAATTGACATCGGACACCTTTATTCTGAAATGAGAATGTCCTCATACAGCTTTGCACTGAAATATCAAAAGACGTGAATTAAAATGGATTTCATGATTTTGGTACAACTTTGTGTGTAGCCCAGTCCTCAAGTTACTGGCTGAACTGGCATCACTGGTGGGAAAAGCAGAGTTTGTAGTTAGGCATTTAACATTTTCTGTGTGCAGTGGCAATACTGTAGCCCAGCGTTTCTCAAACTGTGGGTCCTGACCCCCCGGGGAGTCGCGAGCAACTTAGAGGGGGATCGCAAACAACTTAGAGGTGGGTTGCGAGCAACTGAGAGGCTGGTTGCAGCAATAGAGAGGAGGGTCACGAGCAACTGAGAGGGGGGTCGCGGTATCACAAGTTTGAGAACCCCTGCTGTAGCCTGTGAGGTTTAACCGAGGCATCATTATTGCTAATTGAAAACTTTTCCTTAAATGGCATTTCATTTAATGTTGTGTGACAAAAATTCTCAATGAGAGCAGAGAGTGAAAATCTTTGGATTTAATGGGCCAGATGCTAGAAGTAGATGCTGATTTACACTAACCAGAGATCTGACCCATTGTGGTTTTAAATTCCAGGTACACACCCTCCATTTAACTAAACAGGTCCTAATGAAGCCATTAGGGATTTTCTGTAGATGGATGCAGTACATACTGTAACAATTGTGCACTCATAATATACCCTTTAAACTATTAAATACAGTAAAATCCTGGTACACTTCATTGTTTGCATCGTTTCATTGGGGTTCACACTAAAGTTTTGGGAACATCATCCCATTCAGATTAAAAATGTTCCCTTTTTTACATCCATAGAATAGGCCTAATGGGACTAATTGTCCCTTAATCATTGACAGCTCCTTTGTCCTATTTATTCTCAGAATAGTATTTAGGGTTTTTTTTTCTCCTTCTCACATTTTATCAGCTTTACGGAATGTACTAGGCGTGAGAGGGCATGTATTCTGACAAAATGGTTCATGTTTACCATAAAAGAGAATGAAAACTTTCTTCTTGTCATGAAGTCATCAGCATCTGTGTGTTGATATGTGCATTTGTGGGGTGGGATGAAGTTTTAAAAACAGCTCTCTGGACTCTTCTGAAAACCCTGAGCACTCTCCTACCCTTGCCCTTGTGCAACAAGGAGAAGAGAAATTGCAGTGATTGGTGATTTTAATTTGGACAGATTTTAATTTTATAGGGACAATGGCCTTGTGGCATGGTCTAGTGGAAACCCTAAATCATTATGAGATTACTTGGCATTCTCAGAACAAATTCTTATCACAGTGTGTTCATTAGGTTTTATGCCCAGTTAATCCTTAGGAAACATATATGACTTCTACATACTACAAAGTAAATATATCTGAATGGTATTAATTCAGTCTTTGTTAAATATTCCCTCAAATGCACACTTTTAAACCTGTGGTATTTTGATTCTTTCTGATTAATTTTTTGGCATTTTGTTGTATGGTCAGTCCGTTTCTCAAGTGTCCTTCCGTGCACATGCATCTTTCCTTGTTAGGTAAGAGCCTGTCCGAAGCCCATTGAAAGCAGTTGGAGTCTTCCCATTGACCATTAGCCCATCCTTACAGTCTACATTTGTGGTTGAGCCATTTAGCTTCTCAAGAGATTTCCTTGCAACGTCTGAACTGGTCAAAAAGAAACACCGGAAATATCTTTGTCCTTACAAACTGTCCTGTGGTGCCCACAGTTGTATATACGCTACACTTGGTGCATAAGTAGTGAGGAGGAGCAGTACTGGCTGCCCCATTACCCATTCAAGTTTGACCCCCATGATCCTCTATGGCAGGGAGAGGGTTCGAGAGCTCGGCTCCAGTCCAGCCCCAAATGTCTACATCCTGAGTAATTTGTGTATGTGTGTGTGTGGGGTCTTGGGTGGGGGGTCTTAGCTCTGGACCCCCCAGAAAGGACTAGGGTCTCCGACAGTGATTTAAAGGGCCTGGGACTTTGGCCATTGCTGCTGCTGCAGTAGCTACAGTGGCGGCTTGGAGCCCTGGGCCCTTTTAAATTTCCAGGCCCTGGGTCAACTGCCCCTTTTCCCCTCCCCTGTTCGTGGCCATGTCTACCCCATAATTTTATAGCCAACAGTCAGTGTTCCCTGTAAGCTGGGTATTTGTGCAGCCACTCTGGAGACATTTAAATGCACACAGCTAGGTTTTTGTTTCTTCTGGTGGTGGTGTTGCATGTAAAATATTATTCTGCACACGGATGAAAAATGTCTGCATATGGATGGAAAAGATTAAAGGAAATATTTCCTACAGCCCGAGTCAATAGATATGGACAAGCTGTGCATATCTTACTGCAGTATAGCCATACATGTAGCCCTATTTCTGCAGTTCTCCAGTCTTGCCTTTTCTCTGAGTCTAAGCTGAGAATCTAGTTTGGTGGGGCTAATTTATTTAATTATCCATTTTATTTTTTCTTTGAATGGCCATCTCTGTAATGTGTAGGTGTTGATTACATTAATAGATATTCACATAGTTGTCCACAACAGTCTTTACTCTTTGCTTATTTTAAACACAGAATTTCTTTTTCTTTCTTTCTTTCTTTCTTTCTTTCCATTAAATGATGATTTGACTTCAGTGGAGTTATTCCAGATTTTTACCAGTGTACATGCCTACACTGCAGAGTTTTTCCAGAAAAACAACCGTTTTTCTGGAAAAACTACACTTATGTCCACACTGCTATTGCATTCTTTCGACAGAAAGTTGAAAGAACAGAGGGGCTTTTCCGACAGAAGTAAACCTCTTTCTACAAGGAAGAAGACTTTTTCCAAAAAAGCTTTTTCGGAAAAAGGTGTGCGTGGATGTGGAAGAGAGTGTTTTTTCAAAAGAAGAGGAAAGAAGAAAAAGCACAGGTGCTCTGGTGGCCACTCCATCCACAGTAATCACAACTGAAATGCGAGATAGTGTCCAATCAATGTGGACGCTATCTTTCGAAAAAGCACATCGCTTTTTCATTGCGCTTTTGCTGTGTAGATGCTCTCTTTCAAAACAAGTTTTTCCAGAAGATCTCTTCAGGAAAAACTTCTTCCGAAAGAAGTTTGCAATCTAGATGTGGCCTTAGAGTCATGTTGTAACAGTATATTGAATGAAAAAAAGTAATTTTTTCTTTGGCATAGGATTATAACTTAGAAATACCTAAAGGAGTACTATCAACTTACATGTTGAAGCTAGAAGTATCTTTTTTAACAGGATATAACAACTTAAAGTTGAACTTCTATATGATTTTTTAAACCACTTGCTATGATTACAAGTAACATATGATAATTATAACTGACAAAGATTAGAGGAAACATATGTTTCCAGTTTGTTTATTGTGGGCAGTCCCTTTTACTGTTACTACTATATAATCTCTGAGTTTATCCTGTTGTATTTGTGGGTATTTCACACAATAACAAAACCATTTTAAATATAGGAAAATGTGATTATAAAAGCACAAAAACTATCAGGGCTTGACAGTACCAAGTGCTGTACCTGAAACTACCATTAATTCAGGCTTTGCCCTTGACTACATTTTAAATCGATATTATTCCATTAAAGATTAATATTCTCTCTCTCTCTCTCTCTCTCTCTCTCTCTCTCTGGCTGTGCCTAGACTACACAGTTCTTCCGGAAAAAGATACGTTTCACAATTTGCGTATCTTTTTCTGCTTATTTTTTCAGAAGAGGCTTTTCTGACATTTGGCCTATCTACACTGGACCAAATGTCGGAAAAAACCCTTTTTCGGAACATCCCTTCTTCCTCATGAAATGAGGTTTACAGAGATGCCAAAAAAATGGGTCTGCTCTTCTGAAAAAAAAAATTCGGAAGAGCATATGTGTTCCTTTGTCGAGGCAGAGTTTTTCTCGGATACCTCTGATATCCTGGAAAAATTCTGTAGTCTAGATGTATTCTCTCACCCTCATACACACACGCACACACACACACTCACACACACACTGTTACTTAATATTTATGCCTTTAGCTGTAGTGGATAATGTTGATGTCAGGTCAGTGCAAGAAGTACGAACAGAGGTGCAGGAAAATGAAAAGGGGACCAAACTTGGAGAAAGGGAAGGAGTGGAAACTTTGTGTCATGATTAATGACCTTAAAATCAAAAAGAAATGTTACAAAAAGAAGAAATATGGATAGGATGGGTGCAGAAGACTTTGTGGGGTTGCCCAAGTATGTAGGGACAAAATTAGGAAGGCTAAGGCACAAAATGAATTACACATAGCAAGTGACATAAAAAGCAATAGGAGGTTCTTTAAGTATATTAGGAGCAAGAAATGGACAGGCAATAGTGCTGCTGGAAAAGATGTGGAGATTATAATGCATTGCAAAATTAACATAAGCCAGCAACATGATAAAGATGTGAAAATAGGTAATATCTTTCTGGAGTGTATTAACAGAAATGTTGTATATTAGACACAGGAGGTAATAGTTCTGCTCCACTCAGCACTGATGAGCCCTCAGCTGGACAACCGTATCCTCTTCAGAAAGAAATGGAGAAATTGGAGATAGTCCAAATGGAGCTGGCTGCTGAATTGAAAGAAAGCTAAAGTTGTGCCAATTTTTAAAAAAGATGAATGGAATGAGCCAGGTAATTATAGGCCTGTCAGCCTGACAATGATCCTGGGCAAGATAATGGAGTGGCTGATATGGGAATCAGTTAATAAAAAATTAAAGGAGGGTTAAGTAATCAATGGAAATCTCCGTGGATTTGTAGAAAATAGATACTTTCAAACTAATTTGGTATTTTTATGATGAGATTACAAATGTGGTCGATAAAAGTAAGAAGATTGATTGAATGTATTTAGTCTTCTGTAAGGCATTTGACTTGGCACCACACAACATTTTAATTAAAAAATGAGAATGATACCAAATGAACATGGCACACATTAAATGGTTTAAAACTGGCTAACCAGTAGGTCTCAGAATGTAACTGGAAATGGGGAATCATTACAGAACAGGTCTGTTTCCAGAGGAGTCCCGCAGGGATTGTTTCTTAGCTCTGTGCTATTTAACATTTTTATCAATGACCAAGAAACAAACATAAAATTATCACTAATAAATTTTGCAAATGAAACTAAAATTGTGAGAGCAGTAAATAATTAGGAGAACACGTTTTTTGATTCAGAGCCATCTGGATTGCTTGGTAAGCTGAGTGAAAGCAGCCAATATGCATTTTAATATAGCTAATTGCATGTATATATATCCAGGAACAAAGAACATAGTCCATATATGTAAAATGAGGGGTTCTAGCCTGGGAAGCAGTGATTCTGAAAAAGACTGTGGTATTCGTGGAGGGTAATCAGCTGAGCATGAGCCCCCAGTGTGACGCTGTGGCCAAAAGAGTTGAAGTGATTCTCGCATGCATTAAGAGAGGAATCTTGAATAGGAGTAGAGGGGTTATTTTACCTCTGTGTATGGCACTGGTGCTGCTACTCCTCAATACTATGCCCAGTTCTGGGGTCCACCATTCATAAAAGATGTTGGAAAATTGGAAATGGTTTAGTCTACCAGTTCCTATATGAGGAATAAATATTTAATAATTTGTTCTCTAAACCATCAGAGAAATGTCTAATACAGTCCAAGTATGGGATGTTGAAGCTAGACAAATTAAGATTGTAAACAAGATGTACATTTTTAATGGTGAGAGTAATTAACCATTAGTAGTGGATTCTCCATCACTGACAATTTTTCAGTCAAGATTCAAAGTTTTTTGAAAAGATATGCTCTAGAAATTATTTTGAGAGAAATATTATGGCTTGTGTTGTACAGCAGGTCAGACTAGATGATCATAATAGTCCCTTATTGCCTTAGAATCTATTCATCTATGGGTACGTCTAGACTACATGCCTCTGGCGACAGAGGCATGTAGATTAGACTACCCGGCATAGGAAAATGAAGCGGCGATTTAAATAATCGCCGCTTCATTTAAATTTACAATGCCTTTGATGTCGACCGCGGAACGTCCAGACTACCGCACTGAGCCGACAAACAGCTGATCGGCTCAGCGCGGCAGCCATGTAAATTTAAATGAAGCGGCGATTATTTAAATCGCCGCTTCATTTTCCTATGCCGGGTAGTCTAATCTACATGCCTCTGTCGCCAGAGGCATGTAGTCTAGACGTACCCTATGAGTCTAATAAGGAAAGCAACATCAGTGATAAAAGGTTTAGAAAACTTGACCTATGGAAAAAAGTTTAAAAAACTAAGTATGTTTAGTCTTGAGAAAAGCAGAATGGGGGGCAATTTGATAAGTCTCTAAATGTGTTCACTGAGCTAGGACAAGAAGTAATTAAACTTCTGAAACGGAGATTTAGGTTAGATACTAGGAAAAGGTTTCTAACTGCAAGGAAGTTAAGCCCTGGAATATTCTATCAAGGGAGGCTGTGGAATCCCCGTCTTGAAAGGTTTTTAAAAAAAGGTTAGACAAATTCTTGTCAAATATTTGGTGCTGCCTGTTGACTAGAAGACCTTCTTCCCAGTTCTGTGTTTCTGTAATTCTATCTTTCCTGAGCACATAGATGCTTTTCCATGTGAAGACTGTATCACTGAAGTACGACAAGGTGGAGAGTGGTGGAGGGTAAAATTGGGAACAGTCATCCCATGCAGTAAGTCCTCCTAGCAAACTGGTAGATTTCCTAGCGTAAATTTGCGTGGAAGTTGTTGCAGCTTCATGCAATGTGGATTGGAGAGGGAATTGTTGTTGTCTGCATAGACATCCCATTGGTAAGGACTGAAAAAGTTTGTGTGTGAATCCTTGGGTGCTACATAGTTTTAAGGCAGGGCTACTCAACTTTGGAAGCCCCAGGATCCATGATGATACTCACAGCACATGCCAAAGGCCGCAACTTAAGTGTGGTTGCGTATGCATGCAAATAGATGCAAATGGAGGCGGGTTAGAAGTAATACTGTAGCTATATGGGAAAGATGCAGCAGCACAAAGATCATTTTGTTTTTTCTTTTGGAGGTAGGCTAGAGCTACACAATTTTGGACATGGGCCTCCATAAGATGATCATTGCTAATTTTAGGGGTTCTGTTTTGGGACCAACTATACATTTAATAAGAATTAATCATTTATCAGGAGAATAAATGTGGGATCTATATCTTGGAGGAACATAACAAAGAGAAACATTTATTATGTAAGCATTTACATAGCAATTGTTCAAATCAAGATACTGGGAAGGCAAGTACACCTAAGAATGACTTGTGCATGAGAAAAGTTTATTTATTTGACGTGTTTGTGGGGATTGAAGATCAAAGATGTGATTCTGCAGTTTGGGAAAAGTGTGTAGGGCCCCTGGTGAGGGCAGGGGATGGAGAAGGAATATGGCGCAATATTAGATGAATCACATTAAAAGCTAGACAAAGTCAAGTCATGCTAGTACTTTGGTATACTTTGATCATTCAGGACAAAACAAGAGTGCTGCAGGAAGTGATGATCTATCGAAGAAAGATAACCTGCTAGCCACAGATTAAGGAGACCTACATTATATTCCTTGCTCATTCACAGACTTCTTGTGTGACCTTGGTCCCGCCACTTAGTCTCTCTGTGTCTCTGTTCCCTGCTTGCCAGGGCTTTTTACAAAATAAATACATTAAAGATTAGGACTTACTTAAATACCTTGATATTTGAGTGCCTCATAATCCTTAATGTATTTATGTACCTCAAACCCTTTGCTATATAATAGGCATGTTAGATAGCGGCCGCCAGAGTGCTCCTGGTCCCACTCCTAGGGAGCCCCCTGTCACCCCGCTCTGCTGTCTCTGTATCTGAGGCAGCAGTGCGGGGTGGCAGCAGACTCTGTCTGTGGGAGGCCCAAGCTCTCTGCGGACAGAGACTGTGCTGGCATCCCACGGAGCAGCTTCTGTCCGCGAAAAGCCTGCGCCCGCTGTGGACAGAGGCTGCTCCGTGGCAGCTTCCTCTGCCCCCCAACCACTCTCAGAGAGGCAGCAGCGCGGGTGGGGTGAGGCAAGCAGCTTGTGGGAGCCGATATATGTGGTGAGCTGGCTTAAAAGCCAGCTTCCCATGTGTACTTGTTCCCGCCTGCCCCCCACCCTCCACGCTGCTGCCTCTCTATCAAACAAACACCAAGGAAAGAACAAAAACTCCTATTTTAGGCACTTATATGGTAGGGATGTCAACATGTAGTTGAGTGTAAGACTAACCAATAAGCCTAGGCTACTTATCAACTACACGCACTCCCTTTCTTGCTGTCTCAGTAGGAGAGGCAGCCACGGGAGGGGGTAGGGGGAGCTGGTACCTTGGGGAGCTATCATATAAGTGCCTAAAATAGGAGTTTTTCCTTTTTCTTTGGTGTTTGTATGGGTATAGTGTCCAGTGGTTGAGGGGCCAAATTTCAGAGATCTTGCACTCTTGTGATAATTAAAGATTCCATATCATTTTCACAAGTGATAGGGGCATTAATCTTGTGAAAGCTAAAATTACATTTTGGATCATTCCTGGCTCTAATATTGACAGTGCAATTTCACTTAGCTATCTTTCTTCACTTCCTAGCCTAAGTTGCTTTCTAGGATTAGTACAACCTGTTAAACAGCTGTAGTTTATTTTCAGAGATGACTGTATTTGGAAGAGGGTGAAGTGATTTCTGTACTGGAAGTTAGGTTCCAGTGCTGCACTGTTGAAGTCAAAGAAGGGTTTGCCATGAACTTTAATGTGAACAGAATTGAGTCCTCTATTGATCAAGTGCTTTTGGAAATCCAGCAGGATGAATCTAGCAGTAGTGACCATGAAATTGTCTTATTTGTTTTAGAAAACTATGTTGATACTTGCCTGTGTGCCTGAGGTCAATAAAAGCAACCAATTACAAATCAACTTAATACAAAAGGACACCCTGCTTGTTAACAAAATTTCCTCTCCTCCAACTTTCTCCTCCAACCTTATAGAACTGGGTGGAAAACAGCTTTTCCATCTTCTAAAAGTTTTGGAGATTTCAAATTTTTCCCCATCTCAACATAATTTGAAAAGTCAAAATATTAGATTTTTTCTCAGATAATCAGAAATATTTTCATGTTGAGTCACTTGAAACATTTTGTTTCAGTAATTTTGAAATGTGCATTTCAATGCTGACCTTTTATTATTTTAGTCTGTTAAAATTAACTGTTTTTAAAATAAATAGTTATTTTGAACTGGAGAAAAGCTAGTATTTAAAAAATGTTGAAATGGGATCTTTGGATAATTTTGAAACTTAAAAAAACTTCTTTTTTTTTGTAAATTGGAAGATTTGTTGAAATTCATCCCTTTCTCTGAATACTTCAGGCTCTGGTGAATTAATATTTTCTGACGAAAATCACTTTAGTTGGAAAATTCCTAACAAGTTCTCTACAAAATTCTTATTATTATAATTATTCTTATTATTAGAAAGATCAGCTGAAACCCTGAACAAATAGACTTAATGTATCTAATTGTATCCTGACTCTGATTGAAAACCACTCTGAGTTTCTGTGGGACAGCTACAGCCCTAGTTTTGCAAAGGTGTATGCACATGCTTTCCACATACTAAGAGGACCCATTTACTTTTATGAAACTTCTCTCAATGGGCAAACTTAGGCATGTGTGTAAGTCCTTGCATGGTTCAGGGCATATGTAAGTTTCCTCACCCATGTACCCCAGGGTGAGTTAAAATGCTTTACCTCTGAATTCCTTTATCATCTTAGTTTAAATAATAACCCTTACAATTTTTGTTTTAGGACTTCTTTTTAATAACTCTGTGTAATCTAAACGCCAAACCTACAGAAACTCTGCTGTTTTTTTTCTTTACTTTTCTCCTGATTGGTGAGCAGACTGAGTACATTATTCTTATATTTTGTTGCTAAATAGCATATTACATGAATCATTAACGCTACTTTTGAGGAATAAAGAAACCATTTTTATCCGGCACTCTGTTAACCAGAAAACTTTGTTAACCGGCATTGCCCCCAGCCACAATACTGTCACATCTTCAGGCGCACAGGCCTGGCTTGGTTTACCATGATTGGCTTAACAATTTTTTATTTAAGAAGTACTAATTATCTTTAACTCAAAATAGAAATGTGAGACCAACTGCCTCACACTACAAAACTACCAATATTAAAAACTTGAGTTTTAGTATTATTGTCCATTGGTTTTTCCTAGGTTGATGGAGACCCTAAAATAACCGGAATTTTTTGATAACCGGAACGCACTAATCCCCAAGCGTGCTGGATATCACAGGTTTTACTGTATCTAGTATTAGATAGTTCATACTAACTTGAAATTAATTCCTGTACCTTTTTTATCCAGCCTTTCACCTTTTCTGGGTAGATGTGAAATAATGTGTTGTAAATTTTATGATGTGACTTTCTATTCACAGCTAGGAAGTATATTTATACACACAAAAGTCATTATTCTAAGGATTTGCTTAGACTTTAAAGCTTCATACATGAAGTATCTATGTGTCATCCACTAACTTCTGCAGAATCCAGATGTTGAAAAAAAAGTCTAAAATTATATATTCAGTCAGTGTTAGCTATTTATAGACATTCTTCAAATGCACTTGAAATAAAATGAAAACAAACTCTGAAGGCCAAAAATCAAAGTATTATTAAAGACGACTTATATCCTTCCAACATACTTGGTTTAGCTGAAGGTATACCATATTTCTATTTTATAATGTATTCAGATTTTTATTAATAAACTGGATTTAGATTGCAATGCAAATGCCAGTCTTTCTGATACATTCTTTTCCAGAGATTTATGCAATAAAAGTCAACAGTTATTGAAAGTCACTTTCCTCTCTAAATGTCTGATGTTTGTACAGCTGTGGTATTTTTTTAAGTTCATACATTTGAAATGGAAGTGCCAAAAGTTAAAAACAGAAATTAAACCAATAGAAATAACGGGTTTATGCCAAAGACAAATAACAAGGATGAAAAGCATAAAGGAATATAAAAGAAAGTGGATCAGAAGAATTTCATACCTTCTAATGGACTAAGTTTTATGTCATAAGTTTGTTCTACATAAACACAGCAATCAAAAATGTCATTTTTATTTGATAAATGTTTTAGAGAGACATCACTATATATGTATTTACATTTTTGTATTAACAAATTTGAAATAAAAGTAAACATAGCCACTTGCTGCAGACAGGCTGATATTGGTGACAGCATGACTCCAAACATTTAAGGATTCATATCGATATCTGAAATACAACAAAGCAGGAAATGATTCACTAAAATTAGGAGTGGTGCTTTTTCTGTATTCTGGCCCCCGGACTTTAGGGAACCAGAGACATTTGCATGGAGGCCACTGTGTATCTGTGGCCACTCTGTCCCCTTAGCAAACTCCTGGGGTCAGATACCCTCGGGATCCCCAAAATAGGATTATAAGCAAAAATTAATACAGCATCAAGCTGTCTTATTTCTTCCAGGGAATCTCTACATTGCCAGATGGAGTAATTTACATCCCTCCCCAGCTTGCCAATTTGTTATCCACTCCCTTGCTGTGCATGCCAGTCCTGTGGTGTATGCCCAGTAAGAGATGATGATGCAGGATCAGCTCAGTACCCTTTAATATGTGGAGTGGGGCCCTTCATAAAGGGCTCTAGGACAGGAATTATCAGGACCTATGAGTGTAACTTAATGCAAACCCATGTTGGAAAAATGTACATGCTCCTTCTCAGTGCACATTCAGTATGGAGTGTTTTGATAACATATGAATTTACCAGAAGATTTACCCAGCATTGCTCGGGTCCTTAACTCAAATAAATTTTGTTTTTCTTCATTTAAATCATTGTTCTGGGGTGAGGTTGGGAATAAGGGGTTCAAAATGGAGGCCGCCCTGCAGAGAGAGGACATTCCCAGCCCTCTCTCAATGCAGCAGCTTGGGGCTATGTGAGAAGCACCTGTCCATGGACATTGCAGCTCCAGTGGGCACAGTCGGGGGAGGGATACATGTCACCCAGCTGGGGCACAGACACACAAACAGACAAACTCTCTGAAATATGTAATAGATAGCTGTTCCTTTCACCACCTCTGACCTCTGCTGGCCCAATGGGGTTGTTGCTATCCTGGGCCCCATGTCTGGCCCCTTGCTGCCCCCCCAGTGGTCATTCTGCAGTATAATGGTCTCTCCTGCCAGACCCTTCTCTTTCTACTTTATGAGAAACAATAGAATTCCAGGCACATCCCAGTCTCTTGGCACAACCAAATCCTGACCCAGCTGTAAGTTATGATAAGAGGAAGCTGCATACCAAATTTGGTGGTCTTAGCTATTACTGTTTAGGACGAGTGCTTGAACAAATGGACTCACAGACAGAAGTTAGATAGATCTTTCAACAAGATGCGAAAATTCCCCATGCAGTGCCATCATTTAGATTTATCCCACATTTCCTGAAGGACTTTAGAGCCATATAAAAAAGGTTATTTGTGTCCACATGGAGTATCTGCCATGGATTCTGTACTATATGGAAACTATGCTTCCATCAGTGGCCATGTAATAACTTTTACATTCTCCTTGTGAGTTAACTGTTTGAGGAAAACATGTCATGTCATAGAAAAACTGCTAGTATTTCTGCAGTTGTAACTTCAGGCCCAGGACACCATTGGTAGAATTCCTGTGAGGGGGAAGGCCACAGTGGTGCAAAGTTGTTAAATGTTGTGTAAAACCAAGCCAGTCTGATTTTTATCGAGCACTTTCACTGAGTATTTATATTTCACATAAATATGTTCTCTCTTAAGTGAATGGAAAACAGTGATATAGGTATCTGATAGAATCATGCTGTATGAAAGTTCTCCACCACTGGAAAATGATTCTGATTCCTTGCAAAAAGTAGTCTCATCATGGTGTTCTAGGACCCTAACTCAGCTCTGGTGAAAATGTGTGATCTTCAGAAAAAAATCCATAACAAACTACCAACCAGTGATCGGAATACATATTTCAAGGTTGTCTTTGGAATTAAAAGTACTAAAGGTTTGCTTAAAAATAGAAGGCTGAGAAATAATAATTTTCCTTTACATTCCTAGGTAGCACAGATCAGCCTGAAGTCATAGACTTTTTGGGTGCGTCTACACAGCACCCTAAAGTTGAAATAAGATAGGCAATTTGCGCTATGCAAATTGCATCTCTTATTTCAATTCTATTTCAAAATAGCTTATTTTGAAATTTGGCATGTCTAAACAGTGCCAAATTTCAAAATAACGCTCTATTTTGAGACATCCCTTAATCCTTATGGAACAAGGGTTACAGGGATGCCGAAATAGCGTGCCTGTTATTTTGAAAAAATATTTCGAAATAACAGGTGGCTTGTTAAGGTGTGGGGTAGCTATTTCGGGATACCTCTGGTATCCCGAAATAGCCACACAGTGTAGACGTACCCCTTTGATTTCAAACACCAGGTCTGAGACTGATTATACAGGCCCTCTATGTGTAGAACTTTTTTAAAACTTAACAGGAGTTCGGCTCATGGAAGGCTTGCAGGAAATAGGTACATGATATGCACCTAGAGAGTATCTACTTGGTTACCACCCTTTAATAATTATGGTTTCAGAAATATTATTTGACTTTGCCTTTCAACAAAAGATATTCCATTTTCCTATTTTGTGACTTCAGTCTTGGAATAATCTCTCAATATTTCTTTGCCTTGTATTAAATGTATGAATGTTGTGTCAGTAGAGATTAAGTATTGCATGGGTTAAAGCTTTTGAAAAGGGCTTTGTCTTTCTTTAACAGTGAGCTAAGCATAAATTGGAGAAAACCACGATTTGGAGATATATTCCTATCCTGACGTCACCTTACTTTCAGGCGAGGCCCTGTTTTTCTTTGGAAAGTTGTATTTCTGTAGAGTGCTTGTGTGCATAATTGTAACCTTCAGACAGAAATTACATGGTGGTCACTCCAGTGTGGTGTGTTTTGTTTTTGTAGCATTTATTGCTCTGCACCTTCAGGGTAGCAGATAGCCTGAAAGTGTAGATATAGAAATATGACAGAACTGATCTGGACTGAAACAGAATGGCAACAAAACAAATCAAGCAAGAGTTTGATTCGATCCAGCAGCTTTTTTGGTGAATTATGTGGTTTCCCTCTTGGAATCCACAAGGTTGTGGATACATTCTTTACTCTCCCTAAGGTATCTCATGCATGTGTATAAGTATCCTGTAACAGGATAAGCATCAGGGACTAATCATTATCAAACACTTCTGTGCTGTATTGAAATAGACAGTCAAAACCTTGAACTATGGAAAGCAGTCATCGTAGTTAAATGTGTCAGACATGACTCAAAAGTCTCCTTCCTTTCTGAAGATATTACTTCATTCATTTTGACCACATTTGTAAATTGCCTGGAGTGAAGAGACACTGTTTGGGGAATTCCAAACTCTTTTATACATAGTTAGAAGGTTCAGGAATAGCTGCAATGCATTCCACATTGATACATAATCCAAGCTATAGCTTTGATAAAGACATGGTATTTCTCCAAAAAATAAAAAAATGTTATTGGTCAGAGGCATATTATGTTGGGAGCTAATAATAATGAAAAAACATTTTTGGCAGGTCCTACTGTGGAATAGCTAACTTAGGGCTATATCCTCCCATGAGATCTGAGGTTAGAACTTAAAATAAGCAGCTGCTAAACTGACTTATCTGTGTTGCATTGTGGAAATGTGACTTCTTAACACAATTCCATGTTCTAAGGAGGGTTTTCCACTGTTTCTGTCACACTACTCTATTGGTCCCTGTGAATCTCCAAGCAAGGGACACTGTTGGGTCAAAAAGGGAGGTCTGTTACCTACCAACAACCGTGATTTTACTTCTTCAAAATGTGTGCAGCTTAGCTTTATATCTTATAGAAAGGATGCACCATCTCCCAGATGAATTAACTAATGCTCAAGGGCTGCTGCAGAGGTAGACACACAAGGGTGGTAGTATTTCTTCACACATACAGATGTTAAGGGCCTAAATCTTTCATTGATCATATTGAGTTCACTGTGGTTACGGTCATCCAAGAGCCTACATAATCAGGTCATTAGTTTGTGAAAGGTTTCTGAAGAAGGATTACATATGTCTCCAATCTCAGTTATCACCTTTCTCATGCCAACACTCAGGTATGTTACATCCCTTCCCCCCAAAAAATACAGTTTTTTTTTTTTTTGCTGACAATTTTTCTTTTTGAATCTTTTCAGATTTTTGTAAGAGCTAAGACCACCAAATTTGGTAGACAGCTTCCTCTACTCATAACTTAAAGCAAGGGCATGGTTTGGTTGTGCCAGGACAATGGGATGTGCCTGGAATTTGATTGCTTCTCATAAAATGAAAAGGGAGGGGTCTGGTAGGAGGAATAGTTTATTGCATAATAACCACAGGTGGGCAGCAAGAGCCCCAGTGAGCAGCTGCTGGTTGGTAGCATCTGCCACCCCAGCCTGCCCCAGGGAGCAGTTTCCAGCTGCTGCTCATCACTGCCGCCTTGGGCCAGGTCTGGGGAGTGCTGGTGGGCCCCGGGGAGAAGCCGGAAGGTGAGGTGCATGGTTCCCCCCTGTCCCAGGCCGCCCCAGGGAGAAGCCGGTGAACACCCTGACCCTTTGCCCTGAGCCCCTCTTTCCCTCCCCTGAACTCTCCCTCCTCCCAACTCCCATCCCTGACTTCTCTACCCCATCCCTTGCCCTGAGCCCCTCCTCACTCTCTGCTCTGACTTGTGCATTCCAACTCCTGCCCTGAGCCTCCCTACCCCCAAACCCTGACTCCCAGCACCTCCACATCCCCAGCCTCCTGCCCTGAGCCCTTTTTCAACTCCCAACCCTGATTCCTGCATCCCCAAGCACCTGCCCTGACTCCTGCACCCAACATACTGCCAGCTCCCTGCCCTGAAGGACCCAAAGAACAGCGGGCAAGTCTGCTAGTTATTCTATAACATGATTCCAGGCTAACGCAAGAATATTGAAAATAGTTACTCCTCTAATAAGTAATCTGAGTAATTATAGTTTCTTGTTCATAGTGTCATCAGAACACAAATAGGAGACACTTTGAATAATAAAATAACATAAGATGTTTCAATCTGTACTAAGCAGCAGCTGCCCTTAATTATTTTAAAAATAAAATAGTAAAAAATATTATATCATAATCGTATTTGTACAAATAATTCATGACACATTAGCAGTAATGTGAATATAGCATAAGTGAAACAACACACATTTCAAACAAATTTTTGTTTTGAAATTACATTTTAAAACATTGAATACATTTCCCAGGAAAAATATGTTCAAAAGTCAGTCTGATTTCACAAAGAAATCAGTTTAATCAAAGCAGCATTTTTTGGCAGAAAACTATTTTGATGAAAATTTTCCTAGGAGCTCTAACTACGAACAAAAATAATAACAATCTATTATGTATTTTAGAGAATTTGTCTGATCAAGAATTCCTCCTACACAGTAAGAGCTAGAACCACCAAATTCGGTATACATCTTCCTCTTATCATAACTTAAAGTAACCTA
The DNA here is from genome assembly GCA_019425775.1 of Rafetus swinhoei. NCBI lineage: Eukaryota > Metazoa > Chordata > Testudines > Trionychidae > Rafetus > Rafetus swinhoei. Next base: position 162,862,927 of record CM033437.1, read on the forward strand.
ATGGTTTAGATGTGCCAGGAAAATGGGATGTGCCTGGAATGGGGTTGCTTCTCATACAACTAAACAGAAAAGAGACAGAATCGCCAAATCAAGTATATCCTTGACATAAAGGCTGTCCAAGATACATTCCAAAAACCTTGGACTTATAGCGAAACAACTTAAAGTGGGAAATTTTTTGAGAAAATTGGGATATTTTTCGCATGACCTAAGAGCAGGCAATAGGAGGACTTATAACACATCAGTTCCTACAAGCATCAACGACTTTAGTGAGGAACGGATGTTTACCGGGACTACTTATAGTGGGGATGCCCTGTAAGGGTACGTCTACACTTGCTCCCTAGTTCGAGCTAGGAATGCAAATGTAGGCGACCGAAATTGCTAATGAAGCGGGGATTTAAATATCCCACACTTCATTAGCATGATCTCGCCGGCGCGTTACTCCACTCAACAGCTGATTCGAATCAGCAAGTGCGTGCCGGAACACGTTAGTTCGAACCAAACCCCTTGGTTCGAACTAACGTTACTCCTCAAAAAATGAGGAGTTTGGTTTGAACTAACGCATCCCGGCGCACACTTGCTGGTTCGAATCAGCTGTTGAGTGGAGTAACGCGCCGGCGAGATCATGCTAATGAAGCGTGGGATATTTAAATCCTGGCTTCATTAGCAATTTCAGTCGCCTACATTTGCATCCCTAGCTTGAACTAGGGAGCAAGTGTAGATGTACCCTAACTTAGTGAATGTTGAAAAAGACTGAACCAAGATGAGTCAAAAAAATAGTATGAACCCGAAATAGGATGGCTTCTCAATAAACCTTACAGAAAAGAGGTAAAATGGAGAAATTTGCAGCAGTGCTCTGTTTTGGCACTGCTAAATCAATGCTTACAATTTGAAAACTAGAAGACAATGTTATTGGAAACCAAATTGACTATAGCCCTTTTTTTCTTAAAACACAGTGTTAAAAGAGAAGAGTTTATAGGGATGAAGAAAAAATATACTTGATGGAATTACAATTTAAAAATGTATTAGAAAATAAATGGACAAATTTTAACAAACCCTTTTAAAAGAAATCCAACTGAAAAATTAACTTTATAAAAATAACACTATATTTTTGAAAAATGCAATCATTTATATAAAGCATGTGTATTTTTCTTTTAGTTTTAAAAAATCATTTGAATTATAGACCCAAGCAATGCTGGGTCAATCTGCTAGTTTAATATATTTTCAAAAATGGAATTTAGTAAAATTTCTGGACAAAATCCCCAGGTGTTTCATTAGGTTGTATTAGACACGCCTTCCCATTCCTGTTCTACTTCCTCCATTACTGCTATGAAAATCATTATATAAAGTTGTAAGTTACATTCTGAGGAACTGAGGGAAGGTGTAAATTAAATCAATTTGTATTTCCTCACAGAGTAGTTGAGTGGATGTAAGGTTATCTATCTGACTGTGGGAGATTGTAAAGTGATCGGATTTATAAATCACTTCTGAATTTGGCCCTCTGGTTCTGTATTGTTGTTTCACTCATGCCCTTCATTTACAGTGTTGAATTCCACTTGAATAGTGTGAATTGATGGTATGTATCAGTGTTTTCAACCTTTTTTCATTTGCAGACTCCTAAAATATTTCAAATGGAGGTGCAGATCTCTTAGGAAATCTTAGATATAGTCTATGTAACCCTAGAGGTCCATGGGCCACAGGTTGAAAACCACTGGTGTGAATGAAGCAGCTGCCTCTGCAATTAAAATATTTCATCCAGCATATTTCCTCTGCATGGTTTTATTCCTGAGGTTTCTAGAGGGCAGGGATTGCAACATAAGAAACAAAAATTTCAACCACAAAGTAAACAGAAAATCCTTGGCAGTGCTATATAACTCAGTGTGGAGATCTGCCTCTACTGTTCAAGAAAGCCCAGTGGACTAGTAGAGCAGGGATATTTGTAGGCGGTGCATTGGCTGAGTCTGCCCTAACTATTCCTGACTTATGAATTCTGATTTATAAATACCCCTACGATTTCAGTTCTGGGATTTTCTCAAGTAGATACTGTAACAGGCCTGGGCAAAATACGGCCTGTGGGCCACATGCAGCCCCATCAAGCCACCGGATCCGGCCCGCAGACATAACGGGGAGCCCCAAGCAGGCTCCCTGCTTGCCTCACCCCACCTGCATACTGCTCAGAAAAGCAGCTGCCGGGCTTCTTTCTCTTTTAAAACTGTGAGCCCGGAGTGGAAGGGGAAGGCTTCAGGCGCTAACCCTGCCCCCAGCACAATCCCAAAGGGAGCTGCCTGTTTGAATAACAGGCAGCACATGAAGCACCATGCCCCCTGCACTCTGGCCCGTAGTTATTCACACACGCACATCTGTGCAGGGGCGAGGCAGGCAGGCTGAGAAATGTGCTGGGCTGCTGGCCGGGAGTCATCCAGGTAAATCTCCTGCCCAGAGCCTGCCTTTGGCACCTCAGCCTCTCCCTTCCCCAGCCCTCTGCCCCCCTACTCCATATACCCAAACCCTCTGCCTGCCTCCTGCACCCATAATCCCTGCCCCAGATTACAATCCCCTCATGCCCTATGTCACAACCCAAACTCGTGCACCCTGATCCCCTGCCATAGGTGACAACCCAAAACTCTGCAACCCCTTCTGTACCCCAATCCCCTGCCCTAGGTCACAATCCCCTCCTGCCCTAGGTCACATTCTAACCCCCTGCACCCCAGTCCTTAGCTCTAGGTCACAACCCAAACTCTGCACCACAGGTCACAGTCCTTCCTGTCCTAGGTCACAACCCAAACTCCTGCACCCCAGTCCAGTGCCCCAGGTCACAACCGCCTCCTTCATCCAAACTCCCTCCCAGACCCCACACTCCTTCCTGCACCCCAATCCCTTACCCCAAGCTCCCTTCTGCACCCATCCTCCATCCCAGACCCCACACCTCCTCCATTAATATCATGGAAGAGTGCGGCCCTCAACCACTTTCTACATTCTTGGAGTGGTCCCCCAATCAAAAATTATTGTCCACCCCTGTACTATAAACTATCACAAATTGTGTCACGTGAGGATTTTTCTTCTTGCAAAATATTCTTCTGAGGTACAGAGTAGTTACTTTTCAATTCTGGAGCAGTATCTCACAAGCCTACGTGGAAAAAGCAAATTCTCATTCACTCACTGGGCATCCATAACAGTTGTTTCTGGCTCTGGAACATTAGTCTGTATAGAACAGCTATTTTCTTTCTTTCTTTCATGGATTCCAAAAATGTATTATATCATTTTGTTCATCTCAGAGGGATAGCCATGTTAGTCTGTAACTGAAAAAACTTAAAAAACAACGAATGGTCCTGTAGCACCATAGGGTATGTCTACACTTGCACCCTAGTTTGAACTAGGGATGCAGATATAGGCATTCGAAATAGTCATTTTTTGAGGAGTAGTGTTAATTCGAACCATGAGGTTTGGTTCGAACTAACGCGTCCCGGCGTGCACTTTCACTTCCGAAACAGCTGTTGATCGGAGTAACACACCAGCGAGATCATGCTAATGAAGCGCGGGATATTTAAATCCCCACTTCATTGACTATTTTGAATGCCTACATTTGCATCCCTAGTTCGAAGTAGGGTGCAAATGTAGACATACCCTTAGAGACTAACAAAAAATGTAGATGGTATCATGAGCTTTTGTGGACACAACCCACTTCTTCCTCTGGACCCCTTGTGCCATGCATCTGAAGAAATGGGTTGTGCCCATGATAAAATAGATTCCTGTAAAATATATGGCATGTGCAGGCTACATGATGACGTTGTAGGGTTTAAAGGCTTTACTGGCACTCATTTGGGATGATTTGTATAACTCACTCCTGGATTCACCTTTGTGAATAATAGTAATGATCCCAAACCCTAATGCTAATAAAACCTTTGTACAATACCACATCATATTATTCAACACATTATATACGTCTATGTGTTTAAGTAAAATTTCCATTGCTGTCTACCATTCATAGCTTTTCATATTATCTCGTATTTACATATTTATAAAGTGTAAATTTGTACTGCTGTTTGACTATGCCCTTTTGTAGAGGCTGTTACCATTACCAGAATGTAATTATCAATGAGGAAGGGGCAGTTGACTAAAATCCCACCATCTCTCTATAATGGCTTTTTTGGGGTGTTGCTATAATGTGATCATTGCTGTCAATGGAGCTATATCAATTTATATCAGCTGAGAATCTGCCCATGAAATTTAATAGGTCATTTTTCATACACAGAGGATTCCCTTATGGTTAATTAAGAATACAGCTGCAATAAGCTAGAAACTGAATTTTATACATTTTGCAGATAAGATATTTTGGGCCAAATTCACCCCTGGTATAACTGTATGCTTTGCATTGACAACAACATACCCTGACAAGCTCTAATTCTGAATTATGCTAAGGGCCAAAGTCTGCTTTGAGTTTCAGTACATGTTGTTCAGAGTGGAATTTGGATCTAAATGTGGGTTCATCAGTTAAACTGGATGGCAGGACACCCTGTCTTACTGTGTTTTAGTATTTAGGTAAGCATAAAGTGCCAGTTTATGAAAAAATAATTCATGCTGTCACCATGAAGGGAAAGACCACATAGGAGCAACATCTATTAATGTAAAAGTAGGTGAGTGGACCCTCTAGAGTAGTGGGGAGACTTGGCCAAATAACTGAAGGTATGTCTATACTTAGTGCAAGGTCGACACTCCAGAGTTCTATCTTTTAGCATTTGGTTTAGCAGGCCTAATATAGACTCGTAAATCGAATGCTAAGGGCAGCCCCGGCCGGCATCTGGAACTCCTCCTTTCGTGAGGAGTAAGGGAAGCTGATGGGAACATTTGCCCCTGTCAGCCTCCCACTGTGTGGACGCTGTCAAGGCTCGGTTTAAGGTAAGCCGACCCCAGCTACACATTTGCATAGCTAAAGTTGCATACTTTAAGCCAACCTTCCTGGTCTAGTATAGAGCAGGCTTAAGAGTCTATCATTGTGTACATTAAATAGTCTGATTCTTTTGATATTACTATAAAAAGGAAAAAACCCAATTGAATCACATCTGTTCATATTTCCAGTGCTCTTTGATGTATGTGTATAACTTTAAGGTATTCCAGTTGGATTTGCAAATATGAATGCAAAGGGCAGTAGACTCTATTGTTTATATCTGTCTTCAAATAAGCAATTTACATACTATTGGTAGGGAGCATGACTATAAAAATGTATATCCAGCTTTGGTTGATTGCATCCTGTATCATATTTTTATTTTTATTTTCTCATTGGGGTTCAAATGGAATTCAGTGTGAAATTAGTCCCCCTTAATTAGTATCTAATGAGCAAATGCTCCTTTGTTATGTTCTGCATATGCTTGTAAAGCAAAGTGAATGAAATTGTATAAACTAAGGACACCTGAGAACTATAAGAATTTTGCAGAAGTATAGTTAATGTAAAGAACTAAAATATGCTACTACTTAACACTTAGGCCCTGATTCAGGAAAACACATAATCATATATTTATCTTTAAGTATGTCCTTAAGTCACATTGGGACTTAAATACATGCTGAAAGTTAGGCATATGTTTATGTGTTTTCTCAACAGAGATACTTTCCTGAATTCAGCCTTTGGAGTTTAACACTGCAATATACTAAGCAACATCTGGGTGTGTTCAGAATCATTTGGGATCAGGCCTTTAAACTAGAGACTTGCTTAGCAAAGGTTGCAGTGCAAAATATATGGATTAAGCCAGGCCCTTTGACAGATTGGGATGTACAAACATGATGTGCTTAAAACTCGGGGATGGAGGGAATTCTGACAACAAATACCCTCTGCTTCAGTAAGTTAGTACTGAAACGTCTATACAGTATTCAACCAATAAAGGTGGGCATGAACTGATTTAAATAAGGGTTTTGTTTGGGAGCCAAAAAAAATATAATGAAGGGTTTTTAGGCAATGATTTACTTAGACAGAAATATAAAGTTGTGTTTTCTGTAGCATGGGATCGAGAAGGGCACCATTACTGGCTTGGTGAAGCTGTCGATGGTTATCTATGTTAGAATTAAGACTGTATTGTGACAGATATGGTAATTTCCTGCCATGTCCTGGGGAGAACTTTATTGAATTAAATTTAAATATCTTTTGGGTGCACTGGTGGCTTTTCAAGGACTGATCTATACCGAGCCCAGTGTGAAGTTGAGATGGCAAGCTTTTTAGCAAGCATGTAGTTTTTAGTTTTTAACATGTTTTCTTGGTAATACATTTATTCTTAATGTGATAACGCTTGCTCAGTGCTGTGTGATAACATAACTAAGGGTGTCATGAGAGCTTCTAATCACTGTCAGAATACCTCCTGCTAGCCGTGTCTGGAGATTAGCTTGGACAGCCTAACACCCTCTTCTTGCAGTTCCTCAGCATGATGTTTCACTCTGTGGTGCCTTTCTTGGTCCTCAGGAGCTGCCACATCTTATCTTGATGGCTAAGCTCTCTAGCCAAGTCACGAATCTCAAGGTGTTCCACACCACCCCAGGTCCCTTAAGTGTCCTGGCTGAGCAACTTCACTTAGGGTATGTCTACATTTCAGTCCTCCTTTGAGAGAGGAAAGCAAATGCAGACAAATGAAATCGCAAATGAAGCGAAATGAAATTTGCATAATCGCGGCTGGCCGCTTTTCCAAAATAGCGTATTTCGAGAAAAAAAACGGGGTTTAAAAAATGAGGCTTAAGGGTTATTTTGAAAGAAGGGCTTCTTTTCGAAATAACCCCGCTTTTTTCTTGAAATACACTATTTCGGAAAAGCGGCCAGCCGCGATTATGCAAATTTCATTTAGCTTCATTTGCTGTTTCATTTGTCTGCATTTGCTTTCCCTCTCTCGAAGGAGGAATGCAATGTAGACATACCCTCTGAAGCCAGAAGAAATGGACCCATATAGCACACAAGTTCACTGCCCAGATTGTGCCTCTCATTCAGTGGCTGTTAGGGGAACCCAGCCCCTCTATTCTGGTTTCCAGCCCCAAAATCCTGTCTCCACTACCCAGGGTCTATATGAGCACAAACCTCCCTGTCACTCGTCTGGACTCCTTCTTACCTTGTCTGTCCCAGACTTCTACTCTCTTCCCTTTCCAGCCAAACCGCTATCTCCCTAGGTCTGACAAATGCTTCCTCTTGAGTACAAATCCCTTTCTCTTCCTTGTCCCAGGCAGTGTGACTGAAGTCTCTTTTCTGCTACCAGCTTCCTGTTTTTATAGAAACCCCTCCTGTTCCTGCACAAGTGACCTGCACCTGCACTTGCTAAGTAAGCTCCCTTACTTAGCGGCGAAGAGTCCTGTGGCACCTTATAGACTAACCGAGTGTTGGAGCATAGCTTGTGGGCAAAGACCCACTTCAATCAGATGCATGTCACATCTGACGAAGTGGGTCTTTGCCCACGAAAGCTTATGCTCCAACACTTCAGTTAGTCTATAAGGTGCCATAGGACTCCTCGCCGCTTTTGCAGATTCAGACTAACACGGCTACCCCTCTGATACTTCCCTTACTTTGGGCTCTCCTATTTATCTAAATAGCCCCCAGTTTACAGCCTAATAAGTTAATTGACCCATCTGGTCTACCTTAACTCCTTTAGGATTAATCAGGCAATATGCTTGGCATAGCAACTGGAAAGAAAGCAAAGTGCAGATGCTGGCCTTTTAGGCAGTCTGTCTGTCTGGGATTATCACAGTGCAGGCTGGGAAATGTGCAGCCTAGAAAGAAGGTGAGGGACAGGTGTCTCTGGCCAACAGAGGCGATGTCTACATCTACATTTTTGTCAGTGAATTTTTTTTTGTTGGTCAGGGGTGTGAAAATGAATGCCCTGCTTGCAGCTGGCAGAAGTTTCACTGACAAAAATGTCAGTGTGGACAGTGCTATGTCAACAGGAGTCTCTCCCACCAACATAGTTATGGCCACTTATTAGGCATGGCTTAATTTTGCTGGTGGGAGAGCTCTCTCTCGCTGGCATAGAGTGGCACTCTAGGAACCCTTACAGCATCGCAGCTGCAGTGGTACAGCTGTGCCACTGTAAGGTCTGTAATATATATTAGGAATGTAAAAATGCGGTTAAAAATGTAACTGTGAGCTGGAGTCAGCTGACAAAGGCTAGCTGCGGGTTTTTAGTGTAGAGATACTCCAAGAAGTCTGGTGATCTTGTTCTAAAAGTCTAGGTTGAACTTCTCTAGTCTGGCACTCTGGTCCCATACCATCCATGGTCCTGCATGATTTTAGATAGCCGGATGTCCACTTATCATAGGTGTGGCCAAGGTTCCCATGGTCCCATAGAGTTTGTTTGCAGCCACCTGTTGTGGCTCGCAGTGTTCTGTGCTGTTATTTAGCTCTAATTTACCTCTAAATGTCTTCTAAGAGCTCAGTAAGCAGTGGAAGTATTGGTAATGCTGCTAGACAGTATTTATACCCGTGGTCCGGCAAATTCTCTAGTTTGGCACCGGTCAGGTTCCGAGGGTGTTGAACTTGAGAAGTTCAACCTGTATTAAATTGATGCCTGTTTTCCTATGTAGCATGAAGCCCTCATATATTAATAACAGGTAAATTAATGAACTGATATATTTAAATTCTTTTCAAGCGGCCAGATTTTTATAAATATTTAGGAGTCTAAAGATGCAAATAGGTGCATAGTGGGATTTACAAGGGGCCTAAGTGATTAATTCCTATTTAATTCAAAGTTAGGTTTAACTTTTTAAAAACTCATGAAGCAACCATCTGCATATTTAGGCACCTAAATACCTCTGAAAAATTGGCCCCAAATATTATTTTATGAACTAAATTTGGGCAGCATTTTCTGCATAGATAGTAAAGGAGGTGGGCAAGCTGGGCAAAACTTTTAAACAGGCTCTCTCCACCAAAACCTGCAAAATTAACACATTGCGTATCCTCTCTGGTCAGATCCATGACATGGTATTCTAACTGGGTACCTGAATGGGCATGTTCAGCTATTTATCATGTATACTCCCTGTCCATGCTGCTCTATATCTCCCATTAGTTTCATTCACTATGATTCTAGTTCTGCAAGGTGCAGAACACCCAAATATCCAATTGACTTAACTGGGAATTGCACCTCCCAAGAGCAAAGCTCCTTGCAGGAAGAGGACTACAAATGTTTTCTGGTCTTATCTTTGTTAGCAATTCACAGTACTTGATTAAGACTAGCTAGCTTCCTAAAACCCAAATTAAACATTTCAAAATAGTGTGGGGGAATAATATATATTTGTATGTCTGACAAACCTTCATTGTTTTTGGCTTACAAAAATACTCACTGACACAGCAAAACTCTGAATTTTGTTTGATAATTTTTCACATTTTCCCAATTGATGCAAAATGATGAACACGATGATAGAAGAACTGAAAGAAAATCTCACAAAATGCAGCAAGCACCACACAATGCAGTTTTCTGGGATCTTACTTCTAATTTAGTATTTTCCAATTTATACAATGCTAGTATTTAATATATGACATTTTGAGATCTCATAATTTTAATTCTGTAAAACACATTGGATAATGTTGCTGATATTTGAAAAGGGTTTTGCAGCTGAAAAAGGATTTAGGTTCATTTTTTCAATAATTAACTTTATTTTTTTTTAATTGAACATCGTTTTGCATTATTTGTACCAACACTTCAAATCACTGTAACAACTCATATGATCTTTTATAGCTAGCTGGGGAAATTGCACCAATGGTTCACCTACCTGGGAATGTTGCTTGCATTGGAATTTTTGCATTAAGTCTTAAAGTTTACTAACCTAATTCCCACTGATTTAAATGGAAGTAAGGTTGACTGCTTTGGGCCAGTACAGGGAAAATTCATTAAGGGCCAAAGTTTGATACTTTTCAGCATAATGAATAATATCTTATTCCACAAGTGGTCCCATTGGGGTGTGGCACTATGAGTCAAGGTATCAGCCTTTGGCCATTACAAGTAAATAGAAACTCAGGGTCCAAATTATCACAATTGTAAGAACAGTATTAGTAATAATAGTATCATCTTGTCATTTTAAAAGACAAAAAAAGAGTTCAAGAATCTAAAGCAGTAGAGAGTAAATATTGGCCTGCAGGGCACTGCTGTATTTACATGTGCCTCTGCAGGTACAGGCACTTTCAGCTCCTGTTGGTTGTGGATTGCCATTACTAGCCAATGGGAGCTGTGAAAAGTGGTGTCCTGGTCTGCGCTGCTTCCTTCAGCTCTCATTGACTGGGAATGGCGATCCAGGCCCGTGGGAGCTGCAAGCACCCATACCTGCCAAGGTGCAGGTAAATACAGCAGTGGTGGCCCACCTGGGGCTAAATAAGAAATGGCAGATTTTCCAGTTTTTAAAGGGAAAATAGGGAAAAATTAGGTACCTTTTGCTTTAAATGAAACTTAAAATTACATTTTTGCCTTTTATTTTCTAGTTTTCTGACTACAAACCATGACTCTTAACACATAACTAATATTCTTGTTATTGATCAATATGTTATTTTAGATGCAACATTACTTAAAAGCATTATCTCATTAATGCTAATCAATCATCTATTAGGAATGTTAAAAGTTCTGTGTTTTAAAATGCAATGGAACTACATTATGGGCCAGAGCCTCAGCTTTTGTAGATGGGCATAGCTCTACTGAAGCGATGCTTATTTACATTAGCTGAAGACCTGCCCCGAATTCTATTGCATCTAACAGGGGAATAAGAAATTTCTAGAGCAATTCTGCCTCATATGAAAAGTACCAGTTCTTTACAGTTAGAGCCCAGTTCTGCAGTTCTTACTCATTAAGTTCAAGAGAGAATTTTCCTAAGTAAGAAACGGGTTCAAGCTCTGATATTGCTTTCTCTTTTAAGAGATTAACTTTAGTGGTGGCTATAGAAAAAAAACCCATGACTTACAGCATCAGCTGTATTTGCTATAGGGAAAATGTTACTTCTTTACAAAAGAAAATGGAGTCTTACTGAAAATAAATATAAGCATACAGGCACTTATGTGATTTTGTTTTGTTGATTGTGCAGCTGCCTTGGGGTTTGAACTTCTGGTAAACACATTGGCCTGTTAAAGGACATGATTCAGACTGTCCCAGATCCAGCAGCTCATATCAAGGTACGTTTTCTGTTGACTGTAAGTCTTTAAAGTTCAAAAAAATGTTAAGAAGTGTAGGTTCATATTACACACCTTCTATGTGACTCCAAATTCTATCAGTTTACTGTATTGGCTTTTTCATTCTTTTATATTTGCGTGTTGTCAAATCATTCACAATATTAACTTTTTTTTTTTGGTATGTGTTCCAGAGACTGAAATAGACTTCAGTTGGTCCTATCACACAGAATTTTGAGGATAAGGAGATAAGTCTCTGTGGATTATAGAACTATGCTTTTTTGGCTTTAAATTCATGATGTTCAATAACTGGAACCACCTGGAAAATACAAAGCTCTCACAGCTCACACTGTTCCGTTGAAGTAAATGGTAACACTACCATTGACTTTATGGCAGTAGGAAACTGCACATAATGTAGAAAACAAAGCAAACCAAAACACATAAACCGAGTTGGTTCTTAGTTTTATATAAATCAGAGGGAGTTTGGCCACTAACTTCAGTGGGAGTAGGAGGTAGCCTACAGTGCAACATTGCTTTTCTACATCTTGAAAATGGTAGTATTTTTTGAGCTCTACTGTGTGCATCATATTATAACCCAAAGCATTTTCTTACCCTTCTATCACAGAACAGATAATATTTATATAAGTAGATTTACAAATGTAGCCAACTGCTATATTATTAAGAACACTACAGTTCTGGAAATAGAACATATGAAGTACTTCACTACTTGAACCCAACAAGCTAGCATTGATTTTGAGAATACTGTATTTCTGCATATTATAATATTTTAAAGGCCTTGTTTGGGAAGAGTTTTATAACTGTTGAAGAAATGACAGATTTGCCTCCTAAAGAACATTGCTGGAACTGTCTACTAAAGAAATGCATCTGCACCAGAGTCAAAAGCCTACTGATATTTATTTAAAACCAGTACTCCACGACTCTGTTGTTTAGGTTAGCATTGTTCCTGCTGTTAAAAGATATCACTTGATAAATAAAATCTCTGCAGTAAGAGAAATAGGTTGATTATGTAATTTGGTGCTGAGCATATTTTAAATGAAATTGAATGTTTCTGTTGAGCTCTAGTTTTGAGTATTAAAATTATCTGGGTTTTAATTTGTATCTTAGCATTGGGTTTTGCAGTATTTGATTCAATTTCTTCTATTGCTTAGTCATATTCCTATAGTTCTGTTAGTTGTTTTTACCTTTTGTGTCATTCCTATTCAATCAATTGAAAAATCCTAGTCAGCAGCCACAATATAGAAGAGCTACACTTCTGAAATGTATTTTTATTGAATTGTAAGTTGAAACAAAAACGTATAACTGATATCAATAGAAATTGCTAGTTTTTCCTATAAGAAAGACAAGAATGACAAAAGGGCTATGGGAAAAGGAACTTTTCATGGTTTTCTTACGTTGAGATGTTTTTAAGGACTATGAGCCATAAAATATTAATGTGCATAATACGCTGATATGAAAATAGTAACAATTCAAATGTTTTTAAGGCAGCAAACATATTTTTGCAGAGTGTTGGTATTTTTAGAGCCAAAGATAACACCAAAAAGAACTGACTTTCACATATTTTGCCAAAAATGGCATGAGAAGCAGTTTTTTTCACAGTGGGAATTGAATTTCAAAAAGGTGGGAGGTGCGGTGGGGTAATGTTTGTGTGTGACTTTTGCGGCAAGTCTAATAATGAATGCTTCTGACAGGCTGGCAATTGCAATCAACCATTTTTCCTATGTGTATAAAAACACAAGGATAGGTCCTGCATCTTCCAGCAGTAGTTACTAGGCTTTTTATAAACTAAATTTGAACCAGGCCTGAGATATGTCCATATCCAACTGTGTTCCAAAAAACACTTACTACAGACACAGAAGACTTATGAGTTATTCTGTCAACATAGTACTGCTGAGCAAGCAAACTGTTTAGTTATAAGAGTAAGAAGTAGAGTCTGTTTGCAGCAGCAAAATATGCAGAAATTGGTTATATATTAAAATTTGGGCAAGTGTTTTAGCCAATCCATGTGCTTATCATGTGAATGAAATCAGTACTAGACAAATAAACTTCAGATCCAGCACATTAATATTGTAAATTACTTTTGTATAAACATATTCGCCAAAAAGAATTAGGGGATGATCCATTGGTTAAGACTTTAGAAGTGAACTAGATGAATCACCTAAAATATGTCACAGAGAACAATTATGTATTGCCAGGAGAATGAAATAATTGGTCTAATATTTCTTTATAGTTCTTATTTTTTTAATTTTTTTCAGGGCACTACAGTAATTTGGCCTCAGTTTAGTAATTCATATGACATTGTTTAGTTGTAACTATTACTTTACCTCACTAAATGTGAATATGTTTGACCCTTTTGAATATTTGTAGATGTTTCTTTGTAATAAGAATAACCATTTTTCCATTATGTGATCTTTAACGTTACTTATACAGAAAAAAGCCCCAACTGCCAAAATAAAAAATTAACCATTTTTCACTGTTAGATTATCTAGAAGATAATAAAGTGATAAGTAACAGGATCTGTCAAGAAAAATAATGTCAAACCATCTAATAGCTTTCTTTGACAGGGTAATGAGCCTTGGGGGGAAGCAGTAGATGTGATATAGCTTGACTTTGATAAGGCTTTTTATACTGTCTCACATGGTCTTCTCATAAACAACTTGGAACTACTACAAGGTGGGTGAATAACTGGTTGGAAAACTGTTCCCAGAGAGTCATTATCAGTGGTTCACAATGAAGCTGGAAGGGCATATCAAGTGGGGTTCTCAAGGGATTGATCCTGATTCTTTTTAATATCTTCATCAATGATTTAGGTAGTGCCATAGAGAGTTATAAAGTTTGTGGATGATACCAAGCTGGCAGAGGGTGCAAGTAGGGATGTGGGATTGGAGCAGCTCTCTATCTGCTATGGGCAGAGGACTGCTCTAGCCCCACAGGGCCCACCATGGACAGAGCTGCTTCAGTACAGCCAGAGCAGCCCCAGTCTGTGACAGGCCCTGGTGTGCCACAGGCAGGTGCTACTCTGGCCAGGTTGGAACAGCCCCTGCTTGTGTATGGGTGTGTGGGGATGCTCCTTCCCAGCTACAGTAGCATTCCCACTCATCCCCTTTTATCGGTTAACTGATAAAACACTAAATTTAACCGGTTAACCAATTAAATGGGATTTCACATCCATAGTTGCAAGTGTTTTGGAGGACAGGATTAAAATTCAAAATAATCTGAACGAAATGGAGAAATGGTTTGAAATAAATAGGATGAAATTCGGTAAGGACAAATGCGAAATACTCCACCTAGGAAAGAACAATCAGTTGAACATATACAAAATGGGAAATGTCTGCCTAGGAAGGAGTACTACAGAAAGGGATGTGGAGGTCATAATGGATCATAAGCTAAATATGAGTCAAACTTGTAGCAGTGTTCCAAGAAAAGCAAACATCATTCTAGGATGTATTAGCAAGATTCTTATAAGCAAGACATGAGTAGTATTCTTCCACTCTAGTCAGTGCTGATATAGCCTCAGTTGTAGTTTTCTGTCTGGTTCTGAGCTCCCACATTTTAGGAAAAATATGCAGAAATTGGAGAATGTGCAGAGAACAAAAGAAGTGACTGAAGGTTTAAAAAACAACCCATGAGGAAAGATTGAACAAAATTGGGTTTGTGTAGTCTGGAAAAGACAAGGGGGACATGACAGCAGCTTTCAAGTACTTAAAAGGTTGATACAGGGAGAAGGGGAAAAAATCTGTTCTTCTTAATCTTGGAGGACAGGACAAGAAGTGATGGGTTTAAATTGCAACATGGGCGGTTTAGATTTGACATTAGGAAAAACTTCTTGTCAGGGTAGTTAACCCCTGGAATAAATTGCCTAGGAAGATTGTGGAATCCCGATCATTAGAGATTTTTTTAAGAGCAGTTAGACAAACACCTATCAGAAATGGTCTAGATAATACTTAGTCATGCCATGAGTGGAGGGGACTGGATTAGATGATGTGTTGAGGTCCTTTCCAGTCTTGAAATTCTATGCTTCCGTGATTATTGTGCTTTACAATGAGAACTGAGGCGTGCCTGACCCAAAAACCCAAACACCATCAAACTTTGGGAGTGTTTTAAATCTGAATCTTAGTCTGGATCCAGATTGTGCATTTTATACCCACTTCTTATGAATGTTAAGATTTAAAATTATACAGCCTGACTGAAGCATTTATAATTTTCATTTTTCATTATTTTCTTGTTCATTTTCAAAGTGCAGTTGCCCCTAAATCACAATTTTGTGTTTTCATTCAAAATCATTTGTCAGGAAGAAAAGAGAAGGATAACTTATGTGGACCGTGGACCATGAAAATATTCAGTTCTATCTTGGAGTACACAGAGAGGATGAATTACTTGAAATGTTTGGCCCTGATCCTGCAAACAATTATACATGTGCTTAAGCTCTGTGCATGTAAACAGTCCCATTACAGTCAATGGGACAAAACTCATATGTGTAAAATGAATCATGTTCCTAACATAACTGGGACCTTAGTTTGTCATTTAGACAGTGTTGTTACTGGCAAATAAGTAGTGCTTAAACTAGTCACACGAGCAATAAACAATAAAGATGTGTATTTGATTTAAAATAAGATATAACAATTCTTATGATTCAAAAAGCTTTAATTAATACAAAGACATTCATGTTGGACAGTTATTTGTAGAGTTTTTGATTTGCCCAACGTCTTGAGGTACCATGTTCAAGTGTTTATGACAAAGTTTGAATGCTCTGACTCTTCCAAAATAGTTTTACTGTAGGAGGATTGTGTGCTAAAAAGATGATGACATCCAATATGGTTGGAAACATCACAGATTTCCTTTATGTTTTATTCCTGGCAGAGGAGTATTGTTTTAAGCTGGGTCTGTAAAGAATTAGATCCAAAATATGATATAAAAGATGATTTTGTCCCTGGTGCCACATAATAAAGATGTACTTTGGGATTAGCAGAATATTAGGATTGAGCATCTTCAGCTGAGTCTGAAGACTAGCCAGTGCAGCCTTCAGGCAGTTTAATTATTTTAGCTGGGTGGGTAGGACAGTCTGATTGTCCAGCTCTCCTCTCATTAGCTGAAGGGAACCATCAGGCCTGCTTTTAAGCTCAGCAATTGATGACTGCTTAATGGTTTGTTTGACATCTGTGATTGTGCTTGTTCTTGTCCTGCATTAGCTCTTGTCTTGCTCTGGTCCTTCACCAGCCCTTGCTCCTATCCTGATCCTGAGTCTAGCTCTGATCTTTGGCTCTCATTCCTGATGGTGGTTCTGACTCTTGGCTCTGGTTTCCAGCTCCCTCGGCCTGTTTCTAATTATGGAGCTGGAGTGCCAATGCTCAAGCTTGACACAGAAGGGTTCACACTCAACCAAAAGTTTCTTTGTGCCATATGTGTTAAGGGTCAAATCCAGAAAAGACACTTAGTATTTGCTGTGTATGGAGGGTGATCAATGAAAACATGGAATTCCTTTTTTTTTCCCCTGGGAAGCAGAGTCTTTGCTTTTGGTGTGCTTGTTTTTCCTTCAGGATAAGTGGATAGCACACAGTTTAGCACTTAAGGGCGGAGAAGCTAAACAAGGAGCCAAGTAAGGGATTTTTTTTAAAGATTTTTAACTTAACAGTATATCTATTCATATCCAAAAAAGAGGTTATGAATGTTTTCAAAAAGGTCAGAGCTCAATTTATTTCTTTGCAAGGGCAAGTTTAATTGCCATTTAAATAGGTTTTTACTTGACTATTTTGCTCTACTATTCATTAAAAACAAATACTTGTAGCAGTAATCATAGTTACACATCGTGCAAATGCTACCTCAGATGAACATGGTGTATTTTTAAAGGAACATACTTATAAAACACCAATAATTAAAAGTTATATTTTTAAAAGCCAAATTCTGTTTTCAGAAACTTGGCCTGTAAATGTTTGGTGTTTTTCTGTCTGCCTGGATACGATCCATTCAACATGTTTAAATGTTGTGGAAGAATTTTTGGAGTCATATTTCAAGAAAGATATTTAAGTTCTCTCTTACCTGCAGTATCCTCTAATTTGGATCCCTTCCTTGATTTTCTGAGGACAGAAGTTACAGATATGTAATAATGGAGTTACTCAATTTATTGCGATAGATCCCATCTGATGTAAATGGGTGCAGAGCCACTGAAGTCAGAGCAAGGTTGACTTACATCAGCTGAAGGTTTGGCCCATGTATGTCTATGTGGTTCAAAAAAAAATTTTTTTTTTTGGTGGATGACAAAACAAGAAGAGAGGGATAAATCTCTTTGGGGAGACGTTTATTTTTGATGTTTTGTTCTGGGGACTTTTGAGCTGTGATGTTCAGAGTAGTCATTATCAGGTGTAGGATTCACTGACATCTGAAAAGTTACAGAGTAGTAGAGACGTGTTGATTTTACTCTGTGTTTTTACATTTCAGAAGCTGAAGAGAAATGTAATGCTTCATCTTGTAGGTCAATGGTGTCGCTTTTTTTGGAGACTTGTGAAGAAACATTCTATATCATGAGCCACATTCTGCAGGCATACATTTGTGCAACCACACTGGTTTTATAGGTGTAACTGGGAAGAAACTTTGGCACACTGTATCCATGGCATTGAAGTTATACCTTTGAAAGCTGTATCTACTATTACAATGAAAGCAAAGAGAATTTTTCAGAAGAAATCAGAAAATTTTGAAAATTAATCCAAACTTTGAAACCTGGTAGGAGGACTTAACCTAAGTTGAATAGG
Source organism: Rafetus swinhoei (assembly GCA_019425775.1). Classification (NCBI taxonomy): domain Eukaryota; kingdom Metazoa; phylum Chordata; order Testudines; family Trionychidae; genus Rafetus; species Rafetus swinhoei. The sequence continues at coordinate 162,880,792 of CM033437.1, forward strand.
AGATCCATGAAGGATTTTAGTGAGATGTAGTGTACAGTTATCACAGGCAATAATTTGCTACCTTCAGCTCAATATAATATAAAATAATTGCTCCTGCCAATTATTTATACATTATTCCTGAATGTAGGGACTAATGATAAGTTAATGGGCATCACACATGGAAAAGTCTTTTGTGTGAGAGCTTACAGTTAGCCTTTTATGCAAACATTAATGTTTATCCTGGAAACAATGTTTCTATTTTTTGTGCTATTTTTACTAGTGGTATAATGAGTCAGTTTAAAATCTTCTAACTCTCTTTCTAATGCTGCTAACCAGATCACAGTTGTTGTGCCTTTATTGTTCCTAAACTGATTTTTTTCTTCAAATGTTTGAATGATATTGATGGTTTATTCTGAGTGCTCATGAAAGGAAGAGATATTGCTAAGGACTCTGTTTAATAGTGAATGTGGGTGAAGTACAATATTGACAGTGCTTCATAATTTGGTTCATGCATGTGGCTCCTAGTCTGGTGATGGTAAATCTGGAACATTATCCCTCCACTGTACCTCAGAAGGAGGTATCTTACATGTTAGTTACTGTATTTACATGTAACTAACCTGTCAATATACCATTCCAGACAAACTGTGTGTCTCATCCTCTTCTAATGCATGGCCACACAGAGACAGAGGATGACAACCGGCTACAGTTTTCAGTAACAGCATTAGCTCACATGACAAGGGTTTTGCTGACAATCTAAGGTTCAACCCTGCTGATGACCCATGTGGATATCAGTATGGATCCACATGACAGAAATTCTGTTGTTGTTGTTTTTTTAAGTTTGCTTCTCTACAAATGTAAGAAATCACACACACATAAGTTAAAAAATATTATGGTCACAAAGTCAAGCAATCAAAAGTTTGCAAATGCCATAATTAAGGCTGGATGGGGCCCTGTGGGCAACCTAGGCAGTGGAATGTCTAGTCTGAAATGCCACTGCATTAGGGCTCCAAGCAGCTTTATAGATGTGGGCTGGCTTCTGGATTTAGGCAGCTTTGCACATGGCTACTGGCAGAAACTCAGGCATCTACAGGATTAACAGAAGCTTAGCAGTGTGTTTGAGAATGTCTTTGGCACCTAAACATTAGATGTGGGTACTTAAGGTGAACCTAAGTCTTACCCCTTCATTTGCAACTTCACAACCCCCTTAGTTTAGTTCTGAGCTGTCATTTGCCTTGGGCAGTCCCTCTGTTGTTTCCAGTTATCTTTACTACATAAAAGAGGCTCAATTATTTTTCCTATTGACTTTAACAAGGTGTGTTATTGTCTTTGGATTATAGACAGATTTAATAGCAGTCATTAGCACCTGCCCTCATAACAGTAAGGTTTTGTGAGATATTGAAATCTGCTATTTCAAATTCAGTAAAAATATTATTTTAAGTGAGATGTTGTAGCTCAATGAAATGCATGTTAAGGTTATTGCATGATGAACCAGCAGAATTTTTGTTTCACCATACCCTTATCTTGGGTATAAGTTTTCTAGCAGGAATCAGTATTCTGATAAAGGTAACAGATGCGAATAATGCCCTCTAAGAATTTTACATAACTTCTGAATTCAATGCTCAGTATAAAACCCTTAATACTAGGGATCCTGCTTATAAAGACTATGATGTAGTATATTTGTTTTAATCAAGAACTAATGAACAGATCTGCATGCATACGTGTCTTACTACTCACCAACAGGGAACATTTAGATACAGGAGATACTATTGGTCCCTGAAGATAGCCATTCTCTTAATTCACATAAGGGACCTGATCCTCTAAACCTATGCTCACATGAATAGACTTTACTCAGGCTCATGGCTGCTTTGAAGTCAATAAAATTGCTCAAGTCAGCGGTTGTTGTTCAGGAGCTCGTCCATCATTACAAAGTACAAAAGTCTTTACTCTCAAAAGCACAAAGCGCTGACATCATGCGCACAATGGAAGAAAAATGGGATCTAAAAAGAGATCTGATTAGAAGGGAATGCACTAAGGCTATGTCTACAACAGCAGCTGAGAGATGTAACTTCCAGCATGGGTAGATAGATGCACTAGCTGTGTTCTGGCTATTACACTAAAAAAATAGCTGTGGCTGCAGCAGCACTTGCTGTAGCTTGGGCTAGTCTCCCAACAGCAGTCCCACCCAACTCCCTGGGTACATACTTGAGCAGCTGCCGCACAATGGAGTGCACCCACATTACTTTTTGTTAGCACTCAAGCCCCAGCAAATCTAGCATCTGTGCACCTCCCCTGCTTCTGTGCCAACATGCCGTAAGGGGCTGATCGAAAATCAGTCAAGGTCAAGGGAAAAATAAGATCAGGCTTCAAGTGCAGAGCAATTAAATTTAATTGGAGAAACTAAACAGAGAAGTGAACTTTTGTCAGTAAACAGCCTAATTTGCATTTACAGCATCAGAACACTAGTTGCACTTTTAAAATTCTCTCCCTTAACTGTCTTACAACCTTCTAGCCAATCAATTAGCAAAATATGATGCTTCTCTGCAGACATCATTAACTCTGAGGAAAATATACTTTAATTGATTACATAATAATAATACACAAAATAATAAGTGCTGACAATAGAAGCAATTATATAATTAAACGTTTAACCCCAAGACTGATTTTTAAATTGCTAATAACTTAAAAAGAAAATGGGAGTAATTTTACCAATAGCATCGAATCAGTGCCTTAATTTTAAATATGGAGTCAAAAATAGATGTCAAAATGTGTAAGATTTCAGGCAAGTACAGAAGTGGAACTAGAATGAATAAGCATTCCTCACTTGACCGGAGTCTTCTAACTGGGAAGAGCTTAAATATGTGTAGTAGGAGAACTTGGATGTACATAGTTATCTCTAGATTCCTCTCTGAGAAGGAAGCATTTATAAACAACCTTTCAAAATAAGTGCAAGTCCTGAACTGAGGCAGAAATCTGATGTTGTACCTCATGATGAATTGAAACCTTTCTTTTTGAGAGACCACCCACCATATCACCTAGTTATAATCAGAAGGGATGAGTCCCCATTAATTCAAAATAGAGTGGGGGTCCCATGGTGGATCATTGTTTTTGAGGGGCCTTCAGCTCAGCTACAGTCTTCCTCCTGATATGAAATTGCCCTGATCTGAAATCACCCTTGTCTGATGGCCTTAAAGGCACACTGCAAGGAACATCTATTACGTGGGCTGTTTTGAAGGTTGGGCTTTGATGAGGGTAAGCTATGCAGGAGATGGGGAGTTTTGTGTTATTTTGTCAGTATGATTGTGTTTGTCTTTGTAACTTATGGCAATGGTGCCCCATTTTACTTTGTATAAAAATCTTAAAGAACTAAAATTGATACACAGTAATATTTATCCATTTGACTGGAGTCATATTTATCTATTAGACTGGTTGTCCTGCCTCATGCTTTAACATGAATTATATAATGGTGCTATTGCCAATTGATACAGAAGTAAGCCCTCCTATTAAGTTGCCAGCAGCTACCCCCTATAAATGTTTTTAAGAACCTTCCACCATGTCGTCTTTTAAAATAAAAGCAGAAGGGAAAAAATCCACTTCAATAGGTATATCTGTTTGAAGAACCAGTGGCGTTAAGAAGGTCATAATACAAGTTAACAGTCATGCAACAAAACTATATGGAATCCCATTAGTAGGCATGGAATAAATGAATCATGTTCTATAAAGACTAGAGCTGACAGAATAATGCAGAGTGGATTGCTGATGAGATGGGTTTTAAGGGGTATCACACTTGTGGGGGCAAGTGGAGTTTTGTGTTTTGCTGGCAATGTACGATGGGGCACCTAGAGCTTTACATAGAATTCTTTTGTATAAATCTAAAGAAATTATAATAACATCTGGTGAATTTAGCCTATTTTTCTGTTTGTAAAATATCTGTGAGCTGAGAATAGCATTCTTGAATTTCTTTCTTAAGATTTAGTTAGTAATTTTAAAAAAATGGTTTTTACTCTGGATTAACTGTGAACAGTTCATTGCAAGTATCTAATGTTTAGTATTTGAAATTTGTGTTGTGTTTAGTGTGAGGTGATTATTTTTTTTAGTGAAATTTGCTAAAAAAAAATGCATTATATCAGGGCACAGAAACTTTCGCAGAGTTGGGTCAAATTCAGGTAATAGTTCCAAGTTAAAAAATACCTAAACACACTGAATATAAAAATGTCAGAAACATTGAAATGATTTGTTTAAAAATGTCAAACACTGGAAATGTTTTATTATTTTTATTGCTATTTGTATCTTTGTTTCATTGAGAAAAAAACATAAACATTTCAAAATAAATAAAGTATTTGCTTAGCTCCAGTTGTGTAGTTTGACCCTGGTTAGATAAATCACATAGTGTATTTCTTTCCCCTAGCTGGATGAGCATGAAATCTTCGTGTGTGCAAATTTCAAAACTGATTTCTGTCAATGGACTTTGCATTTTGTACATGGATCTTAGGGACATATATAATGTATAATGTATATGATTTTGTAATTCCATGATTTTATGGAAGAAAACAATCATCAAAGATAAAGTTTGCAGGTGACAATGCAAGTGATAAATAATGAAGAGATTCTCTGTATTTATTACTAGAAGATTTATCTAGCATTTCTTGGGTCCTTCAGGGCAGGAGCCTGGGGTTGTGTGGGGGTTGCAGGAATTGGGGAAGGGGTTTGGAGATATGGGAGGCTCAGTGTAGGGGTGTGTGGGGATACCAGAGTCAGGCTTGGATGGTGTGGGGAGCTCAGGGCAGGGGGCTGAAAGTGTGAGTGGGGGTGCAGGAGTCAGAATTTGGGCATGAGGAGGGGCTTAGGGCAGGGGTTGTTGTGGGGGAGGGTGCTGGAGTCAGGACTGGGAGGTGAGGAGGAGCTCAGGGAAAGGGGCTGGAGTGTCTGTGCGGTGCAGGAGTCAGGGTTGGGAATTGAGGAGGGGTTTAAGGGAAGGAGCTGGGGCTGTGGGGAGTACAGGAGCTGGCAGGGGCCACATTTGCCAGGTGGTGACTTTTTGTGGCTGGTCGCAGTGGGGGTTGCGCTTTGCAGGGGCCACACTGTATAGTCAGTGGCTCTCCAGAGCTGGCTGCAGAAAAGTCTGTGCAGGCCAGGTGGCAGCATCCAAGGGCTAGCTGGAGCAGGGCCCGCACTATACAACAAAAAGGCAGGAAGCTTACCTCCACCTCTGACCCTGCTGCTTCAAAAGGTTTATAGCTGCTCCAGTCCCCATATCTGGCTCCTTGCTTCTCCCCTGTGGTCATTACACGCAGTATAACCATTTCTGCTAGCAGCCCCCTCCTCCCTTTCCATGTTATGGAAAACAATCACATTCCAGGCACATCCCTTTGCCTGGGCACAACCAAACCCTTACCTTGCTTTAAGTTAGAATAAGAGAAAGCTGTTTGCCAAATTTGATGGTCCTAATTCTTACCACTTAGGAGGAGTTCTTGAACAAACAGACGGAAGACCAGACTTGCTCAAACAAACTCAAATATATAGTAGACCATTATTTTATTTATATAGCTGAAGCATGTAGGGACCCCAGGCATGGAATAGGACCCAACTGTGTTAGGTGCTTTACAAAAGCAGAACACAAAAAAAGGCTCTTACTGCCCCAAGGAGTTTATAGTCTACGTATGAGAAAAGAGACAACAGATGGAGACAGACTACTGTGGAGAACTAGGAAACAATGGAACAAGATAACTGTACACTTGCAAAGTTTTTTCGCTGACAGTTTGGGTGGTGATAGAAAAGCGTTGCTTTGTGCTCACATTGTCTTCCATAGGCATCAGAGTGCATTCACATATGCAGCACTTGCATCACTGATGAGAAGAGAGCACCGTCGTTGTTATCCCTCTGTGCACTACTCCAAGACACAAAGCAAACCAGTAGTGTGGCAGGGGATATGTGTGTGCATATGTGTGTGTGACAGCTGCCGGACACAACCACTCCTGAGGCGGGGGAAAGGGGAGATCCCAACCTCAGCCGTTGCCTCCCTCCCTGATTTTGCACAGCGCATTCTGTCTGTGGGCGTCTGCTCGCGTTGTGGGAGGCAGCAGGAGCATTCCATATTAATGATTTGTTTTGTGTCCAGGAGCAGCAGCAGCACTGGCTGTCAGAATAGAGCTAAAAGGGAGAGGCACATACCTGCAGGCCGGACTGCTGAGTTTCAAAGAGCAGACATTCCTGCTGTGTATTGTAGGACAGTTCCAGAGAGCAATTAGACTGGTAAAAACAAGAGTCTTCACTAGCATATCAGCGCAAATGCATCAATGCAAAAAGTAAAAAGACTCTCATTGTGGTGGTTATATTTTTGCACTGAAACTATGGATTTCCAGTGAAGATGCTAGCGTGGCTTTTGCACAAAAATTTGACTTTTTGTGCTAAAACTGGCAAGTGTAGACATAGAGACGTATTTTTTAATCCTTGTTCATTTGTGGACCCCTAACATTTTTCAAATTGGGGTATGGACCTGCAGACTCCTAAGGTTCCATGAACCACAGGTTGAAAACCACTGGCTCAGCAGAAGTTTCCAGTTATTCTAGTATAATTATACAGGTATAGTTAAAGTGCCATAGTTACGTTGACTGTGTGTATACTTTTATTCCAGTATAAGAGTGGCTATTTTTAGCTTATTTTACGTCACTTCCAAAATTATATAAAATAAGATGGAGAAAGTTCATCTTGTACCTGAATAAGAGCATCCATATAGCGAGTTACATCAATATTAACTATAGTGCTTTAACTTTATCTTATACCAGAGTAACTTTCCTGTGCAGACTAGCCCTAAGTAAACAAATGTGCTTCCTTGAGCTACTAATTCATTCTTCTCTTTCCACTGAATCTACCTCATTTTTCCTTGTGAAGTCTGCAGATGTAATAGTGAAGAACAGTATCCAAGATGAGTATTTTAAGATATTTCACAACTTATAGATTCATTTGTCTTCAGAGTTTTTTGAAAACACATTTTACTTACAGCTCTCATAGGATCACAAAACATGAGCCATTTCCCAATGAAATAGACCTGTCAAATCTAAAGAAACAATAAGGGCTGGTATAAAAAGTGAAAAATATTAATTATTAAGAAACAAAGACAGAGTTCTTTTTAAACTGAAAAACCTAGTAAACAGGTAGGGGACCTATATCCCAGCAAATGCCCTTGATGTCTTCCTTTCCAGTGGTAATCCCTATTCTTTTGAAAAGCTAATAAAAATGGTGTATGAAAGAAATTCCTGGGGCTATGCGGAACTCACCCTCCTAGGGAGAGAGCCAGATGTGCCAGTTAATAATCCAGCAAACATCCAAAGTTAGGGTAGGGATCACTTGGTATCACCTAAACCAGACAACCAGACATTGTATAGAGAGAATGCAATATTGCAGGCTGGGCACATTCACACCAGAGACGTGCAGCCTTTTTTTTTTTTTTTTAATAAAGAGGGGACAGACAGTCAGAGATGGAGACAGAGACAGTATGTCTGTTCTGAGGAGCAGCAAAGTAGCAAGCACACTCTTCCACATGTGCATTAGTCTGTCAGTATGCATTCTGTTATCCAGATGTTGGGATGAATCCTATGGCAAGGACTGTGAGGGAAAAATCTTTTAAAAGAAATCAAATTCCAATGTTGAAATTAAGGTTACCAGATTTTTTAAAATACAATAGTGTATTTTTAAGAATACTCTGGGTTTTAAAGTTTTATTACTAATTCTAGACAACAGCACCCATTATTATTATTTGTGTAGCTTTCTGTGCATCATCCAAGCTCAAATGTGTTGTCCTTAAGCTTTAGTTTAGACTCACCTATCAGCTTTACCACTAGTATGCCTCAGGATAAACAATGCCATGCACTTTTATTAAAATGTGTCACATCAGCTCTGACAAACTGAAGAATAATGTGTGGTATTTTGCCAGTTGGGTCCAGAGTTGACAAAGCACATGTTCAAAACCTGTTGGGATTTCCTCTGCTCTCCCTCCACCATTTCCTAACCCAACACAACTTCTGTTTTCACTCAGGCATGTCAGTTATTAATGCAGAAATATATCTGAAGTGACAATCAAAATAAATCAACATAATTTAAGCTTAAATAAATAAATAAATGTAACCCCCATTAGATGGAAAACCAAATTACTGGTGCATTTATAATGTATTTGTAATTTGAAAGCAAGGACTTTGCACTACTAAGTACGATATGTGTTGCATGTGCACAAAGAATAATGATAGAAGATGAGTCCTGGCTGACTCTCTGTTATGCTGGGTCTCTGTGGCTCTGTTCTCACAGAGGTCCACATGAGCACTGGGGTGCAGAGCCTCATTGATTTTGGTAGGGCTCAGGCGGTGAGGGGCGAAGCCTACCTGCACAGCTCAGTATAGGATCCTGACTTCAGAAGCTTCAGTAACAGCAAAAGTCATGCACTATTGGCTTGAAATAGTAATCACCAAAGAAAGGGAGAACATCTGTGAATCAACATTACTTTAATGAGTTAAACAGTGTGGTTGCTCCTCTTGACTGTAAATCTTTTATGAGGCCTCAGGAATGTAATATTTACATAAATTGATTCTGACATCCAAATGTTGTTATGCTCACAGTCATCAGTCTTTAATAACTGGAAGTACAGCAGCCCCCTCTTTTCAGAGAAAGTGAAAGACACGGGTACAGGAAAACTTGCATAGAGCATATTTTGGTTTCATTTCAGATCGATGGAACCAGAAAGGGCCGGCCCACAACATTTTGGCACCTGAGGTGGGGAGCTCAAATGACACCCCTATGCCCCCTCGCTTGGGCCAAAACTTAGTAAGGTCTCAATTCTCTGGGTCCTAGTGGCGCCCACCACAGTCTGGCACCTGAGGCGCCGCCTCAGTTCGCCTCATGGTAAGGCCAGCCCTGGAACCAGAGCTAATTTATATCAAAATTGGTTACAGTTTACTGTGGAAAAGCAATTTGCAAATACACAAAAAGAGCTTTGGCTGCAATAAGCAAACAAAAATTATAAAGATTGTCCATGTGTCCTTTTTCTAATAGATTGTCTTTTAAACAGGAGTTGTAAGAACTGTTGTGATTTCAGTGGACTCAAAACTCCAGATGTAGCTATTCTGAACATTGTGAGTTTTTTCATAGAAACATATGATATATGGAGGTAACTAGGATGCTGTCAGGGACCAGACCAGCTAGGCCCATCTGCTGACTTGCTCCCTCACTGGCTGTGCTGCTAGGCAACCAATGAGCCCAGCTGCCCTGCTTTGGAACTGCTAGAATAGCCATGAACAGTGGTTGCTCAATGCATTGCATGCTCACAGCTGTGCTTGCCTTTGTTCTAGTCTGGTTCAGCCGGCTTCCATTCCTTGCTTCTGCTTTATCCAGCCCTTGTTCCCATCCCATTCTAGCCCTGGCTACCCTCTGGCTTCAGACTTTTGGCTTCATCCCCATCTGTGCCTTGGCTTATGACTGGCATTCAGCTTCTGCATCTCTGGTACTGATCTGCTTCTGGCTTATGACTCCAGTTTACCCTCTGGAATTTGGCTTCTGTGTCTTTGATACTGAGCCTTCGCTCATTTGCTGCAGTCTACCCACCCTGAATCCAGTTCTAATCACTAAGGGTGTGTCTAGACTACAGGGTTTTGTCGACAAAAGTGGACTTTTGTCAACAAAATTATACCTGCGTCTACACTACCGACATAACGTCGACAGAACTTGGCAGTTTTGTTATTGGTGGTAAACCTCATTCTACGAGGAATAACGCCTTTTGTCGACAGAGTTCTGTCGACAGAAGGCGTTATTGCATCTACACTGTCCTTTGCGTCTTGCTTTGTCGACAGAACTGGCTGTAGTCTAGACGCTCTTTGTTGACAGAAGCTTTGTCAACAGTATCTGTCGACAAAGCCTCTGTCGACAAAAGCCTGTAGTCTAGACATACCCTAAGTGAACTCTTGCTTTCACCCCTGGGCCTGAGCACCCAGGAACTGGTCAGCTACAGTTTGAGCAGCCCAGTACAAAGGTTTTGATTCCACCTTACTGGCATGGGCAGTACTCATACCAGTGTTTCCTTGGTATAGATGGTAGGCTATGCAGAAGTTGCAGGCACAGGTGTCTACCCCGCCCACAAGCCCAGACAGCTTCACCAGCAACCTTGACCCTTCCCCTCTCCTACCCCCATAAGAACTGAAGGTCCCATTTCTAGACAAACTTCAAGGACATCCTGGCCAGTTCCAAGGCTTTTTAAACCAATGTAGGCCTCTCTTCTTGCTATGCCCCCAATGTTCCACACAGACTAAGCCCAAGTAGGGCTCATCATTAGTCTGCTCACTGGGAAGCCCTTGGCTCGGGCCTCCAACCTCTTGGAACACTCTAGTCCCTTCCTACTGGGCCAGTTGGAACAGTTCATTCAGGCCTTGTTGGTTATCTTCAGTGGCCCCACCACACCCAAACCACGGAAACTCTGTTGCGAACTCCACAATTAGAGTGTCAGACAGCTGCCTGATACGCTGCTGAATTCCATTGCCTCCCCAGAGTCACCAAGTGGAATGAGGCCGTGCAGCGTCATCAGTTTCAGATTGAGCTAAACAATGATATAAAGGATGAACTGACTTTTTAGCTTCTAAAGCACAAATTCATCAATTTTCCTGACCCAGGTAGGCCATTTATGTTAGAAGAGGATGCCCCTGACTTTGCAGTGGGAGCAGACCTCTTCAATGGTCAGCTTCACCCTGGTGCTTTTTAATTATGCAAACTTACGCCAGTGGAGCAAAACTATGATGTTCTTGAGAAAGAGGCATTGGTCATCAAAGCAGCCTTTGAGGAATGGCGGCATCTCCTAGAAGGTGCTGTACATTTCCTGCTGCCCCGTGATCCTTTGGCAGTTCAGATCGGCAAAGCCCTAGACAATGCTAATGCCCAGACTGCCTCAACTTTCACCCTTTGCGATGAAATCCTACATCAGAGGAGGCACATCTCCACATCCAATGGCTGCCCCAGACTGCAAGTCCTTTCAAATCTACTATATTTCTCCTCTGGCAAGGTCACATTGATCGATTTGACACCCAAGTTCTGGTGGCATGGAGTTTCTGGTGTCTGGCCCTCTGTACATTAAGACTATGTCTGGTCCTGTGACCTCTGCAGTCAGACTGAACCTCCCTGTGTGAAACCTTCTTCAGCCCTTGTCCACTCCACATTGGTTTTGGGCCATCATGTTAATGCCCCTCTTCATGGAACTATGATGCCAACAGTACGCCACAATTCTAATGGCAGTCGATCACTTGATGAAGTTGGCACATTTAATACCATGCTCCAGCCTTCTGCTACCCAGAAAACAGCCTGCCTGCTCAAAGACAACATCTTTTGCCATCATGGCTTGTGCACAAGAATAGAGTCTGACTGCTCTACCCAGTCCATTTCCTACTTTTGGTGGAAATTTCTTTGTTTCTTGGGCCTCAAACCTTGAAGCTCATCCCCTAAGTAGCAACAGTTAGGTTATGTCTATACTGCAGAGCTTTTCCGGGATACCTCTGGTATCCCGGAAAAGCTCTGCCACGTCCAAGGAACACGTCCGCTTTTTTCGGAACAGATTCCGAAAAAGCGGACACGTTCTTTCGGCATCCCTGTATTCCTCTCGGTGAGAGAAATAAGGGGTATTCCAAAAGAGGAGTTTTTTCCTGAAATTTGGCCCCGTGTACACGGGCTAAATTTCAGAAAAGCCTCTTTTGGAAAAAAAAGCGGGAAAGGATACACAAATTGCAGTTCACAATTTGCATATCTTTTTCCGACTTTTCTCAGCAGTCTAGACATAGTCTTAGACAGAGAGCATCAGTCTCAAGACAGGATACTGGGCTAGATGGACAATTGGTTTGACCCTGTATGGTCTGACCCATTCTTATATTCCAATATTTTCCTCTGCCCACCAGCATCACAGCTATCAGACCTGGATTTGCTTTCAGCAGCTGCTTTTCATCCAGATGCTAATTCTACTCCATCACTGGGAAAACTGGGTTGAGAAGTATATGAAAGGTCTCTCTAATTTTGGAGAACTACTATGATACTGTCAAACTTGCTAACAGAATCTAATTACCCACCTACTTTCCAAATAAAGTAGCACATCTTTTCTAGAGTCCTGTCTGAGGCTCTTGGATTCTCAGGGAGATCCTCAAGTGATTATCTGATTTTACATTCATACCACACTAGTGCTTATCAATACCATTCACAAAGCTACTCAGCCAAATGCACAGTTTTGCCAGGTTCACAGCTTAAGTCACTGAATTTTGCTTAGATTCTATGTCAAACCATAATTACCCTTCCCAGTACCTAAAATCTGACCCTTTTTCATTGATAAGGGGAACCTATTTGCATAGCCACTGGTAATTAAAGGTTTGGGTTTGCAATTAATCCTAAATTTCATGTGTATTTGGGGTCTTGTTCAAAATTTCACATTATTTATTCCGAACAATGTACTCTCCTGTGCCTATTGCTTCTGCCCCCATCTGTCTGTGGATGCCCTTTTAATGCCTTATTTGAATACTTCTTTCTAGTTTGAGTTATGTTGAATGGGCTTTCTTCCTGTTTGTACATTAATACTAGCTTCCTTCACAAACAATCACTGCCAGCTCCACTCCCCTCCATTTTACAAATTTTGCAGGTGTCTAGAATTAGTGAAAATTTTGCAGGCCTCTGACACAAGATATATAACTATAATACTTCATTCCTTTAAAAATTCCAGCAGCAGCAAGTTTAGAGAATGTACAAAGCATGGCATACATATGAATTGTCCATCCTGCATTGCTTTTTCCACATGGATTCCATTGAGAGTGCTAATAAAATGGAGTGCAGGAAGGGGGGAGAAGTGTTTTAAGGAAGCTAGCCACACATGTATTTGGACTTGAAACTTTGGTTGTATAGTGCCTGCTGTTACCTTTATTTAAAGCAAGAGATACAAAGTGCAGCTTAATTCCAGAAGTCTTCACAATTGTTTCATAGATTTTATGGCTAAAGGAACCATTTGTGATCATTCAGGCTGCAGGTTTGTCACAGTGGGAAAAATGCCAGAGATACTGTGATTTTCTTGTTTGTCTGTGACTTGTCTTTTGTGTCCATGATTTTTAAGTAATCACCAGGCAGTACAGTTTCTGTAGCTTCCATTCTACAGGGCTTGGCCTGACTCCCTGCTCCTGCTGCAAGGGGCCAAGATACTGCTCCAGTCTGACCCAGCCATGGACAGCCAGGCCAAACCTGAGTAGTGTTGCAACCCTGTGCATCAGGTCACCATGCCTAGAGCAGAAAGCTGGGTCCAGTCCTATAGAACAGGAGTCATTGGAGCTGCTGCTGCAATCTGAGTGCAGGGTGGGCTTCTCCCTGACTGGGACATCTCTTGCTGGCCAGACCCCCCCACCACCAGACTTCCCCTCCTGGCTGTGCTGGGATTAGGTCTTCAGTGCGGAAGCAGAGGGTGCTGCTGCACTTGAGGAAGAGAATGATACTGGCTTATGATTCTAACAAGATACAGTTGAATTTCATTTGTCTCAGCATTTTTAAATCAAAAATCACAAAACCCTGGACTTTTACTAAACTTACCAGTACTGCTCTGTGATTTTTTATAAAAGAAGTGCTATCACAAATCTGTAGTCCTAGTGTTCATCCAGTCCTGATCTTCTGTATAGCACGGTCATAGAATTTGATCCACTTTATCCCTGCATCTGGCCCAATAATGTGTGGTTGAAGTAGAGCATACATAATAGTTGAAAGATCACTCCAATTGTTACTACCCAGTTAGCTGTAATACTCATATAATCAAATGTTTATTTGCACTGGACCAGATTCTGCTGTCTTTTGAAGCATATTGCTCCCACTACAGACAACTGGAATTAGACATACGAACCGTAGACTCCAAGCCATTGAATTAAGTAAACCTATGGCCTTCCCCATCTGAAAAAAATATATAAATTGTGATCTTTTGACATGGTACAGTATGTTGAATAAGGGAAATACAATGGATCTGAGTCATCTGAATTCCCTTTTTGGTTTCATGTGGCAGATCTCTGTAAATCATATAGTAAATTGCAGTTTGGGCTTCTGGAATGTCTCTCTGTGTGTGTGCATGCACATGAGTGTGTTTTAGAGGTAAAATGAATTAATGTAGTTGGCTTTAGGTATATAGTCTAGATTCTCCCTTTAAACTGTTTTGCTTAAGTTGCCACCATCAACAGAGGAGACTCTGGAACAAATTGATAAATTAAATAGCAATAAGTCACCAGTCCCTGGTAGTCATCCAAGAGTTGTGAAAGAGCTTAAGAATGAAGTGGTTGAACTGTGCTCTCTCTCTCTCTCACAAACACACACAGAGAACAATTACTCAGTAGACTGTTACTCATCCAGAGGACTAGAGAACAGCAATGTGTTACACCTATCTTTAGAAAGAGCACATGGGTTGGTCCTTGGAGTTACAGACCAGAAAGCCATACTGCAGAACAAAAAAACTTATTTGAAACAATAAGTAATGACAAATCTATGATTGCACCTAGATGATGAAAGGAACAAACTAGGGTAGCTTCTCTAAAACAATATTGTGACTCTCTAATTTACTAAAATTTGTTGAGCCAACAAAATAGTAGAAAAAGGAGTAGACTTTCAAAAAGCATATGGAGTGTCAGTAGCCACTGAGGTAATAGGGTTAAGTGAATAATTGATGTTTGATAGTGAAACTGACCCCCAACCCTAAAATGTGTGTTAGGTTCAATAAAACATTATGTTTAACTCAAAACAACTTTTTTTTTCCCGTTTGGTATTGCATTCTATTGGATTTGTGGATTTTTTTTACCTTTTAATATCTTTAAACAAAGCTAAATTTCTAAATTCAAAGCATTTCATTTTGAAAATATCAAAATGAACCATTTCAACTTTTTCAGAATCCCCCTAGTATTTCAATTAGCCTAAAAAATGTTCCAAATTCAATCCAAATTTAAAAATATTTACAGAAAGTGCATTTTAGTAAATAAACTATTTGACCAAAATGTTCACCTATCTCTAGTTACTTATTAGTAATTAGCTAAAAGAGAAAACCAAGTAAGTGATAAACGTTCCATATTCAGCATGGCACCAAATATGAGTAAACAGAGTGCTGCAGGTTCCATACTAAGATTGGTATTGTTTAATATATTTGCTAATGGTCTGCAAAAGCAGCGAGGTAGCAAAAATATGCAGATGATGCACAATTATTCAGGTTAGTCAAAATTAACTGAACTGGAAGGAAATTCCAAATCTACAAAAAGCCAGGTAATAGGGCAACAAGAGGAGAGATTAAACTGAAGGTAGTTAAGTGCAAAGTAACCCATATTGGACAAACAATTTGAGCCATACATACATATTATTGGTATTTCAAGAAATATATTGAATATGGATTCTGGTACAGATCTTTGGGCACAACACTGTTAACATCCTTCCATATTCAATGTTAGACTCCTACTCTTTGTTAACCCAATTTTTAATTCATGAGAGAACTTTAACATCACCCCATGAGTTGATAGTCTTTTCAGCAATCCCTTGCAGGAAACTTTCGAAAGGGCTCCAGTGGAACCATGCTATCACTCAAATAGAGAGTTCAGCTGTGGTGTATTTATGTGGCAGAAAAGGGAAGCTCCAAAATGTACTATATACTATGCTGCATTTCTTACCGGAAGCCCAGGGAAGCAAACTAGTGGAGTGCCCTGTAGATAAGCCTGGACCAATGAACTCTGTCACTGACCCACACACTGCAGTTGCAGCTGATAATAAAAATACTGTTGATGCCACAGTCATTGTCCTATGTTTATCTGGTTTTTAATGGATATTTGGGTATTGAATTAGCTAACTAGCTACTGCTGCAGAGAATCATACTTGTATTGTGTTGTTTTTTAAATATGAAGGTACCCTAGACTATATTTGATGCAGAGAAGAATTCTGATTATCAGTTAATCATTTGAGATATTTTTACATATCTCAGCTGATTGCATTTGCTGCCTCTTAAGCCTATAAAAATGACCTATTTTACTTCTCTTGTATTAAGGGAAGTGAAAAGTTTTCATGGTTTCAGGAATAGAGAAGTGGATTATAAAACAGAAGTACTGAATGGTTGTTGTTCAATGACATATTAGTAAAGCAAGTCTAAATTGCACCCATAATAAACCTAACATGTAACCTCAGTTTGTCGAAGTTTTTTTTTTTATTGTAACCTATTTGGCCAGGTTCTCATATGATTTTATAGAATGTCTTTAAATATGAGCTTTGTGGTTTACTTGTGGCTCCCACAGGATGTTTTATTTCAGTATGAAATAAAGATTTGGATAGCATGTCTTTATTTGTGTGTGAGTTCAGTGCTCAGGAAAAACACTGCACTGACAGTTTTGGAGGCTAAAGTTCCTTATTTATCCTCAGAACAAATGCCGAACAGGCAGTGGCAGCGCAAGCTTCCTAAAATTGCTGTTGAAGCAGGTCAGAATTTTTTCAGCTGAACAGATTGCCAACAAAAATGCCCTTTTTGTAAAACTGAAACTTTTATTTTGTAAAATTTAATTTTTTCAGAAAAAAATTGATTTTCCGTTGGGAGCATTGAAGTGATGGCTCCCAGGCTCATTGCCTGGAAGGTTCTTATCAATTTCATCTTCTGCCTGGTGAAACTGGTCACCTTTCTCAGAGGCCTGAGTGCTCAAACACACTCTCTGCTATAACTGATACCATCTAAATGTTTTGTTCGTCTCTAAGGGTACGTCTAAACTACATGGCTTCATCGACGGAGCCTGTAGATTAGTTTATGCGAAAAAGGGAAATGAAGCTGCGATTTCAATAATCGCCGCTTCATTTAAATCAAAATGGCCACCGCACTGTGCCAATCAGCTGATTGTCGGCACAGCGCAGTCTAGACTGAGATCTGCCGACCCCAGAACCGCCGTCAGCAGATCCTGCATGCCTCATGAAACGAGGCATACAGGATCTGCCGACGAAGGGTTCTGGGGTCAGCAGATCCCAGTCTAGACTGCCGCGCTGTGCCGACAATCAGCTGATCGGCACAGCACAGCAGCCATTTTGATTTAAATGAAGCGGCGATTATTTAAATCCCAGCTTCATTTCCCTTTGTCATCCTGCCTAATCTACATGGCTCCGTTGATGGAGTCATGTAGTCTAGACACACCCTAAGGTACTATAAGACTATTTGTTTTTTTTAAAGTTTTGCCCACTCAATTTCACCATCCCTCTAAGGCTACCTCTAGACTACAAGCCTCTTTCGAAAGAGGCTTTTCTGAAAGAATCTTTGAACAATAAAATCTGTGGTTCTAATACACAGTGATGCTTTCAAATCCACAGAAATTAGCACTTTAGCTTTACAAAATTCAAGATGGCATCTGTGTTTTCATGATTCCTGGGGAATGTGAAAAATTTGGTCTCATAGGAAATTATACTTTTTAAAGTTACAGAATTCTATTTTGTATAGTAATTTTTCTTTCACTAGTACTTATAGCTTTACAAGTAATTTAGAAAGCATATTTAATCGATTATGTAGTGTTAAGAGTCTCGAATAGTCTGTTTTAGTGCAAAGTGAGCACTTGGCTGAGCCTGTATAAAGTAAATACAAATGAATCAGTGCTTCCAAAAAAACCTCCCCAAAACAAACCCCAAGTTTCTCTCAAAGGGGGCTTCAAATTCTCAATCTCATTATTTACACTGATGGTATCATTGCTAACTAGTATTCATGTGCCTCCAACAGGTTTGAAACTTTTGCTGACAAAGAGGCAAAGCATATTTGGGTATTTGCAATATATGGTGAATAACTTACATGTATAGTGTAGACTTTAAGGAATCTCACATTGATTTACAAACTTTTTATAGGTATTACTGAAATGGAGCCACTTCTGGGGTCTAGCAAGGCAAGATTTCAACAATGTTATAAACTGTAAAACTTCTGCCAAATTGGAACAATTATACAAAATTCCAACATTTTTATGATGTTTTCTGTTAAGGGCCAGGTCCTTAAACTGGTATAAACTGGTATTGGTGTTATACTCATGTACACTAACTGACAATGTGTCCCTAAGTATTTTTTTTCACTCTATGGAGGTTTGAAAGAACTTCAAAAGCCACTTCCATTCAAATTTCCACTTGTGAATTATGCAGCAGCTGCCAGAAGAGGGCTGCAATGTATAGGAATGAGCACACGGCTCAGGACATTCTGACTCCTAGTCTCACTTTGCCACTGTCCGACCTTAAGTGCTTTACTCTTTTATACCACTTGGCATTCAGAGACCCATTGGCTCATTTTAGGATGATAGAAAACAAAGCAGACATGTCCATACTTTCACCTGGTGAACTCATGCAGAGGCAGCCCAGTCCAGAAAGTAGAAAGGAGGGCTAGGTAGGGGATATAACTAGGGTGACCTCGTTATGTTGACTTTAAGTAAGATGTTGGATAATGAGAAGAGTGGATGGATAGTCTAGTGCCTAGGGCACTAGCATGGGTGTTTAAAGACATGGATTCAGTTAGCTGCTCTGTCACTGGCTTGAGCAAGTCACTTAGTTTCTCTATGCCTCAGTCCCATCTGTAAGGGTATGTCTACACTAGCCCCCTAGTTCGCACTGGGGAGGCTAATATAGGCATTCGAAGTTGCAAATGAAGCCCGGGATTTAAATATCCCGGGCTTTATTTGCATCTTCCCGTTCGGCGCCATTTTAAATCCCCCTAGTCTGAACTAACTGCTACACACGGCAGTCAAGCGTTAACTCGAACTAAGTCCTTGGTTCAAGTTAACTGTTACACCTCGTGGAATGAGGTGTAACAGTTAACTCAAACTAAGGACTTAGTTCGAGTTAACGCTTGACTGCCGCGTAGCCGCGGCAGTTAGTTCGACTAGGGGATTTAAAAATGGCGCCGACGGAAGATGTAAATAAAGCCCGGGATATTTAAATCCCGGGCTTCATTTGCAACTTCGAATGCCTATATTAGCCTCCCTAGTTCGAACTAGGAGACTAGTGTAGACATACCCTAAATGTGGGTATCAGTGCTCCTAATTTGCCTTGGTGTTGTGAGGAAAAATGCATTAAAGGTTGTATGAATTCTATGGATAGATTTCAAAACTGCCATAATAGTCACTTTGATAGTCTTCGGTTTTGTCTCTGTTTTAAGATATGAAATAAATTTGTGATGTCTTGTTTTAGGCATCCTAGCTAGTGTTGGATTGTTGGTTTGCCAGAGGATTATTTTGTTTTTGTTTATGATCCATTCAAATATCTGCAAATACTGGGTCAATTCAGTACAGGTTGGACCTCTGTGGTCTGGCACGCTTGGGACCTGACTGGTCCTGGGATGAGGGATTTTGCCAGACCAGGGGAAGACATTTCTGGTTCCCCTGACACCGTTCCCACAGTTCCCGATCTGGCCTGGATGCTAGCCGGCCCCACTGGGGTGCACCATGCTCCCAGCCCAACAGGCAGGCCTCTGCAGCTAGCTGTCAGCAGCCCACTGCCTTGCCAGCCCATGGGGCTACCAGCTGCTAGCCTTCCACCAGGACTGTCTGGTCTTGGAACATCCATGGTCCTACTGGAGGTTCAACCTGTAGGTCTAATTAATTTCTCACTTCATCAAAACTCCCATTGAATAAATGGGAGATTTGCGTGAATAAGGACTTAAAGTTTTGGTCTCATCTGCATAGATATTGCAAAGTTTGTGATCTGTGATAAGGAAATTTGTTTTCTGAGGAAATGAATCAATAATTCCCTTTTAGCAAAGAATGTTTTATTCTAAAAAAGTATGTGAATTGGTATGATCTAGTGAATATATGCTACCTCAAGGAACTCTTTTTAATATGTGAACCCCTGGGTTCCTATAATCCAGGAACTTTCCACTGGATCTAGTTGTCTTGTTTTAAAGGCTTTTATTGAGAGATACTTCAACAGTGAGGACCCGCACATCAAAATGAGTGACGTTGTGTAGAATAGGACGGGTGCATTTAAGATTTCCCCTCTCCCTCCTCCAAAACTGGAGAGTAAATTCATGGTTTCAGATACTTTGTTGTATATTGCTTGTGATCTTGATGAATGAATCTTTGTTCTTCTCCTGACTCATATTCATACAGTATGTATGCTCAGTATTTCATGCTTTACAGTTAAGTTAGTGTAAGCTTTACAATCTACACTCTGTGTGCGTGTGTTTTGAGTGAGCTAGAATGACTTTATTTTAATAAGAATTCAGTGTTGGAATTCCTGGCTATTGCAGTAAGACTGCTTGCATTTGGGTTTTTGGCATCACAGAAGAAAATTGTTTTAGAGCCAAAAGTGTGACTTGCTTGTCTGGGGACAGAATTTCCCTTATCTAGCTCACTCTGCATGTGGTAGAACTTAAGATCATTATTTCATTTATGACAGGAAAATAGCTTGCAAGAAAGAAAGAAAATCTACTTGAACATTCATGATAAAGATCTGTGTCACACATGTAGGAGTAAAACCATTACACTCCCAGAGCTTGTCTACACAGCACTGTTAAAGCCGAAATAAGCTATGCAACTTGAGCTGTATCAATTGCATAGCTTAAGTCGAAATAGCTTATTTCAGCTTTTGGCACTGTCTGCACAGCAGGAAGTCCAAGAAAAAGCACTCTTCCTCCAACTTCCTTTACTGCTCATACAATGAGGGTTACAGGAGTTGAAGTAAGAAGTCCTCCACCTCACCATTATTTTGACATTATGTCAAAATAATGGCTTGCTGTGTAGATGCAGCCTATGTTATTTCGGAATAATGTCAGTTATTCTGCAATAGCACTGCTATGTAGATGTTCCCTCAGGCTGGTATAGAGAACTCTGTCCACAAGCAAAGTTCTCATAGGATTGTTTTTTGAAATATTTAACTGAAATGAACACAGAAAACTTTCTGTTTAGTATGTGTAGAAACTGAAGAGTGACAAGAGTCAGTAATTACATGTGAGTTTCATACAAGGGGCCAACAATAAACATCTTCATCTTCAGGTGGTGACCAAAGATTGAGTTTTGAAGTATTCTGTTGGATTCATTTGTTTTGGGTTGTATTAGCATGGAAGTGTTTAAAGGTGGAACTCATATTTGTATATAGTTACATTTACCAACAAAACAACAGTTAAAAAAAATATTTCTAGAAATGCGGGGAATGATTAACTCGGTGTTTAAAGAAGCTAATAGATGATGAATTTTAGAAGCTATTGATCCTAGGATTATGTTATATATATATATACTTTTAAGATCTGTGGTTAGTGTTGTATAATATACATGCTTTTATAATTTATTATTTGTACTGTAGCAGCTAGGAGTCCTTGATATAGGCCAGAACCCCATTGTATTAGGCACTGTACAAATACAGAGCAAATGCCCCCCAAAGAGCTTACAAGCAAAAGACAAGAGATGAACAGGGGAATACAAGGAAACAATATAGAAAGTGTTGTCTTAGTAGATAAGACAATCATGGGGGGGACGGGAGGTAAGAGGTAGAACACATAAGCACATTGTGATGGTGGCAAGCATCACATTTAGTTGCATTTGTTTGTTTGTTTGTTAGTGGATTGACTTTAGAAGAAATTGGCTAACTAGAAAGAGGACCTGGAAAGAAGGATTGGTACAAACAGACAATTAGCACAGGGCAGAAAAAGTCAAAGAACTTTCTACAAATGGAACTTTCTTTTACCTGACTGGAATGTCCACCATTCCAGAGTCCTGTCTTAGGCTACTTCGTGTCCTACCCGTTTCTGTTCAGCTGTTCTCTACAGTTTTTCCTCATGCCAAATGGAGATGAGGAAGCTCCACCAGGACTACAATACCCCCAGAATGGTGGGGGACTTCCTGCAAAAACCACAGAATTCCTGTAGAATTCTGTTTTGTGACACAGGCAAGGTAAATGCTGTTTGTTGGTCCTTTTGGCTACAAAAATCTTCCACCCTCCGCCTCCCCACAATACTGCACTGTGGGATACATACCCACAATGCCTGGCTCATACTTTCAATGATGGTGCCCCCAGTGTGGACATGATCAGTTGTCAGAGGGAGCAAGTGTGAACATGCTCTGGCAATTTTTATTTTGACGAATTTTGGGTGTCAACATTAGTTTTGTCAACAAAACATGGAAGTATAGACAAGGCCTAAGACCCTGATCTTGCAATGGACTCAGCACAAACAAAGCTCTATGCTTACACAGAGCCCCACTGACTTCAGTGGGACTTGGTATGTATGTAGCATGGAGTACATTGCAAGATTAAGGTCCAGGTAATTAAGAGATCAATCCTGCAAAGTGCAGAGCATTCCTGTACATTGTTGCATGTCCTCCATGGTCACTGATTTCTATGGGAGTTCCTGGCACCAAGCATCTAGCAGAAGCAACCAATGTGGTATTGGAGTGTCTGTGCCTTTAAGGGCTTAGCATTCCAAGAGAAGAGTGGGTAGAATACCTTGAAGGTCTTGTTGTTAGGCCCAGCTGGTTAGAACCAAACATTGCTAAGTCTTCGCTGGCATTTACTGGCACTTTACAGGTCTGTAACTTTCTGGCTCAGAGGTGTAAATAACAAAAACAAAACCAGAATCCCCCTGCCCCCCGAGCACAGCAAGTTACAGTGCTGTAGAGTACCAGAGCCACGCAGCAGCTACTCCCAGCACTGTTAGCTACTTCCCAGGTGACTCTCTTTCCCAGCACTTGTGCCGCCGCAGCTACGCTTTCAGTTTAAAGTGCTGTGGCGGCTGCACTTTAAACTTTTAAGTGTAGACAAAGCCATTGAGTAAAGCAGTCATCTTCAAAGCACCTAAGCATGGAATGGTCCTCAACAACAAAACCAGCCTTTTGCAGCACTGAGCTCTAAAGATCGAGCTGTATCCCTGAGCCTGTGAGAATCTAATTGGAGGATCAGGGCTTTACATTGCAGTTTTGCCTGTGTTAAGTGAGAAAGAGAAAAGAGAGAAGGACTGTGCTCATTTTCTATGGTAAAAGATAAGGCATTTTTCTCTTCCCACAATGTACTGTAGTTTATGGCCAAAATGTTATGGATACATTTGGCTCCTCATTCATATTTAAACCCCTAAATACAAGTATTTTGATTTTCAAAACACCCACTGACTTCATTGGAATATTTGGGTATTCTTTGAAAATCAAGCCAGGCCACCTGTATTTATGTGCCAATGTTAGGATTAGGAGCCTAAATTAGTCTTGAAAGTGGGATTTTCAGTACTCCCAAAGGGAGTCAAATACCAGGGGCTTGTGGTCCTAACTCTTTTAGGCACTTCTGAAAAATTGAAAACTTTTCCTTATTAGTTAAGGACCAGCACATCTGTCTGAATAGCTAGGATGAAATCCTGGCCCCATAGAAGTCAGTAGATTTTTGCTATTGGCTTCATTGGAGCCAGGATTTCGCTCTAAATGATTATAGTTTTTAGATAGTGAATTGCATTACTTAAATTCCTTTCATTTTGTTTTAACAAGACATATCATTAAAAATGTTTACTTGTTTTAAAAATATAGTTTGTTTTCGGTGCACTCAAATTGCTGAATTTGAATAGAGAGACTAAGCATGCTCATGAAAATCTGCCTTAATAAGGATTGTTAAATTAAAATTAAAACATGACTAAACCAGAGGATGATAACAAGCAAAACAGGCGTGAGAGGTCTTAGGTTAGCTTCTGGGCAAACACTCTTGATAAACAATTTATTCAGTAAATGTATTCTTTTTCCCTGTTTGTGAATTGTCCACAAACATGCAGAAATTTTCCATGTATTTGCTTGCTCTCAGAAATTGTTCAAATTTTTGTGTGAGCTAATTTATGTCTATGGATTGCTCATAAGCTATTTATTATAATAATTTACAGTTCCGCATTCAAGCTATATAACTGGTCCCCATAATCTCATGGTATTGTTTTGGTTTCTTGAAGAGGTGATCGAAATTCTATAAACCACTTTATCCAGAAACAACTGTAGCATTGATCAATTTCCTGTCATTTTTCTGAATTAAACGTGGGACAGAAGTTCCAAGAACGAGGGCATCTGTGAGAGTGGGAAGACATACTGTTAAACATTCCCTTTTGGCATCCCCAACTTGTAAGTGAATTAAGCCAGTGGTTCTCAGCCTTTTCAGATCACTGTACCCCTTTCAGGACTCTGAAGCCTGAGCCCCATTGTCTGGGGCTCAAGCATGAGCACCTCTTGGGGCTGAAGCATCTAATTTAGCTTCCTGGGGCCCCCTATGGTGTGAGGCCCTCAGCAATTGCTCTGCTTTCCACCCCCTAATGCTAGCCCTGTTCTTGCAATCCTCCTAAATCTGTCCCATGACCTCCTGAGGGGTCACAATACCCATGTTGAAAAATACTAATCTAGGCAAGCTGATGTACCTCTGGAAGATACCTGCATGCCCCAAGGGGATTTACCATTGGTGTTTGCAACAGCAGTATATTTTGAAGGAACTGACAAAAGTCCCTACTGAGTTGTGTCCAGTAGAACCTCCTTAATTTGCTTGCAGTTGTGAACTTCATTTCAAAGTGATCAAAAAATCTATGTGCTAGAAATACACAATTAGCATTCTTTAAAATATGCAAATATTTGTATCAATGCCTGTGTAAATCCAAGTATTTTGACACATGATGAAATTGCATTAACATCAGGAACACATTAAACAACTGTGATAACCACTGAGATTCTATTACATCTTGATGACCTTCCAGAATCCAGCTGATGTAAACACTTAAGCCCATAGTAGCAATGATGTAATTTGCCTTCTAAATAACATGGAGCTTTTGGATGAAAAATATCAATCTTTAGCACTACAGTTTATAAACAAGCCACAAAAATGTACACACAGAAAAATAACACACATCAACAATCTGTGCTTACAAGGTATTAATCAGAGCTCTTTGGGGTAGGGGGCTATCTTTTTGCTTTGTGCCTGCCACAATGGTCTCTGAGTAGGGCTTCTCGATGCTATCCCAAAACAAATAACAATAAATATAAAGGCATCTCATTTTGGCCCAAAGAGATTAAGATGCCCAGTTCACATTAACATTTAATGGAGTCTGGGCATCCAAATCCCACAAGCATCTTTCAGAATCTTAGTCCACAAAATTTATTTTAATACCTTGGTGGCACATTGGTTCAAATTGACTCAAATTAAAAAGTGTGCATCTCATATAGATTCTGTGTATTCCTTTAAAATTCCCATTAAAGCATTTACCAAGCCACACCCTGCTTGACTTATGAGATCTGATAGGGTCGAAGCCAGTGTTGGCATGGCTGTAGACACTGCATTGTAAACAGCCTTTAAAATGTTGTATTGCCTCATCTCACACTCTATAGGGAGAGCTATCCTAAACCATCTCTAAGTAAAAAATTACAGCTCTTAATATATGCTTCATTTACTACACCATTGCATTGATTACAATTCACGTGGAGCAGAACTTTCATGGTTTTATGAAAAATAACCTGCTCTGTGGGCAGTGTTTATAAAAAAGAGGGCCTATATGGCAGTGGTTTTCAAACTCTTTTTTCTCATGATCCAGTTGAAGAAAATCATTAAAGCCCACAAGCCAGCATAAGTTGACTAGAGTGTGGGCTCCAGGATGGGGCTGAGGATGAGAGCTTTGGGGTATAGGAGGGTTTCATGTTTGGGGGTGACAGGGCTGGGGCAGGCAGGGCTTACCTTGAGCAGCTCCCAGTCAGCAGTGCAGCACAGATGCTAAGGCAGGTTTCCTGCCTCACCTGGCACCACCGACCATGCTGCACCCCAGAAGTAACTATTATCAGGTTTCCAGCCAATGAGAGTGTGCAGCTACTGCACAGAGCCCTGTGTGCTCTTCTCCTTTCACTAGGAACTGGGCCTGTTGCCAGACGCTTCCAGGGTGCGGCACAGTCTACAGTGCCAGGACAGGCAAGTACCTGCCTTAGCACCCCCACTGGTCACCTGATCACCCTGCAGGGGAGACACAGTGCCTGACATTCCACAGCCCAGTGGGTTGGGTCATGACCTGTAATTTGAAAACCACTGCTCTATGGCATAAATGCAGACAACAGTGCTGTTTGGGATGAGAGTGCAGAGGGAACTACTCCAAAAGCGTTCAGTTTGGAGGAGTAGGGATACATGGTGACCTCCTACAATATGTGTGGGGAAGGGGTTTCCTTGTGTTATGTTAAATGTAGAAAAAGTGGAGCTGTCCAGCAGTGCAGATATAAGATATTTGAATTGTCTTGGAGATTCAGAAACCAAGCAGCCTGTTACAAAGGATGTGGGTATGCATGTGTGGGTGAGAGAAATGTTCGGTCCTATCACTTTCCTGCTCCCCTCAAACTAGCATTCTTGCTCATTTGTGATCGGTATTACTTTGAACACTAGTCCATGCTGTAGGCTCTAAGGAACCTCTGAATATTTCTGACATCATCACAAATATTATGTACAAGTGGAGCCAGGTGGATGGATGTTCACCTCTTGAAACACACTTTGAAACACTGCAGTCTCCAAAGCTGGCTTACACACACTGTATCATGATACACAGCCTTTTGTTTTGCATAAGTGTTTGTTTTAATGAGGTAGCCCAATGCAGCTCATTTAAATCAAAACCATATGATGCACCCTAGGCAAGAGAAAGGCAATAACAATACAGATTTTTGAAGAGGGCTAGTCATGCCACAGGTTACCATTATTACAGAAAAAAACAAGAATTTTAATATAGCTGTCTGGCCAAATATATTAATTTAACTTGAATGGCTTTTTTCTGATATTATAGCTGTGAGGCACAATGTTTTACTGGCAAACATCTTCAAAACCTTTTTTAGAAGATTCAAATTATTTCTGTGCACCAGATTTTGATGGTATGTACATTTGGGAGTCCTACAAAAAACTACCTTTGATCATTCTGGTGACCTCTTTTAGGGATTTAACCTAAAAGGAGATTGTAATACAAAGGGGTACATTTTTAAATGGTGTGTCTCCTGGTAAAATATTGAAAATCTAAGTCTGTTTTCTCCAAGAAGCATCCTAAGATAAACTGTCTATACGGCAGCACTTTCAAATAAATAAAAAAAACTGACAAGAGCCCACACAAGAATGCACTTTTTGCTTAATGAAATGCCTTTAACACAGATCAGTATTATTTTATATAGTTTTTTTGGTTTCCAAAGAGCTCATCATCCAGAAGTTCCCATAGCTTAACAAAACAAAACAAAACAAAACAATGTCAATGTGTACTTATGTACACTGTTAACCGATAAGCCTGGGCTCATTGGTAACCTGCATGGTTACATGCATCCTCGTGCCCGCTACCTCTGTATCAGAGGCAGGAGGGGAGAGGAGGTGGGAGCTGGTACGTGTGGGGAGCCAGCTTTCAAGTCAGCCTACTTGTGCCAGCCCCTGCTGAACCCCCTGTCTCCCCCTCCTGCTGCTTCTCACAGAGGCAGCAGTGTTGGAGGAGGGGGATGCGGGAGCCAATACACACGGGAAGCTGTATCCGAGGCAGCAGCATGGAGGAGGTGGGGGAGATGGGAGCCAGTGCTTGTGGGGAGCCAGCTTAAAAGCTGGGTCCCTGTGAGCACTGGCTCCTGCCTGCCCCCCTGCATGTAAACTTGTAACCGCTGAAAATTTCAGTGGATACTCGTTTACAAAAATAAACATAATTTAACATCCCGAATGCTCATAAACATCTGGACACTAGATTTAGGTGCCTAAATGCAGGCTGGGATCATTTAAAATCTGGTTCTAGTGGTGGATACTGAGCACTTTTTAAAAAATTGCCCTTTATTGTATCAATTCCTGTCATAGTTTTAGCCACTCAAAAATGCTTTTTTGCCCTCAAGCAGTTGTCCTTTTTCAGTTGACAAATCTGGGACATTCTCTACCATATGTGTAAGCAGAGAGAACACAGTCTCTTTTGTTTTTTGCTTAATACCCATTAGGGATGTTAGCTATTGAGTAATAGAACAGTCTACTAACCCCATGAATTCTTAGTGGTTAGTCAGCTATTTTGTAGTCCCCGGGGGTGGGGCCAGCAGCACACGGTGCCAGGTGGGAGCCAGTCTGTGAGAGGAGTCAGTTTAAAAACCAGCTCCCTGTGAAGACCTGCTTCCTGCCACCCCACGTTGCTGCCTCTGATACAGAGGCAGCAGTGCAGGGTGGCAGCAGCCCCTGTCTGTGGGGGGTCCGAACACACCGTGGACAGAGGCTGCTAGGGGTGGCAGGAGGGTGGGAGGGAGCTGGGGAGGCTGCTGTGAATCTGCAGTGGCCCAGGCTGGCTGCAAACAGAGGCTACTCCAGCAGCATACCCTGTTCACTGGGACCCCCCGCAGATAGGGGCTGCTGCTGGAGCAACCTCTGTCTGTGGCCAGCCCGGGCTGCCACAAACAGGGGCTGCTTCATGGCAGCCTTCCCTGACCCCCCCCTCTCCCCGCCGGCGCTGTGGCCTCTGGTAGAGGCCACAGCATGGGGACGGAGAGCAGGTAGCATCGCAGAGCCAGTGTTGGGAGGAACCAGCTTTTAAGCTGGCTCCCCCAGCACCAGCTCCTACTTCCCCCACCTTGCTGATACAGAGGTAGCAAGGGGGAGAAATGTGAGTAGTTGACTAGATTAATTGATAAGCCTAGGCTTATCGGTCAGTTGACTACTCACTTACATCCCTAACACCCATGTCAGTTTTCTACCAATGGCACCGTATCTCTTTGCACAACAGTGTCATCCCATGGCAGCATAGCTTGGGGACCTGATAAGCTCCAGAATTCTCGCTACGCTGAGCACCCTCAACACATCTCCATGTTAGTGAGAATCAAGGTGCTCAGCTCCTCTCAGCATGGGCTGGTCCACGCCACTTCCCACAGCTCCCATTGGCCAGGAATGGCGATCCACAGCAACAGGAGCTGCGATCTCCCATGCCTGTGGAGGCGCAGGTAAATTCGATGGCAGCCACCTGCCAGGGGCTATCCCTGGCAAAACACCACTATTTTATTGCCTACCCCTGGCCTATGGAATTCTATAACTTGCACCAGCTGCAGTGATCCCGTAAGAACCACTGAGCTTGTTGTAGAGCAACACATGCTGGTTCTACACTACCTGAAGGTTACATCAAAGGGAATCCTCAGTTACCCCTTTACAACAGCTTTTAGGCTGCTTTGTGCTGCTGATGGAACATGAATCAGCTGATCAAGGGGGCAATGATCTGATTTTATGTTCTTATCAAGGCTCCAGAACTAATTTTAGAAAGGAGAATATTATTAAAATCCAATCTAAATTTAAAATATCCACATCACCACTTATTTTTCTCAGTATGGTTTTGATGTAAATATGTAAATACTCAAACACATCTATTGGAGTACATGTTGAACTGTGTTGCATTGAAACTGAATTAAAGTCTTCTCAGTCCCAAGCAAATCACAAGAACACTATAATGATTTTATAGTGTTTAACCCGTGTCAGAAGTTTGAGCTGTATCTTATCATAGCATCTCCTCTCAGGCATAAAGAAAATGAAACCCACTAATGGAGAACCCACTACAATGGCATGAACTTATTAGTAATAAATCATCATGTTTATTAAAGTGGTGCTTAGTGGCCAACCAAGAATAAGTTTATATTGTGGTAGGCACTATAGAGACACAGAGTACTAGACGGCCCCTATTCAGAATGTGGTATCATTCTCCATCCTCTGATCCCATGGAAGGTCTTCTGTGAAAATATTA
This sequence comes from Rafetus swinhoei, assembly GCA_019425775.1. Taxonomy (NCBI): domain Eukaryota; kingdom Metazoa; phylum Chordata; order Testudines; family Trionychidae; genus Rafetus; species Rafetus swinhoei. The sequence goes on from CM033437.1 coordinate 162,910,442, forward strand.
TGCAATCATTCTCTGAAAATTAAGCTGGTTATTGCCAGGCAGAAGCATGCTGCCTAGGGTTGGGCACTCTAAATAGCATCCCTCACCCATTCTCCAACCAGTCTGTCAATAAATCTAAGACTGTTTTACACAGTATTTTTGGTTTATGTTTCTTCCTGTGCTTGTATTTGTGTTTGGTGAAACATTTCCTTTCACATCTGTGAGAGACATGGGCATGCACTAAAACCCTGGATCCTTCAGACACAATTGAAATTTGTAGGGAGTGGGGTTGAGTACAGAATCGTGGCCAGCTCTTATCTGGATCATGGGCAAAACCAGTCCCTTCTCAGACCTAAATATAACACACTTTATGGAATTAAAAATCTGAATCCAGAGCTGAATTATATTCCTCAGGCCCATTTCTATCATCAGTACTCACACATGGCTGCCAGTGATGAACAGGAAACTGTTGGATTGGATACACTCCCTTTGATATCTTCAGTACTTAGTAGTTTTTTAAGGAGGTAGTATTATTCTTTAACTAGATATTCATCCTTCCAGTAGCACCAGCGACTATAAAGCCATTTTATTAAAGGAAACCATATTTATTCAAGATGTTGTAGATCAAAAGATTGATTTGTACCCACACAAAGTTTTTGCATGAGCCCGATTTCTAAATTTCTTCATATAACAATTCATTGGCATCCAGGCTAGTAAAGTTTGCACCATTGGTCACTGGCTATGTTAAAGACTGGACATGTCAGAGTTGTTTTTCCTGTGTTATGTGCCTTCAAATGACTGGTTCACTGTTCTAAGCATTGTTGGAGGATGTCCAAGTTTGTGTTGGATCTGGGTATTTTCCAACAAAATGTTCTTGTTTATAAGGATTGCCTTGCTTTTATGAAACTGCAACACTTTTTTGGTTTGGTTTATTGAGGCATACACTTGTAACTCTTAGTGAGACGGATCCTGAGAGATGCTGAAGAATTGCAATGCCTACTGAGTTGAGTGGAATTGCTGGACACTGCATATTCTCCAGTGCATCTTCGGATATGGCCCCCAAACTTGAATGCACCTTTCTTCACATAGTGGTTCTTTGCCACTTTAAGTGACTTGCCAGGATTCTTGCCAGCTCACTTCACAACATCAAAAAAGCAGATTCCTAGAGTTTGTACTAATTTCTCCTGAGAATCATTTTGGGGCAGCACTATGTAATTCTGTTCTGCTTTGTTGTTCTCTGTTTCTTCCTTTTCATTCGTTTATGCTCTTCTCTAGGAGACCAAATCAAAGCTCATGATACCATCTACATGTTTTGTTAGTCTATAAAGTGCTACCAGACCAGTTTTTGTTTTTTAAGTTTCTCCCTCTAATGTTATTCTCCCAGGTTTTCGTCAGGGACTTCTTCCATTTCTACTTCCTCTTCCTGCAATAACGGCTTTTCAATGGAATTTCTAGGAACTTTCCTTATATCATTTATCATCCTCCATTAATCCTAATTTGAATTTTTTCACTTGTTTCTAAGTATCATTGTCAGCTTACTTTCCAGCTTTCATTTGTAGTTTCTGAAGCCTGAGTTCAGAAAATAATTTAAGCACATGCTTAATTTTAAGCCTCAATGAGACTTAAACATGTGATTAAATTTAAGCTAGGGATGTTAAATATTGGCTAATTGAATAGTTGATTAACCTCATGAATTCTTATTGGTTAGTCCACTATTCTATAGTCCCCGAGGACGGGGACGGCAGCCAGTGTGCTCCAGCCCCACTCCTGGGGAGTCCCTTGCCACCCCACGCTGCTGCCTCTCTACCAGAGGCAGCAGCGCAGGGTGGTAGGTGGGAGCTGGTCCACAAGGAGAAACAGTTTAAAAACCAGCTCCCCTCCTGGACTGGCTGCCTGCCTCCCCGCACTGCAGCAGCCCCTGTCCGGAGCTGGGGTCTGAGTTCCCAGACCCGGCACGAGCTGGAACTGAGCTGGGATGCCTGCCCACCTGGCTCCTAATACACTTTAAATGCAGAGCTGCAGTGGGATTAGGTCCCAGACCTGGCGCAAGCCAGGACTGAACCATGTTGCTGGCCAGTCTGCTAAAAAATTTATTGCCGGGGTTGGGGGAAATGTGTGTAGTCTATAGCATTAACCTCTAAACTTTTGCTTATTGGTTAATTGGTTAATCGACTATTACATCCCTAATTTAAGCACATTTATTTCCTAAATAACAATGCTTTCCTGAACCAGGGCCAGAATGCATTGTCTTGGAAATTGTCTTGTCTTTTGCATATATGATACAGTTTGTCCTCTTGAGTCTCTGTTCAGAGATGTTAGTCTGCTGAAAGCGCACTGCTCAAGTTTATAAACTAACCACCACTTCTCCTTAAATTCAGTCTCCTTGATCTGCTTCTGCCTATGCTCAAGTGTATCATTCCAACAGTTTTCAGCTTAGAAACATGGGAGTTTTTCATTTTCTAATGCTGTACGAAAAATCATGAACACAGATTAGATGTTGCTTTAGAAGCTTGTTCATTTTCCAGAATGTGAAAGTTGGCAGATGAAAACTAAAACCTCTGAGAAGGTTGTTGAAACAAAAGAGACATTTACATAGACAGCAAAGAATAACCCAAGCTGATCACTTTTGAAAGATAGCTACTTCAGCAAACCTCTGCTCGCTAGCACCATATAAACTCAAACAAGCACAGCAGAATCTCAGTGTTACAAACACCTCAGGAATGGAGATTGTTTGTAACTCTGAATAAAACATTATGGTTATTCTTTCAAAGTTTACAACTAAAGATTGACTTAATACAGCTTTGAAACCTTACTATGCAGAAAAAGAATATGGCTTTCCCTTTATTTTTTTATGTAACACGGTACTGTACTGTATTTGTTTGTTGTTGTCGTTGCTTTGGTCCCTGCTGCTGCCTGATTGTATATATTCGATTCCAAATGAGATGTGTCATTTACTGGTCAGTTTGTAACTCTCGCATTCGTAATTCTAATGTTCTATTGTATATCTAATTCATAAGGGTATGTGCCACATACTGAATGTTTTTACTGATGCATTCTAGATTTTCTTTGGAGATTTTCTATCCACGTACTGACTAATTTTGACTAGTTAACCAAGATTGCTGCCCAAAACAAGATAGCTGCCTGTCATGCTTTAGTTCATGCATCTCTAATTAATAAGAGCTAAGTGGAGTGGAGTTTTATTTTAGATTTTTTCATAGGCCTGCTAATTATTTCTAATGTACCCAGCTGTTTTCAGATTAAAAGGTACTACTGCATATTTACTTTACTCGTTTTATTTATTTTTCTGATAGTTCAAGCTGGAAAGCCTCACTTCTTGGCAGTTGATTAGAACCATTTAGCAAGATTTTTGACACTGCTGTTATGTGGTTCTAAGTGAAATACTACATTCCAAATTCTTTTGTGCTGGGAAGAATTGGCAAACTGCAATGCCTAGCATGGATTATGCTTTTGATATTGATAGAAAAACAGCTGTGATTTGCAAATGGTTGACTTGAATGAAACTTGAGCAACTATACTTTCTAGAGAAATACAATTATTGTTATTGTTGTTATTATTATTATTATTATTATTAATATTGCAATAACACCCAAAGGCCCCCAGAAACAATTTCACCCCAGTGTGCTAGGCACTGTACTGATATAGGACAATATGGTCCTTGCAAGAGTTTATAATCTATGGTCTTGATCCAGGAAAGCATTTAAGCATGTGCCAAAGTGCCCTTCCTGAACACTGGCATTTTCCTGAATCAGGGCCTGATTTGAAACAAGGAACAAAAAAAGGCCTGATCTAACTCCATTGGCATCAATAAGAGTTTTGCTATTGACTTGAATGGGAGCAGGAGAATGCTCCTAGTGAGTGTAACAAACCAATAGAAAGGACACAGGGAAGGAAGTACACATACCACTCAAATATTTTCCAAGAGATGTCACTCATTTCAGTCCTAAAGTTCCTTATGTTCCACTTCTAGTATGCAAAATTATTCATCTCAGAAAGAAAGGATGATGATGGAGCCGAGGATACAGAAAATTTCAAGGAAGGACCATTGCAACATTTTAACTTCCCTTCCAGAATAACTTTGTTGTGCCTTGACTTCTGTTACTCATTGCATCTCACATTTTGGCTGTGTTAGGGTGAAAGCTATGGGAACAAGGGATAATGCCGCAAAAATAAAACCTGTACAAAGATGCAGCTTGATCGTGCAAATTCTTTTCACAAAAGAGCCTCTGCTCCTGAATGCAGCCTAACTAAGGTCTTATGTAGACAGGCTATGTGCAAAGAATTTGCAAGATTGTGCCCATAGATTTGCCCTTGGAGAAAGCACTGGGCTCGAATATTAGCATATTGAATCAGAAGGCTGTCTTCTTAATGACTCACTGATTTTGATCTTAAGTTTAGAAGATCCAAAGGAGAGACTGAATAATGACATACCATTACTATGCACCCTTATGAGACATAACATTGCCTAGCTGCCTACAGTTGTTACATTACTGATTATGAGCTTTCGTGGGCACAATCCACTGAAGAAGTAGGTTGTGCCCACGAAAGCTCATGCTACCACCTACCTGTTTTGTTAGTCTTTAAGGTGCTACTAGACTATTCGTTGTTTTTTAAGTTTTTCCTGTTACAGAACAACTCGGCTACCCCTCTGAAGCTTTTGTACATTGCTTATGTTATTTGAATACTGAATATATGTAGATAATTGGTCTTTCAGGTCAGTATGTGTAAAAGACGGATATGGTATCATGAGCTTTCATCATCCTCGGATGAGCAGTATGATGAGAAAAGGGCAAAAAAGACCTTATCTCTTCACTCTGCTCATCTGAGAACATAACATAAGAACAGCCATACAGAGTCAGACCAAAAGTCCATCCAGCCTAGTATCCTGTCTTCTGACAGTGGCCAATGCCAGATACCCCAGAGGGAATGAACACAACAGGTAATCATCACGTGATTTCTCTCCTGTTTTCCATTTCCAGACAAACAGAGGCTAGGGACCCCATTCCTATCCATCCTGGCTAATAGCCATTGATGGACCTAACCTCCATGAACTTATCTAACTCTTTTTTGAACCCTGTTAAAGTCCTAGCCTTCACCACATTCTCTGGCAAGGAGTTCCACAGGGTAACTGTGCGCTATGTGAAGAAAAACTTCCATTTGTTTGTTTTAAACCTGCTACCTATTAATTTCATTTGGTGATCCCTAGTTCTTATGTTATGGGAACAAGTAAATAACTTTTCCTTATTCACTTTTTCCACATCAGTCATGATTTTATAGACCCCCTTAATCTCCTCTTTTCTAAAATGAGAAGTCCACGTCTTTTTAATCTCTCTTCATATGAGACCCGTTCCAAACCCTAATCATTTTTGTTGCCCTTCTCTGAACCTTTTCCAATGCCAATATATCTTTTTTAAGATGAGGTGACCACTATTCAAGATGTGGGTGTACAATGGTTTTATATAGAAGCAATAAGATATTTTCTGCTTATTCTCTGTCCCTTTTTAATGATTCCTAACATTCTGTTTGCTTTTTTGACTGCCTCTGCACATTGAGTGGATGTTTTCAGAGAACTATCCACAATGACTCCAAGAGTTCTCTCTTGAGTAGTTGTAGCTAAATTAGTTCCCATCATATTGTATTTACAGTTGGGATTATTCTTTCCAATGTGCATTACTTTACATTTACCAACATTAAATTTCATTTGCCATTTTGTTACCCAATCACTACGTTTTGTGAGATCTTTTTAAAGCTCTTCACAGTCTGCTTTGGTCTTGACTCCTTGAGCAGTTTAGTATCATCTGAAAATGTTGCCACCTCACTGTTTACCCCTTTCTCCAGATCATCTATAAATAGATTGAATAGGATTGGTCCCAGTACGGACCCTTAGGGGACACCACTAGTTACCTCTCTCCATTGTGAAAACTTATCATTTATCCCTACCCTTTGTTTCCTGCCTTTTAACCAGTTATCAATCCATGAGAGGACCTTCCCTCTTACCCCATGACAACTTACTTTACTTAAGAGCCTTTGGTGAGGGACCTTGTCAAAGGCTTTCTGGAAATCTAAGTATACTATATCCACTGGATATTGTTTGTTGACCCCCTCAAAGAACTCTAGGAGATTAGTAAAGCATGACTTTCCTTTACAGAAACCATGTTAACTTTCCCCCAACAAATTATGTTCATCTATGTGTTTGACAATTTCATTCTTTACTGTAGTTTCAACGAATTTGCCCAGTACTGCTGTTAAACTTACCGGTCTATAATTGGCAGAATCACCTCTAGAGCCCTTTTTAAATATTGGCATCAAATTAGCTATCTTCCAGTCATTAGGTACGGAAGCAGATTTAAAGGATAGATTGCAAACCAGTTAATAGTTTCGCAATTTCACATTTGAGTTCTTTCAGAACTCTTGGGTGAATGCCATCTGGCCCTGGTGACTTGTTACTGTTAAGTTTATCAATTTGTTCCAAAACTTCCTCTAATGACACCTCAATCTGGGACAATTCCTCAGATTTGTCACCTAAAAATAATGGCTCAGGTTTGGAATCTCCCCAACATCCTCAGCCGTGAAGAATGAAACAAATAGTTTCTCTGCAATTACTTATCATCTTTGATTGGTCCTTTAGCATCTCAATCATCCAAGGGCCCAACTGGTTGTTTAGGGGGCTTTAGGAAGTGGATTTTGCCCACAAAAGTTCATGATACTACATTTTATTTATTTATTTATTTATTAGTCTCTAAGGCCATGTCTACACTAGGAGATTATATCGAATTTCCTAAGTATGACTTCTGGGCACCTGATTTTACAAATTTGAAGTTGCATGTCCTTGCTACAGGGAAGAATCAAATGCAGTTCAAGATAGGCTCTGTTAATGTGGATGCACTACCTCTGACTCAGAGCCTGAGGAAGTTCTCTGGGGAGCTTCAGGAGGCATCTCAAAGGCCAAAAAGTTAGAATTAGTGGCACCGGAGCATCCACACTAACATTATTTTGGACTTACAAGTTCAGGAATAGTATTATTTCTCATGAAAAGCAGAACTACAGAGTTTGAATTCCATGGCCCCTTATTCTGGAATAACGAGTTTGGTAGGGTGGATGCATTGCTTACAAAATCAACCTTTGGGGGCTAATTTCGTACTATGTTCCTAGTGTAGACTAGGCCTAAGGTGCTACAGGACTACTCGTTGTTTTTAAAGTTATAGACAAACCTCTCTGAGGGTATATCTACACTACAGCGCTATTTCGAATTAACTTATTTCGAATTAGTTAATTCGAAATAAGCTAAATCGAAATAATGCATCTAGACACAAAAACTAATTCGAAATAGCGTTTTTCTAATTTGAAATAGCGCGTCCACATTGAGTGGACTCTGAATCGAAGGTAAGGCTGGCCGGAACCAGTGCCAAAAGGGCATCAGGGTCGGACTTAGTGTGTGGGGCTGCTGCCTCAGGCTAGCTGAGGTCTGTGCTTAAAGGGACCCGACCCCCCATCCCGGACAGACAGCTCTCAGGTTTCTCTGCTTGCTGGTCCACCTCACTGAGGGACAGCAAAGCATTTGTGTCTCTGAGTGCTCTCCTTGCCCTCACTCGGGGCACCACGGCACTCTGCAACATGGAACCAGACCTGCTCCCGGGGACTCTGCTGCATCTCGTGGACACGTTGCCAGCAGCCTGGCTGCACTCTCTGCAGGCTGCCATCCGGGAGGACCATCGAGGGGCTGTCAGGATCCAGGGGGCCCTGCGGGAGAGCTTCCACCCTGAGGAGCTCTAACAGTCTCCCCAGTCTGCCCCACTGGGGGCTTGTGCCCCATTCCTGCCTCTCCTCCTTCCACTTCCCTAGCCCCCCCTTACTGATGTCAAATAAAAGACACGTATTTTCAAAAATAGAAACTGTCTTTATTTAACACAACTGGGGAGGGGGAATGAAACTCTGGGGAGACGGGGGAAAGGAGGCGGGAGAGGGCAGGAGAGAGGTGGGAGAGGGGAGGGGAAAACTGGGAGGAGGGAGCTGGAAGGGGAAGCAAGGGAAGAAGGGGGAGGGGAAGCTCAGCACTCAGGGCTGGGGTCTCACTGGCCAACTGCCTCCCAGCACGGCCTCGGCGTCCCGGGGATGGGGTGGAGGGTGCGGAGGTTGAGGTGGGGGTGTGGAGGTTGAGGAGGAGGGTGTGGAGGTTGAGGAGGAAGAGGTGGGAGGGGGCAGGAGTGGGAAGGAGGAACAGTAGCTGGGGGCAGCAGGCGCAGGACCGGCACGGGGCAGCATGCTCTGCAGCAGGGCCTGCAGGTTTGAGTTCATGGCTCGGTCCTGAGCAAGCTGCTCCTGGCGGAGCTGCAGGTCCTTCAGCATCCAGGCCTGGATGGTGCAGTGCAGGGCTTGCAGGGCCCCCAGGTGTTGGTCCCGGTACCCCTGCCACGTGGTTGTGGTCCTGCTGAGGCCGTGGGTGCGGGAGCATGTCCCGGGCGGGGTGGTGCGCCCTGCACGAGCAGCTGGTGCAGCTGTAGAGAAAGAAGAGAAGTGGTCAGTTCTCCCTGGGGACACAGTGGATGATGCCCAGCACCCCACCCCCCCCCGCGACGTGAGGGCGACCGTGCCCTGCACCGTCAGAGCCAACGTGCTTGCACAGAGGCCATGGTCAGGATGTCTGGCTCTCCCCGGGATTGGGAGCTGCCCCAAGACCGCACCCATGCCCCTGTGCTGTGTATAGTGCGGCTGGGGCAGGGGGGAGATGTCCCCTGCCTCTCTGTAGAGGAGGCGTGTGAAGGGAGAGCGTCCTACTGGGTCCCGCCCCGGGGTCGGGAGCGTGTCAGGTCTCTTCACACACGCATGTGCCTATTGGGCCACGGCCCCTGGGTGTCACGCAGCTGGAGCCACCTGCCCAAGGATGGCATGGCACATGCTCGCACGTGCACAGGTGGCTGCATGATCCGTGGGAGGCATGGCCCACGTGCGCGGTCCCTGGTCTCCCTCTCCGGCTCCCCTGGGTAAGGGACAGTGCTGGCACTTACCTGGTATGGCCTCCCTGGACGACCCTGCCAACTCTGGTGCCGGGACAGCTGGTGGTGGCCCCTCTGGTGCGCCCGGGTCAGGGCCCTCCAGTCCCGGCTCGCTGCCTCCTGGGCTGGCGCAGACCGCCCGGCCCCCCAGGAGTCGGTCGAGGGCGGGGAAGTAGGGGCAGGTGTCAGCCCCTGCTGCGGCGCCACCGCTGGTGGCCTTGGCGTACGCCTGCCGCAGCTCCTTCACCTTCAGGCGCACCTGCTCTTGGGTGCGCCTGTGGCCTTTCCTGGCCATGGTGGTCGCTATGCGGCCGTAGACGGACGCGTTGCTCCGCCTAGTGCAGAGATCATGGACGTTGGGGGCCTGCCCCCAAACCTCAATGAGGTCCATGATCTCCGCACTAGTCCATGAGGGCGCGTGCCGTCTACGGCCCCTGGCTGGCCCCTGGGTACTGGGGGACTGGGCGGGGGACAGCTGGCTGCAACTGTCTGCCATTGTGTGGCCACTGGCTGAGGGTCTGCGGCTGCTGGCAGGCCTGGCTCTTGCACGTGCCCAGTGGCCAGAGTCCACCCCTTTAAGGGCTCCGGGGCTGCGGGGGGAGCAGACAAGTTTTCCTGGTTGTGCCCAGAGTGGCCACCAGGAGGAACTGGAAAGGGCTGGAGGCCCCCTAATTCGAAATAAGTGTCTACACAGCACTTATTTCGAATTAGCTATTTCGAATTTGGTGTTATTCCTCGTAGAATGAGGTTTACCAAATTCGAAATAAGCGGTTTGTATGTGTAGACGCTATTTAAGTTAATTTGAAATAACGGCTGTTATTTTGAATTAACTTTGTAGTGTAGACATTACCCTGAGACTGATACCTGCGGGTACGTCTACACTGCAACACTATTTCAAAATAACTAGAGCTATTCCGAAATACAGAGCAGGAGTTATTTTGAAATATTGTCAAAATACTGTCAAGCTGGAGGACTTTTTATTCTGACTCCTATAACCCACATTGTACGAGGAATAAGGGAAGTCGGAGGAAGAGTGCTCTATTTTGAAAAAATGCTGTGTAGACGCTCCTATTTCGAAATAAGCTATTTCGAAATAAGATATGCAATTGACGTAGCTCAATTTGCATATCTTATTTCAAGTTAAGCCCTGCAGTGTCGATACACCCTGAGTGTGAATTGGGCATGTGGGTTTAAGATGGGATGTTTCTACAGCTGTTTGAAGGTCTGGCTGTTTTTGTGTTGTGTATTTTTGGTGATAAATTCTCTGAAGCGGCAAGCATTTGAAATTGGCGCAATGAATATTATGGATGAAGACATAATACATTTCCAGTGACTACTAAGACAAAGATGAATATTTTGTGTCATTATCTTGTAAGGTACTGAGATTATTGCTAGTAACTCAGCTAAGGTTAGAAAGGCAGCACTACCAAATATATACAAGCCTGGATTGGAAGGGGGGGCTCTTGTGTTTTTCAGCAAACCTGGTCATTAACGTCACATACAAATACTTTATGCCTTAATTGTGGAGTAATGTATAGCAAATTTCAAAACATTAACTTTTTCTACCCTGATTCCATTTTTTTAAAAAGATGATATGGAGACTGTATTAAAGTTTCTTCTCTGTGTTGTCTTTCTCTTTTTAACTTTGGAAAAATATATCACTGCTTTCCAAATCAGCCAGGAAAGTCCAGATTTTCAGAAGCTTGCTACCAGCTTTGCACTAGCTTTGACCATTTGGAAATCTAAAAACAACAATAACAACAACAAAACAAAATAAAGCAAAAAAAAAAAAAAAAAAAAAAAGGACTTAGATAACCTACATTGAGAGGGCAAACCATTGTCTTCAATGATTTGTATCTCCAAATTGCAGTTGCGTGAATGGAGGATCAGATGCGGTTTGGGTGAAAATGTGGCACTAACTTGTTTTAAACAACTAAGACCTCATTAATATGTAAAGCTGTATTCATATGCTTAACTTAGCACATGGCGAACACTGCAGTTCCATTGAATCAATAGAATTGTAGGGTCAAGAATATATCTTACTATATATTTTAGAAATGTGCATCTGTCTGTCCATTTGTTCAAGAACTCTTCCTAAACGGTAAGAGCTACGTCCACCAAATTTGATATGCACCTTCTTCTTCTTCTAATTTAAAGCAAGGTCAGGGTTTGATTGTGCTGGGTCAAGGGAATGTGTCTGGAATTCAATTGTTTCTCATAAAATGGAAAGAGAAGGGGTTTGTTAGGAGTGAGTTATACTGTAGAATGACCACAGGGTAGCAGCAAGGGTCCAGAGATGGCTATAATTCCATTGGGCCAGCAGAGGGCAGGGGTGGATAAAGGGACAGCTATCTCCCATATATTTCAGAGAGTTGTCTGTTTGTGTGTCTGTCTGTCCCCAACAGGGGACATGCACCCCATCCCCGGCTGTGCCCCCTGCAGCTGCAGCAGCTATGGAGAGGCACTTCTCACCTGGCCCCAAGGTGCATTGGTGAGAGAGAGCTGATAGCCCTTTAAATGGCTGCAGGAGTGCCGCACAGTGTGCTCTGGGCAGCCAAGAGGCCTGGGGGAGCTGGGACAGCTCTGAGGGCTGAGCCCATGGAAGCTGTCAGCCCCCCCTGCATACACATATATTATAAAGCTCCAACATATGGGATTTTATTTAGAATGGAGTCAGTGCTTTCATTTCCAAAGAGCTTAGTGAATAATTTGAAGCATATAACTTATTCCTGCTCCTAAAGTATCCATAAGCAAATTGCACATTCCACAAACTTTTTGTGTGTGACTCAACCAATGTATTTTGCTATGCTGTATGAATAGCTATAGTTTAGTTCAATACTTAATGTTCAAAATTTGAGATGCCAATCATTAGTATTGATTAGTTGATCATAAGTGACATGGTGGTACGGGGGCTTTGAATCTCTCCCAGTGGAAGGGACTGCACAATATGCTAGGCAACAGTAGCAGAGAAACAGGATTAGAGAATTTTAGGAAATTGTGAATCTTTTTGTTTGTGGGCCACACAGGTCTGGCCTGAGGCATCTTTCCTAGAAGAATTAAGCTACTGTCACATTTATTGGCTGGATGCAGGGTTTCAATTTACTTTTTGTTCATCACATTGCCATAGTAGAATTGTGCAATGGCTGTCCTGCCTTCCTGTTTCCATGCTTTAAAAAAAATCCAGTTAATTGTATCAGTGTAGTTTAGATAGTAAGTAAATATGTTCCTAATTGGAATGCACTCATTTTGCGGTTATGAGATATGTGAAGAGGTTCTACTTTTACCGTATGCAACATGTGTTTAGTGTTTGGAAATACAGGGACATGAATGGCTCCCCATGGAGCTAAAATTTGTACATTATGGTTTTGACCAGAAAAATGTGCACTTTTAAGGGAGTTGAGTAAATGTATCATCATCCCATCACCTTTTTTTAGCCGTAAGTCCCACACACAGCCACTGAAGGCTACCACAGATGTATTTTGTAAGTGAGGAAAGAGTGCACAAATTTTTTCTTAGCATATGATATAGTCACATGACGTAACACATGACATAAAATCATGCCAACATTGTTTACATGTACCTATGGCTTCTCTTATTTCTGTGTCTCTTTCTCACCACTCAAAAGCTTTTCTCTTTGAAGACAGTTGTGTGAATTGAAAGGCTCATCTGAGGTGGGAATATTTTTTTCATCCCCCTGAATAATCCACCCACTTTTGGTTTAAATCTGACCAGCTTTGGGTACAAAGTTAATAGCAATGGATGTAAATGCCCTTGAGAGAGAGAGTGAGTGAGTGAGTGTGTGTGTGTGTGTCTAGGTGGTCAAAGGGTGGCAGTTTTGAGTTATTAAGAATGATTTGGATTAGCCCCAGTCTCTGTGGGTCATTAGGTTCCAAACAGATATTTCACATCTGTTTCTTGTTCACAGTCACTAACAAAGAAGCACAATATGTACACAGTCACAATTTTAGATGCATGTCTGATCCTTTAAGGAACTGAGCTAGCTACTAAAAAAAGTATAGCCATACCTCATATTCAAATTTACAGATTAGTAAAAAGCCCAGAGGTGAAAGGTCATTTAAAGCAGTTGAAAGCATTTTCTAGGGATTTCCTGATTGGGGAGGAAAAAAAAGAGTCTACGAAGTGTGCCATAAAAGCCAGAATAATACGTGAGACAGTTTAATGGGTTCCATTCTTGATGAAAATCTTGAAACAGCTTCACTAATATGGTATCGAAATCCAATATGCCCAGCATATTATCTGTGTGAAATGGCTTATTATCTAGGATGAAAAGGCTTCAAGGGCAGTTCTGAATATTAAAATGTTCAAGCTGTGGTATATATTTGAATTGAAAAAAATCAAACTAATTATTTTTAAAAAATTGTGAAAACAGTGGCACAAATCATTACCTTTGACTCTCTGTTATTTTTAAATTCTTGCACAAAATTTGTTTTTTTTAAATCTATGGTATGATTGTCACACATAACAGTGTAAAGTTCACATCTAACATAATCCTAATTGCTTTCACTTCTATTTTGTCTTTCAACCAAGGATCTAAAAGCATTTAACTATGTAAATCTCACCAGAATACTTTGAGATAGGGAGATATAATTGTGTATGAAACTATAACTGAGAAGTCTCCTTGAAAGAGTAGATTTTAAGAAAGGATCCAAAGAAGGAGAGGGCAGAGGTATGGCAGGTAAGGCGAGGATGGCATTTCCTTGTATGGGGTTAGCAGGAAAGAAGGCACATGGACGAACATAGGAGAAGGATGTGAAGCAGTCAACTAAGCAAGCTGGACTTAGGGGAGCATGAGACGGGGTAAGGACAGAAAAGCTGAAAGTTATAACTAGCATTGAAGGCAAAATCAAGAAGCTCGAAAATGATTCTACGATGAGAAGAAATGTGCTTCTAGTAAAACAATTTTTGTGTGTGCAATCACTGATGTTAGATAGAGACTTCCTATAATTGTGTGGCAAACAATGCAAGTAGCCTGAGACAAACCAAAGCATTTCTTTTAGAGAGGCACTGAGCACCATCTAGTGACAATTAGTATAAGAAAGAAAAATACAAACCAGAACTCACATCCAGCTCACATTCAGCTCAGAGTAATCTAATTGACACAAACAAGTAGTATGGACTACATAGTGCCTGCATTGAATGCCGTCCCAATTCTGTACTGCATGTTCCTTTTTAATAAGGCTGTCATTTGGTATTATAAACAAAAATCTCTGTATATGGGGAGAAGATGTCAAAAAGAGACTGATGATTCCCTCCTCCCCCGCCCTACTATTTAAAATCTGATAATGCAGTATATTAGAAACGGAAAGTTTTTAAGGAAAATGTAGGCATAGAGCTACATTGTATCTGAAGTTGCATGGATCCAGCAGCTAGAAACACCTGTGCAGGGTCATGGAGGGACAATTTCCATTCTGAACTACAGATTGAAGAAGCAGGCATGGAAGCCTTACAATTCTGGCCCTGGTTTGGGAAGGTGGATTCTTTTCCCATGCACCCCCCACTCAGGCTACGTCTAGACTGCAGGCTTCTTTTGGAAGAGAGCGTCCACACAGCAAAAGCTCATCGAAAAAGCAATCTATTTTTTTGAAAGATACCGTCCACATTGAGTGGACGCTATGTTGCATTTAAGTTGTGATTAGTATGGACAGAGTGGCCACTAGAGTACCTGTGCTTTTTTCCTGGAGGCCTCTTCTTTCGAAAAAAATCCCTCTTCTCCATCCACACATGCCTTTTTCTAAAAGAGTTCTTTCGGAAAAAGGCTTCTTCCTCATAGAAAGAGGTTTACCGCTGTCGGAAAAAGCCCTGCGTTCTTTCAACTTTCTGTCGAAAGAACACAATTGCAGTGTGGACGTATGTGTAGTTTTTCCAGAAAAATGGCGTTTTTTCCAGAAAAACTCTGCAGTGTAGATATACCATTTGTGTGAGCTTTATTTGTATGAGGGGATGTATTTCATCTCCTGTCCACAGATTTACTGTTGGGGTTTTTTTTCTGAATCAGTGGAAAACAACGAGTTAAAGAAAGGAAGAGAGTTTCTTGAAAACTTGATCAGAATACAATTTTCCCCCACACACCCTATTGGGTTAGCTTGACCAAACTGTACAAAAAGCTCAATGCTACATTTAAACAGAATATCGTGCTTCTTTAAATAACGACTCTAAAAAATATTTGAGTAAGTGGCACTATTGCAGGAAGCTATGATGGAATGACCAGATGTGTTGTGCATTGGATCAGAAACCCCCTTCCCCCAAAACACCCCTTCCTTTTATTAAAATCTACATCTAAAAATAATACAATAAAAACTGTTTTTATTTTTTTCTAGTTATTCTGTATGCTGTATGGTATTACTTCAGATATATTTATTACATGTGATAACTGTTATTTTTGGTGGGAAGAATGCTTTTTTGCATCCGGATAATTTTGCTTGATATATTCCAAGAGATTGCAGTCTTCACAAGTAGAATTATTCCTCTTTTTGGACTGAGCCAAGTCATTCATATGTGTTTAGCGAGAGCATTACTGGAAAATATTTATGTTTAAAGGCATACTGCCCACTTCAGAAAACATATGCTGCAAGCAAATAAATTAATTTACTTATGATACTAACAATGCCTTAGAGTATTGAAAAGGAAAGAATTTTAAGAATGTGATTTGCCTGCTGTTATTTATTCACTTTTTTTACTTTTAGTATTTCTGACAGTTTGGACAATGAACACTGATGAGATCAGTCACTTTTACCTATAGGCTGTGTCTAGACTGGCAAGTTTTTCCGGAAAATCAGCCGCTTTTCCGGAAAAACTTGCCAGCTGTCTACACTGGGCACTTGAATTTCCGCAAGAACACTGACGATCTCATGTAAGATTGTCAGTGTTCTTGCGGAAATACTATGCTGCTCCCGTTCGGGCAAAAGTCCTTTTGCGCAAAGCTTTTGCGCAAAAGGGCCAGTGTAGACAGCTCAGATTTGTTTTGCGCAAAAAAGCCCCGATCGCGAAAATGGCAATCGGGGCTTTTTAAAGCGTCTAGATTGGCACGGACACTTTTCCGCAAAAAGTGCTTTTGCGGAAAAGCGTCCGTGCCAATCTAGACGCTCTTTTCCGCAAATGCTTTTAACGGAAAACTTTTCCGTTAAAAACATTTGCGGAAAATCATGCCAGTCTAGATGCAGCCATAGAGTTATAGAGTTTAACTTCAAGACAGTTGGCAGCAAGTGCGGGAACTCTTTTGCCCTTACAGAGCTTCATTGAAATTACCAAGGCTCTGCTAGAGTGACCAGATGTCCTGATTTTATTGAAGCAACCCCAATATTCTGAGTCTTTTCTTATATAGGCCCCTACTCCCCATCCCCAGTTTTCATACTTTCTATATGATCATGCTAGCCTCTGTCAAGGCATAATTAATCAGCCTTCAGCCAACTGCATGACTGGGGCCTTAATTTCTTGGATCCTTATCCAGTGCCAACTGAAGTCAGTGACAAAATTCTTGTTAACTTAAGTGGTATCATTTCAGGCCCTTTGTGATAGACTTCATTTCAAACAGTGCACAGGAATTATTATATTATTTAAAACAGCTATTTAATTTTTTTAAAATTGTGGAATCATTTTCGTTAGCCTTATATTTTATAAAAGTTTGTTTTTACAAAAATTAAATTTTGGATGACATTGAACTTCATTCAGAATGTCCTTTCATTTAACTAGGAATTCAAACCAAAATTTAAGGTAACAATAAATTACTTAGCATCATGCCCATGTGCAATAGATTGTCTAGGTAGAAAAGATTTTGCTACTGTTGATGTTTCAAAACTATCCATATCAAGACTGATTTGCATATATAAAGAAATTCTCAAATTAGCTGATAGAGGATTCTTAACTGAGTGCTGATATGTGATTCTAGTACGGAGATTTGTGAGCACTTAAACCCCACCAGACACCAGTCAGCATTCATGGAAATCATATATCACCTTGTGCAAATTCTAATCCTTTGATACACGAGACTACAGAATCATTACATAGACTCTGTCTATATTTTTATGATGAAATATGTCTCTGCTGTCTGACTAAATTCTTAGATAAGCATAATTTACAGGGCAGATGCCTGTTATTTTAAAAACAGATAATAATTAGAACTGAGTCAAGTATGGGAATTCCATTTTGTGGAGAATTTTGAGATTTCAAAATTTTGTTTTAGTTCTGATTTGGAATGAAAACCAACATTTCAAAATTTTTCATGAAATAAATTTCTAAAAACAATTAATGTTGGATCAATTAAATATTAATTGTATTAATAATCAAAATGTAACATCTCAAGTGTGACTTTTTATACATAGTTCACATTTTTTTTAAATTTCTACACAAAAATTGTTTTTTGTTTCCTTGTTTTTGAAAAATTTCATTTTGAAAATGTCAAAACTTCCTGTTTTGACATTGATAGAATTTCCTTCCCTCCTTTTTTTCTTCATAAAAAGATTTTGGTGCTATTGATGTGATTTCATGAGCATTTCTATTTCAATATAATTGCATTTTCTAATGGAAAACAGCTTCACAGAAGTTTTTCCAACTAGATCTAATATTAATCTTCAAGAAACTGATCTGTATTATTTGCATAGGCAAAACACCTAGGAATTCAGTAGAAGTTTTGCCTGTGTTAAAAGCTTGATATCAAGCCCTAAATAGTATAATTCCGCTTCAAAACTGTATGCAGCACTTCATCCATATAGTTATGAAATAGGAAATTGCCTGAATTTATAGTCTAATACATTTCATAAAACACAGGGCCACAGACAGGCCTAGCAGGATCTGAGACAAGATATTCTATAAGGGTATGTCTACACAGCGGAGATATTTTGGGATACCAAGGTATCCCAAAATAGCTACCCCACGTCTTAGAAACACGCTGGTTATTTCAAAATATTTTTCAAAATAACGGGCACACTATTTCATCATCCCTGTAAATCTCGTTGCACGAGGGTTAAGGGATGGCTCGAAATAGCACATTATTTCAAAATTTGGTGCTGCATAGACAGCGCCATATTTCAAAATAGCCTATTACGAAATATACAAGAAATAAGCTATGCAATTTGCATAGCGCAAATTGTGTATCTTATTTCAAGTTTAGGGTGCTGTGTAGACACACCGTAAGAGTGGAATCTAATAGGTCGGAGGGGAGGGTAGGTTGACAATGGAGTTTGGAGGCATCTAAAAGTGGAAATACAAATTTTACATGTAAAGGTATATGCAGAAATTAACAGCAGCAGTTTAAAAATGGCACTATCTGTTAGGGACATTACTCCCTCTCTGTGCTAAACAGAAGAGTGCTGTGGTAATACCGCCTCCCAGAAGAGGTAAAAAAGAACTCATCTCGGGCCTCCTAGTCAGGCTGGCCTCAGGACGACATTCCTGGTTAAATGTTGTGACAGTAACTTTACAAGACAAATTGCGGATCTACTTAAAACATATGTGTCATTTCATGTTAAAATATATATTTCCCACATTCTAACATTCTCATATTCATGATTTATAGAATCCAGAATCTAAAAAAATCCTAGCTATAGCATGAAAATCAGTCAGCTTAGGAATGTTTTAACAGTACACTTAATTCAGCTGCCTAGATGTGTTTTTAAAAATATGTGCAGTCCATGTTATGGGACATGTAGAATATGAAACATTTTTCTCTTTAGGAAATTTTGTTTCCCTTTTTAAGTCTCAGACTTCCAAGTAACTTTGTATCATCAAATCTCTGGGCCTGTGTTAGGGTTGCCAGATGGTTTTAACAAAAATACCGGACACACTTGGCATTACATCACAATGTACATTACATCTTATTTAGAAAATACCGGAAATTTATATTTTCTCATTTATATTTTTTCAATTTGTTTCCTGAACACAAAGCTCAAATACTGGACTGTCCGGTTCAAAACTGGACACCTGGCAACCCTAGCCTGTGTAAAACCCAACTGGCTTTCTGGGCCTGGAGTAACTTGCAAGGTCAGGTCTTTGCAAGTCAGATCTCCGAGTCCCCTTTAATAAACAAGAAGATTAAGTTTAGAAAAGATAGCAGCACTGCTCATTCACTAAGATCCTGACTCAGCTGAAAATCTAAGTAAATGCTCGTGTCTATCCCTATTCAGGAAAGCATTTTTGTACGTCCTTAATTTTTAGCATATCCTTAGATCCCATTGAGTCAGGGCTCATGAGAGACTTCACTGGGCCCCAGGGAGAGTTGGCTCCAGCCCCCCAGAAGGGGCTGGGCCTTGGGCAGAAGGGTCCGGGTAGGGACTAGCCTCCCCCAGCCAGCCCATCAATACTACCGGGGCCACAGGGCATGAGCTGCTGGGGGCTCTGGGGGCAATTTAAAGGGCCAAGGTCTCAGAGGCTGCTGCTGCCGAGTTAGTGGCAGCTAGGAGCTCCAAGCCCTTTTAAATCGTTAGGTCCTGGGGCAGCTACCCCCTTTGCCCCACCTGTCAGCGGCCCTGCATTGGAAGTCAAGGGACTTAAGCATGGGCTTAAAGTTAAGCTTGTGCTTTTCTGCACTGGGGTTTATAGCTGGAGTTTTGAAAGTGAATGAAAACTTGAACAGAAAAACACCCAGGCAAGACAGGGAGATAAGCTTAAGAGAGAAATACGAAGTTATAATTGGGATTGTTTGCTGGTCCTAGCAGTCTTTCCTGTCTAGCACTTTCTTGTGTTTTTATCTTATTTATTGACAAAAGTAGCCATTTCAAATATCTTTTAACCATTCTTGAAAATAATATGTAATGTAACAAATTATTTTCTATCTATTTAATCTTAACAAATTCAG
Source organism: Rafetus swinhoei (assembly GCA_019425775.1). Taxonomy (NCBI): domain Eukaryota; kingdom Metazoa; phylum Chordata; order Testudines; family Trionychidae; genus Rafetus; species Rafetus swinhoei. The sequence continues at coordinate 162,930,242 of CM033437.1, forward strand.
GAAAAAACAAAATAATAAAAAATATTTGTATTGTTTTTCTTTTGTAATGGCTGTGATTTGTTGGGCCAATGTTTTCCCGTTTGTACAATACCAATGCCCAACCCTGCAATCAAATCCATGTAAGCAAATCCCTGTGCCCCTGAGGAGCACTAATGAAGTCAAAGGACTATGCATAGGCTCAGGTTCTGCCCGTGCTTAATGAACTTGTAAATTCATTTATGAAGGTTTAAATCTGCAAAATATTTAACATCCTACGGATGCTATAAGAAATGTTACATAATAGTAGAACTTGGTAAGATCTTATCTATTGTCCACTGACATCAACTGAAGTCACCAGGAGGTTTGGTGAATGTAGGCTGGAGAGGGATTATAACTGATGCATGCTTTTAAATGGGTGTGTAGGAACTTCTTGAGTGTTTTTGTGTGTTGGTGAACTGGAATTGATATTTCAAGCTGCATAATAATTTTGAGCACAAATATAAACTTAAGTTATGAAGTTAACTAGAGTGGAAGTCGCCCAGCATAAACATTGTACAATGCTTTGAAAATTTCAACAAAAAGGTTCTAATCTTTTGACTGTCTTGCTCATTGTTTGGAGATGAAAAGGGAGGAAACCAACATCTCCCTGAAGTACAGTTACTGTAAACTGCTTTCTTTTCTTACTGTTCATACTGCAAATGAGAAAGTAACCACTATTTACTGACTTTGCACTGGCACAATAATAAAATTTAATTGATACCAATTGTAAAAAAAATACCATAAATTCCAATTGGACTATATATAAATTACCATAGGCAGACAGTAAATTATCTTATCGCAATGCTAACTCTGAACTATTCCAAAGTTGTGAGTAGGCATGCTGTACTAACATTAAATCATCCCCGCATTCTTTGTCCCATTTACCTGTCTGTTGGCTTCACCTTTCTACAGTTGGAGCTCTCTTGTAGCTTTCTTTGAAGCAAAATATAGTGTCTAGCAGAGGAGAAGTTTGTGAATGAATAATCAAAGGCAGGTAGGAAATGCTGGAAGGAATATGGGGCTCGGTATGAATCCCCTTAGAGTGAAAGACAGAATCATAACTAAATCTATGGGCAGAACTTATCCCTATGCTGGTGCAAAGCCCAAATCAGGGAGGAAGGGTAATGAAGGTTTGTTCAACCTCTAAGTCTTGTTAGGGCAGCCTTGAGGCTTTTCAGGGAGCCAGGGATTAGTTAGGGTACAAGGCCACCCTGTAAACACTCCCTCCTACTCACCTGAACATATACCATCTTCCCATAACGTGGCCTGGAACAAATCCTGAACCATGAATTGTGCCCTATTTTTTTTACTTCCCAAGTGCTGTGTTGTGAAAAATTTACACTAATTACAAAAGGGGGAGTACTATGCAAATGTTATCCATTGCACAGTGGAGCTTTGCTTTCCCTTTGCTTCAGAAATAATAGAATAGAGGGGCAGTGAGAGAGGATGAGCTCGTAGGCACTGGCTATTTGTAGAATCCTGCATGGATACACAATTTATATCCGCAGCCACATCCATATCCACAAAAATGAGCCGTGGATATCTGCAGATGCAGATATAGCCGCAGATTTGCAGGGGTCTAGATAAAAAATTTGCATCTGCATCCACAGCCATATCACATCCATATTTACAGCTGCCGATATTCACATCCATATTTGCAGATGCAGATACCCATGGCTATAAAGTGGACAGCCACGGATTTGCAGGACTCAAGCTAGTTTGGTGTTTAAGTGTGAACCCACTAAGAGGCCTCCAAATTATTTTCCTGCAAACACTTTATTATTAATATTTATGCTTGCACATAAAGGCCCCAAACACAGCTCTGTGCCCCATTATGTGAGGCACTGTGTGTTCAGGTGGCAAAAAAGACCACGTACAGTTCCTGTTATGTCGTGGGACCCTGGGACTCATGGGGCCATGCAATTACCTATTGCAAGACTGGGGCTACTCTTAGCTAACATCCTAATATCTTGTTTCATCAAGTTTTTGTTTCAAACTTAAAATGGCCATTTGGGAAATCTATGCAGTCCTTTAAAGTATGCCTTAAGGACTAAATCCTGTTCCCAGCACCACTCAGCCCTGGTGACCGGGTTCTCCAGTGGAGAGGTGTTAGGTATGTAGGGAGGAGGAATCCTGTCTTCTGCTTAAAGAGTGGTTGTGAGGCATCCATGTGTGGCTCCCATGGCCTCTTTGCTCACTTTCCACAAGTGGGTAATGACTGTGGATTAGTGAGGTCACAGAGCCACCAGCCTGCTCCCGTAACAAATGCAGTCAAGCCTACAGAGTTGTGTTCCATAGAATGTAGCTAGTAAAAACTCCCGCCTTATCTCTGAGAATCCAGTTCCTCCTTCTTGCACAAACATTTTGCTGCTTCCATGCCTTTGCTATAATGCCCACAATATTGGGGCCAAACATATTTTCTGTTGTGTGAAAGGGAAAATCTGTTTTCTAGTTACACTCCCCCCACCATGTCATTAACAGAGAGGAAACTGACAGAATAATAGTCCCTGAAACAATTTCAACTTTTATTTTCAAAAAATGCCCGTAGTTCAGTACTGTCATTGCAAGCATTCAAGAAAGCATGAGTTAGGGCTCCCAAACACCATGAGATTGGCTTAAAACTTCCTGAGTTTAAAAATAATCAAAGTTGGGTGCTTATTATTTTCCTTTTTGGTTTTTGAACCTTTAGGAGTTTTAAGGCTTGTTTCCTAAACCATTGAAGGCTGGAAGCTTATTTTTTGTTGGGATTATTTTGAGGGGGAAGGAAAGGGAGAGAGTTATTTTATGAAAGTTGCGAATTGCACATCATCTCCTGCCTCCTCGAGGTGGGGCTTTAACAAAAACATCAACTATTGTGAGATAATAAAAACACAAGAGCTGGGAACAGTGAGTGTTTGTGTACATGCTTCTTAACTTTATCTACACTGTGTAACCTTTCCATCTTCCCCCAACTCATAACAAAATAAATAACATTGCCAGCAGTTCAGCACTCATGAGCTACCCTTTGGAGACAAAGATTGTCTTTTTTGCTAGGTGTTTGTACAGCACCTAGCACAAAAGGATTCTGGGCCATGCGAAGGGTTCCTAAACACTATGGTAATAAAACTAATTATAATTAATAACAAAGCCGCATCATGCACACACTCAGTTCAGAGGGGGGAATAAATTATAGGCTCCCATTCATTTGCTTTGGAGCTAAAAAAATCCAGCACAGTAGACCAGACAAGATATAAATTATCAATACCTCAGGTTGCTAGGCATGAGATCAAGGCACATATTCAGACATGATGTAAATAGATTCAACTTCCCTGATGTCAGTGGAGTTGCACCCGCTTACACCAAGTCTGACTTTCACCCTGAATTGGTAAATCCCCAGGGGATAGCCTATCTGAAACCCTGACAAATTTGGCCCATTTCATCTGACATCTGCATCCTGCTTCAGAGTGGCATGTCACACTTACTGCACATCAGATCACACCTGCCTAAGCTGTCATAGGCAATTGGCCTTTTTTTTTTTTTTTTTTGGTTAAAAAAATCTGGTAGCCGCATATCATCAAGAAAAACAACATTGTTTTTAGGACCTCTTATCTCTTCACTCCCAAATATCCTGTTTCTTCGAGCTGCAGTAGCCAGGACCAATAGAAACCTCTTCCTGCCATTGGCTGACTTCATTTCCCAGAGTTAGCACAATCTCATCCGCTCTAAACAACCTCATCAAAACTTCTTTCTGGTCAGAGCGAAGCAATAATTATTATTAACAATTATTAGCGATCAATAATCTTAATCCCATTATGGCAAGCACTATTAAGGTAAGAAAGGGGTACATTTTTATTGGATCTTTTTGCAATAATATATTCTTTGGTTTCCTTTATCAACACAGATAAGTTAGACTTGGGCAACACCCCCACTGCCACAATAGAGGACAACAAGATTTCCTTTGTACTGCCTAGTAAATTTCCTTTTTCCTACTCCAACCATCCGCAAGGCTTAAAAACTTCAAACTCAGAAAAAAATAGGGTTTTTTAAAATCACTGTTCAGTGCTGTGGATTGCATATGCAAAGCCCTTTTATGAGAGCTTCAAATTTTCTTGTTAGGTATCATTTCTGACAACTTGGATGGGTATTTGGATTGCCATGGGGATAGGTTGTTCACTGAAAGAAAGAAAAAAGGGTTCCTCAGAACGCTAAACCTTTGGATACTTTTAAATGCTTCCCGAATTGACAGGGACACAAACATTTGCAAAATGGAAATGAAGAGACATCAGCTTTTGTTTTTTTTTGTCATGCAGATGTTACAGATTTGTTTTTGTGGAAACTCTATACCGATATTCGGGATTTTTCTTAAATGTTGTTTTAATGGTGGTGGCATTCTTCTTGGTGTGTCTTTTTGTCTTTATTTTTTGGACAATAAAAATATCTCATTGGTTCATAACTAACTTTTATGAGTAAGCTTTATTTTACCAGCTGTTTAAAAGATTGCTTTGTTGAGTTTTGCAGGTTTCTTTGCTCAGATAGCTGAATAAATTGATCTATTTTTTGCTGTATTATGTTGCAATAGATAGCAGTTACAGATATAGCAATAGCTATGATTAATTGCAGAAGAAAGCTAACTGTAGCTGAATGCCTGGCGATAATGAAACCAGTGCAAAACTACACATACAATAAGGACTCTGTGACAGTTTTGGAGGTTTTTCAGATACAGGATCGAGATATTTAATCACTTTGAGGTATTATGAACTGTTATACTTTTCCAGTTATGATGCATGTATAGTAAATGATATAGAACAGCAGCAGTGCTAGGTCACTAACTAATTGAAGATAAGTTTGATTCCTGAATAATTTTTGCTTTGTTGTTTGAATTCGTTAGATGTTTTATTCTCTTTTTGTTAAAAATCTTGCCTGAATTTGAATTGTGTGTATGTATGTGTATGTATATATTTATAAACCAGTTTGTTTTTATCATTTGGTTATCAGGGATGTTTTCAAGAGCCTACCTACAGAGTACAAAATCTGAATTTACTTTGCATGGTGGGCCAACACATGTCATATGCTGAGTAACCTCTTCAACAGCTGGGCTCCTGTTGATTACAATGGCAGTTTACAGGCACTCAGCACCTGGCAGGAGGCATTCAGCACTTTACAGGATCAGACTCTATATGAAAATTTTGAGGTTCATAAAGTCAGTGTGTTTGCTGCTAAGACAGAGTGCTGTGTATTAATTTAGTAGTGGTGATTTGACATTTATAAGCACAACAGTCTCCCTGATGTGAGTGAGAAATTCTGCTTAAAAATGTAAGGCACAATATGCCTGCGTGCAGTATAAGGGTTATTGGGTTTTGGTTTTTTGGGTTATTTAGTTTATTTATAGCTACATCAATGTTAACAACTATTATAACAATATTGTATTTTTATTATACTACTCCCTTCCAGCACTGTGATATGAACAACTAGCTGAATTTTTACATGGCAGTTCCTTAAATTCAAGCTTCAGTAGAGATAGCAAAGGTCTCCTAAGTTAAATAATAATATTTTGCCTAAGTGATTTTGTCACCTCTTTTGGGGCAAATTCCTACAGAGAAATTTTGCCTGATTAAGATCTGTAGGATTTTGGCCACAGTCCGCTGGGAAGGCCTTGGTTTTGATGCCATGGCCATGACATGTACAATGTAAATTAACTAGGGAAAATTATAAAAGTTTTAGACTTTAAACTAAGGAAGCATATTTAACATGAAGATCATTTTGTGGTCCCAAGAGGTTCAACTCCTGTTCTAGATAGAGCAAACGGAGTAAGTATTTGACAAAGGGAGTGAGCAGAAATAAATAATTCTTTCTATAGGCTTAACATGTAAAAAGCAACTGTATAGTTTTTCACTTTTTTGCCATTTCAAAATAACAAAACAGCTCCACAGGTGGTATAAATCAGTGTACTGGACTACATTGATTAACACAGTGAAGGATCTGAGCCAAAGATTGAAAGCCTTCTAAATAGTCCAAATTGGATCTTTGCACATGGCTTTTAGTAATTTCTGTGGGAACCTTGCACATTAATCAAAGGTGAGAATTTTTCAGGGAATATTTGTTTTCATTTATAATTGAATAGAAATTGTTATAGATTTATACACACAGAGAAAGATGGACTTTCACCGTTCTTTAAAATGCCTAAGGCCCCAATCCTGCAAGCATTTAACACACATAACTTTATGTATAGGAGTAGTCCAATCTACCTTATTGGTACTTATTGGTATATTTAAACGTAACTATCCATGTGAATGTTTTCAAGATCAGGGGCTATGTCATGAACATTGTATCTCCAATAAATAACTAATAAATGGCTGTACTCATGAATTGATCATAATAACTCTCCCTCCATGATATGGGAACCAGAACATCTTGAGATGAGCTGTCAAACTAACTGGCAAAGCTCAGTAGAGTCATAAGCTTTTTGCTAGCAAGGCTTGAGCAATGGTAAGTAGGCATCTTTGATGAATGGCTTCTTCTAGTGTTAGATGAGGCTGCATAACCTTTCCCCTGCACTTTTGAATAAATTATCCTAGTGACATTTATACTTTAGGCATAACCATACTGGATCAAACCAGTGGTCCATAGAGTCCAGTTTTGTGTCTCCAAACACTGGTCAATATCATCTGTTTTCGAGGAAAGTGCGGGAAACCTGATAATGGCAAAGTATAGAATAGTCTGCCTTCAGAGGAAGTTTCTTCCTAGCCCCCATAATTTAGTAGTTAATTTAAACTCTAAAGCATGAAGGATTATATTTCTAATTTATTTATTCATGTTATCCATCTAGCTGTAGATGTTCACATTATTCATGTAAAAGGCTACATCTTTTTTGGTATCTGAAGGATAAAATGCTCCTTCAGGCAAAGAAGGCCTCCTAACAACAGGGATATCAAATACTAGTAAGGAGTGTTTTCTTTCAGTACAAATTGCAACCTGAAGGTATGTGCAGTGGATGCAGAACACAATGTACAGAAAATAAATACAGTACCATTTATTATAGCCTTCTCATCAACTTAAAAAAATCTGAAAGCATCTATTTTTCTTTTTCAGAATTACATTAAAATAATGATCTAAATATGCTTAATCTCGAACTTTTTTCTAACACCTTGCAGTGATGGAAGGTATGTAAAATGCAAAAATGCCTATTTTCAACTGGAATTTTACTTCCACATTCTACAGCAGCCCTGTTATTTTGTTTTCTTTGCCTGCCAGTGCAATTACAGTTAATTTTAATAAGAAAAAAGCTATTGAGCAGTTAATAATGTACATTTTATAATGGACCGTCAATTAAACATATAGACAATTCTCTAAACCTAATTTACCTCCAAATATATATAAAGTCTCCTTTTTATAACTAATTTCCTTTGTGTGGTTAACTTGTAAACTATGGTTTGTGAGATAATCTACATATTTGATTAAGGAATTTGGAATACTTGAGTTTTCTATAGCTGGTGTTACAAATTCTATAGGTCTTCATGGACCATTGGTGTACTGATTAATCAATGTTATTCAATACAAGAACCTTTCATCAAGGATCATAGTCTTGGGCTGTAATCTACTTTATATATCATTGCTACCCTTCTCCCCCTCTTTGAAAGGCAAAATACTTATTCAAATATATTTGAAACCAAGCAAAACTGAAGGTAGTTTTAAATCCTGTGATTACTTTACAGCAGCCATAATTTGTACATTGTTGTATATTTCTGTTAGTTGCATGAAAACAAAATATTAAAAATTCATCTGTCCTTGTTTCTTGTTCCCCATTTGGCCTCAATCCAGCAAATCATTCGAGTAAGTGACTGGCCCCATTGACTTCCACCGGACTACTCATCTGCATAAAGTTTAGCACATAGCTAAGTGCTTTCCTGAATCAGGGCCTTAAAGCTTTTTGGACTGATCCTGCACTCGGTAATTAAAACAAAACTCTCACTGGTTTAAATTGGAATTTTGCTCAAATGAGGACTGCGGAATCAGGCCCATGATTATTTCCAGAACCAACAATTATAGTGCCATAAACCTAAAGTTATAACATCAATTAAGTCATAAGACAAGTAGAAACAGATTAAATAACATAAACAAAAAAATGGACCAAATTCAGTCTGTTGAAACTACACTTGATATATGCCTGCCTATACCAAGCCTGATTTTGATCCAAAGATTCAGTTTCCATATAAATGACTCTACAAGTAAAGAAGAAGAGATGAAAAATACTTAGTGGATTTTTTGTTTGGTTCAGTTTTAACAGAAGCTAAGTTATCTCTAAACAGTGTGGTTTTGAAAAAGTTCCATGAGACTTCATCAGGCTTTTGAAGCAGCAATGTCGGTAGAATTAAGTATTCTGAACACAAAGGGATGCTGTTGCTGGAAAATGCAGAGACATATTTAAAAATGTTAAGGCAAAACAAAAATGTTTATTTTTTTGAGAATGGCAGTTCTCAGTCCCATAAGAATACATCATGCATTCATTTAAAATGGTTACTCCACACCATTTAGCTTTCTAAAGCAACACAAAAGAATTCTTTAGAAAATCAGTTAAATGGATAGGAAAGGAAAGATCTGGTTTATGTCACTTATAGTATCATTTTTAGCTCGGTAAAATTAAATAGTGGGGCACACTGGGTCTCCTCTGGAGCCTGTTGAAAGGAGTGGGGATTTTTCCGTTGACTACAATAGGCTTTGGATCAGACCCTATAATCAGCTAATTAAAATGTTGCTTCCTTTGTTGGACAGTAATAGAATGGGGCGAGCGGTGCCTGTAGTTGTTCTATCAATAATGAAAAGGAGTGTGTTAATGGACTGAACAGATTGACATATACGCTGCTTATCTTACTATTGTTATTTATTTCTGAATTATCTGTTGATCTCTAACTCAGTCCATTATCGTACACAATACAGAAGTGGCCACACGCCGCCGCAAAGAGCTTATATGTACATGTAAGTGTGGGATGTGTCTGGGGTCAGGATCTAGTTTACAGCATTGTGACTAAGCTATTTTCAGACAAGAGAAATGTCTCACCCCCTCTTTATTTTTAGTAATTAAGGGTGTCGTACAGTCCCATAGTAAAACCCATCAGCGTGTGTGGAGAAACAAGGGCTGCGGGATGTTTGATAGATTTGTCTTGGACATCCATAGTAGGGGACAGTCTGAAGAGGCAGACTCCTCATGCTGCTTTCCAGGTTCTCTGTTCCCCCAGCATACATGGCTCCCTTGGGAACAGTGCTGATAGTTTTTATTATGTGGATACTAACCCCATTAGGAACTAAAATCATGATCTAGATATTGGGAATAATTTTCAATCTGCTCCCCTATGCTTAGTTTGAACTAGTGACCTAGAGATGAAAGAGACTGTATTCTGGAAATAATCAGCCTACAAGTCTCGCTTCTCCCACTAATAAAACACTGGAACAGATATTAATATAAAAACAACATCATTAAAACATCTAAAGATTACAAGAACCCTGGGCACTAAGCAGTGGGGAAAGAATGCATTGTGCCAGATAATTTCAACTGGTTTTAAATAGATTTTGAAAATCAGTAGCTGGAGAAAAAGCAGTGGAAATAATGGGTCAAGTTCATTTAGGGAATAACTCCGTTGATGGGAAGGGTGACCCTCGTCTGGTGTAAATTAGTGTAGCTCCATTGGTTTTGATGGAACTCTGCCAATTTACGTCATCTAAAAATCTGGTTTATTAAGAGCAAAATGTACATAGCTTCATTTAAAGAGATATGATAACAAATTACAAGTATTTGGTGTGTGTAAAAATTCCAAGGAAGGAGGATGGTTATTTAAGATGGTATCAGAGTATGTAACTCCTGAAAATGTGGCCATAAAGGACTTTACGGCCACCAGAGAGAGAATAAGAAAGTCAGTCCAGAGCTGTGAAGAGAACCCAAGAGTCCTGACTCCAGACTTCTTCCCTAATGATTAATGCATTCCCACTAGAAACCACACTTCCACGAGAAAAGAGACATTTCTCACTTTAATCACCATTTGCAGTTTTGGTGAGAGGAAACAGATGATGGCATTTAAGTGCTATTTTGAAGTTTATGATTAAATACAGTGATATCACATAAGATTTTTAAAGCCTTGTTCTTTAGAACTGAAAAGCATCTTTTTTTAGACTGTATGTTTATTACCTTGATAAACATTAAAATGCTGCCACAGCAATTACCTTGATGATAAAAGGTCTGTAGACAGATACTTCCTGTGTTAATTTCCTACCCTGATAACTCGCCAAATCAGGGAGTACCAATACAGGAAATGCTTTCAATAGGAACTTCCTATCTACTAATATCTAATTCATAAAAGGAACTAACAACCAAGTGTTCAATATAATGGGAATTCTCTCGCTATCACTGTTTCCAACTTAAATCACTGTGCACCACATTGGCATACCTAAAGACCAAGGATCGGCCATTATTGCAGTCAGCTACAAATTCTGTCTTATCACATTGGTGGCCCGGTGTGTTATGTCCTATTTCTAAAGTATTTGGGGATTCTATGAGATATGAAATCCCCTGTGTGCTGTGACAGTAGTAGTACCAAGACTGGGTTTCATTCTGTTTCAGAAATTTACAGGTTAGAGATCTTGAACCTTTAAAAACATAGGGACAAAGCTTTGAAAGGTTCTGTAAACTATAGGGAACAATCTTTCATTAGCAACAAGATGGACTAGAAGACTCTTTTCCTTTTTTGATGTCCATGATTCTATGTACTCATTTCTGACACAAACATCTGTTCCCATGGTTCTGTATTAACCAAAGGCTTTTCTGTGCCAGTGCAGAAATGTGAAGGGGAGCAACCACATGGAATGCCCTCTGTAGAGCAGGGGATCTCTGTATGGAGATAGATAGGTTGGTGGCAGGCTAGGTAGACTGAATGAGGGACTGAGGAGACTTGGAAGGGATAATTCCTACCTTCCCTACTTATGTGCTTCTGCAATCCAGTTAACACCTCTAACCAGAGCTAACATAGGCATATCCAATAGGTAGGTTAGGGCATGTTCCAGATATATTACTGAGTCATGGATGGCACTTGTAACGTACAATGAAAGGTATATTCTGTTGAACTAACGGAAATGGTATTTTATGCAAGGCTGGACTTTAGGTATGGAAAAGAGAAACATGAACCAAAGGAAAGAGACAAAGTCATGAAAACTCAAATGGCAAGGGTAATATTTAGGTACGTAATTTCAGATATTTGAATAGATATCCCAGCCATATTAAAGTCAATGGGAATTTGGCCACAGATTTCAACAGGCCAAGGATTTAATGACAGTGATTCAAGGGCTTGAGATTTAGAACCTGCTCCCTGTCTTTGGACCAGACTCTGATAATTGTTCAGCCAGCAGCTCCTTGACTTCCAAAGAATCATTCCAGTTTACTGCCAGTATAACTGAGATCAGTATTTTAGCCTTTGTTCACAAGATTGAGCACTGCTGTGCCATTGAGCTTGCTCTATATCATATATATTGCAGTCCTGTCTTTGAAAAATTCACCCAAGTTCTGTTCCCCCTAAACTGCTGCCATGAGGATGGATATCATTTTCAGGACAGTTATTTAAACTGATGTTACGTTTTTAAAAGCCATGGCATTTTAATTCCATCTCTTAGAGCTTTCAAACATAACCTGTGCACCAGTCAGTCTGTTGGCATTATCTGGCAGAAGAAGACAGTCATGTACTGAGCAGTCTTCACAGTTACACTAACCTCCAACCTACTAACCCCTGGAGTGTGCCTATGCTCCACCAGTCTATAGGGCAGAAAACTCTAGTTGTTCCTAAATGTGGGCCTTGAGCAGCACAAAGAAGTTACAATAACACAGTCCGTTTTACCAGAAATGTTAAATTAACAGATATTTTACATAAGAAACTGAGCTAACTCTTGTCAACTTGCAAAGATTGTTGTTGTTAATCTTTGACATACACAAACGTTGCTAGTAATTTATGTAGGATATTCCCTTGATACAAAAGCTATGGGAAATCGTCAGAATGATTTCTTTTCTAACTGGATCAGCCACTTAAGGCAAAATTCAGAGATACAGTTTATAGAGTATCCATAAGCTCACTGCCATTTCATAATTTTTTCTGAGATTTGGCATCAATGCATTGTTGCACATACAGTTTTCATTGAATGAAAATCTGATTATTTTGGAGAAAGAAAGAAAGAAAGAAAGAAAGAAAGAAAGAAAGAAGAAAGAAAGAAAGAAAGAAAGAAAGAAAGATCATGTGCTTTTAATGCTGTTTATAACGGTTGGACAGAGCTTGTCAGGTGAAGGTTAATTGCTCTCCAGTTAAAGCAGTTCTCTGCACAGATGGGTTATCAGGGCTGAACACTCGTTACAAGATTAATCTCATTTCCGACAAGACTTCCTTTTCCTTCAACTGATTTTTGCTCAGCCATTGGACCTGTCATCGGCCGTTAAAAGAAGGGTGGATTACCTCTGGGATATTAATGCTTGTGTGCAGCAAAACAATACAAAGTGTGTGTCATATCGGCAGGGAACATCTTTAGGAGACAGCACATTTTAGTGCTGTTACGAAGGTCGAGATTCATAAACAATTGAAACAATCAGGAGTGTTTGAACTGATGCTCTTAATGAACACAAATGCAAAGCTGATTCATCTAAATGCCCCTTTTGCATGTCAGCCCTTTCCTCAATATAGGATTTTTTAAAGTTTCCAAACTGTATCTTTTTGTTGACGTTTCAAATGAACATTTTGATATTTCTGAAATGTGTATTGTCTGTGTTGTGCTACTGTGCGCCATGAAAATTACTTCAAAATAAGCTTAATCAGACCCTTCTCTTTAAGAAAAAAAATGAGAAGCTTTAGTGGTTCAATCAATATTTGTTTAAGTAAGAGGCAATGTGTGTGGTGGTAAGAGTAACTCAAAGTCAGAAATTCTGGGAATCTATTTCTGACTCTGCCAACTAAACTCACTGAATCAGATTTTCTGCTTTATCCTGCTGGTGTAAATTAGAATTAAATTCACTAAAGTAAAAGGGGCTACTGTGGTGTAAAAGGGTGTGAGAAGAGAATCAGACCCGTAATGTGTTCATGGACAAGTAACAACATCTCCATTTTAAACAGAATTGTAGGTGTGAGAAACCCAACAAGATTTAAGCAGCTAGACAGAGTGAATTTGCTCACAGCAGGAACAGATCTAAACACAGAACTTCTCTCTGGAGTTTGGGTTTATTTCAGGAGTTCTGATATAACCAAAATAACACAACTTGGCAAAGTCTCTAGTTACCAAGTTTTTTCCTTGCAGCTCTGCAGTCAGTAAATTCCAAAACAAAAAACAAATATTCAAACCAACAAACTGGGCAGTTCTTATGTTTTCCTCAGAGCTTCCTGTCCTGGCTTCTGATCAGCAAAATCCCTGTCCATTTAAGGTGTTGAGTCTTTCCACTGAGTACAAAAGGCTTTGACTCAGGCTAATAGTGTGCTGGGTCACTCTAAAAAGAGCTCTGAGGAAGGTCTAATGAGGGAAACTTGGGAATGTATGAGCATTATAGTCGTGATCCAGCTGAACACTTAAGCAGCACATGCATAATTTAAAGCATGTTAGTGGTCCTTTTGATGCCTAAAGTTAAGCACTTAGGGTATGTCTACACTGCCACCCTAGTTCGAACTAGGGTGGCTAATGTAGGCATTCGAACTTGCAAATGAAGCCGGATTTAAATATCCCGGGCTTCACATGTTCGAGCGCCGCCATTTTTAAATGCCCGTAGTTGAACTACCTGCCGCGGCTACGCGTGGCATGGACAAGGTAGTTCGAATTAAAGCTCTAATTCGAACTACCGTTATTCCTCCTGCAAGGAGGTTTAATGGTAGTTTGAATTAGAGCTTTAATCGAACTACCTAGTCCGTACGCGTGTAGCCGCGGGCAGGTAGTTCGAACTATGGGGCATTTAAAAATGGCGGCGCTGAGAACATGCAAATGAAGCCCGGGATATTTAAATACCGGGCTTCATTTGCAAGTTCGAATGCCTACATTAGCCACCCTAGTTCGAACTAGGGTGGCAGTGTAGACATACCCTTATTTACATGATTTGCTGTATTAAAACCTATGGAATTTAAACAAGATATTTTGATCTCTAAATATGTTTATTGAACATTGAATAATAAAACACTTCTTATACATTTTTAAATACAATAGTGTCTATAATGTGTATGAAAAAAGTAGTGGAATGTTAGCTAGTACAGGTGGTTGCAGATCGTATGTACATGGCAAGATATAAGAACATAAGAATGGCTGTACTGGGTCAGACCAAACGTCTATCTAGCCCAGTAGCCTGTCTGCCGACAGTGGCCAGCACCAAGTGCCCTTTTCTGAACCCTTTCCAAGGCCAAAATATCGTTTTTGAGGTGAGGAGACCACATCTGTACACAGTACTCAAGATGTGGGAGTACCATAGTTTTATACAGGGGCAGTAAGATATTCTGTGTCTTATTTTCTATCCCTTTCTTAATAATTCCTAACATTCTATTTGCCTTTTTGACCGCTGCAGCACACTGTGTGGACGTTTTCAGAGAACTATCCACGATAACTCCAAGATCTCTTTCCTGATTTGTCGTAGCCAAATTAGCCTCCATCATACTATATGGATAGTTGGGGTTATTTTTTCCAACGTGCATGACTTTATCTACATTAAACTTCATTTGCCATTTTGTTGCCCAATCACTTAGTTTTGTGAGATCTTTTTGAAGTTCTTCACAGTCTGCTTCTGTCTTGACTATCTTGAACAGTTTAGTATCATCCGCAAACTTTACTACCTCACTGCTTGCCCGTTTCTCTAGATCATTTATGAATAAGTTGAATAGGATTGGTCCTAGGACTGACCCTTGGGGGACACCACTAGTGACCCCTCTCAATTCTGAAAATTTACCATTTATTCCTACCCTTTGTTTCCTGTCTTTTAACCGGTTCTCAGTCCATGAAAGGACCTTCCCTCTTGTCCCATGACAATGTAATTTACACAAGAGCCTTTGGTGAGGGACTTTGTCAAAGGCTTTCTGAAAATCTAAGTATACTATATCTACTGGTTCCCCCTTGTCCGCATGTTTGTTAACCCCTTTAAGAACTCTAATAGATTAGTAAGACATGATTTCATGAAAATATGAAAATAGTGTCTTCCAACTGGAGTGGGAATAAGGGACTGAAAAGCCATTTTACATCCAAAGAAGGTTTGACGGTTGGTTTTAACCAGCTGCAATGATTAGGTAATATAGGGGCTATAAAAGTGGGAGCATAGCTCATACAGAAATTGATAAAAGGGTGCAAAGTGTGGTTGACTAGCTGTCTTTGGTACAGATATGAAGTTAAGTTTATTTGTGGAATCTTAACACTGTATTTCCAGAATTTCAAATAATTTGGTTTTTGCGTTCAGAAATGTATCCTTAATTTAGAATCTCTAAACTTCCATGAATTTATTTTTATAACTCCAAAGCTGAAATTAAAGATGGGCTGGAGGTGAACTATGTAGAAGCTTAAATCCAGATCCACATTTTACAAGTTGTGGCCATCTCAGGTTCTTTTAAGGTAAGAAAAAGTGACTGATAAATCTCCCCGTGTCTAATAGCAATAGAAATAGTAATAGTAAAATATTTGTAAGTACATCAGAAGCAGGAAGTCTGCTAAACATCCAGTGGAGCCCCTGGATGATCAAGATGCCAAAGGAACACTCAAAGATGATAAAGTCATTGCGGAGAAACTAAATGAATTCTTTGCTTCAGTCTTCACAGCTGAGGATGTTAGGGAGACTCCCAAACTTGAGCCATTATTTTTAGGCAACAAATCTGAGGAATTGTCCCAGATTGAGGTGTCATCAGAGGAGGTTTTGGAACAAATTGATAAACATAACAGTAACAAGTCACCGGGACCAGATGGCATTCACCCAAGAGTTCTGAAAGAACTCAGATGTGAAATTGCAGAACTATTAACTGTGGTTTGTAACCTATCCTTTAAATCAGCTTCTGTACCTAATGACTGGAAGATAGCTAATTTGATGCCAACATTTTAAAAGGGCTGGAGAGGTGATCCTGTCAATTACAGACCGATAAGTCTAACATCTGTACCGGGCAAATTAGTTGAAACTATAGTAAAGAATAAAATAGTCAGACACATAGATGAACATAATTTATTGGGGAAAAGTCATCATGGTTTCTGTAAAGGGAAATCGTGCCTTACTAATTTACTAGATTTCTTTGAGGGGGTCAACAAACATGTGGAAAAGGGGGATCCCGTAGATATAGTGTACTTCGATTTCCAGAAAGCCTTTGACAAGGTCCCTCACCAAAGGCTCTTTAGTAAAGTAAGTTGTCATGGGGTAAGAGGGAAGGTCCTCTCATGGACTGATAACTGGTTAAAAGGCAGGAAACAAAGGATAGGAATAAATGATAAGTTTGCACAGTGGAGAGAGGTAACTAATGGTGTCCCCCAAGGGACCAATTGTCCCAGATTGAGGTGTTATTAGAGGAGGTTTTGGAACAAATTGATAAACTTAACAAGAACAAGTCACCGGGACCAGAAGGCATTCACCAAAGAGTTCTGAAAGAACTCAGATGTGAATTTGCGGAACTATTAACTGTGGTTTGTAACCTATCCTTTAAATCAGCTTCTGTACCTAATGACTGGAAGATAGCTAATGTAACGCCAATATTTAAAAAGTGCTGGAGAGGTGATCCTGTGTGGTTGACTAGGTGTCATTCAATCTATTTATAAATGATCTAGAGAAAGGGGTAAACAGTGAGGTGGCAAAATTTATAGATGATACTAAACTGCTAAAGAGAGTTAAGACCAAAGCAGACTGTGAAGAGCTTCAAAAAGATCTCACCAAACTAAGTAATTGGGCAACAAAATGGCAAATGAAATTTAATATTGATAAATATAAAGTAGTGCACATTGGAAAAAATAATCCCAACTATACATACGATATGATGGGGACTAATTTAGCCACAACTACTCAAGAGAGAGCTCTCTGAAAACATCCGCTCAATGTGCTGCAGCAGTCAAAAAAGCAAGCAGAATGTTAGGAATCATTAAAAAAGGAATGGAGAACAAGACAGAGAATATCTTATTGCCTCTACATAAAATCGTGGTATACCTACATCTTGAATACTGAGTACAGATGTGATCACCTCATCTCAAAAGAGATATATTAGCATTTGAAAAGGTTCAGAGAAGGGCAACAAAAATGATTAGGGGTTTGGAATGGGTCCCATATAAAGAGAGATTAAAAAGACTGGGAGTTTTCAGCTTAGGAAAGAAGAGACTAAGGGAGGATATGATAGAAGTTTTTAAAATCATGACCAGTGTGGAAAGAGTGAATAAGGAAAAGTGATTTACTTGTTCCCATAACATAAGAACTAGGGGGTCACCAAATGAAATCAATAGGTAGCAGGTTTAAAACAAACAAAAGGACGTTTTTCTTCACATAGTGCATGGTCAGTCTGTGGAACTCCTTGCTAGAGGAGGTTTTGAGGACCAGGAGTTTAACAGGGTTCAAGAAAGAACTAGATAAATTCATCGAGGTTGGGTCCATTAATGGCTATGAGCCAGGATGGGTAGGAATGGGGTCCCTAGCCTCTGTCAGAGGCCGGGAATGAGTGACAGGAGAGGGATAACTTGAAGATTCCCTGTTCTGTTTATTTCCTCTGGGGCATCTGGCATTGGCCACTGTCAGCAGACAGAATACTGGACTAGATGGACCTTTGGTCTGACCCAGTGTGGCCATTCTTATGTTCTTAAGTTCTTATGTAACTGCAGCATTGGAGTTGTTTGCCTGAGCATTCATGGTTACTAGGATGTATTTAATAACATTGGCCAATATTTTCAAAAACAGGAGCTTCAAGATAGGTTCTTAAAGCATACGTAGGCACCTTAATAAGTGGCCTGATTTTGATTAGGATTGAAGCAGGGACAAACAGAAGGCTATACATTCTGAAACTGCAGAGTTGGCAAGTATGCAGGAGATTGGGCAGGTATAGATCCTTCCCTTTTGAATATGTGTTTATAATTGTTAAATACCTTTTTAAATGTCATACCATGTATAAAACTATATTCAAGTCACTGATATTTCATTTTTCAGTTCCCATTAATTCTCTCTCCATAATGGTACAAAGGTCTTTTCCAATCTACTTGGATTGTACCCTGATTCCCACAGCTCCCAGCTGACTGGGAACAGCGAGCTGCTTGTATTTTTCTCATGTGTTATCATCTCTAATACTGCAGTAAGGAAATTAAAGCCATATCAAGCCTATTCTAGTCTATTATTAAACACCACTACAAATACCAGTTCCATTATTTTTTGGCGCCCAAGGGAACTTTAATGCAGAAGCCTGTGAACTTACATACCTAACCAAGAAACTTTAGGGAGCAGCAGAAGAAGGTGGCTATGGTTTACAAGCTTTCTGTTGCATGCTGAGTTTTTGCAATACTAACCAATTGACTCTCATGTAACTTCCTTTTCCTCTCCCTGGCTTGCTCTGGATATTTCCAATGAACTAAAATCCACTTAGATGTCACCTTGACTCTCTCTGATCTCCTTTCTTCACTCTCAAGATCTAATATCCTGTTCTCTGTTGTGGTTTTTTATTCTTCTAGACTTCCTCTGGGCCCTCCTCAGGTCACTCTGATCTGTTCTAGGACTTAACTTCACCACTTCTGCCTCCTGTCTCACCCAGATTACTCACAGTCTCTCTTAATTCACTTCTTCCCTTAGCTGTTCTTTGACTCTATAATCTCCATCTTCCTTTAACTTCTCTGAGCTTACATCTGCCTCTGCAGGATTATATCGATCTAATACAATCACTCCCTCTAACCATCCTCCACCACTTCCGACACACACACACAATAACACTATTTACTTATCTTTACTCTAGATCTATGGTTAGGATCTAGATGACATATTTTTTTAGAGGAGCTTGTTTGCTAAGATAGATACAGAGTGCACACACACACACCAAGCAATGGAAACACCAAAAGAAAAATAGATCAAATACCCCCAAACATCTTTCAATATTTTAATTCATTAACCTGCTACTTATTAATTGTCTGATAGCCTTTGTATATTTTTGTTTACAGATGAATTCAGAGAATGGCAATTAATTTAGGCAGCAACATGGAACATTTTGTATTTTATTTAATAGTCTGAGTAATGAAATAGAGGCAGCTAGATTTTTTCAACTTATAAATCAAAATAGGTTCTCTATATACAGGTTTTGTTTTCTAGTAGTTAGAGCAGAGGACTAGATGTTAGGGTTCCTGGAATTTATTCACAGATTTACCATAGATTCACTGTTTGTCCATGGGCAAGTGTCCACTAATTTTGAGTGCTCAACCTGAGACATCTGCTGCTTGATTTTTCAGAGGTGCTTAACATACACAGCTTCCATTGAAGTCAATATAAGTGTGAACTTCTCTATACTTTACCCCATCTGTAAAAATGAGTATAATACTACTTACAGACCATCATGAAGTTTAATTTATTGTTTAAGTGTTTAGAGACGCACACAAATACAAAGGATTATTAGTAATTATTTCTGAGAATTGGCTAAGCATTAAAGATAAAATGGAAGACTTTTTGTCTGCCAAGTTTTTAGATCAGCAATATGGATTTATTTACAAGAGTTGATTTCAACACTAACACCTAATTGGTGCATTTGGTGTTGGTGATGCCTTGAATTGTAGCAGGCAAAATGCAAAACCCTGAACTCTGGACTCCAAACATGTAAATAAGGAATTGATTTTCAAATAATTAATTTTACAGTATATGTATTTGTGTATCTAAGTTTTGTGCTTGTATTTGGTACGTGAAATGTGCAAAATAGTTTGTTAGGGAAAGCACAAATGCAGCAAGGTATGGCAGAAATTAAGTGGTGTAAATAGATATCTTTGATGCCAAAATGTTTTTAAGTAGGTAAGAACCATAGCACCATGTAACTGGGGAAAATTCTTTATTCCAGTGAAAGCCAACCACAAGAGTTGCACTCCAAGTTCAGCATCTTGCCTTCAGTAGTGACCTTTCCTGTTGCTTCAGAGGCATGTGACAAGTCTATAGTGTACCTGGTCAGTGGTGCAGTTTTCTATGTGTGGATGCAAAATGATTCTTGTGATCAGTTTTCTAATTGAAATATTAGATCTGATTGCCTCTGTCTTTACTCCGAGGGGAGTTCTGTGCCACTGCAGAATGCAGGATTTTGCGGATATTGACATTGTGCGTGCCGGATTTCCGTTCCCTCCACATAAATGGGCTGTAGTGCTGCTGGCTGCCACTAGGGGCCAATGGACCAGCAGAGTGCAGCTCGCTCATAGAAGACAGTGGAAGGAGCTAAAGAGTTCCTGACAGCTGCCTAGAAGAGGGTAGGGGGAGGTGTCTGGGTTGGGGGGGAGCTGCGGGTGGGCTCTGGGAGGGGAAGGAATGCAGCCATCTGTGCTAGGGGGAACCCATGGCTGGGCTCAAGAGGGGAAAGGGGTGCAGGTGTATTGGCTGAGGGAGGGCTGCATCTGGGCTCTGAAGGGGAGGGGTTGTGGGTGTCTAGGTCCCTGGCTGGACTCCGCAAAGGAGAAAGGGGCAAAGAAAAAGGAACTGGGTTGTCCTAGAGGTTTATTTAACACTATATTCCTGTGGGATTTTTAGCTGAAAAAATAGAATGTGCTCAATTTCAAGTCATTTCTCAGACTGTAAAAATTCATTAATGGAGAAATTGTATTATAGTTGCCAACAAAGGTAGTGCTAGTCCATTGGCGTTCCTAAGCAGGAATACTTTTGTGTAGTTTCCCCGTCAACACATACTAAAAAGCAAGCAGAGGAACCCCCTTGAATGCTTGAGACCCTAAGCAATTGCTTAGTCTGCTTATGCCTAGCACTGTCACTAGTTGCCGAGTTCTAAAAACGGTGTCTTCTGACTTGCAACACTGTTTTGGGTAGGGCACCTAAAATACTTTGTCCCTTAGTTCTGTTCCTTATTTTCTGTTTTTATGTCCTTGACAACCCAAATATGGAAACAGGAGTTAGAAACAACACTGACATTTGTCACTGGCTTTTATTTCACGTATATCCGTGTGCTATGTGCAGAATATCTGTAGGAGCTATGCTGGGGTTTTCCTAATGTAAATGAGTATCATCAACTTCAATGATGACACAGTTCATTCAAGAAATAAATTAAATCAAGTACATTTTCTGCATTATTCTTCTTATAGAATGATGAGTATCTTTTGCAGTAACTTATATAGTATTAACTTTCACACTCATTACTGAAGCAACTGAAATCATGACTTGTATATTGTATAAAATGGAACAATTGTTTCTGGTTCTTGGACATATATAGGTGTTCCTGGAACCTTAAAACCCAAGGTGCAAATCAGTTAAGCTTTTGGATGTTTTTGAAATCTAAAATCCTTTGAAATTGTTGGCAATGTGCTTACTGCATATTTGCACTTGCACAACTCTTCCTCTGTGTGATTTTAAAGTTCCTCCTTCCTTTTTTCTTCAAGTCCTTGGCAGTACCCAAACAGCAAGGTTTTTTGTTTTGTTTTGCTTTGTTTTGGTTTTATTTTCTCCCTCTTTTCTCGGTATAGTGCATTGTTCTGTGGAAATGAGTTGTTTTGAGTTCACACTTTGTTTTCCTGCTGTTTTTCTGGGAAGTTGGACATGACACAAAAGATATGGGAGCAGCTTGTAGGAAATGGGTTTGTTTGGGGAAACAATAAAAGAGCAACTGATTGCATTCCTCCCAGATGTATGTTTTAATGTATAGAATACAATAAGTACACTTTCTGTGGCATTTATAAAAACAAGTGGAAGAAACAAATCAGAGTTTTTTCTTTGGAAGTATTTTAAGTTTTGCATGAATACTGCTTCATTGCACATGTAAATGATTATTAGTCTCCTAGTTTTACTACATTTCTAGTATTTCTATTGTGCTCTGAATTATAGCGGGGGGAAGCACCTTTAGTGTTTCCTACTCTAATATAAATATCTAAATACTCTGGGCTATGTATTGCCCTCATTCCACAACTGAACTATCACTGATGTCAGTCTAAAGCAGTACCTGGCCCTTTATGTTGACTACAGAAGTGAATGATGTCGCAATGGTAATACATTCTGAAGCAGATTTGTTGACAGTTGTTCTAACTGAACTGACTATATCAAGCATCAGAAGCTCAATAAACCTATGCTTATCTAAATCTGCTATGGATATAAATATGCATAGCTTGCAAAGGTTTATTCATATCCATTTTTGATGCAGTGATTATCTACCGATACATGTTCTTTCTTTTATATTTATGCCACAATATATTACAAGTCAGATCTCTTCAATTAGTCATATATGTAATATGTGATCTGACTCAGAGGGGTAGCCCTATTATTCTGTAACTGTAAAAACAACAAAGAGTCCTGTGGCACCTTAAAGACTTAACAGATTTATTTGGGCACAAGCTTTCGTGGGTGAAAGCCACTTTGTCAGACACAATCGGTGTAGCTAACAAAATGGTTTTGACCCACAAAAGCTTATGCCCAAATAAATCTGTTCTTTAAGGTGCCTCAGAACTCCTTGTTTGTATGTGATCTGACATAGTTGTATTCTTTAAATAGCCCTGGGATAGTACTCTGGCTACATTGGAAAAAAATGTACTGAACTGCAGCCATGATTCAACAAAGCACAGCTTAAAGTTAAACAGAAGCACAAATCTATCCCTACTCTTAAGCATTTGCTTAACTTGATGCATGTGCTGAAGTCCCATTGGGACTTAACTGTGTTCTTAGCTGAATCAGGCCTTAGTGTTGTGGCACTGAACTTGATATTAATTTGGTCAGACCAAAAGGCAAATTAATATGTACTTAAGTACAAATTAAGATATTGATTACAAACTATAGAAGGAAGGCATGCTAGGTTAAACACTGTAAACACTATCAGGACAGAAAGTCATACTGCACCTATACAGTGGGCACACTTTAAAAATCCGTTCTGGTTTTAATTTAGAGAATGCTTCAGGGCTGTTTCTACACCTCCCATTGCAGGTGTTGTGTGTGATTCCCACATTGCTAGTCTAGGATGGTACTTATGTCCCAGTTGTAGCTCCATTGCAATCCACAAAAACTCTCACCAAACCCTCTAGGTGCCTAAATTCACCTGGCACCTAACATTGCAGGGTAAAAGTCCCTTGGCATCTGTGTTTCTGTCCCTGGACAAGCGCACAGCTCTCTTGCTCTCTAGGTGTCCAGACACTTATCACCTACCTAAGTCCCAGAATGGTCATGAACTGGGGAAAATAGACAGCCGCCTAAGGGTCCCCCACCCTGTAGGCATGCTCGGTGGCCCCCTACCAGATCAGGTCAAATTAAATATCTGACCCCACAGGGAGGTGCCCATGTTACTCCCTGAGCTATGAGCTGGACTGTTGTAGGGCTCTCTCCACCTCTCCTGTTGAAGTGGCCCTCAGGTCTCCCATCTCACAGATGCGTGCCCTGACTACTGGACTACAGAGTCATTTTCTCTTTCTCTGGCCTAATAACTGTTTCACTTTGAATAAATATCGAGTTAGTTATTGGGCTAAAAGTTATAAGGTGGCACCACCACCTACTCTCCTCTGGCCATTTTGTGTGGAATGAGGCAGGCATATAACCCATTCCTACAAAATCTATGTAGGCACTTAAAGCTGCCTGACTTCCCATATTTGGTTTCCATTTGTAGATCACTAAACACAGGTAGGCACCTCCCAGAAGCCCAGACTAAGAGGCCTATCTCTGAGAGAGGGGCAGGGTTTAGCTCACACCCCTGTCATCCACATCTACCATTGGATAGCTTAGGTAGCTCCCCACCTAGCATGCTGCCTTTTGCAAATCATGGTCTAAGGCATCCACCTTTCTCCATTCACTGTACAGGGACCCTACACACCTATCTCAGGCTATGTGGATCACAGTGTTGTTCCTACAAGTTAGGCACCAATGAAGGCCCAAAGTCCCTTTGTGGATCATACCCATTGTGAATATAATAAGTGGTCTTGGGTTATAGTTAAGTGGTAAGAAGAAGAGTTATTAATGTAGCAGTCTTATATAACTTTGAGCATGTCTCTGGATCCCCTCCTCGCTTAATCAGCTTCTTTGGTATCTTGTTTTCGGATTTCCTGGGTAAATAAATTGTAAAACCAAAAGTACAAGGATTTGAACTTCATTCAAACACAAACTGTAATTCCATATTGAGATGATTTTTGATAAAATACAATAACTCTTCAATAAATGGTGTTTAGATAGCTGAGGCTACACATTGTTCTGACGATACAGAATAGACTCACAAAAAGAATATGACTGCAAAGCTAGAATAATGTCTGTGAATAGGGTGGTGCAGCTATTTTGGCCATGAGACTAAATTTCACAATATCATTTTGATCTAATAGCAAGGAAAGTTCTTAGCAAGTGTGGCATGCAGCCTCAGCTCATTTCCTTTCGGGCTGTGATCCACTTTACAAACCTACCACCCATTTTGTCAAACGAATCTTTGCTTGAAGGAAGACTGGGATAAAAACAGATGTTTATACTTCCTAACAAAGAGAAGGCTGGCTACTCTTTCAGATTGATAAGGTCCAACCCTAGAAGAGTTCAGGAGTCAGTGTGCTGGCGCTGGTCCTGCAGATTAAAAGAAGTTTTTCATCCAAGTACTCTCAGTTCTTTAGTCTTTTTTGAATCCCAAAATGTATCAACAAATCTGAAGGGTAAAATAGTTTGATGGTTTTCAAAGTTCATAGCTGAAAGTAATATCAGAATGAAATGGAACATGAGTCCATTTAGATTACTTAAAAGAAATAGCCCAACATGAATGTTACAGTGCTTTACAACATGGAAGTACTGAAATAAATGTTCAAAGCTAGATATTCTTTAATGTTACATATACAATGAAAGTACTGAAAAATACAGTTGTACTTTTTGGCACTAGAGTTTGTCTGGATCTAATTGTTTAGGGATAAATGTTCTGGGCTGACTGATCATTGTGTTACTCCATATTTGCACCAGTCTAACAACATTGATTTTAGCCTGTCTGTTCCTTAAGGAAAAGATTTTCAAAGGTACAACAACTTGTTAGGTGCCTGATTTGCATTGGAAGTTATAGGAGTCTCACAACTGCTTCTCATTTTGCCTTTGAAAAGCTCTCTCTAATTTTTCTGTTCCGTATCTGAGGTCTTTATGTTTAATTTTTCTGTTTAGTAGTTTTATAATTATCATAATCCATGGGAATAAGATGAAATCTGCCCCTTATTTCTTTGGTGTACTCTCTACTTTTGAATTCTTATTCCTGAAATATCATATAACTAGCTGGAGTTACCCGGTATTGCTCGGTCCCGCTCCCTGCCAGCCAATTCGCTTCCCCTCCCCCCCGCCAGCCCTGCTTCCTGCCGGCCGGTTCTCCTCCTCTCAATCTCCCCCAGCCAGCCCTGCTGCCCCGACCAACCCTGCTTCCCGGCCCCCCCGCATCCTCCTGGCCAGCCCTGCTCCCCTCCTGGCCAGTTCCTTCCCCCCCCCCATCAAGTGTGGCCGTTTTTTGGGATGCCCGAGCCATTGTACGTGTGGGGGTGGGGCGAGTCCCGGATGGCACTTTGGGGCCTCAGGCGGCGGGCATGTGACCTAGGGTGGGCGGGGCTGCCCCTGCAGCGCAGCGTGGTGGCTTATTTTTTATTTTTACAGGTTGAGATCGGGCCCAATCAGGTTCAAAAGTACCTTAAAACCTTCTCCTGGAGGAAAGGTTATCCCATGCAAAGTTTCGTTATGGTAGGTCTTATAGTGCCCAAGTTATTAGAGCACAAACATACAAACATTCTCCTTTATATGTTATATTTAGGTGGGCATGCAATATCTGAATACTTAGTCATTGTCATGTCATTGATATTTGGCCAGAATAGTTCAGTATTCAGCAATTTGCTTTTGTATAGGAAACATGTTTGTGCTTATTGACATCAGTGCACAAGGCCATACACCTTTGCCCATACACGTTGGGCCAGTCACAAGCCACAGAGTGCCACTTGCTTGAATAGCAAAGTGGCCAATTAATACATGAAGGTTAGAGCTTTCTCATCCATTAAAGACTGGCCAATGGACTTTGCTGTTTGTGTGTAAAAAGGCACTAGACCCACCTGCACACAGTTGCAAGAATGTCTTGTTTTATCATGGGCTGCCTATTTCCCTGATTCTTTGTCACTATCTTGTGAATTTTGAGGTCAGCTCCCTACTAGAAACATAATGTGCCCTAATTCTGCCACTTGCTCTGTGTGAGTAGAATCCTGTTCCCTTGGGTACACTGTTGAAATCATGCTAAGAGTGCAGTTGGTCTCTATAGGTTCATAAGTATCCACCCATACCAAGCCAATTGCAGGACTGGGTTTTAATTTTTGTGGTTGAACAAAACTGCTCTCTGATCTTATAAGACAGGGGTGAACAAAGGGTCTTGCCCGGGCTGGATTTGGCCAACGAAGACAGTGGATCCGGCCCGCAAGAGCACGCAGTGGCTAGAGAGACATGCCAGCTATTTTAAAACAGCAGACAATTATCTCTAGCTGCCGTGTGCCTTTGCCAGGGCGAGTGGGGAGCTTTGCGTACTTCCTGCCCCAAGCCAATCAGAGCTTGGGGGCGGGAGCATGCCAACTCTCTCGCTTCCAGTCCCCACTCTGCTAGGGGCATGCAGCAGACAGAGAGACACACCAGCCGGTGTGTCTGTCTATCCGCTGCGTGCTCCCCAACCCCCAGACTCTGATTGGCTTGGGGATGGGGAAGCGGCAGGACGGCCACAGACCGGATCCACCAGCTTGGCAGGCTGGATCCGGCCTGCAGAGGGCCCTTTGCCCACCCCTGGGCTGTTTTAAAACAGCCGGCATGTCTCTTTAGCTGCCGCACGCTCTTGCAGGGGCAAGGAGACTTTGCGTGCTCTCTGCCTCCAGGCCCTGATTGACTTGGGGGCAGGGAGAGTACACGAGGTCTCCTCCTGGTAGGTACCTAGAGGGAACCGCCAGATGTTTTAAAACAGCTGGCATTTCTGGCTGGGGAGGGAGGAGGAAAACTTCTTGTGCTCTCCCACCCCGGGCCAATCAGAGTGGGGGGGAAGCACAAGAAGTCTCCTGGCCCACCCCCTTCAGCCCGAGGCCCCGCTCCTCCTTGGGTGGCCTGAGGCCACTTCAGAAATTTCTGAAGTGATCCCCTTTTAAAAATGATTGCCCACCCCTGTTATATGAGAACATAAGAAAGCTGTACACTGTGTTTGAGGCAATGCCTATGTTGTATGAGGCACATGACATTAGTTTTTCTGCTCCCATTAGCATCTATTTAGGTTGTTTGGGACCTTAGTTTTAAAAAATGTATATGTTACTTAAAATTATTCTAAGGTGGTTTGTAAAACACTACATTGTGAAATGGGAAGTCTTTAAGTCAACCAATCATGTAGACATTCTGATCTATGGAAATTATTTGTCTACAGACTTCTTGGATGTTATATTTTTGTCTCTGTGCACTGGAGACAGAATTGGCCCTATAGAGGGTGATGGACTAGGAGTCAGAAAGACCTAGCATCCAGTCCCAGATTCTTGGTCAAGTCACTATACCTTAGTTTCCCCATCTGCAAACTGGATATAAATTATATTTGTCTTCCATTGTAAAGAACGTTGAGATCTGTGGATTAATGCCTGATGTGATAAATATCATCTCACAGAGAAATCGTTAAGACAGAAGTATGTGTAGCAGTGTCTTTGGCAAATATAAGACTTGCTGATGTTCTGGAAATGATATTCTATGCCATGACATTCTATGATAATTTACACTTAAATTTTGTGCATTTCTAGTAATTAGAAAAACAATATTTTCAATAAAATACTAAATGTAAAACCCTCTAGGTTAAGTCTTTCAGGCCTTATCCACATACTTAGTTCCACTAAAGTCAAGAGAATGACTTGCATAATAAGAGCTGATGGATCAGACCTAATCCACACGTGGCTTTTTTCACTATGGGTATGTCTACACTGCAGCGTTATTTCAAAATATCTAATTTCGAAATAGTTATTTTGAAATAAGATATTTTGAAATAACGCTTCTACACACAAAATGCATTTCGAAATAGCATTTGGCTATTTCAAAATTGCGCTTCCACACTGAGTGGACACTGAATCGCATTTAAGGCCGGCCGGAACCAGGTCCAGCAGGGCATCAGGTCAGGAGTTACTTTGTATGGCTGCTGCCTGAGACTATCTGAGGTCTGTGCTTAAAGGAACCCCCCCTGGACAGCTGGTTCTCAGGTTTCCCTGCTTGCTTGCCTACCTCGATGAGGGACAGCAAAGCATTTTGTCTCTGCGTGCTTTGGTTGCCCTCACTCGGGACACCACAGCACTCTGCAACATGGAGCCAGAGCTGCCGCTGGGCACTCTGGTGCTTCTCGTGGACACGTTGCTGCAAGCCTGGCTGCACTTTCTGCAGGCTGCCATCCGGGAGGTCCACCAGGGGGCTGTCAGTATCCAGGAGGCCCTGCGGGAGAGCTTCCACCCTGAGAAGCACTAAGAGCCTCCCTGGTCTGCCCCTCTGGGGGCTTGTGCCTCATTCCTCCCTCACATCCTTCCACTTACCCCTCCATAATCCCCCTTCCTGATGTAAAATAAAATACACTTATTTTCATGAACACAAACTCTCTTTATTTAACAAAATTGGGGGGGGGGATGAAACTCTGGTGAGACTGGGGAAAGGAGGCAAGAGAGAGGGTGGGAGAGGGGAGGGGGAAACCTGGGAGGAGGGAGCTGGAAGGGGGAAGCAAGGGGAAGAAAGGGAAGGGGACGCTCACAGTTGGGGGTCTTGCCAGACCAACTTATTTTTCATGCGAACCTGCTCCTGGGTTCTCATGTGGCCTTTGGTGGCCAGGCTGGCAGCTATCCTGCCATAGACTGCCGCATTCCCCCGTCTAGTGTGGAGATCATGGACGTTGGGGGCACCCCCCCAAACCTGAATAAGGTCCATGATCTCCACCCTGGACCAGGAAGGCGCTCGCCTTCTCCGGGCCCTGGCAGGCTCCTGGGAGCTGGCAGAATGGTCTTGGAGAGCGGTGGAGGACTGGCTGCCAGTGGCTTGCTGGCTCATGTTTTGGGGCCACTGGGTGAGGGGCAGAGACTGCTGGCCCTGGGCTGGCAGGCTTGGAGCTGTCACAGGCACTGTGGCCAGAGTCTACCCCTTTAAGGTCTCCTGGGAGAGAGGAGGGAGAGAAATGTTCTTGGCTGAGGCCAGAGTGGCAACCAGGGCACCCTGGTAAGGACTGGAGGCCCCCTATTTCGAAATAAGTGTCTACACAGCACTTATTTCAAAATAGCAATTTCGAAATTGGCGTTATTCCTTGTGGAATGAGGTTTACCAATTTCGAAATAAGCCCTCTGCTATTTTGATTTAATTTCGAAATAGCGGTTGGCTTGTGTAGATGCTAGGAAAGTTATTTTGAAATAACAGCTGATATTTCGAAATAACTCTGATGTGTAGACATACCCTTAGATAAATGGGCTTACATTTCATAAACTTGTTTTGATTTAGGATGTTATTATTATTGTTTATTATTAGTTACAGGTCGGACTGTAGCAGTATCTCTCCCTTGCTTTCAAAATATCCGTTTTTTCCCAGCAAGAGGTGAAGATACCAGATAAGTGGCAGGACCAGGCCTTTACTTGGTTTGCCACTGACTTCTCAAGTGTCCTTTTTAGGTAGTTGGAGGATATTAACTGAACTGGCAATAAGATTCTCATGAATGGAGATGAGGACAACATCTCTTGTACTTGCCCAGTCTTTTTGTTGTTCCTGAACTCTCGTGAATATAATTTGTGGATTTTAGTCTGATCTAATGAATCAAGTCTCAGCGATGTATCAGTAAAATACATTCCAGATGTGTGTTGCAACTCCTGGAGCAGGTGGCTGCATTTTGAATTGTAAATTTACCAGCATATTCCTCATAGACTATCGTATATTGTGGCGGAGCTCCAGTCATACCCTTGGGTCCTGTGTTTCCTGGCGGATTTTTGGTACGCCTCAGATGCTCGCGGTGACCCTCCCACTGCCTCTTGCTTCTCTGAGGTGAGGGTTCCCCACTTAATGAGCCATTTTCATCATGGGCCAGTCACTAGTTTGAAGAGAAAAACTCCTTCCATCGTCTAAAAATTCCCCTTTCTCTGGTGGCAGCCCACCATGTTCGGGGGAACCTGGTCCTGACCACTTATGCCAAGTTCCAGCCCGGGGCCCTAGGTAGTTGACCCTAGTGGGGCTTTTGCCTTATCCCCACAGAGTAGCAGCTACTTCCTGGGACATTTCCCCAACTGCTTCCCTGGTACCTTCTCCCTGGCACCTAGGAGAAAACCTGTCCTGCTTGCAATCTGCAGTTTGTCTTCACTCTGCACTTCCTCCTCTCCAGTCCATTCCTTTTCTCCTTCTCCCTGCCTTACTTGAGGAGAAGCCTTTTATAGTGGACCAGCAGACCCTAACTGGCTGCAGGTGTCCCATTACCCTGCTGCTGCAGGCTGGCTCTTAATGAGTCCCAGATGCCCGCTTGCCTTAATTGATCAGCATCAGTCTCTGGCAGCCTATTCAGGGAGCAGGATCCCACTCACCCTACTGCCAGTATACCTGCCCTCCACTAAACTCCTGCAGCCTACTGCCTTTGGTCTGCCACACATTCTGCCCTCCCACTCTCGCCCGCTCAACACGAGGGGGTTGGGCAACTTGGGACGTCAGGTAGTGCATGGGTGACAAGCCATCGGCATTACCGTGGCAGCTACCTGCCCTATGTTGTACCTGGGACTGGAAAGGTTGGAGGCATATGAAGCATTTGGCTCCCTGGCTGTTTTTTTCTGTTCTGCTGCATCCATTGGAGTGGGGCGTGATCCGTCACCAGAACCAAAATTGGTACCCAAGCAGGTAGTATCTCAGTGCCTCCATAGCCCATATCATGGCCAGGAACTCCCTCTTGACCACAGCGTATTTCCACTCCCTTGGAAGCAGCTTCCTGCTAAGCTAAAACACAAGGTGTTCCTCTTCCCCTGCCATCTGGGACAGGACTGCCCCAAACCCCACCTTGGATGCTTCAGTTTGCAGGATGAACTCCTGAGTAAAATCTGGGGTTATTAGTACAGGGTTGCTGCAGAGGGCAGTCCATAGGTCCATGAACACCCTTTCCGATGAATCAGACCATTTAACTATGTCGGGGTGCCAAGCTTTTACCAAGTCTGTTAGGGGGCTTGACTCATGTGGCAAAGTGTGGGATGAAACGTCGGTAATACCCCACAACCCCTAGAATTCTCAAACTTGCTTCTTGCGCTTAGGGTGGGACTATCTCTAGTTTGTTTAATTGTGGCTTCACCAGTTCTTTTCCCACCACGTACCCGAGGTACTTGGCTTCAGTGAACCCAGAGTGCATTTGGCCAGGTTTGCAGTAAGGCCTGCTCACCTAAAAGTGTCCAGAACTGCCTCTACCCTCTTGAGATGGGTCTCCCAGTCTGGGGTATGGATGATTATGTCATCGAGGTAGGCGGCCACATACTTAGCATGAGGTCACAGCACCTTATCCATGAGGTGCTGGAACTTTGCTGGGGCCCCATGGACGCCAAACAGGAGGACCGTATATTGAAACAGGCCCTCTGGGGTGGAGAATGCAGTCTTCTCCTTGGCATCTTTGGCTAGAGGGATCTGCCAAATGAGTCCCAAGTACCCACTTGTCTTAATTGCTTAGGACAATATCTGTTGATGATGCTTCTTTTGAGAATAGTCAGAATAAAGTTGTAAGAATGATATGGCCCAAAAAGCTGTAGCAGGCTTTCGCTTTCATTTCACTTACTATTGCCTGATACAATGAATTCAAGGCTCAAAGATTTGGCTATAAATTAGGCTGTAAATTTGGGTGAAACTCCTTCAGCTTAACCTCAGGAGTCATTGAATCCTGCAGTGGCACTGGGAGCCCATGGGTCCCATAGGACCTGCTCAAATAGCAGAGGGAGCAGGTAAAATGTACTCCATTGTGGGCAGGATTGTGCAGACAAAAAGCAGACTCTGGGAATTTGCAGGAAAACGCTAAATCTCACCTCAGTTTCTCATAAATAGAATTTCAAAAATGTAATTGTTTAAATAAAGATTTTAATATTTAAATGTAAGTGAGGGTTAAAAAGAGAATTGATGTCTATCATGACAGGAGAGAAAGTATTTTATGTGCTGTAAGCAATATTTATTTTATCTATTTAGAGGTGGTATAGCTATTTTTGGTTTTGTGTTGTTTTAAAGCAGCATAAGGGAAATATGTCTCCCTTGAGGGATTTTCAGAATTTTTGATTTTTGCAGGTATCGGCAGGATAAAAGTGCAAGAAACAATGCAGTAGTGAGTGGGCATGGGTATTGCAGGTAGTGGGACAGCAGTATATAGTCCAATACAGAGCTCTATTCCCAGCCTTCTGTTGCATGTTTTGAACCTGAGTAGTTTGGAGTTGTCAGCCTGAAAGATCACTCAGTGCTCTGTGAGCTATCATTGTCAGTTTGGCCACTGGCCTGTATCTGTTTCAAGGTAGAAAAGACATTCTTTAGCCTGTTTTGAGATAAAGCTTTTCTACCCAGAGAGCAGCTTCCTAAAGATATGGAAATAACGTTTAGAAGAAGAATGTATGTAAAAGACCACAATAAAGCTGGAGCAATGAATTTCTGAAAGCTTTGCTAAAAATCACTTAAAATGGTTATATGAGTCTTATTGTATGCTCCTATCCTAGCATGGGCTGATATTTATTTGGGTCATTTTTATGATCAGTTTACAGGAGGTGAGCATCTGCTTCAACATTTGAAAACGTTTTCATTTTCACTGTCAAGTGCCAGCTAAGCCTGGGGAAAATAGAGGGTCACTGGATAGAAATCTCTTATTGCTATCTGGCTCTTGAACATGAAACTTCTTTTGGAAAGATTTAGAAGCAGAACTGACTCTTCACATACACCCAGGCTACGACTACACTACGAGTTTTCTGGGCAAAAAATATGCTAATGAGGGACTCATTTGCATGAGTCGTGATCTCATTTGCATATTTTTTGCTGATCTGTTTTTGGGGGGTTTTAGGGGTTTTTGCGCAAAAACAATCAGTGTGGATGTTTCCTTTTTGTGCAAAAACCCCTTTTTCTGCAAGATCCTTATGCCCCAAAAAAGGAGGTATCCCGATCTTACAGAAAAAGAGGTTTTTGCACAAAAAGGAAACATCCACACTGCTTGTTTCTGCGCAAAAACCCCTAGCGCAAAAAACAGATCAGCAGAAAATAGGCGAATGAGATCACGACTTGTGCAAATGAGTCCCTCATTAGCATATTTTTTGCTGAGAAAACTCATAGTGTAGACGTAGCCCCAATGATGACTTTCCACATGCATCTGTATGTTTTTGAACTCATATACATAGTTTATCATCATTATACCTAAGCCATCTATAAATTCTACTAAATAGACAGATGAATGGGGGAATGGATAGAAGACACAAACATGGGGTTTCATAAGGTGAAGTGCAGGTACAAAGTCTACTTAGTATATTCACTAGTACTTGAGAAATTGAGCTACAGAACCATTTGTCCAAATCTTCAGATGTTGTAAAATATAATCAGGAAGAGCAGTATAGTGAAGAATGGAATAACAGGAAGTATTTAGCAAAGCTGGTTAGAAAATTTTGACAGAACAGTTTTCCATCAGAAAGTTTTGTCAAAATTGAAAAGATTTTCAGGATTATGTCAATGATGAAATTTTCAATGAGAAAATCATATCAAACCAATTCAACTTTTTCACTTTGATAGTGACGAAATGTGTAGTTTTGATAGATGACATGTTAATTATTTTAATATATCTAATTTACATTATATTCAAATATTAATTTTACATACTTTGACGTTGTCAAAATAAAACATTTTGACATTATTAGAATGAAAAATTTAGATCTTTCAGTTGCTTTTTCAGAATTTCTATTTTATAAAACATTTTAACCATGCAATTGTTTGTTCAAATTCAGAATAAATACATTTTTTATGTTAGAATTTCTTGCAAAACAGAAATTCAATTTTTTTAATCAACTCTAGCATTTATATAAGCAAGGGAAATGGGATGTATCTAGAACATGACTTCCAATCGTGGGAAATACAAATTATGCATCTGGGAATAGCCAGATAAATAAGCATTATTATGGATTCAAGTAAGATGCGGGGGAAAGGCACTCATAGTGATGATACGTCTTCTATTTAAGGAGCTAAAAAATGTTGCACTTGGCACATCATGTATATTTCGCTGAGATAGCTTATGAAATTATAACCAGGTTACAGAAAAAGTACAGGGAAAGGCAACATTATTTATTTATTTATTTGTGAGTGCATGTATGTCTGTGTGCACGCACTGGAGGTCTGTGTTGCAAGAAAAAGTTCAAAAGATTTAGCATGTTTCACCTCAGACATAAGGAGAATGAGAAGTCATCTCCTTATAGATTTCAGGTAGATAATGGAGCCAAAAAAAGATCTAGGATATCCAGTCCCGGGGGAATTCTGCAATTTTACTATGGCTCTAAATGCAACAACTGCAGACTTCCCCCAGGACTGATATCTGTTCTGACTGTAATAAAGAGTGTACAAATCATGGCCATATTTTGAAAGCATGGGAGGAAAGAGTGAACTAACTATTAAGAATTTCTTTTCTTAGTGTTTGATCCAATTCCTATCAAAGTGAATGGAAAAACTACTGCTGACTTCAGTAGGGATCGGACTGGGCCCTTAGTATGTTATTGGAATGTTGAACAGTCTACCATATGATGAGATGGGAGGAGACTGCATAAATGAGTGTCAGACAAAGAGGGATATGTTCTGTACCTGATATAAAGATAATACCATAATTTCATAACATTATCCAAACTCATCCAACACCCTGCTCCACTATATTTTTCAATAATCTCTTGCATTAGTAGATTACGCTGCCTAAATATATTCTTCTGTTGATTTTAAATGTTACTGGATTTTAAAAAAATCTTTCCTTTGTCCTCAATTGATGAGGTTGGATTAAAAGAAGGAATTCATCAGTTTGTATATATCTTTCATAATGAAGAGTACCTCCATCATGTTTCCTGTATTTTCTACATTTCAGGCCAAATAATCATACATTTAATTAAATAGACACCTTTGTCCTCATTTTATGCCTGTTTTAAGGAATTATTGTATTTATTGTTCTAGTTATGTGTCAGTCTATTATTCTGTCTTTTTCACTTATCAGCAAAATATAAACCGAACCCAAATACAAATACAAAAAGACAGAACTTTTATCTCTAGAATAAAAAGTCCTAGGGAGAAGCAAGAAACCAAGTATTGTGGAGTAGAAGGAGTCAAAAATCTCTCTCTAAAAAAATCTACTTTCTTTTGCACTGGTGATACTCTCCTGGAAATGAATGTTCAAAACAGAAAATATTTGTTTAATATGAATTTTATTTTTCATAATTTATCAAAGTGTTATATTTCATGCACATATGTGAATAATCTTTCCTGTCTGCCATGGTAGTGTGTCTCTTCATGCTATGTCATGTAACTACTTGTAATCACTTGTTACTGGAACTGAAAGCTTTAACTTCTCAGGTGTCATGAAATCCAGGAAGATGATCAATCAGTGACTGTATCTGTTCCCATAACTAAGGGTATAAAACTTGGCAAGTTTAAAGGAAGTCAATTAATGGGTCTGTTTAATAAATATATTAATATTTATTTTATCACTGACTTATTTGAGAAAAAATTATCATGAAAATGAGCAATGAAAACATATAATAGAAATAACGAGTAGTTCTGCGGCCCACTTATTCAAATTAGATGATCTTGAGTGGAGGAAAAAAAGGGGGGACCCTCAGAATAAGAAGGGAGAGGGATAAAATTACCCATCTTTTTTTCTCCCTCTCATTATTCTGAGGGACCCCCTTTTTTCTGCACTAAAGATCAAATAATCTGAAGATGTAGTTTTTGCCCACGAAAGCTCATGATACTATATATAGTATAGTATTTTAGTCTCTAAAGTGCCACGGGATAACTCATTTTTAAAGTTACAGACTAACATGGCTACCTCTCCAAGACATATAATAGAAATATAACTGACATTCATATGCATGATGACATTTTATTGTTCAGTTTGGGCATGTCTACACAGCAGTGTTATTTCAGAATAACTAACATTATGCCAAAATAACATAGTCCGTGTCTACTCTACAAGCAGTTATTTCAATATAATGTTGAAATAATATCAGGCTGGAGGACTTCTTACTCCGACTCCTGTAACCCTCATTGTACAAGGAGTTAGGGAAGTCAGAGGAAGAGCGCTTTTCCTCAGATTCCCTGCTGTGGAGACAGCGCCAAAAGCCAAAATAAGCTATTTCGACTTAAGCTATGCAATTGATGTAGCTGAAGTTGCGTAGCTTATTTTGGCTTTAGTCCAGCTGTTTAGTCCTGCCCTTTCAGTAGTAATATATATAAGGCTAGATCATGAAACTGTTATTCACTTAGGTGAACACTTACAGCTAACCTGCTTGTCTATTTGTGTGAGTAAATGCTCACTAATATGTACTAATATGCATAGATGTACAATCTTGTCTGCAGTGAGTTATTCACATTATTTTTTAATAATTTTTTAAACTTACGCTTTTAATTTTTTTACCTTTACATTTGTATTTAGAAAATAATGGCATAACTATGTTACATTGAATATGTTAAATTTTAGAAAGTGCAGTTCGAATATTCCTTTTTTCTAGCCTTCATACAGAGTCTACCAAACATGGAATATCAAAGTCATTTTTTTTATTCATTACCATTTAGAGCTGATAATACCTTATTTGACAATTGATGAAAAAATGAGTAAATAATGTTTTCAATGACTAGTCTACACAGCAGGGCTAAAGCCAAAATAAGCTACGCAACTTCAGCTACATCAATTGCGTCGCTTAAGTCAAAATAGCTTATTTCAGCTTTTGGCGCTGTCTCCACAGCAGGAAGTGTGAGGAAGAGCATTCTTCTTCTGACTTCCCTTACCCCTAGTACAATGAGGGTTACAGGAGTTGGAGTAAGAAGTCCTCCAGCTTGACATTATTTTGACATTACGTTGAAATAACTGCTTGTAGTGTAGATCGGGACTATGTTATTTCGGAATAACATCAGTTATTCCAAAATAACACTGCTGTGTAGACATACCCGTATAGAGCTTGTTAAAGAGGGAGAAAAACATGAAAACTCTGGATCACACTGTCTTAGTCAATAGAGGAAATCAAGGATAGACAATATGGACAGAAGTGGAGGAGGAGGAGGAGTTGAAGGATATTTACTGTCTATTGTTATATTCCATATTGCTTATGGAATCAGATGATTGTATGTAATCAAGAGACAATTTCCATATTACAGTTTCCATATATATCATTTTTGTATATTCCTATGGTACAAATTTTGGTCTTTAATATGAGGCTATCTCTGTTATTATTATGAACCATCCTTAAATTGTTAGATATTAGTCTGTCTTTGCAGTGTCTGGGAATTAGCCTAAATGTTGAAATGCCTTTGGCCATTGATTGCTCAAACCACCATAGAGTTTAAGCTTACAACAAAAACTATGAAAAAGTCAGTATTTGCCGATTCTCACCACACAGTGCCCACATATGTACCACAGGTATCTTCTACTGAAAGTACAAGGAAAAGCTGTGGTAGTCTCAGATATAATTGTGTGGAAGCAGTTGACACATCATGACATTTCAATTGCAGCCACTGTAGTTTGAAAAGAAGTAGATGGCAGAAAGTATGACTGCCTGAATCCTGGCAGACAGGAGGAGCTGTGGCATGGCAGTTAAGCATATTACATGTTTCCAAAGGTGAAATCTAGTCCCCTCATCTGAAATTGGGG
Organism: Rafetus swinhoei; assembly: GCA_019425775.1. Lineage (NCBI taxonomy): Eukaryota > Metazoa > Chordata > Testudines > Trionychidae > Rafetus > Rafetus swinhoei. Next base: position 162,968,185 of record CM033437.1, read on the forward strand.
CCCACTGATGTGCTGGAGAAGGATGATTAGTCATGGAGGAAGTAAGGATAGTCTATTTTAGGACATGTTGTTCACCCAGTGTCCCTACATTCTTCTCATTCTTTTCATTTTCCAGGGCTCAGTAGGAAAATATCAAGGGAACTAGTACATGGAATAGTTGTAGAGAGCTCACTCTGATGCTACACCCACATCAGGTACCCCAGCAGCCAGTCTCAGAAGATGACATCACATTGAACTTATTTATCCCAGTCTACACCAATTTAGTAAATCTCATCTTTTAAAATTTCAGTTTGTTTTTTATTGTTAATCAAAAATTGTCTTCATTTATTTGAGAGCCAGGTTTTATTTTAAGGCCGAATAAATCATGTTTTTGATTCAATTGTGGGTGGAAGATTAAATCAAATCCACGAGTGGCATTTTTATGCTACTTTTGAATATAGTAATAACAACAGCGTAGCTTGCCATATCTGCAATTTTGCTTCTGCTTTCTCTTGTACAATTCACACTTGCTTATATATATTTAGGGTAATCAGGATAGCCAAAGTTAACATTACATAATGTGTTATTCTGATTTAGCGCCTATGCTTACTCTTTAGCGGAGAAGAGGAGAAAGGAGCAGGTAGAAAATAGTTTCAGACACTAGATGTCAGTCCATTCTGTGCTGTGGGTACCTAGATGGGGGGGTGTATGTATATATATTTTCATGGAAAATCACTCAGAACTTTGTAAAACAAAATTTCTCCCTCTCCCCTTCCTTTCCCCCTCCCCTCCTCCGCCCCCACCAAGTAACTTTATTACTTTAAAGCTTGTTATGTGAAAATAAAAAACTTGGAATTAAGGATCCCTAGCTAATTTGGTAACTTACTCAGCACCATCAAGGGACAACATGACCATTTCCCCCCAGCCCTCTCTCTGGCTCAGCCTCTGTGGAGTTAGGCTTTGAAGGCAGAAGGCCCCAGCAGGTAATCCACACTCCAGGAACAGTATGTAGGCTGTAGCCCTCAACAGATTTTCTGGGCAGAAATGGCTATTTAAGAAGGCAGCCATATCTTCCTGGATGGAAAGATCAGCAGTTCCTTGCAGCACTGGGGCATGCTATCTGGGGAGCCAGGACATAAGGGACAAATTACCTCAGCAGCTCTCCTTCCCCTCCCAGTATCATCTAGTGTGGCATCTTCACACCCCACCAGGACCCTGCTGATGTCAGGAATTCTGAACTGTGAGCAGTTTGGTGGGGTGGGAAATCTGGCTGTTGGGGTGGGAAGCTGGGGAGAACTAGGGTGGTAACTATGGAATGGGTCAGATAACAGTCAGGTCCTGGTGGTGACTTTTATGGGCTACTGCAATGTAAATAACGGTAATAACACTCTATAACATGGGTTCCCAAACTGGGGGGAGTGCTCCCCTGGGGGAGGCATGAAGAAATTCCAGGGGGGGCACGAGGCGACCCAGCCCCCCCCATCAAGTTTTGCTGCCCCACTCAGTTCCTTTTTTTTTTTTTTTGCTCAACAAGTTTTGCTGGGGGGGGGGGCAGGGGGGCGTGAGGGTTTTTCAAAAATCAAAAAGGGGGGCATGATGCTGAAAAGTTTGGGAACCACTGCTCTATAAAGTATCTAATATTTTGACACATACTCCTTGGTACCTAGCTCTGTCATCTCTCCCATTTTTTATTTCATTCTCTTCTGCTGACAGGCCCATCATCAAGTTTGTGTTGTCATTTTAGCAGTTAGAGAGAGGGTGGGGTAATAGTGTCCTCAAGGGGGTGTGGTCTGTGGTTTAGCACTTCCTCTCAAACATGGCTAGCACATCTAGCTCACCCAGCTGGCCAATGTATCTAGCTTCTGCCAGCTGGGTAGTTCATGTGCAGCTGTCAGCTGGGGTTGTGTGTTGCACAATGTCCAAAGGGTCAGCCAAGCAATCACCTTCATTTGATACCTTAGATCTCTCCCTGGAATCCTGGCCTAGCCCATCGTTGGTCCCTGGGGCAAAGGGCCCACTTGGCAGTATCTGTACTCTTCTGTTCTGTATCAGCCAGAGCAGAATTTGACACTAAAGGTTCAAACCTGCCCTGGGCTACACTGGTGCACAAGGTTGGTGTTATATCCCCCAAAATCTTGTCTGCAAATTCTGGCTTCTAACTGAGCTCCAGTGACGTTAATTGGCTCATAATACCTACAAGAAGAAATAAAGTAACAGAATTAGATGCAATGGCACAGTCAGAGAGAGAATCTTTGCTTCTAAACTACATTCAGCACTGCTTCATTCTTGGGTTCAGTCTCCAACTAACTAGAACTGCAGCTTCCTTCAAAATGGCAAATCTTTTGAATTCTTCCACCCAGAATGTTGCAGGCCATAAAGATGCAATAACCATGCTTTCACCAAAGTGGGAGAAGAGACTTTCCACACATACAGAAAAGAAGGATCTATACACAGTGTTTGAGGAAGTGTTCCGAGAGAGATGGCAAATGGGCTGGTCAACGTGCCACATCCATTAGGGGGTATGGTTTGTGGTTTAAGGGTGGTGGTGTCCAGCCCACCAGCTGGTTAGAACCTATTCTGCAGCCAGAAATTAGTGGTAGGCTGGCATGCATTTTGTTTCTGCTCATAGGAAGAGCAAGATCCCTGAAAGAGAGGTGGGAGACAGATATATCTCTTCTCCCCATCATTGTGTTATCTAGGAACAAAATTGGCCCTAATTCTGTACATAGGAAGGAAGAGAAACTCCCAAGATGTCAGCACCAAACCGTATTCATCTTGCAAGGGTTGTTAATGCATGGTACTCATTGTTCCTTTCTCCAATGTCTTTATTTATGTCTTTCTTTTTTAATAAAATAAATGTGCTTAAGGTGCAGTTAATTCAGTGTTGGTTAAAGATGCTAGTTAAACAACCCAGGAGACTGAACTTGTCTAAATCTCCACTGAAAAGCATAGACAGTGGCAGAGCATGCATCCCCACCACATTCATCCTATGAGAATGCCTGAATCCTGACCTGGAAAGCACCTTGAGGACAAAAATGTAGTATGTTCTCCAAGCGTCTCCAATCTTTGGCCACTCCATTCTACAAAAAAGTTGCCAATTGTGGTGATAGCTTTTCTGGTGTCAAAAATTCATTATAGCAACTCAGTAGAGATTGTTTACTCATTTCAGAAAGACCTCCAAACATCGCAGATAGTAATGACTTGCGATCATTTACTCTGGGGCAATGCAGAGGTGGTTTAATGATCTATTGGACAGATAAAGGCTTCGTATTCTAGTGCACATCCCCTAAGCCAGCATTTCCCAAAGTGTGGTCCACGGCCCAGTACCAGTCCTTAGAAAAAAAATACCGGTCCTTAGAAAAATTATCGCACACAATCCTATTAATTTGTGTGACGGGGTAGCAGCACCCCCGCACTGCTGAGAGTGGCAGCATGGCTCTCTTGGGAGAGAGCCCGCCACCGCAGCATCTCTGCTGGGTATGCTCCCGGGTGGCGGGGCTAGATCCGGCGGGTGCTAGGACCCAGGGAGAAGGCCGGGCACCATGCACACTGATGCAGAACGCCCGGTGCTGGACACAGCCAGGGGAGCCAGCGCCGGCCGATAAAGCGTCCGGGATTGGGGCCGGGGGGGGGGGCAGAACAACCCACTGGACAGGTAGGGCCAGGGCCAGTGACAGAATTTATTTGCATATTCATCATTTGCTTAATGAATATGCAAATATGCACATAAATGTTCCCAGTCCTCCAAAAGCTTGTGAATGGGTTTACTGGTCCCCAGAATCCAAAAGATTGGGAACCACTGCCCTAAGCCATCCAGTCCATTCAGTGTATTTGAGAATTGCAGGCTATGAAGACACTCGGATTCTAGAGAGGAAGTTGCAAGGACCAGGTCATAATTTAGTGTAAAATTGCTGAAGTTAATGTAGGGTATGTCAGTTTACACCAGCTGAGAATTTGGCCTCTAAATTCAAGCCTTAGAAGTGAAAGTTCACTGTTACTCCTGCAGTGTTCTAGTCCTTAGCTTTTGGTCATTTTTTCTGAACTATTAATAAAGCTGGGACAGGGTGCATTTTAGTGCCTGATAGGAAACATCTAACAGGTAAGTTTTCTGGGCAGGCACAGTCTTGTTGTAATAGGCTTGTATAGTGCTAAGCACAATAGGGCCCTGGCCTACAGGTGCTACTGTAATACAGATTAATTCTAATAAACCTGCCGTAAGGGATTTTATAATATCTACATGATTTTTCTCAGAGTCTTATGTGGATTTCTCCTCTTTGATTTTCAGGAAGCATTATCAGTAGTCAGCGAAGACCAGTCCTTGTTTGAGTGTGCCTACGGAACCCCACACCTTGCAAAGACAGAAATGACTGCCTCCTCTTCCAGTGAATATGGACAGACATCAAAGATGAGTCCACGTGTCCCCCAGCAAGACTGGTTATCACAACCACCAGCCAGAGTCACCATCAAGATGGAATGTAACCCAAATCAGATTAATGGGTCAAGGTAACGAGGCCAGAGTTTAAAATGACTAGTAATAATGCTTTACCGCTATCTGTTTCTATCAAAGAAAGGAACCTGTATGGTCCTTACCGCTGTAGTACCTGGGTTCCTGTGCTTACCAATATACTGTGGGAATGTCAGTCCATGTCAAAATAGGTTTTAGGGGAAAAGACATCACAGCAATTTGAGGGTTGTGTAGTTTTTGCTGTTGTTTATTCAGACTCGGGTTTTATTCATAGTGTTAGGATAGCAGATGTAGCAAACCTATCTGATACAATATATTTTCTAATTGATTTTTAGAAACTAAAGGAGATTTAGTGGGAGAATACACCTTCAAGAACTTTTGCAGTCTGATAAATAGAGCTTAACTAAACAACAGTGTTTTGCCCGGGTGTTTCACATAATTTTTCATCAGGGGATTTTGGGAGAAAGGATTTCATTTACAAAGCCACTTCTGTGCAAAAAGTTTGTGAATTTTAAGAAAGGAGTACGTGTCTCACCCAAAAGCCACCTGTTGTTATCCTCATCCAATTAAAGCCACTGTAATTAAATTAAAGGCTATGATTAGCTGATTGGACTTTGAAAGACTATTTTGGCAGCCACATTTGAAAAAAGGTTAATTATTTCGAGTAATTATGTCCAGTTGTATTGATAAATGATTTATTCAGTATATTTTTGTCCTAAAATTACTACAGGTAGTATCCTATTTTAATCAGATAAGCTAAAGATGTCTTTGGCTATGTCTACACTACCAGGTTATTTCAAAATAAATTATTTTGAAATAATAACTCCCAAAATAACTGTTTCAAAATAAGTGCATTCCTCTTCACAAGCAGGAGTTATTACTTTGAAATAACAAGCCCATTATTTTGAATGGGCCCTTTTTCTTGGTTTTGTGATCTTGACCTGATCTTTTTTATGAGAAAATGGTAATAACTCATAGCTAGGTGTTTCAGCTGCTGCCTTTGTCAGAAATGTAATGTAATAGGACAATGCAAGAAGCAAGTCCCTATAATGACAAACAGAGTGAGCTGTGGATCTTTACTCCCATTTTCATAAGACTTCACAGGAGTGACCTGAGGTCTCAGGTTTAAAGTGCCTCACTCTAGCAATAGTTTCCATTTTTATGCATGATTGCTAGCTGTGTATAAATAGCAGGTACAAATTCCCATTACCTTGTAAAAAAGAACCTGCATTTATTGACACATTAATCTGGTCTCCTAGACTCAAATCATTCAAAACAAAAACCAAAATGTAACATGAAAAACAAAACATCTACCTGCAACTCCGCCCCCACCAAAAGGACACACATGCTGTGGATCTGTTTATATTTGCTGCACTGCAAAACATCAGTGCCATAGGTATGATAAAGCAGTCCAGCAGTTCTGGATTCTCAGAGAGTAATTCTGTACAGTAAAATTGTGTCTCACATTGACAAAGTAATAAAATACATTTTCAAAACTGGAGAGAAAATTCTGCTGAGATCAAATTTGAATTTCCACCAAATTCTCAAAAAATTGTGACACAGAAATAACAGTTCACTGACGTATAAGTTATACAATGGTCAGTATATGTAATCTTGTAAGATCAGTCAGAGACAGATTTCTAGTTTTATGTATTGAAAAGGTTTATTCATAGATAAGAATGTAAATGTTTTTATCAATTAAAAAAGCAATGTTTCCCTCCCCCAAATATTACATTTAAATACTCCCCATTCTTCATTTTAGTAGATTCTGTGTAAGAATTGGTGGTTATAGTTTATCTGGCTCAGCTCAGTGAAATATTCAAGAGTAAACAAATAGCATTATTGATTATTTAGATGTGTTGTAGTTATCTGTGATATTATTAATAACTAGGGATGGAAACTCTTAGCTTCAAATATACATTTAGAAGGAATCTGGATAATGCGAGTCCATCTGAATTTTGTAGTTGGTCCCATTTCTATGATGGCACAAATCAAAATTCCACATTAAAATTCCCACAGATTTTGGGATGCTCAAAATCCACATGAATTTGACTATTATAACTTGGAGACATCATTATTAATAATAATACATAATATAGATTCTGTTTAAATGTATGAGGACAAATCCCTGGGTACAATGAAAATGTGCATATGTGGTTCAGAAAGGGGTGCCAAATGTGGCTTAAAGCCATCTTTCCACACTGTGATACTGAACCAGATGTGAATTGAGCTGTTCCTATGGTGTAATTTAGACTGATCATCCAGCTGCTTGAAATCATGCTGGTTATCAATTGCCACAAGAGGGGGTATTATGCCACCCAGGAGTCACCAGCGCTTCTAACCGCACACATTTTCCCCATCCCACCCCCTTTGCTGGCCACAGGCTGAGGAAGTGGTGTTATGAACCATTATATGAGCTCTGCACTGCTGGAGGACCACCCTACATTAGAGTAATGTTCACAGGGCTGATTTGTTCTAGCAGTGTGGTGCAAACTAACTGCAGAGCGAGCAAAGTTTGAACCCCATGATTTTTTTATCTTGACAGAATCACCTAATAAAACAATGGACGATACCAAGTGATTACCATAGTGACCTGGCACACAGAACTTTATTCCAGATCATATTGTCTTAGAAGATAATGCAAGTCACTCTTACAGTTTTAAAAAAACGTGACGAAAAACACTGATCTTCTAAAATGGCTACCATAGCAAATTCTGGTTCCATAAGTAGAAGAAACATAATTGTTAATACACTGAATATAAAATAATAAGTGGAGACTCTGTGTTTGAAGTAAGGTTGACCTTATTTATTTTGTACTCATCAACACACCACATTAACAGAGCAAAACAGAACTGACGAATGATAATGCACTTACTGCAGACAGCCAGGAGAATTTATAAATCTCCACAGGAGGGTTGTCAAATATTTTTGTCAAAGTCCAAATTTCTTGGTCAAGGTATAGTCAAGGTCCAGACTCCAGAGTAAATAATAATATAATAAGAACAAAAATGATAATATTAAGTAAATAAGAAGATTTCAGGATCCATGCAAAAGCCTCTGGCTATTCAGATTTGACTTGGGATCCATCTATTAACTACCTGTTCACTACAATTTCTGAGCTAAGAGGATTTATTGAAAATATAGATTAACACAAGAACACCATGATTTATGTATATGCGGCTGTGTACTTAACACACTTTTTTATAAATGTACTAAGGTAATTAACATTACAAACTTTTTATAGGGAAAGCTATTATTTTATTGTGCCTAACACATACATGCAAAAACAGATCTGTACTTAACTCTTCTGCAGTAATGAATATACTATAAGAGGCGTTTTTTTTATACTCTACTACACTATAGGTTTTTAAAAACCTTGAATTTGAAGCAGTTTTTTAAAATGACTGAAAAATGTAGCTCAAGCTAAGTTGTAATATGAGGCTCCACTGTATTTAGAATTTCTTATTATAGGACAAATGAGAATTTTCAAAAGGGTAAAAGGGACACATGCTTCCTTTGGTTCCATGCCATGGAGTAAATGTCCCCAAAAGTTATTACAATTAGAATCCAACAAGGCCAAGTGCAAGAGAAAACCAGCTATATGCTTTGTCACATCACTGCATAACTGCAAAAGGGAGTCTTTAAAAGATAAGGTAGAAAACAGCACTTCTGAAAACTAGGTCCCCTTTACTTACATTGTAAGAGCAATTGCATATTTTTGTTATGCATTTCTAAAGCAGCTCACACCATGGAATCCTGATCCTGGCAAACCTGACAAAGCCTTAGGACTGCCAACAGTCATTACATCACAAAAGAATGCCTATCTCACCTGAGGTAGGCACCTGGTCATGAATGCAGAATTTGTCCGTAGAACGGGGCGAGCAATAAAACAATGGTGATTTGCCAAGGTTAGCCTCTGACAGGCTGCAGCCACTATATTTACTTGCGCCTCTGCGGGTACCAGTGATCGCAGCTCCTGTTGGCTGCAGATCACTGTTCCCAGCCAATGGGAGCTGCAAAAAGCGGCACATACTGGGACACCATTTCCCACAGTTTCCATTGGCTGGGAACAGCGATCCACAGCTAACAGGACCTGCAATCGCCTATACCTGCGGAGGCGCAGGTAAATATAGTAGTAGCCTGGCAGACCAGATCCAGCCCATGGGCTGGTATTTGCCCACCCCTGCCCTAGAAAGATAGGCAGGTTACAGCAGCTTGAAAGGAATACAGTGGCCATGTGCAGTGAGTATATGTTTGTGGTCTCTAACAAATGTGGAAATTATGTGCTACATACTCATGTGTACCTGGGCCCCTGCCACTTGCTACTGATCCATGCGTTTGGGCCCAGTGTGCCACAGCTTTCCTAACAGCCCGTCTGTAGCTTGACTCATGTTTAGTTAAGTAGTAGTACTGCCTGAAACTGAGCTGCACAATACTGACTGGAAATCTGCTTTACAACCTAATACACCTTTTCATGCCTTAAGGGCTTGTCTACACTTACAGCACCACATGAGAGTAGCTGTGCTTAGCAAAGACACTACCTACTCAAGAGGTGCTAGTTATGTCACTGGAGAAGCCTTACTGTCAGTAGCAAACATTTCACTCACAGGTGTGGATATGCCATACCACTGAGCAATGTAGTTATATTGACATAAATCTGTAATGTAGACCAGGACTTAATCTTTTGCAGATCTCTTTTCTCTCTGCATTGATTTGCACCCCAGAGATTAGTTTCCTTATTTTAATTATCCAGTTCTTAAAAGTAATCAAAATAAATGCAAAAACAAAATGCGCATAGTAGATGGCATGTATGCTCTTATTTTTCATTTACACTGAAGTTTTTTACACCACTCTCATTACAGTTACACCCACTTTGAGGCCTCTTCTTCATTCAGTGTAAATGGGCTGCAGTATATATGCAGTATATATATACAATGCAGTGCTTATTTATTTATAAATTATGTTTCTTAATGGTTCCTCTGGGATCTTCAGAATATCCTCTGATTATTATATCTCTAAGGGTACATCTACACAGTAACATTATTTTGAAATAACTTAGTCCGCGTCTACACAGCAGGCAGTTATTTCAAAATAATGTTGAAATACCATCAAGCTGGAGGACTTCTTACTCTGACTACTGAAACCCTCATTGTACAAGGAGTAAGGGAAGTCAGAGGAAGAGTGCTTTATTTCCAAATAAGTGCTGTGTAAATGTTCCCAATTTTGAAATAAGCTACACAATTGACGTAGCTCAATTTGCGTAGCTTATTTCAAGATAAGCCCTGCTGTGTAGATGCACCCTAAATGTATAACATGAGAGGTGGAACATGCAAGAGTGCAAGATGCTACAGTGGAGCTCTAGCAGTGTGATTAGTTGCATATTTTTCTGTATATTATAAACTCATAAACTTTAAGGTCAGAAGGGACCATTATGATCATCTAGTCTGACCCCCTGCACAATGCAGGCCACAGAATCTCACCCACCCCCTGCTAGAATAATCCTCTCACCTATATCTCAGATATTGAAGCCCTCAAATATTTTGAAGACCCCAAGATGCAAAGAATCCTCCAGCTGTGATCTGTACCCCATGCTATGGAAGAAGGCGAAAAACCTCCAGGGCCTCTGCCAATCTACCCTGGAGGAAAATTCCTTCCCGACCCCAAATATGGTGATCAGCTAAACCCTGAGCATGTGGGCAAGACTCACCAGCGAGACACCCAGAAAGTTCTCTATAGTAACTCCTATCATCCCTCCATTGACCTATTTACCACTGATAGTGAAAGGTCAATTAGTTACCAAGATCATGTTATCTCATCAAACTATCCCCTTCATAAACCCATCTAGTTTAATCTTGAAGCCAGATTGCAGGACAGTCGTTGAAAAGTTCCTTCTTATGGCATTATACTGCTTCCTGACCATATAATCTGTAGTTTGGTTGAGGATCTAAAATTTAAGAGTGTACAGACACTCTCTAAAAAGAAATATATTCCACTTTACTTCCTCTTTCCCTGATAATGCTTCAGTGACTTTATAGTACTTACATTGCATTAAACCTCAATACAAAATGCTCTGTTATAAGAGCACTTGTGGATTATATTGGAAAACTTCTGGCTTTCAAAACTATTATTGTTAAATTCCAAAGAAACTACATTAGAGTAACATTAAGGAGCTATTGTCAGTATGTTGCACATGGAAATAGATATGCAGTTTCCTTTTACAATAAAGGTATTTGTAAGACTAAATCCCAGGACACAAGAAGAAAAAATGTACTAGAAAAATGTAGCCTTAAAGGCTGTGTTAAGAAAGGAAGTTTGGAATTAAAGCTGTCATTTACGTTAATATTGCTGCACCTACAATTTATATAATAAACTGTATCAAATTCAGAATTCCTTCGAGTCCATTATGTCAATACAGCCATTACATTTCTTGCAGTGATACCAACAAAATAGTAATTGTGATGCCATTATACAGTCAATCCTTTTCCCTGAATTTTCCAGAATAACAATACTGTGAAATAGCATTTTATTCACATCATCTGTTACAAATGATTTAGTATGTTAATAGAGTGCTACTGGATAAATCAGGAGATCACATTTGTTATAGCGTTAATTATTATTTATTAGTTATTATCTATTGTAATTATGCATAATAACATTACATATGCAGATTTCCATAAAAACTAATGTATGCAGGCCACATTACATATACAGGATGAAATTTACTGTGATTCAAATGACTACACGGGTTGATGGCTCTGTGTACATGGTCTTTTTGCCACTTAAATCCCATTTTTTTTCAGTGGCCACTTAATAGTTGTACATATGGGATTTAAATCACCTGATCACCTGATAAAATAGCCTTTTTGAAATGGGGCCTAGGTTGCATATAGGGTCTTCTGTGCCCCTTAGAGCTGGGATGAATTCCACCCAGTAGAAATATAACAATATCATAAAATACATTATGAATATTAGCTATAGTGAAATTACACTGGAAGTTTTCCAGAGTTAGCTTTGCTGATTTAGTTGCTTTAAATAAATGCTAAAAATAATTATTTGGCATTAAGCTTTATATCATTTGTGAGGTGCTATTTTTTAGATTTCACCGATTGTGCTCTAGAGTTGCTTGAAAAAACTCTTGAAACTGAAAATGCCATGCTTCTTTTTGGTTGACTCATTTGGGAATCTTTACATAAATATATTTGCCTAAAGACCTAGGCAAGTCTGAATATATAGTGTAAAATGGAAGACTTCTCTGAATCAAGAGTCCCCAGTATTTTGTCTCACATTCTTATCATCCTTAGAACCTTGTTTTAAGATCTTCTAAATAATAGCTATTTGTTTGATACTTTACATACAAAAAGGACAGAAAGAGAATAACTTGGATAAAATTTACTGGGAGGTAAATATAATTTTAATATTTAGATCCTTTTATCCATCTGAATATTAATTAACACAAAAAATCCACCTGGCAGAAATAATTTTAATACTGTTCATTTTTCAGTGGTATGTTTTTTCCCATAACTGAAATACAATCACTCAGCTGGTGTTTGACGCCATCCTTTCCATCATTTGGTAGTTTATCGCTGGCACTCAGCATTAGTATTCTGGTTAAAACTTTGGCTCAGACTAAACTATGAACCCGATCCAAAGCCCACTGAAATCAATGGCAATTTTTCCACTGACTTCAACAGGCAGATCAGCTCCTATTTCATTTCACAACAAAACTGAGAATTATCTAATGGGATGACTTATCTAATATTATTTATTTGAGTAGACTCCATAAGGCAGCTGTAATCCTGGGAAAGGAATTTGGTCTTGGATATCCCTACTCAGACAGTTACCTTTATTCCTACTGACTGAGTAGTTAGTGTCCATGGCTGTGGGCCAGAGAGAGAAAACTGAAACTTTCGTATCTTCTGCTCACAGAGCTTTATGTTTGTCTGCTTTATGAAGAAGCTAATTGCTCTGAAAAGCCCCAGTTTAGCATTGTTTCTGATTTGGCTGTGTTTTTGGCACAAACACTACTGTCAAGGAGGGAGGGGAAAATGGTCTATCCAGCTCATATTTAGAGTAGGATTTTTGGTGTGGTTTTGTCTGGTTGATGTAACTCAGAAGCTAATTATCTCACCACATTGTCTTCTTAGCAGGGTTGATGTGGTTCTGGTCTGGCAGGTGCTAACAGTGAAGAAATCACTTGATTCTCCAATTCAATAGGCTGGTTTACTTTAAACTGAAACAAATGTGTCTCAGATTGAAAACTGTTACTGAAATCATAAAAATGTAGAAAAGTAGCTAAATATGACTGTGTTTTTCACTTTTGAAAATGTAGACAGAGATTTTGTTTAGATATATGATTTTAATCGTAATCTTCTTAAATTTTGAAGTGAAACGCTGCAAAACCCTTCATCATCAATCCTATGAGGTGATATGAACCTTAGGCAGAGGTGCAGCACAAGGCCTATGCAGTATTTAAATCTCACTACACCCTATTTTGAAATCTTAAGTGATGTGTAGTCCTTGTGGTAACCCTCAGCACAGGGGACATTTTGCCGATAGAGAACTGTAGGAAATTGAAGTGTGTAAAATTCTGCTGGTTCATACCAGTACAGTGCATTGTTGAACATTTAGTGTGTGTCTAGACTGCATCCCTCTGTTGACAGAGGGATGCAAATGAAGCACATCGAAATTGCTAATGAAGCCAGGATTTAAATATCCTGCGCTTCATTAGCATAAACATGGCCGCCGCTTTTTTTCTACATGGAGTTTTGTCGACAAAAAGCGGCAGTCTAGACGCGGATCTGTTGACAATAAACCCTTTTGTGACAGATCCTGTAAACCTCATTTTTTTGAGGAATTTTTTGACGTAGCCTTACAGTTTAGTCTGTAACATATCAATAGTATTTGCTGTGTTTAATAAGAACTATATTAGTTCTAAGATTATAACTAAGAACTAATACGTACATTAAAGGCAAAAGAAAGAATGTTATGTTTGCAGTGCTGTTATAGCCATGTTGGTCCCAAGGTGTGAGACAAACAGAGTGGGTGAGGTAGTAACTTTTATTGGACAAATTTCTGTAGATGGGAGTTATGAGCTTTCAAGGTACATAAAGCTCTTCTACAGATGAGGAGAAGGAAAGTAGAGTGACTGAGCTAAATACAAGTTGAGCGAGATTGTTAAGTAGAAGAAGGAATGCATGCAGGAGGCAGTCACTTGAAACGTGTGGGGTAATTTGGGGTATGCAGAAAGGACTTATCGTCTACAAAGGCTGATAGGTAGTATAGTGTATTAAGGTAGTGTTAAGGTACATTGTTGTAATGAGCCATAAAACCAGTTTCTGTATTAAGCCCATAGCTTTTGAAGTCAAATCGATTTACAACTTAAGTTTATTAATTTAAAAAAATGGGTTAATCTTTCTTAACGTAATATGTTTGTGAACATCAATTTCACAGCACAAACATGGTAATCACTAAAATCACCACACACTGTGGATTCTGGTTTTTATACAAAATGTCATTTCTGTGTATGCATGGCATTCTGTACTTTGCTAACTTTCTGTATGATTCCTGCCTATAAAAGAAGGCATATGTGGTTTGGGAAGGGCCCCGACTTCCAACACACTGGTATTTTATGAAACCACAAACACAACAGGCTTATACGCTCTTGAAATGAAATACAATTTGAGAAATGTAATCCATTACCATTATAATAGAGTTTCTATAAAAATAATAAAAGAAAAACAAGAGAAAATGGGTCCTGAAAGGTATAGGCCAACTGGGAAGTTATTTGTGGCTTTGGCTTGCCTACCTCTGTATCAGACTTCTCCCTGGCAGTAATCTAATTGTAAATTATGTATATACAGAACATCATTTCTTAGCTTTGGCTGTTAGTGCCCCCCTCTCCTTTCCCTTTCTTCACTCCAACCTCACACATAAGAAATATTGAAGTGTTTGCACTAATGGAGAAATGACAACGTGCAGTCAAACTTAAACCAGCTGTTTCCCTGCACTGTGAACACAAAGAGCGGGGCTGGCCTGGTAATATTTATAGCTTGCCTGGCCTCTAGTGAGCTAGATGCTGACTGCCTTAATTTGCTGTGATGGCCTTAGGGCTCGAAGCATCTGTGGATTTTGAGATAGCCAGAAAAAAGCAGGGGTGGGGAAGGGGGGATTGTTTCAATTAGCAAAAAGCTATTGTTTGATTGAAAATGTATGGCTGCTATATATATGTCCTGGTAAATGAGCATCTTTTGTTTTGCCTGCAGAATACCAGTGAGGTTGTATGTGTTGGTGTATTGAGTTTTCTTTATCCTTTTGCTATCTGAAATAACAGAAGGTTTTGATTCGAGACACAGTTATAACAACATCATGGGTTCCATGGTCTCATTTGAGATACCCTTCAAAAATGAAAAGACTTATCCTGGTTAGCAAAAAACAAGCACAGTTGTCTGAAATGTTCACCTCCAAAAGGAATTGCCCATAGAGCATGCACAGCCAATCTTAAGTTGTTGTCTTAGGGTATGTCTACACTGCACGCTTATTTCTAAATAAGCTATTCCACAATAGTTATTCTGAAATACTTTATTCCGAAGTAGAGCATCTACACTGCAGGGAGGCCTCAAAATTAGTCCGAGGCAGGCTTCCCTAATGTAGATGTGTCTGGGGCTATTTTGATTTAGTGCCTCAGGAAGCACTGGGGAGGAATAACTTAGAATGGCCCTGGTGAGGGGCTATTTTGAAATAGGCATTATTCCTCATAGAATGAGGTTTACAGATTTTGAAATAAGCTGTCTGTTATTTTGAAATTATTTTGGAATAACGGAATGGCTGTGTAGATGCTCAAATTGTTATTTTAAAATAACGGTAGTTATCTCGAAATAACAGTGCAGCGTAGATACATCCTTAGAGAAATAATATTAAGCTAATGGTAAAACAGATGAGTTCTCTTATGATATTCTTTTCCTCGGGTACATGAATCTACCATGAAGGATACGTCCTGAGAAATAGTTTAGCAAGGTATGGAGGAAAGAAAATATTTTTAAGTATTTTTTATACAAGGCACAAACCTGTTCACATTATATTCAACGGCTTAAACCTCATCAACCTGAGTGGAAACAGGATCAGTACAGCATGGCTGATAGGAAATATTATAACCTACATGCATGTTTTGGTGTTTTCATGTCTGTGTTATATTGTAATCGTGTGTAAAGACTGTTGTGATGCTTTTGTAAGAAAGAGGCTATGCAAAAACAGGGGCGTGGTCTCTCAATGGGCCAATTGCAACTACATACCCTGAAAATGTCAATGGGAATGTGCTCGAGTAAGAATTGAATGAGAACAACATTATCTGTCTACTTGTGCACGTATAACACCAATTAGCTATAACTTCAGTTATGCCTGATATGGGGAAGAACATAGAAAGCATCTCTGAACTCTGTCAACTAGATTGATCTTCTGGTATCATGATTAAAGGCTCAGTTCACATGCAAAGGAATATCAGTTCTTGCCAACAAAGCCTCTAAGGTCTGTAAAGTTTCTAGCTGTTTCTCCACCCTTTGTGCAAGATTTTGGCAGTTTGGGAATGGCTTTGGTTCCCTAATTGCTCCTGGTGTCCCAACCAGTGTTGGTGCCCAGTAGTCTTTTTCATATATTCATCTGCTAAGAAAGTCACAGCTGACGTGGACGGTTTCCACAGTGATGCATGTGTTTGTGATTTAGGCACATAGCTGGCTGTGTAGTTTATGTAACTGTTGCAATGGAAAATATTGATTAAAAATGTAGTGAAAATTTTGAAAAGTGCCAAAAAAGTCAACACTGATAAAAAGGCCATTTTTCAAAGAAAATGTTTTTGCTGGAAAAGTTTGTGCAGAGAGAGAGGAATAAAGATAGCTTGCAACAAAATTAGTTTGATCTTCAGATGTTATAATTTTGATCAAATATAATTGATGTTTATTGGCTCTGCCTTTCTGAGGGATGCTTCTTCGCATGGTGGGCCCCTGCCTTCTGTGGAAAAGGAGGCATATAGAAGCCTCTGAGGTGCATAAAGATGGAGTGTGGATGGTGTGAGCCAGCAGCAAGAAATGGGTGGGCCTGGTTTTGGAGGGGAACAAGTGAGGTAGGAGGATAGAGTGCGTAATGCAGCCTGGGAATCTGTAAATATTGGGATGGAACCATAGCAAGCAGGGCAGAGAAACTCATTCTGATTCCCAGAAACATGGGATGTTTTCAGGGGAAGCTCTGCAAGGAGATTCTAGGAGTTCTACTCTCATGAGACCCCTTCCCATGAAAATAGCTGTGGGAAAGAATAATCTAAGCTGTTGTTAAATTAACTAAATGAAACACTAGATAGGTATTTCAATAACACAATTGGTTTTATTGTTTCTCTCTGGGAAATGAAAGATAAGAATGTTACAAAGAGATAGATTTATAATCAAAATGATGTACATTATCTTTCATTTGTCATCTCTTGCATTCGCACACAATGTAGGTATTTTATGTCGCAGTAAATATTTCCCTCAATACTAAACAATAAAATTGTATTTCATATATTTATTTATTAACTTAGTTCTGCTCCCATCAGAATCTATGAATGGCTTCAATGAGAGCAGGAATGGTCTCTAATCAAATCATTTTCAAATAATTTCTTCCCAAATAAAGGGACGATTCCTGGTTCCAAAAGCTGATGGAGAAATATTTTGCTCAACAAATGTTTAGCAGCACTTAGAATTGAATTGGTTCAGTATCTGAGAAAATAGTAAGAGCGCTGCTAAATTGGTCTTGGTTAGTAAGTATTGTAGCTTGTTTAAGGCTTTTGTAAATTCCAGGTGTAACAAAGTATATTTACTAAGGGTAAAAATAACATGCAGCTGTGAAGAAAAACATCTCAGGTTTCAGGTCAAGCTTGCAGTTCAGAATGAATCACTGCAAAGCTGCACCCTTTGTACTTGGGCACAACTTTCCAAAGGCAACTTTTTTACTGCCCTCAGTCCCCTGATGATTCAGAAATAAAGCAGACTCACAAAATGTCCTAAAAAACCTTTTAAAGACAATCCCTCTCTTGTTGTTTTGTGTACTAAAAATATCTTTTTCTAGTGGCTGCTTATGTTTTCAGTTTTACTCTTCATATTATGAAAGTCACTTACATTTGCTGAATTAGGCCCACTTTAATAAAGCAGTTATGCATATGCTTAACTTTAAGGACGTTGGCACTTGCAGAAAATTAAGCATGGGCTTAAATGCTTTTCTGAATGAGGGCTTCGTCATTTATCCTACAGAGAAAGGCCTCAAACTCTTGACCATCTGGATTTTAATGAAATATGCTAATTTAAGTTGTGATCATTTTTCTCCCTCTGCTGTTTATAATCAGATCAGAGAACCACCTTAGCAGTCCTGTCAGTCTGCCAAAAGCTTTTTGCTACTACTGGATCTTTCACATAATTTGTTGTTTAGCGTTTACAATAGTTTTTAATGCATGACTGCCAGTGGATATGGTGCAGGCTAAACCTGATGTATTTTGTAGCTACATCAATCCATTTAAATCCCTTTCATTCCAAGTTCTTTTTATAGAGAAAGAAAATTAAATAACTTTGTAAATTAGACCATAAGATGTGGCTAGTAGTCTGTTTCACAAAACTATTTAAAATAATCTCAACATAACAAAAAAATCAATGAACAGGCCAAGCTACCCTCACTAACATCCATGTAATGCCATTGACTTCAATAGATTTGTACCAATATGACTGAAGGCAGAATTTGGCTTGTGTGTCTAACTATAAAAGGAGTTAAGTATGCAACTTCATTCATACACAGGTGACATCTTCCTTTGTTAAAGGTAAACAGAAAACCCCAAATATTTCAGCCACAAAGAGATTTTCTCAGGAACTTACTCACAACATGTAAATATGGAAATGTTTTGGTCTATTTGCTTCTGTGTAGTAGAAATAAGGTTTAACAGGCTGTAGTAGTTAATTCAGTTTATATTTAGAGGCATGCACTGGGGAGAAATTCGCTCTCAAAAATACCTGAATATTCTGCCTCAGTGTGGGTGGAGATAAAATCCACCATCATCCAACCTGAGGCCAGAATGTGGAGTTGACATCTGATATATATAAACACGCACGCTCTGAAACAATTTGGTGATATTGGCCCCATTTGAGCAAGAAACTTAAGCAAATGCCTAACATTGCCTTCAGTGGGACTCCTTATGAGTGCAGCAGTTCTCAAACTTTTTGTACTGGTGACCCCTTTCACATAGCAAACCTCTGAGTGTGACCCCACTTCTACATTAAAAATGAGATGGGGGCTGTGGGCTCTCAGCCCCACAGAACTGACAGCTCCTGATCTCCATGTAATCACCCTTGTGACCCCTGAGGGGTCATGACCCACAGTTTGAGAACCCCTGCACTAAAAGTTAGGCATGCACTTACGTAACTTGCTGAATTGGGGGGTCATAGCTGCACTTTTATTAGCTATTAATTGATATTTGAACAGCAGAAATATCAGAATTTTTAAAATGAACCCTTAGCTGACAAGATAGATGTACACTTTAAGGAACTATCCCTTTTACCTCTTCCTCTTCGTATGGATTCTGGGCCAATGTTTGGGTCATTTCCCTCCTTTTGTCCCCATCCAAGGGCAAGTATAAATGTGAAAGCATGCATAATCTGGTCACATGTGGCCTTCTGCGTTGACACCTACATGCATTGCCTTACCAGGAGTATAAATAATCTGAATTGGGGAGGGCACACGGTGTTCTTGGGCAGATTAAAGGGACTATGCTAAAACACCTGGACCACATCGCAGGGCCACTTTTCCCTACCTTGAAATAGACCTTCATGATTTAATACATGGAGGACACTGCAGATTCTGTGGAGTGTAAAACTGATAGGGTTTGGGAGGAGCCACGATTTAGGTACAACTGCAATTTACAATATCCAGAAAAAGAAAATCTTTTAAAAGTGTGATTTTCTTGTAGACAGACTGCCTCTTTCATCAATGTGACCTGCTGCCTATTACGCATATCCACAGTACAGATGCATTATTGCAACAGCAGAATTAAATGAATGATTACGATATTAGTACTGTATAATTTTTTAAAAAACAACCTCTTCACATTTGAAGATATTCTCCTGTGGTTGTGTTCTTTCTTTTGATTTTTTGAAGCAGTATTTGTCTATATGATGAAACACATTGAAGACATTAAATTAAGGGTCAAATATGCCTGTGTCTGGCAGGAAGAAAATTGTGATGCCATTAAAAGGCCATTAGGGAACCCCCTATGGAACATTAAACTCTAAAGGCTCTATTCAGAAAGCAAAGCCAAGAGTAAAAAGGTGTCTGGTTGCAGATCCTCTGCAGATGTCCACTGCTTAGCTACAGTACCATGGAGTCTGTGTTAGGCGGGAGCTGAAAGTCTTTCCCAGTCATGCATGTGGTATTTTGAATCATGGCTTTGGCAAAAGCCTCTTTTATATGGGCATACTTAGAAGTGTCTGCACTACACTACATGATATGCATCTAATGGAACTGAGCACGTACCTAGTGAAACAATGTCAGCAATGGAGTTAGAAAGTTCTCCAAAGCTAAGTAGCAACTTTGGCTTTAGATGTTTCTGTGTGCTTTGCCATGTTTCTCATATCCCTTATTTAGAGAGACAGAAGCAGAGTCGCTATCTGTGACAATCAAGTCTAAATCCTCTAGCCCTGCCTCTTACTCTGGCCAGTAATTAATTTATTGTATTTTCACAAATATAGGGCCAGATCCTTAGCAGGTGTAAACTGGTGTAGTTCCATTTAAATCCATCATATTTTCAGAGCAAAATCAGTTAAGGGACCAGAAGCAGAGACTTTTTGCACTAGCTGCCAAGTTTCCCAGATGACTGGTCAGCCCTTACAGTAAAGTCTCCCTGTCTCATATACAATTTGAATACTAATGAAAATATTAGTGACGTTGGTATAATAATGTAGGCAAATTCTGATTGTTTTTCTAGGAATTCCCCTGATGACTGCAGTGTGGCTAAAGGAGGGAAGCTGGTCAGTGGCTCTGATAATGTCGGCATGAACTATGGAAACTATATGGAAGAGAAACATGTTGTACCACCGAACATGACAACCAATGAACGAAGAGTGATTGTTCCAGCAGGTTAGACGCTTTAAAAGCAACCCCTCTCCCCTTTTAAAGTAGCAAAATCTGTAACTGATATTACTAGGAAATCTGTTAACCTGATAAAATCAAAAGATTACTTGTTTTTAAATTAAGTTAGATATGCCACATGTCAAAGACAGTTTGATAAGAAAGATTAGGAAAAAAGAATATGAACTCCCAGAATTGTTATGAAGAATGAATTGAGAAATAGAAAAATAAAGCCACCTCATCAGCCTATGTTGCTCACATTATGGAGGTTTCAGATGTCTCCCTCCTGGCTTTCCCTAGCCCTTCGCTCTCCCCTCAACTATAGAGGCTACAACTGTCACTGGCTTTTGTGAAGAACACACGAGAGGAGGAAATGTTCCTTGCACAATTTCACCCCATCAAGTGACAGATATAGTCTGGGCCTAAGCATAATGAAAAGTGGCCCAGTTTGTGGAATAAGCAATGCAGGATAATCCTTTTGTTTAGATCATTTCTCTGTGTTTGAGCAGTGTCATAAATTTTAATAAACAATCTGACAACTCCCTGTAAGACAATGGCATGGCTGATAGCAACCTTTATTATGGAATTCAGAAGGTAATTATACAATAAGGCATTCACTATTTCAAGCTCTGTCTTCTTTGCATACCTCAGGTGATGGGAATAAGCTTCAAATTGCAAAACGATCAGCATGCATACACCCAAACTCAAAACAACAATCATGTTACAATATAAATATATGCACAAGACATCTACATGATGTAGACAGAAGAGTATAATTTGCTATTAGTTCTTGATCTGCATAAATCACCTTGTATGAAATATTCCTGCTGCTACTACATTGCATAATGTTTTTACAGTTATTCAGTTGCTAAGACTGCAAGAGCACTAACTGTGGCTAATTTTGCAAGCTGTAATTACATCAGTTATTTGTCAAGCAACATACACACATATACACACACACACTCACACACATTGCACAACATGCTTTTTCTGAACTGCAGCAAAGAGATTCATTTAGTGATAAAATCCTTTTGCAAAATTGGAAACAGGCAGCACTGAACATGATAGCTTTCATATGTAACTTTGCGAAATGAACACTTCTCTCAATGATAGCTCCTGATTTTTCTGATCTTTTAATTCCCATTTAAAAGTGGTCTTTCCTTTTAGCATTTCCCTTGAGGTATGTTTTGAGAAGCATCTAACCGTGAGTTAGGGATTCAGATGATCATAGTTACAATCAGTTATTTTATAAACTATACAAAAATACTTGGGGGTGAGGCTCATCTGTCAGACATTCACTTCTCTTCCAAAAGTGCAGTGTAAACGATGATGTGGCAAAGCGCCTTAGAGAAATCAGAACACGGGATTTTTAACTTGCAGTGAAGCTAATGACAGAGTTCAGAACTCATATCAGATTCATCACTAAGAATAAGAAATGGTTGGTGAATCTACAAGTATTTGGCTGTTCACTTCAATTTAAACTGAATTTAACTGATGAACTGCTTGTGTTGTCCCTCTGAGGACTGGGCAAACACAGATCCTCTGATAATGAACTTTATTTCTAGTTCCTCACACCACCCACACATCCTTTCCAACATCAGTAATCAGACCCCCGTCTATGAAGATCATCCAGGTCCCTCAGACTACCATCCATGCCGGGCAAGATGCAGCCTGGGGGCCGGATCCGTCCCACCTAATTACTTTGATCTGTCCTGCAGACTGCATCTAGCTGCTTTCTATTTATATTCTGCTGCCCGTGCCGCCAGATTTTCTGGTGGTGGCTTAGGCAGCAAGATCCTATTTAAATGGCTCATGGCTGCCGGCTGCAATGCTATTCAAGTAGGGGACGGAGCTGTGAGCCCTTTAAATAGCCACAGTAACTCTGGGCATCTGCCAGGCAATGCAGTAGCGACAGGGCCGGGAGCTGCAAACCACCTGCTGTGTTATTAATTCAAAACCTCCTGCCACCAAGCAACTCTGGATGGAGGCTAGTCCCCAGCCCCGCACCTTCTGCTCCAGGCCACGTCCCTTCTGGGGGTGGAGCTGGCCTATGACCACATACCAAAATTCATTAAGTGTCCCCCCTGTGAAAATTATTGCCCACCCCTCCTCTAAGCTGGGGCCTGCCTCATACTTCCCACTAAACTGATAATTCTGTCTCTGGTGTGCTCAAAAGATCCAGAGAGCTAAGGGCTCAGACCCTCAAAGGGTTAAAATGAATGTAACAAACTAAATGAGAAGCCCAGGATGTGTGGGTGTTGAAGTGAGCAGCTTCAAATAGTCTGAAAAATTTTGATGAGCACCATAGACCTTTCAGAATGGCTTTGGAAAGCTGAATAGGTTAAAACTGATAAAGGGAGGAAGGGTGCTTTTGTGATCGAGGCACGCGTTACACAAACAAACTGAAGCTCAAAGTTCAATTTCCAGCTCTGTCATGGGATCCCTGTGTGACCTTGGCCAAGACACATAATCTTTTTCTTTTCAGTTCCTGATCTTTGAGAATGATGTTGTATCTTCTATGATCTTTTGTCTGTTTAAAATATAAGATCTTCAAAGCAGGAGCTGTCTTTTACTGTTTCTGCATAGAGTGCATGGCTTGATGGGGCCTGACATTGGTTGAAGCCTATAGGCACTATTATTATACAAATAAATAATGAGGAGAGAGGTCAAGGGTTCAGATCCTATGACTCTGTGGGATGGGAGTGGAAAGAAGGAAATCAGAGGAAAAGGCGATGGTAGAGTTAGGGATTAGAACTGTGTGAATAACTGATTTCCATGGATGAACTGAAATATTTGAGGAAAAATAGTTTCGTGTCAACTCAAATCAAAAGTTATAGAAAATTTTAGGGGACTCCAAAAAATTGAAAAATTTAATTCTGGTTCATACTAAATATTTTGTTCATCCTACATCAACGTGTCTTGTTTCCAATCTTGATATTTTATACTTTTTAGAATTATTTAGCTCTGATTGAAGTAATATTCAAAATGAAAAGTTTCTTGAATCAAAAAATCAAAGTATTTCAGTATTTTAACTTTTCTAATTTTATTTGTTGAGTATTTTTTTCCAGCTGAAATGATTTGTTGAGTTCAACACAAATTGCAAAATGTTTTGGTCAACATGGATATGTAGTTTTTGGGGAAAAAAATGTTTGTTCACAAATTTTGCTCAACTCTTAAAAAAAAAAAGTGGGGATAGGAATGGGCAAAGTTCTGGACCAGTTCATTTTTCCCTGTAGCGAGTTTTGTCAGCATCTGATATAATTAATACAAACTAGAGCAAGGCAGGATCTGTTTAGCAGCACACAACAGTACATCACAACATTCTAGGACAGGGACAGATTAATGAGATTGAAGGCTCAGAGCTAATGCTTTTTGGAAGTCCCCTTTTCGTGAATCTTGTATTAATGAAAACAAAAGTGTAAGCGATCAACAAGACATAAATATTACTAACTACACATAAAAAGAAAATTGAAAATAATGAACAGGTCACATACTGCCTGGGTAAACATAAAAATATAAAACTTTAAGAGTCAAATGAAATGCTGTGTGTTTAAACAGGCATCTTGCGAACTTTACGTGATACAAATTCAGTTTTGAATCCTCAGAGTAAATCCTGTTCAGCTGACATGATAGCAAGAGAATTACGCTTTGTTTCTTCCATTGTTGACCAAAGTTGACTTTTTTTTCAAACAAAGCTTAGGGAACAATCACTCTGCTTCACCGCTGGCAATGGGTACATTCAAATACAGTCTCAACGCAATGAAAATATTTGGGAAGACATTACTCAGAACTTTGCCATGCAAAAATCTGATGAGTTCAGGAGCGCTCTTATCCTGCCTGTCACCATAGCTTATAAATGCTGAAAATTGAGACATTTTGGCAAAGAGTTCAGGCTCTAGATCATTCAAGTAAGAATTAAGCAACCAGTGAGTGCATGTTTTCTTCTCCTCTTCACTTTGTATTTTTAAGATTAGACTACGGGGCTGCGCCCCCTGCTCACTATGTTCGCCAACTCCCCTCCTGCTTCCCCAGAGCACTGGGGAGGGGGGAGGCCGCGGGTCTCTCACACCCCCAACCCCCCGAGCATGGGGGAAACAGGAAGGGGAAGGCCGTGCAGCTTCATACACCTACCCCCAGAGCACTGGGGAAGGAGAAGTCCATGGGACACTTGACCCCCAAGCACTAGGGAGGGCGGAGAGAGTAGGCCACACTACTCTGACCCCCCAGCATCAGGGAGAGGGGAAGCTGTGCAGTTCTGGCCCCCTCCCGGAACATCGGGCAGGGAGGGGTCTGCATGGCTCCCATCCCCCCTCTCCTGTGAGCACCAGGCAGTCGGTGCAGCTTTCGCACCAACCCCCGGAGCACCAAGGAGGGGAGTAGGATGCCAGATAGCTGAGGAGGGAGGGGCTGTGGGATGCAGAGTGATGTGCTGATGTCACTCTGTCATCCCACAGGAAATTTTTTTTATATATATAGAGAGAGAAAATGAAGACTGCTAACTGAATTTATGCTAATTTACTAAATAACAGGCCTCACTCAGGCCTTACTGAAGTCCTTACTCAGTCTTTCCAAATGCTCTTTACTTCACTGAGCATTTTGCCTACATAAAGAGTATGAATTTCACCAGAAACCTTTGAAAATGATCCATGACTGGCTTCTGTCCTGCAACAAGTGCTGTGAATGCAAACACCTCCACTCAGTAGGATTCTGCAGGTGGCCAGGGCTTCACATTCCTGTGTGAACAGTAGTGTAAGATAATGATGAGACATAATAGCTGGGGATGAAATCTGTGGGAGGATAAGTTGACAGTAAAATGAATATGTTAAAGTAATAACCAGAAGTCCTAGCTCACCCCCCATATTTTGTACAGCAATTTTTTCTCAGGTTGTCTTCTCCCCTAAAATGGGCCAAATTCATTTTTGTATAACTACACTGAAGTTACTGCATCTTGGATTAACATCATCCGGTGTGACAATAATTTACTTTGCTAATTTAGTACTAGTTCCAGTATTAAAAATGGCTAATTTTATGCTTTGTGAAACCATTCAGATCCTACATTATGGAGCACCGACCATGTACGTCAGTGGTTGGAATGGGCCGTGAAGGAATATGGTCTTCCAGACGTTGACATCTTGTTGTTCCAGAATATTGATGGAAAAGAATTGTGTAAAATGACCAAAGATGACTTCCAGAGACTCACCCCAAGCTATAATGCAGATATCCTCCTCTCACACCTACACTACCTCAGAGAGAGTAAGACTATTTTCCTTCGTTATGATGGTTAGAATAAATCTGTCAACAGCATTTCCAGTTGTAGTGTCTTTTCATTTTGGGATTTCAAATCTCCCAACTTCGAATGTTACAGCTTCCAAGAATATTATTAGAGCCTATCCAAAGCTTATTCACGTTGATAGAAAGACTCCCATTGACTACAGTGGGTTTAGATCAGGTTTATTGTGACTACTTTAAGAAATTGTTTTAGGAATATCTCCTAATGGGCAAAAAATTAGTTTGAAACCCAGTTCATTCATCCATAATACTGTAGGAAGAAAATTAAAGGGACTTGTTGTGATGATGTTTTTTCTGGTCACATATTCTTCTTTCCATTTTAGCTATGAGAACCCTAAATGACAGTAAAAACATTGATTTATAAAGAAAATTCCAGGCATGATTCTTTGAATATATACGATCTGTTCTACTCAGTGCGTATGTTCATGTAGCTCTCACTGGAATTAATAGGAGTTACGTACATTCATGCAGAAGAGAACAGAATCTTCTAAATCTCAAACCAAAGGATTTGTGGCTGATGGCTAACTTTCTAAAGGGGGAAGAAGGGAATAGTGAATTAATGATTTGAAGGATGTAGTCCTCACATAATTTGTATAATTTAAGACATTAAAATGATCAAATGTGGTTTTAAAAAAAACCAAATTTGCAACACCAGTGTGGTGCAGTCTTTTCTACACACACACACACACACACACACACTGAAATATTATGTATTAATGATATTATTTCAATGAATATCCTAGTTTAAACTTTAACATACACACCTCCCCCACAAACAGCAGAACTAAACTGATTGTTACTTGACTTGCTTTAAAACAATCCTATCGGGGGAAAATGTTTTTAGAAGATAATTCTCATTTTTTTTTCATTTTGGTGTTGCTTTTTGTTTTGTTTTGTAGCTCCTCTTCCACATTTGACTTCAGATGATGTTGATAAGGCCTTACAAAACTCTCCACGGTTAATGCATGCTAGAAACACAGGTAATGCTGGCATCGCTCCCATTCCTATAGGTCATCTTTTAAAAGCACAGGATTCCTGTTTGAGTTGCATGCTAAAAAATGGAAATGGTAAATCAGCAGGGAGATGGTGTATTCTCCCCTGATATTTGTGTAAGGCTTAGCAGTGACATGAGTTTTCCACGTGCACACTGAACAGAAGTGAGATCATTTGGTACCAGAGTTTGCAATTGGATCCCTGTGTGCAAACTCTTATTCCTGTGCAGGTGCAAGGTTCCATCCACATGCAACAAACTACACTTAATCCCTAAGATTCTGATCTAATCTTATCAAAGCCACACAGGTGGATCCTTTTGCCTGCATGGAGCCTCACACATGTTAATGGAGCACTGGACTGGCTCAGAAATCCACCTGTACAGATCAGTTTGCAGCATTGGTGCCTAAGTCTGGTTTATTTCTCCCATTGAGTATACTGCAACATGGACCCATGCAGTATACTGTATCACATATTTAAATACTATTTAATCACAAAAAAACTGGATAAACAGGGATTTTACTTTTCCCCATTATAAAAGGCAGTACTGACTATTTTCCTGATGGAGTATTTCCAGATTTTTTTTTTCAATTTAGACTGTACCAGCAATAAAATTAAACCTGCTAAATTTATAACCTTACAGAATGTAAAAGATGTATGGAATTTCTTTAAGGCAAAAATCCCTTTTTACCATGCTAGACCATTATCCCCTACTACTACTATACCTGGGCCTTTTTAAAGTGTATGCGAGGGTGGTGGGAGAGAATATATTTTATGGACTGTTCTGTGCTGAAGTCCAGCTAAGTGTTGATTCTTCTCTTTGTGTAGTGCTTCATAGATACGCACATACCCTTCCATCACATACATTGTCTACAAAATGGAACTTCTCCCCAAGTTTCAGAAAAGTTTGGTCTGAATTTAAGATTTTTTTAAAATAGTTGATACTACTCACCATTCCATGAGCCACCCTGGACAAATTGGAGATAAATATAAAACACTCCATAGAAATTTATTTCTTCCACAAAATTCTGTGATGTTACAAGTTTTCATTCAAAATATTTATGAAAAACTTCAGTGGAAGTTTTGTTCTCACAGTTTTGTAACAGAGGGTGACATAAAATGCTATATATTTGATTAAATAAAAAAGTTTTAAATATCATGTTATCATGCCTGAGGGTATTAGTTACCTACAGTGACCAGAAATAACAACTATTTAAGAAATGGAAAAGCTAATATACAAAAAGAATGTGAAATACTCTACACATTTTCTATTTTGCTGTAATAATTAGCATTGTTTCCCTGAAAAATTACAGCATAATTACTCAAAGATCACATGCTTTTTGCTAAACTCAAATGTTTCATATCCAGTATACCCTATATCTAGGGCTGCTAAGCTTGAACCAGTCTATTCAAGTCAGTGGAAGCCTCTCCTTTTGCTTCCATGGACTTTAGAACAGCCCTTAAATTCCATTTTAAAAGTAGATGGACTTGAGGGTCTTTTCCATCTCTCACAATCACAATCCTAATTTAGCAATGAAGTTCCCTGCACAGTTACTCAGTAGTTTCTCAGTGAGTCCCTGTTACCTTTTTCTATGTAATTGTAATGATGTTGAGATTTTTTAGTTTATCTACCCAAAACAAATTAACCCGCATTTACTTCACTGGGATTATTGATACACTGCAGCTATATGGATGGCATTTATATCAGCAATATCCTACAGTGTGTAAGCAAAAAA
Organism: Rafetus swinhoei; assembly: GCA_019425775.1. Taxonomy (NCBI): domain Eukaryota; kingdom Metazoa; phylum Chordata; order Testudines; family Trionychidae; genus Rafetus; species Rafetus swinhoei. The sequence continues at coordinate 162,996,772 of CM033437.1, forward strand.
TATTTGTTTGGTTTGGTTCTGTTTGTATAAAAATCTGTGTTGGGAACTTCAGAGGAGGTTAAGGGGATTGGTGTTCAACTTCTTTTAAAAGTCAATAGCAGTAGGGCACATAATCCCCTTAGATTCCTTTCAGATTTTCAACCAGGATAACTATAAATCTATTAACATGGTTAGAGCTGTTTAAATTCCTGAAATAATCAGACATTGTTTTCTGCATCAAATGGGTTATTTTTACAATGTACAGCAAGAATTGATTCTCTGGGAGCCAGATCCAAAGTCTGTGGAAGTAAATGATAGACTTCTACTGACTGCCATGGCTTTGAATCAGGTCCTAGATTGTCTGCTGAAAATATTCATAGGTTAGGGCAATGTACACACTAAATAAAGATTAAGCAAAATAAATTGAATTTCACAACATATATGAAACATGCTGAAATTTCAGGCCTGATTTTCTAAATTGTAAAAAATATGGACCTAATTATCTTCTTACTTACCTTGGTTAACGGTGGAATATCTCTAGTAATTTGAATGAATTTCCACTGATGTAAAAGAAACTAGAATCAGGCATTTACACCTCACTCCTGAGTGACAAAAAATGTATTCAAATGCTTCATTCTAATACATTATCACAGGCTGAGATATAGTTACCAGTGGTAGCACTGACTGTGGGAAAAGCAGTTCTTATGAGTTTTTTCTCCACTTTTTACTGCAGGAGGTGCAGCTTTTATTTTCCCAAACACTTCAGTTTATCCAGAAGCGACACAAAGAATTACAACCAGGCCAGGTATGAATGATGATTTTTTTTATGTGATTTTGCTCACTGCCCCCTCTCTTTCTACTTCAGGTATCTCTATCTAAAATAATACAGTATAAACATGCTTAGTAACATCCATCTCTACTGCATGGGATGAAGTGGAAGGGAAGAGCAGCTTAAAGAGTCCATTTTTTCAGAAGCTTCTCTTTTTGAGGAAATGTGGCTTAGTGGCTAAAGTAGAGAACTGGGACCCTGGAAGCAAAGGTTCTATTCCCAGCACTTTCCGCTGGCTTGCAGAGTGATTTTAGCAAGTCACTTCACCTCATGGTGCTTCGGTTTTCCCATCTATAAAATGAGGATAAGATACTGATCTCCTTTGTAAAGAGTCTTGAGATCTGTTGGACTAAGTGCTATATAAGAGAGTGATATTTGCATTATTATTTTTTGCTTCCTGTTTATTTTTTAAACAAAGTAACTTAATACAGCAACAGAAAAGCATAAAAATGAACAGCAAGAGATTCTTTATATCAGAAATCAGAAGTCTATAACAGAATATGTGGATCTGCTGGATCACTGGGGTAAAGAGAACAATTAAGGAAGAAAAGAACATTGCTGAGAAGCTATAGCGTTACTTGGCATTACTCTTCACCTCTGAGGATGTTGGGAAGATACCTAGTTTGGATCTCTGCTTTGCTAATAATAAAGAAGAAGTATTGAGGCAACAGAAGAAAGTGGTTTAAAAGCAATAAGTCACTAGGTCCAGGTGGTGTGTATATCCAGGAGCACTGAAGGGACTTAAAATTGAAGTGACTGAGCTGCTAGTAAAGATACACAGTCTCTCATTAAAACAGCTAGTACGCCAGAGGATTGCAATTTAGCAAATGGCGTATGCATATTTTTAAATGGTCCTAGCTAATAACTCAGGTAAATAATCACTGCTAAATCTTGAACTGGTTGAAATGATAGTTAAAAATTGAATAATAAAAAACCTTAGAAGTCCATAATATAATAAGGTATAACCTACACCGCGTTTCTGCCAGAAAAATCATGCCTCACTTTTCTATTAGATTTCCTTAAATATTACAATAAAGTATTAGTTAAAGAAGAACCAGTTGACATTATTTAGTCTTTTAAAAGTCCTTTCACAAAGCCCCTCAAAGAAGTTACTAAAGAAACTGAGCTGCAGTGAGATGAGTGGCAAAATATTATCCTGGATCAAAAACTGCCTAAGACAGAATACTAAAAATAGGACCACATGATCAGCTCTCATCATGGGAAGAGACTAATAATAGGTGTTTCAAGGATGACTGATATTTAATGATCTGGAAAAGGACAGTGACAAAATCTGTGACAAAAGTGAGGAAGCAAAATTTCAAATGGCACAAATGTATTTAGATTAGTTAAATCCAGAGAGAACTGTGAGGAACTTCAGTTGGAATTAACCAAGCTATGGGCAATACAATTTCTGGTGAAAATGAAGGTTGATCAATGCAATGCAATGCACATTGGAAGGAAAATTTGAAGTACCGGTATTCCTGTACCTAAATTGAACTCATTAATTCAGGAAAAAGGACCTGGGCATCACTATGGGCTGTTCAATGGAGACCTCTGTTCTGTGTACAACTGCTGTCAAAATACTAACAAACTGGTAAGCTGCATAAGGAACAGGCTGAAGAATGATATGGGAAATATTATTGTGCCACTCACTATATAAATCAACAGCGTAGCCTCATTTGGAATGTTGTGTTCAGTACTGGTCACCCCATCTGCAGAGTTATATTTGCTGAATTAGAGGACAGAGAGACAAGTGATGAGAATGGTTAAAGCCTTGGGAAAACTCTGCTATGGTGAGCAATTGGAGAGTCAGGAATTTTTTACTTTCGATAGGAGATGTCAATAAGAGGTACATGATAAAATTCTTACAAAATAATGAGTGGTTTTGGAAAGATGGGAGCATCTACTTTCTGTGCATCTCGATACAAGGCTGAGAGGACATTCAATGAGATTGAGAGGAAGCAAATTCAAAACTGATAAAAAGAAATAACTTTTTTCAGACAACACATAATTAGACTGTGGACATCATTGTCATAGGCTGTTGTTGAAGCACAGTGCTTACTGAGATTCAAAAAAGAGATAGGACAGTTATATGGATAACAGGAACATTCAGTTAGAGTAGTAATAACCAAGATAAAAATGTATCTGATAGAAGACCTGATGCTTCAGAGTTCTCACCAAATCTTTAATTAATATGGGTAGGAGAAGACTACCTTGGGAGGAAGATTAGCTCACATCTGTCTACTGTGTGATGTCTTCAATCTTCTTCTGAATAGTTGGAAATAGGATAGCAGACTAGATGGAACACAGGGTTTTGCCAGCATGGCAATTCCTATGTACCTCTCCTTAGTGCAAATGCCTCTGGATGGTTCATTGATCTCTTTTCTAAATGTAGAAAAATCAAATATAATTTCCGTACCTAAATTGAAAATAATTTCTTATATATGTTTCCTTTCTATCTATATTTTGTTAATTATTTGTTGTTTATTCCATGAATCAACAATTTTGATAATAGTATATTTAAAACATGATCAAAAACATTAATATGATCCCTAAAACAACACAGGTATGAGAGTTATACAGTATGCAATTTATATGCATCCCCACGATTCACCACAAAGGTTGGTCAGAAGGGAAGCCATATTGCTCCATGGGAGATGTGGTCTAGCAAGGGAGCCTAGCCCAGAAGAGAGATTGCCAGCTCTCACGAGGCTATGCAGTACCATGCAACACCAAAGGGAGAAGCCACCACTATGTTGAACTGATTCAAAATGAAATGTGTTGGGTCAGTTCAACCAACCAAAATATTTCAGTTTGAGTCCAGTTGACCTGAAATACAAGATTTAATTTTGATTTTCCCACAGAAAACAAATGAGTAAAATAGAAATTTCCAACAGAAAAATTTGATATTTCAGAAATTGCATTTTCTGCTGAAAAAATGGTTTCAGCGGAAAATTCTTGATAACTCTCTTTTTCAGACAAGGTCCAAATCTCAACTAGAATGCACACAGCCTAACTTTTACTGAGGCAATATTCCATAACTAAATCCCTTTTGCTAACAACCGGCGTAGATATGATTGTCTTTGGTGCAGTCACTGACTACAAATAAAAGGAAAAAGAAGCATGGTTGATGCTAAAGAGAAATTCCAGAGAGTGAATCAGCTAAGATTGGGATGCAATTCCAGAGAGTGAATCAAAATTAAACAGCTACCATTATTAAATGACTATAATGGAGAATAGGAAGTGAATGAGCTTCCAAAACAGTATGAATGCCAAAGTCATATTTCTTCAGCTATCCTGAAAATAAAAGGAATCTTTTGCACGTTAAATGTGATATACTCTAGTAGCTCAGGAAAGACTAATAGGGAATTATCTAACTGTCTGATCAAATGAGAATGAGTTACAAGATCTGGTCTAGATAAGGACATATTGTACCAATTTCTCATCATGAGTAAAAACAGACCTGCTTATCTATGATAGCAATATGTTTAACAAAATATAAATCATTGTCCAGATAAATTCCTAGATCCTGAACTAAGAATGAAGTCTTCCAGTTGATGCTATTTCAAGCAGGGCTGAGAACTGCTTCTTTCCTTTAAAAGAGGGCGTAGTCACACAACTGTACAAGGATGTGTTTGCCTCTTGACTCAAGGGTTTTCTCACAGTACTAAATTTATACTTAATGAATTTCAGGTATGTGGTATTTTAAAATTAAAACTGTAACTAGCACTAGGCTGCATATGCACAAGTTGCATGTAACTACCCTTAATATACAAATTCACAAGAATTTACAATCTGAGGCCCCGCATCCAGCCCCCCAGAAGCAAGCAAAGAGTGGGGACGGGGAAGTAGGAGGGTGGAATGCAGACAGCCCAGTGACAGGTACATATCCCATTAGTATCATGTTTTTGTTGCTTTTCCCAATCCTTCTTTGTGGGTAGGGGGTAGGAAAAATGGGAACCACCAACATGTGTCCTTGACATCACTCTTTCCCCCCTTTGATCTCCCACCCTTTGGGCTAGATCCTTAGTTCTGCTCAAGATGTTGCACACCCGGGTCACAAACCCCTAGCTGGGAAAACCACCAACAAGGAAGGGTTCTCAGCGGGTTCAGCACAGCCAATTTGTTCACCTCCCACTACGCTCCCTGGTGCACAAGACCTGGAGGTGAAGGAAAGAGGTACCATAGGGCAAGAAGCAGCTTGCAAAGGGGAGTGAATGAAATAGATTGCACTCTGACGGTCCCCAGCTGGCTTATGATCCGTTGTGGACCATATCCACCTAGCACTTATTTAGAGCAGTCCACAGTCTGTTCTAGACTTCATCAAGCTGTTCTAATCTGCATCCAGAGCTGGGCAGAAAATCAGGATCAGCTCCCTGACAGCCCCTCTCCATTTCTGCCGTGTTTGCAATAGAAGTTGGACATAGCACTCAATTTGACCCTTTGTATGTCTTCATTTTCCTTTTGGATGCTAAGTTTTCCAGGGAGAAGACTATCTCTAACTATGTACTTTAACATTAACAGCACTGAGCATAACTGGATCCCAGCTTGATTGGGGCTTCTGGGTGTGACCATACTGTAACAAATAATTATAATAGTATTGTATACAGTTACTCACATATGCTATATGCAGTACTGTATGCAGTGATGTAAATACCTACACAGTTAGCACTATTTTCTCCAATTCACCATGTTTCCACAAGAGAAAAATGTGGTAGAAAATTAGAAAAATCAGGGATAAAAAGGCATGGTTACTTAAAATGTAATACAGAACAAAAAGTGTGCATCTCAGCAAAATCAAAGTTTTGAGAGTGTAAGATTCCATCAGACCACAGTGATGGCAGTGCCAGTTATACACTGAAGCCAAACAGACTAAATAAATTAAAGGCAATTTAGTTGTGAATTACACATTACACTTTGTTTCCATTCCATTCTTTCTCCAGTATTATCTGAAAATGGGCAGATATACAAAAGCGACACTCAAACTACCTCCTGAACTGGTTCACGACTCCCTACCCTGACTTAATGTTTAAAGATTGTCAAACAACCTTTCTAAAAGAAAGGTAAGACACTATTAAGGCTCTACCATCTATTAAAAGGAAGCTATATGCCTACCTTAATACAGCACTGATTTGGCACCAGGTGTATTGTATTCCTTTTTAAAAAAAATCTCAAAGCAGACCCAAAGAAGTGCCACTTTTGCTAAACAACAAGAAAGTAAAAGAAGCAGTGAGAGGCAAAAAGGCATCATTCAGACTGTGGAAATTAAAGCCTAGTGAGGGAAATAGAACGGAACTTAAACTTAGCCAAATTAAGGGTAAAAATACAATTAGAGAGACCAAAAAGGAATATGAAGAACTAACCAAAGACTTAAAAATTAAAAGCAATTTTTAAAGTACATTAGAAGCAGGAAGCCTGCTAAACAATCAGTGGGGCCACTGAACTGTAGAGATGCTAAAGGAGCACTCAAGGACGATAAGGTCATTGCAGAGAAACTAAATTATTTTTTTGAATCGGTCTTCACAGCTCAGGATGTGATGGGGATTCCTAAACCTGAGTCATTCTTTTTAGGTGACAAATCTGAGGAACTATGCCAGATTGAGGTGTCATTAGAGGAGGTTTTGGAACAAATTGATAAATTAAACAGTAATAAGTCACCAGCACCAGATGCTATTCACCCAAGACCTAAAGGAACTCAAATGTGAAATTGCAGAACTACTAATTGTAGTCTTAAATCTATCCTTTAAATCATCTTCTGTATGAAATGACTGGAAGAAAGCTAACGGAACTTCAATTTTTAAAAAGAGCGTCAGATGTGATCCCAGCAATTAAAGGCAGGTAAATCTGACTTTGGTTATGAGGCAAACTGGTTGAGACTATAGAAAAGAATAATACTGTCAGACACAGATGAACATAATTTGTCGGGGAAGAGTCAACATGGTTTTTGGTAAAGAGAAATCAAGCCTTGCCAATCTACTAGAATTCTTTGAAGGGGTCAATAAGTATGTGGGCAAGGGGAATCCAATGGATATAGCATACATAGATTTCCAGAAAGCTTTTGACAAGGCCCCTCACCAAAGGTTCTTAAGCAAAGTAACCTGCTATGGGATAAGAGGGAAGAGCCTCATATGGATTAGTAACTGGTTAAAAAATAGGAAACAAAAGTAGGCATGAATAGTCATTTTTCAGAATGGAAAGAGGTAACTAGTGGTGTCTCCCAGGAGTCTATTCTGGGACCAGTCCTATTCAACATACTCATAAAAGGGGGAAAAAGGATAAACAGTGAGGTTGCAAAATGTGCAAAAACTACCCAACATAATTAAGTCCAAGGCGGACTGCAAAGAGCTACAAAACTCAAAACTATAATTTCTCAAAATTGGGTGACTCGACAACAAAATGGCAGATGAAATGTAATGTTGATAAATGCAAAGTAATGCACATTAGAAAACATAATCCCAACTGTACATATAAAATGATGGGGTCTAAATCAATTGTTACTACTCAAGAGAGAGATATTCAAGTCATTGTGGATAGTTCTCTAAAAACATCCACTCAATGTGCAGTCAGTCAAAAAATGAACAGTATGTTGAGAATCAATAAGAAAGGAATAAATGACAGGACAGAAAATATTGTATTATCTCTATAAAATCCATGGTGGTACTCCCACCTCTTGAACACTGCCTGCAGATGTGGTCACCCCATGTAAAAAAAAAGATATATTGGAATTGGAAAAGGTTCAGAAAAGGACAATAAAATGATTAGGGGCATGGAACAACTTCTGTATGAGGAGAGATTAATAAGACTGAAACTTTGCAGCTTGGAAAAGAGATGACTAAGGAGGAATATGGCTTAGATCTATAAAATTATGACTGGTCTAAAGAAAGCGCTATTTACTCCTCATAACACAAAAACTAGGGGTCACCAAATGAAATTGATGGGCAGCAGGTTTAAAACAAATAAAAGGAACTATTTATTCACACAACACACAGGGAAGCTGTAGGCCTTTTTGCCAGAAGATGTTGTAAAGGCCAAGACTATAACTGGGTTCAAAAAAGAACTAGATAAATTTATGGAGGATAGATCCATCAAAGGCTGTTAGCTAGGATAGACAGGGATGGTGTCCTTAGCCTCTGTTTACCAGAAACCGGGAATGAACAACTTGAAAATTACCTGTTCTGTTCACTTCCTCTGGGCTAGATGGACCTTTGGTCTGTTCCAGTATGGCCATTCCCATGTTTTTACATTTGAAATTGTTTTTTATCAGAATGACAGGGGGGAATACTCAAGTATAATCCAGCAGCTCACTGTGATCCAAAATGAGATGAGTTTTGTGAATTATTCTGGAAAAGGAGAGTGAGATTAATAGGTACAAATGAGGAGAAAGGGCCATGCCAAGCATAAGAATAAAAAAAGGAGCCATAGGTGGGGGAACAAAAGGCAAATGAAGGCAACACAGTTAACAGAGCAAAGGACACACAAAACTAGGAGACAGGGCAGCGATGCAGGTATAGCAGAGGTACAGTATATTTAGCACAGCCCTACTGAATTCACAGGATATCTGGATTAGTCACTGCTTCAGCTACAAAGCAAATGCTTCCAAATTCTCTGTGAATAATAAGAATAAACAATTTCTTTATTTAAAAATGATATAGCATTAAATAAATGAAGTTTATCAGAAGTCTTGGTAGTTACATAGTGAAACATCAGAGAATCATAGAACACTAGAACTGGAAGGAACCTTGAGAGATCATCAAGTCCGGTCCCCTGCCCTCATGGCAGGACCAAGCACCATCTAGATCATCCCTGATAGATGTCTATCCAACCTGCTCTTAAATATCTCCAGTGATGGAGATTCCACAACCTCCCTAGGCAATTTATTCCAGTGTTTAATCACCCTGACAGGAAGTTTTTCCTAATGTTCAACCTAAACCTCCCTTGCTTCAATTGAAGCCCATTACTACTTGTCCTATCATTAGAGGCCAAGGAGAACAATTTTTCTCCCTCCTCCTTGTAACACCCTTTTAGATACTTGAAAATTGTTATCATGCCCCCCCTCAGACTTCTCTTTTCTAAACTAAACAAGCCCAGTTCTTTCAGTCTTCCCTCATTGCTCATGTTTTCTAGACCTTTAATCATTTTTGTTGCTCTTCTCTGGACCTTCTCCAATTTCTCCTCATCTTTCTTGCAATGTGGTGCCCAGAACTGGACACAATACTCCAATTGAGGCCTACTCAGTACAGAGTATAGCGGAAAAATGACTCCTGGTATCTTGCTCACAACATTCCTGTTAATGCATCCCGGAATCATGTTTGCTTTTTTTGCAACAGCCTCACACTGTTGACTCATATTTAGCTTGTGTTCCACTATGACCCCTAGATCCATTTCTGCAGTACTCCTTCCTAGACAGTCGCTTCCCATTCTGTATGTGTGAAACTGATTGTTCCTTCCTAAGTGGAGTACTTTGCATTTGTCCTTATTAAACTTCATCCTGTTTACCTCAGACCATTTCTCTAGTTTGTCCAGATCATTTTGAATTATGACCCTATCCTACAAAGCAATTGCAACCCCTGCCAGCTTGGTCTCATCTGCAAACTTAATAATCATACTCTCTATGCCATCATCTAAATCAATGATGAAGATATTGAACAGAAGTGGTCCCAAAACAGACCCTTGCAGAACTCCACTTGTTATGCCCTTCCAGCATGACTGTGAACTGTTAATAATAACTCTCTGAGAATGGTTATCCAGACAGTTATGCACCCACCTTAGAGCACGACTTATCATAACAAAAAACAGTGCAATACTGTTCCCACTAACATCGCCATTGGATATTCAGCTCTTAGTCCTTCCAAATTACACACAGCAGCCACAGAGCCTGGATTCATCTCGAGGAATGACAGCAGCAGACTAACAAGGCAGTAAAAAAGACCAAAGTTCATTTTCTTACAAAAATGATCGGCAGAAGAGACTTTCATCTGAGGCTCAGGGATAGAAGTTCTCACCCAAGCGACTAACACTTACTTCCTGCCTCCAACCTCCATGGAACCTTGAACCCACTCCAGTCAGCTAGACGCTAGAGTGAGCTACTGTCAGCGTTCCCACTCAGTCACTTTCCCAGTGTAAGAGTGCGAGAGAAGGGCGTTAAAGGGAAGAGCAGAGACCTTTGTAGGTGAGGGCATAAGTTTGAATGTGAGGTGGAAGGAGACGTGAAGCCAGAGAAGAGACGTGGCTACGGCAGTGGCAGAGGGCCAAGATTTTTCTGCAGTGGTGTATTGAGTAAACTGCAGGGGAGCAAAGAAAGAAGCAGGTCATTAGGCTGTGGTGGTGCTGTCAGGGTGAGAGATGGTTAAGACGGGCTTAGCAATGGGGATCCTTCTTATGTCAGTAACCTTCCCATATCCAATGATTTAGCCATTAAGAACATGTCACCCTTTATGCCATATGTACTTGAGACAATTGATTTTTCTCTACAGATTTATCATACGAACAAGCCAGAAGGTCAGCGTGGACAAGTCATAGTCACACTGCTCCTCAATCAAAAGGTAAAGCACCTGCTTATTTTCTAGCATGCAACCCAATTCATGTCAGGTGTATCTCCTCTGGAAAAGGAATTCAAACTAGCACCTATGTTATAGCTCACAATTTTTATGTGGGTATTCAATCTATTATTTTGGGTATCTGGAGCTGGTATTTGGGTACCAAAGACCTGGTCTTATTTGGGTGTTTTAAACAGGTATTCAAATGTGGAAGCAGTAGGCTTATTTTTGACATTGTTCACTCATGAAAAAGAGTAAGAGTTTGGGTCAATGTACAATCCTTAGTTCTACCAATACATCAAATAGAGATATAGACTATAAACACTATAGGCGCTGCAGAAAAATAGATTTATTCTGAGTTGTTGAAATGTTTTAAAAGTGATTCCTTCTGAAGTTCATTTTTTAAGGACTTGGGTCCCATTTTCTCTTCTATGATTGCATGCAGAGAAGAGTTTATGCCCAAGAAATGGGGAGGGCTGCTTCTAGTATGGTCCTCTTTCCTTCCCACTTCAGCAAAGCTTCTTCATGAAAATTATATGGGATTCTAGCATCAAAAAGTTTTAGGGAGCAGGCCACGGCTGAACTCTTCTGGATTCTCCCCATCCCAGCCTGTGGTTGAACACAGTACAAGCCTCTATCACCAGTGGATGACATGAGATCCACAAGGAAAAAGGGGTTAAACTACTAGCTTTTTCTACTAGGGGTGGGAACCTGCCCACCCCCCCGCCGTGTCCCCGCCCACACACACACACACACACACACACACACACACACACACACACACACACCCCACAGTGGAAGAATTCAAAGGAACCACTGTCTCTAGATCATTAGAACTCATAGAGTTTCCTCTCTCCTGCACAGATTAGTCACTTATAAGGAAGAATAGAACCCCTTCTTGGCAAGGTATACAGCATACGCTCACTTCAAAAAATTACTTCTCACCAAGGCCGTCCTTAGGCATACACAGCATACACAGCTGCATAGAGCACCAGTAAAGCTGTGTATGCCAGGGATGAGGTATTAAGCAACTATGGGCAGTGCCAGCTCCGGTGGTCCCTAGCTACCCCAGGATCCTCCATGTGGGCTCTGTGCCCAGCCCGTGCTCCCCAAGTGTCAGCAAGTGGCATGAGGGTGGACCAGAGAACTCAGGAGGAGCAGAGGTCAGCTACACAGCTGATAGCTAGAGAGAGGCAACGGTTTCCCCTTCAAAGTGCTGCTTCTCTCTGGCTGGCAGCATGGCGGCCCTCTGCTCCTTCTGAGTCCTCCAGCCCACATTCATGCCTCCCAGTGCTGCCTGCACCTCCCCCGCTATCCTGAGGTCCAGGTGAGCCCCACCCTGCGCTGCTCCAGGTTGCCAATTGCCAACTCTCCTGATCCGGACGAACCAGATGCCATTGCAGGAAATGGCGTCCAATCTGGGTGAGCTGGCAATCTCCTCCCCTCTCAGCTTCTTCCCCTGCAGCCCCCTTGCTCCCCACCCTGCTGGGGACAGGTGCTGGTCTGCAGAGGGTGCCAACACTGGTGGGCACAGCCTTGCTCTGCACATATGTTATTTAGGAGACATTCATAGTTTCTTTTTTGCCCTACGTCAGTGTCTCTGACAGGAGCCAACAGAGATATGGAGTGCTGGGAAAGGCATGATAGTGACAGAATTTGCCTTAAACTGAAGACTCTCTGCTTTAGAATTCCTCATAGTTGATGCTGTCTTAAAAGACAAGTCCAATATATGTGTGAATATTTGTAATTATCAGTAGCAACTGTGCCCTTCCAGTATAGTCCAAACCTGCTCTTTTTGAGCCTGAGCTGCTCAGCTCAGTTAAACATATCAGGGCAAATTTTGTTGTTGACATGGCCAATGAATCATAGAATCATAGAATCCTAAGGCTGGCAGAGACCTCGGGAGGTCATCGAGTCCAGCCCCCTGCCCAAAGCAGGGCCAACCCCAACAAAATCATGCCAGCCAGGACTTTGTCAAGCCAAGACTTAAAAGTGCTGAGCTGCTGAAGTCCAGTGAGTTGTTTACTTATGCCAGTGATGATTTAATCCCACCCCAATGTAAGATAGCTTTGGTGACTAATTTTCAAACTAAAAAATAGATAAATATATCACTTTTTGTATTTTCAGCTACCCAACCATCATCCTCAACAGTGCCCAAAACAGAAGACCCGCGACCTCAGTTAGGTGTGTGTAACTTTATTTAAGTTAGATATGGGTTAAGTGGAGTATATTAAATATGATCTGAAATATGCTGTAGTCTGCCACCAAATAGCCAACTGTGAGAGGAGACTCAAACAATTAGCAGAGACCCTGCATAGTGGCTGGACTCACTATCGCATCCTGCATGGTGGCTGAATTGTGTGTTCGTGTTTGCGTGTACAAGTAATTCACACTGAAACTCCCATGATCTACAAATCAAACATTCAAAAATGTAAATGATCAATTTGCTGGGAAGTTGGATGTGCTGGAGCTCCAAGTTGCTAATAGGCTGTCTCAGCTCATCCTGACTTGCTTTTAGTAATTCTTACCAGGGTTGTGTGCCCTGTAAGGGCTTAATGAGCTATTAAGCAAACCAGGTATATTCTGTTCAGTACAAAAAAGTGGAATCCAATGATTTCAACGAATTCTATTCATAATGGCTAGTTGGAGTACTAATCTCAGAAAAATGTACAAAAGTGAACATTTCAGTGTAAAGGAGAAATATAGCTAAAACTAGAATTCCTCACATAGTTCTATTGGCGTTTGAAATCTAGACTCCTGAAATAGAGCACTGAAAGCTGAAAGCATTTCCATTCTGTTGGGTAGTCATCAGGAGAGTGTATCCATTTTATCAGAATATGTTCAAGTAATTGTGAAAGATGGAAGGGTTTTTATGGCTGTCCATAGTATTATTTTAGATTGTCCCTTGAATGAGAAAGTACATCAGAAATTCTGAGTCAGTACATGTTGAACTTCTCTAATCCGGCACTCTGGTCCGGCAATGTCTGTGGTCCAGCCTGATTTTAGTTAGCCAGGTGTCCACTTATCAAGGGTGTGGCCAAATTTCCTGTGGTCACAAAAAATTTGTTTACAAGTCATCAAAATATTGCAAGTCATTAACAAGTCTCTGAAGTATGGTTACTTGCCTCTGTTGTAATAATACCTGAATTTCAAAAATGATGTTTGGTAATTACAACAGTTTAATGTGTTTCATTTGTCCATATTTCTGTAGATCCCTATCAGATTCTTGGACCTACCAGCAGCCGTCTTGCAAATCCAGGTGAGAAGGGATTACTTTTCTTCAAATTTCACATTTTATATCCATCACTTATTAGAGATTGAAGGCAAGGGTTAGCAAAGTAGTGAGCATTCCCAGCTCCCACTGAAATCAATAGGAGTTAATCAATGGACGCGGATGGCACCCAGTGGATTGCAAGATGGGTAATCATATGATTAGTCTCACTGATTTCAAAGAGGATCAATACAAGGCATAGACCGTACTTAAGCCTTATTTTGAGATCTTTCAGGTGAGATTCAAGCCGTGCTTTGGACTTGCAGTGGCCCTTTGCACAAGGCTGAATTTCATCCAAAGAGAACAAGGCAAGCAAGATTAGTTCCATTATTAGATCAGAAAGGAAGAGAGAATAGCGACTAGGTGGCCAGTGTGTAATGTGACAGATTTCTCCAGTGACCTAAGTCCTGTCCATATAGTCAAACTATGGTTTTCATTAATACAAATATACTTTGTTAAAAATGCTATTGAAAATATTAAATAGTGCAAGTTCATTTCATTCATGTATTCCAGACTAGACATGGAGCCAGAGCCTTGGCTCGTGAAACCTGACATCCAGTTTATGATCCTAAGGATTAGGCCCAGGATAGCCTCCAGCTATGAAAATATTGGTTCATATCACTGAGTCACTAGTGAAATCACTAAAGTGAGCATCCCTTTTTGACAGAGATTTTATTTATTTTCAGAAATGATGCCATGTAATAGACTAGACAAAGTCAGAAGACTTTAAACAAATAACTTTATCAATTGACAAGAAATAAATAGGAGCAAATGGGAAAGCAGAATCCCCATAGGAAAGAAACAAGTGGATGAGAAGTTTCAAAGCCTTTCTCCCACTTGAAAAAGGCAGGCTATAGTTTCAAGAAAATCAGAAGATTTTGTCTAAATACAGATTCCATGCCAGAATATCTTATTGAACACAATCTGAACTATGACCTATAGCATTAAAGGTGGGGGAGAGAGAGAAGAAGGTAAGGGATCTTCCTGCTAAACTAGTCTGTGGACCAGACTAATTTAATTGTTAGTCTGACTCCATTATGAGTCTTGTTTTATAACAATATAACTGAGATCAGAATTTGGTCCAATAGACTGACAATGCATATACCAAGTACTGTTACCCCTTCGATAGCAGCCAATGGGTAGAATGCTCTTTCTCTCTGCTCCCTTTTCCTATTCTTAGTAATATTTCTTTCTGTAACAATGAGTGAATGAATCATCATGATGGTTCTTAGTATGATATTGTCATGACCTGTTTAAGTTAGGAGTGTTTCAGCACTAAATTATCTTTTTCCCTTGTATTTAGCTTTATGATATAGTTACATTAAATAAAGTTATAGTTCAGTTTGCATTTTTAAGATAAAGATTGTTGGATTCCAAGAGAATTAAAGGAATTAGGTGTCCAAATCCCATTAAAATTCATTGGAAGTTGGGCATCCAGCTTCCTTAACTCTTTTGCAAATCCCAGCATTGTACACATGGTATCAACTGGCTTTTTGCTAGCCTTGTGCCTATGGCACTGTGAAAAGAGCTAATATGATATGCCCTGGATAGAGATACATGTTAACATTTAGGGACAGACACGAGTATGGAATTTCTGTAAACTATTATTTCTGCACTTTAACAAGGTCTGTGTATTTATGAAATGGTGGAATTACTCTCATTAAAAGGAAATTGACAAGAACCATTTATTTTCATATGACTATATATTACATTTGGAAGGCAAGTGTTTATATTGAAACATATGCTTGATTGTTAATTCAGAAATTTGTGTTTTGTCCAGTCCTTGACTGTTTATTGATTTTCAAATACTAATCGTCTGGTTATATTTCATGTATTAAAAGTGCATGCTTTGCTCATACCAGGGATTCTTTTGTTTGTTTGCTTGTTTTATCGTGTTAATGGAACAGAAGAAATTCATTAAGAACAGTTTGCATAAATATCGTTTAAAGGAATAAAAGTTTTAGTTGCTCTGAAGTATAAATTGTTAATGTATTTCAGATGTGGCTTTAGGTTAATATGATAGTCCGCTCTTGTAAACTTTCTAAAGAAATGGTAATTTATTAGACTCACATATCCACTTTTAAAAAAAAACCTATTTTTTGACAGAGATATACAGTACTTAGAAGTTAGCACAGAAAATCTGTTTGGCAAATTCTGCTGACATTGCAACTGCGATATACAGAGCTTGGCAACTGTTATGGAGTATCAGCTCTGCCTTGTCATAAAATACTACTTTTTGACATGAATCTCAGTGGCAGGACCCAGCTAATATATTGTCAGCCATTTAAAATGTTCATATTGTATTTTTATGATGTTGTTGTGTAAAGCCATACTGCAAAGTTGTCAACAGCACAAATTCTTTCTTTCTAAGATTGAATTTCCAGAGAAGGGAGGAATAAAAGTGTTTGGAATCATAACTTTTCCCATTGTTTTCATTCCTGTTTGACAGAGAACATTTACAAGAACTCACTTTAAAGATCTTTTCATTGTTTTCTCAAATGCTGTGCAATGCAATCAGATGCACTATAACAGCAATCCAATGAGTTTTTGTTCTACATTTCCCTAAATATTGGAAATGGTTGAAATGGCATGGAAGATCTAGCTTTCTCTAAACTTCTCCATTTTGCATAGGTTTATTCCATGGTGGAGAAAATGTATTTGCAAAATATTATTGTGGGAACACGAAAGCAAGTGAAAGCTGTTTGTCCTGAATTTTAGAGATTAGTTTTGCTATATCTATGTTGTATTATTTCACTATCAGTTTTCCAAGTAAATGACATGAGGTAATTATTAAATATGCACATAATGGCATTATGCCTGTTAAAATACAGAAAACAATACTTTAAATTATGGCCTCTGATACGCAGATCATTTTTTGATAGAGACACTAGTTAGATTGGAAGAAAGGAGCAGAGGTAGCAACATTTCCTAATTAGGGTCTGCAGTGAAAATGCACTTGGATTTCATATGTGAAAGTCAGGAAGTGTTGATGTTATTAGTCACTGGTTCTTAACTCTTTTTTTTTCCCGCCCGTAGGGAGTGGACAGATACAACTGTGGCAGTTTTTGCTGGAGCTCCTGTCTGATAGCTCCAATTCTAATTGCATCACCTGGGAGGGCACCAATGGCGAGTTCAAGATGACTGACCCAGATGAAGTAGCCCGGCGCTGGGGAGAAAGGAAAAGCAAACCGAATATGAACTATGACAAACTCAGTCGTGCACTCCGTTACTACTATGACAAAAATATTATGACTAAAGTCCATGGTAAGCGTTATGCCTACAAATTTGACTTCCATGGAATTGCTCAGGCCCTCCAGCCTCATCCTCCAGAGTCTTCCATGTATAAATATCCAACAGACCTACCCTACATGAGCCCCTACCATGCACACCCTCAGAAGATGAACTTTGTAGCTTCCCATCCTCCTGCTTTACCTGTAACCTCCTCCAGCTTTTTTGCTGCTCCTACTACATACTGGAATTCACCAACTGGAGGTATCTATCCTAATACTAGGCTTCCAGCCACCCATATGCCTTCTCACCTTGGCACCTACTACTAAGAAGGAAACAAATAAGAGACGCTTCACCATGGAATACAATACCCAATTAATTATGATGAACTGACTTTGGGAAACATGAATTAAAAATGCCTAAGGAGACATGAAAAAGTTTGACTGAGGAAAAAATGTCAAAAAAGACTTCTTGTCGTAGGGAAAGTATTCAAGAAGTATAAAGATGCTAAAATGTAATGTATATGGGCATCGGATCCGTGGACCAAACAACAAAAAAACTGTTGTAGGTAAAGCATGAAATGATAAGGACAACCTACAAAAGAAAGTGGTCTTAAAAAGGTGATAAGCTTCTGTATAAAATTTGATATCTTGCTAATGCAAACTGGGACTATACTACAGCAATATAAGGATAATTCTATAGTGACCTAACATACAGTATACGAATTCATGAAAAACAACAAAAAACCAACAAAACAACCAAAGCAACCCCTCCACCTATATTTAAAAAAATGGAAACATATCAAGAAAGACTGATTGAGTGTGGAAGCTGATTTGGAATATAACAGCATTGGTTTTGGTTAAACTCAGAATGCATTCCATTCATTGGAAAGGTATCAGCTATTTCAAACTGTGAAGATAACCCAAGCTTTAAGATTCCTTGACAGTGTTATAGGAACTCTGAGCCAAACATTGGAATTGAGAATGTGCTGAAGGGCAAGAGTATGATTGTAGATCAAGGGTGTGCATCTGATACAGGAAGTAGAAAGGAAGAAGAGGAGGACAAAGATGAGAATGAGAGAAAAGAAACTTCTTTAAGAGGAGATACCGAAGAGACTGAAAATTTGGTAGTGTTGGGACTATAAAAAATTACTTGTTTGGACTTGAGAAATATTTTGATCAGTATTATACCATTCCCAGTATTATAGAAGGACTAGATTTGATTGTTTTTAAGTGGAGAAAGGGAAAAGCAGTAGAATTCAGAAATCAGAATATGCATCTCTTTTAAAAAGGTAAAACTGGAATTGTCTGATATTTAAAAGTAACTTTTAGGACCTCATCATTATTAAGGGAGTTTGTTTTCTTCTGGTTTAAAGTAAGAGACAACCCCGACTGCCAAAATCAGATATCATATAAGTATTTTTGTTAGGCAGGCGCCAGTTTTTCTTTTTTGAGTCGCGAACGCTGTGCGTTTGTCAGAATGAAGTATACAAGTCAATGTTATTTTTCCTTTTTATATAATAATTATATAACTTATGCATTTATACACTACGAGTTGATCTCGGCCAACCAAAGACACAAAAAAGGGACAATCAAAAATATTGTGGCCTTGAATTTTAACTCTGTATGCTTAATGTTTACATTATGAACTTATTAGTACTTAGAATGCAGAATGTATGTAATAAAATAAGCTTGGCCTAGCATGGCAATTCAGATTTACACTGTGGTCTGTATTTGCATTTCTAGTGACCAAGATGACTATTAGATCTTCTTCCAAAATGGTTTAAATATTTTTAAACATTTCCTTTTCAAATATTATTTTGATTTGTGAATTTTAAGTCATGTAAATGAAGGACAAATCCATACAGTTCTGTTAATACACCTGAATTCTGCTCTACAGTACCCCTGCTGTTCCTGCCCTGAACTTCTCTTGAGCAGAGATTGCCAACTGTGCCAATATTTTTGATGGCTTGTGGCCAACCATGAAAATGAGGTCTAGAGCTGGGGGAAGACTGTGATCCAGAAATTCCTTTTCAGCATCATATGACAAATTCCAGCCTATGTCTTACTATTATACTAGAGTTTGTTGAACTGTCATACACTCTTGCTATTAACGCATACTGTATCATTATTAGTAAATAAAATGAAGAATGAAGAACTTCCATTATTCCTCACTTTAAAACTGAGCGAATGATAGCTTCTCAATTTCTCATTACAATCCATCTTTGGTGTTTACACTGGGCAGAATGTTTTCCTTGTATTCTATATTCAGAGTATTTCCACACTGTATAATGGGAAGCCCAGATTCTCATCTTATATATAATGACTATGTTTTTAACACCAACTGAGGACCTTGTCTTGTCATTTATGAATGGCTCTGTACAGCAGGCAATGCTTATTGTGAAGAATAGATACAATTAAGACTTAAAAGGATGTTCCCTTCTTTGCTTTTCTTCCCCACCATTTAGTTAGAATGAGTATGATTTCATATTATATTGTAAATATTTTGTACAGCCATTTTTCACTTTGTTCACCCTTGCAGGCCACAAGAACTTAGCTGCCAGACCTCCATGTTCTGGGTATCTTGGCAATAGTCTGTAAATGTAGGATTACATTTAAGACTTTGAGCGTTACTCAGATTGAAAACAACAGTGTTATCAGTCATAATAGTAGTAACCTGGAAAATATCCACTCATAGCCTATAGTTCTTAAGAAAATAAAAACCAACTAAAATGTTAGAAAAACTATGCTACTGGAAAAGGTTAGTCATTACTTTAGAAGTCAGGCACACCTATATTTTGAATATAAGAATACTAGTTTGCTTTTCTGTGGAAACTCATTTCTACGAATGTCTGATATTACACTGTGCACACTTCACTAAAAAAGGCATGTATATTATTGAACCATCTTTTAATTAAGCATTTTAGAATGCCAAATAAAACAGAAGCCTGTATTTAAAGAAATCATGTGGAAGGGGTTAAGGTGTGAACACAATGCTGCCCACAGAGCTCTAGAATATGTCTCCTTGCTGCTCTCCTCTGCAACAGGAGCTACTGGTCAAATGCCTCCATTCTGATCCTTGCAGAGGTTGCTTGGATCAAGATGGAGTCTCACACACATGTTAGAACCTGTGGCCAGTCGAGGCTGCACCACTAAGCAATTAAGAATAAGATCCTGGGGTGTGTATGGACAGGGGATTCTCGTTTGTAAAGCCAGTTGAACTGGCTGTAGGAAGATCATTTAACTCTAGAGATGGTGGCATCTTTCTCTCTCTCTCATCTGATACTGGTGTAAAGAATGTGGCCAGAAAGTAAGGAGTGAATGGCCAATACATTCGGTGGATGATTCCTAAATACCATTTCTGCCCACAGCACATCTGGTTCCAATTACCAACTTAGGCGAGCTTCCTCAGCAACCTGTAAATTCCTTTTCTGTGTCTAGCATATTCCAGTTTGGATCTTCCACATCATCTTAGCCTCAGACCTTAAATCCTTTGTATACTCTGCATGCAGACAAAAGGACACTCATTCTTTTTTGAGAGAGTGCTGAACATTCCTTTCTCAGTTCATGTAGTGCTAAAACTCTCTCTTATAACCGGGCTTAAATTGTGGAAACTTTTAAATGGAGAGAAAGAAACAAAACTTAAACTTTAAATGAGCCTTTGTATATTTTATACTCTCTTTTCACACTAACACAGGGTGAATTTGAAACAAAAATCTTCCAACTGCTTCCTGCAAAATAAAATCAGGTCACATCAGTTGCCAAAAGAGATGTTCCCCTTGCAGATGGTGTAAATATTCAAAATATAATCCTGCATACTCACTGGGCTTCACTCTGCCAGATTCCTTGAGCTTGGCTCCTTCTTGATCAGGAGGAGGGGAAAGTGATGGCATTCTCCCAAAAATGCCAACTGCTTGTGGCACCAAGCTGATGCATTGCTCACAGTAGATTGAGGATATCTGTGAACCTTTCTCTGCTTTTTTTTAACATGCTTTCATGAGGAATGAAATAATTTAAAGTGTTGACATTTATCATCACTGGGCCTCTGAGTTAACCGCTCTCTGTGAGGAATGGGATGGTTCACACCTCTCAGTTATTGTTGCCCATGGCTCATCTTGTTCCCCTGTCTGAGAAGCGGCTTGAGGACACAGAGGTGATATGACTTGTAGTGTTTTCATGATGCAGATCATGCTCTGATGCCCAGGCATGATGTCTCCATGTCATCAACCTAGAATTATGCAGTTCAGAAGAAACTGAGAGTTTAGCCAAAATGGGGATTTGAATGAGGGTTGGCAGGATGAATGGTAAAGAATGCAATTAGGTTAGCAGAAACAATTGGTGGAGATAGCGAGGGTAGTATGTGATTGTGATAACAGGAGTTTTGTGTGCCTTTTGTCACTTAGATTTTCAATTTCATGAGCTAGATGAATCCTTGGCTTCTTTGAGTGGCTTAAATTCAGAAGTGGCCAAGAGCACTTGGCCACCACTGCTTAGCTAAGAGGTTGTATCTCTTCCTTTAGGAGGGGGAATCTCACCCCAGTTCTCCGTGCATTTGTCACCTACAGACTGGATTGCTTCATTGTTTTCTGTTTGAATCATTTAGGAGAAAGTCACTCCACAATTTCAGTTATGGTAGAACATAGCCGCCTAAATTCTCTGAAGAGCTTCTCATAGGAAGCACATTACACTTTGCTGAAGGCTGCTCTGCCCTCCATTTCATTTTCAAGTGCCTGTTTTGATCTCTCTAAAGCATTTAGTAGTTTGTCTCTCACATGTCTTAGTCACTGTCACTGCCTTAAATTATATACAAGGTGGCTGAGAACATCGGAGGTGCTGGAGCTTATGACCCCCAGAGTGTAACAGGAGAGGAGCTCCTCTCATTTATGCAAGGTATTCTTGGTATAGAATTTAGGGTGCTGAAAATCACCCCTTCTAGTCTCATAGGGTATGTTTATACTGCAACAAAAAGCGCATGACACTGAGCCTTTTAGAGCCCAGGTTCCTTACTCAAGGATTACAGGATTCGGAGTAAGAAGTCCTCCAGCTTGACAGTATTCTGATATTATTTTGAAATAATTGCCTGCTGTGTAGACACGGACTAAGTTATTTTGAAATAATGTTGTTGTGTAGACGTATCTTTTTACTGTCAGTGAAGTTTTTCCTGCTATTTCCCCTAAATTTCCCCTTTTGTAATTTAAATCATTTACACATATTCATAGAATCATAGCAATGTAAGGCTGGAAAGGACCTAGAGAAGTTGAGTCCAGCCCCTTATGCTGAGGCAGGACCAAGTAACTCTAGACTATCCCTGACAGCCATTTATCCAACCTGTTCTTAAAATATCCAGTGATGGGGATTCCACAGCATCTCCTTGAAGACTATTCCACTACTTAGCTACTTTTATAGTGAGAATATTTTACTAATAACTAACCTAAATATCCCTTGTTGCAGATTAAGCCCCTTACATCTCAATAATTTATCACTATTCTCTTTATAACAGCCCTTAAAAAATTAGAAGACTACCAGGTCCCCTCTCAGTCTTGTTTTCTCAGAACTAATCATATCCAATGATTGTATCTTTTCTCCTAGGGCAGCTGTTCTAAACATTTTATCATTTTTATTGCTCTCCTCTGGAATTTCTCCAGTGTGTCCACATTTTTCCTAAGGTGTGGCACCCACAATTGGGCAGTGTATTCCACTCTACTCAGCCTCACTGGTGCCAAATAGAGAGGTACAATTACTGCCTGTGTCTTACGTAGATAGTTCTGTTAATACTCCCCAAAAAGCTATTAGCCTTTTTTTTAAATTTATCACGTTGTTGACTCATATTCAATTTGTACTCCACTGTAAATGTTATGAGAGAACTTGGACTTGACATGACTTGGACTTGATATAACTTACAACCATCTTGTGTACTCAGCTAGCACCATAAGCTGGAAATGAGGATACCACATAGCGAGAAAGAACCTGGTCTTCCTTAGGCAGACAAAAAAAACCACTGCAGCAGCAATATTACTAACACGGATAGCTAATCTCGAGTTTGCGTGCCTCTGATTGTAAGTTTCTTACTGAGAAGTGGCTTTTCTGATAAGTAAAGTTTATGAGTTCTTTGCTGTAGCTAGGGAAACAGTCAGCACATTAGGGGTTATTATGGGTCATAGTTTCATTTTAGGTTATCTAGAAAAGAGTTCAATCAGACAGTGTACTGTGGAGAAGCCTGGATTTCTGGGACTAAGGAAACACTGATACTCCTCTCCACAACATGAAAGAAGGCTGGCCGCCTGAGAACCACTGCTGTCGCTTGACTCCACCCTCAGACTTTGGGTAACTATAGAATCACAGAACACTAGGACTGGAAGGGACCTTGAGAGGTCACTGAGTCCAGTCCCCTGCCCCCACGGCAGGACCAAGCACTAGACTAGATCATCCCTATCCTAACTATGTTTTGGGGTGCTGTATTGCTAGATTTTGATGTGTGCATTAGGCTCAATATAAAAGGATGAAAGCACTCGTGTGTGTGTGTGTGTGTGTGTGTGTGTGTGTGTGTGTCCCAAACATTTATCAGAGGATCATGCTACATCCCCATTGTCTTATATCCTGACACCTCCTGGAAAACAGAAATTAGTTATAGCTTTAGGTTTAGAAAACCGTGGGTAACATAACACCAATACTGCCACCCACCCATGCCTCCAGAAGTGGAACTACATCATTTTCATTCCACTTTAATGTTTACTTTTTAAATATTTGTATTTTACCCCATGCTGTGGGTGTCCTTAAACCTCCAACTGACGAAATCAGGAACTGACATCAGATCAGTCACTTGACAATTACCCTGTTCTGTTCATTTGCTCTGAAGCATCAGACACTGGTCTCTCTCAGAAGACAAGACACTGGGCTAGACAGACCAATAGTATGACCCAGTATGGCCGTTCTTATGTTATCACGTCCCCCTTGACTAATGCTTCGATAAACTAGACATACTTAGCTTTGCAAACCAACCCATTTTCTCCCCGATCATTGTTAATGAGGATTTTTGCTGGCTTTGCACTTGATCACTCTGGATGTTTCTTGTGCAAGGCTTGGTCACTTGTTAGTTTTTCATTGCAGTCTCCTTCTCTGTTGCTTTCGTGCGTATGCTGCTGATACTGGCCCTGTGGCTGCACCATGTATAGAGCTCATTTTGGTTTCTATGAAAGCTTCACTCTGAGCAGCTAAAGGATTTGGCCCCGTGTAACATTCCCCCCCCCCCCCCACCATCATCTTTGTGCTTTCTTCCATGCCACCCCTTTCAGCTGAAACCTCGTTCTCCTTCCAATCCTTCCTCACAGCACATCTGGTAAGATCCTTTATGCTTCCTCCGGCTGTTAGTATGTCAGGTATTGTTCATTTCTGACCTGTTTTGTTTGCATCCCAACTAGATTGTAAGCTCCCCTGAGCAGAGAATGTATATTCTTATTTTGTATTTTGTTTTTCTGATCAATAGTAGATAAAATCATGATTCCAAATAAATTTTCATAGATACATTTCTGAATTTACTCATGATGAATTATTGCTTTATTCAGTGCTTCTCTGAGGAAAGGGTGGTTTCCCTTTAAACAACTTCCCTTCAAAACTATGAATTGCTGAAAATATGGGATCTGAATTAAATAAGTGAGATTTTCAAAATGCACTGTGTTTCTGTGGGTGCCACTTACACACCACATTTTTACACCTGTAGTGAACTGCAGCTACAAATATCTGTAGCAAGATGTAAAACTGCCGGTTTGTACTATCAAGCCCAGTGAAAACTAGTTCCTGTGATTACTATGATGTCAATGTTAAAAACAGAACTAATATTCTAGCTATCCTAACTGTGGCGTTGCACTTATATTCATTAGTAGTACTCTGCAGTAGCAATTAGAGGCCTTTAGCTGAGATCAGGGCCCTATTGTGGTGTGTGCTGTAGATACAAATAGCCTGTCCCTGCCTGAAAGAGCTTGCATTTTAGACAAAGGTTGGAAGAAAGGAGGAATTATTACTAATGGTGGATGAAAGGTTTTCATTTAAACTGTATTTCAATAGAAAAACTGATGTTCCGTGATTTACAAAGTTTTTTTGCAAAAAGTATCTGGATGTTTTTTATTTGTCATGAAAACTGAATACCCTAAACTTGCAATGTGCAGTTTTCAGCCACAAAGCAAAGTATTCCAGATGAAAACCAAAATAATTTGATTTGGTATTGTGGTCATGGTGCCTTGTACAGCCTCTCCCCGAGTTACGCACGAGTTACGGACCAAACACTTGGCCGTAACTCAATCTGTTCGTAACTCGGACCCCATTGAGTTACATAACGACCGCGCTATTCATAAGCGCGGGTCGCGTTTGTAACTCGGGGACCGCCTTTACGACCGCTCCATGGGAGCTTTGGTCCTAAATGCGAATGGTTGTAACTCGACCATTCGCAACTCAGGGACCGGCTATAGAAGCGGTTGTTTGGTTGTCTCATGTCCCATACGCCTCCTCTGGTCAAGCTCCTTGGCTGCACTCCATTGCAAATGACACACCACAGCCAGGGACTCCCATGCGACATAGCTTCCCCTCCCCAAGAGAGACAACTGCAGTGGATTTTGGGAGCGGTAGTTCAACCAAGTAGAACCCAGCCTACAGAAGATAATGGGAGCATAAGGATACAAATGTAAGCAGGGTCTGAATGACTGCTTGCAATGCAGCCAAGGGTCTGAATGACTGCTTGCAATGCAGCTAGCTGAAATTGTTCAGCCTTGCAAGATAATTAACTGTTGGTATGTAAATAAAGCTCATGCTGGGATGCGGAAGGAATCTGGGGTGTGGTTATATAAATCCAATTCAGCGAGTGCTGATGGAGTATGGAATGGAATGTGGTGTATTGTAACTAATTTGGCTGTTGTGGGGTCACAAACCATGCTACCCCTAAATGCAGGAACTGTAAAATATGACACCAGGGCTTGCAGGAGAGACACCATCATTGTAAGGGGTCTCAGATAAACAAGCCTCCCCCTTCCAGAGTTGAGTGAACTGAGTTGGGGGGGGAAGAGGCTTGAGTCAGCCTGCTTCATGCCTGCCAGATGTGAGCTGTAAGACTGGTTCAACTGGTCTCCTCATTCTAAGGATTGACCTAAAGCAGACTCCACAAGGAGTCTCTTTGTTATTCCAGTAGAAGCTGGAATCTTTTGGCCAACCTAGATGGTAGCTAAGAGTTGAAATCACTAAGCACTGAAGTCACTGGTTTGGCCTGGAGCCAGACACATTGTGTCTGGCGGGCGGCTGGTAGGAGCAGCAGCTGGTGGGAGTGACCAGCAGGCAGCCAGTAGGAGCAGCAACAGGGAGGCTAGCGGGAGTGACTGGCAGGTAGCCAGCAGGGCAGCTGGCAAGAGCAAGTGGACCACAGGAGCAGCACAAAAAGTGGCATGGCCTCAGGTTCAATGAGTGGAGTCATCAGGGTGATGTGTCTGGGTCCGCACTGACTGGACAGAGCTGTAAGGCTATGTCTACACTGGCAGCTTCTTGCGTAAGAACATCTTGCACAAGGGTTCTTATGTAAAAACGCTTGCGCAAGAACATGTCCACACTGCCATGTGCGAGATGTGCTTTTGCGCAAGAGCATCCATGGCAGTGTGGATGCTCTCTTGCACAAGAAAGCGCTGATGGCCATTTTAGCCATAGGGCTTTCTTTCACAAGAAATCCCTGCTGAGCGTCCACACTGCCCTCTTGCGCAAGAGCCCCTGCGCAAGAGGGCTTACACCTGTTAAAAAAGACCGTAGCTCTTGCGCAAGAAGCCCTCGCTTACCACGCCATACTGTAAATTTCCTTGCACAAGAGCAGGCAGGCAGTGTGGATGCTCTGCAGATTCTTGCGCAAGAACGGCCGTACTTGCGCAAGAAGCCGCGAGTGTAGACATAGCCCAAGTGGGGCGTTTGAAGTGGGGTATGGGGAAAGTTTGGGTAGGTGAATGGGACCCTTACGTTGTTGGACTAGTGAGCCTGAGAGGCAAAGGACATTGCTCAATCTATTTGAGCTGGGACGGTTACTCAGGGGTTGGTTATGAACACCAGTTGTGGTATTTTCCCACGCTAATGCCATGTGACTTCTCTCTCTTGTTCATTAAAGGTTTATTTTCTACGCTCAGACTCTGGCTTGTGAATGGGGAAGCATTGCCCCTCAGAGGCGCCCAGGGGTGTGTGAATGTTCTAGGCTACTGGGTAGGGGCTTGAGCCGGTTCTGTGTGAGATGCATGAAAAGGAACCCCCCCTAGATATTGAACCCAGCCTTGGCTACTGCTGGCACTACCTGGCAGAAGGGTTACACAAACTACAGCTCCCATGAGACACTGAATCAAACTATTTGGCTTTCAGACAAAATATTTTGGTTTTCCATATTTTGCCAAAAAGTTGAAGTTGTCTGCCCAAAAAACCAAACTTCCAATCAACTTTAAATTATTCTTCTCAAATTATAGAAGTACAACTGAGGCATAGAGCGAGTACAAGACCTGGCCATGGTCATGAAAAGGCTGTGAGAGCTGAGAACTGAACACAGATCTTCTGAGTCATTGTGCTGCACTGTACACACAAGATAGTCCTGAGTTCTTGGTGTCTGAGGGCATGGTTTCGCTACCCAAGTTCAGACAAAGGGGCTGTGAATAGCATCTGACACCAAAGTGCTGTGCGGTAAGTCCCCCATATAGTTTTGAACTTAAAGAGCCCAACTTCACACTAATGTAGTCGTCTTTGTGGAGCTTAATTAGTGAGCATGAGTCTTAGGGTATGTCTACACTGCAAGCTTCTTTCGGAATAAGCTTTTCCAGAAGACAGCTTCCGGAAAAGCTTATTTTGAAATCGAGTGTCCACATACAAAAAGTGCAACGAAATAGCGATGTGCTATTTCAAAAGATAGTGGCCACACTGACTGGATGCTATCTCACATTTAAGGCCACCCAGAACCAGTTCAGACAGGGCATTAGGTCAGCAGGTGCATCTGGTAGCTATGCCTAAAGCTAGCTGAGACGCATGCTTAAAGGGACCTCCCTGGACAGCCATTTCTCAGGTTCTTATGCTTGCTTGCCTGTGTCTCTGAGGGACAGCAAAGCATTTCCTCTGGGTACGGCTATATTGTGGGTTTTCTTCCGGAAGATGTATGCAAATAGCACTCACATTTGCATACCCGCTCATGTTTTTTCCCCCCGGAAGCAGCTTTTCTGGCATTTGGCCCCATCTACACGGGGCCAAATGTCAGAAAAAAAATCCTCTTTTGAAAGCCCTGTTTAAACCTTGTTTTATGAGGAACAAGGGGGCTTTCGAAAGGGGGGGGGGAGTTTCTAACATTGGCGGAAAAGCCTCTTCTGGGGAAAAAATGGAAGAAGGTATGCACATGCAAGCACTATTTGCATACCTCTTCTGAACCCCCCCCCCAGTGTTGCCGTACCCTCTGTGTGCTCTGGTTGCCCTGCCTTTGGAGGCCACAGCACTCCTTGCCATGGAGACAGCGCTGCCTCTGGATATTTGATGGCCCCACACGGCCATGGCCCGGCATGAGCTCGAACCTGAGCTCATCCTTGAGAACCTCTGCCTGCGTGCAGGTGCAAGGCCCTTACAAGCGCACCCCATGGTTGAACGACATTTCTGGAGGCTGGACAACAGTTCTGATTAGTGAGACCGGATGGTGACGGAGCGGCAGGACGACCAGCAGTGGCTCCAAATCCTCTGAGTGAGGAAGGAGACATTCCTGGGCCTGTGTACCCTTCTCGCCCCTGACCTGCCATCAATGGGACACCCAGATGCGACCCGCCATCCCCCTGGAGACGCAGGTCACCATCGCCATCTGGAAGCTCTCCACGCCCGACAGTTACCAGTCCATGGGCAACCAGTTCAGCATGGGAAAGTCCACCGTCGGGGCCCTAATCATGCAGGTATGGCACTCTTGGGCTGCAGTCCCGGGGAGGAGTACTGGAAAGGGGGATCCTAAAGAAGGGGGGCTAGAGGTGCAGGTGGTGGGGAGCCCCATCCCCAGGGGGTGCTGCAGTCCACCCTCACGCACACCTGGGGGTGGGGCTTCATAGAGGCTGGTTGCTGGGGTGTTTGTGGGGAAGGGGGAGGGAGAGGGAAGGCTCGGGGACTTCCCAAGGGCTCAGGCACCCCCTTTGATTCTCTGTTTTGTTTCTTTGTTTGTCTCCTTCTGCAGGTGGTGAGGGCCATAAACACCATCCTGCTGTGCAGGGTCATCCTCCTGGGAGACCTGGACCCCATCGTCACTGAATTTGCCACCCTGGGCTTCCTCAACTGTGGGGGTGGGGAGGGCTATTGAGGGAACCCATTTGGGCCCCAGACCGCCATGCAGCACAGTACATAAACAGAAAGAAATACTTTTGATGGTCCTGCAAGCCCTGGTCAACCACCGCAGCCAGTTTTCAGATATCTTTGTAGGCTGGTCGGGGAAGGCGCATGATGCCCATGTCTTCCGCAACTCCAGACTCTACCAAAAGCTGGAGGCTGGCACTTTCTTCCCTGACCACAGCATCAGGGTCAGGGATGTTGAGATACCACTGTGCATCAGGGGGACGTGGCCTATCCCCTAATGCCGTGGCTGATGAAGCCCTACACCGGACACCTGGACCAGAGCAAGGACCGCTTAAATGGCTGCCTGGCCAGGGCCTGTATGCAGGCCGAATGTGCCTTTGGGTGCTTGAAGGTGCAGTTCAGGTGCCTCCTGACCCGCCTGGATGTGGGAGAGCACAACATCCCCCAGGTGGTCTCGGCCTGTTGTGTTCTTCACAACATTGTGGAAAGCAAGTGGGTGGCCTTCCTTCTGGGATGGGGGGGCAGAGGCCAGCTGGGAGGGCTGGTCCTTCAAGTAGCTGCACACAGTTGCCATCCTGCAGGCCCATCAGGTTGGGGTACACATCCAGGAGGCCCTGAGGGAGAGTTTCTCTGAAGGACCCCACTAGGGGCCTGTGCCTTCCCCCTCGCTGTCTTTCCCACAACAGCCCCTCTCTTTCCCTGTACACTCAATAAAAACAACAGTTTGTGTTAAAAAAGTAACTGGGGAGGAGGGGACTGAGAACCTAGATATGGGGAGGGAGGAGGGGGTCTCAGAACCAAGATGGGGAAGGGAGAGGGACTCAGAGTTGGGGCTGAGAGTGGCACATGGTGCAGCTGGAAGTTCCACCTCGGGTCCTGGGACCTCAGCTGTGGGGGAGTCCAGGGACAAAAGGGGGAAAGGCAGGAGTGGGGCCTGGAGTGGGATCAGACATGGGAGAGGAGCAGGGACTGAAGCAGGGACTGGAACAGAGGCTAGGACTGGTGCCAGGTAGGTCATGAGCTCCCGGGCAGTCACACACGTTGCGACCCTGCTGCAGCAGCTCAGTCCATCTCTGGGCCCACCACTGTGCATCGTCCCGGACCTTCTGGGCCAGCATCTACTGCATGTCCTGGAGGATGGAGATGTGCTCCTTCATCAGGTCCTCCTGGACCCTCTGATGCCTGCAGCTCCCATGGGGTTGGGTGACTGGCTCAGGTGGTGTTGATTACCCCACAGTCACGGCTGGTCCATCTGGGGAGAATAAAGAGAGGTGGTCAGTCTTCCCTGGAGACACTGTCCCTGAGGCCTTGCCCCCAGCAGTGTGCTGAGAGCAACAGGTCTCGGGCGAAAGAACAGTGATGTCCCAGGAGCAAGGTCATGTGTGACTTGGACAGCAGGTCCTGCCTTACAGGGGCCCAGAGATCCCCAAGGGACCATGCTTCCCTCCCCCACTCCCCCATGACCCACGGACAAGCAGGCGAGGGAAATGGCTGGCCACACTAGGATCCATTGGCCAGGAGAAAGGCCTCGAGCAGGCTGGGCTTCCATCAGGGCCACACACACACACACCTGCGCCTGGCAGCACTGTCCCCACGAGTGGGTGGTGCCTCGAGCGTGTAGGCATGCCCGTGTGCCTAACTCCACAGTCTGCGTGCTTGCATGTGTGTGCCCTTGTCCCCAGGCTTCTTCCAGCAGTGGCTGGTGGTGGGAGGGCGTGTCCCCCTCCCTCCCCCCCACCTCCCCAAGGATCAGAAGTGTGGGTGGCCTCTCCAGAGCCTCTGAGCAGGAGCCCAGGGGTGCTCTGGTGCTGCCTTCTGGGTCTGCGTGGCGCGGACTGGTGCTGTATGTGTATCCACATGCACGGACTGCAGCGCAATGGCCAGGCCAAGAAGGCAGAGCGACGAGCGCACCAAACCCCTCAGCATCCACCACTCCCACCCTGTGTGTGTGTGAAAAACTAAGATCACTCACCTGATGAGCCCTTCCTGGACTCGGAGGATGCCTGGGACACAAGGGTGATGGTGGTCACCATGCTGGCTGCGTCCTCTTCCTCTTCCTGCTCTTCCTTCTCGTGAGCTGGGACCCCCCCCCCCCACGGGCAACGATGGGCCTTTCACGAGGCATACCGGAGCGGTCAACAAAGGCTTCCCTTGTCGACCGCGCCGCGTCTAGACTGCCACGCTGTGCCGGATCAGCTGATCGTCGGCGCAGCGCGGCGGCCATTTTTATTTTAATGAAGCGGGGATTATTTAAATCCCCGCTGCTTTGACTATGCCGAATAAACTATTTTACATGGCTCCGTCGATGGAGCCATTTAGTCTAGACATAGCCTTAACGTAAACTCAGGCTCCTTAAGTTTGCACCTCTGGCATCTGCATGGGGGAGATATAGCACAACATTTTTTGTGTGCACTGCTATTCCCGCTCCCTTGATAGCTCTAGCCATCTATCTATTGACTCCATATCACAAGAGATGCTGAAGTCTAAATTTGGCCTGTGGAGAAGGTCCAGAGAAGAGCAACAAAAATGATTAAAGGTCTAGACAACATGACCTATGAGGGAAGACTGAAAGAATTCAGTCTTGTTTAGTTTGGAAAAAAGAAGACTGCGAGGGGACATGGTACATGATAGCTGTTTTCAAGTATCGCCAAGAGTGTTCTCCTTGGCCTCTCCTTAAATTGCAGCAAGGAAGGTGTAGGTTGGACATTAGGAAAAACTTCCTAATTGTCGGGGTGGCTAACCACTGGAATAAATTGCCTAGGGAGGTTGTGGAATCTCCATCACTGGAGATATTCAAGAGCAGGTTGGATAGACATCTATCAGGGATGATCTAGACAGTGCTTGGTCCTGCCATGAGGGTAGGGGACTGGACTTAATGATCTCGCAAGGTCCCTTACAGTTCTATGAGTCTATTGTAACATGAAACGATCACAAGTTCAGTCACTATAGTTGTGCTAACTCTTGTATAAATTATGTCATGTAAGATCTCAATGGACAAGCTAGAATCGGTTAAATATGATTATCCTGTTTAAATCCATGTATCATCACTGTAGCGGAAGTTATGAATATTGGCTCTGTATTTGTATCTCAAACATGGTTTTTTTGGGGTGGCGCCCGACGACAGATTTGCATGAAGGCTACTAGCCTGCTTAATGGCCCATTAAGGATAATAAGCTTGCCTATTGGAGCCCCTTCTGGAGATATTTCATAGGGTACTGTGCAATGGCTGCTCTATGATTCAGCAAGGCATGTAAAGACATGTGATCTAAGACTCCACCTTTTTCCTAGTAACTTTCCATGCACATGGGCTGAGGATATAGAAGTGGCGGCTGTGACATCATTTCTTTTGCTTCATTCCGACTCCACAGTTCTAGACATGATTTCTAACACAGGGGAGTATTGCCCAATGTACCAATAACCCCCCCCCCCCCGAATTTGATGGGTGAACCAGACAAAACTTATTACATGCTTGCAAATTTAATATCACTTCTCGTATCCTGACCTGCAGACTCTGAAATCAGTTGTCATGTATGTGATTCCTTTTATCAATCAATAACTCTCTTTTCTTTTCTCTCTGTATAAAAAAAACTTTTCTTGCGGGATGACAGAGTGACATCATACGTCACTCTGTCCCACCGCCCTTTCCTCCGCCCTCAGCCATGTGGCCTTCCCCCTCTCCCATGCTCTGGGGAGCTTTAAGCCACAAGGCTTCCCCCTCTCCCATGCTCGGGTGGGGGGAAGCAGGAGCTGCACTGCCTCCAGCGGGGCCTCAACCCGGCCCAGCTCCCAGCAGCTGGGGGGAGAGAGTTGGGCCTCCCCCCTTGGCGGCCATGGAGAGAGCTGGAGCTGCCGGAGTCGGGGTGAATGGGGTAGAGCTGGGGCTGGTTTGACCGTGGCACCCCCACTCACAGAAGCCAAGGGCAGAGAGCCAGGGCTGCTAAGGCTGGGGGAGTTAAGGGGGAAGAGCCAGGGCTGGTGCAGCCTCAGCCTGGCTGCCAAGGCTGGCGGGGAAGTGGGGAGAGCCGGGGCTGGCAAATCTGGGGGGAGGAGGGGTAAAGCCAGGGCTGATGCAGCCTTGGCCCTGCCTGGCAACTGGGGTGGGGAGAGCAGGGGCTGCCTACCCCCAGAGACAGGGGTTAGTGAGCATAGAGAGCAGGGGGTGCTGCCCCCTAGTTATATTGATAAACATTTAGTTTGTAGTTAATCACGGATCATTTGGGATTAGAAGCAGTTTAGGAATAATGAATCTGGTTTTCAGTAACCGCTCACCATAAAGACCAAACATCTAAGTGGTGATGGGGCTGGAATGCCAGAGGCACTGTACTTTCAGCTTGTTGTCAAGCAATATGGTGATATGGGGGGGGAGTGTCTCTTCTGTTACTGACTTGATGAAATTTATGAATAAGCCACCAGTTTGGGGGCACTTCTGCCCTGTTTTTACCAGCCTGCCCTCAATTTAACATTTGCAACTATGATCCACACCACGTGCTGTCACAGCAACTGGGAGACTATTCAACATGTAATGCAGGGATGGGGAACCTAAGGCCTGGGGGCTGGATCTGGTCCCCAGCTTGCCTGGGGCTGGAGCACCAGTGTTGGGTCACCAAGATGTGTAGACTAAGGGAGAGGGAGAAGTCAAAGATAATCCCAAGACTTCCTCCCCTTTGTCAGGGCCTTTCCCTGCAGCTGTGAAAGTCAGCGATGAGGCAGATGCTGGTGCTTTTGAAAGTGGGGGGGGGGGGGGGCAGGGAGAGAGTAGAAATAGGTTGCTGGGAAGATAAGGAGTGCTGGTTTGGCCAAAATATGCTTAAGATGATAACAAGAAATCCAAAAGAAGAGACAAATTAGGATGCAAGAGAAGGAGAAAGGTGAATGGTGGCTATTTGCAAGTCATCAGCCTAGAAATTCTACTTGAACCTATGTGAAATTGAAGATTCTAGAGAAGTTACACATGATTTATCTTTCTTCACTTACCACTTTATTATATTTTCATCTAACAGTTCATTATAAACTCCACATTTAATGTCACAATTTCATTAT
This sequence comes from Rafetus swinhoei, assembly GCA_019425775.1. Lineage (NCBI taxonomy): Eukaryota > Metazoa > Chordata > Testudines > Trionychidae > Rafetus > Rafetus swinhoei. Next base: position 163,030,963 of record CM033437.1, read on the forward strand.
GATGCAGATTGCAAGCAGAATCGCTGTAAAATAACCTTCCCAGTGCAGGATTATTTCCACTGCTAATGTACTAATCAGTTACCAACACTGACGAGTGCTATGCAAAATAAGTTAAACAACTTTTTTTCCAGTTTCCTAACAAGCTATCATAACAATTAGACAATGTAATGCAATGCTACATTTAGAGTATCTAGTAAATCACTCCTGACTTTATAAAAAGCATTGGCTGATACATATTTTGTTTTGCCATAAACTGTAGAAAATGCTAGCTCAGCCCACAGTATATTGTTTGAGTCGGTCATGTCATTTTAATGTATACCAAACAATTGTGGAGTTTACTGTATACAATGTCAACTCACTCATTGTTTGCCAGACCCTATATAGGCTCCTCAAAGGAACATGATCTCCTTCACAGTCATTATGAAGGATTTTAACATTGCAATACATAGGGGGAAACAATACACTGCTTTTATTTTTTTGTGTCGTTTGTGGCGATTGCATAGTAAATATCATGGATGCTTCTTATGCTGCTTAGTAGAGCTGGAATTCATTATGCATATGGAGCCATGGCAGACTTCCTATAATTAATGTAGCATTTTAGTTTCCATTACGGGCCTCATCCCTAAAATGCACAACAAATTGAATATTGGCCTCTGACTGGACACATTTTTTCTGTGGCTACTGTAGAATTTTTCTGCCAAGTCTAACACAAACCAGGCAATGATTTCATTAAAAGATGCTAAAAATACATTCATCAGAGTTTAAAATGTCTTTTAGCTTTCATTGTGCCAATGAATAACATAAAAATAGAGAGGTGGGGAGAATTAAGGCAGTTTCTAGATTCAGCGAGTCAAATGCTAGTGCCCAGAACAAAAGGTTTGAAGGTGAAATTTTCAAACTCCCAAAGTATTTTAGATGCACAAATCCTTTCCATGGGACTTGTGAACCTGTCACTTAAGCACTGGTGAATCCCTCTTCAGCTCTGATTTTTAAACAGTAACCTCACCATGGAATGATGGTTCTGACTGGATAAAAACAGAATATCAAATGACCACTTAAGTTCTAAGTTTACATATAACCCTGGTCTACAATCCCCTTATTTCAAAATAACAAGCAGAGTACTCACACTATTAAGGCCATTATTTTGAAATAAGGAGATGGTTATTTCAAAACAATAACTCCTGCTTTCCATGAGGAATAATGCTTATTTTGAAATAGTTATTTTGGGAGTTATTAATTTGAAATAAGTTATTTCAAAATAATTTCCTAGTGTAGACACGCCCTTGGAGTGAGAGATGTCAAACTGTAAAATGATCCCTGCTTCTGAGTTAATAGTATTAATGTAAAACAAAGGACCCTGCGGCTATGTCTAGACTGCAGGCTTCTTTTGGAAGAAAGACAATGGACCCAGGTCATTGGCAGGTGGGCTTAAACTTGGGACCAAAGAGGCTAAAGCCATGTGCCTCTACCACATGAGCTAAAAGCCAACAGGCTCTTAGCTAAGGCTGTAGAGGAGACTTCACTCTCTGTTTCTCACTGTTGCATACTACCCTAGGCTGAGGAATCATACCCAGTGCTTCAGAGATCTCCCAGAAGTTTAGTGCAGATGAGCCCCACTTGTAAAACCAACAGGCAGAATCACACCTGGGACCTCTGGAGGTTAGCCCACACAGCTCTACTGTGTGAGTTTTTAGCTCATGTGGTAGAGGCTCATGGCTTTAGCTCCTATGGTCTCAAGTTCCGCTCCACCTGCTAATGACCTGGATCCATTGGCTTCACAAATGGGGGTGGGCTCTGAAGCTCGGGATGCACTTCCTTTGCTGAGGGAAGTATGTAACCCGAAGGCACTGAGGCTATGTCTACACTACAGAGTTTTTCCGAAAAAACTTCACTTATGTCCACACTGCAATTGTGTTCTTTCGACAAAAAATTGAAAGAACAGGGGTTTTTCCAACATTGGTATACCTCTTTCTACAAGGAAGAAGCCTTTTTCCGAAAGAGCTCTTTCAGAAAAAGGCGTATATGGATGGGAAAGAGGGAGGTCTTTCAAAAGAAGAGGAAAGAGAAAAAAGCACAGGTGCCCTGGTGGCCACCCGTCCCTAGCAATCACAGCTTAAATTCGAGATAGAGTCCATTCAGTGTGGACACTATCTTTCAAAAAAGCACATTACTTTTTCAATGTGCTTTTGCTGTGTAGACGCTCTCTTTCAGAAGAAGTTTTTTTCAGAAGATCTCTTCCGGAAAAGCTTCTTCCGAAAGAAACCTGCAGTCTACATGTAGCCTGAGAAAGGGGGAGTGAAGTCTGCTCTACTTAGCTAAGAGCCAGCGGGCTTTTAACTCATATAGTGGAGGCCCATGCACTAAGCTACAGAATTCTAGCTTCGATTCTGCCTGATAGCATTATATTTGTAGTGTATTCCTCAACATTTCATGGGTAGAACGTGGAGGACACCTTTGGCTTCATATGCTGCACAGGCTTCTAGAGCTGTCTGGAAAATGGAAATTTTTTTTTTTTTAATGTTGCGTGTTTGAAAAACATTTTGTGTTTGTTTGGGGTGGGAAAAAAAGCCATTTCACTCTGGGAGACCTAGAATAGATGTATTTAATTTATTTATTTATTGGCCATTTATTTTATTTCCCACTTATTCTCCTGGAAGGCTCCTGTCAATTTCCAGCCTGGCTGCTGAAAATGGAGAAAGCGCAAGGGTTCTTAGATCTTCCAGCCTGTGAAGTGTGGTGACTGAGCTCTCTGCCTCTCCAGCCCTGATGCTGATGGGGAAGCTGAGAACCCTGCTGGAAAGCTTTTGTCAGAAAGTGAAATTAACAAAAGCCTTTGAGGCCTGTGGCTGGGGAGCGGCCATTTCACTGCTCCTGAAGGAAAACTGAAATTTTCACGTGGAAAATGCTGATTTTGCAAAAATGAATTTTTTTTGTCAGTAAATCGTCGTGATGAAAAGTTCTTCCCCAACGCCAATGATGTCCAGCTCCTTTCAGGGCCCAAGTCAAGGAGCTGGATTTGATTTCCAAAGTTTGACCTGGCTTGTGTCTTCAGTGATGGCCTGTCCTCATGGTCTGCTCTGAAAGCTCAGGTCAGTTAAGGTTACCTGCTGACAGCTGGTACGTGTGTATGGCTGGGGGCAGAGCCCCCCCCGAGATACCCTAACTTCTCAGTGGAAGGACCTTCCTCTCCCTCTTTGGCAGAGGAGGAGGAGTTGCACTTCCCCTTACTTAATTCCTACTTAGCATCTCTAGTTGGCTGGGCTAGTGAGAAGTCACAGGGTTTTGTGAGACATTATCTCCATGAGCTGTTGGTAAGGCAGAAGGGCTTATCATTGGATCACCTCTGCTCTGCTGGGCTGATTTTGTTTTACAAGTTTTTGTGAGGTCTCTGGCACAGCTTCTTTCATGTGCTGGGCTGATGTGAAGAACCAAACCTGTAAGGTCAGCCCCTCTCTCATGCTTGCCTGAGTTTGAGACACAGGTTTCTGAGGACACCACTTCAAGCTTGTTAGGCTGATGTCAAAGTACAGACCTCTGTCAGCTCATTGGCTCAGCAGCTGAAGCTCATTGGGCTGTTTTCAAGGCTCAGGCCACGAGGACATCATTGTGTAAGGCCCCTCTCGCTTGTTAAATTTCAGTGAAGAGCCAGACTCCTATGAGGTCTCATGCTCAGCACTTCTATAATAGTTGGTCTGGTGGCACTGCTGAGAGGGTCAGCTCAGGGCGAATTGCTTCAAACCAGGGCTACTTACAGCCCAAGACTGGAATCTTCCTCTATAAGGCACCAAACTAGTCACACAAAACACTTCAGCTGCCACCCTAGCCAGCAAGAAGTCTCATGGGCAACCCCCTTAGACACTCCAGCTTTACCTGCGCCACAACCAGCACCGCACCGTACACAGATGAGGGGTTAACAAACCAATCTCACCAACTCTGAACAGGTTCTCCCAGTGCCAAAGGACCAGCCTGTGACGGACCGGGCCGGTCTGGGCACAGCTGAGGGCGTCCGCTCAGGGCGAATTGCTCAAATTCGGGGCTCCTTACAGCCCCCGGACTGGAGACCTTCCCAGATAGGCCACAAACCAGTCCCACAGAGTGCTTCAGCTGCCTGCCTGAAGCCTCATGAGCAAAACCCCTCCGGCACCCCAGCAATATCCGTGCCCCAGATGGCCCCGGGCCTCATACAGGTGAGGGGTCTTAGAACCCAATCTCACCTTCCCCGAACAAATTCTGTCCGGTTCCAAGAAACCAGTCACAGATCCCTGGTCAATTTACCCTCTGGACCTTACCCACAAATCACGCTGAGCCAATCCTTTAGAGTCTACAGTCTAAAGGTTTATTGCTACAAGAAAGAAAAGCATGAGAGTAAGGTTGCTAAAGTATCATACGTTACATGCATCGAATCTCCCAGTTCTCGATGCAGGCTCTAGCAGAGATGTTATAGCTGCTGGCTCAGAAGTCCTTGTTGTACATCCTAGGTTAAGATGGGTCCACAGTTCTTTCCGGCTCTTCAATCTGGGATGAAGTGCTGAGCTGAGTACCAAGATGGAGTCGGCCACATGGCCAATTTATACCTCCTTCCTGGTCTCTTCTTGGCTGCAGCAGGTCACCTGGCCAGTGGCCTATCCCTGTGTTTCCTGCTGGTAGCTCTTAGGTGTCAGGCCTCATTCCCGAGGTGTGTCCTTGGCCCATCGAGTGCCATTGTCCCACAGAGCCTCACTAAGTAGCATGTCTATAGGCCGAGCTCTGCCCATTGCTCAACCACATGCAGAGAAATATTCAGTATCCATACAAAGTACATGCTTATAACTTCACACACAGACATTATACAATCACATGAATAGCGTACATAGGATTAGCAGCCAGTAAGTTTCTATTCAACACCTCACATGGCCCCCTTTTATACCATTTTTGGGGCCAACACCCCCACCTATGGGTGCAGCAGTGATCTGGCTGCTTCCCTCAAAGTCAGTAACGTGACACAGCCACAGTCCCAGGTCAATGTATATCTCAGCTCTTACCCAAAGAGCATGCTGTGCTGTTACTTTAGAATTTAAAAGCTAAAGGTTTATTAATAAAAAGAAAGAAAAGGGTGAGCATAGGATTGTTAAAGAAAATATATTACATATATCAGTCACTAAGTTCTTGATGCAGGTTCTTAGTAGAGATGTAACAAACTGCTAGCTTAAAAGTCTCTGGAGCACTTCCTATGTTAGGATGGGTCAACAATTCCTTCTGGGCCCTTGGTCCTTAACAAAAGTGCTTCTGGAATGGAGGGCAGGAATGAAGACAAAATGGCGGCATCCCCAGGATCTTTTATAATCTTGCCGTGCAAAAGGAAATCCATTTTTCTCCTGGGTGATGGTGCCTCCCAAAATGGAGCTGATCACATGATCCACAAACCAGTCTACGTCCTTTATAGGGAGTATCCAGATGTGTCTTTCTCAGGCAAGGGGCCACTGTGTACTCCTCAGGAGTCAATTGGCAACCTTTCAGAGCCATTGAGTAACCGCCCCTCACAATAGGTGGTCGACGCCTATTGCTGTCTCCCAGACAGAAAATATAAGTACAGAGCCCATATTCATCACTTTATGTACGGAAATCACACAAGTGTATGAGTAGCATAGACAGACTTAGCATAGCACAAGCTTTCATTAGCTACCTCATATATCCCACCTTACATAGATTTTTGGGGTGAACACACAGTGGATGCAACACTGCTCTGCATTTTCGTATTACAACCCAATAATGTGACACTCCCCCTTTCTTTCTCCCCTAAAGAGGAAGCAAGAACTAGACTCCTGAAAAGGACAGGTGTTCTAGAAGGAAAAAGGAGGTGTGAGCAGATAGAGCCCCCAGGCTTGGACAATTCCTCTCCCATCAGCTGCTGGTGCTGTTCCACCTTGTGGCAGCAGGAAGGTCGGGAAACACATAACTCCCTAGTGTTGGATAAAGTAATTTTCAGGTCTTCTTTGTTGTGGAAATTAGGGGGCTGCCATCTTCACTCTACTTTGCCTCCCCCATCAGGATAGAGGCCAGATGTGAATGGGGCTGCAATGGTAACACCACCCACCAAAATCCCAAGGGCAGAGGCCTCCCTCACATAGGGTGTTATGCAAGTGCACCAAGGGCACACAGGCTCATGGGGGTCCGTGATCAGCCAGGTACAGTTCTTCCTGCTGCTCCCACTGCCAATATTTCTGCCAGATGTGGCCTCATTTCATCAGCCAGCACAAAGCTAGGAGGAGGAAATCTGAAGACGCTAAGGTCCCCCAAGTACAGGCGAGGGAAAGGAAAGGGCACTTTACTTGTGCTATTAGCAAAATGGTGGTGAGCTGCACTCCCACATGCTCCCTCTGTAGCTCCTGGCTGTACCTTTTCTATATGCCAAGTCAGCTGTAACTCTTATAGCTCTTGCTAGAGTAATATCACATGCTACTCTTCCTGCACCTACGAGAGTGGTCTTCTGAATTGCAAGTTAGAAGCTACTCCACCTACATCCTTTAACACACCTGTAATCAAGTAGCTTGAGAGCCTCTACTTGACTTCCTGTGTCTTCTCTGACAGCAATGTACTGGTGTGGTATCTATTATTTAATATTCTCAAGGAATATAGATTTTAAAAAGACCAGGTATTGTAAAGGAAGTTGTCATCATCTCTCCGGTACCAATTCCCCACATCCATCTCCCTTCCTCCTTGGTCTGATCAGAGCTTGGGGGGTGGGGAAAGGAGGCCACAGAGTGTATTTTAAAATGTCCCCTGTGCTAATCATCCTGAAATGCTTGTCCTGAAATCTAGATTGTGCCTATTGGCATAGGCGGCGAGTTGTATAGGCTCCACCAATGGGAGGGTCCCTGGAATCCAGCTCCACCAATGCTGGGGCTGGGTCTCTCCCGTGGCCCCACCTCCCAGCTCCCAACCCCCTCACCCCAGAGAGTCCTTCTCCTCACCTGAGAAGACCTGACCTGCACCCTGCCCTTCCAGCAGCCTACAGCAAGCAGCTCTGCTCTGAGGGCTCTCCCTTGCTGGCCGCTGCCATTGCAGCCTCATTATAGGGAGCAGCACTAACAGCAGGCTGACTGCCGTGTCTGCCAAGGGAGGAAGGGAGGAGGCATTCCCTCCCCCCTCCAGGAAATTTCAAGTGGAATCTGTCCTGCCTGAGGTGTGAGTGAGTGTGTGTGGTGCTGGGATTGGGTTGGGAGTAGGAGAGGAAAAGGGGGGACCTGAGGCACTAGCCCCAACCCCAGCTCCTCCTACACTCCAAACCACTCTTCTGCAGCTTAGAGCTTGCACCTCAGCACTCTAACCCTCTGCCCCAGCCCTGAGCCTCTCCCACAACCCAAAGCCCTCATCCTCATCCTCATCCTCAGAGCTACAGTCCTCACCCCCCCACATCCTTACAAGGCAGGTGTGGGGGAGCAGGACTTGGACCCGCTCTGGGCACCACAAAAAATTATACAAATCTGCTGCCTCTGCCTATTGGTCCAGGACAAAGTAGGCAGGCGTGCTGATCCACAATGCCCCAGTGGCACGAAAGGAGTGCTCACATTCTTAGGAGAGGGAGACAAACAGCCCAAACCCCTGCCCCAAAACATCACTGGCTTTGGAGTGATTTGTGCCTATAGGTTTGCATGAAGGGAATCAACTTGCATGGACTCCTTTAGTGAAGGGCCTGCAATTATTCTGCACCCTTGCACTAGGCATGTAAGTGGTGAGGTTCCTTGCACCCTTTCCTCAGTGGCACCTGCTCAAGGGTCAGGACAACCTAGCCCCCTGTGAAATAGGCTGGGAGATAAAATAACTGGCGCAACTCTGCTACTGGTGTTCTCTTCATCTGTTACGGCCTATACAACTTTCCCCCAAAAGATGGCACTAGGAGCTTTTCTGTCTGTGAAAAACTACCGCAGAAGCCCTCAGCCGTTCTCCCCACAATTCCTCCTCCCATAAAACAGAGAGCTAAACATCGCCTGCAAGAAACAAAATCACTGCAATAGGTAGAATCATAGCTAAGGGGCCCTTAGTTATGTCGAGTAACGGCAGATCGAGACAGGGGCGAGATTGACGCATGCTGAGGAAAGTATGCCAGAGAAATATCTGACAAAGGAAGGCTCTCTTCTGTGACATGAGAAGGAATGATTGTTTTTGACAATATTTGACCTTTGCTTATAAGGCAGAAAAAAATTGAATATATGTGTGATTTACAAGTGTATTGGAAAGTGAGATTCAGTCAGCTGAGCTCTGCTGTTATCTGCTCTAAAATACTAATGCTATGAGGTTATGTACTGAAAAGTTTTATTATAGCATCATTGTTCATAAACCTGTAGTTTAAGTGATAGAGACTGTCTGGGAATTTAGGCCCAAGATTTAAGTTTCTATAAAAGCAAATCATTTTTACATAACAGTATTTATAAAATATGTTCATGATTAAAATATTTCTGGGGCTTTGCATTCCATGGCTGTTTTTGTAAAGTATAAAATAAGCAGTTCATCAGCTTACTAAATCCCTAGTTTTTATCTGTAAGAACAGAATGAATGACATCTTCCCAGAAAATGGACTCTAACTGTCCAACCACAGCTCTCCTCACCACAGTATTTGGGAAACTTTTGGAACATTCCAAAGGCAAGCAGATAAGAAAATAACTTCAGAGAACAGGTTTAGCCAGAGTTCTTGTTCTGCTGAAAACAAAAACAAACAAACAAACAAACATGTATTTAATACACTGTAACACCAATTCTACTGCCTCCACATTTAATAAAATGGAGGTCATATCTTGTAGAAAAGAGCCACCTTATGATGCTCAACCACAAGTGTAGATGCAGAAACACTAGGGCTACATCTACACTGGAAGCTTCTTGTGCAAGAACAGCCGTTCTTGGGCAAAAACTTGCCTGCTGTCTACACTGCACGAGCGTTCTTGCGCAAGTAAATTTACAGTATAGCATTGTAAAACAGGGCTTCTTCCGGAAGAGTTATTCCTTTCCCCACGAGGAATAAGCCCTCTTGCGCAAGAGTTCTTCCACAAGAGGGCAGTGTAGACAGGCAACATGAATTTCTTGGCAAGAAGCCCCTATGGTTAAAATGGCCATCAGAGCTTTCTTGCGCAAGAGAGGGTCCACACTGCCATGGATGCTCTTGAGCAAAAGCATATCTCTTGTGCAAAAGGACATAGCAGTGTAGACGCTCTGTTGTAGAAGAGTTTTTGCGCAAGAAGCTGCCAGTGTAGATGTAGTAGGTCTTTGGGTGGCGAGGTCCTACCTCCTCCTATACTATTGTTTGTTTTGGCAACTATTAATTAGGAACCTCAAGCTGTAGACACTCCTTGCAGGTCAAGTCCTTTCGTACTTTGCAATGGGCTGGTGTCTTCTGAACACACTCACGTGGGTTCAAAAGGAGGGGCCAATGCTATACACCTGCGGGAATTCTGTGCCACTGTGTGTGCATTTCATGTGCTGCACATATTTTTAATTTTGCTTACTTCACAGTTGACAACATCACATCTGAGCACTATGTTACTTTGATTTGGAGATGCAAGACACATTTTGCTCTATTACTACAATGCTCATGTTTGTTTAATACAACAGATAGCCTCATGAATTTTTGTGCTATGTTCAGCAAGGAACCTAAGCTGTTACAGACTTTAAGTTCCTCAAAGCAGGCAACAGGTCCTCTCATATGTACATACATTTGCCATGCATAAAGATGTCACTATAAAGAAGATATTGATAACTGTAGTGCAGCCTGCCTGTTTTAGAGGTAATCATTCATTGCATCACAATCATTTTCATAGCCGTTCTGGAGGTCAGAGGTCTGTTGATTTTGATAAATCCATATATGCTTCGCTCTGACAGACAACTTAGTTGATAAAGCAAATTTTAAAACTACTCAGGCATATACCACATGTGGAAGGAGTATGAGATCAGGGTGTAAATTTTGGGAGTACAAGGTACGCACTGGGGGGAATGTCAATGTTTTAAAGTGTCCAGACACTAGATGGTGCAGTGGGTTAGAACATGAGCCTTTCACTTTGGGAGATCTCATTTTGTACACATTTCAGGCCAGCCTATGGTTTGGCAATACTGTCACAATCCTGTCTGCCTCTGCTCAAGAGAAGCCAAGTTCTGAAATAGCAGTGTAGTTGCAGGTCAGGTCTGAGGTACTTTGGCAGAACTTCTAGCAGTGGTTGTCTGTGTGTAATGTGGCTCAAGTCATTGTTCACATTTGCTTCCTTCCCCCTTTATCAATATAGATGCATGAAAGTTACAAAGAAAAATATCCACCGTAATTAGACATCCCAAACACAAACCTGCAGCAGGAGCCACACTGCAGCTGTTGCAGTTTAACCAAAATGGAAATAGTTGCATTTAATCATTCCTAGGCCTGTCCTCTTTCAACCACAGAAGAGACTCTGAATGTAGGAGACAAATGAGACTGCTCTCAGGCCCCGATGCAACAAACCACGTGCTTAACTTTAAGCATATGCTTTAATCAATCCCTATTCAGCAAAACAATTAAGCATATGTTTAAAGCCCATTGTCTTTGATGGGGCTATGTGCTTGCTTCTAGCTAAGTACACACTGACTGGCTTTACTGAATCCTGGCCGAAGAGCTGCTCTATAGGTGCTCAGCACCTATACTCCCATTGACTTTAATGGGAGCAGAGGACTCAGCAACTCAGAGGATTGATCAGCCCATTGCAAGCTAAAGCTTTTAATGTGGTTCCCATGGACAAGCGACTGAAAGCAAGGTTTGACACGTGGACTTGAATACCTGTGCTATGGCATACTCAGTCATTTCTGTAGCAACATCCATAAGAATTTCTTCTACACTACAATGAGCAGTCCTGTGACATCTTAGAGATTAACAAATATACCATGAGCTTTCATATAAAGTGGGTTTTACCCACGAAAGCTCATGACATAATCATTTGTTAGTCTCTAAGGTGCCACAGGATGACTTGTTGTTTTTAAAGTTACAGACTAACACGGCCACCCCTCTGAGACTTTCTACAGCACAGCAATTAATGGAATATATACTTTAGTTAGATTTTGTTTATTGCTCAGAGGCCACTGAACATGGGACATTACATTGTTATGACAATAGAAGGGTTTTCTCGTGTCTAGACAGTATATCAAGTCCTTCAAGTCAAGAAGGACTGAGGCAGGAGATACGGGCTATGGGTGTGGGCTTTAGAATGGAACCAGAAATGAGGGGTTTAGAGTGCAGGAAGGGCTCCAGGTTGAGGCAGTGGATTAGGGTACAAGGCGGGGGTCAAGGTACAGGCTTCTGGCAGAACTGGCCTCACACAATTCTTGGGAAACAGCAATATGTTCCTTCAGCTCCTAAGTGGAAGAGTGGCCAGGTGGCTCTGTGCGCTGCCCCTGCCCACAGGCACCACCCCCAGCAGCTCCTATTGCCATGGTTCTTGGCCAACGGGAGCTGCAAAGCTGGCACTCATGGCAGGGGCAGCACAAAGAGCTCTCATGGTTGCCCCTGAGCTGGAGGGGCATGCTGGCTGCTTCTCCCGAGCAGTGTGGCGCTGGGCAGGTAGAGACTAGAGGAAGGGCTGTTTTACAGTCAGACAGAGCTGTTCCCAGTGGCAGTGAAACTGTGACAGCTAGAACCAGTAGAAAGTAGCCCAGGGAAATAAGACTTTGGTCCAGTTGTGCTGCCAAAATGACCACACTTTTCCCCATCAACCCAGTAGCAGGATTGCCCATCACTGTAAGGCCCCTTCCCCCTTATCCTGATCCATCCATGGGGCTGACAGCACACTAGCCTTTAGGCCGTAAGGCAGGCTGTGTCTACATTGGCACCCTTTTTCGAAAAAAGGATGCTAATGAGACCAGTCGCACAAATCAGCGGGATTTAAATATCCTCGGTATTTGCATTACATAACTGCCGCTGGCTCGGGCTTTGCGAAAGCGCCAGTCAAACGAGGATCTTGCGGAAAGAAACCCTTTTCCAAGAAGATCTCTTATTCCTACTTGCAAGTAGGAATAAATAAGAGATCTTGTGGAAAAGGGTTTCTTTTCCGCAAGATCCTCGTTTAGACTGGCGCTTTTTCCGCAAAGCCCCGAGCCGAAAAAGCGGCAGTTATGTAACAAATATCGCTGGGATATTTAAATCTCGCGATTTGCAATTGCGACTGGTCTCATTAGCATCCTTTTTCCGAAAAAGGGTGCCAATGTAGACACAGCCAGACTGTTTACTTATTACTGTTTGCTCCAACCAGGAGCCTTTGAGCCTTAGATTCTTGCCTTGTACCCAGCCAGGAGTTTGGGGCTACTAACTAGCTAGTGGGACACTGAACCCTCATTTTGGGGGGGAGGGGCTGGAATGCTATATTGGCAATTGTATGGCTGCAAGGTAGACCACCTGTTGAATGGTTGGAGGACATGCCGAGTCCTCACTGTCCACAAAAGTGAGCAGCCTCTCTGACTCCAAGGGGGAGGACAGTTACAAGTTCTCCGAGAACATATTTTGTTAGCAGTCACTGCTTCAATTAAGGGTAAGAGTGGTGGAGTGAACAATGGCACAACCAACAACAGTGGCCAGAGTGGTGAGTGGTTGGAGGAACAAGCAAAGTGCCTTCTCTCTCTGCGCCTCTCCCTCCCCACCACAAACCTAGGAGGTGAACTGCTATGAAAGCACCTGTGAATTCTGAGTCTCCATTAACCAAGGACAACAGTAAGTGGGATGTGCTGGTGGGGAAAGGGAGGGATGTTTTCAGAGAACTCTCCACAATGACTCTTTCTTGAGTGTTAACAGCTAATTTAGACCCCATCGTTTTATGTGTAGTTGAGATGGATAAATATAAAATGGTGGGCATTGGAAAACATACAGCCCTGCTTCACCCTTATTCTCTCACCACTCATTGGCCCTTACGGCCCCCATCCCTATAAATTTGAAAACCCCCCTCGGCCAATTTTAAGTTCCTGGGGAAAACACTGGATATGAGGATGTGGAAACATCACACAGTAGTTAGATCAGGACTGAAGTTTGCTCAAGTCAATTTAAAAAAACTCTTATCTTTACTGGGAACAGATTTGGGCCTTAAAATGCCTTAAAGAGGGCTCTGAGGGTATGTCTACAATGCACACTTATTTCAGAATAAGCAATGTTGGAAGAAATATTCCGAAATAGCTTATTTTGAAATAGCGCATCTAAACACAAAATGTTCATCAAAATAGCGCATAGCTATTTTGAAACAGAGCGTCCACACTGATTGGATGCTGAATTGCATTTAAGGCCACCCAGAACCACTTCTGGCAGGACATCAGGACTGCAGTTACTTTCTTGAGCTGCTGCCTGAGGCTCTCTGAGACTCGTGGTTAAAGAGACCCTCCTATACAGCCATTTCTCAGGTTCTTCACCTTTGCCTACCTCATTGAGGATCAGCAAAGCCTTTGCTCTGACTAATGTGGTAGCCCTTTCGAACACCTCAGCTATCCAGCTTTGGAGCCAGAGCTGCCTCTGGGCAGTCAATGGCCCGTGTCTGTCGTGTTGCAGTTTCTGCAGGCTGGCCTTCTGGCCCTGCAGGAATGCAACCCCCAGCTATTTGAGGAGACCCTCAACTTCTGTCTGGGAGCACTGCTCTTCCAGCTGCACCCCATCGTGCACCACCGCTTCTGGCAGCTGGACACCAGTTCTGACTTGTAGGACCGGCTCGTCATGGAGCGGCAGGATGACCAGCATGCAGAACAACACATTTCTGGAGCTGTATGAGTGGCTCACCCCTGCCCTCATGCAACAGGACACACGCACTTGAGACCCGCCATCCCCCTGGAGAATCATAGAACACTAGAACTGGAAGGGACCTCGAGGTCATCGAGTCCAGTCCTCTGCCCTCATAGCAGGACCCAGTACCGTCTAGACCATCCCAGACAGATGTCTATCTAACCTGCTCTTAAATATCTCCAGAGATGGAGATTCCATAACCTCCCTAGGCAACTTATTCCTGTGTTTAACCACCTTGACAGTTAGGAAGTTTTTCCTAATATCCAACCTAAACCTCCATTGCTGCAGTTTAAGCCCATTGCTTCTTGTCCTATCCTCAGAGGCCAAGGAGAACAATTTTTCTCCTTCCTCCTTGTGACACCATTTTAGATACCTGAAAACCACTATCATGTCCCCTCTCAGTCTTCTCCTTACCAAATTAAACAAGCCCAATTCTTTCATTCTTCCTCCATAGGTCATGTTCTCTAGACCTTTAATCATTCTTGTTGCTCGTCTCTGGACTTTCTCCAATTTCTCCACATCTTTCCTGAAATGTGGTGCCCAGAACTGGACACAATACTCCAACTGAGGCCTAATCAGCACAGAGGAGAGCGGAAGAATGACTTCTCATGTCTTGCTCACAACATTCCTGTTAATGCATCCTGGAATCATGTTTGCTTTTTTTTTGCAACAGCGTCACACTGTTGATTCATATTTAGTTTGTGGTCCACTATGACCCCTACATCCCTAAAGTGGGTCGCCAGTGGGGGTGGGGGTGGGGGAAGCCCCGTTCCCCGGGCGGTTTTTCAGTCACGCCCTCACAAGCCCAGCTGTGGGATGGGCTATGTAGGGGTTTGCTCCTGGTGTATGTTGGGGAAGGAAGGGTGGGCTCGGGGGACCTTCCAAGGGCTCTGGCACCCCAGTGATTCTCTGTCTGTCTCCTTCTACAGGTGGTACAGGCCATCAACACCATCCTGCTGTGCAGGGTCATCCACCTTAGCAACGTGGACCCCATCATCACTGGCTTTGCCACCATAAGCTTCCCTAACTTCAGGGGGGCTATTGATGGCACTCACATCCCCATCCAGACCCCCGACCACCAGGCATCTGTCTACATCAACTGCAAGAGGTACTTCTCCTTGGTCCTGCAGGCCCTGGTCGACCATCGTGGGCAGTTCACCGACATCTACATCAGGTGGTCAGGGAAGGCGCATGACCCACACGTATTCCAAAACTCCAGCATCTTCCAGAACCTGGAGGACGACACTTTCTTCCCCGACCTCACCATCGGGGCCAGGGATGTGGATATGCCACTCTGTATCATGGGGGATGCGGCCTACCCTCTGTTGCCCTGGCTTATGAAGCCTTACACCGGACACCTTGACCACCCAAAGGACCACTTCAATGCCAGGCTGGACAGGGCCCGCATGGTGGTGGAGGGCACCTTCGGGCATCTTAAGATGCAGTTCAGATGCCTCCTCACCCAGCTGGACATTGGGAAGTGGAACATCCCACAAGTGGTGGCCGCATGTTGTGTGCTCCACAATATTTGTGAAAGGAAGGGGGAGACATTCCTCCCTTGGTTGGGGGCAGAGGCTAGCTGGTTCAGCAGAGCCTTTGAACAGCCATGCACAGCTGCTATCCAGCAGGCCCATCAAGGGGGTGTGCACATCCAGAAGCCCTGAGGGAGATTTTCTCACAAGGATCCCAGTGACACTCTCCCCTGGGCCTCCCCACTGGGGGCCTGTGCCTTGCATGTGTGTGTGGTCACGTCCCCAGCCTCCTTCTAGTGGTGGCTTGTGGTGGGAGAGTGTCCCATCCAAGTGTCAGAAGTGTCAGAAGTATCATGCACTTCCTGGCCCTGGCATTCACCTAGTGGAGCTTTTTAACTTTTATCCGGACCTATTCCTGGGTCCAGATATGGCCCTTTGTGGCCAGGCTGTCAGCCATGTGACCATATATTTTGGCATTGCGCCATCTGGAGCAGAGATTCTGGCCCCAAATCTCTATGAGGGCCAGGATCTCCGCCCCAGACCAGGGCAGCGTGCACCTCTTGCAGTGCCTGGCAGGCTCCTGGGGGATGTCAGATTGCTCCCTGGGAGCAGTAGAGGGTTCTCATGGGTCACTCATGATGGCCCATTGAGTTGCTGTGGCAGCTGCAGTGTGGCTATGGGCTGTTAGGGCCAGCTTCCTGCCACAAGCCCTTTCCCCTATGGCTGCAGCTTTAAGTGCTGCAGGGAAAGGGGAACTATAGAGTCCTGATGAGTGTGGACAAAGTGTCCAGCAGGGCACCCGTGGGATTTCTTGGAGGCCCCTTTTTTCAAACTAACTCCAGCTGCCGCATCTACACATGACCTATTCCGAAATAGCTATTTTGGAATAGGCGTTATTCCTCATGGAATGAGGTTTACAGAAGTCAGAATAAGCCATCCATTATTTCAAATTTATTTCAAAATAATGGAATTGCCGTGGCGATGCTCACATTGTTATTTTGGAATAATGACTGTTATTCCGAAATAACACTCCTGTGTAGGCGTATCCTGAGAAAAGAGGTATATACAGTGAAATCTTTGTTATCCGGCACTCTATTAACCAGAAAACTTTGTTAACCGGCCTTGTCCCCAGCCACATCACTGTCACATCTTCAGGCGCACAGGCCTGGCTTGGTTTACCATGATTGGCTTAACAATTTTTTATTTAAGAAATACTAATCATCTTTAACTCAAAATAGAAATTTGAGACCAAGTGCCTCACACTACAAAACTACCCATATTAAAAACCTGAGTTTTACTATTATTGTCCATCTTTTTTTTCCTAGATTGATGGGACCCTCAGATAAACGGAATTTTTAGATAACCGGAACGCCCTTATCCCCGAGCTTGCTGGATAACACAGGTTTTACTGGAATACAAATAATTTCTTAGTCATCAGCCTGTAGAGGATTCCAAATGAGACATTATGTTCTAAACAATGAACATGTAAGGGTAAAGAAATGGGGAGTCATATTATAACTGAGTAAGCCATGACAGAAAACAAAAGCAGAAGTCCTCAAATAGCAATTGATTTTCAATTGTCTCTCTACAGTCACCACAGAACAGGGGATGGCTCCCTTAGACAGTAACATTTTTCCTTAAGGTTCTTTAGCAGAAGAAATACTAAAGTTATTTTTCCCTGATAGAAAATGAGAGTTTTAAAGGAAAGACAAATGGGAATAAGATGAGTTTCAGGGGGAAAAAAGAAGACATAAAATAACTATTGAGCTAAAATTATTACACATTTGATTTCAGTATCAGGGATGCATTTGCAGCAGTTTAGCCACTCTTATTTTTGTGAAGAGGGAAATGAGTTTGGCTTGTTATAATTCATAGATTCAAAGATCAGAGGGACTTTTAGATCATCTAAGTGGACCTCCTGCAGTACACAGGCCATTGCATTTCATCTGGTTATCCCTATATTGAGACCAGTAATCATGGGGTCATCTTATTTATGAGTATTCAAACAAATGCACGGTAGCTGTGAAAATTTTCACAGATTCTTTGTTTTACCAACTTTAGCGCAACTGTTTAGCCATATGAAAATGCATTCAATGCATAGTTTGTTATTCGCTGTTTGTTATTATTCCATTTAAAATGTATTAATCCTCCACTCAGGAAACAGAAAACATATACCCTGTAACTTATGTGACCCACACCCTCCATAGCTAACCAACTGCCAATAGGTGACGTGAATAGTTTATAGGCTGAAAATTATTCATCCAAAATATTCAGCAAATATTTAGTAAGAATTACATGCGAAGGAAAGGAGAGTAAAAAGAGCCAAATTGTCACTTTTAATAGCTTGATAGTACTATCTAGAGCTCTATTACACTAAGTGTTTGGGAACCCCCCCCCCCCCACCCCCCCCCACACACACACACACACAGCAATTTAAGGTTTGCTTTTCTACACAGTGGGGGTAATGCACTCTTCAGGGGGGGGCATGAATTCTCAAGTGTGCTAATGTGTTGCACATTAATTGGTCTGTGTAGACCCTGCTTGTGTGGTTTAACGTAATACTCTTGGAAGCAATAGTACGTTAATGTATCCTAGGGAATCTTTACTGTGCACCATCTGGATCTACAGAGACCAATCAATGTGCAAAACATTAATGCACTTGAGAAACCAACCCCAAGATTGCTCTATTGTGTAAGTAAGCCCTTAGTAAGGGATAGTTCCTGTCTCAGAATTTCAACAGTCTAAACAGACAAGGCAGACAAAGGGTAGGAGAAAGGACGTATTATTATCCCTATATAAGTTGAACCTCTCTAGTCTGGCGCTCTCTGGTCTGGCAACTTCCATTGTCCGGCATGATTTTAGTTATCCGTATGTCCACTTATCATGAGTGTGGCCAAGTTTCCTGCAGTCCAATAAAGTTTGTTTACAGCCACCAGTCCTGGTTCTCAGTGTTCTGTGCTCTAATTTACCTCTAAATCTCTTCTAAGAGCACAGTAAGCAGTGGAAATTTTGGTAATGTTGCTAAACCTCCCATGGTGCCATAACTTCTCTGGTTTGGCACCAGTCAGATCCTGAGCATGCCGGACTAGAGAGGTTCAACCTGTATTAGCAATAGAAAATAGAAGCACAGAGATATTAATGGAGAATCCCATTTACTAGTACTCCTTAGTCACTTAGGTACTTTTGAAAATCCATCCCTAAGAGACTTGATCAAAGTGATGCAGGAAACATATTGCAGATGCAGGAATTGAACCTGGAGTCCCAATGCAGTGCATTAAGCACAATACCATTTTTTTTTTTGTAAATACTAATTCATACTACTGCAATCTAGAGCAGGAAGCAGTGCTTCCAGTTAAAACACTGAGATTGACCTTTTGAGGGATTATTTTATAGGTAAAAATTAAATAACTACCATTTGCTTCCATGGCATTTTTCTTGTCTCATGGTGGGTAGATTTTTGTCTGAAGCAAGATGTCAGTGTGTGTGTTCCACTGTTCCAAAACTGCACATAACTCTGTCTGGGAGTTAACATAAGTGTCCTTGTCAAGGACACAGTGTAAACACATTTCCACAAGAAAACATTGTCTGGACAAGCGAACAAATATTTGACTAAAAGTGTAATTGACTATTGTTCAAGAACTGCCACCTGTTCCATGGTTTCTGGCGCTATCTCAGAATCAGACAACATTGCAAACCACTGACGTCAGCCAAAAATCATGCAGCAGCCAGCACTTAATCAGCATTCAACAATCAAGTAAACACTCCACTCGCTCACGGGTTTCCAGGCTGGGTCATTTTTGATAACAGAGGAAATGTTCTGGAGAAAAAAGTGCAAAGGCAGCTACCTCTGCCTCAGCTATAGCCATTGGAAAATATTACACGTGTAGGCTCCTATTCTGCATTTAGATCAGAGGTTCTCAACCTGTTTGCCATTGTGGGCTGCATATGTGGACTACAATGTGTTAGGTGGGCCTTATCCAATACTACCTATGTGGCTCTGAGGATGTCACATGGGCTGTAGCTGTGTGCTGATTGGGCTGCAAGTTGAGAACCATTGATTTAGATGCATGCATGTGTTCCCATTGCCTTCATTGAATGTTGCCCATGCCCTAGAAGGAGGACACTGACATGTAAGATCAAATAGGCTTACTTGATTACTTCATAGTTTCACAGATGGGTGAAAAAAAATCACATTTTAAATTTCTCCCCTCAAAAAAAAAAAAAAATTTTTTTGCTTGACTAAACTGATTGTCAAGTGCCCATGGAATTATGCAGGCAAAGGGAGTGATGGGCAAAGGGAGACTACATCTTAAAGCACTGAGTTGTTTTAATCTGACTCTAAGTAGCCTTACCCTGTGAGAAAGAGGAGAATTGAAGTGGGGCAGAGCAGAGGGAGCTAGCCAGCTGTGCAAGGCAAGGAGTGTGATGCACCCCTTTGGGGGTGGAGGGAGGGTTATCAGTGTGTATGCATTTCCTGCACATTGTGATGTGCTGTTGCTGCAGCTGTTCCTCTTCTGGGTTGTATGTTCCCTTTGGTTCTGTATTTTCTGTTCTCCCCCATACTACGCCAGGAACAATTATTTACTTTATTATCACTGGTGATTTCTTCCCTGCCACTGAAGAACATGTGGCATACAGGGCTGACAATGGGGTGGGAGAAGGGGGGCAGCTGCCTGGGACCCAGTGATTTAAAAGGGGTTGGGCTCTGGACCGCAGCTGCCTCTACAGTGGCCAGAGACTTGAGCCCTTTAAACTGCCACACGGAAGCATTGAGGGCTGGGTGGGGGAGGCTAGCCTTGAACCCTGCCCCTTCTACCTGAGGCCCTGCCACGTCCAGGGGCCCAGAACTGAGCCCTCCCCCCGCCCCTCTTGTCCATGACCCAGTGAAGTCTATCACCAGCCCTGGTTATATAACAACAATAAGGAGGAAAAATGGAGTCCCACATTCTGACCTCCACCTTGGTTTTGATACCTCAGTTATTTACCAAAGCTGTTTTTGATATTTTAAAATGTGGGTTTGTCCCAAATTGGGACAAAATTTGAAATATTGCAATTTAAAAAAAATGAAATATTTAAAAAAATTAATTTGGAAAGAATGAAACAGTTCATGTCAGATCAGTTCAGCATTCCACTGAAGTTTCTTAGAGTGGCATACAGCCTCACAGGAGTTGAAGGTTGGGTTTGGGTCATGTTCCCTGGCAGATTACACCTCCTATAATGCACCATGCCATTCACTCAGAGGCAAGACTGCTTACATCTTGGAAATACTCCTATCCTGATTGCCGCTGTGTTAGGGGAAAATTTTGTGATACCTGAATTGCCAGATGTCATGATATATGAAGTCACCATCCATCTTAAATAGGAGGCCTTTAGTAAAGAAAAACACTGCAATTCCAGACAAACAGGATTCCATGCAGCTTGAGTCCCAGCTTTGCCTGCTTTGTTGACCAGAGATCATGCCCATTCTAGAACTGTATACAACTCATAGAGCCATCTAATCGCTGAATATTATTCCTCAAGTAAAATTTTCATTACCCCAGATGTGTTTCTCTATACTTTATTCAAAAACATAATGAACTAATTTGATACCATCAAACAGAAATTTTTAATTTTTTACCTCCACTAAAAGCCCCATTTCAGTTAATGACCAAATTCCTGGCTGGTGTGGTTCCCTTGAACTCAATACCTAATAATTGCTAGATATCTCTAACTTCATTACCATTTACTTTGTCCTCCTAGATTTCCCCTATCTATAGGAGCCACTTTCAAAGCACTTCCAGAATTGGCCTTACCTTGACTCTGCTTCTACTGACATCCTCAATTTCTTCTCCTCTCACGTATTGCAAGTCCCTCTTTTATGGCCTGCTTAAATCCATACTCTCTAAGGCCCTGTCCATGCTGCACAAACAACCCTGATTCAGCTGTGTTTTGGAAGATAGCTGGGGCTAAGTCATATAATTGCCTGGTGTGTTCTTGCTTGCGTAGACAAAAGAAATATACGACAACATATTTTAACCAAAGTTTAAACATGGTTTCTTTATGTGATTGTAACTTGTCTTCTTCATCCACAGAGGCAAGAATAAATGTAAATGTGTTTGAGTCCCAAAACTGTTTAAATATGATTATTTTGGTAGCACAGATGGTGCCAAAAGCATCAGGGGTTCCACAATTCTGAGGAAATGGGATCATGTGATGGCACGCTAGGAGTCTACTACAGGCCACCTATCCAGGTGGAAGAAGTGGATGAGGCTTTTTTTAAACAACTAACAATATCATCCAAAGCCCAAGATTTGGTGGTGATGGGGGACTTCAACTATCTAGATATATGTTGGGAAAATAACACAGCGGGGCACAGACTATCCAATAAGTTCTTGGACTCATTGGAGACAACTTTTTATTTCAGAAGGTTGAAAAAGCTACGAGGGGGGAAGCTGTTCTAGATTTGATCCTAACAAATAGGGAGGAACTGGTTGAGAATTTGACAGTGGAAGGCAGCTTGGGTGAAAGTGATCATGAAATCATAGAGTTCACAATTCTAAGGAAGGGTAGAAGGGAGAACAGCAAAATAGAGACAATGGATTTCGGGAAGGCAGATTTTGGTAAGCTCAGAGAGCTGATAGGTAAGGTCCCATGGGAATCAAGACTGAGGGGAAAAACAACTGAGGAGAGCTGGCAGTTTTTCAAAGGGACATTGTTAAGGGCCCAAAAGCAAGCTATTCCACTGCGTCGGAAAGATAGAAAATATGGCAAAAGACTGCCTTGGCTTAACCACGAGATCTTGCATGATCTAAAAATAAAAAAGGAGTCATATAAAAAATGGAAAGTAGGACAAATTACAAAGAATGAATATAGGCAAACAACACAGGAATGCAGGGGCAAGATTAGAAAGGCAAAGGCACAAAATGAGCTCAAACTAGCTACGGGAATAAAGGGAAACAAGAAGACTTTTTATAAATACATTAGAAGCAAGAGGAAGACCAAGGACAGGGTAGGCCCACTGGTCAGTGAGGAGGGAGAAACAGTAACAGGAAACTTGGAAATGGCAGAGCTGCTTAATGACTTCTTTGTTACGGTCTTCACTGAGAAGTCTGAAGGAATGCCTAACATAGTGAATGCTAGTGGGAAGAGGGTAGGTTTAGAAGATAAAATAAAAAAAGAACAAGTTAAAAATCACCTAGAAAAGTTAGATGCCTGCAACTCTCCAGGGCCTGATGAAATGCATCCTAGAATACTCAAGGAGCTGATAGAGGAGGTATCTGAGCCTCTAGCTATCATCTTTGGAAAATCATGGGAGACAGAAGAGATTCCAGAAGACTGGAAAAGGGCAAATATAGTGCCCATTTATAAAAAGGGAAATAAGAACAACCCAGGAAACTACAGACCAGTTAGTTTAACTTCTGTGCCAGGGAAGATAATGGAGCAAGTAATTAAGGAAATCATCTGTAAACACTTGGAATGTGGCAAGGTGATAGGGAACAGCCAGCATGGATTTGTAAAGAATAAATCATGTCAAACCAATCTGATAGCTTTCTTTGATAGGATAACGAGTCTTGTGGATAAGGGAGAAGTGGTGGATGTGGTATACCTAGACTTTAGTAAGGCGTTTGATACGGTCTCGCATGATATTCTTATCAATAAACGAGGCAAATACAACTTAGATGGGGCTACTATAAGGTGGGTGCATAACTGGCTGGATAACCGTACTCAGAGAGTAGTTATTAATGGTTCACAATCCTGCTGGAAAGGTATAACAAGTGGGATTCCGCAGGGGTCTGTTTTGGGACCGGCTCTGTTCAATATCTTCATCAACAATTTAGATATTGGCATAGAAAGTACACTTATTAAGTTTGCAGATGATACCAAGCTGGGAGGGGATTGCAACTGCTCTGGAGGATAGGGTCATAATTCAAAATGATCTGGACAAATTGGAGAAATGGTCTGAGGTAAACAGGATGAAGTTTAATAAAGACAAATGTAAAGTGTTCCACTTAGGAAGGAACAATCAGTTTCACACATACAGAATAGGAAGCGACTGTCTAGGAAGGAGTACGGCAGAAAGGGACGTAGGGGTTATAGTGGACCACAAGCTGAATATGAGTCAGCAGTGTGATGCGGTTGCAAAAAAAGCAAACATGATTCTGGGATGCATTAACAGGTGTGTTGTGAGCAAGACACGAGACGTCATTCTTCTGCTCTACTCAGCGCTGGTTAGGCCTCAGTTGGAGTATTGTGTCCAGTTCTGGGCACTGCATTTCAAGAAAGATGTGGAGAAATTGGAGAGGATCCAGAGAAGAGCAACAAGAATGATTAAAGGTCTAGAGAACATGACCTACGAAGGAAGGCTGAAATAATTGGGTTTGCTTAGCTTAGAAAAGAGAAGACTGAGGGGGGACATGATAGCCGTTTTCAGGTATCTAAAAGGGTGTCATGAGGAGGAGGGAGAAAACTTGTTCATCTTGGCCTCTGAGGATAGAACAAGAAGCAATGGGCTTAAACTGCAGCAAGGGAGGTTTAGGTTGGACATTAGAAAAAGTTCCTAACTGTCAGGGTAGTTAAACACTGGAATAAATTGCCCAGGGAGGTTGTGGAATCCCCATCTCTGGAGATATTTAAGAGTAGGTTAGATAAATGTCTATCAGGGATGGTCTAGACAGTATTTGGTCCTGCCATGGGGACAAGGGACTGGACCTGATGACCTCTCGAGGTCCCTTCCAGTCCTAGTATTCTATGAGTATTCTATGTTGCTCCATCATGCTCCAGAAAGGGAGACAATAATAAACCCAACCTTGATCCTTCACACACATTTTCTATACAGCTTCTTCTTTTTCAGCTTTTTCTTCTTCTTTGTCAAGTGATCCTCCTGGTTATCAAAGCTCTCTGTGGACTCACTCTATCCCTTTCTTTCCTGGCCTGCTAGTGGGGAGACAGGTGAAAGACATGCACAGTTTACCTACCTTTAAAACGGTGGGAGTCAGCAAGGCACACGCATGTGCATGCTTGTATAAGCATGCTGATCTGAAACTCTTCACTCCCGTGGTCTTTTACTTTGAGCTAACCCTGTAATTTTGTTATGATCTGCCAGGGCTGGTGACAAGCCAGGTAAACAAAGAGTTCTGTTAGCAAAACTTCTCTAAATAGCCTCATTTTTCACCACTTGCAAAGTCTTTTTTTCAGTCCCAGATGCCAAGAACCCAAAGCAGAAAATCTGCTTCCATTGTGTTTACCTCAGGGGAGACTGTTAGCTCTAAAACGTGCCATTATGCAGAACATAATCCACAAAAGGCTTGGAACTGTACAGTCTCTCCTATAAATGGAGTTGCTCTTCCTCTCTCTAAGCCTGTAAAGCTCTCAAAAGAAAAGTGCTGGTTTGTGACCTAGCAAAGCTGGATACCACAGAATATTTAAGTTGCTGCCCAGTTAAAACAAAGTTTTTCAATATAAAATGGATCAGCATCACAGAATTGCAGAGCTCAGAAACTGGAGATTAGTGTTGCTGATCAAGAACGCTGAAAACTAGATAATGTCCTTGCACAATAACTGCAAGAGTTGTTCAAGTAGAGAGAGGAAAGGGGACGAGATACTCTGATTTCCTCAAGAATATTGCTAAATAAGGCTGCTTTTTCTAACAATCCTAGGGCTCTTCTCATTGCTTGCTTTAGGAAAACTCACTATTAATGTGGCTTTATCTGTGGTAGCAGTGGTAGAAGACAAGGCATGAGAGATTTTACCACTGTCTAACCCAGGAGTGGGCAATAATTTTTGAGGGGGGGGGGCTACTCTAAGATTTTGGTAAGTGGTCAAGGACTGCGCTTTTCTATGGTAGGGGCCTTGGGTGGAGGCTGGGCACAGAAGGAAGCTTGAGATAGGGGATTGGGGTACAGGAGAGGGTGTGAGGTCTGAGAGGAAGTTTGGGTGAAGAAGGGGGTTGTGACCTGGGGCAGGGGAGCGGGGTGGAGGATCTGGGCGTGAGTATGGGTGCAGGAGAGGATTCTGACCTGGGGAAGAGGTGCTGAGGAATTGTCCTACACTGCCCCTGCCCTTAATAAAATCTCCCAGCTCCCATTGGCTGATTTCTGGCCAATAGGAGCTGAGAGATTTTGCTCAGGATGGGGGCAGTACATGAAGCCTCCCTCACCCCTGGAAGCACAGAAAGCCACAGGGAGCAGCCAGCTGCTTTGAGCAGTGCTGCTCCATGCCGCAGGCAGGCCGTGGGCTGGATTTAAGGCTTGGTGGGCTGGACACAGTCCACAGACTGTTTTTTGACTGTCCTGGTCTAACCCTATTCAGAAGAGAAAGACAGAGGTGGAGGAATGAGATTATTTGAGAATGAATTATTAGTCAGTAGCATGATTAGGGTTAGACTAAACCATGATAATGAAAGATCTGATTCCGCTTTAGACTACAGCTTGCACCATAGCTATCACTGATGCAAGTATGCAGGTCTGAATTTCTCACCTACACACAGGACACAGCCTCATCTGGTGCTAGTAGGTAGGTTTATGCCAGATGAGGACCTGGTCCATTGTGTGAAGTTTTAGCTGTTGCAAGAGGAAACAATTCCTTGATGCATGCCAGCTCTGTAATTGGGGAATATACACAACTGGGAAATACCTAGACTTTTCTTCATCTTTTCAGAGGAAATGAAGACGTTTGTCAGCCAAATATTTGTTTTTGTGAATGAAGAGGAAGCAGAGGTCTTTATTCATCAAAGGAAACAGGAGGACTCAGCTGCTTCTCAGAGTCATTGTCTGAGTGTTCTGCATTTACCCAGATGATAGGTTTGCTATGCTCTCATCCTGTTCCCATTGCTACATAGGAAGTTATCATCTTTCATTCTGCTAATATACATTGCAAGTGCAAACCCTCACATTTCATATATACTGTCATGTACATTTTGAGTTACAATTTTTCTTTATGACTGAACTTTGAATGATGCGGCCAGAAAAAAAATCATATCCCTTGATTTTTTTTTTTAAAGCCAAGGTTCATCTTATATCACTCAGTCCCCCATTGGCTTAGTGTTTGGTTCTGCTTTGGGAATGGAACCCACCAGAAAACCATTTTTTCTAAAGACCCGAGCCAACATCCATTGCAGGTAATGGAAAAACTCTCTTGACTTCAGTGGACATTCCGTTTGACAGAGATTCTTATATTGCTCTCATCCCCACACTATCTGAGTGTGCTGCAGTAATGTATTAAACAAAATTATTAATATCTATGGTGTGGTTCATTTTGTTCTGCCCCTCTCCCTGTGAGACAACAGTGTAACGTTTTGATTTGGTAGGCTTGTTTTTTTTCCTATGCACACATTGCTCTTTGCTTATGTTAGGGTATGTCTATACTACTGGATAAGGTCAAATTAAGATACACAACTTCAGTTACGTTAATTGCATAGCTGAAGTCGAAGTATTTTAATTCGACTTTTGGCGCTGTCCACACTGCAGGAAGTTGAAGGGAGAACACTCTCCCTTAGACTTGCCTTGTTCCTCATGGAAACAGGTCTACCGGCATTGACCAGAGTCCCCCTCTCAGTTTGAATTAGCGTGTCTTCGCTATACCCGCTAATTCAAACCCTGGAAGATCAACAGTGGCAGAGAAGGCAAGGTTAAAGGTGTGCATCTTGTAAGAGGAGCAGAAGGTGGCGAGGTCTATGATGGTCCTTAGTTCCTGTGGGAGTTCATTCCACAGTCTTGGACTGGCCTCTGATAAAGCTCCATCTCCCACATAGGCTGGCTTTTTCTTTATGGAAGAAAGTCCATTGTGCCTGAGGAGTGCCATAGCCATCATCCCAGAGCTCTAGCTTTGGGATATGCCAGGCCCAGTCCATTAAATGCCTTGAAAATAAGACCTTGACTTGAAATTCTATGAAAAGCCAGACTAGAGAGTGGAGGACAGGTCTGATGTGCCCATAATAATCCATGTGCTGAGACGATGTGCTGCAGTGTTCTATATTAGCTGGAGTTTCCTAAGAGCTGATGATGTCATTCCAAAGTATAATGGTCAGTGGATTGAATGGAATATAGTATGTGCCATGTTACAGTCATGTTGTTGAATTAGAATAATGTACTGGAGATCAGTTTCTGTCCATCTAAAATTGGAATGAAAAATCCTTCACCAGCCCACAGCCCTAGGAGAGCTCATTAAGGCCTTGTCTACACTACACTGTGGATCGACGCGATAGCAATCAATCCACTGACCATGGATTTATTGAGTCTGTTGCAGACATGATTGATCAGTTTCTGAGAGTGCACGCCTGTCGACACTGACACTTCACCAAGATGAGAAGAGTAGCTGGCATCAATGGGCAAGCAGCCCCCCACCGACCTTAGTGCCTGGAAGACACTGTGAAGAGTATGTCGACTTCAGCTATGCTATTTGCGTATATGAAGTAGATTGATGGTGCAAGCAAGTGTAGACAAGGCCTAAGCAGCTGTAGATTTCATTTGCTTATTCCTCTCTGACCCATCCCTGTCCTGAAACATTGTGAGCAACAATGTCCTCCACAGATCTGTACCCAGAGCTGTGTTTCTCAGGTGCGATGCACACTCTGCCCTGGTACCTCAAATCCAATATCTACCCAGCCCTACACAATACTGTCATGCTATTTCCACCATAGATATAACCTTTTGGGGAGGAAGAAGTGTTTATTTCCATAGCCCTCTGTGAGCCTGGTCCTTTGTCCATTGACATCAATTAAAGTATTCCCATTGACTGAAATGAGCTTTGAGTCAAATTTTCATATGATCAGGAAACTCTTGGGGTCCCTGGTATTTATTTCTGTACATAGGTATTACATGGTACAGCAAATACTATTTTCTGCCATTTTTGCAAGTGGCGCTCCTTTATTTTTGCCCAACCTTACAAAGCATTTCTGGGACAACAGTCTTCAAACATATAAAAGGTTATAACAAAGAGAGTATCAATCTATTGTTCTCCATGCCCATTGAGGGTAGTATGACATCTATAACAATATTGTGGACAAACCTTATTGAAATGAGTTAAACTTTACTGAATTCAATTTAGTGCCTGTAGGGCCCTTTGTATTAAAAATTGTTTATGTGTTCTTGTGAGACTGCATGTAATTCCTTCACTTATCAGCCCTGAGATTTGCAGATACTAGTTCAAACCAGATACTCTGGGGACCAACAGACAAAGAAAGGATTTTTGGAAAAATAAGCTCGTTTTAAACAAGCTCATGGCCTTCTTCCTGATCCAGCAAAGAGACAGGACCCCGGTCCAAGGAGGGCCTCACTCTTTATGGAAGGATTGAAAGGACTTGGCCTACTGAGGTCATGTAAAATGCCTGATTGCTGGTTCTGAGCTGCAGTGGCGGCTATAGGGCAGGGCAAGCAGGGAGGCCGCCCCGGGCCCTGCGCTTCAAGAAGCCCCGCTCATGCGCTGTGTCAAACGGGGGGCCCCACGAAATTGTGCTGCCCTGGGCCCCGCAAAATCCTCATCCGCCCCTGCTGAGCTGAATCTCTGATGAACTTGTGAATACAAAAGAGACCCCTTTTGGGGATCTGAAGAACTCACATGCCTGAGCCTATGTTGCAGACAGCTGGAATTATCACACTGGTAAAATCTTTAGCATACATGTAGTGTCTTTTGTTGCTTTTAGTGTGTTTTCTCCGTAGTGCTTTTCCCTTAAGAATAAATAGGCTTGCATAGGAAATGTGTGTAATAATGTATAACTATTGGAAATTATATTGTGTACTACCTGAGAAGGTGGAAGCAATCCAAACTGCCCAGGCAAATGATCTTTTGCTGGGAATAACAACTAAAGGCAGGGAACTGTTTGACCTGGGAATACTCCAATCAGAAGGAAGAAAGCTGTAGGTCTCCTAAGAGAGGTAACAACCAGGGGAGTTGGACAGCTGAATATGAGTGCCTTTGCTGAACCTTTAAGAGGAAATGCAGGTGCAGTTGCACTGACCTGTGACAGGTAGGACAAGAAGTAATCAGTTTGTAGCAAGAGAGATTTAGTATTAGGAAAGCTTTTGTGCCATAAGGACAATTAAATACTGGAATAGCTTACCAAGGGAGGTTGTGGAAACCCCATCACTTGAGGTTTAAGTACAAGTTGCTAGACAAACACCTGTCAGAGAAATTCTAGGTACTAGGTTCTGCCTCTGCATGGGGGAAGAAGGGGTAAGAGGACTCCTTAGGTCCCTTCCAGCCCTACATTTTTATGATTCTAATTAAAATATGTTTGAATGCTTGCCTATGTGCATTGTAGGGCCAAATCATTGATGCCATCAGTGGAACTACTCACATGAGTAAAGCACACAGGATTTGGCCTTTAAACAAAAGTCAACCCTGTAAATCACACTGTTCCATGAAGCTTGTTCTTCATGCTGGACAATGTCAGTATGTAACATCTTTCTTTTGTTATACGTTTACATATACATCCCTGCCTCTGTAACTCCATTTCATCTGATGAAGTGGGTTTAACCCCCTAATAATTGTTAAGGGCATGTCTACATTGGGGAGTTATTTCGAAATAACTACCCTTTCTTCAAAATATCTAGGCGAGTGGCCACACTACCAAGCCTATTATTTCAAAATAATGGGCTTGTTATTTTGAAATAACTCCTGTTTTTGAAGAGAAATAAGCTCATTTCAAAACAATTATTTTGGGAGTTATTTCGAAATAACTTATTTTGAAATAACTTGGAAGTGTTGACATAACCTAAAGTTCAACAGGACTCCTTGTAATTTATACAGATACAGACTAACATGGCTACCACTCTGAGGGCATGTCTAGACTATGTGTGGCTTCCGAAAGAAGATAAGCAAATTTGGTTCGAATTTGCCTATCTTCTTCCGTTTTTTTCCAAGGAAGAAGCTTTTCTGATATTTGGCCAGTTTACATGGGACCAAATAACAGAAAAAAACCCTCTTTCAAAAGCCCTCTTATTCCTCCTAAAAGGAGGTTTACAGGGGGCTTTCAAAAGAGGTTTTTTTTTCCAATATTTGGCCCCGTGTAGATGGGCCAAATATCGGAAAAGCCTCTTCTGGGAAAAAAACAGAAGAAGATAGGCAAATTCTAGCCGAATTTATATATCTTCTTTCAGAAGCCGCGCGTAGTCTAGACATGCCCCGAGACTTGCAAATGTAGTGCTATCACTGTCTCAATTTCTCTTGAAAGTCTGGAGCAAGCTATTTGCAAATGGCAGGAAATAGGCAATTGCCTTATATGCATCCATTTAGCTAATTCCTGGTAATGCTTAGAAAATAGGTCTACTTCAAAGCTAGGATAATTGCCTATTGTTCATCCATGGACTGCATGCTTTCAAGAAGCTGCCTGGGAACTGTATAAAGTGCTCTTATGGCCTGATACGTCCATCTCAAATCTCTTAAATTTCATCAGGGGAAACTTGAGCCACAAGATTGAAATATCAGCCTTGGACTAAATCTATGCAGTAATTCTAGAAAAAACTCTGCAACTCTACAGCTCACTATCTCTACTATGAAACGGACCTAAGAACTCTATTCCTGCTTGTATGCATAATGTTCATTTAACCAAAATGGTGTCTCTTTATATTTTTACTAAAGTTTCACTTAGTTCGTAAGAATTGTCTGTAAGCATGTATTTAGGTAAAATCAGAAATATTAATTAACCTGCTCAATAATGTGCTGATCTTTTGGACTGGCAGCACTTTTTTATATGAAGAACAAGATTTTCAGTAATCCTCATCATATTTGACTCTGCTGTCTGGGAGGGAGCCCAAAAGTTGCTTTAAGGGAACTGGTTTCTGGGTATCCAGTAAGGTATCACAGAAGTTGTTTTGTTGCTGGCTGGTTTGGGGTATTTTCTACACCATTCTTTGGGATTTGCCCCTAAATGAGCAATCTCAGCGTGCTCACTCCCAGGGACATTGGTCACAGTTGCACTCTTCTCTAAGTTAAAGAGCTTGAGTTAAACAAAGCTTTAGGTAAATATAATCATTATACTTTGGGCATTCATGAAACAGTAAGAAAATAAGGGAGCCACATTTACGGTTAATAGCTCAGCTGTCACCAGTTGCTATCGCAACTCTGAAAAATTATCTGAGTATTACAAAACTGAAAGGACATTGACTTGGATTCAGCTTTGTTTGTAATCTACAATGACAAAGAGGGTTAAAATCCCTGAGAAAGTGAGCACTAAACGTAGTCTACTTCTCTGGGAGCCCAGAATCGTGCACCATGCAAATTCACAAGGCTGCAGTAGAGATGTATACTGCAGTAGGGATGTGGGGAGCAGAGAGTGCTGGTTGCAAGGAGGTTCCCCAAACCCTGTTAAGTTAATTTAGTAAGCAGGAGATGTGGGGAGTGTTTATTGTTAATAAAGGACAAGGGAGGAGGAATACTGAAAAGATCTAACAAGCATGTCCACAGGATTGGTTTCAAACAGATTTCTTTTCCAAACTACCCATACAGCTTTCAAAGTTACTAGGAAAACTGTGCGCTTAAGCCTTCCTGGTGTCTCAGGGCAAGTCTACTCTACAAGGTCCAATCGAACTAAGCTACACAATCTGAGTTACTTTAGTAGTGTAACTCTAGTCAACATAGCTTAGATCTACTCACTGCAGGGTCTACAGAAAAAACTCTCCCATCAACTCCCCATACTCATCTAGTTCTAATGAAGTACTGGCATCGACAGGAGAGTGATTGGTGGTTGATTTAGTGGGTCTTTACTAGACTCGCTAAATCAACAGACAAGCTCTCAGTGCAAACTCCTTTATATCTCAGGCCTTGGGCTGTCTTCTCTCTCAGGATGAAATGATACTTTCAAGGCCAGGTGCTGGGTTGCAGTCCCCTGGGTCTGAATTACAATCCCCTCAGCAGGTCCAATGTATACAATGCTGCTCCCCCTGTGGCAATATCAGTGGTCATTAGTGATCAAACAGCCTCCTTAAAGGAAAGGATAATGTATTTAGAACAGAAGCATTCCAGAGAAAGTACAGATTGAAAACAATAAAGCCTGTTGTGCACACACCTAGTTCTTCCCGAAGGCTCACCATTCTCTGGATCTGGCAGGCCCAGTTCCTTCAAACTCTTCCACACAACCCTGTCTGTACCAGCATGTCTGCGTAGACAGCGGCTCACAAGCAACTCCTTTTCAGGAAGGCTTTTTAAATCTTCACTTTCCATTTGCTCTCTGGCCTCCTAGCTCTGGCAACACAAGGTTTACAGGGTGTTGCAGACAAGACACATTATCCTTGAGGCTAGCCACTAGGCCCATTGTTTTTCTAGACAGCACTTAGATGGGCTTCACTAGGAAGCCATTGTCTTGCCTCCCTGTTTATTTTTCCCATCGCCCCCCACTGCATTCACTAAACATGCTACTATCGCACTATAAATTACACAGTGTCTCAATCACTGGGCTGCATGTCATGATTCTGAAATGCTTACCTAGCAGGTTCACCAGTATTCGCCTTCATTTCTGTCACAGAGACATCAGGAGTTCATTATGCAAGAGGATGAAGAGTTGCATTAAGGGACTATAGGTGGGAAGGTTTTACTATGTATGCTAAACATAAGGTAGCCTTTTATACCAGTGCTCAAGGGTTGATTGTCATTTCTGATGGATTATATGAATTCTTTAAAATATGGGACGTTTACTTTCAAACATTTTTCATTATCAAAGCAAAACGCCTGCCAACCCTGAAGAGCAGGGTTATGTATCCACAATGCACAGGCTTTTAACCACAGTAGAGTTTGTTCCAGTCATGCTCCAGTTACTGAACTATTTCCTGTTTATTTTCCACTGTAACACAAAACTAGGCATATAAGTGGTAGTTACCAATTTAGAGCTCAGGTCACGGGGGTGGGAGGGGGGGGACACCTAATCATTTGGGCCTTGTAATGGGGTTGCTACTCACTGCTGGCCTGCCTCCTCATAACTCATCTAGGGATTAGCTCGCTACTGGTCAGACACCCCTTCCTGAGGTCATGCAGCCTGTTGACTCCATTTCACTCCCCAGGACCCTGGCTATTCTTCTTCTTTGTGACTCTACCCTATGACCTGGGCACTTAATTCTGCCCTTCTGAAGTTCTGTCAATGTCTCCCTGGACAAGCTGCCCCCTGTCCTTTTAGGCAGCCCTCCCTTCCACATCCAAAGCTGTGCCACATACCCAGTGGCTGGTAGAGGAATCCAGGTCTGTGCACTTCCCCAGGTTCCAGTCCACACACCCATGGGGTGTGTCTAGACTGCAGGGCTTTTGCGAAAAAGGTGGCCTTTTTTCGGAAAAAACTTCCCCTGCGCCTAGACTGCTGCTGCGTTCTTTCGAAAGTAAATCGAAAGAACGCAGCAGTTTTTTTGACTGCGGAAAACCTCGTTTTACGAGGAAGAACACCTTTTTTCGGAAGTGCTCTTTCGAAAAAAGGCGCTATGTAATACAAACTGTGCTTTTTCGAAAGAGAGCCTCCAGACTGCCTGGGTGCTCTCTTTCAAAAAAGCGGCTTGCTTTTTTGGTTGTAGTCTAGACGCTCTTTTTCGAAAGCAGCTTTTTCGAAAGTATCTTTTGAAAAAGCCTCTTTCGAAAGAGGCTTGCAGCCTAGACGTAGCCTAAGTTTCACAATTATGGTTCTACTTACTCCCAGACCTGATCGTTACTTCCCTGGAGTCTGTCCTATCCCCTCCTTTCCTCTGGCGTCTCTGGGTTTAGCACCCATCCAAGCTTTCTCTGCTCCTGGTAGCTCCTTCCCCCTCTGGCTTTGTGCCACAGCCTGTAATCTCTAACAAACCTCCCTCCTATCAGGGAGTGACTGCAGACTATTTCCCCATGCAGCCTCCTTCTAGTCCCAGCTACTTCCTTTGACAGAAGCACCATCTCTTCTTGCCCAGGTGATCTTCATCCTTAACAAAACATTATTGATCCCTGGCTCCAGCCTAGGTGGTTAATTGGCCTGTCTAGCCTACCTTCGCCCTTTCAGGAATGAAGTGGGGTGAATAGCCCCCTCACAGGCTCCTTCAGCTTTCTGGTCACTTGCTACAGCTATAGTGTAGATGCGTTCATCGGGATCATTTCATTCATTAGCTTTTCCTTCGATGGCAATTGAAACAGAGAATCACAGAAGTCCCCACTTGATATCGTGTATATGGATGTCTGTGAGAATGTGACGTTTACTACATTTTCTCTTGGTGCAAGACAGCATCTCCTCAAGTGTAACAACCAAGTAATGTGACTCCAGAGAGCAGTGCTGTATTGGGCCAGAGCCTGCAAGGTGCTGAGTGCCTCCTATGAGGCGCTGAGTCTCCTTGCCTCAGGCTGAACCAGAGAGTGCTATGGTATTTCATATTTCCACCAGTAGGAAGCCCTCACCAACTGACCTCAAGAAAAATAGCTTCTCCTGTGGACAATATTTAGCGCACACAACTGAAAATGCTCCAAGGATCTTTATACCCTTCCTCTTCTGGCATGTGGCTAAAAATATCATAGGCATAGAGACAAATCCTGTACTGCAGCTCACTTGAGGCTTGTACCACACGTAATTTAGCATCACACAGGTGCTCTACTGGCCAGCCTTGGAGATTTGCAGGCCGCACACTATTGGTGGAGAAGCTATACAGTGACAAGGTCTAAATTACTGTTAGTTGGTTAATCACTAGGGTTGGTTTGGCTTATGGACAGAAGGTTGTAACACTAGTTCAGGTATATCTATACTTGATGCAGTCACACCTTTGATTTCAGTGTAAACATAGTCTCGGCATCCAGATTCAGTTCCCATTCTGCTACCGATTTCCTGTGTGACCTTGGGCAAGTCTCTGGGCAGCAGCTCCTCATCTGAAAATTGTAGTTGATAATCCTTCCTTTCGTCATCCCTTGGGTCATCTTGTCCATTTGGATTGTAAACTCTTGGGTGTGTATGTTTAGAGCAAGTGGAAGCAGCAGCAAATGACAGAGGAAATTGGAAGAGACTGGTTTCTGCCCTGTGTACTAATACTAGCATGGGAAGGACATAAAAACATTTCGTATATGTAAATGTCTCATGACTTTTAAGCCAATCTTCTGATTTTTGGTGGCATGACACCAGGTTTTTGAATGGATATGTTGGGTCATAGCAAAACTTCACTTAAGATTTTAAATAACTGGAGGATGCTTCAGCCATGTTTGTAGTCCCTGCATGGAATATGCTAATGCAATGCAATAATTTTAAAGGCAAATGGATCCTTTGGATCCTTTCCCTTTTGGCTAAATAGTGAACAGTAATGGAAAATGGGTGCAATGCACTGCACAGATAAAAGTGCAAACAGACTTGTGACATGAAGCAAGCATATCAGGTGGGAAGATCCAGTACATATTTCAAATGAAGTTGCTTGTCTAGCTGCAGGATTTGTTGGTTGCTGATGAAAAAGGCACTTTCTGCGTAAGAGGCAGCATAGGCACTTTTAAGGACAATCTACTTTTGAATTAAACTATTCCATTCCAGGCCATTGAGGAAAAGTTGTCTAAGAAGGTCCTGAACTTGCAAGCAACTGAGCAGGGTGAGATGAACATCCTCGACTCAGACTGAAGCCAGTGGAGTTAAGGAATCCCAGCACCTCCTAGTGTTGCTCAGCACCTTTCAGGATCAAGCTCTAAATAAGCCACAATGTATATTAACATGTCTGGGCATAACAAGGCATGGGCCTGAAACCAGAATCTCTTTTGAATTTCGAAGGACTTCAGATTCAGTTCTCAGATCCAAATCTGTTTCTGCGCTTCTAGTTCAGAATTGGGTTTAGAAACACAAAGGTTGTATCTTGCAGTTCCAGGGCATGACTTGGCAAATTGCTAGAATCATACCATTGAAATTCACAAAGGTTGAAGCATTGGACTGGAAGTACTCAGGATATGGCAGGATCACAACCCTGCTTCACAGGGGACTGAACTGTCACGAGGACAGCCTTCCTGGTAAGGAATCTCATCAGTTGAACATATGCCATTTCCGTTCCCTCAACTATGAACCTGAATGCTAGCCCTGAGTCAGCCCTGAACCACAATGCCTGCCTAAACCCCATCCGGATTCAAACACTGCTTTTTCACCCATTCATAACACCAAAGAATTCTAAAGCTGAATTTTGGAATTCTCTGTGGTACATTATTGTCAACATGAAACAGAGTGTGGGTAAAACAAGCATGTAGTAGTATTTTGTTACTGAGGCCCAGATTCGTCTGCCTTTACTCACATTGAGTTGTAGTTTACTTTCTGAGCAATACTACTGAAGTCAATGGAACAACTGGTTGTGAGTGCGAGTGGCAGAATCTGGCCTTTAATGTGTTGTTTAACTTCCTAACCCTGGAGTCAGAGAGGTCAGAGTATGTGCAAAAGGAGGAGAAAAAGTGGAGCTGTGTGCAGGTAGTTACATATGTTTACTCAAACCCTGAAACCTTGGAAAAGAGTGGAAGTATCAGCTATTTGCATCTGAGATTCCAACACTGAGCTCTTCATCAAAAGAAGAATTTGCCCTTACAGTGTCTGGTAGAACAGTGCAAAAGATTCAAAGTAGGTGAAATGCACCTCTGTGTAGAGGGCCTCCACGAAGGCTTTCCCGCTGCTCAAGAGTCCCATTTAACTCTATTGTCAGGGCTTACAAATTGGATAGGCCTCTGGTGGGTGGTTTGCTGTTCCGAGATGAATGTCACCCAATGAAATGTGAGTAGGGTTGCCAGGTGTCCGGTTTTGAACCGGACAGTCCAGTATTTGAGCTTTCTGTTTGGGAAACAAATTGAGAAAATATAAATGAGAAAATATAAATGTCCGGTATTTTCTAAATAAGATGTAATGTAGATTGTGATGTAATGTCAAGTGTGTCTGGTATTTTTGTTGAAACCATCTGGCAACCCTAAATGTGAGCTATCTAAAAACCTGCCTCATGCTTCCACAAAAATGCAAGAACCTGCAGGAAATGAAACTGTGCACATTTTTCTTTAGCTACTGTATCTGTAATAGGCTCCATGTAGCAAATACAGTTTCCATAAAAATCTTTGCCTGCTTTCTAGGGGCCCAGTAAAACTCTCATGGAAGTCAGTGAGGCTATGTCTACATTGCATGCTTATTTCAAAATAACTCGTGTTATTTTGAAATAACAAAGTGCATGTCTGTACAGCAAGCCTGTTATTTCAAAATGATTTTGAAATAACAGGCTTCTTATGCTGACTTCTGTAGCCCTCATTTCACAAGGAGTAAGGGAAGTCGAAGGAAGCGTGTTTTTCCTTCAACTTCCTACTGTGTAGACAGTGCCAAAAGGCGAGTTAAGGTACTTCGACTTCAGCAATGCAATTAACTTAGCTGAAGTTGCATAGCTTAACTCAATTTTAGCCCGCAGTGTAGACACGTCCTGAGAGTCCTCGCTTTGACTTCAGTGGGAGCTGGATGAGGCCATACCTCACTGAGAGTGATTTTTCTGTCTCATCTAGATTGCAGCTAATTTGCTCACAATCCAATCTATGCATTACCTTGAAAAACAGAAACTTCATGTTTCCAACAGGATTGTGTAACCCACACACCTACTGAGTGCGGTGCACTGTCCCATCTAGCAGCACTGTGACCACTTACAGACAGAATAATAAGCCTGCTCTACAGACTTAGCAAATAGCCAGTTAGCTTTTAGCTGATGCAGTGTAAGCTCATGCACTCCAGCTCCAGAAGTCCCAGATTCGATTCTGCCTGGAGATGACTGGGGTCTGCTGCTATTATAATTGCACCAGAACAAATAAATACTAGGTAGAGAAGAGGGGAGGCAAAAAATACAGGCAAAGGAAACAGCAGATAAGCCTTTTAGGTTGTTATTTAGGACTAATTTGCCTTCATGCTTTAGCAGCAAGGGGGCACGAAGAAGTAATGTTTCACTCAGTGGCTTTGTAAGTTTGAAGAGTAATGCAAGGCAGTGCTCAATATTGGCTTGAGATCCTTGCAAAATATTCATTTGCTGAACTAGCGGGACACATGTTAGAGATGGGACTTTGGGCCAGCCTCTCCTAAACACCAAAAGCTAATTTAGAAAATGAGCCAGAAAACACATAATGAACTCTATTCAGCTAAGAAAAAGTCCTGACAATAGTGGCAAAAGCGTAACATGCTAAGCCAAGACTTTTCACAGAAAAATGAGAGACCTGACCCTGGTCTGGATGGCAATATGATCTGATACGTTCCCTTACATCAAAATAATACAGCTAGTGAAAAAATGAGGCATGGTTGAATAGATGCTGCTGCAAACAGGATTTTTTTAATGATAGTGTAACCCACACACCTTCTAGGTGCAGTACACTGTCTCACCTAGTAGCACCTAGACCCCTTACAGTGAGAATAATGAGCCTGCTCTACAGCCTTTGCTAAACACCCATGCAGAAGAGGCTCATGTATAAACCTGCAGTGGCCCCAGGTTCAACTTTGTCTGTCAGTTATTCTGAAATAACACTGTTGTGTAGATATACCCTAAATGTTTCATTATTTTTGTTGCTCTCCTCTGGACATTCTCCGGTTTGCTCACAATCTTCTTAAGGTGATGCCTAAAACATATTCCTACCGATGCTTCACTAGTGCTTAGTAGAGGAGAACAATTATCGCCATGTCTTATATACATATGACACTCCATGCAACCGGATCACACTGTGGTCTTATATGAAATGTGTGGTCCACTATAACCAGGGCTCGACAATTTAGGTAATCTACTCACCACAGGCGAGTAGATTATAGCCCGGCATGGCACCGCAGCGCGATCAGCGCATGCGCAACGTGCTGAACCGCGTGGCTGGTGAGCAGAGCTTGCTGTGGCTTGGCGAGCCCTGACTATAACCCTCCAGATCCTTTTCATCAGCAGTTTCATCTTGATAGTTCCCCATTTTCTACTTATGTATTTGAGTTTTTCTTCCTCAGTGTAGTACTTTGCACTTGTCTTTATTAAATTTCATTTTGTTGATTTGCAGAGTCTGCACATCCTAAACGCATAACTCTGGTCATCTGAAGAAGTGGGCTGTGCCCACGAAAACTCATGATCCCATCTACATGTTTTGTCAGTCTATAAAGTGCTACCAGACCTTTGGTTGTTTTTTAAGTTTATCCTGTACAGACTAACTCGGCTACCCCCTGAAGTTTCTGTATTAGTCAAGTAATTAATGAAAATTTTGAATAGAACTGTACCCCAGACTCACCCCTGTGGGTCTCTGCTAGATACTCCCACCCAGTTTTACGGTGAGTCATTTATCACAACTTTTTTTAGTATGGTCATTTACTAGTTGTGCACCCACTTTATAATATTTTTTTCTAGACTACATTTCTCTGGTGTCCTTAGGAGAATGTGAGGTGGTTTCTGTGTCAAAAGCCTTACTAAAATGTGTCAAGTCTGCTGCTCCCTCCTCCCCATCCAGTAGGTCAGTGAGCCTGTCAAAGAAGGAAATTAGTTTGGTTTGCCATGATTTGTTCTTGACAAATCTGTGATGGTGATTCCTGACAACCCCATTATACTCTAGATACCTATGAAGTGATTGTTTAATAATTTGTTCCTGTATCTTTCCAGGGATGGTAGTTAGGCTGTCAAGCTGTTTTGCGTGGGGTTCAGGCTGCTCAGAGCATGCCTACTGGATTGCAGCTCACAGGCAAGATGATGGACGAGAGGCTTAGCCAGGAGCAGATATGCATTCAGATGCCTAGAGTGAGATTGAAACGTGCATGCTCAGAAGCAGATACCTAGGGAACTTTTATTGCAAAAACTTAGAGTTTCAAGTGTCTTTAGGATTTGTGAATATCAATAATGCCTGTAGCAATTAAGTGTTTAAGTCCTTTTGTGACCCTAACCCAGTGCCTCTAATAAATGCACAGAATGGAGACTCTTTTCTAGAATGGCCAGTATTCAGACAGCCCTAAATCTCTGCTACATCTACTAAAATCCCATAGTGCATCCTCTCTGAACTTTTACAAGCCATGTGATTTCATGTTTCCGCCAATAGTCCACTAAATGAAAACCATGAAAATCATAATCATGTAATCAACTTTATTATCCTACCAGTGTTTAACAGAGAGAGGCTATGGGGATTTACAAGTATAATGAAAAGAATAAAGAATGTATCCATGCAAATGGTTAATGTTTCAACAGTGCTCTGAAACACAAGAACACATTTTGAAATGATTGAGGGGAAAAGAAAAACCTTCACAGTGTAATTGGGCAAAGGATGCAGTCTATGTGCTGATAGGCATGAAAATTGAATTGCCACATAAACTATTGAAATGAGAGATGCAGCCTCTTCTGCCTATAGAACAAAGCTTATGAGCCAGAGTCACTGTTGGCATGATGCAATTCCATAGATTTCAGTGGAATTTAATTCACTTAGTCCAGTATTGGATTTGTCTCACAATCTCCAAAGCCCTTTGAAGTCTATGGGAAGGCTTCTTTTGCATGCTGTGAGTTTTGGCTCACACCGTAAGTATGGTTTGCCATCAATTGTATTAAATTGATGGTACAGGCCATCATATTGACAAGTACAGGAGTGGGAGTGGAAGTAGAGTACCCAGTAATTAGTGGTTCTATTTCTGTTTCTCAGGATAAGTTCAATAACTGGTCAATGCACATTTAGAGTAATTTAGTTTAGTAATTAGACCATCCCTTTGCTTGCATTATATTTACTGCCAAAGGGTTGTCCTGTCACACAGCGTATTGCTCACCAGTAGCCACACAAAACTTAAGACTCTGTCAGAAAAGACATGATAATGGGACACTGCACCAACTCCCTATTCTTTAAAAGCCTATCCAAGGAAATAAGTTCCCAAAACAAGTTCTTAGGTAGATGACAGATCTGAAAAGAAACTGAAAGAGAGAGAGAGAGAGAGAAGTTGTATTTTTAATAAACCAGTTAATACCTTTTATTTGTAGAGCTCATTGTTATAAAATATTGCAGGAGATTTATAGCCACAGGCTTGAGAAGCATTGAGGGAGTGGGATGAAAACAGCCAGAGCTACTGACAGAGTAGATTCCAGTGGTGTGCAATAGACGGCAGCAATGTCACATAACTACCATGGCCTAATAGCCTGAGTATTGAACTGGGAGTTAGGAACTTGGACTCTAATCCCCAGTTCTGCAACTAGCAAGCTCTGTGACTTTGGGCAAATCATGTTGCTATGTATGCCTCAGTTTCCCCTTCTGTAAAAGTGGGTATGAAGATACTGACCCCATTGATAAATACTTTGAGATCTACTAATGAAAAGTGATATATAAGAAATAGGCATTGTTATTAATTACCAACTGCGTTCAGGTATCAGATGGGTACTTGGACAACTGAACGTTGATAGCAGATGGACAGATTTGAAAATATCACTTACATTTCATTTCTGGCTATTACCCATCTCTAGCAACTCTTATTTACTCATCTACTAAATATTAGAACTGAAAAGACCTGCAATTAAATTCTAGTTAAACATGTACATTTAAGGTATAAGAGAGAGAATTAAATATTTTTTATCTGTGATCAATTCATCAAAATTATTCAGCATGTAAAGTTTTTCATATTTAGTTATGACCTTGATTGTGAACTCATTTTTTGCATAGGATGTCATTTTTAAAAATTGAAATGAAGCCCATCTTCCATTGGACCCAAGCTATCTTTATGATCTTTCAACCTACCATAGGGAAATTCTCAGCTGGACTGTTATGTCAGCTTTACA
The DNA here is from genome assembly GCA_019425775.1 of Rafetus swinhoei. Classification (NCBI taxonomy): domain Eukaryota; kingdom Metazoa; phylum Chordata; order Testudines; family Trionychidae; genus Rafetus; species Rafetus swinhoei. The sequence goes on from CM033437.1 coordinate 163,072,800, forward strand.
CCTTTGCACCACCATCAGAACAGTGCAAAAGGACCATTATGAGCCCAAGAATCTGCCATATTGCCTTCAGTGGCATTACACCCAGGACATTTGACTCTCTGTCTTAAGCATATATCAATTTAATTAACCCACACAGGAACAGGATAAGGAGCCACTGTTAACAATATCACACAATATTAGTGCAACTTTCTTGTGAAGGAACATTTCAATAAATGGAACGAGAACCATTCCCAACAATCTAAAAAAGCCCGGGGAACCCAAGTGTTAACTAGAACTGGAGGACCTGAGGCTATGTCTACACTGCAGGCTTCTAGCGCAAGAAGCTTTTTGCGGAAGGGATCTTCCGCAAAAACTTCTTGTGCAAGAGAGTGTCCACACTGCAAAAACACATCGAAAAAGCGATGTGCTTTTGCGCAAGAGAGCATCCAGACTGCATGGACGCTCTCTCGAAAGAAAGCGCTGATTGCTATCCACAGAATGACCACCAGGGCACCTGTGCTTTTTCCTCTTTTTGTACAAAAAAACCCCCCTGTTGCCCGTCCACACACACCTTTTTGCACAAGAACTCTTGCGGAAAAAGTTGTTATTGCTGGTAGAAGGAGGAATACCTATTTGTGCAAAAACACGCTTGAGGTGTGGATGCTCCATGAGTTTTTGTGCAAAACCAGCTGTTTTTGCGCATAAACTCTGTAGTATAGACCTAGCCTGGGAAATTACACCACAAGCAAGTTTTGCTTGGTTTTCCTCCTCCTCCCAGTTTAAGTTCATTTGTCCAGGCCAGTGGGTTTAGTAAAAGTTGAATCTCTGTAGTCCAACACCATCGGAAACTGAGCAGTGCTCAACTACAGAATTTGGCACACCACAGGAGGTCAACTATGGCCCAGGGGCTCTGATGCTTGCCCTAGGTCCCGGCTGCTGGCCCCTCTGCTCCCACCAAGGTCCCAGCCTCCAGTCCCAAGGCTCTGCTCCTGGATCTAGCCTGGTGCTCCACAGCCTCAGGGAGAGGCGCAGACAAGGGTAATGGGGATAGGGGATGCAGAAAACTTGTCCACATCCTTGATAAGTGGTCATCCAGCTAATTAAAATTATTCTGGACCACTAATGTTGCCAGACCAGAGAGTGCTGGGTTAGAGATCAGTGCTTCAGAAGGGAGCCATTGTGGAGATTAAAGCCTTTTTTAGAACTACCCGTCAACATATTCTGTTATTTTTTGGTTGAGCTGTTGTCTGTAAACATTTTATTGCTCCACTAAGTTCTGTGCCTATTCATTTTTCTCTTAAGTACTATGGGGAGGAGGAAAAATCAACTTAGTTTCTCTCTGTGATTTATTTGGAGAGGAAAGCATGGTGAAATCAAGCACTGGCATATGGTTCCTTACCTCAAAGAGCTAGATTTAGAAAGGAAGTTAGGCATGGCAATGCTGAGCATCACCATACCCAACATTTAGGTGCCTAAAAAGTCACTGGGATTCACAAAGCCAGGGTGAGGTGCCTCACGTCATATACACTGAGGGTGTGTCTAGACTACATGGCTCCGTCAACGGAGCCATGTAGATGAGTTTACTAGACATAGCAAAACGAAGCGGCGATTTAAATAATCGCCACTTCATTTACATAAAAATGGCCGCTGTGCTGTGCCGATCAGCTGATTGTTGGCACAGCGCGGTAGTCTAGACTGTGAACCCTTTGTCGTCAGATCCTGTAAGCCTCGTTTCACCCTGAATGTGGAGAGATAGGCACCTCAGAAGCAGATTCACAAAAATCAGCACCCTACATGGCTCCCAGGGTAAATTAGCCAATGGCAGATGCCGAGGCAGGGAACATGTCCTAAACCTCACCTCTCTCAGGGAAGTAGGCTCCAAACTCCAGGCTCTAGGGAGGTGCCTTCCTCTTCTTGGGATTCTCAACTGCGAATGCTCTCTTGGGGCTGGGATGGCTCCACTGTTGTTCAAGAGGCCTAAGCAGGAGGGGACGAGAAGGAGGAGGAACAGCTCCCTCACCATTTTTAGCCAATGGGGCTCCTCAGTCTCCCTCATTGAAGCTATTCCACTGTAGCTATCAATAAAAAAGTCACTGGTGCAGAGCACTGAATCCTAATTCTCCCATTTCCAAGGTGGCAGTGCTAACCACTAGACTACAGAGCCAATCCCTTGCTTGAGCTCACTCTACTTTCCCTGTCACATGGTGCTTTCATGATTTGCCCACAGTGGAACAGCTTCCGTAGGGAAGTCTGAGAGGGAGCCGCCTCGGAACATTCCATAGCCCAGTGGTTTGGGCACTCACCTGAGAGGTAGCAGATCCCTGTTAAATCTTCTCTCCTTGTCGGGAAGACTGGAAACTTGAACTGCAGGTCTTGCCCTGTAGCTATTTTGTGTAAGCTCCCCTATAGGGGCCACATGAGGAAGGTGAAGTCTGAGCATGCTTGCCAGATTGGGCCAAACAAGCAAGTAACATTTATCTTCCGCCAGTTTGTTCATGGTTAGTCATCTGGCTACCTGGCACTGGTGGGTAGTGCACATGCACAGAGGCAGAAACAGGTGCTTAGAGAATGTATACTGACATTTAGGCATTGAGTAAATTCAGTTGCCTACAGGTGTCTGATTCAGGGATTTAGGCACCTAACATGGCAGTTAGGTGCCCAAATCTTTCGTGATTCTAACCCTAGATGTTACCCTTTAGTAACCTTAATATCTTGAAGACTTTCACTTCTTTATCTCCTCCCAGAGAAGGAAGGTGTTCCTCTCCAATTCTTCTGCTCTGTATTTTGTTAAGAGTTTGTATTATTATTTGGCAAGTAAAAGATGGCATGGTATGTACTGGGGGCTGTAGCTCGGAGGTATTTGTGTAAATTCGCACTCTCCAGCAATCCCACAAATTATTCCCTGGTATTCTGTTCCACAGGGCACTCTGTAAACAGTAAATCAAGCCAAATTACTTTACAGAAGAGATCAGGAGAAAAAAAGAGTAGGGAACTGTGCAGCTCTCTTTTGGAACTGTGGTTAATTTTCAGGTCTCTTCTTAGTCAAATGCCTCATCAGCAAATACTGAGACTTTAACAAGTAGAGCAATCCTAGCCAAAGAGTATTGGTAGAGAGTCAAGTTAAGGTCAAGATACATTGTTCATTTTTGTTTTCTCAAGAGGAAGCCAGTTGTCTACAGCCTCATGCTAAACAACTATATCTTTATGGCACACAACAGGTATCCTTCATTGATTAGGTAAAACCATTACCATAACAAGTGTTACTCCTTTCAAGATTTGTCTAGTGTATGATGACATAAATACCTTTATTTAAAAATCTCTCCTATTTAATGCAACATTCACAGAGCATTTCTAATTATCTCTGTGAAAATAGCCTTCCCTTTTCTTGCCATAAGCAGCAAAGTTAGCAGTTTATCAAAAATTACACACTTCATTTCAGGTTTCTGCATTTTCATATTTATTCTAGGCATTTCTTAATCTGGAGCATTGAAGTATGTACATTTTCACAGACAAATTTAATTATTTGATTAAGGGATAAGCAAAAAATTCCTAAATTAAAAAAAATGTGTTTTTGATCCCTGCTAAGTAAAATCTTACTTAGCCGGTCATCTGAAGAAGTTGGCTGTGCCCACGAAAGCTCATGATACCATCTAAATGTTTTGTTAGTCTTTAAAATGCTACCAGACCATTTGTTACTTTTCTCAGTGATTCAAGGATATATCATCTTAGCCGAGGAAAGTAAATGAGTTATAACCCTTCCTGAAATCAAACAATTAGATTCTTAACATGAATAGTATATGGGGAAATAATTGAACATGGGAAGCTGCCAGTTTGTCATGTGAAAGCAATGCACAAATATTTAAAATATACAAGTTTCTTTAAAGCTTCCTGTCTAATTCTCTACTCCAGGACAAAAGTTTGGATGAAGTACAAAATTAGACCCAAAGTATCTTGTTAATGAAAATATTAATTTGAGGTTTGTGTCTCCGATCAAACTTCTAGCAGATACCTATATTTTTATATAGCTCTTAGCTCCTATAATTTATGTTTCCAAACATCATATAACAGCATGTTCAGGCTGACAATCAAAGACTTTGAAACTGGATGAATTAAATACAGCTTATGCAATCTGTTGAGATGTGCAATAATAATCAAAAAGTTTATTATTAAAACTATATACAATACATACAAAATGCAGTTGCTGTACTACTTGTGTTTTACATTGCTTTGTTTCTGTTTTCTATGAGGTGATTCATAACAGGACAATTCTGAGTGGCCCCTGCTGAGAGAAAATATAAAGCACTGGAAATGTTTCAAATTTTCTTTCAACCAGTTCGGTACAGGATGTTCAGCAGAAATCTTTTCCATTAAGAAGACCCTGACCTGATAATCTGATATTTTCGCCAAATACCCTGATGGCTCACCAGCCTAACAGGAGCATAATGTTCCATTATTCATGTAATAATCTACATACGTGTGGCGGATAAATGGTTACATTCCAACCAGGCAGAATTTTAATACCGAATATGCAAGTGGTCCAGTCTGCACAATGCTTCCTTTAGTTCTGCTTTTCACTATGGCTCTGACGCAATCAGTGAATTGAGAGCTGTCTGCAATAGGAAGTGTTCTCACTCCAGTTGTGCAAATCCTTCCAACTGTAATGGCGGAGATTTGTTTGAATATAAAACCATGAATTCACTTCACCCATTTTATTTGTCTACCCAAACATGAGGGACATTTTTGTTTGCAAATAGTTTTGCATTTGTTTAGAAAGCAAAAGCTTCTCAAGTAGAACGGAACAAAAAAAAATTTAGTGAATAGTAAATTTGCCAAAAAATGCATATTGAGGGACACTGAAACCATTCCCAAATGCAAAATTACTTGAGTTGAACTTGATGAATAGGTTTGACTGAAACCCCCCTCCCCCGAAAAAAATGTTCATTTTTATAACTACCCCTTTTGACATTTTGTTTCAAAACATTTGCATAATGAAATGATAGTCTAAATATTTTGTTCAACACAAATACATTGTGTTTTTGTTTTGTTTCAATGAGAATCCACTGCAGTTTGAAATGAAGTAATTGTTTTTTTTCAGATTTTTTGGTTCAGACACTGAAACAAAAAACTCATTCACTTTATTCACAAGTTCTTGTGCAAATGCATTTACACAGTGACATATACTCAGGTTGGTGGCCACAAAGGAATTTAGGCTTTGCAAAACTAAGCATCATGGTACCTAACTTTTAGGTGCCTAGAAACATCACAGGAATAACAAAACTAAATTCAGTGCCTGAGCTCCCTATACAATGACTGGGGAGTGAGGGGCATTTGTAATGGAATCCACAAAAGCCACCAATTTTAGGAAGGGAGCCACCTAAGTTAGGAAGTGGAAGACACTGACCAGAGGAGTGTGTGCTAAACCCAGCTGGTGTCTCAGAGATCTAACCTTACTCAGAAATTCACAAACAAGAGCCCACCCACTGATGTCAAAATGCCTGGAGGAAGACGCGGAGGGACTCCCACTTTATGAACTCTAACTCAGTGGTTAGAGCACTCACATGGGATGTGGGAGACCTAGGCCCACTTCTCCCTCTCGTTCCGGGGGAGGGCGGCAATTTGGACAAGGATCTGCCTCCTCTCAGGAGGGCGCTCTAAGCACTGAGATATGGGATATTCTGACATGGGACTCCTTCAGTCTCTTCTGTCAAAGTTGTTCCACTGTGGCTAAATAACGAGAGAGTGATCAGAGCCGGGGGACTGAACCCCCAGTTCTCTCTTGTCCCAGGAATATGCCCTAAGCACACAGGATACAGAGTCATTCTCTTGCTCTCTTTCTCTGGCCCAATGACTGTTCCACTGTAGATAAAAAAATAAATCATTACTGGGCTAGAGAGAGACCAATGGGACCCAATCCAGTAGACATGCTCAGAGGTTGCCTGTCAGATCAGGCCCTGCACTTGAGATAGGCAGCCAAATTCCTATCCTCTCACAGTTTGTAATTCAGTCTGGGCCTTAGGTGGGAGAAAAGGTATCCAGATACCTAGACTGAGGTGGAGGTGCATGTGCTCAGGGGCAGTAATGTAGGCAACTAGGGAACTTCTACCCTGAAAACTTTGGTGCCAAGTGAATTTAACGCCTTCAGGGTTTGGCAGGAGTTTTGTGGATCACACTGGAGCGAGAACTGGGAATTCAGCACCTAGCCCTGAGACTTAAGTACCCAAGTCTGGGTTTTAGGCACTTAAGTACCTTTGGGATCCCACCATAAGTGTCCAAGGCGATCTCAAAGTTGCTTTGATTTCTTTTTTCCTGTTTTTAAGGCATCAAGTGAAGTAGCAGAAAATAGGCAGCCCATGCCACTTCAGTCACCTAACATTATGAGAAGCTAGTAACAAGGAGTCGAAAACACTGGCAAAGCAAATAGTTCATAAACGATGCGTAGGCTGACATTTGTTCATGTCAGACCGTTTCAAATCATTAAAACACTTTCAAAATCAAAGTCTGCTCAAAGATCATTTATGAGCAGGAGAAAAAAAAGGGCACATTTTCTACTATTATGTGGTACAAGTATATGCATAGAGCCAAAGGACAGTCTGAACTATTAGAATCATCTAGTCTGACCTCCTGTATAATACAATGCTTTGATGCCTGCATTTAGCCTAGTGACCTGTAATTCAACTACACATACCCTTTAGAATTTGCACAGCTCTAGTTCTGGTTATGTGCAAGTGAGCTAACATTTTTCTTGGCATAAAATCACAGAAAAGTAGGACTGCAAGGGAACTTAAGAATGCAGGATGATTTACCTTAAAGCCAGGACCCAGTGCTTCTGAGACCTACACCCAGCCTTCACGCATAACACACCCAAAGCTCACAGTCAGGTCAACAGGGACTTTTGTATGTACTAGGTTGGTCAGATCAGGGCATCTCAATGCATCACTGCCACTGGCAAAAGCACACATGGGGCTGAGAGGAAAATCATTTCTAAATTATATTGGACAGCTCTTCTTCACACAGCAAGCATGTTTCCAATCCACCTCTGCTCCACAGCTTTCTCCCCATTTCTTGACCATTTAAAGTCGTTTGATCAGTAATCTTTGCTTTTGCTGTATGTAAATAAATATGCCAAGCATTTAGCAGAGCCTGTCCTAACTACCACACCCTCTCACTGTGCCACAAAGCAATCAGCAACCGCTCAAATGCCACTCCTTTATTAATAGAATGGTTTAATAGACTGAAACTGAAATGAATCAAAGGAATGTTTATCCATTAAAGTTGCCAGAAAGTAAATATTGGCTACAGATGTCATAAAGATTTCATTTAACAAAAATTAAATATGGCCCATGGCAAAACTAGCAACCTTTAGAAATGTATTGGTGAGCTGCTAGCAGAAACAGCTGCTAGCAGAAATGTTTGCTTTGTGAAAACAAAAGTCCTGGCAAATTCAATTTTAACTTAATTAATTACTGTTTTGATTCTGTGTTAACAGCCCTCAGCTCCTTCTTAGATATTACATACAAGCCAGCCATTAACATGGTAAAAAACCAAATTAGTGTTCAAGACACTAATGGTCCCTAGTGGAGCAGAAAACACCCTTTTAACAAAGCCCAGCAGGGCTATTAGTATACAAGACATTTTCTCTCATTCAAGATAAAAGAATGTGTTTGACAGCGATAGCATGTCTATATTGACTGAACCACATTTCTCTCACATTAACTTATTTTCCACAACATGAAAAGCACTTAAAGAAAATAAAGCACTGGTATGAAAATAAACATTTTAAAGGAGCATATTTCCTTCTGGAAGCACTGTGTGCTAACTTTTGAGATCCCACTTTTATAATTAAATCGTGGCAAATATCGATGTGAAGAAATCTTTTTACAGTATCAAACTCTACTTACCAAATGGAAAGTAGCATGTCTGATCTGACAGCTGGTACAAGACAGATTCTAAAAATAAATCTCACATTTTTAAAGTCATTATGATAAACAAAGAAATCTTGTCTACGTAATCCAAATACTTAACAACTTGACAAAAGAACAGATTTACTCTATACCCAGGCATTTGCTCTGCTGCATTTCTTAAGAGCCAATCAGCATATAATGTGTGCTTTTGTTTCAGTTTGTAAATAGGTGTTACTAGATGCTAACCTTTCCTCACACAATCAAACATTGCTTTGCTGTAACAACATTGTTCTCAGTCCTCTCTCTCTTTCCTCTTCCTGCCTGTATCTCTCTTCTAGTTTCTGTTTTTCAGAGTCCATGCTATAAAAAGTAGAGTCTACGCTTCTTCTGATTTGCTCAAACTGACTAAAATCAGCAACATATTTTCCATTTTGGGAGAGAGAAACCACAGGCACAAACTCATAACCCCAGTGGATCTCCTCTGGGATATAAGAAGTTCTGCTTTGGCAGACAGCACTAGTGGATTCTACTGTGGCGTTCAAGAGGACAACCAGTTCAAAATCCTTTTCTCTTAGGTTCTGGGGTGTGAGATCTCTTAAAGGGCTACTCTCATCCAATATATGGTAAAAGGTTAAAGGTAAAATCAGAAATGGACTTTCTGAAGAGGAGTCAACATGGAATTTGACACTGGCTTGGTTGAGCAGGATCCTCTCCCCTTCTTTGGTTTCATAGGTTTGAAGAAGTTTCCCAGACAACTGGCACTGAATCAGAAGGCTCTTCCTCATATTTGCCACTCTGATCACAAGGCAAAGCTCTCCATTGTGTTTGGTAATTACAGCACAGTGACTGAACTTAATAGTTTCAGCCCGTTTTTTGGGTCTTGCAATTTTGGCCAAAAAAGTGCCAGTGATAAAGATCTCAATCAAGGTTGTGATGACTAGCTGAGCAACCAGGAGGAAAATGGCATGAGGGCACTCCTCTGTGATGAAACGGAAGCCATAACCAATTGTTGTCTGTGACTCCAAAGAAAAGAGAAATGCCCCAGTTAGCGAGTTTACTTCCTTGACACAAGGCATATGCTTGGGGGGGAAATGATCCCTTTCTAAATCTCCATGAAGAAATGCAATGGCATAATAGATAACTCCAAAGAGGAACCAGGTCATCACAAAAGTAGCAGCAAACAGGGTAAGTTTATATCTCCACTTCATGTCTATAACTGTGGTCCACAAATCCTGAAGGTAAAGCAGATATATACCATCTACTTTGTCAATCCTCACATTGCTGTGACCACTTTTGGACATCACACGGGGTCTGTGGGTCTTCAGTTCAGCACTGATGAGACCATTAACAAGTGGGGCACTCGACGTAGTCATCTGAGTGGTGCCCATTTTCAGTTCCTCAGTTCTAAGGAGAAAAAAAAAAAAAGAAAATCATTAGAAAAATGCTGAAGGACAGAAGCTACAGAATCATGACTGCATTACATATGTGTAACAAAGGATTGCTCCTGGAACAAAAAGTCTGATATTACAGCTAGTTGACTTTAAAAAAAAAAATACTTTGACTTTAGTCACTGCCATATAAAGACACATATGGTAGCTTGGAAAAGAAATGTGCCCACCCTAAAATCCTACATTAATACTGTGTTTTTTAAAAAGGCGTGAGGTGAAATTCTTCTAATTTATTATGTCAAGAAAGCAAGAGAGACTTGTTTTGACTCCTGAATATATTCCCACTCAATAATTCAAGAGAGGGATTTTATTAAAATAAACTCATTTTTAATGCTTATTTTAGAATACCAGACCAGCATTGTCTCACAAAACAACACAAAATAAAACACAAAATTTTGATCATAGTCAATTAACTTTCATAGGCAATTTAATCAATAATTTCTAGTTCTTCCCTAATCATATAACTAAGCTACAGGAAAACTACATAGTCTTGTGAACACATAAAGGAGAGTTCTGGAAAGAAATATTTGCACCTGAAAACTCTTCAAAGCCCTTTGCAACATATAGAACTCCAATTTCAAACAGTCAGTGGAAACCAGGAGGCAATTCACAAAATCAGCATTCTAGCCTTAGGCCGTGACCTGTGCAAACACGGGAACCAATGGAGCACAAGACTCAAGAAGTTTGTTTACTGTGAACCCAGTTCAGACCAGATGGAGATGAAGTGGGAGTTCCTTCAGGACGGAACAAAATGCACAAAGTGCAGGAGAAGGTTGCCTGGCCAGTTGGATGAGGCAAATAAAGAGCCACTGCTTCCAGGACAAGACAGTGATTACGTAGTGCAAGGACAGGGCATATTACAGTAGTTTCCAATAACAAAACTTCCTGCTCTAAAAAAAGCTCCCCGTGCATCCTTTGTGCTTTTGGCTTAAACATTGGTTTGTTCCATTGTTTTGCTTAAAAAGAAGCTTTAATAAGTGTTTCTTTTTTATGAACCACAGGAAAAAAAAGTTCTCCCTTGTAACTACTTAAAAGAAGCTTGCAGGAAACTCAAGACGTATTTGTGGAGGGTGGGTGTGCTAACCCAGGACAACAACATAATTGTTCACTGTTGTAACTTTCCTGTTATGTCAATAAAAAGGAGTTTTGTTTACTAAATACACTGATTAACCAAATTACAGTTTTTTCAGGAAAAATTGTAATTAAAATGTTATTTATTTTGTGTGTCTGTAGTTTATTCAGATTTTGTTTTAAATCACTAAAGCTCATTTTTCTTATTTTAGATTCAGTTTTAAAATATAAAAAATAGGAATGTGCTGATGATCCCAGTAGGAGACCTTTTATGTGACAATCAAACCACCACACACACTGTGCAGCATGTCCAGATAAACAGAAAAGAAAGAAAACGGCCAAGTGTTCTTAAAAAGAACTACAGGAGGCAGCAGAAAAAGCAAAACAAAACACAGCAGTATAGCACCAACTGCTGTTTAGACAAGCCCAGAATGTAAGCATCCACAACATGCAATGCAAAACTCAGTAAGAAAAATTGCATGCCAGATAGTCAAGAGGCCCCACTGCACATGTCAAGCATTACCATGATAAGATATTGATATAAAAAGTGCCTAAAATCTGTCCTGCTATCAGCCCTATCTCCTCTAAAGCTCACTTCTCCAGTCTCTGGTTCCATTCATGAGAAGTGATGGGTTACAATGAATTCTCTGCCACAAATGGCTTTTACTCTTCTAAAGGCCAAATTGTACCTTGAGCAGGAGGCCATGCAGCTGCCATAAGGGCCAGCCCTACTCCTGTGTGCAGCCTATCAGCATTACGGCTTTGTGCACAGAGGACAGAGCAGATTCCCCAGAGCTGCTATCTTCCCCCAGTTATGCAGGTTCATGAGGCTTAAGTGGAGAGAGACAGAAATCTGCCCTCTCCCTTTAGTGCACCAGTTAGGGGAGCTGAGCTGTGCGGCATGGCAAATGCCGGGCTTGTGAGGTGGGAGGGTCCCAGAATTCAAGCACAGCCTGACCCCAGACACTTACACCACAATTAAACAGCCTCTTTGCCCAAACCCCAGGAGCCCAGTGTACATCTATCCTAAAGGGCTAAATCAAAACAGATTCCAAAAGAGCAGGGAGGAGCCACGGAAGGAACTGTGATTCTCAGGCATGATTCTTTCCCAGAGCTGCTCTCTGTAAGCCTCCTCTTCCAAGACCTCACTTTAGCTGTAAGTGACCTACAAAATGTTCCAAGAAACTTCCCATTCACCCCTGTCTATCCCTGGCATCCCCAGCTTTTTCTCCACTTCTGTAGTGGAGACTTACAGATCTGTAGGTTTCTGGATCTTCATGATATATGAATTAGAATGGCTTCATTCTGGTCTGTGCCATATACTCCTCTCTTGATTTGTATTTCTGTTTTATCTCAAGGCTCTCAGCTCTTCAGATACTTCCTTTTGTGTCCTGGAATGGATCCCATCAGAGCCTGGTCTTTTTTTCTGACTTCCTGCATTCTCCCTGTTACATCATCTATTCCTGCACTATCTCAAATCCCTCTAGTATATTTCTTTCCTCTCACAGGAAATACATGATGGGTTTCTCTCGCTATAAAAGTACTTCCTCTCTTTGGTGTCATCCTTGCTGCATGAATACTGGAACAGGGGCATTTCCATATCGTAGCAGAACAGCAGTCCATCTAATCCAGTATCTTGCCTATGAGAGTAGCCAGTGTCAGATGCTTCAGGGGAATAAACCCTTTTATAACCAGTGATGAAATAACCTGCACCTAAGGTTATTTTCTTCCAAGTCCAAATAGCTAGAGATTGGCCTGTACTCTGAAGCATGAAGGTTTTATCCCTTCCAAAGCTCTTGGCTTTTAAAATGTTTTCTAGCTTAACAGGATATTCTTGTTACTCAGATAAATATCTAATCTCTTTTTGAACCAGCTAACCCAGGGGTGGCCAACCCGCAGGTCTCGAGCTGCATGCGGGTTTTTGCTTAAAGAAATGCGGCTCTTGCTAGTTCTGTGCTGCGTGCCCGGACTGCTCACAGCCAACCACTCTGCGCACGCACCCCAGCGCCTGGAGGGAGAAGCGTGTGGTGTGACAGCGGCGGCTCCAGGACCCAGGCATTGGGTTAGAGTGGGGGAAGGGCTGGAGGTGCCTGGTTCTAGGGAAGAGGAGGGGATGGGGATTGGGTTGGGGGTGGGGTGCCTGGCTCTGGGGAGGGCATTGGGTTTAAGCAGGGAACTGGGGTGCCAGGCTCTGGGGAGGGAAGGGGATTGGGTTAGAGTGGGGGCTGGGAGTGCCTGGCTCTGGGGAGGGGAGGGCACTGGGTTATAGCGGGGGAGAGGGGGAAGTGAAGCACCTTAAACTCAAAAAAGTTTTCATGGATGCAGAACAAGGCAGCCAACACAGATGTCATATTTAAATTCCAGGGCAAAAAAAGAATCAGCATGTACCTGGTTTACACTGTGTTTCTTTAAAGACAATCCAAAGGCTATTGTTTGCCAGGCTGAAGCAATTATTCTGAGATATTGTTCTTGAACTTCTCATATTTGCAGTCTGGGACAGACCTGAATTTTTAGAACTATAAAAAAGCCATAATCTTCATAAGTAAAAAAAAATGAGGAAACTATACCAGAGATCAACAAGCTGGAGTGAAAAAGGCATTTCAAATTGTGCTAATGTACTTCTTAGTTCCACTTAGTTTTAAAAAACTCACAGGACATAATAAGGCAGTAGTGTTAAATTTAAAATACATGGTGGGGATGTTTTTTTTTAGTGTGAGAATATTACTGTATTTTTAAAGGGTTTTTTTTTTTAAATTTGATGTTTGTTCCTTGTTAAGTTCTCTGAAGATCTATGGACTGGCCGTGATTTTTTTAATTGACTAGAGACCTTTTAATTGATTTTTGTATGAAATGTCCTGTAATGTTACTTTTATCAGTATATTCTGTGTACTATTTCTATCTATCTATCGATATATAAAAATAAATATATAATGCATGGCTCTTTCCACTCTGTCCGCAGCTATTTTGGCTTTTCGTCTCTAACTGGTTGCCCCCCCTCCTCCTCCAAGCTAAACCCTTAGTCTCTAAGATATCTCATGGCAATGAGTTCCACAGGCTCACTGTGATCTGTATGGATAAACATTTCCTTTTATCAGTTTTGTATTTGCTGCCTTTCAATTCATTGAATGTCCCCTTGTTCTTGTAGAGATTAGAGGGCATGTCTACTCTAGGAAATTATTTTGAAATAACTTAATTTGAAATAACTGCTGAAATAACTATTTTGAAATAGCGTGTCCACAGTACAGGGAAGGCTCAAAATTAGTCCATGACAGGCTCCCTTCGGTCATATCTACACTAGGAAATTATTTCAAAATAAGTTATTTTGAAATAATAACTCCCGAAATAACTATTTTGAAATAGTGTGTCCACAGTACAGGGAAGCTTCAAAATTAGTCCAAGGAAGGCTCCATTAATGTGGACACGCTACCACGACTTAGAGCCCTAGGAAGCACTGGGGAGCAATTACTCTGAATGACTCTGGGGAGCCGTTATTTTGAAATAGCAGCAGTGGAGCGTCCACACCAATGCTATTTCAAAATAACTATTTTGAAATAAACATTATTCCTCAAAGAAAGCGGGAGTTACTATTTCAAAATAACTAGCCACTTATTTTGAAATAACGGGCTTGGTAGTGCGGACACTCCACTTGTTATTTCAAAATAAGGGGAGTTATTTCGAAATAACTCCCTAGTGCAGACCAGTGCAGAGAGAAAGACTGTACAGAAGTTGCCAACAACCTTCTCTAAGGGTGTGTCCACACAGCAGGGCTTAACTTGAAATAAGCTACGCAAATTGAACTACATCAATTGCGTAGCTTATTTTGAAATAGCTTATTTCAAAATTGGGAGAGTCTACACAGCACTTATTTCAAAATAGAGCACTCTTCCTCTGACTTCCCTTACTCCTCGTACAATGAGGGTTACAGGAGTTGGAGTAAGAAGTCTTCCAGCTTGTCAGTATTTCGACATTATTTCAAAGTAACCGCCCTGCTGTGTAGACATGGACTAAGTTATTTTGAAATAATGTTGCTGTGTAGACATCACTGTTTCACATACTTTCCCACTCTTAGTCAGTTCCTCTCTAAGGCTAGCAATCCCAATCTTTTCTTTCTTCACGTGAGTGCTTTTCTGTGCCATTAATAATTCTCCTCACTTATCTCTGAACTCCTCCTAATTCGGAAAATACCCTTTCTGAAATGAAGTAACTAATACAGTAGCCCAAATGAGGGCAAGACATTGAGTTATATAAGGTCATTATAATATTATCTTTAATATTCTCCATCTTATTCCCTATGTATCTTTATATACAGGTACCTTAAAAGATTTCTAAACTGTAACTTCCTTACATCTGGAAGTTTTTAGTTCTGTCTAGATTCCCTGCTTGGTTTTTATTCTACTTCTTTTCAATTTTTTTCTTGAATCAGCAAACATTCCTAAAAAACAAAAACAAATTTACATTTTTCAAAGAAACAGAAATATTCCCAATAACAATAGAACATTTGCTAACTGTAAGGGATCAAACAAGTTGATTTATATTGAAGGGAAAACCATCTGGTTACTTAGCCAAAACACCTAGTTAAACAAGAAGCCAAATCCCACCCCAACTCTAACTACAGAGTGAATTGACAAATTAAAGAAACAGTAGCATAATAAGGGAAGGGAAGGAACAGTCTCAGATTTGTATTGTATTGCAATGGCCAAAAGTTAGCTGCTCCAGATTTCTGGCTGGAACATTGGAACCAACAAAAGAGATATTCCCCACTAGATTGTGTACTGCTAAAGGACTTTAATTCACACAAGACCAAGAAAGCTTAGATTTATGTCCAAACCATTGACAATAAGTATTGTGATGTTAACATTGACTATAAGGGTCACCAGTGCTTTTTTTGTTAAAAAAAAGGTGCCGGTACTCCAGGGGAAAAGTTGTTGAGCTCTGACTGGAGGTGCCAGTACTGCATCTGGAGGTGCTGGTACTACATACCAGGCAGTACCATCACAAAAAAAAGCATTGAGGGACACATATCAAAGAGTTGAGACCTACTTGCATACACACAAAAATGTCCACACCGTGCAATCAGTTTTACTTGTTCAGGATCTCCTTGGGCCTACACAAATTGATGAAACTAGTACCAAAGCAGTATTTGATCAAATGACCTCAAATGCCTCCTCCCTCAGAAATGCTTTGTGACTGGAGTCTCCCCCACTCTCCTCTTGGATATAAATGGATAAAATGTACATTGCTCTTTTAGTCACTGGAAACAACCAGCATTAAAAAAAAACATATATTTTTTTCATTCTGAGATCTTTGGCAGATTACACAAGGTCCAGTGGATCATACAAGTATCTCAGAAATTCTCACCGCTTTGTCCCCACTATGCCTCTGGGCTACACAAGCGCTTGAGGGTGGCAGGATGTGCGTTGTGACAGTCAACCCTCTAGAGAGTCTAGACCCTCCTCCATGTTCCAATACTTGCAATCAGAAAGGTGTCAGCTCCTGAAAAAGAGCTCTTTCCCTTCCCCAGGCTGCAGCAACCAGTAATAGAGCCTTCTGAGACCATGTACTCTTCCGACAACTATTACTTCTAGGCTCCAGGCTAGGTTCTTGGCTGGAGTAACGAGTTTTCTCTATAGCTGGGAGCAGGGAAGGACAGGTTGGTAGTCCATCTGATCAACAGTGTCAATATATTTTTAAATAAATTGCTTTTTATTTGTGAAAGGCGTGGGCCATCGTGCCTATGAATATATCTACCTGTGGTTGATAGACCCGTTCCCGAAGCTAGCCATTTAATAACCCTTCCATTTGACACCTCCCAATCACTAGTTCATATTTCTCCACAAGTTTTACTCTTCCTGGCGGACATTTGGTCAGTCGAGGAGAAGGTCAAACCAAAAACATCAAGGTATTCCATTGTGTCCAGCAGAGATTCATATGGGAATCATGTTCTCTCCAAGGGCCTGCTCAGAATCCTTGCTGTTAATTTTATGTGGAAGGTGCACAAGTACTACAATGATGGGCAGAAGAATAAAAGAAGATAGGTAGACTGAAAATCCATCCAAGTCAATGGAGATATTCTATTGTTTTCAATGCCTTTTGGATCAGAATCCCACAGAGGTTTGAGGAACTTAGACCCTGCAGTATGGAGAAACTTTCACTGCCACTGCCCATGCTCAGTAGAGAAACAGAGGAGTTTTGCTGTCCACAGCGCTATCAATCTGGAATCCTTCATGAGCACCATTTTTTAAACAAACTAAACCACTGCTAAAATTTGTTTTGCTGTTGTATAAAACAAGTTATAAAATGCTGCTGGAGCAGAGACAAACATTTATGCAAAGAATCACCAGAAACCTGTTATGTTCAAACTCTTTTATGAATGACTTTTCCTCAGTAACAAAATATTCAGGACTTAAATGTGGCTCTTGGTGGGATGTTATTTTTTCAAATTCCTTAAGTTCAAAACCCTTTCATCTTTAGTCTGTATTAGCATAGCCAGGCATTCTGACTCCTAACTCCTGAGTGAGGCTCTCCCCTCCCCTCCTCCTTCTCCCTTCTTCCCCCAGTTCATGTGGTGCAAACCTTACCTGTCTCTTTAGGAGGGCAAGTCTAAACAGACACTAGTTCACTGTGAAGTCACACTTTCCATTCCTGATACTTGGAGTGCTAGAATTAAACTGCAGGTTACAAAAAGCCATTATCAGCTGTAGATGTTTATCATAATAATACTTAGCACTTCTCCACTGTATCACTGGCAGCTTTAAAGTGTCATGCAAACATTAATTAATCCTTATAACACTGCTGTGAAGCAGGCAAACATTCCCAGCCCACTTTACCTAGGCAGAAAGAAGCACAGAGACCAATGTTTTATCCAAAGCTGCGTAACAGTAGCCAAGACAGGATTAGAACTCTGGAGACCATTTTTTGTCTCTTAGACCCTACAGTATGGGTCTAAGTATGCAGCATAAATTATGTATGGATGTTTCAGACAAAATGGTTCAGCCATTTTCAAGAATGGGGCTGGGGAAAATATGTTGTTTTATGTAGGGTCAATCATCCACAGTTCTGAGGCAGCTCGGTTGTGTGGCTGACTTTGGGGATGTGGACCTCAAGTCATCCAGGTCCATGGTTCTGGGACACCTCTTCTCTGGCATGAAGCTGGGAGTCCCCATGCTAATTATGGCTTGGCTCTAGACTCCACAGCAAAGAGCCTAGAAACCTCGAGGTTCTCAAGGCTTCTAGGAAGCTGTGGAGCCATAACCTGGAAACCCTTTGAGGTTCTCAGGACTTCCCAAAAAAGTCCTGGGGTGGATTTCCAGAGTGTAGCTCCTGGGCAGCCCCATCATATACACTGCCCTGGGGTGTGGAACCCAGAGATTCAAAACTCCAAGTCCAGCCCAGGATAGCCCACATAGCAGGGAGGCCCCTACTCACAAATCCTGTAAGACCTGGCAGCTTGTGGTAAAATTGACAAGTTTCTCATCAGGTTTACTGCTGCTCACTCCAGAATAAGTGCTAACAAGAACCCTATCAATCACATGCAGCCTCAGGTAGCCTTTTTTCATTTCAGAAACACTCTGAGTCAGCATTTTCAAAATAAAATCATTTTTAGAGTTCCAGGTTCACAGAAAAATGTCGCAAAAATGGTTTCCATCCAGGTCAGAGTGAAACCCAATTTTAAAATGTCAAATTTTCTTGTGAGCTGGGAGATTCTGAGTTTAGGCCAATGCTAACAAAGCTAAGCAGCTAGAGTAGCGGTTCCCAAACTTGTCTGCATCATGCCCCCTTTTTGATTTTTGAGAAACCTTCACGCCTCCCCACCTCTTTACCATCCTCCAATCCCCCTTTTAACAAAAAATTCAATTTGTAATTTTTTACACAGATAATTTTTTTTCGTTATGAAAATTTCTCAGCCTCATGCCCCCCTTCGAATTTCTTCACCCCCCCCCAGTTTGAGAACCGATGAGCTAGAGGACTGTGCAAGGTTCTTTGCCCTCTTAGCTCTTGTGGCGGTGAGAAACAATGCAGACTAAGGACTTTGCTGCAACAGACAATGCAGAGGACTTTATGATGAGAGGCAATGAAGGGGACAGCAGTTTATTGTAGGGACTCCCCTTAGTAAACTTGCATTACCAAAATGTGTTAAGTGGTGGCATCTCCAGGCAGGACCAGGCAAGCTGCTCCCTTGGGATTGGAGGAAACCTGTAGAGGAACACTTGGACTACGGCTGTTGACTTACTGCAGCAATGCGTGGGGCTGGGTAGATGGGTGAGATGGAACAGTCAGGGGACTCTCATCTGTGAGACATTCCCATGGCAGGTTGGTAGGAAGCTAGGCAAAATTGCTGAAATGGGTTGCGTTTATTTGCATATACATTCTGTATGGATATTTTCCAAATTTTAGCACTGGGTTCTCTTTCCCCAGTAAAGATTCCCTCCTGTGTAGGCGGTTGTGGAGTGCTTGTGCACATGGAAGTTCAGTCTGTTAAGGACTAGGGTTCATTTAGCTTTCCCAGGTTCCTGGGAGGGCGCTTGAGACTTCAGTTTTTTTATTTGGCAAGAGGAACCCTACTCATATTGAGGCCACCCACCCCCTCTCCCCGGCAGAAGAGTTACCTATATATACCTTAGAGAACCTCACACTGTTGCTACTGATGAGGGGAAGGACTGTATCTGCCTCCCCTGTTGTATGCTGCAGAATCAGAGACAAAACTCAGAGGAACAGTCCCAATGAGAAGTGGAGGCATACAGTGCAAGTAGCCTGGTAGATGATGAAGCAGAAAGGCAACATTGCCGTCTTAAACAGCTCCTGCACAAGAGTGCCCCCTTCTGGTGCATGGGGAGCAGCACTAAAAACCTCACTTATGGCCTGTCTTCACTACCAGGCTAAATTGGCACTGCTGCATCAAGTACTCTCCCACTGGCACAATTACTCTACCTAAATAAGAGACAGGAGCTATGTTGGCAGGCGAGCATCTGCTGCCGATGACTAAGTTATGTCGCTTGGGGAATGCATTTTTCACACCCCTGAGTGATGTAACTTACATCGACTTCAGCAGCACTGTAGACAAGCCCTCAGTTTCAGCTGCTTAGGAACCAGAAATGGGGCAAATCAGGACTCTCCCAGGCCAACTGGGGCAGGTGGTAAGTCAATCTTGATTTTTGTTAAATGCTGATGCTCGATTTTACTAAATTGATAAGTATGGTTAATTCTGGATCTCGGCCACTGTGTAAGACATACCAAGCAGAAATATCACTGGTCAAAACTTCTATCCAGGGGCTCACCCACTTGGGGGTTGGGTGGTGTCAGACAGCAGCCACCCTGTGCAGGCAGATCATTCATCCGGATGCAGGCTGGACACTCCTCTCTCTTTGTAAAATTTGTCACTCTGTCCAGGACTGATATAAAAGCCACATGAAGCTTTGTCAGGTATCCTCAGGGATTGCACAGAGAATGTCATTTTACAAGGCACACTGCTCCATCCCTGCCAGCATGGCCTCCACATTGCACCCCTGGTTGGAGACTTTTATCAGTGCTATTTCAACTCAGTATATACCATGTTGTATGTTGTACAGTTGCTGAGATCCAGAATTAAACAGTCTCATCCAGTGAGCAACATGGATCGCCAGCACTTAACAAAAGTCAAATCAGGCTCACCCTGTGGCATGAGTGTGACTGTGAGGTCATGCTGCTGGAGGCAAGGCAGTGAGCTCTGCAAAATGGCATCCTCTGTGTAGGGTGGGCCCACACCATTCTGGAAGTTCACACAACTGAGCTTGATGTCCTGTTTTCTGGGAATGGCCACCCTTCCCCGTTGGCCTCTGATCAGAGCAGAAAATGTGAGTGACTATGCACCCTCGTGCAGTAGGTTGGAATGCCATTGACTGGACAGCCAGAGCCAACTGGAATAGCATTGCAACACCATGCGCTTGCTGCTTGGCCCACCAACTTTTGTAGTCTTTCCACAGCTCGTGGGTACAGGATCCCTTTCCCCCAACTCCTGGGGAGGTGTAGATCAGGGGTACCTGGCATTTCCAGGATGGTGGGACGATAGGAGCTGGGATTTCAGTGCTTTCTGGGGAAGTGGCGATCCAGAAGGAAGATGGGATCTGGGACCACAGAGCTGCCTGATCCCTAGTAAGAATGGGGATCTTCAGTCTGACTGCCTTACTGGCTAGGAGCTGGATGTGGGGCAGAGAGATTGCGGGACTGGGTGCAGGGAGCACATGGGGCTGAGTGAGTCTGGGGCTGCAAGGAGGGAGTGCATGTGGAGCTTTGCGCAGGGGGATGAGCACAGGTTTAGGTGCAGAAGGAGAGAACTTGGGGGCAGGCTGCAGGATTGGGAGGGAGTGTCCTGGACTCCTCCTCAGGTAAATTCTGGCTGCGCTCCTCCGTCTATCTCTCATACCTATACTGCCCTCATTCCCACCTTATCTCATTACTGCATTTATTAACAACACCTTGGTGTGGTAAGGCCGTGCTATTTCCCTCTTTTATGGATGGGGAAACTGAGGCAGAGATAGACAGGCTAAGTGATTTATTCAAATTCACAGAGGGAGTCAATCTGTGACAGACCCCAGGTCACCCAAGCCTGCACCCTTACCATGGGGCATTCATTCTTCTCCCCAAATCTTTGAAATTCATTCACAGAATCATAGAGCTGGAAGAGACCTCAGAAGGTCATCAAGTCCAGCCCCCTGCCCATGGCAGGACCAATCCCAACTAAATCAACCCAGCCAGGGCTTTGTCAAGCCGAGACTTGAACACCTCTAGGGATGGAGATTCCACCACATTCCTAGGTAACCATTCCAGTGCTTCACCACCCTCCCAGTGAAATAGTTTTTTCTAATATCCAACCTAGTCCTCCCCTACTGTAACTTGAGAACATTGCTTCTTGTTCTGCCATCCGTCACTGCTGTGAACAGCCTCTCTCCATTTTCTTTGGAACCTCCCTTCAGGAAGTTAAAAGCTGCTATCAAATCCGCCCTTACTCTTCTCTTCTGCACACTAAACAAAACCAAATCCCTCAGCCTCTCCTCGTAGGTCATGTACTCCAGCCCCCTAATCATTTTGGTCGCCCTCCGCTGGACCCTCTCCAATGCGTCCACATCCTTTCTATAGTGGGGGGCCCGGAACTGGACACAATACTCCAGAAATGGCCTCACCAGAGCTGAATAAAGGGGAATAATCACTTCTCTGGATCTGCTGGCAATGCTCCTCTTAATGCAACCTAATATGCCATTAGCCTTCTTGGCTACAAGGGCACACTGTTGACTCATATCCAGCTTCTCATCCACTGTAATCCCCAGGTCCTTTTCTTCAGAACAGCTATTTAGCTATTCGGTCCCCAGCCTGTAACAATGCTTGGGATTCTTCCGTCCCAAGTGCAGGACTCTACACTTGTCCTTGTTGAATCTCATCAGATTTCTTTTGACCCAATCCTCCAATTTGTCTAGGTCACTCTGGACCCTATCCCTGCCCTCCAGCATATCTACCTCTCCCCCTAGCTTAGTGTCACCTGCAAACTTGCTGAGGGTGCAATCCATCCCCTCATGAAGGTCATTAATAAAGATGTTGAACAAAACGTCCTAGAACCGATTCTTGGGGCACTCCACTAGAAACCAACTGCCAACCTGACATCGAGCCGTTGATCACTACCCACTGGGCCCGACCTTCTAGCCAGCTTTCTATCCATCTTACAGTCCATTTATCCAATCCATATTCCCTTAACTTGCTGGCAAGAATATTGTGGGAGACCGTATCAAAAGCTTTGCTAAAGTCAAGGTAGATCACATCCACTGACTTTCCCATATCCACAGAGCCAGTTACCTCATCATAGAAGCTAATAAGATTGGTCAGGTATGACTTGCCCTTTGTGAATCCATGCTGACTATTCCTGATCACTTTCCCCTCTTCCAAGTGCCTCAAAATGGATTCCTTGAGGATCCCCTCCATGATTCATCCGGGGACTGAGGTAAGGCTGACTGGTCTATAGTTCCCTGGATTGTCTTTCTTCCCTTTTTTAAAGATGGGCACTACATTTGCCTTTTTCCAATCATCCAGGATCTCACCCGATCTCCACGACTTTTCAAAGATAACGGCCAAAGGCTCCTCAATGACATTTGCCAACTCCCTCACTACCCTCGGATGCATTAAGTCTGGACCCATGGATTTGTGTACGTTTAGCTTTTCTAAATAGTTCCTAACTTGTTCTTTCCCCACCAAGGGCTGTCCACCTTCTTCCCATATTGCATCACCTAGTGCATTTGTCTGGGAGCTGACCTTGTCTGTGAAGACAGAGGCAAAGAAAGCATTGAGTATTTCATCTTTCCCCACATCATCTGTCACTAGGTTACCTCCCTCATCCAGTAAAGGCCCCACACCCTCTCTGATCACCCTCTTCTTGCTAACATGCCTGTAGAAACCTTTCTTGTTACCCTTCACATCCCTTGCTAGTCACAATTCCGATTGCACTTTCGCCTTCCTGATAAATCCCCTGCATTCTCGAGCTATACATTTATATCCATCCCTAGTCATCTGTCCAAGTTTCCACTTCTTGTAAGCTTCCTTTTTATGCTTAAGTTCACCAAGGATTTCCCCAGTAAGCCAATCCAGTCTCCTACCATATTTGCTTCTCTTGCTACGCATTGGGATGGTTTCTTCCTGTGCCTTCAATAAGGCTTCTTTAAAATACTGCCAGCTCTCCTGGACTCCTTTCCCCTTCATGTTAGCATCCCAGGGGATTCTGCTTATCAAGTCTCTGAGGGAGTCAAAATCTGCTTTTCTGAAGTCCAGGGTGTGTATTTTACTACTCTCTTTTCTTCCTTTGGTCAGGATCCTAAAATCTACCATCTCATGATCACTGCTTCCCAGGTTGTCACCCACCTCTACTTCCCCTATTAGTTCCTCCCTGTTTGTGAGCAGAAGGTCAAGCTGCGCATGGCCCCTGGTCGGATCCTTCAGCACTTGTGCCAAGAAGTTATCCCCAACATTCTCCAAAAACTTCTTGGATTGTGTGTGTACTGCTGTATTGGTCTCCCAACAGATGTCAGGGTGATTAAAGTTCCCCATGAGAACCAGGGCCTGCGATCTGGAAGCTTCTCTCAGTTGTCTGAAGAAAGCCTCATCTACATCATCCACCTGATCCGGCGGCCTGTAGCAGACACCAAGCACAACATTACTGCTGTTGTTTGCACCTCTAAACTTAAACCATAGACTCTCAACAGGCTTTTCTCCCTGTATATACTGGGGTTCTGAGCAATCATAGTGCTCTCTTACATACAGTGCAACTCCTCTTCCTTTTCTCCCCCACCTGTTCTTCCTGAACAGTTTATACCCTTCCATGACAGCGCTCCGCTCATGCGAGTCATGTCACCAAGTCTCTGTTATCCCAATCAAATCATAGTTCTTGGACTGGGCCAGGGCCTCTAATTCTTCCTGTTTGTTACTCAAGCTTCTTGCATTCGTGTACAAACACCTCAGATAACCAGTTGTTGGCCCTACCTTTTCCATTCGAATCAGGGGTCCTGCTTTGTTGTTCATTCTTCTTTGCATTTCTTTCTGGTATCTGACTTTCCCACTCACCGCAGGGTTTTGGTCACTGCCCCACAATGAACCTAGTTTAAAGCCCTCCTCACTAGGTTTGCAAGCCTGCTCGTGAAGATGCTCCTTCCTCTCTTGGTTAGGTGGATCCCATCTCTCCCTAACAATCCTTGTGCCCGGAACAGAGTCCCGTGGTCGAAGAAACCAAAGCCCTCTCTCTGACACTACCTGCGCAACCACGCATTTACTTCCTCAATTTGACGATCCCTACCATGTCACTTCTTGGTATACATAGCCAATGATTTATTAATGTTAATAGGAATAGGCTTTTCAATGTTTACTTCAGCCATTTTCTACTTAGCACCATTCTCCCTCCGCACAAGCACATAGAAGGAGACATTCCCTGTTCCAAACTGCTCGGAAGCCAATAGACAAGGCCAATAAAGATTGAGAAAATAAACTGAGGCACAGCACAGTAAAGGGACTTACCCAAAGTCCCACAGCAGGTCTTGGCACAGCCAAAAAGAGAATCCAGGGCTCCTGGCCTTCAGATGAGTGTTCAATTCACTGACCAACAATGAATCTAAAATTAACTAGATTACACTCTGTTTTCATGTTTCCATTGAAGTCAATTATTTCAACCTAAACCAGTTTTCCCACTGCAGCACTGTCACAGAGTAGAGAAAATATATTTTAACTTGTGCCGCTCTCCACTGGGAGCATAATTGTTAACAAAATTGACAACTCTATCACTCACAACAGTATTAACTTACTCAGGGTTTTTCCTAGTCAAGTAGATGAGGAGGCAAACAAAAGCTTGCCTTAAGTCTCAGCTATACTTAGTGAAATGGAAGGTACAGTTACACCTACAAGTATCATTGTAAATGGGCAGGGTTCCTTCATTGTAAATAAATTAGGAATAATAAGCAACCCTGGATGACTCAGAGAATTCATATTGGGATACAAGAGATTTTCTAGGTCCTTGGTTCAATAGTGGCCCACAGGCCACACACAGGTGTCTTACCACCTATTTGGTTTTCTAGAAATTACATAAGCAATGAGGAGTCCTGTGGCACCTTATAGACTAACAGATGTATTGGAGCATAAGCTTTCGTGGGCAAAGTCCCACTTCGTCAGATGCATGGGAAGTGGGTCTTTGCCCACGAAAGCTTATGCTCCAATAAATCTGTTAGTCTATAAGGTACCACAGGACTCCTCGTCACTTTTGCAGATCCAGACTAACGCTGCTACCCCTCTGATACTAGAAACTATATACAACCAGAACATAGCTGGGGTAAATTGGGGCAGCTCCATTTACCTCAATAGAACTTGGACAGTTTATAACAGCTGAGCATCTGTCTGATAATGTGTTAAGTTCCCAGAAAAATTATCTTTCATTGCAGCATTTTGTGCACGGAAGCAGGCCCGGCCAAAGAGTTTGCGGGGCCCAAGGCGGCATGTTGTGGTTGGTTGCACCACGTGGCCGGGCAGTTCCCAGCCAGGGCAGCGAGTGAGCTGGGGCAGCGTGGGGCTCTGAAGAGGCGGGGCCCAAGGTAACCACCTTGTTTGCCTTGTCCTAAGGCCATGTGCCCTTTGTCACCGATTTCAGTTATTCCTTCTTTTTCTTTTTAACAGGCCAAACCTTCCTGCTGCCATGTCTCTCATGCTAACTCCCCAGTGGTGGTTACAATATGTGGCCCAGATAAGAACCCTGCAAGGAAAATTCAATAAGGACACCAGGGCCTCCACAAAATTCCCTATCAGTTGATCAGGGCTTTCCCCCAACATTGGTTGGGAGGGGCATATAATCAAGGATTTTAGGGCTTCAGTGGAAATCAGGACCATGCATTGCTCTTGAAATTCTCCTTAAAGAGGGACACCACATTGTCCACTGGGCTTTGCTGCAGGGTTAATTCATGCCTGAGTTTGCTCTCTGTGTGCTTCTGGGAAGGAGGTGGGAAGAGGAATGTGGGCTTAACTAGGCACAATCTGCCCCTCGGAACTAACACAATAAATGGGTTACACATTGCCATGCTCTAGGAGAGTTGGCTGTGCTTCCATATAGTGTTTCATTCATACATGTGGTGAACAGCTCTTTCTTCTGTGTAGTCACGGTACACTATTTACTAAGTCATTTCCCTGCTACCGACACATGCTCTATTACTGTCAGGTTGGGGTTTGCTTTTAATTGGTCTCTGCACACTGTTGCTTTCATAGCAGAGGGCATGTGTGGCAGCAAGGTGTGGCTCTCTGTGGAGGGTGTCAAAATTGTGATATGGCAGATTTTATAACAACCACACTAAATATGAAAATGGTATTTTGTTAGTAACTGGCTGACCTCCTTTAGTCAGCACCTAGGATGCTTAGAGTGTCATCTATAGTGAACCAAAGGTGGGTGTAAGTAACAATGAGAGAAGTCCCCCTTACTCCCTAATGCCTCTGTTCTCTCTCTCTCTCTCTCTCTGTGTCTTTAAAAAATTATTTTACATACTGTTATGAATATAGCTAACAAAGCTCTGAAAAGGGCTAAATAGAAAGTATATGAAGAAATAAAAAAAATGCACCACCCTGGAAACATCATAATAAAATACGATTATTCTGGTATACAGTATGCACAGAATGCTTCGTAAGGAAAGAAAAGGAGTACGAAGTACTTTATTTAAAGGACAATATATCATTGGTCTTTAGTTTTGGTTAGCTCAGATCTCCTGAAGCTAGAATCTAATCTAGTGTGTGTGGGGGGGAAGACAACATATTCTTTCCCAGAAATGGGAGAGATCCCATCACACTACTAGAGTTTTTCATCTCCAAGAGCTAGGGGCCAGATTCACCGGCATGCTTCAGCTATTATGCAAAGTAGCAATAACTTTGGCATAGCCTGCTAGTCAAACAAGATGTATGGCTGCTTTGCATGATCAGAACACACCAGTGAATCTGGTCTTATGATTTTACAACACTATAAAGTGTGTTTCCAAGGAAGGATGACTCCTCTTCTCAAGGTTTCATCTCAAAACTTGTTATAAGCTGGTTTTTGCAGGAAGTGCTTGTGCTATGCAGAAGAATTCCATTGCCTGTGTGAACAAGTTTCTGCAGGGCAGATGAGAAGACAAAGCACACCCATCCTCCCCACCCCCATCTAAGCCTATTGGCTTTTACAGCAAAGCTTTAATTTCACTCTGCTAAATACTAAGCAAGGTCTACACTGCTTGTTTCGGTATAACCACCTTGCTCACCCCTGAGCTAGGTAGTAATACAACATGCCCCTCCCCCCCCCAACGACAGCCCAGGGGGATGATGAATTTTTTAGAGATGAGATTTTATAATCTTCAGCAACACACTCATGAAATAGTTTTAAAGCAAATTTTAAACTAAGGTGCTGTAGACAAGGGTTCTGTCTGCACTTAAAAGTTTAAAGCGCAGCTGCAGCAGCACTGCCACGGCAACATTTTAAACTCTCTCCCAGCGCTCTACGTAAACCACCTCCATGAGGGCAGTAGCAAACAGTAGGGTTGCCAGGTATCCAGTTTTGAACCGGACAGTCAAGTATTTGAGCTTCCTGTTTGGGAAACAAATTGAGAAAATGAGAAAATACAAACGTCCGGTATTTTCTAAATAAGATGTAATGTAGATTGTGATGTAATGTTAAGTGTGTCTGGTATTTTTGTTGAAACCATCTGGCAACCCTAGTGAACAGTGCTGGGAGTGTGGCACTTTACAGCACTGTAACTTGCTGTGCTTGGTGGGGTGTTTATTTATACCCCTGCAGTGCTTTTTTTGTGATGGTACTGCCTGGTACGCCGTACCAGCACCTCCAGACGCAGTACCGGCACCTCTAGTTGCAGCTCAGCAACTTTTCCCCTGGAGTACCGGCACCTTTTTTTTTTTTTTTTAAAAACAAAAAAAGCACTGAACCCCTGAGCCAGAAAGTTATAGCGCCGTATAGCACCGGTGTAAAATCAGAAACTGACAACATATACCTGGTGTTGGCAAATGCCTGCTAAATGGCTTCATTACCATTTTAATGGCTCTTTCACAGGTTCAGTGTTCTGCTAATAGGTCTGGCGTGCTTTTTCAGTTTTAAGTTAACTAGATCCCCTCCCAAGGAAGCAGAGCCACAGACCAAGGATAGGAAGAGCATGTGGGTGGACTTTAAGATGCAGTGATGCCCCACATTTTCAGATGCCCTACACTGCTGTCTATTCTGTGTCTGGGTAAGGATAGCCCTGGGCTAAAAATCTCAATTACAGTGGAATTTCACTAATTTGCATGAGTGGCTAGAAAACACACTACAAATACCTAAGGTCTGGGTGAAATTTACTCTTGTATAGCTGGGCAGTAGAAGGTCTACGTGCCACAAGCTATACAGGTATAAATGGGAAGTAAACGGTGCTTTAGATTTCATGCTGGCTGGGCTTCTGCCCAGGCATGAGTTTCATTTGTTAATTAATAAAGAGCTATGATGTAAAAATAAAACTTTATAGTTTCAAAATAAAAAACTGGGACACTTACATAGACATTATTTTTAGGGCTGCAACATAGCCACTCAAAAAATAAGAGTATATATTGGGTTAAAACCTGCCTGCACTGAAGTCAATGGCAAAATTCCCACCATCTTACAGGTGAAATCCTGACTCCTAATTTCGAAAATGTGTGCTGCTGTCATACTGCCAGCTTCGGACACAGCAGTGACATATGCATGGTTCTTGGAGTGGAGGATTTTCTTGCACCTACTGTGTGTTTTGAATGGGTTGATCGTGTGCTACCACATAAGCATGGTGAACCCTCACTCCGAGTCAAAGAACAGCTTCAACAATAACCTCGCTCACTTGAGTTTTCACTTTAAACTCCAAATGTTGCAAAGCACACAACCACTTGTTCCCATGGACTGTTTGTCTCTCATAAACATGGCACATTCCTCTCAGGCTTGAACAAACACTCTTCAGCTCTTAACCATACAAACACATGAACTGATGAAATGAAAAACTGGTACTGTCTGGGAAAATCAGGGTATGGGGTGACCTTACAGATGATGCATCAATAGATATACTTTGTTTGTTCATTCTGACCACCTCAAGTTACGTTTTACAATATGTAATAGCACTTCAGAGGATAGTACTCTCACAAATGACTGGTAGTGTATTTTGTAAAAATAACTTTTGGGACAGCAGCAGGGTCTACATAGTCCTATTAACGTGCAGCACAGTAGAGCTTGCTTTAGAAATTACATCCCTGTAATGTGCATTACCCCACCATCTAAGTATGCCATCAGTAACATGATCTACCAGTGCAACACAATTACTGTATCTTTGCCAAGTAGTGGACTGAGAACAAGCAGGTGCAAGTATGAGCAGGTTGGCCTATTAACCAAGTGTTAATTTGTGAGATATTACTGGATCTAGGCTGGATTTGGAAACAACTTGGTTTGAAGGCACACTCCATTGCAAGGTTCAGTTAGGAAAAGTCTTTAGATTGTGACACAAATGGAACTTCTCAACTGACCTTCTGTGATATCTTAACCATATCACTCGTGTCCAACAAATATAGGGTGCAGACTATTCTTTTTGAGCTAAATCGTGAGTTCTTCATCAAAATACCCACTGAGTTATGGCAGAGGACCAACAAACATGCAGTTCATGTTCCCAAAGTGGCTCCTTTAACAGAATGGAGAACAGGGCCCTAAACCCAGATTTGTCAAACATACTGAATTGCCCATTGATTTCAATGGGAGTTCCATATTTACACACCTTTGGGGACCTAGACCTAACACTTACCTCTGGCAGCAACTGCTGGTACATACTCCACTGAGCCCTCACCATCACTATAGTGCAAGGGTGGGGAATCTTTTTTGGGCCAGGAGCTGCTGACCCACAGAAAAATCAGTCAGGCGGGGGGGGGGGGGGGGCAGTGGGTCTGGAGTGCCAGCGTGGGCTCCCCAATGCTGGGGGGGAGGAGCCCTGAGCCCTGGGGGCTGGATCCAGGCATGCTGGGGACCACATTTGGCCCCCGGGCCTTAGGTTCCCCACCCCTGCCTTAGTGGATAATGGCTTAAAGCTATGGTCTGAACTTATAATGAGCACTGAAACAGTTCATATAAGCCATTAAAATGCTTGGCAAAAGTGGAGTCTTTCATCTGCCACTATGAAACTAATGGAATGATATTTAAAATACCAATGGCACTTTCAAATTATGGCAGCAGTGTATTTTTAGTACCAACTGAGTGTATTATTTCAAGACAAATTTCTGCTTTCCTCACTGGTCCATGCATGTGGTCAATTTATGGTTTTAAAAGTTTTCTCTCTCACACACGCACACACACCCATATATATTTTCCACTGAAGTCTGTGCTTTTTCCTAGACCCACCCAAATTCCAGTACATTGTTCCCATGTGTGCCAAGTTTTCATACTCTCCATGCAGTAAATGGAAAAATGCCTTTCTCCCCACACTTCTGCACATTTCTGGGGAGAGGAAGGAAAGGCCTCCAGAGGAATTTGGTTGTACCTGTTGTTCAGAGGACAAACATGAGAGGGTTAATGAGAACATTCTAGTGCCGTGGAAGTATGTTTATGGTGCTGGAATCCAACACTATTGGGTTGTGCTTTAAAGCTGTAAATACAGAGTGCTACAGAGATTAAAAAAATAATTATAAAGTGAAAGTAAGGTAAGGGACTAGATGGTGTGTCTTCCTGCTCTGTTTATGCAAAGTATACCAATAACACTCTTGAATGCACTGATGTTTTATAAGGGAGGTTAAAAAAACCCCCAGAGCTCAATGGGGAACAATATCAGGGAGCTTTATTAGGAAATGGTAGCTTGCAGCTGTAACCTCATAAAGTCCCTTTAATCCAGTATGGTAGGAGATTAGAGAGGGTTTGTGAAAGGTGCTGGACTGATAGCATTATGGTCTTCTCCTTATCCACAGTGAAGAGAGGAGGAAGGCTGTAGCACGGCAGGCTTCCCCACACTGCCCCAATTGTTGCTCTCAGGGGAGCCATTTTTAGAGCCAAAGGGGGCCCCTGCATTCCTCTTGGAGCCCCACTCTATTTCCAAAGCTAACCAGAACTCTTGTTGTGTTCTGAAGGGTCTGATTCTGTTATCTTCGTTCTCACAGTGTAGTAGCTTACTCCATACGTAGCCCCAGTCAAACCAGTATCCCAGCCCCGTGCTGAGGCCCTTAACACAGGCTCTGGGGGAGGAAATCTCCAACCCAAACCTTATGATTCCCAGGCTGGAATCTGCTGGAGGTCAGGGCCACCCACACAGAGCACCTGGGCAGGGTGGCTTCCTTGGACTGGGCTACAGTGGCCACTGGCATCCATATGTGGAAAAGATAATAGTCCCAGGCATCTTGTTTTCCAAGTCAACTCCATGGAAATGGAAGAGACAATAGTGTCTCTCCCCTGGCTCAGTTTCCCACCACACTCTCTGCTCCCTCCTGCAGCAGAGACACTCCCCTCTCCAGACCATCAGAGAGACCACCATGGAGTCCAGAAAGGGAAAGTGCTCTGTGGGTATGTGCAGAAAGGGAGAGGTACTGTGAGCCTCCCTTCGGCATGGGACATCTCAGGAGCACTATCTGAGCCAGTGATGGGCAACCAAGACTATCAAATGGGCTGCATGAGTGGCCATCCTTTGTGTCAGTGGGCTGCAGTGCTGGGCAGCCTCTGGCCCACAGCCCACTGGGGTTCTACCTGTGGCTCACACAACCCCTCTCTGCCCCTTTCCCTCACATCTCCCAGCACTTGTGGAGTGTCATAAATACACTGATGTGCACCATGTCCTCACTCTTCCCCCTCCCTCTCAGAGCTTCAGGGAGGAAAACACAGAGGGTGCACAGCCCGCAGGTGGAACCCCAGTGGGTTGCATGTGTCCCCTGGGTCACAGGTTGCCCACCACCAATCTAAGTCAATGGAACTATTTGCAGAGATCAAGGTAGCAGAATTCATGCAAAATCTCTTTATTAGAGGGAGAGGGAGAGATAACTTTGTGGTATTCCATCCTAATTATTATTTTTCTTCATTTTATGACTCCTTAGGAAACCCTTGTAAAAGCTGTGCTATGCTGTCTTGCAACATGCTTGGAAGACTAATCGTACATTCCCAAGAAGATAAATACCAACCTGTTTTTCAAAGTCAGCATATGTATAACTGCACTGAAGGGAAGTTGTCATGCTTGTTTATTTACCCTCTATCTTATCTTTATTACAGTTTCTTTATGATCCAATCTCAGCTTAAAAGTTCAATGATCTCATGCACTAGGGAATGTGATCACTGAAGAATTAAACTGGACACTTCTTTAATGTTTTGTTGAGACCCAGGTTTCCTCTTTTTTTCAAAGCTCCCCAAATTTATTTTTAAAATCCTACAAAATTCAACAACTTGAGTAATAATTTAAAATTCTTTTGGTCTTAACTTTTCCAAATGCCAAGAAGGCCAAAAGTTACTTTGATGTTTTCCAAGTCCTCTGCTTTAACAGAATAGCAAATATGACCCTTCCCCAAATACCTGATAATGTCACTTCTAGATGTTTTGTTGACAAAGTAACTTATCAGGCTTTTAATGGCTTCATAACATTTGTATCACAGAAGAGAACAGGGCAACATTTAAATTTGAACATGAGAGCTGGATGGATAGTGGGAGGTTTTTTTTTCTGCTGAAAATTTCAATGAAAACAAATGATAGCTTTTGAGATAAACATTGAAAACCAAACTATGCAGCCAAAAACCAAAAATATTTATAGTCAGAAATGTTACTGCATTTCATGGATTATAGTTTGAATGCCTCCATTTTCTGATGTCCTTTATAGGCCAGTGTCACGTTACTGAATTTTAAGGGGATCAGACAGGTCACTGCTGTGCCCAAAGGGGGGGGGGGGTTGCCCTAAAATCTGTACAAAGGGGGGCCATGTGAGATGTCAAATGAAAGCTTATGTTCTACTGATTTTATGTATGTTATTCATGTACTTGTGTGATATCTGTATGTGGAGTTATAAAAATGTACTCTGTGCTTATGCTGGAAGAGACAGAGCAATGGGCCAGGAATGTTCAGTCAGTGACTATGCTAATTAGCAAGGCTTCAGGGACAAGGCTCTCAGAGAGGCCAATACACACCTGAGGAATGTGTCTGGGACCTGCAAACCAGCCAATATCATGACTGCTGACATGGGACACAGGGATAGGTCACTGGGCCATGTGACCTTCTCCAGCTTGGAAGATACCAGGGATGGATATAAAATGCCATGAGGTGGACTCCATCTGGCCTTCAATTTTGCTACTGATTCTAGATGCAGCCTTGCAAGGAATAGCGAGCTGGGAAGAATTGTTGGCCCATCCTGACATAGGATGTAAACCAGAGACTTTTTAGACAGCAGTTTGTAACATCTCTGCTGAGAGCCTGCATTGAGAACTTGGTGATTCAATGCATGTAACGTCTTCTCCTTAACAACCTTACTCTCATGCTTTTCTTTCCTTTATTAATAAACCTTTAGATTTTAGCTTCTAAAGGATTGGCCCACCATGATCTTGTGGGTAAGATCCAAAGTGTAAATTGACTGGGAACTGTGACTGGTTTCTTGGGACCGGAAGAACCTGTTCAAGGTAGGTGAGATTGGGTTCTATAACCCCTCACCTGTGAGTAGGCCCGGGGCTGATTGTGGCACAGGGAGAGCTGGGGTATCTGAGGGGATTTGCTTGTGAGGCTTCCTGCGGGTCAGATTGGCAGCTGATGCGCTCTGCGTGACTGGTTTGTGACCTGTTTGGGAACGGTCTCCAGTCTGGGGCTGTAAGGAGCCCTGAGTTTGAGCAATTCACCCTTAGCGGACGCCCTAAGCAGTGTCCGGACCTGACCCAGTCCGTCATAGCCAGACTCTGTAGTCTTCCTTCTTGGAGAGGGAAAGTAATGCATCATAGGAGTCCTGATCCAAAGAGAAGAATGGTATTATAAGAAAGCCAAACCAAATCCCTGATATGAGACACACTGCAGTATTTCTTGAATACAAATGTTTTCAGATTTCAACCAAAAATGTTTTGATTCTCAGGCCTCTGTTTTTGGATGAATTTTTTTAAAATGTTCATTGAAAATAAACACTTTAATTAAAGATTGTATTTAATTTAAATCCCATTTTTTTGACCAGCCCTAGTAAACAACCATACCATTAACTGGCAATTCTATACAAAGGTAACTCTTATTCTATTAACAAGTGTTAAAAATAAGTGAATCTAATAAGGCATTCTGAAGCTTGAGTTGAGAGGCAGTGTAGACCAAAATACAACAGAATATTAAAATCTTTTTTGTTTTTACTACATAATATACTATGAATCACCTACTTTTAGTGACTGATATGATTTTATGACTGATCATAAAATAATAACTAAAAAAGACCCATGAACATTAATTTGCACTGATGAGGCCTCAGCTGGAGTACTGGGTCCAATACTGGGTGCCACACTCTAGGAAAGATGTGGACAAATTGAAGAGAGCCCAGAACAGAGCAACTAAAATGATAAAAGTTTTAGAAAATTTGAGGAAGGATTAAAAACACAGGACACATTTTATTTTGAAAAAAAAAAAAAAGTTTGGGGGAAGCTGATAGCAGTCTTCAAATATGTGAAGAGCTGTTATAAAAGGACTGTGATCAATTGTTCTCCATGACCACTGAAGAGAGGACATAAAGTAAAAGGCTTAAACTTCGGCGAAGGAAATTTAGGTTAGGTATTAGAAAATACTTTTAAAATAGGAGGATGGTTAAGCTCTGGAAGAGAGTTCCAAAGAAGGTTGTAGAATCTCCATCGTTGGGGGTTTAAAGAGACACGCTGGACAAATACTTGTCAGGGATAGTCTAGGTTTACTTTGCCATCCTTCACATAGATGAGGTGGACTTAATGACTTCCCAAGGTCCCTCCCAGCCCTCATTTCTATTGTTCTACTCCAAAGCATCTAACGAAGTGGGTTTTTACCCATGAAAGCTTATGCCCAAATAATCTGTTAGTTTTTAAGGTGCCATAGGACTGCTTGTTGTTTTTGAGGATACAGACTAACACAGCTACCCCTCTGAGACTTATGATTCTACATGTATGCAACTCCAAAATCGTATTGGAATTCTTTTAGTAGCACATTGCGTTGCAAACTCATTGAGCTTTCTGTGCACTATCAGCCCTACATCTTTTGTAACATTTTGATCTCCCACACTGATATTTGTTTCTTAATTCCACCATTGTTTCTTAGTGATATTTGTATCCACTGAGAATTATAGACAATAACCAAAGGAAAAAGAGAGAAAATTAGAGCCTGTGCTGTCACCCAAAGCCTCTGACAGATGCTGCTCTGCATTGCTGTCTTTCCCTTTCATCTTAACATTTTCAAAGTTAGTGATCACACAAAAGTCCCATTGATTTCAAGGGGAATTCTGGATGCTCAGCAGATTGTGAAAATCAGATCTATTGTTTTCTGAGGCTGAAAAACAAGGGTCTGTCTGTTGTTCCTGCATCTTTTTGTGTGTGTGTGTATTCCCATGTTAACCTTTCAGCTCCTACAGCATGTGTTTTTAAGCAATGTACTTTTAACTGATGTGTTCAGAGATTATTGCCTGCGGGGCACTTTCACCCTGTAATGGTTAACTAGTTTCATAAGACTGTCTTGACGTATCTAAGAGCAAATGTGTGTGTGTGTGTAGGGGGGGAGCAGAGGGGAGGTGAGGGGAGGTGTTTGTTTTTGTTTTCTAGCCATTACTCAGAAGCATTTCAGGAGAAAGGCGTTCTATAAAATCTACAGAGAGCCACTCAGAGAACTGTAAATCTACAAAAGCATGCCAACACTCAGCAAAACCAAAATTTCCTTTACAGGATACTTTAGGAGGATATATCACTGGGAGTGCTCCATTGAACAAGTTTCTGGATTCCACTAAAGGACAAACACTGACAAATGACATCATGGTAGTATTTGTAAGTTCTTTCTCATAGAGAAGCACTGAATATGATGTTGCAAAATTAATGTACGTGTTATTCTGAAGCCTTGAAAGTCAAGTCACAACTTGCTTATTTTATACTTGGAAGAAATAAAAAGATCAAAAGGCAAATTTTTCTGGTTCAGAAAATCCAAATGTACTGTGCAATACCTTTTTCAATTGCAACACTCCAGAAGTGGGATGAACTCAAACACCACACACCCCTGAGTCGCGTAGCGTGACATTCACACTATCATGTATGGGAGCTGCAAAGGGCATAAACAATATGTAGCTTTGAGTATGTTGGTACGGTTAGTTCAAGAGCAAGGACATGAAGAATAATAAGACAAACTTTTGGGGAAAAGAAAGCATAGTAAGCTGCACTATTGTGTTTGCCTTTTAATTTATCTGTAATTGAGTTTAGTGCTCATGAATTCTATCTAAACCTACTGACCTCTCTTCTTACCCACATACCTCTAGATTCTATACAGGACAGGTTACATAATCCGTTGTCTACAGCCAAGCTCTAAGCTGCAACCATATCTGCTCCAGTCCTTCAGACAGAGACAAACACCTACAGGATCTTTATCAATCAGTTTTAAAACTTGAATATCCACCAGGGGAAGTGAAGAAACAGATTGACAGAGCTAAGCAAGTACCCAAAAGTCATCTTCTTCAGGACAGGCCCACCAAGGTAAACAACAGAACACCTCTGGTTATCACCTACAGCCCCCAGTTTAAACCCCTCCAGTGTATCATTGACATTCTACAACCAACCCTGGAAAATTATCCCTCACCCTCACAGGTCTTGAGGAACAGGCCAGTCCTCGCCTACAAACACACACCTTCTCCCCCCAAACTGAAGCAAACACCAGCAGCCACACAACGTACCACAGATACACTTACCTAGGAACCTATTCCTGCAGCAAAACCCATTGCCAGTTCTGTCCACATATCTGTACAAGCGACATCAACACAAGTCCTAACCACGTAAATCGCATCATGAAGACCTCATACACCTGCACATCTACTAACGTGACATATGCCATCAAGTGCCAGTAATGCCCTTCTGCCATCTATATTGGCCAAACTGGATAGTCTCTGCTCCAAAGAATAAATGGACACAAACCAAACATCAAGAAGGGTAACACACATAAATCTATAGGGGAACAATTTAACCTCCCTGGACATTCAGTAATGGATTTGAAGGTAGCCATCCTTCTACAGAAGAATTTCAAAAACCAATTATAAAAGGCAGACATATGAACTGGAATTCATTTGCAAATTCAACACTATCAATTTAGGACCGAATAAGGATCTCAACTGGTTAACACATTACAAAGACAATTTCCCATCTCTGAATATTCACATCTCCAGATTTAATGCTATGAACGACCCATTCCTACTCTGACTTGATTAGCTTCATTAACACAAGCAACTTCTTCTTTATTTATACTCCTCCTTCTGTGACTTCCACCACGATGCATCTGATGAAGTTGGATTTACCCAAAAAGCTTATGACCTAATAAATCTGTTAGTCTCAAATAGGGTGTATCTACACTGCTTCCTGAGCGTGAAATAAGCTGCACAATTTGAGCTACGCAAATTGCATAACTTATTTTGAGTTAATTTTTAAATGGGATATTTCGAAATTTGGCGCTTTCTACACAGCAATTATTTTAAAATAAATCACTATTCCGAAATGACCCTTCCACTCTGTGGAATGAGGTTTACAGAGACATCGGAATAGTGAGCCCATTATATTTCAAAATAATGGGTTTGCTCAAAAGACTATAGCTATTTCAGAATACTTCCAGTATCCCGAAATAGTGCTGCAGTGTAGACGTAGCCTAATGTGCCACAGGACTACTTGTTGTTTTTGCAGATACAGACTAAGACAGCTACCCCTCTGAGACTATTATTCACTGTGTATTAATAACAATGGCAGTGCAAGTTTTCCTTCACTGCCTGTTTGATATTCTTCCACTTTTAGTGTTGAAGCAGCACTTTACATGCTATGCCATTTTAATCTTTGACTCTCTCGTGAGACTGCCAAAGAGAATGAGTGTGGTGACAGTGGGTTTTATGATGTAACAATAGTGTACCAGGAACTTGGCTGAGGCTAAGGGCATGTTCCAGATGGGTCACAAAACAGCTGCCAGAAGGAAATAAAAAGTTTCCTGATCAAATACTAATTTCTTGATCCATCCAGTCCCCTGTATTCAAACAATTCACTGCATGAAATGTTATGCAAATGCTGCCTCAGTTAAATTCTTCTGAAAAAAAAAAAAGAGATTTGCAAATTTGCTAGAACATCTAAGCATTACCACACATATACCAGGATCAGGGCCAATGTTCCCTGTAGTTTTTTCCCCCCTGGGTGCAGATTAAAATTTGTTAAGTGTAGCAAAGCATGTGCAGATGTGCACCACCAATAGAAACACATGCTGCTGCTGGCGTCTGTGGATGCTCTGCCAATCAGCGGAGAGGCACTTGAATTTCTCCTGGGTGGCCACCCAAGTGCTCAGCTTACAGGGAACACTAGTCAGGGCCTTTTTTATAGGCGGGACAGTCTGACTTACATTTGCACAAAAATCACAGAGATCACATTTGGTTTCCTTCTATGATTTCTCATAATTTTTCCTACAGGGGCTGCTTTTGTAGTTTTGTGGCATGTTTTTTTGGGGTGGGAGAGGGTAGGATTGTTCAGGCTTGCCAACAGGGGAGGGAGCTAATGGGGGGCAACTGACTCTGGGCCCAGCATTTCAAAAGGGCCCAGGGCTCTTGGACTCCACCATTACTGAGGCAGCAGCAGTGGCCAGAGCCCCAGGCTCCTTGAATCACCGCCAGGTCCCCATGCAGCACTCTCTGAGCAGTGCTGAGGGCCGGATGGGGGGAGGCTAGCTAGCCCCTGCCCATCCCTTTCTGCCTGAGGTCCTGTCCCTTCGGGAGCCCTTTCTCCCAAGGTTCTGCCCCTTGAGATTGTTAATTGCCCTCATTGAGATTGTTAATAGGTTTAGCATCTAGGAAGTTAGGTTAGATGCTTTTGTGGATGGTCGCAGATGACTAAGGCAGCAGGGAAGCCAGGACTGTTTGGTGGGGCTAGAGAATGACAGTGGATTCACCAGCTGAGAGGCAGAGTGAAAATGCTGGGAGAGGGACCAGGAAGTTGTGTATTATAATCAGAGCTTGTCAGAAAATTGAGGGGAGGTCCCATGGAAAATGTCAACAAAAACAAATTTTCCACAGAAAATGTCAATTTATTGACACCCCTGCCTCTCTCCCCACCACTGACAGAAAAGTTTTGATGAAATATGTTGAAGCAGTCTTATGTACAATATCCATGTCTCTTTCATGATTATATTTGCTTTTATTTCTTGTGATCAATTAATCGTGACATAATGAACCGTTTGATAAGACCTTAACTATTGTCCACAGAGTTATGTAACTGGCTGAAAGATTAAAAAAAATATTTTTATGAGGTTTCCCAGTTTTTTTATGACAAAGGAGAGAAATTTTGACAAAATATTTGTCACTTTACCTCATGTTTTCCCACCAACTCACTCTAATCCACTTTTAAGTCAGCATTTTTAAGGACATGCATTGAATGAAATGTGCCAAGTTCTGTATTGTTCCATTACAAATTACACCAGTTGTTTCAATGGATAATCTTTATTTTTAAATATCCTTAACACAAAAGTGCTAAGTGAGATTAAAAAAAAAAGTGTAGATGACAATAAGACTTGAGAAAGTGCTCTTTTCCTAATAGCTGTGCTCTAGGAATTATTTCATTGAAGTTCTATGGCCTGTGTTATACAAGAGGTCAAACTCAATGATTATAAGGGTCCCTTCCAGCGTTGGAATCTATGAAACTAGAGAAGAGGAGCAAGCTGTGATTTACTCTAGTATGGAGCACTTGAGCCGAAGCTGTGGAAACAAATTGAATCTAACCAGGTCACACTAGTATGCCATTGCTGATCACAACTAACTGTACTTTATTAGTTTTGATTTATAAAGGAAGTTTAAAGTTGGCTAGCCAAAGCTTCGAGTGCCTTTTACACTTATTTGAAAACACATGGCGTACACCAAGTCCAGCTGCCAATCCTCACTACATAACAACATTACACTGGCCAAGCTTTTTTTTTTTTTTTTAAACAAAACAAAAAACAACAGGTGAAAATATCTCACCCTTCTCATCCCCCATCCCTCCCTAAACGCCAGAGAAAACAAAATAACTTTGCAGCCTGTCCTGAAGATCAACAGATTGGGCTATTTTGAACCACGGTGGGGAACAAAGTCCTAAATTACTCCTCCAGGAAAGTAACACATCAGCAACTCCTTGGCTCCAGCTTGAGCACCTCTGCAGGTTTCAGCTGCAGCAGCTATGGCACAAGCAAAGGGGTAGCGGGGCTGTCTCAAGCAGGCATCTCCTAAGGCATTTAGAGCTGCTTAGGCCAAAAATAATATCTTCAGAGCCACAAAGAAATCCAAAGGATACCAGTGTAGTTCCCAAAGTCCTAGTGTAATATGGCATGCCATGGGGAAATTCACAGGGAGGCAAAAGATATTTGTAAGACTTGGGGACTTTTCAATAACAGAATTTCCATTGTATCATGCAGGCGGGAGGATGGATTTTTCCTCATCGTTCAGCCTAGGCGGATCCTGGAACATCTCATATTATCACCTTGTAGAACTCAGTAAATCCAAATGCAGCACCCGCCCTTCCATGATACTCTCTGTCCCCGGCCTACCCCAAAGCAGCGTTGTTCCACTCCACAGCTGGAGTTTAATCCTGGCTTCA
Source organism: Rafetus swinhoei (assembly GCA_019425775.1). Classification (NCBI taxonomy): domain Eukaryota; kingdom Metazoa; phylum Chordata; order Testudines; family Trionychidae; genus Rafetus; species Rafetus swinhoei. The sequence goes on from CM033437.1 coordinate 163,113,472, forward strand.
CTGAAATCAATGGGAGTTTTACCAGGCATTTCACTGGAGTCAGGACTTCTCTCCTGTACAATAACTATTCTCCCGGAGGTGAGCAAAAATGAACAGTGTTGAATTTTTCAACTAACCCTGTGCCTGCAATCGCACAAGAGTTTCCACTGGCTGCTAGGGTGCTGATGATTCATAAAGCCACCCTTTTTTGTTTTGCTCACTTTCCACCTGGCCCATCCTCCAACTCACAGTGAGCTTGCAATATGCACTGTCCATGCAATGGATTTTAACATATTCCTAAGGAAAGATGTTGCTGATATTCCTTTTTCCTCCCATATGAAGAATTTATCAGCTGGCTCAGGCTGGAATGCATTGTATTTAATCCCATGCATGTCTAGATGCCAAGAGAATGATTTGGCCTTTCACTTTAAATTTATATGCCACAGGTATAAGAATTCTGTCTCCTTCAACTGTGCCGTTTACTCTGGGCGCACACTCTCTTGTCTTAGCTCCAAGTCTTTTAACGGATTAGCAGCACAGATATATAGAGTGCTGAGGTGATCCTGGAGTCTGCAGGAACTCATTCAAGTAACTCACATACGCGCTTTAATTCCAGTGGGTTAGGGACATCACAGCAGGAAGGCAGCTTTCAAATACTTGACATTTAATGGATTCAACTCATATTTGAGAGTTTGAATTTAACTGTTTGAGGGACCAGATAGTGTTTTCCCTAATTACATATATATTCCTACAGGCAAAAAGATAAAGATTGCTTCCCCGCAACCCCCTGCCAAATTAAATACAAACCCATCAACCCACAATTCACTCTGGTTTTTCTAGAAGCAAAGAGAATTTGAGTTTATTTCCAATGTCCTGAAGTTCTGTGTGCAAAACAGTTAAGGGGAGAGGGGAAGGCCAGGAGGTGGTTGGCTCTGCACAAAAGAGCATTTTTTGTAAAATCTATGCAAACCAAAATTTCAGCTTCAATCAGTACTGCGAACTGATGCCTTGTTTATTTTTTTCTTTGCATGAGCAACCAGCATAAAAAAAAGCACTATTTGTTTTCATTTGAAAGTCTATTGTAAGTAACGGGACTGAGGTGTTGAAAGAGTAAAGCCCAAGTCATCTGTTGCTGTTTTTGTCTCTAGTCCATGTGTAATTTACCCACATGGAATTCTTTTGGAAGTTTTTGGTCTCCCCAGCGCTCCAATTTGCAAAAATGATGCCAGTTCTTAATGTACGACCGACTGCACTAAGTTATATTTTGAGCCTTTCTTCCTCACATAAATTGGTTACCAGACAGTGCAGAGAGCCCAGAGCAACATTTTACAACAGAGGAAAATAAAGCTATTTCTGTAGCAGTTCTGTTTTGAAAATGCCCCTGCAACCTCCCTGCTTTGAAAGAAGAAATTGTGAGTGATGATACCATATCAGAATTCAAAACCAAAAAATGTGAAGGTTTAAGGTGAGCACTCAGAGATTAAGATGAAGAGGACTCTAAAATGCCTATAAATATAAGCAAAATTAAGTGGTGAAACAATGTTGGTTATAAAGATAATATAATTCTTGTAGAAAAGCTAGTTTTGTTTCATTTCCATAACCTACATGACATGGGAAATATAATTTAACAATAAATATGCTCAAAGTATAAATTCTAAAGAAAAACAATAGAGGGAAGGTACAACTAAGCTATAGAGAAGTAATGGAAAATTTGAAACTCAGATCTAAGATTCCTGTTGCTGAAACTAAGTCAGACTTGTTATGCACAAAGAAGAAATGTAAAGACACCATTCAGGAGCTGGGGAAAAGTGCACAATATTCTCCAAGACAGAGTTGTTGACCTGACTTAAACCTACAACAGAAAATTTACAAAATCCTTTCTTATACAAATATGCATCAGAGAATTTAAAATGATTGTCTAGTTTCCCACTGTGAAAACTAAAACTGATTTTTCCACTGAAAAAGGAGAAATAACTGACTGAAATTTAGCAAAAGCAGATTTCTAACAGAACAAAAATAATTAACGTCTTCAGAAAAACACCATAACAGAAAAAGTTTTGCAAAGATAACTCTTGTATTACCCCCTAACACACCAAAACACATTGTAAATATGTTTGGATTATTGCATGAATGGGAAGAATAAAACATGACAGATTTTGCTGCACCATCACTGAACTGCTTGGTAGTTCTATTTTTCATATGCAGGCATGATTTAATAAGCAGATTTTCTTTTGCAGATAATTTCTGGAACCATACATTACTAAAATAGCTAAAAATAGGAGAAAAATGGACTCATTAAGCTTTACTTAACCCAACATTTTCAAACTTCTTTTAACCATGAATGCATTTTTTTTAACCAATTAGTTCTTACCTGTGAAAGATCAATGTTCAGATTTCTTACTAGATGTTATCGTCATGACAGGTCAGACAACTGTTTATAAAAGAATGAGTATCCTTTAGGTACAGTACAGATGCATGTTTTAAACACCCCCCCCATGCCCCTCAAAAGTCTTCCTTGACTCAGTCAGTCAAAACCAAGTTGGTAAGAGTCTGAGTTGGAATTACCTGAAGGAGGAAACCGGAGAGAGAGGGAAAGGAATCTGAGAGATTCAGTGATGTCAGCAGTATGTCTTAAGGAAATCTAGAGCTGAGCCCAGCAAACTTTATAACTACAATAGCATTTAACACCCAGTTACGTGGTAAGCAAATACCTGCTTAAAAGGAAACTGATGTACTTTTAAAGAATGTCAGTTAATCTTTGAAGAAACTTTAGCCACACTGAGCAAAGTCCCTCAAAGGCCTTCTTGCCGAAACAAATAAGGGCACAAGGCTTTGCACACGTGAAAAATAAAATAAAGACCCAAAAAAAAAAAAAAGGTCAATATTATTGATGATCCCCTTCCTTCTGGCAAAAAGGAGACTAAAACCCATCTGAAATGAATTTATAGCAGGACTATTTTAGCATACTGAACCATAACAACCATGGTCATAGCTGAAATCCCTGAACACTAATGTTTCCAAGCTGGTTAGCCACGACACTGTTTCTTTTTGATGACTTATTCTGAGCTTTCCTGTGTGCCATTTCCTCTGTTATTTACCAGATGTAGAAAATAAAGTGAGGTGGTGCAGATTTGATTTGGAGAAAATTGGGTACCTCTGAATGTGAAGAGTGATCAGTGTGTTTTGCCATCCATAGCCCTTCCAAAATGCCTAAGGCACTACTTTCTTGTTTGATGGGATTCCCAGAAGTAAATCCCAAAAGCAGAAATGAAAGGGGAGACATTACAGTTCTGGAAACACTGATCTGCTGGCTCTGGAAGAGTGCTCTCTGACATGCATCCTTCCAGATGCACGGCTTCCCTGAATTATGGTGTAGCAAGCTGGTCCAATGAAACAGACCATTGAGACAACCAACCAGAGAAACTTCTGATGGCATCCTTGATGCTAGATTAATTTTGTCCCCTTCAGTGTTGAGGTGAGAGAGATGTTTTAAATATGCTTTTTTCTGACAAAATCATGTCAAAGAAAACATACAAACAGAAACAAAACTCCCTTTTCCACAGTGGCATTGGTAAACAAAGATTAATAATGTCATCGATATGCAACCATAGGAAACTAGAGGCCTGGAATTCTGCCTTCATGTGGTCAAGTATGTAGGCATTTAGGCAGTGCCAGAAGGCAACAGCTGTTTCAAATTTAGAAGGACATAAGTAAGATGTGATTTTATTTCCTTGTCAGAGACAAATACATTTCACGTCGATCACACACGCACTCTTGCCCCAGTCCTTGGACCCGAGTGTCCCTTTTAAAATTATTATTAGAAAGGGAGCTGGCAGAAACCCCTATATTTAGGTTGTCTAATGACCTGCATTATAAAAAAGAGTCCCTTTTTTGAGATGTTGCCTCTTCACCTTTGATTGCAGCAGACCTTTGGAACGGGGCAGGGAGAAAGCCCTGGAACTAGAGCAATTCCATTCAAGGTCAGCTCAGCTATAAATGGTTAAATTGCTACTTCCCAGTTCTCACTTGTGTTTGTCAGGAAAATGGTGGCAGCCTACCAATAACGGAATGTGAATATTCTAAAGCATCAGGCCCACACTGCCACCAAAGATGCACACACTGCACTGGTAGCTGGTGGGCTGGGCTGGAGATGGAAAGAGAGGTAGACTGAGCCCTGACCAGCCTTGGCACATGGTTTCAGCATCCCAGCCCCAATCTGGGGATACCAAAATGGGTCAGCAGTTCCTCCAACTCCCAGAGGGGTGGGGAGAGAAACAGAAGTGGGTTGAGCTTCCCCCTCAGGCATGCCTTGGACTTAGAACATGCACCAGCAACATAATTGCTCTGGATAAGAGCCTTTTCCTGCTGTTAACTGATACAGTAAGCCCCATATCTCAAGTGGCAGTAGTCCCACATCCATGCGGGGAGTAGGGCTGCAGCAACAACTGCAGTCTGTGCTGTAGTGCTAAAGGGTCATCATTCACACCCTGTTAATAATACATTTTACAAACATCTAGAAAATTACTAGCAAAAACCTATGTTAAGGTTGCAAAGTTAAGCACTTGAAAGTTAGGAAAGCCATACCGTCCCTTTGTGCATATGTGCTGTGATACAACATTTCCTTATGTGATCACATACAATTTTTTCCACAGGATCCCTGCCTCAGGCAGTGCACGTGGCAAAATTATGGGTCCACTGGTAAATATAAATCTGACTCCTCCCAACATTTTCATGATTGACTTTTCTTTTAATGTAGCCCTTTGTGTGTAATTTATTATTTACGAAGTTCATAATGTGCAAGACTCTTTCCAGAGAATTGTAGATAAAAGGTCCCTGTCTAAAAGTGCTGAAACTGCAGGTTATCTTCTCTGCTGTACCTCACTACTATAGCTCACACTTAGAACAATGATAGGGAACACCCCTGAAGTTCAGTTTTTTATCTGTAAAGCCCTGCAAATCCAGAAATATACACAGGTGGGGATGAGGATATCCACTGCTCATTTTTGCAGATGTGGATACAAATTTTGTATCCATGCAGGATTCAATTTATCTGTATGTAAAGATTTATCTGTATGTTGGCCCTTTGCTAAAACACAGTGGGGTTTTTTTGGTTGGTTAGCTCCCAGTTCCAAACAGAAGGGGAAGGGTTGGTCAGGACTCTGAAACTGACAGTCCCCAGGTACAATGAGGAGAGGCCAATGTTCCAGGTCAGCCTGATTGACAGGGTGGCCAGGCTAATGAGGAAGTCAGGAGGCCAGGGGGGTCCCGTTCTGCTCTGGAATTGCCTGTCTGGCAGAGTGGGACCAAGCTAAGGAGCAAGCCTGAGCATGAGCCAAGCTGAGCTCTTTCGGAAAAAGGCATGTGTGGACGGGGAAAAGGGAGTTCTTTCGAAAGGAGAGGAAAGAGGAAAAATCACAGGTGTCCTGGTGGCCACTCCGTCCATAGTAATCACAGTTTAAATGTGAGATAGCGTCCATTCAGTGTGGACGTTATCTTTCAAAAAAGCAGATTGCTTTTTTGATGCGCTTTTGCTGTGGTGACGCTCTCTTTCGGAAGAATTTTATTGGAAGATCTCTTCCAGAAAAACTTCTTCCAAAAGAAGCCTGCAGTCTAGACATAGCCTATATTAAATACATTAAAGATAGTGAGGTGCTCTGATACTGTGGTGATGGAGGTCATATAAACATCTAAGAGAAAAGCTCTTCCTCATAATATTAAATTAATTTTTCAATATTGACAAAATTTCAACAAAATATTGAGGTTCACTGGCTGTGAACCCTGCCTGTTCTAAGTTTGATCCTTGTGGTTTGCTGTCTTCTGTAGTTACTTAGCTTTTTGTGTTAAACATGTGTCTATATCTAAAGAGTAAAATCAAGAAACTTCAACATTTTCTTTACATAAAAAAACAAAATACCAGTTGAGGTTTTCACATCAATCACTAAAATGTAATTTTTTCTGGTTTTATTATTGGCTTTTAAAAATCTCATTAGTAATGTGAAGGCATTAGATCAATAAAACAATGACTGAAAAATTGGCCAGTAGATTCCCTGAATTATGAAGGAGAAAAAGTAAGCTCATTGGAAACCCCTCAGGGTTCGAAACAGTGGTCTAGTTAAGACAGTTAATTCAAACTGAGAGGGGAGCTCCAATCGATGCCAGTAACCCTGCTTTCACGAGGAGTAAGGGAATTCGAAAGAAGAGCGCTCTTCCTTCAACTTCCTGCAGTGCCAAAAACAGTGCCAAAAACCGGGATAAGCTATTTCAACTTCAACCACACAATTAACATAGCTGAAATTGCGTAGCTTAATTTGACTTTAGTCCTGTAGTGTAGACGTACCCTCAAAATGTAAAAACTTTTAAAAAATGAATAGTCTAGCAGCACCTTAAAGACTAACAATACATGTAGATGGTATCATGAGCTTTCGTGGGCCCAACCCACTTCTTCAGTATTAAAGGTCCAGTTCCAAAATAAATAGTAGGAGTATTAAAGGTCCAGTTCCAAAATAAATAGTAGGGAATGGGGGTGGGGTGAGGGAGAGGGTGAGAAGCAAGGGAAAAAGGGGAAAAAAGTCAATTCGAGTGTTCATGTTACAAGCTGACAGAAAAGGTCCAAACTGTTCTTAAGTACCCAGTGTTTGTTTTTTTAAGTCATCAGGATGTGGAAGGTAGTGTGCTAGCTAGGTAATGTCTTTGGCTAGATCTAGACTACACTTTTTTATTGGAAAAAGCTCTGCAAATTGAGCTCGCGTTTTGCGTAGCTTTTTCCGATTGCTTTTCCGGAAGAGGCTTTTCCATCATTTGGCCCCATCTCAACGGGGTCAAATGGCAGAAAAGCTTCCTCCTTCAGTGGAGCCTTTATTCCGCATAGAACGAGGTATACAGGGCTCCCCAAAAAGAGCGTGTTTGCTCTTCCGCAAAAAAAAGCGGAAGAGCAAACGCGTTCCCTGGATGCAGCGGAGTTTTTTTAAAAACCCGCCAGTCTAGATGTACCCTTTATTCATATTTTTATGATGGATCCCAAACCTGTAACTGAAGTTAACTTCCAAGGCTTCCCTGTGTATTTGGCTTGTGGAATTCGCCTGAAACAACACGGTGACTTTGAGATCCATTAATGAATGCCCGGGCAAGTTAAAGTGTTCTCCAACAGGTTTCTGTGTGTTGCCTTAAAATGTAGTTTGGTTAGGAAGTAGCTGGTAGAGAGAATAGCCAACATAACCAAAAACATTCCTTTCAGCATAACAACTTTTCTCACACACAAAAATTAAGCACCAAATGCATTTTTTTCAGTCATTCTAGCTAAATGAGACCTGGTTATTTAACATATAAAATCTACATAAATAGAGTCAATTCCTATTAAAAAGATGGTATACACTGCACTCTATTAATGGTAATTTTAATTTTTTAAAAAAAATCTTAACTTGAAATTTCTTTTTACATTCCTGGGCTAATTAGAAAAGGCTAACCACCAAGATCCCTTCTGACATTCTATTCTGCAAATACTAATGTACGGTTTTCCAAACTATACAGCTTGATTACAAACAATCAGTAGAAATATGTCAAAACTGCTTTTTCAGTATATCAGTTACTTACCCTTTTTAAAATCCCATTGGCAACTCTCTCCTTGGTATATTTTCTTTCATTGTTTTTAAATAATCTTATATTGTTTGCATACTTTTCCTGTGATTACAGATTTTATTTGTAACCCTAATTTTGAATCCAAGTGGCAGATCTGTTTCTTAATGACTGAATTGTTGTTAAAGAAAGATGAAGAGGTGGCGAGCACATACGTTTCAACTAAATGTGCTATTTCTAAGGCAGTTGTGGGCCATGGGACTGACTCACTTCTGCTCCACTGAAATCAGTGGTAAAGCTGCCCTGGACTTCAGGAGTCCCAGATCAGGCATTCAGAGAGAGAGAAGATGTTCACTTCAGTTTCACTCCCTCACATTTAGGTGCTCTCCACTTTTGTGTCTTCATCTTGCTTTTGTCATGTCTTTAAAGATGTCACAAAAGTCCACACTAGGAGGATTGTACAGTAGACTTCCGATAATCTGGCACCTTTGGGACCCAGGTGGTGTTGGATTATCGGATATGCTGGACTATCGGGAGGTACTCCGGCGGGGGGGGTTGTGACGGGTCTGCCGGGACCCGCACTGCCTCTGGTGGGGGCAGGAGGGCGGGGATTGGCATGGCGAGGGCAGGCAGCTGCTTCAAGAAGTTGTTAGTCAATTACACTACGGGGGATCCAGCCCTGGTAATGTAATTGACTAACAACTTCTTGAAGCAGCTGCCTGCCTCTTACCCCCTCTCTGCCACCGCCGCTTGCAGGCTTTGCCTCCCTGCAAAAGGGCGGAGGGTTTGGTCCTCGCCGCGCCGTTCCCCGCCGCCCCCACTCCTCCCCCGCCCCCGCCAGAGGCAATAGAGGAAAGATAAATTGCGAGTCTGTCACCTGCAGATCCAGCCGGAGGTAGTGTAATTGACTAACAACTTCTTGAAGCAGCTGCCGGAGCACTTCCGGGTTCCAGCTGGTGCCGGACTATCGGGATTGCCAGACCACTGGATGCCGGACAATTGGAGTTCTATCATGGTATATATAGAATAAGAATACAATTTGTGTGTTTAGACAAGCCCTCCTTTGTCTGTCAGAGTGAGTGGGGATGGGAGACTCAGACTCTGGTTGATGGTCACATATGCACATAAGAGCAAACAGTTGGATTGGGTTTCTCTTCCACTTGAAGAGCTTCACACAAAAGATGTGGGTGGGATTTTCAAAAGCATCCACCATGGTCTTACTCTGCTCCCATTTAAGTAGATGATACAATTTCCATTGACCTTAGTGGGAGAAGAGTAACCCCTACCAATTAATGCTTTTGAAAATACCTTCCTTTGTATCAGGTAATTTTATTTCACCAATAAAGGTATTGCTGAGAAGGTTCAAATCAGTGCATGGTGGGGACTTTATTTGTTTTTCCACCTGATAGGCAACTTTATCAGAGCAGCCACAGAACTGCTATCTTGTTAGTTATGTGAAACCATGCATTGTAAGCACAGTTCAAAAACTGGATTTAAGACAAGCATTTAAAAAATGGATGTTGAAAGTTAAGTTTCCACAGTCTGAAGCCTTGGTCCAAGATGACAGAAATATTGATCTATTTCAGCTCATGATGACAGAAATCTCAAAAGATTTCACAGGATGGTTATAATCTTATGATGATAGCTGTTCCTGTGAATCTGTGCTTCACTTTGGTTAAATTTGTTAAATCAAACCCTTCTAGTTTTGAATGTGCCCCAGAATCAAAACTGAAGGGCTAGATTGATATGCAGGAATTCAAATACAAACTTCCTTCATGTCCCAAAATGGAAATTTTAAAAGGTTTTAGATCCAAGAAATATTTTTGGCCTGGTACGTTCATGCAACTTCAAAACAGCCAGAATTCCCCTCACTTGCCTGAAGCTCATACATGCCCCTTTCCCACCCCAAAACTCTCCTGCTGAGTGACTGACTGGCCCATCTGCTGTATTTTGCGGTGGGAGGACAAAATGAGCTTTCACTGATTACACCCACAAGATCATTTCAGGGGAAAAGATTGCCCACTTGCTTTTAACATACTAAGCTCTATAGATATTTCCTGCATGCCTCTACTTTTCCTCCTCTTGAATGAGGAACAGAAGGATCCAAATAATTCATCCAGGTCTCTCAGGCTATATGTATACTACACAAATGCTTTGTGCAATGGGGTGGAAAATGAAAAACCTCTTTTGAGGTTTCTTCCCTGGGAGGCCAGGATAACTACTTCTCAAACAAGAGAAATGCTTCAGAGCAATGATCCTAAACACTTAGAAAAGCCTTCATCACTTCAAATGGAGCCCCGCTGTAGAAAACTAGAGTAATTACGGGACCTGTCCCAACACCCCCTGAAACAAATGTAAATTCTCCCATGAATTCAAACAAAGATGTGTCAGGCCTATGGGGATTTAAGCATCAATACATGGAATTAGTACAGTCAGTTTCAAATGCCCACAGACTAGATTGATCCTGTGTAAATAGAACTTTAAAAAAAACAAACAAACAAAAAAGCAGTGCCTTATTGCATTCCAAATGTGTATTCCTGGAAAATAGCATCTTGAATAAACATTTGAGAGTTCTTCATCTGACTACAATCAAAAGTAATGAAATCTATGTTTTTGCAAATACTTAACTAAGAAAGGCTTCAGAACTGAGCCTTGAGAAAAATATTGAGGTTGATAGTGCCTGTGAAATTTTATTAAAAGTCCAAGAAGTGATGGTAATAAAGAGAAAAATACACATATCCTGCTTCTCAAATTCAGTACAATAACTCTCTCTCTCACAGAGATCTTTTTACTGTGGAAAAATTAAGAAATGTTCCTGGAAAGTCAGAAAATACATTTATTTCCAGATGTAGCTAAAATTACTCAATATTAAAAAACAATCTATAGAAAAGAGAACTATTATCCTTTATCCTTCTACATTTAGGGTTGAGAAGGGATAAAAATTATTCCTTCTGATTAAGCTGGTCCAATAAAAGACAGTATCTCACTAACCCTGTCTCTCTGGGACTGACAGAGCTACAAACAACACTGCAGACACTGAAAGATGTGATGATAGGTGCTGGCCACACCCATTATCACTATAGTTGCAAAATAGTTTCCATTATAACCCTGTTTTCACATGCTCAAACATTGCAAAATGTTGACCTTTGGGGCTTCATTTTTCCATAGTTGTTCTCTACCCTGAAGGTGAATTCTTTTTAGAAAGTTTGAGCAAAATCCCTTCAGAGACAGAAGCTATTGTTTGCAGGTGGTCACTGGGACAATTTGCCTGAGGAAGATTGTACAATAAGTATTTTGTTCTTCTGAGGTAAAGTAAAACCTGCAGCAAATCATCTGCAGCTGAAAATTATAGGCATGAAACATAATCAGGGAACTCAGAAATTTAAGGTCTGCAAGGAATGTTTTAAGTTGTCACGTGGCTAGAGTTAAAGGGGGAATAATTAATCGGGAAAGTTATTTTAAGGATGATTGTCCCTTTTCTCCTTCCCCCACACAATGGATGTCTCCTTTAATGCAGACAATGTAGTGTATTCATATTAGCAGAGTATATTCCTCTGAAGCTCTTGCTTCCATAGTGTTGATTACTGTTATTTGAAACAGGCTACAATGAACCAGTAAAGCAGTGGGAAAGGACTTTCTCTGTTTAAAAACAATAAGCAGTCCTGTGGCACCTTAGAAGCTGACAAATATATTAGATCTTGAGCTTTCATGGGTAAAGCCCACTTCATTAGAGGAACTGGAGTGAAAAATACAGAATCCAAAATATATATAACAGCAAAAGTAGTTACCTGTCAATTGTAGGACCTCTGTTAATGAAGCTAATTAAGTAGGCAGGATGTGTCCCTTTCATAGCTATTGATGCAGTTTTCAAAAGTTGGGGAAACTGGCTTTGTAATGCGTTAATCGGTTAATATCTTTATTTAAACCCAGGTTAACAGTGTCAAACTTGTAAATGAATTCCAGTTCAGCAGTGATAAAATTCCTTTGTTCCTTCAATCCATTACTGAATGTCCAGGGGAGGTTAAAATGTTCCCCTACAAGTTTATGTGTTAACATTCTCAATGTCTGATTTGTGTCCTCTATCATTCCCCCCCCCCCACACACACACACTCCCAACACTTCCATAGAGGCATGAGGGGACTGGACAGAAATGATCAGAGAATGGTTGGCATTTTGGCTCCCACCCTTGTAACACCTAAGCTGGCACAGAGTATGAAGCAATCTACAACTGGTATGGGCCAGTAGTAACTTAGTTCCTTTCTGGAGCAAGGGGGGAACCAGTGAAGGAATGTGAGTCTCAAAGCTCCTGGGACAGGAGACCAACATGTGGTCTTTTGCACAGTTGGAGATAAAATCATTGGTTGAAATTCTTACCCTGTTCAAGTCCATAGGAGTTTTTTCATTTACTTCAATAGGACCAGGATTTCACCCTTATTTAGGCACCTACATCTACACCTGAGATGGCAAGTAAGTGAACTGACTTTCAGACAGGCTGAATTCACAGCCTATACTGATATCAATGGGCACTCCAGATGCTTTGCTTCTTGAAAAAAATCAGGCCACTTATTTAGGACTCTAAGCATGAATTTCAGTGCCTAGCTTCAGTTAGCTAATGTTGGCCGTACAGTATACAGAATGATGGTCATTATTCAGTGCTGTAGCAATCCTGGATTAAAGTATGACTAAGGAACTTGAAGAGCAGCAACATCCAAAGCTAAACTAAGACATGGCAGTAAACCACCACCACATTCCAGGGAATCTGCAGCCTCATGTGCCCACACTCCTGAAAGTGTCACCAACATAAGACATGTTGTTAAGACACTGTACAAACAGGAAAAACAAGTCTCCTTACAGGCAACAGCAAAAACTAGACTTGTCGAAAGATTTCCGGGTTTGCAAATACATTTGTTTTGTTGAGTCTAATTTGTGATGATTCATCTCATACATACTGCATGTTATTCAATACAAGTTGCAGCAGAGGAAAGTTGATATTAGTTCATTACCATTTGGCTAACACTGACTCTCCAGTGTAAAGCTGGTTGAGAACTATTGACCAATTGCATTTTTGTCAAAAAATGCCAGTTTATCTAAATCAAAACTTATCACAAAACAGGGGTATGATACATTTAAAAAAATGCAACCAAAGAGATTTAAAATGGTCAAAATATTTCATTTAGGCAATTTCAAAACAAAAAATTCTGTTTTTGTTGTTGTTGTTTCAAAATGACATACTTTAAAATGTTGGCTGATTAGACTGAAAAAATGAAAACCAAAAAAAGATCAAAACAAAAGCCAAAATATTTCAGTTGAACCAAAACGAAAAAGTGCTTGGTTTGTCAGTTTGCATATATTTTTGAGTTTTCATATTTGCATTTTGATTTGTGAAAGGAAACAAATTGGGACTCTTAAAAATTCCCAAGGCTGGAAAATGATTTCTCACCCAGCTGTGCTCCACTGGCAGCGTACCTCAGGGATTTCTAGTTTATCTTAGATTTTAATGCACAAACTATTTGACATTTTGAGGTAAAACTAAATGATCTACTTTGATCATGATAAATTTATGCCACCCTGGCCTCAGCACTGCCATCTTCCAACTGTAGCCCCTTGAAAAAGCTTTCTTTTTATGAGGTTAACCTCCTGCCTGTTGCTTCACTGATTTCTCCTGCTCTGATGATTTCATTTTCTTTTTTGCAGTTGGTACGAAAGAGGCTACATCTAGACTGCAGGGTTTTGTCGAAAAAAGATATGTAAATTGCGAACCGCAATTTGCATATCTTTTTCTGGTTTTTTTGGATGAGGCTTTTCCGAAATTTGGCCCATCTACATGGGGCCAAATTTCGGAAAAACCTCCTCTTTCAGAACATCCCTTATTCCTCTCACCGAGAGGAATACAGGGATGCCGTAAGAACGTACCCGCTTTTTCAGAAACCATTCTGAAAAAGTGGATGTGTTCCCTGGATGCGGCAGAGTTTTTCTGGTATACCTCCGGTATCCTGGAAAAACTCTGCAGTCTAGACATAGCCAGAGATATGTATCTTGGTCTAACAAACAGGGAACATGGGCCTACCAAATCTCTTTATATATTTTAGAGAGTTTGTGTGCTTGTCTGTCCATGAGTCTGTCCATTTGTTCAAGAACTCCTCCTAAATGGGAAGAGCCACCACCACCAAATTTGGTAGGCAACTTCCTCTTATCCTAATTTAAAGCAAGGTCAGGGTTTGGTTGTGCAGGACAATAGGATGTGCCTGGAATTCCATTGTTTTCCATAACATGGAAAAGGAGGGGTCTGATCAGAGGGACAGTTATGCTCTGCAATGACCACTGAGGGCAGCAAATGCAGGGGACAGCTGCACTGCAGAGTGACCACAGGGAGATGGTTCACAAGGAAGAGAGTGGCCAGCTGGGGCCAGGCCTCACTATATTGCCAGATACTCACTATATTGCCAGATAAGTGGCTCCCCTGTCCCAAACCCCTCCCCTCTGGCCCTTAGCCATGTCATGGGAGGGAAAACCTTCCCCCCATCCTGTCTCTGTGTCCCCGCAATAGACAGGAAGCACAACTCCAGCCTCCCCAGAGGAGCCATAGTCTGCCCCCCACAGCACTGCTGGGTCGACCCAGCACAGCCCACTCCAGGCTGGCCTGTGTGGTCCTCTCCCCTCACTCCCCAACCTGGCTCCTAAGGTCCTGGATGCTAGCTTGTACTAGCTGGGTCAAAACTAGTGTGTGTGTACATCTACACATGCAGCAATCGCACCTCTTGATTGCAGTGCATTGTACACATATCACTAGAGATGGAATTAGTAGCTGGACAAAGAAAGGAAAATAGTGGAGATTTAAGTTTACACAGGCCTGGTCTCTGAACAGAAAATCAGAGCTACACATTAAAAAAATACAGTATTACAAATGGAAAAAAAATATATAAATTCTGATCATTCCTCCCTGTCTATTGATCTTTGTGCATGAAAGTTTATTTTAAAAGCTACAATATATACAGTTGCTTTACTCCTGGGAAACGATATGCAAAGCTCAGTGAAAAAATTTCTCTTTGGGTCTAATTTGACTATCTGAGGAGGGCAAGAAACAGCCAAATCCTACTTGCAGCCCTTTGCACAAGGATGAATTTTACCTTGTCTGAACATACAACCACAGCCAGTAACATGATAGACCCTTTGATTATATGGAGTTTGTTCAGCCAGAGTTCCAGAGAACTTACAGTATAACTTGCACCAAAGGATCTTTTGCAATCAGCCTGAAATGAACTCATTAAACTTAACCTCCAGACATTCACATTACTCCAGGCACTTCTAATTCTGGGTAAGAAGTTTGCAGGCTCAAAAATGATTCACAAGGCACCTTGTTGTCTGGTTTTGAGTTCACTCTCTATGCCAGGTGGCTGTTTGCATGGCCTTTCACTTGCACTATGAACAAAACATTTCACACAGCTCTAGCCAAGAAGAGACCAGATGACTGTTACTCAGAGGTGGTAAAGAAAATGCCCCTCCTCCCCAAAGCAGGTAAGGACTGCAGGCCAATTGCACTCTCTGCCAGCAATTTCTGAAGCCTAAAAACAAGTAATAAAATAATCAAGATCATCAAGTCTGATACTATATATATTTGCAGATTAAGAGTGAATCATTAAGCCTGCAGAGAGTACCTGGACACATCTACAGGCTCCTTGTTTCCTTGTACCACACCCTTTCAAAATAATCTCCAGGTGGGGCGGGGGGAGGAGAGAACCACTTACTCCTATGTCCTTAAGTGTTACTTCCATTCAGTCTCCTTTCTATTTCATTCCTCTGCCTTCCAGCATATTGAACTAATCAGTTTAGAACTCTGCCTCGTTTACTCTCCTCCTGCCAGGTTAAGAATAGGACCACTATGAAGGCCTTTGACATTGACACACACACATTGACGTGTGTGTGTGTGTGTGTGAGTGTGAGTCAATCACAGGTAACACAAGAGATTAACACAAAACAAATTAACTAGAGAAAAATAGTCTTGATTAATTGCAGTTTAATCACACAGATAAGCAATAATAAAATATCAATTTACATTTATTATAAATATTTTGGATTTTGTTTACAGTTTGAAATGCTTGTTTAAATTACTACATAGAATACAGTGTACAATGCTCAATTTATATGATTAGTTTTATTAAAATATTTGCACTGAAACAAATAAACAAAAGATACAGTATTTTTTCAATTCATTTCCAACAAGTACTGTAGTGTAATCTCAGTCATGAATTCTCAGTCATGAATTTATAAATGCAGATTTTTTTTTATGCAGTTGCACTCCAAACAAACCAAAGTAAACTACAAGTCTACTCAGTCCTACTTGTTGCTTAGCCAATCGCTAACATAAATCTACTTACATTTACAGGAGATAATGCTGCCTTCTTCTTATTTGCCTGGCAAACATATAATTCACAGTGAACACTGTACACTTTGCATTCTGTGTTATAATATTTATATATTAAAATATAGAACATCCAAAATACTTATAATACATTTAAATTGGTTGTCTATTATTGTGTAACAGCGTGATAAAATTTGTGATTAGTCACAGCTATCTTTAATCTTGTCATTAGTTATAATTTTTAAAAATTGTTTAACAGCTCCTATGTAAGTGTAAGTATAGCTATCGACACAGAAAACTCTTTAAGAAGCTTCAGTACAATTTGCATTTTCACACAGCGGTGCTACAAAAAACCATACCAGCTTGTGGAGATTCAGAGGAGCATCTACAAAGTATCTGTTAAATAATATTTAGTTTCAAAATGGATGTGAAAGCCAAACATAATACAGATATTTATCAGCATGGATCCATTATAATCTTTTAGGTAAATATTCTGTTTTTTGAACAAACTAAAATATATATCTAATCCTGTTATGTCACTTCTCATTTCCTTCTAAGGGAGAGGGAGAAGACTAAATTAAGTATGCCACTTCATCATGAAGAGGCTTTCTTGTGCTACAGTATCACTGCAAATATTGTTTCTGAGATCACTCACTCACCTCAGACCTCTACAATGCCTAAATACAAGGTGGTGCATAATAATAGTAATATCACTTTACATTGACAGGCTATGTCTAAACTGCAATGCTATTTCGGGATACCGGAGTATCCCGAAATAGCTATCCAGCATCTTAACCACAAGCCTGTTATTTCAGGCTCGCTATTCCAACGTCCCTGTAAACCTCATTCCATGAGGAGTAAGGGATATTTTGGAATAGCGGGTTATTTCAAATTTGGTGCAATGTTGTCAGTACCAAATTATGTAATAAACTATTTTGAAATAAGATCCTCAATTTGCATAGCACAAATTGCGTATCTTATTTTGAGCTAAGGTGCAGTGTAGACGCACCCATCTATTGCTGCTTATTTCAAGGACCCTAAAGCGCTTTGCACTCTGAGCTATGGACTAGGTTATACTCTTTAGGGACCAGCTCACACTGTGTGGTACAGAGGAATGCTAGTAAGTGTGGAGAGGAAAGGAGCCCATGTGTGACATCCCACATTAGGGTTCCCAGAAGTCTGGTCAGAAAGGGAACCAGGCAATGTCCAGTCAGATTTATTGACTGGACACTAAAAGTCATGTTACTACACCGGGGGCAGGGAGAGGAGAGTGCTACTATCCAGTCCCCAAGCAGTGGCTCCCACAGCGGCTTGTATGTACCAGCTTGGTCCACACATGGCCCCCTTTGAAGAACATGGCTTACAGGACTGCAGCAGAGGACAGAGTGTGGGCGCCCACAGAGGTAAGTGAAGGGCTCTTAGTGGGTATGTAATATTACCTAACAGGGAAGAAACACAAGCTTTCTTGCCAGCTAACACTTCCCTTGGCTGCACTCTCAGGCAGCTCTAGGAAGGGGTGGGCTTCAGTCCGTGTGAAGGGGACTGCTGTAGGGATGTAAGTGACTAGTCAAGTAGACTATTCAACTGCTCGCATCCCCCTTGCTGCCTCTATATCAGAGGCAGCAAAGGGGGGGAGCAGGAGCCGGTGCTGAGAGGGAGCCAGCTTAGAGCCAGTTTCCCCCAGCACCATCTTCGCAGTGCCATCTACCCTCCCTCTGCACTGCTGCCTCCATTAGAGGGGATGGGGCACAGGGAACGGTGGCGCGCAGCAGCCTCTACCAGCTACGGGCCCACACTCACCACAAGCAGATGCTGCTCCATATCCTGCAGAGAGGAGCTGCTGCCAGAGCAGCTTGTGTTCACAGCCAGCCCAGGCAGCCACAGCCAGAAACTGTTGGACAAAGTGCTGGTCAGGACTGAGAAGCCTGGCTCAGCCCCGCCTGGCACCTGGTCCTGGACCTACCTCTCCTGCGGCCCTGCATTTTAAATGTAGTAAGGGTTGCCTGGCTATTAGTACATTTAAAATGCAGAATCACCGCAGTGGTGGCTCCTGGACCTGGTGTGAGCTGGGACAGAGCACTTTCCCTTACCAACTAATCATGCAAACAAATTGTATCGACTACACGATTAGCCAGTTACCTGCCTCTTCACATCGTTAGACTGCTGGGCAGGCAGGGGAGAGAGAGGTGGGCAGCCTGTGAGGCAGGAGGACTGCTAGCTTGCCAGCAAGGCTGTCAGGCTGCTTCTGTGAGGCCACAGCACTCTTCTGACCTGTACTGGGAGGTGGCCTGCTGGAGGTGCGGTTGCAAGTCCCTCGGGGCTGCTCAAACTGCGTGGACGAGGCAAAGCAGAGCATGGGTGAGGGGTAGGTGGGAGAGGAATGAGTGGGGGGGGGGCCCTTGGAGAAGAGGTGAGACAGGAGCAGGAGAGTCCAATTTACAGACATGAGAAAGTTGGCCACCCTATCCCACATGCTTCCAGTTAATTTGCTATTTTTAAAGTGTAGCCCACTGAGGCGAAAAACCACAGGAAGCCCACAGCAACACTGCACTGCAATTCGAAAAACACAAACCAAACAATGCTCAGAGATTTACTTGCATTTATACAAAGGTCTCTTCCAGTGTTCCCTCTAACAGCTTCACAGGTGATTGATCAGCGCCACCCAGTCAGTCAGCTCCTTATGTAAGTGGGGGGATGGTCCCTCTATTGTGGGAAACTTTCCTGGCTTCTATACTACCTCAGTGAAATGGACCAGTGAAAGGATCTGAGTCCCCGCTCCCACTTCTTTTACCCAAAGGCCTCCCTGATCCTGAGGGCTCCCCTTCCACTCTCCTGAGTAGCAGAGTCCTCGAAATCCCAACAAGGCTGGGCCCAGGTTTTCTGGGGCTTAATCCCCGACCTTGTAGTCACTTACAGTAGGGGCTAGGGTGTCCCCACTCCAGGGTGCTCTCTTCACACTGGATGCTTTCTCGACCCACTGCTCATTTCATATAGTTCAAAGCAAATACAATTTATTAAACAGCAACTGATTAAAAAGAAAAGAAGAAGAAAAAAATGAGAGAGGTTAAAAGAGAACACACAGCCCCACTCTGTAGCACGGGGGCATCACAAACAGCAGTTTGCACAGTATAAGGACAGTTCACAGTCTGTTCCTTATAGGTCCCAGGGCTCGCTCTCAGGCCCTGGCTGTGCTGCAAGGGGGCTGCAGGTTGGACACGCTTGCTCTGGCAGTGACCACATGACTTCAGGCTCTAGGTGGCAGGACCCCTCTCCCAGTTGGAGTTACAATCCCTCTCCAAGTCTGGCCTGCAAGGCCTTTTGGCTGGTGGTGTCTCCCTGCCCAGAGCCTCTTTTCCCCCCTTTCTTGGTCCCAGCTGCTCGCCACACCCAGCTGCAGACTATGCTGCTTTGCCAGCCTCCAGCTCCTAGCGTTGCTCCTCTGACCCCTCTGGCTCTGGTCACTGTAGGTCTGCCTCTCAGCACAGATTGCACTCCTTGGGCTGTGTGTGTCTGGCTCTGTCACTGCAGCCTGGACCCCTTGCTACTCTTCTTAGCTCTCTCCCCATTTTGACTCAGACCCAGAAAATCCCAACTCACACGGAGGATGGGACCTGGCCTCCTAATTCCCCCATTGGCCTGTCATAGAATCATAGAACCATAGAGCTGGAAGAGACCTCAGAAGGTCATCAAGTCCAGCCCTCTGCTCTAGGCAGGACCACAATCCCAACTAAATCACCCCAGCCAGGGCTTGGTCAAGCCGAGACTTAAACACCTCTAGGGATGGAGACTCCACTACTTCCCTAGGTAACCCATTCCAGTGCTTCACTACCCTCCTAGTGAAATAGTTTTTCCTAATATCCAACCTGGACCTCTCCCACTGTAACTTGAGACCATTGCTCCTTGTTCTGCCATCTGTCACTACTGAGAACAGCCTCTCTCCATCCTCTTTGGAACCTCCCCTTCAGGAAGTTGAAGGCTGCTATCAAATCCCCCCTCACTCTTCGCTTCTGCAGACTAAACAGACCCAACTCCCTCAGCCTCTCCTCGTAGGTCACATGCTCCAGCCCCCTAATCATTTTGGTTGCCCTCTGCTGGACCCTCTCTGTCCAACCTGTCAATCAGACTGACCTGGAGTGTTGGCTTTTTCCCATTGTCCCAGGGGGTCGGTCAGTCTCAGGGCCCTGATTTTTCATGGACCCTTCTCCTTTTGATACTGGGAGCTGGCCAACCAAAAACTTCCACTGAGTTTTAGTAAGGGGCTAACAGTCCCCTTACATTTGCAGAGAGCCCTGAGCCTCTGACTGGGCAGGGCTGATTCATCCCCTGTGAAGCTGTGGTGCCTCACAGCTTAGAGGGAATACTGGACTCTCTTCACATCTCTCTGGCAGCACAAAGGGAGCTTACATAAAAATCGGACCCTCTACCTGGGAAGAGGTGGGGAAGACTTTGTTTGCACAGCATGGTTACGTAAGCTGCAGTGTAGCCAGAACTTCAAGCTTAATGCACCCATATTTTTATGAAGAAATATTGTGACACCTTTAATTGCCATAGTTTAATTGGTCAAAACCTTGTTATCCCCCTAAAACAGGGGTGGAGACAGTTCACCAGGGTTAGCTACTGGCAGGCCGCAGGACAGTTTGTTTACATGAGCATCCACAGGCATGGAGCCCTGCAGCTCCCAGTGGCTGCTGTTTGCCATTCCTGGCCAATGGGAGGTGAGGGCTGTGCCACTTCCCACAGCTCCCATTGGCCAGGAATTGTGAACTGCAGCCACTGGGAGCTGTGTACAGCCATGCCTGTGCATGCTCAGGTAAACAAACCCTCTGGTGGCCCACCAGTGGCTAACCCTGACAAACCGCATGCAGCCAGCTTGCCAGAGGCTCCCCACCTCTGCCCTAAAATGCATCATTTCCACACATGCCTCTTGCCATCACCAGTATCCAAGGCCCTTCTTGGTAGCACCTTCTGCAGATGGTTGTTGAACAGCTTGCTCTTGATTCCGCTGTGTTGGTGACTGAGACTCGCAATCTCCCTTTTTCAGTTCTTCTGCCAGTTTCTCCCCTTCTCCTCAGCTCAGCCATTCCCTCAACTTCCTCTCTCACAGGAGAAGGTAGAGGTGCTGAGCACACATAGTGAGCTGGCCTACTAATGGCCAGGCCTGCCCTGAAAGCAGCCTCCCCCCATAAAAGCACAATTCAGGGGAGAGGTCTAGAAACTCCCCGGTGGCCAGAAAGCTCCAGCCAAATTCAAGTGACAAAGATCTTTTTATCCAGCAATCTAATAATTTTTAATTACCAACACCAGTGATGTGCTATGGGCCCACAGCAGTGTTCCCAGGGACCTGTGTGCTTGTGCGGCCACTCAGAAGAGATTCAAATGTTACCCAGCTGATTAGCAACTGAATGGAAAAATTAGAGGGAACCTTGACTCACAGTTTCCTCTTGTTAAAATGCCCTGGATTCTTCTTCAATCTGCCGAGCAGCAGAAAGAGAGAGAAGATGGCAAACAAAGGAGCTGCCCTGGAAGAAGCAGGCTACAATTTTTCCAAAAATGCAACAAGGAGTACAGGTTAGTCCCTGGTCTGGCGCCCTTGGACCTGGTTGGTTCCAAATGAGGTAATTTCTGCCTCCCCGCCACCAGCCCCACTACCCTGCCAGCCCCATCAGGCTTCCTGGGTCCGTTGGGCCACACACCAGGCTCTTGGCCTTGCTTGTGCCCGCTGCCCTACTGGCCCACAGGGCTTCCAGCCACCAGCCCTGCACCAGGACTCTCTGACCCTGGAATATTTGTGGTCCTGCCAGACCACAGATGTTGCCGAACCAGTGAGTCCCAGTTTAAAGAGGTTCAGCCTGCAGTAGGGAGCTTTCTGCACAGACTAGATTGAACTAGTATACCTGCTCCTGACCTCTGCAGGTAAAATGCCTGCAGCCACTGTCACTGTGCATCCTTTTCATGCCCTCATTTAGTTTAATTGTCACCTTTGGAACATTAATTCAGATCTTGACTTTAACTTCATTTTTCCCAGATGCTGCCTCTGCTAGGGATGTTAAATTGCATTTAACCAGCTAATTGAAAAGTCAATGAAATTTCCATCGGCTACTCAATTAGTTGATAAGGGAGGAAACTGCAGATCCACAGCAGGGTTAGCTCCTGGCCTTGGGAGCTAACCTGGGTGGTGGTCTGCCTTTTACATGTATTAAGAGCTGCCAGGCTTCTAATACATTTAAAAAGCAGAGGCGCAGTGTCCGGGACCGCTGATTCCCAGCTCGTGCCAGGTCCCCCCACTATGCCTCTGCCTCCCCTGCCCCCCACAGAGACAGTGCTGGGGGGACTGGCTTTTAAGCCGGCTCCCCCCAGAACCACCAGCTCCTCCTCCTCACCCCCTTGCTGCCTCTCTCTGATGGAGGCAGCAGGGCGGGAGGGGGAGCGACTAGCCAAGTCTCTACTCGACTACCCAATAAGCAGGGGCAGATGACCGTTTTGCGGGGCCCAGGGCAGCACAATTTTGCGGGGCCCCCCTTTGCCACGGTGCATGCGCGGGGATTTTTGAAGCGCGGGGCCCGGGGCGGCCGCCCCGCTCGCCCTGCCCTATATCCACCCCTGCCAATAAGCATATGCTTATCAGGTAGTTGACTAGGCGCTTACATCCCTAGCCTCTGCACTAACTAGATAAATCAGTCACACAAATAAAACATTGTCATGTATTGTTTTGATTCTCTGATGTTTTAGTGTTTCCACTCTTAATATACTGATTATTTAAATCCCGAGTATGTCATAGCATTTTATATTATGGGAAACATCCTAATTTTATTTAGGATATACAGTGAAAACTTTATTATCCATCACTCTGTTAACCAGAAAAGTTTGTTCACTAGCATTGCCCACAGCCACTATTCCGCCACATCTTCAGGCATGCAAGCCTGACTCCCACCTCTTCCAGCCAGCCAGCCACTGCAGGGCTTCTGACCGCTGAGTGATGTCATCAGCCAACACCTCCTTCCCACTCAGCCTTCCTCGAGCTACTGGGAACCAAATCTGCTAGTAGGGGGCTAGCACAGAGTAATAAGCCTGGCACATTCTGGCACATTGTTGTCTGTCACATTCAATTAACCAGCAATGTCCATTCTCCATGAGGAATAGTAATAGAGATGTAGCCGTGTTTGTCTGGTCTTGCTGAAACAAAAGACAGGACTATGCAGCACTTTAAAGACTAACAAGATGGTTAGTTCCACAATTTGATCTGAGGAAGTGGGTCTGGCCCACAAAACCTCATCACCTAATAAACCATCTTGTTAGTCTTTAAAGTGCTACATAGTCCTGTCTTTTGTTTCATTCTCCATGAGTGCTGGATAACAAAGCTTTCACTGTATATCAATAGAGAGAGAGAACTATTCTATCTAGGTGCTGTACTCAATTGTTCCATCACACTATTTCTCTTTCACATTGGTGCTACAATAAACCCCTGTGTTTATATTCTATGCAGTAAAATATAGAAAAACACTACAACTTATATATGCTTGCTTGCTTTCCTTTATTTTAGTACAATGCAATGTCCAGAACTGATCTTACAATATATTAGATAGCGCTGACTTTTTTGTGGTTGGAAACATCTAATCAGTGTTTGCAGTTCTAAGGAAATAAAACAATGTACTGTGCTCTATCACCTTGAAATCTCAGATGAGAAATTTTGAGAATTTTAATTTAATGGAGACAAGTAAAGTATTATGTAAATTATTTTATTCTATACCTGTTAATTCATAATTTCATTTAGGACTGTTGAATTGGGAGTATACTGTATTTCAGAAGCAGACAGATTTGGAATTTAGTTAAGCTTCATTTTTTTTTCTCTTTAGTTAAATTTACTTCAATGAGTTCATGAAAGCACATATACAGGACGCACACCAATGTGTGATGATATTTATCCAAGATACACAATGAAATTCAAACAATAGCAATGTTATCTTGACATAAAGCTACCTTCAGGAGTGACTAAGGAAAATGCAGAGTTGAAAAGAGACACAAGGAGAACTAAAGGTTAAAAGTAAAACAAGAGGTTGATCGTGTACTCAGGCCATACTTATTTACACTCCACTCCTATGATCCTCACTCTCCCTTGAGACTTGTGATGTCTCTCTCGGAAACATGTAAGCACAATGCCTGAATGAACCTGGTGTCAGATATCCCTTCCTACAGCTGGCCCAGAAAAGAGAGGAGTGCACTATTTCAAGCACTTCCTTTGGGTGCCAGCAGATTCTCAAAGTGCTGGAGTCACAGCCACATCTCAAGAGGCCAATAAACAAACACACAGAATTAACGAACATCCCAAGCATCTTAGTTAGCTCACAACTACAGTATAGTACTCGGAACACTAAGTCGCCATTCTATCTGGCCCCTGTGCTGTGCAAATTAATTGGTAGGCAACAGATAACGAGAGAAGATTTCTCAAATGCTTCCTCCTAGCACAAGACAGGCAGAACTTACCTTGCATCATTTTCCTTTACAGATGATTTCAAAGGGGAATCTTCATGTTTGAAGCACTGTTCCTTATTTGACTATTTTTAGTCAACTGTTTTTCTACTTACAGCCAAAATGCTGATGCAACCCTTGCTATTGACTTCAGTGGGTTTGGATGAGGCCCCTATATGACTCTCCTGCACACTCTGTAACAGAACACAGGGTATAAAGCAACAAAAGAATATAAAGCCTTAGCCTTTGACTGCGCTTCCAATTTCTGTAGCTACTTGTGCACACACTGTGCACAGCTCACAAACCCTCAAGACATATACAAAACTTGAACATGTTTACAGATGGGCAGATCATTTTCCTAACTTCTTGATGGGATTTACACCCCACCACTGAAGTCGTAATCAATGAAGTGTAAGAGAGGCTGTGACTATGCACAAGAACCTGTTCTAGAGAGGTTTGTTTTCTTGCTAACAAGGACCAAGACCTGATGTTGAAATTGCCAGAGCCCTAGACACCAACTGATGCTAATGAGGGGACTGGCTATGGAACCGCTGGAAGACTCAACATTAACATAGCACGCTGGTGAGTGTTGCTGAACCCAGAGGAATTATTTGTAGTGTGTACATTTCAAGAACAAGTTTGCTTGTTAGAACATTTGTTATTTATCATAGATATCATACCTAAACTCAACTTTTCTGTGGTCCTGCCCTGTGGACGACACATGAAAGTCTGTTGTTGAAACTCAAATGTTTCTCTCACAGCACTAAGAATTATAATTTTATATGGCACACACCAAACAATCAAACAAACAAAAACAACCATGGGCTAAGATCTATGCATTGTTGGTGTGGCTTAAGTAACAAAACATTTTTTTAAAAAAGTGATTCGGGGTAATTTTCTCCCTCAAGGTTTTATTCTTGCGGGTTTAAGAGTGTATTTGTTATAAGAAGAGAAGGGGGAAAACAATCTTACAGATCCAGAAACAAGAGAAAAACATCCCCAGCAAAGGTTACAGCATCAGACGTTCAACACAAGTGTGCAGAGTTCCCACAGTCTCCAGTGTATCTTTCTACTATGTCTCGCAAGTGACTTGTGTCCCATGTCTAAGGCTGTGTCTTACACTGTGATGAAAGACCTGTGGCATGACTGTGACTCGCCCAGGTTAGTCAACGTGGGCTTCAGAACGGGGGCTATAAAATTGCTGTGTAGACATTGAGGCTCGGTCTGGAATCAGGCTCTTAGACCACCTGAAGGCGGTGGGTTTCAGAACCCAGGCTCCAGCATGGACCTGAACATCTACACCATTATTTTTAATCCCACCTCCCAAGCCGTACTAGCCTGAATCAGCAGATCTGGGCTCTGAGACTTCATGCCACAAGTTTTTTTATAGCTGTTGACATAACCTAAGAATCTGAATGGAACTTACTTCCTCAGTCCTGTTTCATCATTTCCTCCAACAATCCATGTGAGCTCTTAGCAGGGAGCTAGCTTCCTTCTTGTTTAGCATTTCTGATCAAGTACATGGCTTAGTTCCCTACCCAAAGGAGCTCACAATGTAAATCACAAGAGTGAAGCAGCACTTCACTCTTCATTTTCATAACACCACACTCTGTTACTTTTCACGTGCAGCTATGTCCAGCAGTAAGGCCTTTATTATCTAGCATTCTCCTTGTAGTAGGTGGAAATTTAGCTTCAGCTAACACTGAGTTTAATAAAACTGCTGCTATAGTATGAATACAAGTTAGCAGATTAATTATGCTGGCTATTGTAAATTAATCCCCAGCATATGCGCTGAGACTTGATATCAGTGTGACATATTTAGCACAAAATGTCACAAATCAGAAGTTTTAAGTAATCTGCTGAAGTTCTCCAGTGATTTTATTGATAAAGATGTGTCAATTCTGTATATAACAAAAAACTTCATTATTCCCTTCCCCCAAGTATAATGAAATGTTATTTGGAAGAGGTTGTACTGACAATAAAACTTATGGGTGAAAAGTAAAAGTAGTAATAAAGTCATCTTGGCCCTATTCCAGTTGATGGCAAATCTCCCATTGATTTCAGTGAAGCCAGGATTTCACCCTTTTACATCAAACACACTGAGTTCAAAGAACAATCCTCTACTTGCAACTACAGAAAGGAAATAACACATATTAGCACCTTTGCTGAAGAATGTTTAATATTTAACTTAATATTTAATATTTTAACTTTAATGTTCACCTTCATCCTCTTTAATATGAAATGTGTTATTGTAGCTACTTTTACTTATTAACAAAGTCCGAGGTACGTTTTAACTGCTCTTGATGAGCATGATCCTGACAAAGGCAAGTTATAAAATAATCACAGTGTGAATTTTTAGCTCAGTTTGACCAGCCCCTCAGCCAAGTGGTTAAAAGTATAAAGAGTCACTGAGGGTCAGGCCAACCTGCAATATGTTCATAGGGAAAAATCCTGCTCACCTAAACAATCCCATTAAACCCAATCGAAGAACTTGCATAAATCAAGGAATTAGGAATCTGACCATTCTCATGGTAGCTGATGCAGTGGTTACAAGAAGTCCCCAAGAAGGTTCCCATGAGTTGCAATGGTTGCTGGATTAGGCCCTTAGCTTTCAGTGAGTTAGGATTATGCTTGGGAGGTAGGAAAAATTAAAAAGGATTGTATTAAATTGTAGTGTGCTTTTTTAAAAAATTCAACAGATTTCAAAAGGTACATCTTGTCATCTTCTACAAGAGGAAAGACCTAACAATCATAACAAAGCCCTGGAAACATCTTCCTAGTATTTCAGTGAACAAAGTGTAAATGTAATTATTGTTCCAAGACAAAAAATACAACGGTGTATTGATCAGATTCTTTTCAGCTGCAACCTGATGAACAATGATCAGAAAATTCAAGCCAAACGTTTAAGTTCACTGATAGATTTTTAACAAAAATGCCATTTTTTCATTGTACAGCAGCCACAGCAAAGCAGATGCTAGAAATTCTCCATCCAGAACTCTCCGCTTCCAGTCCAAAATTAAAGCTGTGTAGTGTTCCAAGTTAAACTCACAAAGGAGAGAGAGAAATATGCTTGTGTTTTTGCTGTAAAATGAATTTTCCATTGAAGATGTGGTTGAATTAGCAGTTCATTTTTTTTAACCATTACTTTAATGTACTCCTTGTGGTCAATGGTTTATATATATATATATATATATATATATATATATGAACTATGCCTAAGTCCTAGCTCTTTTGAGACACTTCACAATAAAACACACATAAGGTAAAGAATTGTCTACTTATATGTCTGTAAAAAGGCCCAGCACACTTTTGGGTGCAGTAAAACAAATAACAGAAAATGTGGTGGAATGTGCTGCTGAATAGATATTGGTATGGCCTTGTTTCTGGCCACCTGCAGCTGTACACAGGTGTTGGGAACAATTCCTTAGTCAAAGTTGAGTCTAGACAGCCATTATAAGCCCTATATTTTCAAGGCCCTCTTAGTTACTTCAGGCAAAAACTGATTTGTTTCCACATTTTGATACCTAAATATAAAGCACAGTGATCCCATCCCCCATCCCCTGAACATCTGGAATGTACTTGATTAAAGGGTGGGAGTTTTTTTACTGGTTTATCACAAACTGCCTGTATTTTAAATTCCTCTCTAGCATTATGCTTTTGGTGGGGTCTCATATTCACATCAATGGTGGATTTTAAGAACCTCAGATGTTACGGTCTGATATAGCTATTTAAGGCAGTTTTAAATCATGGGACATTTTCTTCCAAGGAGAGAAGTATTTTGGACTCTTGGTCCTTATGGACGGAAACCACATATAACAGGAAGGCATGGGGGCAGACAAACTAGTTTCACTGTCCCAGGAAGTGTTTCACCTGTTTGCTTGGGATTGTCTACAATTCTTACAAGCAGTTGATGGGGAGAAAGTGGAGAATGGAGAGAGAAGAACCTGGATGGAACGCAGGCACCAGAGCTGGGAAGCATGGGGTATGGAATGTAAAGGGAAGGCTAGAAAGGAGCACCCATGTTTGTTGTGGCTGAAGATGCCATTTAGGCTCACTGAATGGCTGAACTTCCCAGTAAGGCCCCTTGTATTGAAAGGAGGAGGAGGAGGGAACTCTGGGGAGGGAAGAACTCCCTTCGCCTCATGATGGTACTCGCCTGGCCCCATGCAGGAAGGATTGGGCAAATGAAGCACTTCTATACCACCTATCCTGTCGTAGCCTGATGCTCTCCAGTACCCATACAGCAGGTCTCTGTCCTTCTCACCCCCCTGCTGGGACCCTGGTAACAAACAAGGAAGCTTCCAGACCAAACAGACAAACTGTTCCATGCAACTTGGTTAATGCAGGTCAAGAGTAGGGATCTAAAAGTGTAGTTGATTAACTGATTAACCAATAAGCAAAAGCTTATAGGTTAATGCTATAGACTACACATATATTCTCTCCCCTTCCCCCAACCCCCACTTGCCAGTAAATTTTTTAGCAGGCTGGCCAGCAGCCTGGCTCAGTCCTGGCTCGCACTGGGTCCGGGAACTCAGACCCCACCCTAGACAGGGGCTGCTGCCACGCCGCACTGCTGCCTCTTTATCACAGGCAGCAGCACAGGGCAACAGGCAGCCAGTGTAGAAGGGGAGCTGGTTTTTAAACTGGCTCCCCTTGCGGACCAGCTCCCACCTGGCACCCCATGCTGCTGGCTCTGATACAATGGCAGCAGCACAGGGAGGCATGGGTCTTCTCAGGAGTGAGACCAGAGCGCGCTGGCAGACGGCCCTGCCCCCAGGGACTATAGAATAGTGGACTAACCAATAAGAATTCATGAGGTTACTCAACTATTCAATTAACTGATATTTAACACCCCTAGTCGAGAGCAGGTGTTAAAAAGCCTTCCAAGAACATGACCACGTATCTGGAACAACAGTCTTCATACAGAGTCTAACGTCACTGGTGGAAGGAACATCTTTGTGACGAATGGAAAAGGTTGTCTCAGGTTTTCTTTTCCTTGCTCAGGGCACCACCCCTAGGATAAGGTTGTTTGCCTACCTTAACAGGGCATTTTCATAGTTTCAGAGGCCTGGGATCCTTGTACGTTCTTTTAACCTTGATTCTGAATGCAATGGGTTTCCTGTGCCCTTTGGTAATTGCATGGTTTCTTTTATTTATTCTAAGTTATTGATATGTACTTTCAGCAAGCGTATGTGTGTACAACAGCTCTTTCCTAATTCTCTTCTCATGCCATGTCAAAACTCATTTTTCAAAGCATAGCAGCTGACAGACTTTCATAACAACTTACTACAGATTTAGACTGCATTTTTCCTCCAGGATTGCAAAGTGTTTAACCTCCCCTTTCCCCCCTCCACACACACACACGTATGACTAGACTACATCCCTCTTTTGAAAGAAGGATGTAAATTAGACAGATCCAAATTGCAAATGAAGCCGGGATTTGAATTTCCCATGCTTCATTTGCATAATGGCAGCCGCGCGTTCTTTTGAAAACAGGTATTTTGAAAGTGAAAACTGCTGTCTAGATGCAGTTCCTTTGGGAAAAAAACCCTTTTTGGAAAGATCCTGTACACCTCAAAAAATGAGGTGTACAGGATCTTTCAAAAAAAGGGTTTTTTTTCCCCAAAAGAACCGTGTCTAGACAGTGGTTTCACTTTCGAAATACGCATTTTCGAAAGAACGAACGGCCGCCATTATGCAAATGAAGCATGGGAAAGTCAAATCCTGGCTTCATTTGCAATTTCAATCTGTCTAATTTACATCCCCCTTTTGAAAGAGGGATGTAGTCTAGACATAGCCTTAAATAAGGCCATGTGCAGGGTGAAATATGGTGACTTTTTAACCACTATATAATAGGTTAATCCAAGAAGTGAAGAATGTCATTATCCAGTTGAAACAATGCCTTTCAGGGCAGGCACCTCTCTGCTTGGCATTGACCTATATCTGTCCAATGCTATATATATTTGTTGCTCTATTGAAATATTGTACCACGTGCCTTTCAGAATTCTCAGTCCTTCCTCCACAATAGTCCTTACTCCCATTGCATCTTAATCACAGCGTACACAATTCTCCCAAATTTACTTTGGTGAAAGTGAACGTCTCTGTGCTGCTGTATTTTATGATTCCCATTCCTTACTACGTTGACTTCAAGGAGTTTGAAGTCATTGCTTCCAAGCTCCCCCATTAGCCTCTATCAATGCCTCCCTGTGAGGAGGAAGTAGAACTGAAATGGCTTGTCCTCTAGCTGGAGTCTCTAATTTCTGGACAAAAGGTTGTCTTTACACTATGCAATTGAGAAATCTTTCTGATTATACCCATTTGTCTGTATTTTCTACCCAGCAGCTCTCTGGATCATTAATTCCCCCCATAAATACTCTTCCTGTCTTTGTGGTTTGCATCTTATAGTCACGGTCCTTCTCCTTTGCTTTTCATTTGTTACTTCCTTACCCCCAAAAAAACTCACCTTGGACCATATTCAGTAACAATTTACCCTAATATAAATTCAGATTATACCTCACCTGGTTTTAATGGAATTACTCTAGATTTTTACTTACAAAATTTGTCCTCTCAACCAATGTTCCCTCTAATTGTTTTCCATCCACCAGATGTGTACCACCAATAGAAATACATGCTGCTGGCTATGGGAGGCTGTGAGCGCTCTGCTAATCAGATAGATGGCATTTGAATTTCTCCTGGGTGGCTGCCAATGTGCTCAGCTTACAGGGAATACTACTCCTGTGTATCTGAGGCCATGTTTTCACTCCAGGGATGATTGACTTGATCATCTTCTGGAGTCTGATTTAGCAGGTATAATAAAGTCCTGCTAAATTGAACTCAGAGGGCACCACCATTGGTAGTTGGTACTCCTGCTGCTGCAAGGAGTAAGGGAAACCGATAGGACTGTTTGCTCCTGTTGGCTTCAAACTGTGGAGACGTCGGGGAAATTTGAATCAAGAAATATTAATTCCAGCTACATAATTAACGTAGCTGGAGTTGTGTATCTTGATTCAACCTTCCTCTTTAGTGTAGATTTGGCCTGAGTTGCCATATGGCAACTGGGAGACATTTGATGAATATTTATATTGTCTGATCACAACAAACTCGACTGTGCAAAATTTGTTTACATGGGGATTTCTTGGGTAAGTGCTCTCCAAAATGAGTAAAGACTGCACAACTGAGCTCTATGTCTTGTTTAATAGACTAAGATCTCAATTCTGCAATATTCTTGCATGTGAGTTTGATCATCAGCATGTGCTTAAGTCTTTTCTCTGTTCAGCCAAGCCTTTAAGCACATGCTTAACTCCCATGGAGGTCAATATCATTTAACCATATACTTAAATGTTTTGATGAACAGAGCTGGATATGAACATGTGATTTGCTGAATCAGGGCTGAAATCGGAAAAAAATATCAGGAATGTGTGATAGTTTAGGAGAACTCTATGAGCAGCCACAATACACTTCTCTTTAGTTAAGGAAAACTAAAGATTTCAATAGAAGGTGGCTGATATTTGAGAACAATCTTTGTTGTAAGGATGTGAAAGCAGCGACCTGGCTTGTGGTGCCTGTTCCAAAAACCTCAAGGCCACTGACTGTTCTGAGAGTACAACTCTTTGTAATCTAAGGCTGAAAAATGAATTGTCTCAAAAACCAACAAAAACCCCAACCCCCCCCGCCCCAGTGAGGAAGATCCTAGTGTGTGTGTGTGTCATACTGCTCCAATAAGCTCCAGAATGACTTTTTTTTCAAGCTCAAGCAAACTAGAGGGGTCAGCGTCACAAAACGTTCCTAACCTGGCTATTCCCAGGGCGGGTTAAAAAACAAAAGGCTTCTCCTTCAGACTAAATCACAGTTCCTCCTGCCCACTGCTGTGGGCACCCCCACACTGCTGTGGAATTTGTTTCTTTCTGGCTTTGATCCTGCAAGATGCTGAGAGCTAGGGTGACCATAATTCCCTAAGCTGAATACGGGTAGGGGGGGGGCCAACAGCCATGTCAGGCCCCTAGGCAAAGTAAGGGGAGGCGGCTCCATGCTCCCAGAAGGGGCAGGGCCTTGGGCAGAAGGGACGGAGCCAGGGGCAGCCAGCCCTCAGAGCCACCCAGAGCACACCGCCCCTCCCCTCAGACCTGACAGCTACCCAGGCACGTTACGTGGCCCTCCAGCAGTGATTTAGAGGGCCCGGAGCTTCAGCTGCTGCCACTGCCACAGCTTGGAGTCTCGTGCCCTTTAGAATTGCCAGGCCCTGTGGCATTTGACCCTTTTTGTTGGCCTCTCCTTCCTATCGGCAGCTGTGAACACGGGACACCTGGCAAAATTACTCATATTCAAGCAAGTTCAATGAGAATCAACTAGAACTATGCAGTACAAATGTTCAAATTAACATTAAGTTAACATTCCTTTCTATTAAAAGGAAATACTGAGTAGC
The DNA here is from genome assembly GCA_019425775.1 of Rafetus swinhoei. Classification (NCBI taxonomy): domain Eukaryota; kingdom Metazoa; phylum Chordata; order Testudines; family Trionychidae; genus Rafetus; species Rafetus swinhoei. The sequence goes on from CM033437.1 coordinate 163,146,270, forward strand.
TGGAATCTTTTTATTTACTTTCTTATCTTTAAGGGTTGCATGATGAGGTGGCGGCACACACACACATTCCTGTGCACCTCTCACACGTGGGGACGGGGATGACTGACTGACCGACCTGACGCAACCCTCCATATCCAGGGCTCCCTACCCTCCATGCCTGGCTGGGCCACCAGGACAGACCCTCCTCTCATGATACCTGGCACTGCGTCGTCTCAAGGCAATGTGTGGGGAGCACACAGGGTCACAGCTACCCTACTCCCCCCCCTCTCCATTTCTGTCAGGGTTCACACCAGAACACAGCAATCAGCAGCCCTTGGAACTGTGCAGGAGGGAAGGGATGGGAGCTGAATCCAGCCAAAAGGGAGTGGGGATGAGGGTAGGAATGGCCTGGCCCATGTTTTTTTTTAAGAGGTTTTCTCTTCCCTCCCACTCCTCTGTGCCAAGAAGCAGCTTGTCCCTTCCTGCCCACACAGTGTAGAAATGCAGCTAACACCTCCAAGCTGCTGCTTGGCACCAGCATAACCCAGACACCTCATGTCTTCTGGCTACAGCACAGCAGGAAAGGTAGTTAAGCCCCAAGGATGCTCAGGGAACCTGACTTCAGGGGCTTCCAAGAACCCAGCCAGAGGGAGGGTGCCTAGAGGACAGAGCAGCCCCTCACTCCCTGGAGGCAGGATGTAGGATAGCGGCAGCATGTGAAGAGGGTACTAAGCACTCCTCTCTGGGGACCTATAGCATCAGGGTGCAAACAGTCTAGAAATAGCTTCCTTCCTGCTACTCCAGAGCTTAGATGAGTGGTAGAGAAGCTTCCCCTGCCAACGCTGTGCAGGGCTTTGGCATATGCAGGGCTTGGCTTCTCCTGGCCAGCATCTTGGGCCAGAGGGTCTTGCGCTTTCCATGGCTGCCAGCCCAGCCAGCGGCAGTGGGGAAAGGAAAGAGCCCACCAGCCAGGCTGTTTGTGAGCTGAATGATCTGACCGCACAGCACCGGGAGCGGGATGCAGCCTGCCAGGGGAAGGGGATATGGAGGAGCGGTGGGGCTGCAGGTGAGGGGGTGAAGGGGTACAGCAGGGAGAGGAGAAGCAAGTTAAGGGCCAATGGGTGGTCAGCTGAAGTGACACATAACCGGTCACCACCAGCCCGCACTCACCAGCCACTGCAGCAAGCAGCCTGTGCTGGCTGGAAATGGGGCAGAGGTGAGGGGAGCCTGCTGAGCTGGCATGCAGCAGGGACTGCACTGGCGGGTCAACAGGGGGAGTGGCACCTCCACATGCTGCAGCTTTGTCCAATCACCACCCTTGCACACACACCCCCATCTTCAGCCACTGGATCTCCACTCACTACTGGTGGTGAGGTGGCTGCCGAGCAAGCAGCTAGCCAGTAGTATGACCCACCATCATTGATGGGAGGGGAAGAGACAAAAATATGGGACAATTTGCCCATTTTTTTTAAAAAGTCAGGACACCTGCAGGAGAGCTTAAGTATGGGACTGTCCCTTTAAAAGGGGAACATCTTGTCACCCTACTGAGAGCTTTTGAGAGGCACCACTGATTCCTTTCAGCCCCCACTAAAGTCAACCTTGTAGGATTGAATGCTTTGTTTCTAGCTCAGGCCTAAGTCAGGAAACCACAAAGATGTGAACTTATTTTAACTTTAAGCGCATGCCCAAGTCCAGTGGTGGGGGCTGGAGCACATGACCTCTGAGGAGAGGCTGAGGGATTTGGGTTTATTTAGTCTGCAGAAGAGAAGTGAGGGGGGATTTGAAAGCAGCCTTCAACTTCCTGAAGGGGGGTTCCAAAGAGGATGGAGAGAGGCTATTCTCAGTGGTGACGGATGGCAGAACATGGAGCAATGGTCTCAAGTTACAGTGGGGGAGGTCTAGGTTGGATATTAGGAAAACCTATTTCACTAGGAGGGTGCTGAAGCACTGGAATGGGTTACCTAGGGAGGTGATGGAATCTCCATCCCTAGAGGTTTTTAAGTCTCAGCTTGACAAAGCCCTGGCTGGGTTGATTTAGTTGAGACTGGTCCTGCCTTAGGCAGGGGGCTGAACTTGATGACCTCCTGAGGTCTCATCCAGCCCTGGGATTCCATGATTCTATGAACCTGCAGCTGTTAGACATTTTGCTGAGGTTGACCATTCCTGGCAAATGGCAGCTGTGGGGATGGTGCCTGCAATGAAGGGGCCACATGGACATGCTGGCCACAGCTTCCCACAGCTCCCATTGGCTGGGAACAGAGAATCACAGCCACTGAGAGCTGAAGAGGGTGGTACACGCAGATGGTCAAAGTCAGCAAAATGTCTTGCGGCCCACAATCAGATTACGCTGATGGGCTACATGTGGCTCACGGGCCACAGGTTGCCTACATAAGAACATAAGAACGGCCATACTGGGTCAGACTAAAGGTCCATCTAGCCCAGTATCCTGTCTGTCAACAGTGGCCAGTGTCAGATGCCCCAGAGGGAATGAACAGAACAGGTAATCATCAAGTGATCCCTCCCCTCCAACCCATTTCCAGTCCCTGACAAACAGAAGCTACAGACACCATTCGTGCCTATCCTGGTTAATAGCCATTGATGAATCTATCCTCCATGAATTTATCTAGTTCTTTTTTGAACCCTATTAAACTCCTGGTCTTCACAATGTCCTCTGGCAAGGAGTTCCACAGGTTGACTGTGTGTTGTGTGAAGAAAGGCTTCCTTTAGGTTTTGTTTTTTTTTTTAATCTGCCACCTATTCATTTCATTTGGTGACCCTTAGTTTTTGTGTTATGGGATCAAGTAAATAATTTTTCCTTATCTCCTTTCTCCACATGATTTTATAGACCTCTATCATATCTCCCCCTTAATCTCCTCTTTTCTAAGCTGAAACATTCCAGTTCAAGTCTCATTGAAGTCAAAGTGACATAGTAACTGCATGTTTATTGTCAAGCACGTACTTACAGGTTTCCTGACTTGGGGCCTGTGATGAGATGATCCATACATACACCATTAGCCAGGTGCCTCCTCCTGACCGCTCTGTCCCATCACATCATCACTCCATTGCTCTCTCTAGTTGGCAGTCCCTCTTTCACTCTAGAAACTACAGCGTCACCTTCATCTTAGCCCTCCAGCCAAGTCATTCACTGTTCCTCCCTTCCAGGATACATCAAAGTCTCCTCTTCCCATTCATTGCCTCAGGTGCCACTCCTTCAATTGCTGGAAGGAGAACCCAAGCCCTCCCTCTACTACGGGTTCCAGTCCTGGGACCCTCAACCCAGAAATTCTGGACTTCATTCTCCCAATCCTCACTGCTCCTTCCCTGGATTGCTTCCTATCACTCCTGGTTCTCCTCCTTTTTCCGGGGTATATCAGCTACAAACTCTCACCCTGCTTCCCAGAGAGTGACTGCTTTATCCCAGCAGCACTCCTTGTCCGTTGCCAGCTTCCTGCTTTATAGGCCCTGTCTATTTCTGCACAGCTGAGCTTGCTTGCAATCAATTCCCTGCTTCCTGGTTTGCCTTCCGGGTGAAGCCTTTTAGGGCATGTCCACACTAGGAAATTATTTCAAAATAACTTATTTCAAAAATAATAACTCCTGAAATAACTATTTTGAAATAGCATGATCACACTGTAGGGAAGCCTCAAAATTAGTCCGAGGCAGGCTCCCTTAGGGTGCGTCCACACAACAGGACTTAACTCGAAACAAGCTACACAAATTGAGCTAAGTGAATTGTGGAGCTTATTTTGAAATAGCTTATTTTGAAACTGGGAGTGTTTATACAGCACTTATTTCAAAATAGAGCACTCTTCCTCTGACTTCTCTTATTCCTTGTACAATGAGGGTTACAGGAGCTGGAGTAAGAAGCCCTCCAGCTTGACAGTATTTTGACATTATTTCAAAATAACTGCCTGCTGTGTAGATGCAGACTAAGTTATTTTGAAATAATGTTGCTGTGTAGACGTACCCTTAATGTGGATGTACTACCTTGACTTAGAACCCCAGGAAGCACTGGGGAATAATTACTTTGAATAACTCCGGGGAGTAATTATTTTGAAATAACAGCAGTGAAGCATCTACACTACCCCTATTTTGAAACCGAATTTCAAAATAAGCATTATTCCTTGTGGAAAGCAGGAGTTATTATTTTGAAATAACCAGTCCTTTATTTTGAAATAACAAGCTTCGTAGCGAGGACACTGCACTTGTTATTTTGTAATAACTCCCTAGTGTAGGCCAGGGCTCCAAGTTAATAGTCCTACCTGCCCCCATTAACCCCTTCCATTCCTATCCGGAATAAACACAGGGCCTATATTCAGAATAGCCTACTATGGATAGTGAAATTGTTTTAGTTAAGATTCAAGATCAGTCTGATTCTTTGGACAACCCTACAACTGAATCAAATCAGATTTCTTCTGATTTTTTAAAACATTTAGGAAAGTTGAATAAAAACTACTCCTCTCTCCGCCTCCCACTCTCCCTCTGCGACCTTCCCCTTCCAAGACCCAGCCTGAGTGTCCCCTTCTTTCCTCTAGCCCACCTTCAATCAACATGAACTCATTTACCAGCCATCACTGCCCTGCATTGTCCTTCTAACAGGTCCTTTGCCAACACAACCATTGTTGTATTGCCCCACAACCACTGAGGTTTCAGTCTGCTAGCCTAGGCTACACACACACATTGCAAACAAGTACCCAGTGAAGCTCCCTTGCTAAGCTGATTCCTGTGCTTGAAACCGCTGAATGTTGAGGCTCAGTCTTCATTATGGGAATACCTGGCAGCTGACCAAGTTATAACAATAAATGAGTCTAATGGGTAAACAGCAGTGAACTTGCAAACTCTGAGGGACAGTATGTTCACCACTTTGGCAAGCAGTACCCTATACATTATCTCTAATGTTATTTTAATGTCTTAATAGTAAACTGAAAATTCTTGCATTTTGCCAAAGCCTAAAATACAGTCAATGGGCCCAGGATTAAATCACTGGGAGCAGTACAACCCTAAAGTAACACAGAAAAATCTAGTCTATGTTTTAGATTAGAGGTTGACCAAGGAGGCTGTGTTCACGTCCGGATGAGGTTGGAGTTCAGAGAATGAGTTTGAGGATAAACTAGAGCTAACATTTCAGGTCAAATTCAACAAGGGCTCCAAATCTTATGAGGGTTGGGAAATAGGAAAGGCTGACCGCAAGAAGGGATGTCAGGGAGCAAGTGACTGTAGAAGAACAATGCTGCACAAGTTGGAATTACAGGAACATTCTACAGCAGGGTGAAAAGCCAAAACGAAGTACTCTGTTAATATACATAAGAGTATGCAGGATGCTGGTGCTTTATGACAGCTGGTGATGTATTCAGGAATAAAGACCCTGGAAGAAGGTAGTTACAAAATTTTTGCCTGATTCCATAATTATATTCAGTTTCATAAACGTGTTAGCTAATAATAAACATTTACTATATAATGCACTTTATAAACTTCAACTAATTCATCCTCCCAATACCTACATTAGGTATTTAAGTAAGTATGATCATCCACATTTAACAGATGGGGAACAGAAACATACTGAAAAAGAGTGGCCCACATTCACTTCGGATGTAACATCCCTGATTTCAGGTGACCTTCCTTGTCACACAGCAAGCCTGAGACAGAGTTTGGCTTAAAACTGAGGAATTCCTTGGTTCAGTCCTGTGCTAAGACCACTGACAAGAATCCCTCTCTATGAAAGGAGAATAAGATGGCTGATGGGGATACCTTTTACAGAATTTGCACCCAGCAGACAACTATCATATTGAATTAAATTAACTTTCATTTCTGTGTATTTTTCTATGTATTCCAATCTTTAAAAGAACATACAGCTTTCAGTTTTACAGCTTAGTGGTGACAATATTTTCAGTGCTGAAATGAGTTTGTTGATAATTAGAAATGATTTTGGTAATGCTTTTTCAGAGAAAAAAGTTAGTTTTTAATTCTCTTTTATGACTGCTTTTTCTTATGACTCATCTTATCCTTCTGATTACTTTATTCACCAAGTATGTACAGCTATATTGAGAATGTCACTTACTTTCCAACTATGATTGTTCATCAAATTACTTCACATTGCCCTAGGTGTCTGACTGGGAGTTAATTTTTCTCCGACAATCATAAGTGAAGTGTGTTATTTGCTTTTAGGAGTATAGCAGACACATTCAACTCTTTCTGTAGCTGTATCTATCACTCATAAATTTTGCAATACATCTCTCAATTTGCATGATCTCAACAAGCTGAGCAGGGATCAGCATCATTGGTGTACATTTTGACTAGGATGAAACCATGGGATTCATCTGATTGTTATATTTTTAATACTAAACTGCACAATCAATATTCACATATAGGGCATGTCAAGGATAGAGATTTAGAGTCCTTCATAAATAATTCTGGCTAAAACAAGTTAAAAGCAAGAGTCACAAATATTATCTCAGAATTAGACACATTTTTCTATCAATTGTTCTCAATTATCCACAGGATTGCCTTTCCTATGCAATTTAAACAGAGAAATGGGAATAAGTTCTTTCTTTGTGAAATAAACATTGCATTTGCAGCTCTTGTATATAGGAAGAGCCTCTTCCAACATTAACATTCACTTAATCTTTTTTCTTGATTAACAGCTGTCACCATTACAATATCAAAGCTTAGTGTAACTAGAAAATGCTATTGCTACACAACCTTAAAAACTGTAGTGCTATAAACTTGTACCAGGCTACTGGCTGGACTTTGATTCAGAAAGCAGGTTACTAGTAATACTTAATTGTTTGATAAAGTGGTACAGTGCATTCTAGAAAACATCCCCTTCAGGTGAGTTTATCCCTCACCTCAGTGTCCCTAGAAAGGTAGCAATACTTTAAGGCAAGTAGATCAGTTGGGGAAAGGACAGGTGAAAGAATCATTGTCATTGTTTTCTGTTGGCATTTTTCTCATAGTACCTGTGGTTTTAATCTTTATCTAGACTACACTTTCTTCCATTAAGAATTATTATTATTACTAGCATTACCTGGCCTGTTGGGACAGTAGACATACACTCAGGTTGGCGTGGCACAGGAGGCAAAAGCAGATCTGGCTGCCATCTTGCCCGTGAAGGACCCACTGCTGCCATGGCTGTGTCCCCACTGCTCCGCCCCCCATCTTGCGTTGCCCACATGCGCCATGCACTCACACCTGCCAGACAGTGCCCGGGGGGGGAGGGGGGGCTGCTGGAGTCTGTCATCCAGGTGCCGGCGGGCTGGATCCTGCCCAGACCTGCAGCTGGACTCCCTGCGTTCCTGGTGAGGCGCGGCCTCCATTCCACACTCGGCACATGAGCTGCTAACTTATTCCGTTTGGAGCAGCATCTGGCTGCCACATGGGAGTGACTGTTACAATAAATAAACCCTGTTACAGACACTGGAGCTGGGATTCAGGGGTCCCTGCTCTGCAGGCAGAGCTGTGCCCCAGTGGGATTAACCCCAGGAGGGGAGAAGGCTGGGCTGCTCTACTGTCCCTCGTGGCCTGGCCAGGGGACTGGGCAAACCTGCTACAGGGGAAGGTGTGGCTGGGGGCCTGGGACCTGCCCTGCTCAGAAGGGGGAGGTGCTGGGAGCCTGGGAGCTCCAGACTGGGAGTTGCCCTGTGTTGGGGGGGTGGGCACTGGGAGCTGTCTTGGCTGGGGAGGTGGGGAAGGGAGCTGGGAGGAGCTGTCCTGGCTGCGGGGGAGCTGTCAGGAGTTGTGTTGGCTGGGGGGAGCTGCCCTGGCTGGAGTGGGGCAGGGAGCTGTCCTGGCCAGCGGGAGGAGTGGGGAGCAGGGAGCTGCCCTGCCTGGTGCAGGGGAGCTGCCCTAGCTGTGGGGACGGAGCCAGGCTGCTGTCCCGCAGGCAAGGCACAGAAAGCAGAGAATGCCACGCCTCCACTCCGCCAACCATATTCTGAATTGAATATGTATTTAGAATTTTTCTGCGTTGGAAAATGTTAATGTTTTCACTTTCATCCCAATTGGTGATGAAAAAATGTCAACATATTGGAATTCCCCACAGAATGGAATTCTGATTTTTTTGCTCAACGCTAAGGGACAAGATAAAAGAAAATCTATGCTCTGAAGAACTTAGTCTAAAAACAGACAAGACAAAGCATGCAACAGCATATTGTTATCCCCATTTTATAGATGGGGCATACGAGTAAGTGATTTGGCCATGTTTTTACAAAAGGTTGGTCTGTGAGCCAGGGCCAGAACCCAGTCCAATACCTTAATAACATGTTCTGCTCATTAATTTCCTACTTGGCACACAAATCAGGAGGCCTGGCTATCATATGCAGAGTGTGATAGTACCAGTAAACACACATAAAAGTATGAGATATCATTCTAGCAGTAGAATTTACAACTTCATTTTCTTCCCAGAATTCTTAAGCTAATGGGAGCTTCTGGGGTTCCAAGACTAAGGGGAAGCAGGAGTTTAGCCCGGACTCCCTCATAAGCGGTGATATGGAACAGGCTTTGCTGGCAACAATTGTGTGGCAAGGCAGGCACAAATTCTAGGAACAGAATGTAATAACTGGATGAGAACTTGAAAGAACATGGGTTTGCATTGGCATTCTTAATTAATGTTTCAGTGAAGTTTTCAAAGAGCTTGTCTTCTGACATGTCTGCACAAACTCTTTTTCTCTCCAAATGTTCTCTTTCCAAGCATAAATGCTGCTTGTTAAGAGGACAAGAACCACCTGATGAAATTGCTTACAGAAAATACAGTATTCCCACTGAACTCCTCCTCCCGCTTCTCCCTGAGACAAAGTTGTATTTCCTTTTGGAGGGATAAACCCCCTTGCACTGGCAGAAAGTGATATTCTTTTATATTTTTCAGAAAACATCAACATTCATCAGTTTCATTCACACTGCAAAACTTCTCACCAGTACTGTATAGGTATAAAGCATGTAGCTGTAGAGATCAAAAGCCATCCCCATCATCAAAATAGACTGAGGGTGAGGCACAGAAAAGACTAACAGGCTACAGTAGGTTCCTACCATGGTACTAGGTAATATTCTAATAATAGATTGTAATATTTTGGGGGCAAGGTCTTTTACTGTTCTCTGTTTGTACACCACCTACTACAATGAGGTCTTAATCCATAACTGGAGCTCCAAGGTGCTATGCTATAACAAAAAATAATATACAACTAGGTTGCTGAATATAAGCTCTTGACCACCAAAAGTGCCAGTTCTTTCCTTCTTTCCTCTCTTCATAGAATCCTAGAGATTAGAAATACAAAAGCCCTAAGAGCCAGTTATTCCAACTTCCACTGCCAATGCAGAATTGAATTTTCTATGTTTTTGTCCTTTAAAAAATATTGAGGTGCTTGCACTTCTGGCTCTTCCCTTGGGAATCTGTTCCACATTATAATAGACCTCATTGTCAGAATTATTTTCTTGATATACAAACTAAACTTTTCTTAACTTTGTCCCATTACTTCTGTGCCTCTCATATCACCCCTCTCCTTTCTTGCTGTTTATCTCCTTCAAATATCTGTAGATAGCTATTTCCTTTGGTCAACATTGCTTAACCTGGCCATAGAGATTTTGTGCTTTTAATCTTTCCTCACAAATTCACCTCTCTCTAACCATTTTTGTTGCTCTTCTTTGAAAGTTGTCTGTTGCTGAGGTTCTCAGTATTGAGCACGATACAGGCAATTTCGCCATCTGATTTTTGTAATATTTAATGGGATCTGAAATCTTCCTCACATCAGGCTTGCTGCATTTATGCCATCTTCTGGTTGCTTAGTGAATGGTATGTATTTCACACTACGAGTGACAGTTGTATCCTTTGGGAAATATGGAGGTCTCTTTAATGAATTTTACAATTGCTTACAATCATGTTTTCCTTGAGCGTTATGAAATTCTGCACTACTTCTGTTTTTTTCCCTTGATTTTGTGTGTGCAATATCTATACCATAAAAAGAAATCATCATTTCCCCTTACGTGACAGTGTTATCCACTCTTCATCAGTAGGCTGCTCCTACTCTAAAGAAACAGCTACTGAATCTAATCCAAAATCCTGCTCTGGCAGTAGGGCTACATTAACTGATCTAGTAGGCTGAATTCTAGTTTGGCACAGCTGAATGCTAGCTTGAAAGCTCTTTTTTTGCTGTAAAGTGCATGAGTTAGTAGTATTTGTTGTGGGCTGCCTTTTCAACACTTACTCTCCTTTTATTTTTGTATCCATTCTGGGTTTGATGCCACTAACTTCAATGGGAGGAATAGCAAGCCTTATAGCTAGCACTTTAGAAATAATTTTATGGGAAGGACGCTGCATTTATTATTTCCTTTGGGGACAAAGGAACGTTCTAATCAGCTTGTTTTCTTACTATTTCCGTTGGTCTCCTACCAACATTTTTGTTATCATTGAAGCACAGATGAAATTTCAAAAGAAAAATATTGATTTCTAATAGCCTTAAATTCTTTGCTGTATAGCATTTGACAAAAGTAACTCCCGTCTGAAACACATGGAGTTCAAGTGAGTGGCTAGCAAGTCAGAAGGGAGCTAGTGGGGGGAGGGTGGGGGGTGGGGAGACAGCAAACGGGAGTTTGAGAAGAAGAGAATGAACAAGGTGCATGTTCTCATCTTGGGGTGAGGGAGATTTTTAGGTTATTTGGTGTTTAACTGTTTATGGTTTTCTTTCTCTTCCAAGCATACACGTCAATTTCATGGGTGCTCTGCGGCTGGCAAGTGTGAGCCTGGCAGGAGCGGTGGGATGGGTGAAGAGCCTTGGGAAAGTGGATAGAGTGAGGGTTGGGCCTTGGGAAGGGGCAGAGCAGTAGAGAGGAGAGGCAGAGTGAAGAGAGGGCCTCAGGGGAAGGGAAAGAATGGGGTGGGGCCTCAGAGCGGAGTGGGGGTGGAGCACCTGGAGGAAAAGTAAAGTCAGCACCTATGCATTGGGTTATTTAAAGTTACAGGGTCAGTTGCAGGGGTAACTTCTGAGGAAGGAAACAGGGGGCCCGGTCATGTGACTCCCCCCATGACTCCTCCCCTCACCACACATAGCCCTGGGGGAAGGCCTAGGCAACCCCCCTCCACTGCAGTCCCTGCCCCTGTTCCACCTCTTCCCCTAAGCCCTCTCCCCTGAGCGATGTAGCCTGGCTTAACTAGCAGGGGTCCGATGCCAGAAGCAGGGGTCGGGCCCCCCTTCACTCACTGGAAGCAGTGGGGGGAAGCAGAGTGACTCAGCCCCAGCCCACTCTGCTCCCATGGCTTCCTGCTATCAATTGACTTCCTGATGGGGAGTGAGGACCTGACCCCTTCCATGAGTGACATGGCCAGGAGCCAGGGGTGTATTGGTTCCACTTCCCCCTGCCACTGCCAGTGAGGTTAGGGGCAACCCTGCTGCAAGTGCCAGGCTCCCTCCCATCACTAATCTCCCAGGTGCCCAAAAGCTCTGCCACCACCAGCTGTTGGCCTCTTGCTCTTCAAGTGTTTGGGGCACGTGCCTCCTTGTGCCCCCCACACATCGCCCCTGGTCAGTTGGGTTGGTGTGTTTGGGGATTGTTTGGACCTTGGTTCCTCTAATCATTTCTGACCAGCCTCAACTAGCCTTGTGATTAACATGTGCTGACGAAGGAGAGAAGGCCTTAAAAGCCAGAAGCTAAGCGACTAAGGAAAGCAGGTGAACGGAGAACAGCAAACACCAGAGTTTGAGATGGTGTTTGTAAGAGGGAGTCATAATATAATTGCTATGGTTAGGAAGGGCCGCATCCTCAGTGACAGCATTGCTCCTGCCTCCCCCATTTGCACCTCCACCAAGACAAAGAACCTGGCTCTGGATGCCTCTACCCAGACCCTGGTATGGATTTGCAAGGACTGCAGCTTATTTTCCACTCACTGAAACCAAGCTGGGGGGACAGCCACTGCATGGAAGGTTTCTGCTGGGGGACTCTCTCAGGAAGGAGGTAGAACTACAGCAAGAGGTCTTGAGGCTCTGGAGCATCCATGCACAATGAAGAAGTCATAGTGAGTATTCACATGGAGATATTCGAGGTTGAAGCAGCTATCTAGCTACAGAAGATGGCTGTCACACACAGGGATAGCTCTGTCATATGGTGGACACTCGCTGCAGGTTACTTTGGGCTGCAGGCAGTGCTCCATTCCTAATCCCAACCCATGAACCATCACAGTGAAGAACTCTTATACTGTCCTGGCAACAAGAGATGAGAAATTACCTCCAAAAGAGGGAGGAGGAGACCCACAGCTGGGAGGTTTGCAGACACCACTCCCAGACAAAATGTAAGGTAGTGATTGTGATGGTTCCCCCCATGTTTTATGAAAACTGGCTTATAAATATAAATATGCATAACTCAGAGATGTTTGGGCAAAAGACCTCATGTAACCTATCAGTTTTAATGTTACAATTTGCTGGATATGTATATCCTATTTTGGTGCATGTATCATTCTTTAGGTGAAGTTAAAATATGAAGCATGAGACTGCTTATAATTATAAATGCACTAATGAGAGCCATTACTGGTACCTCCTCCCCAAGTCTTAATGACTTGGTGATCAACTTAAAGACTTGTAAACTGCCTTGTTTGTCCTGTAAGTCCAAAGGTGGTTAGATTAGTAAGACATGGGACCATACCACCTGGTACTGGGATTCCATTTTGACTGTAGTATTTTATCATGGAAGGGGGGATATAAAACAAAAGATTGCCACCTTGGAGGAGAGTCTATTTAAGCAATAGGAAGCTCTCAGCCCTTTGCTTTTGGCTGGCCTGGGGAATGGCCTGATGCACTAGAATACAAAGAGGGCTGGAGACCCAAGCTTGAGAAAGAGAGTTTGTGTCTGACTTGAAGATTATACCTAAAATAAGAACAGCTCTTCAGAGTAAGAATTTGTATGCAATAAGATTTTTAGAGAATTAGACCTAGCTATGCATTTTCTATTAATTTTAATTTAACAACTTACTTTGAGTTGTCTGTTTTCACTTGCAACCACTTAAATCCTACTGTGTGTACTTAATAAAAATGCTTTTGTTTACTAACAGGCCAAGTGTAAATAACTGGTACCTGGGGGGAACAACCACTGTGCATATCCCTCTTTCATTGATAAACGGACCTTACCCCTGATGAGCTTCCACTGTGATTTTGATCCCATTGGAAGGTTTTGGTCTCAATTGGGGGTCTTGTTTCTTGGGTGCTGAGCTCTAGACCTGCAACCTCCCATTGCTGAAGTGGTTCAGTGTTTGCATTGCTCTGCGGGGGAGGGGAGTGGTTACCCCAACCCTGTGCTTTGTCTGGGGGAGACCGGAAGATGTGACCCAGCAGGACAGAGCGGTAGGGAGTCCCAGAGAGCCAGAAGGCTGGTGTCAGTGACATGATCAGCACACTGGGAAACAATCCCAAGGGGACTTCTATGACCGTGCCCCATCACAGTGATGTTTGATGACTATTGAGAGGAAGGAGACACCCATTTATCAGCCTGACATGGCATCATGAGAGCTATGTTGCCTGCCAGGGACAAGTATCTGAGATGTTACAGAAGGACTGACAAAGATCATCCAGCCTTCTGATGCTGTCCCATGCTTCTCATCCATATGGGCAAGTGTGAAATTGGGAGGTGTGACCCTGGGCAGATCATAAGTAACTACAGGGCTCTGGGAGTAAGGATGAAGGAAAAGGAGACACGTGTTTTTTTCTTCTATACCTCCCATCAAGGGTAGGGGCCCAAGCAGAGACAGAAACATCAGATATGTGATTGCATGTCTGCGTGGATGGTGTCACCAAGAGGATTTTGATTTTCTTGACCATGCAATGCTGTTCTCGGAAGAAGGTCTGCTGAGCAGAGAAAGGGTCCACTTATTGAGGAAGGGGCAGAGCATTTTTGGATATAGACTGGCTCACCTAGTGAGCTTTAAACTAGGTTTGAAGGGGTCAAGAAGACAAAAAGTCCACAGGTAAGTAAAAAACATGGTGACTTGAGACAAGGGTCAGAACTTGGGAGGATCATGGGACATTGCAGCAGGAATAATAGAGAAAGAGAGAGAGAGAAACCCCTAATCATCTTAGGTGTCTGTATACAATTCAAGTAGTAAGGGAAATTAGCAGGAAGAACTGGAAATGCTAATTAATAAACACAACTATGTCATAATTGGCATTACAGTCTTGGTGGGATAATACACATGAGCAGAATATTGGTATAGAAGGATACAGTTTGTTCAGAAAGGATAGGCGAGTGAAAAAGAGGAGTGGTTGCCTTAAAAATTAAAGATGTACACATTTGGTCTGAGACTGAGATGGAAATAGGAGACAGACTTGTTGAAAGTCTCTGGATAAGGATAAAAGAAGTCAAAAAGCAAGGGGGATGTTATAGCAGGGGTTATTACAGATCACCAAACCAGGAAGAAGAGACAGACGAGGCTTTTTAAAACAACAAAATCATCCAAAGCCTAGGATTTGGTGGTGATGGGGGACTTCAATTACCCAGACATCTGTTAAGAAAATAACACAGCAGATCACAGATTATCCAACAAGCTCTCGGAACATATTAGAGACCATTTTTTTTTATTTCAGAAGATGGAGAAAGCTAGTGGGGAAGAGGCTGTTCTAGATTTGATTTTGACAAATTAGGAGGAAGTGGTTGAGAATTTGAAAGTGGAAGACAATTTGAGTGGAACTGATCATGAAATTCCAGAAATCATAATTCTAACAAAAAGTAGGAGGGGAAACAGCATAGTAAAGATAATGGATTTTAAAAGAGAAGACTTTAGCAAACTCATGGAGTTGGTAGGTAAGATCCCATGGGAAGCAAGTCTACAGAGACACACAGATCAAGAGAACTGGTAATATTTCAAGGAGACATTACAATATTAAGGGCACAAGAGCAAACTGACCCATCATGCAGGAAGTTAGGAAATATGACAAGAGACTATCCTGGCTTAACCAGGAAATCTTCAATGATCTGAAATTTTAAAAAAGAATCCTACAAAAAGTGGAATCTAGGTAAAATGACAAAGGATGAATATAAACACAAATAGGTAGTAATAAAATTAGAAAGGCTAAGGCAAGAGGCAAAAAAGGGTAACAAGAAAACATGTTACAAAAACATTAGAAGCAAGATAACCACCAAGGACTTTGTAGGCCCATTACTCAATGAGAGAGAAAAAACAAGAACAGAAAATATGGAAATGGGAGAAGAGTTAACCAATTTTTGGTTTGTTTCACTTTTCACCAACAGTTTAGTAGAAACTGGATGGCCAACATAGTGAACAGCAGTGAAAAGGAGGTAGAATCTGAGGCTAAAATAGGGAAAGAATAAGTTAAAATTCACGTAGACAAGTTAGATATCTTTGAGTCACCAGGGCCAAGGGTCCCTTATAAGCTGCGTGGCAGCTTCTCTAAACTACACAGCAGCAAAGCCCTGCAGCTGCTTAATCAGCCCCGCGCACTTTGGGGCTCAGGGCTCCACACACGGTGCTGCCTGGCTGGACAGGGCTGATTAAACAGCTGCAGGGCTTTGCTGTTGTGTAGTTTAGAGCAGCGGTTCCCAACCGCCAGGTTGCTGCCAAGCAGTGGTGGCTCTGGGCGCCAGGGTACAAGCTCCCGCTGTGGCTATTGAGAAAGGCATGACCTGTCCCATCTCTCAACCAACCATCTCTGGGCAGGTACGGAGTCTCTTCCCAGACATGGAAGAGCACTGTTCAGAGCCCAGTACGGCAGCCTTAGAACAGCTGCAACCTGAGCAACAGCGCTCAGCTGGTAGCTGGGAAGCAACACAGGGCTAGGTGAGGGGGCCTGGCCCTGTGTCGTCCGGGTTGGGGAGCTGGCACTGGGAGGCTCTGGGGGTGGGGCTAGTAGTGGGGGACTATGGAGCCAGGGCTGGCACTGGGGAGCTTTGGGGATGGGGCTAATACTTGGCCCTGGGGGCTGGCACTGGGGAGGGCTCGGTGGGGGTTGGGTACATTGGGGCTCTGGAAACAGGAGGGTGGCACTGGGGGACCTAGTGGCGGGGCTCTAAGGGGTGGGGGATGGCACTGAAGCATTGGGGTGGGGTCTGGCACTGGGAGGCTCTGAGAGTAGGAGGCTGGCACTGGGGGGGTGGATGCAGGGGACTCTGGGGTCAGTGGCTGGCTCTGGGGGGTAATAGAGGGGGGGCTCTAGGGGTTATGGCTTGTACTGGGGTGTTCTGGGAGCCAGGGCTTTTGGCAGGTCGGTAACAGTTTTGTGTATTTGCTTATTCATCATTTGTATAATGAATATGCAACTATGCAAATAAAATGATGCTGGTCTGCCAAAAGTTTGTGAATGGGTTTGCTAGTCCCTGGTATAAAAAAGGTTGGGAACCACTGGTTTGGAGGAAATCTTGACCAGGGCCTGATAAAATACATCTTAGAATACTCAAAGAGCTAACTGAGAAGATAGCTGAGCCATTAGTAACTATCTTTGAAAAGTCATAGAAGACAGGAGAGATTCCAGAGGATTGGAAATGGGCAAATATTGTGCCAATCTCTAAAAAGGACAACCTAGGGAACTACAGTTTAACATCTGTGTCTGGAAAGATAATGACACAAATAATTAAGGAATCAATTTGTGAATACTTAGAAGACAATAAGTAACAGTCAATATGAATTTGCCAAGAACTAAATCATGTGAAACCAACCTAATAGCTCACTTTGACAGGGTATCAAAACTTGTTGACAAGGTAGATGTGATATTTCTTGACTTTGGTAAGTCTTTTGCTATTGTCTCACATGACCTTCCCATAAACAAACTAGGGAAATGCAATCTACATGGAGCTACTATAAAGAGGATATAAAACTTTGGATAACTGTTGCCAGAGGTAGTAGTTCACAGTCAGGCTGGAAGAGCATCTCAGGTTGGGTCCCCCAGAAATCAGTTTGAGGTCGACTGCTGTTCAATATCTTCATCCATGATTTAGATAATGTCATAGAGAGTACGCTTATAAAAATTATGGATGTTACCAACAGGGAGGCATTGCAAGTACATTGGAGGATAGGATAGAATTAAAATTCAAAATGAACTCGACAAACTGGAGAAATGGTTTGAAGTAAATGGGTTGAAATTCAATAAAGACACATGCAAAGTAGTCCACTTAAGAGGAAACAATCTATTACAAGCATACAAAATGGGACATGACAGCCTAGGAAGGTGTACTGTAGAAAGGGATCTGGGAATCATATTGAATCACAAGCTAAATATAAGTCAACAATAGTGTGACACTGTTGCCAAAAAAGCAAGCACAATCCTGGGATGTATTAGCAGGAATGTTGTAAGGACAAGTAGTAATCCTTCTGCTCTACTCTGTGCTAATTCAGTGTGCCCAGTTCAGTGTGCCACGTTTCAGGAAAAACATGGATAAATTGGAGAAAGTGCAGAGAAGAGCTAGAAAAATGATTAAAAGTCTAGAAAAATGAACTATAAGGAAAGATTGAAAAAAAATGGGTTTAATCTAGTCTGGAGACATGAAAACTGAGATGGGCCATGATAACAAGTGCATACAAAGGTTGTTGTAAGGAGGAGGGAGAAAAAAATTTCTTCTTAACATCACGGATAGGACAAGAAGCAATGGATTTATGTTGCAGCAAG
Organism: Rafetus swinhoei; assembly: GCA_019425775.1. Classification (NCBI taxonomy): domain Eukaryota; kingdom Metazoa; phylum Chordata; order Testudines; family Trionychidae; genus Rafetus; species Rafetus swinhoei. The sequence continues at coordinate 163,163,834 of CM033437.1, forward strand.
GCAGGTTTAGGTCTGACATTAGGAAAAATGTCCTTTGTGTCAAAGAAGTTAAGCACTGGAATAAACTGACTCCATCACTGGAGAGTTTTAAGAGCAGGTTAGGCAAACACCTGTTGGGGGTGGTCTAGACAACACCTAGTCCTGACAAGAGTGCAGGAGAAAAAACTCTTAAGGTTCCTAAGTCCTACCTATGACTACCAATATAGTTCAAGTTAGGCACATGCTTCAAAAACATGGCTTTAATCAGGGTTTGGATACTGAAATATCTGAAAAATAATTTTAACTGTAGACATAGATAACTCTGTTTACCAATCAGGTTTTCATCCCAACTCCACTACATCGCTTAAAGAAATGTAAATAATTCATTCAACAACTGAAAGAAATAACTGAATGTTTTGCTTTTAAAAACTGGCAGGCCTTTAGAGATTGAATTGTAGAATGATACTTTTGTATAATAGTTTCTGGATTTCAGTTTAACCCACTAAGAACTGGTATTTAAAAATAAACAATGAAAGTTATAATTACTCCAGTGTGCAATTTTTTTTAGTGAAAAGTGGCATTTCTGCATTTCAAAAAGAAACATTAAAAGTAAATGAAACCCTCAATTACCAAAAAGACATTAAGGTAAATCACTGATATTAATTTCACATCTTGCTGCTATATTTATGTCCAGTTTTTGTAAAATTATTTTTGTTTCAGTTGAGAGGAAAATAAAAAAATCTGGATTAATTTAGTACCTCAATCTAGGATACACAAAGAACAAAGAATTCTATATCTAATATATAATTGTTGCACTACCTTACATTAAAACACATATCTATTTATTGACAATGTCTGGAGGGACAGTTCCTGCAGCTGTTTTGCATTTATACAATGGCCACCAGATCTACCAGCATATCAGGGTGGTTAAACACTGGAATAAATTGCCAAGGGGAATTGTGGAATCACAATCACTGGAGATATTTAAGAGCAGGTTAGAGACACACCTGTCAGGGATGATCTATACCAGTGTTTCTAAAACTTTTTAAGACCAAGGAACACCAAACAATTTTTTTTATGGTCGGGGGGAAATTGTTGAGCAAAGAAAAAAAAAAGTTGTCTTCCCCTTTAAGGATGGCCATTTTGTATTCTGTTCTCTGCGGCACACCTCCGATTGCCTCGCGGCACACCAGTGTGTGTCAGAACACAGTTTAAGAAACACTGATCTATACGGTGCTTGGTCTTACCATCAGGGCAGGAGACTGGACTCTATTACCTCTTGAGGTCCCTTTCAGTTCTATTCTTCTATGATTCCATGAATACTTCTATATTTTTACTTGCTTTGTTGTACAGCAAATTACTTATGGAAGTTGAAACTTCAATTGAGATGTTATATATGTTATATATACTCTGTTATTTTAAAAAGTAAATAATTGATTTTTTTCTATTTCTAATTAAATTAGTCGTTTAGATAATTTACAGATAATTTGTCAGAGAGAAACCTCCAGTCGACATTCTCAATGCACATAATCAAATTTACATGATAGACATTCAAATTTCAATATGCAATTTAGGATGTCTGAAAAATGGCTATATAAATAGTTAAAGCAACAAACACACCATCACATACCTGTAAATGCATAAACCTTGGATTCTTCCTACTAAAATTTTGGCACTTAATTTAAAAAAAATCTGTTTTCTTCCTCAATACTAGCATTTTCATATAACTAATGAATGCATGACATTTCACACTTAATAATTGTGAGCATGTGTGGTAGGAAACAAAGCAGACAGGGAACTAGGAAAGGCACTACTGAAGAGTCACTTTAGTGAAGCAAAAGAAAGAGGGAATGGCTTTAAGCATCACTCTCACCATGAACAATTGTTCCCCTGTTCAGTGTCAGAAGAAAGTGACTCTCTCTGAAGTTCTTTTCCATTATGTTATCACAATATTTAATCATCAGCTTCCCCCCCCCCCCCCATACGTAGTTTACTTTAGGGCCAATAAGTGAGAATATGCAGAGTAGTTTGGGTAAAATAGAAATTGATTTAAACTTCTACCCCAAGTTCAACTTGACAGAGAGATAGAGAGACAGACAGAAAGAGAGAGAGAATATGTAAGGGGCCTAACATTCATCAGAACAGTGGTCCTCTCCCATTTGGAATATTCAGCCAATATTTGGACACACCTCTCTTTTTTGCAGTTCCTGCTGGAAGTCCTGCAGCTCCCAGAAGAGGAGGATCATTTCCTTTCCCTCACCAGCCCTGGAGAATACAAGCTACAGCAAAGAGCTAAGCAGGGTCTTCACTTTCATGCTCAGGCTTTGGAGGCAGAAACTGAACCAGTCAGGGAGAAAAAGACGCTTTTCTTCCCTCCAGAGGGGAGGAGCTGAATCAGCTGGGGAGGAGATCTTTATTCTCCTCTCTGCTGACAGCAGCAGGCCCAGAGAGTACTAAATTATCAGACTACGTGGGAAGATCAGTGATATTTGGGTTATTTATGGGAATCAGTCATATTCACAGTTGGGGAACTTGGTATTTGATTTGCTCTTTTTTTGTATGAAAAAGAAAATCAATCAACTCTATCCCTTATTTCTTATTTTCATATGTGTCTGCGGTTCCAGATTATGGCCAGGAATGGAAGTGTTGAAATACCACGAGAAGATTTATTCTCACACTATTTCTGGTCTGATTGGAAGCAGAGAGTATCTGAAATCCAGTGCTTTGAGATACAAGGTTTCCATCCAATTTTGGAGACTCCAGAGGTTCAGATTGTATGGAGGAGCCCCATGAGAACCTGAACTGTTGGGTGTGTATATGCAAAACAAGCCTCTGTATCTTTTCCAGTTCACTCACGAGTCCAACCCAAGATGGGTAAGCAAGGACTCTATCCAAGAACATCACAGCTATTGCTTGATCTCAAATCAAGCTGTTAGGCTTCTGCTTGCTAAATAATGTTCTTAACATAATCAGTGACAGAGCCAGCAAGAGCGCTGCCTCAAAGAGACCAAAAGACTATCGAATCTGTACCAGTACCACAGGGAATCATTACATTTTATCTAGCTCGGAATCTAAGAGTGATTATTCCCTAGAGGTGTACATTCCAGGTTCACTTTATTGCCAAGTTTCAGTCCCAGAATTTAAAGATTCCCTTACTCAACCTCACAATCATCTGGAAAGAAACATAAATCATAGATATAGGCCTTAACCAAAATCTTGGATATGAAGTTTGAGAGGGTGGAAATACAAACTTGAATCTGTATTCAAATTATACAGCTGGTCTTTATCTCGGCAGTATATTGAGCCAAAGACCAAATCTAAACACCCAAATTTTCAGAGTAACTGCACGCTTATTTCCCCCTCTCTCAAGAGCACCCACTTAAAGGTTTCTGGCTCCCAGTAACCACCTCTCTTGGGCAGAGGCCAGTGTCTTGCTCCCTTCTGTCCTGGGCTTTGAAGGCTGCACAGTTCCCTGAGCTATACTATACTATTCCCAGCAATCAGTCTGCTTTGCTTTCTCTCCAAGAGCAGTGATACTCAGACCTCAGTTGTTCAGGAGCCAAAAAAGTGATCATCACTATCCAGAAGAGTTGCAGTAATGTGAATTCATTGTTTCCTTTACTATTTTATATGTATACACATTATTGCCACAGCAAAATGACAGATGAAGCTTTATTATTGTATCCATCACAACAGGTCAAGAGCAGCACAGTAAAAGCATCCTGACTGGATAGTAACTTAGATCGGTTAATTATTAAATCATGGAATGTTTTACTGCCATATGCTGCAAAGAGCTGTAGGAGACACATTAAAAATCCACTAGCAGCTCTCAAGCCTCAGTCTGAGTATCTGTGGACTAGAGTATTACTAACAGTTTCAAGTTACTACACAGCTCTTTATAAGTGAGCATATTTATTCTTCAGGCAAAAGCATTGCAGAGAAAACATACAAAATAATAGACAGTCCTATATGCACACTAAAAGCTCACCAGAGATCACCCATCACTCTTATGGGTCCCTTAAGTCTGTCCACCTCTTCTGCAAGGGCCAGAGTCCCCCTGAGACAAAAAATCCTGTCTATCTGCTGGATCAGGTAGAAGAGAGATGAGCCAGTTTAAACTCAAGCCATTTATCAAACAGTCTCTTGTTCTCAGGAAAATCTAGTTTGAACTTTTATATGGAAGCCCTCCTGGGAGGCGGTACCACTCTGAAGTTGTTACAGTCTTGATGATTTGCCTTAATCACCAGCCCATTGTTTTTGGTTCCTGAAGAAGCTGTGGCAGCCCTCCCTAAGGTGTACAACACAATCATACATAAACCATTATTTTAATACAAAGATACTTAAACTTAATTCAATAAGGGCACCAAAGGATATGGCAGGAAGTTGCCATATCTATCACACTCCTCTCCCACGAGCATTTTTTGGCAAGTTGGGGCTATCTTTTTCAAACAGTGTTGCCTTTCTGTGATCCCTTTCATCTGCCAATTTCAAAATGCTTTACAAACATTAGTCTTCACAACAGCCTGGAAGAGTTAGGTAAGTATTAGCAGTAGCACTCCCGTTTTACAGATGAGTAAACTAAGAACACAGGTGAATTAAGTTGCCTAAGGTCCTATGAGCCCATAGCAAAAATTCTAGGAGTCCTAATTCCTTAGGCCACTGCTCTACACCTGCTAGATCACATCTCTTCCTAAACCAACTAATTTTATTATAATTAATGCAATGTCTTTTGCATGAAGGACACTGACTACAAATAAAAGGAAAAGATATATTACAGTGAGAATGCTTTGCAAAGTTGCGTATAGCAACTTGTATTCTGACAAGAAAGGGAAAATAACAACAAAAAAGAGAAGAAACTAAATAACAGACAGCTGAAAGTTACCAGAGTAAAGATAACAGAAACTACACACTGATGGCATCATTTTTATTTGAAAATCTAAAGTTACCCCACAAACTTTAATTCCCTGGGAAATAAAATATTTAACAGATGGATAAAGTGAGGCACACAGAAACTAAGGCCAATATTTTCAAAAGTGTCCATTAATTTTTATGTCATTTTTGAATGCTTTTGTCTCCAGATACCATGATGATAGATTATCCTAAAAATAGAATTATAGGATAAATCTTATAAAATAAATAGAAATCAAAATATCAAAATTTTCAGCTAGAGAAAATGAGGGCCACAACTACTCGGCCTCTCTTAAAAGTCATGTTGGGCACCCAAAGCTGATGCACCAGGAATTAGTGGAGTATTTTGAAAATGTGGCCTTTTGGATTAACTGTGTTGAGACAGTAAGACTAAAGGGTTCTTTCGAAAAAGTGGCCTTTTTTGTGAAAAAAACGTCCCCTGTGTCTAGACTGTTGCTGTGTTCTTTCGAAAGTAAATCAAAAGAATGCGGCAATTTTTTCGACTGCGGAAAACCTACACTGTCTCCTTAAAAGCCTTCCTACAGCTACTCGGGAACAAATCCACACAGAAACACCTTCTGACCCCCGACCAGAATTGTTCTATCTGCTTCCCAAGATCCATAAACCTGGACACCCCGGACGTCCCATCATCTCTGGTATTGGCACGCTCACTACTGGTCTATCCAGCTATGTAGACTCTCTCCTCAAACCCTATGCAACCAACACCCCCAGCTATCTCCGAGACACTACTGACCTCCTAAGGAAACTACAAAACATCAATAACCTCCCCAATAAAACCATCCTTGCCACCATGGATGTAGAAGCTCTATACACCAACATCCCACATGAAGACGGATTACAAGCAATTAGAAACACTATCCCAGAGGACACCACTGCCAACCTGATAGCAGACCTATGTAACTTTGTTCTCACCCACAATTATTTCCAGTTTGAGAACAACTTATACCTCCAGATCAGCGGCACAGCCATGGGTACACGCATGGCCCCACAGTACGCTAATATCTTTATGGCTGACCTAGAACAACGTTTCCTCAACTCCCGTCCCCTTTTACCCCTTCTCTACTTACGCTACATCGATGACATCTTTATGATCTGGACGCATGGCCAAGAAACACTGGAGACATTCCACAGAGATTTTAACAACCTACACCCCACCATCAACCTCAGCCTGGACCATTCTACACGAGAGATCCATTTCCTGGACACCACAGTAAAAATCAACAATGAAAAATTAGACACCACCCTCTACAGAAAACCCACGGACTCATACAGTTACCTACATTCTTCCAGCTCCCATCCAGCACACACCATACGATCCATCATCTATAGCCAAGTCCTTCGATACAACCGCATCTGCTCTAATCCCACTGACAGAGACCAGAAACTTCAGGATCTCTACCAAGCATTTATAAACCTCAACTACCCACCCGGAGAAATAAAAAAGCAAATTGAAAGAGCCAGACGAATACCTAGAAACCATCTACTTCAAGACAGACCCAAGAAAACCAACAATAGAACACCACTTGTCATCACCTACAGCCCCCAACTTAAACCTGTCCAACACATTATCAATAAACTACAGCCTATACTGGAACAGGATACTAAACTCCAAGAGGCTCTGGGAGACAGACCCATAGTCTCCTATAGACAACCACCTAACCTCAAGATGATTCTTACCAACAACCACAGGACATACCACACTAATACCAACCCTGGTACCTTCCCTTGCAACAAACCCCGTTGCCAGCTTTGTCCACATATCCACTCTGCTGATACCATTATTGGACCTAACCAAGTGAGTTATAAGATCAAGAACGCATATTCCTGCGCATCCAGAAATATAATTTATGCTATCATGTGCCGAAAGTGTCCGTCTGCTTTGTACATTGGACAAACGTCTCAGACACTTCGCCAAAGGATCAATGCCCACAAAACAGATATTAGACAGGATCACAAAGAAAAAACAGTTTCTTGCCATTTCAACCAGAAAGGACACTGTCTCAACGACTTAATTACCTGCATCCTGCTTCAGAAGCCTTTTAAATCTGCACTTGAAAGGGAATCCTCTGAACTGTCATTCATGCTAAAATTCGACACTCTACGCATCGGTCTCAACAAAGACGCTAACTATCTTACCCATTACAAAGATAGCTTCCCCAATTATCACCTCTAATACCATTAGCTCACAGACATTTACCTTCCCCCCCGCCCCGCATCCCCCTTCTGTTCTGAAATGTGATTTGTCCTTTTCATATGTGTTCATTTTTTTAATTGTATCCTTTGGCATATATGGTTGTGACTATTTTCTTCCACTATTTGATCTGAGGAAGTGGGTCTGGCCCACGAAAGCTCATCATCTAATAAACCATCTTGTTAGTCTTTAAAGTGCTACATAGTCCTGTACTGTGCTTTTTCGAAAGAGAGCATCCAGACTGCCTGGGTGCTCTCTTTCAAAAAAGTGGCTTGCTTTTTCAGAAGTGCTGGTTGTAGTCTAGATGCTCTTTTTCGAAAGTATCTTTCGAAAAAGACTCTTTCGAAAGAGGCTTGCAGTCTAGACGTAGCCTAAGTAAACAGCAGAGTCAGAAATATGATCTGGCAATCCTAATTTCTATTCTCCTCCAACCACTAGTTCATTCTGTCTCTTACACTTATGCAAAAGTAGAGACTAGTTAAGGTATGGGAAGAATAGAATGATGCAGTAAGGTAAGAAAAGGAAAAAAGGAGCACATTTCAGTACTGATCACACACCAAAGTGAAAAAAAGGTTATTAAGTTATTGAGTGGCTTGGAGAGAAACTAGTTTTGTCAGACAGAGCAGGGAAGTAAAATTCCTACACTTCTTTGTGAAAAGTAGAAGAGAGGGGACAGAAATAACAGCCAGTCAATCACTGCATTTAAGCCAGCTATCTGTTTGAAGCACAAGAAAATCAAAGGACTTGCCAAAGGCCCCATGTCAGGGGCTCGATCCTGAATAAGGCTGAGCATGTACTATGAGATACTGAAGTCAATGGGAGCACTCAGCCCTTTGTTGGACTGGGCCCTAACTTTCAGACCAAACAAAACCTAACACTCTTGCCCCGTCCCTTCTGTGAGGCCCCATCCTGCTCGCTCCCTTCCCCTCCTTCCATCGCCTGCTCTACTCCACTTTCACTCACTCGTTCATTTGCAACAGGCTAGCAAGGGTCCCTTTTCAACCAGGTGTTTGGTTGAAAACCAGATACCTGGCCACCTGAGGCCCTAAATCTGGTGGCAAGGGGGATCCAGTAGATATAGTATACTTAGATTTTCAGAAAGCCTTTGACAAGGTCCCTCACCAAAGGCTCTTGTGTAAATTACATGGCCATGGGATAAGAGGGAAGGTCCTTTCTTGGATTGAGAACTGGTTAAAAGACAGAAAACAAAGGGTAAGAATAAATGGTAAATTTTCAGAATGGAGAGGGTAACTAGTGGTGTCCCCCAAGGGTCAGTCCTGGGACCAATCCTGTTCAACTTATTCATAAATGATCTGGAGAAAGGGGTAAGCAGTGAGGTGGTAAAGTTTGCAGATGATACCAAACTGTTTAGGATAGTCAAGACAGAAGCAGACTGTGAAGGGCTCCAAGAAGATCTCACCAAACTGAGTGATTGGGCAACAAAATGGCAAATGAAATTTAATGTGGATAAGTGTAAAGTAATGCACATCAGGAAAAATAACCCCAACTATCATTACAGTATGATGGGGGCTAATTTGGCTACGACAAATCAGGAAAGAGATCTTGGAGTTATCGTGGACAGTTCTCTGAAAACTTCCACACAGTGTGCAGCGGTCAAAAAGGCAAATAGGATGCTAGGAATTATTAAGAAAGGGATAGAAAATAAGACCCAGAATATCTTACTGCCCCTGTATAAAACTATGGTACGCCCACTTCTTGAATACTGTGTACAGATGTGGTCTCCTCACCTCAAAAAAGATATTTTGGCCTTGGAAAGGGTTCAGAAAAGGGCAACTAAAATGATTAGGGGTTTGGAACGGGTCCCATATGAAGAGAGGTTAAAGTGACTGGGACTTTTCAGTTTAGAAAAGAGGAGACTGAGGGGGGATATGATAGAGGTATATAAAATCATGAGTGGTGTGGAGAGGGCCAATAAAGAAAAGTTATTTATTAGTTCCCTAAATAGAAGAACTAGAGGACACCAAATGAAATTAATGGGTAGCAGGTTTAAAATTAATAAAAGAAAGTTCTTCTTCACACAGCGTGTGGTCAACCTGTGGAACTCCTTGCCAGAGGAGGCTGTGAAGGCTAGGACTATAATAGAGTTTAAAGAGAAGCTAGATAATTTCATGGAGGTTAGGTCCATAAAAGGCTATTAGCCAGGGGATAAAATGGTGTCCTTGGCCTCTGTTTGTCAGAGGCTGGAGAGGGATGGCAGGAGACAAATCGCTTGATCATTGTCTTCGGTCCACCCCCTCTGGGGCACCTGGTGCTGGCCACTGTCGGCAGACAGGATACTGGCCTAGATGGACCTTTAGTCTGACCCAGTACGGCCGTTCTTATGTTCTGCTATGGCAACACAGCTATGGCACTGTAGCTTCATAACATAGATGCTCCTCCAGTGACAGAAGGGGGGTTTCCATCAATGTAGATAATCCACCTCTCTGAGATTATGTCTACACTAGGAAATAATTTTGAAATAAGTTATTTTGAAATAACTACTCCTGAAATAACTATTTCGAAATAGTGTGTCCGCACTACAGGGAAGCCTCAAAATTAGTCCGAGGCAGGCTCCCTTAATGTGGACACGCTACCTCGACTTAGAGCCCCAGGAAGCACTGGGGAGTAATTACTTTGAATAACTTTGTGAAGTAGTTATTTTGAAATAACAGCAGCTGAGCATCCACACTAATGCTATTTCGAAATGTCTATTTTGAAATAAGTGTTATTCCTCTTTGCAAGCAGGAGTTCTGATTTTGAAATAACAAGCCTATTATTTTGAAATAATGGGCTTGCTATGTGGACACTGTCCTTGTTATTTCAAAATAAGGGGAGTTATTTTGAAATAATGCCCCAGTGTAGACATGCCCTGAAAGGCAGTAGCTACGCTGACAAAAGAATCCTTCCATCAACCTACTCATGTCTATTCAGAAGGTTATGTTGACCAAACTATGGCATTAAGGCAATAAAATGTTTCACAGCCTAGACCAATGTAACTAGACCAATCTAAGTTTTAGATTTAGACCAGGTATTAGACTAAAGCAGGACTCATTTGTGTTTGGTTGATGGAAGTGACTGAAATAATATTGAAATCTCTTTGTCAAAACCCCCAAGCACATGAAGGTGTTGTGTGTAGGGCAGACGGGAAAGCCTGCTGGTTGAGAGAAAAAAAAACTTGGCTCCTTTACATTAATGCAAAGGAAGTGTAAATGGCCACTCTTCTGATTGAGTAGATTTTACACCCACTTTATACTTAGGTTGTGCTAGTGTAAATGTTTGCCCAAGGTACAGACATAGAGTCTGCTCCACAGACTATTTTCTAATACTTACGCCACTCTGATTACCGAAGGGACTGCCTTTTGTTTAGGTGTTTATTCCAGAAGTGTGCCTTTTTATTATCCATTATGTAGGCATACATAGCTGTAGTCGGAGACGGGAGGTTGAACAAATTGGTGGAATTTTGGCATAAACCCCTGCTACAATTGCAAATTTTGGGGATAAGACATAATTATCTAATTTTTAAAATAAAATTAAGTGACCAGTATTAATTCACAAACTTATGTAATTAAAACAACCGCCTAAATTTGATGTCATAGATGCGATCTCATGTGGGTGTATTGTGGGACTTAGATTTGAGTTGGATGATTTGGGAGAGATTTTTTTAAGTTTACATATTCAGTGTCATTTTCTTTTAGCAATTTATTTTTCAGACAAAGATGTTACTCGCCAGAATGTAGTTTACACACTGCAATGCACTGAAACAATTAGACTTCCAAGCTACTAGAAAGAGAGTTTTACTATAGTTAACTCACCATTAGCAGCTGACACTGTATTTTTCTTTTTAGATCTGCTGAACTGACTAGTTGACACTCCAGGCTGTAACAGGCATATTTTCTTTTAAATGGCTAACAAACCCAGTAACTGTTCGCAACATAATCAATTCTGTGGTTGTGCCATACTACCAGGGACATGGTTCTGTTCCTAATCCCATGGAAGGCAATGGAAATTTTTCATTGACTACACTGGGCTTTGGAACTGGCCCTATAACAACAAAACCCAGGGAGTTTCCTACTCTTATCAGAGGCAGACTTTTAGGCGGTTACAGAAAATAGGTGGTATATTTCATGGTGAAAGACATACAACACAGCATACAAACCCACATGTAATTTATCTGAATATTAATAGTTTCAGCCGCTTCTGAGAGACTTAGAGAAGTGCAGACTGAGTGGCAGTAGGGCTGCAGTTCATGAAAATGTCCATATTGGGGAGAGATTCTTAAATAACTATCCCTCCACTTATCAAATGGTTCAGTGGTTCCAGGAATGACACAAAGCTATGTAGGAAGAGGCAAGTGAAAGCAGATCATATACTTTCCAACCTGCTCCTCACTAGCCTCTGAGTTCTAGTTAGCATCTTTTTACTCAGGATAACCATAAATCCAGTCTTTATCCATCTTTTTACAACAAAGTTAGACATCAATAAGATCCTGCATATTTTAAAAGGGACTCATTTTTCCACTGTCTGCACAAAAGCTCCTTCTGTGTATTTAGGTCTCCTGTGTTGCAGAAGAGTTGGAGGAAAATGTCCCTTTTAACGGCACAGAGTGAATACTGTGCTTCTCCAGGCCAGAATTCCTAAGAACTTTTTTTTAGTTGAAACTTGTGCTGGATATCATGTGCCTCTTACCAGTTTTACTGCTAGCACTGTCAGAAGAGACAGTTCTCCCTTCTCTGTGAGTCTGCTTTAAAGTCCACCAACATTAGTAGAGGTCTTGTGACTGACTTCCGTGAGCTTTGGATCAGTTCCTATGACCAGGAGAGAAAGTCGTCACAGTTGCTGGCTTAGGACATAGCTAAAGAAAATGGGTGGCGGGTATAGGAAGCAAGGGAAGGCAATGCCTTCCAAACTGCCTCGCTGGCTCCACCCACACTCTGCCCCATACAACCTCTTTCAGTGTGGCTCTCCCAGCCTTCTGGGAGCGCCTGGGTCTCAGCTCTGCATTGCCAGCCCTCCCTGTGCTCTGGGGCTGAGAAGCTTGAGATAGGGTTGTTGCCCACCCAGGGCTGGCCATACCATGAGGCGAACTGAGGTGGCCACCTCAGGTGCCAGACTGCGGGGAGTGCCACTAGGACTCAGAGAATTGAGACCTTTCAAAGTTTTGGCCCAAGCGAGGGGGTATGGGGGCGTCATTTGAGCTCCCCACCTCAGGTGCCAAAATGTTGTGGGCCGGCCCTGCGCCCACCTGCCTGCCTATCTGCCCTTCCTGTGTTCTGGGAGGGCCCTAGCCATGTACTGCCTGCCCTCCCCATGTTAGGCGAGGGGCGGGGAAGGATGGGGACATGGGCCGCAAGTGTTCCGAGGGGGGCAGGGCACTGGCTGCCCATGCTTGGGGGAAGAGAAGTCAGGGTATAGGCCGCCCATGCTCAGGGAAGGGGGGGGACCTGTGCTGTGGGGAAGGGGTGGTAGTGTGGGCAGGCTGTACTCTGGGGTGGCCAGAGAAAGCTATGGACCACCCCTGCTCAGGACAGTTGGGGAAGGCTGCAGGCCAGTCATGCTTGGGTGGGTGGGGCTGCCCCTACAGTGGGAGCAAGCTTGGCTTCCACAAGGGACATGGGCAGCAGAGGTGAGGCTGGGGACTTGCCTTGTCCAACCTTAGTTCACCCATGGCTAAAAGTGCCAGGCTCAGGTCAGACTGTCAGAAAACAACTGGTGGTATCCTGTCATGAGATTGCACTAAGCCAGTTAAAAAAAAAAGTGTGCTTCCAAAATACTAGACTAATTATTATGAAACCACAAACTGTTCTCTTCAGGCCCTGTAGTCCCACGTGTATCACCCAGACAAACTGAATTTTTGGTTTTAATAATAAATTACATAAATCACATTAGGTTTTTTCACCTCCAAAGAGCCAGCAACTCATCTTAGGTCAGAATATACTTCAGACCTTACCCAAAAATCAAACTTTGAGCAAACTAAAACTAAAGGTTAATTAATATAAAAAAGAAGAGAGTTAGTAAAAGGTTAAAATGAATCCTATACATTACAATTGATTTCAGAGTGTGTAGATTGGGGTAACAGTGATGTTAAATCTACCAGGTTATATAAATCTCTATAGTAAATCCAAAATACTGGGATCTTCTCAGTCCATTGTTCAAAGCTCCCCCCTGTTAGAAATTAGTCCAAAGATGAGGAGTAGGAAAGAGCCTTGAGGTGATGTCACATTTTCCAATTTATACCCCCCCCCCCCCAATCCATCTTCATGGAAAAATACTGGCTCAAACATGGAGTCATGGATCTCATGTTCTGCATGCTCTCCTGAGCCATCCTTGGCAGGGGGAGCCTACTAGAAGAGCTGATTCTCCTTAATGATCCATCAATACATGGTTGGCTACTCATGATATAAATCTATCTTGTGGGTGTTACCCAGAAACTCAACATGTTTAGTAACAATTTCATAACTTCTTACACAGTGGTGGCACACAAGTGCAATAATACAGAGTGATAATACTTAGCAGATTTTAATTTCAGTAGCACAAAAGAACCACCCCTCTTGTTTCTTCCAACAGGGCCAAATTCTGCTCTCCAGAACATCCAGGCAGTCACACTGGGGTCCAATAGAAACTGCACAGGTGTAACTCAGGATAAAATTTATCATAAGGATTCAGCATACATCAAAACACACATTTCCATTTGCAAGTGGAGGTGTCAGATTTAAAAAGTGACTTTCACTTCTTTGGTTTGGAAAATAAGACCAAGCCTTAGAATGCATCAGCAGCCAAAGATATTTGAAGACATAATTTTCTGATAGGACAAGTTACAAAACTGCAGCAAGGAAAGCAAATCCAGCCACAGTTTTCAAGAAAGTCTCATATCACCCCCCTCCCCCCACACACACCCCCTCTCTGTATTACAAATTGCTTTTCTATCTGACAACATATTTTATAGGCATCATGCTTTCTCCCCAAGTTATTTATGGGCATTCTGCAAACTGGGGGTGAAAATACAATGCATGCCATCTCGCTGCTATTCTTCTTGTAACACCAGGGTTGACAGTATCTGAATTTCAGTGAATTGGTTAGCATATTTCCTGTCATAGACAAAAAAGTTATTTACAGCAAAGCAAGAACAAAACAGTAACAGTAATTACCCATATTGTTCATTGGCAGGAGAAACTTCAATGATAAATTACCGGAGCAAACTATTTGACTAGAAAAAAGAACTTTGCTAGCTTCTGAACTTTAAATATGAGTCCTGCACACCCACATGAGATTGCTGCACAAGTGGCTATGGGGAGCTGGACATGCACTTCATCAGCAATCAAAAATTGGATTGGGTATTGAGTATCATTTGGTGAACTGAATGGGCTTTGCTTTGTGAAAATTCCAGAATGAATATAGCTTTCTGGTTCTAAGTATAGTCTAATTTTTATTTGCTTGTGTGATGGCATGTCGGGGTCCCCCGACCCTGCATCCCCGTCCTCAGCAAGATGTGACTCCGCCAGCCAGTAGAATATGGAGGGTTTATTGCTTCTCCAGGATATAGCACAGCATAGGCACGATGTGGACATAGGAGTCAGGGCCAGGCAGCCTTAGACCCCTTGCGGCAGGGGTACACAGGCCCCTGAACTCCCAGTACTTGGCTTAGTCTGTTCTCTTCATGTTTGCCCAGCCAAGACTGCCCTTCTCAAAACCACAGAACACACATCCTTCCCCCAGGTAGCCACAACCCTTCCTTTGTTTAAACTCCTCCTGGCCAGGTGAGAAATTGGTAGGCCATTGCTATGTGCTTGTCCGCAGGGATGACCCCCCCACGGGGCAGTGCTTACAGACAGAGGCCAGTAGGGGTCACCCACAGCCGACACAGCAACCAGTGAATGCCCAGTCAGAGTGAGCCCAGGGCTACAAGAGTAGACAGCCCACCACTATGTCACAGCTTGTATTATGATTACTTCATGGTTCCATGGGGCCTTTCATTCTAAAATCTCAAAGTGATGGACTCATTGTGGCTCTCGCTCAGTTACTGACCCTTACGGAACTTTCAGTATTATGTACCTTATGGAATCACAACATATGGCTCTGGCTGCAGGATGTTGGTTATGCACATGTTCCACAGATCATTATATTTTTCATGAATCTGGGATTAAATTTATCACTTTGGGAATAATACTAATAATGCGGGAGACAGAGACCGTTTTCCCATACTTACACCTAAAGCTTCCAGAAAAGAAAAACCAAAATTAGTCATTTCACCCAGATGTGATTTCTCCCCTCCCCCCAAAGTAACAGTCATTTCTGATTATGGGTGCATCTATACTGCAGGGCTTAACTCAAAATAAGCTACACAAATTGAACTACATCAACTGCACAGCTTATTTTGAAATAGCTTATTTCGAAATTGGGAGCATCTACACAGCACTTATTTTGAAACAGAGCACTGTTCTTCCGACTTCCCTTACTCCTTGTACCATGAGGATTACAGGGGTCAGAGTAAGAAGTCCTCCAGCTTGACAATATTTCAACAGTATTTCAAAATAACTGCCTGCTGAGTAGATGCGGAGTAAGTTATTTTGAAATAACACTAGTTATTTTGAAATAATGTTGCTGTGTAGATGTATCCTTTATGACCTAAAAAGCATCTGTTGGGACTGGTCAGGCAAAGCATTGATTCATCTGCTTTCAGCAACGGAGAAGGAAGAAAGACCATAAACCACGGCCACAAAAATTAAAAAGAGCTGCACAATTGTAAAAACAGATCAACAAAAGAAATCCCTCTTGCACGGTCACAGAATGAAATATAAATAACATATCTTACACAGAAAGAGTTTGCTGCAAACCAAACACCAGCAGAAGAGGCAAAATAGAATTATTCCATGGTATCTGGAAACATTTTAAAGGTCTGTCTCTGCTAGGAAAATGACCTGTTGCTGATAGCCATTGTCAACAGCAGAGAATTCCCCCCTTCCTCTATGCACTATTTTACTTTCAATTGGTGTTAAAAACAATACAGTTGCTCAGTGTTAGTGGGGGAAAAAAAATCATTTTCAACACCCTTAAAGAAAGGCTGCCTGGTAGAAAAGATGTCCAGCATGCTTTCCAGAACAGTGCTAAAAATGTTTTAGCCCTTCTAACACTAGCTTTATAAATCTCTTCACCACCAGTTGAGGGAGAACAAGGAGACCTGAGTCACTGCAAGGCCACCGACAGCAATTTAGGGCTCCAGGGCTGAAAACAATGAGCCCTCTGCCCCCGCTCCCTCAACTGGGACAAGACCCCACTCCCCATCCAGAGAAACCTCAAGCGCCCCTCACCCCTACCTGGCTGGACAGCCCCAGTCCTGTCTTTTCCAGATCCAACCTGCCTGTTCTGGGGAAAGCTGCATCAGCATCTCCTGACTGAAAGATGTTTTGATATGCCCCGGGCAGGCTCTGGAGTCAAGTAACCCCACCCTGGGGCATATCAAAACATCTTTCAATCAAGAGATGCTTTTGTCAGAGTTACTGACGAAGTGACTGGGGCTCCTGAGCCCTTTTTAAATTACCAGATCCCTGGGCAATTGTCCCCTTTGCCGCCTTCCCTCCCCCCTCTCCCACCCCCCCGCATGGGCCTGCCCATGTCTGGCAACATCTGGTAGCAGCAGGTAATTTTCATCATTCAGATGGACTCTTGAGATTTGTCTACGCTATTGCTATCACCGGTTCAGCTCTGAGGGTCCTAGGAGACCATAGTGTAGACAGGTTCTTGGCTGTCACCAGCATTTGAAGCACCACCTCCTCCCACCCTGCAGAGCACAGGTCTAAACTGACAGTGGTTGAAATTGAGAGAAGACAGCATGTTTGCCACAAAGATCTCAGCTTTAGTACCACCCAGGGGAGCTGCACATGTGTTAACAACCATGGGTATTTTTTGGGAAAAATTCCTTAATGTAGACAAGGCCCTGAGCTGCTGGGCAGCTGTGGCACTTAGAAGCTGCGTACACTAAGCTTAGAAAGGTGAAAACACTTCATGAAGCTGGAGATGATGCTGTCATGACATCCTCTCACTGCTACGACACTCCTCCTGGCCCCTCTGGCAATTAGACTCTTTCCACTTCCAGTGCTCTCTTCTGCTGCTCATTGTGCACTGTACCACCTCTCTCAAGCTCTTTCTGACTCCAAGTGTTCCCTTTTCATGGCCTGGCCCTCTGGCCATGTGTCAGGGCTGTTCCCCACTCTGGCACTCTGAGTGCAGAAGGTGAGGCCCGGCAACAGAGCTTCAAAACCTTGCCTCTAGAGGCACTGGTTACAAAAGAACTTTCCCCGGGAATCATAATCCACAGATTTTGGGGAATCACTGCCACCCTCATGTGCTTTCTTGTCCCTAAAAACCAGGGGTGAACACTGGAAATCACTCCCAGGGATACCCCAAGGTCTTTTGTCCCAGAAGAGCCTGGAAAAAGGAGAGAGACAAACAAGCTGCAGTCTCTGGTTGCTGACCCCTCAGTCAGAGGCACACAGATACACACAGACAGACTTTCCAGGACAAGAATCAAATCACCTTAGAAAAGGGATTTTATTACAAAATAAAAGATAAGCTTGAGAAAGCATATTTGATTGCTAGATGTTAGAGCAACTAAGGAAAACAAATAAAAAACACAGAGAAAAAAGTCTCTGGGCATGATGCAAGGTAGTAAATGGGGAGCAGAAGCAGAGATTCACATAGAGCAGTTCAAACCAAATCACAAAACAAAGAAAAATTACCCTGAATGTGACTGGATTCACTTTTCCCTTTTACTTACTTCTAATTTTCTCTTGTTCAGTTCACTCTGTGCTCTGAATTGTTGGAGACATGGTAGTTCTGCCTGGGTTTAAATCATTCTGTGTCTCCCAACTCTTGGTTTCTCTCTCCCACACAAAGAAAGCAGGCAAGGAACCTATAACAATTCGAATTTCAACCCTCTAGCTTGATTGGTTCCCCTGGCCCCCTCGCCAACACCTTTGCTAGCTACCTGAGCTTAACCCCTTAGTCATCAAGTGCTGGTCAGCACTCCTCCTGCCCATTACACCAGGTCACCACAGTCCTGCCTTTCCAAGGTATCAAAGTCTTTCCATATGTAGTGTCCCCTCTTCACCTGGTTACCTTCTTTAAGGCCAATCTGCTTACAGGTTTTGATGGATAGATCTGTCTTCTTCTGGATCCCACCACCCACTCAACTTTATTTTTTCCAATGGATTTATTTGGCGGTGCCTCCACCCCCCTCACTCCTTCCTGGCAGGGTCACCAAGGCAGCTTGGGTGGAAAATTCTAACCCAGGGTAATCCCCACGTACTTGCAAGATAGTTGGAGACTCCCAGAAAATAACACAAACACATACACTATAATAAACACAATTATATTAAACAGGAGACAAACATAACATAACAGGGTAAAACACTATTTTTAGGGTCACCCGGTGCCCAGCAACTGTAAGGTTAGTATCCCGTTGGTACGCGTACTTTGTTGGGGCCCTTGATGACTTTTGACTACAAAATTCTTCTCTTCAGTGGTTTAGCAGTGGGGCTGACTGGGTCCAGTACAGCCCAAAGGAGTCACAAGTGGGAGAAGGCGGTAAATCCCTCCACAGGTTTAATATGCAGCAGGTTATAAAATCCCCAAACAAATTCCCTGACTTACTAACTAAAAGATGGTGCACTCACACACTTCAAGAATGAGCCTCAGGTTCAGAGATGACTCAGTCACTGCAGAGGGGCTGGTCTCTTCTGGCAGGGATCCTCTATGGGCAGGAATCAGGCTGCTTCGATCCCAGAATTTCCCCTCACCACAAAGGGGTGCAAGGCTCAAGGTGCAGGCCACACAACTGCACCAAAATTCAAACTATAATCTCCTACCCCAGCATTCAGACACACACACAGCAGGCAGCAGCCCCGAACCAGCAGACAGAGCAGAGCTGACCATGCGGTGACTGGTCTCACCCAGGGAGCTGGAGAGCCAACTCAGCCTGGCTGGGGAAGCCTCCCAGCAAACTCCACAAACTGGGAATCAACAGTGGAGAAATAAAACCCAGCTGAGGGATCCTGCCTTCAGGTCCTAGAGGCTAGTTCTCAGGGGGACACCCTTCATGCAGGCCTGGGGCTTACCAGCTCCCACACAGCCAACCTTCTCCTTGCCCTGGCTGGCTCCAAACTCCTCCAACAATGGCTCTTCCTTCCCCTCCTGAACTCCCTATGGGTTGCCGGGCAGACTCTGTCCCTGGTAGGGAGGGGGAGCCAAGGCAAACTCAGTGTGCCTGTCCCTGAGCTGCCAGCAGACAGAGCCCCAGGAATATAGGTAATCTCCTTGGGGGTTACACATACAAACTGTTTCAGGCAGCCTTCCCATTCACCGCCCAGATAGTGCCATTTCCCCAGAGGCTGGTGGGGGAAGCCAGGCCTGCCCACTACTCTAGGTTCCAGTTCAGGGACCCTTTAATCAGCAGCCAAGGTCTCCACTATCTTAAACCTTGCTGTCCCTTCCTGCACACTCACTACTGGGTTGTTTGTTTCCCCCTAATATCCAGAGAGGAACTACAAATTCCTTCACTGTAGCTCCAGTCCTGGCTTTATACTAGCCCTACATATTCCTTCTCAGCAATCTAATTCCTCTGAGCTGTGGCTTATTATGTTAATTAGCCCCTGCTCAGCCTCCTTGTAGGTGGTGAATACTCCCTCAAAGGCCCTCACAAAAAAAATCCTCATTTCAGGGTCATTCAACCCCCCTTCATTATTACTGCTGTGTTCTCAGGGCTGCACTGCTGTCAGCAGCTCCCTAGACACCCTTACATGCAGGATTAGGCAGAGTTCCCCCTCTGTGGACTTCCTGGAGAGGCTAGTATGGAGCTCCACCTCGCTGCATGCAAAGGCTGCAGAAGCCATTTTATCCTCCCAAATTTACTACTCAACAGAACCAAACTATGTGCCCTGCAGGCCATGAATTACATCCTGGGCAGACAATGATTAGACTGTTAATCAGAGAGGCTTTATTCTAGTTTCAGGACAAGTCACTCAAGTGGCTACATAAAGATGATTAGGAGAGCAACAACAGGGGAAGGGAAGGAAGAAGGAAATGAAAATGGTTTCATGCATTAGATTTTTTCCTCCAATATAGGTCTGTATTCCCACCTTAAGAGTCAGTGACTTGAACTTCACTCTTCTGGCTTTCAATTTCATTGAGCTCTGTTTATGGATTTACAACCCCTAAATGTAAATGCTAAGCACATATAGGTTGTGTCTACACTGCACCCTTACTTCAAAATAAGCACAAATTGTGTAGCTTATTTTGAGGTAATTTCACAGCACCAAATTTTGAAATAAACCGCTATTGGAAAAACTCCCTTAATCTTTGTGTAACGAGGGTTCCAGAGACACCAGAATAGCATGCCTGTTATATTTTGAAATAATGGGCTGGTTTCAAAGACGCGAAATAGCTATTTTGGGATACCAGAAATATCTTGAAATAGCGCCACAGTGTAGATGTACCCATACAGAGCTTTGCCTCTTGAAAACAGCATACAAACACTAACTCAGTAACCATCCTGACACCCTTATGGAGGCAGGAAAACAGCATTGACCCTGTTACATTGATGGAGAAACATACGGAGGGCCATATTCTCAGGGCCAGCTGTGCCTGGTATAGCTGTGCTGAGATCGTAAGGCTACTAGGTACTGGGTTTGGTCCCAAAGAACAACTAAGAGCAGCCCCAGAGTTATTCTAAACTGTGCTAGTTTACAACAGCCTTTCTGGCTGAGGATTGCTGGAATGCAGCTGCATTCTGACCTTGCATTTTGTCCCTAGAGAAGGGAAAAGTAGTGCAAGGCCAACTTGAGAGCTGCTTTGCGCCATCAATGCAGCACAGAGCAGCCTTACCAAGGGCTAAGAAATATCCCAAGCACTTGGCAAACTAAAGGGAATTTAAATGTCCATTCAGGTAGCAGCTCAAGAGTGCCCTCTCATAGAAGCCACATGCCACCCATCGTCCCACTCCCAGGAGTTAGGGCCAGAGCACAATGCAGTTGTGAGATTTTTTGCCCAGTGAAGCAGCTCCTAGGAAGATGCTATCTGCCTGCAAAAGTTGAAGCAATCCTGAAACCAGGGGCCAACAACTTCCACGGGCCTCCAGCAAGGCATAGGAGGGGGCAGCTCTGCACCCCAGAAGGGGCAGGGCCTCAGGCGGAAGGGGTGCTGCCCCCGCAGCAGTGCAGCACTCTGGCAGCAATTTAAAGGGCCTGAGGCTCCAGCAACCATCACTGCTGCAGTAGCAATGGTGGCAGGGGGACCACTGGGCCCCTTTGAATCACTGAGCCCCATGGCAACTGCTCCCTTTGCCCCCTTT
The DNA here is from genome assembly GCA_019425775.1 of Rafetus swinhoei. Taxonomy (NCBI): domain Eukaryota; kingdom Metazoa; phylum Chordata; order Testudines; family Trionychidae; genus Rafetus; species Rafetus swinhoei. Next base: position 163,185,274 of record CM033437.1, read on the forward strand.
CCCCTCTTTGTAGCGGGCCCGCCTCAAACAGACAACCTGCATTGGGAGCACTCAGATGCTGCCCCCTCCACTGTGATTGGAAGCTGAAATGAAGCCACTTCTACACTTCCTCCAGGTGCACTCAGTGTTCCTCTGGCACACCTGGGGGCTCAGATTTATCATGACTTGGTCAAAGGTCACACAGCAAGTCTGTCTAAGAACCAGGATGACACAGATCAGAGCCATGATTGCAGCTCAAAAGATTCTGATTCTCGTACCCATGTTCCAAGAACCAAGTCATGATGCTTAGTCTGCAATGGCTATGAAATTGTTTCTGGAAAGATGCCTTTTGGTCACCCCCACACTCCTTATGTGATGTGAAGGCACAGTTTCTCCTTTTACAGTTAAATATGGCAGCCTTGTGTTCTTTCCACTAGATGGCATCTCAGCTCTTCAAAACATGCCTCAATTCTACAGCATTTTCTTAATGCTGCTAGATTTACATTGCTCATATACCGTAATTCCATTGTTTCACAATTAAAGATGGGCAAATATTTTATTAACCCCTATCTACTTCTATTCCTGGATACTCAAGAAAGCCTGTTGAGGTGCAGCAGAACACTGTATTTCCTGTGAATTTCCCTACCATACAGCAACAAAGCCAGAAATGACCTTCCAGTGGTATTGAATCAGTCTTTCCAGTAGTGGTTGATGAAGTCATTTCCAGGTGCACAGCCAGATTTTCAGCACTGACGAAGAGGGTGGTATATAAATCCATCAATTCTAGCAGTAGCAAAACAAAGATATGGTTACCGCAAAATTCCATCTATGTATTACACCACAGCATGTTCAAGCTATATTGCTCGTGCTATGACTAGTAGCAAGAACATAATAGCTGTGCCACAAATTTCTCTCATAAATGCCACGTCCCAATATCTTTTCAGCACTTGTAGTTATGATACAGTTTGAAACTTTTGAATAGTTGCCCAGATTGACTTGTGAATATAAAACTAAAGTGCCCCGTTGGTACTGGATCTACAATCCAATTTCTGATTAAAATGTCCGCCTTTAATGAACATGATTTATTAATGTGCCTTCATGCCCACAAAGACAACTTGTCTGAATCACAGTGCCATGAAGACGCATAACGTAGATGGCATTTAATTTTGCTCTGGTCTGACACATAATGGAACCAATTCCCCACTTCACGTCACTACGTTTGACTCAGTGGAATCAGTGATGTAGCACTGGGGAGAATCAGGCCTCAAAAACACCCCTGGAAACTAACCGAACAGCTTCAGTAAAGGAGGTAGATATGAAGGTCTGGATCAGCAGCAGCCCTACCAGAGATGCCTCTTGCAATAGTAATCCCTGTACTTGTGGAGAAAATGAACGCCTGTTCAAATGCTCACTGAATTCAGAGGACAGATACTCATTACATGGAATAGATTTTGGGTTAGGCCCTTAATGCTCAATCCTGCTCTTTCCCCCAGACATCCATGGGAACAGGAAACCGAAAGGGGGAGCAGACAGAACTCTGAACTGTTGTCTCATCAATTCACATTAGCCCATGGAGTGGGGCCAGCATGCCAGAGGGAACATTCAACACCAGCCTAATGGATGGTGCAAAATGTGAACTACCTCCATGAAGGGAAAAGCAGAGGGAGAGATTTGTACTTCAGGGACTTGTACAATTTTTCTGTACCCTAGTCAGACTGCTTAATCACAGAGTCTGACTGCTTATAATGGGTTGAGAAATACTACTGCTGTGGATGCAGCATATGCTAATAGAGGAGGGAAATGAAGAACCTTTTCCTAGTCCATTTGCTCTGAGTAAGTTAAGGCTTTGTGACTCAGAGCATCCACTAGTCAACATCCGGAGTGTAAGGAATACTGCAAATGTCTGCAACATTAATCAAACAAAAAGTAAATCTATAAGATTTTCATGGTAACTACCATGTGTACTAATTAATTACATGGATAGAAGTGCAAAAAAACCCCACAAAAAACAAAGCAAAATCTAGGCTGAATGTTACTTATCACATTATTATCTTCCAGATGTTTGCAAACTGATACTTTAATTATTTGCTCCTTTATCTTTCCTGGTACAGTGACTGACCAGTAATTCCCTTGGTTGTCCTTATTTCCCTATTTATAGATGAGAAATATGTGCCCTTTTCCAGTCTTCTGGAATCTTCCATGACTTTTCAAAGATAATAGTTGATGGCTCAGATATCTCCTCAGTCAGCCTCTTGAGTATTTTAGGATGCATTTCATCAGGCCCTGGTGACTTGAAGACACTTAACTTCTCTATGTAAGACATCTAATTTATCTAAGTATCGCCAACTATGTTAGTAAGCAATATAGCTGCAATGCAGCTAGAACTTTTTCCTTAAAAAACAAAACAAAAAACAAGAGCATTCTTTTACAAGAAGTTCCATTGTCATGACACTATTGACACAATTAAAAATATAACCACCTCTTCATTCATATGCATATTTCTTCTATAATAAAAGAGCCATTGAGAAATTTCAGGTTAAGTTCCCCTATGATAAAAGTCTAAGCCCAAAACCCACTGTAATTTATGTGACTTTTTTTCCCTGAGAATTTAATTCCTAGGAAAGATTAGGAGTATAATGAAGGGAAATGTCACCATCTGGTCTCAAACTGGCTTGGAGAGTGAAATAAAAAAAAAAAAAGAATTTTATTACTGAATGTAATTTATCATTTTGACACAAAGATAAAGAACTATTCATTAAAAGGAAACAAATATTATAACCATCAGTACATTTTTATAATGTCTTGTAACCTTTTATCAACACTTGTCTTTCATGTTTTAATTTGGTCATCTCTTCTGTGAAACTGAAAGTGTTGCAGGTACAGTGAGAAACAGATGGCTTGAACAGTGGAGTAAATCAAGCTAGAATACAAAAACCTGGAACCCCTAAGACTACTTGCTGAATTACCTAGTGCTAGCTGATGCTGGAACACCTGTCCTATAGAGCTATGGTTTGCATGCTATAGCCTTTTAGCTCTGTAAGGAATGATTTGTTGTGGACTGCTGCTAATAATCAAGTCATAAATCTGAGATTATATTTGGAGGCAAATCAGTGAACTGCACTAAAGGCAATAATTAAACTCTAGCATACTAGATAATATGACAGACCATTACATTCCCAGCCCTTTGTGGTGATTAACATTTTCAGTGTATCAATGGTCCTCTATTTTCTTTCTGGTATATCTGTAAAAGCCTAGATACTACAATAAAGCTGTAACACAAGGACTGTTGGTAGAAGACCAGAGTGACAGGGTGTGGTCACAGAAGACCCCTTGGGGGTGCTTCCCGGGGTGCTGACAAAGCCACTGCCATTTGCCTTCCTGATCTCTGTGGCTTCTCACTGCTTGGCCTGGTCTCCCCCAGCCAAGGCACAGAACTGAGATCACTGCCCTTCCCACCCCAAGTAGCAGTACAGACACTGAATCTCTTCAAGTCCAAGGAAAATGCAGCTTTGGGCCCAGCTTCCTGGGATACCATTCCCCAAATGGGATCTGAACCCCAAACGAATTATTTAGGTTAGCCCCCTTTAACAATGAAAGGGGGAATGTACACACTGATTGCTCCCCCAGGTAACAATTATTTATACTGTGCTTGATAGTAAGTAAAAGTGATTTTATTAAGTACAAGCAGTAGGATTTAAGTGGGTATAAGTGAGAACAGGCAGAGCAAAGTAGATCACAAATTAAAAATAACAGAAAATGCTTAGCTAATTCTAACACTGAAACCTCAGTATAAACTTATTGCAAACTCACCCTAAAACTGTTTCTTTTCCTGCTAAGCCTTCTAACCAGGGAAGTCTCCTTTTCCTTGGGGTCTTTGGTTCATTTCCTTGGGTGTGCCACGCCAGCCAGCCCAAAGATAAAGACATGCTAAGCTTCCCATAGTTTTAAGGATTCTGTTTTTGCATGGAGGTTACCTGGCCAGTCCCTACCAGTTAGGGAGGTCATGTGACTTCCTAAGACCAACTGCTAAAACTCAAGGACAAAAGCTATTTACATATGATTGCCCAAACATCCCAGCATTGGAAACACCCTTGATGGCTTTCATTCACACATTTAAAACCACCATACTCCGTATGTCTAATTTTACACACAAGAATGATACATACACCGAAATAAGATAAACAGATCCATTGCATTAAGACATTAAAACTGATAGATTACATGAAGCTATTTGTCCAAAGCATCTTTGAGTTATGCATATGTGTGTCCATAATGCCATTTCATAAAGCGTGGGGGTGGGTGTCCATCAAAACCTGTCTTTATTTCCCAGCTGCACTTCCATGACAGGGATGAAAAACACTGAGGGTGCGTCTAGACTGTCAAGATTTTGCGCAAAAGCGGCTGCTTATGCGCAAAAACTTGCCAGCTGTCTACACTGGCCGCTTGAATTTGCGCAAGAGCACTGACTTTGTAATGTACAAAATCAGTGCTTCTTGCGCAAATGCTTTGACGCTCCCACTCGGGAAAAAGCCCTCTTGCGCAAGTGTTCTTGCGCCAAGAGGCCAGTGTAGACAGGGAAGGAATTTTTTGCGTAAGAAAGCCCCGATGGCGAAAATGGCGGCCGGAGCTTTCTTGCGCAAAATCGCGTCTATACTGGCCACGGATGCTTTTGTGCAAAAGCACTTTTTGCGCAAAAGCATCCGTGCCAATCTAGATGCTCTTTTGCGGAAATACTTTTAACGGAAAAACTTTTCCGTTAAAAGTATTTCCGCAAAATCATGCCAGTCTAGACGCAGCCTGAGTGAAATCCTGGCCGCACTGAAGTCAATGGGGTCAGGAGTCACATGGTGGGGATCAGTGAAACTTACTTCAGGGATCACTATTGCAGCTACAATGGTTATAGTCAAAGGACCGTTCTGTTTAAAAGCTTGCTCCCTAAGGAGTGATATTCCCCATTTCTGATGCAAGGATACAGCTGGAATTGATTATAGCCCCTAAAAGATGAATGTTTTTATTTCTTTTTTAAAAAGTGACCACTGTATGTTACAAGTGGCCCTTTGGTGTTACCATCCCCTTAAACTCCACTGAGGCCAAAAAGGAAGGAAGCAAACTGACAGCTCCTTGGAAGGGTTTGATCTTGTGGGTGTTTCCTCTTGAATTTCATCCCTCTATTTATCCATATTCTGAAATATTCTTTTAAAACCAAAAATATATGAGTCCCATGATGATGAGAAAAAGTTAAGGTTTTTAAATACCTAACTCACATACAGCCCTTTTCAGCCATAAATTACAAAGCACTTTGACAAAGGAGACAAACATCTTTCTCCCCATTTTACAGTTAGAAAAACTGAGAAATGGAAGTGAAGTGACTTGCCCAAGATCACACTAACCTGTAGTGTAGACATGGCCTACTATGATGGAAGGGGTTTCCCGGCAGAGTAGAAAACACTCTGTCCCCAAATGAGGGCAGCTAGGTCAACATAAGCATTCTGCCATCAACATAGCTGCCTCTAACTGGGGGTCAGATTGGCACAACTACCTCAGTCAAGGAGATGGATTTTTTACACCCATGACTGATGTAGCTACATCAACCTGACTTTTAATGAGGACCAGGTCAGAGACTGCTGTCATCCTCCCAAAGCACTCTGCACTGGTCCTGCCCAGGAGCAATGACTTATAATTGCTGCCAAGGCAGCGACTAGGAGTTCTGGAATTTTCTATATACTTTTCCTGTTAAATGGCTAAAGGATTGGGGCTAGAGGAGAGCTTGGTATCAGAGAAAGACAGGGCAGAAGAAGACAATTTTTACAATCCCCTTAGTCTTGTCTCTAAGGAGGAGAAGTCTGCAGCTTGAGAGAAGAATCCAAAACAAGTATTGATTTTAATGTCAAAATTAGTTTAAAATGTTTGTGATTATGACCCGATTCTACTAGTAGGGGAGGGAAAGAGGGCAGACATCTGGTCTTTTCTGTTAAATTTCATGAGCCAACTCCTCACCTGGGGTAAATAGCACAGCTTTATTGACTTCTGTGTCAATTTGCATCAGCCATGGAGAATCTGGCTGAAATTGGCATGCTGGGTATTAAAAGTGGTTTGTTGAAAAGAGGCTGCCACTGAAGGGGCAAACAAAAAACAGGATAATATTTTTTTAGCTCTGTTATTTTAAAAGTGCCTCTTCCTGAGCAGTGCCTCAAGGCAGAGTTGAAGCCTGAGCAGATATATTTTAAAGTAACAGTAATTAAGCCTTCCTTGGATTTCAGCCGGGGAGGTGTAAAGAAACCCTGCTCACCAGGCAGGTTGTTTCAAGCATTCACAGTCATAACGCTGTTTGTTCATCAATATCCAACCTGCACATGGTACCCTCCCCCTCTTTCTAGTGCTTTTGAGAAAGCAGCCCTCTCCCACAGGGGTTCTATACATTCCAGGCAAATTTGATAAACCTAGCAGTGCTGAAAGTTACCCTATTATTTCTCTGCTCTCCTGCAGCAGATCTTGATGTGCAGCTGATCTATAACATCCTTCACAAAGCAGGCAGCAGTCTTCTTCTAAACTGAGAGTTCAGCTGAGCATCACATGCCTAGAGTTACCAGATGGTTAAAACAAAAATACCGAACACCCGCCCCTCCCCCCTCGAAAAAATCACCAGGAAAAAATTCGGTTGAAGAAAAAAAGGGGGGGGGAGACCAAAGTTGCTGAGCAAAAAAAATATATATTAAAATAAAACAGCATTAAAACTGTATGTCCCCTTTAAGAGTGAGTGCAGGGATAGGAACAGGGGAGCGGTTGAGCACTAAGACCCAGGGGAGTCATTGCTTCCCCTTGGTCTTTTTGCCAGCAGCCATTTCGTGCCGGCAGCCTTGTGGAACCAGGTAAGCATGGGGTCTGGGGTCAGGGGGCTCGGGGTGTTGGGGGCCAGGGGGAACTCAGGGGGGCACTGTGTGTTTGTAGCGTTGCCAGGTGCCCGGCATTTTCACCTCCTGGCCGGGGAAAAAAATCAGAAAATACCAGACATCTTAGGTCTCCGGTATTTTCTGAATTTTTTTACCGGACAGGAGGTGAAAATGCCGGGCACCTGGCAACCCTACATGCCTATCATAGAAATGCAGAGCCAGACATTGTAGGAAAATCTGTAAAGGGTTGTTTAACAGAGTTTAAATCTCAAGCAAAGAGTTTGCTTAGCTCAAGTCAATGCATCAAAAACCCTCCCCTCCCCCAGCAGAAGGAGTCCATTTGACTACCTAGAGTATTAATCTTTTGGGATCAAAGCTGAAATGACTGATAAGAAGGGCTTTAAACTAAGAGATGAGGAGAGAAATTTGGGAGAGATGCATGCAATCTCCATGCCTGACTTCAATATACAGGAACAAAAAAATAAGCTACAGGAAAATGGAATGTCACAAGCAAGACAACTCAGAAAAGTCTGAGGGACACAACTGAAATGTTTATATGTGAAAGCAAGGAGTCAAGGCAATACAATGGAAGAACTGGAACTACTGGTTCACAAATTAAATATTATTGTGATTACAGATATGAGATGAAATAACTCTTATGACTGGAATACATATATTGATGGGCATGTGCTGTTTAGGAGACAGAGGTAAAGTCAAAGGTGGTGAAGTAGCAATGTACATGAAGCAATGTACATGAACCTTTTCCAATGCCAATATATCTTTTTTGAGATGAGGCGACCACATCTGTATACAGTATTCAAGATGTGGGCATACCATGGTTTTATATAGAGGCAATAAGATATTTTCTCTCTTATTCTATATCCCTTTTTTAATTACTCCTAACACTCTATTTGCTTTTTTGACTGCCGCTGCACACTAAGTGGATATTTTCAGATTCCAAGATCTCTCGAGTATTTATAGCTAAATTAGTCCCCAACATATATACACGTGTAGTTGGGATTATGTTTTCCAATGTGCATTACTTGACATTTATCATCATTAAAATTCATTTGCCATTAGTTGCCCAATCATTTAATTTTGTGAAATCTTTTTGAAGCTCTTCACAGTCTGCTTTGGTCTTAACTATCTTGAACAGTTTGTTATCATCTGCAAATTTTGCCGCCTTACTTTTTACTCCTTTCTCTTGATCATTTATAAATAAGTTGAATAGGATGGGTCCCAGGACAGACCCTTAGGGGACCCCACTAGTTACCTCTCTACACTCGGAAAACATACCATTTATTCCTACCCTTTGTTCCTGTTTTTTAACCAGTTATCAGTCCATGAGAGGACCTTCTCTTTTATCCCATGACAACTTACTTTACTTAAGAGCCTTTGGTGAGGGACCATGTCAAAATCTTTCTGGAAATCTAAATTCACAATATCCACTGGATTCCCCTTGTCCACATGCGTGTTGACCCCCTCAAAGAACTCTAGCAGATTAGAAAGGCATGATTTCTCTTAACAGAAACCATGTTGACTTTCCCCCAAAAATTATATTCAACCATGTGTCTGAAATTTTACTCTTTTCTATAGTTTCAACTAATTAGCCCAGTACTGATGTTAGACTTACTCCGGTCATCTGAAGAATGAGTTGTGCCCACGAAAGCTCGTGATACCATCTATATGTTTTGTTAGTCTATAAAGTGCTACCAGACCAGTTTTTGTTTTTTATGTTAATCCTGTATAGACTAACTCAGCTACCCTCTGAAGCTAGTTATATGATATGATATGATATGATATGATATGATATGATATGATATGGCCAGGATCACCTCTGGAGCCCTTTTTAAATATTGGCGTCATGTTAGCTATCTTCCAATCATTAGGTACAAAGTTGATTTAAAGGATAGGTTAGAAACCACAGTTAATAGCTCTGCAATTTCCCATTTGAGTTCTTTCATAACTCTTGGGTGAATGCTATCTGGTCCCGGTGACTTGTTACTTCCAATTAATTCCAAAACCTCCTTGAATAACACCTCAATCTGAGACAATTCCTCAGATTTGTCACCTAAAAAGGATGGCTCATGTTTGAGAATCTCCCCAATATCCTCAGCCATGAAGACTGAGGCAAAGAATTCATTTAGCTTCTTCGCTATGACTTTATCATCTTTGAGTGCTCCTTTAGCATCTCGATTGTCCAAGGGCCCCACTGGTTGTTTAGCCAGCTTCCTGCTTCTGATGTACTTAAAAAACATTTTACTATTACTTTTTGAGTTTTTGGCTAGCTGTTCTTCTAACTTCTTTTTGGCTTTTCTTATTATATTTTTACATTTAATTTGACAAAGTTTATGCTCCTTTCTATTTTCCTCACTAGGATTAGTCTTCCACTTTTTAAAAGATATCTTTTTATCTGTCACTGCTTCTTTTACCTGGTTGTTAAGCCACGGTAGCACTTTTTTGGTTCTCTTACTGTGGTTTTTAATTTGGGGTATACATTTAAGTTGGGCCTCTATTATGGTGTCTTTGAAAAGTTTCCATGCAGTTTGCAGAGATTTTACTTTTGTCATTGTACCTTTTAATTTCTGTTTAACTAACTTCCTCATTTTTTGTGTAGTTCCCCTTTCTGAAATTAAATGCCACAGTTTTGGGCTGCTAAGGTATTTTTCCCACCACGGGGATGTTAAATTTTATTATATTATGGTCACTATTTCTAAGCAGTCCAGTTATATTTACCTCTTGAACCAGATCCTGCACTCCACTTAGGACTAAATAAAGAATAGTCTTTCCCATTGTGGGTTCCAGAACCAGCTGCTCCAAGAAGCAGTCATTTAAGGTATCAAGAAATTTTATCTCTGCATCCCATTCTGAGGTGACATGTACCCAGTCAATATAGGGATAGTTGAAATCCCCCACTATTATCGAGTTTTTAAATTTGATAGCCTCGCTAATCTCCCTTAGCATTTCATAGTCACTATCACTATCCTGATCAGGGGGTTGATAATATATCCCTACTGTTATATGCCTATTATTGGAGCATGGAATTACTCTCCATAGAGATTCTATAGAACATTCTGGCTCATTTAAGATTTTTATTTCATTTGATTCTGCATTTTCTTTCACGTATAGTGCCACTCCCCCACCAGCATGACCAGGGCCAGGCTGTGGACTCTTTGTATATCACCCACCCTGAACTGGGACCTGGGCATCTGACTATTTGCTGAACTGGGCTGACCATCGGCCTGGGGCTCAGGATGAAAGGGGCTCCATGGACAATGGTGGAGTAGCCACCCACTGACCTGGAAGGGGATGAGCCCCTCCGTGAGCCCCAACGGGCTACAAGGGTGCAATCCATCTCATCATCAGATCATTAATGAAGATGCCCCTGACCCCGGGGCATTCTGGCTGCCAACTAGACATCAAACTGTTGATCCCTAGCTGTTGAACCCGGCAATCCAGCCAGTTTTCTGTCCACCTTACAGTCCATTTACCCAATCCATACTTCTTTTGGCTGTCAAGAATACTATGGGAGATCATATCAAAAGCTTTGCTAAAGTCAAGGTATATTGTGTTCACTGCTTTCCCCATATCCTCAGAGCCAGTTATATCATTCTAGAAGGCAATTAGGTTGGTCAGGGACAACTTGCCCTTGATTAATCAATTCTGATCACCTTCCTCTCCTCCAAGTATTTTAAAATGGATTCCTTGAGGACTGATCCATGATTTTTCCAGGGACTGAGGTGAGGCTGATCAGTCTGTAGTTCCCTGGATGATGATTGGTCTCTATAAATACATAAGCAGGGTAAATACCAGAGAGGGTAAAGAGCTATTTAAGCTAATGGACAATGTTGGCACAAAAACAAATGGATATTCATTGGCCATGAACAAATTCAGATTGAAAATTAGAAAGGGATTACTAACCCTCAGAGGAGTGAAGTTCTGGAACAGCCTCCCAGTAGTAGATGCAGGGGCAAACTTAATTAGTTTAAGAGAGAGCTGGACTAAGTTGAGTGCCGTTGTGTGACAGAATGGTTTGTGAGGGGGGAGGAGGCAGGGATCAACAGCTCTGGGACTTACTTCTAGTTTGTCTTACATTGCTAAAGCTCATACTTACAGATTTCTGGCCACTGTCAGGAATCAGGAAGGGTCCCTCCCCCCAGTCTTCTTCCTCTGAAGCATCGGGGTATCCTTGTCTGGACATGAGACACGGGACAACATTGGACTAGGGCTGTGAGGAGGTGCTGAACATTCTCTCTCTGGTACTTGGTTAGCTAGTTCTTGCTCACTTGCTCGGGGTCTAACTGATCACTGTATATGGAGTCAAGAAGAAATTTTCACCCACATTAATTTAGCAGTGATAGTGGGGATGCGGGGTTGCCCTCCTCTGCAGCACGTGCCACGATTATCTGGGTAGATCTAATTTCATCATTGCCCTGCCATTGCAAGGGCCTCAAGTACTGGTGCATCTCGGTCCCTCTTATTCTCTTCCTGTGGCACATAATAGTCTGGTCTCCTGTGAGCTATAATTCATTGTTCTAATTTCAGTTGGCAGGATTAGCATGCAGGTGCTGGGTGGGATTTGGTGGCCTACAGTATACAGAAGGTCAGCCTAGATAATATAGTGGCCCCTGCTGGTCTTAAAATCTAAAACGTTATGACTCAAATAAACCTGAGCATGAATTTCTTTGATAGGCTTCCAGGATGTACAAATATTTTCTAAAATAGTTTGTTTCTTCCAGGATTGCAGAATATTGTGGAATGGAAACAAAAATTGAGAACAACCTCCAGAGGGGAATTCTTTGGTTGCACACACATGATTTTTCTGCAAGTGCTATTGATTTGCTCTGTTAAAAATCAGATTTGATCCTTCAGTGAATGCAATTAAAAAAACCCAACAAAACTTCACAGACACTGCTCCAGAGCAAAGGAATCATAATGGGCTAAGAAGGGAAGAGGTGTGAGAGATTAATTTCCTTTACTGCTATGCTGATTATCAGAGCTTTGTCAAGTGGGGATTACAGACTGTGCATACTTTAGAGGGAAAAAAAATCACAATAAATGGAAGAGGAAGAGAAGGTTAGTCCAGACTCAGTTTGCACAAGTATGTTGAAAATAGAATTTAAAAGAACCTGCAAAAAACACTTGTAAATACCACTTTTTTCACATTGGAGGAGATCAGTTACAGTTGAGCAACTTCACAGTAAACTCAGATAGATTGAGTAGTCAGACAGTAACTCTGCCTTTATTGTCATATTTTCCTAGAGTACATAGACTTTGTAAGCTCTGTATAAAGACCCCCTATCTCAGACTCAACCCCCAGTTCTGTTTGAAAGATATCACATTTTAGCTGTGATTCTCCTTACCTCTCTAGTCCTGCCCAATGCCAGACAGGTGCACAGTGCCCTCCCCCACAGAGACAAGAAATAAATAGGGCAGTTGAACAGAGGCATGATTAAAAAAAAACACTTCTTATAGCTTTTTTTCTGTTCAAGAAAGCCAACAATTTTTTAAAAACTTAGAGGACAGAGCCCCATTAAGATATGTGCATGAGGACAGGGATATTGCCTGTGATGCATATGGCGCTGGGAATCTCACTGGAAACCTGGCAGCCATCAACTACACCAACAGTCATTGCCACTGGCATAGCAAATTCCCTAATATCAGTCTGAAGAATGAAAGTGGAGCCAAACCAGAAGAAAAAGGAAAATGATTGATTTTCCAAGGGGCCAGCCTATTGCATAGTTGATGGAGTTCTCAGATTTATTTTTTTAAGGAGAGCATTTGATAATTGATCAGATTCATAACTTTTTATGTTGAGTAACAGGAAGATGAGGAAGTTATTATTTTGTTTTAATTTCAATAAAGCATATGACTTTTCCATAACACTGTTTGATGTTGGGTATCTCTAAAACAATTCTTGCATCAAAATTCTGACATCAGACCAGAAGCCTGTCCATTTCAAACATTCCAAGACTATAGAAAGCTGGTTCCTTACACCACAGCTATGGTCTCAAAAGACTCTGAAGTTGGTAGGGTTGTTTTGTTTGCATTACTGGGAAATTTCAAGGAATGGGAGAAACTGAATTTGTACAAAAATAATAACTCCTGAGTACTATTTAAAGAACTTCTGTTTAAGTGTCATTCTAGTCACTTGAAAAGCAACACAATTAAGTGGTAGAGTGGGCTTCCAAGGTTATCATTTCTCATGAGCTCTAGATCAAGTTTGCTGTGTATCTGAAAGTTAAACTGGGTTCCTTCCTTTTGGCACTGCCACTATGTAGAAAAGTAAAAATTTTGCAACTAGAACTAAGGCAGAAGTTTTTGAAAGTGAGTACCCACTTAGGTACTGTGGTCACAGTGACCTATGGTCACGGTAAAAGTAGCCTGATTTTCCACAGGCACTGAGCACTGACAGAACCCATAATTTTTTTTAAATGGTGGGTGCCCAGGCTTTCTAAGTAAAATCATCATCATCATCAGGCTGCTTAATTTAAACATTTTAGCCATAGTTAACCTTTTTTTCTATAACAGACAAGGTACTTCAAAATCCAGCCCACTTCTGTATTGACTCTGCAGAGCAAAAGTTATTCAGATTTGTTTTTCTCTTTTTGGAGGCAAAATTCCCCAAGTCCAAATGTGTGTAGCTATTCTGTACAGAAAATACTTGAGGCCTTGCTTCTGTGTATTTTACAAACAGTGTTCTAGAATGGCAGATTTAATTCTATGCATAAGCCTATGGGTTTCACAGTGAATTACAATCGCATTCATAACCTATATTTTCAAATTCCTTGGCCTAAGCTCATCAGTCCTGGTTTTGATGGCAAACTAAACTTCCCAGTGCATTTGAAAATTAACTTGGAAATGTTTACACAACTCTTGCAATCTAACATTCAAGCCCCGATTCTTTGGTCAAGGCAATCTGCACATGGCAGACGACTTGGTGTTAAGGAGCAAGCAAAGGAGTCTCGAATCCACATTTATGCTCCCAAATAATAGGTTCCACAGAGAGACTGAACTGTTTTCCAAAGCTGTAATGGCTCTATATCATACAAGGAGTCCCTTGACTAGGGAAACAGTGCAGGATCTGGCTCAGAATTTCTAAAGGAAGTGGCCCCAAAAGGATAGAGCATTCCAGAGGCCCTGCTTCTGTGGAGTCCTACATTTACATGACACAGGTTAAGTGTCCTCAAAGGAAGATGGGATGAAGAGCAGGTGTACACTGCAAACTTACATTGACAACAGAGAAGTTTTTCCTGACAGCATAGCTACCACCTCTTGCAGAGGTGGATTTACTACTCTATGGGAGAAGCTCTTCCTGCAGCACAGTAGCATCTTCATGGCAGCACTACAGTGACACAGCTGCAGCATTTCAAGTATAGGCCTGCCCTAAAACTCCCAAGTCTCAGCTTCTGCTAATAGGGTTTCTGAGAGACACAAACTGCCTTTAAAACTATGCATCATGAACTCAGAGATGCTTTGCATCATGTCTTTTTCCCTTTTAGAATTAGAATCAAGGGAAGATATAATTAGAACGAGACAACAGCTTAAAGGCATGCTGAAGATCACAGAGAAACTCCCCATTGATGTAGGATGTGTCAAGACACTGAGGGTACGTCTACACAGCGCAGCTATTTCGGGATACTGAAAGTATCCTGAAATAGCTACCCTGCGTTTTAACAAGCTGCCCGTTATTTCAAAATATTTTTCAAAATAATGGGCATGCCATTCTGGCATCCCTGTAATTCTCGTTCCACAAGGGTTAAGGGATGTCTCGAAATAGCGCGTTATTTTGAAATTTGGTGCTGTGTAGACACGCCACATTTCAAAATAAGCTATTTCAAAATTAAATTGAAATAAGATACACAATTTGAGTAGCGTAAATTGAGTATCTTATTTTGAGTTTAGGGTGCTGTGTAGATGCACCCTGAAGGAAGTGTACTCAAAATACAGATTTTACTGAATGGCTGAAACATTTTCTTTTGCAAACATAGTTTTACTTGTACATATAGATTAAATACAGTTAATGGGAAATCACTTGATTCCAGCTCTAAATTGACTTTCTCCCACTCTCCCCATTATGTATAAAACTACAGTATTAGCATTATGTATTTCTACAGTGCAGAAAAAAGATTGGCTTGAGATTTAACAGCAGCCAACAGAGCTGCAATACATTTGTTAAGTTGGCACCACAATTTTCTCTATAAATCCTTATCTTCATTGGTTCAATACTCACTGATAAATTTACTCCACGCTGAAACCTAGAATAAAGGTTTTTGACATGAAGCGATTCTAGAAAGACAAGGTAGATGACGTTATATCTTTTAAATAGACCACGTTAGGGCCAAAAATTAAACAGTGTTTTAGTTTGTCTTATGGGTCTTGACCTTATCTTGCTCACCCCCAATGCATGTGACAGTTACAATAGTGGCAACTGTCCTCAATTTATAGTACGGCAATTTTGCTGCCTACCACTAGAGCTCTGACTGGAAGTCCCAAGTGACTCTGAGGTTAAATGACACCAACTTGTACAAAGTGCTGTCTCTGTGTGCACAGCTTCCAGCTTCTCTTGAACCCCTCCCCCAAACCAATTAATGAATTCTGTCACCCACCTTCCTTCACTGACCCAGCCGTACAGCAGTTATGTACCCTCCAATCTCACATCAATGCTGTGCTCCTTTACTGCATGTTAATTACTTCTGTGCCCTTCCCCCAGACCCAGATCTGTCTCTTGCTTCCCTGCACCTCTCTCTGACCCTTCCACAATGATAGAGATTCTTTCTCCTCCTCCTCTTGGCAATTCCAAAGAGGATCCTCTGCTTACTCTTCATAGCCTGCTACTGCAGGGTCAGAAGGGAAGACGCATCACGAGCTTTCAAGCTTTCTACTCTCCCCCCTCCACCTGTGAAAATGGCATCAGCTGCTCACCCTGATATGGTAAAATGTGTCAGCTCTTATAGGGAGGGGGAGCACTCCCTCCCAGCCGCAGCAGCTCTGATTGGCTGTTCTTCCCTAAAATGCAGCTAATGACTGAGGCTGACAGCTAATCAGAGAAGAGATTTTTTAGGCGGTCTGAAACATGACATGATGGCCAGGGCTTCTTTCAGCACATCTTTCCCTACAGCAGGGGTCAACATCTCATTTATTTCAATTTAAAAAAATCTTAAGAGTTAGCAGTGTTGCAGTCCTTTTCATCCTTTTGCGCCAGGAACATGAGCTTTGAGCTAGTGCTTGACACTGCACAGACAGAGATCGAACTGGATAAATACAGTGAATCAGCATCTCTCCCAGGTTGCTTCCTTGTTTTCCACAGTCTCTGCTTTCTATTTTTAAAAAGGTTTGATTGGTTGCAGAGAAAATACCTCAAATATATGTTAACCCCTGCAGCAGCAGCAGCCTGAGTTTGCAGAGAGCCTGAAAGAATAAGTGTAAATTGTCCCATTTACTTCAGGGCAGGTTAACTCAGAGGATACTGATGACACTTTAAAATGTCCCCATTGTGAACTATTTCATGGCACAAACATGGAGGAGAGGATAACTGAAGAAGCTTGCAATGACCATTTGTTATGGTGCTACCAATGGGTAAATTTGGGAGCTACCACCACTTATTTCCCATCCTAACTAAGAAGGAGCAAAGCTCAGCAAGGCATTTGAATCCCAGAGAGGGGAAGCCAAGTCTGATAAAATCAGAATACTTGGCACATCTGCACAATCTACTGAGAATGGTGTCCCATCTGGGCATCTTAAGTGAGTGGCACTTGGGTAGGCACAACTTGGAAAAGTATAACTGCTTCTTTCCCCTTTCCAATTTGAGATGTGAACAAGGGGAGCAAGAAAGAGAAGTCTTCTGGCACCCCATCCCTTTTCCTTTGTACCAATGCAAAGGGACAGACAGAATCAAGCATTCCGTGTTTTTACAGTATGAAAAGCTAGATGAAAAGATGAAGTGTGATTTTTGCATTCTTACCACTGAAAAATGCTTGTGGGTTTTGAAAGCTGTTTCTGTAGACAATATGGCCAAAACTGGAATTTAATAAATTAACTGAAATCAAGCAGGTACACACTCAATTTTCAAGTAGTTTAACACTGGAAATTGATGGGAGAACTGAACATCAAGAAATAGTTTAATGAAAGAAAGGTGAAATTCAGCCTTCGGCAGATGGTTAGTACCCAACCTCTGCCACGCTGAGGCCCTTAAAACAGGGAGTAAGTAGGACTTACACTCTACATAAGTCTCATGCTGTACATCTGCACAGTGGTGAATTATCCCCAGAGTGGTTTGGAAAGTGTAGAAGAAAGTGTCCCGGGTAAGGAAAAAATTCTAATTTTTGCTGGTGGTCAATGTTCTTACATGTTTACAATTATGAATATTGGTGATCTTTAAAACCAGAATAGGAAATGTGTATTTCCTATACCGAGAGTCAACTTGATATGACACACCAATGTGGACTCCCTTAGCTTACACACAGTTTCTGTACCACTTTCTATCAGTCTAGAAACAGTTACAGGTTACAGTTAGTTAAAGTTGTACAGCTCCCTACTATTGGCAATTATACAAAAATAAGGGTACCAATACCTGTACAGCCTGTGAAATTAGCTGTAGTGATAGAACTGTGTCCACACCAGGTTTTACTATTTTAGTATAAAAATTACACCCTCTACAGAAGATAGTTAAATGGTGCAAATAAATAAATATATAAATAAAATGTTAGGCCAGGGCTAAGACACAGCTGGCTGAATTGTAAGTTGAGTACAAGCCTAAGGTGCACATCTCTAGCTTTTATCCTCATTTCTTTTTCTCTCATCTCTTCTCCTGCACTTCTTCTTGCCTATCATCTTTGCTTGTGGTTCTCTCTTTTTCCTTCTCTTATGCTCATCGTCCTGGAATGTCTTTCAATGAGCCCCCATTCTTTATGACTGGCACAGCACTACAGAAAGTCTTGCAAAGTGCTACATTGAATTGAGGCAGAGGAGTGGGCTGGTTCCCTCCCAAATCCACAGCTAATCAATGGGGCTACGTCTACACTGCAGGCTTCTTGAGCAAGAACTGTTTTGCGCAAGAGTTCTTGCACAAAAATTCTTGTGCAAAAGCGCGTACACACTGCCATGTGCTTTTGCGCAAGAGTGTCCATGGCAGTGTGGATGCTCTCTTGCGCAAGAAAGCTCTGATGGCCATTTTAGCCATAGGGGCTACTTGAGCAAGAAACCCCTGTTGCCCGTCCACACTGCCTTCTTGCTCAAGAGCTCTTGTGCAAGAGGGCTTATTCCTTGTGGGGAGAAGAATAACTCTTGTGCAAAAAGCCCTCTGTTCAGACACTTTACTGTAAATTTACTTGCACAAGAACATGCGTGCAGTGTAGATGCTCCGCAAGTTTTTGCGCACGAACGGCCATTCTTGCGCAAGAAGCCTGCAGTGTAGATATAGCCCTGGGTGAGAAACAAAGCCAGAAAAGCAAAGCAGGGAGAACCCAGGAAGCCACCATCCTTATGGCAGCAGCAGCTTTTCCTCTGCACTGCTTGTGGCAGACGGACTGATGTCACATATACCTTCAATTATAAAAACAGAACTCTATTTTGATGTATGGCTTTTACATAGTTTACTCTGGAAATGCTGTTCATCTACTGTAAATAATAACATGTTCCTGCCAGTTACTACAGTAGTAAAACCAGGCTTCCTCCTGCTTTTTACTGGTACTGTGACATTAAATGTGCACTTTATACCAAAGCATTTAATTTCCTGTGTATCACACACATTTAACTACTTACAAATGCCCCTCTAGCCTCCCTGGTCCACTGCTCCTTTCACAGAAATGTTTAAACTCTTTCTGAATGCCTGTTGGTGTCCATGAATGTTATAATAATGCAGCTTCACATTATACTGTGGTATGCCACACCGCCCTTTATTTCAAGGTAAATATTGTCATTGATGCTGCCATTTGGATACCAGCAAACCCCTTCACCCACAGTCACTCATTAAGTCAAGACCTGGCAGGAACATTAACATACGGAAGCAACTATATCTTTGGTGACACTACTGTTTCTAATATGCTGCTAGACTGGTGGGAACCAGATGGGTGGCTAGTGTTTCCTTAGAGGCTGCTTCAGTCGGGCAAGTTGCCATATTATTGCATGATTAAGAAGTACAGTCCTGAGAGTTATAAAATGTGCATCATTAAGACCAACAGTTCTGCAAGCCTTAACTGAAGTCAATGGAAACTTTGCTGGATGAAAGATGACAGAGTTTGGACCCCTGTTGGGCCTGGTGGAGGAAACTAGGTAGCTTCAAAAAATTAAGTACTATGGAAAAACCAAATATCGTTTGTTGAAAAAATAGACACCCCAGCTTCACAGTGTGCAAATTGTTGATATATTTTTCAATTTGAAAGCTACCTGAGTTTTAATTTCTGGTTTAACCCTATTAAATAAGGCACAAGGTAAAATACAATGCTGAATAATACAGTGATACCATGAGACATAACACAATACTGTGGGGAAAACGGGGATCAGTGAGAGTTTTGCTATCTGCACAACACTAATATTCATATTCAAATTTCTGTTTCAGCCATTCACACAGTAGATGCTCCAAATAAAAGAGGTGCATAGCCTACAAAACCTCTAACAACTTTAAAATCCAGTGGTGTTCAGGGAAGACACGTTCCCAGAGTAGACACTGCTTTATTCATGGGGCAGTTCTATGCTGCACTTTTCATTATGGTTTTCAAACAACTATCTAACCTGAGGCCAAATGTCGCCTTGAGATTTATGGGAAAGAATGAAGGAGAAAGGTAGCCAACCATGCTTAAAAGGAAGAGAAATATATAGCAGCTGGCCCATTCAGTATGTGGCATCATAACAATGGCAATAGAGCCAGGAACAGGAAATCCACAACAGCAATCGAGGAACGATCACAAGGGGAGGAGAGGAAAATAAATTATTGAGAAACCTTTGGAATCACACCCCATCAAACTCAAAACCCTGTCCAAATGTTTGAATGAGCACAGCTCTAAGTTAAGGCAAATTCACTCCATGGAAACTCCTCAGAAGAAAGTGTGGTCCATCTCAGAACCAAATGAAAGCCATCATTATACCTCAGTCCAGGCACAGAATACATGCCAACACCAGTAAGGCACCTATGGTGGAAGGGATCACATCAGCAGAGACAGGATACATAGGTCCCATTGTCCTTGCTGTGAATAACAATTGTACTAGCTGCCACAGATTGAACTGGAGAACATAAATGGCAGTTTCCACCATGGTGAATTCACATTCCAGATTTGCTCCTCTTCACAGCTACATCCTTTTGATATGGACAAATATGGCAGCAATAATATGCTGATGGAGCCAGATGGTCAGCTTCATGAAGCATGTGTCCTATTATACATCCATAAAAGCCACCACTGACCCCTACAGTCAAGAAAGGGGAAGAAACTGGCTTTGGGATACAGTACCAATCTCCTTAGCCAGCTCCTTCTCCATTGTCCGATCGTTTAAAGCCATAAATTCTACAGCATCTGGGAAACTGAGCAGCATGCAGTGAGTGACCACAATATTGTTACTGCTCAGCAGATGTCATCAGGCACAGACCTGGGACAAGTGCATAAGCATCAGTAGGAGGACAGATACTCTTGACACCACTGAAGCACGTCTATGCAGGAGGCACTGAAAACATCCATCACAAATTGCTTAGAGACTACGACATGTAAACACATACATTCACACAGGCTAAGATATTATAGCATCATAGAACACTAGAACTGTAAGGGACCATGAGAGGTCAGCAAGTCCAGTCCCCTGCACTCCCGGCAGGACCAGGCACTGTCTAGATCATCCCTGATAGATGTTTATCCAACCTGCTCTTAAATATCTCCAGTGATGGAGATTCCACAACCTCCCTAGCCAATTTATTTCAGTGTTTAACCACCCTGACTGTTAGGAAGTTTTTTCTAATGTCCAACCTAAACCTTCCTTGCTGCAATTTAAGACCATTGCTTCTTGTCCTATCATCAGAGGCCAAGGAGAACAATTCTTCACCCTCCTCCTTATAACACTCTTTTAGATACTTGAAAACTGCTATCATGTCGTCTCTCAGTCTTCTCTTTCTAAACTGAAGAAACCCAATTGTTTTAGCCTTCCCCCATAGCTCATGTTTTCTAAACTTTAATAATTTTTGTTGCTCTTCTCTGGACCTTCTCCAATTTCTCCACATCTTTCTTGAAGTCTGGTGCCTAGAACTGGATGCAAAACTCCAAATGAGGCCTAATCAACGCAGAATAGAGCGGAAGAATGACTTCTCGTGTCTTGCTCACAATACTCCTGTTAATGCATCCCAAAATTATGTTTGGTTTTTTTGCAACAGTGTCACACAGTTGACTCATAATTAGCTTGCAGTCCACTATGACCCCTAAATCCATTTCAGCAGTACTCCTTCCTAGACAGTCGCTTCCCATTCTGTATGCGTGAAACTGATTGTTCCTTCCTAAGTGGAGTACTTTGCATTTGTCCTTATTAAACTTTATCCTATTTATCTCAGACCATTTCTCCAGTTTATCCAGATCATTTTGAATTATGACCTTACCCTCCAAAGTAATTGCAACCCCTCTCAGGTTGGTATCATCTGCAAACTTAATAACTGTACTCTCTATGCCATCAAATAAATCATTGATGAAGATATTGAACAGAAGTGGTCCCAAAACAGACCCCTACGGAACCCCACTTTTTATCCCCTTCCAGCATGACTGTGAACCATTAATAATTACTCTCTGAGAACTGTTATTCAGCCAGTTATGTACCCACCTTATAGTAGCCCATCTAGGTTGCATTTCCCGAGTTTATTGATATGTAGGTCATGAGAGACCCTATCAAATGGTTTACTAAAGTCTAGGTATAGCACATCCATTGATTCTCCCTTATCCACAAGACTTGTTATCCTAACAACAAAAGCTATCAGATTGGTTTGACATGATTTATTCTTTTACAAATCCATTCTGGCCGTAACCTATCACCTTATTATCTTCCAGATGTTTGCAGATGAGTTCCTTAATTACCTGCTCCATTATCTTTCCTGGCACAAAAGTTAAGTTGACTTGTCCTGGGTTGGTTCTTATTTCCCTTTTTATAGATGGGCACTATATTTGCCCTTTTCCAATCTTCTGGAATCTCTCTGGACTTCCATGACTTTTCAAAGATGTTAGCTAAGGGCTAAGATATCTCCTTTATCAGCTCCTTGAGTATTTTAGGGTGCATTTCATCAGGCCCTGGTGATTTGAAGAAATCTTATTTCTCCATGACCATCCAGCTCTAAGCCCTAGCCAATTAGTACCATGACCATCCAGCTCCATCCAGGGATTGTATGCCCCACACTTCTGGACCCTTCACACAGATGTCTTTTTGGAGATGCTAGAGCCATGCTGAATATTGACAATCATGATAAAAGTAATGTCTTTGGTTGTACCAGAACACACACTCTATTGAAATAGTATTTGCATGTAGTAGCTTCAGATACTGATTAAGTATGTATAAAATAAACTTCTTTGCTTTTCCTTCTCCATATTCTGTGTGTAGACAGACTACTGGAAATTAGTTTAAAATGCTCAAATATCTGTCCATCAAAAATATTTAACAGCAAGACAGAAATCAAAGATTATTTCTAGTTGAGGGCAAAATGCCCCCTAAATATTTTGATGAAAGTGTGCACAGAATGGTGAATGGACAAAAGAGACATTCTGCAAACAGTATATCAAAATCCTGAAATTAAGCACCACAGGCAGGATGCTTTTTCAAGGGATATGTGTTTATTTTCTAGTAATTTTTGTCAGGATATTTTGGAAAATAAGGGTTAGTAAAACAGTGCATTTCTCTTTCCTACAAATCAGCTTACTGAGCAGTCAGCATCATAAATGCTTCGGGAGACCACACAAGTATTATCTGACTATTTGTCAAATTGTTTTAAAATAAAATTTACCTTTTTTTGTTTTGGTTTGTACGTTCTAGAGCAATAAAACTACAACAAAGGGAGAATCAGCATGAAAATAACTCTGTTAACAGAGGATCAGCATGAAAAAATACAATGTTATAGCACAACATGTATCTCAATTTGATTAAAAAAGGAGAAACATATCAAAGAAAATATGGTCACATCAATTCAACTGCTTAGTGGTTCATCCCCATACTTAATCCATAGAGTATTAATTTTCTCTTCATTTATATATAGTAATTGAGGAAAGCTTGCCAATTTCTGAAAAGTGTCTTTAAAAAAAAGAAAGGGAAAAAACAGCACAGAGAATAGCTTGTTTACTAAAAGATGGGCTGTAGTCTACTTCTGAAAATCCTAGACAGATAGGTACCTAACCACTCCCAAATCATTAACAATCCTAATTATTTCTGAAGAAATTAGTGTCAGGTATTCAAGCAGATAATTTAAGAATGAAATTGTATTCCTCAGCTCTGCTAGGTCTGTATTGTAATCAAGGGTAGCAGAACAGCATGAGCTATGCAAAATCTTTTTGCCGTTATTGAACACAACACCATCTTTAATAAAACAGGAAACATATTTTTCATGTTCAGGTTTCTTACTGAGGCCAAATTTTTCAACCCTGTGTGCCAAAATTTTCAAATCTGGCAGCCCACTCCTACCTGTACAATTATCCATATAATATCTTTGAAAATTCTTTTATTTAGGTGCCTAAATTTGGGCACAGGGGCTTGAAAATTTTGCTTCTAGGTCTTAAACATAATTTGATTATTTTAGGAGAAAACATTAAAGTCCCATTGCGTTATACACCAGAAAACGCCAGACACTTCTAAAAAGGACTAATAAGTGAGTAGAGATTAACTCATTGACTACATAAAAAGGTCTTCTAGTTATAAAGACAATAGCTTTGAAAAAATGACCATTTCTGTTCACCTCACACAAAATATTGATACATTTTTATATCTCAGGGTACTTTAATGCAATTTTTGTTAAGCCAGTATAGCCTTAATGTTATTAACCTCATCATTTTCTTCTTTCTATTCAGACTACCTAGCTGACGGTTCAAACCCCTGTGTGTGGGAAAATGTATGAAATCTATAATAACTATGTCTACAAAGTGATACAATAAATAGCATGTTTATGGAGGAGTAAAAGAATAGTTTGAAGAGACATGCTTATGTAAAGAGTGGGGGTGGAGGATCAGGTTCAGATTTGATTCTTGTGAGGTTATAACTGTGTATTTGTTTTAATTTTTAAAGAGCCAAGGATATTACTGCTGAGTGTAACTGAATTAACTCCTGTAATCACTTTATTGATAGAAAATGTTGAACAAGTTTGCATGAATGTTGATCACTAGAATAGAACTAGCATAATAATGGGTCATCAGTCTGTCATTTAAAATTAACAAAGCAATTGAATGTTAATACTAAAGTGAAGCCAAAGCTTTTATCTCCTTTCCCATAGACTAGCTAATGCAGGGTCGGGCAATAATTTTTGCAAGGGGGCCACTTCATGAATTTTGGTGTATGGTCAGAGGTTGGCTCTGGGCCCTTCTGGAAGGGGCAGGGTCTCAGACAGAAGGTATGAGGTTGGGGGTTACAGAGAGAAAGAGTGTGTGTGTGTGTGTGTGTGTGTGTGTGTGAAAGAGAGATATTCTGTGTGTGAAAGACAGACTTTGTGGTACAGATTGAGTGTGTGTGGCACAGAGTGTGTTTGCTGGCTGCTGCTGGATAAGTTTCTGAGAAGCCACTCTCCACTTTAAGACAGGGAAAGCTGTCCTGCTCGGTTGTCTGTTCCCTCCCTGATCTGTGGAGAAGGAGTATGGGAGAGAAGTGAGTGTGAAATCTTAGAAACACTGCACTGCCTCTTAAGACAGGCACTCCTCTGAGTCTCTTACCATCCATGCTTCAGATTGGAGCAGCTCTGATGTGTGTGTCCCTCTCCCCAAGCCCTGCTCTACAGAGATGGGGTATAGGGGCAGGGGGACACCCTGACTTCAGTACTCCCCTCTTTTCTCCTTACTCTGAACAGCTAGCAGGAGAATCCTGGGAGCAGTTTGACTGCAGAACAAAGCAAGGTGGAGTGAGGTGCAGCTGAACACACACTGCCAGCTGTAAAGCATCTCTACTAATCAGCAGGGCAAGCCAGCGAGAAATGCCTGGAGGGCCAGATCCAGCCCACAGCCCTGAGTTTGCCCACGTCTGAGCTAATGTCTACTAGCTAATGTCATAGTGAGATAAATTACAAATGTTTTCTACTGCATATCTCAGCTACTCAGCAGATTTATTAAGGCACCAAAATTTTTCCATGTGGCAAAGTGATAAACAATAATCTGCCAAAAATTGTATTAAATATACAACTGTTTTGATATCTTATGGAAGCTGAACCGAAATGGTCATTTTCTCTCAAAGCTCAGAGGAAGCCCAATTAAAAGCACAATCAAGTAAAATGGGATTCTGCTTTATAACAAAACCTCAACTTGGTTTATGCCAAAATATTGGACTATTGTGTATGAAAAGCATTCAGAATAAAAAGAAACCTTGACTGCCTCCCATCTCTTAACCCCATCTCTGGTTAACACAACCTGGGGTGCCCATTTGAACAAGTTCTACAGTATTGGATGCATGTAATTATTTTCTAAAGCAGGGAAGTTCATTCCTATGACATTGCTAGAGCCACAGCATTCTCATAAGTTAGAGAATCTATTTGTTGCATCCCATCTAATCATATGGGTCCCAAATGATTAGGATCCCAAACCTATTTTCTGATTATCAAGCAAAGTCCATTCAATATTTGCAGATGGGTATATTCTTAAAATATAAGTAATCTATTGCTTTTTTCATTAAAATTCTTCCAAATCCTTCCTTTTCCAAATGCCTTGGTTCCAAATCTTTCCCCCCAGATAGCTCCCTTCCTTGAACATATCCTCTTATGCCTGATCAGGAGCAGCTTACAGGTCGAAACTCTCTAGTCCGGCACTCCTTGGTTCAGCAACGTCCATGGTCTGCCATGATTTTAGTTAGCAGTCTGTCCACTAATCATGGGTGTGGCCAACTTTCCTGCAGTCCCATAAGTTTCTTTACAGTCAACAGTCCAGGCTCCCTGTGCTGTTATTTAGCTCTAATTTACCCTTATGTCTTCTAAGAGCCCAGTAAGCAGCAGAAGTGTTGGTAATGCTGTTAGATAATATTTATTGGCTTCCCATGGTTCAGTAAATTCTCTGGTTTGGCACTGGCCAGGTCCCAAGGGTGCCAGACTAGAGAGGTTCAACCTGTACAATTTTGCTAAGCTCTTTTTGCTATTTATTATTTCCTCCTCTCCATCCTTCTCACTGCATCCTGTTACCCAGTTTTCTATTTTTTGTTCATTTTTGCACTTTTCCTGTGATATTTTCACTTTCCCCGCTCATTCTCTTCTTTGCCAGAAGGCTGCATGCTGCTTGGGGTGAGTCTAGGGATGGCTCCAAGGCCAGAACATGTGTTCTTCCATATAAGTGGAATATTTTTGAGACCATATGAGACACCAAGTCCAGGCAGACATGCAGCTTTGTTAACCATCTATATGTGATCTGCTTCTGTGGCCAGCTTTGTTAGGTACTGCAACAGGAAAAGGAAAGGAAGGAGATATCCACCTTTTTACCCACATACCATATTTGCAGTAAGAAAGCAGAGCTGATCTGAAGAACTGGCCCAGAATGAGAAAAAAACACTTGTAATTATTTTCAAATAGTTGCAGTAATTTTAAAGAAGCTGACCAATAATTAGTTTCTGATTGTTTTCAACAGATTAGTTTAGCATTAGGCAAAGCATTCAAAACCCTACAAATCCTAAAGCAATTGCTCAGACGCTTCACCCCATTGCAAACACTTTGGAGAACAGGAGTAGAATTCAAAAAGACCTTGATAAATTAGAGAATTCATCTGAAACCAATGAGATGAAATACGATAAAATGCAAAGTACTACACTTAGGAAGGAAAAATCAAATGCAAAATACAAAACAGGAATTATCTGGGTAGGCAGTTAGTAATACTGCAGAAAATGACCTAATATTCTGTGGTGTATTTACAGGAGTATCGCATGTTAGATATGAGAGGTAAATGTCCTACTCTACTCTGCACTACTGAATCTCAGCTGGAGTACTGAGTCTAGTTTTGGTACCATAAAAGATGTGGACATACTAGAGAGTCCAGAAGAAAGCAACAAAAATGATAAAGGGTTAAGAAAACATGTTTTATGAAGACAATTTTTTTAAAAAAACTGGGCATAGTTAGCCTAAAGAAGAGAAGACTAAAGGGGGATCAGAAAACAATTTTAAAGGCCATTATAAAGAGGTTGGTGGTCTCCATGTCCACCAAAGAACAAGAAGTAATGGGCTTAATCTGCAGCAAGGCAGATTTAGGTTGTATATAGTTACAAAGTTTTTCTTAACCAGGAGAGTTACATATCGGAATTCTTTATCAAGAGAGGTCACAGAATCACCATCACTGAAGGTTTAAGAACCGGTTAGACAAACACCTGACATGAATAGTCTATACTTGGTCCTACCTTAGGGCGGAGGATGGACTCTAGATAATCTCTCTCAAGACCTCCATTCCAGCCCTAAATTACTGTGATTTCTATGCTGCAATGCTCCGTCTTGGCCAATCAAGGGTGGCTAAGGACTTTTCAAAACATAAGCACTGATTTGGAGCGCTTCAGAAATGTTAATAACATCAAATGGGCTAGTAATATTAGTTTAAGAAGTTAAATTCATAAATTGGATGTTGATTAATAAAGGGACAGATTTCTGTACCCGTAATCATGTTGAAAAGTGCAAGTACTCAGTATTGCTTCAGTGGAGTAAGGTACTATTTAACATAATCTGGCCCTTAAACTTTTTGTCTAATTCAAATTACCACAGGAGTGCATATAAAGAAAGTGCTGCTAGTGGTTTAAAAGGAATGCTTCTAACCCCAGGGCTTTCAACAGCAACACAGCTAAACTAGAAAAGAATCAACGTGGGAGATTCATGGTAAAAGAGGTTCCCTGTTGTTGTTTGTTAAAATGCAGATTGATCTGTTCCTGCCTCTCTTAGCTGCCAAAGAATGGCCACTTCACCAGTGGTCGCCAATCATCTTTGGTGACTCTTACCTAGAAGCATCAACTTGTTCTTTGTCTTTGAGGAAAAGATTTATTCCTCCCCAGATTTGTCTGGTAACCACATTTCAGTCATAATTTCAGCTCACATTCATAACTTTATACCTAATATTAGCATATATATTTCATCATGATATTACTAACCAGCAGGTTATTAGTTTTTAAATGACACATCACAAGATACATTTTGTAAAAAGAATTGTATTACAATGGTCTGTAGGGTATGAATACTGGGATGTGTTCAGTCACAGAGGTTATTTGTCCTTAGGACAGGGACATACACAGATAGTGTGCTTTTTAAATGTAAAAATTAAGTGGGCATAAAATAACTTTAAAATGGAGACCAAATGACCTAAATTTCAGTTACTAGGAGATAAAGGCCAATGTACATTTAACATCAGAGGCTTAGAATAATGGCACAAGCAGTCTATTTTGTAGCACTGGTGGGGAAAACAACTCAACCGTAAAACAAATCTACATAGGGTGCCAATTTTTTATTTGATTGCAAAACAAACAAGTACAAATGAAGGCCTTGATCCTGAAACATTCAAGTGTGAGAGTAACTTTACAAATATGAGGAGATAACTGAACTCAGAGTTTTCTTGTGCATAAAGATACTCACACACATGAATACATGCAGCCTCAAGGCCATAACTTTTTGATCTTTAATCTCTTCCAGAACAAACTAACACCTATCTTTGGGGAAATTCAGTCAGAATGTCTCCCCATGACTACAAAAGGTAAGCCAGATTGTTGTCAGTTGTTGGCTGTGTATTTTCTCTGCATTCCACACTGGCTCTGCCCAGCTAGCATATACTACAGAGCTTGATCAAACTGTCCAAGAAAACCACATACTAGGTTGAGTGGTGAAGGTGCTTTGCCAAGTTTATTGTTAGCAAAGTACAGTCCTAGTACCTAGTAGACTAGTGGTGGGCAATAATTTTTGATGGGGGACCACTCCAAGAATTTGGTAAGTGGTCAAGGGCTGCACTCTTGATATTAATGGAGGAGGTGCGGGGTCTGGGAGGAGGCTGGGCGCAGAAGGGAGTTCAGGTTAAGGTATTGGGGTGCAGGAGGAAGTGTGGCATCTGGGAAAGAGTTTGTGTGAAGAGGTGTCATGTGGATGGCAAAGAATCAACATCAGCCAGTACTGGTGGAAAGCTTACAATAGCTTCATTGTCCCTTTGAGCTACCAGCCATGCAGAGAGGCTGCAGAAGGATCCAGGATCTGGTTCAATCATTAGTATGAATAAACAATCTATTTTTAGGTAAAAGGAAGCACAGTTTGCATGATACTCCTATTTTTCTCGTTTTGGTCTTCTTCTTGGGGGAGTTGAGCAAGATGAAGACTGTGGTCAGGAAGTTTAAAAAAAATCGGTAGGTAGAAAGCTGCTAAAATGATTCCTGATTCCAAATAACTGGTATGTATAGGTCAGGATGAAATAGTCATGTACCAATAATTTTGTAAGATTTTCATTTTCCACAAGTTAAGAATATTGGATGGAATCTTTACCTTATTCCATGTACATTTGAACAAGATTTCTGAAATGGGCCACAAGAAAAAGCAAGGAAAGGTTAACTGCTGCACTACTGGAAATTTGTTTTTGTTAGTTTTTTGGTGTGGGGATTAAGGGGAGTGGGAAGGGTGCCACAGTTGGGATTTAAAAAAAAATTCTAAAAGTTTATTAGAAGAAATTGTGAGAAGACTATTTTCAGGTAGTTATAGTAGCCACCAACATCTTGGTTAAAAATAATATTTACGATTGTGCATCTTATCAAGGCTTTTTAGGCACCCCACCAAAACAAACATTACAATAAATAGTAATCTGACAGTCTTGCTGCATCAATATGACTAAACTTATTTCAGCAGAGCCACTAACAACCTCAGTAAAAGAAAAGGGGGAATCAATTTTGATATTTGTTTACAATTTTTTTATTTTCTGTTACATCCATTTAACTTTAATGACAAATCATTTTGGAGAAAGAAACCTTTTTTTAAAAAGAATATCATTTTCCCTCCTTCAAATAAGATGTTAGGAACCCACAATAAACATCCACCAGCCACGCCCAAAATGGTTCTCAAAAGAGGCAGGGAAAATCGCTGTTAACATTAATTACATTTCTAAGGATTAAAAAAAACCAACAACCCAGAAAACAAACTTTAAACCCATTCAGGCCTTCTTTAACTATTGTAAGGAAACAAAAATTCACAATCCTCATTTTTCAAAAATCTATTCATTGCAGGTTACCCTTAATATTATTTTGCTCCTATGTAAAGTTTCACAAGTGAGTAGTATTCTCCTTAGAGTGGTAATTAAGACTTTGTACGTATAGGCTACCTATTTCTCAATTTCCAGGGTGAACAAACATTTGTGATACATCTAATTTTGCTCCTGGATAGTTTAATGGTTTTCATCTCTGGGACTGTTTCAGGTTAATCTGAGGCCCTGTACTAATTCAGATGAACATTGTGTATAAGGTGACTAGCTTCTTTGACAGCACTAGCATATGAAAAATGAACATAGCTGGAGTACTTTGGTCATCAGAATCTAGTCCAAACTGGCCAGAAGATGAAACATGGAAATGGATTTTAACCTATAATGAAAGCTATACATTGCAAGTATTGACTATCAAGTGTACTCAACAGCACTGCAACAGAACTGTTCACACAAGTGTACCACAACTAAGGTTCTGTTAGTACTTCCTTTATTAGCACAAATTTAATTTCAGTGATAGAAATTCATTTGGAGCATCACCAGGCCATGAGGGCAATTTTTCAGATCAGTTCATGGAGATTAAGTCATATGATTTGAACTTTCCTTAAGCAAGTGCGCTGCTATAAGTTTCCTCCGCCAGCACAGTGCCCCATACGTCCTCTTTAGGGCCTTGTTTCTCTACTGACTTTGAAAAAAGTGACAGAATGGTGCCACCTAGTGACTCATTCATGCTGATTCCTGCAGTACCTATGCTGTTCCCTAGACCAGTGCTCACCAACCAGTAGATTGGGATCTACCAGTAGATCTTGGAGCCTCTGACAGGTGATCATGATTGGTTTGGCTGAGAAGCTATCAAGCGCTGGCACTTCAGTTGCCCCTCCACTCACTCTCATGCTGCTCCTGCCCTCTGCCTTGGGAGCTGCCCCCCCCCCCCCAGGAGCCTCCTGCTTGCTGTGCAGGGTGTGGTAGAGAGAAGGGGGGACGCTGATGTTAGGGTGTCCCTCCATCTCCCCCTTCGGTACCCAATATCCACACAAAGAGAAGGGGATGGAGGGAACTTGACAATGCAAATCTCTGTCACACACACACAGTGTGTGCCTCTGTCTTTCTCACAAACACGCAATGTCCTTCACTCTCATCTCCCCGACACAACACACATGTGGGTTGTTGTTGTTCCTTCTGTTACTGCTTGCAAAGTGTGTTATTTCTGGTTTTTGACTGGTCTGTGCATTTCATAATTTGCATTTCTCTCTTATGCTTAAATGTAATTCTTTGATTAGTGAGTTCTAAAATGCCTAACCTGGTGTGTGTGGAGTCATTAACCCTGTGGTAATTGCTGCTCCTGGAAGTGGCTGGCATGTTCCTGCAGCCTCTGAGAAAGGCGGAGGAGAGACTTTCCACACGCTGTCCTTGCCTGCAGCCACCACTCCTGTAGCTCCCATTGATCAATAATGGGGAATTGTGGCCAGCAGAAGCTGTGGGCTTAGTGCCTGTAGCTGAGGAGCAGCACATGGTGCCATGGAGCCATTGCTATACATGCCAGCTGCTTTGAGGAGTGGTGCAGGGCCAGGGCAGGAGTAAGCCTGCCTTAACCCCACTGCTCTACCACCCGAAAGCCGTCTCAGTTAAACAGTGCCCAGCCAGAGCCTGCTTCCTGAACCCTGGCCCTGAACCTCCTCCTGCACCCAACCTCCTGCCCCTGATGTGAATCCCCGGCACCCAAACTCCTTCCCAGAGCTTTTACCCTGAACCCCTTCCTAGACCCCAGTCCCCCACCCTGGGCTAAGCCTGGAGCCCCTCCCACACTCCAAACTCCTTGGCCTAAGACCAGATCCTGCACCCCAAGCCTCTACCCCAGCCTGGTGAAAGTGAGCGAGGATGGGGAAGGAAGGGGGATGGAGTGAGCAGAGTGAGGCCTCAGAGAAGTTGCGGAGCAGGGGCAGAGTTTGTGGTTAAAGAATTGATCTTGTTGTTAAAAAAGTTGGAAACTACTGCCCTAGAAGTCTCCCGGCAAGTATCGTCCCATGCCACCCTCTTTTCAAAGGTCATAGTTGAAAGCCAACATCTACCCAACAGCTACGACACAACAGCATTAAAATCGACTCACTAATCTCTTACTATACAATTGAAATATGAGAGAAGAGAGAGAGGGTGTGTCTAGACTACAGGGTTTTGTCGACAAAAGTGCACTTTTGTCGACAAAACTATACCTGCGTCTATACTACCGCCAAGTTCTGTCAACATAACATCGACAGAACTCGGAAGTTTTGTTGACGGTGGTAAACCTCATTCTACGAGGAATAACGCCTTTTGTCGACAGAGTTTGTCGACAGAAGGAGTTATTGCATCTACACTGTCCTTTGCGTCTACACTCTCATGTTGACAAAGCGGCTTGCTTTGTCGACAGAACTGGATGTAGTCTAGACACTCTCTGTCGACAGTATGGGTATGTTTCGACTGCATCCCTCTGTTGGCAGAGGGATGCAGATTAGGCCGGTCGACATTGCAAATGAGGCAGGGATTTAAATATCCCGTGCCTAATTTGCATAAAAATGACCACCGCGCTTTGCTGACTCAGCACTTTGTCAGCAAAAAGTGGCAGTCTAGAGGGGGATCTGTCGAGAAAGAAAGCCTTTTTCGACGGATCCCTTATGCCTCCTGCAAGGAGGTTTACAGGATCTGTCGAAAAAGGCTTTCTTTCTCGACAGATCCTCCTCTAGACTGCCACTTTTTGCTGACAAAGTGCTAAGTCGGCAAAGCGCGACGGCCATTTTTATGCAAATTAGGTGCAGGATACTTAAATCCCTGCCTCATTTGCAATGTTGACCTGCCTAATCTGCATCCCTCTGCAGTCTAGACATACCCTATCTGCCGACAAAACCTCTGTCGACAAAAGCCTGTAGTCTAGATGTACCCAGAGAGGCTCAGGAAAAGGAAAAAGAGAATGACAATTTCACATAGCATGTCTGTAAATAGGAATAAAGAAAGGTGAGTGTAATAACTAAAAATGCTTGTATGTAACTTAGTAAATTCAATTTGCAAGGAAGAGGGAAAAACACTGATTTGGGCTCTTTTTATGCTTCTGGCATGCCACAAAAATGTTTTCCAGTGGAAGACTTGTATTGCTTATTGGAATGAGATTTAGCAGGAAAATAGCAAATGTAGCCTCAAAGCTGGAGTTGCATGAGAGTTTATATGTTTAATTTTTTTCCCAAATAAAAGCACTAAACCAGCTAAGACATTTTATCTAGCCCCTGATAATTAACTTAGAGCATCAATGACCCATTAAAAATCAGCAAGGCAAAAGTCAGCAAAAGACTTTTTAAGGTAACTCACAGTGTGCTCTTACGGTTGCCCTGACAACCAGCTGTCTTTGCTCTTTGGCAATTGCTGCGGGGGGAACAACTTTTAGATTCCTCATTATAATGTTGTTATTGTTACAAGACAAAAAAGCTGAAAGTAAAATCATGTCAAATATAGCTGGTGCACCCAGCCAAGGAACACTTAGCAAGTCTGATTTTTAAATAGGTGTAATGACGGGGGCACAGTCTAATCTCACAGCACTGTCAATCAATATGTATTGTCTGGAGGCGCTCTGATTCTTATATGGTGGGAGCCCTACAAGTACGTAGGTAGATAGATTCTGTAAATGTAAATTCCCAGTTGTGCTGCTGAGTTTGGGCCTTATCTCTCCCACCAAAGCCAATGGACAAATTCCCATCACTCTTGGCAAACATGCCTACTTTGGATAGGATGAAATTCACTTCAGTGTAGAGGGCCAGCACGAGTTCTATGCACCCTTTAGATCCCACTTGTTTCAGGGTTTAACCCATAAGCTTCCGGTCGGAGTAATTTGGACATATTGTTTGAAATTCTGTCCCTCTAATCAGCCACTCTGTTTAGTAAAAAAATATTAAACTTGTTCTTCATGTGCAAGCAGACTAGCACTGCATCTAGGAGCAAAGTTTTTTAAAATCTGTCAGATTAGACTCAGAACTAAACCCTCACTTTATTCTAGGTATTAATGAATTTAAAGCCAATCCACCTCCCCGTGCCTTTTCCCGTTAATTTTGGAGTAGTGCCACTGTCATCTCCCAGGTGACGAGGAGAGTGGAGTTATTTTAAGGAAACATTCCATGTGGAAATATATTTAAAGA
Source organism: Rafetus swinhoei (assembly GCA_019425775.1). Lineage (NCBI taxonomy): Eukaryota > Metazoa > Chordata > Testudines > Trionychidae > Rafetus > Rafetus swinhoei. The sequence goes on from CM033437.1 coordinate 163,219,618, forward strand.
TATTCATGTTAATCTAAATATAAACTGAGAACAGCCCGATGAAATGTTTGTATTTCTTTGACTGACACCCAACCCCCACTTGCATGTTGCTGTTAACTCCCCCATCCAAAGTAAAAGAGCGAGCCAATAATAGGGAAGCTTCTGGGACACATCATGCTCTCAGTTCCTCTTGTATAAATCTGGAGCTGATCCATTAGTTTCATGGGGCTTATTCTGTATTTACACCAAAGCAACAGAGCAGAGTTTGTGGTTACATCAGCTTGTATCTAAATATATTTGCGAGAATAGGCCCCATCGTCAGTCTAGCACATTAGCAACTACAGATTTATAATCTGCACTACAGATTGCTGGCCAAAAAAAAAGAAACAAATCATCTGACAGCCTGTCCTCAGCTGGCACTCTAAGCTCCACAGGCCATTATCAGGTCAATGTTTCACTGAGTTGCTGCCATTTATATCTTCGCAGCTTCAACATTAACGAGGCATTTGGTTTCAGAAAACTGAATTCTCCCCTTCGTGGTACTCTGTCTCCAAAATAACCCAGTTACTCACACAATCCGTGTTCATTAGCATGCAAGCAAATATACCATGCTGTCATTTTCCTAGCTCCTATTTATAGTCATTATATTATTAACAGTTGTACTGTTTATCAAATAGTGGCTGTCATGGATCATGAAATTGAACAGACAGTTAAACTGATCTTTTAATTATAACTTTTAAGCTAAATTGTTACATACGTGATTTAGAACTTAACAGGCTTATAAATACTCCACTCCAGAACAAACAAGCAAAAACAAAATCTTTTCATTTCAAAGAAAACCTAACAAAGACCACTCCTTGTACCATGTGTACCAGAGTTTATTTATCAATCAAAACACTATAATATTAGAAGATTCTCAACCATCAAATGCAGCGGATGGTAAATGAACCTTCTGGCATGTTTTATTAATGCAGCAATTCTAATTGGCATTAGTAGGCTTAAAAGCTTAGTGTGAAATTTACCCATGTCACCAAAAATTGGAGGAATCAGGTTTTCTGCAGGGTTCTAAGAAGTGTTTGGGTGAAGGCATCCATACCCTCAATCCTGGGACAGGACTTTGGGCTGCAGTACAGTCCCTCCACAGTCATTGTACTGGTACATAGACTGAAACTGGCTACTCTTCAGGGCTGGCCTTACCATGAGGCGAACTGAGGCAGCCGGCTCAGGTGCCAGACTGTGGGGAAGGCGCCACTAGGACCCAGAGTATAGAAAATTGTGTCTGCTGCTGGTGCATATGTATTCTCTCTGCAGTACCATGAGAGGAGTAGAACAGGAAGGCGGCAGAATTGAGACCTTTCAAAATTTTGGCCCAAGCGAGGGGGCATGAGGGTGTCATTTGAGCCCCCCACCTCAGGCGCCAAAATATTGTGGGCTGGCCCTGCTACTGTTATTCTGTGTCAGCCTTATGCAAGGGTTTTGTTCCCCAGAATCCACAGGGGCACAGGTCCCACAGGTCCCACGGCTACTCTTACACTCAAGCTTTTGGAATCTTCCCTCTCCCATGGGGAGCCCATTGCAATAATATGATCTCAAAGTGACAAATGTGAGGATGCTAGTAGCAAAAATTAGAACCAGAAAAAAAAAGACCCCGCATTATTGCCATACACAGATGAAAAAGACCACTGCACTCCCTAATGAGATGTGATTGTCTAACAGCAGCTATCAGTCCAATAATACCCTTAGACTGAAATTTCTAGTAATACCGGATAGAGACTTGCTCTCAGTTAAAGGGGCGGGCAACATTGTTGCTTCCCCCATCCAATCATCATCAATTTTGTCGTATCCAGACTTATCTATCTTATCCATATCCCAATCTCTACCAAACACCGCATAAGAATTTGACACCATTGGCAGGGCCAGTTAAAATAGATATATAGCTGGATGCCATGAACATGCCGTACATGCCTCTTTATTAACCCTTCTACTAATGTTCCCATTAAGTAAGATGCAGCCCTGCAAAACCCCCAGGAAAAACCTTCAGGCCTGATGAGCAATTGGCCCAAATCACTGTCTGGGATTTCTCTGAGAGACAGAAATGAAGTCAATGAAGGGCAACCTGCCCCTTCTGCTTCTGCTTGAGTTCTCAAGCAAGTCGCAGTACATCATGATCAATGGTATCAAAGGCAAGTGGTAGATGTAACAACATCAGTACAAATCCCTGCCCACATGCCATTCCCAGCAGAAGACTATTGGCCAAAGTAACCAATGCAGTCCCTGCAAATACCCAACTTTGCATCCTGTCTAACATGGAGCACGGAGATATAATCTGGCTGCTCAGAAAACTGCCTCATCACCCACATCTCAGGATCCAAACTCAGAAAATTTGATCCTGGACAACAGTTGCCCCGATTCTCAGTATCAGGTATCTTTTTAAAACTAAATGCTGAATGATGTTGCCTTGGCTATAAAATAGACTGTTGAAATTATCTTTGTTGGCAATACATTTTTGGACTTGGTACAATAAAAAAGCTGAATACATTAAACCACCTTAAAAAGCTTAATTCCTTGGTGAATCATAAAATGAAAGAGGATACTATTACCAGATGATATTTGTGCTCACTACTTCAATGAAATATTATTGAGGGGAACTTTGCAACTTTCAAAAAGAAAGACCTTGTACGGGGAGGAATTTGGAGCCCCACTGCTCTGTTCTCAAAGGACGTCTTTACTCCTCTCTAAAATCAGAATGGGGGGACTCACATGAGGAATATCCCAAATTACAGGGTGGCGTACTGTACCCACCCCCTCCACTATGGCTGTATCACACAACATTTGTGCATCTACGGCAGCCTTTGAGTTAACAAAACTCAAGCAATAAAGTCTCAGTGTTTTAGACTGCATCTACACTTAGGGTATGTCTACACTACCTCGTTAATTCGAGCTAGGTAGGCAAATGAGGCGACCGGAGTTGCAAATGAAGCCCGGGATTTAAATATCCCGGGCTTTATTAGCATGTTCCCGTCCAGTCGCCATTTTGAAATTTCACTAGCCCGAACTCACTGCTGCGCAGCTACATGTGGCAGTGAAACATTAATTCGAACTAAGTCCTTAGTTAGAATTAATTGTTACTCCTCGTGGAATGAGGACATACCCTTACACATTTTCTACACAAAAATGTAGAGGCTGCACAAAAGTGTAGACATACCCTTACACATTTTCTTGGATATTTGTCCACATGGATATATAACCACAGCCCCTCTTTGGTAAGGCACCATTACATATGCCATGGAGTGTCACAGGAGACATTCTAGGAACTGCCTTGCTGTGTATTGCCGGTACTATATGACACCTTCACACCTTTGGTGATGGCAGCTCCCAATCACATTTCCCTCCAATCTATACAGGAGACATGGAGCAAGCATATGACAATGTGTTTCTGCTCTGTCTGCTGCTTGCTAGATATGGTCACATAGTGCAATACCAGATACTGGATGAAACTGCACCAGAAACATTTGAATGGCAAAAAAAGCTAATCCAGAGGGGGAATGAAAATCCATTGTGGTCACAAGGAGCAGATGTGTTGAGTGCTGGAATTGCAAAGGTATGCCTATTGGTGGACCACTATTTCTTGTCCCAAAGACCTAGCACAGTGTGTTGGGACTACATTAGCTTGGAAACCTGGGCTGATGGCCAGAGACTGTATCACATCAGCATGAGGAAGTCGGCTTTCATTGCATTTGCAAGGAGCTTTCTCCAGCACCAAACCGTTTGATTTCAGAAACCCGGATGAGTGCAGAAGCAGCGGCCTATCACAATTTGGAAACTGGAAATATGTGACAACTATTGGTTATCTGCAAACCAGCTCAGAGTTTGGAAGTCAGCTGTCAAAGTGGTGGTTGTACAGGTTTGTCAGGCTGTTAGTACTGAGATATACCCAATGATGGTGGCCATAACTCAAGTACCTTAAATTATTACAGGATTTTAGAGGATGTGGTTTCCTAATTGTACAGGGGTCATTGATGGAACACACTCCTTAAACTCTGCCCACTGAAAGGGACTGGTGAATACATGAACTGCAAAGATTACTATTTACTGGTTCTCCAAGGCTTTGTGGACCATTGCGGTTGGTTCATGAATACATGGGAGAGTTCTGTGATGCCAGGGTTCTCAGGAAGTTTGGAGCCAAATTTTCGGGGGATGGGAGGATAATAGTGTGCCTTCCCCACACTGGCTCTCTGAAAGTGTTAAATGCAGCCCCAGGGAGGCTGCACCACAGGCAACCAATAGGAGGGAGGATCAGAAGACAGACAATTGAAGAACTTCCAGTCAGAGCAGAGCAAGTTCTGTATAAAGGAGTGAGGGATGGAAGAGTTCAGTTCCTTCAAGGGAGCCCAGGGGGAAGGAGCTGGGTCCCAGTGCAGGAAGGGAACCATTAGCACCATGGAGAGAGAAAAGTGCTGTGCAGTTAGGGGACTATCAGACAAAAGCCCTAAGGCAAGGACAGGGAAGGTTCTGTGGGCTATGACAAGGAAATGGCTCAGGGAAGCAGGAAGGAGGGGAAAGTTAGAGGGGGGCTGCTAGTAGAGGGTTCCTTGGTTGGGGAACGGGTTAGCAGGAAGACCTGGGAGCCACCCTTTCTTCTCATACTTGCCAAGGATGAGGGTGGCCAAGTGAGACTGCAGTTTGCCCTTTGTGCAAGGGGCTAGATAGATGACTGCGGTGGGCCACTGATGCAAGTGCTAGGAGAGTGAACTGCTAGTCCCTCATTACAGAGAGAGAACACAGAACATAGCACAAGCAGAGGGCAGAGCCAGAAAGGGGACACCATGGTCCAGGGAGAGAGGCGGGCCCAGGAGTGAAGTGATGATTGTGAGACACTAACAGAGGAGGGCATCCAATATGAGGATGGAGCTAATTCCCAGTATGTCCAGTGGGAGGCGCTACAGGGGGGTGAGTCCTCCATGTCATGGGGGGAGGGTCATTTTCCCCCTGTAATGATAAGATTATGTTTAGTGTTCCTGTGCTAAAATTTATTTTGGGGGTTCCTATTTACTACCCCTATTCTGGATCATGAAGCCATACCCCAACATCACAGACCAAGAAAAGGGGATTTCAGAAACAATGTGAGTCACTGAAGAATGGTGAGGAAGTGGGCCTTTGGGTGGCTACAGGCCCATTGGTGATGCCTCCAGATCCATCTGGATGCCACTATGGGCAATGCAGTTCAGAGCGTTGTGGTGTGCCATACCTTGCACAAAATATGCGAGGCTACAGGGAACTACTTCCATGTTTAGTGGATATAGGAGAGATCTGTTTCCCAGAGCCTGTGCCGACATGTGCACCCAGTTTCTCTTTCCCAGTGGGCCAAGGAAATTTGTGATTCTGTATGCTCGTATGTCATGGAACAGCAGGGAGCCAGAAGGTGATCTGGAACTGTGCTGAGGGACGCTACTGTGACACTATGTTGTGGCTAGAAAGCCCAAGAGAGCATCGTTACACACTTCTCTGTAGGGTGCTTTATAGGACAAACATATGTGTTAAAGTAATTTTTTTTTAAATTCTGTAAGATTTTAGGAGAGACTTCAACACATTCCTTCCTCATAGTGCTATTGCTCATACTACTTATCAGGTGTTATGCTTCATTACTCCTATGATTTTCACTGATGACTGTTTGCAGGAGGAGAGGGAGGAGGAGGAGGGAGAGAGAGCTATAAAAGTCCCTCTCAAGGACAGACTTTGAGAAATAGATCTGTCCCATGCCCACTCAGCATGGAAGCATTTCAATTTAATATGAATTTAGTTTTGTTTCCCTTGTCTGTATTATTGCTTAAATCATTAAGAAAGCCTTAAAGATGTTTCATTTATCTTATCTTATATTTTTTCATTCTGATGCTTTGGAAGAGCAACACTTACCTGACATCTCATGTCGTTGTTAACGCCCCCTTCTATCATGTAGGAAAAGGAAGGGAAAGGGATTCTTATTAACTAACCAACACTTCAAAGACATACTGTTATAGGGTCCCAACCCAACGCAAGTCCCATCTGCACAGAAGTGACTTGCTCACTGCTGCTTTCTTGTGGCTGGCTCCAGGGTTGCTGGGCCTTCCCCTTGAGCTATGCCTTCTCTTAGACTAATTAACCAGAAACGAAGGCATGTACTGGGTAACTATCTCATATTGCACATTTCAATGTCTTTAACATTAAAGAAATTCTGTTATTCCAAGTTCTAGGTGTAAATGGCATTTTTCACGTTTGCCAGATTTTTGCTGAAAACAACAACAACAAAAATGATTGTGGCATTACATGAAAGCTCAGTTCTGAGATCTACAATGCAGGCAAATAATTCTCATTACTGTCTATAGTGCAGAGAAGCATGGAAAAGGATATAATATTACCGACCCATGCTACAATACGTTAAATTTTACAAGTGCTTCACAGACATTAATTAATCCTCAAAATATTTCTGTGAGGTAAGCAATTGTAAATATTATTAGCCTGAAAAACAAAAGAAAAGTTGGCAGTTGATGGAGTAGCATATTTCAGTTGTCCAAAATTTCAGAACAGCTCAGACACAGTAAAGAATGGAAGTAAAAGTTCTGTACGGATTTTCTAATTAATCTTTGAAGACTGGGTAACCTCCCTCTCTAGGGAACAGATTCTGATACCTTTATTCACTCTGCGTGAAACCCTGGATCTGCTGAAGTCAATGGGAGTCAGCAGGGCCATGATTTCACTCCTCCAAGAGTAGCTTATTAATTGAATAGTCCCATTTAAGCCAGTGATGCTATTTGTAGAATAAAGGTATCTCTTAAGGCCCATATGGCAGGTAGAAGTCACTGTTACCCAGAGTTGTCAGAACCCCCAACAGGGGCAACTTAATTATTTTACTCCAAGTGGTGTAAGGAATAAATTAACAGGAAATCAGCAATTCTGTCTGATTAAGTAGTAATGCAAGAAAGCATTTTCTTGTCTGGCACTGCAGTTTATTAAATTCAAGCACATACAGATATAAGCAATAGGCTTAGAACATCCCCAATATTTACCTATATTCTGAGATGTAATCAAGGACTCAACAAAAGCAGTGCTGGCCAAACATCTCCCTTCTGGGGAGTAAAGATGTCAGGAAAACATCTCTCCCTGAATGGCTTCAGATGGCTGCTCATAAATACACTCTATTATCTGAACTTTTTATAATTCACTTCTACAAAACACATAGGTCACAATGGGCCCTACTAAATCATCGCTTTTCTAACTTGCAATAAACTTTTACTATCAGGCGTCTAGACTCAAGGCTGGCTAACCACATATCTCCCTCCATTCTCGGTTGTTTACTTTTTCCTTCCCACCTCCGATAATGATTAGCAAGACTGCCAGTAGTTATGACCTTGCTTCTGAACACCTGTCTCCAAATTAACCCTTCACTATGTGGTGTTCTATTTTCTTAATTCATAGTGACTGAGTGCTCATAATATGGTTGCAATTAGCTTGCTCATATTATATGCTTTATACACCCCTCAAATACAGAGCAACATCACCACATTGCTCATCTGAGGAAGAGGGTTTTACCCACAAAAGCTCATGATACTATATATTTTTGTTAGTCTCTAAGGTGCCATAGGACTACACATTATAGCAGCCAGCTCTGATAGTTGTAACATTAACTATCTGGTGATTTTGAGCACATCTTTTTCTCTTCTTTCCTCACTTTTGACTTTTCTATCAAAAAGTCTTTTTAAGAGGTATCTGCTTATGAATGCCATGCTGTAATATTACAGGACAGTGCTTGCTTAACCTTTGTACTTCATAATCATACTAAATGGAGGCAGCACAATGTCATAAAATAAATTCATTCAAGGCCCATTCAGCCCCTACCTGAGGTTAGATTTTCAGTTTGTGAGGCAGCCCAAAATAAGAGACAGCATTTTGTTGTGTTGCCCATGCAGCAGCCATAGAGGGAGACTGGATGAGAAATCCCAGGGTGCAAAAGCAGAGGAACCCAGCCACCGGGTGTCTTCTAGGGATTCTTTTGTAAACCCTGGCATAGGGGGCAGGCAAAGTTCAGAGCTTAAGTGTGGAAGGGGTGGAGCAGCAGCATGTAGCACTCAGAGGCTCTAGAATCTAGCAACTGAGGCAGCTGTCCCAGGCTGTGTAAATTGTTCTGGGACCCTCACCAGCCCCTGGAACAGTTTAGAACTGGGAGGGTGCAAAGGCAGCTTTTAAAGGGGCCAGAGAGAATCTCACTCATTTTAACTCAAAAAGGTTTTCTAAAGTGCTCATTGCTGGCCTACTCTGTCTCCTCTGTGTACAAACATTAGCTCCTGGGAGAGCAGACTAAGGCCAATGCTGAGTACTTTTGTAAAGGCCACATTTTGGCTATTATATTTGGGTCCCAACTGTTCTTTACTCTCACATTCCATTTTAGAGTCCACCCCCATTCACTCGCTTCCTCCCCCACCTTGCTACCAATGGAGAGGAACTTTATCAGTCCCTCCCACAACAAAACATCTCTCCACAAAAGGCTGTGTAATTCTTTTGCACTTTGACACCGGTGATAATACAGGCCAACCTGCCTTGCTGTACAAAAGATTAGTTCTTTACACTGCCAGCAATGCTAAGGCTTATGAAATCTGAGATCTCCATCATTAGCCACTGCCTGGACAGGAGCATTGCTTACACCTCAACTCACTGCCTATTCCTCCTCGCAGAAGGGGTGATCACTAGCACATGAGCGTCAAAGCAACAACCTGACTCTATAAAAAAGACAATTCTGACTTTCCTTAGCATAAAAATCTCAGAGGGGTAGCCATGTTATTCTGTAACTTAAAAAACCATGAGTAGTCCTGTAGCACCTTAGAGACCAACAAAAATATGTGCCTCTGCTCATCTGAGGAAGTGAGTTTTGCCCATGAAAGCTCATGATACTACATATATACGTGAATTCTTTTCCCTTAGCATAGTATGTTCTGAGGGATTAACAGAGAAATTCAGACTGGCAGCCCTGACAATGTAATTCTCGGTGATGGAATTTTCTTAACATTCCCAGAACATTGGCTACCCAATGTACATGTCACCAGGTGGAACCTTTTAACCTGAGCAATGGGTTTAGTTTCTTCTCTGCAATCTCTGAATTAAATTCTGCCCTGTGTAAAACTACATTTGCCTGTTGTGTTCAATGTGGCTACCACTTCTACCTTTACGGGCTCAAATTCTGATGATGCACGGAGGCAGCTCTCATAGACTTCAGTAACAGACTCACACAAGCCTCCAGTGAATGAATTTGCCTCATTGAGGGGGGGCTTGTTTACACAGAGACTTAGGGTGCATCTACACAGCAGGGCTTAACTTGAAATAAGCTACGCAAATTGAGCTACATCAATTGTGTATTTTATTTCGAAATTGGGAGCGTCTACACAGCATTTATTTCGAAATAGAGCACTCTTCCTCCGACTTTCCTTATTCCTCATACAATGAGGGTTACAGGAGTCAGAGTAAGAAGTCTTCCAGCTTGACAGTATTTTGACACTATTTTGAAATAACTGCCTGCTGTGTAGACACAGACTAAGTTATTTTGAAATAACGCTAGTTATTTCAAACTAATGTTGCGGTGTAGACGTACCCTTGGAGTATAGTGAACTGAGCATGGGTATAAATCTACAATACTCTATCCAAGCACTAGCTGGCCAGATGGATCCTATTGCTGCACTCTGAAATTTCCACAGTGAACTTTAATGTATTCCAAATAGGAGTATGTTGGAGTGCACTAAGGAACTTTTAAATGCATAGCAGAAGAGTCCATATAGCCAGTCAGTGCACAGCTGGCTGTACATTGGCTGTACATTGACTATATACCTTGGCTTGCTGTGCACTAATTCCCCTTGCAGACAAGCCTTGAGTGTGTGACTATCTATTCAGAGTAACCTATGCAATAAATTACATAATTTGTCAGGCAAGCACCAGTATGGAAATTCTTAGGCTTTGAGACATGTTGACACCTTTTTTTTTGTTTGTTTGTTTGTTTGTTTTGTTTTTGCATATGCTTATTTTTCTTTAATGTTGCATGTTTGTGATTATTGATTCCATTTTCCACTTAGTCAGGATTTACCCACGCCTACAGTGGGTAAACCAACGATATGTATTCCAGTTCAGATATGTCCCAGAATGGACTTTTTCAACATTTGTCCTGTGAAAGGCGCGCCTTCAATTCCATTTTGGGTAGAGGCAATGTGGTAGTGAGATTTAATGGATGGCTAAATACAGATGAATCATGGGGGAAATGTATTTACTGGAATTTATCATGTCAGCAGCATGATAACAGTTGTGATGATATAGGAAATGTGGTTAGATTCCCACAAAGAGAAAATAATTCCTCCACCTAACTCACTCTTCGAGTTAGGGGGTTGATTTAACATTCTTGACAATGGGTAGAAGGGAAATGTAAAGGATATTTGAAGAGGCGGCTTTAATTTCTGTGAGCTTGCTGAAAAGGGGGCTGTGTTTTACAGTTTTATCTTGTTTAGGAAGAAGGATTTCAGCACTCTGTTTTATTTTTGTTTTTTTCTATTGTATGGCATTTTATTTTAGATTGAAATGACTAAGAACTAGGAAAAGAAAAGATGGAAGGGTAATGACTATCAACCAGCATATACATTACATCCTTTGGTGCCCATAAATAGGGGGGGAAAGGGCTCTATAGCATAGATCTGTTTTTTTCAAGTCATACAAAACAATGTTCATTTATTAACTATTTATTTTAGAAAGGCTCCATGCATTTCACAGCTCAAAAACAGGTCATTACACTTCCCCTCCCCCCTCCCTTTTTTGTATCTTTTATTCTTTACTTCATGGACCAGATTCTGCCATCCTTACACCAAATAGCACCTTACTCTATGACTGATCCCTTTTAGCTATTGGAGGAGCAACGTGCTACCCACCCACCACGAGGAAGGATATCACAAGAGGCCCTATCTTAGCAGATTTATTGTTGACTCAAAGATTCTGTTACTATGTTTACAGCACTCCTCTACTTGACTCAGTAACCCCGGGCTAGATTGTAACCTAACATTGAAGCCACAGCATATCCCTGTTCCAGCCGTTGTAAATGCCACATTCTGCACCTTGAGCCACAATATGCGCTACAAGTGTAAGGACAAGGTAGAGCAACCCTAGGGCCACATTCGGCATTGTGAGCAGCCAATCCCTATGCTCCGCCACACTGCTGACCATGCTGCCAGTGAGAACAGTATCATGGCCTGCACTCAGCTGCTGTCATTGCCACCACAAAGAGCCCAGAAAGGAAACGGCTGCAAGCCACAAAACTGCACTTAGTGGGTCATGGAGATCCAGACTGTGTGCCATCAGCAACAGCATGTGGATTGAACTATTCATTAAGGCCACAGCAGAATCCCAGAAAGTGCCCATACCAGCAAATGCCTGGCAGACAGATGGTGTCATGCAGGCTACATCTAGACTGCAAGCCTCTTTCGAAAGAGGCTTTTTTGAAAGATACTTTTGAAAAAGCCTCTTTTGAAAAAGAGCATCTAGACTACAACCAGTACTTTTGAAAAAGCAAGACTCTTTTTCGAAAGAGAGCACCCAGGCAGTCTGGATGCTCTCTTTCGAAAAAGCCTAGTTTGCATTACATAGTGCCTTTTTTCAAAAGAGCACTTTCAAAAAAAGGCATTATTCCTCGTAAAACAAGGTTTACCACGGTCGAAAAAACTGCTGCGTTCTTTAAATTTACTTTCAAAAGAACGCGGCAGCAGTCTATATGCAGGTAAAGTTTTTCCAAAAAAACCCTGTAGTGTAGACACACCCTGAGGGACCATAACAGGTGTATTCATGCAATATTTCTGGCCAAGAGTGAAAGGGCATTGGCTGCAACCTCTCACTTTCCCCTGATAAATAAAAGAGCTGATAAATGCCAGAATGGTACATGAGTCTCATAATTGCGGCAGGGATGTGTCACCCAAAGATCATGAAAGCAAAACCACATCTAGAGCGGGCAGGGGTAAGCAGGAGAGTGATGGAGCACACTAACATGGCAGGGGAAGGAAGGAGGCATCATTTCACATACGATCCCATAGCCAGTAGTCTCAAAGGAAAGCAAAACCACCATAACACAAGACAGGCTCAGCACATAAGCCACCAGGCATCTGCATGATCTGTAGCCCATGTCACTGTGAGTAGAGTGAAGAAGCAGAACAACCACTGTGCCACCAGTTCATTTTTCTCAGGGCAGAACATTGTCAAATGATTCCTGTTGCCACCTGTTCTGTAATTACTATGTGGGCAGTGTGACTCAGAGTTCAGCCCGGGGGCACTCATTTATGGCTCTCAGCAATGCTGGTTACAAAGGGACACTTAGGGCAAACTGACCGATGCGTCACACTCTGGAAACCATGTTCCCAGTGCATTTTGCACTTGCAGATTTAGGGCCTCATCCAAAGTCCATTGACATCAACAGATGCCTTTCCACTTGACTTCAGTGAGCTCTGAATCAGATACTTACACCCCAGCCATCCTCCTTGTGACTAATATCTGTCACTAGGACATTTACTTCATTCAGACATTTTCTAACTCTTGAATGTCCTACATACCATGTTAATACTGGACTAACATAATTGTATTTATTATGTAATTAATCTGACTCCATTTTGTAGAATGAAAGACTTTCACATGACTTTCAGCAACCAGGGACTGCAGCTTGTTTGTCTCTCTCCTTTTTTCAAGCTCTTCTGGGGCAAAAGACCTCGGGGTATCCCTAGGGGTGATTTCCAGTGTTCACCCCTGGTTTTTAGGGACAAGAAAGCACATGAGGGTGGCAGTGATTCCCCAAAATCTGTGGATTATGATTCCCAGGGAAAGTTCTTTTGTAACCAGTGCCTCTAGAGGCAAGGTTTTGAAGCTCTGTTGCCGGGCCTCACCTTCTGCACTCAGAGTGCCAGAGTGGGGAACAGCCCTGACACATGGCCAGAGGGCCAGGCCATGAAAAGGGAACACTTGGAGTCAGAAAGAGCTTGAGAGAGGTGGTACAGTGCACAATGAGCAGCAGAAGAGAGCACTGGAAGTGGAAAGAGTCTAATTGCCAGAGGGGCCAGGAGGAGTGTCGTAGCAGTGAGAGGATGTCATGACAGCATCATCTCCAGCTTCATGAAGTGTTTTCACCTTTGTAAGCTTAGTGTACACAGCTTCTAAGTGCCACAGCTACCCAGCAGCTCAGGGCCTTTTCTACATTAAGGAATTTTTCCCAAAAAAATACCCATGGTTGCTAACACATGTGCAGCTCCCCTGGGTGGTACTAAAGCTGAGATCTTTGTGGCAGACATGCTACCTTCTCTCAATTTCAACCACTGTCAGTTTAGACCTGTGCTCTGCAGGGTGGGAGGAGGTGGTGCTTCAAATGCTGGTGGCAGCCAAGAACCTGTCGTCTACACTATGGTCTGTTTTGGGACCGGCTCTGTTCAATATCTTCATCAACAATTTAGATATTGGTATAGAAAGTACGCTTATTAAGTTTGCAGATGATACCAAGCTGGGAGGGGTTGCGACTAATCTGGAGGATAGGGTCATAATTCAAAATGACCTGGACAAATTGGAGAAATGGTCTGAGGTAAATAGGATGAAGTTTAATAAAGACAAATGCAAAGTACTCCACTTAGGAAGGAACAATCAGTTTCACACATACAGAATGGGAAGCGACTGTCTAGGAAGGAGTATGGCAGAAAGGGATCTAGGGGTTATAGTGGACCACAAGTTGAATATGAGTCAGCAGTGTGATGCTGTTGCAAAGAAAGCAAACATGATTCTGGGATGCATTAACAGGTGTGTTGTGAGCAAGACACGAAGTCATTCTTCCGCTCTACTCTGCGCTGGTTAGGCCTCAGTTGGAGTATTGTGTCCAGTTCTGGGCACCGCATTTCAAGAAAGATGTGGAGAAATTGGAGAGGGTCCAGAGAAGAGCAACGAGAATGATTAAAGGTCTAGAGAACATGACCTATGAGGGAAGACTGAAGGAATTGGGTTTGTTTAGTTTAGAAAAGAGAAGATTGAGGGGGACATGATAGCAGTTTTTAGATATCTAAAAGGGTGTCATAAGGAGGAGGAGAAACTTGTTCATCTTGGCCTCTGAGGATAGAACAAGAAGCAATGGGCTTAAACTGCAGCAAGGGAGGTTTAGGTTGGACATTAGGAAAAGTTCCTAACTGTCAGGATAGTCAGACACTGGAATAAATTGCCCAGGAGGTTGTGGAATCTCCATCTCTGGAGATATTTAAGAGTAGGTTAGATAAATGTCTATCAGGGATGGTCTAGTCAGTATTTGGTCCTGCCATGAGGGCAGGGGACTGGACTCGATGACCTCTCGAGGTCCCTTCCAGTCCTAGTATTCTATGATTCTATGAGTATTCTATGGTCTCCTAGGACCCTCAGAGCTGAACCGCTGATAGCAATAGTGTAGACAAATCTCAAGTGTCCATCTGAATGATGAAAATTATCTGCTGCAGACAGTGTCTGCAGGGATGACTGACTGCCTGTCCCTTTTGTGTGTTCTCCACAGCCAGACCACCTGGGACTGAGGGCTGAGCCACACCACTGCAGCCACCTGCCAGAGCCCAGAGAACCCGAAGGCGCACCACAGTGCACGAGGACCTAATGCGGCAGCACATCAGTGTCCTCCGTGACATCCCCCCAGACCCTGGTGCACAAGGTGCACACTGACCTGGAGTGGCGGGACCCCACCTGGAACCAACTGATGCAGCTGTGTGATACCATGTGTGCCGTCACGTCGCGCATGATGGAACACGCGCCTGATGCCGATGCTCCTGGCTTCCACCCTCCTGTCCCCCCTGCTATGCCCATTCCCCCTCTGCTGGCCCTCCCTGCTATGCCTCTGCTATGCTCCCTCCCATGTGATGCCCATGCCCTCTCCCCAAGTGATGCCTAAGGCCCCTCCCCCGCCTCCTGCCAACCCTGACCCCTCTCCAGCCCCCCCTCTTGCCCACCCCTCTGTGCTCCCCGAAGCCTCGCAGCCCCGATGAGGTCCCTGCACCTGAGGTGGCACATCAAGCCACCCCCCCATCCTCCCAGTTCTGAGCCCTGCTGCCCCTGCCCAACTTTTCTGAATAATCAATACAGACTTCATTTTTTAAAAAACCAAACAGGGGTGTTTATTGGGAGGTCAGGGAAAGGGAAAGGGCAAAGGCAGAGGGGGTGGTGGAGAGGAAGGGATAGGGCTGCAAAACACAGGCCTCTAGTGGGAAGGCCCTGGGGAGAGTTACTGGGGTCCTTGAGAGAACCTCTCCCTCAGGGACTCCTGGATGTGCACCCTGGCCTCATGGGCCTGGTGGATGGCAGCTGTCCATGGCTGCTGGAAGACTCGCCCCTCATGGCTGGCCTCTGCCCCTCACCAAAGCAGGAAGGCATTCCCCTTCCTCTCCACAATGTTGTGGAGGACACAACATGCCGCCACCACCTCGGGAATGTTGTGTTCCCCCATGTCCAGGCAGATGAGGAGGCACCGGAAATGTGCCTTGAGGCGGCCGAACGTGTACTCCACCTGCATCCAGGCGTGGTTCAGGTGGGCATTGAATTGGTCCCTGGTAGAATCCAGGTGGCTGGTGTACGGCTTCATAAGCCACGGCATCAGAGGGTAAGCCGCGCCCCCCACGATATATAGTGGCATCTGCATGTCCCCAATGGCAAGTTCACGGTGGGGGGGAAATGTGCCTGCCTCCACCTTGCAGTACGGGCAACAGTTTCTGAACACGCAGGCATCATGTGCCCTGCCTGACCACCCAACAAATATGTCTGTAAAGTGTCCCTGGTGGTCAACCAGGGCCTGCAGCACCATGGAGAAGTAGCCCTTTTGATTAATATACTGGGCTGCTCAACGGCATAGTGCACGGATCAGGATCCCATCGATCACTCCCCCGCAGTTCGGGAACCCCAGGGCAGCAAAGCCGGCCAGGGTCACGTCCAGGTCTCACAGATGGATGACTTTCCGCAGCAGCATGGAATTGATGGCCCTCACAACCTGCAGAAGGAGACAAAGAAACACACAAAACAGAGAATGAGAGAGAGGGTGCCTGAGCCCTTGGGAGGTGCCCGCCCCCCTCTTCTCCCCTGCCCTCCCCAAACACCCGAGGAACCACGTCCTATGAGGCTGTCCCCACCCCCCCAGCAGCAGGGCTGTGTGAGGGCGGGACAGCAGAAGACCCCGGGGACAGGGCTTCCCCTCCCACCCACCCTAGCTCCCCTTTCCCGAGGGTCCCTCTTATGCAACACCCTCCTCCCCCCAGCAGGGACTGCAGCCCGAGAGCTCCTTACCTCCATGAGGAGGGCCCTGACTGTGGACTTCCCCATGCCGAACTGTTTGCCCACTGAACGGTAGCTGTCGGGGGTGGCAAGCTTCCAGAGGGCTATTGTGACCCACTTCTCCAGGGGGATGGCAGGCCACAGGTGGGTGTCATGTCTCTGGAGGGTAGGGGCGAGCCAGGCACATAGCTCCAAAAAGGTGGCCTTCCACATGCAGAAGCTTTGGAGCCATTGCTGGTCATCCCACTGCACCATGACCAGCCGGTCCCACCAGTCGGAACTGATGTCGAGCCTCCAGAAATGCGTCTCCACAGTGGGGAGTGGTAGCCAGAGTGGGTCTCCAGAATAAGCTTGGTATCCAGGTCGTGCAAGACCAGGAAGGTAGCTGGCAGAACATGCTGCAAAACCTGCAGCATGGCTGTGTGGGGCCATCGCGTGCCCGGAGGCAGTTCCGGCTCCATGGCACAAAAGAAAAGGCTGTGGCATCCAAAAAAGCACAGGGCAACCACAGCAGGCACTGCGAGAGCTTTGCTGTCCCTCGAAGAGGTAGGCAAGCACGCAGCAGAAGCAGAGAAACAGGCTGTCCGGGGGGTCCCTTTAAGGAGGTCTCTGCAAGCCTCCAGTACCAGCACCCGGAAGTAATTGGTGACCTAAAGCCCAGCCTGAAGTGTTTCTGGGTGGCCTTTTATGCAAGAGAGCGTCTAATCAGTTTGGACGCTCTCTTTTGCAAAAACACATCACTTTTTGGATGCGCTTTTGTGCGTGGACGTGCTCTTTCGCAAGAAGTTTTTTTGGAAGATCTCTTCTGAAAAAAGCTTCTTGCAAAAGAAGCCTGTAGTCTGTAGTTTAATGTCTAATAGACTAATTCAATTTTAGTGTGATTTTAGTCAATGTTCATGCTCTTATCCTGTTTGTTAACACTCTGTGAAATCTGATCAGCTGTCATTCTTTTACCAACAGCATTGAGCAAAAATCACTGATCATGTTTTGCAAAAGTATTGCTCAAAGTATAATATTTTACAGAGCTTTGGATTACCTGTGACTCTGTAACTCTGACTCACAGCTCTCGCTGACTCAGAACCTCAATACGGCATCTATCCTTGTTCAGCAAAGCATTTACGCACATGCTCAGCTTTAAGAACTATTGACTTCATGTGGTTATGTGCTTAGCTGAGCAGGAAAGAAGATAAACACATGCTTAGATGTTTTGCTGAATTGGGATCCCAGAGAGAAGAAGGGTTATATTTGATTTTCATTGCTCTGGTATGATTTTAAATTGTTGTAGGTTATACTTATCTTTCTTGTAACAGATCAGAGAGAGCACTATGAAGAACAGTATTTGTTTTATTTCAGTGCATGTGATATGTATTTGGTTTAGCTAGCATTTCAAACCTGAGTCCTCACATTTGCTTGACTCAGTTTTCTCACACCATGGTTTTGGCAGTTTTTCTATTGCTTCCAAAGTAAATCAACCGCAGACTTACAACCTGGAGTGAAATGTTATATTGGAAACCTTCATAGGCTTTAACTGTGCCAATGTTTCTAAATGTCCCTTGCCATACGACAAGTAACAAATTCATAAACCAACAAACACTATTATCTAAAGTATTTTGAGGCTATAGAAATAAGAAAAATTATAATGGTTAAAATGCCAATTTAGCCATTCTTTATGGGCAATGTAAATTGCAAAACTTATATTAACATCTTAGCAATGTGTGATTCTGTACCCAGTAGTGTTTATTTGCAGTTTGAACAGTTTGTTTCTGGGGGAAAAGAAAAAAAAGCTTGCTGGCTATTCCATTTAAATTATTCCACCAGCTGTCACCTTATTAAAAAGTCTGCAATTATTAACAGAGCAATTCAAAATATATGAATAAGTTCCCTTCCCCCAAGATATACTTGGAAAGGCTCTCAAATTCACTGACAACCTCATATATTTACCTTTTAATCCTGCCAATATTCCTGCAGTACAGCCGAATCCACAACAACAGCATACCTGAAAATCTAGGGTTTACAGTAGTATTTGGGGTCCATTCCTTGGCAAGACACTCTGCAGAGATTTTTGATGAAATTAGGCTGAAAATATATGTAAACATTTGCTTCTTTGTGTTTTTATGAACAAATAGCCTAAATTAAGAAACAAATGATAATTTTAAGAAAGGCAGCAAATGATTTATTAAACTGATTTGAAAAGAGAAAAGGACATTTCAAGATGAAAATATGTTAGTAAACACAATGGAAAAACAAGCAGTGAAAAACCTTGCCCTTTTCAAAAAGGAATTAGGAAGGTTACCAACTCAACATCTCTAGTTAATCCCTCCAAAATAAAAGGCACAGACCTCTGTCAAGGTTACTAGCGGAGTTCCTCTAGAATACTGGGTTGCTATCTAGGGCTCACCCAACTGGAACTTACCTCATTTGTGTCTATTTGTCCTGAGTGGGAAAGAAAAATGAAACTATTGCTAAATAAGTCCCATGGATCTCTTATGTGTATGGCAAGCAAGGTACGAGCCAAACTGAGCTCAGGATATCAATTCTAATAAGAAAATGAGAGTGAAGGGCATACATTTCTGTGGCTATAGTAAAGTGAAAAATCAGTAGGTTAAGAACATAAGAACATAAGAATGGCCATACTGGGTCAGACCAAAGGTCCATTTAGTCCAGTAGCCTGTCTGCTGACAGTGGCCAATACCAGATGCCCCAGAGGGAGGGATCACAACAGGTAATCTTCACGTGATCCCTCCCCTGTCAACCACCTCCAGACAAACTGAGGCTAGGGCACCATTCCTACCCATCCTGGCTAATAGCCAATGATGGACTTAACCTCCATGAATCTATCTAGCTCTTTTTTGAACCCTGTTAAAGTTCTAGCCTTCACCGCATCCTCTGGCAAGGAGTCCCACAAGTTGACTGTGCACTGAGTGAAGAAAAACTTATTTTTCTCTTGGGAGGAATGGAGAAAACAGTGAGGAAACACTAGAGAAAACTCTCACCAAAGGTTTTAGGAAGCACATTTTGTGTCATTCCCCACTTAAACATATTTATTCCTTAAATATAAAAAGGCACTTATTTCATACGAGAAAACATAAGGACAAAAAAATCAAGTCACCGTGACACTAATTAGTGAGGTCTACAACTCATATGTATCTGCCATTTGGTAGCTATACTCTTTTACCAACTTGTATGCTTTTTCAGCACCTCACTTATTATTAGTATTGAACCAATCTAATCTGAATGGCCAAAGTCACACCTAATCGATGCTGAGCTGCCTGAACAGTATTGTAAGTCTTAAATACTGGCAAAGATTCTCATGTCAATGTTCTGTCTTCTGTCATTTTACTTCCACAAGGTTCCTACCTTTTTGATGTAAGGACAGTAGCAAAACCTCCATTAAACACACATTTGGAGTAAAATAATCTGAATTTTCTATTTTTAATACTAAAAGAGAGGGAATGAACTCAGGTTTACATTTCACCAGACATGCTTCAGCCTCTTCTCTCTGTTCTTGGTTCATCCTTTAAATCTGGGATCAGCCTAGTTAAATGTGTATAGGAAACGATTCCATAAGCCTCTGAATTGTGATTAATCTTGTGTTGTTCAAGTGTTATGCTGTTAAATCAAACTAATTTTCATAGAGACTGCCGCACTAGCACCATCAGAATCTACTCTTATCAAATTCTGCTGAAAGTTTTTCACTTGCTTTCAAAAGCTTAGTGCCTCCCTGTAGAAGCCCTGTGTAAAATGCATTCGCTGTTTTCACCCGTTTCCCCTTGAGCTCATGCAAATTTCATCATATTTTTGGTCTACAGCAGTAGGGGAAATCTCAATGGGACATGGAATCCTGGCATATTGGGCAGCACACGGCTCGACCGCCAGTCATGATTTTATAGATCGCTATCATGTCCTCCCTTATTCTCCTCTTTTCTAAACTGAGAAGTCCCAGTTTTATTAATCTCTTTCATATGGCAGACATTCCAAACCCCAAATAACTTGTGTTGCTCTTTCCTGAACTTTTTACAATACAAAGATATCTTTTTTGAGATGAGGCAACCACATCTGCATGCAGTATTCAAGATGTGGGCGTACCATGGATTTGTATAGCGGCATTAAAATATTCTCTGTCTTGTTCTCCATCCCTTTTTTAACGATTTCTAACTATCTGTTTGCTTTTTTAACTGCTGCTGCACATTGTGTGGATGTTTTCAGAGAACTAGCCACAATCACTCCAAGAGCTGTCTCTTGAGTGGTAATAGCTAATTTAGTCCCCATCATTTTATACACATAGTTGGGATTATGTTTTCCAATATGCATTGCTTTGCATTTATCAATGTTAATATTCATCTATCATTTTGTTGCCCAATCACCTACGGTTTTTTTCCCTAAGGACAGACACAGTACAAGCATTTTTTGTTTACAAACTTTAAGAGCAAAATGATTTAATCACTGCAATGTAAATAATTGATTTTATCCCCTTAATAGACATTTTAAAAAAAATCTACAATTATGAATCACTGACTTAGGATTCTAACAGCAGAAGGGACTATTGTGACCATCTAGTCTGATCTCCTGTATAACACAGGCCATAGAACTGCCCCGGAATCATTCCTAGATCACATCTTTAACAAAAACACCCAATCTTGATTTTAAAATGGTCAGTTGTAGAGAATTCACCACAATCCTTGGTAAATTATTCCAGTGGTTAATTACTCTCCCCCTTTAAAATCATGTACCTTATTCCCAATTTGATTCTGTCTAGGTTCAGCTTCCAGCCATTGGATCATGCTATATCTTTCTCTGATAGATTGAAGAAACGACTACGTTAAAAACATAGAACATAAGAACATAAGTAAGAATGGCCATACTGAGTCAGTCCAAAGGTCCATAGCTCAGTTTCCTGTCTTCCAACAGTGGCCAAAACCAGATGCCCCAGAGGGAATGAACAGACCAGGTAATCATCACGTGATCCTTCTCCTGTCATCCATTTCCAGACAAAGAGAAGCTAAGGACACCATTCCGACCGATCCTGGCTAATAACCATTGATTGACCTAACCTCCATGAATTTATCCAGCTTTTGTTTGAACCCTGTTAAAGTCCTAGACTTCACAACATACTCTGGCAAGGAGTTCCACAGGCTGACTCTGTTCTGCGTGAAGAAAAACTTCCTTTTGTTTGTTTCAAACCTGCTGCCTATTAATTTCATTTGGTGACCCCTAGTTCTTATATTATGGGAACAAGTAAATAACTTTTCCTTATTCACTTTTTCCACATCAGTCATGATTTTATAGACCTCTATCATATCCCCCCTTAGTCTCCTCTTTTCTAAGTGGAAAAGTCCAAGTCTTTTTAAACTCTCTTCACATGGGACCCATTCCAAACCCCTAATTATTAAATATCTGCTCCCCATGTAGGTACTTATAGACTGTAATCACATTACCCCTTCACCTTCTCTTTGTGAAGCTGAATAGATGACATAAAAGTATTAATACCACTACAAGTTGGGTATTATATTGGAGTTTTATTAAATTGCTATAGGCAAACAAAATAATAGCAATTAAGACCCTGATCCTACATTCCTGCTTAGGTATCTTAAACACTTTTCATATGAGCAGGGATTTCAGTGGCACTACTGATATGCTTAAAGTTAATAGCATAGGTGCTGACTTTGTGGGTGCTCTGGGGCTGAAGCACACATGGAAAAAAATAATGGGTGCTCAATACCTACCAGTTACCTACCAATCAGCTTTTTGTGGGCCCCGCCAACCAGCTGCTCAACAGTGGGCAGGAGGCACCAGGGAAAGGGGGCAAGAAGAGGCACAGAGAGAGTGGGGCCTTCCGGAGGGGGTGTGGTGAGAAAAAGACAAGCCAGAGTGGCATTTTTGAGGGAAAGGGTGGAGTGGGCTGGGGCCTCAGGGTGGAACATGGGTAAAACGCGCTCAGGAAGAAGAAAGTGCCTGTGATTGCATGTGCATGCATGTATGATTGTTTGTAGCTTTCCATATTTTTATGAATAACATTTCTCTTAGCAGAATGGAACCCTTATCGCGTCAAAACGAAATTGCTTCTGGGTTACTAAAAATTTCTTAGACTTTCAATCAGGCCCACTGACAGAGAAGGCCAAGGGGGCAAGTGCCCTGGGGCCTGGTCCCTAAAGGACTTAGGGGTCCCAGCTACCCCTGCCACTACTGCAGCAGCAGTGGAGGCTGGAGCCCCGGACCTTTTAAATTGCTGCCAGAATTCCATGCGGCACAGTCTGGGCGGCTCTGAGGGCTTCTGGGGGGTACTCCAGGCAGCACTGAGAGCTAGCTGCCTCAGCCCTGCCCCTTCCACCTGAGGCACGAGCCACCCTCGCACACACATTGCCCTGAAGGCTGGCAAGTCTGTCAGCCCTCCTGTCTTCAACAAATTAACAAAGTGATTTTAATATACACAGGCCACAGTTGTCTAAAACGGGACCCTAAACTTAGGCTTCTAAACCCATATTTAGGCAACTATGGCTGTGATTTTCAAAAGCATCTAACTGGCCTAAGCAGCACAACTCCCATTGACTTCAAATATCAAACCCTGATGGAGGAGTATGGATCAGTCAAAGCATTTCAGCTTTCTTGACTTGTGAAAGTTCAATTATCTGAAAATGACTCTGGTTTCAAATATGGCCTGGTGTATTTGATTATCAGTTTTGTGCTTATGTTTGTGCTGTTCTCACTGAAAGAGCAATAGTGTGGTCCTTGGCTTATCTTTTTCACACAGATGGACATTTTTAAGTGTGAAATTTATCACTAGAAAATGATTTATAAAAACTGAAGTTCTACTAACTGTTCAGTAAGGCTGTGTCTAGACTACACCTCTCTGTCGACAGAGAGATGTAGATTAGGCACGTCAAAATTGTTAATGAAGCAGGGATTTAAATATCCCACTCTTCATTAGCATAAACAAGGCCACCGCTTTTTTTCGAAATGGAGCTTTTTTGGAAAAAAAACAGCAGTCTAGACACAGATCTGTTGAAAAATAAATCCTTTTTCGAAAGATCCTATATTCCTCAAAAAATTAGGTTTATAGGATCTTTCGAAAAAGGGTTTATTTTTCGACAGATCCGCATCTAGACTGCCAGTTTTTTTCGAAAAAGCTCCATTTCGGAAAAAAGTGGCGGTCATGTTTATGCTAATGAAGCGTGGAATATTTAAATCCCTGCTTCATTAGCAATTTTGACATGCCTAATCCACATCTCTCTGTCAACAGAGAGGTGTAGTCTAGACGTACCCTAACTAATTAAAGAAAGGAGTACAAAATGTCAACCTTTACCATTTGATATTACAAAATGAAGTAAAATACTTGCAATGGGCATATATACATTTGATTTCAATTTTTAAAAGAATTATTTAAATTTTAAACACTGAATTTAAAAAAAAATCACAATTTTTACCCATTTTATTTAAGAGGAGGTTTTACTTCATCTCTGACACATAGACAATGGAAGAAAAAGCTAATGAAAATATTTTGTTCACTTTTTAAAATGTTGTACAATGAAATTAGAGCAAAAAAATTTCCCATTAGTCAAGCAAACTTCAGTGCAGAGAAGTGTAAGAAACATACAAACACATTGCAGACACACTATTATTTCTGTTAATTGCAAGTGATGAACCATAACCAAACAGCTCAGCAGATGATCTGACTTAGATGCTATTCACATCATGGTTGTTCAGTGCTGCGGGCCTCAGTCATTTATATTTGTTCAAGAAATCTTATTCTCTATGCATGGATGTTGATATAGTAGACATAAGTCTATATAGATACAAATCCCGCTTAACTCTGAAGAGCAGAGAAAGTGCTAGATCCATGCTGGGACCACCCAGCTGGGATTCAGTTATTTCATGACTCATCCAGTCTGTGCTGATAGGAGAGATTATTCTAATTTAAGATACTTAAACAGCAAGGAGAATGGAGGGGGGGCTGTTGATAGGAAATGGCATCTTGAAGAAGCATTTTTCTGATAGTTTTTAAAGGCTTTCATAATGAAGATACCTCCAAGTAAGCTAGAACAAAACCCAGTACCCTTTAC
Source organism: Rafetus swinhoei (assembly GCA_019425775.1). Classification (NCBI taxonomy): domain Eukaryota; kingdom Metazoa; phylum Chordata; order Testudines; family Trionychidae; genus Rafetus; species Rafetus swinhoei. Next base: position 163,243,965 of record CM033437.1, read on the forward strand.
ATACACACACAATCTCATCACAACAGAAACTCTCACAGCATTATATGAGACAACAACTAGCTGCACTGGTTCCTGGGATTGATGGGTTGAACCACAGTTGTCAATAAGAAGCTAGTCCAATTGAAGAAATATGCCTGAAAGGCAACAACTATTTTTTTTTCTCATTTGCACATTGGATGCAGACTTCAATGAGTTTCATTATCCCTCCATCTCATTCCATTTTCTCAGATCTATAAAACTGACTTTTTCTGCTCTTCAGTAGCATATAAAAAGTGTTTCTTTCAGAATCAAGTGGATTCTCTCTAAGGCCTGGTCTACACTAAAGGGGAAAGTTGACTTAAGATACACAACTCCAGCTACATTAATTACGTAGCTGGAGTCAAAGTATCTTAAATTGTGTTTTGGCGCTGTCCACACATATGTGCTCTCGTTGACTTCCCTTACTCCTTGTGAGGAGCAAGACTACCAGCGCTGACGGGAGTGCCCTCTCACTTTGAATTAGCATGCCTTCATTAGACCTGCTAAATTGAACCCCAGAAGATCGATTGTGGCAGTTTCGAACTTCTCTGTAGTGTAGACAAGCCCTAAGAGACTGGCCAGACTGGTTAGTCCCTCAGGTGTATTCACCTTTGATAACTGTATGTAAAATTCAGCATGTCATTCTAAACAACATGTACTTTTCAAATATTTCCCCATTGGAATAGTATTTTTAAAAGAAATTGACAGAGGTTTACTGTGCGTTCTTTGGCAATACAGCCCTTATTTTATATCATCTTCTTTTTACATCCACTATTACATGCTTTGTTGAATCAAATTCTGCTAACTAGATTCCATTAGCTCTGCTTGTATAAAGAAACCTAGAACACAAAAACTTGATTTGTGTGAACACTGAAATGCATTTTCTTTCTAAACATAAGAAAAAAACCCCAACACCACCAGAAAGCAGAAGCAACATAGCAATCCAACTCCAGGCCAGGCCACTGACCAGTGTGCATTAAACACTGCTTTTATGAACATTTGTGGACTAGAGGATAACATTAGATGTTTTGTTTAAATTGCCATACACGGACAATCTTTTTCTAACATGGCTGTTTTTACAGAAGTCAATATTCTATAGCCGAACTGCTTATTTTCTAATGTGGCTATTTTGTGCAGTATATGCAATATCTATCACTACCTATCTCTATCATATAAAACATGATAGAGATAGGTAGTGATATATATTGTGTGACTGTACATTCTATTGAAATCCATTTTGCATACCTCTTAGCACTGCAAAGGTGAAAGCAGGAGACGTGACTTTTTTTAAAGGAGATAGTAACATCAATATTCTGGCCCACAGCATAGCTGACAGCATGCATACAAACTCTACAATCCATTCGTCAAGGTTTTCTCCTCAGTCCACGCCTCTCCTACACATTCTCTTAGCCACCTCATCAGTGCCATCAATTCAGCCCCCTCTTTATGTGGAGAATACTCAAATCTGTCTCACTGGTCTCCTCTTTCATTCTGTGTTGCAACTCTGACATCCCTTGGATGTCTTGCCACCATCATTATTAGTTTTTGTTTATATTATTGTATCACTTGGAGGTCTCAGCTGTGATCCATTCCCTATTATGCGAGGTGCTAAGTGTCGAGGTAAAATGGAAGGTTCGGGAATGTGGCCAGCCCCAGAGAGGTGCAGAAACAGGCAACCTTGTACTGAATATCTTTTAACTTTTATTAAAATGCTTTTTAACTATAACTTTCTATTTAACAGTTTTTTACAGGCGTGGGCGCCAAATAACTATTAACAGGAACAGTAAACAAACTGCAGTGCAATAGAGGAAAATACCTTGAGGTTTTTCCAAGTCCCAGTAATTATCAATAACAACCCAGGGATTTTTATCAGTTATATTTACATTAATTTCACTCATAAGGTCTAACATCTATCTAACTCCTAACAGTACTATTTAACAAACTTCTAACTAACTTACTCCTAACACTATTACTTATCAACTCTAACTAACTTTACATAGCAATACTTACACTTATCAGACATACAAGGGACAACAGAGACAACAGCATATTCGGTATACAGTTACGCTCTGCGGAAGATTCAGTTGATTCGGTGAGCGGGAGGGGGCCCTCGGGTGATCAGCCCTCAGAACCTGGCTCGTGTTCTGCCTTCCACATTTTCGGGAACCCTCAACTGGATGCAGGAGGGGTAGCTGCTTTATAGAGAGAGCAAGAGCTTTCCCGCGCTTAGTTGTGATAGGCTTAACAGCTTCTGTCTGCCTAGTGACAGAACTGAGGGGGAAGGGAAGGGGGTGAGATGGCTCTTGGCTTGCACGAACTTTGCATGACCCTTACCTGCCTGGTTCTTTACTCCTGCTTTTTACTGATCTTAAGTCACATAGTGCAGGGTTTTTGGTTTGAGGGGAAGGTAATCTTGGGCTAGGAAGGCTATGCGCAGGAGGCCTGGCCAGAAAAGAGCCTGCTTTCACACTAAGAAACAGTAACTGCCTAGGAGAGCTTAATATAAATAAATAAAGAGACAAGAGGTAGAGGAAAGGAGTTGAATGCAAATCTCAGTCCTAGTTATCATACATTTTCCCTGGGATAGTAAGGTTTCTTAGCAAATTATCAAGGCAGGGCACATTGTTTTATTAGCACAACTCCCCCAGCAGTCTGCACCTTACTTTCAGAGTTTTAGCATCAGACTTCCATCAGTGATGAGGTAGTAAGGTTACAGTAACTCCTAGCCCCCTATATCTCTGGATTCAGTAACCCATATTTATGTTCCAGGCAAAAGTCAAACTGGGACAGACTCTTTAACAAAAACTTATTTTGAGAAAATCTTAGCAATTGGAAGACTTAATTAAGTTGACTGGATAAAATAATTGAAAATGTCAAAAGAAAAAGACAAAATCTAATGAAATGTAGAGATAAGAATATATTTTATATGGACTTTCTTAATTTAGTACATTAACATACTATTTTAACCTAATAGTCCTTGTTCATGGCTTGTAAATCAATCAGTATGCTCTAAACATACCACCTGATTTCCTGTTGTGCATTAATTTCTGTCAGAGATGCACTGGTTTAAAATGTGGTTAATCTAATTTCATGTTTATTTCTTGGTGACATTTAACTTAAATTTAGGACCTTGGCTTTGCCTTTGAGAGCTTAATCTAGTTGTTAAACAAATCACACATGATGCTGGAGCCAGATATTTGTTAAAGGAGACAATAAGTTTCCCTTTCTCCAGAAACAATCTTTCCATCACCTCAAAAAACTTGGTGAAAATTAATAGGTTGTAGTTTCCTTGTAGTGAACACTCTGCACATCAATGTAAGACAGTAAGGTAAAGTTAGACCCAGTCTCAATTTATTGCTGGAATAATTGAGGGTAAAGTGCACAGAACCTGATAATCACTCATGTTGAGTACCCTCATATTCCATTCCTGTCGTCTATTTTTACATCTAATATGATTTTAATCATGTCACTCCTCCTGCTATTGTCATAGACTCCTTCCATGCCCCGAAAGAACCAAGACAAATGCATCTGCTACAAAAATACAATATAGTTGTATGCCTAAAAATGGGAGCATGTTGGGAATTACTGAATGTGAGAGTATAGAGTAAATGGGGATCTATCCAATTACTTCAATGAGAAGTGATTACCCCCATCGTAATTAGGCATTTTTTAATAACATTTGGCCAGGCTTATCTTCATACTGTGCTCTGCAGCACTGCAAAATACACTATAATCACATTGACTAAATTAATCTTGGCCAGGCATAAAGTTTAGTGAATACAAGAAGAATGGATTATGAGAACAAATAAATTCCATGTAAAGCATTTTAAAGTATAAGGGCCCTTGGAATAATGTTCACTTCACTTAAATAATTCAATGGCCAGTTACCTTCAGGTAATAGTGAAACTAATGAATTAAAATTAAAGTCAATCTCCTATGAAGCCCGTGTCAGAAGTTTTGAGGCCAAGTAACAATACAGTAAGATTCTGAAAAACAATGCAGAGTCACCCGCTGAAAAGTTATATTAAATTTTCAACACCGTATGAGGTGATTTAGAGAGGCAACTACAATAAATGTCAGTGGGAAATCATGCAACTAAGTCACCCACACAAAGCTTCAAATGATTAGTGGACAACATTATCTGAATATAATTTGAGGTGATTTAGTTTCGCTTATAGCATGAAATAGTTATATGGAAAAAATAAGGCATTTTCAGTACATGGCATAAGTATTTCATTTTATAGCATCTTCATTGCTAGGCTCTCAAAGCACTTTATAAACATTAAGCTTTCTGCTGCCCTGCAGATGTATCATCCTCCTTCTTACCAGTAGTGAAACTGAAACTCAGAACCTCCCACTGCAGGAGTGGTTGCTCCCAACAGAAGCCAGAGATGCTTTGTGTGTTCACATTGTAGACTTCCACGGCCCAAGGAAAGAGAGGGAATCGTACGTGTACAAATGTTTTTGTGGGGGGGAGGGAGGGCGGGACTGGCTCATTTATTTTTGGGGAGTTGGGGCAATACTTGGGAGGGAAGTGGGTATGCAACATAATCTGATTGACATGCTGATTACTGAATCTGGTGGGGACAAGGCACAATGACTATACAGATGGAATGTATTGTAATGTGGATTCTTTTCCCTAGCTAGACAGAGGAACAGTGTTAGCTTACTAATGATTAGTCGCTCCTGACCATGTTTTTGTCTGTGTTGTCTCAAATTGTGAGTGCACAATGCAATAATCTTTCTTGACAACATAGCACACCTTATGTATAAACATGTCTTAAAAGAGTAAGGCACTCACACAGCCTTGGGCAGGCTAGCGGCCACAACACCACCCCCACCACCCAAAAAGGGGCAGGAAATAATTAATACCTAACACAATCCTCCTTTCGCTGCATGGTCTCTGGCCCCACGTCCTCCTTTCTCTTCTTTACACATTTTTCCCTCACTTGGCAGTTGAGGGGTAGGATAGAGGTTTCCACTGGAAAGGGGTGGAAGAAAGAAGACTGCAGAGTGTTTTATCTGTCCTTCCCATGAGTCCTGAATGCATGGGCCACCCTGAAATGGAGCTGTCCACGCCACTGCTGGACTGAGGGGACACTGCAGGGTGATGATGCTATGGTGTGGCAGAGCCAGTGCTCTTTCATCCACCATAGGGAGGTACTGTTGAACCAGTTCTTTGTGCTGACCTCTGTCCTCCTCCCTTAGCTGCTGTTCCTGTTACAGAAACTGCTTTTCAAGTGCCTGCTCCATCACTGAAACACTGTCCTCCACCTGGGCGGTAAGCCTGAGTTTGTCCTCCTTCCAGTCAGCATGCCCTTGTCCCAGTACTTCATCCCTCTTTTGGTATTGACCCTGCTGGGTGGCCCTCTTGAGAACATCAACCAGAACGTCATTATGGGAACACTTCCGTTTGGAATGGTCTGTGAAGGTGTGTTGTTGGGCCAGGGATTGAGTTCTTGAATAACAGCAGGCAGTATAGGTTTAGAGTCCAGAAACAGGACAAGAAACAGAGGTTTAATGTCATAAGTAGCTCTGTGGAGGAGCACAGAATTAACTGCTGTGGAATCTCAAGGACAAAAAACGTAATGGTTCTAAAGGGCAGGAACACGTACGGTGATGGAGACACACAGTCCTTATGCTGCCTCTGGACACAGCCTTATTAATCACGGTTACAGTCATGCAGAGACAATGGTAAGTTAAAATAATGTAAAATGAGAATTAATTTTTTCCTATTTCATAAACATTTCAAAACTAACGTCCATGTTGCAGGAGGAAGGAGGGACAGGTATAGTATCCTTGCTGCAAATGACTTTTCTCTCATTTCAGGCTTTTCCTATTTTGGAAGACATAATGTTCTTGTGGGCAGGGGAGATGTTATTCCAAGCTTCTGGAGGAAAAATAGCAATGTCTGCAGCTGAAGTATTCCAACAAAGAGCAACCGAAGAGCTTCTTTGTAAGTGTAGTGGACTAGTCAGCTATACAGGGTGGCTAGAAAATATGCTCTTCCCAGCAACGTGACTATCAGGTCTTCCTACTTCAGGAAAAGTTTACAGCTATTAGCAACCAGAATTGGGTCAGAATCCATGAGGGAATTAATATGATGATGTGTTAGCTCACACATGGCATAACCTGTTATCACTGCATGCAAACACACTGAAATCTGCCACTTTCTTCCACCCCCACACAAGTCTGAAGAACAACTGACACCCGGCTTATACGGGAGGAGATTATTTTGTGACTTGCAGACTGCATGGAAACCTCTAACTGAAATGGACTAGATATGGAAATAGAATACTGTTTCCCACACACACACAGTTCACTGTTTACAGGCAGCTGCATAGACCCAGGAGAAGTGATTACACAGTGGCAAATTTCTAATTACCAAAAGGAGAAAAAGAGGGACCATACTAAACCTGTGACTAAACAGATCAAATAACCTTTACATATGTTTACAAATGTTTGAAATTGCAAATTGCTTCCCTAGGTCGTTGTTAGGAGAAGTCAAAGAAGAATTAAAGAGAATGGAAGCTATGGGAAGTTGTTTCCCCAGAAACAAGAACCTGCTGTTTGGTGTGCAGGGACAATTGTAGTGCCAAAGCCCATCAGCAAAATCTGGATCTGAGTAAACCTTATGCCACTTTAAAAAAGCATGTGCCGAGAAATGCACATGCTTCCCATGGGTGACCAAACATTAGCTCAGCTACCAGAGGCCCAAGGGCTCTCAAAATTAGATGCTACTGTAGACTTCTGGCAAATGCCCCTTGCTAACGTATGTAAACCTTTACCTCCTTCACTTCTCTCTGAAGGTCCTGTTTTAATCAGCTTCCATTTAGCATATCTTCAGCATCAGAGCATATCCAAAAGAGAATCTCTCAGCTTGTGTCAAGTTTGCCTGTTGTCCTTTCCCATGCAGACGATGTGTTGGTATATGTCAGAGATAAAAATAAACACGATGAGTGACTACACACAATTTTGAGGCACTTCCAACAAGCTGGCTTCACTCTACATGAGAAATGTGAATTTGGAAAGAAGCAGATAAAATTTGTATGACACAAAATTAGCATACAGGGAATGTGGCCAGATTCAGACAAACTGAAAGTACGATTTGCCTTACCTGACCCCCAAAATGTTTCTGCTGTAAGGAAATTCCTTACAGTCATGACAAATCATTTTGGAAAAATCTTACCAAATTTAGCTTATCTACCAAAATCTTTAAGAAAACTTCTTCATGGTCACAACATGTGGATCTGGGGAGGAGGACACACAACAAAAACCACTTAATTAGCTAAGAGAACTACTGACACCTCTACCTGTTTTGACAAAATACTCAGCAGCAGACACAGCCTCAAATGGTGTAGGAGCAGTGTTCACACAAAAGGAACCAAAAGGACACCAGAAACCTGTTGCATTAATACCAAGAAGCCTCACAAAAAGTGAGCCACATATGCTTAGGTAGAAAAGGAAGCTCTAGTAGTCATTTGGGTCTGTGCTTATTTGTTTGGCTTGGATTTTAACATTGAAACAGACCACAGGCCCTTAGATGTGTATTATTGGATTCACACCCACTTAGTGACCTTCCACCTAGGATTCAAAGATTTTGCCTACAATTGGTGTGATTCTCTTTCAACACTGAATACATCCTGGGGAAAGCATGCATAGCAGCACATGCTCTGATTAAAGCAGCCACCAGTGGAAGAAGAAAAGACTTGACAGAAAGATGTCAAAGACTATACTGACCTTCTCCTGGCAGCAATTTCAGCCTCTGCCAGCCAACTTGAGCACATTAGAGATGAGCAACTAAAGGAAGAGACTCACCAGAAACGTACTCACCTATGTCAAAGAGTGTAGGGTCGAAGGTGTCATCTTCCAATAGAATTACTATTGTAGTAACCCCCTGCTTAATTTCATGCAGCCCACAGCAAGTCTCCATGCTGCAAACAGGAAGCCCTGAGCCTTAACACCCCCTACCCTCTGCTGGACTGGAGCTGCAAGTTCTGTCTCACTGTGATTGGGGAAGCTCCATATGCTGCCCCCACAGCTCCCATTAACTGGGAACTGCAGCCAATGGGAGCTGCTAGGGTAGTGCCTGCAGGCCTGGACAGCACACACAGCCACCTGCCTCCCCCAGGAGCCACAGGGACATGTCAAAACAGGAAGTGGCATGAAGCCAGGACAGGCAGAGAGCCTGCCTTAGCCTGACTGTGCCGCCAACTGGGAGCATCCTGAGGTATCTTCCTACATCCCAACCCTCTGCCCCAGCCCTAAGCCCCATCCTGCATCCAATGCCCTCATCCCCTGTCCCAAACCAGGAGACCAAACACCCTCCTACACCCATCCCTGTGCCCCATCCCTGAGCCCCCTCCTGATCCCCAAACTCCCTCCTAAAGCCTGCACTTCCTACCACACCCCAAATCCCTAGCCTGAGCCCATTTTTGCACTCCAAACCCCTAAGTACAAGCCTGGAGCCCCATCCTGCATCTTAAACTCCTCATTTTTTGCCCCATTCTGGAGCCCAGGGGAAGCCCCAAGTTTCTGTACCCCCACCCCCACTGGACTATGTGTTGTCCATGACTGAGGCTATGTCTAACGACAGAGTTTTTTCGGAAAAACGGCCATTTTTCCGAAAAAACTTCACTTACATCCACACTGCAGTCGTGTTCTTTTGAAAAAAAAATCGAAAGAATAGAGGGGGTTTTTCAACATTGGTAAACCTCTTTCTACAAGGAAGAAACCTTTTTCCAAAAGAAGCCAGCAGTCTAGACGTAGCCTGATTTTTTTTTCCCGGGGTCATTGGCCCTGATAGGAAAAACATTCTCCACCCCTGACATAGCTGGTGGCCTGCTTCCAAAAGGATGGTACTTTCTTATCCCTACAGTGTTTCAGAAAGAGATGATCTTCAAACTCTGTGAAGGTCAACAATGTATCAACAAGTGCAGCACATAAGCATAGCAATCAACCCAGTCTGAGTCGGCAACTTCAAATTTTCATAGTAAGCTGCAAAACATGTAACCAGAAATAAAGCAGCCAGAATCATTACCCTCCATAGAGCTACTTGATAGATCTTGGCAATGCAGATATTAATATTTGATTTTCTAGAAAGGACACATATAATCATTATAGTCAATTAATTCTCCAGTGATATTTGTTTGCTTATACTTACACAGACTTCATCAGCATAGCTATCCAGACACTAAAGATAGTATTTCCTAGAGGTAGAGTTGCTGACATCATCATATTAGATAATGGAACTTAGTTTGCACCTGAAACATTTCTGGCATTTGCACAGGATTTTGATTTTGGATATCCCTGGAGCAAGGGGGTGGTAAATAGTTAAGAAAAGAGAGAACACAGTTTTGAAGATTGATCATCCACTCTCAAAAACTTGACCTTTATAATGCTGATCAAGACTATTTAAATTTAATTGATAAGGAAACATAGTTTTAAGGAGTGTGAAGTTCATTGTGAGATGTGTGTGTTTATAATCTAAATATTGCACTTTTATTGTACAGAGAGGGAGATGTGTCGAAGTTCCTGATACTCTATGGCTACCAGAGAGGACTAGGATTAGTTGAACTGCAGTGGGAGCTTAAGAAAGAGACGGGACTTCCAATTATAAAAATTCTCCAGTTACCAATTAAGGCATTGCTCTTTGTGTTTGTAGCTGCAGACTGCAGAAGCCCAAATGTATAATTGCAGTCGCAGTTCTGTTCAGCCATGGGATGGTGCCCACTCAGTGTGGATGGAATCTTTGAGCAATTAGCTGTTAAAATCTAAGTCTCTGCTGAGCATGTGCTTTTTCACAGGCCCCATCCATTGGCCACATTTGGGCTGATCTGAGGGTGTCCTTTGTGTCAGGTTTGTGCCTTTTGCCATCCCTGTGAAAATCTACCCAAGTGTGGCCAGTTTCCAGGCCCGTGAAAAATCAGCCCAACAGTTAAAATGTAATAAAGTTATAAACAAATGAAAACAGAATCTCGTAATGGGAAATATCAAGCAACAATAATATTCCGTGCTGTTTTTAGTGATATGAAGTCATATAACTTTGTGTCAATCTCATAGTCTGTATTTTTCTGTATGAAGAAATACCTGAAAATCGATAGTAAATGGGGGTTATTTTTCCATAGAGGAAAGAAAAAGAGAAAGAGAAAGGAGAGAGAATCAGTGTCTGTAAACTACCTCCCAGAAACAGATATGTTCCCTACACTTGAATACATTAGTGAATTTTATTATAGATACACTTGGAGTTGCACATCTATAGGTGCTTTACTTGCACCTAAGACATTAATTATATGGCACTATTCAAACTATCTAAAAATAAAAGGAAAATCTCCTGTCAGTGCTCATGTGTTGTTAACATCTGTGTGTTAAGGTACCTTCTGATAAAGCTCTGTAAGTACTGACAGAACATTGAAAATGCTCTTGAAATTAAAAAACCCATTGCAGACTCAATGAGGTTAAACGGGTATACAAATTAGCTAATAAAACACATAATTAGGAGTTTCTTCAACCCAAACAGCACCTAATAGAAAATAAAATGAAGAAAAGAAACAGCTTTATAACTCATGTGGCAAAAATCAACAATTATGCAAATGAATACAAGAAAAAAAACCCACAAAAATGTTCCAGACAAGCCAAGAGACATTGTTGCAATATGCTTAAATCACAAAGTACATCAACTGGACATTCACAGTTACTTAAATAGCTTAATAAAAGGGAAACAATGCCAATATATTAAGCCTAAAGCATCATGTGCATATAAAAGAACAAATATTTGCAGACCCGTAGACATATAATTATATTTTCTAAATAGTTCATATTCTAAGTGACCTCAGCACCCAATCATGGTTTATTTTTCAAAACACTGCTAAAGGTAAACATCTTTCCAGATTTCTGGTCCACCTTTTTTGGAATTCTTTGAGTTCCTTTTTGGACTTTGTAACATTTCTTTTGATTTTTCTGTTTAGCACTTTATGTTTCTTTTTAATTGATGGTATGCTCTCAAACAGACTTGCTCATTGCTTCTGACTTATTTAGCAGGGTAGAAAAAGTCTTTTGGTTCTGTGTTTGTACAATGCACAGTACAGTAGGGTCCTGAGGTTCAAAGGTGTCACGGTAATCTAAATCTGATGATGATGATGACGATAACTATGGAAGAGATACTTATGCTTCCCATAGTTAAGCTTTGCACTTTCAGCAGGGATTCAAACAGTTTGTTGTGTATCCTCCCCAAAATTAAAGCACTTATTCTTTCAGTACAACATGAATTTTTCAATAATTTAAAAGTTCATTGATTAATTAGTTAGAGCTAACTATACAATGAAATCTAGCACTCAATATCATCCTGGGGTTTTTTTCTCCTAAATACCTTGATAATGAAATAATGTAGATGATTCAAACCTCTCTTATAGCTAATACACATTGAAATCTTATGCACCAGCTACATTTAAAGACTTTTCCAGGGCTGGCCTTACCATGAGGTGAACTGAGGTGGTCGCCTCAGGTGCCAGATTGTGGGGGGGCACCACTAGGACCCAGAGAATTGAGACCTTTCAAAGTTTTGACCCAAGTGAGGGGGCATGGGGGTGTCATTTGAGCTCCCTGCCTCAAGTGCCAAAATGTTGTGGGCCAGCCCTGTTCATAACTGCCGCACTATAGAGAACTAGCTGGAGTTACCTGGATTTGCTCTGGAAACTGGAGGAACAAAATGTAGAAAAACAGTAGTCCATTATCTTTTTTTTGAATGGTAGAAAAGTTGCACTGATTTCTATAGGTATTAAAATACAGGTCCGTGTCATCCCTGGGGGGGAGGGTGCGACCCCGGGTGGAGGGGAGGTTACACGCGGGAGGGGCGCCCCAGTTTGCGCCCAGGGCTGCAGGTGCCACAGGGGGCAGGGCGGATGCCCGAGCCATTGTGCACATGGGGGTCAGGGCACTGTGTGCCAGTGGGGGGGGGGAAGGGTTGCTTATGTAACCTTGCGGGCGGGAGGGGGCAAGTCCCGGACGGTGCTGGGGGCCGCAGGCAGCGGGCACGGGCCCTAGGGTGGGCGGGGCGGCCCCTGCAGCGCAGCTCGGTGGGTTACTTTTTTGATTTTTACAGCTTGAGCTTAGGCCTGATCGAGTCCAAAAGTACCTTAAAATCTTCTCCTGGATGAAAGGTTATCCCATGCAAAGTTTGGTTGTGGTAGCTCTTATAGTGTCCAAGTTACTAGCGCACAAACTTACAAACATTCTCCTTTATATATTAGATTCTACTCTTTCAAAATGGCTGCATGCTTCCATTCCTCTCAGTGAGATGGAGACAGGAGACCGAACTTAGCAAAGATGGCTGCTGGCTTCATTTTCACAGGAAACAATAGGAAACAATGGCAATTTTGAAACAGCGGGTCCTTCGTGCATTTCTCTAAAGGGGAATATTTTTATGCACTAGCTCGTGCTGACAGAAATGGTAGGAGGGGCAAACTGGTGTGCATATATAGAGGGATGTGAGGTGGAAGAGGATGAGGAAACTAGCACATGTGGAGGGAAATGTGTGGTACAGGAGTGATAAGTTTAGGTGGGTTGAATGCAGGGAATATAGGGAGATGCAAGACATGAGGAATTCAGAGAACAGGAGGGAAGCGGATACATATATGTGTTCTCAGCCTTAACTTTCCATAGCTTTTGTATTGGATTATATTCATATAGTATCAATATTTATTGCCTCTCTTTTGATTTTCCTTTTTTTGTTGTTGTTTTTGCATTTCCTTTTTCTCTGGGAGATCTGAATGTCATTAAGCTTTTATTGTTCCTATATAAATTTCAAGCATATTTATGTTTAAAGGAAATTTAGTCCAGAGCTACAGAAAAAGGAATGATGGTCAGTCAGGACCTGTCCCCACTGAGGGCATGTCTACATTGCAGAGTTTTTTCAGAAAAACGGCCGTTTCTCTGAAAAAAACTTCAATTACGTTCACACTGCAATTGCGTTCTTTCGGGGGGGAAAAAAAGAAAGAACAGAGGGGTTTTTCTGACATTGGTAAACCTCTTTCTACGAGGAAGAAGCCTTTTTCCGAAAGAGCTCTTTCGGAAAAAGGTGTGTGTGGACGGGGAAGAGGGAGTTCTTTTGAAAAAAGAGGAAAGAGGAAAAAGCACAGGTGCCCTGGTGGCCACTCTGTCCACAGTAATCACAGCTTAAATGCGAGATAGCGTCCATTCAGCGTGGACACTATCTTTCAAAAAAGCAGATCGCTCTTTCGATGCGCTTTTGCTGTGTAGACACTCTTTTGGAAGAATTTTTTTTCGGAAGATCTCTTCCAGAAAAGCTTCTTCCAAAAAGCAGCCTGCTGTCTAGACATAGCCTAGTTTATTTGGAGTTTTGCCATTTACCTCAGAGGAAACAGGATCAGGCCTCTTTTGAAAGAAGTAAGCAAAGAGTTTGAATGTAGTCAAAGATATCTCATTTGCCCCTCTTCTCTCTGTCCTACTGTCCTTCTCTCTCACACAGACACACACAAACTTCAACTAAAAAACAATGCTTAATACAAGGTCAGCTGAAAGAAATTTTTTATCTCACCAATAACACCTTTGTGGATTTCAGTAAGTCACTTTATACATAAAACATATACATTGTAATATATATTTGCCTGTCAGAGGGAAGGAGAAAAGGCTCAAAGGAGTGCTTTGGCCTTCATCCCAGTCAATATAAAAACACATGACACTGCAGAAAAGCCAGTCAATTCTAATAGATTTTAGATGTGCCTTTCATTCCCATTCCAAAGCTTATTATAAAAGGCTACAGTATATAAAAGCAAATTAACTCGTAAGACTTTTTCTAATATAAACCTTATACATCTTCACTCCTGAGTATGGATTCAGTCTTATTACACTCAAAATGCCCCATATTCTTCCATGAGGTATACCGTGTTGAGCAAGGTAGAAAAGCAAAAGCTGTGACAAAAGCATGATGCCAAATAAAAAATACTAGCTCAGTGACATATTGCCATACAAAGATGTAAGTTATTCAAACAGTTCCCCCAGAAGGGTATGATCCAAAGTCCATTGATTTCCATTAGATCAGGCTCAAAATCCTTACTAAAGTTGAAAGGAAAAAAGTGAGGGTAGGGAGAGAAGTGCAGCATTACTTCCCCACCACCAAACACATGTAGTCACATGTGCAGGGCTGGCCTTACCATGAGGTGAACTGAGGCGGCCACCTCAGATGCCAGACTGTGGGGGGGCACCACTAGGACCCAGAGTGTAGAAAATTGTGTCTGCTGCTGGTGCAGCGAGGGGGAATGGGGGCATCATTTGAGCCCCCCGCCTCAGGTGCCAAAATGTTGTGGGCCAGCCCTGCACATGTTCAGCTAGCATTGCACATTATTGTTCATTCACCGGGTTTGCACTTTCTTTCTAAAGAGCTTACAGGTTTGGCCAGTTCTCGAACATACAGGAAACAGTTCTGTCCTCAACATTTCATATCCCATTTTCTCTGACCTGCAAGTTTCTTGTAACTGACTGTGCAAATAACTTGCATTCTCCACCCATCTTCTACATACCATCTTGGTACCAAAGGCATGTGGAGTTTTCAATAGTTTTTAGCCATGCTAACCATCTTCGATACAAATCAGTTCCAAGCACATTCAATGAGATTATATGTTTTGTCTCTTTCTTGCCTCTTTCCTTGTGCATCCTTTTTGAATATGTTCTCTCTGGGTGTGTCTACACAGCACTATAACTCAAAATAAGATACGCAATTTGAGCTACACAAATTGCGTATCTTATTTCTATGCTATATCAACATAGCTTATTTCAGCAGTTGGCATTGTCTACACAGCGCCAAATTTCAAAATAAATTGCTATTTCAAAAAGTCCCTTACTCCTTGTAGAATGAGGTTTACAGGGATGTTGGAATAGAGAGCCTGAAATAACGGGCTTGCTGTGAAGACGTGGGATAGCTATTTTGCGGCATTCTCGTATCCCAAAATAGCGTTGCAGTATAGACGTAGGCTATGTCTACACAGCACCCTAAATTCAAAAAAAGATAGCAATTTGAGCTACACAAAATGTGTATCTTATCTCAAATCTATTTTGAAATAGCTCATTTTGAAATTTGGCACATCTACACAGCACCAAATTTCAAAATAACGTGCTATTTCAAGCCATCCCTTATCGCTCGTGCAACAAGGTTTACCGGGATGGCAAAATAGTGCACCCATTATTTAAAAAAATATTTCGAAATAACATGCGGCTTGTGTAGACACAGGGTAGCTATTTCAGGATACCTCTGGTATCTCGAAATACCATAATTTAACGAATATAACCCGTGGGTTATATTCGTTTTTACAAACCCCGCAACCCCCTCCCCCGCGGGGTATACTCAGGTGCAGGGTATTCAGAATTTTTTTTACTCACCAGGTGGTGAGTTCTCCGTCGCCTCTTCCTGTGGCTGCGCAGCCGCCAGCCTCCAGCCTCCGGGCGGGGGAGCGCTCACCCCCCAGTTCCTGCGCAGCCACAGGAAGGGGCGGGGGAGCGCTCATCCCCCTGCCCCTTTCTGCAGCTGCGCAGGAACCGGGCGGTGAGCGCTTCCCCGCCCAGAGGCTGGAGGCTGGCGGCTGCGCTGGAACCTGGGGCGGTGAGTGGCTTCCCACCCCCGCACCGTAAATATACCCCCAGCAAATATACCCCCGGCACAGAAGAGTCTCGTATACCCCGCGGGTTATATTCGTACGTGGGGTATACAAGATTTTTTTTTACTCAAATAGAAAAAACCACAGGGTATATTCGGGTGCGGGGTATATTCGGGTGCGGGATATATTCGCTAAATTATGGTAGTCATGCAGTGTAGATGTACCCGGAGCTTCTGTGTGCTTTTACTGTAAGACATAACCATATGGCTCAAAAGTACATTCCATTTGTAGATTACTACTGAACTATATGCAGAGCCTCCATCAAAGCGGTTACATAACTGTCTCTATGATACAGTCATGATGCTGTTTCCAAGATACAGTGTCAATAGGAAATGCAAGGAAAACATTATAAGGATTACTTTGGGGTTGGATTTTTAATTGCAAGGACAATATGATGAAGCTGTTCCCAAGCTTGAAGTAAACCAGACATTTCTAAAACAAAACAAAACAAAACTTAAACAACCCTTAATAAAAGCTAATTTACAAGTTATATATTCATAGATCGGTCAATCTTTCTGTTACAGAAATACTGATATAGATCTATTTGAGTATTAAGATGCTAAACGATTGGGGGGGGGGGGGTTGATATATATAGCCATCATCATAATCTACCTGGGGGCTATAGAAAGGATAATTAAAATAAAGCTGAACCCTAAAGTAAGAAGAGAATCAGCCACTCTATCAAAAGAAAGACAAGTATTACAAGATCTTTAAAAGGAAGAACATTTAAAAAAACATTTAAGATTCCTAAAGGCCTGGACTGTCTTAGGGCAGAGAGAAAATCCAGTTGTGGCAAAGGAGAATAAACAATGTTAAGGAGAATTTAGAGTTCTGTAGGAGATTATGTTCATTTACACCTCAGAGGAGTTTCTTTATTACAGAGATATAAAGTAGCAATGATCAGTAGAAAATTGGAAACTGTTTATAGATTATTTGATTTAAGTTGAGCTCAGAAAACGAAAAAAATCACTTCAGCTTACGTGTGATGGGAAAAACTTAAGGAAGAAGAGAAAACCAGAAAACAAAAAAAATTGTCATTAAAGATGTAAACCTAACTCACAACATCTCATTTATCTTGATAGTGAGATAAAGGAGATAAAGGAGTATACCAGATATGTACTTCCAAATTTAATTTATACATGTTTGTGACAGAAATGGCAATTTCCTGAGGAGACCTTATTGAATTAAGTTTAAATATCTGTAAGGTCTGTTGCCTGACCCTTTTATTTCCTTTGGCTAGTTGCCACACAAAACTGGCCATCTCCATCCCAGGGCATCCTCACCATCAGTTTTTCATTTGGTCAGCCTGGCCAGGCACAATGATGATGAATGATTCTGCAGCTCCTCTCCCTGTAGTGAGCACAGGACAGTATCCATTTCAAATATATCACATTGACAAAAGTACTGAGGCCCTTTTTCAGAGTAATAGGCCACCTGTGGAATTTTCCGTGTTTGGGTCACTGTGTGATTGACTATCTAGGGAGGCATGTTGGTGCGTTCCTTGTAGATGCCATCTTCAAGGTGACCTGTGGAATGGGCAGCTGCTAACTGACTGGACACATCCCTGTCTGGATCGAATTTTACCAAAGACACCATGAGCAGGAACCATACAAGCATTGCTCTATTGCACAATTTTTAGCAAAATAACAGGTGTCACAATTGGTGTTGGATGGGGTGGGCAAGAGGCTGCCAGCAGGCCAGATCCAGCCCACTAAACACTGGATCTGGCCCGCAGCCGCCTTGCAGGAACCCTTAGGCAGAGAACAGCCTACACTTTAAAAAGCCAGCTGTTCTCCGTTCTGGATGGCTGGGGAGGAAGGAGGGAGACTTCTCATGCTGTTCCCACCTTCCAAAAACAATGTTTTAGCTCCCATTGACCAACCTCTCAGTTTCTGGCCAATAGGAGCTGAGAATTGTTGCTGGGAGCCGGGGCAGTGTAGGAAGCCTTCTTCCTTCTTCCTTGATCCACTCATCCTTCCTCTCATGCCCAGAGCAGAGCCACATGGAGCAATGAGCAGCCTGCAGCAGACAGTCTGCCTCAGGTTTCTGCTGGTAAGCACCTCTCAGCCAAAGCCTGCCTCTGGTACCCCACCGCCTCTCTTCCCCAACCCTCTGCCCCCTCCTGCACCCATACCCCCTTCCAGATCTAGCACCCCAATCCCCTGCCCCAGATCACAAATCCGCTCCTACCCTATGTCACATCCCAAAATCCTGCACCCCAGTCCCTTCCCCCAAGTTCCCTTCTGTACCCAATCTTCATCCCAGACCCCAGAATACCTCCAATAATATCCTGGAAGAATGCGGCCCTCGAACACTTTCCAAAATCTTGGAGTGACCCCCCGTCAAAAATATTGCCCGCTCCTGGGGGAGGGTGTGACAGATCCCATCTGTCACAATGCTCCTAGTGATGGCACAAGTCTAAAACATGTGGATCCTTCTTCTTCATGCTTTTGAAAACATTTGGGATACCAATTTAGCAACTGCTCATCTTTGATAAATATATGCATATTTGGTTAGATTAGTGTGTGTAGTTCTTTTGACTTTTTCATAAAGCATTGAAGATAAACATCCTTAAAACTGACCCTCCAGCACTTTCAGAATACAGTCTTTTTTCTATAATTAACACTCTTTTCCTCTTTCCCAAGGTTTGAGTAATCTTCCACATGGATTACAATAATACCGTTTATTAGCCTCTTCATTATGCCTAATATGTCAAACAGTCTGTCATAAACACAGCTTAACAGCAATAATCAGACGAAGAAAATCACTGGATTTATCTAACAATAACTATGTAGTCAGAGCCTGATCAAAACATGCATTACTTTTATCACATGACACAGGACAGCAAACTGTAGTAAAATGGAAGTATCAGGGGTTGTGAAATATATTGCAGAAACAGGGTACATTATCTCAACATAAAAAAATATAACACCAGAAAACACTACTGAGGTGACTATTAAAATCTTACCAAATTAATAAATAAGATTATTTCAATATATGCATTTTATCTTTCTACTTCACTATACTTACTCAACAAAATACCTTGAATACTGCAAATACTGAAGTTAACTAGCAGAAAACATTAAGCTTACAAACACATGAATAAATTTAGGCACATGAGTAGCCCCATTGACTTTAATGAGACTACTTACATACCATAAATTAGTGATGATGCTAAGTGTGTGCAGGACCAGAGTCACAATTATCAGTAGCAATTTGCAAATTGCAAGACTTACCACATTATTTACAATAAGTAGTACATTGGTGCATGGGTGTATAATACACAACCAGAGCTGGTCATTTGTTTAAATACAGTTTTTCTGACCACAAAAGATTTTCATTAAAAAAATAAATTTTAGTGAAAAAAATATAATTTTCAAAAAGTTCATTTTCCGCTAATATTTCTGCCTCATTTTATCAATATTTTATAACTAAAATATTTATTACAATTGTGTTCAGGTATGAAACAAAAACATGGGTTTTGGTAAACATAAGGTATGGTCACTAGTGATCTTGAACACTATTTGGATAAATGTTTTAACAAATGATAAAAATGTCATGGAAACGTAAAAAACTCCCCACATAATTGGGTATATTTCATGCCTTGTGAAACAGACACAACTTCAAACTTTTAAAATTTCCTGTGAATTAATCTGATTTCTACCACCTGTATACATATTCAAAGCCTAATTTAAGAAGAATTGTACCATTATGAAATGGGCACGTTTCTGAATTAGAATGGACACAAACAACTAATCCTTTTATGGACATAAATATGGACCTTGCTGAATTCAATTTGCTAATTTTAAAAACAGCATGTATACAAAGTTTGAGGAGACCTACAAGGCTATGTCAACACTTAGAACTATAGATGTGATCCTCATTTCAAGTAGACATACCGGTATTAGCTCTCATTGAGTTAGTCTACTACTAACAACAGTTAGTGTGGGTCCAGTGGTGCAGGCAGTGGTGAGCAGCAGAGTTAGATAGCAGCATCAATTATGTACCCACAGTATCCGAGCACATTTTGATTTGGTGTAGCTAGCCCATGCTACTTGCTACTGCCCCTGCTACCATCAGGCCTGCCAATGGGGAGCAAGGGGATGGGGAAAAGAGGCCATTGCCTGAAGTTCTCTGCCGCAGTCGCTGCTACTGCTGCATTAACAGCACCTGGAACCCCGGGCCCCTTTGAATTGCCAGAGGAGCGCCGGATGAGTCCAAAACTATCTATAATGAGTCCAAAACTATCTATAATTTATTTCCAGGTGCATAACGACCACTGCCTTTTTCAATCACTAAACTATTAGCGTTTAACTTATTATTTTGTAAAGTAGCTTAAAGGACTTTTAAGTATGAAAGACATTAAATAAAACCAAATCTATCATACCCACACAGAACACGACAGACAGAAGAAGAAGGAAAAAAAAAGAAAATGCACCAACGGACTTTTTTCCGAAAAAACTCTGTAGTGTAGACATACCCTCAGTTGGTGTCTACCTCCATTCACCTCAAATGCAACTATTCCAGTTTGTACCAGCTGAGGACTTAATTATACTGAATAACAAATGAGAGTGGGTTTTATCTGACCGTCAAACAGCCTAGACTTTGGATCAGTTTGGTCAAATTTTAGGGTATACATTGGGTTGTTACAACAAGAAGGAAGAAAAATGGTTCTTTTTAACCTCTGAGGAGAGGACATAACAATGTGCACGGAACGTCAGACGTGTACCATTCTCATTATTTAATGGCATTGGTGCCATTAATTCTCCATGACGTTTTGAAGGAAAATCACTACTTTAGCAATCATCTGAAAAATGAATTTGTGACAACAAATAAACATTCCTCTAAATTGCAAAATTAAGTAAACATATTTTAGACACATGGGAACAAAGTACTGAGCACTCAAAGCTGCAACTGAAGTTAATTGGAGCTGTGCTTTGGATATAGAAAGTGCTCTAAACATATTATGTTCTGGAAAACCCATTCCAGGATGTCTCCTGTTGGGCACTGAGGATTATTAGACACTTTTTTACAATTTTGTCTTTAATCTCTCTGTCTCAGTTCCCCACCTGTGAAGGAAGGATAACAATAAACCCCCCTCCCAGGGGTGTTGTAAAGATACATTAATTAATGTTTGTGAGATACTCAGTTACTATGGTGATAACTGCCATAGAAAATCTATGAAGAAAGTGCTAATTCAGAATTTAGTTCAGAGTTTGAATGGAATGTTGTAAGGCCTCAGGGAAACGCTGAATGATGAGGCTAGAAAGAAATTGAAGCTACCCATTTAGTGATTGCCAACAATCCTATTTACTAAATGGGGCAAAAATAGTACGTGATAATGTGATTAGAATGTGTCATAATGTATGTGCACAAAGGGGCAGAATTAAGGTTGCACAGATCACCTTAATTTGAGCATTTTCTAACTTTTGACTGCTTTGGGCTGTGTGACTTAATATGAAGAATAGGAGCCTGCAAAGGTGAAATGCAACAAGATATTTACTAGTTGAATGAGCAGCAAACAAAGGTAGGTTACTAACGGGGTTGGTAGAGGTCTGGTTTTCGACTGGGAGGCCTTGTAGAAAAGGGACCCTGGCGACTTCTGCCAACCAGGCCATTAAAATTCCAGTTAGTGACACAGTAGGGCCCAGGGCTCAGGCAGGGTCCCTGCCTGCCCTAGTTCCGTACAGCTCCCAGAAACAGCTGCCAGGTCCCTGTGATCCCTAGGCACAGGGAAGCTCCATGCACTGATGCCATTCCAGGTGCCAGTTCCATAGCCTACAATGACCAGGAACCATGACCAATGGGAGCTGTGGGAATGGTGTCTGCAGGTGTAAGGGCACCAAAGAATCATAGAACACAAGAACTGGAAGGGACCTCGAGAGGTCATCATATCCAGTCCCCTGCCCTCACGTCAGGACCAAGCACCCTCTAGATCATCCCTAACAAGTGTTTGTCTAACCTGCTCTTAAATATCTCCAGAGATGAAGATTCCACAACCTCTCTAGTCAACTTATTCCAGTGTTTAACCACCCGGACAGTTAGGAAGTTTTTCCTAATGTCCAACCTAAACCTCCCTTGCTGCAATTTAAGCCCATTGCTTCTTGTTCTATCCTCAGAGGTTAAAGAGAATAATTTTTCTCTCTCCTCCATGCATGGCAGCATATGAAGACAGCATGTGGATCCCCCATGTCTAGGGGCCACAGGGACCTGGTGGTTGCTTCCTGGGAGCCAAAGTAAGCACCACTGGGACCTCACAGTCCCTCTGACTTGCCAAACTCCTGCCAAGAGTCCCCTCCTGCACTCAAACTCCCTCCTAGAACCTGCACACCACACACCCCAATCCTCTGCCCCAGCCTGGAGCCTTCTCCCACACCCGGAAACCCTCATTTCCGGCCCCAGCCAGAGCCCTCACCCCCACACCATAATCCCCTGATCCAACCTGGAGTCCTCCCCAGCAAACCCAAGCACCTCATCTCCAGCCCTACCCCAGAGCCAACACCTCCAACGGGAGCTCTCATCCCCCTTCCTGTATCCTAATCCCCTGGCTCTGCCCAGTGAAAGTGAGTGAGAGTGGGGGAGAACTAGTGATAGAGCAAGAGAGGATGGAGCAAGCGAGTTGGGCCTTGGGGAAGGAAAGGGGCAAAGGTACTTGGTTTTGTGTGATTAGAAAGTTGCCAACCCTGCTTTGGAAAGAGAGATTGAGAACATGACAAGGTATAGCCTATAGTAAATATTTCTACCAGAAAGTGACAAAAACCAGCAACAAACCTAGAAGTCAAAACAGACAACAACCTTGGGGAGATCAGAGGGATTAAGAAAATGTCAGCTGCCTGGATTCAGCATAGTACTGATAAAGATTTCCCTGCAATTTAGGCTTTCTACAGTGAAGAGGGAATTCTTTAATATATTGGAAAAGTGAATAAAAACTTTACAAACATCAATGGTCCAGTAGCACCTTAGACACTAACAAAAATATATAAATGGTATCATGAGTTTTGTGGGAATGATCCACTTCTTCAGATGACACATATGGAGCAAGAGGCACAGAGGCTGAATTATAAAGCAGAAAAAGAGAGGACAGGGGGGCTATGTCTAGACTGCAGGCTTCTTTTGGAAGAAGCTTTTTGGGAAGAGATCTTCGGAAAAAAATTCTTCCGAAAGAGAGCGTCCACACAGCAAAAGAGCACCGAAAAAGCAATCTGCTTTTTTGAAAGATAGTGTCCACACTGAATGGACACTATCTCGCATTTAAGCTGTTATTACTATGGCCAGAGTGGCCACCAGGGCACCTGTGCTTTTTCCTCTTTCCTCTTTTTTTGAAAGAACTCCCTCTTCCCCGTCCACACACACCTTTTTCTGAAAGAGCTCTTTCGGAACAAGGCTTCTTCCTCACAGAAAGAGATTTACCAATGTCAGAAAAACCTCTCTGTTCTTTCCATTTTTTTCGAAAGAATGCAATTGCAGTGTGGACATAACTGGAGTTTTTCAGGAAAAAGGCTGTTTTTCTGAAAAACTCTGTAATGTAGACATAAGGGAGGAGAAAGAAAAGGAAAAAACTGTCAATTAAAGTGTGTGTGCTAAATGAGGCTAATAGAGTAGGCTGTAAGTGCATGATACTTAGCTTTTGATGTCATTTGGGTGTTGAATATAATGGTCCATCCAGTTCATATCTTTGTTCAAACCTTGCGAGCTAGTATCAAATTTGCATATGAAAGCTAGTTCCGCAGATTCCCTCTCTAGCTGATTCCTGAAATTGTTTTGAAAGAGAATAACCACCTTTAAATCCATTAATAAGTGCCCAGGCAAGTAAATCTGTTCTCTAATAGATTTCTGTGTGTTACCAGTTTGAATATCGGATTTGTGTCTATTAATCCTTTGTCATAGAGACTGTCCAGTTTGACCAATATACATGGCAGAGGGTCATTGCTGGGACTTGATGGCATATATCACATTAGAGGCAGTTGTCTGAGCCGCTGATGTGGTGACTTATGTGGTTAGGTCCTGTGTGTAGATGTGTGGACAGAGTTGGCACCGGGGCTTATTGTAGGGTTGGGATCCTGGGTGAGTATGTTTGAGGTGTGATGTGTGGTTTCTGGAAAGAATTTGTTTCAGGTTAGGCAGTTGTCTGTAGGCAAGGATTGGCCTGTTCCCCAAAGCCTGTGAGAGTGAGGGGTCATTTTCCAGGATAGGTTGTAGACTGTCAGTGATGCACTGGAGGAGTTTAAACTGGGGGTTGTATGTGATGACCAGTGGTGTTCTGTTATTTTGTTTGCTGGACCTGTCTTGAAGAAGCTGATGCCTGGGTACTCCTCTGGCTCTGTCAGTCTATTTATTCACTTCCCCGGGTGGGCATTTCAGCTTTGAGAATGCCCCTGACAGGTTCTGAATGAGAGAATTTTCTGGACCATGGGAGGTCAATATTGTCTAGCAGTATTACCAATATTTCCACTGCTTACTGGGCTGTTTGAGGACATTTAGGGGTAATTTAGAGCTAAATAACAGCACAGAACACTGAGAGCTAGGACTGGTGGCTTTAAACAAACTTTATGGAACCGTAGGAAACTTGGCCACACCCATGAAAAGTGGGCAGCCAGCTAACTAAAATCATTCTGGATGATGGATGTTTCTGTATGAAAGAGTTCTGGATTAGAGAGGTTCAACCTGTGCTGTAGTGTCAAGGAAGTGGATCTTTTAAATGGACTGGTCCAGGCTAAGGTTGATGGTAGGGTGGAAGTTGTTGAAATCCCTGTGGAATTCTTCAAGGGTGTCCTTTCCTTGGGTCCATATGATGAAAATGTCATCAATGTAGCATAACTAAAGTAAGGGTGCTAGGAGGCTAGAGCTGGGGAAACGTTACTCAAGGTCAGCCATAAAGATATTGGCATATTGTGGGGCCATGCGGGTAACTCTGGTGCCTGATCTGGTACCCTTTTACCCTTTGCTGATCTAAACCCCAATAAATTCACTACAACTGGGTTTTGATCAGACCTCTGCTAAGCAGATTTTTCCACTTGGTACACATTTCATTTCATTGAATAAAAATTCCAGCAAATGCTACTATTAATTCTACAGAATCTTCAATTTGCAGGAAGCAGTCTCTTAGTTTAGAGTTTCACCTTTCACAAACAAATTTGTCATGTAATGCTTCAGTGCCATTTTTTTAATATTTGCTAGGTACTCTGAAACTATTTCCCCTTCTAACTGATTTTACAAGTGTAGCTTGTAATATTTTCAACCATTTCTTTTCTGGAGACCTCATCTCTCTTTAAAAATCAATGAATTTGACCACTTACACTATGTGATGATGATAAATCTGTCAGTGCTCCATACCTTTTTTTTCCTTACTGCAATTCAAAATACTTCACAACATTTTTCCTCAGTTATAATTTCCTGAGCTATAAAATACTGGTTTAAAAGAGTAAATACCAGCACTGAAGTCTTTCCTTTTTATTGAAATAAAGCCCTCCTCTACCCCAAATACAGCCATTTAAATTTTTTTGGAAAGCTGGGGCCCTAATATTTTGTTTCTTGTGGTTCTATTCCACAATGATTTTTCTAAGATCTTTCAACAAGTCCAAATCAATCCTCACTAAATTTCACAACATTATTTCCAAATTCTGTTTCCTCTGGTAGATACTGAAGAATTAGAAACACACACTTTTCGTAATTCATACTGGCTTTTTAAATATAGCAGAGTTCACCAAAGAATTAGAGAAATTGTGTGGCTGTTTCTGTTCAACTACCAGACAACAGTACAGCAGCCCCCTTTTCCACAGGTAAAACTGTTTTTAAGATACAAATGTACATTAATACAAGTTGGAGTCTCTATGGCTATGTCTAGACTACGGAGTTTTTCCGGGATACCAAAAGTATCCCGGAAAAACTTGGCCATGTCCAGGGAACGCGCCTGCTCTTCCGACATTTTTTGTGGAACAGCACACGCACTCTTTCAGAAGCCAGGTATTCCTCATGTTATGAGGAATACAGGCTTTTCCAAAAGAGGAGGTTTTTCCAAAATTTGGCACAGTGTGGACGGGCCAAATTTCGGAAAAGTCTCTTCTGAAAAAATAATCGGAAAAAGGTATGCAAATTGCAGAGCGCAGTTTGCGTATCTTTTTCCGAAAAAAAGCGGCAGCCTAGATGTAGCCCATCCCTCCTAAGCTGTTCTAGCCAATAGGCATGCAGGAGGTTTACATATTATATCTAACACACATGCATGCATTCTAAATCAATAAACAAACCCTTTTGTTTATGAGCCAAGATTCACCTGAATAGTTTGGCTGCTCAGAGGAACCGACCACCACACTGGGACCCTAGGCAAGGTGTGTGGGTGAGGGGAGCTCTGTGTGCCAGGAAAGGGCAGGGCCTATGGTGGAAGGGGCAGGGGCAGGACCAGGGCAGCCAGCTCTAAGCATTGCTTGGCCCACGGCATACACATGCTCCCACTACCCAGTACTCAGAGCTGCCAAGAGTGTGTCATGCAGTGCTCTGGCGGTGATTTCAGGGGTCTGGGGCTCCAGCCGCTGCCACTGCCACAATAGCACTACCCTGGAGTAGTGTATAGCAGCTGAAATGCACCAGTGAATCTGGCCCCGTGCATCTAGAAGAGCAGTTTTCAACCTGTAATTCGCAGACACCTGGGGTCTGCAGAGTAGGGCTAAGGAGTCTACAAAATGGTGTATTTACCATAGAACAGTGGCTGTCAATCTGTGGTCTGCAGTAGGAATGTTAGGAAGCATTTAATTCCGTAATTGTGTAGCCGACAACATTTTTGTCAGATACACAATTAACTGATAAGTGGCTCTGCATTTAAGGAGCTTGAGAGCAGGCACACAAGCACGCTTGCTCAGTCCTGGCTCGCACTGGGTCCAACAGCTACCCTTGCTGCAGAACTGCACCAGGGGTAGCTGTTGAACCCCGCAGGAGCTGGGACTGAGCCAGCATGCTTGCACCCCAGCTCTCAAGCTCTTTAAATGTAGAGCTGTGGGGAGGGGTCAGGGGTTTGCGTGTACCCAACAATGTTAACCAATAAGCATCTGGTTAATTGGTTAATCAGTTAACCAGCTACAGTATTACATCCCTAATGTGTCGACCTGAGCAGGTCCAATGACTCTGTCTTTTTAGGGGTTGCAAATGAAAAAAGGAAACTCAGAGACCTCCCCATCTAGTGTCCCATCATGAGCCATTTGAGATATTTGCTGCTAGCAGATCGGCTACCTGCTATTGTAGGCAGTCTCATCACATGATTCCCTCAATAAACTTATCAAGTTCAGTCTCAGGTGGGATTTTTGCCCCTACTGCTCCCCTTGCAAGGCTGTTTCAGAACTTCACTACTGTGTTGATTAGAAACCTTCATCTAATTTCTAGCCTAAACTTGTCTATGGCCAGTTTATATCCATTTGTTCTGGTGCTCAACTTAAATATCTCTTCTCTCCCTCTCTGGTGCTTATCCCTTTGATATACTCATAGGATGTGTCTACACAGCTAAGTTATTTCGGAATAGCGACTGTTATTCCGAAATAACTATGTGAGTGTCTACACAGCAATCCCGTTATTTCAAAATAATTTCAAAATAACGGACGGCTTATTCTGACTTCTGTAAACCTTATTCTATGAAGAATAACGCCTATTCCGAAATAGCTATTTCAGAATAAGGCGCGTGTAAATGCTCCACTTCTGCTATTTCAAAATATGCCCTCACCAGGGCCATTCAAAGTTATTCCTCCTGGGGGTCTAAATCGAGATAGCACGTCTACATTAGGGAAGCCTGCTTTGGACTAATTTTGAGGCTTCGCTGCAGTGTAGACATGCTATTTTGAAATAAGCTATTTCAGAATAATTGTTCCAGAATAGCTTATTCAAAAATAACTGTGCAGTGTAGACATAGTCACAGAGAGCAATCATATCTCTCCTCAGCCTTATTTTGATGGTCTAAACAAACCAACCTCTTTGAGTCTCCTCTCTTAAGGTAGGTTTTTCATTCCTTGGATCACCCTAGTAGCCGTTCTCTGCATCTGTTCCAGTCTGAATTCATCTTTTTTAAACCTGGGAGACTAGAACTGCACAAAATATTCCAGATGCAATCTCACTAATGCCTTGTATAATACTAATAACATTTCCCTCTCTACTGGAAATACTTCACCTCATCCATCCTAGGACTGCACTAGCCTTTTTCACAGGTGCATCACACTGATGGCTCATAATTATCCTGTGATCAATCGATACACCCAGGTCTTTCAGCTCCCTTGTTATCTCCAACTCACATGTTCTCATCTTATAGCAAAAAATCATGTTGTTAGTCTCTAAAGGTATGTCTACACTATATGACTATTTTGGGATACCAGAGGTATCCCGAAATAGCTACCCCACGTCTACACAAGGCACATGTTATTTTGAAATATTTTTTGAAATAATGCGCGCACTATTTCACCATCCTAATAAACCTCGTTGCACAAGGCATAAGGGAAGGCCTGAAATAGCATGTTATTTTGAAATTTGGTGCTGTGTAGACATGCCAAATTTCAAATTTCAAAATAGTTTTGAAATAAGATACACAATTTGCATAGTGCAAATTGCATATCTTATTTCAAGTTTAGGGAGCTGTGTAGACACACCCTAAATGGATGACTGATGCCTTATGTTTTGCTGTTGATATTGCACTTCTTTCAAAACAGCTCTATACTGGCATGTGCTTCAAAGTCCAGTTTTTTATCCGACATTTCATAGGTTGTAAATTTTCACCTCTGTTTCTGGGGACAAACTGGAGACCAACTGATTCAGTACATTGTTTCAATATTACCCATTTATTCAATACTTTAGTACTGTTTGATATCAGAAATAAGCATCTTGAACTGAATTTTTTTTCTTGAAAACAAATAAATAAATCCTTAATTTAAAAGATTTTTTAAAATGAATTTTGGAGAAAGTGGGAAAAAGTGTCCTATCTAATGCCATCTTATCAAAAATAAAAATAAAGGGCAGATAAAATATAGGCAAAATGTAAATTATAAGGACAATTTCTTTGCTGAATCAGGCAAGTGTCCAATTCATTATTTCCATGCACACATGGTGCTGTGTTCACTTGTCACATACAGTTTGTAAATTCTAGTAGGTCTCCTATCCTGTCCTACCACACTTGAGCAGACTACATATTTGCTTTTTTTTTCTATTGCACATTTTATTAGTACAGATTGAAGGCTGGCAGGTGAAAACCATCCCTGCGATCTGCAAGTTTGTAAACTCTTCTGTGCAAACAGTTTAATTTGTTTTTACCACTTTGAAGGATACTTTAGCTAACACTTATTCAAGTGAACATCTGTGCTGGAGAAGTTTTTCAATAAACAAGATGAGAGGAAATAAGAAATCATTTAATTATGACAAAGGTCCAACAGTTCACCCTATACAATTGTTACTGAGTTTACTATTGCCAATGTAATATTTTTTTGATTTAATTAGGCTCTGTGGCCTGTCTGGGTACATCTACACTGCGGATACATCCGCCGCATCCAGGGAGCACATTTGCTCTTCGACTTCTTTTTGCGGAAGTGCAAATGCGCTCTTTCAGAAGCCCTGTCTTCCTCATTCCATGAGTAAGAAGGGATCTTCCAAAAGAGGGGGATTTTCTGAAATTTGGCCAAGTATAGATGGGCCAAATTTCAGAAAAGCTTTGGAAAAAAAATTCGAAAAAGCTGTAGTGTAGACCTAGCCTCTAGTTCCACCTACCTCTTTTGCAGAAGCTGACTGATGCCTTTTGTTGTGAATTTAATCCGGGAAGCAGTGCTGGATTAGCAAAACTGAGGCCTGAACCACAGAATAAATGCAACAAAGTGAGCCAGTACAAATGTCTCATCACAAACTGCCTCTTTACTGACCTGGATTAACCACCACTGGAATAAGAAGATAGTTAAGACGCTGCCAACAGGGAACCTGCTAATGAGATGGTTGCCCCATATTTCAGTTACAAACTTGGATCTCATTTTGCTTTTAGAGTTCTCTTTTTGTAGTTAGGCTACACTGCAACACTGTAACTATGTTCCCCAACATATTTATATTAGTAGCATAGACTTATGCTACCTACTAAGTTCTAGGCAATCAATATAGGATGCCTGTAAGGTTGTCAATCGGTGCTGTGATGTGGATAACTGTTTTCTAGGAACTTAAACTGAAACCATCAAACTAATTACCCACAAATCATTGAAAATATGATACAGTGCTTTGGTGATCATGCCAGTTCCTCCTTTTGTCAGACCAATGGATATAAAAACTAACAATCGTTGGTAAAACCTGTTTCCGCCTCAGAATCCTATCACTGCAGCTACTTAATCTTATGTAGCGTTTCTAATTTAGAGTATTTCTATGATCCCTATTCACAATCTACTCAATCTACATATGAAAATAGCAATATCTAATATTCCACTGTGGTGACAGGCATGGAATTCTTTAGCAGAATTTATTCTGTAGTCCAGCAGATGTGGAAAATCTCCTGCCACAACACTCTTCTGGAATTTGTGGTAGTTGATACTTAGAGTCAGTCAGTAAGCAAAGGGGATTTTAGCAAATTATAAACTATCAGGGTTCAAAGTTTGTTTCCTAGCTAGGTGGTGTCTGAATGTTACTGCAATGCAAACAACATTGCAATTCTAGTATGGGTAACAAGGAAGAAGTGAAGGCATGGTAGCCTGGGCTTTGGCACAGGATAGCTGTCCCAGTGCAAGCTTACTAGGGGCCCTGGGTACACACTTGCGTTGCTACCCCAAGCTGAAGCCTATGCCACCACACCTTCACTAGTATTGTTACACATGCTAGCTAGATTCAAACTAAGATGTGTATGCCTATCAATGCCACAAATCACACCCTCGCTTGCAGTCTACAAGAGTCAAAGAGCAAGCTATATGGTGGAGAGCCACCATGTTAGAGGTCTATTTTTTTTTAAACAAAAATCCTGTTTATATAGTTTTTCCTTTAACTTCCTACTGAAAATGTTTCTCTTTAATACTTTATGTTTTACTTGAAATTTTTGTTTTCTAAGCTATACCAATGTATAGTTTACTGGCATATAAACATGTTCACTTCCCCCATCTGGCTATAAACTGTATATTCTCTCCCTGGGAATACACACTCATTTCCCATGGTTTTGCCTGCCTTTGTTCACACCTGGTGTATGGACTGCAAAAATCTAACATTGCCATGTCACGTTCAGGGAATAAGCAGACAAAGGAAGCATTTTGCAGCCTGCATGCCTGTACTGGGAGGTGGCAGTGAGAGCTCTCTGTAGGCCATCCATACCGAGTAGTATTTCTTTGCTGCAATGCCAGTAATAAAAGGGTTTGTGAAACAGTTCTTGTATTTTGATCAAAAAGCAAGTGTTTCAAAGTTTTCTACTTGGAATTTGACACTGTGCTGCATGGCTCGATACATTTAATTAAAATAATATTTTCTGCAATGAGTCTGTGCTGTGTTAATATTACCACACAATTTCCAGTTGTCTCGGAGTTTATTAGTGGAGCTTCACTGAAATCAAGAAATGCATGGAAACCTATACAGTGCTTTGGGATGCCCCAAGTATCAAAGATGCTATAGAAAAATTATTCCATATTAAAAACACAAACAAATGAACCCTGCAATAATCATCCCAAACAATGCAGTTTCATTGCTGTAAATTATAACAGTCAGTCCATGGAAAAATCATAGAGGGGATTGTGAAGGGGCTCACCCTTTTGTGAGAGCCCCTTTGTGGTCAAGGGCATGTCTGCAATTACTCTGCCTGGCTGTTCTCTGGGGATGGAGGGGTCCCAGAAGGCTTTCTGGTCCGTTGCCTGGGACCAGGCTTCCTCTTACCCCCTGTTGCAGCTGCTGGGTGTTGGGCAGGCTCAGGCGTGCTCACTCCTCTGGGTCCTAGCCCAGAGACCCCACAAGTAGCAGTTGCCTGCTGAATATCAATGGAGTCTGTTGCAGTCACATTCCATGGACCACTTCCCTGGAAAGCTGCTCTATCCAGCCCTTTCTCTCAGGCTTTGCAGTCAAGTTCTCCCTGGACCCTGTCCAGGGATCTGCAAGGGGCTGATATCAGTTATCGGCTAGTCTTCAGCCTCTGCACCTGGGTTATGCCCAGGTCTGAAGTCCAACTCCCACTCAAAGCTGTCCAAAGTGCTGTTGTCTTCCTAGTCAGCCCTTAGGTCTGCCTGGGTCAAGATCCAGCAAGGAACTGCCAGACCCTGGCTCAACAGCTTCTTTTATATCCACTTGCTGGGCCCTGATTGGCTGCAGGAGAAGCAGACACTCTAGTCTACTTGGAGGACCTCTTTTCTGCTCTTCTCCCTGGGGCAGGGTGCAGCAAGGCTTCCAGCAAGGGGCCATCAGGCCTAGTCTACACCGTTACGGGGATCCTCAAGGAATCCATTTTGAAGCACTTGGGAGAGAGGAAAGTGAACAGAAACAATCAACATGGATTCATCAAGGGCAAGTCATACCTGACCAATCTGATTGCCTTCTATGATGCAATAACTGGCTCTGTGGATATGGGAAAGATGGTGGGTGTGATATACCTTGACTTTTGCAAAGCTTTTGATATGGTCTCCCCACAATATTCTTGCCAGCAAGCTAAGGAGGTATGGATTGGATGGACTGTAAGGTAGATAGAAAGCTGGCTAGATTGTTGGGCTCAATGGGTAGTGATCAACGGTCCAATGGCTGATTGGCAGTCGGTATCAAGCACAATGCCCCAAGGGTCAGTTCTAGGGCCAGTTTTATTCAACATCTTTATTAATGACCTGGATAAGGGGATGGATTGCACCCTCAGCATGTTTGCAGATGACACTAAGCTAGGGGGAGAGGGTAGATAAGCGGAAGGGAAGAGTTAGGGTCCAGAGTGACCTAGACAAATTGGAGGATTGGGCCAAAAGAAATCTGATGAGGTTCAACAAGGACAAGTGCAGAGTCCTGCACTTGTGACAGAAGAATCCCAAGCACTGCTACAGACTGGGGACCGACTGGCTAAGCAGCAGCTCAGCAGAAAAGGACCTGGGGATTACAGTGGATGAGAAGCTGGATATGAGTCAACAGTGTGCCCTTGTAGCCAAGAAGGTTAACGGCATATTAGGGTGCATTAGGAGAAGCATTGCCAACAGATTTAAAAAAGTGATTATTCCCCTTTATTTGACACTGGTGAGACCACATCTGGAGTACTGCATCCAATTCTGCCCCCTCTCCCTCGCCATTATGGAAAGGATATGGAAACATTGGAGAGAGTTCCAGCAGAGGGCAGCAAAAATGATCAGGGGGTTGGAGCACATGACCTACGAGGAGAGGCTGAGGGATTTGAGGGAAGAGAAGACTTAGGGGGGCATTTGGTAGCAGCCTTTAACTACCTGAAGGGGGATTCCAAAGAGGATGGAGAGAGACTGTTCTCAGTTGTGACAGATGACAGAACGAGGAGCAATGGTCTCAAACTGCAGTAGGGGAAGTCTAGGTTGGATATTAGGAAAAACTATTTTATTAGGTGAAACACTGGAATGGGTTACTTAGAGAGGTGATGGAATCTCCAGCTATAGAGGTTTTTAAGTCCTGGCTTGACAAAGCCCAGGCTGGGATGATTTAGTTGGGATTGGTCCTGCTTTGGGCAGGGAGTTGGAGTTGATGACCTCCTGGGGGTCTCTTCCAACCCTAGGATTCTATGATTCTGGGTCTACGGAAGTCAGTAGAACTACTCACATGCTTCAAGTTTGGTACATACATAAGTGGATACAGGACTGGGGACTTAGATGGTCTTTCATAAAACATTTAGAAAAAATCAGAATAAAAATGTGAAGAGACTTACTACCAATTTGTTCTTAACCTGTAAGCAGAAGGAGTACAACACACACTAACCTTTGACCTTCTAAAATCCATTTGTGGTCAACAGTGACATGAGTCAGAAACTTCCTTCAGGAATGAAACTTGCATAACTGTCCCACAAGAAGGGTTGCATTAGGGCTGCAAATATTACACTAATTTGAGCCTTTTCTCTGCAGTCATGCATGGTCCTCGGCAGTCTTTCTTTCTGTCCATTGCAGGAGTAAGCTGCATGGGGTGGAGCTGTCTGGGAGATGAGTACAATTGAAAATGAATGGAAAGTATGGACCATGCTCCCTTAAGTTCTAAGGGATTTGGAGAGCAGCTTCTCTTTGGATATTAACATTGCAGAGATTGTTTACAAACAACCCCTAAAAAGAGAGCCACTATAGAATTCCACCGACTCATGCCTACGGGTGAGTGATGAGGGTAGGAATATAAGAAAAGCTAGGAGGATGTGACATGGGGAGGAGAAATGGGAGGTCAGTAAGGGTGAGGAAGAAGTTCCACTTAACAGCCAGGCTCTTTACTAGCAAGGATTTAAAGGTTAAAAATTGTACAAGTCTAAACCAAAGATATCTTTGCTCCTCAGGGAAATTAATTTTGCATCTTACCATGGGCACTCTTTAACTAAGCCTGCACTTCAACCTTCTGCAAGTGCAGTCTTGTACAGTACCCGCCAGAGAATCTGGCAGAACACTACTCACACGCAGGCTGTGATTTTTTTGCTTCACTGGATGTGTGGGAAGCTGCAAGTGTGAGCACAAGAAGACTAGAGTCCCATATGTGAGGGGTTCCTTTTGGCAGTCTGTGCTCTTCTTTGGGAAGGGATCCAAAGCAAATTCTTGATGCACTCTTATAGATTAATAAAACAGAGCAGAATGAGAAATTGTTAGATGGAATATAGAGATACTGGAATGTTGGGAGTGATGAATTGCTGATTACCCTTGAAACTTGGCAAGAGTCTGTGGTATGCGCTAGTAAATAAGTTTACAGGTTACAATCTGTCATAGAATTACAGTACTCCAACCTCTGCTGCAGGGTTTGCTGAAAACAATACCAGAAGATAATGTAAGTGAGGTTGGAGGATAATATTAGTTTATTGCTCGAGTTTCTATCTGAGAGAGTTAAATGAGTGACAAATAGTCCATCACTCAGTGAGCATAGATGCAACGTGCCTTAGAAATACTGCTGCCAAAGCTCTCTTTTTGCTTCACTGCGGTAGTTCTACAGGCTTTGGAGCTGAGGACATGACACTTGAACTTGATGCAGTGGGAAAAAAAAGGAGACTCAGGAAAGGAACAAGAAAGAGGATGGTGATATAGTCATAATGATAGACAAGAAATGTTTTAGAGGGTGCATTCTGAATAGATTGGTGTTAGGGAGCAGTATAGGATGTGGGTATTGGAGAGTCTGGAGAAGTAGAGTTTATGATTATCAAGACAACAGATGAAGACCTACGTGTGAGTTTTGGCTCATTGGACAAAAAGACAAATCTTGGAAATGTCATGGCGAAAGAAGCTGGAAGTTTTGCACACATTCTAGATATGCAAGAGAAGAGGGAGAAAGGGGCTTGACTGAAAGGGAGGATGGTGTGGAAGTCAACAGAGATGGAGAATTGTTTGAATAGAGAAGTTTTTGGAGGAAACATCACTAGTTCACTTTTGGTGATAAGTTTAGGCTGGTGTGATGCATCCAAGAAATTAGAGAAGCAGGCAGAGATGTGGGAATGGAGAGAGAGTTCTGTGAGGGAGATCAGGGCATAGTAATCTTTTAATAGAAGCTGGAACGATCATGGAAACAGGACTGGAGGAAGAGATTATTTTGAGCAAGGCTGGAGATTGGTGAGAGAGATTTTGTGGTTGAAGGAAGGGAGGGAAATATCAAAGTTGAATCTTATATTTCTTCTCTTTTTTCTTTCCTGTCCTTCTCAGCCAGCCAGCCTGTCAGAATGATACATCTCTTGTTTCAGGTGTCTTAAGTCTTCCCTCTCCCCTGGTATTCCAATCTATGATAATTTTTATATTAACAATGTGACAGAGTTCATTATCAGAACATCATCATCATATAAGTTGAGGCTACACCAGCATTTCAACAATGCAGTATTTGGGGTTTCTTTTGCAGGAAACTGAATAGTCTGTATGTTGTACACTGACTACTATGCTCCCTATGTCTCTTTGCATCCCCCCTACCTAGCTTGGAAATTCTTCCCAAGTTCTTTCTAAACCTGGAATTTCAAATTACTTCATGTGGTAATCTACATCTTTGTCAGCAAGGTGATTGGATCCTGATTTGCATATCATTTGTCATTGGCTGAAGGAATTAAACTAAGCTAGGATCAGTCTATTTGTAAAGTGATGGGATTTACCAGTACCACACGTAAGTGAAAAACATGGAGACCTGAGAGATGGTTCAGAAAAGGGAGGAAACATGGGTTATAATAGCAAAAATAAAGGAGGGGCAAGGCAGAACTGCAGGGGCAAAACCAAATCAATATCTTAGATGCCTGTATAGAAATGCAAGGAAGAATGAGAAATAAGCAGGAAGAACTTGAAGTACTAATAAATCAACATGACTGTGACATAGTTGGTATCACAGAGACTTGCTGGGATAATACATATGATTGGAATATTTGTATAGAAGGGTACAGCTTGATCAGTAAGGATAAGAAGTGGGGAAAGGGAGGAGATATTGCCTTATATATCAAAAATGTATATACTTGGACTGAGGTGGAGATGGACATAGGAGACAGACTTGCTCAAAGTCTCAGGGTTAGATTAAAAGGTGTAAAAAACAAAGATGATGTCATGCTAGGGGTCTACTTCAGACCACCCACCCAGGCAGAAGAGGTGGATGAGGCTTTTTTTAAACAACTAACAAAATCATCCAGAGCACAGGATTTGGTGGTGATGGGGGACTGCAACTATTCAGATATCTGTTGGGAAACTAATACAGCAGGGCACAGATTATCCAGTAAATTCTTGGACTGCATTGGAGACAATTTTTTATTTCAGAAGGTTGAGAAAGCTACTGGGGGGAAGCTGTTCTAGATTTGATTTTAAAAAATAGGGAGGAACTGGTTGAGCATTTGGAAGTGGAAGGCAGCTTAGGTGGAAGTGATAATGAAATCATAGAGTTCATGATTCTAAGGAATGGTAGAAGGGAGAACAGCAAAATAGAGACAATGGATTTCAGGAAGGCTGATTTTAGTATACTCAGAGAAATGGTAGGTAAAGTGCCATGGGAAGCAAGACTAAGAGAAAAAACAAATTCCACTATGTAGAAAAGATAGAAAGTATAGTAGGAGACCATGTTGGCTTAACCAGGAGATCTTACATGATCTAAAAATCAAAAAGGAGTCTCATAAAAAGTAGAAACTACATCAAATTATAAAGGATTAATATAAGCAAACAACGCAAGGGTGCAGGGACAAGATTAGAAAGATGAAGGCACAAAATGAGCTCAATCTAGCTAAAGATTTAAAGGGTAACAAGAAGACATTCTATAGATATACTAGAAGCAAGAGGATGACCAAGGATTGGGAAGGCCCATTGCTCAGTGAGGAGGGAGAAACAATAACAGGAAACTTGGAAATGGCAGAGGTGATTAACGACTTCTTTGTTTCAGCTTTTGTCAAGAAAATTGATGGTGACAGGATGCCTAAAATAGTGAATGCTAGTGGAAACCGGGTAGGTTTAGAAGTTAAAATAAAAAAAGAACAAGTTAAAAATTACTTAGAAAAGTTAGATGTCTTCAAGTCACCAAGGCCCGATGAAATGCATTCTAGAATACTCAAGGAGCTGACAGAGGAGGCATCCGAACCTTTAACAATCATCTTTGAAAAGTCATGGAAGTTGAGAGAGATTCCAGAAGGCTGGAAAAGGGCAAATATAGTGCCATCTATAAAAAGGGAAATAAGAACAATCCGGGAAACTATAGACCAGTCAGTTTAACTTCTATGCCAGAAAAGATAATGGAGCATGTAATTAAGGAATTCATCTGCCATCAACTGGAAGATAATAAGGTGATAGGTAACAGCTATCATGGATTTGTAAAAGAACATATCATGTCAAACCAATCTGGTAGCTTTCTTTGATAGGATAACAAGTCTTGTGGATATGGGAGAAGCAATGGATGTGCTATATCTAGACTTTAGTAAAGAATTTGATATGGTCTTGCATGACCTTCTTATAAATAAACTAGGGAAATACAACCCAGATGGGGCTACTATAAGGTGGGTGAATAACTGGCTGAATAACAGTTCTCAGAGCGTAGTTATTAATAGTTCACAATCCTGTTGGAAGGGCATTACAAGTGTGGTTCCTGAGTGGTCTGTTTTGGGACCGGTTCTGTTCAATATCTTCATCAATGATGTAGATGATGGCATAGAGAGTATAATTACTAAATTTGGAGATGACACGAAGCTGGGAGGGGTTGCAAGTGCTTTGGAAGATAGGATCATAATTCAAAATGATCTGACAAACTAGAGAAATGGTCTGAGATAAATAGGATAAAGTTTAATAAGGACAAATGCAAAGTACTCCACTTAGGAAGGAACAATCAGTTTCACACATACAGAATAGGAAGCAATTATCTAGGAAGCAAATAACTACAGAAAGGGATTGAGGGATCAGAGTGGACCACAAGCTAAATATGAGTCAATAGTGTGACATTTTGCACACACACCCCCCCCACCATGATTCTGGGATGCATTAACAGGAGTATTGTGAGCAAGACACGAGAAGTTATTCTTCTGCTCTACTCTGCACTGAGTAGGCCTCCGTTGGAGTATTGTGTCCAGTTCTAGGCACCAGATTTCAAGAAAGATGTAGAAAAATTGGAGAAGGTCAGGAGAAGAGCAACAAAAATGATTAAAGGCCTAGCATACGTGAGCTATGAGGGAAGAGTGAAGGAATTGGGCTTGTTTAGTTTGGAAAGGAGAAGACTGAGAGTGGACATTATAGCAGTTTTCAAGTATCTAAAAGAGTGTTACAAGGAGGAGGGAGAAGAATTGCTCTCCTTGGCCTCTGATGATAGGACAAGAAGCAATGGGTTTAAATTGCAGCAAGGGAGGTTTAGGTTGGACATTAGGAAAAATGTCTTAACTATCAGAGTGGTTAAGCACTGGAATAAATTGCTGGGAGTTTGTGGAATCTCCATCACTAGAGATACTTAATAGAAGTTTGGCTAGACATCTATCAGGCATGATCTAGATGGTGCTTAGTCCTGCAATGAAGGCAGGGGACTGGACTTGATGATCTCTCATGGTCCCTTCTAGTTCTAGTAGTCTATAATTCTATTATATGTGTATTTCAGATGTTCATCATGTATGAATTATCGGCACATTAAAACCAATAGCTCACTTTGATCTGGAGATAGATTCCTGTAACATTGAAATCTTGACTGTCCTCACTAGGAAGCAACTCAGCCCCAAGTCTTGGCCTGTCCTCCTGAAGAGCATGCTATTCTGTACTGACTGCTTTCCAATCTACCTGGCACGCTTGCCACACTAATTCCATGCTGGGAGTAGGGCTGCGGTGTGTGGTGTATTACACAGCAATATTTCAGTGTGGTTACATTCCTCATAGCATTTTGATGCAAATGTTTGCCAAATGGAAAAAAGCAATGGTCAGCTTTGGTTAGGCAAATGCAAACCATGGATAGGCCATTTCAGATGTTTCCATATAAACAATTTTCCTAACCATAGTTATATTCAGTATCCTATCTGGAGAATGCTGTGGGCCTGATTTTCCACTGCCTTGCACTTTGTATTGTCATTTATATCTATGCAAAGCAGGGCTAAATGCTATCATTTTGATCATGTTAGTATTGTAAACCCTATTTTATTGACTTATGAACCAGATTTTTATAAAGCCTATAGCTTTCCTATGAGTCAGGTTTTCCCATAATACTTTGGGAATCGTGCTAAAAAGAGAAATTGCTAGCCTGCTAGAACTTATCAGCTTAAGAGGTGTATTTTGGCAAAGTATTATACTAACAACAATTACAAAAGCTTTTATTAGTGACATTTATGTACTGAAAAGGTATAAGTCAATAATAGATGTCCGATTGTGTAGAAATTTACTGGAAAATATGCTAAAAATATGTCTGTCTGTGAAAAGGAGGAAATACTAGGTATTAACTTGTACGTATCTCCTCTATAAAAATGTTAAGCCCTCAACCAAATTTAGAACTAAAAAGTACAAGCTACCTGTCACTGACTGCAGGATTGGTTCTCACAGACTGCAGTAATTATACTCTTTCTGTTATGTGCTATCTAATTAACTAATTAATTATTAAATTCAATCAAGCTGACCGAGTCTGAGGTCTCTTTAATATCTGACTAGATATGACCATTACTAAAACCCTAGTTAGTTATAAATAGCTAACACTGTGCACAAACGTACATGGCAGTACAAAGTATAAAAGATATTAGATAAGCAGGCCCCATATACCAGCCTGGTATGTACACACAATCACACAGCGACAAAAGGTGAAACGGGCAAGAAAGGGCTAAGATTTGTTGTGTTAATTTAGATGGAATATACAAGCCAAAGGTGTCCAATACACGATGTTAAACAAAGTTCAGAGTTTGGTTTATGGAGACCTCAGCCTGCTTTGTACTATGGCAAACATCCCATTTAGTATCTTCTGAGCCTTTGATTAAAGATACAGGAAAGAAGTATCTCTTTTTTATTTACAGTAAAATACAAAGTATTAAATAAGGTGGGTTTTTTTTATTTTATTAACCTTTCCTGTTCCCTTTCCTTTTAGCTGGAGAGCATTTGAGAAGGAACTTCCTCCCCCTATTTTAGATGGCATTAAAGATGTGATAACTGTACCCAAAAGGACAAGAAAAAAAGTTAAATGAGTTGGGCTGGAAATGTCAATGCTGTTGTGGCTCAAGTCAGTTTTAAAAGGAAAAGCCCCCCTAGTTTGACAGGATCTTAGATGCTATTAAAAATGGTAAGCTGGGTCAGATGGGCTAGTGTTTTTGGTTTTTTTAAGTCCTGTCCTGAAGAAAGCAAGACAAAACAATACAAACATGTACACAAGGGGAGAGTAAAGAATATGAAAAATAGAAAATGCTCTACTTTTGTCTCTGGAGCAAACTCACATTTGCAACCTCACTCCTGGAAAAACATAGGCCCAGCATGCAGTCTTGTTAACTTCTCTCAGACCTGACAAACTCATACCAGCAGCAGGCTGCTTAGGGCATTACAACTAGCTGCCTTTTTTTGGTCATAGGCTCACAGCAGCATTGCAGAATATACTATTTTGGCTGGCTAAGAAACTCCTGTTAGAAAGAAGGGAAAAGATGGGAAAGAAAAGAAATAAGGTGGAGAAGAAAAAGAACACAAAGGCAAAAAGAACACAAAGGGGAAAAGAGAGAGCAACTATACCTCACATCCCAGGTGGTGTGTGGGATTCAGCTAATACCACCAGGGATGGTGATGTCGTTTGGGTCCCTCTCTCTGTATTGGTCGAGTCAGGACACCTCTCAGGACCATGATAATAAAGGCTCAGTGTCTCAGGGAACAGCAGGAGTGTCAGGCATGATGGTGAAGCTCTCTCCAATAGCGTCCATCTGTTCTTACGTCTGGAGGTTGGGGAAGATGAGATGAGCTAAGCTGCAGTGCAATGCTGAGCTGAATGCAAAGAACTGAGCTGGGGTGTGAAGCTGACAGGCCAGCTGCCATGTTTTTTCAAAGTCTCCTTTTTAAGGACCCCCAAATGAGGAGGAGGGGGTAAATAGGCAGTATAGGTCATCCCTTCATTCTCCTCCCTCCCATTAGGACTAATATCCAACACACCAATTTTAACATTGATTTCTGTCTCCACAGCTTCTGTTTTTACCAAATATGATTTTAGCATAATCCTGGAATTACATCAATGTGGCTTTTTTGATTGGACTAATTTAGTCTTTCTGTTCTTTCCTGTCTGCTTCCCTTGCACCAGTTTATAACATTCTTTAATAAAAATAACTTAACCTACTTTCCATGATAAATTCCTAAGCAAACAAAAGTTATAAACAATTGTCACAACAGAGCAGCCTGTTTGTCACATGACTCAGTGGGGGATAGGAGAAACGGGTGTGTCTTCTAATGGGGCTGACAGAGGCAAGGGCAAAGAGCTCTGGGGGGTACAGCCTGCTCTGGGTAGAGGAATTGCTTTATGTTACTTCATGAATGTTTGTATGATTGAATAAGTTGTGCCCTTAGGCAACAGTCTGAAACAGCTTGAGGTGCGATACTAGTTCTTTCCCGGGGGCTGCTGACATAGCACATTAATTTACACATACCCATGATGAATTCTGTTTGTCCAAACATAAGGCCCATGTCTGGTCATTAAGAACTGCATATGACCTTTTCTAGTTTGTCTTTTGTATTGCAGATCTGGGACAATTGTGATATAAAAATTAGTGTGTGCGAAATAATGGAAAAATAGTCACATACAATTTATCTCATGCTCAATGGAAAAATAATCAGATATATTCATCTTATTCCACTAGCTATAAGAGTAACCCACATTTTGCTATGTTTGTTGTCTTCAATGCACAAAATAGGTCACTTTCTTTGCAATCTGTTGGGCTTTCTGTTCCATTGCTTGTTTAACAAATGGATAAATTAAACAGTAATAGTCATCATGACCAGATGGTATTCCCCCAAGAGTTCTAAAAGATCTCAAATATGAAATTAAAGACCTACTAAGTGGAATGTGTAACCTATCACTTAAATTATACTCTGTACCAAATGTCTAGGTAGCTAATGCAATGCCAATTTTTTAAATAAAGGCTCCAGAGGTGATCCTGAAAATTACACACAGGTGAGTCTAACTTCGATACCAGACAAATTAGTTGAAAACAGAGTAAAGAACAGTATTATCAGACACATAAATGAACCCAATATGTTGGGGAAAAATCAATGACTTTTGTAAAGGGAAGTCATACCTCACCAATCTATTAGAATTTTTTGTAAGAGCCAACAATGTGTGTAGACAACAGTGATCCAGTGGATATAGCGTACTTAGATTTTCAGAACATCTTTGACTAGGTGCCACGACAAAGGCTCTTAAGCAAAGTAAGCTGTCATGGGATAAGGGGGAAGATCCTCTCATGGATTAGTTACTGGTGAAAAGATAGGAAACAAAAGGTAGAAATACATTGTCAGTTTTTCACAGTGGAGAGAAGTAACTACATAAGGGTTGCACCCTACAAGCATTAACTAACATCACAAAAATGCCAAAAATGGGAGGATGTTTCTCATACTCTTCTTTAATTTCTTTTTGTCTTAAAGCACAAACACTGTAGTCCTAGGCTACGTCTACCCTATGAGTTTTTGCAGCAGAAAATATGCTAATGAAGAACTCATTAGCATTAAATTGCAATATCATTAGCATATTTTCTGCCTTTTATTTTTGCGCAAGGGGTTTTTGTACAAAAAGAAGGCGTAGCCGCTTCCGTTTTGTGCAAAACCCCCGTTTTACGCAAGATCTCTCCTCCAGAAGAGGCATAAAGATCTTGTGCAAAACAGGGGGGTTTTGTGCAAAATGGAAGTGGCTACACTGCTTCTTTTTATGCAAAAATCCCTTGTGCAAAAAGAAACAGCAGAAAATATGCTAATGGTATCATGACTTATGCTAATAAGTCCATCATTAGCATATTTTCTGCCGCAAAAACTTGCAGTGTAGACGTAGCCCTAGAGGCTATAAGTAGCAATAGGTAAATAGCATGAGAGCCTCTTCCTCAAAATAATCTGATCCTTTTCTCACTGCCACCACAGCATGAATTATAAAAATAAGCACTGTGAGGTGATACAACCTTTTGGGGATGTTCTTTCCAAGCTGAAATCACTATGATTTCCTCTTGCCACTTTAAAGTTAGCACTGTTCTAGAACAGACCTAATGAAAGAGATCTGAAAATGTATCAAGTGCCAAAATTCATGCAATTGTTAGAAGCTCTGTGCTAATTGTAAGTAGTTGAATAGATTCCTTTTGTCCATTTAAGAATCATTATAGTAATATATTGCATTATATTATAAATGTGTGCAGGAGGAAAAGCTTTAACCACAAAGGAAACAAAATATAACTCAGGTTACAACTGAGGTCTGAGTTCAGTAACTCCCCCATCAGAAAAATAAAATACTGGATTGATTTCAGTGGCAAGTGGATGGTGTGTGGTAAGATAAATACATTTCAAAAGAAAATTATTCTTTAGCCAGGATGACAAAGATTGTGTGGTGAATAA
This sequence comes from Rafetus swinhoei, assembly GCA_019425775.1. Taxonomy (NCBI): domain Eukaryota; kingdom Metazoa; phylum Chordata; order Testudines; family Trionychidae; genus Rafetus; species Rafetus swinhoei. The sequence goes on from CM033437.1 coordinate 163,287,730, forward strand.
GTTGGCTTGGAAATGTGAGAGCTTTAAATAAGATTTGAAAACCACTTTTGATTTACAATTAGAGATATAAAGGTAGATAAAGCAATATCAATTAATGGACCAACTTCTGTTGATGAAAGAGGAAGCTTTTGAGTTTCACGGAGCTTGTCTTCTGGTCTGGAAAATGCAATGCAAGCGTCACAGCTAAATACAGGGTCAGAGGGGGTGCAGATTGTTAAGCATAGGGGTTAACAACACATGTTGCAAGAAACCACTTAACATTGGCAACGAACACCTCTGTATTTATAGGATAAAGAAGGATTAGTAGATTTCAAATTTCTGCAATGAATCATAAAACCAGTCTCTGTTGAGACCATAATTTTTAGTGTCTAGCAGAGTTATGAATGCACGTTCTCAGCCTCGTCTTTTGAAGATGTTATGCAGGTTTTCTTTGAGGATGAGGACTGATGGGTCAGATCTGAAGTGATCACTTTGTGAAAAGTTTTCATTCTGGGTGAGAAAGTGTTGTTTCTTTGATCATTTTTTTCTATGTGAGTTCATTCAAGAGTGTAATGAGTGTCTGGTTTCACTCACATAGTTGTTATTGGGGCATTTGATGCACTAGATGAGGTGCACCATATGTTGTGATAGGCATGTGTAGCACTGATGGATCTTGAAAGGTATATGGTTGGGAAAGGAGTTGTTCAGCGTGGCGCTGGAGATATGTCTGTAAGGTTTGCGTCTGTCATTTTGGAGAGGTTTGGTGCCACTTGGAGTTGATGGGCCCTGATCTGTGTGGTGCTTGCTTCTGATAGTGAATTTGACAAGGTTGGGACATTGTGTGCAGACCAGAGGAAGGGATTTGGAAAAGATTTCTTTCGTGATATGGGCCCCTTTGAGTATGGGTTGTAACTGTGTGATGACACCCTGTGAGTTATAGCGTGGGTTGGTATGTGACAACTAGACATGCAAGGTCAGTAGTGGGGAGGGAGTTCTGTGTTGATGCAAGTTCTCTTAGGGTATTTGGATGACTTATTCCATAATGCAATCTACTTTTCTGTTGGTATGTCCTTGTCTGGTGAAGGCAGTTTTAGGTGTGCTGAAGTACGTATCTCAGACTTTCTCCTTGGAGCATATTCTGGGTATCTGAGTGCCTGGTATGTGTAGATAACAGATTTCTTGATGCTTTAGGGCAGTTACTGGGTCTGTGGAGGTAAGTGTGGCGATCCATGGGTTCTTTGCATGGTTGTCTGTAGGGTTCCATTGCGGAAGCTGATTGTAGCATTCAAAAAGTGAATGCCGGCGTGGTATTGTTCTAGAGACAGAGGTTAATGGATGAATGGTGGATGTTGCCAGGAAGGGTAGTACTGGAGTCCCTTCCACATCCTTTCTCCAGCAGGCTCCCATGCATGGGTTCGGTGTCCTCTGCCTCACTGCGCTTGACTGGGCGCAGATGCTGCCTGAGAGTGCAGGCATGAGCCTGTGTAGTGTGCGACACTGCTGTGTATTTCCATGACCCCAGCCTCCTTAGAGGTGGCTTGTCGTGGGAGGGTGTCCCACCATGGAGTCGGGAATAAGGCAAGCCTGTCCTGGAACCTTGTGAGAAGGAGCGACGGGTTCCTGTGTAACAGCCTCATGGGGCTGGGTGCTCCAGATTGGCGCTCCACATGCACCCACATGCAAGAGCCCCAGCTGAGAAGGCCGAGCAAGGAACACACCGCCCCTCGCAGCCCCTCCCCCCCAGGGATGGAGATTCCACCCTCCCCAGCAACCCATTTGAGTTGTTCAACACTCCCCTAGAACAATAGTAAGCGAGTCAAATCTGCATGAGCATGGTCCCAACAGTTGATCTCTGCATGCCGAACTGGTTCCCAATGGGTCCGGTGTGTCGAGCTTCCAGAGGGCGATGGCAACATGCTTCTGGAGGGGAATGGTGGGTCACTTGCGAGTGTCCTGTTGCTGGAGGATGGGGCGAGCCACTCACAGAGCTCCAAGAAGGTGTCCTCCTGCATGCAGAAGTTCTGGAGCCACTGCTGGTCATCCCACCACTCCATGATGATGTGGTCCCACCAGTCAGAACTGGTGTGCTGGTGTCAAAAGTGGCAGTGCACGGTGTGCAGGGGAGGATAGAAGGGGTGTGGGGCATGAGGAGCACCCGGGCTGGGGTAAGCTCCATAGTGGAGGCCCAGCTCCAGGCCCAGCTCCATAGTGGAGGTGCTGTACAATCTGCAAGGGCAACCAGAGCACACAGTGTGAGTTTTCTGTCCCTCAAGGAGGTAGGCAATGGAGAAGAGTCTGTAACACAGTGGTAGAGAGGAGCCCCTTTAAGCGCAAGCCTCAGATAGCCTCAGGCAGCAGCTACAGGAAGTGGCTGCTGTCCTGATGCCCTGCCCAGAGTACTTCCTGGGGGGCTTTAAATGCAATTCAAGCTCCAATCAGTGTGAACACGCTATTTTGATATAAATCTGCACTATTTCAATGGGGATTTGCAGTGTGGATACACTATTTTGAAATAATTATTTGGGGGGTTATTATTTTGAAATAACTTATTTCAAAATAAGTGCATAGTGTAGACATAGCCCATGTGTTTAAGCAGTATTCTGGATTGAAGCTATAGAGCAGGGCTGGGGAACCTAAGGTCCGGGGGCCAGATGCAGCTGCTGGCTTGCCTGGATCTGGCCCTCGGGGCTCAGGGCTCCCCTCCCCAGCACTGGGGAGCCCTCTCTGGCACTCCAGCCCCCCTGCTGTCCCCTTGTGGGGCTGGAGCAGACAAAATCTACTAAGCTGGCTACCCCTAGGCTCTTGTGTGAGGGGAATGTGGGAAGCGTTATTTCGAGTCATCCCTTATCCCTCGTGCAATGAGGTTTATCAGGATGGCGAAATAACGCACCTGTGTAGACGCAGGGTAGCTATTTCAGGATACATCCAGTCAATATTCTACCTCTCTCACACTTATATTGTATGTTCATGCATTAGCCACCAGGAGATACTTCAAGCAGTGGAGAAAGGGTAGAAGTTAGCATACCATGTTTCACGAGAAGTAGAAAAGCATTTATACTTCTTTGATAAGAGCATAAAACCTGGCCTTTTTATATTCAGGTCCAAAAGTTAGCCACTGAGAGCCCCAGTACAAACACATTATTGAGGACAGTTTGTTTTTATAGAACTAAGTAGCTTGCTTTTGAAAATTAAAAGGACACACTGTATATCCACAGAAGTCCTTGTATGTAAACAAAGTCCAGTATATTTTTGTACTCAGAATGCAAAACTCTCTTTAAAGTAATCATCTATATTTAAAAAGGCATACGTGGATTTATTCTTTAAATATATTTTGACTGGCTTACCATTGGTTGATATATAGGATGTAACGGAGTCCCAAAAATGATTAAATCATTGTTGCTAATCCAGTGCAACTCACATTTGGTACCTGCTCCTTAGCCACCTACACACTGAGATGCGTGCAATGCTATGAGAACAGGGATGAGAGTCCTGAGTTCTAAGCCCATTAGTGCCACTGATTCACTGAGTGGCCATGGGCAATTCTCTTCATCTCTCAGTTGGCTTCTTTCTCTGTAAAACAGGGATAATCGCAGTTAAAGAAGACTGAAATAGGAGGTAGAATCTCCACTGCAACAATGAATGAGGAAGGGAAGTGGGGAGGGAGCAGTGTTTATACAAACTAGAGAGGGAGTTCCCCATGCCTTTTATCCAAAGAGGTGGAGCTTTGCTTTCCTTCCCTCCAACTCTCCCTTATTTTAACCCCTTGGTGTTAATACATTCAAACTCACCTCCCCTATGGGTTGTGAGGATTAATTAGCTGATTCGTGGATATTATTCTGAACATGTCAAACACCATATGAGTGTTATCATTATGGCTACAGCTACACTGCCTTTTTTTTGTGGAAGAGGATATGCAAATTGTGCTCACATTTGCTTATCTTCTTCCGATTCTTCTTGCGGAAGAGGTTTTGCCGATCAAAAGCCCCATGTAGACGGGGCCATTTGTCAGAAAAAACCCCTCTTTTGCAAGATCCCTTATTCCTCAAAAATCGAGGTTTACAGGATCTTGCAAAAGAGGGGTTTTTTTCTGACAAATGGCCCCGTCTACACAGGGCTTTTTTTCGGCAAAACTTCTTCCACAAAAAGAATCGGAAGAAGATATGCAAATGTGAGCACGATTTGCATATCTTCTTCTGCAAAAAAATGGTAGCGTAGCAATAGCCTATATGAAAAGCTTTCTGAAGATGTTATCCAGAACAACAGGACTAGCCAAACTATTCAAGGTGGAATGTGACCCATATGCCTATAATCATAGCCTTGTACAGTCTGCTGCTTTCAAATATGAACATCAGATATCAGATCAAGATTAATTATTGTAGTCTTGTTTGGTGGAAGAAAGATACACAGAGTGACTCATGTACGTATATACACAAGGGAATTTATGGTCACTGCTATCATAGACTCCTTAGAAATAGTCCAAAATAGTTAAGGCTTTGCCATCTCTTTCAACTAACGTTAAACAATACTTAGAATTAGAACAAAAATTGAAGACGTCATCTTTTTAAAGGTATTATGCAACAATAGGTTGTTCGTAAACATTTAACTCATACAGATCACTGGATGAGAATACACAATTTATCCCCTATTTACACATGAGGAGTAGATTTTTTTACTTGATTTTCAAAAGCGCATTGAACTCACTAAGGACTGCAAATGTTCAGCACATTTTAGAACAGGTTAATTTGGGCCTTCTGAAAATAAAAAGAAAGAAAGAAAGAAATGACAGCTGGGCCGACAGGGAGGGCGACAGTCAGTAGGTGTATGAAGTTACAAGTAGAGATTCTTCTGGTTCACTCTCTTTTGTTCTTATGTTCTCATTATATAAAATATTACATGCATGAATAAATATAATCTACATCCAGTTGATACTAGCAAGAGAAGAATCTGCTAGTGTCTCCTACTCACTGCAGGGCAGAGTAGTGCATCTGCCTAACGCTTGTCATTGTGCATAATTGCTCCCTGCAGTCATTGGACACCTTTTGCTCATTCATCTTCATAAGAACAGGAGAGATCAAATATAAAAATGGTTGCTTGCTATATAGTTATAGCATGCAAAGGGAAACATCAGTGGTAGTAGTAGAGCAATATATATACTAACGCTGATCAGCCTGCAAACATTCACATGCCAGTTTCCTTATTTAAGATGGAGGATCTAGAAGAGAACAAATTCACTGTGCTTTAGATCAGATAATGATGTATGTGCTGTAAATATATGACAGCTAGACTATATACACAGATACTTTGCTATACTGCTCTTTACATACTGCCTAAACATGTTTATCAATAATAAACACTGATGATGACTAAAATAGCGAAGGTATATTTGAAGTTTGCACAAGTCTTCTGCACAGTGTTGACATACTGTAGATCAAAGTCCCTTTTAACAGAGTTAGATGTAACAGCTTACCAAAACTCTCCACTTTTCTCTCCAAAACAACCACTGAAGGAAAAAAATCTTCTCTGCGCTATCTTCTTCTGTTTCTGTAAAGGGCGGGAAGTGATTCTTCTTCACTCGATAGCAATGTTGGTAAGTGCTGATGGAAAAATAGTTGGTCTGAACAGAGCTTGCTTGATTTATAAAACATCCAGGCTGTGTCTACACTGGGCCACTTATTCCGGAAAAGCAGCCGCTTTTCCGGAATAAGCTGTGTGCTGTCTACACTGGCCCCCTGAATTTCCGGAAAAGCACTGACGATTTAATGTAAGAAATCAGCCGCTTTTCCGGAAAAACTATTCTGCTCCCGCCAAAAAGGCCTTTTCCAGAAAAGCTTTTCCGGAAAAGGGCCAGTGTAGACAGCTTTTCCGGAAAAGCAGAAGAAACGGAAAAGGCGCTTTGGACGGCGCGAGACCCGTGAGGAGCCCTGGACTTCCTGGTAGGGAGGCTGCTGGGCACACGTGGCAGGACCGTGCCACAGACCCTGCTGCCTCAGCTCTGCCACGCCCCTGTGCTGCCCAGCCACCCATCTCACCACACCATGGCAGCTCCAGCCGGTGAGCCCCTGCACCGCCAGCGGAGGAGGCCCCCAGGGGCCGCAAAAGGCGGGCTCCCTCCTGGACCCCCAGGGAGCTGGAGACCCTCCTGGACCTATGGCAGGAGGAGGAGGGTCTCCACGATACCAGGTCCTGGCGCCGCAATGCGGACATTTTCGGCCACATGGCCGAGGCTCTGGCCCACCAGGGACACCCTGCCCGGAACACCGACCAAGTCTGGGCGAAGGTCAAGGAGCTCCGGCTGGGGTACATGCATGCCAGCGAGGGCAGGGGGGCAGGACCAGACACCTGCCCCCACTACGACCGGCTGCATGCCATACTGGGCCAGCCAGCCCCGCAAGCCCCGGGTGTCACTGTGGACACGTGCCAGCGCCCCCCCATCAGCCGACCCACCGAGCCAGGGGCGGGAGAGGACAGCGGAAGCGCGTCCGGTGGAGAGGAGGCCAGCGTTGCCACCACCCAGCAGGCCCCCTCCAGCAGCTCCTCCGAGGCCGAGGCTGGGGAGGAACCCACTGGTGAGTCTTTGCAGTTTGCACTCCCAAAGGGCGGGGGGCGGAGGGGGAGCCAGGTGCCCGGAGGGGAGAGCATGTCACTCAGGCCACGTGAGCTGCACGCTGCGTTGCATGAGGCAGCAAGCAGCACGTGCAACCTCGTGCAGCCTGGTGACCGAGCGGCACGTGGCCGCGGCAGGCAGCTGCAGGGCACGCCTGGGACCGTGCTGCTCACACACATTCGGCGGGACCAGGGGGAAGGGTGGATGCCGGCTGGAACCGGCCAGGGCCCCAGGGACTCAGCCCAGAGCCCCGCACCTCCGCCAAGGGTGCAGCACGGAGAACGGCACACTGTCCCATGCCTGGCTGTGAGGCACAGCCAGCTGCTCCTGGGAAAACCGCAGCGTCACAGTCCTGTGACCGTGGCCCCCCACCGAGCCCCTCGCCTGCTCCCGGTGCCTTGGCTGGTTCCCCGAGGGAAGTCCCCACTGTGGCCACACATGTCCCTGGGCTACCAGCCTTGCGGGAGGGATAGTGGGAGAGACAAGGGCCCCTGAGTTTTGCTGCAAGGATGGGACACCCCCCCACCCAGTCACTCTTCTGGTTCTGTCCAGGAGATATCCCACGCGAGGATCTGAGAGCCCAGACCGCCTCTGCCAGATGTGCTCCCAGGCACTGTGTGGGATGCATCTCGCCCCTGTCAAACACCAGTGATTAGCCCAAAGCTTTTCAGTCTCCACCGGCAGGGAGTTCCACAGGTGAACGCAGCACAAGCACCCTCCCGCCCTCCACGGGGCCAGGATACAGACCGGTGCTTACAATACTGGAGGGAGGACCCTACTCCAGGGGCGGTCCTCCTTGCCAACATACAACACGGGGGCAGGAGGGGAACTGAGTGGGTCCAAGCCACACAACTGTGGGGTCACCTGGGCTCAGGGGTGGAGGGCATGAGGTGTGGGGACAGTGGACGGCCTGCCTGACTGACCCATCCTTTCTTCTCTTCCCTGCAGCGGGACCCAGCACCAGACCCTCCACTGCGGCAGCAGCGGCACCCCCAGCTGGCCAACCCCGGAGGCGCAGGCTGCGGCAGAGGGACCAGCTTCTGCGCCGCCACGTGACTGCCGTGGAGGCCATCCAGGCCTCCATTGCTGAGTGGGTGCAGGGGGACCTGCAGTGGCAGCAGGAGGGCTGGGCTGCCTTCCTAAGAGAGTGCAGAGGGATGCGTGCCTCTATGGACATGCTCACGGCACATGTAGTGCACGCCATCCATTATGGCATGGCCAGACCACATGCCCCCGCCATCCCTCCCGGAGCACAGCCCATGCCCCCTCCTATCCCTGCTCCTATACCAGCTCCTGCCCCTGTTCCTGCCCCTGCTCCTATCCCAGCTCCTGCCCCTGCTCCTATCCCTGCTCCTGCTCCTGCTCCTGCCCCAGCTCCTGCTCCTGCCCCTGCCCCAGCTCCTGCTCCTGCCCCTGCCCCAGCTCCTGCTCCTGCTCCTGCTCCTGCCCCAGCTCCTGCTCCTGCTCCTGCTCCTGCCCACCTCCCCGTGCAGCCTGCCCGGACGCGGTCTGCCCAGCCTGTGCAGGTCCAGCGCCGAGGAGCGCCGCAGGGGCCGCCCGTTGCAGTAACTGCCCCCCGTCCCAGTTGAAGGTTCCCCATCCCAGTTGAAGGTCCCCGTCCCAGTTGAAGGTCTCCCTTCTAAATAAAAAGTTTTCTATTTTTCTGTTCATTCTTGTGTTGGTTATTGTGTTACTGTAGTAACTGTAAGAAATGATTTGAGATGCCAATTAGCCACTTAAATTTAACAGGGTTACAAACTGTGGACAACAAATTCTTTACTCTATCACCGGGGCCCTTTGTAAGTGGTCATTGGTTTGTGGCGCATAAAGAAATACTGAGACTTTTCAGTAAAATGTAAACCACAAACTATATTTACATAGCTAACAAACAAGCAAGAACGGTTAGAAGATGCACACTACAGATTATTAAACATAGTCTAGGCTCAGGAGGACAATTGGGTAGTGTTGCTGGCCACCTCAATCCTTTGGTCCTTCCGGGCCTCGGGAGAGGAACAGCCAGGAGATCCCTCAACGGAAGATGACGGCGAAGCTGGCCACCTCAATCCTTTGGTCCTTCCGGGCCTCAGGAGAGGAACAGCCAGGAGATCCCTCGAAGACGACTGGAATCAGGTACGCTGACTTGAGCCTTCCGCACGACCCCCGAATCCTCTTCGCTGTTCTTCGGGACAGGCGATGGTGGCCTAAACCCTAGCCTAAACTAAAAAGAAAAACCCTAACTACGCCCGACGAACAGTCACGATGACGGCCGATGTGCTTTGACCCGACGCTTTACAATTGGGGGAGGCAAGGGAAGGGGGTGGGGAAGGGTAAGGGGTGGGAGGGAGTGGTCTGGGGAGACCCAGGCGACCCTACTACGGGGCTTGGGCAAACATGTCCACCAGGGCCTCTCTGATGCGCACCGCATCCTGGCGCGCCTGGCGGACGGCAGCTGTGTCGGGCTGTTCCCAACGCCTGTGCCTCGGCTGCCATCCATGCAGGAGGAAGGCCTCCCACTGCGCTCCACAATGTTGTGGAGCACGCAGCACGCGGCCAGTACCTCCACTCATTCCGCTCACCCATCTCGAGATGGGTGAGCAAACAACGGAAGCGGCTTTTAAATGTCCAAAGGCGAGCTCCACTGGGTTTCGGGCCCGGTTGAGGCGGTCGCTGAACCGGGCCCGGTTCTGGTCCGGCTGCCCGTGTAAGGCCGCATTAGCCAGGGCATCAGGGGTAGGCGCGTCCCCAACCACGCCAGATGGGCATAGGCACATCCCGACAGTCAAGTCCCGCCGGGAAGTAGGTGCCCACCTCCAACCTGCGAAACAGTCCAGAGTTGTGGAGGATGCGGGCGTCGTGTGCCCGGCCGGACCAGCCCCGTAAATGTCAGGAAGCGGCCCGGTGGTCCACGAGGGCCTGCAGAACAATGGAGCAGTACCTTGCGGTTCATGAAATGGGCCGCTCGATGCTCGGGGCCCGGATGGGGATGTGGGTGGCGTCCAGGGCTCCCCGCGGTTGGGAACCGAGGGCAGCAAAGCCGGCCATGGTATCATCCACGTCGCGCAGGCGGATGACTCTCGGGAGCAGGACGTCGTTGATGGCGTGGACGACCTGCAGAAGGGTGCAGAGAAACACAAGGGAACACATCACATACGGCAGGGGTGAGTGTGCACTCCCTTGGGCCCCCCCCCTTGATTCCCTCTGTCCTCACGCACACACACACACACACACACACACACACACACCAGGGCCCCTCCCCTACGGCCCTCCCCACCACCACCGGGCCTGTGCAAGGGAGGGACGGCCCAAACCCCTGGGCGACCCAGCCTGGAGTCTTGGCTGTCCCTGGGCCTGGAGTGCAGCACCCTCCCCCCATCCCACTCCCCCTGGGACTTACCTCCACGACGATCACTCCGACGGTTGATCTTCCCACCCCGAACTGCTGTGCCACCGAGCGGTAGCTGTCCGGTGTGGCCAGCTTCCACAGCGCGATGGCAACCCTCTTCTTGATGGGGATGGGTGCCCGCAGCCGGGTGGTGGCTCTCTGCAGCGCGGGGGTGAGCCAGGTGCACAGCTGCAGGAAGATCCGCTTTCTCATCCGGAAATTCCTGATCCATTGCTGGTCGTCCCATAGTCCGAGGACCAGCCGCTCCCACCAGTCGGTGCTGCTCGAAACTCCAGGCGGGCCTCACCACGGTGGGGTGCTGATGCCACAGGGTTGCCAGGGCCTCCTGGTGAGGGAGTCCAATGTGATCTCTGCCTCCTGGTCCATGAACAGCAGGGCACCGGCCTGCAGCACGAGCTGCAGGCACTTGTACAGCTCCAACAGGGGCCCGAGCAGGCACACGGCCACCCACAGCTCCATGGCAGACAGAGCAGGGCAGAAAAACCAAAACTCAGGGAAAAGCAGTTGGGGGCCAAAGGGTGGTGTCCCCAAAACTCAGAGGGCAACCACCGAACCTGCTAAGGGTGCCAGTCCCTGGCAGAGGTCCCAAGGCACGGGAGCAGGAGACCAACGGCTGTCCGGAGAGACCCCTTTAAGCACGTGTCTGAATGGCACTCTGGCCCCGCCCCCGGAAAGGTCTGGTGGCCTTTGCCCTCTTCAAAATGGCTCCGGGCTTCTGCTTTTCCGAAAGCGCCAGCCAATGTAGACGCGCTTTTCCGAAAAGCGCATCGTTATAACGGTAACTCCGGGCCAATGTAGACGCTCCTTTTCCGGAAATACTTAAAACGGAAAACTGTTCTGTTTTAAGCATTTCCGGAAAATCATGCCAGTGTAGACACAGCCCCAGTGTATTAGATGGACTGTATCATGTAGTCCATGTTTACTTAGTTATTTGTGTATCTATCGGACATACCCAGGGATATCTGGTCTGATCTGCTGCTACGAACAATTGAGAACTGCAGTAATCACTCTATGACTTGCCTGGATTAAGCTTAAGCACCTTTTCCTGTGAAGGAATCTGGTGACCTACTTCCAAAATTACTGCAATGTGATGGTTTGGGATCCTATATGAAAAGGGTTTTCATTCTGCTTTAATGACAAACTAGAACACAAAACCCCTTACTTACCTAGACAAATAAGTGTCATCATATTCAGGTTGGACTGGATGGAAGCTAGACCTGTATTTGGGATATGGTGTGTCTGAGAATTCTGTGTAGAACTACCCTTTGGTGAAAGTATCAGGTATGTGCTTAAATAGAAATGTCTATTATTACTACAACCAGAATGCACTTAAGCCTATTGATTCCTGGCAAGAAAGTAAAAATGGATGCAGTCCTAAAGGATAGTTGCTGGTGTGGGCCTCTGGATAATGAAAATTCAAGTAATTTTAGGGAAACAATACTATCACTAACATATTATTTACTGTCTTGGTAGCAAAATCAGGATCTGATTTTGCTACCAAGACAGTGGAAGATACTGGCCAGATTTAGCAGCACTCCAAAATTAATTAAGATCCAAACACCTCTACATGATCAGATGACTGCCACCATTCTCTGTATCGTCCTGGAGATGAACCCTTTTGTCATCAAAACTATGGTTAAACAAGGATACATTATCGCCCCAGCCATGATCTCCATCTATTTAGCAGTCATTTGGGTCCTTGTTAAAGACCGCCTTCCCAGTGGAGTTGACATTCACTACAAAATGGATTTGCAGCTTTTGAATCTTCTATGTCTCCACTCATAGGGCAATCAGTACTGATCTTCAATATGCAGATGACTGTGCCATCCTCATGCCTCCTGAGAATGACCTTCAGTCCACACTAGAGTTTTTTGCACAGGTTTACCAAAGCCTGGGACACTCACTCCATATTCAGAAGACTAAAGTGCTCCATCAGCCTGTTTTAGGCCTTGCATATGACCCACCACAAACCACTATCGTGGGACAGACTTTGGAGATGGTCAGGCACTTCTGCTACCTCAGTAGCCAACTTTCTCAACACGCAAAAATTGACAGTGAGATCCAGCACAGGATCCAGTGTACAAGTGCTTCCTTTGACATGTTTTCACAGACTGTGACCTATGATAAGACACCCAGATTCAGGTCCATAAGACAATTGTTATTTCTATCCTCCTTTACCGATGTAAAACCTGAATGACCTATTGACAGCACCTCAAGAGTCTGGAGAGGTACCATCAATGATACCTCCTAAAGACCCTTCACATCAAGTGGAAAGATTGCTGCACTAACACCAGCACTGTCATTGTAGTTAATGTCACCAGCTCTGAAGCAATGATTCTCATGCACCAATTTCCCTGGGTTGGACATCAGTGTTCCTTCTAAGATTTTCCATCAATGACCAGAGTTTGTTTTGTTTTGTGCACCAATTTTGAGGTCATGTGCACTTGTTTGGATGTGTGCTCCCGTTGCACCCACCAGGTACACCAGATACAAACAAATATCATATTTTTGTTATATATATATTAGTTATAGTTATAGTATTCTTACATATATAATACAATTTAAATGTTATGGAAGAAAGAATACTAAAACAACCCTTTCCCAGCCACAGAGAATGAAAAGAGCTGTTAAATCAGAACTTTCACCCAACCATCCTTGTTATTATAGCTGACCCTAAGTGCCAATGTACTGCATCATCTCATCAATTACAGATAAGGTAAAAAGACATCAACACCCCTTCCCCCCCCCACACACACATACCTGCAAAGTTTGAACAATAAGCTGTTTTTCTTTAAAAACCTGTGCTGCAACACTCACTACACAACACATTTGCTTGCTTAGAGTGTTATAACCTATGACTGTAGGCCAAACACTGGGCATAGCCTCTGGTGAGAACACTGCCTTTTTCATTTGGGGATATCACACTAACCAAGGAGACAGGAAGCCTTAATATTCCAGTCAGCAGTGGAAGAGATGTGGATATCTGCCCAAAAGAGGTGACAGCTGAAAGGCAGGAGCCTAAACTGGGTGCTCTTGTAAGACCTTCAAAAGACAAATGTCCTGATCCGTGACATGCTCCTGTTACTAGCTGTCACATAAGTTACAAAGTTCAGGTTAATGATGATCTTATCGCGCTTTAGTTTTAACTGTATTTTCCTTTTATTTGGAACTGAGATTACTTTTATATTTTACTTGACAATGACAATGTGGAATCAATCATGTAGCTATATTTTCGTAACTGCCACCACTTGGAAGGCAAGCTCTGGTCTGGTATTGCAGGGCTTTTCTTGCATACTCCCTGACTGCACTTTATTTAGTTCAGCATAATAATAAAACAGTCAGCTAAAATTCTGAAGATTTATAGCAAAAATAGGGATTTGGGGACAAACCTAACCAGAGCAACTGCTGCTCACCATGCAGCTCCGGTGATGTAGACAGAGAACAGTCCCAGCCTCGGGGAGCACACGGGATAAGAAGCAAACAGAGGTGTACAAGGAAACAATCAGAGGGCACTGATCAGCACCATGAGTAGCAGTGTCTTGTCCAGCAATCACTGATGTATGTTGTAAGGAGTCTAAAAGAGTTGCAAGAAGCAGGGGAGAGCACCCTGGGGCAGAAAGTAGAAGCAGCAATATCTATAGCTTGAAGATCTATGACTTGGCCCCAGCCAGAAGGGTCTAGATGAGGTATGCACACCCCCTTGCGATAGGCAAGCTCTGGTCTGGCATTGCAGGGTTTTTCTTGAATACTCCCTGACTGCATTTTATTTAGTAAGCCTGGGCAATCCGATCACAGGGTCCTACAATACCTCATCTGAGATGGGTCTAGGTGGAGCCTGTTACTGGGAAAGCTCTAAGAAGTTTGGAAGCCACTGATCAATGCCGTTTACCTATTCCAAGGATGGCAGGGAGAGGCATTAACACCCAGACCAGGGCCATTCTCCCCGCGGGAGCTTGGCTGAACAGCCCTGGCTAAGGGATCCTTACCCTCTGCAGACCTAGTCCTGCCTCTTGGTGGCTTTAGCAAGGTGACTTGCTTATCACCCACAACCCTGTGCTTAGGGCAGGATTGGGCCCAGGCAATGAGAGAGCCGGAGCCAGGCACCCCCTGAACTCCCCAGGAAAGGGGAAGCCCAGATCATGCCCTGCCCTGTGTCGGCCTTGGCTGCCAGGAGGCTGCAGCGCCCAGGGCCAGGGCTGTGCCAGGCTCCAACCTATGGGGTGGTGACAGCGCCATGCTCCAGCCCCACCTCACCTTGCCAGTTCCCCAGAGGCCACGTGGAGTTACTGGGGCCAGCTGCCACTGGTGGGGAGGGCAGTGTCTGCAGGGTCCCCCCCCAGCAGGCAGAGAGCAGTGAGCGCCCCCCTCTTCCACCACTGCAGCTGGGATGGGTGTCCCAGGCATGGGTAGGGGGAGCCTGGCCAGGTGCCATCCCCACCAGGGAGAGGACCGAGGGGTGCCATGGGTGGAGGGAAACTAGCAGCAGGGTAGGGGGGAGTCAGGCTGGGTGCCACAGGTGGGGGTGGACTGGTGGCAGCACAGTACCTGGCAGTGGCAGGAGCAGCCCACGGAGGAGGCAGCAGGTGGCAGCAAGGCAGAGCAGGTGCGGCTGGGCCCCTATGCTGGGCTGGGGCTGCAGATCCCTGAGTGGGGGTGAGGAGCTGTCACCTCTCGGTAACCAGCACAGAGTCAGTGCAGCCTCTGCCCACCATGCAGCTCCGGCTAGGGCCTCCAGAGCAGCTGCCGCCCGCCATGCAGCACACACAACACAGGGGCCACAGCTCCAGCTCTGAGAAAGGGTTGAATGTCCCTCTCTCCAAACTGGAGTGTGAAGGACCACCATGCTCCCTTGCCGGGGGAGAGGAGCCAAGCCCACCCCACCTTCCTCATTGGAAATGCCAGAGCAGGCAGGAAATAGAAAAAGAGAGCCCTCAAGCTCAGTTGCTGCTGAACCACAAGAGAAACCAGCCACCTCTTCTGGGTAGCAGATGTCTCTGCAAGAGCCCTGCCCAGCCTCAGAGTGAGCTGATGCCACCTTGCTGTCAGAGAAGGCAGATAAGGACCCCCCAGGAGCTAGCTGCCAGAGTTACCTGTGTCTGAGTATTCCAAGCAGAGAGGGGAATCTTTGGACCACAGGACCTTACACCCAGACTGTGGTAGGAAGGAGCCCAGGGGACCAGACTGTAGACTCATAGAATACAAGAACTGGAAGGGAACTTGACAGATCACGTCCAGTCCCCTGCCCTCACGGCAGGACCAAGCACCATCTAGATCATCCCTGACAAGTGTCTATCTAACATGCTCTTAAATATCTCCAGAGATGGAGATTCCACAACCTCCCTAGGCAACTTATTCCAGTGTTTAACCACCCTGACAGTTAGGAAGTTTTTCCTAATGTCCAACCTAAACCTCCCTTGCTGCAATTTAATCCTATTGTTTCTTGTCCTATCCTCAGAGGCCAAGGAGAACAATGTTTTCTCCCTCCTTCTTGTAACACCCTTTTAGGTACTTAAAAACTGCTATTATGAAGAGAAGTGCTGCACCACAGTCTGCATTGGCTAGGAAGTACACCCAAACCAACTGTTTGGAAAACAGCCCTGCTAACCACTACACCACCAATGCTGCAGTCTGGTCCCACTGCCAGAGTGTGAGTCAGTGTGTTGTGACTGGACTTCCCACTGACAGATCATCCTACCACTGTTTGATTAAAGGAGATGGAGGGGTGACATTCTCAAGGGGGAACCTGATATTTGAAATCTGGTTTCTTTCTCCTTGGGTGTATGTCATTGTTGGACTTCAGAGATAGTAAAGCTCACAGGGTTTTGGAGACATGCCAGGAGATAGTGTGGCTTACAATATCCATTGCAGAAATGAGGATACCTCTCAGTGCAAAGCCCCTTAGTTCGAACCTTGCAGGAGGATTAACAGGTAGTTCGATTTAGGGCTTTAATTCGAAATACCGGGTCCCTGCCACGTGTAGACGTGGACAGTTAGTCCGGACTTGTAAATTTCAAAAATGGCGACCGGCCGGGAAGATGCAAATCAAGCGCGGGATATTTAAATCATGAGGCATAAGGGATCGGTCGGCAAAGGCTTCCCCAGCTGACTGATCCCCCTCTAGACTACTGCGCTGTGCCGGATCAGCTGATCATTGGCACAGCACGGCGGCCATGTTTATTTTAATGAAGCGGGGATTATTTAAATCCCCGCTTCTTTGCCTATGCCGGGTAGCCTAATCTACATGCCTCTGTCACCAGAGGCATGTAGTCTAGACATACCCAATGAGTTTGGATCAATGAGTTCCAACTGATATCAAATAATGCTTTTTGACTCTAGCTGGCACCCGCACCAGAGGAGACTTGGTTGCTATATTTACCTTTTCTCTCCTCCTCAGCACTTTCTGGGAATTCAGCAGGCCCTGTGAAAGGAAGGAAATTAATACCTAGAAGTAAAGCCTGGAGTTCTGAACCTGCAAAAGCTTTCTGCAATAGGAGAAAGCAGCTCATCCAGATCAAAGTGATTTTCACCCTAAAGTAGCATGACAACTCCTCACAGCAAGAAAGACTCTCTCTACTCTGTAATCAAGTGCAAGCAACCCAGCTGTTTCCATGCAGAGCGGTTCCACCCTGAGAGTTTATGAAGTTCTGAGCAGAATGGTTATGATCAAAGTTTTCATGTAAACTCGACTACGCTGAATGCTGGCATAGTGCCTGCTACCCAATAAATACTGAACTATATATCAGCTTTACCACGTAAGGCTTTTAGAGCTTTTTGTTTATAGTGTGACATGAGCTGTATGATACAAATACAGGGTATTAGAAGATGATGACAGAAAGGGCTTTGTTCTTTTAACCCTCAATTGAGCACTTAAACATGGGTTTATGAAGTTAATGGGACTAGTCTCATACTGGCCCACACTATAGAGTTATTTCAAAATAATTCCTCTTATTTTGAAATAACAAGCAGAGTGTCCACATAGCAAGCCCGTTATTGTGAGGTAATAACTCCTGTTTTCCATGAGGAATAACACTTATTTTGAAATAGTTATTTTGAAATAGCATGAGTGTGGCTGCTTAGCTGCTGCTATTTTGAAATAATTGGCCTCCAGAGGCCTCTCACAGCTGCATTTGTGGCCGCTCTGGACACACCCCTGACAACTCCAATGCTCCCATTTCCCTGCAGAGCTTAAAGCTACAGACAGAAGGGAAAAGGCTTGTGGCACCAGGACAGCCTTGCCAGCCCTGTGCCACAAAGCATGCTTTGTAGGAGCCATTGCCTACCCCAGCACTCCCTCTGTGCCCCTCACAGCTGCCAGCACTCCTGCAGCACCTCTGATGCCTCTGGCCAGGGACGAAAGAGGGCACCAGCTTGGACTGGTGCAGAGATCCTGGGCTCATCAAGGTATGAGGGGAGAAGACCAACCTCCAGGATCTCCACACCAAGAGGCAGATGTTTATGGCTGCCAGCCTGGTGGAGAAAGGACACATGCCGGCCCTCAACCAGCATGAAAATCAAAGAATTCTGACAGGCCTACACTAAAAGTCCAGGGAGTAAAGTGAATGCTCTGTGGTGATGCCTCACAACTGCCACTTCTATGAGCAGCTGGATGCCATCCTGGGGGGAGGGGGATGGTCAACTCCCCACCCCTCTTTGTCATTGATTCCAGCCAGGACACACCCGGCATCAGCCTCCACAAGGGCAGGGTTGTGGAGGAGGATAATGATAATGATGATGAGGAGGAGGAGGAGGAGGAGGAGCAGGTCAGACAGGACACCATGCCTGCCAGCCAGGATCTGATCCTCAGCCTGGAGCTGTTCCACCCCCACCTCAGGATGTCTCCCAGGGCTTGGACAAGCCCAGCAAAGGCACTTCAGGTAAGTTCCATAACTTTCACCATACATATGTGGGGGGCAGGTGGCAGGCGGCACTCTCATTTCTCAGCCTTGGCCTGGTGGATCGCACAACAGCCTGTGCATGGGGGTGCACATGGAGCGCCAGTCTGGAGCACTCAGCCCCATGATGCTCTCACACAGGAACTCCTCACTCCCTTCTCACAAGGTTCCTGGACAGGCCTGCCTCACTCTGGCCTCCATGGTGGGACACCTTCCCATGACAAGCCACCACTAAGGAAGCTGGGATCATGGAAACACACAACAGTGCTACACATGGCACAGGCTCATGCCCACACTCAAGCAGCATCTGCTCCCAGTCAAGGGAGGCAATGTGGAGGATACTGATCCCCTGCCGGGCAGGGAGAAAGGGGAAGGGAGACCTCAGTAGCACTCTCTCCGGCAAGCAGCCTCTGCCGCTCACACACACCTCCCACCAACATCCCCGCCCTCTTCTCTAGTGGGCAGGGATGCTGCCAGAGCCAGACCCAGCGTGTGCGGGACATGGAAGGAAGCCAAGCCTCCCTGTCTAACCCTCCTGCCTACAGGAGGTTCCTGGCCTGGCCAGCACCTTCTCATGCCTGCTTGTCCCTGAGATGTGAGAGTAGCGAGGTTCCTCTGGGATATCTGTGCCCCTGCAGGAAAGTGCTGTCTAGGCAACAGATGGCCTTGCTCGAAGCACATCACCATTGTCTGAACTAAGACCTTCGGTGTTGGCTCAGAGATTAGAGCTAAGCTTCATGCACAGTGTTTCCTGGGATAACTGCTCTTGTCACTTTTCTTCATAGCTGGACCACATCCACCACCTCCCATGACATTTTCCAGATTCCACAGGATCCATTGCAGAAAGCACACCAAGAAAGACATGCTGTGAGAACAGATGGCCTTCCTCCAAAACCTCATCTGGGGGTTCGATGAGGAGCACCGAGAGTGGGCTGCGAACCGTGAGGAGCGCCAGGCTGTCAAGGAGCAGTGGAAAGCTATGTGGGAGCAGCTGTCATGCCAGCACAAGGCTATGTGCTCCTCCATAATGTCTGTCATGGAGAGCATGGCCACACGCATGGAGCAAGCAATCAGCTACCTCCCTGTCCCCGCCCCCCACTCCCTGTCCCTGCCCAACTCCCTGCCACTGCCCCCTGACTTCTCCTTCTAGCCACCACCACCCCCCCGGCAGCTGGGGCTCCCAAACATGTGGCGGAGTGAGCTCTTAGGCAGCCAAAGCCTCCTGAGGGACCCAAGGCAGGTGCCAGTCCCAGCCCCATCCCTGAGTCCCCTTCTTCACCTCCCCCATTCCAGGTTCTTTCCCCAGTCCCTCCCCTGTTGTATATCCCCCAAATAAAAAATCAGAGTTGTGTTTTCCAAATAAAAAGGCTTTTTTATTTGCTCTGGAGGGGAGAGGGAAGGTGAGAAGGGAGGTCAAGGGAAGGGGGAGGTGAGGGAGGAAAGGCACACAGGGGCTATGTAGGTGCCCCTTGCGGAGAGGCCAGGGGGAGAATGTCACAGGTGGCCTTGGCTGAAACTCTCCCTTAAGGCCTCCCGGATGAGCACGGTCCCCTGATATGCTCTCTGTATGCCATTGGTGTCCTCATATGCCCTGGCCAGCCAATCACCCTCTGCCTCCCACCCTGGCAGGAAAATCTCCCCCTTGCTCTCACATAGGCTGTGGAGCACACAGCAGGCTGTCACCACATAGGGGATGTTTTGCTCACTGAGGTCCAGGTAGGTGAGGAGACTCCTGAACTTCCCCTTTAGGCAGCCAAAGGCACAATCCACCACCATGCGGAACCCACTGAGCCTGGCATTGAAGTTCTCTTTGGTGGGGTCTAAGCTGTCCCCGTGGGGCTTCATCAGCCAGGGGAGCAAGGGATAGGCTACACTGCTCAGGATGCACATGGGCATGTCCATGTCCCCGACCCTGATGATTGCGGTCAGGGAAAAAAAGTGCCAGTGTGCATCCTCTGGAACAAGCTTCATTTCCGGAAGCTGCAGGCATTATGCATCTTCCCCAACAATATTAATGTCCATGAACCATCCCTTGTGGTCTACCAGGGCCTGCAGCACCATAGAGAAGTACCCCTTCCTGTTGATACAGTGCAAGGAGCCAGGATGGGGATGTATGTGTCGTCTATGCCCCCCCCCCGCACCGCAGTTGGGGAAGCACATGGCAGGAAAGCCACCCAAGATGGGGTCGAAGTTCCCCATCATGATGACCCTCCACAGCAAGATGGTGTTGATGGCCTTGACTACCTGCAGGAGCATGGCCCCAACCGTGGATTTCCCCATGCCAAACTGGTTCCCCACAGAGAGGTTGCTGTCCAGCATGGCGAGCTTCCAGAGGGCAATGATGACACACTTCTGCAGGGTGGTGGTGGGTCGCAGCTGGTTGTCCTGTCACCTGAGGGCAGGGCTGAGCCACTCGCAGAGCTCCAGGAAGGTGGCCTTCTGCATGCGGAAGTTCTGGAATTACTGCCAATCATCCCATTGCTGCAGGACAATGCAGTCCCATCAGTTGGAACTGGTCTCCCTCCGCCAGAAGCAGCGTTCAATGGTGTGCAGGGGATTGAGGGTCATTTGCTGCAACAGGAACACCAGGACCTGGGTATAGGAGTCCTCTGGTTTGAGCTGGTCACTGTGGTGCTGAAGCAGCATGTGGGCAGTTTGGATGAAGTGCACCATGAGGCACAGCATGAGGCCCGTGATCCTGGCACTGCTTAGCTGCATCTCCAGCCCCATGTTGTAAGTGCTGTGGCTTCCACAAGGGCAACCAGAGCATATGGTGTGAGTTCAGTGTCCACGAAGGGGTAGGCAGTGGAGGAGTGGCATATGAGATGCAGCTGTAGAGAGGAGCCCCTTTAAGCATGTGTCTCAGCTACCTCACCAAGCAGCTACAGGAAGTGTCCACCTTCCCGGTGCCCTACCCAGGGTGCTGTTGGGGGCTTTAAATCCGATGCAGGCTCCAATCTGTGTGCACTATTTTGATACTACCTTGCAGTGTGGATGTGCTATTTCAAAATAGTTATTTTGGGAATTATTATTTCGAAATAAGTTATTTTGAAATAATGTCCTAGTGTAAACATGCCCTTACAGCTAAGCATGTGTTTCAGTGCTTTGCTGAATCCGGGCCTTAATTTATTCTGTCAGTTGCTGTTAGTGTCAGCGGATGGTACAGTGGTGAATGAAGAGAAGAGTATAGCTTCCAAAAGGGGAAGGAATATCAGTATCCATGCTGGAGTAAAGTGTCCTCTGCTTGCCAAAATTTACTACAGGACTGGGAAATCAGACAGAAAATGTGTGAACTATCAATCATGCAAGCATGCTGCAAATGGAAGTAGGTGATGATTTGACTCATGAGTGGTCGGTGAAAGTAGGGCTGGGGAAGGTAAGCCTCCAGCCCCACCCCCAACCCCACCTCTTCTGCTGAAGGCCCCGCCTCCCACAGGAGACAAGCTGCCTTCCCACCATCGCCACGGGGAGGCAGGGCAGTGTGCCACGCACCCCTAGCTTCTGCACCCCAGAGCATGGGGAAGGTGGACGGCATGCAGCCTCAGCCTCCCCTGCCTTGGAGCACAGGGGAAGGCAGGTGCTGGGGGCAGCAGCACTCTACCCCCAGAATGCCTACGGTAGGCATTCTGGGGGCAGAGTGTGGGCGGAGCCAGGATGGCAGTTTGGGAAGGCAGTGCCTTCCCCCGCCTAGTATGCCAGTCGCCCATGATTTGACTTATGAGGAAAGGATGAGGGATTTGGCCTTATTTAGTCTACAAAAGAGAAGAGTGAGGGGGGATTTGATAGCAGCCTTTAAATACCCAAAGGGAGGTTCCAAAGAGGATGGAGAGAGGCTGTTCTCAGTGGTGACGGATGGCAGAACAAGGAGCAATGGTCTCAAGTTGCAGTGGGGGAGGTCCAGGTTGGATATTAGGAAAACCTATTTTGCTAGCAGGGTGCTGAAGCACTGGAATGGGTTACCTAGAGAGGTGATGGAATCTCCATCCCTAGAGGTTTTTAAATCTCAGCTTGACCAAGCCCTGGCTGGGATGATTTAGTTGGGATTGGTCCTGCTTTTAGCAGGGGGTTGAATTCAATGACATCCTGAGGTCTCTTCAATGAATACAGACAGGCCTTAGTTGATATTAGACATTTATTCATTCTTGTCATCCACACAGCTGGCCTTAAACATACACAGTGCACATGACTGCTTGGAGCCATGCATTTTTGTAGATGTATATACACTTGACAATTCAAGTGTGTACACTGTGGCTATGGCTACACCGTAGCCTTCTTGCGGACGGAAAAGCTTATGCAAATGAAGCTCGGCGTGGAATATCGCCATGCTTCATTTGCATAATTAATGAGCAGCCGCTTTTGCGCAAGAGGCTTTTGCACAAAAAGGAGCTGTGTAGATGGCTCCTTTTTGCGCAAAAACCCCCTCTTGCGCAAGAGCCGTTCTTGAAAGAATGAGGAAGAACGTCTCTTGCGCAAGAGCGGGTTTTTGTGCAAAAAGGAGCCGTCTACACAGCTCCTTTTTGCGCAAAAGTGGCTGCTCATTAATTATGCAAATGAAGCACGGCGATATTCCACGCCACGCTTCATTTGCATAAGCTTTTCTGCAAGAAGGCTACAGTGTAGCCGTAGCCTGTGACTGGGCCAGAGAAGGAGAAAATCCACATTCTTTTAAAATCCCTCCCTTCTTTGGTAACAGGGACTGGAAAGTGGAGAAATTTACTACTTAAACATTGTTGCTCAAAATGTGGAGGCAACTCGCAGCCATAGTTTCTCTTTAAGCATCACAAATCATAAGGCTAGTCCTAGTTTCATGAGTATTTTTAAAGTATGTCCAAAATACACAGCGCATCCTAAAGTTTTACTTTCATCTTGAGGTTCTAATGATATGCAAAAACCTCAATTTTATCATCATTACAAATAGCAACAAATACAGTTATATATCCTACGACTGAACATACATTGCCTATTTACTAGTGCAGTAAACAAACATAAGACATGCAGTAGAACCTTACTAATTCACACTACTGGCTGACAGATGAACTATGAATTACTATCATTTGCAAGTTAATGAATAAGTGAACAAAGACAAGAAATAAGCAGACATAATGCATCACATGATATTCTTTGTTCATTTATTTTGATATCAGTCATTTAGTTTGCCAATTTATGTTAATAATTCAGAAGACTGTACTGGAATATTGAGTGTAGTAAATACTATTTTAAAAAATCACAAAATCTTAACAGTAAGACCACACTACAACATCTTGCCATTACATCTTTGTTCAGAAGTAGGCAAAAACTGCACATTAATGGGTACACAGCATAACATGCAGATTAGCAAGGTTCTACTCCACTTACATTATCTTTTTTCTGTACAAGATAAATTAAACCCCTTTGTCCAGAATCCTCTTCTGAATAGGACTTTCCTCTGAAGTCTGGCTGTATGAAGCCTGCTGGTAAACCTGGCAAAATTGTACATGTTAAAAGCATGTCAAAAACAAATCCCAGTTTTAGCTCCTAAAGGTCAACCAGCTTATGTTAGCTATTGACACGTATTTATGATGGAGTGTTTTGAAATAAAGTTCAGTTTATCTGTTTTTATGATCCAGAGATGCCTTTCAATAATATGCTAAAATGTCACTTGGAGTCATCTGAGGTTTCCACATCATCAGACTGCATCAAATTAGTTGTCTCTCTCTCTGCTGACTTTCTTAAATATCCATTTTTAATCTCCCCAAATATCATTTAATAAATTGCTGTGCTTTGCCTCTTGCCAGCCAGGCCCGTTCTTCAGCATTATTAAAAATACTAGAGATTTACATTGAATCCTTGGAAGACACAGGGTTTTGAGCTCTTGTTCATAAAATGGGTCTTCTACCTTTGACCAAAATACTCATTCCAGTCTTTGCAATCTCATAATTAAAGCAAACACCAGTCATGTTTTGATATTTTCAGCAATTATACAGTGTTGTAAATGCCTGTGTTTAGACATCCTGATAAGGCACATAATTAGTTGGAGTACACTAATGTGTCACTACAAAGCACATCCTCCAGACAACTGATAGAAACAAAATGAAAAATGCTATTAAGGGGCCAAATGCTGTCCCTGTTAAAGTTATATTTGATTAAAAGAGTTTTTCTGTCTTGTATTTCATTAGGCCAGAGCTTCAGCTCAATGAATATTTTAGGCTGTTTAACCTGTACTGCTTTTTATTATTACATTTTTCTTATTCAATATTAATTATGAGAAGACATCAGGAATTACAACAGAGATTATTCTTTCCCCTTATTCTTTCTCCTTTCCCCTTCCACTGACATTGTCTAAAAGATATAGGGGACACTGGTAACAGGAACCTATCTAAGAAAGCAGCTGGTTTTTACTAACCTACCCATCATTTTATCATTCCTCTTGCCCCTTATAGTATCTGACTCCTTTCCCAGCATACTAAGCACACGTTTATAGGAAAGAGACTAAGACCTTGCTAATACAGAAAAGAGAATTGCAGAGTTGCTCCTGAACTCTGCTCCCCAAAGTGAAGTCAAATGAAAATTCCCTGGGCTAGCCCAGAGCCTCACCACTATCCATAAGATTTCACTTAGGCATTTGTTGTCCATACTGTTTTCTGTGTATGCCATTCTTTGTGAAATCTGATGTAGAAGGGACATTCTGATCATGGAATGCACCAGTTCTAGGCAGGGCACTCTGAGGCTACGTCTAGACTGGCATGATTTTCCTCAAATGCTTTTAACGGAAAAGTTAAAAAAGTTTAAAAAGTTTTTCTGTTAAAAGCATTTGCGGAAAAGAGCGTCTAGATTGGCACGGACGCTTTTGCGCAAAAGCACTTTTTGCGGAAAAGCGTCGTGCTAATCTAGACGCACTTTTACAAGCCATTTCAGCCATCGAGGGCTGCTTAAAACAATTCTGGGGTTGTCTGCACTGGCCCTCTTGTAGCATTTGCCAAGAGGAGCGACGTGTGTATTTGCGCAAGTTGCACAAGGCAGAAGCACTGATTTTGTACATTACAAAGTCAGTGCTCTTGCGCAAATTCAAGCAGCCAGTGTAGACAGCTGGCAAGTTTTTCCGCAAAAGCGGCTGCGTTTGTGGAAAAACTTGCCAGTCTAGACACAGCCTGACTGTGTGGGCACGAGCTCATAGGCAGAGGGAGAAGAAAGGAAAGAGCAAGGGTAAGCTATATGCATCTTTCTCCTTGACAGCCCAGGCCAGGAGTGGGTGATGGAAATCAAGGCCTCTAGTATATTAATGGGATCCATGGTTTATGGAGGCCGGACCAAGGAAAAGTGGGAGGCATACCCCATTTCCCAACAGAACAATCTGGGGATGTGGGAGAGGACTCTCCTCACCCACACCAATGTTTTATCTGGGGGAAGACTATCTGCTCCCATGTAATTAATGGTTCAAGAATTAAACTACCCTCTCTACTCACAGGTTAACTGATGATAGCCCCATGTTCTGAGAGAAACATGTTCTCTTTGAGCCATGCAGTGCATCTGTAACCAGCATTAAACCTGGACAGAACATGCACAAATGTATTTTTACATTCTTTTGAACCAACTCTCCATAGTTGCAAGGTGAAAAAAAAACCCCTAGTGCTATCCATCGTGAATGTTAAACAGATATTTGTGTTTGCAACCTCATTTATTTCGTTCCCTTTCTCTTTGCCTTCTCCGTGTTCCAGCTGATACAAATTGCTGTGATGTATTTTACTTCCCATTGGGTGAACAGTATAGAAGTTCTCAAGACCTTATTATTAGTGTTCCCTCTGCCTGAGACTACCTGTTTAATATCCTCATTAAAGCAGTGAAAGTGGTAAATAATAATTAAGGCCACCTAAATTACCAATTTGTAAAAAGTACTTTTAGACCGTAGTGAACAGCAGGTGATTGAAAGAAAGAGAAAGGTGAGATACTTTAAAAGATAAAATTAAGATACAAAATATTCAAGGAGAAATTATGAGACTGGGAAAATGATTATCACTCACAAATTTTAGGGTCAGATATCTTAGGAAATGTTAGTGAGAGAGCCCTTTTATCACCAAGATTTCCTCAGCACTACAGAACTGAAACACATATGGTCCTCACCTCTAGTTCTGAGGCTGCATCTCTTTGGGGTCTACCTGTACCCCTTCTCAGTCTCTCGCATGCCTCCCAAGAACCTGTGGTAAGCCTCTTTCCTCCTTTTCTCCGCATCCAGGTCCCACTTCTGCTTCCAGCATTCTGATTGTGCTCCCAGGACTTTCTCTTTTTTCTTCCATGCTCTTCTTCTTTCACTATCTGCAAACTCATCTATACTGCCATTTTGATTGCACTACTTTACCACAGTGTAGATCATCTTCCATCAGTCAGTGCTTGTCTTATACCTCTGTGGACCAATGATGGCTGAACTGTCAAATCAAGCTTTTCATGATCTCTAATGAACTTGAAGGGCATTTAAAAGAAACTGCACCTTAAAGAGATTTGTGCCATTCAGAATCTTTGATCCTAGGGCATCTGAATTGATTAATATTTTCCAGAATCGATTTGAACTACCCTTTGTAAATAGTACAGGGTGCTAGGAATACTTTGAAGCTTTCAGAATTTTAAAACTTTTCAGAGATCACAGTATGCCAAATAGTGATTTTTAAATAACGAATGTTTATATGTCAATTAGATGGTTTTACTCCCAGCTCTAACTCTGTTGGGCAATTGCATAAATATCGTGTAACTGCAGACAATAAAATGGAAACATCTAACTAAAATCTGAGGGAAAAAATCCTCAGTATCCAATTTTTGCTGCTCAAATTCCTACAAACATCATACTCTACTAAAACAGAGGAGTCTGTTTCTTTTTTCAGACTGTAGAGCAAACTGCAGTCATTTTGAACAGCTCCTCTTAGCCAGCCCTAAAACATATTTTCAAAACATCTCAGATGTTCCATAAACAACAATGTACCCTATGCTTGAAACTAAGTGCTCCCTAAAACTGTGCCATGGTAAATGCATTGCCTTGCCTTTGGCCTTGGTACTTGTGGGCTCTAAACTTTTAAATACAAAGTCGTTGAAATTCCTGGCTGGCAGAAACAGGAATCTTTTCATGTCAGCTCTGACGTAAATATTAGACTCTTGCTAATGCCAATTAGCCTAAACCCTGAATCAGCTATCAAAATTCCACAGCTAGAAAGGGATCAGTCTATGCTTAACATCTCAACATTCATATCCAACTCAAATTATAGATCATATTAAATAAACTTATTATTAGCCCTGCCCATCAAATTAAGAGGCACAGAAGAAATCAATAATACATATCCCAACAGTAATGTGATAAGCTTTGTTAATTTCCATGCCTATTTGCCATTGCTAACTTTCTGAAGGATTGACACCTTATCAAAATTCAAAGCAAAATGTCTGCCTGCAAAATACAATTCCTGGAGGACTGGATGACCCAGAGTAGTGCTGCTGGGATATAGAATCTTTTGCATCTGGGCCAGCAGTGTTGAGACCAGCAGAGATTGAAAGTTGTTGCTACTGGTTGGTTATTGGATGGGCTACATAAAATAAATTGATGGTCTCAGTCCAACTGTAAGAAAAAAGGTTCATATCATCCAAATCACCACCATAAATGGAATCAATTAGCAAACTTATTGGTAGTTGCAGCAGAGAGGTGAAGGATTAAGTGACTATAGAAAATGGCTTACTATCTCAACTGTCAAATCAGTGAGAGCTCTCCAAGTGAGAGCTGAGACACATTGACAGTGTAGGAAAGCTTGCACTACCACTCTCCATGCTTTAAATGCTCCATGGCTAAATAAAGGATTTAAGTCTCTGGGGATGGCCGCCCTGAAACTTTCACAATCACTAAATTCCCATGCAACATTTAAAAAAAAAATCCGATTTCCATTTAAGTTGTTTGTTTCCATGTTTTATTCATCTTGACAAACATTGCCCACTTGAATAAGAGGACAGACAGAGGACCTGTGTGTTTTACATGCTAAAAGAATGTGTCCTAATTTGCCACAAGTTATGAAAAAATAACTAACATACCTTCAATTGTCTTCCAGGCAACACATGTACACATAAAAGTTATATTACAACAGCCCATATGTATACATTTGCATGGTCAACAATATTAACAGCGATGAAGTCTCTTCTACAGAATTAATACATAAATCTCTCCCTCATATTCTACTGAAAATTCTCATTCTTGTCTTCCCTCCTAGTTCCTAATTTTCTGATAATTACATATCTACTCATTCCTTTCCAAATCATCAAATTGCCACTCCGAAGCAGCGAGGACAAAAAGCAGAACACATAGACTCAGACTGCTCTGCAGAACTAATCACTTCACATACTATGTCCTCTTGCTTCTGAAAACAAAGGTCCTTTTTTCTTCTTTATTTAATACAAATGCATTTGCTCTCATTAGATAACAAGAACAGAGGAAAGCTTACCCATAAGCCATGTAAATGCTAACTAAAAAGTGTAAACTGACCTGCACTCTCCCAGTCTCTCCTGGTGGAAATCTATTTCCCCACTAAAAAGAATGCTGAAAGGGAGGTTAACAGATATGTCATAACTTGCTCTGCTAAATATAGAGAGCTGTTATTTATCACTGCACAGAATCTCCACATACTGAAGGCCTAATTTATAAAACTATGGCTTTTCTGTACTTCACATTGGCTTTATAAAATATGTATATGTAAGCTGGAGAGGCACATTATTTCTCATTTATAGCAAGGTGTAATTTGTAGAGCAAGCTTGAATAAATGATGAGAGGAGAAATTGCAGGCCTTTCCTATAACACCTGAAGGTGTATGTCTCCCACACTGCAAGTTAGTTTATGCAAACATACTTGTGTGTTACTGGAGAACACTGAGAAAACTTGCTAATGCTTTTTGGAGTCTGTCCCGTGTTAAATTTAGGTTCACAAATATCAGTGCATACTTCTCCCTGTATGCGTTTTTGTTCAAATTAGAGGACTACAGGAGAAAATACATAGATTTCTCATTTCTTGGTCTGATATTTCATCAGAACGATTGCACATTAGCATAACCTACACATCAAAAAACTATATGTATATCTCTCTCACACACACAGAGCAACCAGAATGTTTCTGAAAAAAGTTACCTGGATTGAACATGCCAGATAATAGGTGATATAAAGTTACTAATCATTAATTTGCATACAAGGGCTAGAGCCTACAATTCCCTGTATGCATAATTCAGTGGAGTTTTGTGCATGAATGGGATGGCAAGATCAGGACCTCACTATTTATTTATAGTGTTTCAGGCTATAACATTGTTTTCTGTTCTAAATCTATATTCATTTTGGTCTCTTGCTATCTAAACACACACACACAATCTACACAGCAAGACGGTACAGGACAACTAGTAGGTTCAATTTGAAATAACAACTTAGTGGCAAAAGGTTCTGTAGTACATTAGCAATCTTCTAGTCCACGTAGCCCAACAAGTTTGATTTTAACAAAACTGATAAAATTTTATGGAAATTTAGCTTTTTGTTAAGGGATTATTTTACTGCCCTGTGGCCTCTTTTTATAAATGCTTTTGCTCTCATTGGATAACAAGAACATATATAATTCTTGTTTCTATAGAAGTTTGGAGAGGGGCTTACTGTCTAATTGCCTCTCAAGGTTTTCTTGGATCCTTATGTATAGAGTGCAGTCTGGGTCTGACTTGTCCATTTGAACTCCATGATGTACATTTTCTCAAGACGAACAGCTATGCATCAACAAAGAATTATTGAGCTGGCTTTTGTTTGTTAATCCACCCTAAAATTCGGAAATATAAAATTTAGGATGCATTAAAACTGGCACAATATCCTTCAAAATAGTATTACTCTTCTCTAAAATCTTGATCCCAAATAGCATATATCTACCAATTGCTAAAAAGCATGGTAACTCATAAGATTTTCATATTTTCATCACAGATTTTTCAGTGTCAATGTCAGTTTCTACATATATTTAATGTCATTAAATATAATTTATGCATTATTTAAAGAGTAACATGCTTTTTGTTTCTGATATGATAACCATATCTGAGGCTAGGCAAATTCCTAGACCAATGGAGCAAGGAGTTTATTAGTTCGGCATAGTCATTACAGAATAAAGAAGGCATAGCAGTAGAATACCATTATTATAGTAAAATATGCTCTGCAGGTTCTTCACCTTGATCCTAACAAGCTACTGTAAGTCCCTCTGCTCTAATAAGCTTACAGTTTCTTACCATTTGTTGATGACACTCATGTTTACTCTTAATACTCCAGCTTCTATTGCTTTACTCCCTCTGCACTGTCACCCATGTAACTTCTGCCATCTTGATTTCTCCTCTGTGCCAATAGAGTAAGGCAAAGAAAATTCTTCCCCAAGAAAATTAATTCATTTTTTAAAATTGTATGTTATATCTATTGCTGTGGAGTGACTGGGTGGGAAGGAGCTCCACTGCTGAGGCTACTAATGCGTGTGGTAGGTATGGATATGGTACCCTGCTGAGAATAGCCAATTATAACTCCACTGATAATGCTACTGAAAATAGCCATTGTGCTTTGATACTTAGAGCTATTATTGGCCAAACAGACCATAGGCATTTCCATATTATTGAGAAATAACTACATAGCTGTCATGCATATCCGAACTCATCCCCAAGTCAGAGTACAGGGAATCGCATACAAAAGGGAATAGACATACAGATATCAGTTCATAGCTGTCCAGAATGCATGAGCTCTGACTGGCTGATGCTAATCCTTTAAAAAATATGGGTTCCCACACCTCCATCAGGAGTATAATAACTATATCTGTTTCTTAATAACAAGGATAAAAACCTTGTGGGGGCTATTTTAAAATATCAATTTTGAGATGACAAATATGTAGGAAACCTACAGTGCACAGCATGAGTATTAGTGTACATTGATGCTTTGATTACTGAGGAATACAAAGCAGAATACAATTTCTTACATTAAATGACTCACCAGCCACATATTATCATGAATGACTATGCAACTGAAGAGCATGCCCATTATTGGTGCCACTATTTTTCAGAAATTCACATTCACTCTGTCAATGCAGATAGTCTGTTTTTCCATTAGCTTCTTGCTCTTTGGTATTTGTGCAGCTGGAGCTTTGATGGCATTTGTGGATATTAGAAACAATCATTTTCACAGGAAAGACACATCCTAATGATCTTCAAGACAAATTTTGAAACTGCAAGGTGGCCTCCGAAGTGGGCACACGCTTACTCTGCAGAAGCACACCCTGAAAATACAAACCCCCATACAGATTCTTTAAACTACATGTTCATGGGGATATGGGTAAAAAGTCAAGGCCAAAGCCACGTCTTCACTAAAGGGATGATTGACACTGCCATGATCAATCTTCCAGAGTTCAATTTAGTGGGTCTAGTTAAGATTCTCTAAATCAAACTCAGAGGATGCCCCCTGCTTCTGCGAGAAATAAGGAAGCCAATGGGAGCATTTGTTCTTATTATTGTGGGGACAGAGGGAAAATTTGAAACAAGGTACATTGACTCCAGCTATGTAATTAACTGCAGCTAGAGTTGCATATCTTGATTCAACTTTTCCTTTTAGTGTAGACCTGGCCTGAATTAGAGGGGTCAGGACCTGCATAGACATATAGACCATTCATGCTGACTTCTAGGTTTCATTCCAGAATGCCTATAAATATATTCTATAAATACACTAGAAGGGAGAGAAAGGATACAGGAAAGTGTAGTCCACTACTTAGTAAGGAGAGAGCTAAGGATAGAAGACATCAGGATAGCTGATGTGTTTAATGCCTATTTTGTATCAATCTTTAATAAAAAATTAATAGTGACCAGATGCTTAACACAATTAATATTAACAAGGGGAAAGGAACATAACACAGAATAGAGAAAGAATGTGTTAAAATATTTACATAAATTAAATGTATTCAAGTCAGCAGGACCTGACAGAATTCACCATAAGGTACTTTAAAAACTAGCTGAATCAATCTTGGTACCATTAATGATTATCTACAAGAGCTCATGAAGGATAGATGAGGTCCCAGAAGACTGAATAAGAGCAATCATAGTATCTATCTTTAAGAAGGGGAACAAAGAGGACTTGATGAATTATAGGCCAGTCATCCTAACTTTGATACCTTAAAAAAAAACCTGGAATAAATTACAAAACAATTCATTTGTAAGCACCTAGAGGATAAATAGAGTGATAAATAACAAGGATGGATTTGTCAAGAGCAAATCATTCCAAAACAATCTAATTTCATTCACGGGGTTACTGTCTTAGTAGATGGGGGGGGGGGGGGAGTACTAGTTCTGATATATCTTGATTTTAGTAAAGCTGAAGTTCCACATGACTTTCTCAAAAACAAACTAGGGAAATGTGGTCTACATTGTTACTATAAAGTGTGCACAATTGGTTGAAAGATCACATTGATCATTTAAGAGTAGTTATTAATGTTTTGCTGTCAAACTGGAAGGATTCATCTACTGATGTTCTACAGGAGTCTGTCATGAGTCCAGTACTATTTAATATTTTCATTACAGGTTTGGATAACGGAGTTGAGAGTTTGCTTATAAAATTTGGAAATGGCACGAAAGATGGGAGGTATTGCAAGCACTTTACAGAACAGGGTTAGAATTCAAAACAACTTTGACAAATTGATTAATTGACATAAAATCAGCAAGATGATGTTCAATAAAGCACAAAGTATTGCACTTAGAAAAGAAAAAATCAAATACACAATTACAAAATGGAAAATGACTGGCTAGGCAGCAGTTGGGTAGAAAAATATCTGGTGGATACAGTGGCTCACAAACTGCATATGAGACACTGTAACGTGGTGTGACTCGCCTGCACAGAGCCTCCTCCTGGTCAGTCTGTGAATTAGCTCCATTCAGCACCAGAGCACCCTTTTCCAGCTGGTGTCTCCCCTGCTGTTCCCTGTTTTCTATTAATGGCTCTGCCACCTTTCATTAGACCCCCACACCCCTCCCAGACCACGGCACCCTTCCTTCCAGGTACTGCCCCACAGCAGTGCCCCCACATTCTGGGGATTTTCCCCTCAGGGAACCCCCTATACCCAACTTGCCTCAGTAACCCTACTGCCAGTCATCATCTAGTCCCTTACCTCAGGGGCAAAGTGCAGTCTGACATGGCCACTCATCATAGGCAAGGGGGTGTGGACCTGCTGCCTTTCTGGCTGCCCTAGCTGCCTCTCTTCAGCCCTAGTGCCCCTCAGGCCTCTGTTGATGGACCTCAGCCTGGGATTACTCAGGCTGGAGCTCCCGTGGTTCACCTTGCCTTTCCTCAGTAGTGCTCTGTATGTAGTTCCTCAGCTAGAAGGCAGCTAGGTCCTTCTCCCTCCAGGGCTGGAGTGAGAATGTGCTCACCCTGGCCAACTATCTCTTAGGGTGTGCCTACACAGCAGGGCTTAACTCAAAATACAATAAAATTGCTTATTTAGAAATTGGGAGCATCTACACAGCACTTATTTTAAGATAAAGCGCTCTTCCTCCAATTTCCCTTACTCCTCATACAATGAGGGTTACAGGAGTCAGAGTAAGACATCCATAATGTTGCCGTGTAGATGTACCCTTAAAGACAAATGTCATTCTGGAGTGCATTAACAGTTATGTCATGTGGAAGTCACGGAAGGTAATTGTTCCACACAGTTCAGTTGGTAAAGCCTCCATGGGCATATATTATTCAGTTTTGGATGCCACACTTTGAGAAAGATAAAGGCAAGCTGGAGAAAGTTCAAAAGACAGTAACAAAAATGATAAAAAGTTAGCAAGCATGTCCTGTGGGGAAAGATTAAAAATAACTGAGCATATGTACTCTTGAGAAAAGAAAACCGATGGTGATCCTGATAACAGTTTTCAAATATATGAAGGGCTGTCATAAAAGGATAGAGATCAATTCTTCTCCAGGACCACTGAAAGTAGGACAAGAAGTAATTGACTAACTGCAGCAAAGATGATTTGAGCTAGATATTAGGAAATATTTTCTAACTATAAGGATAGTTCAGAACTGAAATATGTTACCAGGGGAGACTGTAGAATCCATATCACTGGAGGTTCTTAGAACATGTTAGACAAATACCTCTCTGGGATGATCTCGGTATTACTTAGTCCTTCCTCAAAGCAGTAGAGGGAGGAGTAGGCTACATGACCTCTCAAGGCATCTTCCATTTCTGCACATTTCTGTGGTGCAATGCTCCTATCTTAACAGTACTATCTGGAGCAGCTTTGCTGTGGGTTTTGTGGGTAAGCAGACTAGAATGCTAAATTCAGTCCTATGCTACTGCAATTTGATAATGGGTGTCCTTATGGCACCTACATATGACATCTAACAAATCATGGACCATCTAGTGCATATCTTCTGCTTGCAGCAAGATTCTGTAGGTTTCATTATACATGTAGTATGAACTGATACACCAGTATGGATTTAAAATATACAGTTGTAAGTGACCTTTTTTTACAGAATTAACTAAAACTTAAAGAAAAAAAACAAAGTTAAGAATGCCATCGAAAAGGCTGTATGCTTTGGTCAATTTTTTATGACACTAAAGTACATTGTTCTGACAAGACATAGATGGTAAAACTTCTAGGTGCATTTTCATATGCAAAATAAAAAATATATAGTTAGTTTATGTACAAATCTCCACTTAGGATCTATTCAGTAACAAAAATGACTGTGTTTTCATATCATAATTGTATTGCATATAATTCACCCTTGCTGTTTCCTCACCATATGGTGCACTGCTGAAATTTAGCAGATAATAAGCAGTGGATTTGGACTAACTTAAATTGGCTTTCTGCTTGTAGAATGTAATGTACGTCTCATTAGTGCATTCTGGACAAAACTCTGAATTGGAAAAGCTGGGAAACTAGCAGAAGGAAATAGCGAATGAGTATTTAGATAACTATACAAATGAATCATTGCACATCTTGCTCTGTGAAAACTACTTTCTGCATGATCAGCTCTCATTGATGCCAGTGGGAGTGGAAGAAATATAAAATATTGTGGATAAAATGTGTGGGTTACACAAATATTGGCAAAGTGGTAAATAATGAAGACAAAGGCAGATACTACAGAATGACCAGGATTACTTTTTACGCTGGGCCCTTTAAAGCAAAATGCATTTTAATACAGACAAGTACAAGGTCATTTGTCTAGGAACAAAAGCACAAGCCACACCTACTGGATGGGAGTTGGTATAGATGGTAGAGACTCTGAAAAAAAGATAGCAGTCAGAACAGACAAGCAATTCAATATGAGGCCCCAGCTCAGTGTTATTGCAAAAAGGGCTAATGAAACCCTTAAGTAAAAGCAGAGAGGTGATTTTGTATGTTACTTGCAAGCTTGCCTATGGGGGGGGGGATGGGGAGAGGAGAGGGACCAACCGCCCCAAGCAATTCAAAAGGGCCTGGGGCTTCCGACTATAATGGCAGTAGCTGCACCTGTAGCCCCATGCCCTTTAAATCAATGCTGGAGCACTGCGTAGTGTTCCAGCAGTGTGGAGGACTGAGGGAGGGAGGGGAGGAAAGGTGCTGTGGTCCAGGCTGTGCTGAGGGCTGGCTAACCAGCCCCACCCTTTCCAGGAGTGCAGAGTACCCCCCCACTCCACCCACCTTGCTATGGGGCCTGGCAAGGCTGCTCCAGAAACTTATTGGTAATTGTATACAGCACTGGCGAGGGCAATACTGAAATACTTTACCCAATTCTGGTATCCACATTTTTATAAGATGCTGAAAAAATTGACAGAATGCAGAGAAGAGCCAAAAAAGCATTCAAAGGCTGCAATGTCTTACAATGAGGGATTTACAGACCTCTATCTGTTTAGCTAATTTCTCTCTCTCCCTCGCCTGCACACACACACACACAAGATTGAGAGGTGACTTGATTACAGTGTGTAAGTATCTGCATGGGGAAAAAATACCAGGTGCCAAAGGGCTCTTTCATCTAGCTAAGACATAACAAAAAGCACTGATGGGAACTTAAAGACAATTTTAAATTTTAAATAAGCCCTTTTTTAACAGTGAGGATGAGTAGCCATTGGAAGAATCTATTAAGGGAATAGATGGATTCTCCATCTATTGACATTTTCAAATCAAGACCTAGTGCCTTTCTGGCAATTGTGCTTTAGTCAAACATAAATTATTGGTTCGGTAGAGAAGAAACTGGGTGAAACTCTATGGCTCGAATTATAAAGGAATTCAGGTTAGATGATATTTTGGTCCCTTATGGGCTTAAAAATCTAAAAATAATAAATATATGGACTAATGGCAGCTATCATCATGTTCATATTGAGACAAGGAGATACAACTGAGCAAAATAAATAGCATCTTGTTTTAGCCATGTGAGACAGTGTCCAAAACGCTACAACGGCAACAAATTTCTGTCTTCTGTCTAGTTTTCTCTTATGCTCTTAAAGGCCTATCTTTCAAAGAAAAAAAAAAAAGAAGGTCAAGCCCCACAGCTTTTACTCCCATAATACTCATCATGAGTCACATGAGTATTCCCAATTATATCAACTAGTTCTTAATTACTACAATTACCATTAACAGTTATGGCCAGGATTGTCAAAGGAGCAAAAAGAAGTTAGGTGTCAGTCCCTCCTGAGGCTATGTTTACACTCTGGGGGTTTTCTGGGATACCTCCAGTATCCCAGAAAAACTGTGCCATGTCAAGGGAACGCATCTGCTCTTCTGCTTTTTTTGCAGAAGAGCAGACGCACTCTTTCTGAAGCGCTGTCTTCCTCCTCCCATGAGGAAGAAGGGCTCTTCCGAAAGAGGAGGCTCTTCCGAAATTTGGCCCAGTGTAGACGGGCCAAATTTCAGAAAAGCCTCTTCCAAAAAAACACAATTTGCATACCTTTTTCCAATATATCAGACATAACCTGAGACTGACGGGGAATTGGGCAAGTAAGTCCATTAGCTCCTTTGACAATCCAAGCCTACGAATGCAAAGGTTGGTGCTTGGCCCTGCCATGAGTGCAGGGACCCTGGGCTTGATGACCTCTCAAAAGGTCCCTTCAGTTCTATGATTATTCTATGATTGAGTTGTTATTTCTTGAAGAAAGAAAATTGTGAGACGTGATGACTTATTGTGCCAAATTTTGCTACCCACGAGGTACATGAAGCCTCATTATGCCGTTTCACTTGAAATAACATTATGTGGGTTTCATACATGTAAATGAGAGCAGAATCTCAGCCAATATTTTTACCTTCTTCTAACCCAAAAAATACATAATCCCAAGAGTATCTGTGCTGCATATGGGATCCAAACAAATCCAAATGCTGACTTCATGGTGGGAAAAATTTTAACATATATCATATGTAATGATAAGTCCATTTCCCTTCCATTTATTAATTTTCCAAAGTGACCAGTGTGACTTCAGTGGACACTAAAGTAGCAGAGCTTGCTGTACTGTGAAGGAGAACACTGCTTACAATAAGTTTCAATATTAGCATCAAGGATATAGTGTGGGAAAGGAAGAGGAAATTGCTTTTTTTATAAATATTCTCTCTTTTACTGATTTGCAGTGTGAAAATCCCTCTGCCTAAATATTAAGGTTCAAGAAGAATGCAACACAGATAACACACATCATCTCTAATTATAATTTTAAATCCAAACCGGAGCAAGTGATATTACAAAAATATCATTCATAAAGATTTTGACAAAAGCGGAACTGGTAAAATCTCTTTTCCAATGTAAAAACTCTCACTGCAGTATTTCAGCTATTCACAGTACAGAATGCAGAGGCTTTTCAGCACAACAGGAGCTTGGGGACTACCAGAAAGCTTTGCCTACATGATAAGGGGAATTTAAGACTAGGGGAGGAAAAAAGGAAAAAAATATAGTAGCACTGCGCACCGCTTTAATTGCTAGAGCTCTGTTTATACGAAACAGAACACTGTGAGCAATCACTGCTCAATCAAGCTGATTCATGAGTGCTTCTCAAGTTATATACCAAAGGCAATTAGTAGAAAAAATGAGTTATAGATTAATGCTTTCCATGGATTCAAGATGTTAAAATATCAAGCCAAACACTGAACAGAATTAACTGATTTTATTGTGTCCATTACAATCTTTTTCTGGAAAAAAACATATTCTGAGCAGCCAATTCTGGAAAATTATTTCTTTTGCTATAGCTGTAATAATGGGTATAATAATACATTGCAATCATCAATTGTAAAATGCCTTGAATGGGCTGTGATGCTTGAATACACACATATATGCACCCAACAAATATATTTATTTCCCTGCATCTATATACATGTATATTTGTATATACAGGATAGATAATATACATATGATAATATATTTGTGGGTGTAAAAATTCAAATGTATCATTTGAGCTCTGTTTTCATGAATTCATGGTCTGAACACACAACAGTCACGAAGAATGAACTAAAAATAGTACCCTAGCTGACTTGTTCCAGAGCTGCTGCCTAATTATTATTAACCTTTGAAAAGACAAAATTCTGCCCTTAGATATGCATGTAGAGTTCTCTCTGAAATCATCAGGAGTTACTGAGGGTAGAACTTGGCCCTAAGTCATTATTAGTATTTAAATTCCAAGATGAAATATTGCCAGGAATAAACCACTCATATTTCTCTCCATATGTGTTTTATGAGGCTGGGGAAAATCTCTTATTTAATGCTTCTAAATAAAGATGCCAGATAATTGATTTCAAATAGTTGCACCTGACACAAAAACCCATAGAGTTAGGGGACTGCTTGCAAATCTATTCAATGAAGGTGGAAAATAATAATTTGGTTTTCCTTAATCTTATGTGTCAATAGTGAATCACAGATTTTTGCATTTTATAATTTTAAATACCTTATTTCTGTAGATAGATAGATAGATAGATTAGATAGAAAATTAAATTACACAGTAACTCCAAATAGGTTGACAAATTCTCTGTTAGTACCAGTCTTTCTATTGACATCAGTGGCTTTTAAACCCTAAGCAACAAATTAGATATTTCATTCACTCTGAAATATAGTGTAAATTATATGAATATTGCCAGGAAAGGATCTTCATATTATGTTAACATGGAGAATTGTCCATATTCTAGTCAAACAGTGAGCTAATTCAAGTGATCCTAGTACCGTATGCCTGGCATACTAACATGTTGGATGCACTGTACTCTGCTGCACATTAAAGTTATTAAATATTCTGTTAGATAAAAGGGAGCACAGAAGCACAGTCAAAGCATTAGTTCCTTAATGCCATACATACTTGTGAAAGAACTGTTTGCATATTGGCTGAGCTGCAGTGAACAGAATGGAATATAGATCCTGACAAATCAGGAAGAATCCATCATGTTACTGACAACTTAAAACCGACTAAAGAAGGCTTCAGAATGGTTCAGGCCACCAACAGCACAGTCATGTGACTGCTGAATCATTACATAGGCTGACAACTAATGAATTATTTTTTTCAAAAATATTCATATGGATCTGCTATTCAAAGGTGTCACTCTATTTGATCTCTAAAAATGGGCTCTTCTGCTGAAACAACAGTGGTCTCACCTTCAGAAGAGAGACAGGGCCACCAAGACACAAAAGTCAACTAACCAAAAATAGGCAGGGAGAGGGGTGGGGCCAGAGGAACATTAACTGGGAGCCAGAGAGGAACTCAGTGCAAAGCACCTTGGATAATGCCCATAGATCTGAGAAAGTGCTGAGTGAATCAGTGGGTACTACCCAGAGGAATTCTCTTCAAATGTGTGTATGTATGTGCCCCCAGAAAAGAGCCCTGAAGGCAGAAAGGTTGCAGTCAAGTTTCCTCATCCTGGACTGAGACAGTCATGATGACCAGTACAGGAAAAAGGCTGACAAAGGTTCTTAGAACAGGGACTGTCCAAGACAGGCTCCAGCAATGCAAGCTGTTTCACAAAATCTGTCTCAAACCAGCACCAGAA
Source organism: Rafetus swinhoei (assembly GCA_019425775.1). Lineage (NCBI taxonomy): Eukaryota > Metazoa > Chordata > Testudines > Trionychidae > Rafetus > Rafetus swinhoei. Next base: position 163,327,552 of record CM033437.1, read on the forward strand.
GATGAGGGGATATTTTAGTACCTACCTATTCCAGTCTTTGGCCTCTTTCCTGAGATTACCAGAAAGGTTGCCAAGATCTAACATGTATAGTGATATTTTTATTATGTAAATACATGTCCATTGGATGTCAAGAATCAAACCAATTTCACACAGGTTACCAAACCACAATCAGATAGTAACAACTCTTGATCATTACCAATCTGACCTGGATTTGAACCAGTGATTACAGGTGAAAATCTTTACAGCCCATCCCTGAAGTGATCTTTTTCCTCCCACTAATAGCATTATACATTATGTATTACATTAGCAGGGAAGGACATTTAAAAATATCTTGTTGCTTAGTAGTAATAAATAACTCAATAGAGCTGGCAAACCCTAGACGCAGACTGTTTATATTTTACAGCAAAAGGGCAATTTCACACTGCCTACTACTGATAATGCATCATTTCTGTAAACACCTTTTTTTATTTACTGTGCTAGAATTTAGGTGGGAAACCCCATAAAAATCTCATGTTGGTTTCACTATATGAAACTTGAGCCAGTCCTGGCCTAGTGTACTTTTTAATGCTAGCCCACTTACAGGCCCAGACCAGTTCTAGGACTTCTTCTGCCCTAAGCAAACCAGCAAGTGTTTACCCTTCATTGGCCCTCAGTTGCCCCACAAAAGCCACTTACAGACTCTTTTGCTGCCTTAGGTGACCAATTGTTATGCCTCACTTGTAGAACTGGCCCTACCTATTTACCCACCATTTTCAACAGAATTAATTTGAGACTCAGGATTTCTCTGTCCATATAATTCTCTAGCCTGCAGCTGGCTACACACCTTTTTCAGTACACAGCAAGTGAATGTGAAAAACTAAAAGCAAACTGAAACTTAAAAAAACCATACAGGTGGATTTTTAGCTGCTTACGTTCAGCAGTATTAGAGCAGGCATGTTGCAGCAACGTGTGGGAGGCTATCTGGCTGCCTGCCTGCCTGCCTGCTTTCCTTCCTTCCTTCCTTCACACATTGGCTGTACAATTCAACAGTTCTAATGTAAGATAGTCATGTTGAGTGACAGATTGTCACACTCTTCAGGAAACGTGCACTGGCCTAGTGGGGTGGTGGAGCTTGTGTCTGGTCATTTGGGCTGCATGTTAGTTTACCTCTATTCATGAGTTTTCTGTCTTTTAAGAAGAGCTGTACTCAGGAAAAGAGATTAGCTTTTCAATTTCAGAAACATCATTACTTGGATGGATATTAAATTATAAATCCTGTTCACCATTAAGGCAGAAGGAGGAGGTGGAATCTTTCTAGCTTAAGTCCTATACACACATATGGATTATGGATGAAATCCTGGTCCCACTGAAGTCAAAGACAAGACTTTGATAGAGCCAAGATTTCACCCCCTCTATGTATGACATATGTATGTATCACCCTTGCATCCAAAGGCTACTATTAAAACTGTCCACAGTATTGCAAAGCTTGTGGTAATATAGCAAAGGTTTCTCAGGCATTGAATCTGGCTGTCTGGATGAAATCAGCTGCTCCTCAGCAGAGTATGTGTTTTAATGTAGACATGAAGTAACTTAAATTTCTTACAGGTACTGTTCTATTGCCCCTTCCCCCGGGGGCTGAAAATCAGGACAGGAGGTTAGGGGGTGCAATATGACAGTACCTGTAAGAAATGTAAGTGTGGGGTAGAATGCAGGGGCGGTGATGTGGGTGGGTGCAGGGTGAGGAAGGGCTCAGGGTAGGGGGCTGGGCAAGGTGCAGGAATCAGGACTGCGGGGCTCAAGGCAGAGGGTTGGGGGTGGGATGTAGGAATCAGGACAAGGAGTTGAGGTATGGGGGCCTGAGGGCAAAGGGTTGGAGTGGGGGTGTGGGGAAGTACAAGTGGGCAAGGGTGCCCTTTAGGGAGGGCAGAGGAGTCTGAAGCCTCCCCAGTTCCTACCAATGCTGCTTTTTGCGTGCTCTTCCCCTTCATTCATTGGGAGGGAGCCAGAGGAAAGCTTACAGTGTGGGTCACTCACTCCTCCTCTGCCCTTTCCTCACACCAACCAGGAGAGAAAGAAATGCAGACAGGCTGTGAGCTTTCCTCTCACTCCCTGATAGTGATGGAAGGGGAACAGCAAGCAACAAGCAGCATGAGCAGGAATGGGGGGTCAGCCCCCTGCCCTCCCTTAAGGGCACCTGGGGGAGGCAAGGACTGGGGCAGTCCTGGACCAATGTGGGGGTGTGCCTCCAGCCAGTCCCTTTCACCTGCCCTCTGCTTAGAGCAGCAGCCTGCGGGGGAGGTTGTCTGGGAGAGTGCCACACCTCTTCCCGCAGCAGACAGCTCCAGCTGGCTCTTACCGGAGTGACACACCAGGGCACATCACCTTACTTTCACCTCTGATATAGACACACTTTAATTTTAAAATTGCACATACTTGAACCACTAAGTGCCTTTTTAAAAAAAGTGTTTTGAATCCTTTCCAGGATTATCCACTGGAAAAAGATGAAAGCAGGAGTGCATTGTTATCTCTGTTATTAAATCTCATCAGTTACTAGGCTCAAAGTAGCCCTCACAGGAGAAATTAAACCTTACACCATTAATCAGGAGGTTTCCATTATAGGCATCCTGGAAAAACAAACTGCGTTTGAGTGTGAAACTCAAGTGTGGGGTTTTGGTTTTGGTTTTGGGGGAGGTCTCTTTATCTGAGAGGTGGATGGTTTGTATCTAAGATTCTGACTTTTCTACAGATCTATTTCTAGGGGAAATTTTCCAGTATGAAAATTGATGGGTTTTTGGTTGTGTGTGGTAGGGGTTTTGTGTTTTGATTGGCTTTTTTTCTTTTATTTTCTTTTTTTTTTTTGTAAAACAAAAACACCACTTAGTATGTATGTTTTGTGATGTGCACTTTCCTAACTCATCCATTTCCTTACCCTGACATCTCTATGGCATTATGCCCATGAATCCTAGTAAATTCAAGTGGCTGTCGCTTTTTGTCTGTGTACAATCTGGCAGGGGCAGGTTCTCAGAAAATATAAGCCATTATAGCTCCACTGACAATCAATTAGTACCAGCTGAGATTCTCATCCTGGGTATATGATATTGCTATTTTTACATTTGATTTATAGCCTAATGGTCGGTATCAGTTACGGCTGAGAAGTAGAGGCAGAATCAATTCAACGATAACGATGATATTTTTCTATTTTAGGCTCTGAACAATAGAATTTTTACCTCTCACTCATCTGTTTCTGTATTTAGAATAAGAATTCTGATATTCATTGTCATAAAAACTCTTCATTGGCTCCACTTGCCTCTCCAGGTATAACCTCTATCTCCCACCTCCACTTTGCCTACAGAATCATTGTGTGTGCACTTTATTCCCACCCTTGCATTTCCTCTAATTTTCTCATATAACCTGCCATTCAGTTTTGCCCTTTCTAAACCACTGAAACTGTTCTTAACAAGTTTAACAACTGACATCATTTTGGCCTAAAAAGGGCCTAATCTTGTCCACATAGGTTCTTCTGCTACTTTCAACGTGAATTATTACCCTGTCATCTTTTGGCTTTTTCAATCTAGTCATCTTCTGATTTTCTTCTTACCTCTCCTATTTCTTCCTCAGATACCTCTCCTGTCTGTGCTTACTAGCAGTGGTTCTTTGTTTATCATTTTCCCTCCCCTGCATATCATCCTTGGGTAGCTTCCTCCATTATCTTCTTAAGTTCTTTTTAGTTTAAGAATTTCAACATTCATTTTAAAAAACAAAATTGAGTTTCTAATATTACATTTGTGAATAAAAAACCTCCAAATATCAGCCAATCGAGTGTTGTCCTTCTGAGTCTACAAAAGGCCTGCAAAATATTAGAGAGCTGTGAACTGTCCCCTATGCAGATCAGTCAGATGCTGACTCTGCAGCCTACATGCTATAATTTACATGTTGACATTATTCTTATATATTGCACAAAAGCAGCCAGGGCCATAATCCAGGATGAGCAATCCATTGTTCAAGGCACTGTACAAACATCCAGTAAAGATGCAGTTCTTGCTCAGACTCCAAGACTTACAGTCTTGGTTCGAGACAGGACCAAGTAGCTACCCCCGTTCCTCAGTAGCTACCCTAAGACTTTTCCCAGCCCTCTTTCTCCTTCCTAGAATGCCCTCTCCCTGCCCTAACTGTTTGTGGCTCCCCCACCCTAGCTAGTAATCCCAAGATTTCCCTGAGCTCTAATATGCACTTCTCTAGATGCCCCACTAGCTACCCTTCTGCTGTACTAACCTTCTCCCCATCCTTGTCCAGCTACCTTACCAAGTACACCTAGTGTTACCCAATCGTTGTGTCCCTGAGCAGATCCCCTCACTTCTCCCTGGATCCTACATGAAAACTCGCTCACTCCACACACACACACACACACACACACACACACACACACACCATGGCTCAAATGAGCATTATATGCCTGGACTGTGGAGCCCTGCAACTATCAGTGCTGCACACTGCTGGGCAGGTGGTAGGCAGCCTGTGAGTGTGCCTACCAGATCATGCCCAATGTGTGGGATGGGTGTCCCTCCACTATCTGCCCCTGGTTCATGGATCACTCAGGGGCCTTAAGCAGAACACAGGCATTCATACACCACGCCCTGGTTTACACTAGGGAGTTATTTCAAAACACCTTCTTCTCCCTTATTTTGAAATAATAAGTGGAGTGTCCACATCATTAAGCCTGTTATTTCGAAATAACAGGCTGGTTACTTCGAAATCGGTACTCCTGCTTTCCTCGGGGAATAATGCTAATTTTGAAATAGTTATTGCAAAATAGCATTAGCTCCGCTGCTGCTGTTTCAAAATAACTACCCCACAGAGTAAGTCAAAGTAATTACTTCCCAGTGCTTCCTGGGGATCTAAGTTGAGGTAGCACGGCCACATTAAGGAAGCCTGCCTTGGACTATATTCGAGGTTCCCCCATAGAGAGGACATACTATCTCGATTTTGTTATTTTGGGAGTTAGTATTTCAAAAGTAGTTATTTTGAAATAATTTCCTAGTGTAAACATGCCCCTCGTGTGCAACAGTAGTACACATGCCCCAGGATCTGAGACCTAGAGTCCTACGGACGTTTGACAGCAAATAGTTAAGGTGTCCAGAGAATTTAAATGCCTACAGGGTTAGGCAGCAGCCAAGTGGGAGTTTAGTGGATCGAAGTCGTGCTACAGAAGGGACTCAGGAGCTTAAAAATGGCCTAAGGTATTGTATCCTTGGCTTATTCTTTTCATTTACAACAGTGACAAACAGTATAAATCCTAGAAAATCTCACTCCTTGTTCTCGTTACAACAGAGCCTGCTGAGATAATTTCACTTAAAGCCCCCACACTCCATCAAATTCCCTGGGTGAGATTAGAGGCCTGGCACAGAATTCACAGCCCAGCAGGATGGCAGAACTATGATGGCTTTAAGCCACCTCTCAACCTACCCAATCCTGAGCTGTTCCAGAAGTTTTAGAGGCTCCTGGCCTAAATTAGACAGCCCTTGAGTCCTCTGCAAGATGTCTCCAGGGTCCTCCCTACTATGCCCTCTTGACTGCAATACTAACCAGAAACACTGCCCTGACAGCCAGTTTTCAAGTCTAGTCAAAAAGGGAACCTGATAGTGTCTGGTCAACCTTGCTGTCAGGTGAGCAGTAAAAGCAGCTGTTGCTACTGCTGGAGCCTGGATCACACAGGACTGGGGCTAACAGAGAGAAATACTGGCAGCTCCCCCATCCTGCCCAAAGCATGCCTCTCAGTCTTATCCCCTGCTTTACCTGAACCAGTCACCTTTTCCCCCTGAGCGCGCAGCTCTCCCACCTCTGCCCCATCATCCTTCTACCCCCGGAGAAAAGCTCTCTCTATCCTGCCCTGCCCCAGGCACCCTACGCATGCCCCTAGTGCCCTGCTCAGCTTCCAGGAGGCAGAGAGAGAAGAGAGGGATGGTGGGGGTGGGGAAGGAAGAGAAGCAGAGGGCGGGCCTCAAGGGAAAGAGGTGGAAAGGGAGTAGGGGCAGGTCCCAACACTCAGTGTCCAGTTTTCACAAATTAGAAAGTTGGTCGCCCTATCTGTCATGCCCTCCCACTTCCAGTGGACTTGAGAGGGGTAGGGGGTCATCAGAGGGCTAACTTTTGACATCACCTCAGTAAGTGAGTCAGGAGAATCCAGCTCCATCCAGAACCAATTTCTTCAAGGCCTCTTTAGACCTACATAAGAGGTCCAGAATCTCACTCTGACTTTTGCTATTAGAAATTCTACAGCATATATGCATTTTTATTGCATTAGATTTCTTTGTGAGTCAGGAGAGGGAAAAACAGTACAGCTGGCACATCACTGATCTTGTATATTGGGTCCAAGAAACTCAGTGGCTAATTTAATTCTTGTATGTGCCTGTGCTGAGTTCATTTTACTTTAGTCAGAATATATGAGGAAAAAATTCAAGTGTATTTATAATTATGGGAAGAATGCCATCTATATGTAAAGTGTCAGGATTTAGAATTACTAGCACAAAATTATGCAACGCTGCTTTAAGACTAACACAAAACAATAAGTACCTCTTGCGTTAGCATTATTTGCCCACTTTTAATTAAACAGAAATGCATTCATGTTTGTGTTCATGTCTTACTGGAACTATTTGCTTTCATTAAAACTCCTCTTGGAGCTTTGGGTAAGATTCTTCACTTTACTCATACGTCTATTGATTTACCACACTCGATGTATGTATGTTTACATGCTTAGAAAGAAGTCATACACTTATGTCTAATACATAGCATTTCTTCTAATACATTCATCATTCCTTTTAAAAATTGTCTGTGAATCTGAGTTGCTGCTAACAATAGCCTGGTTACATCTTTCTTCTCTTTTGCCATTGGCCGAAATATCACCTACCCAGGCTGTTATTATAGAAGAGACTAGAAAGTCGTTTGTGCTCAGAGGATTTGTTAGATCATTCTTCTGGGAAAAGGTTCGCTCACCTGAGAAATAGCAGAGTGGTCACCCTCTCAAAATCCACCTATCTTAGAAGATGAGACTGAATCCTATAACTCCCCACTACTCCTGGACCTCCTTGGGTACACGTGGAAGAAGGACCCTGTTTGACTGGGGTTGAGCCAAAATCGATCAAAGTCAATGAAGAGACTCTTGTTTACTTTAGGGGAGCTGCTCTTCAGCACTTTTTAAAAATCAGGCCACTTATTTAGTTGTTTAAATATGGATTTAGGTACCTACCTTTAGGCTCCCACTCTTGAAAATCTTGACTTGTGGTTTTAAATGGATTGTCAGGATGCACAGCTGTTTTTTAAATACCTAGATCAAAATTAAAAGACAATCTTTTTTTTTCATTAGCAGTGTCGTTTTAGCTATGTTGGTCTCAGGATATGAGAGAGATAATGTGGGTGAGGTAATATCTTTTATTGGACCAACGTCTGTTGCAGGAAGGAACAAGCTTTAGAGTTTCACATAGCTCTTCTTTAGGTTTAGAGAAGGGAGCCAGAATGTCACAGCTAAACAGAAGCTGGGACAGATTGTTAAACATAAGGGGTTCACACATGTTATAGGAGATCTGTTGAAATGAGGTAGTTTTATGGTCCATTACAACTAGTGACATACACTGCTACCTACTTACCCTCCATTGTCCTACAACTGCAGAGATTTTAATTGCCCTCTTCATTTTACAGGGTTGTACAATATACAAACCCCTTGGGTGCATCTAGACTGGCAAGATTTTGTGCAAAAGCGCCTGCTTTTGCGCAAAAACTTGCCAGCTGTCTACACTGGCCGTTTGAATTTGCGCAAGAACACTGACGATCTAATGTAAGATTGTCAGTGTTCTTGCGCAAATACTATGATGCTCCCGCTCAGGGATAAGCCCTCTTGCACAAGAATACTTGCACAAGAGGGCCAGTGTAGACAGGGAAGAACTGTTTTGCGCAAAAAAGCCCTGATGGCGAAAATGGCAATCGGGGCTTTCTTGCGCAAAATCGCGTCTAGACTGGCCACGGATGCTTTGCGCAAAAAAGCACTTTTTGCGCAAAGGCACCCATGCCAATCTAGACACTCTTTTGCGGAAATGCTTTTAATGGAAAAACTTTTCTGTTAAAAGCATTTCCGCATCAAATCATGCCAGTCTAGACGTAGCCCTTATGTTTAACAAACTGTCCCATCTTGTATTTTGCTTCAACAGGACGGTTACCCTATCCAGACCTGAAGAAAAGCTCTGGGAAGCTCAGAAGCTTGCTCCTTCCCCATAACAGATATTGATCCAACATAAGATTCTCTCATCTACTCAATCTTTCATGTCGAATAGCAAAAAATGTATTCATATTTATGGGCAATTTTCTTGTATCTAATATCACACTGGCTTTAAAACGGTCACACTGGCTTCTTTCTTTCCCCACTCATAGAATTCCTTTTATAGGGTCACATTCTGATTCCCTTACACTCAGTAGCACTTTATGTGGGGCTACGTCTAGACTGGCGGGGGGGGGTTCAGAAAAAGGTATGCAAATCGCAATCTGCGTACCTTTTTCCCATTGTTTTGTCAGAAGAGGCTTTTCTGAAATTTGGCCCATCTACACTGGGCCAAATTTTGGGAAAAACCTCCTCTTTCGGAAGAGTCCTTATTCCTCATGAAATGAGGAATACAGGGCTTCCAAAAGAGTGCCTCTGCTCTCCCACAAAAAATGTCGGAAGAGCAGACGCATTTCCTGGACGCGGGCGGAGTTTTTCTGGGATAGCTCCAATATTCCAGAAAAACTCCTTAGTCTAGACATAGCCTGGGTTCATTGGAGTCACATATGGAGTGAGATACTGTTCAACACAATTAAGTGTATCGGAATATGGCCCAAATGGAACCTTATGCCTATGAAAGAAGCCAGAATCACTCACCACACTGGCATCCATCCCTAGAACAGGCACCACACAGCTAATGGTAATATAAACTTCACAGTCCAGCCCAACCCAATTCACCAATGTTCCTTTTAGTGTCAGAAGGTAGGTCACTCCACTTGCTGATACAGCTCAATATACAATCTATTTCAAAAGTTTATTATTTCATACAAACTAATGGCTTGAGGGACTTGTTACACATTTGGAGCCTTGCCAATAAAAATATAATTCAACATTCAAAAATGTCTGTTTTCCAAAACAGAGGTAGGGTGAAAGGTAGCTTCTTTAAAAGCTTATTTATGTATTGTGATTAATGTATAACTGCTGCATTTAAATTTTTAGCGGCTATTCATTGATTGATTTTATTACCTGATGTCTCCAGGCAGTATCTTACAACTATCTCTTTGTGAACTAAATTGGCCATTTTATACTTATCATTTTGCAAAGCAAATTTTGCACTCTTCTCCTAATTAACCATGTTTGTTGGGCCTTTTTTTTATTTTGTTTTGTTTGTGGAGGGGGGGGGGGAGGGAGGGTTGGCTCTCAGTTTCAACTCCCTGCATAAACACAATATCTGGGGAGGAGCATAATATAACAGCCTTAGCATTACAATCACAATGTTCTAATGGTGATTTTCTACCCTACATAGAACTTCTACTGATGCCTGTAGGAATTGCATGCACACTGATTGGCTGGTTTGTCCAATTACATACTCATTAGAAATACTGGCCCAGTCCTGTAATATGATCTACAAAGGATAATCCTTGCAACTTGCAACTATGTAGAGGTCCACTGATTTCAAAGGAACTTCACATGGACACAGGAGTCTACCCGCTGGATCTGATGGCACAATAATACAAAAATCAATCATTTTGATATAGCTTTTGTCACCAGAGCAAGGTATAATCTCATTAATACCTTAACATTATTTTCTGAAATATAACAATAGGATGTGCATCTGGTGTTTTTGCCTCTTCACTTATTGGAATTCTGATTGACTAGATATTTTCCTTTTCCCATATAAGTAAATAAGTTTGTAAATTAGAGAGAACAGGATGAGACACACAATCATATTATCATATATTGCAAAACAGAATAGCATAACAAAGCAGAGTGTCTTGCTGCTTTAACCAAATAACAACAAAATACCAGGAAAACCGGGAGGTGGAGGTGTGGGGAGCCAATTGTATGCAAAAAAAGAGAAGCCGTGTTGGACTTCTCTGTGTTATAAATGAGTGAGACCACAAATCAACCATGAAAGCCATCTCCCAGAACAATAACTTACAAGCTGCTAATTAAAATTCATTATTGATTAAGAAATCCAAGCCAAACAGCTGAAAGAAGTCACTTGTGATTTAAAAAAGCCGTCATAATTACACAGAAAAGGAATAGAAGGGGATTGAAATAAAACAAGTCTGGACTAATTAAAGTGGCAAGTGGAAATGTTTTTGCATATGATTAGTGCATGTGCTTGAGTTTATAAAAAAGAAAGTGAAGTCCAGAAGATACCCACTGTCGGGGTAACAAAGTACAGTAGCAAATGAGATGTTTGTTAGCAGATCTATTGGGGAAATGTGGAAAAACATGTCAGGAGTTTGCCTCACTTTATGTATATAAATTGCAAGTGTGATGCCACACCCTTGCTAAAGGATGCAGAACAGGTTGGCACAAGAAATTTGTATAATATTCTACACAGGCCACTAGTTAAACTGTTCCACATATAATCATCATGGTTATTACAGAAGTGGCTAGGGGCTAACAGAGAATAGGGCACAGCGATGCTAAGCACTGCACAGCTACAATGAAAGACACGCCCACTGCCCAAAACACTTACAATCTATCTAGATGTGACAGACAAAAGTTGGGAGGAGGGATATGATCTAAGGATCCATAGAGAAATCCTGCCAATTGTGAAATATAATTCCAGATCTGTGGTTATTATCTATTCTTGAGCTTTGCAAAAAGAAAGAATAATGAATGGAATGCAAGCTTTTTCTACATGAAGCAATCTAAAATATCATGCAGATTTCCAGCTAGCTATACTGGGTTACAAAACTCTACTTTTGCATTCTGGAAAAGTTAGCTTTTTCCTGTTGAAGCATTGATAGTGGCTAATAAAGAGGGGAAAAGGGAATTTCCTGGTGGTATGATTCCATCAACAAAACTAAATCAGACAGCTTTCACCCACTGCTCTCTTTCTTCTTTCCTCTGCTTTATTTTCTAATGGCTTGATTTTGCAAAATTTCCCAGTTTACTCATACCAGGTAAATAATAGGGCTCCCATTATTGGACCCTTTTTGAACCTCCTTGGAAATTTTAAAAAAAAAGTTCTAATAGAAAGTTAATTGAATAAATCTAAAAAGACACTCTTGATTCACCTTCAAACAGAGAATTAACTGCAACTCTCCATACCACAGACCAGTGCTATGGTATGCTACAAAGCCATAATAATCAGGACTTCCTGGATTACTGAAGAGAAGTTATGGAGAACAAGGGAGTGGTAAATTTAAGCTCCAAAGATCCCCAGGACAGCTGGGATAGAATCATAGAACACTAGAACTGGAAGGGACCTCGAGAGGTCATCGAGTCCAGTCCCCTGCCCTCATGGCAGCACCCAGTACCATCTAGACCATCCCTGATAGATGTCTATCTAACCTGTTCTTAAATATCTCCAGAGATGGAGATTCCACAACTTATTCCTGTGTTTAACCACCTTGACAGTTAGGAAGTTTTTCCTAATATCCAACCTAAACCTCCATTGCTGCAGTTTAAGCCCATTGCTTCTTGTCCTATCCTCAGAGGCCAAGGAGAACAATTTTTCTCCTTCCTCCTTGTGACACCATTTTAAATACCTGAAAACTACTATCATATCCCTTCTCAGTCTTCTCCTTTCCAAACTAAACAAGCCCAGTTCTTTCAGTCTTCCTTCATAGGTCATGTTCTCTAGACCTTTATTCATTCTTGTTGTTCTTCTCTGGACCTTCTCCAATTTCTCCACATCTTTCTTGAAATGTGGTGCCCAGAACTGGACACAATACTCCAATCAAGGCCTAATCAGCACAGATATGGTTTAGCCGTCAGTTCAACTTAGCACAGTCTCAGGGCTAGTCTAAATTATTTTGGCTTTCAATAGCATTTAAGGGCTATTACACAGGTCAAGAATCACTAGAACATAGTACTGTCTGGTCACACACTTCCTGCACATGGGAAAGACAGTATGGATAACACAGAGAGAGTTGCTGTCAGCTTTTCACAAACCAAGAATTCTTCCCACTGGAGTTATCTTCAAATGTCCTCTCAGGACCTCAGTCACCAAGATATCTTGAGTTCCCCAGCCCTACAATGACTTACAGCTGGTCTACACTATATGGTAGTATTCACTTAACTACATCCGTTAGGGCCATGAAACTTTGTGAATACCTTGTGCAATGTAATTAAGCCAGCCTAAGCCCTGGTGTAGACAGTGCCAGGTCAATGAAAGAATTCTTCTACTGATCTACTACGCCTCTCAGAGATGTAGATTTACTACAACCGCAGCAGAACCTCTCCCATCTCTATAGCAAGCGTCTACATGACAGGACTGCTGCAACTATGCTGCTGGAACATTTCTAGTGTAGACACACTCTGAGGCTCAACACAAGGAATGTGAATGGTAATACCTCTTAGAATGTACTCTCAAAACCTGGATGATTTCCTTCTCAAATCCAGAAAACATTCCACAAAAAAAGGTACATTGTGAGGAAGACAAACATCCTGAGATTATCCACCAAAGAAATATTGGATTTCCTACTTGATGATATTCATAGGAACCCAAACTCTTAGTTTCTTCAAAAGTGTGTATCCTAGTGCCTTGAATCATATCCTTTTCAGTTTTAGCTTGCTGCTTTTTCTCCACAGCTCCAGTTTCTGAACCCGGATTAATTTCAGAGATTGGGTTCTGATGGCCAGTGGAGCAAAGGAGCCTCAGTCTAGTATTATAAATAGATCCAGGAGATTTTTTTTAACTGAATAGTAAATTTGCCAAAAATGTTGGCACATGGAAAGTATTCAAGAAATTGGGTTAAATTTGGCAAATCATTTCAGCTGAAAAAAATGAAAACAAAAAGTTTGAAAATGTCCAAATTGTTCATTTATAAAGATCAAAATGAATTGATTCAAAATGGAATGCCAATTTGATTTCACATTTTGTAAATGAGGTGACACACAAAAACTTTCATTCGACTCAAGTGATTTTGTCTGGCTGTTTTAATCCTTGAGAAAGAAAAAAAACACAAAACACAGTTTCGTTTAAAAACAAACTGATTTTTTCCAACTGTTTTGGTTCAGCCACCAAATTAAGAAAAGAATCAACTATTCCCTCAGTTCTAATTATAAACGCTTACTAAATCAACTTTTGAGCTATTAAGGTAATTGTAATAATCATATTTTCTGACTTTTAAAGTTTGACTTTCTTTTGGCCATTATGTTAACTCAGAGGCAATTTGCAAACTCTGGGCTTTCTATATCAATCAGCCTCTATTGCAGTCGTTTTTCTCCAGACAAGGTGGTTCTAACACTAGGTCACACTTCAGTCTGCAAAGAAATTTACCCTATCACTTAAACCAGTGAATTTCTCTCTCTTTTCTTAATCCTCTCATGTCCTAGAAAAATTATTAGACTTGTTTAGATGTGGCCAGGGCAGTGAAGTTTTACTTGTATAGAACTAAATGGTAGATGTCCAATGTTCAATTGTTGTATATTGAATACCTAAACAGAGATTCAAAGCACTGAAATTCTTTATCTCTTGGTGGATTAAGTCAACAATCAACCAAGGATCCAAGGCACCTATTCAAAATGCTCCTGGATGTACAGTTGATCATTCCACCAGTTACGTTGTGGATGGAAAGACACTGAGTCTCTTATGTGGTTTGTTGGTCAGCTACTTGGTCATCCATACATTTATTCACAGAACATTCCAAAACCAATGTGTTTTCTTCCTCTTGTACAGTATTGCCTTTGAATATAGAGTTCTTCAATCTTCCCATGAGGTTTTCCTGTGAAGATCCAATCTGTAAAAATGTAAACTCTCTGTAATAGGTTCGCTCACCAAGCAGTGCCTCCTGCTGGCTGTCTCAGGGATTAGTTCTGCTAGCCAGTGTGCCCATCTCTGGTAGTTCTTTCCTGACATTACTTCTGTTCCTGGACCCATGGCATTCCAAAGACCACAGCATTCTCTTCAGGACACAACCCTGAATGTGGCTAGGTAAATGTAATTTATTATTATCATCATCAACAAATATACAATAGGATGAATTCTTTATTTAGAAGCATCTCAAGGTTAAAATAACTTATTTGCATTCTTTTTTTTAAAAAAAATGTAATGTGACAGCTTTAGACAGTTTAAAGACTAAACTGGACAAACTTGTTCACTTGTGATACACCTAAAAACTAACCTTTTATTTAGATTCAGGAAAGGAATCTTTCTGACCGTTGAGATGCATGTACAATACAGTTTTAAAAATAAAAAGTGCAGATTCATTCAGAGTCTTAATAGACCTATCGGAAGAGTCAGCCTACAAGAATTCCCGCTCCTATACATCTTAGCTTCATCCACTCTATGTAAGAAAAAAAACTTAGACAAACAGCCTGGGGGCTGCAGGGAGGGAAGGGGCCAGGCAGGAATGGGGACCAAGCAGCGCTGGCAGGAGTCTCCGACCCACGGGCTGGACTCTCAATTGCCCGCCGTGTGCTGCAATTCAAGGGATGTCAGCAGCTGGGGAAGGAGAAACGGGCCAGGTCACATGGCAAGCGGCCGGGAGCAGCGCGGGGTTTTAGTTTTGCTTTCAGAGGTTGCTGCTGGAGCCTTTTCAGCCAGGGAGGCTGCATGCGGCCAGGGCCGGATTAAGGGGGGGGCTAGCCAGGAAGCTGCCCGGGGCGCCAACCTATGGGGGGTGCCTGATGGCAGCTGTAAGGGGCGTTGCGCACCCGGGGCTGGGGGCCACGCAGCGCCCCTTAGAGCTGCAATCAGGCGCTGCGCACCCGATTGCAGCTGTAAGGTGCGCAGCACGCCGGAGGGCGGGGCTGCGCATGCGCCGTGCGCCCGGGGGCAGAGCCACGCATGCATCGCGCGCCCGCTGTCCGGGGCACAGGAATGGCTCGAGCTGGCCCTGCATGTGGCATGGCACCCCAGGGTTTATCCAGCTATGTCAGATAAAGCAGAATGTCGGATTAACGAAGGTCGGATAATCCGGACTCTACTGTATATGTGTGAGTAACTTTATGTATGTAAGTAATCTTTCTGAGATCAATCAAGTTGCTCCCATGCAATTGCAGGATCAGGGGGTGAGAGGGAAGTTCTGGCCTCATCTCCCTTCTAGCTATATAATTTGAAAAATCAACATGTATTTTGCTTGGCTTCAGCAATGGATCAGAATCATTTTGGACCATGCTTCAGAAGGATTGGTCCCTGTTTTCCCACAGGAACAATCTGCACCTACATTTTGCATAAACAAATGCAGTTCTTCCGTGGGTGCCTATCTGCATAAGTGGATCTCTTGCTACCTGATTGCAAAGACAAATCAGATCGTTATAGGCTTAAATATATGACTAAGATTTGTTTTTGAAGGTAAAAAATGTGTCTATAAATAAAGCCTGCAAAAAGAAAAGAAGGTCTGTAGAATGAATCCCCTATTTTTCCCACCCCATTTGTAAAAATACACTAGCAAACACCAGTCACACATATGAAAAAAAAATCAAAACTATGTATGTAATTCAATGTATGAACACATCAACTAATAATAATAAACTTTCCAACCAGAAAGAAATCTCAAAACTTCCCATAACTCATACCATCATAAAAAGCCTATGACTAACCTTGTAGGGCAAGCAAATTCAGGTGCTGTAGCCAAAGGAAAAGTGAGTTCCAGAGTTGAGACCACCTGCTCCAACCTCTACAAAGTTATAGACTGACAGCTTAGATGTCCCATCTCTGCTATGTTGTATTACAAAGGGAGAACCATCTCAGCAGCATATTAGTCAGGGATTAGCCTGTGATCTTTAGAATACATAGTCCTAAAAACTAACTTCTGTGTGTGCTAGCACTGGCATTAACAGGCTCTGCAAGGTGCTGCAGCTAGATTCACATCACCGGCTTCATAAAATAGATGGATAAAGTAAGCAGGCTAAGCATAAAATGATTACTGTATACCTGTTAAAGAACCATTTTAGCTTAGTTGCCTCAAGAGAGAAAACACCATTTTGAAAGAACAAAGGATCCTTCCATTTATTACTAACTGTATTGCTTGGCTTTATTGTGGTTCCAAGTGATTTAATGCAGCCATCCATATGCAGCTGCTCATAAAATATTAACAATTAACAAACATTAAAGGTCTTCTCATGCAACACTTTGTGTGTCCAGCAAGAGGGGTTGAAGCCTAACACATCCTGTCTCAAATATGAACTATGTTCAGTTTTCCTGCTGTTCTTGTAGATAAAGCCATAGGACTGGAAGGGACCTCATGAGGTTATCTAATCCAATCCCCAGCACTCAAGACAGGACTAAGTAATAACTAGACCTGACAAGTGTTTGTCTAACCTGCTCTTAAAATCTCCACTAATGCAAAATTCTGCAGCTTCCCTTTATTCCAGTGTTTAATCACCCTGACAGGACATTTTTCCTAATGTCCAACTTAAATTTCCCTTCCTGAAATTTAAGCCCTTTGCTTATCCTATCATCAGAGGTTAAGGAGAACAATTTTCTCCCTCCTCTTTGTATCAACCTTTTAGGTTCTTGGAAATGGTTATTGTGTCTTCTCTTCTCCAGACTAAACAAATCCAATTTTTTCAATCTTCCCTCATAGGTCATGTGTTCCAGATCTTAAATCTCTTTGTTGCTCTTCTTTGAACTTTCTCCCATTTGTCCACATCTTTCCTGAAATGTGGTGCCCAGAATTGTATGCAATACTACTGTTGAGGTCTAATCAGTGTGGTATAGAGCAGACGAATTATTTCTCTTGTCTTGCTTGCAACACTGCTGCTAATACATCCCTGTATAATGTTTGGGGTTTTTTTTCAACAATCCTATGCCATTGACTCAAAATTAGCTTGTGATCTAATGACCCCAGATCTCTTTCCATGGTACACCTTCCTAGGCAGTCATTTACCATTTTGTATGTGTGCAAGTGATTGTTCCTTCCTAAGTGAAATATTTTGCATTTGTCCTTATTGAACTTCATCCTATTTACTTCAAACCATTTCTCCAGTTGGTTCAGATCACTGTGAATTTTAATCCTGGCCTCCAAAGCACTTTACAACCAACCCCTCCTCACTTGATGGTATCCACAAACTTTTAAGTGTACTCTCTTTGCCAGCGATTCCCAACCGTTGGGCCGAGGCCTGCTGCCGGGCCGCGGACCTATGGCTGTCGTGCTGCAGTGGCTCTGGGGTCTGGGACTGGGGGTACACTGCTCCCGCTGTGGCTGTTGGGAGAGGTGTGTCCTGCCCCGCCTCTCAGCCAACCAGCACCGGGCAGGGGTGGGGTCTGTTCCCAGACATGGAAAAGCGCTTTGCTGCGCAGCAGGAGGGCTGCATGGAGCCCAGCATGGCATCCTTAAAACAGCTGCAACCCAAGCAGCAGTGCCCAGTTGGTGCCTGGGAGGCAGCACAGAGCTAGGTAAGGGGAGCGGGGCAGGCACTGGGGGGCTCTAGGGGTGGGGCTAGTGCTGGGGAGCTCTGGGGTTGGGGGCTCTAAGAGGCAGGGGCTGTTACTAGGGGGCTCTGGGGTGAAGCTAATATTGAGGGGTTCTGGGGGCAGGGCTAGTACTAGGGAGCTCTAATGGAGGCTGACAATGTGGGGCACTGAGGCATCTGGGGTGGGGAGCTGGCACTGGGGGGGCTTTGGGGCATGGCTAATTTTGGGGACTGGAGGCTGGCACTGGGGAGAGCTTGGGGGGTTGGGTGCAGTGGGGCTCTGGTAACAGGAGGCTGGCACTGGGGGACCTGGTGGGGGCTCTAAGGGGCAGGGGGCTGGCACTGAGGCATGAGTAGTGGGAAGTGGCACAGACTGGGACACTGATTCTCATTGCTCTCATTGGCCAGGTACAGTGATCTGTGGCCAATGGGAGCTGTGATTGCCAGTACCTGTGGCTGTGCAGGTAAATACAACAACATGGGGCTGCCAGGAGCTAACCCTCGTGGAACGGATCTGGCCTGCAAGCCATTATTTGCTCTCCCTTGGTTTAGAGGGGGGTTGCAGATGAAGAGACTGAAGAGATTTTCCAAGATAAAGTGACTCAGTTTTAAAGGTTCCTGTCATTTTAGAAGGATAAAAAGGAAGGGTAATTGCTGAGCTACTGTTACTGAGCAGGTGTGAACTCTGGAACTAGTGGTGGGGGGCTGAAACTAACCTTAGAAGAACACACTGGAAAAGTGATCCAAACTTTCAAAAAACGCAGTAAGCAACCTCTAGAAATGATCCTCCTCCTCTTGAATTATTGTGTCAGGGATTGTTATCTATCTTATAGTAGCACCTAGGGGCCCCAGTCAGCTTGGCAGTCAGACATTGACAAGACAGAGTAAGAGACCATCCCTATCCCTGTCTACATA
Organism: Rafetus swinhoei; assembly: GCA_019425775.1. Classification (NCBI taxonomy): domain Eukaryota; kingdom Metazoa; phylum Chordata; order Testudines; family Trionychidae; genus Rafetus; species Rafetus swinhoei. The sequence continues at coordinate 163,346,015 of CM033437.1, forward strand.
GACAAGGCAGATGGAAGATGGAGGAGAAAGGATGAGCCATACAAGCAGAGTGGTCAGAGTTATGATGGGCAAATATTGTGTGGGTTCCACGTTGTTTGATTTCTTTATCAGTAATCTGTTGGTGTGGGTTTCCCCCTTTCAAGGTAGCATGGGAAAGGGTTAGTTTACAGCAACAGCAAAAGCCTGCTGAGGTAATTATTGAGAAGGAGGGGAGATAAGGAGATGAAAAGTGGTAGGAACAGAAACAGAGGGGGTTAGGAGGCATGTGAGGGCAGGAAAGTGAGGATGCTGTGGAGAGACTGAGTGAGCAGGGCTGAGGTGAAGAGAGGCGGAGCAAGCCAGTCACAACTGGGGAAAACAGACGCTGATGAGAATAGTGTTGAAAGCCTGATGATGCCATTCCAGGGTCTTGCTCCTGCCCCACTTCTGCCCCTGCTGCTTAGCTCCTAAGCTTGCTGAGAGCCATGGAAATCCCTCAGCTCGCCAGGGCTCATTCCCAAGCCTTCAGGGCTGATGGATGCTATTTCCTCCGTCTGCCTTCCTTTTTCTGTAGTTTGTATATTTCCATTTCCTACAGCCAAAATACAGCAATACAGATTATCCCTCCCTCCCCACCTTCTCATTCCTTCTGAAGTTCAGTTGCAAATGCATATAGTCCCAGGCCAGTCTGCCCTGTCCATGATGAACACTGGTTTTCTTCTCTCCCAATGAGAAATACTGCAGGAGAGGAGCCAGGCTGCTGGCTTTGCAACGCTCTGTACAGCTAATAAACTTCCCGTTTGTCTCACTGCTCTGTCAGAAGGTACGAAAGAAAGCAACCCTCAACCCACCCCTCTGCCCCCCCTTTGTGCCGCAGCATTGCTCCAGCAGATGGCACTGCGTACAATTTTATTTCCTCTGCCTTGTTTGTTACAGCTCTGACTGGCGAGCACAGCACCACTCGCCTGGAATTGAGTAGAATTCATTGAATCTGCGGATTTCATGACGTTTCCTTGCGTGGTCCATCACTTTGCTCCCTGCCTGTGCTTTTCTATTCCGCCTGGGTCTTCTTCCCCACCCCTAACCAGATCTCACTTAACTCTGTCCTAGCAACCCAGAGCGAACTGGACTTGAATGCTGCACCTGGCTGTGTATGTGGAGAAGCCAAGCTGGATCAAGAGGTGGGCGAGCAGCGGGGAGGATGGAGGCTCCAGAGAGCAGCTTAAGGTCGAGGTAAAACTGAGCATCGTTTTATTTTTTGTTAATCCATCCTCGCGCGAACAATCAGCCGGCCACATCCTGCTCCGTTCCCAAAAGAAAATCATGATGGAATGAACACAACGTGCCACAAGCAGGTAAGACGGTGGAGTTGCTCAAGGGGAACAAGCTGTTGTCCATTCCCAGGAGAAACCCAATTCTTGCCTTTTTATTTTCTTTTGTCCTGAATTCCCTACTCTGAGAAATGTCACCCCCAAGTAAAGCCAGACCGGGGAGAAGGCAGTTACATAACAGAAGGGAGATCAATTTCCCATGCCTTTCATTAGCAACTGGAAACTCGTGGGGAGGAGGGAAAAAACCACTCACTGGATTCAGAAAGATCCAGCAATTTTTTGGGGAGAGAATCAGTCTCTGAGGCGGGAGGCGCCCGTTGCCACACACTGCGCGAAATGTTTTCCTTTGGCAGTTACGGAAATCAATGGTCCTGATCACAGGAAGCTCGGGCTTCTGCCTTGCGAAGAGAGCAGCCCCCTGGGGAGTGGCGTGTGTGAGACCCAGCCGGGGCGGGGGGTGCTACCCAAGCAGCACGCGCCATGGAGCCAGGGGAGCCCTGGAAGTTGGTAGCGTTGCAGCCGGAGACTTTGGCGTGCCATTGAGTCCCGTGTGTGGCTCGTACTTTCGAGGCTGCCTGGGCTGGGACCCAGCGCTTCTGCTCTGGCGGGGACGGTGCCTGGGATTATTGAACCAATTCCTTGGCGGGCCCGGGCTTCGGGGTGCCCTGTCCCCAGCTGGCCGCTGGCGCGGGGGGTGAGGGGACGTCCCGCCCTGCTGGCCAGGCGCAGCAGCCGCGGAGGGAGGCGTGTGCCTGGGGAGCTCGGCTCTCGTGGTGCGCGGGCTGCGTGGGGGAGAAAGTGAGGGGGGCTGTAGGGACGCGTGGCCCGGTGACGTGGTGTCACACTCAGGCTGTGGGCAGAGGGACCCGGGGTCCGCAGACCTGCCGAGGGAGAGGACCAGCTGGCCGCGGGGCTCTCTCGGCGGAGGCAGGGGCGCCCCTGTTGGCTCGACCCGAGGGAGCGGGTGTCTGGGGTGGGGGGCAGAAATCAGCTTCAACGCTCCTAGAAAACGCGGGACAAAACTTTGCTGGCACCGGCGGATGATCCCGCAGGGGCCTGTCCTGCGAGGCACAGCGGGGCGCTGCCCCCCTCGCTCGCTGCTGGGACTGGAGGCAAAGCTCAGACCACACAGGTGTTCGCCGCCGCGGCCCGAGAGGAGAGATCCTGGGGAGTAGGCAACATGTTTCGGAGGCGGGGCAGGCTTCAGCTGTGGCGATCCTCTCTCGTCAGCTCTGGGAACCGATGCCCAAGCTCACGGCAAAGTGGGGCGCGGGGGCTGCTATTCGTAGCACTGGGGCCGGGGGTGTCTCCCAGGAGCTGTGGGAATGGGGAGCAGAACTGAACTGAACCTGCTCCACCAGCTAGAAAACGTCCCGGGCCGGGCATTGAAGCGAGACTTTCCCGGGTTCAATGGAGTCGAGTCTGCTCGCCAATCAGTCCCGCCTTGGGTTCTTCCTCCAACTTTGCAGCACCCGGAACAGCAGCCGAGAGGGCGTTTCAGCACCTAGGTCAGGGCTATAAATACAAGGGCTCTGTGCTGGGTCTAGGGAACAAGATAAGTGGCAGAGAGACCGCTTTAATGCCAGCCATTCTCTCCGTTACTGCTTGGAAATAAAGGTGGCACTTAGCCAATCAGACCGAAAGAGAGACACGGGCGGCGGTCAGTCGGTGCATTGGCTACTGACAAGTGAACAGAGGTTAAAAAGTCTAAAATAAAATTACCCTGAGCATGCTAAAACTTTCTTACCTGGTCACAAAGATGGGAAGAAAGCAAATGAATTCTGACCCAGGTCACTGCAAAGACTGCTAAGGACTTTGGATCAGGCCCTTGTATTGTTAGAAACAGACAAACACAAAAATGATTCACTGAACTACACCTGCGATTACATTACATTGTCCATTCTAAGTTTGCTGGTCTCTGATAATTGTAGTTTTGCAAAGACGATACTACAACAGGGGAGGGTGGGGGCGGGGTTAGAAGTTGCATAAGTATTTTGTCGAGTGCCAGTAAACACCTATTAAAAGCCTGAATATTCCAGATGAGCGAATGCTGTAAAAATATTGCAAATTCAACTGTCTTAAATTAATTTGCCTCAGCTGTGTTCCTATGACCCTTTTGCAGTCACTTCCTAGGAATGTTCTAGCAGTGCTAATTGCAGTCACAGAAACAGCATATTTTAAGTGAACATTGAAAAGAATTTGCAGAAAAGTGAATTTTAAATTTGCTTCCATAAACATTCACTTTGGGAAATTATTCCTAAGAGCTACCACCTCTAATAGGGGAGCCGAAGCACCCCATGTGACCTAGATGACCAATGACAGAGCTTGAATTTGGAATATCAAATCGTTCAAATGAAGTGGTTGCACATCAGCTACTGATCAATAATTATTCTCAGTATCTGGCAAATAATTTCAAATAATATATAAACATCAGTTATTCAATATGCTTATAGCCTGTTCACCAACAGCAAACTGGGTATTTACTTAAAATATACTAATCAGTTGTATGTTATTTGCACAGTTATCTTGGACAAGTTATTAAAAAGCTTACCAAACTACTAATACATTTATTGTTTAGCATTAAGAAAGAAATATATTGTAGGAAACATTACAGCAAAACGAATACTGTGGGTTCAGGGAGGAGGTAGTTGGATTAATCACCTTGTGCTGTTCACTATGTCCATATGTTATTTTTTCCATTAGGCAAACATGGTTTGTTTAATCTTTCCATAGTCCTATGAAGCAATAAGCTGCAGGTACTATTGTTTTATATGCAGAGTCACAGGTTTAGCATTTAGCTACCTGCACTCCTAAGGTTGTAACTTCATCTATGTCATCGAACATTTCATTCACACAGCTCACTTTGCAATACATTACCTGTTTCAAACTGATAATCTTCCCCTGTTCTTGCAAAGACAATTGTATGGATGAACCGCTATATTCCTATGGAACCCCACTGACATGGACTCTGCCAAGGGTCCACCAATGTAGTTGCTTATGAAAGATTGCAGCCTTGAAGTCTAGATATAATCTCTTTAAGTGTGTGATTTAAATTCACTAAAACATCAGTCCTTGACAGGTAGAGCCAGCAAGTGATCTAACTCCAGAAGAGACGGAGTACTTTCAATTCCAATACAGGATAGAGAGCATGAACATTAAAGAAACATAAAAAAGCTGCAAATATTCTTGGAAGGAGTACATTTTTTAATTAATAAGGGTACATCTACAGAGCAGTTATTTCGAAATAATGGCTGTTATTTCAAAATAACAATGCAAGCATCTACACAGCAATTCCATTATTCTGAAATAAGCTGTCCATTATTTCAAAGTTACTTCAAAATCTGTACCTCATTCCGTGAGGAATAACGCTGATTCCAAAATAGCTATTTCAGAATAGCAGTAGTGTGGACGCTCCACTGCTTCTATAGCTCCTCCCAGGGCTATTCAAAGTAATGAGCCTCCCGGGGCTCTAAATCAAGGTAGCAAGTCCGCATTAGAGAAGCCTGCCTTGGACTAATTTTGAGGCTTCCCTGTAGTGTAGACGTGCTATTTCGAAATAAGCTATTTCGGAAAAAAAATCCAAAATAGCTTATTTTGAAATAAGCGTGCCATGTAGATGTACCCTAAAATGTTAAGAAAATAAGCAGCATCACACTGGGTCACACCAATGTTTTTTTCTAGCCTATTATCTTTTCTTCTGACAGTGGTCAATGCCAGCTGCCCCAGAGGGAATGAACAGAACAGGTATCATCAAGTGATCCATTCCCCGTCACCCATTCCCAGCTTCTGTCAAACAGAGCCCATAGGCACACCATTCCTACCCATCCTGGCTAAACGCCGTTGACGGACCTAACCTCCATGGATTTATCTAGTTTTTTAGTGAGCCCAGTTATAACTTAGTCCCACAATATCCTCTAACAAAGTGTCACAGACTGACGGTGTGCTGCATGAAGAAATACTTCCTTTAGTTTGTTTTAAATCTGCTGCCTATTCATTTCATTTGGAAACCCCCTAATTCTTGTGTTCTGAGAAGAAGTAAATGACACTTCCTTATTTACTTTATCCATCTTAATCATGATTTTATAGACTTTTATCATATTCCCCCACCCCCATAGTCATCTCTTTTGCAAATTGAAAAGTCCCAGTCTTATTAATCTATCCTCAGATAAAAGTTGTTCTTTACCCCTAATCATTTTTTGGCCTTCTTTGCATCTTTTCCAAAAACCAATTTATATTTCTTTGAGATGGGGTGACCAGAGCTGCATGCACTAGTGAAGATGTGGGCATGTCAGGAATTTCTATACAGGCAATAAGATATTTTCTGTCATATTAGGAGGGGGACTGACAGTCTTGCCAGATCCCTGGGAAGGGGGGGGGGCAGCTCTGAGCTCCCAGAAGGGATGTGGCTAAGGCAGCCAGCCCTCAATGCCACTCAAAGTGCACCATGTTCCTCCTTCCCCTCTCCCTCACCGACAGCCCTTAGTGCTGCTGGGAATGCACTACGCCTCAGAGGTTTAATGCACCAATCCCTCAGCAATTTAAAGGGCCTGGGGCTCTGGCTGCTGCCATTGGCACACCAGTGGCAGCAGAAGCCAGGGGCCCTGGGTCCTTTTTAACTCACCAGGCTCAGGGCAACTGCCCACTTTGTCCTCCTCCCTCCCCCGCATCTGTCGACCTGCTTATTAGTTACCCCTTTCCTCATGATTCCCAACATTCTGCTCAGCTATTTTGATTGCAGCTGCAGAGTGGATGTATTCGGAGACCAAGTCACAATGAATCCAAGATCTCTTTCTAGGCTCCATTATTTTATACGTACAGTTGGGATTAGGTTTTCCAGTCTGCATTACTTTGCATTTAGCAACACTGAATGTCATCTGCCGTTTTGTTGCCCAATCACCCAGTTTGAGGAGCTTCCATTGTAACTCTTCAAAGTCTTCTTTGGACTTAGCTAACTTGAGTAGATCTGTATCATCTGCAGTTTTTGCCACCTCATTGTTTAATCCTTTTTTCCAGATAATGTATGAATATATTGAATAGCACTGCCCCCAGTAGAGACCCCTAGAAGTCACTGCTCTTTACCTCCCTCCATTCTGAAAACTGACCATTTATTCCTGCTGTTAAACATCAATTTCACTTTATAGACAAACCAAAATACCTTCATCAATAATTAATACAATTTAAAGCTAAGCAAACTAAGAAAAATATTGCTTGAGAACGTATTAGCATTTGGTGTAAGGCGATTTATATATTGCAACTAGAAGACTTACCTGCCATTGCCTGGACCCTGCCTGCCTGATGCTGTGCAGGCCTCCTGCCAGGGCAGGAGCAGGACCTTGGGGCGGAAGGGCCAGAGCTCAGGGAGCAGGGCCATACAGGCCTCCTCCACTGGTGCACCCCGAGCCTAGCCCAGGGACAGGGGGAGGGCATCATGCAGGCCTCCCCTTATGGTGCTCCCCCCGGCCTGCCTCTCCCATCAGCACTCACTTGGAGAAAGGAGGATGGGAGGTGGGCTAGCCTCCCCTGCCAGCATTCCCCAGGCCTGGCCCAGGGGCAGAGGGAAAGAGGAATCCACCTGTAGGTCCCATGCAGATAGTGGGACTCCCTTCCAACCCACCATCCCCACCCCGTGTCTGGTGCTGGGGCTGAGGATTGGAGGGGAGGGGTTTAGGATGGGGGGGCACTTACCTGTGCTGGTGGCAGGCAAGATAGCGAGCTCTGTCCCCAGATGGCCACTCCCTTGGTGGTGTGGCTGCCACCAGTGGTTGCTCTGCAGGATAAATGCCTCCTGCTCTCATTTTCCCCAGTGGTGACTGAGTATCCATTCCTCCTCTCTCTGCCCCCTCCCTTTTCATGTTAGGGAAAATAATTGAATTCCAGGCACATTCCACTTTCCTGGCACAACCCAATACTGATTTTGCTTTAAGATAGTATAAGAAGAAGCTGCATTCCAAATTTGGTGGTCCTAGCTTTTACTGTTTAGGAGGAGTTCTTGAACAAATTGACTCGCAGACAGACATGCAAATCTTTAAGATAGATAGATAGATAGATAGATAGATAGATAGATAGATAGATAGATAGATAGATAGATAGATAGATTGTTGACAATTTGTGTTTTAGCAGTTGCAAAGTTAACTTTTTGAAATTTAATATCTACGGTTATTAAATAATTATCTGAACCCCTTTCCCAATTGTTTGACTTTTTTATAATTTTCTGAAACTATAAAAACTTTAAAATGGGATTAAAAATTTAAAATGATATATGCTTGTGTACATGTGTAATCTTAAATCAAAAGCAATCAAAATGCTTTAAAATAACACTCTATATTTTTATAATTTCATTGGATAATATGAATTTGAATTCTGTCAAGCCTACATATATTGATACTTTCATGTAGATTTATGAAAAGCACTTTTAAGATAAAGGTATTTAGAATACAGCTAATAAAATCACTTATAAGATTTTATATTATTGATTCCATTACACAAGTCAACATTCTAACATTAATTTTACCACATATAAAGATATATAAGAAAATAAAGATCATTGTAATAAAGATGATATCAACAGTGAAGCCCACAATTCTACTTTTTAATCAGAAGAAGAATTCCCTGTATACTTTCTGTGAGTATATTTTCAGTGACATCAACAAACTTACCAAGATACATATACTTTTATTCCAGCAAATACTTGATTGGTAATCAAATGCATTATTAGTTCACTATGTTTCAAATAGGTATTCACTTTAAGAAAACATTTTGAAGGTAAGACATTCTTTCTCTTAAAAAAAAAAGTTAGCAAATTAAGAAAGACTAGTATTGAATAAGCATATAAGGCTCAACTTGAAATTTGTGTCTAGTTCAATATTTATGAATGAGAGGGTGAATCAATCCAATATTCTGGAAAAAAATAAATTCCCGATTCTAACAGTAAACATCAACATTTAAATGTACACAATCAGACAGCTAACAACAGTAGACACTGAGTTTCAAAAAGTTAAAGCTTTGTAATTGTTAAAACATCATATTAAAATATACAAATATCTTTACATCAAATGCTAATAAGTTCTCAAGCAATATTTTTCTTAGTTTGCTTAGCTGTACACATTTGGTTTGTATATTTCTGAACAATCAACAATGAAATATTTGCTTAGTATATTAGAATCAGTCATTTCATTTTTAGTCTATTAAACATAGGGATTTAGATTTTTTTAGCTACCTTCAAGTATTTCTTAGTCAGCACATTTTTAATACTACCTTCAGATACACACTTTCCATTCTCACTACAGTAGGAGCATAACCAAGTTCATACATTTGGCCTGCAGTTTGAAAGCTTATTATTTGATTTAAATGAACCTGAGATTTGAAAGCTGCTTATTTGATTTAAATGTTGATCGATTTTTAAATAGATCAGGTTTCCTCAAGAGGAAATACTAAATCCTGCGGCAATTAAACCCAAGGAAAGAGAATAACTCTTGTTCTTCTATAATGATGAAGTCTGGACTGTATTATTAGGAAAGTTTGAGCTGTTGTAGTACTAGAATGCTATTGATAGTTGAAAGAATAGCTGAGATGAAGGGTTGAACAATGAGCTACAGGTAATTGTTTGCTCCTACTCCAGAACAACTTTTAGTTATGGTCTAATCAGCTATGCAAAAAGGGTAAAAGTCTCTGAAGCACAAAGTCCTCTGCATTACCTGAGTGTGTGCGTCCCCAGTGCACTCCCAATGGTGTCTCAGAAAACAACAATGTACAGAGGGAATTGCCAGGAAGTGGTTGAAGTGGTGAGGGATGAGAGAGACTGTGGCTGTTACAGTCTATAAACTACATTGGCCGCTGTGGTGGCGCTGTGCTATTGCTATCCTGCTTGCAGGTGAGAAGACTTGTGAATGTAATTGCCACCTACATATATTAAACTCCCCGCAGAGAGTCTGTTTATTTGGGCTTTACGTGATGAGTAGGGACTTTCACAACCAAGGAATTAAATTTTCTTTGTTTGGGGTTTAAAGGTCACTGTACAATACATTGTTGTTAACCAGGAATATGCACTTTATTTGTGGGCTTTTAGATTTCAGATGTTGAGCTGCTACAGGTATTTTGTCCTCAGATGCATAAGCACTCTCCCAGCGAAGTGAATTTAAAGAGTCTTAATGGGCCTATTGCTGTCAGCAGTAGTATGTTGCACTGCATCAATTAAAAAACAATCAATGATATAGATTCCTAATGTAGGCACGGACTCTACAATCAGATCCATATAGATGGCCCCTGGCGGCCACACTGGTCTCAGTGAAATCAATGAGACTTCTGCATGGCTGCAGAGATCTGCACACAGAGAAACACTGCAGCATAAGGGCCTTGGTGTCAGTGACAGAATAAAAAATTGCTCTGAAGTGAAAACCAGTAGTTTTAAAGTAATTTGCAGCTGAAGAGTCAGCCTGCTAATGGTTCGCCTCACCTAATACCGCTTTTTTTTCCTGTGATATTTGAATACTGGACACACTTTCTAGTATCCGCATCAAAGAAAAACAAGAGTCATACTATGTGTTTAAGCTTCACTACCCCTAGAATTATAAATTCTCATAGAAGAAATGTTCTATTTCTGAATGATCAGCAATGAACTACCAGCTTAGGAAATTAGAATCAGTCATTTCAGTTTTAGTCTATTAAACATAGGGATTTTAGACTTTTAGGCTGCCTTCTAGTATTCTTTATTCTGCACATTTTTAATCCTACCCTCAGGCACACATTCCATTCTGTAGGAGCATAACCAAGTTAATGCATTTGACCTGCAATTTGGAAGCCTATTATTTACAGGTGCAGAACCTCAGAGTCATGAACACTAGAGTTACAAACGGAGCCATCAACCACAACCTCATACCCAATCAGGCAGCAGTAGACAAAAATAAAAGCAAATACAGCACAGCATTGTGTTAAACACAAGCTACTAAAAATAAAGAGAAAGCTGCATTTTTCTTCTGCAGAGTTAAGTTTCAAAACTGTATTGTCAATCTTCAGTTGTCAACTTTTGAAAGACCAACCCCAACGTTTTGTTCTGAGTTACCAGCATTCAGAGTTGTGAATAACCTTCATTCCTGGATGTTCAGAATGCTGAGGTTCTACTGTGGCAACCTACAATTTACACTGTGTGGCTCTGTCCCCCTCTAGTGTCTGCACTGTGGAGGCATGAGCCTGTAAAGCCTTTGAGATAACAGAGCTGGGTCTTTTGGCTCAAACAATAAGTGCTTATAGAGTCAGAGCTTCTGAACTCAACCGCAAATGCCAAGGACCCACCCATAGTGTCACAAGGTGGTTCATTCAGGGATTTGAGTTGCTGAGAAGCTCAGGCTCAGTTTCTCCAGCCAGGGGAATGTGTCCCTCTATGAGTGACTCATCCCAGTAAATGAAATAGGTCCAGTGTCCCTATGCTAGAACAGGTGCTCCCATGTGCCCACATACAAGAGATGGGCAGCACCTGGGGGCTATAAAGAATCAGGGTGAGAGAGCAGAAGGAGAGGGAGCAGTGACAAAGCAGACTAATTCCAGCAGGAATGATGGTGTATGAGATTGCCAAAGACATGGGAACTGTAGCTGTCCTGGAAGGGAGCAGAAGGTGTTTCCTGGGAGAAAACTGAAGGACAGAGAGTTGGAGCAACAGGCTGGTGAGCAGGGTGTAATGGAGGAACTAACCTACTGACAGGTCCAGAGCTGGAGAGCTGTGAGAGGACAAAGGAGAAGGAGGGACTCTTGTCTGGCAAGGATGCTCCCACCAGAGAGGCTGTGGGACTTTCTGATGTGAAGAACAGGGTTGCACTTTGTGACGTAGTGGGGGTATCTGGCTAGTTCCTATGCTGGCTCTGTGGTAATCCCCAATGGCTGCCATCGGTACCACAGCCCAGAAGGTTGAGACATTATGCAAAGAGGGTCTCTCAACCTGTCTGACCAGCTACCCCCCAAGGAGAGAAACAAAGGAAGGTGGATTGCTGCCCCGGCTGGGGGCAGGGCTGGAAGAGTTAGGTGAGTTTTCTGGCTGGAATCATGGAGGAACCAGCCTAAGCCAGGGGCTGGGATTGTAGGGCCCAGCCACCACCCCATCTCAGGGGGCACTGAGGCCTCTTAGCTGCAGTCCCTGTAACCAGATTACATCTGTGCTGTGCTGTGCTGTATCCTGGAGAAGGAATAAACTCCTCCATTCTACGGGCTGGTGGAGTCTGTTCGCCATTACGGGGTGCAGGAGTCAGGGGACCCCAACGCGTCACACTGGTGTCAGGTGGGATGCACTGCACCCCGTGGATGGAGCATCCAGCGGCGAGCGACTAGGCGCAGTAGAAGCAAGAGCCATGGAACCAGGCGTGCTGGAAACAGAGCGGCGGTTCCTGAGAATCGCGCAGCAGCACTAGACTGGTGAGTCTGCACCGAGGGGACCAGCGGGAGATGGCCTATACCCAACTGCTGAAGGCAGAGCTGGTGAAGCTGTGCAGAGAGAGGGGCTTGCCTGTGCGGAGCGCAACCAAGGCCCAGCTGATTGCCCGGCTGGAAGAGAATGACCAGCCACAGGGCTGGGATCCTGTCCCCGTGGGGAACAGCCAGACCCCCACTGGGAGCGTGTCAGGCTCGGAGAGGGGGCAGAGCGCTGGAGGCCGCCGAAGAGACCGGACTGCCTCCCAGGGGAGCACTGCAAGCCGTAGTCCGCCCAGGGGGTCCAACCCCGCGGAGCTGCGGCGGCTAGAAATCCAGCTGCAGATGAAGGAATTGGAAGTCCAGGACCGTAGAGAGCAGCGACAGCATGAGCTGGCCATGGCAGAGCGGAGAAGTGGCGGGCCTCGGCCGCGCCAGTGCGGGCGGGCCCCAAGGGCCCAGGGGCGGCCAGACGCTTGGAGAAGCTCGTGGTGGCCCAATTGAAGGACATGGGCGATGTAGATGGGTTCCTCAGCTCCTTTGAGAGGGCCTGTGGACTGCAACGGGTCCCCAGCTGACTGGCTGCAGGAGCTCATCCTCGCACTGAACCAGGAAGCCACCGGGTGCTCAATCAGCTGGAGGACCTACAGCCAGGGATTACAACCGAGTCAAGGAGGCCCTGCTGCACAAGTTTGGGCTGACCCCGAGATGTACAGGAAGAAGTTCCGGGGTGCAGAAGGAGCCACGGAGACCTATGTGGACCTGGCCTCCCGCCTGGCGCAATACTGCCGCAAGTGGGTGTCTGGAGTTGGAGCCCAGACTGCAGAGGCTGCTCAAGCTGTTCATGATGGAGCAGTTCTATGAAGCATGCCCACCCAGATTGAGGCTGTGGCTCAAGGACCGAAGACCAGAGACCCCAGGAGGCCGGGAGACTGGCAGATGAGTTCACGGAGAGCCGGTCCGGTGTGAACGGGAATCCCGGAGGGAAAGGGAATCGCGCAGAGACCGGTTCTCGGCTGAGCGGCGGAGAGAGGCACCCCCGAGGCGAGCCCAAGGAACAGGACGTCTGTGCCCCAGAGAACCAGCCAGGGCCTGGACAGAGACAGCCCAAAGCCTAACTTGCCATCGCTGTGGGCAAAAAGGCCACAAGAGGGCTCAGTGCACCAGGTCCCATGACCTGGGACTTTCCAGGGTTAACTGGCTGGGGCTGGAGGAAGGGCAGGCTGCCCCAGAGGCAGGGGCTGGCAGGCAAACCTCAGCTCAGAGTGGGGGGAAGGATGCTCAGTGCACTTCTGGGAGGTCTGACCTCGGGAGGCGGATTTCTCCGTGTACCGGTGGGGCAGGACGGCCCCGCGGAGCGAAAGTGCCTCATACCCTGGAGGTGGATGGTAGGAAGGTGACGGGTTTCTGGGACACGGGGCGGAGGTGACGCTGGCCCGATCTGACATAGTGGCCCCAGACCGGATACTACCCCACACGCAGCTGACCCTGAAGGGCATAGACGGGTCCCCGCTAAGGTGCCCGTGAGCCAGGTGCATCTGAAATGGGGGCCAAGGAAGGTCTCAAGGAAGTGGGGTGCACCCGCACTTGCCCACCGAGGTGCTGATGGGGAATGACCTGGAGGAGTGGCCCCATGAATCCCAGCGGCTCTAGTCACCGCTCGAGCCAGAGCCAGCGAGGGGCTGGCAACCTGGATCCAGGGAAGGACTCCTGGCAGGGTCCCCAGGGTCCCATCATCAGGACACGGGTCCAGCCAAGCGGGACCCCGGACCTAGGCAAAGGTGGGGAACAGGTCCCGATCCCTGCCCCAGCGGCTGAATTCCAGGCTGAGGTGCAGGCAGACCCTCCTTGCAGAGGCTGAGGGACGAGGCTGGCCTCCGCAGCTCAGCCCCTGGGGAGAGGAGGCCAGGAGAGATTCCTGTGGGAGCGGGATTCCTGTTCCGGGAATGGCTTCCCCAGGAAGGTGAGGGCATGGGGGTCCAGCGCAGCTGGTCGCCCCCAAAAGTATCACCTCAAGCTGCTGTATTTGGCCCATAACGCCCCTTTGGGCCACCGGGGATCCGGAGCACCCGGCTGAGGCTGCTCCAACACTTCTACTGGCCGGGAATATTCGCAGCCGCAGCGGTACGGCCGGTCCCGCGACTCCTGCCAGAGGGGCGGGAAGGCCCAAGACGGGAGGAAAGCTGCTCAGGGCCCCTACCCTGTATAGAGGAGCCTCTGGGCTTGCTGAGAGAGTTATGGGAGGGGAAGACCTCCCGGATGGAGCGCCGGGGTGGAGGCCGCCTGGCTGTCCAGAGGAGGCTCGCTGGGCTCATGGCCCCGGCCCGAGAGACCCTGGCCAGAGATCAAGGCCAGCGGAAGGGTGGGTGCGACCACAGAGGACAGGCCTGTGCCAGTCGCCCTGGAGCGATGCAGCGAGTGGACAGAGGGAAGCCAGTTCATGTGGGGCCTTGCCACGGCCGGCCCGAGTCAAGGGGAGCACCCATGTCCCCAGGGCGGGTTCCCACGCAGAGGACCCGAACTTCCCTAGGTCACGAGCGGAGTGACCCTGCTCAGTTCGCTCTCGGAGGGGGGAGAACTGTGACGAGTGGGGGTATCTGGCTAGTTCCTATGCTGGCTCTGTGGTAATCCCCAATGGCTGCCATCGGTACCACAGCCCAGAAGGATGAGTCATTATGCAAAGAGGGTCTCTCAACCTGTCTGACCAGCTACCCCAGGAGAGAAACAAAGGAAGGTGGATTGCTGCTCCGGCTGGGGCAGGGCTGGAAGAGTTAGGTGAGTTTTCTGGCTGGAATCATGGAGGAACCAGCCTAAGCCAGGGGCTGGGATTGTAGGGCCCAGCCACCACCCCATCTCAGAGGGGGGCACTGAGGCCTCTTAGCTGCAGTCCCTGTAACCAGATTACATCTGTGCTGTGCTGTGCTGTATCCTGGAGAAAGAATAAACTCCTCCATTCTACGGGCTGGTGGAGTCTGTTCGTGCCATTACGGGGGTGCAGGAGTCAGGGGACCCCAACGCGTCGTTACACACTTCAACTGGAAGGGCTGGAGTGGCTGACCAGGGACAGAAGTGGACTGGCAGAGAGGACCGGTATGCTTGAAGGCACAGTTATGTGGGCATCAAGGGATGAGATGTCTTGAGTTTCAAAGACCGCTTGCACTTTGGTGAGAAAGGGACTACATATTTGATACTTTTGTTCCGCACTATATTGCATTTTAAAAATAATAAACCAACTACCAAAGAAGGTATTATTGAGTGACGAGAGTCTCAAGTGAAGCTAATAAGGACTCCAGAGAGAAACGGAGGTAGCACACTTGGTGTGCCATGACCTGCCAAAGGTTGGCCCTACAACAACATGCTAGCACAAAAAGTGCTGGTCTGTCCCTTTCTAGTGGCTGGCTCATGTAGAGGTTTATGAGCTGGTACAGCTTTTGTACTGTCAGTAGATGCTCATGTTTACATCCAGAGGTCTCAGGTTTGATCCAAGCTATCGATGACTTAGCTAGGGCAATATATAGATTATGATATTTTTATTCTTACTTCGTAAGTAGTCCAACTGAATTACATTTATTCTTTTTACTATAAGTGTATCCATACATGGCCCTAAGAATTAATTCAGTGCTCATAGCACATAGGAATGCATTGGAGCAGAACTCTGATGCTTGTTTTCCAGTAGAAGCTGAGACTCAGTGTTTGTGCAGAAATGCCAGAAAAGTTTTTTACTTGCTCTCTTCAATGAGAAAACAAAAATGTACAGATTGAAAGAATGAAACAGGAAGCTGAAGGGAAGGACAATATGGCAAGAAAAAGAGCAGTTAATTGAGTGGTTTAATTAACCCTGTGGAACAGTACTTTATAATAAAGCATCCTACAGTAACATTCAGGTCACTGGTGCAGATCTTTGCTGCAACAGTGCAGGAAATCCTCTGTCTTTTTCTTCCCACTATAAGCACTATTCAAAAAAAAAAAAAAACCAACCCTAATGTCTCGTCAATGTAGATTTTTTGGCAGCATAAGCCAAGGAGAAGTTATGCATGAGTTAAATACTGAAAGATTGGGAGGACAATCAAAACAAAGGGCAATTGCCAGATTATTCTTCAAAATATTAATCTGAAGAGTGAGAAAATTACAGCTCATAATTGCCTGCATTAGTTCTTCCCCACTCCTCTTGCTTCCCAGGCTATAGCTTCCATCAGTTTGTTAAACTGATGTATCCCACTTATTAATAAAACAGTTATTAATGCCCAAGTAAAATTTTTCCTCTTTTTCCAGTTCACTAGTTCCTCTGAGAAGAAGAGTGAAATCTTGGCTCCAATGAAGTCAATGGCAAAACTTCAGTGGAACCAGGATTTCCCCCTAAATCATCACAAAGGAGATTTTAGAGAAGACAGTAATTAAACCCAGATAGTCAGAGGGATAGGCCAGAATCTTCAGCAAAGCATTTCAGCATCAGCCAACTCCAAGTGCTACAGTATTTTGCTGAATTGGGATGGGCTGGTGAATCAGAGCCTGAAAAATCAGAGATTGTTCAGCCTTTACCCCGGGGAGCTACTGTTTCCTCAAAAGCAGGCATCTCACCAGGTATCCTTGAATTATAAGATAGTATCAATTGTAGTGCAAGAATATTAACACTTCAGGCAAGAATTGGGTTAAATAAACTGAATACATGCTTATCTCAGCAAACCAACAGGCAGAGACATGAGGAATAATAAGTACAGTGTTGCATTAAAGATGTAGAAAATGTTTTTAAAATTAAAATATGAATCGAAATCCGTCAGAATTAAAAATAAAATCATATTAGTCGCTTCATGACTGACTGTCATTAAAACTAGCCCTTCTCAACAGATCATACAGCAATATCTGCAATATTATGGTGAATTCCTATTCAAAGCTTCTGGTAAATGTTCCTTTTGTAATGGTGACTTCTGTACAGGAGATGGCTTGTTTATTCCGTGGCACAGTGGATTGAAGCTTTGTAGTAATGAGCACAAATTCCTTCAGCACATTCTAGGGCCAAATACTGCATCAAACTGAATTCTCCACTAGTGCTAAATGATTGCAACTCTAACCCAAAACAGGAGTTGGACTAAAGCTGAACAATTCATATCTGGATTTTAAACATTCTAAGTCCAGAGTATTCAGTTTTCCAGGGTTGGCCTGTTATAAAGATAAGGCTGTTTGCAAAATCTGCATGTAGGCCTGCATGCCCATTCCAGTTTAGTGGTGTACTATTTAATGACAAAAATTTTCCCTGGACAGAATCCTGGCATACAAAATCTCAGTCTAGAAAAAGATTGGGGAGGGGTCCCTCCTTTTCATGAAATTTGCACACAAAATATATTTTAGCATTCTTTATGTGAGGAAAGCAGAAAATTTATTGGGTGAATGAGACTTTATTTTATGAGGAGAGGAGGGGTTTGGGGAGGGGCATTAATTTCTCTGTAAAAATTAACCTTTGTTTTGCTGTGTTTAAACTCCCATTTTGTGCTCACTCACACATGCAAGTAACTTGACACAATTGAATTCAATGGGACTACTCAGGTGCGTAAAGTTACAGGTATGAGTATTTGAAGGATTTGGGTCTGAATTTGGTAGGTGTTGAGGGTTTATTATATAATCTGCTTTCTCCTGATATTTCTATGTTGGCTTTCTGATACAGCACAGACAGTAAAATTTAGAAGAGAGCAACTGCTTACAGGCAGCAGTTAATCATATAGAAGGCCCTATCCAGTTCCCTAGAACAGGAAGGGGAGTTGAGCATTAATTTCAGTGAGAGAAGAATCAATCCCTTAATAACATTTTGTCATCTCCACTCATCTCAGCGGAGGAACCTTTGCACAGTAACATTTCTCTCCTAGACACTTTCTGACATGACAACAGTTGAAAATAAGAATCAATTGCATCAGCTGTCATGTAGTGAGGGGTTATTATAGTGCAGTAGAGTTTCTGATTGACTCACACTGATACGGTAGGGGCTCCGAAGAATCTATTATCATTTCAATATAAATCATCATAGAGCAAAAGCCCTTCCTAGGCATTCAGCAGCTAGTGTGTATCAGCTCTGCTTTGTCTTGACCAGCCAGTTTTCTACAACTCCCTTCTCAACTTCATTACTACAAGTGCTCTGGGCTGTTGCCCTCCCTACAGTGTGTGTCTCCTCCCCGCTTTTTTCCCCCCTTATATTCATGAGAAAACTTTCACCTTCCTCATGAAATTAAATAATTTGTCTCCAAAGATATCCTAGGGCAAAGAAGTGTTAATGTACACATCACAGCATTACATAAATCACACAGTGGTAACTTTAAAAACGTTTAGAAAGAATTTTCAAATTCTTGAGACAAAAAGCAGTTATAATCCTGTTAAATTAGGAGCACTTTTACAGGCAATGAGACAAAATGACAGAACAATGAAGTCCTGTGGCTCAAAGCTAGAGAAACAAAGTTGAATTAGGAATCTCAAAATGATGCAACAGTCAGAAACATGACAGTGAAAAATGACATTGTGAGGTTCCGTATTTATTCTCTCTCAATGCCCTCTCTAGCCCATGTGCTCAGTTACAAGTCAAGCAATGGTTTCCCTAACTACCATTGCTGTGACTTCTAAGTGGATTCTGAAAGTCAAGCTGTGCTATGCCTGGTTCAGCACTGCCCCTAATAAAGAGTCAATATTTGGAATTTAGCAGGCAATTTTCCTGCTGCTGCGTGAGGAAGGCTAGGACTCAGTTTGCTTTTCTGTAACAGTGCCCTAAAAGAAGATATGACTAGAGATAAAGGGCTACATTTAGCCCTGTATAATCGTATAGATTTATTGGGATTGCATGAGATAGGCAGCACAACAGAGGAGAAAGCAGGTCAGAGAAAGCAGGTATGCTGAGAAGAAATAGACACTTTCATAACCACAGTCATACTTTGCAGTAATTTATTACCATATAGTATATAGAATTTCAACATGGGCAGGGCACACCTGAGTGGTTGGGGCTCAAAAAGGAGCCAGTCCCCATGCTACTTATACCTATCTCATAGAGCTGGAAGAGACCTTGAGAGGTCATTGAGTCCAGTCCCCTGCCCTCACAGCAGGACCAAGTACCATCCCTGGTACTTGGTTTTCCCCAGATCCCTAAATGGCCCCTTCAAAGATTGAACTCACAACTATGGCTTTAGCAGGCCAATGCTCAAACCACCGAGCTATCCCTTCCCCCTTCTTCTATGCTGATTCAATTTATAGAATACTTTAGAGCAGCCAGGCTGGCAAGCGATCATCCCAAGAGCCTGGTGCACCAGCTGGAGCCCACCAGAGCAGAACACATTCCTGCCACACTCCTTACATAGTGGTGTGGTCACACAGGAGTGGTGCTCACCTCCTAGGTATTCCTGCGTCTCATGTTAAGCCAACCGCCCATCCCATATATGGTGCTGGAGCAGCACAAAGGGGCTACAGCAGGATCAAGAATCTGGCCCTTAATAGGTGGTTCTAAGTGTTTTCCATTGGCCATAAATGTTTAATTAAGTCATTGATTTATTACCTATTCAGAGAGAGCCATGTTTTACCCTGTACAACATGCTTGTCATGTAAGTGATCACTGGCTCAGAACGTCTCTCTCAATCCAGCTTGTCACAACTGAGAGTGTTCACTATTCAGACCGAGTGCACTGCTCCATTCCACTGCTGCCCTCCTCCTGCTCCTCAGTTAATTCTTGTCTCCCCATGCTGGGCTGCTGCAATATTATATAACCAGTCATCTGCAAGCGCTACATGTGCAGGCTTAAAAGCCAAGATTAGCTTGTAACTTCAGTGTGGCAAACAGGGCAGCAAACTTCTCTTGTCCACTTTAGTGGGAAGGGTAGGAAGCTTCAAGTGACCCATTCCTACTCAAAAGTAATTATATTAAAATACTGTGGGCCTGATTTTCCTCTGCTTTGACCCTCGGGTGATCATTTACAGAGTGGCTATAAAGCAACTACCAACAGAGCACGGGAATGTTTGACCTCGGTTTAAGTGACCACACAATGTGCATGGCAGTAGAGAATCAAATGTTGTATCAATAAAATAAAGTGGGAAATTCCTCTTAAAATACATAGTGAGTTAAAGATAATGCCCCAGCATCAGGGTTTCAGGCACACCTGGAAGCCATATCCTTCTAAACCTTGCAATGTCCAAATGATAGAGTTTGAGCTTTCCCTCTGCACAAGAATGAATTTCACCTGATGTGCGTGAATAAAGATTAAAAGATGAGATAAAGCTAATGTGTTCTATCAATATTTAGTATTTGCTTCACACCAAGAGCATACTTGGCATTGTATAAAATGCAGGTAAAGACACAGTCTCTGCCTGAGAAGTTTAAATCAAAGTTATTCTATTTATATTCATTTTAATGCAGTATTTATGTTTAACCCTTTCTCAACCAAATGACCTATTAAGTCTTAAGACTTAAGACCTACAGCAGGGGCTCAGTATTTCATAGGGCTGAGTCCTTCATTGGGATACCTGCTGAATCAGGCTGTTCATGAGGGGTAACATCCTGGCAGTCTGTCAGAAACACCCACCCTTTTAGCAGGTGTTCATTCCACTTGGGAAGGGTTAAGTGGATTCTGGTGATTGATGGAGACAAGTGGCTCATTACCCCTCCCAGATAAAGGGGGCTGGAGCAGCCCTTTAAAGCAATGGAGGATCTGGGCTGTGAGCTGAGCAGTCCTGAGGTGGGAATTCTATGATCAGCTATACCTGGAGAGGAAGCTTGAGCTAAACTTTCTGTTGTGTTGTTAATAAAAATCAAATGCCAAGAATTGGTGTAGGATATGTATGAAAGCAAGTTTAAAACAGCACCTGTTCACACAAGGTTATTTCAATGCTCAGAAAATCTGAGTTCCTTTCACTCATGCTTATTTGAACAACACATTGGCCCTTCCTCATTTTTTGGTGGAAAACAATATACAGATGTCAAGGCAATATTTTTTGCCTGTGGTATCTGCTCCCTTGGCAAGATCCAAGATAATATGTTGGCATTTCTACGGTTGCAGTAAGTTAGGCCACAAAATTGTTTCCTTTATTTATACAACACCATTTTCCTTTGAATAATCTTGTTTCTTTATAATCCATATTTTGTGAAATCCCTCAGTTCTATTCTCCTACTATAAATGTGCTTATTCATGTTGAAAACTGTTGTTTACCTTAGAGACTGCCGGTGTCTAGTATGTATCTCAGTCACACAATAAGTTTTCCTGATGAATAGGTCATAAAATCCACAGCATCTCTGCTATGCACTCAAAAAGTACTTTTCAGTCTGTGTGCAGGTAGACAAAGTTTTACTTCTACTGTAAAAATATCAGCAATCAATAAACAAGCATTTTCAGATATTTTCCAGTTTATTATTATTGTGTTAAATGAAAACAGGAGAAAGGCTTTGATGCCATGTTATATATTTCACTTTGATGTCTAATGCAAATATGTAATTTTAGCTAAAATACAGAAACATGTGTCACTTAGATATGTGATTTTAAAGTAAAATGTCAGTAGTCTGGCAAGAAATCTTTTGAAATATGAGTGATATGAATTTCAGCCTTGAAAACTGGAATTTGAAAAATAATTTCTAGATGGCATTCATTCTGATGGGGTTTAAACACAGTCTATTTTAAAAAGGTAAAGCATCACATCAAAGACCCAAAGATCCAAACTGAAAAACATGCAATTGATCCAATGTAAGGAAGCTGATCCTGCAAAGCAGTATTCTTGGCAGGATATCAGAAATAACTTGCACTGTATTAACCAATCATAATCTTCACTTAAACTTTACTATTTTATAGCTCTGTACAGACATTTACTCATTCACTCTTACATAACATCTGTGAGACTAGGTAAGTGTTTTGCAAATGAGAAAGCAGATAGAGAAAAATCAGCCTGGTATAAGTGAGTACAGTTTTGTTGAAATGAAAGGGACATGGCCCACAGAAGTGGTGTAGAGAATAGCCAAAGGGCACACAGCAAATTGGTTTCAGAAATCTGAGATTTCTAGATCATACCATGTGTTCAGAACAATAGACCACATCAATCGAGGCTAAGAGTGGATTTTTCATGGGTGAACAGAGTGGTAAAAGAGAAAAATGAAGAATTCATCCTTTACATCTTCTTTAATCATCTGTGAAATATCTAAATATGATATCACTAGCTATTCCAATAAAAGTTACAGAAAGAGTTAGAAACAGGATTTGTCTTGATTTGGGACTGCATTGTAATGGAACACATACACAGTAGCACTGTTAAAGGATCTGGGGGTTACAGAGGATCAAATATCAACCATGTCATCCAGTGGCAAAACAAAGCTAATGTTATTCTCGGGTGCATTGACAGGAGTGTCGTATGTAAGACACTGGAAAAACCTATTCATGTTTAGACTCAAGAAACAAGACTGAGGGTGGACATGACAATCTTCAAAATATGGCAAGGGCTGCTATGAAGAGGATGGAGATCAATTGTTCTCTATGTCCACTGAAGGTAGGACATGGTGTAATCAGCTTCCCCTTCAGTAGGGGAGTTTGTTAAATATTAAGACATTTTTTCCAACTACGAGGATAGCTAAGCACTGGACTAAACTTCCTGGGAGGCTGTGGAATTCCCACCATTGGAGATTTTTAAAACCGTTTGGGCAAACTCCTGTCAGGGATGATCTAGGTTTACTTGGTCCTGCCTCAATGTATGAGGATGGTCTTAATGGGCCTCTTAAGGTCCCTCCCAACACTAAGTTTAAATTATTTTCAGATTTCATTGGGCTTAAGTAGGATGAAAGAGGAGCGATAACCACAAAACAAAAGAGACAAAAACTAGCCCTCTTTTCTGTGACCCTTTCTGCAACAGCACATTTGTTGTGCAGTGTATCAGTGTGTAAAGTGTATGCTTTTATGTGAATCCTGGGTTGAATTCTAATAGTCATCTATACATGACTGCATGTTTTCATGTGACTTGAATCTAAATTTAATACAAAAGGAAAAGGGAGACAACAAACTTTTAATTGATCTTAGAATGCCAAGAGCTTGAGACTGCAATAAGTGGTTCAATACTAAAAATAAAGCAGCCCTACTTGAGGGGTAGAAATGTACAAATATATCTTGACTTAACAAAAGAGGTGATTAAGTAGTTGAACAACAATAGAAAGTGTCAAGCCAGGACAACAGAAAGGTCTGTGCTCTAATAAAGACAGAGATGTCATTGTATTAAATGTTCATTATACTTATACATTGCAGAAGTCCTCATTAACAGCATGTGATTCAAAATTAACTTAAATAATTCATGTAGCTTTTTCCCCCTCTGCTGAATGTAGTTCTAGTGAAAGATGGTTAACCAAAAACATTATAAACTGAAGTCCACAACACCAGTGCAGCTCAGGCTCTGTGATATCCCACCAACTTGCCTCAACCCTCACCTGGAGGGATTGCTCCTAGGAGACAATGGTTTGTTTTTTTGTCCATTCATCCCTCAACTACTACTATTTTATTCTGCTCTACTGAGCCTGCCAACAAGGGAGCCAATTCATTCATAGGTTTGAAGGCCAGAAAGGGCCATTAGATCACCTAATCTGAACTTCTATACCACACAGGTCATATAAATTCACTTGTATTGTGCCCAATAATTTGTGTTTAACTAAGCACATTTTCCAGAAAGGCATTCAATCTTGATTACAAGACATGGTGAAATGGAGAATCTATCCCTTTCTTTGGTAGTTTGTTCCAATGGTTAATCACCCTCATGGTTTAAAAAATGATGCCTGATCTCTAATTTGAATTTGTCTAGTTTTAACTTTCCTCTCTTGATTCTAGTTATGCCTTTCCCTACTAGATTAAGGAGACATTTGTGATGTGAATCCAATTATGATGCTGCCAGGAACTGGAATGATATGGAGAGAAAAATGTCATATAGCCCTTAAATGGTAGGCACATTCAGGACAAGCTAACCCAAGATAGTTATAAACAGAGGACCTAAAGGTAAAAAGTTCTGTAACCAATACCACATCCTCTGATTTATCAATCTAGATCCATGCTCCAAAAATCTTCTTTTCCCCCTACTGTGTTGTGGTATGTAGTATATTACCTGCTCCTTAACGGGGGGTGGATGCATGTATAAGGTTTGACAGCCGTGACATTTTTAGTAATACAATAGTATGCCAAAATGAAATATTTCAATGTTTATTATTTTAGGTCAGTTGTGAAAATCTGGAAAGCTGTACAGTTCTATTATGATTATAACAGAACTGTTATATATTCTGTTATAGGTTAACTAGTTTAAGTACATTTTAAACCCATGAGTAACATCTGTGAACATTTTTTTCCTGTATCAGAGGTTATTGGAAACACAGCTAGAAATCTGTGGAGGATCTAGTTCATCTACAAGAGCCAAATTCTCCTCTACACTTTCACTGTGGCTCACTTGCACATTCCAAAGTGGTTTTGAGATCAGAATCCCCATTGACAGTATGGAAGGTGCCACATTCTCAAATAAACTCTCAGTTTACAACAGATATGCACACTGTGGTCTGCAGAGGAGAACTTTCCTCAGGCCCTATTCCCTTATGCTAACTTCTCTGCTTATTTGTGTATGATATTAGCAGCAGTACCAAAAAAATAGCTTAGGAGTTAATGAGGAAAAAGGAAGACACATAGGAAATAGCAAGGAAAACAGAAATGCAGTGTAATTGTGATTAAAATTAAACAGTGAATGGTAAATGAAGAAGGTGTGTACATGCATGTATAATTGTAAAGTGACAGCTAATGAAACCAAGTTTACAGCAACACTTGTCTTTCCTGTGGTTAGCAATTGCTAGATATTTATATGACCCACATCACTGAGTGCCTTGCAAATGTTAATGAATGTATACCTATGAATGAGGTCAGTATTATTCAGATGGAATCAAACATCAAGAATAAAGTGATTTGTCCAAGGTCCACACAGGAGGCCTGCAGCAGAGCTGGTATTAGAAATCAGAGGTCCTGCATCGCAGTCTAGTGCCTTAGCAACCACATCATCTTTCACAATAATTACATTAAACCTGAGGGGAAGGGGGAAAATACACATAGTTACCACCACCCACCACAAACTGGCTCCTTCAGAGCTCCTTCCCCTCTCCTATTTATTTCGTTTTCATATCCCCTACTCATAACTCCAGTCATCTGAAGAAGTGGGCTATGCTCACGAAAGCTCATGATACCATCTACATGTTTTGTTAGTCTATAAAGTGCTACCAGACCATTTGTTGTTTTTTTCTGTAACAGACTAACTCGGCTATCCCCTGAAGCTCCTAATAGAAGGAGCATAACTTGGGTCAACCTACAGCTGTAGTGTAGATCAGCTCTATGTGTGGCATTGAGGATGCTCATCGATAACTATCTGAGAAGAAGATGGGTGAAGAAAGAGCAGTTTAGAGTGGTAGTAGTGGAAGCTGTAGCCCTGGAAGGGATGCGACAAACACCAAAAAGGCAGTCGCAGCCTAGGAAAGTGATGAGAAATTGCAAGAAGAAATCTATAGGTGCTCAATGTGGGGTCCAGTTCTGGAACCAAGAGGAGAAGACTCGCCAGGGTTTCCCTAAATCTTCCACAGCAAAGGAGATACTATGAGCCTCAGGATAGGGAAATACATGACTGACAACGTATCAGACGTCATTGAGAGCTTGTTGTGAAGGCCCAGAGCCTTTGGGACTTGGTCTGTGTGGACTATTTTTTTACCTCAGAAGAGAACTAGATTTGTTTGAAAGGTGACTTGCCTGGGGGTGAACACAGGAGCCATAGACTGTGATGAGACTAGACAGGGATGGCCGTAGGTATGGGCAATCAGAACGGTTTCTCTGGACACTCGCCAACTTCCAAGGTTGTCATATCAGCATCTAGGAAGGGGTAATAATAGGGCAAGGTAGTTTTGTTTTGCTTTTGTGTTTTGCTTGGTAGATGCTGAAAACATTTTCTGCTATGAATGACAAAACACATTGGTCTTGCCCTAAGGTGAGAATGCCAAACATCAATGTATTGTATTTTTTATTGAAAAAAGTATACCCCAATTGGTAAATTCCAGCAATCATCTAAAACCATGGTGTCCAACATGGTGTTTGCTACTGCTATAGCAAACTAGCCACACTCAACTGGCCAAATAGCTACATGTGGTTAGTGTGTTGGACACCATGGTTCTGGAAAAATTAGGTATCTTGCTAAAAATTAGGTATTTTCAAAGCAGTTTGCTGGCATTTGCAAAAATGCGTTTGGTGGTGTTTGCAGTATAGATTAGAGACCAATTTTCAAAGAATTGGTGATGAGCATTAATAGGAACAGTCGTGAAAACTTTGCATCTTTGGCCCATTTTCTCATTTCCTGGAAGGGATAACAGAGATACAGTATAGTTCCATTCTATACAGAACACGTGTCTGATGACAGTACTTAGTACTAGCACTAGAAGTGCATTGCTATGCTAAAAACAACGGCGAGACAGATTTTTAAACAGTATTTAGCAGCCTAAAGGTGAAGATGTCACCTTGTGGAATTTTCAAAAGATAGGCAAGGAGATAGGCATCTACGCACTTCTGAAAATCCCTGCTTGTTGGAGTTTTCCTCTTTAGACACCTAAAAATATAGCCCTTCATTTTTCCAAACTGGTAGGGTTGAGAGAGCTTTGAAAACAGTATTATCAATAATAAAATCTGTGACTTGAACCATATTGTAGGATTAAACGATTCAGGAAATACCTCTTGAGCAGCAAAGGAATATTAAAAAATAGGGCTATAGTTAGTCTTGGCAGAATATGCTTTTACCTTCATAATTTCAACAGGCAATACTGATGTTTTAAAGCATTTTATTTTCATCCTTTTAAATTTTCACAATCGTGGGGAATTATGGAGGGTTAGACAATAGGAAGAGTCAGACTATAGTTATTTAGTGACAGTAGACGTTGAGATTCAAAAAGCTAAGTTTTATAACTATGAATACACAAATCATCAACATTATATTTCAAATTTTAAGTCAAATTCTGAGCATTTTTCTTACTTTGCTTATCTGTAAATTTCAATGATGATTGATGTAAGTGTTTTTTCCTTGGTTGTGTGTGTACTATCAAATCGATGTTCAACGACATTTACTGATTAAAGAAATCTAATTGTGAAGCCCAGTTATAGTGTATGGGAAGTTTCATTCAGGGTTCAGTCTGGCAGGCCTACTCTTATGTGGCCTCTGAGAAGGTCTACTGGATAAGGCCCTGGAAAGAGATGGAGGGACACGTAATTAGAGGTTCTAGGTGCTGAGCCGCTTGTCAGTGTCAAAACTTAGGTGGTTCTGCACATGCCCACCAACAGCAAGTTAGATATCTAGTAAGTTTAGGTGCCTACAGGAGCAGGCAGCAGTTGAGCAGGGTTTTTGAGGGATTAAATTTTGGATTTATACTCCTAAAGTGGCACTTTGGTTTGTAACTTCCTTTGTGGAGCTAATCCCCAAGTCAATTTAAAATAATGAGACATAGGCTCCTAAATCAGTTAGGTGTTACAACTCTGAACAAAGCAATGCCTAAGTACCTTTTAAAAATCTAGGCCCTAGATGTATTTGAAAAGTCTATCCACGTAGCTCAACTTAATCAGGAATGCAATAGCTACTGAAAATGAAAATAAATATAACTTGGTAACTATAGATGCTCATTTTAATTATATTTTATTTTATTGAAATTTGTGAATGTTTTCTTGTGGTTTTCTGAGATTCCCAGATAGTCACTGGGGCCAGATTGTGATATCCTTACTTACGTAGAGTTGTTTCTTACTCCACAAGTATTCCCATTGATTTTAGTAGGACTATTCAGGCTGTTCACTGCAAACAAGGGTATCTCAGTCTGGGCTATTATGTACATAAAGAGAAGGGGGGAAATGACAAATAGCTTTCATCCTTAAAGAGAGAATTGTGCCATCTTTATAACTAGCCTTCACTGAACAATAAATTATTCATTTTCAGCTAACAATTGACACTACTTCATGAAAAGTTAGTTTCCTGGTTTTCTCCCCATCACATAAGCCCACCAGTTAAGGTTCTGTTAGAGAGGAATAATTCCTCTTTATATTGTGTGTTAAACTTTAACTATATATATTGCCAGGTCTGCTGCCTTTATTCATGTGGTGTAAAACCTTACTTTACTGGAAAAAATGTAACTGCTTTCAGAGTAAGACACTTCATCAGGGAGAACTTGAGCCTTGATAATCAGCAGACCTAACCAGCTCTCTTGGCAAACTGTGGTAACAAATGGAAGAATCCTATACAGACTTTGGTGGTCTTAGCAGAAACCTGATGAGAACCCATAGCAAGTGGATCATCTTTCAGTGTGCCCTCTGCGACCTGCCATAGGCTACATCTAGACTGCAAGCCTCTTTCAAAGGTGGTGCTACCTACTTCAGTGGTGCTACCTACTTCATAACCACTGAAGGTACTAACAGCTTTGTGAGTGGTATCCTTCCTGTCTTAGCATCTATCTATTTACTTTGATCTACTTAGGTTTAAGTACCCATTCTCCAGATACTTAATGATGCTCTGTCTCACACACCCCTTCCTTTTTTCTTTTTCTCCCTCCTCTCCTTCCCCTCTCCTATTTATTTCAAGTTTTCATATCCCCTACTCATAACTCCGGTCATCTGAAGAAGTGGGCTGTGCCCATGAGCTTTCGACCATCTACATGTTTTGTTAGTCTATAAGTGCTACCAGACCATTTGTTGTTTTTTTCCTTCTATTAGGTAAGTTATGTAAATGAAGGTGACATAACTTAGGCCGACTTACTATTTTGCTGGGGGTTGCTGTCCCTCCAACTTACCTTCACCTCTCAGAGAGATAGAGTACAAAAATCAACAGGAGAGAGCTCTGCCATCAACTTAGTAGGTCTTCACAAGACCTGCTAAATCAACAGTGCTGCATCGAATGCAGCAGTACCAACTTAGCCATAAATATAGACAGGGCCTCAGCCTCTCTAATGGAACCTGGGTTGCACTTCAGCAGCCAGTCTCTATCTCCTGAAGACAGAAGCCCCTCAATTGTCCTTATGAAGTTGGAACTGTGGTTAAGGCGCTCTGTATCTCCCTCCATGAAACATGAATCTCCACATCTCTCCTCCGGTGTAACCATAGGGCTTTCTCCTCTCCTCCTGACTGAATTAGTTCTCTAGCCTGGAGAGTTCAACAGATTAGCCTTCTCCTTCTTGCATCTCCACTGCTCTGAGGAAAGAGGCATCAGATATGCTGGTCCACTTTCTAATGTGGGAAGGGAGGGAACCTTTCTCTTTCAACTCTGCTGCTCCGCCTAAACAAACAGTAACAGGATTTCCTCCTAAACACTGCTTACTTCCAGTATCATTTCCTTTCTTCATATCTCCTATTTCTTTTGTATATATCAGACCTGCCAAAATTTTAGAGAGCTCTGCTATGCAATGGAGATGGGCCAACCTTTAGACTCTACTACCATTAAGTGGACAGCCTACGCCATCACAAATGTCTTCAGAATATTATTTGCCTTTATGATTTGGACTATATCAGTTAAATGATTTCCTTAATTGTAAATTTCAATTATCAATTACATATGTTGGTATTGCCCATAATTTTTTTTTTTTTTTTTACATAATGAGAAATGATTGGGCTAATAACTTCATTCTCAGGTTAGACAAATTAAAGTTTAATAGTAGAAAATGTCAGCAATGGCTACCATTAACCACAGATTTCAGAAGCAAAATCAATTTCTAAACTGTCCTTTTAAATTTTTAGCCCATAATTAATCTGTTTAGGCTCTGGGTCAAATATCTAAACTGGCAAAACCACAAACCAATCTCTAAAGCAGGGATAGTCAATCAGAGCCCCTAAACATTCAACCATGGCTACAATAAAAGAACTTACTAGGATTAGAGACCAATGATCTAATCTGGATAAAATAAGAAGGCTCCACTTTCCAAATCTTTAACTGCATTAAATTTCTGTGGTGGATACTCTCATTTAGAACTAAAGTAGCCTTAATTCATTTTCGTTTAATTTGCTTCCAAAGTGAATTAAACTAAACCACATTAAGGTTACTTAAAATGATGAATGAGTGTCCATCAAAGGAATTTAATGCAATTTAACTAATTTACTTAAGTCACACCTTTAGTTAATTCAGATTAATTTTCCTGTGTGTCCCCATGTAATCAAACCCTAAGTGAATGTGATAGAACCAGAAGCAGCAGGACTGAAAATTGCCCCAGAGAGAGTCAGTCCAGTTTTTATAGATGGCTTGGATAAGCATCTGAACTGAACTCTGACAACTACTCAGGTATAGTTAACTCTGATTGTGGATGGAAAACAAAGCTTTTCACAAAATCAAAATTAAATTATTTGCAACTCTTTAAAAGAGTTAATGAAAATACTTTCACAAGAACATTCATTGCTTGTCCAAGGAAAAGACTTCAGCGCGATTTTAAAACTACTTATTACAAATGTTGTATATATCTACATTCACATTCGGTGTCACAAAAGCTTCATAAATCCAGTCTTCTGAGTCCTCTCCTGTTGGGAATCTCTAGATTTGACCCAATACTGAAGTTACCAAAGTTATTGTATCTCTTTTTCTCCCTTAAAGGTACTCTCTTAGTCACTGTTTTAATGTGTTTTTTTTCTCCAAGAGAAAGGTCCTGAATTGACCTTGTGGGAGTTTAAATAGATCTATCTATTCACAGCACAGATGTATGTCTGTAAAGTCTACACCAGAATTTCCAAAACTGTGGATCACAAGCTCCAGAGAGGGAGAACAGCAAGAGTACTGTGAAGGGGGGATAGAGAAATATTAGGAGTGGTAGCAGATATTTTTTATTCCCCCTCCTCCTAATGTTTTCCATTTTGAAACATCTTGCAAAAATAAAAGCAGATGAGGGGGCCAAAAACCCTTGTTGTGGATCCGATCAAGCCAGCTACCACAGGAAACACCTGATAGAGACATCCCAACAAGGAGAAGGGCAGAACTAGGATCAGGTGCACCAAACCACTATGTTAGGATTGGGTAGAGGAAAAGGCACCAGCACCTTGGTGGGGAGCACAGGGTCATTAGTGCATAGGTAACACACACTACCAAGTCCCAGTAGTCACCTTGCTCCCCTTCCTATATTTTAATGGTCACAAAAAAATTCATCCTTTTAATTTTCAAACTGCCCCCACTCCACTTCGCAGACCATGGAGGGTCACTAACAGAGCTGAGCCAAAAGGAGGTCACAATATGAAAAGATTATGGAACCACTGGTCTACATTACCTATCCACTGAACGAATACAACCCAGGCAATATTACTGCATGCTTCTCCCCAGTGCACAGCCAAAGGGTAACTTGCAGTATCTATAGTTAGGATGTGATACCTGCTCATTTACATCTGCTTGCTTGAGCTCAGGAGCTAGCATGAGTATAAATAGTAGTATAGCTGCAGTGGAAGCAGAGGCACAGCAGAGTTATGCTGTCTGCATACCCACTCATCAAGCTAGAGCAGGTTGGTATACATGAGCTGGGCAATCACTCCTTTGGCCTGCATTGTAGACATGGACTGTGTGGTATAACAACTGCCCACCAATAGCAATACTGACATTTCACACAGGCAACCGAAGACCTATGACCTTTTAATTCTCTATTGACTTGTGTGGATTCAAACTGGCCACATCCAGGCAAGAGTCATTAGTACTGAGTGAATAGCTCATTTTTTCATGAAGCAGCTAAATCAAAAAATCCAAGGGAAAACTGTATCATATAAAAACAAGAAAGTTTTTTCAGTTTTTCCTCACTGAAACAAATTTAAAAACAACATTCAGGCCAAACAAAATATTTTGAATGACATTTCAAAATGACATTTCAATTGAAAACAAGAACAATTATTTAGCTCAACAAAGAGAAGGTTAAGTGATCACAGTCTATACTGAGAATAAATATTTGATTATGGGCTCTTCAATCTAGCCAACTAAAGTATAAACATGATCCAATGACTAGAAGTTGAAACTGGACAAATTCAGACTGGAAATAAGATGTAAATGAAAACAATTTACTAATTGTTCTGCATTTTCTATTTTTTCAGATGAAACTGCTCACTGAATTTTACCTGATTTTACAAATTCTTTCAGTTGCAAAAAACCCCACATTTTTTATGGTGAATTTGCTATTCATTGAAAAAAAATCATCCAGCTAAATATAGTGAACTCCTTGAGTCTATCAATATTTAAATATGTTTTCTATCACTCTAATGATTGTTGTGGCTCTTCTCTGAACCCTTTCCAAAGTATCAGTGCCACATGCAGAGGTAAAAATAATTGCTATACGCCTACTTAAGAGTCCCCTGTTTATGCATCCTAGGATTGCATTATTTCTTTTAGTTGCAACATTGCACTGGGAGCTCATGTTCAGTTGATTTTCCCCCATGACCCCCAAATAGTTTTCTGAATCATTGTTTTCTAAGACAGAGTCTCCCATCTTGTAAGTAATGCCAACATTAATTTTTCCTACTTGTATACATTTAGCCATATTAAAACTGATTGTTTGCTTGCACACAGCTTATCAAGTGATCCAGATCACTCTGTATCAGTGACCTATCCTCGTCATTATTTACTGCTTTCCCAATCTTTGTAGTATCTGCCACCTTTATCAGCACTGAATTTGCTTTTACCCAAGTCATTGCTAAAAATGTTAAATGGCAGAGGACCAAGAATTGACCTTGTGGGACACACTCACCCACTGATTTACAATTATGTTTTAGCCAGTTTTAAACCCATTTAATGTGTGCCATGTTAATTTTGGGGGGAGTTAATCAAAATGTCATGCAGTACCAAGTCAAATACTTTACAGTGTATTATATCTATGATATTATTTTTATCAACCAAATTTGTAATCACATAAAAAAAGATCAGGTTAGTTTGACAGGATATGTTTTTTTAGAAACCTATGTGTGACATTATCCGGGGTATAATCTGAGACTACTATGTCCCTTAAATCCTCCAACCTGGGGTGCCTTTTATACTGTTTTGCAATTAGAGTCATCACTCCTGGTCTTCTCTCAAACAGCCTCTAGCATATAAATCATTCCCAGATACATTGCCTGAGTGACGTAACCAGCCACGCTTGACTTACACTGCAGAGCAACCACTGCAAATTCTCACTTCCAGACTCTCCCAGAAATGTGCATCCAGCCCTCTCCTGGACAATACAAGCTCACAAAAAGTCCATCGTTTACAAATAGAAAACAATATGCCAAATATTAGCCCAAAAGGAGTTTCCTAAACACTTCAATTATACACTGGTTTAGATATAAACAACACAATAAATGTTTTAACTACAGAGAGATGGCAAGTGCTTACAAGTAACGAGGCATACAAGTCAGAATTGGCTACAAAGAAATAAAAGGTAAAACACAACACCTATCATAACAAGCTAAGTGAATACAAAGCAGAATTGTCTCTCGCCACATCTTCTAGCAGTCTTACTAGCTGTACTCGCTCAGTCAGGATCTCTCTGTGATGGGTGTGGTCACAGAGATCCCCTTGTGTCTGTCATTTGATGTGCTGAAATACCACTGAGCCAATCTTCCTACCCTCTTGGGCACCTCTCAACCCTTTGTCCTGCTGAGCCAGACCCTTCATCCTCCCTCCAGCAATGGCACAGAGATGGGGTCACAGCCCTATGCAAAGTAATACAGATAGTAAGATCAGATCAGCTCTGGTAAGACTCAATCAAAGGAACTTGCATTAGCAGCCAGGTGCACAGCTCTAATGAGACCAGAACCCCAGATAAATCTGTCTTACTCTGTATAAATTTTTATATAGGGTAAGCTCATATTGTCTACCCTCTTTCTTACATAAAGCGAGAGATGCACAGCTGCTTGCCCCTTTCCCCCTAGTAACAATGATTTACACTGAGTTTATTAATAAACAAAAGTAATTTTATTATGTATAAAAAGTAGGATTTAAATAGTTGCAAGTAATAGCACACAGAGCAAAGTAAGTCACTAAGCAAAATAAAACAAAATGTGCCAGCTAAGCCTAATACACTAAGAAACCTGTTACATGCAATACCTTACCCTAACAGTAGCTCTAAACATCTTTTTTTTACAGTTGCAAAGCCTTCCAGATTAAAGTTTTTCATACTTTCAGTTGAAAAGTACAATGTGCAAGATGGGTCCCAACATCAGGTGACCTAAGCAAAGTGTCCTTGTGGAGACTCTCAGTCCCTCCTATAGACTAGTCCATAGGAAAAACAAACCCATTTACAGATGATTGACTATTAATGAGCCATCAAGTTTCTGAAATACCTTAATACAGCCACACAAATAGAATACACACATTCAGCAGACTATAACTTTTCAAATGTTACCTTATAAGAAGAATTTTGCATACAGCATCTGCCAATTATGCATATTCATAAGCATATTTCCATAAAGCATATGGCTAACCCCATGACACTCTCCTCAAATCCAATACTGCTTCCTTTGCTCTTCAGGTGTTGATGATGCCATGGGCACAGAGAAAGAGAGAGATATTTGGGGGCATCTGCTCTATCCTTTTAAAGCCCTTCCTCTTGTGCAAAAATCACCTCCAATTGAAGTTCAAGGGGACAGAAAGTCTGTGTTAGCAGGAATCTCAAGCTATTTCTTTGTCTTTTGTCTCTGAGGAATCAGCTTTTGACTTTCCACCAGAACCTTGGTAATTTCATACAGTGAAATCTTATAACTTCACATATAATGTTGCCACACGTTTTACCAGGACAATCATGATCAACAAATAATGAGTTTTCAAATGATGCCTTACAAGCAATACTTTGTACAAAATTTATCAGTCAAGATAAAAGGGATGAACATAGGGGTATGGACTGCCAAACCATGTTCATTAGTATTCATTATATTGCCCTCTTTTAATTTCCAAACAAAATGGGTGAGTCGCTGATAAAAAGAGTCTATATTAAGTATTGTAGCCCAGAGGTTGGATAGCATCTAAAAGATTAATCTACTTAAGATGACATTCCAATTCAGAACATGACAACCTTAACTCAGGTCTTGCACACTCACAAAATTGCCCAAGTTCCTGTCTTACCCTACTTGCATTCCCAATATCAATATTCAGCAATAAATGTCCCAGCAAATTTGCTCTGGACCACATTTGTTTTGCTAACAGGAAGCCAGTGGGCTTAGTACAGTGTATTTTGGATTCAACCATGCCATGGTTGTCAGAACTGTTAGCAAACTGGTGAATTTAAAAAAAGAAAAGGAGAGAGACTGACTCAAGCCCTCCCCCGTCTTTCTTTTGCTCAGTGGAACAGTTAATTTTTCTAGATTATCACAATAGCAATCTTCGTGTTTTCTACTTTGCACACCCAGGCTTCTTTGTCACTGTTATTTTGGAACTGGAGGCTGGGATGTGCTTTTGTTTTAATTAGGACTAGAAGGTGAGTACAGTATTTCACTTCGTTTGGCACCCAGGGTATGCCTATGCTTGCAGCTTGTATGTGTGTTTCTCAGCTGGCTGAGATAGTGTGCTAGAAATGGAGCATAGTATGAGGGGATGGGCCACCCCATTTAGAGATATAACATCTCCAATTGGCAAACAATCAGGGTGGCTAGCTCCTCTCACAGTTCTGTCTATTTTCTATTTTTAGCATGCTAGCTTGATGAGAGGTAGCACAAGTATGACTCCTCAAGGTGGGAATCACACCCCAAGCCCCAAGTGTAGACATATCCCTAGAGTACCAGCATTAGATTGCAAGTTCTTTGCGGCTTTTTGTCTTTTTCTTCTGAATTTGTACTTCATCTAGCACAATATAGTCCTGCTCCATGACTGGGGATGCTAGGCGTAATCATAATTACAGATGCTTCATATATCTGTACTCCTCCCGGCTCTACCAAGTTAACTTTCTCGTTCTTGATAAAATTTGGCAGAGTCCCCACCTTGAAGTTGATTTATTTAATAACTGTATTGGTTTGATAAATTATTTTGACAAGTTCTTATAGTCTACCTAACAATCTTGTTATTGTGTGAAAAATACACATTTTATAGCTTAGAACAAATATGACAATAGAAATAAGAAAAGTACTTTTAATCTGGATAGTTTCACAGGGCCTGTTCATGCAGCACTGAAGTCAGTGGTTGCATTCTGCTGCTGTTGATGTAAAGATACCAAGTTAATTTTTCATAGGTGTTAATATACTGCATCATGCTCCTTCTGAAACTCACTTCTGTGGCTCAAAATGCCTAGTGAAAAGATACATAAAAGCCTATACAAGGCTGCATCTGTTTATTGTTAAGGAAATAAGCGTCTGATTTGACCCACTTTTTACAAGCTATAAAAACAGGAGTAACACAGTACAGAGCATTGGAAATCAAAGATATGGTTTTTTGAGTTTCTGTTTGGAGTGCAAATCTCAGCTCTAGTAACCACATACATCTCTGTGATATTCTGTGAGCCTTTATAGTCCTTTATGTGACAACCCTTGAAGGTGAAAGTGAAGGCCCAGCAATAAGAAAGCTGTTGTAAGGAGCTCCTATTGAGACTTACTAGAACAGTGTGTATTCATGAAAAATGAAGTGCTCATACTACTGACAGCCAAAGTAGTTGAAGGGAAAAATGGAGGAATACAATGCAATTAGAGAATTTTCACTCATTAGATAGCTTTCTTACCAAAACTGATATGGGCCTTAATTTGAAAGAAATGACAAAATTAATACCATGCTCTTATGGTTTTCAGTTCTAGCAACCCAACCTATCCAATCTAACTGGCCAAGGAAAGTCTCACCAGTGTTGATGTGTTCTCTATGGTTAAAGTTAAGGTTTGCATTATATGAAAGCACACATTAGCTTATATTGCTATTTATATTCTAAGCACAGAGTATGTATACACCCCAATAAAAAACCCATGGCACTGAAGTTCAGAGCCTGGGTCAATGGGCAGCAGGACTACTAATAGCAGTGGTAGACATTTGATCTTGGACTGGAACCTCATCTCTGAAACCCACAGGCCTCACAGAATTTCTATTCTATTATTTCTAGCCACACAGCCTGACCTTTCACATACCCAAGTCAGCTGACCCGGGCCAGCCATGGCTGGACCACAGCTTTTATTGCAATGTAGACATACTCTTAAAGTCTGGCCCAGTGCCCATTGACTTCCAGGAGAGATTTTCCATGGTCATCAATGGATCCTTGAGCAAGTCCTTCATTATCTGTACTTTCATTATTGTTCACAGGCAAGTATGTGAAGGCACACCCCTTATTAACTGTGCATCTGAACACACTGGTCACCTGCTCCTGCAGCCTTTCAATATGCAAATATTGTACTAACTTCAGCAGGAGAGACTAGTGGAGACACTATAGGATTGAGTTTTAAAGCACATAGGATATAATTTTCAACAGCACCTAAGTGACTACAGAGCCTAAATTCCATTTTCAAGTGCTTTAGGTACCTAATTGCCATGAATTCCCATTGCAAGTCAATGGAAGTTAGGCACCTAATTCAGGTGTCTAGTGGAATTTTCAGAAGTACTAGTGTGCATCTTTAAGCACCTAAATAACTGTAAATCCAGCCCTACAAGCCTAAGCGCCTAAGTCACTTTTGAAATGGAACTTAAGTTCCTAAGTCACTTAGGACAAGCTATTTATCAGGTATTTAGGCCTTGTTCTGCTTAGCTCTGGAAAACTCATCTGACTAACGTTTCTAAGTCCCATTTCCAAAAGTGACATAGCCACCTAGACTCCTAGGTCTCACTAAAAGTCAGTGAGACTTAGACTCATAGGCTTAGCACTGCAAAGTATGATTTTAGGATCCCTGTCACCCAATGGAATCC
Source organism: Rafetus swinhoei (assembly GCA_019425775.1). Taxonomy (NCBI): domain Eukaryota; kingdom Metazoa; phylum Chordata; order Testudines; family Trionychidae; genus Rafetus; species Rafetus swinhoei. The sequence continues at coordinate 163,383,522 of CM033437.1, forward strand.
TCATTCCTGAGGTGGGCAAGCAGGTTCTCTATCCAACACATGGGGAAAGTTAGGAAAAGTGAGCCTAAGAAATGGATTCACGATGGCCTCCATACTCAGTGTGGAACTGCCTAAACTAACCAATAAGAAAAGACAAGGAGAAGGGTGGTGCCTAAGTGCTGCCCCTCAATGACAGTTACACCTCTTTCTACCAGTGAGTCACAGCTGTGACCCCTCTCCTGCAGTTAAGCCAAGTCAGCCCTGTCTCACCAAAAAGTAAAAAATAAAATAAAAAACAAAACAACACAATAGTGGTGGTGCTCTTCTCTCTCACCTGCTTAAATTACTTATGTGGGCCAAATTAGTATCTGGTGTAACATATCCAAAGTCAGAGTTACTCTAGGCATAAATTTGTGCCTTTGTTGGTTTCAACACCAAATGAGCTACCTTAAAAAGAAGTTACACCTTTTCTGAGGGCACACCAGGGACAGATTTGACCCTTGGCTGTTTTGAATTCGCAGTGAGATGATTTTTTAAAAATCCCTTTATGAACTAAGTACTGAATAAAACACCTTCATTTATAATATCTGGAGCATACAAGTCTTTTGTCCATTTTTGGCATCATGGCCAAGACATGAATTCATTTACCAGGGGTGGACCTGTCTTCTTGCCCTACAGAAACTGCAGATTCCATTAGTTGTGCATTCACAGTGCCTTTTACTTTGCATTCTCTCCACTAATACCACTACACTCCTTGTGAAACAATCTGTTTACAATATCCTCAGTGTTTTTGGCCCTCACATCAGGACTTGAGGAGAACAGAATATCTCTTGTGTGTGTGACTGGGCTTTTGGTGCTGGCCCTGTTTCACTTTCCCCACTGTCCAGGGCTTCCTTTGCATCATTATCAGAGTTGGGCTGATGGGCTAGTTGGCATTTTATCATGCTCAACCATCTAGCCTCCTTCTCTAATTACACTGGTTTACAATTTTTTTTTTTTTAGAAGTCGTCTGCTTCAGAGATAAAATGTGCTATTTATTATGTATTTTGATGTGCTGAATTCAAATATGACAATTAAAACAACTGATTGGCTACTATTTCCAAGATATTTAAGTTTTTACATTTTACGTCTATGTATATTGTGTAGATAGTAGAGTTTTAATCATAAATTGTAAACCTAGGTCTTTTCATGTGTTTATGGTTGCCTTACATGATAATATTTCACCTGTCCTGTTTATGTAACACTTTAAAAATCAGCAAAAGGGTTATATAAATAAAATTTATTATGAAACAAAAGGCAAAAAACTATTATGTACATAGTTTAGTCCTATTCTACTCGGCGCTTCTTGGCTTGTCTCTTGTATTCATTAAATGGAGCATCTCTTGTCACTGTCCAGCAATAGTCTGCAAGCATTGATGGGCTCCATTTGCCCTGATAGCGTTTCTCCATTGTTGCAATGTCCTGGTGAAATCGCTCGCGTGCTCGCCGCTCACTGCTCCAGGTTCGGTGGAAAAAATCTAGATGAGAGTGCAAAAATGTATCTTTAGTGACATGTTGCAACCAAGGCTTTGTATGCCTTCAGGAGGTTTTCCACCAACAACCTGTAGTTGTCTGCCTTGTTGTTTCCGAGAAAATTTATTGCCACTAACTGGAAGGCTTTCCATGCCGTCTTTTCCTTGCCACGCAGTGCATGGTCAAATGCATCATCTCGAAGAAGTTCACGAATCTGAGGACCAACAGATCTTAGCTTCACTTAACCTTGGAAATTTTCCACGGAGGTACTTGAAAGCTGCTTGTGTTTTGTCCATGGCCTTGACAAAGTTCTTCATCAGACCCAGCTTGATGTGTAAGGGTGGTAACAAAATCTTCCTCGATTCAACAAGTGGTGGATGCTGAACACTTTTCCTCCCAGGCTCCAATGACTGTCGGAGTGGCCAATCTATCTTGATGTAGTGGGAATCTCTTGCTGGTATGATCTGTTGGCTCTCTCCAAATCATTGGCACTGCAAAAGGCATAGATTTCCTTTTCCTGTTCAACCACTGGTGAAGATTTGTTGCACAAGTGTTGCAGCATATGTGTGGGGCCCACCTCTTGTCCTGATCTCCAATTTTGCAGCCAAAATAAAGGTGATAGGCTTTCTTAACCATAGTGGTTATACTGTGCTTTTGTGATGCAAAAGTCACTTCACCACAAACATAGCAGAAGTTATCTGCACTGTTCACACAAGAACGAGGCATCTCTGCTCACTTTGGCTAAACAGAAATGTGTCCCTTTGCAAAATCAAACACTGACAAATAAGAGAGCACGACACTGTATGATTTCTAGAGCTGATATAGGGCAATTTGTTCAGCAGAGTGATGTAAGCTTCACTCAAATTTCTCTGGGGAACTAATTGGCCTTTGAGTGATCAGAGTGCAAGATGACCTGTTTGTTCCTTATACTTGTCACATGTCAGCTGGCTGCCAACTGAAGAATTTAGTCAAATACTTTTTCTAAAGCAGATTTTCTTAAAGTGTGAAGGAGATATCATTTTAAGTTCATTAAGAGAACCTTGCCAGACAAGGCCTATGATCCATCCATCCAACTATCCTTCTTTTGACTGGGGAAAATTTTTGAACCCAAATATCAATGGTATTTATTTGAATCTCAATGTCACCTCAGTGTTTTTGTAAAATTATTCTATTCAGCTCCCCTTATGATAAAAGGGATTTTGTATTCTTCTGTTAAGACGACAGAAACATACTGGGACAGACAATCTGAGGCTAACTCCTGGGGGCCCAAATCCATACCCTTTATTCAATCAGAGGAATATCTAATTTCAATGGGATTAAGTATAGAAAGTCAGATTCTGATACTCTTAACCTCAAGTGTAAGGTACTACTTTATGTCAGTAAGTCTGGCAGAATTAGGTCCTGAAAAAGGACCTCAAAATTGGATCCAAAAACAATGAGAGAGAGAGAATAATGGAATAAAGGCTTTATAATTCAAATAAAATATATTCCTTAGATCAAAATTAAATCTACAAATATGGAAAATACAATTAAAATTATATTTAACATGTATAATTCAAATAAAATTAATTTCCTAATTTAAAATGACAACTACATATATGGAAGATCAAATAAAAAATCAGACTTAATTTACGGTGATTTTTACTCATTTACAACTAGATTTACCCAGCATTGCTTAGGTCTTTAACACACACAAAAAAAGGTTTGTTTTTCCTTCATTTAAATCATTGCTCTGGGGTGAGGCTGGGGATGAGGGGTTCAGTATGCAGGCTGCTTCAGGAAGAGAGGACTACCCCAGCACTCTCTCATCACATCAGCTTGAGGCCAGGTGAGAAGCACCACTCCATGGGCACTGCAACTCCAGTGGGCACAACCAGGGGAGGGGTGCATGTCCCCCACCTGGAGCAGGTCCAGGTTTGTCTGCCTCTTGCGCCCCCCCAGCCAGAGTGAGGAATGCAGCAAATTGTGCACTTTCTCCTCACTCTCTGATGAAGGGGAACAGGCAGCAACATTCCCATACGAATTGGGGAGGGAGCTTTAGCTTTCCTACCCTCTCCTTTTCATCTGCTTTGTGATTCTGTCTCTTTTCAGTATGGTTTCATGAGACGCAATCTTACACCAGGCACTTCCCATTTTTCTGGTACAACCAAACCTTTACCTTGCTTTAAGTTATGAGAAGAGGAAGCTGTATACCAAATTTGATGGTCCTAACTCTTATTACTTAGAAGGCGTTCTTGAAGAAACAGACCGACACAAGGATGGACAGACACACAGGTGCACAGACAAACTTTCTCAAATATATAATAGATATAGAGAGAAAACTATTTTGGCTCTACATATAGCCAAATAGAAGTCCCAGTATTAATATTATTATTGTTCTTTTATATTGTAATGATCGTGCTCATTATCTAATTTGGCTGAAATTACTTTTCTGATTTTCCACACATACTGAAGATATATTCTGCTATCTGTATCAGGCAGGGAATGTCTTATAGTGCTAAGCACATTGTCTGTGTTGAACAAATAATTCACAATAGTAAAAATTCTGCTGAAGGTTAGCCCAGGAGTAAAGAGTATTTGGGTGTCTTTTTTAAAAAAAAAAGTATAATAAAAAAGTGTATAGGTTGGATTGCAGGTGATACATTTTTATAGAGGCTGTGCTTTGATGTGATAAATCCATTACTTCGTACTACTAATTGTGTTTTGCGCAATGCCAAAATGATTTTGAGAAGCAATTTAATACTATTTTAATAGTGCCTTTCCCTTTAGGCATAACAAGTGATTTTGGAAGTCTTCATCATTTAGGGAATAAAGGTAAATGAATCCCATAAACATAAAAAACAGTGACTAAACAAAGAACTAAAAACAGTTCTGAGGTGCTAGATGTTTCAAAGGACTGATACTGAGAGAGAAAGACTTCTCATTTGGAGACCAGTGCTGAAGCAAACAAAATGTAATTACCATCTGACAGCTTACAGTATATAAGGAGTTGGTAGCTCCTAATGGGCAGGTGTCCACATTAGGAAAGCCATTAGAGTGTCACTAATTGGTATGCTTGTTGGCAGCCTCAAGCAGAGGGACATGACTAAATGAGCATGGAGTCCACAATGCCTTTTGTGGTGATAATTACACACACGCTTTTATTCCTGTTTACAGATGTGATTTGCCATTTAGGTCTCTGCTATTGAAGGGATTCAGCTATTCTGACAAACACAACAATAATGGCTGGAACCCTACAGAAACTTATGGCCTAATTTTCAGAGGTCCTGAGCACTCACCACCTTAACAGAAACTGCAAATACCCAGCACCTCTGAGAGACTTACCAATATCTTCAAAAACAACAAGGAGTCCCGTTGCATGTTTGAGACTAACAAATCTATTATAGCATGAGCTTTTGTGGGTAAAACGCACTTTGTCAGATGAGTTCATCTTCAGTGTAACCAAGAGTCACATCTTAAGAAGTAACTATAGTTGCATCACTAAATATAGTTCACAATATAATTAAGTTCAACATCCTCTGGGGAAGGCTCATAGGAATAATTAGCATAGATACACTAATCATTAGAAAGGATTTCTTAACAATGAGGAAGCTAGGTAGTGGACTGGGAGGTTACAAATGTACCTATCATTAAAAAAAGTAGGGCTTTCAAGTGATGAAATATATTAATCATAATTAGTCACATTCTTAAACATTACAACACCATGTATTTAAATATTTGGGGTGTTTTCTACATTTTCAAATATATTGATTTAAATTAAAACATGAGATACAAAATGTACAGTGCTCATTTGATTTTTGATTATAGTATTTGCACTGTGAAAAAAAGGATTTTTCAGTTTACCTAATACCAGTACTGCAGTGCAATCTCTATCATGAAAGTTGAACTTACAAGTATACAGTTATGTACAAAAAAAACGGCATTAAAAATAACACAATGTAAAACGTTAGCAGCTACAATCTTACTCAGTCCTACTTCTTGTTCAGCCAATCACTCAGACAAATAAGTTTGGTTACATTTATAGGAGACAATGCTACCCATTTCTCGTTTACAGTGTCATCTGAAAGTGAGAACAGGTGTTCACATGGCATTGCTGTGGCCAGTGTTGCAAGATATATATGAGCCAGAGATGCTAAAGATTCATACGTTCCTTCATGCTTCAACTGCCATACCAAAAGACATGTATCCATGCTGGTACCGGGTTTTGCTTGTTAACAGTCCAAAGCAGGGTAGACCTATACATGTTCATTTTCATCATCTGAATCAGATGTCACCAGCAGAAGGTTGATTTTTTTTGATGGTTCAGATTCTATAGTTTCCACATTGGAGTGTTGCTCTATAAGACTTCAGAAAGCATGTTTTACAATTCATACCTCATCAGATTTTGGAAGGCATTTCAGATTCTTAAACCTTGGGTTGAATGCTGTAGCTGTTTTAGAAATCTCACATTGGTACCTTCTTTGCATTTTGTCAAATCTGCAGTGAAAATATTCTTAAAATAAACAACATGTGCTTGGTCATCAAAGATTGCTATAACATTAAATGTATGGCAGACTTCAGGTAAAATAGTGCAGGAGACGTACAATTCTCCCCAGAGGGATTGAATCACAAATTTAATCAAATACATTTTTTTAATAAGTGTCATCAGCATTGATGCATGTCCTCTGAACTAATGGCTGAAGCACAATGGGATGTACAAATGTTTAGCATATCTGGGACATAAATACTTCGCAAAACCAGCTATAACAATGTCATGTGAATGCCTGTTCACACTTTCAGGTGACATTGTAAATAAGAAGCAGGCAGTATTATCCCTATTAATGTAAACAAACTTGTTTGAGTGATTGACTGAGCAAGAAGTAGGACTGAGTGGACTTGTAGGCTCTAAAGTTTTACATTGTTTTGTTTTTGAGTGCAGTGAAGTAACAAAAAAAATCTACATTTGGAAGTTGCATTTTCATGGTAAAGAGATTATACTACAATACTTGTATAAGATGAATAGAGAAATCCTATTTATTTTGTTTAAAAATGATAATCAATAATAATATAAATGAGCACTGTACACTGTATTCTATGTTGCTATTGAAATCAATATCTTTGAAATGTAGAAAACCAACAATACTAAATTTCCATTGATATTCTATTTTAACACGTCAATTAAAACTATGATTAAGTCAAAAAATTAATTGTGATTCATTGTGTAAGTTAACTGCAATTAGTCGACAGCCCTAAAAAAGTGTTTATCCTGACTATTGTTACTTACTTCAATACCAGAAAAAGTGGTTGAATTGATACGTGAAAATAAAAATATAAAAGCACCGAAAGGCTATAAATGGAAAAATGTGATTCATTTATGTACAAGAATAGGTTAGGAATAAAATAATGGACTGATATGGTTTATTTGGACTGTTAAAAATACTTGTCAAGGTCCTTCACAAGAAACTGTTAAAGAAAGAAACTAACCAGTTATGTAGTGAAAAGCAAACTATTAGAAAGGGACAAACAATCAGGAATAAATGGTAATTTTTCATAAATGGCAAATATATTTGAATCAATTTATTCATTTATTTCATGGCAAAAGGCTTACTGAGGGTACCCCCGTGGCTTTGCACTAGATTTACCATAGGGACTCCCATGGCTCTACACTTACCAGTGTTATTTACTAAAGATTTGGAAAGAAGGATGACCAATGAGATGACAAAATCTGCATAATGGCACAAAATTACTTGCACTCTCCAAGACTTGAGAAGATGCTAGGAATTTCAAAGAGGCCTTAAAAAGCTAAATGAATAGGCACATGCTAAAATGAAGTTCACTATTAGTAAATGTAAGGTATTAGAAGGTATAATCTGAGCACATTTCTGGGTTTTTAATTTACTGTATCATACCTGGGAAAAAGACCAGATTCCCTGGTATACTCTATCCACTTTGCACTGCTCTTGTGATGCACAAAAAAACTTATCTGCTCAGCTACAGTAACAATTACCTATTGTCCTAACACAAAAAATATTAATAGGTTTCTCTTTGCACCATTGTTAGCAGACTTAGATTTTCCAATTAGTATTATTATTGTAGAATGTCCTTTTTAAGCGTTTTGTATGAAAACTCTGTTTCAATTATTTTTGACTCCTCATATACAATTAGTTATTAGAAAGTAATAATTTAATTTACCAAAATGAAAAACATCCGGAACTGATAAGAGATGCCACATTAACAGAAGCTGCAGTAATTATCAGGGTTGCTCTTAGATACCCAACAGAAAAATGAAGACCACTTATCAATTAGCATTTTAAAAATTATTAGAAAAATAGATACATCAATCCAATAAAATGAAGGATGAAAGTTTTGGCCCTTTCCAAAACTAAGGCATTGCTCCTAGGCAGATGACTCCTACATTCTGAGCTGAATTGAGGGCTGTTCAGATAGATTCCTGAGACTACATGAAGCCTCTCTGTGTTCACCACAAATAGAAGGGCATGACTGTGTGCAGCTAATTGCAGGACTGGGACCTCACTCGTGCATTAACTTTTTCTAGATTTCCACAAATAAATCTGCTCTTGAAAAAGGAAAAAGAAATGTCCACGAAGCTTCCACACAATTCTGTCCTGCAAGGCAGAAACAGCTGGCTGATTGTGCAGAGAGGAATGGAATGCCTGTAGCAGATTAAGTTTTGCCTTCCTGGCAGGTAATGCTGCAGAATGAATTACAGAAAGCCAGACTTTAGACAAGCTGGAACATCACCTCAAAGATTTAAAGAAAAGAAAATATAGCTACAAACCAAACATGTTTAGCCTAAATCTCTCTCCCCTTTCCATAAAATAAGCAAGATTTAGACCTAAGTTATCTGAAATCACATTGTATGGCAAGCATCTAAGTCAAACTAAGCTGAGAAACCTCAATGTGCTAATGTATCTCCTCAGTACAGCATAATACAAAAAGGATTATATTAATACAATAGCACCAGGACTGTCATTTGCTTATTCTATGTAACATATGCTTGACTAAGTCTGACCATAATTGAATGAATATTAGACTTAGATTAGAATCTTGAGGAAGGGGGGAAATCAGGAGAACAGACAATACATACAGGCTGAGAAACAGGTCTTACACAAGAAAATAGCAAATAAATTGTAGTCAAATGCTCTTTATGACCACAAATTGTTCTTGGTGATTATTTCAAAAACAAGCTACAATAATATATTTTCAAACATTAGTAATAATAAAACTTCACATTCAAATACAGGAAAATGCTGTTTGGACAGAGAGAGGGAGAGGGAGAGGGACAGAGACAGACAGAGACAGAGACCCAAACATCTTGGCCCAGATCTTTAAAGGGACTTGGGTGCCTAAATCCAGGGCTTAGATACTACTGAGATCCTTTAACTGTCCCCAACCCCCAACACACACACTCACTCACGTATTGTCTAATTCTGTGTAAGTGTCTAAACTCACTCAGCTCCTACATTTTTGCTGTGAAAAGTCCCTAGGCACCTACATTTATGCCCCTGGGCACATGCAAAATGACTCACTCCACGTGCCTATGTGCTTACCTCAACACCTAAGTCCCATTGCAATCCTCAAACCAGGTAAAGAGTGACATTCCCCAGTTTTTCACACCAAATCTCAGAGCACACCCATCAAACCTGGACCTTACTCAAAATCCAGCCATAAGGAGAAGCTGCCTCCATTATAACATTCAGCAAGTAGAGGATTCACCTGGGGTAAGGGAGACCTGGGATTAAATTTCCCTTTCCCAGATGGAGAGACAGGATTTGAACAGGGAGGTCTTCTACCTCCCTAACTGCTGGGCCGTTCTGGAGTTGGCCTCTTATCCGTTGAAGCTGTCCCATATTGGATAAATAATTAGTCATGGAGCAGGGGCTTGAACCTCCCACGAGGCATGTCGAATTAAGGTACACAACTTCAGCTACGTCAATTGCATAGCTTACATCAAAATAGCTTAACTCAGCTTTAGGTGATGTCTACCCAGCAAGAAGTCGAAGGAAGAGCACTCTTCCTTCAACTTCCCTTACTCCTCGTACAATGAGGGTTACAGGAGTCAGAGTAAGAAGTCTTCCAGCTGAACATTATTTTGAAATAATGGTTTGCTGTGTAGACGCACGCTTTGTTATTTTGGAACGTCAGTCACTCCAAAATAACACTGCTGTGTAGATGTAACCTGAGGGAGCCACGTCCCCAAGGAAGGATTTGAACAGAGGTCTCCTTTGTCCTGGCTCTGGCAGAAAGAGGAATTGAACCAATGTCTCTCACATGCAAGGCAAAGTGTATTATTTGCCCATGTGGCCTACAAGCAGAAAAAGCTCTTATGTTTGTAGGCTCCAATAGAACAAACATGGAAGAAAGGTCAATATGAGGAATAAGGAAGAAGGAGACTCTTGGGATGAGAAGATAAGTAGGATTGCCTGCCAAAGAGAAGGAATCTAACAAGGGAGGCTACAGAGCCCACGAGAGAGAGCTACACTTAAGGGAATGGGGAACCCTGTAGCTAAGAAGCCCCTAAGGACTGAAGAGATGAAGGACTTGCAGCAGTTTATGAGATTAAATTAATGCTGCTTTTGTAGCATAAGTTTGATAGGCTATATATAAAATGTTAAATATCTCAGTTCCACCATAGCATGTGATTGTTCCCACTTATGAGCCAATAACTATCAACATTTTATTACTGTTAACACTTAATTAGATTAGAAAAGACAGAAATGGATGGCTTTATGAACTCACTTTTTATTTCTGGCACCTAGTGTAGTATTTCAGGAAAGATTAAAGTTAGAAAAAAAATCAACATGATAAATCTGGAAGGCTCCACAATATGTTGGGAGCAGCCTGGGCTAGGTTTATGTATAGCCATGTGAACTGTATCAGGGAAGCACAAAACTAGGCATGTTCTTTGCAGAGGCCTCATGTAGATCTTTTGATGTGGTTTGTACTCCACTCAGTTTCTTTTTGACACTCCGGTTCAAACACACCCAAAATCTCAAAGAAAACTGCCTTTTGCCTTATTGTAGATTGAAGCCATTGAATATTAGTTGTCTCTAGTTTTAATCTAAAACCATAAATCCCTCACGAAGCATGTGTTTACTGGAAGGCTCAAAACCCCTTTATTAAGTTGGCTAAAATACCATAAGAGAACCAAAATCAGTTGAGATTCATCTGCTTTGAAATTTTGCTAATACATGTTCTGCCCAGCTTTGGGCGTTACAACTGCATGTACTGTACACACTATTAAACATAGTTATTATGGCTGTGCTTAAGGTCCAACCATTGTACTAGGCACCATACAAACTCATAAGTAAACAGTCCCTGTCCCAAAGAGTGAAATCTAAATATGCAAGCCTCACACAATGGGGGAAGAGTGGAAGGGTGAAGAGAACAGAGCAGGGGAGTAGTGGGTAGGAACTGCAGGTGTGGAGTAAAGCTGAAATGAAGAGGCCGGGGAACAGTTTGGAGCAAATAGTCAATCTCTACAGGGCAGAGAACATCCAGCCTAAATTGCAGAACATTCTCAGTGTCCAAAAGTCCCAGTTTTGGCTCCTATTGGCTGGAATCTGGCTGGTTCCTCTCTGCAGTGTTTCTTTCTCCCAAGACCATATGAGGAGGATTAGGGGGATGCACATCCGAGTCCTAGCTCCAGCAGAATAATGTGGGAGAGAGACGTTTGGAAGTCTGGATCAAGAGGAGACTGTGTTGGCTGGTCTCCTTTATACCCCTCCTGCTAATAGCACCAATTCCTAATCTGGCTATTTCTGTAGGTGCTCCTATCAACTTATCCCTTACCTCTGAAAAGCTGAATATTGTGGCACATAAAGGTCAAAATAACTTATTTAATTTGGAGCAGACTTGTTTCATATTGAGATTGTTAGAAGGTGGAAAATGTGAGGCTTGGGTATTAGTCTTCAATAAATACAAACAAAAACATAGCTTTTGTTGGATAAGAGTAATTCTTTCCTGCGCAGAGATACTAAAGCAAAAATGTAACATCAATTGTTGTTAAGAAGGAAGTTATTCTGAGTTTGTGGATTGAAGACAGAATGTAAATGTTTTGACCAACTGTTTTGTACCTTAGTGGGTATAACAATGCTGCAGGTCTGCTAACTCCATGGGGTGGACATAGTCTTAACCAAAATCTGGATTTTTAAAATTAAAGAGCCTGATTTGCCTCAGCATTACTCTAGTTTGGAGCTGGTGTAATTCCATTGAGACACAACTAGATAAAACTGGAGTGACAGAGTGATAAATCAGGCCCAAGGACTAAAATCAATAACTGGAATTTAAATTTTGGCTCAGAGTAAATAATAATTCAAGAAGTATATTTTCATTGTCAGAGTTTCCATGCTGCCTGTCACAAAACCTATGCCTTGTTTCCACACATTGCTTTCTAAATTAACATGTTTGTAATGTTTAAAGAAACACATGGCTGCTGTAATCTGTGATTATTTGAGTCACATTGGCATTACAAAGCTAGAACTGAGGAACACAGAATGAGGCAGGTTACCATTTCCCATTAAAATTAAACAGCTACAGGTTGAACCTCCCAAATCTGGGACTCTCTGGTCTGGCAACATCCATGGTCTGGCAGGGACAAGGATGTTCCTGGACCAAAGAGCTCCGAAGCAACGCAGGGGCTGGGAAGCCCCAGTTGGGCCAGGCAGCATCTGGGGAGCCCCCATCCTGGCCAAGAACCCCAAGAAACTGCCAGTGGCAAGGGGGCTGGGGTTATGTCTACACTATAGGGGGTTTCCTGGGATACCAGAGGTATCCCAGAAAACCCCCGCCACATCCAGGGAACGCGTCTGCTCTTCCACTTTTTTTTTTTTTTCCAGAAGAGCAGATGCACTCTTGTAGAAGCCCTGTCTTCCTCCTCCCATGAGGAAGAAGGGCTCTTCCAAAAGAGGAGGCTTTTCTGAAATTTGAACCAGTGAATCTTTTTCCAGTAGATCATTGTAGTGTAGACATAGCCTGGGATGACCGGGCAGCCAGGGAACCACTGGCTGAAGCAGGGCTGGCAGAGGTGGGAGGCTGGAATCTCCAGCCAGGAACCCCAGAGAACACCCTGCAGCAGCAGGACCAGCAGCGGCCAAGTGGTCCTCGCCGGGAACCTCGGGAGACCTGGGGCAGTGGGCGGGCAGCAAATTGGGGAGCTGTGGCAGGCCAGCATTAGCAGGGTCAGTGGCAGGGTAGGGAGCCCCAGAGAGAGGAGCCTGAGAGGGGCAGCTAGCAGCTGACCTCCCCTGGTCCAGCAAGCTCCCTGGTCTGGGACAGCTCAAGTCCTGAGGGCACTGGACTAGGGAGTTCCAACCTGTACTTGTATACATATAATCAGATGACAAAAGGGAAGATTGGTTCCTTTTGTAACATGCTCATCATTTAGGCCTTGTCATTTCTGGGTATGAAAAGTTTGGGGATCTGGAATGCTTGATCTGTTAATCTGGCTACACATGTGATTAACAAAACATTTTATTTGGTTTTTATTGTCTAAGATAATTAACAAGATGTTTTCCAGATTAATTCAAATGCCCTTCTCTTCATTTTCCATGTCAAATTTCCAGTTCATTAAAATACTGTAGGGATATAAAAATCCTGGACTGTGATTAGCTAAACTAATTGTGTGACCATGCAACAGGACTATCAATCGGTTTGGAACTTGCTCTATATAGATGATTTCAGGATACAGCAAAAATTTAGATCACCATCAGTTACAAATTAGGGGAAGAATTTATGAGACTCATTTTATAATAGTGTGGGTCTTGTTCTTATTTATTTTTTTAAATGAGAGTTTTACATGTAGCTAGCATCTATCATCCCCAAACACTTCAGTCTTTCAATAATATACAGAATATTTTTGGGGATCACCACTGAAATATAACAAATAGTCTAGTAGCACCTTAAAGACTAACAAAACACTCAGCATGGGATAAAAGTTCTTTAACAACTTGATCCAAACTAAAGCCCATTGAAGTCTGTGTGCAGAAGTGGTTGCCTCATCTCAAAAAAGATATGTTGGCATTGGAAAAAGTTCAGAAAAGGACAACAAAAGTTCTGGGTGTATGGAACAGCTGCCCTATGAGGAGAGATTAATAAGACTGCAACTTTTCAGCATAGAAAAAAGAGGATATTCAGTGGGAATATGATAGAGGTCTGGTGTGGATAAAGTAAATAAGGAAAAGTTATTTACTTGTTCCCATATCACAAGAACTAGAGGTCACCAAATGAAAAGGTTTAAAACAAACAAAAGAAAGTATTTCTTCACACAATGCACAGTCAACTTTTGGAGCTCCTTGCCAGAGGATGTTGTGAAGGCGAGGACTTTAACAAGATTCAAAAAAAGAACTAGATAAATTCATAGAAGATAAGTCCATCAGTGGCTATTCACCAGGATTGGCAGGAATGGTGTCCCTAGCCTCTGTTTGTCAGAAGCTGGGGATCGGTGACAGGATGGATCACTTGATGATACCTGTTATTCATTCCTTGTGGGGACCTGGCATTGGCCACTGTCAGAAGACAGGATACTGGGCTAGATGGACACAGGGGGTACGTCTAGACTACATGCCTCTGGCGACAGAGGCATGTAGATTAGGCTACCCGGCATAGGAAAATGAAGCGGCGATTTAAATAATCGCCGCTTCATTTAAATTTAAATGGCTGCGCGCTGAGCCGATCAGCTGTTTGTCGGCTCAGCACGGTAGTCTGACGCTCACGTCGACATCAGGCATTTGTCGACCTCCCAGGCATGCCTCCTGGGATGAGGTTTACCTGGGAGGTCGACAAATGCCTTTGATGTCAACCGCGAGCATCCAGACTACCGCGCTGAGCCGACAAACAGCTGATCGCTCAGCGCAGCCATTTAATTTAAATGAAGCGGCAATTATTTAAATCGCCGCTTCATTTTCCTATGCCGGGTAGCCTAATCTACATGCCTCTGTCACCAGAGGCATGTAGTCTAGACGTACCCAGGGTCTGAACCAGTGTAGCTATTCCTATGTTCTAGAACCTTTCTGCTGATTACAATGGGCTTTGGATTATACACTAATAGTGCATAGCAACCTCACATAGAATCAAGAAGATACAGACAGAAAAGATTTATTAGCTTATTGCCTAAGGAGCATTCCCTAAGATACAGGACTATTCCTTGAGATGCAATTTCTAGTGTTGTTACCCAGACTTTTAAAATGGCAAGCAATTGAGTGTCCACCACTTTTCTTCACATGCTATTCCACAGCCTAATTCATATCATTGTTAGAAAGGCCTTTTCTGATTTTAAGCCCCAAGACTTCCTGTCTATTTGTCCCACTCATAGTATGCTAGGTATTGCATATTCTTCCGCTCCGGTGTTTACAGCATTCAAGTACCTGCAGACTGTTACTGTGTTCACCCTTGATCATGAGTCAGGAGAATTTCACATATTGAGCATTTTCAACCTTCTCAATTCAATCCCTCCAGTCTCCTACTCATTCTTGTTACTATTCTATGAACTTGCCCCAATTTTTCCAATGCTTTCTGGAAATCTGACGTCCCAAAACTGAAATGAAACATTTCAAGTGCAAATGTAACAGAATCATCTTAAAAGGGAGAATATTATGTCGGTGCTACATAATTTGATATTTCTGCTTTGACAGTTCATAATTACTTAGACCTTTTTTGATGCCTAATCACCTTGCAAATGTATCTAATTTGATACCTTACTATCACCCTAAAGTTCCTTCCAGTATTACAGCTTCCCAGGTTCTCCTTCCCATGGGCTACGTCTACACTACAGGCTTCTTGCGCAAGAAGCCTTTTGCGCAAAAACTTCTTGCGCAAGAGCACGTCCACACCTCAAAGCATATCGCAAAAGCAATGTGCTTTTGCGCAAGAGAGCGTCCACACTGCTGGATGCTCTTACACAAAAAAGCTCTGATGAGCACCTGTGCTTTTTTCCATAGGGGTTTCTTGCGCAAGAAACCCCTCTGGAGCGTCCACACTGGCCTTTTTGCGCAATAGCTGTAGCACTAAAAGCAGTTATGCCTCAGAAAAGGAAGTTTACTACAGCGGAAGAAGCCCTCTGTTCTGCTGTTTAACTGCCCATTTAATTGCACAAGAGCTCATTTGAGGTGTGGATGCTCCCCAGGTTTTTGTGGAAAAACAGCTGTTTTTGTGCAAAAACCTTGTAGTGTAGACGTAGCCATGGAGTATGTGTATTTCAGATTATTCCCCCCAGATAAATTAGGTTACAGTTTTCCATATGGAATCTTATTTAGTTACTTTCTGTCCTATTTCTAATCTTTGTGGGTCCCTTTGTATTAAACCTCTATCTCCAGTGGCATTTATAACAGCAGTTTAGGAGAGAAAGTGAGAAATATCTTACGCTATGCTAAATCAGAGGTGGGATTTGGCTTTGCAGAATGTAATTGTCCAGACTGGAACTTTTTCTACAATTTTCACAGAAAGCAAATACTGTACAGGGAAAGGGAATAACCCTGGTGAAGTCTCATCTGCAAGCCTCAGAGAATTCCAAATTCACAGCTATTTCTAAAACCCAAAAAAGTGTTGAGTTAAAATCGCACAATTCTTCCAGCTTTAACCACTTCATCTGAAATGTGTATTGTGCAATCTCGTTTACAAAATGGTATCAACACAGCTATATTCCACTTTCCCTTTAGGGCTCTCCTGCAACACTAACTCTGTGGGCTTCATTATTAAACTACTTTATGTTAGTGCTCAACTGCCTTAAATCCCCATTGCAATGACTACCTGTTTATAGATTCATAGATTCCAAGGCCTGGAGGGATCACTGTTACCATCTAGTCTGACCTCCTGCCTACCACAGGCTACAGAACGTCCCAAAAATATTTCCTAAAGCACATGCTTTAAAGAAACTTGATTAAAAATGGTCAGTGATGGAGAATTTGTCATGACCCTAGGTAAAGTGTTCCAATGATTAATTACTCTATTTAAAATGCCTTATTTACAGTCTGAAATATTACTTCTAATTCTATTTCCATCTAGTAGTGGACAAATACCATTGATAGAATTCTCTGTCCCCAGTATACTTAATTGTCAGTCTTATTGTTCTTAATTCATCTGGCCATAAATCTCTCCTGGTGTCCCTCTACTTTCCTTTCAATTTTCCACAATTCCTACCTTCTAATTTATAGTCATCGTCATCAACTTCTTCTTTTTCCAATTTGTTTATATATCATGACTGCCTCCATTTTCCCTCTAAACCAGGTTTTGGGGTTTTTTTTAAACCAATATGGCTCTCACCTTCGACTGTGAGATTATGGCTTTTGGGATATCCAGTAAAGTGATCTTTAAAAAAATCACAAATATCATTCCTATGTTTTCTGATTGAATTCTTCCTCCCAGCTGATCTAGCTCAATTTTTTTCATCTTTGTGAAACTGGCTCTTTTAAAGTATCAGGTATATATAGCACAGACTTTATTGTGTTTGCATAGTATAAATCTGATCAAACCATGATCACTTACACCTAACCTGCTATTTACTTTTTGTTCTATGATCGGTTCCTATTTATTAGTGTAGATGAGGTCTAATACATTGAGCTAGAAAATTGTCATCTACAATATTTAGAAAATCTAGGGATATTTTAGTACTGGCAGCAGGAGACCTCTAGTATGTGTCATTCAAATTGAAGTCTCCTGTCAAACAGCTTTTTTTCCTGTATATTAGAGATAGGTGCATAAGTCACTGGTCATCCTGTTTCCTACTGTGATTTGACAGTCTGTAGCATACACAAAGTAATACAGTATCCTGTGCTTTACTGTTAGGACATTTATCCACAAGCATTCAAGTAAGTTTTTGTCTGAGTTGAGTGATTTTAAAACAGATAATGCCACTTTTGACACTGAATGCCCTTCTCTTTTGCTCATTCGATCGTTCTAAATGAGTTATTTCATCAATTTTAATATTCTAGTCATATGAATTGTCCCACCTGGTTTCAATAATACCAACTAGATTAAATAATTCCACATGTTTGTTACCCACGCTCCAAACATTGGCATATAGGCAATTAAAGAATTTCCTCTCTCATATCCTTTGGTTCCTTGGTAAGATTTTTTTATCTTCCCTTTTTGTTATTAGTTTCATACCCCCTTGAATACTCCTGCCAGCCAGTCCCTGGGTGCCCTTTCTGTTGAGGTGGAGGCCATCCAAACTATACAACCTCCCTTTCCCACAGAAAGTGGACCAATGTTTCACAAAATGTTAGCCCTCCATCCAGCACCACTCACCTAGTCAACACTTCGCTTCCAGAACCATCTGTGTTTTCTATCTTCCTTCTCTCATGGGACAGGAAGGATCTCAGAGAGGATCACGTGGATATTCTTCTTCAGCACCCGTCTAAGCACCCTGAGTCATCTATCATCTGTGAGACATTCTATCTGCACTGTCATTAATGCCAATATGAATCATCAGCAATGGAGCTTCAGAAATCTTTCCAGTCTTAGAGTGATGTCTCATGTCTAGTTTCTGGGAAGACAGCACACTGTCTTGCAATCTGCCTGTGTGGCAGGTTTTGTCACAGAGATCCCCTTGAGACTGACACCTGATGGGCCGATCGCACCACCAATCCCACCTACCGACCCTCTGGTGTACCCCACCACACTGTCCTACTGAACCAGAAGCTCTTGTCTCCCCTGGCAAAAGCACAGAGTTGGAGATAACAGCCCCTCATCAGAGTAACCCAAACACTGAGAACAGCTCAGCTCCGGGGTTTAACATTCGCTCCCTTTATCAATGAACGAGAGATACGCACAGCTGCTGCTTCCCCCCAAGTAACAATTATTTACACAGGGTTTGATAATAAAAGAAATTGTATTAAGTATAAAAAATAGGAGTTAGGGACCTCTGTCCTAGAGAGTGGGATCTACAGAAGCCAGCATACTGAGCATGGAGCCACCTCAACTACCCAGTAGGAAATGCTGAGGATAGGGGTTAGGCCTAAACCACACCTCTCAAAGGGGTTTAGGTGCCTAAGCTGAGACTGGAGGGAGGCACTTAACTTCACTTGGGATTCACAGCCATGAACACTGTCCTGGAGTGAGGCACATAAGCCAAGCCAGTCCTTTCTCACAAATAAAGAAAGAGGCAGTGATGCCCCCGATACTCTACAGGCTAGAACACTCATGTGGGACTCTGGCAGAGAAGAACAGTAACCTGAACTTGAGTTTCTTACCTGTCAGTTGTGTGGCCTAGCCACGGAGGGATGGGGTGGGTCTCACTCAGTCCCTCCTGTTGAAGCTTTGTATGAAATATTCATTGAAGGAGGGGTATGATTGTGACTTACCCATACCCCAGGAGAGTGCCCTAACCACAGAGCTACCAAGTCATTCTTACTTTCTGTCTGCTCCATCAAAAAAGTGGCCTCAGAGCAGCCTACCAGCTCAGACCCCACTGCCAAGATAGGAAACACCTGATTAATCAAGTCTGTTGGAGCTTAGGCATAAGCTAAGTACCGGGCATGAATTTAAGCAGCTCTGCACATGTTCGTAGAAGTTGAGGATCTTTCCTATGAGGACTTTATTGACAGACACTTAGGTGTCATAGGAATTTCGCTGCCAACTGGATTAGGCAGCAACCCAAGCAGGAGTTTGAAGATCTAAATTTTGGATGTAAGTGCCTAAAGTGGATCTAAATCAAAAAGTTTAGCTTCTCAAGGGACAGAGGTACATATATATGTCACATTGGCCAAGAAAAATAATCTGTGTTTTTAACTAACATAGCTGTGTTGATAGAAAGATATTTTACAAGGGTTTGAGAGCTTCCAGTTAAACCCCCAGGCATGCTATAGGACTTTTGCAATGACAGGTGAAAAGATTATATGTATTGGTTTTCATAGCTAAGATATTAAGAAGCTAAATCTGTCTTTAATTACATGACAATATCACCACTTTTTCACCTGTTACTTTTGCTTCCATTCCCCCCCATATTTCATTATTCTACAATTGTAAATGTTCCCATTATTTCCTTACCAGTGCCTTCAAATGCTATTTGAATAGCTCTTCTACAGCTGACAGCAGAAGCTGCAAGTATTTAACTGCATAAAAAGGGAAATTTTCATAAAATAACATGCGTATCTTGGCAGCATTAGCACAATAAATTAAATAGATTTTTTAAATTAGCTGTGCTGAGACTCACTGCCAAAGGTAGCTCCTTAAAAATATTTTCAGATTCCTGTTCTCGGAAGTGGGATTTTTTAATTTATAGATATGAGAAAATCGTAAGGTTATTTGATCAAAAATGAAAACTTGTGATTTATTGTAGCTTAGCCCTTACTTAAAATGCCAAGCATGATTTTCTCTCATGAATATAAGCACATGGTACTCTCTTGATCATAAATACACATTTAGGTATTTTTGCCTGTTCAAAATATTATCTCATTTATTCTTATTCTGGCTGATTCTGGGAGACTAATGAAGAGTCTTACATACTAAGCATAACTAGGGTAAATAACATTTACTTGTTATTCTTGCTGCTAGAAAGCACTTCTACCCCCAAACCTATCCTACACCACCAGTGTTTGAAAAGATTATTCAAATGCTCCTAAGACATTAACTGGTATGTTATGCAGCTAATCAATTCAGTTTTTTTTCTGAAGTAGATTTCACATATTAGTTTCCATGCTATCTACGTTGGCTCTAGTGGGAGAAGAAAGGGGGAGTTGAACAACTTGCCCAAAGTGAGAGGTTTATTTTTGTGGCTAGGAAAAACTAAGGTTTTCAGATACGTGTCTCATGGACCAAGGTGAACTATGGGAAAAGTGTTAATATAGCACAGTACCGGGGTTTTCTGCATTACTTGAGGTCCTACAGATGAGACATTAAAACGTGGTCTTTTCTTCTTTGTCTGGTATGTGCCCAGGTGGAAATGAAAAATCCCATGGCACTTTTTAAAAAATAGTACCTCTAACATCCTACTCAGAGGGGTTTTTACTAAATTGGGCTATTCTTTCTAAAGCTGTGTGTAGGCTTTTGCTGAACCAATAATGCTGCATTTGCCTAGCCACTATCGTTGGACAGGTAGTATCTAATTCATTACTGTACCGCATTTTGGGATGTCTGGAGTATGAAGGGCTCTCTATGAAATGAAATTCTGTTATTCTCTTCTAATAATGTCTCGAACACATTTTTGTGTATTTTTTAAAAGTAATTTAAGATATCACAAGATAAATTATACCATGCTACATGCTCACTGAGGTGGAAGTTGCATTCAGTGGTTGATTAGCTATTACCAAAGAGAATATATGAAATTAGTAGAGATTCACCATTGAACTTTTTGAAAAATGATGAAACTCCACAAAAAGAAAGTACAATGAAAATCATATATTTGCATTCTGATCCATAGTTTGACATTTCTGGACTGTAATAAGCCAAGGAAGGTTTTTAACTAGAGATGTGCTAAACTACCTCCAATTTACTAGTGCATATCTGCAAATACACTACAGTCATTATTGTAACCACCTTGTTATCAAACCAAACTAAAGAACAGTGGTCTACACATGTTGATCTGAGACAAAGGAAACACTATAGTTGAGGGAAACATTACAGTAGGTTTTGCTACCCTTCCATCAGATTCATATAATTGCAAGAAGAGTACATCTCATCCAATGTTTAGTCAGTTCAATTTAAGTGACCGAGGTACTCCACATTTTGATTATGATTGTGATTCATTTGGGATACAGATCATTTTCCCCTTCCACTCATGTGTGATTCACATATTGTAATGTGCAACACTAGGACCTAAGGAATTTCCCATCTCTGCTGCCTATCTGGACAGTCTTGAAGTCATACTTTGTACATTCTGCCAAGGACTGAGACAGAATGCCAAGAACTCAGGAGCAGGCAACTAAACAGGTCACCATTACACAAGAGTCACCATTTTTCTGTAGAATACATTGCATGCTATGAAGCCCAATGTGGTATGCTGGCCAAGAGGGCATAATGAAATGGCTGCTACTGACTCTGTACTATGTTCAGTGGTGTGGGAACATTTTTAAGAGGAGATGCTGACATCCCCCTCCTTACCCTGTCCTGCCCTGCCCCAGCTGAGGTTGGGAGCAAATCCCTGGTGTGCAGGGCAGCAGCATCCCCAACATGCAGAGTCAGCAGCCGGGACCCTAAGCCCAGAGCCAGCAACAGAGCCCTCAGTGTGCAGGGCCAGCAGCAGGACCCCAGGTGTACAGGGCCAGCAAATGGAACCCAGTGTGGAGCAGGCAGCAGAAACCCCAGAGTACAGGGCAGCAGTTGAAACCCTGGGCACTAGGCTTGGAGCCCAGGAGTGCTGCAGCATCCCCCATGCTCCTATGGCTATGTGTGACACACACTAATCTACACAGCAAGTTGTGCAGTGCTGCAGTCTTGTGACAATGCAACATCAGGACGCTCTACCTTTGCCTTACGCACGTATCTCTAGGCTTCTCAACATGCACTTGAAGGAGTTAACAGGGAACAACAGTGATGTCTGAAATGTACAGTAGCTTCCAAGAAACCCATCAAAATGCACCATGGCTGAATGTGTAGGTCAGAGACAGACAAGGAAAAAAGATTCTCTGGAGGCAAAGAGTATCTACATTGCCCTGAGTGAACTGATGGCTGCTAATAATGAGCCCACTTCAATTGAAGAGCTGTGCTTTGATCAGCCAATCAAACTGCAGGAGTCTTGTTATGAGCTCCTCTCCTAGACAGTGATCTTGGGTCTGAATGAAAGAGTCCACCTACAAGAGCTAATGTTGGTGGATGGAGAGGGAGAGAATGGGATTTAAATTACCAATTTTTATTAGTCCAAGCTAGTGTGCTTTGTGTAGGAATATATGTTTCATACCCTAGTTTACTAATACCACAGAAGGTATAATCTGCCTCCTGCACTCTTTTTAGACTTAACCATTCAGCTCAGGGTTGTTTGCTTCCCTGGCTGAGATGCATGTGGGCATGCAAGAAGCCCCTTACCCACACCACTCGTGCTTGAGGGCAGCACATAACAGCAGCCCAAACACACAGAGGAGGACTAGGACTACTTGCTCTTGCTGCTCCAAGGATCATAGAAGAGGTGGGGCCATAATCCTTTCACATTCTGTGCATTGGCCCAAAAAGTCAACACATCAGAAGGATCATTCTGTGCCAGCCTAACACTGGTGCAAACAACGCACCTCGCTGCACCTTGAGAGACTGAGTGAGGGTTAATTTCCCTGGTGCTTTACCTGGGAGGGGCAGCTCTGTGCCTCCTCTTACACAAGGGAGCCCGGGAGCTTAAATGCATTAACTTCGCTAGACACTAAAAATCCTGGTTTTAATGAAGGCACAAGATTTATGGGTTATGACAGCCATCTGTAACCCACTAACCCCCCTTTTTGTCCTATGACTATAGGGGTATTAATGGGCCACTTCGCCTTGAACTGTCTGTAAAAAAAAGGGGCACTAACCTTTTTCTTTCTGAGTCCACTCCTCACTCCTCCCCACACACACACACTATTAAAAAAATCCACAGTCCACCCATGGCACAATAACTGGCTTTCTCCATATAAAAGCCAAGAACAGCATTATGGAGTAGAAAGCAGGGCGGTTGCCTTGGGCCGTATGCCAAAAAGGCTCCCACAGAACTACATTTACTCAGGCTTTAGCCCCAGGTAGTGAGGCTCAGACCCCTGGACCCCTTTAAACTTGCTCATGGCTCTCCAGGGTGCCCTGGATCCCTCGTTGAGAAATACTGTGTTAGAATATGTGCTAACTACCTACATTGAACTATCTGTTTGATAAAAAAAAAACCCTTAAAAACAACAAATGGTCCTGTAGGACCTTAGAGACTAACAAAAACAATATAGATGGTATCATGAGCTTTCGTAGGCACAACCCACTTCTTCAGATGACAGATGAATGGAGTAAGGGGCACAGAGGATAAAGTAGAAAAAGAGGGGAGAGAGGGAGGATTAAAAAAACCTGTCAATTAAAGTGTCCATGCTAAATGAGGATAATAGAGTAGGCTGTAAGTGCCTAACACTTAGCTTTTAATGTCATTTTGTTGTTGAACATAACGGCCTGTCCAGGAAATGTCTTTGTTCAATCCTTGGGTAAATGTGTCAAATTTGCATATGAAGGCCAGTTCTGTTTGATCTTGTATTTAACTGTGACACAGTGAAGGCTTTTCCTAGACATGAGAGAGAGACAGAAATTGGTCCAATAACACCTTTAGGCTATGTCTACGCTGCAGAGTTTCTGCGCAAAAATGGCCGTTTTTGCGCAAAAACTTGTGGAGCGTACACACTACAAGCGTGTTCTTGCACAAGAAAAAGTACAGTAAATCGTAAGAACATGGGACTTTTTGCGCCAGAGTTATTCCTCTTTCTATGAGGAATAAGCCTTTTTGCGCAAGAGCTCTTGCGCAAAAATGCATGTGTGGATGGGCAACAGGCTAAAATGGCCATCAGAGCTTTCTTGTGCAAGACAGCGTCCACACTGCCATGGACGCTCTTGCGCAAAAGCACATCTCAAGAAGCCTGCAGTGTAGACGTAGCCTCAGTCTCTAATATCTTGGGACCAACTCAGTATACAATAGTCTTCTCATGAAGTTCAGTTCTACTCCAAAAAATGGCGATGGTAAAAATAGCAACTTCTTGCTCCCAAATGGATATTCAGAGTCAAATCTGATTATTTTAATGTCTTTTTTTTTTTTTTTAACTTTTTTCCCTTTAAACTTCTGTCAGAGCTCATCTAGCTAGAGGCATGAGAGCTAGATTCTCTTCCTATTTAACATCAAAAGAATTTTTCATGAAAGCTGGTTGTAAATTCACAAAGTTTGCAATTTTGACAATAATTTGTCAGAATTATGATATAACAGAATAGAGTGAAATTTCTAACTAGAATTTAATTCTGCCTTTGGAGGTATATGAAAAACTTTAAATCTTCACTGCAATTTTGATTTTCAAAAGTAACAAAAAAAAAATGCAAAACTTTAATTACATTATGTTCTTTCCCCTTCCCTCCCAAACATCTCTATTCTTACCTAAGTTCCAACAGCAGACTCTTCCCTATCTGAAGGAGAGATGCCAGGGTTTAAGATGACTTAGCAGTTTCAAATAAAAAAACATGCTTTAAATATTCTAAAACCGCTGCAACAAACTGTATCTTGGCCATCAGCTTGAGTTCTCTTTGTGATAGGCAATCCAGGCTGGTAACATTTTAGAAGATTGAATTGCTTGGATTTTTTTTTTTTTAATTCTGGTACAATACAATCGCAAGACTGCTAACTGAAATTCAAGTTTTGCTGCAATAATGGTCTGTTACGGACTCACAGATAATTGTCTTTGCTTCACATAAACATTTATCTATCAGTGGTTTCAGGTCATTACTGTAGAAAAGTGCACATTGTGTTAGGATTTCAGTGTGCTAGCTTCCCCTAAATAGACTGGTCATTATCAGAGCTCAGAATGACAAAACTGTCTAGCCCTATCCCTCTTTATTACACTAGATATTTTATTTTAACAAGTAGAATGACATTTGAGTCTCTTCCTTCCTCATTATGAGGCCTTATCATTAGCAGGGCTTTTCAATATTATCCAATACTAACTACTTAATTGTTAATATTACAGTTAGTTTGTCTGATAAATCTAGCCCTTATTCTTTAGATCCAAAAGTTCGTCTTCAACTTACTAATTGTTCATCTGTCAACTATAAATTGGGTAACAGAAGTGTTTTCACAGTCAAATTCTAAATAATTTAAAAACAGACACATGATACTGATCAGGATTTCCAAAGAGATAAAAGCGTTTTTTTTCTCTTGATGCTGAATACTGTAGAAGAGACACTAATATACAAAATTCTGAATATTTCTATCATTGGCATAGCTGCACTGGTTCCTGTTATAAGTGATCCAGTGCATTCCTCCTTTTCACAACAATGCAAGAACCTGGCTTCACATTGCTACCTTGTGACTATGGATTGGCTCATTAACCTCACTCCCCTCCACTGATCTGGTGTGTGACCTTTAACTCTGTGAAACATATTTTGTGGTAATCTGGCATAGATAGTGCACTGCAATTATTTAGTATCCTTCTGTTAAGGTCACAAATTCTATTCCTCCCCAGCCCCCTTGCTAAGAAATGCTAGATTTGTGGAATTTGCTAGCAAAACTCTTGCGTTTTGAGGTACACATAGTAACAAATTAGTTCAGAACAAGTATTTGAAAAAAATCATCTCTGAGTAGCAGCCAGTGCTGGATTAAGATGTGGCGACTATAGGTCATGTGCTTAGAGTGTTGGCTCCTACAGTCATGTGGTGACATCAGAATTTGAGCTTTCATTTAAAAAAATTTGGTGTGAGGGTGAGCTCGCATATTTGTGAGCAGCATGAACACAAGATCCAAGGTAATTAATGCAGTGATGCCTGTAGACATCTTGCAGCAAAGCTGCCAGGTCCTCCAACCACAACCTCCAGCTCTGGGTGAAGCCCCCACAATAGCTACTGAAGGAAAAAAGGGGCCTTCCCACTACACCCATCGCTGCAAGAGAGGGAGGAAGGCAGATAGCACCACCTCTCCAGAGTAAAGAAACGGTCCCTACCTCCTGAGAACAGCCAGGAAATGGGTCCCAACCACTGAAGAAGGAGGCATGCCAGCTTCTATCCCAAGTATCATCTGGGTACCTGACAGCAAGGGGATCACAGACACTACCTCATCTCCTAGCAGTGAGCAGAGGCCCAGCTACTGCTACCCCACACAGCAGTTAGGCTGGGGGATCTGAAGTGGTCTGGGGAATACACATCAGGGTAAGGTCCCAACCTAGGACATGCCTAGAGCCCTGGGATTATTTTAATCCTACCTTGGTAACTCCCTGAGTCTGTATTCATCTTCCATCAAACCCTACGCTGCCACTAGAATACACTCGGCTAGGGGTGCCAGGTGTTGTGTTTTCAAGCGGGCCTCCAAGGTCCATCTTTGACCAGGCATTTTACCGACTGGGCTTCTAAAAGTCTGATTGGTGATGCAGTGGGAGCCCAGAGCTAAGGCAGGCTCCCTACCCACCCTGGCTCTGCATGGTTCCTGTGCAGGGACGCTCCAGCCCCATTAGCTGGGAACTGCATGAAGCATCCCTGCCTGTACATGCACCTAAGCGCTACAGGAACCTGACAGCTGCTTCCTGGTCACCAGGACCCTCAGACCCCAAACACTCACACATACCCCAACCATCTACCCTGCACCCCCCTCACCCCCAGACCCCACACCCCAATTGGAGCCTTCATCCTCCTATACCCCAACACCATACCCTAGCCCAGAACCCTCTCCTAAACTCTGAACCCCTCATTTCTGGCCCCACCTTTGGAGCCCACGCCTCAGCCCATATGCCCCTGCACCCAACCCCTTGCCCCAGCCAGGAGCCCTCTCCCGCACCCCAAACTCGTCATCCCCAGCCTTACCCCAGAACCTGCACCTCCAGCCAGAGACCTCACGCAGAACACTCTAAATCCTTGACCCAGACCGGGTATCGTGAGTGAGGGTGGAGGATAGTGAGCTACAGAGGAATAGAGTGAGTAGGTGGCAGGGCCTCTGAGAAAGGGCAGGTCAGAGGAGTTCAGTTTTGTGCAGTTAGAAAGATGGCAAACCTACTCCAAGCCCTCACTGCTGTGACCAGAGCAAGTCTGCATAACATAGCATGCTCCTTAAGGGCCCAAACTACAAGCCCACTCTTATCACTTATTGGGAGTCCATTGAATGCAATTGGCTTTGGATCAGGCCTTTAGCAATGAGAGGCTTAGTAGCAGTAGACCCTACAAACTGTTACCAGAACAAGTAAACAGGTTTTAGGAAGTTTTTTTTTTTATTTTTAAACGTATACAGTATTTTTTATGCAAACAAACAGCACAAAAGAACAAGTGGAAGGTTAGTTGGAGTGTATGCATCCTTGTATACCATAGAAATAAACAAACTGGCTTGTTGATTGGTCCCTTTCAGTGTTTATTTCCAATAGTTTGACATTCACTCAAATTGCCTAACCTCTCTCTGAGATTCACTGATCCCTACATTAGCATTTCTTTATCTGCAGCATCATCTGAGGGGATTCACTTCACTACTAAATCTGAGATGTCTTAAACAAAACACTGTTGCGTGCAGTGGTCATAAAGAATGAATAATTTCCATCTCCAATCACTTTGATAGAAGAAGTCCAGTGACTGAGTACACACATAAATGTTTCCTAGTTCACAAACAACATAATTTAAGGCCTACAAAAACGCCCTAAGGTCATTGTTCATTAAACAAAAAAATTAGAACAAAAACTTGTAGAAGCGCATCTGGAGAATTTTCCTTTTCAAAACATTTGATCACTGATAACTCCAACCTCATTTAGGAAAGTATACAAAGAAATTATTCAGGTGACAATATCCCACATAGCACTACCTCCAGTCAAGTGTATATATATATGTACGTTTGTTTTTATTTTGTCTCTTCCCCTAGGAGAAGCACAAAAGAGAAAGATGGCCAAATTGACAGAGTCAATGAGTGAGTACAAATAGGAAGTTCAACTATTTTTCCCCCTATACATTTCGTTTTTTCATACAATAGCACAAAAAATAGGACATGTTCTCTGGGCGCACAGATTTCTTTGAAGCCATTTACTCACTTCCATCTCCATGCCTTGAACCATTCCTTTCTTCAATCGCCTTTCCAGAAAAGACCAATTTCTCCTTCCTCACAACTACTCTTTTATGAAAGTAGATTTAAATGCACAAAGATCCAATTTGGTCCTGATCCAGCTAAGTACATTTATCTTCAACAGAATTACTCCTCATTCTAAAGTTGATAGGACTACTAAAGTCAAGTATATAATTTAAGCACTTTACTGGATAAGGACCAGAGTGTAAATTCTTACACTCCACACAGTCCTACTGAATTCAGTGGGACTGCACAGGATGCATGTCTGCAAAAATGTGCTTGATATGAAATATGCCCTTAGATCAGTGTTTCTCAAAGTGGACCATGAAACCACTTTGAGAAAGCTGCTAACTGGCTGCGTTCGTGTGTTTATTTACCGGTGCCACAACCATGGAGCCTTGCAGCTCCCATTGGCTCTGGTTCACCATTTGTAGCTAAGGGGGGAGCCGCAGGAAGCAGCATGGGCTGGGCTGCCTCCTCCCACGGTTCCCCTTGGCTGCAAACGGTGAACCAGAGCCAATGGGAGCCGCAAAGCTCTGTGGCCGCAGCACTAGTAAATAAACACACTGACATGGCCAGTTAGCAGCTTTCTCAAAGTGGTTTCATGGCCCACTTTGAGAAACACTGTCTTAGATGTATATTAGAGGCCTCTCCATGGTTTCTTAGGGCTCTGGTATATGTACATAGTTTTGAACATGCAATCATTAACTGTAAGTTTTGGAATTGCTCTATAATTCAGGGTTCATGAATCATTTTCTATGTTTCTTGGGAGCCAGAAAAGGTAAGACCCATGTGCACAAGTGGACAGAGTTATTTCCCAATAGAACTGTGGGCAATTAGAGAAAAATCCTACTAACTGATATTGCTTCTCTGCCAGGTGACAGAATGACATCATCATGCTCTCACCTCTCTGGCCACAAAAGCGAAAGTGGCCAAAGGGAGAGTGGTTGGTGAGCATAGTAAGCACAGGGCACAGCCCACTAGTGTTTCCTGAAAGTCTGTCCAATGCATGAGTCTCAGGGTACGTCTACACTTGCACCCTAGTTCGAACTAGGGATACAAATGTAGGCGACCGAAATAGTAAATGAAGCGGGGATTTAAATATCCCACGCTTCTTTAGCATAATCTCACCCACACGCTGTTTCAGAACTCAGCTGTTTCAAACCAGGAAGTGCGTTCTGGGCCGCATTAGTTCGAATCAAACCCCTTGGTTCAAACTAACCTTACTCCTCAAAAAATGAGGAG
Source organism: Rafetus swinhoei (assembly GCA_019425775.1). Classification (NCBI taxonomy): domain Eukaryota; kingdom Metazoa; phylum Chordata; order Testudines; family Trionychidae; genus Rafetus; species Rafetus swinhoei. Next base: position 163,412,905 of record CM033437.1, read on the forward strand.
TAACGTTAGTTCGAACCAAGGGTTTGATTCGAACTAACGCAACCAGAGCACACTTCCTGGTTCGAATCAGCTGTTGAATAGCGGCGTGGGCGAGATTATGCTAATGAAAATCTTGAGATATCTAAATCCCGCTTAACTAATTCGTACTACATTGCATCTAACTCGAACTAGGAGCAAGTGTAGCATACCTAAGACCTTTATATACGGTGAATTTTAAAAAGGGAGAAAAAAATATTTCACTCGCTTTGGCTAATGCTAAGATACAGTTTTACAAGAAAATGAAACTATTCTCTTAGAATTTGTATGCATTTGAAAGCCAATGCAGGTTATGATTTTCCAGGGTAAGTGATCTGGAACCACTGCTCTGAAAGAAGTGTTCTGACAAAGTGGGATTTTCTTTTTGTAATATTGTATGATGCTTATGTGTACCTCCGTTTCCCTCTATACCATGCATGACTACCCAGTGAGGGAAAAAATATTATGTTTGGTCACAGGGCACTCTAGGAGAGTGTGGTGCCTAGTTCCCTATGTGGACTGAATGGATCACTAAAAAGAACGGTCAAGGCTGAGGTCTCTGATCTTCCCTGCCCTAGTAAGACTACAGCCTGCTTCCTGTACCTTGTCTCTGCAAGGACCAAGTGTCACGGGTCCTACAACAGTACAGGGAGACTTCTGAAGCCCTGCTGTTGTAACCCACACACATTCTGGGTGTGGTTCACTGTCCCATGTAGTGGCACGTAGACCACTTACAGAGAGAGAGAGAGAGAGAGAGAAGAAGTATGCTCTAGAGCCTTAGCTGAGAGTCAGCTGGCTTTTTGCTCAAGCTGTAGAGGTGCATGCACTAAGCTCCAGAGATCCCAGGATTGGTTCTGTTTGTTGATGTTACACTGTCATGGAAGCAAGTGAGCAAGGCAGAGCAGAGAGGCTTGGCCAGGACTGTGAGGAAGAGGTTGAGCCTTCAGTTATAGGAGGCTGCCACCTCACTGGTAATTGGCAGAATGGCTCCTTCCTTCTTAACTACCCAAATTCCCAATTAGCTGAACAAAATCCATCCTTTCATGCTAGTCTGATAATCGGGAGTATACTGTGTACTTTTTACAGATGGGTTGTGTGTGCATAAACACTATCTTTTATAACGAGTAGTCCTGTGGTACCTTAAGGTACCTCTACACAGCAGGGCTAAAGTCAAATTAAGCCACACAACTTCAGCTACGTCAATTGCGTAGATGAAATCAAAATAGCTTAATTCGGCTTTTGGAACTGTCTACACAGCAGGAAGTCAAAGGAAGAACACTCTTCCTTTGACTTCTCTTACTCCTCATGAAATGAGGGTTACCATGAGTCAAAGTAAGAACTCTTCCAGCTCAACATTTTTTCAAAATAAAGGCTAGTAGTCTAGACGCACACTATGTTACTTCAGAATAACGTCAGTTATTCCAAAATAATGCTGCAGTGTAAAAGTACCCCCAGAGACTAACAAAAATACATAGGATCATGAGCTTTCATGGGTAGTCTCTAAGCCCTGATCTACACTAGGGAATTATTTCAAAATGACTCTCCTTTTTTCCCAGAAATAACAAGGCAAATGTCCACACCAAGCCTGTTATTTTGAAATAACTCCTGCTTGGGAAGAGGAATAATAATAATTTTGAAATAGGGTTAGTGTGGACACTCAGCTGCTGTTATTTTGAAATAATTGGCCTCCAGAGACCTCTCACAGCTACCCTTGTGACCACTTTGGCCGCAGCCCTGACAATTCCACTGCTCCCCTTCTCCTGAAGACTTTAAAGATGCTGGCAGAAGGGAAAGGGCTTGTGGAACCACCCCAGCCCTGCCATCCCTGTGCCACACAGCACCTTTCACTGCATCCATGGCAGACCCTAGTGCTCCCTCAAAACCCCCTATGGCTGCCAGCACATCTACAGCCACCTTTGAAGCTCCTGGCTAGGGGTGAAAGAGGGCACTGGCCTGGATTGATGCAGAGAACCTGGATCTCATCGAGGTCTGGGGCGAGGAGACCAACATCCAGGATCTCTGCAACAAGAGATGCAACGCCAAAGTCTACAGCTGAATGACTGCCAGCCTGGCCCAGAAGGGGCACAGCTGCACCCTGAACAGAAGCAGATGAAAACTGAAGAGCTCCAGAAGGCCTACCCCAAGGCCAGGGAGCAAAGTTCCGGCTCTGGGGTGGCACAGCACGCGCGCCGCTACTACCAACAGCTGGATGTCATCCTGGGAGTAGAGCTGGTCACCTCCCTCCCCCCCAGTCATCAACTCTGGCCAGCACATGTCCGTCGTCAGCCTCCATGAGTGTGGGTTCTGGAGGAGGAGAAGGAGCAGGCCAGCCAGGACACCATGCCCAGCAGCCAGGAGAGCATCATTAGCCTGGAGCCTGTCTCCCCCCAGCCCCCCCCCGCCAGATGTCTCCCAGGGCTCATATGAACCCCCCAAAGGTTCTTCGTGTGAGTTCCATCACTTTCCCTATACACACGCAGGGGCAGACGGCAGCCTGCAAGGGGTTGCATGCTCCTCACTCGGCCTTCTCAGCCTGGGGCTCGCACAATAGCTTGTGTACGTGGGAGCACATGGAGCACCAGTCCAGAGCACTCAGCCGCACGAGGCTCTCACATAGGAACCCCTCACTTCTTCTCACAAGGTTCCTGGATAGATTTGCCTTACTCCGGACTCCATGGTGGGACACCTTCTCACGACAAGCCACCACTAAGGAGGCTGAGGCCATGGAAACACACAGCAGTGCCGCACATGGCACAGGCTCATGCCTGCACTCTGGGGCAGCATCCACTCCCGGTAAAGCTTGGCAATGTGGAGGAAACCAATCCCCTGCATGGGAAATTGCCAGGGGGAAGAAGAGGAGGGGACCCCAGTAGCACTGTCTCCAGCAAACAGCCTCTGCCACTCCCGCAATACCCCACCCCTCCTGCAGCACCCCACCCCTCCAGCAGGCAAGGACAGACATTCTCTCTCTGCAGGATGCCATTACTGCTGAACCCAGCATGTGCCGCACACAGTAGGAGGCCGAGCCACCCCGTCCTCCCCCCTACCCACAGACTCCTGGCCTTGCCGGCAGCTTCCCATGCCTGCTTTTCCCCTGGACATGGGGGTAGCAAGGCTCCCCTGGAATGTCTGTGCTTTTGCAGGAAAGTGCCTGCTGCCTAGGCAACATATGGCCTTGCTCAAAGCACATCATCTGAACCAAGACCTCGGTGTTGGCTCAGAGTTTAGGGATGACTGCCCTTGTCACTTTTCTTCACAGCCCCTTTAAGCATGAGTCTCAGCTAGCCTCAAGAAGCAGCTAAAGGAAGTGACTGCTCTCCTGATGCCCTCCCCAAAGTGCTTGCAGGGGCTTTAAATGCAATTCAGGCTCTAATCAGTGTGGACACACTATTTCAAAATAACTCTGTGCTATTTTAATTGTGCCTTGTAGTGTGGACGTGCTATTTCAAAATAGTTATTTCAGGAGTTATTAAAATAAAATAAAAAATTCAAAGTAAGTTACATGAGTAAAAATCCTTTGAAGAACTGGTCCTAAGAACCTATTTCTATTATACAGGATTAGTAGATCTCTGCAACAGAAAACCCAGTTAAGTGAATCCAGAATCTCAAAAAGCATTCCTAGGCATTATGAGGAACTGTACAAAGTATGAAACAAAAAACAGGACTATGTAGCACTTTAAAGACTAACAAGATGGTTTATTAAAGTGCTACATAGTCCTGTTTTTTGTTTCAGCTACACCAGACTAACACGGCTACATTTCTATCACTATTGTACAAAGTATGACTTCTTTGTGACAATTGCACACTGCTATGTCACACTGTTTAGTCAGAAACTGTGAGTGTATAATTTAAGAGCTTTCTTTGCAAAATGAAATTGCAGAAACTCTAAGGACATTTTTTGGGGAAGTTCTATGGCCTGTGTGATAGAGGAGCTCAGATCAGTGGTCCCATGGGCCTTGGAAATCTATGAATAAGACATTTAGAAAGATAATTCAACTAAGCTATTAGTCTGTGCTTGAGGATGCTTAGCTCCATTTCTTTCCAGCCTATTCAGTTCCAAAGTACACTGTTCACCTTTTCATCATGGTTTATTAATAGCAGAATAATTAGAGAAGTCTGGGCCATTCAGGTGACACAATATTAATCCTGGTTTTCCATAAAATGTATTTACAGGCTGTCTTATTCCAGCAAGGAAAGGACGCTGTTAAAACAGCTAATTACAGAAAGATAGTTTCACAGTGGATACTAAACCACTGCGGTGAATAGTGTGTTCTGTTAAATTATATTAAATGGAACTTGAATCACTGTTGTTTTGATCCTACACATAGTTTGATAGAGTTCATGTCAAGATTAACTCTCTTTGGGCAAATTCAAACTTAAAAACAAATAAATCCTGTGATTTAATATATTTTTCTCTTTCAGATGAGATTAGCCTGATGCATATAATGAATAGAAAACAACAGAGAGGACAATACACTTATAATAAAATGAAAACACAAGCTACTCTTCATGACAAAGGTTGAGTTTTGTGAGGAGAATGAAATTCTAAAATAGAAGTTCATTATGCAATAAAGCAAAGAGCTCTCATCTCTATACAAATATGAACAGTATTAATAAAAGGATAGAAGGACTATGAGCTTATGTCTATAATGAGAAATAACACTGAGGAAACAAAGACTTGCCTTAATCAGGAATCTATGTTATTAATACAGTATTCCTGATCCCTGCCATGCAAAAAATCTTGATATAGCCCACCTCCATATTATATTTTTAAATAGTTGGGGTTTGTTTGTTTGTTTATTTGTTTGTTTCACTTATGGTTTTAAACCTCACAGTCAAAATTTCCAGCTTTTCTCCACAACCACAAGGCACAGAAGCTCACTTTTTAAATGAAAGTTGACCATCCCACCTAATCGTATGACCATCCCACCTAATCGTATGACTCCATAAGCTGGGCCTTACAAAACTCAGCTATCACCACAGTGGACAACACTAACATTCCAGGATGAGAAAACTTTGAGAAAAATAAACTCAAAAGAACTAAAGGCAGGCAGGCAGGCCAAGATCTGAACTCTTAAGTGAAAGTAATCATTTCCATTTGCCTAAAGAGAACCAAAGATTCCAATCCTGTTAATGACCCATGTGGGTATTACCATACCTACCTCTCCCACTTTAATGGACTAATTGATAGCAACAGTAGGTTTTATTCTCTATGCACTAGCACAAGAAGTTAAAAGGACAGTGTGCCACTGGGCTCAGATATTTGCTGACAGAGGAATTGAGACACTCAGGAGTGGGTTCTAAGGGGCACAGCCTCTTGCCCTTTGCCCCCAAATTAGAGAACTCTGACCCTGTCTCTCCAAATCTTTGTCCCAGTTCCGGCTCCCCATTTCAGTCTATCTGATCCAATTTTTTCAGTTTGCTTTTTTTTAAAAGAAGTAGGAAGGGACATACCACATTATATTAAAAGAACAGCATTACAGCTGCAACGTGTCAAGAATTCAAAAGTCAAGAAATACCAGAATTAAGGTTGCCCATGTCACTTTAAGTCATCTCCCTGACTGCTTGTTCTTATTATGTATTATGACAAAGCCTTTAACTACATCATATAGTACCATTTCCCGGCTTCCCTAACAGGCCTACTTCATTCATTGCACAGGATGGACCTATTCTGGTGACAAATCAGGATAGCATAGCGACAGAGGCTGTTGTCTGTTGGACCCTTGTTACATTTGTTGTAGAATTTGGAAGGTGTGTAAAGAGCAAGGGTGGAGATTACAAAAAGAGAAATGCTAGTCTCGTGGTTAAGGCAGCTGAATTCTGCCCTGAGGAATTGGATTCCGTTCTAACCTTTGCCTAGGGTTCCTGTGTGATGCTGGGGAAGTCACATAAGCCAAAGTTTTCACCAGTGATCCCTAACTGTACAACATTCATTTTCCTCAAAGACAAACTTCAGACCCTTGGGTCTGATTTGCAGAAGTGCAGAGCACTCACTCACTACTGCAACTGAAGTCAATGGGCCTTGTGCTTTGTTTAAGTGTTACAGAGTATTAATAGTTCTGGGGAAAAAATCAGGTCCCCTAGGTACCCAAAAGCAGTGGATACTTTTTACTTTAATCCTTGGGTAAAAATGCATAGAAATTTAACCCAGGATGGCAAAGGGTGCAACCCTCCCATATACTTAACAAGCTTTCGGGAAGCCAGCACAGCACGGCAGCCATTTTTATTTTAGTGACGCCGGGGATATTTAAATCCCTGCTTCATTGACTATGTCGGGTAGCCTATTTTACATGTCTCTGTCGGCAGAGGCATGTAGTCTAGACATACCCAAGGAGGCCAAATTAAGGCTGCACAGGCATCCTTAATTCTGCTCTTTTCTAACTTGTCAGCATTTATTTTGAAACCCTAATCATGTTCCGTCAATGTGTGGGGAGGACAGTTGATTGGTTTTTAGTATGAAATATTTATTTCTTATCAGCTTAAATTTCCCTGAGGTGCTGAGTCCCTGCACCCTTCCCTCGCCATATACTTCTATTGGAGTGGTAGGTGCTCTGCAACTGGTGGTCACTCAGGAGAAGAAAGCATTTAAAAATGACTCAAGAACTGATCAATTGTCTTCACACTGAGCAGATGACAAGAGTGCAAGAAAGGACCCGTGTTTCTGAGAGCTATATCAAACTGTGTGCTAGCTAGTTTATTGAGCCATCAAATAAATAATAGATTTCAGTTCTAGGATATACCCATGACAAGATGAACACAGAAAGCTAGTGACATGTTTAAGGGAAGAGTGATCCTGAAATCACTATATTTGAGGTAGAAAAGAACAGCTATTCATAAGCCAGCTCCGCAAATCTATTGGCTTTAAAAAACCCTAGACTAAGTGAAGATAAGTTACAAACCCCCATAGAATCAATGATTGGAAAATCTTCTCATAGAAAAGTAAGAGCTAAAGCATTTGATACGAAGGATAAATATCCCACTCTATCAGAATTACTTTATTCTCCTACTAACAGGAGATGGGTTTTACTAGGCAACATTTAGTGGCTAATTTTTTAAAATCCTGTAATCTGCTGTCAATTTAATCATTAGGTTACACTATCCTTCCATCACAATCTTCTACCTGGCTACTCTACTGCTCCTATGTCTAACCTCAAGCATTCAACATGGGATAGGAGCTAATGCACACTACAGCAATATGCACAAATTACAATATCTGTCATGGGGCTTAAATACCTTTTGTTCACTCAAAATATACTAGCTGTAGACAACTATCCATACTCAAAATGCCAGATCTTCCAACTTTTTTAAAAAAATCTTTCCTTTTACATTTTAAAACTGTATATATTATGAAGAAGAGAACTAGAAAAAATATCGAAAGTTTTTTAAAAAGAGCTATAAAAAAGAAAACAAAAGTTGGAGATGGAAAAGGCCTATTAAAACACCTTTCCTTTGTTGATGCTTTGCTTCCTTCAGCCTGAATAAAACCCTATAAAGTGAATATTTTAAAAAAATATCTCTAGTTATGGGGATACTGCCATTTCCACAGAAAGTCTCTTCAACAGCACAATACAACATTTTATGCGTGTTTTTCCTGATATTCAGCCTAATTTTTCCCTTTTCTAGTTTCTGTCTTTTACTACTAAATTATATCCCCCCCCCCCCCATGTAATACTAAATAATTACTCTCCTTCATGATTACACCTTTCAGATGTGTGTAGGTGTAATGCTGATTAGATCCCAATCATTGGCAGACAAGATTGAACCCGGAACCTCTGAAGCTTAGTGCATGAGCTCCTACTGCATGGGCTAAACGCCACATTGCTTTAAGTGAAGGCCGAAGCAGACTCAATCTCTAAGTGGTCTCAATGACACTAGAGAGGGACAGAGCACCACCCCAGGAGAATGTGGGTTACATCTTTGACCCCTTTAATTATCTCTTAGCTAAACTACACATTACACTCTTTTAATCTTGCCTCATCATTTAGTCCCTTCAATCGCCTTGTCATTTTTGTTGCTCTTCTCTGAACTCCCTCCTATTTTTCATAATCATAATTATTTCTCTTAAACATCCATATACCCAGTTGAGAGAGGCAGTGAAACATTCCAACCCTCTCAGAAGAAAATAAACTCATGTTGCTGTAAAAACAAGCATGGAGAGCTTACTTCTCTAACTGGCATTTTACACACTTACACCCACACACAAGACCACACACTAAACATATCAGGTGTTTAGAAATGCTGCTTTTCTCTCCCTCCCAATCCAGGAGCAGTTGCAATGCTTGGGCATACATCCCTGCCACAACCAGAAACTGCTTCTGGGGTTCTGTGCCTTTAACTGGCAGGCTCTGGGCATGGGGGCACTACAGCTCACTTTCTCTTTGAGTTCTTCTATTCAGTCTGTAGCTTGAGACTCAAAACCAACACTGAATTTACTTCTCTACGCACCTCCCAAAGATGCAAGTTTTTATTAAAGGCAACAAGGGATGCTGTGGGGACAGTTGGGATACGTCTACACTGCACACTTATTTTGAAATAGCTTATTTCTAAATAGCACAACTATACAGCAAATGCCCATCAAAATAGCGCTGAGCTATTTCAAAATAAAGCGTCCACACTCATTGGATGCTGAACCACAGTTAAGGCCACCCAGAAGCACTTCAGGCAGGACATCAGGACAGCAGTTTCCTGGAGCTGCTGCCTGAGGCTATCTGAGGCTCATGCTTAAAGGCACCCTCTTCCCCCTTCCCCTCACCCCTCCGGTACAGCCATGTCTCAGGCTCTTCTCTTTTGCCTACTTCACTGAGGGAAGGCAAAATCTTTCCTTTGCCTGCTGTGGTTGCCTTTGCAGACACCTCAGCTCTCTAGACATGGAGCCAGTGCTGCCTCCAAGAAGTCGACAGCTCTTACAGGTGGTGCTGCACGTCCTGCAGCTCTTTCTGCGGGATGTCTTCCAGGCCCTGCAGGAACACAACCCCCAGCTCACTGCAGGGAACTTCCTCCTCTCTCTGCAGACACTGCTCATGCAGTACGACCCCACCTGGCCTCCCCTGCTCACCGTGCACCGCCACTTCTGGCGACTGGAGGGACCATATTATTATGGACCAGTGAGACAACCAGCAGTGGCTCCAGAATTTCTGCATGCAGAAGGGACATTTTTCTGGAGCTGAGAGATTGGCTCACCCCTCCCTCTGGTAATGGGACATCCCCCATGAGACCCGCCATCCTCCTCCAGAAACGAGTCTCCATTGTCATCTGGAAGTTTGCCACGTTGGACAGCTACCAATCCATCGAGAACCAGTTTGGTGTGTGGAGATCGACCATTGGGGCCATGCTCCTGCAGGTGGTATGCTCTCAGGCTATTGTCCCATGAGGAGGGTAAACTGCTGGAATGGGGTTCCCCAGGGAAGGGGGGGTGGAAGCCCCATCCCTGGGAGGTTTTTCAATCCCACCTTCACAAAGCCCTGACAGGGGATGGGGTAAGTAGGGAGTTGCTCCTGGTGTGTATAAGGGGAGAGAGTCGGGGACCTCCCAAGGGCCCTGGCAACCCAGTGATTCTCTGTCGGTCTCCTTCTACAGGTGGTGCAGGCCATCAACACCATTCTGCTGCTCAGGTCATCAACCTGGGCAATGTGGACCCCATCATCACCGGCTTTGCCGCCATGGGCTTTCCCAACTGCGGGAGGTGGGGGAACTACTGACGGCACCCACATCCCCATCCAGGCCCCCAACCACCAGGCAGCCAAATATATCAACCGCAAGGGGTAATTTTCCATGGTCCTGCAGGCCATCGTGGACCACCATTGGCAGTTCACAGTCATCTATGTCAGGTGGTCAGGGAAGGCGCACAACACACGTCTTCCACAACTCCAGCCTCTTCCAGAATCTGCATGCCAGAATCTTTTTCCCCAATCGCACCATCAGGGTCGGGGATGTGGACATGCTGGTCTCTATTGTGGGGGACACAGGCTACCCTCTGCTCCCCTGGCTAATGAAGCCCTACACTGGACACAAGCAAGGGATGCTTCAATGCCAAGCTAAGCAGGGCCTTCATTGTGGTGGAGGACACCTTCAGGCATCTCAAGGGGCAGTTCCATTGCTTCCTCAGCCACCTGGATGTCAGGGAGTGGAACATCCCCCAAGTGGTCACCGTGTGTTGTGTCCTTCACAATATTTGTGAAAGCAGGAAGGAGACGTTCCTCCCAGGGTGGGGGAAAGAGACTGACTGGATCGACAGGGCCTTTGAGCAAATGGCTGCCATACAGTAGGCCCATCAGGGGGCTGTGCACATCCAGGAGGCCCTGAAGGAGAGTTTCACACAAGGACCGCAGTGACACTCTCCCCTGGGCATCCCCACAAGGGGCCTGTGCATTGCCCCTCTTTGCCTGTCCTCCCACACCCTTTCCTTCCTCCCTTCCCTGCAGAGGCAATAAACTACAAAAAACAAACTCTTAGTTTTTAATTGGGGGTAAATGTAACTGGGGAGGGGCTGGGGAAAGAACCTCAGAGGAGGGAGTTGGAAGGGGAGAAGTGAGGAGGAGAGGCTCAGGGCTGTGGTTGGGAGTGATGCCTGGTTCTGGCGGTCCCACCACCTCATGTGTGGGGCCCTCAGCAGCCATAGGTGGAGGAGCAGGAGGGACAGAACCTGGCGCGGGAGTGGCAGCAAGAGTGTGCACCATGATGGTGATCACTGCTTATAGAGCAGCACAGATGACCCAACCCTGCTCCATCATCTCCCACCAGGTCTCCCGGCGCAGCTGCAGATCCTCCTCTAGTATGCAGTCCTGCTGCTCCATGTGGGGTCAGGAGGCAGCTGCGGGAGGTGTCGACCACTCCCCTCTCGCAGCTGGTCAGCTGTGGAGAACAAAGAGAAGGTCAGTCATCCCTGGAGACACTATGCCTGATGCTAGCCCTCATCTCTGAGGTGAGACAGAAAGGTCTCGGGGCAGACAAAGGTGATGTGCTACAAGCAAGACCATCTGTGGCCTAGACAGGGGGCCCTTTCTTGCAGGGGCACAGATGTCCCAAGGGAGCCTTGCTATCCCCACATCCTGGGGACAAGTAGGCATGGGAAGGTGTAGATGACTGATACCGAGAAGATTATGCACCCAAATCATGACATTTAAAAATCACATCTTCATTTCATTCATAAGAAAGAGAATGATTGTCACAACCTGTCATGTTTATCATTTCAAGCTGAGCCAGCTATTATATACAGTAGATTTCCTCTATCACTTCTAGGAACTACTATAATGAGATCATGTCATATGTCATGCAGGGTTTGCTAATCTAACTATACATCAAAAGGACAAAATACAACCCAATTACTTGTCCTTAAAGACAATACGTTATAGTTTGGTTCAGAGAATCAATACCATAGTTTGGGTGGTTTGGGATGCTGTTTTATTGATTTGTTTACAATTTTTGCTTGCCTCTTTATTTGTCTAACTGGGGAAAGGATGGGTCCCACCAAATCTATACAAATATAAAATGGCATTTGGGGGTTCTCATTTCCCTATAGTTGCCCTTTTGTAGGTCAGGAAAGGACTAGCTAGAGTATTCCTATGAAGTCAACTTATTCCTAGGTGATATTGTGCCAAATGTTAAAAGTTTGGGGGTATTGTGTGAGAGCCAATTTAGGAATGTTCTAGAAGATTTACCCAGTGTTGCTTGGGTCATTAACTCAAATAAGAATTATTTTTCTTAATTTAAATCAGGGGTGGGGTGCCTCAGGCTCAGGGTTCCCTCTCTCCCAGTACTGGGGAGCCTGCAAGGCTGCTCCAGCGCTCCCCCTCACCCCAGGGCTGTAGCACACAAAATCTACTAGCCTGGCCCCCACAAGGCTCTGCTGTAGGAGGAGAATGTGGGGAGTATCTTTCTCCTTCTCAGTTAGGGGGCCACATAAGTGAGGAGTTGGGGGTGTTGCTTCTCCCTTGTGTGCGGCCCCCATCTGATTTTTCTGTGGGTCAGTGGCTCCTGACCCAAAAAAGGTTCCCCACCCCTGATTTAAATAATTCTTCTGGGGTGGGGTTGGGGATGAGGAGCTCAGTATACAGGCTTTCCCAGGGAGAGAGAACAACCCCAACCCCCTCTCACCATAGCAGATTGGGGCCAGGTGAGAAATGCTTGTCCATAGTGGGTGAGGGATGCATGCCCCCAGATGGGGAACAGACACAAACACTCAGATAAACTCTCTGAAATATATAGTATATTGCTGTCCCTTTCTCCGCCCGTGCTTGACACTGGCCCAATGGGGTTATAGCTATACCCATTCCCATCTTTGGCCCTTTGCTGCCCCCGGTGGTCATTCTGCAGTATAACTTTCCTTCCTTCCAGACTCCTCCCTTTCCATTTTATGGGAAACAATCAAATTCCACACACATCTCATTATCCAGGCACAACCAAACCTGACTTTTCTTTCAGTTATGATAAGATGAAGCAAATGTGGTAGCCCTAGCTTTTACCATTTAGGAGGGGTTTTTGAACACAGACAAAGGGATAGACAGACACACATTTCTAACATATAGTAAGATTACCAGCCAGCACATAAGACCCAATAATTCTTCTTGTTGTATTAGTTTGTAGTTGAATATTTCGTATTTGTTGGACACATTCAACTAAATTTTCTTGTCTTGAATGTCCTTTATGCACACAAAAATTCCTCAAAGATTTGTTTATTTAAAACCTGATCTAAACCAGCCTAAAGTCAATAGAAAAATGCCAATTGATTTCAATAGGCTTGGCTCAAATCTTTGTCCCTCTCTTCTTTTATAAGATGAGCTGGCTACTGATGTGCAAAGGAGACAACTGGCCTTGTGCATTAGTCTGATTGTGTTTCCATTATCCTTGAGTAGCCTTATAGGTCCCAATTTGACATATAGTTCCAGATAGGCAGACCTCTGTCCTTATGTGTGGTGTCACTGATTGACCGGGGGCACCGGGGACCACTTGCATGGAGTCACTTGCTGTATTAGGGCCTTTATTGCCATTATGTTGCTAAATTACTTTCTTTGGAAGGGTGCATGCACGTGCACAACAGTTATGCAAGGTTTGATGTTTTCTTTGCTCTTTAGTTTTATGCCTCTCTTATAAAATACTCTGGTTTGCATTTTGCCATTTGAAAATATAGGAGTTTGATGTAAAAAATATTTTTATGAAAATGAAGCCTCAGCTAGGGATCTTCTAACACACAAAATTGCAATGCAACCTTAGTTTATAAATTGCAATATTTGATTTCTTCTCATTTGAAGAAAGAAAGCAAATTAGTTGTTGAATAGTATAAAAGAGTTTGCAAATAGTTTATTGAATTAGGAAGCGGGTTTTGAGTCACACTATTTGTGCAACCTTTATTATTGACTGTTGATGAACATTTGCACAGCTTTGTACAAATGCTCATGAAGGATGAGTATGGAGTCATAATCAACCATCATTTAATTTTTAAAAATTATGTTTGGGATGAAACTAGTTTATAAAGCGTCAGGATTGTATGACCTTACATTTTTTACAAATTACTTCATTTCAAACATGGATGGAACTAATTTATGTGTAACCATAAATGTAACCATGTGCCTGATACAAACAATTACAAAGCCTGAATAAAAATGCCAATCAACTGAAGGCCTAATCAAAAGTCTGACAAATCAATGGAAGGATTCTCATTGAAAAGCCCATTGACGCCCAGACACCACCTGAAAGTCCAAGACATAAACATAGCCATGAAAACTATTTGACAAAAAAAAAATCAAATACGCACCATTTGCAATGGCTTACAACTTCCACTCTGAACATCCCAATGACTTTGGAGGCAAACGGCTGGCCCTTTTCCTCTTGCTCGAAAATACATCTGCCAATCAGTTGCTTCAGTCCCTCAGCTCCCTTTTTGACAGGTGCAGCTCGAAAGTAAGCTGCCTTCTTCCCCTTCCCCCACCTTAAATCCCAAGGAGGTAGAAAGGGAGGAAATCAAGGTAGATCTCTCATTGAGCAGTGGGCAAATGCTCCTGTCCTGCTGCTGGCTCTTTACAGGGATAGTGAATCTCTATTACAGGATTGAATGGTGGTAGAGCTTCAGTAGAAACAAAAGCTAAACAGTTCAGTCTAATTTCTTTGCCAAGTTAAGTAAAATGCAAACCTTAAACAGCAGGAGAGGTGAAAAGTCAATTAGATTTTTAAAAAGGCATTCTGCTTCATTCATTTCATCAGTCACCTGTAAACTTTGTAAGTCTTGTTTCCTTTGAAAGCACAATTATCTTTTCTCCACATTATGAAATAGACAGTAGCAGTGATCATTTTAATTATTTAAGCACAAGATGAGGCCATAAACTGATGAATTATACAGAATTCATGATGATCATGTAAAAGGAAAATGATTACTTGAAAATGTGTATTTTTAACTTCAACAGTGCCATTCATTAGATACAGCTTCTTTTAAAATGAGGAACTATTTTCAAACATGCCACTAGAACAGAAGAGAGGTATACCTCTGTGGCAAAGTCACAGAATTTAAAAAGAAACCTCCTTGAGAGGGGAAAATACCCTCATCTTTACTGAGAGATTATAATTTCAAATTAAGTCTGCATCATGTGTTTCTATAGGAACTTCCATTTTGTGGCATGTTTGTGGAGAAAACAGCCAAAAGTTGCATTCTAATGAAGACAAATAGCACATTTTCTTCTCCAGGGTCACAAAATAAAATAGAATTTTTATTAGAAATAGAATAATTAGAAAAAGGCAAGCTAATTAAGGTCACGAGGAAGGGGCATTAAATCCTGAACTGACATATGTCATGTTAATTTTCAACTGCATCTCCACCTCACAGATTATGTATTAGATACTGCAGGAGACTGATGGATTGAGAGTCTTGTTACCATGGTGATATTTGCTGCTTTGCTGGTATTCCCTACAGAAAGTAAAGGATTTTTTTTCTCCTCAGTTAGACAAATTGGCTATATATAGCAAGAGATGTTAGCGAACCGAAACAGCAGAGTCTGGTAGGGGGAGGCTGAGGAAAATACTGACATTTATAAGTCTAAGGAACCACAATAGACCAGATAGCTGGGTGGTAGATATTGACAGAAAGAAGCTTATAGCATTTCTATTGTTTCTCTCTTTTCAGAATGAGGGAGGAGAGCAAAGGATAAAAAGGTAGTGATGCCCGAAAGAGGGCTACAGCTTCAGCTCCCATTGGTTTAGTCTGCTTGAGATGGGTTACAGCCTGAGGCAAAGCTAAGAGCTAAAAGCCTCTCAAGTGGGCAGAGAAACAATGGAATTGCTTACCACTGAAACTGTCAGTGTAAATCTCAGTTTGAGGTCCAATGTATGGTTTTTTAAAAATCTTTGCTTACAAGGTTTTAAAGGCAAGGTGTTGATACCATTTCCACTCATTTCTTGGCACAGTGAAAGTGCTGTACTCAGATACTCAGCAGCTCTTTATCTTACGGTTAAAGTCTGTTGCTCCAAGCTATGGGAAGTATGGTTTAATTTTTAATATTAGCCCATCACAGATGAATATTTAAAGATTACTGTGGAAGGCATGGTATTTTTGCTATGATTTCCCACTCCCTCAGCCCCCATCACACATCCAGATGTACTAAGGAAATTATAGCATTTGCTCTGTGGCTTAGCGAGTTACTATAACATTGAGACATACTGGGCAGCTCTCACTGCACCCCGTCACCATCAGCTTACAGTGGACTGTACAACAGGCAAGCTATGACAAATTAAAGTCCCTATCCTGAGGGAAACAAGTAGTCCTTGGGCTTTTGTGGCAAAACCCATTTCCTCAGATGAGCAGAGACTGAGGAAGCGGATTTTGCCCATGAAAGTCCATGATACTATATAAATATATATATATTTGTTAGCCTCTCCAGCTATGTCTACAATACCAGGTTATTTCAAAATAAGTTATTTCTAAATAATGACTCCCAAAATAATTTCAAAATAAGCTTATTCCTCTTCAAAAGCAGGAGTTATTATTTTGAAATAACAAGCCCATTATTTCAAAATTACAGGGTTGGTAGTGTGGACGCTCACCTTGTTTTTTGAAATAAGGGGAGGTATTTTGAAATAACTCCCCAGTGTAGGCATAGCCTAAAGTGCCACAGGACTATTTGTTTTTTTAAGGTTACAGACTAAGACAGCTACCCCTCTGAGATTATCCTGAGGGGCTGAGCGTCCTAAGGTAATAGAAAGAAAAATGCAATAAGAAATAAGCACAGAATGGGCAAGGTTGAATGCTGAGAAGAGGGACAATTCTTGGTGGATGGTACATTGATTGATAGTGTATAAGGAGCATTGCAACAGAAAGTGTCTTAAGGTTACAAAATGGAGGAAAGAGCAGAATCAGGATCAAAGTTATGCGGTACTTTGAAAGTAAGGAGAGTCTTGAATTTAAGAAAGAGAGAAGCTGAATGCAGAGACAGAAAAGGGACACAGACAGAACAGGGGGAGGGAAAGGAGAAGAGAGAAAGAATTATCTTAGTACTGACTTCTCAAATTGTTAATTATGTAATTAGATGAAAGAAATAAGCAGATCATGAAATAGTGTCTTAGCAAATGGAGAAATGCAAAGGGAGAGATGAGGGAAGAAGGAATGAAAACTCAAAGGATTATGTTCAAATTGTAAGATTTGAGGACAGCCATCATGGAGCTGGTGTGCACAGAGATACAGAATTGGAAGCAGGGAGAGGGCTTGGAAAGAAAAGAAACACACTTGTAGACATGTTGAATTTGAGGTGTCAGAGACATATCCAGGAAGAGAAAAACTGCTCTGGAAGAGAACAGAGAGGGTTTTTTAGTAGTTATAATTGAAAAAAACAAACAGGGATATCATGTAGGGTTAGAAGTCCAGTCATGGAGCTCTGAGGAATTAAAATTCAAATACAGAGAGCACCTGGCCCCTCCAAAAAGAGAAAACAGCCAGAAAGGACAGGGAAAAGAAAAAAAATGTATGAGTGTGTGGAAAGGAAGGGGCTGATCAGCTCTCAAAGGAAACAGATTAAGGGCTCTATTAATAAACTTGCATGGGAGCTGTTTCAAGAGACATAAGTGAATGAAAGCAGGATTGCACAGTAGTAAATCACAGAACTGGAGGGAAAGAACACAAGACTGTAAGGTGGGCTATTTTCTCCTTGGCAAAGCCTCTCGTAATTTCTGCCTCCCCAAGACAGACATTTGGCACTTTCCAAAATGTCACCTAGTTATTCCTCCCAACACCACTGACACATACTATTGGGGAAACCAGTGTCATATTCTTCCTATTCCCCATAGTAAGCCATGAAGTCAATGAGGCATCCTGTGTACATAAGGACCAGCCCTACATCTGTAAAGTTTGTTTTCATGAGTTACAAACTCTGAGGATCTAACAAAGCTGATTGGGGATATTTTGATGAAACACTGTCAGAAAATACCAAATGTGTTGGAACTGAAACTTTTTGCAGAAATGGGGAAGTTTGACCAAAGCTTTCAAGTGCAGAATGGCAGACTGAGAAAGAAAGAGACCCTAAAGTAGCCAGTTACTTGCTGGCTAAGGCACTTATCTGGGATGAGAGACCCAGATCCTAGTACCAGCTCTGCTTGTTTCAGAGTGCTCTAACCACCAAACTATAGTTAGTCTTTCTCTCAATCTCTCCAGTTGCAGCTGTTCCATGACATAAATGATTAAATATTCATGGGGTCAGCATGAGACTGATTCTATAGCCTGGTGGCTGGGGCATTCAGCTGAGATACAAGACAGGTGAGTTCAAATTGTTCTCCAAATCAGGGAGTTGAGCCTGGGTCCCCTCCAACCCATGCAAGTGCACGGATTGGGGGGGGAAAAAAGCACAAGAGGTTCTATCTTCACAGCTCTAAACTCAGGTTCCTAAACAGCCCTATGGAGTTTTGAGAGTCTTTTCAGACAAATTCCACAGATATATGTGGGGTGTACAGTGGCAATCACGTGTTGTTCTGTTCTCACTTTCCTGCCAATGAATATGATTTCTTAGCTCTGGTCTACCACTAATAATAGGGAAGCTACCAGGAGTATCTGTTATTGAGTCACGTGCTTAGAATCCATTTACAGTGGTTGCCTGTTTGGAGGTATTATAATTTACAGAATCATGTAAATTATTCTTGGTCTGTGAAATATTCATGCAATAATATGGAGGTGTTAAGCATTCACATGAAACTCACCCACTAAAAATCCTTGAGCAATCCAAATTATTGCTCATGTGCACTAACCACTTTAATAAACAGTTCAATTGTTCTGTTGTTTATTTTACCCCCAACACACCCAGAGGCAAATAATTCATGTAGTAGGGATTAAAGGCCCAACCAACTTTATTTTAAACTGAAAGTTTTTCTAAGATACAGAAAGCATTGCTTTTTAAAATAGGCTTTCATTACTTTAATGCACAAATTGTGAAATATTGATTTATGTCAGAGTGGAGTAAGAGTATACTTGCTTTGGACTGATTTCAGAACAGAGCAAAATTTACAGCTAGCAAAAGGAATGTATGATACCCAACATGAAAACACATTCATATGCATATTACACACAAAAAATGATGTCAAAGACTTAATAAGGTTCAGAAGTCAACTCAAAAATTAGAGAGAATGCAAGGGAAACCTAAATGATGGTAATCTTAATATAGCCTCTTGTGTTTATTACATTTCCCTCCTGGGGGTTCTCCTCATAATCTCTGAGAGTCTTAAGGCCAGGTCTACACTAAAGGGGAAGGTCAAATTAAGATACGCAACTCCAACTAAGTTAATTATGTAGCTGGAGTCGATGTACCAGTTAAAACTCTCTAAACTGGGATTCTCTGGACCAGCAATATCCAGGGTCCAACAAGAATGTTGCATGACCAGAGAATCCCAGTGGAGGGCCAGCAGCACAGCGGACTGTCTGCAGTGAGCTGCTGGTGAGGCCGCCCAGCATGTGGCAGTGGAGCTGTCCAGCGAGGCTGGGAGACCCAGCACATGGCTGCTTGGTGGACCTGCAAGCTGCAGCTGCAGCGGCAGAAGTGGCGGCAGTGGCCCGACAGGGTCTGGAGCAGTGTTCCCCCTAAACTGTGCAGCAGCACAGTTTCACAGGTGATTAATCAGCCCTACCCAGTCATGGAGCACTGAGAGAACACTGGTCAAGAGCCCCAGTGCACGGCTGCTCAGTGGGGCTGGGAGGTCCAGTGTGTGGTTGCCTGGTGGAGCTGGGAGCCACAGTAGCGGCAACTGCCCAGCAGGGTAGCAGGCCAACAGGCCAGGCCAGGGCTGGGGGGACTTTCCCTGGCCTGGTAAAATCCCTCATCCGGGCCATGGCAGGGGGGCCAGAAAAACCTCCCTATCCCAATAAAATCCCTCATCTGGGACCGGTCAGGCCCCGAGGGTGCTGGACCAGGAAGGTCCAACCTGTACCCTGTTTCAAGTTTCCCTGCCATCCCCACAGCAGGAGATCAACAGGAGCAAATGCTCCCGTCAGCATCTGTCACTCCTCACAAGAGCAGGAGTACCAGTGCCAACAGGAGCATCCTCTGAGTTCAATTTAGAGGGTCTTTGCTAGCAGTACACACACTAATGAATTTATTTGACAGATTCCCTTTCAAGAAAGGAGACGATTCTTATCCCTGTTTTACAGAAGGGGAAACTGAGACAAGAGAACAAAGGGTAGAGTAACAAAAGGATTTATGCACCTAACTGCCATTTTAGACACCTAATCCCGGATTCAAGTCTGGCTGTGAATCAGGGATTCACAAAACCTTCACTCAGCTATTTTGGACCCTGTAGCCACCTACATTATTTCAGCCTCAAAATTTTTGCTGTGAAAGTTCTCTAGGTGCCTATATTTCTGCCTCAGAACACATATGCTGCTACCCTCACCAGGCTTCCAGATGCCTTAGCTGCAGTGTGATAAACAAACAAAGGAAAAGTTGGCTTCCTCTGCTTAATGTCTCTGTGGGGCCCAATCCAGTAAGCATGCTTAGACCTCACCTACCAGATGGGGCCCCAATAAGCAAACTTACACAAAATTGAGGGAGCAAGAGAGAAAGTGGAGACATTGCCACCACCCACCTTGTAACTTCTAACCTAGTAGTTAGAGCACATACCTGGGATGTGGGAGATGCCCCCACTTCCGAGTCCTCTTTCCATCTGATAAGGAGAAGGGATTTAAACTGAGATCTGCCATCTCTTAATTGCATGCCCTAACCACTGGGCACAGGATATAAATCAATTTGGGGTTCAAAGCATAGAACTTTGCATTTGTCTTGGTGATTTCAGAACAGTTCTCCAAAATGCCTGCAACCCCTCCCAGCTTGGCAATGTCTGCAAATTTTATACAGATATTCTCCCCACAGTTATCCAAATAATTAATGAAAATACTGAATAGTACTGGACCCAGGACGGACCTCCATGGGATCGTACTAGACACACCTTCCCAGTTTGTCAGCAAACCACTGAGGAGTCCACTCCATGAATACAGTCTTTCAACCAGTCGTGCACCTGCCTTGTAGTAATTTCACTAAGACCACATTTCCTTAGTTTGCTTCTGAGACAGTCATGTGGAACTGTGTCAAAAGCTTTACTAAAAATCAAGCTATAGCACCGCTAGTGGTTCCCCACTAGACCAGGGCTGGGGAACCTTTTTTCTGTAAGATACCATTGACCCACAGAAAAATCAGTTGTGATTAATCCAGCATTTCTCATTTTCTTTTTTTTAAAAGGAAGGCTAGAAAACCAGTTTAATTAACACGTCATGGGGTCCACTCACCATAGCAGTGCCTCCTGCTGGCCATCCTGGGGACTAGCTCTGTTGGTGTGCCCTCTTCCATCCTCCTGAGGACCTGCCTCCCTCCAGGAGTCATGTGGGTTTCCCACTTCCGGGATTACCCAAGTCCTTCCATGCAAACAAGCTCAGGCAGTCTCCTATGCTGTCCAGATGATGCCACTTCCACAGTGGCTAGCAGGGCAACCCAGGCCTGCCATCTACTCCAGGTTCCTGTCCAGGGCCCCTCAGGCCAGCAGTTCTGGGCTCTCCCATCTCAGCTCTCGTTACTCCTTCCCTGAAATGCTTCCTACTTTTTCTGGTCTCCTCTCCTTCTCTGGGATTACCATCTCCAAACCAATTCCTTTCCTCCCTCATCCCAGGGTGTAACTGCCCTTTCCCCACACAGCCCTGAATGTGCTCAGCTCCTGGGCTTTATAGGTCTTGCCTATCTATTTCTGCCCTGCTGAACCTCCTTTAATCAGCTCCCTGCTCCCTGGCTATTCCACCAGGTGCAGCCTGGGCAGATAGTCAGCCTACCTAGCCACCTTAAACCTTTCTAATCCTGGGCAGGGTGAACATCCCATTATGTAACTGTGACGGGGTGTCTGCCCCACACTGGCCCTTTAAGGGTTAAAACCTAGCCCTGGAAGAGGGGTGGAGCTGTGGAGCCAGCAGCTGCAGCTGATAGCAGCCAATTAGGGCCCAGCTGAGGGCAGTATAAATAAAGGTTCCTGGAGGGAAGGTGAGACACAGACTCATGCTTGCTGTGGAGCAGGAGGGACCTGGCTGCCAGGGAAGCTGGAGGCTTCCTGACTTAGGGCAGGGCTGGGGAAGCTCTGGCCCAGCAAACTCCCAGGCTGCAGAGCCTGAAGCACAGCCTGGGGCTACTAGACCTGCAAAGAGACAGCCAGGGTAGGCAAGGGCAGTAGGTCCACTCCCCCTTACCAATGACGAGCGGCAGTTTCAGACTGCAGTTTGCCCCTGAGGAAAGGGGCTAGATGAAGACTGTCAGTGGGTCACTGAGACAAAGTGATCATAGGAGGTTGGGGGTTCCTAGAGAGGGAAGACCCCAGAGTGTGGGGGCACTGTGGCTGGGTACTACCCAGAGGGAGGATGCCACGGTCTGGGAGGGACGTGGGTCCTAACACAGAGGTGGAGAAGAATAGGTAACAGCAGGCATGTCAGAAGGGGGCACTCCAGCACCAAAGAACTGACTGCCTGAGTGAGCAGTAGGAGGCACCTGTGGTGGTGAGCCGTGCCTTGTTACGGCAACCCAAAAAGATTCAGGCACAGATCCTCAACAGATCAACATAGCTCCATTGAAGGTAATGGAACTTTCCCAGTTTCCACTAGGTGAGGAGCTGACCTCTGTATGGACTCTTCCAAGGACTGGAGTCATTGCTATGCCCACTATTAATAAGTCAGCACTTACCAGCAGCTGTCATACAGTGGCACCAGACATCACAGGGGGTTTCTTTTATCTTCAGGAGCTCTCCATACTCCTCGTTCTTGTATTATTCAACTTTGATGAATATTAACAACTTATGTATTCTACTGTGATTTGTTTTCATCTGAAAATCCCTCACTTTGACGTGCTTTCCTTATGGCTTGATCCTGCAGGCTCAATGAAAGTTACTCAGATCATTATCTTTGAACAGCACTGCAGGATCCTAAGAAAGTGCTGAATAAAGCTAGGAGGGAAAATAGTCTGTGGAAAAGCTCATATATTTAACAAAACCATTACTGTGGGGGCTCACTCCAGTATATTCAGACACATCTTAAAATAGGATTCAGAAGAAAATTATTTCTATCAAAATTTCAACTCTGTATTATGTGATAGGTTCTCTCCCCTCGCCTCACACGCCCATTGGAAGTTTTTTAACAGATTGCAGTCTTTTAGCTCCATCTTCAGAATAATATGAAAAGGAACATAATACTCCCTTAATACAGTAGTCATTCTTCTGTAGCAATGCAGAAGAATAATGTAGCTCAGGGTCGTCAGAGAGCCGGTGTCAACAATCGGGACCCTTTTTTCAGTGGGCACTGTAATATAGTTGCATATATAAGACAAAGCTCCTAATATCAGAGAATTATAGAACAATAGGACTGGAATGTACGTCAAGAGGTGAAATAGTCCAGTTCCCTGCACTAAGTATTATCTAGTCCATCCCTGACAGGTATTTGTGTCATGTTACTGGATTTTAAGGGGAGCAGACAGATCACTGATGCACCCACAGGGGGGTATTTGCCCCAAAGTGAATACAAAGGGGGCCATGTGAGGTGTCACATGAAAGCTTCTGTTCTACTGGTTCTGTACGTGCTATTCATGTAACGGTATAATATCTGTATGTGGAGTTACAAACATGTACTCTGTATGGATGCTGGAAAATTCTCTGTCTGTGGCTGAGCATTGGGCAAGGAATGCTCAGCCAATGGCTATGCTAATTAGCAAGGCTCCAGGGACAATAGATCTCTAAGTGCCAGAGACACACCTGAAGGAATGCCTGTATATCTGCAAGCCAGCCAGAATAATGATTGCTGACTTGGGACACAAGGATAGGTTGTTGGACCATGTGACCTTCTCTGGGCAAGAAGATGCCAGGAGAGGTATATAAGTGCCGTGTGGCACCCTCTATCTTGGTCTTCAGCTCAGTTCTTGATCCCAGAGGTAGCCTTTCAGGGAACCACGAGCCGGAAAGAACCGTGGACCCATCCTGACATAGGATATACACTAAAGACTTTTAAGCCAGCAGTTATAACATCTCTGCTAAGAACCTGCATTGAGAACTGGGTGATTCGATGCATGTAATGTATTCTCCTTAACAACCTTACTCTCATGCTTTTCTTTCTTTTAGTAATAAACCTTTAGATTTTAGATTGTAAAGGATTGGCTCAGCGTGGTCTTGTGGGTAAGATCCAGAGTGTAAATTGACCTGGGAACTGTGGCTAGTTTCTTGGGATCGGAAGAACCCATTCAGGGTAGGTGAGATTGGGTTCTATAACCCTTCATCTGTGCGCAGGCCTGGGACTGATTGGGGCACAGGAAGAGCTGGGGTGCCTGAGGGGTTTTGCTTGTGAAGATTCTGGCTGGCCAGGTAGGCAGCTGAAGCACTCTGTGCGACTGGTTTGTGGCCTATTAGGGAAAGGCCTCCAGTCAGGGGTTGTAAGGAGCCCTGAGTTTGAGCAATTCACCCTGAGCAGACGCCCTCAGCTGTGTCCAGACCCGGCCCGGTCCGTCACAGTCTGTCTAACCTGCTATTAGAAATATCCAATGATGGAGATGCCACAACCTTCGTAGGTAATTTATTCCAGTGCTTAATCACCCTGACAGGAAGTTGTCCTAATGTCTAATATCAACTGCCATTGCTGCAATTTAAGTCCATTGCTTCTTAGCCTCACCTCAGAAGTTAGGGAGAACATTTTTTTCTCCCTCCTCCCTGTAACAATCTTTTATGGACTTGAAAACTGTAATCATGTTTCCTCTCAGTCTTCTCTTTTCCAGACTAAACAAACATAATTTTTAAATCTTTCTTTATAGGTCATGTTTTCTATGATCTTCTCTTAAACAAACTAGGGAAACAGCTTAGGTAGAGCTGTTAGGGAGAATTACATGTAGCATGTCTGCTATTTCCACATTTTCAGTTATTGTTCCCTCTTTCCCATTGAGTAATGGGTCTACCTTACCCTTGGTCTTCCCTTCTAATGTATTTTTAAAATATTTTCTTGTTATCCTTTAAATCTTTAGCTAGTTAATCTCATTTGGGGCTTTGCTCCTTCTAATTTTATCCCCACATACTTCTGTTGTTGATATTCACCCTTTATAATTTCATAAAGTTTCCATTTTTAGTGAGACTCTTTTTATTTAGTTTTGTATCATTGAAGAAATTCTAGTCAAGCCTCTGTGGTCTCCTGCCATACTTCCTATCTTTCCTACACAGTGGGATAGTTTGCTTTTGTGCCCTTAATGAAGTCTCATTGAAAAACTGCCATCTCTCTAGAGTTTTTCCCCCCAGACATATTTCCCATGGTATTTTATCAACAAACACTCTGAGTTTGAAATTCTTGAAATCGGTTATCTTTATTGTACTGGTTTCCCTCCTACCATTCCTTAGAATCTGTTATGGTCACTTTCACCTAATCTGCCTTCCACTGTCAGATTCTCAACCAGTTCTTCCCTATTTGTTGAAATAAGATCTAGAACAGCCTCTTGCTCATAGTTTTCTCCACATTCTGAAATAAATTTTTAAAAAACCTATCTGGTCACCCTACTGCAGAGACACTCTTTTCTCTCATTCTGCAAACATTACTTTGATCATTCAATATTCCCTCGATCAACTGCATCCCAAGAGCACAAAGCTATTTCATCAAGGACAGCTATTACTTACTGGTAGCTTCGATGTATACACAGTATGGGTCAGAATATAATAGGAACTTCTGTAACTACATTGGTAACACCCTTTTAACGTATTAAGTCATTTTAAAGTATATTATCATTTAATTCGTTTTGATCGGAGGCAGTATATGAAAATTATGAGATAAAGTTTAAAAATAAACACTGTGAATGCTGTAAAAAAGCATGATAGTATTTCATGTAACTATTTACTTTGGCTTAAAAATGCAAATAAAAATCTCCTTGGATTATCGCCCTTAAATATTATTTTAAAAGCCTTTTCTGCAAATGAATGGTGAAAGTTTTCATTTCAGTTCCCTTCTGCATTATCACTGGAGCTCATTAAACAGAAATTTAATAATTAAAAAGAACATATCAAAAACTTCTTATCTCAAATAAATATTAAGTGTGACTAGTAGTCAATGTGTTTCAATATCTGCATGCATTTTATAATTTATACACAGAGAGAAAATACGTAGAAAAACAGTGTATCGTGCACATTATTTCTAAGCATTAATATTTATTATTCAATGTATTTGACTTTGCTAGAAGAGTTCTGACATTATCAGCATTAATAATTTATTAATTGAATTTCATTTAATGTATATTTGAACAAATTTTTATGGGCAATATTTCAAATAACTGATGGCTAAGAAATGTTAAACATCAATTTTTGAAAGATATGTTTTAGGGATTATGCAGATGAGAAACTGACATTGGATAAAACTCAGAGTAAGTCAGGCCCTTTGCAAGCTTCCCTAAACAGCATTGATAACTTGATTCATATCATGGCCTAAACTTTCCCCTAAGCTGTACAGCTGAGTGTTTGAGGGTAGCCCTCTTTCTCCAAGGCAGCCTGCATCCCCCAGCCCCTCCTTCCTGGCCCCACCCCAGAGCCCACACCCCCAGCCAGAGCCCTTATCCCACATCCCAACCCTTTGCCCCTCCTACACTCCCAACCCCCACTCCTACCCCATGCTGTCCATGCATGCAATGATTTTTCTTATGTGATACCACCATTAATAAGTCAGCACTTACCAACCACTGTCATACAGTGGTACCAGACATCACAGGGGGTTTCTTTTATCTTCAGGAGCTCTCCATACTCCTCGTTCTTGTATTATTCAACTTTGATGAATATTAACAATTTAGGTATTCTACTGCGATTTGTTTTCATCTGAAAATCCCTCATTTTGACGTGTTTTCCTTATGGCTTGATCCTGCAGTCTTAATGAAAGTTACTCAGATCATTATCTTTGAGCAGCACTACAGGATCCTCCATATTCATGCACATAACAAAAGTCATTCCACACATGGATGTAAAAAGTTAGAGGGAACACTGATCACCACGGCAATTCCAGCCTAGTTATGTCTTAAGCAAACCATAAGTACAGTAAGCTTGCATTCATTTGCCTGTGCCATTCCACTTCCAACTCCCTTGCAAGATACATTTCAGCATGCCGATATGGGATGTAATATTTCCAAAAACTGTAAATATCAGACCACAAGAAAAGCAGCAATGATGACAGACATCTACTTGGTATCTGGGATCTGTAGTGATACAATGGCTTGTAGCCTTAAAAGGAATAGAGGGACCCTCTTTTTTCCATGTGCAAGTATAAGAAATGTTGTGCACACAATAAGCCTTTTATTCATCTCAGCATGCATAAAGGGAACAATGGGCTTTGTTTCCCCATCATTCCTAGAAGTCCTCCGTGCTCCATGAGGCAGGGCAGCTGGGAGAGCAGGGTGGAGAGAAAGCATGCCACCAGCTTAGATCCCTGAGAAAAACAGGTCAATTTTCCATGGTGTTCAGTCTGTCTGCTCTCGCCCACAGGCTCCCTGCAATACAGAAGTCTGCACAATCACACCACCCTGCTCACATCCCCTGCACAGTTCTCAAAGAACTCAGCAGGAGTTACTATGGCCCTGGACAGTGGAGGCATTTTGCACCAAAACACAGTCTACCCCAAGAAGGGTATGTACAAACTCAGCAGTCCCATCTTTCCCCACCCCAACTACTCCTTCCCTCTAGGTAGTCACATCTCCAGCCAGAGAGAGCTCAGCACCAGCATATTATCCTAGAAGGATGAGGATAAGCATACTGCATAGCTACTTCTCCCTTCCGTGCAAGGTCCCCAGTCCAATTCCTGAGCATTTCTGCATTTTTTGACTCCCCTCCATACAACACATCATGAGGGACAATTAGGGCTCAAGAGAGGTTTCCCAAAACATAGACAGTCCTGAGTGGAGAATTTAGACTGCAGAAATAGAACAGAAACAAGCCAAAACCTAAATCATTCCAAAAAGCACCTGAGAAATAAACACCAGAAGAGACTGAAAATGAGTGTTTACTACTGATTAGCATGCAGTTGTGTTAAAAAGGTACTTGCAAGAGCTGGCAGGGATTGCTTCAAAGCCTGCAATTAAGGAGCTGCTGGCCTGGCTCTTTTTGTCCCATTATTTCTGTAGACCCTGGTTTTTGTTTGGTTTGGTTTGGTTTTAACTTCCTGATATAAAGGAATGAATGAAGTCCTTCTAACATATATTATAGTTTACTCGTTAATTAAAGTTTCTGATGTCAGCAAGGATGTTTATTGGTCTTGCATTTAGTGCAATAGCAAACTACAATGTAAATGTAAAATATGCACGCTATATTTCATAATTAGAGCCTTAGCCAGCAAATGAATGAACAAGCACAAAACAAAACGTGGTGGTATTAGAGGTGGGTGAATAACAGATGTTTTTTGTTCACTGGAAGTTTCTAAATAAGAACAACTCGGGGCCGGGGGGATGTTTGTTTTGACCTGAATCCAATCCAAAATGTTTGGCAAATTGCACACGTCCATTTTGGGTTGAATGGCACATTTCATTTGACCCAAACCATTTGTTTCTGGGCTAGAGTCACAAAACAGCTGAAGGGGTGATATCCTCTTTATAACCTTTAGCCTACAATTTAGGCTTAAGACCTTACTCTGGAATAAGGACTCGAATCCACATTTTTTCAGCATCTAGATGAGGAACCTAACCACCAAGCTATTGGATATTCTAGAGTGAGGGTCTCCAGTTGAAACTGCTCCACTCTGTATACAGTACTTAAATAGTCTTTGTGCCAGAGAGAGAAAGAGAAAATTACTCCCTAACCCACTTGTTAGGACATTTAGCTGTGAGGGGCTCCTGCTCCAATGGCATTTTAAGTAATGCCCTTTTTGTGCCAGAGAGAGAAAGAGAAAATTACTCCCTAACCCACTTGTTAGGACATTTAGCTGTGAGGGGCTCCTGCTCCAATGGCATTTTAAGTAATATATAAAGTGGAACCATTTCAACAGGAGAGACTAAAGTCTGATCTACACTACAGATATATACTAGCATAACTACACCATGCGGGGCTGTGAAATATCCACACCTTGAGCAATGTAGTTATATTCATGTAACCCCCCATGAAGACAGCAAGGGAGGTGGAAAACCTACATCAATGGGAGAGCTCTCTCCCAATAGCTGCCTTAGCGTGTCTCCATTAAAGAACTACAGCTATGCCAATGCAGCCTCATACGTGAAGATTTGCCTTAAGAGACTTTTCCCAGAATAGCCTGAAAATAGAACTTAGCTAGGAAGTGGGAAAGCTGGGTTCTAGAGTGGAGTCTTGAACTTGGGTCACTACATGCCAGTTAAAGGCCCTAACTACTGAGCTAAAGGGTGTGTCTAGACTACAGGGTTTTGTCGACAAAAGTCCACAAAACTATTCCTGCGTCTACACTACTGCCGAGTTCTGTTGACAGTAAGTCAACAGAACACGGCAGTTTTGTCGACAGCGGTAAACCTCATTCTACGAGGAATAACGCCTTTCGTTAACAGAGTTCTGTCGACAAAAGACGCTATTGCATCCACACTGTGCTTTTTCAAAAGAGAGCGTCTAGACTCTCTGTCAAAAAAGCAGCTTGCTTTGTCGACAGAACTGGCTGTAGTCTAGACGCTCTTTGTCGACAGAGTATCTGTCGACAAAGCCTCTGTCGACAAAAGCCTGTAGTCTAGACGGACCCAAACTTACAAGTAGACTTGGCAGAATTAGATTTTTAACCTATCATTTTGATAGATAATAGTGATGTATAGTTTCAAGCGCTTTTATGGTTTTGATCAGTTACATTTTCATAGTAGTGCAAAACTGCTTGTGAAGCTTTTTATTTTTATCACTTTAATTCTTTACAGCTGCAGGAAATCCTGGGAGAATCAGACAATAGTTTAATTATTTAATGACAGACCTCAAGATTCAGAAAGTTAAAGCTTTATAACCATTGACATAAACTGTCAACATCATGTCAAAATATAGAAAGTAAACAGCTTCAGTCAAACTCTAATAAATTCTTAAGCAGCATTTTTCATATTTTGCCTAGATGTAAACTTCAGTTATTAATGATAGAAATATTTTATCTATATGTGTATGTATGGTGAAATTGACATTTATTGACATTTACCAATAACAATCTAATCCTTCTAACCCTGTTTATGGAGAGCTCTTTCTCCCTGTGAATGGGATTGTAAGTCCCATTGAGAATCTAACCCATAAACCTTTTGGTTTAAACTATTCCATAAATTCATGTCAAATTCACAGGTAGTTTGGGATCCAACAAAACTGCATTTTTCAGCAAATAAAGTATACTTCTAAAATTTGTATCTAACTATAGCAGTAATACAATTAAGCAAAGCTAGCAATTAGAATAACCTCATTTGAAGGCCATTTTTCCTTGCATACCTGTACCCATTATTTCCCAACACCACACTACGTGCTTCAAGCACGAGTCTATATATCTATAATTACCCTACAAAGAACATTTCCTGCTGACACACAGGGCTGGCTTTAGGGAAAATGGTGCCATGGGTGAAGTTGTCTTTTGATGCCCCTGATCCCTGTGGGCATAGCACCACACATTTCCCCTGGGACCCATGGGCCCCCGACCGTCTGTCCCCCCCCTATGCTGTGCCCCCTTTACCGCTAACCCCTGAATTGTGCTTCCTTTGCCCTTTACCTCTGCACAGTGCCCCCTTCCCCCTGCACTGTACTCTCACCTGTGCCCTCAGCCCTGTGCTTCCAGCATGCCTTTTCACACTGTCCCTCTGCCCAGTGCCCTCCACCCCCCTTTACCCAGTAACACCCATGCTAAGTTGCTCCTTACCCTCTGGCTATGGTGCACTGGGCATGGCCCCAGTTTGCCCAGCCCTAAGACCAGCCCTGCTGACACATCTACATCCCTAATTGATATTTGCAGCAATAACGGTTGATGCAACAGAGCCTGATTTGTGCAGACATCTTTGCCTTTTGAACCTACTCAGGGACCCGTTCAGGATTACATCAAACGACTCTGATTTATAGTCTGAGAACTTCATGCAGCAGCTTTTCCTTCTCATACTGATGACTAACACAAGCCTGCCAACATGAATGAGATCCATAGAACTGTCAATCAATAGCACAGGGACCTCAAGAGCAAAGATTTGAGCAGATGAACACAATAGATTGCTTCTGATCTACCAAACTAGCTGTAATTATTCAGTTTAAACCCTGATCTTGGGAGCATACCATGCGTATTGAATGGAAAACATAAAGAAGGGGAAGGTAATTGTTTTACATGGCGCCTAAAAAAACCCAAATGTCATCATGATATTCTATGCACAAGAACCTAACATGCTTTGTAATTTTACACTGAATGCTGGGTTTACAATTTATAATTTAAAACTGCTCTGAATGTCATAAAATTTTGGGGTTGTTTTTTAAAGAAGTTTTTTTTCTAGGATAAGATATCTAGATGCAAGTGATGAGAGTCAGCCCAAAGCCAAGATTGTCATACATGCTATAATAAAACCTGGGGAAAGGACATAATAGAAACTCACATTTATACAAGATTTGTAATGCTTACTATGAATCAGCCATGACTTTGCTATTATTGTAAATCATGCCAATTGTTATCAAATAATCTGATACATATGTTTGTAACAGGTCAGACTCAATGACTATTACATTTCCATAGTCTCATTGTGATAGAATCTTGAAATTTGTTACATTGGGCTGCCAAATACAGAAACAATAACAACATCAACAAAAACAAACAAAAAAATACTGTATTTGAAATCTGATGTTTCCATTAGAAATAAAAAAAATATGATAATTAGTTGTTTTAGAATAGATTTTAACTGATTTTAACCATTTGAGTGGCCCCATTGGGTGTAAAAATTCATAAGAGCTGTATACATTTTCTTCTATGACGCAGTGATGCAAGGTATAAGGCTTCTATTTTGAAGAAATAAAGGTCATGTAAGGTCACCAGAGTGTCATCAGGAATTAGCCAAGGAAATCTCAGTATAATTTTTATCTGATAAGGCAGGGGTATGGAACCTCAAGCCCCCAGCTTGCCTGAATCCGGCCCCCAAAGCTCAGGGCCCACCCAGCATTGGGGAGTCTATGCTGATGCTCCAGCCACCCTGCTGCCCCACAGTGGGGCTGGAGCACACAAAATCTACTAGCCTGGGCCTGCCCTAGGCTCTGGTGTGGGAGGGAAACGTGGGGAGCATCTTTCCCCTTCTCAGCTGGGGGCCATGTCAGTGAGGATATTTTTGGTTTTGCTTCTCACTTGTGTGGTGTGCGGCCCCGACTGATTTCTCTGTGGGTCAATGGCCCCCGACCCAAAAAAGGTTCCTCACCCCTGTGACAAGGGGTGATAAACATTTTAGCACTCTAGCTACAAAGAGGCCAGTCATTCCATGAGCATGCACTGTGCTCCTGTGGAGCCTATTGCACACTGGGGCCCATGCAGAAATGTAACTGCTCATGGGCTGTAATCTGGTACATTAGGTCAGGCTCCCCAACAGCAGGAGAAAAGGGGGCAGTTGACCTGGGGCCTGGCAATTCAAAGGGGCCCAGGGCTCCTGGATGCCACTGCTGCTACTGTGGCAGTGGAGGTGGCTGGAGCCCCAGGTCCTTTAAGTCACCACTGGAACACCGTGCCACACTGCTCTGTGCAGCTCTGAAAGGGGGAGAGAGGCACACTGCACTTCAGCCAGCATGGAAGGCTGCCCCTTCTGCCCAAGGGCCCACTCTTTCTGGAAGTATGGAGCCGGGGCCCCCAATCTTGTCCAGGGGCCCGTGGAGGCTGTCAGTGCCCCTGCAACTAGTCAGTGATTTTCATCCCGTTTCACCCCCTAAAACATTTCAAATAGAGGTGTGGGGCCCTTTGGAAATCTCAGACATAGTCTTCAGAACCTCAGGGTTGACTGACCCCAGTGTCAGGACCGTTGGGATTTTGTGGTATTTGGCATTTTCTTTAAAGTTCCAGCTTCTGGACTCCTGATGTACCATGAGAATCTTTGTCTTAATTTTAAAAATTAGTGCTCCCAGTCCCCATGGTTACAGAGAAAAGCTTGAAGTTGCCCCAAATGTGGCACAGAACTAATTTTTAATCTCTTGCTTTTTAAGATAAATTCATTATTTTAAAATGTTTACACAACTTTCAAGTCACCTCACTTTGTATTAAAATTATATGCTAAGCACCAAGCACTATTCTCTGTGCTATACAAGAAGCAAAATAAAATAAATAATAACAACAAACAAACAAACAAACAAACAAACAAACAACTCCTGCCCTAATGAGTTTGTGATCCATAGCACAGAAACAAAAAAAACAGAAAGCACTGAGCAACCCAGAGGTGTGAGTAATTTAGAGGGAGGTTGGGATAGCTTATTTCCTTATATTAGTTAACATTATTAACTCATTTCCTGTGGGTATCCCAGATTTTCTTTCCATTTTACAGTAAAAATATAGGTCTGATAAAACTACATCATTCCCATAACCTCAAAGATCATAAACAGTGTTACTGTAAGATGAAAATCAGTTTATTTCAATGAACTTGACCCATGCAGAGAGTCAGGACATGGCCTCTTCACCATTCAAATAGTTTAAATGAGCTACAAGTGTCTGAGAGGACTTGTGTGGGCTCTTTGCACCAGGGGGAATTTCACCCTACATGTGAAAGGACTTAAAGTAAAGATTAAGATAAAAACATCCTTGTAATAATCATTCTCATTCAGCAATACTATGAAATTAATGTTGCAATATTTAAAACTGGGAGCTTGAGGACATTTTGGTAGCAATGGCTCCCTGTAGAACTTTCAGCTAACATCTACTAATAACAATGCTTTGCATATAATGTTTCTTAAGTATGTTGAGATCTTCAGCTGGATGTTACTAGTAACATCAATCAGTTAAGCTTTGGAATATTCCTATGACATAAATAGTGCTTCCTTCATACAGATCAAAAACTAAGTCACAGAGGGATTAAATAACTGGCACAAGGTCACACAGGAAGTCTCTCTCAACCCTTTTCAACAGAAATCTCACTTGCTATAGGAAAGGTGGTCTGTTGCCCCTCTCCCCCAAGACTTTTCATAGGTCTATATTCTCCTTCGTGTCTTCCACTCCCCCACACAACTTTAGACATGCCCATTAGAAATGCAATAATTGCCCAGTTTTTCCTCATTCATGATGCTCTTTGGGACAGAGAAAGTCATATTTGTTGACACAACTTTGTCACTCCTCCCCTTGAATTTTTCTGAAATGATGCTCCTGTTTTTCTAAGGGTGGGAGTTTCAAAGGTCTAAAGACTGTCCTTTTTGCCGCTGAAAATTTCTCCCTAAAATTATATTAATAACCTTCATACCTACACAAAATAACTAGCAACTGTAACTGAAAGGTGAAAAGTAACATTTGAAACCAATTTGTGCCAAAGAATGCTACTATCAGAAAACAAAACTAATCTGCTAAAATATGAAAGTTTTCTGTACCATTTTGTTCATTAGGTACCTTAATGTACCATATTGTTCATACAAAAACCAATCTGCTCTTGCCTATCTATCTACAAAAAAGGAAATACCTATAGCACAACAATTACAGCCGTACACAGTCTTTTAATCATTAACTATAAATGAAAAATAATGCATCCTGCAGTGAAACTGTGCTCTGGCTGGCATGTTCTGCTGTTCATTGCTACTCATGCCAGCCTTTTGGAAATGGAAGCAGAGTTTTAGACTTCTGGAATGACAAGCTATGTTACCACAGAGCAAAGCAAGTTTGGATTAAGGGCAGAATCACTTGCAGATTTAACTTTGGGTCTGAGTCAAACTCTTCATAGAACCATAGACAAGTAGGCCTGGAAGGGACCTTGAGAGGTCATCTAGTCCAGTCCCTTGCACTCATGGCAAGACTACGTATAATAACGATACCTTTCCACCATGTGTTTGTCTAACCTGTTCTTAAAAACCTCCAACCATGGAGTTTCCACAACTTCCCTAGGTAATTTGTTCCAGTGCTTAACTACCCTAACAGAACATTTTTCCTAATGTCCAACCTAAACCTCCCTTGCTGCAATTTAAGCCCATTGCTTCTTGTCCTGTCCTCAGAGGTTAACAAGAGCAATTTTTCATCTTCTTCCTTGTAACAACCAAGTGAAGGATTAGAAAGTGGAGAGGAGACCCTAAGCCTGGGCTGCTTGCCCCTGAAGGACAGAAGCATGGGAAGGAGAGCAGATGGCCCTTCTGCAGGAGCCCCAGCTACCCAGGGATGACAGCCAGTGCTCTTAGCTCTTATTTGAAAAGAAAGCACAGAGCCTCCCCTGACACATTCCTGTGCATCCCCTGGGAGGCCTGTCCCATAGCTTCAGAACTGCTGCTCCAAAGTACTTGTAACTCCTCCCAGCTTGGTGTCACCCACAAATGTTATAAGTGTCCTCTCTGTGCCTTTATCTCAATCATTGATAAAGATATTGAACAGAACCAGACCCAGAACTGATTTCTGCAGGACTCCACTTGATATGTCCTTCCATGCTTGACTATGAATCAGTAAGAATTACTCTCCAGGAATGGTTATGGAGCCACCTTAGAGTAACTCCACCTAGGTTATATTTCCCTAGTTTATTTGTAAGAAAGTCATGCAAAACAGTATCAAAAGCCTTACTGATGTCTAGATATACCACATCTACTACTTACCACCCATCCACACCACTTGTTACACTGTAAAAGAAAACTATTAAGTTTGATTTGTTCTTCATGTTACTTTGTATTTGCATTTCCTGAGTTTTAATAATACAGCTTCAGTTGCTCATGGTAAAAAAAATTAGCCAACTCATAAAGAAAATTCAAGTGATGGCAAGATAGTTTTATTTTATTACTATTATTTATAGGCATTACTGTGGTACTTGAACACCTCTCAAATATTAACTTAGTCTTACAATACGCAAGTTAGATAAGGAATTATTATTCCCTGATGGACAGGGAGATTGATATCAGCTATGTTTTCTAAGATATCAGCTGAGTTTGAGTGCTAAACTGGAGATACTTAGGTGTGTAAAGTTGGACACCCTACATCAGTGGCCAATTTTCAAAAATGTTTGCTAGAAGACTTGCCCAAGGTCACATAGGAGACCTGTGGCAGTTCAGGGACTAGAACTCAGATGTTTGAAGAACCTGGTGCTGGGCCTTTGGGACAAGATCATTCTTCCTGTGTGAGATATTACTTTATTGGTTTGTTCAGGGAGAGTGCTGCTAGAAATACACATATGTACGAATCCCACTGCTACCCCAAGGAGGAGTAAAAATGCCCCAGAGAGACTGATTTTTAAAGATACAAGCACACATTTGGCACAAGGACACAGCACAGGCTTACTCAGGCTTCCTCCTCTCATTCTACTCATAAGAAATGGTCCATTCCACAGAACCCCATTGTAGCTTATTATAGGGGTGGAAAGGCACCTCTGCAGACAGCCAGGAGGGTAGAATT
Organism: Rafetus swinhoei; assembly: GCA_019425775.1. Taxonomy (NCBI): domain Eukaryota; kingdom Metazoa; phylum Chordata; order Testudines; family Trionychidae; genus Rafetus; species Rafetus swinhoei. The sequence continues at coordinate 163,448,861 of CM033437.1, forward strand.
TTCCCTCTGAAAATGACACCTTCCTGCTAATTATTTATGAAGACCTAGAAGTGTATTTACAGGTGCAACAGCCTTCCCCCAAGACACAAGCTCTGATTCACTGGATGCAACAACTCACGATCTGCAGCATTGGAAGCTATCTTGGCTCAGCTCTTTATTGACTAACAATATGGTATCCATTTAGCGTTCAAATTGGGGCTGGCAAATTCAGATGATCTCATAAATAATCATTGAGGCTCCTGCCCTGATTTCTCACAATTGAATCAAGCACATAATTCCTTTATTGCTTACACCCAGGCTTGGTTCAACCCTAACATTAGATGTGGGCAAAAGTCCATGTATATTCATTTCCTCTTTTCTGGCCATCTGAATTGAAGGAGGGGAGGGTAAAGTTAAAGAGGAATCTGAACTCTTGGGCATGAAAAGATGTTAGAGTCATTCTCTGTATCAGGAGCCAAGCTAAGGCAGCTGTTCACAAGCCTGCTGATCCCCAAAGCCAAAATTGCAGAACTCCATGTTCTTGCTGGATAGGTCTGAGAGATGTGCCAAACTGCCCTTAACTAACAATCCAGTAGCAAGTACAGAGAAAGGATCTTTTACTACCTTCAGTGGGAAATACTCTGATGTGAGTCTTTATATTGTGCTCTTGAAGACTCATCAGGTGTGAGTGAGATTTTTCTGCGTACTGCGAGTTGCATTGCAAAGGGGGAGTATTTTAAATGACAATTCAGAAATTGGATTTTACAGCAGTTCAGAAAATAGAAATTACAACCGTGTGTTGGCTGGCAATCACATTGACAGGCGTTCATTTGTCCTGCACATCTAGAGTTTCGCACTTGTTTGCTCACACTGTCTCTCATACACACATACATATACACACACACAACCTAGCCTCAATTGAGAACACTAGAAGAACAGTTCATATTTTAGAAGCAGACAATAGTCTAGGTAACTGCCAGCTCATAGTAGAAAACATTTATGAAGGAAAGCAGATCTGCCTTCCAGCTCTCATTGCCTACTTATCAGGCAGGTGAAATGTGTCATTTATATAAGCAGACATATCTATCTCTTAAAGAGATCGCTTCAGCTACAAAACAGTAAAAAGAATAAATCAAAACCAAACTTCGCTCCAAGGGACCTTATGATTTTCATCTCTGTGACCTAAGTAATGTAAGTACTGAACCTGAAATTCAAAGAAAATTTAACCCTTTCTATGCTACAACTCTGTCTATGCCAAGAGACCAATTAATCTACTAATTCCATTAGGGAAAGAGAACCTAATTACCCACTACATGACCTACTTTTTTCAGAGGTATATTCTATATTCTATTCTCCATCAGTATTTCAACTTACTGAACCAAAAGCATCGTAATACAGATGGTACCAGACAAAAACATATGAACTCACTGTTGCAACACTTAGCAGGCACATGAAAGACAATAGAAAAATATTTGCAGTGTTGTTGTAGCAGTGTTGATATATTACATAGACTAAACACAGTTGTGTCCTCAAAACTGCATGAAAAATACATAGTAATACATAGTAATATATAGCTTTTATGTAGCTCTAGTCAACCATTGGTCATCAAGCATTTTACAAAAGATGGTAAGTATCATTACTCCCCATTTTACACATGGGAAAACTGAGGCCCAGAGAAGGGAAGTGACTTCCCCAGCTCAGCCAGCAGGTTAGAAGCAGAATCAGGACTGGAATACCAGTCTCCTAATTTTAAAACCAACTCCCTATTCAGTGGACCAACTGCCTCCCCAAACGTCATCAAAAAATCCCACCTTTGCATTATAGAAGATTCTCCAAGTGAGATGAATAAAGACTACCTATCTCGGTGAGGCAGATTATCACCTGGATGAAAATCTGAAATAAATCATTTCCATGGGGTTTAAGGATGCATTTTATCAAAAATATGCCTTAGAAGAAAATTTATATCCTTAATCTACATATTCTATGGTTTCTTCCTCCACTTCTTTTCAGTGCTTTCAACTGTTTTCAGCATTTTTACAGCCTTGTTTCATATCTTTATAATTGAAATGCTATATTTTCCTTTCACAAACATTACTCCCCTTGGGAAGCAGGTTAGCTTTATTTACATCAGTGGCATGTGTTATCCATATGGAGAACAGCAATTCACATTTTCCTCTCAATGTCTTGTTTTACTAACATCAGTATAACCATTCCCTAACCTGCCATATCAAAATATACATTTCACCACGTTTTGTTGTTTCAGTTGAATTATGACGCTAAGGAGGAGGTTTTATTAGTGCGTGTGTGACAGTTATGAGACCTAGGAAGTATAAAAAAAACAAACGACTATATTGAAAATTGCCAGACAAGCATGGACATCTGGGACAATACCTGGCTTAAATGGGTTTCCTGGGGAATTCCTCGGCACGTTTTATGAAAAATAAACACAGCCTTTTCAAGCTACATCCTGAAGAGAGGGCCATTAGTAGTCTCTTCCTGTAGACTAGAGATCAGATGCTGAAGACACAGAAAGAAATGGCTGGTCTGCCCAACCTGAGTTCTGATTCCTGATGTAAAAAAAGATATAAACTCGTAACCTCAGAGAAAACCCAGCTGTGGGGGGATTGAAAGACTGACACCTAGCAAATCCCTATGTTGGAGTTGAGAGTGACCTCTAGTAAGCTTTTTGGTATGCATGCTGGTTCATGTATGGTTTTCTATGCTTTTACTTTCAGAATAAATGTGCTTGATTAGACTGGGTCTACATTGCCACTTTCAGCCCTAAAATGTTAGTCATTCAGGAGTGTGAAAAAACATCCCCCTGGCGATAAAGCTAGGCTCATTCCATTTATTTTTTTTTAATCTCTGGGAGAGCTCTCCCTGGTGATAAAGTAACATAGGCACTATAGGCATACCCTTAAAAGGAGTGTGTGATAACTTATAACAGCCAACAACAGGCTAGTCATAGGCTTCAGAGAGAAAGCAAGGTGCTGGCACTTGGTCATGTAGGCTTGCTAGGGATATCAGAGGGTCAATCAGGGAGCAGCATCCTTCAAAATCTTGCTCAGAAGCAGAGAGACAACATGGAGTTCTGCCCAGGAGAAATGATGATTGGGAGCCGGAAACCTTTTAGTGGGTGCCCTGAAGGGCCCAGGAAGGGGGAATTACAGGTTCAGTTACCCTGAAACTGACACTGTGCCTTTTAGATCTAAAAGCAAAGCAGTGTTTCTCTGTAATAAACATATACATATGTAGTCTCTCTTCCCGTTATTATGGCATTTACTGACCATGCTTTTGTCTGACACCAGATGGGTTCTCATAGATTCTAAACTTGCACTTCAGCTGGGCCATTTGAGCGCAGGCTCTATATCAGGGACGAGGAACTATTTAAGGAAAAGAGTCAAAGCTAATGAAGTTTGATATGCAGACAGTCAAGTGGAAAGGCAACACTTTCCCCTTTGCCCCTTTTCTCTTCTTCAAGAACCAACTTTCCCCTTTTCCTACTCTTCAGAGAACATAGACAAATAGGAAACTTTAACGCAAGGGTCCCCACATCTTCCTGCCACCCTTTCTCCCCATGGCACCCTGTCCCCCGAGGGACCTGGGAAGCCTTGGGGATTACCGGGGTGGAGGAGCAAGTGTAGGGCAGCAGCTGTGGTCACTTCCACCTCTCCTTCCCCCCGCACTCCCTGCGGTGGCAGAAGCCTTAAGTGCCATGGGGGAAGAGAAGGAGGGGTGATGGCAGGAAGGGGGCAGGGCTCGGGGTGGACAGGCTCAGACATGCCCCACCCTGACTGCCAGGTCTCCCTGGCCAGATTGCAAATATACTCCAATCCGTAGATAGAGTTTGAGACCCCTGCTTTAACATAACAGTATTGGGTATTGTTTAGCTGGAAAATCTATTATTTTAATCAGTTGACAATCTTTTCCTAGAGAAAAGCAAGTCATCATTATCCTTTACCATGATACTATCCAGAAGCCATTTTACAAAATGTCACTGGAGTGCTTGCATTCTATTCATGCATCTCACACCTGACTGGTGAAGGAAGCTCACCAGGCATGTGTGAGAGGAATAGACAGAACGTAAGTACTTTCCCCTCACTCCCTGATAGTCCAGGGAACGAGATGAAAAGCAAGCTGCATCCCAGAGTGCACGGCTGCTGCCCCCGCTACCTTCCTGAAATAGTGCCCTTGATCATATGTCCCTTTAAAACATGCCTCTCGAATTTCCATATTCAAATTAAGAGCAGAATCTCACAGCCTTTACCAATGCATGCAGTACTTACAATGACATGATTCAGTGTAATTATTCAGCAGTATAAAGGTTAAAAAATCAGACCTTGCCCATTAAAATAAAGCACAAGTCAATTACATACTGTAGTTTTCTACCTGAAATGGCACACTCTTAAAAATCAATAATGATGGGGAGATGAGGGAATTTTTGTAATGAAATTCAGAACATCAGTTATCCCATTTCAGTAGGCTGAGCTTTTGAAGGATACTCTTCTATGCCTAAATCATTGTATAGCATTTCTATAGCTTTGTTTATAATGGTATAACCTGTATAGGCTAAAATATTTTTTCTAAACTCAATATAGTTTTGTAAACTCAAAATTGTGAATTTTGAGAGTCCAAAAACAATTAAACACACCACCTAGTTCACCCTTTCCTAGCTACAGACTTAGTTAGAGACTTGCTTATGTTATTTTACTTTCTTACCACTGATTTGATGTGACTGAGAAGGAACCTAAATACAGTACAGAAGAGAGAAGGAAAGAAAGTAGCTACATTCTATAAACTGCAGCCACTTTGCTACATTATTCCTAACCTGGCTTCAAAAAAGATTTTTGTTCTAAGCACCTAAAAAGGCTTCACTTAGAATTTTTCCGGAACAAATAATGGCAATGCTGAGATTTATCTGTTGGGTTTGGGGCATTTTCAAAAACACAGTAAGCAATAGTAAAAAAAAAATATTTGCGAGAGTATGTCTGGCTGACTAATGGGTTATGTAGACTGCAGGATCAACTGCTGGCATAGAATTAATCAAGACTCACTGCAGTGGAGGCATAGACTATCTCCGATAGGAGATTATCTGCATCACTATGTCTCAAGCATTGTGTTGTTATGCTAATGATTCATGAGCATGAAAGAAAATTATGCTACTCTAGGTACCTTTCAGTACCATATTTTGAGATATCAGTCTAGAGCAGAACCCAACTACATAATGTTCTCAGACATTTATGGGGAGGGTAATATTTTTGCTATTTGTTTATTTTTATTTGTTTAAGATTTGCCTCCCCCCACCCCCAAAAAAGCAAGGGCTTAAACTCAACTCAAGAGTATTTCTCTATCTGTTACACAATAACCTTGGAATATCATGTCTAATCAATTCCAAAATTTCAGGAATGTTCTAGGCATCAATGGGCAGAAACCTTTTGATTTTGGTGAAAATCTGAAAATCTGAAAGGGGAAATGGGCAATACTCAAAGCCCCCCAAACAGTCGTCCCCGCCACCATGCCCCAGGTTTGAGGCCCAGGGCAACTCCTCCCCACTGCAGGTCCCGCACCAACCCCCAAGTCCTGCCCCTGCTCTGCTCCTGCTCCACTCCTTTGTCCCCCTCCTCAAGCAATGTGGCCCAAGGGATTACAGGGGGCCTGGCACAGCAGTAGCAGGGGTCACCCCCTCCTCCAACCACCACTGTGCTGCCCTCTCACAGCCCGCTGCACTTGGCTTCTCTATGGTGGCGGGAATCATAGACTCATAGAATACTAGAACTGGAAGGGACCATGAAAGGTCATCAAGTCCAGTCCTCTGTTGTGATGGCAGGACCAAGCACCATCTAGATGAGAGGTCGGCAACCTTTCAGAAGTGGCGTGCCAAGATGTAACTTATTGACTTCTATTTATAGATCTGCATGCCATTGATACTTTTTTAAGTCATTAATAGTCCTACTTACATTTTAGCAGCTTCATTAATAAATAAATAAAGATGCAGATCTTACCGTTGAGTGGGATCCTTGGCTTTGCTTTTCCTTGCTGAGTTCTTCGATCTTGGGCTCATAGTCTGATGCTTTAAGCACGAGCCTCTGAGTGTTCAGTCATTAACCGGCTCCAAGAGGGACAAAGAACTGACTTCATATGTGAAAATATTGGTTCACAGAGGTATGTAGATCCAAATGCTGAGAGCAGTGAAAATGCCACTTCCTTCAATCAGTCAAATTTCACAAGCAGGGAATTCCAACAGGTCGCAATAGAGACCCCATGATCTCTCTCGGTTGCCTTAAGAGTGCACCGCGCAGATCCCTAAACTTGGAGGCTCCTAAGTCTGATCTTTATAATTCAATGAGCTGCATTTCAAAATCCTCAACACCCATCTACTGAAACACTGTCAAATCCATGTTGCTGGTATCAAAGTTGTCTGGTTTGATTAGAAAGGAAAACATTGGGCCAGAACGTTGGAAATCTTGAAATCTGACAGAAAATTCTGGTGCGAGTTCTTGCATGTACATTCTAATCTCAGCAACACTGACGGTGTGATGTTTCAACAGTTCTTTAAGATGTTGAAAATAGTGGGACATTGACACCTAGACTTTCCAAGAAAAAAAGGCAAGTTTCGCAACAAATGCCTTCCATGTTTCAAAAAAGACCCATAACAGTTTGGCCTGCACCTTGCAGATGGAAGTTGAGTTCGTTTAGGTACATGGTGATGTCAGTTAGAAACATTAGTTGTGTGAACCATTTGTCATCATCCTGTTCAGAGTAGTTTTGACCTTTTTCTGACAAAATGATCTTGAATGCATCAAGACAGTCCATGAAGTGTGTCAAAACCTTCTCACAGCTTAACCAATGAACATTGCTGTGAGGCAGAATGTCCTTGTATGCACTGTCCATCTCCTCAAGCAGAGCTTGAAACTGCCGATGTGTCAAGGCAGATCGAGCAAGAAGAAAATTCACGATCTTCAACACTGTGGTCATCACATTATTAAGCTCAGAGTTAGAAATCTTGGCACAAAGATTTTCTTGATGAATAATACAATGAAAATGTATTGTCAGGTGGCCAATTTGATCCTCAATGATCTTTACAAATCCTTTCTGTTTTCTGACCATAGCAGGGGCACCATTAGTTGTCACAGAAAATATTTTTTGGATATCAATTCCTCTTTGCTCAAAATGATTCATAAACATCTTCACTATACCGTCCCCTTTTGTTGTGCCATGCATGGATTTTAGGCAGCATAGCTCTTCTCAAACTTCATCTGAGTCTCAGTCTTGCAAGAACTGCTATATAAATGTATGCCATTTATATCCACACACTCATTAAGCACAATACTAAATACCACTGCATCTTTTAATGTCACTGTCTGTTGTTAGTTAATGTTTTCTGCCATTTCACTTATGCGCCTCTTCATTGACATTGCAGACACAGATAAGTCTTTTATTCTGGAGATGATTGTGTCTTTATTGGGCAAACCATTGAACAAAACATCCGAACAACTGAGAAAAGCCTCTTTTATGTAATATCGCTCGATAAATGACTTTCCGTGTTTTGCAGCATATTGTAACCTCCCTCTGTGGCTTGATTTTTAATGACACAGAAGTTAGTAAAGATACTGCTTTGCTTTTTGTATCTCAGGATGGCCTGTTTGATTGACTCAGCTTTGTCCACCTCATCCTTGCAGTGTTTCTCATGCTTTGTCTGAAAATGTCATTGGACACTTGATGTTAGGGAAACAATGCTCTCACAACATAGGGTACAAACAGCATGGTCTTTATGTTGAACAAATCCGTATTTGTCTCTCCAAGAAGGCTGAAATGAGCGAACATCTAATTTTGCTTTCTTAGAAACTGCCATTTTGTCTAAAATGTTTGACCCTCCACTTAAGTGCAAAAAACATGATCAGTGGCTCGCATTGCAAGCTTTCCTGTGACTGGGAGAGACTAAGGGGACTTTTTTGGTGAACATACCCATAATACCATTAAGCTTTCATTGCACATGCCACTCAAAATCATCTTGCATGCCACTTATGGCACATGTACCGTATGTTGCCAACCCCAATCTAGATCATCCCTGATAGGTGTCTGTCTAACCTGCTCCTAAATATCTAATGATGGAGAATGCACAATCTCCCTAGGCAATTTATTCCAGTGCTTAATCATCCTGACAGGATTTTTTTCCTAATGTCCAACATAAACCTCCCTTGTTGTAAATTAAGCCCATTGTTTCTTGTCCTATCATCAGAAATTAAGGAGAATCATTTTTCTTCCTTCTCCTTTTAACACCCTTTTAGGTATTTGAAAGCTGTTTTGTTACTTCTCAGTCTTCTCTTTTCCAAACTAAACATATCCAGTTCTTTCAGTCTTCCCTCATACATCATGTTTTCTAGACCTTTCATCATTCTTGTCGCTATTCTCTAAACCTTCTACAGTTTCTCCAAATCTTTCCTGAAGTGGTGCACAGAACTGGACAAAATACTCCAATTGAGGTCTAATCAGCACAAAGTAGAGTGGAAGATTTCTTGCTTACAACACTCCCGTGAATGTATCCCAGAATCATGTTTGGTTTTTTTGCAACGATGTGAAACTGTTGACTTATATTTAGTTTGTGGTCCACTATGACCTCTAGATCCCTTTCTGCAGTACTCCTTCCTAGACACTTGCTTCCCATTTTGTGTAAACTGATTGTTCCTCCCTAAGGGCACGTCTACACTAGGAAATAATTTTGCAATAACTTATTTCAAAATAACAACTCCCGAAATAACTATTTTGAAATAGTGTGTCCACACTACAGGGAAGCCTCAAAATTAGGCCAAGGCAGGCTCCCTTAATGTGAACATGCTACCTGGACTTAGAGCACCGGAAGCAGAGGGGAGTAATTACTTTGAATTACTTTGAGGAGTAGTTATTTCAAAATAGCAGCAGTGGAGTGTCCACACCAATGCTACTTCAAAATAACTATTTCAAAATATTCAGAGGGGTAGCTGAGTTAGTTTGTAACAGGAAAAACTTAAAAAAACAACAAATAGTCTAGTAGCATTCAATAGCCCAGCCTTGGTTTGGGCGGGCAGCCAAACAGTTCAAGCGCCCAGCAAGCAACAAATAAATAGCTCACGGGCCCAGCCTCAGTTCGGGGTGGGCAGCAAAATAAATGGCTCAAGCGCCTGGCCTCAGTTTGGGCGGGGAGGGGGGAGGGGGAGGGGGAGGGGGGGGCAGAAAAATAAATGGTTCAAACACCTGGTCTCAGTTCGGGGCAGGCAGCAAAGTAAATAGTTCAAACGCTCGGCCTCAGTTCAAGGTGTGGTGGCAGTTAACAGACAAACAGTTCAGAGCTGAACCCTGGTTCATGGTGTGGCACAGGCAAATAAACAGCAGTTCAAGGCCAAGCCCTTGCTCAGAACATGGCAGCAGTGAGGGTTGGCTGCAGTTCCGGCACAACCGAGGGTGGGAGTCTGCCACCTGAGAGTGGAGTTGCAAGGGGGACACAAGCCCACCCCCCCACACTGTGTCCCAGCCCAGGGCCCTGGTAGCAGCAGAACAGTCCGCTGCTGGGTCAGTGGGGATCCGCTCCACAACGCTACCTTAGCTCTATTTCAGCTAACAGGTAGTCAGCTTTCCCTGGGCTACTTCCAGAACTCCCCTGAGGCTGTACTTGGGTTCCAGGCCAGTTCTCGGGGCTCCAACACATCAGCAGCTCTGGCCAAGTAACGAGTCCATCCTGGTCATCTGGAAGCAGCAGGCCCGGCAGCCCAGGCCAGCTCTCTGCTTCCGCTGTGTCCTGCTCCTCCAGCGAGTACAGAGTGGAGGCTTCTGGCCCCTTCCACCGCCGAGCCCTCTCCGGCCTTCCTGGCAGGCCTTTTTTCTCTCTGGCCCCTCCTTCTGATTGCTGGGTAGGTGCTTCGTCAGGGCCAGCTGCTGCCCGCTAACCAGAGGCTCCCCTTCATGGTCAGTGGACGTCCACTCGGACTCACTACAAGCACCTTAAAGACTAAATAGTTAAAAGAGGCTGATAAGAACCATTAGTTTGCAGTAGGAAAGGAAGAGTACTAACACCAGATTATACACAGACATCAAGATCCATTGGCATCTTCATTGTTTGGTTGGTTGATAATATGCGAGCCATCCGATATTGCGATTTAGTCCATTTGCATGTAAGTTAAATTTGAGAATGAAGTGGAGTTCCAATCCTTCTCTGTGTATTTGGCTTGTGGAATTGGTCTGAAACAAAACAACAACTTGGAGATCCCTTAATGAGTGTCCAGGGAGGTTAAAGTGTTCCCCAATAGGTTTTTGTGTGCTGCCTTTTCAGATATCTGATTTGTGTCCATTAATTCTTTCCCATAGGGACTGTTCAGTTTGTCCAATATATATCGCAGTGGGGCATTGTTGGCATTTGCTGGCATAGATCACATTACTGGATGTGCAGTTAAATGAGCCTCTGATTTGGCGGCTGATGTGGTTGGGTCCAGTGATAAAATCGCTTGTATAGCTGTGTGGGCAGAGTTGGCACCAGGGTTGGTTCCTGGATGCTTATGATGTAGCTGTGTAGTGTGGTTACCAGAAAGGATTTGTTTCAAGTAAATGAGTCTGTAAGTGAGAATAGGCCTTTCCCCCAAGGCCTCTGAGAGTGAGGGATTTTTTTCCAGGATAGGTTGTAGATTGTGGATAATGCATTGGAGGGGTTTAAGTTGTGGACTGTAGGTAATGACAAGTGGAATAAGCGTTTTTCCTCATGGAAAGCAGGAGCTATTATTTCAAAATAACCAGCCCATTATTTTGAAATAACAGGCTTGGTAGTGTAGACGCTCTGCTTGTTATTTTGAAATAGTGTAGAGCAGGGCTAAGTGGAGTATTTTACATTTGTCCTTATTGAACTTCATCCTATTCGCTTCAGATCATTTCTTCTTTTTGTCCAGATTATTTTGAATTATAAGCCTATCCTCCAAAGTAGTTGCAACCCTTCCAAAACTTTATAAACATACTCTCTCTCTCTGTCATTATCTAAATTGTTGATGAAGATATTGAAAAGCACTGATCCCAAAACTGATCCCTCTAGAACCCCAGATGTTATGCCCTTCCAGCATGACTGTGAATCATTGATAACTACCCTCTAAGAACTGTTATCCAGTCAGTTATGCACCCACCTTATACTAGGTTGTATTTCCCTAGTTTATTGATAAGAAGGTCATGTGAGATAGTATCAAATGCCTTACTAAAGTCTAGGTATACCACATTCACCTCTTCTCCCTTATCCACAAGGCTTGTTATCCTATCAAAGAAAGCTATCAGGTTGGTTTGACCCAGGGCCGGGTCACTTTGCTTCCCACCACAGCAGAGAAGCCGAACGCAGCAGGCCAGGAGGGAAATGCAACAGGGCAGAACAGGCTGTTGGGCTGCTCCAGCTTCTGCCACCCTCATGGCGAGTGCAGGGTGGCCTGCACCAGGCCCTTGTAATACCCCAAATCCCTCCTATCGATAGGATGGTTAGGGCAGCACTTGAGGAGCCCCCAAAAGTGTGGGAACATGGGGTGGTCACCCGTATGGTCGGGAAGGCTCTTCCTCCAACATCTGATTAGCAGAACCAGCAGTTTCAAATAACCTCTGTAATTGTCTATAGATCACAGAACCAGTGGGTCACAGCCTCTGATAGCATCCAACATAACAATACTCCGCATCTTAGCTCTCCTTATCCTTCCAATGCAGCATTAAAATGTTGACCCCATGAAAGAAAAGTAAAGGAGACGAAAAAGGAGAAAGAAACATAACAGTGAGAATAGAAGTACACACACTTCTGTAAGGGTATGGAGTGGAGGGGGCTCCCCAAACACCTGACAGGTGGAAAATGGAGACTGGAGTACAGAAATAAAGGGGAGAAAATGAGCCATGCCTTGTAATATTCACAGACACTTCTGCCTGATATTCAAGACAAGATGTATATATATCCTTTTCACGGAGCAGCTTAAAATTACTCTAAAAATGTTGCAATTTACTGCCTTGGTCATTAGTCATTAGGCCTGGCTGCTTATATGTGAAAATAGTTGTCACAGCATCTTTGTAACCCTACATACTTTAGAAAGAAGAATCTAACCTGACATTCCTTAGGTAAGATTGACTACATTGCTGTCATGACCCAAATATCACAGGACTCAGTTTTAATAAAAACAGGCTGTGAAGTGTGTTGTAAAGTAGATCACTGTTTGAAGGATTAGGATGCAGATCTGAGAAGCAACACTGAATAAGTAAACTTTCTTGTAGCTTGAGGAATTGTACATAAGGAATCTGGACAAAGTAGTTCCTTTCTAGTTTTTGACATAGCTATTCTATTTGAAGACCGTTGCTTCCATGACATATGCACTTTTTAGAGTATTTTAACCCAGTCCAATAAGGGCTAAATATTTCACAGTGTAGATACATAAATGAAACTACAGTCCATGTGAATAGCTATGTAAGTGCTTCAGAACATTAAAGGTGATAACACTGTTGCAACTAATATCCAAGCCCATAGGGGTGTTCAATTAGGCAAATAAAAGCGCTGAGCATGAGTGATGTTTTTTGGGCCAGCTACACTGCTGTTCTGATCTTTCACTCTTCAGAATCAATTTTCTTGTTTCAATAAAAGCGGTGCAGTTTGTTTTGAAAAATCCAAGGTTCTGATCCTGTCTTGTGAGCTACGTAGGGGAAAACACCCACCTGAGTGTCCCAATCATTTTAATTGGGCTCTGCATAACAGACTGCCCATACAGATTACCCGGCTGCTCAGAGGCCGAAGCGCACGCTTTGCAACTCTTCATTACTTAACAAGATTTATTATCAGAAAAACCATTGTGTTGTTCTCTTTCTATTTTACTTGGCCTATTCAGTGCTGTTCTTTCCTTTTACTAGATATATTCAGCTAAACTACAATAAATTATTAACTCCCACCATTTTTATTTGGCTTCCAAAAAAACAACCACCACCCAAAATCTTGATGTCCTCACGAGGAGCAAATAATCAGGTTTGTGAACCAAAGAGAGATAATGGGATAGTTCATCAGGTGACACCAGGCAAACCTCATAGGTTGCTGCTCATCTTATCAGCGTAATGAAAGCATATGCTATCCCTTTAGATTAGTATCCTTGGATGTCAGGGAAGACTTAAAGACAGCCACAAGAGCCTTTGTGATCTGTAAAATCAAAGAGCATTTTCGCCAGAGACTTCATCATGAGCTCATATTGAATTTTATTTAATGGTTTACTGGTTTAAAGGGTATGGGGAGTGGAGAGAATTATCAGCCATCTTCCCCACCCCACACTCTGCCTTCTGCTTTTACATTCATAGGCAGAGGCACACACTCACACAGAGAAAACCAACCTGATGAGTTACGTGTTCCCAAGCACAAGGAAATGCTTAGCCATTCAAATGGGTGGGTCCGACCCCTGGCCCTGAACCCCAGTCTTGCTACTGGCAATTTGTGGGAAGAGAGAAGCTCTTATGGGATTGTGTCCTCCCTTCCCAGTCCCACTGCTGGAGATGAAGAAAAGGCTAGCCCATTAGTCCGAGTTTGAATGTGGCGTTGGGCCCAAGCTGGTACTTGCTTTGACTGAACTCAGACATTATCTGATCACCAAGAATCTTTTCCCTCCCAACAATGCCCTGAAATATTTATTTCAGTGAAAAGTCTTCTAATTCTTGCATTTTGGGATTCCTGGCAAATTGAGGTTTTAAATCATTTACAGGCATAATCTACCACAAACATTTAACCCTGCAAGTATGCAATACTGGTCTGGGAGAAAATTAATAATTTAGCTCCGGCATGTTGTCATGCAGGATGCCCATCTCTGCTCTACAAACAGGAAGCATAGTTCGGTTTCCTTTGAAATGAAACCTCTGTATCAAATTTAGAAGGTTGGAAATACAACAAGGCATTCGTAGAATGGCTGTAATTATTCAAGTTCCACCTCTTGCTCCCTTCTCTTTCCTCTCATTATTTTCCTCCATTGGATCAAAATCCCTGCTATCATCTTGTGCCATGGAATAACAAGCACATTTTCTTATTCTCTGCCGATATCAGGCATTATCCTGACTGTCTGATCTTCATGAAATGACTGTCACAGTGTGATTTAAGCTGTACCATATGCATGATCTATTGATAAACCCATTTAGTATTCCCATTGCAACAGTGCACAGTTCTGACAATGCCTTTCAACAGACATTGTAGCCAGTCTCTTGATACTTTTCCCACCCAAGGCCAGATGTCCATCAGGGGTCTGATTTCCACCAGCAAGGAGCTGTGTTCCTATTTCATTTGGAGTTTCTCTCCCTGAAGACTGAGACCTAGTCTCCCTTCCATACATGCATGAACCTCCCATTAGCATCAATAAGAGTTACATATGTGTACAAAGGTGAAATAATAGGCCTGCCAAGGTTCACATCATTTGTCTAGCTCCTTTCACCTGGAAGACTAGGGAAATAAGTCACATGTACTGTACATGCAGGTAAATTACATTCACCAACTTCATTGTAAACCTGATATATTAGAATCTGCTTATTGTGCTAATGACTGATTTGCTCTATTCATAAAATATTATTAAAAATGGAACAGCTTCTTGTTTGTAAGACAATAATTGTTACTGCAGATAATAAAACTGATAGGCACATGGAGCCAGAGGGTTTGGTTTTCAATAAATCTTAATCCCCAAGTCTTGTCCTAGCAAAATAAATTTAAATTATGGATGCTTGCATCTTTCTCTTCATTGCTATTTTAGGCAGAGCACTTCACAATCTCTTTTGTGTGGCATTGAATTGCAGTGTTTTCCAGAAAAACTGAATGTCTGCTGCCCCCTGGGATTCTCACAAAATTCTCACAATTTTCAGCTCACACCAATGTGTATTGTGAGTATCTCCACTGATTTCAGTGCCAATCAGTTGGGATTAGGAGGAGAAATAGCACTAAGATGTTTGTGCCCTGAGTTTATTCTAGAGATCAACATTTTAAACAATACACGAAATGGATGTTCAAGCTCCTGTGTCTCACATTCCTAAAAAATCTGAACTATCAAAAACATCTTTATAATCAGGAGTTATTAAGGTTTATTATTCCTGGATGGTGGAAGATAAGGAAGCAGACTGATACCATTTCCACAAACATCAGGATAGAATGGGGCCAGGAAGCTTTTTAAGCAATCTGATCAAGCTTGACACACAAGACAACCTTTTGAGCCACATCACAATGCCACCTCCCTGGTCCTCTCCTGTCCCTCTCTCCTCTTCCCCCCAGGCACATGCCCTGAGATAGACACATCCCTAATTCAAAACATGAGGGCTCTATAAACCCTTGTAAGAGGTAAGAAGCTGACAGACTCCATTCCACATCCACATTCACTGTGCCAATATTTAGAAGTCACTCAGGTGGAAGAAATAATTCTGAAGTTGAAAAAAAGAGTATAAACAGGGGGATTTGTCCTCACCCAGAAGAGCTAGAAATATCCAGGGTAATTCCCTCAAATTTTTAAACCATCTCAGATCAAAACTATATGAAATACATTTGCCTCCCTGGTATGTGCCTGATACTCTGTACTAGATTAATTTGTCAGTGAAAAGTGAGCTTTTTGTTAATATATCCATTTTGCAAAACTAGATATACGTAGACAATATTCTTTCCAAATATTCAACTTGATTCACAGCATCCTGCCAGAGACTGTCTGGCAGCGGTGCAAGTAAACAAAAGTTCTTACCATTAGGGGAGGGAGAGAGAACACCAGCTCAGAGGGGCACATGACCTCCCCATGGCACTCCATCGCACTCCTAGCCAGGGACCTCCATGCTCTTCCCCTCCTCTCCTCTCCCCATCCCACATTACCTGGGGAAAGGGCAGCCTGAGGGCAGTACGGCAGCAGGAGGTCAATGGTGTAGTGAGGAGGTATGGGGGGCAGTTGGCCCCAGGCGCCACACTGGGGGGGGGCAGCAATTTAGCTGCCAAAAGTTATGCTGCTGTTAACTTTTTTATGATTATTTCCTATTTTGTATATATTCCAACAGTTGATTGTGAAATGATTTCAGCGAAACCTTCAAAAAGTAAATAGGAAGATAGTTATGTTATACCGTCCCCCCCTCGCTACGCCACTGCAGGAGGTGCTGCCCGCCTTATGCGCCTTTCCCTGCTGCCCCTCCCAGCAGGGAAAGGAGCAGAACTGCCAGCCCCTCCTCCTGTCTCTCCACAGAGCTGCCCCGTCTCTGTATACAGGGCAAAAGAGGGTGGCCCTGGGAGTTCTGCTCCTTTCCCTGCTGAGAGGGGCAGTGGGGAAAGGAGCAGAACACCAGCAGCTCAGCTGCCATAGTGCTCCCAGCCTCACCCCACAGGCTCCAGCCCTGTACACGGAGACACAGCAGTCAGTGGAGGTGCTTGGGATGGCCGTCTGGGGCAACATACTGGCTAAAAATAACTTGCTGGTAGAGTGTACCAGACGGTGCCAGTTCACTTGCACCACTGCTGTTGGGCGAAAAGCTGAGTGGAACGGAATCCCGCTCTACAACTAGTAGCTTGTTCTCTTTCTCATGCCTCTCCACATTTTTCTTTCCTTCTGTACTTACCTGTCCCATCTCAGTCTAGTCTTCCCACCACCACTTTCCTCACTAAGCATTTCTCCTCTCTGGCCAGCCAGGAGCACACGCAGACAAAGAGATGCTCTGCTCAGTTTTACTCCCTCTTGGACAACTGCAGATTCTCTCAGCATGTTCTCACCAATCAGGTACCTAGCTGGGAGCTGAGGTCACTTCAGCTCCTGCTTCAAACAGTTTATTGTAAGAGGCTTTGGGAAGGGACAAGCTGAGCCACTGCAGGAGGGAAGCTATTCGGTCTTATTCACAGTACACACCTGATGATTAATCATAGAATCATAGAATACTAGGACTGGAAGGGACCTCGAGAGGTCATCGAGTCCAGTCCCCTGCCCCCATGGCAGGACCAAATACTGTCTAGACCATCCCTGATAGACATTTATCTAACCTACTCTTAAATATCTCCAGAGATGGGGATTCCACAACCTCCCTGGGCAATTTATTCCAGTGTTTAGCTACCCTGACAGTTAGGAACTTTTTCCTAATGTCCAACCTAAACCTCCCTTGCTGCAGTTTAAGACCATTGCTTCTTGTTCTATCCTCAGAGGCCAAGATGAACAAGTTTTCTCCCTCCTCCTTATGACACCCTTTTAGATACCTGAAAACGGCTATCATGTCCCCCCTGTTCAGCGGTGGGATCTCTTGCGGTCCCCCTCAAACTCCCTTGTCTGCAGCCTCCTGTCCGCTTTTAGTATTTGCATTGGGCCCCCTTGAGTGTAGAGACATGATAGTGCTATGCTGTAAGTTCCCTAAGAGCAGTATCGGGCATGTGTTCGCTTGTTTTCATTCCTTACCAGGGTTTCCTGATGAGGGGACAGTCGATTTTACTTATAAGGGTTGATCATTTGTCATTTTAGCTATCTGGAAATATAGTTCAACATGTTTTAACTCTTCCCCACATCGTTACATTTTCTTCAATCTGCTGTAAAGCCCTAAAAGCAAATGGCACATGCAGAGATTTCAGCAGTGTCTTGTCTTGATTAATAAGCTCACGCTGCTCCCAGAATAAGAAGTTTGAAAGTGTGACACAAAAGAGGTCTAAACCCAGGTAGATTTTGAAAAAGTATTGCAGTCCAAAAGTCGATCCATTACAAAAGGGCAAGGCACTGGGAGAGCAATACCACACTGATTCAGTGTTTGGCATGACTTCGCATTGTTTAATGTCTCAAGAGTGGCTGAAAGGGGGACAGCAGGGAAGCTCAGAGGAGCAAAACAAGGCAAGTCCAGCAGCCAAATAAACCTGCAGATGATTCTTTGATCTGACACCCTGTTTTTAAAAGACAGGCCCATACTTGCACCCTCCTGGCAGTGTCCCTACTTTTTCTTTAAAATGGGCAAATGATCCCATATTTTCTGTCTCCCTCCCCCTCCATCTGTACTGCTGGGTCCTGCTGCTGGTTGAATCCTTGCTTGACAGCCACCCGCTCATCAACGGTGCGTCTACACTGCACCAGTAGCTCGAAATATGCTACGCTATTTGAGCTATGCAAATTGTCTAGTTTATTTCAAGTCAATTTCAGAATAGCTTATTTCATAATTAAATTACTAAATAACCCCACTATTCCGAAACATCCCTTACTCCTTGTGGAATGAGGTTTACAGGGACATCAGAATAGCCAGCCCGTTATATTTTGAAATAACGGGCTTGGTGTTAAGATGCAGGATACAGGAGGTATCCCAAAATAGCGCTGCAGTGTAGACGTAGCCCAACAGTGGGAGGGGGTCCAAGGTTTAAGGATTGGGGTGGGTGTACAAGGCAGGTGGTGGGGCGAAGATGCAGCTTGCATGGCCTGTCACTCCCCCTGGCTGGTCCATCAGCGCAGCCCCTGCTGTATGCTGGCTCTTGGCCAGCAAGGCCCTGCCCCCTGGCTGGTTTCTGGCTGGAACTGGCTGCAGATTGAGAGCTGCAGAGGCTAGTTGGCCACTGCCTGATGCCTGCCTGTGCTCGTTACGCTGTGCTGCACAGCCATCAGCCTTTGACATGTCCCCCCTCTCACTGTCCTCTCCCTGCTTTTCCCTTCACCTCCTTCCTCCCCTCCCCAGTCCCACTGCTCCTCATCCTGCTCACAGCGCTGTGCACAGAACACACCCTGGCTGGAGCACTCAGCTCATTGATAGCCTGGCCAGCAGTCTCCTTCCTTTCCCCACTGCCTCTGATTGGGTTGACATCCTGGGAAAATCCTAGGCCCTTTAGTCTGGGGCACTGGCTAGGAGGAACCAAGCCCTGGAGGGGCCAAAGCCCAGCACAGCACTGGCACAGGGAAGCCTTTCTGCCCCTTCTGCTAAGCTCTGGAGTGGCAGAGAGAGAGGAAAGCGATTTCCAGACTGTTCATGCCTCAAACCTGCCACATCCCTGTCTGGGTTCACTGAAGCCCCCACAGTCCAGTTCCCTGGTACACAATGCATCCTTAGGACTTAAAAGCCTTTCCTGTCCACTCTGTAGCAGGGGGCTAAAAGTAGCAGGGTTGTGTCAGTGGCCAGCAGCAGTGAGCTGCCTTTCAACACTGTGTGGGAAGGAAGGGATGAGATGCATCCAGCCATTGGAGAGGAGAAAGGGAGAAGAAGAGATGAGCTCTTCAGCAAAATGGGTCAGGTCACTTCTTCCCCTACCCTTGTAGCTGGAAGTAGTTCCCATCCCATCCCTCCTGCACAGTGCCGAATGGCTGCTGCTGGCCACAGGCAGGTGTGAACCCTGACAGAAATTTGGGGGTGGGCCATGTAACCCTGAGTGGCCACCGATTGGTTACCTAGGGGCAAATTGTGCCAGGTACTGGAAGAGGTGGGTCTGTCCCAGGGCCTAGCCAGGCATGGAGGGTAGAGAATGTTGGGCAGGGAGACTCAGGTCGATCAGCTCTCCCCCTTCCCCCTCCAGTGAGAGAGAAGCACAGGGGAGTGTGTGTGTCACCTCTCCCTGTGTGAACCCTAAAGCTTTAGAGAAGGTAAATAAAAAGAATCCAACTATCCATATCTGTTTTTCACAGGAGCTCAGTGAACTTGATGTTAATTTGAATGTTTGTACTGCAAAGTTCTGAATGATTGCTGTTGAACTCATCTGATTATGATTAATTTTACCAGTGTCCTGTATTCAGCATAGGGAAATATGGTCACCTTAATTCTCTCACAGGTATAAAAAAGACACCCAGCTAGGGCAATGACAAGAAATAGAAGGCAAAACTATTAATAATCTTCTAGAAACTTCCCAAGTATTATCATTACAAACATTAAATCCAAAGTATGTAATTGTACTTTATTGCTTAAATCTTCAATTTCAGTAAGAGCAAAAGGAAGATCAAATCTTAAGGCAATTTCTAACAACCACAATAAAGTCTCAGTTCACACAAAGCACTCTCTCCCGATGCTATCCTCCCATAAATAGGCCAAATTAGCATATTAATGCAACTGGTATATCAAAAAAAATCATTTTCATCCTCTAAAAGAATTTGAAGACTAAAACAAATACTAAATTTTAAAAAAGGCAAAATGCAAAGTTAATGGCAAATTTACCTATTAATCTGTAAGCTTTGCTTTCAGTAAGTATCCTTGAGGGTAAGCACAGTATGAAGCCTGTATTGAATACTCATTTTAAGATTTGGCTGTGTTTTGATATGTTGTCTAGATTGGAACCAATTATTATTCAGAATGACAGTTTTTAGGCTATTAATCCTGCCTTGAATAAATTGCATAATGATATATTTTGGTAAAGTTTTTTAAGACTTGACTGTATCTATATAGTATCTTGTTTATATTTTAAATAACACATAACTACTTCAAAAGTCTTGGCTATAGAATCCACTTTCAGATGCTGTCTGTCTATTGCACAGAGCCTGGGATTATGGAAGCAGAGAAAGGGATATTTCATTGAGAAACTGCAAATCCTGGGATCTCTGTTTTCCAGTCTGACCGTGTGATTTACTTACGGTCAGAAAAAGAGAGATTTTTTAAATCCATGAAGTTTAAGAATGGAAGATAAACAAGTCATGTGGGTGCTTTAATTAATGTTGGATAATGGGTAAAGTCCAGTTTCTCTGGCTGAGTCTGATTTCTAATGTCCATATGAGTGCAGCCTCTGCAGGACACTCCTTCCTTTTTATGGTTACCAATACCCTATAAGAAAACCATTATGTTGGTTGTTATTTTCTCCCTCCTCAGTTGTCAGAAGTTAATCAAGGCTAGCACCTTGAGTGGCATCTACAAATGGGATGACAGCTACAATCTCTAAACCTTAAATTAGAAGCCAGCTGCATACTGCAGTTTGCTAGATCTTTTCAACAGTGAGTAAATTAAAGTGGATTTTTACTGCCACCAAATTAGTTTTCCTGGAAGTGTATATCATAGGTGACGCTGGTAGCACTACCTGTGACTAAAAGCAATGAGTAGTCCTGTAGCACCTTAGGGTATGTCTAGACTGCATCCCTCTGTTGGCAGAGGGATGCAGATTAGGCAGGTCGACATTGCAAATGAGGCAGAGATTTAAATATCCCATGCCTAATTTGCATAAAAATGGCCACCGCGTTTTGCCGATTCAGCACTTTGTAGGCAAAAAGTGGCAGTCTAGAGGGGGATCTGTCGAGAAAGAAAGCCTTTTTTGACAGATCCTGTGAACCTCCTTACTAACAAAGATATATGTATGGTATCATGAGCTTCCATGGGCACAACCCACTTCCTCAGAGAAACAGAGTGGAGAGGAAAGGGGGAACCCTCACAATTTATAACAGAAAAAGAAGAAGGGGGAGAAAGTACCTGTCAATTGTAGTGCCGGTGCTAATGAGGCTAATTGAGTGGGGTGGAAATTAGCCTCATTTGGACCAGTACTACAATTGACAGGTACTTTCCCCTCCCCTTCTTTTTTCTGTTATAAATTGTGAGGGGCTTCCTTTTCTCTCCACTCTGCACATCTGAGGAAGTGGGTTTTGCCCACAAAAGCTCATGATACTACAGGTTGTACCTCCCTTAACCGGGACTCCCTTCCTTAGCCTAGGAACCACGGATGTTGCTAGACCACAGAGCCCAGGAAGAGGGAGGTCTAGCCGCGGGGCAAGAGCACTGTCAGGGGCACTGGCAATTCAGCCGGGAGCCCGGGCCGGGGGGGGGGGGGGCGCCGGTTGGCATGGCTGGGAGTTCTGGCCCCAGCAGAGTTCCCTGTCCCCAACAGCTGGGGAGCTCTAGCCTGGCCGCTGCCATGGACCTCCAGCCCTGGCCAGGGAGCTCCTATCCCAGCATCAGCCAGGGAGCTCTGGCCCCAACACCAGCCATGGAGCTCCACGTTATGGCTCTAGTGGCCGGGGAACTCCATCCTCAGCCCCAGCAGCAGCCAGGGAGGTCTGGCCCAGGTCACGGAGCTCTGGCCCTGGCCCTCCTCCCCAGCCACAGAGCTCTGGCCCTGGCCGCAGAGCCAGGTGGTTATGGAGCTCTGCCCCAGCTGTGCAGCTCTGGTCATGGCGCTTCGGCCCCAGCAGTAGCGGGGTCGGAGAGAGCCCCGCAGGCTGAAGCAGCAGCGGGGGCATGCGGGAGCCCTAGTCCGGTGGCAGCATGGCCACAAGGGGAGGGACTTTCCCTGGTCTAACAAATCCCCTCATTCAGGACCAGTCAGGTCCTGAGGGTGCCTGACCAGCGAGGTCCCACCTGTATATGTATATTTTTGTTAGTCTCTAAGGTGCTACAAGACTACTCATTTTTAAACTTAAAGACTACCATGGCTACCCCTCTGAGACTTTTACCTATGACTAAGATTGCCAGGCACTTTCTATTATAAGACCTTGTTTTCATTTACTTACATTTGTGCCAAATTTTAACAAGTTCTGTCTGAAATGTTCCATGTCGGCACTGACTCAGGCTGAATTTTTAATTTTTTTATTTTTTTTTTGCGGCCATAACAGTTCAGCCATTTCAGGAGTATGAAGCTAGGAAAAAATACGTTGTTTTGCCCATATTAAAATGTTTTCAGGCTTTTTCTTTAAAAAGCTTTTAATGCCCCCATGGTTTGGGGAGGGGACTTGAAATCATGCAGGAAGGGTAGTATTTGTATCAGCGACATGCTTTTTACCAATCTCATGAAAATCAGCCTAAACTTGGCCAAGATATAAGCATTGGGCAAGTCACCGTTCACATATATTCAGCAGACTTCCATTTTAGCAGCTAAAATCTCCACAGCGTCTATCCTCACTGAGAATGCTCAAGCCTCTGACAGTTCCTAGACCTGAACAAACTACACATGAGCCAACCCCACAAAGGGACTGAGCATGTGACATCCCCTCACAGTTCCTACTGTGACAGGGCTGAACATGCTTTACCCCCATAGAGTAATTGAGCACGTTCCTGCCCAGGACTATGGAGGCTCAGAAGGACTTTCCACGTAAACGCTGTTTGGGGGTGGGACCAAGCACTGGAATTGAAAGCAGGGAACCTGTCAGTGACTCACAGTGACCTAGTCAGCATAGAGGAGGAAGCCAGTTGGTTCAAATGCAGAGGGGACAAAAGCCAGGCAAGAGAGTAGATGGAGCAATAGCTGTGGTGAGACTGGATGGGGCAGGAGAGAAACTGACAGTGAGGTGCCTGGAATTGGCTGGGCAAGGAAAGTGGAAGGAGAATCCAACCTGACACTGTGACAAGAGCTACTGGGAGAGAGACTGTGCTTAAACAACAAGCCCAGGGATGGAGACTGTGAGCCATTGGGGTATTTGGGCGGGCGAGACTGATAAGCTAGGCGTGGGGAAAAGGAGTTGAGGTAGGAGAAAGGGAGCTGTAGCTTGCTGAGCACAGAGCCTGGGAGTTGGGAGAGGGAGACAGGACTTGGACAGCGAGCCCAAAAATGCAGACTAGACTGGGTGGACATTGGGTGAGGAGAATAGGTTGGGAAGAAAAGTATGAGGAGTGAAGAACTATACTGGAAAAGTAAGGGCATTCAGACTAGGACAAGGAGCCAGGTATGGGGAAGAGGAAGGAATGGGATAGAGCAAAAGGGGGTCAAACCTGGAGGAAACAGGTGCAAGAGACTGTGCCCACTAGAGCACCTTCTCCCACCCCCTCTCCACTCTCCACAGAATCTGGAATGGGCCTCAGTCTCCAGAGTCTCACCCTGCCTCTGCTGTCTGCATATATCAGCATAACACACTAGCAAAGTGTATGTCTCGCTCCTCTCCTGTGTTGTCATCTTCTCTGTGGACTAACAACCTACTATTGCTGTCAGTTACTTCTTTAGCTCAAGTGGCAGAGGTCTGTGCCCTGGATATAAAGATTTGAACCTTGCTGATTAACTATGTGAATGTCAACATGTTGCTAAACCACAGAATTTCTGACTTTTCTGTTTGCTTGTTAAAACCTAAGAAATTCCACAACCAAATACAGGCACATACACGCACCTGTGTTAGAAAAACATTAAGGCTGCAAAACCAAGCACTGAAGCAGTCAACTGGTGCCCAGGATGGATGGTGCCCATTCACTGAGCAGCTATTCAGGGCTTTGCTTTATTCTGACAGTGCAATATGTGAGCTTTTCTAAGGCACCACAATAATGAAAAGGGAAAGAGACAGAAAGTTACATTGTATTTACAGGGTCTCTAGAGCATTCGTGATTGGCTATATGTGAAGTAAGGGAAAAACTGAAGTAGGCTTGAAAGAGCAGTAGCAAGAAGAGAAATTGCAGGGGATAATTTCTTTATATTATTAACGAGCACCCCTCTCTCTCTCAGAACCCTTGCCCTATCTAAAATAACTGGTTTTATTATGCGCTCTCTTTATCCCATTGCCTCTTCCCTCGGTTCCCACTGTCCTATATCTCCCCAAATCATGAATAATTTGGGTCATTATCCTTCAAGCTGCTGTGTTCAACCTGATCCCTTTACCCATGCTAACTCCCACTGACTCCAAAGAGAAGGGAAGGAAGTCAACCCCGTCAGAGCAGCTTGTAGAATGAGGGCTTTAGATGTGTAAGGTCTCTGGGACAAAGAATCACGTCATTATTAATCAAATATAGCGATAAAACTGCAAGTCAAGGGTTGTGATAGGATCCCCAGGGTGTAGCTGGAGACCATGGGACTATAGTGCCCCCTTAACTCTCTCCTGGGCTAGCTCTCACACTGCCTTGCCAGGGACCAGCAACATCCCTCCTCTAAGTGCTGCTATCACTCACCACAACTGCATGGGGAGCCCCTCGACTGCATGAATGCTCCCAGAGCCGCACATGAATCACACAGGGAAAGGCAGCAGCCAAATCCTCCCCCACCCCAGCTCTCAGCCTTGTACCTCAGAAATACAGCACACTGCACTGCTCAAGATAAGCAGGGCAAATTTATTAATTGGTTCGACATTTTATCAATGGAAAGTGGACATGCACCAGCTTTTGTAAATCCCGAGCAGATTTGCCACACACTTCATTCAAACTTACCTGTAGAGATAAACACTAAAAGAAGTGTATTGACTGCAAAGGTAGAATCAGGGGCGGCTCGTGCGTACAGGCCGACTCGGCTGTCGCCTAGGGCGCAGCGTTAAACGGGGCGCCCAATGATGACATCACGCCATTAAAGGCTGTGGAAGTGGGGGCGCCAATCGCGCATTCTGCCTGGGGCGCCAGCTGCCAGCAGCCCACCTCGGGCTGCCCCTGGGTAGAATTTAAGTGACAATAAGGGTTAGGCAAAAAGTCAGAGTAGTTCCCAAAAGAAAAGAAAATATAAACACATTGTCTGAACTCTCAACCCTATTAGACTTAGCAGCAACTTGACCAAGCAGTTTTTCTCACCCCGTCAAATATTGCAGTCCCTTGAAATCTGGGCCACTCCCCTCAGTTGGAATCTTCAGTCTTCTCAGTATCCTGGTTATTTGCAGCATAGGTAGGTAAAGAAGAAAGACCCAGCATATGGCCAAGGTGTCTGTGCTATACCCTCAGTCCCATGTGCTTGGAGAACACTAGTCCAGGTATGTCCGGTGGGCATTGCTGTCCCAGGCAAGGTTGAGCAATCCTGGGGCAGGGCCGGCTCGAGCCATTCCTGTGCCCTGGGCAGCCGGTGCGCAACGCATGCGTGGCTCTGCCCCCCGGCACACTGTGCCCCTTAGAGCTGCCATCAGGCGCCGCGCACCAGGGGCCGCGTGGTGCCCCTTAGAGCTGCCATCAGGTGCCTCCCATAGTTTGGCGCCCTGGGCAGCTGCCCGGCTAGCCCCCCCCTTAATCTGGCCCTGTCCTGGGGTGTGGTTCATGCAGGATAGCCATCAAGTTGAAGCTCTCCTTCTGGACAATGGCCATGGATGCCTGCTTGACCCTCTGCCTGGGCATTGGCCACTGTCCTTGCTATTGTCTCTGGGCAGCTACTATCTGGCTGATCCCTCCAACTTACAGCATGCTTTAGTGACAACCATGCAACACAATGCTATACATAGATGGAGAGAGAAATGACTCTCAGTGGATCATTACCCTGATATCTCACAAGGCATGCTTTCTATGTAATACTGCAATTAAATGCATGAGGAATATGGGGGTTACAAGGCGCTTCCTCCAAGGCACGGAGTGTCACAGTGTTTTCAGCTTTCCATAGGGTATGGCTCCTCTGCAACCAGAGGATGCAATTGCAGCTTGAGCAGATATAAGTAAGCTAGCCTGAATCTAGTTAGATCAGGTACTAGAGCAGAGAAGCTGCAGCACCATGGGCTTCATCCCAGGCTATATAAGCCCCCCCCCCTGGAACTCTGGGTAATTATTCAAGCAGCTACGGTAACTTCATTGATCTAGGACCTGAGCCAGCTAGATCAGGCATGTGTACATGAGCTACACATTAATCTCTTGTGATTTCAGAGCAGACATACCCATACCACAGATAAGGAAATCTTTGCCTCCCATCCTCAATTGTACATACCATCTACTTATGGGGAGGGCAAAATCTGACCCATGGGCTGTATCCAGCCCACCAAACTGCCAAATCTGGCCCACAGCCCAGTGGGAGCATTGTGCTGCCTCCATCCCCCGCTCAGTCTCACAGCTCCCATTGATTGGAAACTGGCCAATGGGAGCTGCCTGGGCCATGGTTGTAGCACAAGCAGCACCTGATGGGCCCCCCCCAAGGTGTATGGCATGCAGAGAGCACATGGCCTCCTCAGCCAGCTACTTTCAGTGGGGTGTGGCAGTCAGGGAGCCATGAGCCCCCTAAAGTAAGTTCCTCCCAGCCCCTGTACCTGGCACTCAACCCCTTTCCTCCTCCCAAACTTGTCCCCCTCCTACACCCCTGCCCAGATCACAACCCAAGCCCTCTGGACCCCCACTCCTGCACCCATACCCCCTTCCTGACCAGGCACCATAATCTCCTACCCCAGGTCACAACCCAAATCCCTGCACTTTCTCCTGCACCCCAGCCCCAGGTCAGAATTCTCTCCTATGCATACCTTCTCCTGCACCCCAATCTGCTACCCATAACTCCTTTCTGCACTCAAACTTCACCCCATATTTCTCACCTTCTCCATTAATATCATGAAAGAATGCGGCCCTTACCAAATTCTTACAGTGGCTCCTCCCATAAAAATTTTGCCTACCCTGATCTATTTCTATTAGCAATCTCAGGACATCCCTTGGATAAAGTACAGCAACTGTTTAAGCAGAAGAGGAACATTAGAAAAGTAAAGTATTTTAGTGATGTTTTCATATAATCTAGCAGTGGGAAACTAAGAGAAGACAGCACATGACCAGTCAATTCTCTGTGGATCCCCAGAAGGAGCTCTTTGGCCAGCAGTGGTCTACAAACTACAGTTTGAAGGCCATTGCTCTTGTCAATTGACTACACATTTTTCAGAATAGCAGCAACTTAGGGCACATGTAATATTCTTCTAAGCAAACACTGACAAATAGCAGGCTGCTATTTGCAGACTGCTGGGTGCCCTCCTGTACACTGAACATAAGAATGGCCATCTTGGGTCAGACCAAAAGTCCATCTAGCCCAGTATCCACTGGAGGATCAGGCCCAAAATTGTCTAGTTCTTAAATAACCAACAATGCTCTTAATGCATGCAAGAGCAAGAACACATCAAGTGCTGTATAAGATTTTCACACAGCTGAAGAATTTTCACAGGTACGTGACTTCTCCTGTCATATTGCCCTGTGTGGGGTCTTAATTGTATCAAAGTGTATTAAACAAGCTAAAGCGAAAAGATAATGAGGCCAACATATGAAAGAACACAATCAGAAGACTTTGTGACTCATCCTACATAAACGAAATAAAACAATTTCATAGACACCCACCCATTTCAATTAAAAGAATTCCCCAAGTCTCCTAAAAAAAGGTCTAATTCCTGCAGTAACGGAGGGAGTGTGCTTGAGGAAGGAATAAAGACTTTTAATTGTTGGGGGGGTTAATTCCAGCTGTTTTGTGCAGCTTTTCACAGATTCATAGGCTTTTAAGGGCCAAAGGAACCATTAAATCCTCTAGTCTGATGGCCTGTATAATATAGAACTGCATCCAATCACCCCTGCAGTGTGTCCAATAGCTTGTGTTTGGCTAAAATGTATCTACCAAAAAGGTATGCAGTCTTGAACTGCAGCCTTCAAGAGATGGGTGAATATATCACTTTCCGTAGGAGTTTCTTCCAATGGTTAATCACCTTCTCTGTTTAAAAACGGTGCCTGATTTCCATTTTGAACTGGTTTTAGGGTTCCTAAGCTCCAACAGCTACTGCACGTATCAATGACAAACCCTTCAACTCTTTTCAGGCAGTGATCCACTTCTCACGCCCAGCACAGAACAAAACGGACACAAACTGGAAAAGCACTCAATGAACACACAGAAAAGCTATGATATTGAAATTCCTTTGTTGTTTTTTTCAGAATCAAAGAAATTAATATAACTCCAGAAGCAATTCTCTGTCAATAGAGACACTGTGCACTACAGTTTCAGGGTTGCCATCCACCTGCTCACACCTCCAAACCCAGTGCTTCATGCCAAACACAAGGCTATGCGTATGCCTACACTGCAATTAGACACCCGTGGCTAGCCTGTACTAGCTGACTCGAGCTAAGGGATTGTTAAATTGAAGAATAGATGCTCAGGCTACAATCCAAGCACCGGGACCCTATCATCTCATTGGATCTTAAAGTCTAGGCGGCAGCCCAAGCCTGAATGTCTACACTGCATTTAACCAGCCTCTTAGCCTGAGCCCCACAAGCTGAATCAGCTGGTCCAAGCTGGCTCTGAGTATCTAATTGCATGCACACAGAGAACATTGTTAACTACTAAGAGATAAGGGAAAAGCTGGCTGGGAGGTCAATCTTAATGTATACAGAATGCACTATCCCTAGCGTAAGCTTTCCACCATTTGGGATGCACAACATTCACTGTGTCCTCCATGAACATCAATGCAAAGCAGTTCAGAAAAAGGGCCACCTGCCATTTCCAGAGTGGGGCAGGGTGTGTGGGAAACATGTGATGTCTGTCTATTGGAGCAAATTGGGCAAGGCAACATTATAGTTAATGGAACCCAATAGAATTCTAATCATGTTTGCATCTAACAAAATCTCCAAATGCTGAAGGAACAGAACACTGAAGTCTACTAGAAGTTAGCAGCACTACAATACTTTATTTCAGATGTATAAGTAATAAATAATAATCACACAGTCTTGGTTTGCGTTGGAGGAGGTTCTGGGGAGCTGAAACATTCAAACTGCTTATTAAAAATTAAACCAAAAAAAGAAATTGCTCACATTTTTCCATTTCAAATATTTATATTCCACTATTAAATAGAACAGATGGAAGGAAGATGGTGAAGGACAGAAAACTGGTATCTGCACATACATGCATTTAAATAATCTGAGGCCTGATCAAGCCATCAAATGCAGACACATTTGGGAGTAAAACAAAATATGCACACAGAACTGGGCATAGGAGTTCATCAAAAAAACCCAGCTCACCCCAGGGCAGCAATCATCAGTTTTCCCTCCCCAAGGAAACCCTGTTTGTCAGGTAAGGCAGTGAGTAAAAGGAAAAACCCAACACCAATAGTCAGTCAAACAGCTCTTGGTCTTAGTTACTGTCAGTCTCCCAAGACAGACTGAGCAATGGAAAGCATACAGCACAGGGAGAAACTGGAAGCACATTGTGCAATCCAAAGTATTAATGCATAGTTGTAAGGATGTGACTGATTCTCTGAACCTGATTCAATAGGATTCAATATCCAACACAAAACAGGGTGAGAAAGAGTCATTCGCTACCAAAATCTAAAAACTTATCCCTTGATAATGAGCCACATGCCAGGCACATCCTGGAAAGATGCCCAACAAGCACTGGCCTGCTCCATAATTTTATCATGTGTGTTCTCTGCGAATTCCTGTATTGGATTTGAAGCAAATTAAAGAAGGTATTAGTTTGTTGGTGCTGTTGAGTATTGTGATGGGCTGGAGAGTGTTGGGTGAATGTTATCTTAACTTGCCTTTTATGGTTTCCACTGTTGTGAGGAAATACATTTGAGCAATGTTAACTCTAGATTGATAGAGATGTTTGTGGGGATTTTGCTATGTATATATAGATGTTGGACCAGATTGTTGATCATTGTAAATCATTTTTACACTATCAAAGGATCTGGCCTGTTATGATAAAGTGGGAGCAATTTTCTTACCACACCACTAACTCTCATCTAGCTCCAAAAGTCAGATTTTAAATAAACCCATTTTCTCTTTCAAACAATTTGTGATTCTCTCCATATTTACCAGAGTGTATATTCCATTATGCCATCCAGACAGATTTGATTCAGATGCAGTATTACAATTTCCTACTATATCACAACTTGATATAAAAATTGTTCTTACCATGAGTTGAACTGTTTCTGCAGTTTATTTGGGCACATGGTCATTTTCACATCATGGAGCTATCAGGTCATTCAGAATGTCATCTTTGCAGAGAAATCTTATGTTATCTTTAATTTAGAAGTGGGTGTTGGGAACAACAAATTATCTGGTCACAGCCTGAATAATATTTTAATGGAGGTAGTTGGGTTATGAATAGCAAATAATACAGGAATTCTTATTGCACAAGTACTGTCCCATATAATTTCTGTATAAGTGTAAAAGATAGCACTAAAAATATCCTTCTCAGAGATAATACTAATTCTTGTTTTTATAAAAACAATAATCCTCTTCTTATTGAGCATTTTGCCATCCAATTGCTTATAGGAGAGCTAATTATTAAATACCCTGGCTGAAGGTAAAGGTGTATAATGCTTTCCAACCATAGGTTGGTAGAACCCACCACTAAAATGAACAAATTCTTATTAGATTATTATTTAAAACAAAACAAATAATAAAAGAGCACTGTGATCTGCTACCTACACATTCATTTGTGGGGGAAATAGGAATGTTCTAGTAGGTTCTGGTTCCAACATGAATCAGCATTCAGTGGCAATGTCCTCTGATTGGCTGGCTTAGGCTGTAAGCATTCTATTATCTGTTTTATTACCCATTTGATGTTATGGCCCAAGGCTCTTTTTCAGCTTTCCTTCATAAGGTGATTGTGCTGACAAGCCACTCAGACTGACAGATGGCCAGTGTGAACTTTTACCCAGCCAGCTGTACAAATGGGAAAGAAATGCTGGGGCTGCTAAATGCATCTGCAATTGATTAATTAAATTACCTACAAGCACAGAGCTCACTCCTCACTGAAATCTGCCTTGTTTCCTCCCAGTGCCCTTTCCAAAAACACTTTAGAGCAAATCCTCAGCTGTTCTAAGCAAGTGTAGCTTCAATGAAGTCAGTCAATGAATCTGTGCTGATCTACAATAGCTGAGGATCTATGTCCCGAATTATTTTCTTTTTACAGGTGTTTCAAAATGACTGGTGTTGGCCCCTGCTTACATTCTCTTTAACACTCACTCTCTCTATATTGGACCTCATCATTAATTTATCACTGATTTTTAAAGGGTTGGTGTTTTATGAAGATTTACCAGCATTGCTCAGGTCCTTAATTCAATAAATTTTGGGGTTTTGGAAAATAAAATGAAAATGTAGATGCTTCATTTGAATCATTGCTCTGAGGTGGGGCTAGGGATGAGGGGTTCAGCATGCAGGCTGTCCTGGGGAGAGAGGACTAACTAACCCACACCTCTCTTACTGCCACAGTTTGGCATCAGGTGAAATGCACCTCTCCATAGTTATTGCAGCTCCTGTGGGCACAGCTGGGGGATGGGTGCATGTCCCTGGGCTGGGGCAGGTCCAAGATTGTCTGTCCCCTGTGCACTCTAGCAAGAGTGAGCAATGCAGCAAATTGTGCGCTTTCCCCTTGCTCCCTGACAAAGGGGAACAGCTAGCAATGTTCCCGTAGGAAGAAGGGGGGGGAGATTCAGCCACCCTCCCTAAAGGGCACTTTTGGGGTGGAAGGCTCAGGACCAGGGCAGTCCTGGATGGGGTTCATGCCCCCAGCCAGCCTGTCTCACCTGTCTCTTTTCTATATGGTTTTATGAGAAGCAATCCCATTCCAGGCGCATCCCATTTTCATGGCACAACCAAACCCTGAGCTTGCTTTAAGTTATGATAAGAGGAAGCTGTACACCGAATTTGGTGATACTAGCTCTTACTGTTTCAGAGGAGGAGTTGAACAAGACAGACGGACGGACAGACTCACTCTCTCAAATATATAGTAGATTGTAACACACTTGTTTTTATTCTGTTGCCCTTAGTGTTGTCAGAAGAGAGACATGATCTCTGGACTAAAATTAACAGAGAGAAATCTCAGAGCTGAAGGTCAACGTGCTTCACAATTTCCTAGCATATGGTGAACTCTCAGCTGCATAGGTCTCATACAACAGTCTCCATCAAGTTTCTGTATAGGGGGCCCTACTGCACTCCAGTTATTCTCAGATGGCAGCTAACCTCACAGGCATCACTACCAGTTAGCATAGTTTAGAGAAAACCCAAGTCTCTTCTAAACTATTCCAGGCTAATCCTGAAAATAAAAGCACTCCAACAATTGTCCACCCACCCCTTGCTGCACCCAGTGCCAGCTGGGCCCAGCAGTAAATCTGGGCCTCCTTCCTACTGCGTTCCCTTTTCTTTAGTAGGCTGCAGCTTCTTCCTACGCTGTTGATGCAACAATTACCAATACAGCAGTGAACTGAAGCAAAGAGAGCAGTTGTGCTGTACAGTGTAGAGACTCAAGGAAACTAAGTACACAATTTCAGTAGCATTATTTGAATGCATTCCTCTTATAGAACCTTTACCAGCTGTGGATCTCTGTGTGAGAGAATGCAAAAATGATTTTCCCCTTAAAAGTCCCCCATCTAAAAATTTCATTTTAAACATTCACCTACCCCTGGAACATGGTGCCGTTTAACTCTTATTTTTTGGAGGCTGGATTTTGCAGGGCAGGCTCTCAGGAAACTTTGAGGTTTTCTGGCTATTCTTCCATTTGTATTTCTTTTAGGGAGCTCTAAGAGTAGAATTCCTGAAAGAGAAAAGCTGGGTACTTCACTTCTTTCTTCCCCAAAACCCTCACCACATTTCCCTTGTATTGTTATAGTTTCCGCTCCTGCAGGAATACCTTGTATGAATTTCTTGTATTTAGAATTGAAATCACTGCAGGAGCATAGAGACCATAGCCATGTAAAAGGCTTGGCCTGGAACCTGAATCTGTCAGAAATCAATTTGGATTTGGCTTCTACCCAAACATGTGAACAATAACACCAGAAGTTTTGAGAATTGGGCTAGTGTAATGTAAACTGACATAGCCCCTCTGCATCCTTCCCCACCTCCCGCTACTTCTTCTAGAAGAATCCATCTGAAACCCACACACAGTCCCCAGGGAATGCTAGGGTGCTTCAAACAGACCAATACCTGCTTCCCCTTCAAGCAGCTGAAGATTGAGAAGCTCTTTCACCTCCTACGCTCACTGCAGGGTGGATAATACCTTCTAACGCTTAGTATGTGGCTGTATGAGATCTTGAGCAGAAGGCAGGGCACCTCCGTCTCCTCACTGAGCTCAGCATTTCCCGCTTCAGATGAGGGGGTGCCTAGAGTAACTCACACCCACTCCGAAGTGGTTTTGTTCCTCAGTCGGGTTTTATTTTTCAATATTTTTACATTGTGGGACTCAGGATATGCCCACGGAGCACTCCTCCTCCAAACCAAAACCACAAATTCACAAAACCAAATAGAAATGTACCTCTCCCTTATCCCTCTCTGGGGTGCTGCCTTCCGGGTGCCAGACCTTCCCCCATAGAGAGGAGAAGTCTCTCTCCCTGCTGCAGCTTGTCTCCCCTTCCTTTCTCTCATCAGAAAAGGTCACATTTAGACTCAGGTATCCTTAGTTGAACCAAGGTAACCTCTTTTCAGCTTCTAGAGAAAAAGGCCTTTACCTCTGTTGGGCTGATATACCCAGCTTCCACCCCTATCTTACAGCTGGCCAGTCTGACTTTGTCACGGTGGTTAGAAAATCAGATGAGAACTCAAGTGATATTTCTATTCCCCAGTAAATGAGCCCCTGCCTCATATGACCACCATCCTGGTTTTGGCGTTGTTCTATGGCTTGCCCCAAAATATAATCCTATTCCTCCCAACATCTTGGGTCTACTCCAGGCAATACAAAGATTGTGAATCCCCATACAAAAATGAATTGTACTACCTATAGACTTACTCTGACTTTCTTTGGTCTGTGTCAGATCTCCACTTGTGTAAGCATAAATATTTTAACCTTATGATGAGAGAGATAGAGAGATGAGTTGAAATAGGTGGGGTCCAATTCTGATCTTGGATACTCAGGATTCCTAGAACTGGAATCAGGCCAAAACAGGCCAGAGTCCAAAAATAGGAGCCCTCTGGTTTAACTATTCGCTAGGAATTTGACTAGGGAATATCTGATTAAGGAATGAGAAGAGTTCAAGATATCTTATTCTTTTAAAGCTCTGCTGAGTGGAGACAGAATCATAATCATATTACCATATGTTAATGTGTTTCCTGAGTATTACATATTAATGATTTTCTCTTGCAGAGAGTGAAAAATCTCATTTGGCTTTGATTTATAGCATGCCAGTATTAGATATTATTCTATATTAGTTCAAAATCGATGCTTTCATCAAAGTATATGTTCCTTTCATTATTCTAAACAGCATTTTGTCCTAATAATCTACATTGAGTCATTGCAGCACAAGCAGTAGTAAACAACAAATATTGGTGTTTCATGTCAGAGTCTAAACAACCCTTAAAATAATCAATTTCTGTACAGAAAAGTGCAACAAAACAGAAAACATTTGGCTGGCCTTCATTTAGAGCAGCTCGTTTATTTTTCTCTGGAGCAAGGGGGTGTGTGTTTGTTTTGTTTGAACTGAGACAGGGGGACAAAGAGGAATGGAGAGACATATTGTATCAATGTGATCATATTTCTCTGGACAACTAGAAAAGCAATCAGAGAGCAGGTCAGCTAACTCTACTGAGGGACTTGATGCCAGTGCCAACTAGTCTCCAATCAAATTAAAGGATTTAATGCATCTCTGAAACTCATGTCCTGGTAAACCATGTCAGACAAAATGTGTACATGGGTGGGGAAGTATAACAGATGTGACTAAGAGGAAATCTTGGTGCCACAAACTGCAATTCCCAATCTAGAATAGTTCACTTAAGAAGTTAAATAATACAAGAGCATACACTTCCCATTTTATATCATGTTTATAATACTATATAGCCAACTAAGCAATATAATCTTAATTAGAATCTCTTCCTACTTACCAACCAGTAAACTTCCAGGACTCTACAAATTATTGAAGCTTACCTAGGGTGACTACATATTCTCGAGTCCATTTGACAGATCAGAGGAGACGATTACCTGTAGGGGGAACAAATTATTGGAGTCAAAATCTTCTCTATATATCAGAGAGAACAATTAAGAATCCTGACTGCCTGATGAAGAGCCACTCCCCCATAATACTTTTATCACAATATGCTCAGATCCCAGGTAACAAGGAACTGTATCCTGTTACTGATTAGATGGCATGTCTGTGGAGACAATTTCCTTCTGTCCCTTGCTCCCAAATTGTAAGCATATGATTGATGTGGTAGAAAGAATTTCTCTGGTCGTTCTTGGACAGAATAGGTTGTCTTAAGTATCACTCCATGTTTGGTAAATGATTTATTTATCAAAAATACTATAATAATTAAAAGGCCAAATGTCTTGAGGTGAGCAACACTATGATTAAATATAAACTTAAATCAGAAATAGGAATTTTAAAGTGGGGAAAACTTTTGCACTTTATTTTCGCTAAGGACAAACAATCTCACTGAAAACACCAGCACTCCCAAAGTTTTCACTTGTCTCAGAGTTTAGATTTACATAGCACAGTTGTCTGAAACCAAGTTATTTCGATTCAGTGTGTGTAAACTCTTTCTTCAGTTTCATTTTCCAGGTTCAGATAAAGCCCAATCAGTAAAGACCACATATTTTGCATGGTTTCTGTACAAGTTTTGAAGACCACAGATTCTCTCAGAACTTAACCTATGCTCCTTTATAAGCAAAATTTGTTGGAATATTTTCAACAAAAATTTTTCCTCAAAATATGCCACTTCATCAAAACTGAAATGTTTTGCAGAGAGGTATCACCTAAGTTTTCAAGAGGAAGATTTCTAAGATCCAGGGAGGACTTTCTCTTTCAAACCAGAGAGACCAAGCCAAAAACCTATCCTATTCCATCCTAAAGCAGACTGCTGCAATTCTGTTTCACAAAAACCTTAGAAGGGTTTTGTTTTCACTCCAATGTGGAATGAAAACAAATTTCCCGAGTTCAAGAGCTGTCACAAAATGGAGTAGCTGTTCTCTGGCTAGCTCTACCTGTTAATTTTTGACAAAGGGGAAGGATCTGGGTTTCACATTTGTAAATGTGCAGAAAAGCTGGCAAGTTTTCCTGAGATTTCAGATTTCATTCCAGAAGTTAAAACACAGCTATACCTACTAGTTTGGTTATGAAATATTTATGAAATGGGAAGAGCCTTCTGGGTGTAGACTTGCACCCTAGTTAGTATCAGAATCCCTGTGTTTGGTGCCACAACAGTGCATTGCTTGTACTGATTTAGGGCCAGGTTTTAGGGTCTCTGAGGGCGTATGACTCCCATTGAAGGCCCTGGAAGTTCCATACACATTGACTGCTTGCTGTGGTGCGCCCGATAGTCAGTAACCGCAATTTAGTTAGCAATTCAGCAGCTGCTCTCCCTGGTGTGTTGGCAGGCATCAGATGAGCAGCTCTAAGACTGTTAATGCTGTAGTAATGATCAGGAAATCTTTTCAGGTTTAGAGAAGAACACAGAGAGAGATGAGACAGTGCGAGACTTACCCATTTTTCAATGCTAGTGAAAACATTTGTTTTAAAGATTCCATCTCTTGGGCTCAGGCTTTTTTAAAGCTTGCCAACTGTATCTCATTATAGGCCTCTACAGACTGCAGGTATAGCCCGAATTCCCCAGGCAATTGCTTGTGGAGTTGTCTATTCAAAAGGAGGAAATGTGACTATGACCCTAGATCTGCATTAACTCAGGTGCTTTTGGTTTCCATGGAATCTGTGGTTTTCTGGCTTGATTAAGTGTATTAATTTACAGTTTTGATAGCAACTGGCTTGTTTATGATAGCGGTCTGAAGTGAATTTGCACTTGCCTGCCAAGTCCCAGTGTGTGATAAAATATACAAAAGCAGGTTTTCTGGGAGACTTTAAGATGATTTGGTAGCAAAAATCAAAGACTTGATTAAAAGTGTTTGATTTCACTAATGTAGATTACTAATTTTTAATTTCTGTTGGCATCTTTTTTTTTAGGCTCATGCTAAATTTAAAAAAATATCAAGTAGTCCTGCAGCACCTTGGAGACTAACAAATATAACTAACATATTTGTTAGTCTCCAAGGTGCTACAGGACTACTTGTTGTTTTTTATAGTTTACGCTTATGATTAGATACCTAACATTATCCTTTCCCTTCAATCTAGTGTGTGAACCATGACCAGGAAAGGTTCAGGAAGTGCCTTTACTAGCTTTTTCAATTGTCATAATAAATACATGTTACAAAATGACTGAAAAGCCAAGTCTAGACATGGTCCTACAGCACAGCAAGATTCAGTAACCCAACCAAAAATGGAACCTAGAGGGGCAGTGGACAAAGTGTCCCCAAAAGGTTTTATTTCCAAAATGATCAACTCTCATAATTTTATCCAAGTCTCTCAGTTTTGGTGGTTTTGTTCATATCCCAGTTTCTGGAATCAAGAGATTGCATGAGACTCTCAGTCTTCATTTTAAAAAGAAAAATGTTCTAGCTCTCGTGGTTATGTACTAGTGAGGAAAATGAAGAGTGAGTGCACCCTAAAGGCTGAAAAGCCACAAGACAAAGAAAAAAAATCCCCAGTTGTTTTTTAAATGAATATCATTATTTTAAGCCAGTCTTGTGGTTTGCATGGGGAAGGGTTTGATTCCAAATTTCTGAATGTTTAACATTACCCCATTAAATTATTTTTTGACAGTTTAGACAGATTTGGTCTCATGATCTGTTAAATCATCAATGGCAAAAAGTTGTATTTTTGACCTTTTCTGAAACTGACATACTAAATGTCATTGATTTTGCTGGCTGGCTGTGTTTTGTTTTGTTTTTAATTTTAAGAACAACTCTGTTATGAAAATGCTTTGATTATATTCAGCAATTGGAAAGAAGTAGTTAAGTGACTTAAACCTGACAATCATTCTCAGTTAGACTTCACCTACAGCACATCCATCCAATCTGTAGCTTCTGTAAGTAAGGGACTGTGTGTACACAGGAGCAGCTCGAGGAGAGCTGCCGGCAACTGACGTCCTAGGCGGAATGCACGATCGGTGCCCCCGCCTCCATAGCCCTCAATGGTGTGACACCATCATTGGGCGCCATGTTAAACGCGGCACCCTAGGCAACTGCCGAGGTTGCCTACATCCACGGGCTGCCCCTGTCTGTACAAATGCATAGGGATGTACTAAATATGTTGGATGCTGTTATGCTGAAGCACTGATATCTCTTTTAGGCTATGTCTACACTATCAGTTTTTGCCAGAAGAGGCAATGCAAATGAAGCACTGATTAGCATATTGTCGTGCTTCATTTGCATAATCTATTCCAAGCCGCTTTTGCGCAAGGGGTTTTTGCGCAAAAACAAACAGTGTGGACATTTCCTTTTTGTGCAAGAGCCTTATGCCTAGGCATAAGGATCCTCCCATAAGGATCATTTGCATAGCCTCTTCCAGCAAAAGTCATATTGTAGACAAAGCCTAATACAGTTTGCATAATGCATCCTTTATTCAGTTCTGTAGAACTTCTAAATAACTGCTGGAAAGATTTGGCTAACATAAGGTATTCTTCATGCTTTAAATTCATGAGAACGAAAATGCAACAAAGCCATTGACTGTAACTGACCATAGAATAATTCAAATAATACACCTTAAATTCAATTATGTAATTCCATGTTAATCATTGGTTGCCTCCTTTTAATTGCTGGTGTGTTGCTCTACTTAATAGTTTAAGCTAGTCATTAACTACTGATATCAATAGATGTCATAGTTTTCTTCTTAAAAGTATCACTTGGCAGAATATAAAAGTAACAAATGGTGTCAAAGCAAATGGAATATTTTCACTTTAATAAAAAGTCAGACTACCAGCATTAGCCATGGAAGCTGCCATTGTATGCCATAAGAAATACCAACAGTAACAAAAATATTTGGTTTCCAGTACTGCGAATGGCAAGAATTAAACAGGCAGAGAAGTACATTAACTCACTTCACTACAGAATTTGTTGGTTGAATTTTCAAAAACTTAGCTCATACTGGAGCTCAGAGACTAGCACAAAAATGTTGCAAGTATGTTTTGAATTTAAGAATGAATTTGTGTCAGATTTGTTCCTGCCATTGGTGCAAAAATGTCAGCGTTCTTGTTTTGCTCCCAGAAAACTCACAGGAAGTTTGTACTCTTGAATATTTATGCTAGATATGGTATATTTTAGGCAGGCTTATACACTGTTTGACCCAGCAGTGGGAAACTATTCCCAAATTTCTTCCTAGAAGTTCTAATTGCATCCTTCACAGCTGGGACCATAGATGCAAATAAAATTACCATGAGTTAATGCTAAGAAACAACATTCCTTTTAAACTCTGCAGTAGTCTTGATTTTTCTAGGAACAATGCCTTAACCAAAGCTTCTGCGACACTGAAAAGAAAAGGGCTTAATATTTTCCAAAAATCCCTTGTCCTGCTTGCTGAATCTCTCCATAAACTGAGGACTCACACAATTTCAAAGCATTAATACTACATGATTTATGTGAGCAGTCACAACCAGCTAAAACAGTTCAAATTTCAAAAACTGTGTAGCCGACACTCAACGCCATCCGTCAAGGGGGGAAATTTAAACACAAAACAAAAATCACAAAAATATTATCAAGTAGTTTCCAATAACAAACAAAATTCCAGGAAATCATGAACAGCTCACAGTTTGAAAACAAGATAAAATCCATTGAGTACCTTATTTTCTACAAATGTTCCAGTTATTTTTAGAGGAAATGCAAGAATTGATTTGTTTCATCAGTCCGTCTCATGGCCAAAGCAGATCACCAGTGTTCTCTCCTCTCTGAGTTACTGTTTTATTAAGAAAAAATATATGCTCCACATTCACTGCATGGCTTGCAAATCTTTGGAATTTGCTGCCTCAGCTTTTACTTCAGGTTCTCCTTACTGGCCAGATAGCGAAGACAGCACAAGTCAAGATTCTGTATGTTGCTCTGAGGAGTTTGACCTGATGCTGGAAAAGCAGCAGGAAAAACACAGATAACTTCTCATGTTGTGAGCCATGGAAGCTTTACAGGATTACAAACATAATGACCTCATGAGTGGGTCTTCTGTAGGGCCTAAACTCCAGACCTCTAGTTCCAATGCACACAGTATACCCTGGGCCAATATCTGGATATATTAGCAGACTTTACTTCTTTTTTGTGATCCAGTCACAAGAGGGGAACAAAGACACACTTTGCCAAAGCATTCCACACATAAATAAAGGGAAGTGTAATTATCAAGTATAGCTAATAAAACCATTCATATGAGAGCTCTTGGAAGCACAGACTGGAAAATGAAGAGACAATTTAAAATATTCCATGTGGACTGGAAGCACTCCCTACCCTCACATACTCCCACCCAAAAAACCATGCTGTTACTTTAACTTTCAAATGTATAATAGAAGAACATAGTGAATCTTAGTTTTAAAAAAGAAATGTCAGATAGTTCTCAGGCAGAATGCTGCTGAGAGTTGAATGCAGAAATTAGATTCACACTGAATTTCATGGAGGAGGCTCTAAATTTTCCTCAGACTAGAGGAGCTGTCTGCCTCCTTCTCATGAGTTCCCCCATCCAATTCAGGTGGTAGAACAAATAAAAAGTGATGAGGAGCTGAGCATAAGTTACTTATGCTAGTTTAGCACTTTAACTTGTATTTATTCCATGAGTAATTTCTGTAGCTGCTTATATGAAAATGTGATGCTAATACTAGCTAGAGTCTTACCACTATTTTGAAAATATCAGTTCAAAGTTTGTGTTCTACAGTCAATGTGTTTTTAGGTCCATAAAGTGCTACCAAATCTTTGTTTCCTATTATATATTGTTTGTAACAACACAAGATACACAGGCACCAAATGTGCCCAAGAATATAGAATGGAAAGGCCTGACTCCCAAACAAAAACAAATGATGTAAAATTAAAGTAAGACACTTACACAAGTTAAGGCTGATGCTCTCAATCAGTCTGAACTAATATTGTGAGACACAGCTGCTTGATTATGTATGTAGAAAAAGATTATGGCTCTGTTCTTTTTGTTACCAGAAATACTAAGTGACAGTATTGGAGGGGACACCAATACTGAGGTGGGATCCAAGCAGGCAGATCCCTGTAAAAAACCTTGGGGAAGCCAACAGGTCTCCACCAGATGCAAGGAACCCCCAGCACAGAACTGAAGGCAGGATAAGCACCTTTCTTACCAGATGGCATTATTGCTTTCACTTATCCTAAGAAAAATTAACACATAGATAGAAACTAAGAACCACACTACCACTACCACCACCTGCCCATCAAACCTTTCCCATGTTCTTGAACCAATGCCAAATGGGATGTCAAAGGTGCTAAGATTTTAAGTTAACTATTTCCATCCCTTTTTTCCCTCCAAATTTTACAAAAGCAAGAAACTCTCCTTCACCTTTAGGGGTGAGATTCTCACACCTTATCCAGCCTCTTTATACTGCACAAGAAGGCAGAGTGGCATAAAGAGGCTCTTAAAAGCCCCAATTCTGGCCAGAGAAGGATCCCCCCAGATTTACACTGCAGATTACAGCCATCAGACTACCTCACCGAGACTACGTTACGAGACCTGACACATAGCCCTCCTGCCCCAGCTCCCTGCCATGTCAGCCAGGAGGCCATTTTGCTTCAGGAATTCCAGGCAATGACAGGGGCTGCCATGACTTAGGGGATCTCCACACTAGAGCTTGTAGTCCAATCTCTGGTTTGGGTAGACATACCTGCACTTGCTGTACACTAACAATAGAAGGATGATCACAGTGGTTCAAGTGACTAGCCACCCAAGGACATACCTAGGGCCTTAGGGCCATACTGAAGGTGGCTAAAACCTCCCACAGCTTGTACCTCCAAGACTACTATTATCACACTGGCGCAGAGCTAACACAGGGGTGTCTGTTTGCACTGGGATTTACATCCCCAGCTCCACTGTAGACACACCCTTAGACAGGCTCCCAGGGACATCTATAGTTACACCAAAGGCCTTGGAACAGGTCAGGGTTAGGGGGCACAAAGGCAGCTTAAAGCTTCCATAATCCCCTCCATCTCTCTGGGCTGCAAGTTCTGTGCTCCTCTATTAATGGAGCAGCAGAGAGTTGCTCTAGGAGCTTCTTCAAATCAAACTCCTCCATGCATTAAGCTTTTCCCTGTCACCATTTTTCTTTATAATGTTGGTGTTCATAACAATTAGTGTCTGGATCACAGTGCTGTGCATCTATCTACCATAATGGGTCTAATACTTGACATAAACGCTGCCAAGTATCTGAAGATATATTCTAATAGGATATAATATAATATAAAGTGTTTGAGCTATAATAGGTTGACAGAACCCATAATAGTAAACAAAGGTATTCTTGATAGTGTTAATAGCTATATGGGCATGAATAATTACTTTAATACTAGATCCTGATTATTGGCAGATATGGTTTAAATGAAGGCTTTGTAACAAAATGCATTTGATAAAACCAGAACAGTACTTCAGTTGTGACTTGGTTGACTTTTCCCTTTGTTATTGCTCATATTCTCCTGCAAGCTGTTCTCCTGTCTCTGTTGGTGATTAATGTTGTGTATAACACAGAGATTTCAAAGTTGTACATATCTATCCATGTGCAAAGCGGATTATCATTGGTAGCTGAGTTGCTCAGCAGAAAGGGGGGAGCACAAGTTAACCCTTTAACAGCAGAAATTCCAGAATATTCAGGGAGCTTACACTAATAAATGAAAGTCCCGCAGGCTTTCTGATCTCTGAAACTAGCACTCATGCAGATTTGACACTCGTGAGTCATTAGAAAATAGAGAACTAGAGGATATTAAAGTAGCATCAGTCTTTCATCCTATATAGTAACAAATGTGCATGTTACAAAGGTCTACAAGACTGAAGATTGTAAAAATGCAACCAGAAATAACAAGGGATTAGAAAAACAAAATGCCAGCATTGGATTTAATAGTTAGAAAATAGCTACCATCCCAATAGCTACCATCCCAAATACATTTTATTTTGCTTTCATTTTAGATAGAAAGACTACTATAAACTAAAAAATTAATAACAAAAATACTTTAAAAGAAACTTGTTGAAATGTCTCTTCTGCTTTAGTCCATCACAACTAGCATATCGTTATCCCCACTCTAGACAATCCTACTTACATTTCTTTCTCTGGGTAACCTTTAATTTATAACAACAGAAACATTTCACTCTTCCCACCAAAAGTCATTATTTATTTGTACTACTATAGCACCTAGAAACCCTAGTCATGGAACAGGATCACGCTAGGCCCTGGACTAACAGAATGAAAAGATGGCCCTATCCCACAGAACTTACAATCTAACCGTAAGACAATTGACAACAGATGGACAGAGACAATTTGATGTGGGAGTACAAGGAAACAATGTCGGTCAGCATAAAAGCTGCCTGAAAGTTATCAAGCTTTTTTGTAAACATCATGTCAAAGTAGAGTTTAAGGAGGGACCAGAAGGGATTTTAATGAAGTAGTTTTGCAGATGTTTATAGAGACTTCCCACAAGTGTGAGGGGAGCAAGAGAGAAAGTATAATTCACACACCTACCCTCACATCTAGTGGCACTGGAAACACTTACAGAGCGATTAATGAGTGTGCTCTACAGCCTTAGCTAATAGCCAGCTGGCTTTTAGCTCATGTGCTACAGCAGGGATGGGGAACCTCTTTTGGGGTCAGTTTGAGGCCTCACACAAGTGAGAAATTAATAAAAAGAAAACACCACCTCACTGACGTGGCCCCTGACTGAGAAGGAGAAAAACACTCCCCATATTCCCCTCACACACCAGAGCCCAGTAGGACCCGGCCTAGTAGATTTTTTGTGCTCCAGCCCCACAGTGGGGTGGTAAGAGGGGCTGGAGCACCAGCGAGGAGTCCCCAATGTGAGAGGGGATCCCTGAGCCTCGAGGGCCAGATACAGACAAACGGGGATCACCTGTGGCCCCTGGGCCTGAGGTTCCCCGCCCCTGCAGTAGAAGCACATACACTGAACTCCAGAAGTCCCAGGTTCTGTTCTGTCCACAGATGTTCAGGATCTGTCGGCATTACAAACACACAAAAGTGATTATTTCAAATTAACAAATGAGCAATGGAGGCTAATACTATGGGCCAGTGTTTCACTGCTTTGTTTACCTAAAGGATCCATAGCCAAGGGGAGCCACAGAACACTTTGTGAAACACTGCTATGGACCATTCAGAATTGAGAGTCAACAGCTCCATAGTGAGAGGATGGGTTGAGCGGGGATAGCCCATGAAGGGAACTGAAAGTAAGCACAAGCTGCTTATGCTTAGCGTGATAGAAAAGAGGGACCCAATGGACGGATGCAAAGAGAGGCGTGACATGGGCAAAGTGATGGGTGGGGATAGTGATGTTTGCAACACATTCTGAATGGCTATAAGTGAAGGAAGACTGCAATTAT
Source organism: Rafetus swinhoei (assembly GCA_019425775.1). NCBI lineage: Eukaryota > Metazoa > Chordata > Testudines > Trionychidae > Rafetus > Rafetus swinhoei. The sequence goes on from CM033437.1 coordinate 163,493,626, forward strand.
CAAGGCCAGAGAAATGGCTGTTGCAGTATCTGGACATGAGATGGATGAAAGCCTGGTTGAGAGTTCTAGCTGTGTGCATGGATAGGAAAGTCTGTATCTCAGAGCTGTTATGCCAAAAAAAAAAAAAACCAAACCAAACAAACAAAAAAAAACCCCACCCTGCAATATTTACATATAGCCTGGATGTGATGAACTAGGGAGAGGTCCGAGTCAATGATGGATGCCCCAGTTACAGACCTAAGTAATTGGCAAGATGGTGAAGAAGGAGAACCAGGAGTTGACAGTGTCACAGAACTCAAGAAAGGAAAAGGTTTCAGAAAAGAACATGGCCAACTGTGTTAAAGGCAAGTGGGCCAAAGAGGATGAGGACAGAGTGTTGGCTCTTAGCTTTGGCTAGGAAGAGGTCACTAGATACTTTAACAAGAGCAGTGGAGGTCAGGGGAAGCAGCCAGATTGGAGTGCATCTAGTATGAAAATGGAGGAGAGGCACTTCAGACAGTGATTATAGACATCAGGTGTAACATACTTAGAGATGAATGGGAGATAGGTAGTAGTTGGAAAGGTAAGTGCAATCAAGGGGGAGAGGGAGATTTAGCTGGGAGAGGCTAAAAGGCAAACACCTATCATACCGCCACCTCTTCATAAAGCAAATATAAATCATCAGGTGTAACGTACTTGTGAGAGTACCATATGAGAACTGACAATTTCCTAGTTGAATGGACTGGGAAACAACATGGTTTTAATGCTCAGCAACAAATCTCATAGCATTCAATAGTTTCCAAATATTTCTCCCATGTGAGCGTCTGACTGGGTCTTTTTAAATGAAGTTTCCATCATGAAATATTTTGCATTATGAAAATAAAATACATATATTAAGAACAGTGGATCAAACCTTCTTACTTTTTATTATTTAAGCATTTAATTAAGTCAGTACTGTGTAGTTCATGAGTGCAGAGACGGTCCCTGCCCCAAGAAATTTATCATTTAATGACTTAATCCTGCAAACGATTATATTAGGTATTAGTAGACCTTACTCGTGTAAGTCAGTGGCACTGCTCAAGTGAGAAAGGCTCAGATCATAAAAGGTATTTAGGCACCTAACTACCATTTCAATCACTAAGGCCTGGTCTGCATCGGAAGGTCAAAGTAAGATATGCAACTCCAGCTACACAAATTATGTAGCTGGAGTCAACATCTCTTACATTGTGTTTCCATGCCATCCACAGAGTGGGAGACGGACAGAAGCAAATGCTCCGGTCAGCTTCCCTTACTCCTCATAAGGAGCAGGAGTACTGACGCCAATAGGGGTGCCCTTTGAGTGTGATCTAAAGGGAATATTCTACACCTGCTAAATTGAATCCCAGAAGATCAAATGTGGCAGTGTCAATCTTCCGCATAATGTAGACATGCCCTAAGAGTCAGGTGCTTAGTACCTTTGAGGATCTGGGCCTAAAAGTTTATAGGATCTGGCCCTACACAGAGATTTAGGCCCCAATCCTACAACGAGTTTTATCTGGGCAGAATCCATGAATAGCAGTGTTGGGGCCACAGAGAAGCCAAGACACAAAGAAGGACTCAGAGGCGTGTGAAAATACAGGCCCGGTAATTTTTGTTTTTGTTTGGTGCTTGATTTTTTGGGGGGTAAGTATCTCATTTTCTATTATTTATTCCTCTTAACGAGTCATATATACTACCAACAAGATACACCTTTTCATGTGAGTTTTGCTTTGCTTTTGCATCAACATTTGAAGAAAGAGCATAAACAGGTGCCTAGCATTCTAGATGGTAGCAAAAGCTATGTGACAGCAACAAAAATAAGCTACAAATAGCACCGAACACCAAACTTTGCATCTGATTTTGAGAACATTGAATTGGAACCTGGATCCAGATAAAAACTAGTGAACATCACAGACAGACCTGAAATCTAGAGCTCAGCTATCTGGTTCAGGCCATTTTCAAAAACTAACCCAGCCCTCACGATAATTACCAAAAAACAACCATGAGGGAAGATACATAACCAGGTGAAAATGTAATAGTAAAGGAGATGATTACATTTAATTGCATTAAAGCCAAAAGACCTATGACAAAGAAGTCTCAAATGCTCCTTGCCTGTTGAATTCCAGGGAATCTCTCTATATAAAAAACATTTCCTGCAGGACAACAAAGTGACATCATGCATCACTCTGTGTCCCACAGCCCCTCCCTCCACCGTCAGTGGTGTGCCCTCTCCCCTCCCTGTGCTCCAGGGAGCCACAAGCTACATGGCCATCCCCTTCCCCCACCTAAGCCCCCGGGCCGCCAGGGGCAGAGAGAAGGGGCTGCTGAGCCCAGTGTGCAGGGAAAGGGGAGAAAGACGGGGCTGCTGCGGCCATGCCTCTGCCTGGCCCTCCCCAGTTGCTGGGGGGAGAGCAGGGGCTGCCTGCTCCCAGAGCAGGGGGTGCTGCCCCCTAGTAAATATTTAATTTCCTTTCTCCCTTTAATTTCCTTTCGCGCTTTATCTTACCTTACTTTCTTGGTTTGAGAGCAGGTGGGCTGGGCAGAAAGGATATGCTTCCAGTATCTTACATCCCTCTTGCATTTTATTTTTTTCCCGTTACCTTTCTTTTGCTTGAAGCTGACCTACTTCTAGCTGCCCTTTATACAAGAGCTATGTTTGTTTGTAGAAGGAATCCAAAATGGAGGCCAAGCCATTTGTAGGATGAGCCACAGATTAGGTTAATAAGGTGTCAGCACTATCTCTGCCTTTATGTACATAGTTTTGACTCAGAACAGTCCAGAACAGACACCATGGAGGAGGTAGAAAACTAGCTGCTTTCATTAGGATGGTCATTTTTCTGTATCCACATTCCTTGCATGCAGACAGCACATTCTCTGCTGATTCACGTGGCACAAATGGAACAGAAACCACTTCTAAATTCCCTGCTGTGGGATTCCCTTGTAGAAAAACAACTGCCAACGCCAGCTTCTATGCCACCTTTCCTGCCACCCCCACTACTGAAACTTTTGCCAGGGCCAGGCTGTTTTAACTTGTGCTGGAGCAGAGAATTGTGGACCCAGTTTTCCAGCAGCCCAGCCCAGGCAAGCTCAGCAGAAGCTGGACTCCACAAAGTATCAGCCTCATTCTCCACCGGGGTGTGGCATCTGCAGCCTGGGACACGCTCCCTCTCCAGTCTTCCCACCATCCCCACTGCAGGGCTGGAGCACAAAATTTACTAGCCTGATCCTCCTAGAACCATGTCAGTGAGGGTTGGGTTTGGGGTTAGGGGTTGTTTTGTTCTGGGGAATTTTTTTGTTTTTGTTTGTTTGTTTTGGTTTTTTGCTTCTCACTTGTGTGGCCCCGACTGATTTTTCTGAGAGTCAGAGGCCCCGACCCAAAAAAGATCCCTAAGCGCTGATCTACAGGATTGTACTGTTTGTTATATTTATTCAATCACATCTTATAAAGAGGTCACACAAGCACTAAGTGAATTGTTATAGTTAAAATCTGGATAGTGTGCCATTCTTTACCATCTTCCATGTTGCACAAGACAAGTATTTCTGTAAAAGCTATTCACAGAAAACATAATATTTCAACCCCTCAATAAGGGATTTCCCAAACACCAAGTTTTAGAACATCCCTATAAGGTAAACAACATGCCTATATACACATAGGTAAACTAAGGCATGGATAAAATAACTGACCTCTCAGTGACAATTAAGGGTCACATAACCTCATTGGTAGAATCTATCTAAGGTGCTTCTGTGGCCTACATTATCATAATATCTGAGCACTCACAATCTTTAATGTATTTATTTTCTCGCCTATCGGGAAATACATTTGACAAATGCAGGACTGAGGCACAGAGAGAAGAGGGTATGTCTGCACCACAATCAGAAAGAAGGTGTGGTTGTAGCACAGGCAGATATACTTGGGCCAGCTTCGATATGGCTAGCTTGGGTACCAGCCGTAGGGAAGCCATAGCAGCAGGGACCAGCAGCACAAGCTAACCGCCAGACTAGAGTGTGTACCCAGGTTCCCTGGCAAGTAGGATTAGCCCGTAACACCATTAATGCTGCTGCACCTTCACTGCTACTGTTACACAAGCTAACTTTAATCCAGCTACCTCAAAGCACATTTGAGTATGTCTATATGTGCTGTCATGACACTGAAGTGTAGATGGACCGTCAGGCTACATCTACACTGTAAGGTTTTTGCGCAAAAACATCTGTTTTTGCACAAAAACCCGTGGAGCGTCCACACCTCAGATGCGCTTTTGTGCAAGTAAATCAACAGTAAAACGGCAGAAGAGAAGACTTTTTCCAGTGAAGGTAAACCTCCTTTTACGAGGCATAACTCCTTTTTGTGCTACAGCTATTGCGCAAAAAGGCAGGTGTGGACACTCCAGAGGGGTTTCTTGCACAAGAGTGTCCATGCAGTGTAGATACTCTCTTGCGCAAAAGCACATCGCTTTTGCGGTGTGCTTTGAGGTGTGGACGTGCTCTTGTGCAAGAAGTTTCTGCGCAAAAACTCTTGCGCAAGAAGTATGTAGTGTAGATGTAGCGCAAGAAGTATGTAGTCACGCAGGGAAGCCCTTGGTGGAGTAGGGAACTGAACCAGGATTTCCATGCCCCAAGCTAGTGTCCCAATATCTGTGGAAGAGTGTTAGTCAACCTGATGATGATAGTTAGACTCTTTCTCTCTCTCAGATAGAATCCAGGTGCTCTGCCTGTAAATACCCACCTGCACCCACAAGATATTCTGATAGATCAGGCAGACCACACACTTATGTGATTATACCACTCACTAAAGGCAGACACACATTTGTGTTATACAGACCTTTCAAAAGAGATGGCAATGAAATCTTTACACCACCATCATGTAGTTTAGGCCATATATTTTCTTTATTTTGATAGAGTTTGAGGCCATTTTTTTCCTACCTACCTATATACATGGCCCTCATCACAGTCGTGTCCAAGTGCCTGGTTTGGACTCTCAGTTTGTTTCTTCCTTTGAAATCCTTGAATCAGTAGGAAAACAGTGAGTACAGAATCCATCTCTAGTGCTGCATATTTGGTGGAATTTCACAGTCCATATGAAGGCCTCCCTACCCACTTTCAATACATCTATTCTCTTCAGTTCTCCTTCAACCAACAGGAGGCTTATGAATCGTTGAAAGCAGAAGAACAGAAACACATAATAGTGCAGTTAAGCTATTCCTGAAATACAGGAGATTTAATGGGGTCGGTTGGCAGTATTATATGAGAAGGAAAACTAGGGATGTCACTGCCTTGCTACTACAAAGCCTTCACATTTGTCGCTCATTGCAAGCTGGCACTTCGGGAGATCTGAATAGTCATTCCACAGAGCCTGCTGTTTTGAGTCTTCAGAACATATTGATAGGGTTTAGCTGCACTGGAACAAATTACCATAGAAAGTCAGAATAAGCCTCAACACTTAGTGGTGTGAATCATCAACTAATACTAAGTCAGAATAATTGGCTGTTACACAGCTATCCATAGGTTTAAAGTTGCTTTCCAAAGGATAGTAGAGCTCCATAGCTGCACTTATACAGGTGGGGAAACTGAGGCTGGGAGTTACTAAGGGCTTAATTGGGCCATTTTGGGCACTACCTTATGTGGGGACAGCACAGAGATTCACTTCCCTTGGATAAAGCTCAAGGAGCAGCAATGCCTCAGATATGCAGAGAGAAAATGTTTGATGCAACATTCCATCTGGGTTCATTTTAGTTCCTCTCTCATACTAGTACAGAGAGAGACCAGGGCCACAATCCTGGTCTCTCCCCCACCTTTTGGAGCATGTGCCCACCCAAGTGAGGAAAAAGGGATTGGTATGCCTGTATTCCTCTGAGAACAGAGACTACAATTATGCTTGGCCTTCTCATGCGGACAATGCAAAAGGGAATATAATGTGGGGCCCTCTCCCACGCCCATGTAAGCACCAGGTATGAATGGAATAAGACTCACAGCATGCCTCAGCTGGCCCAAGTCAGCTGACTTGGGCTCATGGGGCTAAAAATTCAGACTTAGGTTGGAGGTCGAGCTCACACCCTCCCTACTCTTAAGGTCCCAAAGTTTGGGCTCCAGCCTGAGCCTAAATGGCTACACATCTGTTTTACAGCCTGAGGCAGCTGACTAGGGCCATGTCATACATGTTGAACCACTGCATAAACCTTACCCTATGTTATAGCTCAGGAGACAGGCACTGGTTAAATGATGTGACCAGAGTCCTTTTTGTAAACAGGAAGAGAACAGAAGGGGTGAAAATGGAGGCATCTTCATGGGCAGGAGGAAGAGTAGCAGGAGTTTCATATATTTTAGAAGGATCCATTATGGTAACCTACTCTGACAGCCTGTATAACATAGGACATAATTTCACCCTGCAATTCCTGCTTCAAACCCAACTCCTGAGGTTGAGATTTGCATGCAGGAAGCTAAAATGGAGTTTGAGAACCCTCCACTTCAAGGCAATTCTTGCTTCTCCTCTAAAATACACATAAGCCTGGCACTGTAAGGGTGTGCTTGTGATAGCACCTCTATTTCAGTTGACTGAGAGACTCATTGCAAACACACCCATTACGTTATCACAGAATGGTTAAGGGGCACATTCTGCCAAGTAGGGGAGTTGTTGCGTGAACCAGGCTAGAATCAGAACTTCTCAGTTCTGATGAACCAGTCCACAGAGGGACAGACTAGTGTTTTTAACTGGGGCTTTTTACAGCAGGATACAATAATCCAGTGTAGTTAATCTGTATTGGGGGTGGGGAAGAGGGGTTAGAGAAGAACTGTGCTCCTTAACACTTTATCATAAAGACATGACTGCTAACATGAAACATTAATGCTAGATATACAAATAAACAATAAAGAAAACAGCATGAGAGAAAAGAGGGAAGACAAAGGCAAGCAAACATGCCAATTTGCTGAAATTGCTCACATATGAAAAGAGGTTGCTCATTTAACCACAACACCCTACCAATAAGAACTTGTACCTAATTTACATGTGAATAGTGTTAAGATCCGGTTGCCTAAACTCAGGTCAGCCATGTAATGCTGAAGTCAGTTGCAGCGAACAGACATTTATCACAGTCAGCTGTTGTTAATGGCTTGCCAGATGTTGTTAGCAGAGCTTGGAAAGGGGCAGCAGACAATGAGAGTAAATATATTAATGTGGCCATGGTTCAGGAATTGTCATGCTTGTAGAAAAGAAACCATCTCCTGCTTTGCGAAGACACAATGTGTCAGCAGGTTGAATGAGCTAGGTCTTTTATCACCAGGACCAGAAAAGTCCCATAGCAACTTGTAACACCAGCTTTCTGTACAGATCAGAGATCAAGCAAAAGATTAGCAAAGGGAACCATTATTAGCACCCTTGGCGCTAGTACCAGTACTGTTAACATCCCACAGAAACCAGCACATCTATCTGCAGATCTGAATGTTGTTTGTAAAGGTAGGTAGGTAACCTCTCCCCGTACAGATGATTGAGTCACTGAAAGGTTTAAGTGACTCAGGCTATGTCTAGACTACGTTCTATTTTCGAAAGAGGAAATAGAAAATAGAAATCCATGGGAATTTGCATATCTTCTTCTGATCTCACTTTCGAAAGCGGATCTTTCAAAGTGAAAGTAGTCTGGACGTGGGTTTTTTCAGAAAAAAATCCCTTTTTCTAAAAAAAATGCTCTTCCTTAAAAAATAAGGTTTATGTGGTTTTTTCAAAAGTGGTGTTTTTCCAAAAACCGCATCCAGACTACTTTCACTTTTGAAAGATCTTTCGGAATTTGCATATCCTTTTTTGAAAATAGTTTAGACGTACCCTTAGTCAAGGTCACACAGCAGTAGGACTCAAACCCAGGTTCCCTTGCATCCCCAGTTTACTAGTCTACACTGTCTCCTACAAAGATTTTTTCTAGAACCCTCTTAATACAGTAAAACTCCAATTATCCGGCATCCAGTGGTCCGGCACTCCCGATAGTCCGGCACCAACTGGAACTCAGAAGTGCTCCGGCCAGCCGGACAATTGGAGCTGCTCCGCGCCACTTCCCCAAGTCCGCTGCTGCCGCTGCTGAAACTGACGAGCAGCGGACTTGGGGAAGAGGCGTAGAGCAGAGCAGCTGGGGTGCTGCCAGGTTGGGCCTGCAGCGCCGCCCCTCACCCCCCTGCTCGGCGCCTGGCAGCACCCCAGCTGCTCTGCTCCGCGCCGCTGCCGCTGCTGAAACTGATGAGTGGCGGACTTGGGAAAGCTGCGGACCAGAGCAGCTGGGGTGCTGCCGGGCGCTGAGCAGGGGGGTGAGGGGCGGTGCTGTGGGACCAACCGGGCAGCACCCCAGTTGCTCTGCCCCATGGCTTCCCCAAGTCAGCCACTGCTGAAACTGATGAACAGCGGACTTGGGGAAGCGGTGGGCAGAGCAGCTGGGGTGCCACCAGGTTGGTCCCGCAGCGCCGCTTAGGTGAGGGGCGGCGCTGTGGGACCAACCCAGCAGCACCCCAGCTGCTCTGCTCCGCCGCTTCCCCAAGTCGCTGCTGCCACTTGCAGCCCCAGCTGGCCTGTTGCCGGTGGCTGCACAGGGCTTCCCTGCCTCCCTGCAAAACAGTGGAGGGTTCGCCCCACGCCATGCCGTTCCCTGCTGACTCCCCCCCCCCAGACTCCTCACAGCTCCTCTTCCGGAGTACCTCCTGATACTCCGGCATATCCAATAATCCGGCACCCCCTGGGTCCCAAAGGTGCTGGATTATCAGAAGTTTACTGTACATTGTACATGCCAATAAAATTAACCTGAGGGGCTGTCCAACTGCATGAGGAAGGGAAATGTGAGGTAACCAAGAGTTCCTATTACACAACCTCCCATTAGAAATATCTGTGCCAGAGCTTTCTTCTGCTGTAGACATTTGCTGAGGTCTCAGGAGAGTGAGATGCCACTTTGTATTATTATTACATCTTTCTCCATGCCTCTCTCCCATTGTTGTATAGATAAGCAGGTAAATGCCACTTGCTGTCCCTCTCAAAAGGGTACAATCTGTGACTAGAAAGAGCAGTGTTCCTTGTGCTTTGCTTTAATGATGCTTTGCTGATTGGAGAGAGAATCCCTGGAAAGATGAACTAACTTATTCCTTTTTTGCTTTGAATTAAATAGTGAGGATTAGGGGTAGGATAACTTGAGTGCAATAGGAGCTCTCCCTAAGATGGGAACAGCTGGGTACATCACACAATGTTCCCTCTACTCTTTTCCATCCATGTGCAGAATACATTTTTATGTGCACTAAGGCATATGGGAATGTGCACCACCAACAGAAACAAAAACCTAGCTGTGGGCACTCTGCTAATTAGCTGGGTGGCATTTGAATCTCTCCTGAGTGACCACACAAGTGCATAGCTTACAGGGAACACTGGAGAGTATGACATGCCACTGTGAATATAAGAACATAAGAATGGCCAATCTGGGTCAAACCAATGGTCTATCTCTCCTGCTATTTTGTCTTCTTACCATAGCTAATGCCAGATGTTTCAGAGGGAATGAACAGAACAAGGCAATTATCAAGTGATCCATCCCCTGTTGTCCAAAAGTTCACAAGTGGACAAAAGTTCACAAGACTGAAGCCATAAGTCAACAACAGATGAGAACCAACTCCCACCCCCAAGATATCACAAGCTATGCTATAATAATTGCAAGAATTGGCAACCAAAGCTAAGAGTCTAGCCCTAGCTTTGTACATGTCAGTGGTTTTCTTCACAGGGATGGAGATAGAGGTTTCTGCATAATCAAAGACTAATTTCAATCCTCCTTAAAACCCCAAAGAAGAAAAGGAAAATCTTCATGCTTGCAAAAGTTTAAGGGCATGTCCAATTCACTGCTACATCAAGTTCTGAAACATCTGAATGCACTGAGTAAAGCACCTTTTGAATGTAAGACTACTTGCCAAGCCCAGATGGCAAAAGGGGGGCCACTGCAGCTACCTGAACATCCAGCAGCAGCTGGGGAGCTAGCATTGCAAACCTGAGTAGCAACTGCTGAGCATCCCTTGATTAAGGGAGGCTCTATAATCATCACCACCTTTGCAGAGCCCATGTACACCTTATGAAGGGAAACCTGTTTTTTATATGCCAAAATGAAGAGGGGAAAATAGGGAAATAGGGCGAGGTAATATATTTTATTGGACTGACTTCTGATGGTGAGAGACAAGTTTTCCAGTTTATATGGAACTTGAAGAAGAGCTCTGTGTGTAGCTTCTCTCTCTTACCAACAGAAGTTGGTCCAATAAAAGATATTACCTCACCCACACTATCTCTCTGATATCCTGGGATCGATATGGCTACAAGAAGACTGCATCCAAGGAGGGGGAAAATAAGCATTTATATTATTGAATAATTTATATTAACCAAAAATATTAGACTGGCCATTGTAACCACAGAGATAATGTAGGCACATTAGCCAGCTCACTCCTTTTAATTTTTAAGGGAACCTTACTTAAAATTTAACCTACATTTAGAAATTGTTCTTTTTCAGTGATGAAGGAATTGTAGTAATCAATAAACTTTAACTGGACAGTAAAAACCCTCAGGGTATTGTGGCTATTCAGTGGAAATCATCTGTTTAAACCACTAATATCAAAGCTGTAAAATGTCAGAATGATAGTTGAGTACAAATTATATACAGCCCACAGATGCATGTTTTTCCCCTGTAAGGAATAATATAGGGCCCTCAGACAAGACAGCTTGGACATAGTCAAGGAGCATCCCACCTTTAGCGCTAGGATATATAAACAGGAAAAGGAAGCTAAAAAAATAGAGGGAGAGAAGTGACTGTTGACTGCTATGGGCTGTAGGCCTCCAGACATTAACCTGATGTGGGTCTTAGAGATTTTATTTTCTGAATATAAGTTTGCCTGGTGTGACTCACGACTCAGAGATAAGAGCCTTATAAACTTGGGTTAATTGCTGCTTCCCTAATCTGCTTCCTAAGGGAAAGAGAAGTCTGCCTGCCTCTTAGACCAGTCAGAGAACTAAAAAGTCTGTGAACTGGGGTCTGTTTGGAGCGGACTTTTTTTTTTTCCTTTCGTTTTGGCCTTTCCCTTCTTGGATAGCATACACCGGGCAACTCAATGGGAGTGGCACATGTGCATGCACACATTCCAGCAAGCAGAATTTGGCCCCGAGGTATTTTATTTTTCGGAGAGGATCCTCTGTGTTTTTGTCATTGCACTAAGAATCAATCCACCCTCTTCTGCCCCCATATGCATTGCTCAGAACTGAGCTTGTGCTCGCTATTCTTGTTGAGAAAGTCTGGATATATACAGAGGCTATCAACCATGTTCTTGAAATCACCCAGATGGGGTCCATGGAATGGTTCTACTGTCTGAACTATCCAACCCCCTACTGGCTTAAGATGTCAGAGACCATGATCAGTAACTGAAGGGCTGTGTATCTCACTGTAAAGTGCTTCCCCTCTGTCAATGGCCTACTCTTCTCTAATGAGCTTCAAATGCTTTTTAATAAAAGTACAATACAAACTTGTTAAGCACATAGTGTGCTATATTTTTATCATCTCAAATTTCCTCTCTTTTTTTTTGTGGATGTACAAGATGGACAAGTCTGTTCTTAGAGCAAGACTATTCCTTTATCAGGAACTCACTTCAAAGAGCTTTACATTCTCATTTACTTCATGGGAAATCTTTCCAACTAACAGGTCAGTTCTTTTATTAGGCACTCGTTTAAATGGATACCATTGCATGTACCTGCCTACGAAAGACATAAAATTCCTCTTATCTCAGTGTACTGCTTCATCTAGTATCTCTAACAAACGCAAACTGTGTTTCTGATCCCTGTGAACAAAACCCTAAAATACAGCACATGTACCTATTGGAGGCAGATCTCCCTACAAAAATCAAGGGATATGTTAAAAAGTAGAACTCCCCCCACCCCCTTTGAGATTTTTAAAGATTGTGAAAGCTTTGAATTATTTGTGCTCGTGCTGAGCTTTGCTAGCTCCATTAAGATGTATGGGCTACACTAGCTGAAGCCTCATGTGCCATCTAAAATGTGAATTACTTAAAAAGCATTACATGAGTTCAGCCTTTTCCAGTAACATCCACATAGCAGAAAGAAAAATGGAAAACCATAGTAGGATTTTATGTTTATATAAATTCAGCAGGCCAGAATGAAATGCCATGAGATTACTTGACAGACTTGTAGGAATGGAATGTTACAATTAAAGCAGCTGGGATGAAATAAAAACCTATCACAATCACCTATCTTTTTGCCCCTTCAGGAAAGTTCAGTTCTCTCTTCATGTATGTTTTGTTTAAAAGAGGAAAACCGTGGTCTAGTACAGTGTTTACCAAATGGTCCACAAAACCCACAGTTCCCCTCGGCTGCTCGGTAAACCAGAGCCGATGGGACCAGTGAGACTCACTGGCTGTGGAGATGGTAAACACACACACTGGAGCGGCCAGTTAGCAGGTTTCTCAAAGTGGTTTCGCGGAGCACTTTGAGAAATACTGGTCTAGTAGTTTGAGCATAGAGTTGATTAAATACTAGTCTAGACACTCCACAGTGTTTGTTCTAGGAAACAGGGATCAGTGGTTTGTGTCTATACCAGAATTTTCGAGCCTGTTAGCCCTCATCTACATAAGAAAGTTGTACTGGTTTAAAGCTGTTCTAAACCTGTTTAGACAGTCAAATACAAAATGTTGTGTGCAGACTCTTATTTCAGTAACAGAGGTTTATTTTGATTTAAATTGATTGCTAATCCTTTTGCAACTAATTTTTTTTTTTTTAAGAAATGCCTGGTTGAAATGGCCTGTCTATACAATCCTTTGAACTAGTTTACCTTAATCTGTTAAAAAAACTCAGACCTTTAGAATGCAACTTTTTCATGTTGACAAGGCCTCAAGCTAAACAAACTTAAGTCCTTTTGCAAGGCCTGCAGAGGGTATATGCACACAGCAAAGAAAACCCCAAAGCTAGCCTGTGCCAGACAGCTTAGACTCACTGGGCTTAAGCTGCCAAGCAGTTTCACTGCCGTGTAGATTTCCAGACTTTAGCTGGAGCCTGGGCTTCAGGACTCTGTGAGGCAGGAGGGTCCCAGAGTTTGAGCTCCAGCCTGAACTGAAACATCTACACAGCAAGGGAGCAGCCTCACAAGCCCGTCAGGCACAGACCAGCCATGGTTTTCCTTTATGGGGTAGAACTAGCCTTGGAGCCTAAGGGTATGTCTACACTACATGGTTCCATCAACAGAGCCATGTAGATTTGTTTACTGGGCATAGGAAAATGAAGCGGTGATTTAAATAATCGCCGCTTCATTTAAATTAAAATGGCTGCCACGCTGTGCCGATCAGCTGTTTGTCGGCTCAGTGCAGTAGTCTGGACGCTCTGCGGTCGACCTCAAAGGCATTTGTCAACCTCCCCGGTAAACCTCATCCCACGAGGCATACCGGGGAGGTCGACAAATGCCTTTGATGTTGACCACGGAGCGTCCAGACTAGCGCACTGAGCCGACAAACAGCTGATCGGCTCAGCGCAGCAGACATTTAAATTTAAATGAAGCGGCGATTATTTAAATCGCCGCTTCATTTTCCTATGCCGGGTAGCCTAATCTACATGCCTCTGTCATCAGAGGCATGTAGTCTAGACATACCCTAAGTCAGAATGCTGCTTTATGCCAGGAATTGAGACTGTACAGCTGATGCACTGACTTTGGGATTTCCACAGGGGTGCTCAACCCCCGCTTCACCTCAGGCCCTGCTCTCCTAACACCTCTCTCCTCAAGCCCCCACCACCTTGCCTCTTTTCACCCCTGCTGTCCTGCCTCTTCAGGCTCCCTCTATCCCCCAGCTGAACAGCTGATCGTGGCGGGCAAAGGCGCTGGCAGGGAGGAGGAGCTGACCAGTGGGACCTGCACTGAGGGATGGAGGGAGAGGTGCTGATTGGTGGGGCCACCACCAAGATAGGCCCTGGAAACGGAGATGTGGTGAGTGCTGCAGCACCCCCAAGTTTTGTGTCTGTGGTCCCAGCCACCATCCCCATAGCCTGCTGCTTGGGGTCCCAGCTGCCAGTCCCACATCCCTGCTGCCTCGGGTCCCAGATGCCTGAGCTATGCCTGGGGGCTGGCCCCCTATGTGGGATCCCAGCTGCCAACCCCAACTCTAGGGAACAGTGAGGGATGCTGACACAAGCAAGGGGTGCACTCCAACAACCTCTTCCTGTCAAACTAATTAGATGTAGTTTTCTAATGAGATGACAAACTTGGTTGATAAAGGGAAAAATGTTGACGTAATGTACTTATATTTCTGTAAAACGTTTGACTTGGTACCGAATGGCACTGTGATTAAAAAGCTAGAACAATATAAAATTAACGTGGCACACTTTAAATGGATTGAAAACTGGCCAATTGAGAGGTCTCAGAATGTTACTGTAAATGGGGAATCATTGTTTCCAGTGGGCTCCTCCGGGGATTGGTTCTTGGCCCTATGCTACTTAGCATCTTTATCAATGACCTAGGGAGAAAAACACAAAATCATCACTGACAATGTTTGAAGATGACATAAAAATTGAGGGCCATGGTAACCAATGAAGAGGACAGATCCCTGATGTGACATTATCTAGATAGCCTGGTAAACTGGGTGCAAGCAAATAATATGTGTTTCAGTACAGCTAGAGGTAAAAGTATATATCTTTTTCCCCATGTGTGCTCCAGCCCCGGAGCACCCACCAAGTTGGTTCCTCTGGTGCACTGCATCACAGGGATAGTAGAGTAAATAATTTTTTAATGTCTGGAAAGTTCTTGGGTAATGAAACATGCTATGTAAAAGCTAAGAAACACTTTTTTAATTTTTTTAACATTTTCTGCACTTCCTGGCATCAGGACACCAAAATCCCATAGTCCAAAGTAAAACAGCAACCCAGACGCAAAGACCTTATGACCCTAATTTCAAGCATCATTTTCAGTTATTGTTTCTTTGCAGCACATAAATTGTGGGGAATGGAAAAGGGAGGTTGGTAGCTGGGAGCACAGGCTCAATAACAAACAGAATTTTATTCAAAATTCAGAAAAGGACGTACGAAAGAGAGAGATTAGTCTGTCTGAACAGCTTCTGTAAAGGGCACAAACAAACAGGAGTAAAAACCATCACAGCAGCTCCCCAAGACAACCAGCATTATTTGTGCTGTAATGTTCTGAGGCAGGCGGTTGATAATTTCAGTGTCAGTGAGAGTGTTAAACAAGCTGCCACTTATAGTCTCACACAGATACGGTGCCACTGCTTTTATTCCCTTCCCAGCTACCCAGCAAAATGCATTGGCCTTTTTGTATTCTCCTAGGGAACCAGAGAAATCCAGCCACTGTAGTGCTCAAAGTCACATCGAGCTCCTGCTCACTTTCAGAGCAGTGCAAATCATTGAGTTCTTGTTTTGTTTAGGGTCAACCTGAAATGAAAATTCATTTTTGATTAACTGAAAAAGTTTAAAAAAATGGTTGTATGTCAAACAAAACATTCATTCCACCCAAAACTAAACACTTAAGAGAACTGGATTCTTTTAATTTTTTTTAATGTAATTGAGGTAAAATTCTCAATGAAAAGTCATCTGAGATTGAAAAACTGAAATGTTATGCTTCAAAAATGTCAAAACAAAATATTTCAATTTTTTTAGCATTTTGGAGGGAGCTTTTTTTATTGAAGCTATTCCACCGATTCACTAACTATTTTGGTCAACTCAAATTTGCATTTTTCAGCCAAAAAAAATCCAGTCTGAAAAATTTTCACCTAGCTCTCCTGGGGGCATACATACTGCCAGGTGCTCACAGAGGGTTTTAAAAGACAAAACTGAAATCATGCAGTTTGGGATGGCTCACAAATGTGGTTGCCAACCTCAAGGCAGACAGCCAGGAATTAGGGGGAAAACCCCAAATTGATCATATATTCTATAATTACATTTCACTAACCAGGTATCAGGTCCCCTTGGGTACTCCAGTCTATCTTACCACTCCAGATAAGAAAGACTGCCTCTGTGATATATGATCCCTTATATCAGTAATCACAACAATATTCAGGTTATTCCCAGTCCCAAAAGAACCCATCACTTACTCCAGGTCAATTTGTACACAGATCTCAAACCAAAGTGAATTCTGGTAGCCATTCCTGTAACACAGCAATTCTCAACCAGAGATATGGGTACCTTGGGGTATGCAGAGGTACACAGAGGGCACATCAATTCATCTAGTTATTTGTCTACTTTTACAATAGGCTAGATGAAAATCATTAGTGAAATCCATACAAACTAAAATTTCATAAGAACATATGAATGGCCATACTGGGTCAGACCAAAGGTCCATTTAGCCCAGTAGCCTGTCTGCTGACAGTGGCCAGCACCAAGTGCCCCAGAAGGGGTGGACTGAAGACAATGATTAAGCGATTTGTCTCGTGCCATCCATCTCCAGCCTCTGACAAACAGAGGCCAGGGACACTATTCCTCTAGACAATGAGTTGTTTATGTACTATTGAAACATAAGTGCAATATTTATATTCCAATTTATTTTTTAATTATATGGCCAAAATGATAAAGTAAGCCATTTTTAGGAACAGTGTGCTGTGACACTTGTATTTTTATGATTGATTTTGTAAGCAAGTAGTTGTTGAGTGAGTTGAGACTTGGGGAAGGCAATACAAATCAGTCTCCTGAAAGGGGTTCTGAAGTCTAAAAGGCTTGAGACGCACTGCTGAAACAAATCAAAGCTTTATTAACTAGGAAAACAAAATAAAAGAGTTTTTTATATATTTTAAAAGAATAAACACACACACACACACACACACACACACGAGTTACACTTTGAGGTGCCAAAAGAGGATATAAACTTCTCTAACAAACTCCATATGCCCTTTAGGGCTAACCCAGACAAAACAGCAGAGGGGGTTGATTACGCTTGATGATTCTTGCCCCTTCAGAGTCCAAGAAGGAAAAAAAAACCAAGTTTCTCCTTGCTTCAGGGGATAGCCGAGTTAGTCTGTTACAGAAAACAACAACAAATGGGCTGGTAGCACTTTATAGACTAACAAAACCTGTAGATGGGATCATGAGCTTTCGTGGGCACAACCCACTTCTTCAGATGACTGGAATTACAGTAAACTTCCGGTAATCTGGCACCTTTAGGACCCAGAGGGTGCCGGATTATGAGATATGCCGGAGTACCGGAAGGGGGGCTATGAGGGGTCGGGTGGGGGGGTTGGTGGGGAACTGCGCAGCGTGGGAGAGGGCGGCGCTGCGGGACCAACCCAGCAGCACCCCAGCTGCTCTGCCCCCGGCTTCTCCAAGTCAGCCGCTGGTCAGTTTCAGCAGCAGCGGACTTGGGGAAGCTGGGGGCAAAGCAGCTCCAATTGTCCGGCTGGCCAGAGCACTTCCGGGTTCCAGTTGGTGCCGGACTATCAGGAGTGCCGGACCACTGAATGCCGGACAATTGGAGTTTTACTGTAACAAGTTTCTCCTTGTTAGGGATTTTTTCCCTTTCTCCCCCCAGAGCCCAAGCTGATGGAATGAGTTCATGTGCAGATTTCTCCTATTGGAGGAGGTGAAGAGTGCAATTAACTTTTCATAAAGTCAATCTGTATCATCAGCATGGATGTCAGCCTTTATGTCACAAAGCAGGAAGAGTTATATAATTGCCCCCATAACTGTATTTGTAAGCATGCATCCATATGGGCTTTTCTGCACAGAGAGCATGTACTTGTTTCATACTTATCTCTGCCCAGGCACCCACAGATCAGACTGTCCATTGCCTGTTTGCAAGCAGTGACAGTTCAGTAGGATTTATTTCTCATTAGGGTGTAAAGAAATCAAATCAATGCATTTGCATTTATTGAGCTAAACTCAGACCTAGCATCCCTGGGTACCAGTCTCGGAAAGTCAAAGTAGCCTATACCCGCTTGTTCTGCATCTGAATTTGGCCTGCTGCTTCTCAGAACAGATGGATAGGAGGAGACTGTTTTCTCCTCTTTTAGTTCTCTAGCCTTCTCTGTTTTGTACTTAGAACAAGTGTGTAGCTGGCTGGATCTGATTTGGTTTTGACACTCCTTGTTGCTGATCCCTGCCTCCTTCTGTGTTAAACTTACTGCCCAGAGGGAAAGCTGGAACCCTTCCTTTTCTTGCATGAAGGATTTAATTATCTTGTACTTGGTGGGGCGCTTTGGATCTAGTGTTAGCACTCTAACTGAGCCAATAAGAAATAGATAAATAGATAGATAAATAAATAAATAAGAAATTTGTTTAACTTTTGCCAAGTATTTTGAAGATGAAAGGCCCAGATCCTGCTCTCATTAATGTGAATGGCAAAACTCCCATTGACATCAATGGTGCAGTATCCAAAAAGTACTTTACAGAGAAAAACGTGGCTTTAACAATAATTGCTTATAATGATTAGTTGGAAAAACTTAAAATACAACAAATAGTCCAGCAGCACCTTAAAGACTAACAAAACATGTAGATGGGATCATGAGCTTTCGTGGGTACAACCCACTTCTTCAGATGACCAGAGTATTAGAAGTCCAGATCCAAGAATGAATAAGGGAAGGAAAAAAGGAGAAAAAAAATAGTGAATTTGATTGTTCAAAGTACAAGAGGCTGGTAAGAACAATTTGCACCTTTACACGCTATATATTAGTTGGTTATATAAAGATCAATTCCAGTAAGTTGAAACTCACATACGTGGCTTCAGTTAAAATACACATCCTTCCGTTATAAAGATTACCTGGCCTTACAATTAAGAAAGTGATAAAAGTCTAGTTCACTGTGCAAGGAAATCTCTCCTCAGTCTGAAAATATCTGCTAGTGTATGTCCAGTGCCCAGCAAAGCTGAAATTTTACAGAACTGAAACAGTGCCTCAAGCAAGCCAGGGAAACCTGGCAAGGCATTTCAAATCCCCTGTGTCTAGTCTCATCAAAAACAAAGAAAATGCTTTGTGTGACTCACTGTCCAAGATGGATCTGGATCACAGGCAGAAAAAGAATGGCGAAGACTCCGTCGAACAGTAACCTTGATATAGTCGGCATTTATTTGTTCTATGCAGTTGAACAGTCCCTTCTTGATCTAGATGGCCACTAGTCTTATCACAGCAATGGGCAAGGGAGGTTTCACACAAGCCTAGCTGAGCTGAATTTCTAGAAATCCACAAATAGCACTTGTTTAAACAAATTCACAGGTAGAAGGCATCAGAAATAAACTATGCTATTGGAAACAAATTGGCATAGCATATGAAGTAATTGATGTCCCCCTTATTCACACAGCTTGGCTAAAGTAGTGGTCCAGAAACTGTGGGAAACATCCCTCTAGGCAGGGGAGCAGAACAATGTTTGATGGGTATGTGGCAGGGTCCAAGCCAGCCCACATAGAGAGCAGGAGGAAAGCTCCATCCAGCCCTACTCTGCCTGTAGACCAGCTCTGACCCCAGCCTTACCACCACACCACCTCCAACCACAACTATAGTTCCACTCCTTCTCCAGCTGCAGCTCTACTCCACCCTCAGACCAGTCTGCTTTAGCCCCATCCCCAGGTCTGCACACAGCTCCACCTTCATCCCAACCTCCTTTGCTGAGCCAACTGTGCAGCAATCGGGGGAGGGAGAGAAGAGGCAGACAAATTCCATTACTGGTGGGGAGGGGGGGCAAAACAGGAAAGTTTGGGCACCACTATTCTATAGCTATTATTCAGATAAAAGGTTAAAATATCATATTGCCTAAATCTATCCTTATAAATAAGTATAACTGAATATTCCCCCCACCAAAAAAAAAAAAAGGTTCTGGAAAATCCCAGAGTGCTCAGAGAAAAAAAATGATTTTGTTTTCACAACACTTTTGTGTTCCACTTCCACAAATATTCTAGTAAATGAGTTTATTGGCAGGAACAATCATAAAAATAGCAAAGTTAAAGTAAACAGAGAATATTAACATAAAACAAAATGGCAATTTATAATGCAATCATCTGTGTCTTACACTTGATTCCAAAAATTACACACTCCCAACCAGGAAAGAAGAAGAATACCACATAAACTAAGGCAAACTATAATCAAAACAAACTAATGCTACGAATTTTAAATACATGCAATGAATTACTTGAGAATAATCTTTGAAATTAGGTGAATAGCTTTCAATTACTAATAAATTGGAGGAGATCATAAACTGTACACAAACAATTCACAGATAGGTAAAGAGGCTTAATTCATCTCATGAGTTATTCACTAGGGAACATTTATACTAGAGTTCTGTTGCAAATGGTAAAGGTTATAATTAAGTCTAAGATTTTGTCAGGGATATTTTTAAGTAAAAGTCACAGACAGGTCACAGGCAATAAAAAATTCACAGAAGCCCATGTCCTGTCCAAGACTTTTACTAAAAATATCCATACCAAAATGGAGAGCTCAGGTTTGGAGTGCCCACTTTGCCGACAGTGGTTAGGCAGCTGCAGGGTCCCTGCCCAGTGCTCCAGCGGTCCCCACCACCAGTGGAGCTCTAGGATCCTGTGTCATCTATGGCTTATAGCTGCGAGGGACTAGGTGGCCGGGAGCTGCCAGATACCCTCATCACCCACAGTGGCTTGGAGCTCCCTGGCCTCTCCCCACCACAACCCAAGAGGGCCAGGAGCTGCAGAGTTTCCCTACCAGCCAGAGTGCCTTAGAGCTCTGCGGGGGAGGGGAGGAAGAGGGGGGGACCACCAACCCTGCAGCTCCTAGCTACTGTGGGCTGAAGTCACATTGGTCACTGGAAGTCACAGATTCCCTAACATCTGTGATTTCCACGACAAAATTGTAGCCTTTGTTATAATCCATACGAACCTTAGCAAAACACCTTAATTTTGTATATTGTCACCTCCAATGTAATGTACATTCACGCTGATCTACAGGCACATTAATATGAACATTTCATTTAGAGAGATGTAAGCCCTATGGAGCAATGACTGTCTTTTTCTTCTATGTTTGGACAGCCCCTAGCACAGTGGAGTTCTGGTCTATGACTGGGTCTCCCATATGCTAACACAGTAAAAATAACTATTATCACGATCACTTTAGGTATTGCTATTCATTTTTGTTCACCTGCAGCCCTAAAGCTAATGACATAGCTGTATTTTTTTTGTTTCCTATACAACTAATACTTCATCAGCAGTATCACATTTATATTGTCCAGGAGTGTACATATCACTGTTTGTGTAGACATTAGAATATTCCCTTTTTGAGTTCACAGTAACTTAGGCAAGAACATTGTAAGGTACTGCTATGACTAAATATGACTGAACCAATAAAGGGACTTATTTACGTTTACACATTCATGTAACTGGACAGAATGTGAAATGAGCACCAGCAGGTACCTCAGCACGATACGAGACTGTCTAAGGGATGCCTGGGGGGAGTATTATATTGAACAGACTATTCTAAATAGACCGAGTATTGTGCCACACATGTTTAATTTAGAATGGTCCATAAACAGAATAATATAGAAAACACTTATTCAACATGAGGGCTAATTTTATATATATATATACACATATACACACACACATATATATATTTGCCATGAAGAACACCACTAAGAGTAAAAATAGCTTTCAAGTAAGGAAGCAGCCATTCACTTCTGAGCCCCTGGAATGATGACAACCATTATATAACTGCAGGGGGAGAATAAAATGAGATAAACAGCACAAACTAATTGGCTTGATACCAAGTAAAAACACCATTAGACTAAATGGGTATGTGTACACTACAAAGTTAATTCAAACTAACAGCCGTTAGTTCGAATTAACTTTAATAGGGGCTACCCATACAAACTGCTAGTTCGAATTTAAATCAAACTAGCGGAGCGCTTAATTCGAACTAGGTAAACCTCATTCTACGAGGAGTAACTCCTAGTTCGAATTAAGTAGTTCGAATTAAGGGCTGTGTAGCCACTTAATTCGAACTAGTTGGAGGCTAGCCCTTCCCAGGTTGCCCTGGTGGCCACTCTGGGCCAAACCAAGGAAACTCTTCTGCCCCCCTTCCAGCCCCGGAGCCCTTAAAGGGGCAAGATCTGGCTACAGTACTTGTGCCAGTTGCAAGCCTGCCAGCACCCAGCCAGCAGACCCTGCACCTGGCACAGCATGAGCCAGCCACCCGCTGCCACCCAGCCCTCCGCCTCTTCCCAGGACCAGGCTGGCGGCTCCCAGGAGCCTGCCCGGGGCTGCAAGAGGTGGGCGCCTGCCTGGTCTAGTGCAGAGATCGTGGACCTCATCGAGGTTTGGGGGGAGGCATCCAACGTCCACGATCTCCGCATTAGGCACAAGAATACGGCCGTCTAGGGCAGGACAGCTGCCAGCCTGGCCACATGCGAACCCAGGAGCAGGTTTGCATGAAAATCAAGTTGGTCCAGTGAGACCTCCGACCCTGAGCCCTGAGCTTAGAACATAAGAACATAAGAATGGCCGTACTGGGTCAGACCAAAGGTCCATCTAGCCCAGTAGCCTGTCTGCCGACAGAGGCCAGCACCAGGTACCCTGGTGGGGATGGACCGAAGACAATGACCAAGCCATTTGTCTCATGCCATCCATCTCCAGCCTTCCACAAACAGAGGCCAGGGACACCATTCCTACCCCCTGGCTAATAGCACTCCCTGGACCCAACCTCCATGAATTTATCTAACTTCTCTTTAAACTCTGTTACAGTTCTAGCCTTCACAGCCTCCTGTGGCAAGGAGTTCCACAGGTTGACTATATGCTGTGTGAAGAAGAACTTTCGCTTATTAGTTTTAAACCTGCTGCCCATTAATTTCATTTGGTGTCCTCTAGTCCTTATATTATGGGAACTAATGAAGAACTTTTCTTTATTCACCCTCTCCACACCACTCATGATTTTATATACCTCTATCATATCCCCCCTCAGTCTCCTCTTTTCTAAGCTGAAAAGTCCTAGTCTCTTTAGCCTCTCTTCATATGGGACCTGTTCCAAACCCCTAATCATTTTACTTGCCCTTTTCTGAACCCTTTCCAAAGCCAAAATATCTTTTTGAGGTGAGGAGACCACATCTGTACACCGTACTGAAGATATGGAGTACCATAGTTTTATACTTCCCCTCCTCCTTCTTCCCCTGGCTTCCCCCTTCCAGCTCCCTCCTCCCAGGTTTCCCCTCCCTCTCCCACCCTCTCTCTTCCCCTCTCCCACCTCCTTTTCCCAGTCTCCCCAGAGGTTAATCCCCCACCAGTTTTGTTAAATAAAGAGAGTTTCTATTTTTGAACACACGTGTCCTTTATTTTTACATTAGGAAGGGGGCTAGGGAGGGGTAAGTGGAAGGAGGTGAGGGAGGAATGGGGCACGAGCCCCCTATGGGGAGGACTGGGGTGGCTCTGCGGGCTCCTTGGGTGGAAGCTCTCCTGCAGGGCCTCCTGGATCCTGACAGCCCCCGATTGACCCCCCCGGATGGCAGCCTGCGGCAAGTGCAGCCAGGCTGATGGCCGAGTGCTGTGATGTGGCGAGTGTGGGCACTCCAAGACAGGACTGCTTTGCTGTCCCTCATCGAGTTAGACAAGCAAGCGGAGAACCCTGAGAACTGTCTGTCCGGGGTGGGGGTCGGGTCCTTTTAAGCACAGCCCTCAGCTAGCCTGAGGCAACAGCACCACACTCTAAGTCCTAACCTGATGCCCTGCCGGCACTGGTTCCGGCCAGCCTTAACCTCGGTTCAGGGTCCACTCAGTGTGGACATGCCATTTCAAATTAGCAAAACGCTAATTTGAATTAGTTTTTAGGTCTAGATGCACTAATTCAAATTAGCTTATTTTGAATTCACTAATTCGAATTAAGTTAGTTCGAATTAGTGCTGTAGTGTAGACATACCCAATGACTTGTGGTTACAGCATCATGCATGCATGACTTTTCACTGGCCATGGGGAGGTACCAGAGATCCTGCCAGGTACTTCAAAGATGTTTGCCTGACATCTCTATAGATGTACATTCTATGCATCATTTATTTAGGGACTTGCTGCTCTTGTGTTTCCCTTTGGAGCCAGATTCCAGACCGAGAGCGTGTCTAGTTTCTGACATTCTTACTGGTGGAATTCAGAGCTGACAGCCACAAGGAGGGGATATTTGGTTATCACTTTCTTGAGCCGCAGGAGGAGTAGCAGGATTAACTGGATATCCTGAATAAATCAGAAAAAGGTTGGAGTATTGTGTTTAATTTTTTCCAGATAGTCTACAGAAGTTGGCATTGGGAATTGTCTGAAGATCCAGGCAGATCCAGCATAATCTAAATGTCTGTGACAGCCTATTTGTAAGCTGGTCTATTGGAACAGTTTTAGATTAACGTTTGTGATTGTCTTTGCTGAATAAAAGTGAGGTTGAAATGTTTGGGTTTTTATATGCAAAGAAACTGACTGTCCTACATGGCTTGAGAAAGAGGCTTCCCGGCAGGGCTGGCCCACAACATTTTGGCACCTGAGGCAGGGAGCTCAAATGACGCCCCCATGTCCCTCGCTGCACTAGCAGCAGACACAATTTTCTACACTCTGGGTCCTAGTGGCGCCCCCCCACAGTTTGGCACCTGAGGCAGCCACCTCAGCTCGCCTCATGGTAAGGCCAGCCCTGGGCTTCCCCCCACCCTGTGGAGAGGTCTGTGAAGGCCACTCTAACTAGCAGTCTCTGCACTCCTTGTGCTCCAGGATGCATGAGGGCTGATCACTTTTCTACTACAAAATCAGTGACCACCTTGGAAATTCTGGACCTAAACTTTCTTTGTGCTTTAGGTCACTATGTCTAAACTACCAAGTTTTGTCAACAGAACATATGTTGACACCCAAAAGTCAACAAAATAAAAATCATAGAATCATAGAACCATAGAGCTGGAAGAGACCTCGGAAGGTCATCAAGTCCAGCCCCCTGCTCTAGGCAGGACCAATCCCAACTAAATCAACCCAGCCAGGGCTTTGTCAAGCCGAGACTTAAACACCTCTAGGGATGGAGACTCCACTACTTCCCTAGGTAACCCATTCCAGTGCTTCACCACTCTCCTAGTGAAATAGTTTTTCCTAATATCCAACCTGGACCTATCCCACCACAACTTGAGACCATTGCTCCTTGTTCTGCCATCTGTCACTACTGAAAACAACCTTTCTCCATCCTCTTTGGAACCCCCCTTCAGGAAGTTGAAGGCTGCTATCAAATCCCCCCTCACTCTTCGCTTCTGCAGACTGAACAGACCCAACTCCCTCAGTCTCTCTTCATAGGTCATATGCCCCAGCCCCCTAATCATTTTGGTTGCCCTCCGCTGGACCCTCTCCAATGTGTCCACATCCTTTTTGTAGTGGGGGGCCCAGAACTGGACACAATACTCCAGATGTGGCCTCACCAGAGCTGAATAAAGGGAAATAATGACATCTCTGCTGGCAATGCTCCTCTTAATGCAACCTAATATGCCATTAGCCTTCTTGGCTACAAGGGCACACTGTTGACTCATATCCAGCTTCTCATCCACTGTAACACCCAGGTCCTTTTCTGCAGAACTACTACTTAGCCGGTTGGTCCCCAGCCTGTAACAATGCTTGGGATTCTTCTGTCCCAAGTGCAGGACTCTGCACTTTTCCTTGTTGAACCTCATCAGATTTCTTGTGGCCCAATCCTCCAATTTATCTAAGTCACTCTGGACCCTATCTCTGCCCTCCAGCGTATCTACCTCTCCCCCTAGCTTAGTGTCATCCGCAAACTTGCTGAGGGTGCAATCCATCCCCTCATCCAGGTCATTAATAAAGATATTGAACAAAACCGGTCCTAGAACCGAACCTTGGGGCACGCCGCTAGAAACCGACCGCCATCCTGACATCGAGCCATTGATCACTACCCGCTGGGCCCGGCCTTCTAACCAGCTTTCTATCCATCTTACCGTCCATTTATCCAATCCACATTCCCTTAACTTGCTGGCAAGAATATTGTGGGAGACCGTATCAAAAGCCTTGCTAAAGTCAAGGTATATCACATCCACTGACTTTCCCATGTCCACAGAGCCAGTTACCTCATCATAGAAGCTAATCAGATTGGTCAGGCACGACTTTCCCTTTGTGAATCCATGCTGACTATTCCTAATCACTTTCCTCTTCCAAGTGCCTCAAAATGGATTCCTGAAGGATCCTTCCACGATTTTTCCAGGAACCGAGGTAAGACTGACCGCCTATAGTTCCCTGGATCATCCTTCTTCCCTTTTTTGAAGATGGCACTATATTTGCCTTTTTCCAATCATCCGGGATTTCTCCTGATCTCCACGACTTTTCAAAGATAATGGCCAAAGGCTCTCAATGACATTTGCCAACTCTCAGTACCTCGGATGCATTAAGTCCAGACCCATGGATTTGTGTAATGCTTTAGCTTTTCTAAATAGTTCCTAACCTGTTCTTTACCCACCAAGGGCTATCCATCTTCATCCCATCTTGCATCACTTAGCGCATTAGTCCGGGAGCCCACCTTGTCCGTGAATACAGAGGCAAAGAACGCATTGAGTACTTCAGCTTTCCCCACATCATCTGTCACTAGGTTACCTCCTTCATCCAATAGGGGCCGCACACCCTCTCTGATCACCTTCTTCTTATTAACATGCCTGTAGAAACCTTTCTTGTTATCCTTCACATCCTTAGCCAGTCGCTGTGATTGGCAGGTGGAAACTGTTGGCTTCTAATTAGAGTTTGAATTCTAGAAGCCTCTGCTGAGGACATTCACACTTGCTCCCTCAGTCAACAGATCATGTCCACACTGGGGGCACCATCATCGATGGTGTGAGCAACAGTGCTGTGATGTGGGAAGGTAGAGCTGATCTCTGTGCAACTTGCAATTCCCCCTCTGTTCTCTCACTGCCTCTTCAGCTGCTGGGAGCGGCACCATGAGTTTATCCGTGAGCTCTCCCTGATGAGGAATGTCAAAGCAGCACAGCAACCTGTCCCTCTCCCCTTGCAGCAGCAGTTTTCCTGCCGCTATGTTCCTAGTGTGGGGCAGAACAGGAGCACTCCAATGATTTGTTCTTTCTTTGTTCCCCGAACGGAGGAGCTCACTCAGCTGTCAGATACTTCCCAGAGCTTTCAAAGGGGAGGCAGCAGAGATCAAAGCTGAGCAGAGCCATCAGGGCAGGCATTGTGGGATACTGACGAAAGCCAGTTTTGTCAACCAAACAAATACAGGAGGCCCCCGACTTGCAACCGCCCAAGTTCTGACTCCCATTTTTGTAAGTGCGGAAGGGGCCAAAAAAACCCCGACTTACATCCTCAGCCCACATTTACGACGGCGCACGGCACCTATCGTAAATGAGGGTTCAAGTTATGACACCCCCCGACTTGTAACGCTTCCCACAGAACCAATTGCATCACAAGTCGGGGGCCTCCTGTATTAGAATCTACACTGGCTCTTTGTTGACAAAAAAGGAGGGAAACAGAAAAGTCTCTCAAGGGTAGAAGATTTGTCACCAAAACTGGGCATTTTTCCCAACAAAAGTCCCATTGCAGTGTGTATGCTGTTGCTGTTTTGTCGTCAAAAGGCAAGTTTTGCTGAGAAAACTTTGTAGTGTAGACAAAGCCTCAGTATAGACAATCTTACCTAACATATAGCACTTTGGAAGCATCAGATACCAAATACTATCAATACAAAGTAGCATTAATAACTGCTTTGAAAACAAAAATAAACCTACAAAGTATGCTAGAGAACACAGTATGTGGTTGTTGGAAAGTTCCATCTCAAGAGATGTCCTTTCAAATTTATTCATTTGTCACAAGTGAGATTAGTATGTTTGTCTTCTCCTAGTCTCACAACATTATTTAGTGCCATTTACAGGCTTTGCTCAGGAAAGGCTCAGAAGCAGAGCTGTGCAACAAAGTTTAAGTGAATCAGTCCCACTGACTGGGAGGCTGAGAGGAGGGAGAAAGGCAAAGGGGGCAAAGTCGGTCTTAGGGGGGGCTGCCGACAGAAGCCTGTTTGGGACACACGGCAATTAAAGGGGCCGCGACCGCATTTTGGCCTTTTTTTTGCTCAACGGTTGACAATTGGTTAGGCAGTCCAGCAATTCAGGCTTCAAGCCACCCCTGTGGTACTGTGGGAATGGTTGGAGCCCCGGGCCCTTTAAATTGCCACCAGAGCACTAAGGGCTGCGGGAGGCTCACTGCGCTCTGGACAGCACTGAGGGCTGTGTGCTCCTGCGCCCACCCTTTCCACCTGAGGCCCTGCTTCTTCCAGGAGTATGCAGCCAGGCCCCACACCATTGTTCCCTTTAAACTGTGGGGCAGCACAGCTTCACAGGTTATTCATCAGCCCCGTCCAGTCAGAGGCTCAGGGCTCCCTGCATGGAGCTAACTAACTGGGCGGGGCTGATTAATCGCCTGTGAAGCTGGGCTGCCTGCACATCTTAGAGGGAACACTGCCCCACACCCACCTTGCCTGGGTCCTGTGGAGGCTGTCAGCTCCCCTGGCATCACTAACAAAGTACACATTTTACACAGTGCCTCTTGGTATGTGCCAGAGTTTAAATGTGATGGGAAAGCAAAATATTGCAAGCATTTTAAATAGAATAAACCATTAAATGGACATTACAGGTCTAGCTAACATTATATTAAAACTCAAAGCCAGAGGCTTCATAACCCATTCCAGGCTAACTCAAGAGTGTGCAGCTGCAGTGATTGTTATGGATTCCATGCACTGAAATTCCCTTAGATGCAATTGTGAGTTAAGCATAGAGTGTAAAGCCTTAACGCCAGATTTCCTCTCTTTAGTTTAAGTCAGCCCCAAAAGGTAATTTTAATGCGCTTTTTGAGTGTTTATTTCATTGTACTGCATTAGTGGTAATCCAACAAGACAGCACTGTCACCAACTGGGACAAGTTCATCCAGAACTGACTAGTTGAGATAATCACTATAAATGCTGCCCCTGAAATAAGCTAGAATAAAATTATTTTAAAGAAATAGAAACAAGGTTAGAAAATGACACAAGATGGAGTCCATAACATGAACACACAACAATGCTGACAGGTTTCATTATGCTATTGGCAAAGGCTATTAGGTAGACAGAAGCATGGATAACAGCTGGTGCGGGAAGACTAGGGTTACCAATTTTGATTGGATATATTCCTGGAAATTTCATCACATGACATAGGTTTTGTCTATACTTAAAAGTTTAAAGAGCAGTTGAGTCAGCACTTTAAATTGAAAGTGTGGCCACAGCATGAGTCCTTGGAGAGAGCTCTTCCAGTGCTCTAGATCTACTGCTCCCAGGAGGGGAGTAGCTAACAGCACAAGTGCAGCTCCCAACACTGTACCCTGGTTCACACTGGTGCTTTGCAGTGCTGAAACGTGCTGCACTGAGGGAAGGGTGTTTTTTCACACCCGAGCCAGAAATTTACAGTGTTATGAAGTGCCACTGTAGACTTAGCCATAATCTCTCTAATATATAAAAAAAAACTTTTCCTGGGTGATGACAGAGTGACATCAGCAAGTCACTCTACATCCCACCTGACTCCTCCCTCCTTCCCCTTTCCCCAGTGCTCGGCTGCCGCACAGGGCCTGCGAAGGCTTGGAGCACACACCCCCAGCAGCCAAGGGAGAGCGTGGGGCCAGGCAAGGCCTGGAAGTGGCCCCCCTCTTTTCCCAGTGGCCAGGGGGAGAGCCAGGTCTGACCTCACTCCGTCCCCTCTTCCCAGATGCTGGGGAAAGGGCAGGAGGAGCAAGAACCAGGGCAGCCCTGGGGCCGGGGGCCGGTGGGAAGAGCTGGGGCCACGGCAGCCTCAGACCCTCCCTCAAAGCGGGGGGTGCAGAGAGCCTCGGCCGGGCACCCTCCCGGCAGCCAGGGAGAGAGCTGGGCCAGCCACAGTCTTGGCCCAGTCCAATGCCCTGGCAGCTGGGGTGGGGGAGAGCCAGGGATGGCCTGGCCTCGGGGCGGGCCAGCAGCCAGGGAGAGAGAGCCGGGGCAGGCTAGGGCTACCATGCCTCTGCCTGGCCTTCCCCGGGGCCAGGGGAGAGCTGGAGTTGCCCACCCCCAGAGGGGGTGGTCAGAGTGTAGTGAGCAGGGGGCACAGCCCCCTAGTCTTTAATTAAAGATTAATCTTTAATTCCTGGCAGTTCTGGGACAATCCTGGATGGTCGGCAACCCACCAGTTGTATTTTTGAGACACCTGCTTTTCATGTGTATTTTACCTGCTCCTGGAAAATTAGAGGAAGCCTCTGCTATAGAGGAACGAAGCCAAACACACACCAAAAAACTCCAAGTGCTTCAACACTCAGCAGACCATCTGCTTAACAACATAAGTTGCTAAAAACAAATCGCCCAAGTGTTCTGCAATCTGCACTGGCTCCTCACTGAACAGAGAGCCTAATTCACAGATTCATAGATTTCCAGGACCCCAAATCATTCCTTTTGAAGTCGAAAGACTCTCACAGCTCAAGGCTTCTGAGCTGATATTCAAAGCTTTCTACTGCATTGGTCTAAGCTACTTTAGAGACGGATCTTCCCTCCACAACTTCGATCACTAGATTCCATTGGAACAATGAAACTCACTCAACGAGGGCAGACTTGGGAGATCAGGAGCTGTAATTCATACAGATCATGGAAACACACTCCCACAAGATAGAACAACCACCACAGGTCTCACTGTGCTCTGTACGAAGGGCAAAACTCATTTATTTAACTTAGCTTTCTCTCAGTAAGTTTTTCACATGCAACACGCACACATTCTCTCTCACACACAAAACCACTATAAACTAGTGATGCACTTTCTCTCAGAAGGGTGGGAAGGAAGTGGGGGGAATTGTTACTGAGTGTTGTTTCTGTTTGTAAATAGTCAGGAGGTACTCAGATGCCAGGGTGGCTAGGGGCTCACATCCATAGAAAGAAAGGTGCACTAGGATTAATGGTCCCATTCTTGGGGGCTCACTCAAAGTGAACTACCATGAGCAGGGGCAGATGAGGATTTTGCGGGGCCCAGGGCAGCACAATTTTGCGGGGCCCCCCCTTTGACACGGCGCATGCTCGGTGGCGCCACGCGCATGCGTGGGGCTTCTTGAAGCTCGGGGCCCAGGGCGGCCGCCCCACTCGCCCTGCCCTATATCCGCCCCTGACCATGAGCACCAACTTCTGAAGTATTATGTGTTTTACATTAGTGAGAGGAGGACAAAGATTACCCAGGCTCGGTATAAACATCTATTTTTGTATAGAAATTGCTTAGAATTGCTGTTGATATATAGTACTCTAAGGCCCCGTCTTTCTACTGTTGAGGTCAATGGGAGCAGAATTGGCTCCTTTGAAAATAAAGTGTTTTTAAAACCATTTACATTTATTTAATTCTTTCCCCTCAGTAATGGCATCAATGTTGCTCATTTTCTGTGTTCATATCGGTGGCTTAAGCCCCCAAGCATATCTGTCTCTTCATTTATATAAATGCTATCTCCCAGAAGATCATTCTTAGCTTATATGCAATACTGTGTTTTACATTTTACAAAAGGGTAGAACAATTGTTTGAATATTTGTTGCAGAATTTAAACACTGGTGCATACAAAACCAAACCTCTGAAATGATAGATAGGAAGCCCATGACATAAAAAAAAGTTCCCTGTCAAAGTTATTTCTATATGTTAATGAATTTATACTTGCTTCATACTAATACAGAAGAAAGTTGTGTGTTTATTCAATTCACTGGATACACATACATATTAATGCCTTTCTTTTAATGGCAGCTAACGTACTGGAAGAAGACTCAATGGAGCAGGACGTGGAGAGCCCTATCACAATTCAGCAGCCAAAGTTGCCCAAACAAGCTAGAGAGGATCTTCCAAAACACATAAGCAAAGTATGTACCAAGAGAAAAATCCAAAGGTATGTTAGGAAAGATGGGAAATGCAACGTCCACCATGGGAACGTGAGAGAGACTTATCGTTATCTGAGTGATATCTTCACTACTTTAGTCGACCTCAAATGGAGGTTCAACCTTTTGATTTTTGTCATGGTTTACACTGTGACGTGGCTCTTCTTTGGAATGATCTGGTGGCTAATTGCTTACATCCGAGGCGATATGGAACATATAGGAGACAATACTTGGACCCCATGTGTCAGTAACCTCAATGGGTTTGTTTCAGCCTTTTTATTCTCAATAGAGACAGAAACCACCATCGGGTATGGTTATCGGGTCATCACAGACAAATGTCCCGAGGGAATTATTCTGCTTTTAGTTCAGTCTGTCTTAGGTTCTATTGTCAATGCTTTCATGGTTGGCTGCATGTTTGTGAAAATATCTCAGCCCAAGAAGAGGGCAGAAACCTTGGTCTTTTCTACCAACGCAGTCATTTCCATGCGGGACGGGAAGCTATGTCTGATGTTCCGAGTAGGGGACCTTAGGAATTCACATATTGTGGAGGCATCAATACGAGCCAAGTTGATCAAATCTAAACAGACAAAGGAGGGGGAATTTATACCACTCAACCAGACAGATATCAACGTAGGTTATTACACAGGGGATGATCGCCTCTTTTTGGTTTCACCGCTGATCATCAGCCATGAAATTAACCAGCAGAGTCCTTTCTGGGAGATTTCCAAAGACCAATTGCCCAAAGAGGAACTAGAAATTGTTGTAATTCTAGAAGGCATGGTGGAGGCAACAGGTAATGTTTCTTATACTTTGCGTAAAGTATACATTTTATTTTTAAAAACAAATTTATTTCAGATATAAACTATAATTCAGCAGGAAAATATAGGAAAGCACCCATTAGTGCCTCTTGTGCCACAGAGAACTTTTGTTTTCACTTCACTTGAAAAGAATTACTTCAGTAGTGCAAGCAGACATTATATTTGCAAAAGGCATCAGCAGTATTGTTGGGCTTAAAATTAAAAGCATGCTCTATTTAATTGTGTGCTCAGTCCTGCCCGTGAAATTGCATATGTTTCTGATCTGGTATGAAAAATGATGTAACATTTAACAACTGTCTAAATTTTCCATGAGCATGTCATCCCATTATTTATCATTCGATCACAAGAGTAAATCAAGCCTGGAGAAGCTAGTATGATAAACTGCTTTACAATGCTTTGTAAAAATCTCATCTGAATCCCTGAGTAGACATAATGTTCAAATACCATAGCACCTGCTGTTCCCAATTACTCCTGGGTAATGCAAAAAGAACTACATGCTATGTGCAAACTTCTACCATAACATTCCCAAAAGATAGTTGCATCGAATGAGAAATGATACATTCAATGTAACACCTTATTTTTAACACTTGTTTTGTTTTAATGTTTAGGCTGGTTTTTACTTTAGATTCAAAATGTCAAGGGCTTGATTCTCATTTATATTAAGGTCCCTTTATACCACTCTGGCAGCGTATAGGAGCGTTAAAACCGGTATACACAGTTAAGGCTAAATTATCTTTCTGATCTATTCAGCAGTGACATTTTTAGTACCTTTCCCAGAACTGAAGAAGAGCTCTGTGTGGCCTGAAAACTTGTGCGTCTCACCCACTGAAGTTAGTCCAACAAAAGATATTATCTTACCTGCGTTGCCTCTCCAGTATCCTTGAACCAACAAGGTTTCAACACTGCATATAAAAATAGAAAGGAACACAGGATGAGGGGAACATCACCACACATACACTAACAGCAACAGATGTTTAAAGACCAGAAGATCAAAAGGGGCCACTATGATCATCCTATGCAGAGGCCGTGTCATTGTTAACAGAAGCTAGATTAAAGCATATCTTTTAGGAAGCTATCGAAACTTTTGTTTTAAAGACCCAGGAGATTGAGAGTCCACTGCCTCCCCTGATAAGCTGTTCCAGTGTTTAATTACTCTCACTGCTAGAAATTCCATCTTATTTCAAGGTTGAATTAGTCTAAATTCAACTTACAAGCACTGGCTCTTGTTATGCCTTTGTCTGAAAGATTAAAAGGCCCCTCGGCATCTGATATCTGCAGCATGTGTAAATAACTATGCACAGCGATCAAGTCGCCTCTCAGCCTTCTCTGTCACCAACTGAATAGACTGAGCACCTTAAGCCTCACATCAAAAGGCTTGTTTTCCAGCCTCTAGGTCATTTTTGTACACCTCCTTTGAACTCTCATCAGCATTTCTACATCCTTCTTGAAGTGTGGACACTGCATTCTGGAACTGAACACAGTACTCTAGTAGCAGTCTCACCAAAGCTGTGTACTGTGTACAAAGGCAAGGTCACTTGCCTACTTCTATTAGATATTTTCCTTTTTCTTCATCTAAGGAATGCATTAGCCCTGTTAGTCACAGCATAGCATGAAGAATTTATGCTGAGCTTGTTCTACAATGAACCTAAGTTCTTTTCTGAGTTTCTGCTTTCCAGAACAGTCTCCCATCCTGTAGGCATAGCCTGATTTCTTTCTTCTCATATGTATTACCTTGCATTCAGCTGCACTGACACACATTTTGTAGGGTTGTGATAACAAGGCAATTCAGATCACTCTGTTACTTGGCCTCCTCATTTACTACCCCATCAGTCTTCATGTCACCTGCAAATTTAACCAACAAAAGATTTCATGTCATCATTTATATCGTTGATAAAAATATTGAATAGCATTGGACTAAGAACTTAACTCTGAGAGCCCTTTCTAGTAATGGCTTCGTTCACTTATGTTGCCCAGCACATATTGCTAGAAAATATAAATCTAAAATACATTATGGACAAATAGCAGGAGCGCAAATTCCTGAGAATAAAAACACCAAGAATTATTTGTTGGGTCTCTGAATGCATATACAAAGCAAACTGGTCTGTGACACTGGAAATAAATGAACAGAAAACAAATCACAAAATAGATACTGGCGCTAAATGCACTGTAATCATAGCAAGCTTACAGAAAATGATTAGTGACTGATGCATGTTCAAATTACAAACAAAACTTGTTTCATTTAAGAGGAACAAAATGATCCCATATGGCAATGCCACATGCGCATGTATATAGAAGAAGAAATATTTCTCAGTAGAATTTGAAATTATTAAACAGAAAGATCCATATATGCTTAAGCTGAAGATCAGTCTGTAAATGTTGATGATCAAATGAGTGTATAACTTGCCTCCTAAATAATTTGATGACTTGATAAATGGCCTGGGATCCTTTAAAACAGCCTATTGATCTGGATTCCTTTGTGCTGTCACAAATATATGCATCAAGCAAAATCACACTAGAGTGACAGAAAGTAAAACCTGAACTGGGAGGGAAGGAGCAAAATTGGATGTTATTGAGCAAATGCAAATACCACTGACTTAGGCCGTGTTTACATGTCACATCCCTTACCACCCTATTATGTCAACCTAATTTTTAAGGACCAACTAACAGCATAGACATTGTAAAACAACCAAGCTTGTTAAGGATATGTATACGAGCCACAGGATACGAATGCAGCCACCAAACAGTAGCACTGCCTCATGAGAACAGCTGTGGTGGCCTTGTCTAGACTTCATAGTCCAAAACTATTTTCAGTTTTGGATGCAAAAGCTTGGACCAATCCAAAGTGCAGAAACTGTAAAGCTCTGCAGTTTCCACTTCCTTCTTAGTAGAGCTGTGTTAATCTGACTTGTCTTCTCCTGTGACTCAGTGCCAATGTATTACAACCCATAGCTTTGAGAATTTATACTTGAAGGAAATGACTG
Organism: Rafetus swinhoei; assembly: GCA_019425775.1. NCBI lineage: Eukaryota > Metazoa > Chordata > Testudines > Trionychidae > Rafetus > Rafetus swinhoei. The sequence goes on from CM033437.1 coordinate 163,529,234, forward strand.
TTCATTATCTGCTGATTTGGGGCAAAATGAAGCACACCACAACGAGAGACTGTTAGAGTCTGCAGCAAAAAAAAAAAAAAAGAACAGGAAAAATGCTGATCGGGGAGAATAAGATTAGTTACACATGACACAGCATGAGTAACAAAGGATTTTGATCAGAGCCTAGAAAGATGGCAATTCTACAAACAGATTTTAAAACAAGGAGGTCTTTCAGAGAGTCATGACTATGTCAGCATATTTAAGCCAATTCATCCCTAGTTCGTCCTAATCAAGTGTTCCGCTTGAAATGCAGCTAGAGAACAGGACAGAATGGCAGAGGGACAAGTGGCAAAAGAAATGCTTTGGGGAGTTTAAAACAAATATTTCAACAAAGTTCTGGTGTTTACAGATTAACAAATACCCTGAAATCTCAATCATATCATATGCATTTGCCTTGGTGAGTTGCTGCAAAAGTGTCACACGCTGGCCTGTGTTTCTAAGCATTGTGTAATAAACAACAGAAATATGTTCAGACTAAACAAGAAATGCTCGTACACTCTACCATGCCCAGAAGGATTCTTAGAAGTGTCCAATAAGTCCCTTTTTAGCCACAGCCAGGCACACACACTGCAGTTGAGAGCATGGGCCAGACCCCTGACTACAACTGAAACGGATGGAGCCCTATCCGAGGGAGCAGTGTACAAAAATAGCTTAAAGTTCAACTTTGCACTCACTTGATGCAGTGCTACATAGCACTGGTCCTGTTGTGAGCTTGTGATGAGCAGCAGTGGTTAAAGGGGGCCACACGTTCAGCCAACAAGTGGCATACTTGAGGGACACCCTAGCCTAACCCTCTTTTGACAGGTCATGTTCTATTTGCACTCCAGTGCTGACAGCAGGTGGGGCATAACAGCTCCTACACCAATTCCATAGCACTACAAGATTAGGAAGGTGATCCTTCCTGGGCCAGTTAAGCCACTTTTAGGACCAGATTATACTGGTGACATGGTACACAGCATCTACTCCCCTACAGAGGATCTGGTCCTCGTTGGTACAGTTCTGGGAAACAGAATATAATATATCCATGTGCCTTAAAGGAGACTTCCACTTTGAAGGGGGAATATACACTCTGTCTCCCTTCCTCTCTCTAGCACAGACAAGTCATCTGGTAGGAACTCAACTTGCCTGATGCAGACAGTTTGGGTTATCACTGATTAATATTGGCCAACAGGTCATAATTCAGATTTATATTAAAATGTCACCATTGATTGTAAATTATTTTACAGAGGAATTAGAGATGTCTTTTTACACTCTAAATATTTTTACTGTGAGTGAATATGAACCAAAACACCTATTTGGATGGGCTGTTTTCCACATAGGACTTGCGTAGATTTTTTTAGATCCAAAGAGCCTCAGATCTGTCTACTAGAGGAACATGTTTAAAATGTAATACTAGGTTGTTTAATTGCATTAGTGGGGACCGGGATTGTTTTTAAATAAAGGTTTAAAACTTCACTGTGGCTGTTCTTCTTTGTACAAGCCCCAGAAATGCTTTTGAAGGTTTAAACCCTTTGCCACCTGGAGAAGGCAACTATTTGGTAACATAAAACATGGGCACTAATATTAATAACATACATGCATTACTATTTGACCATGGGAGAGGAGAAACTCTAGAAAACAGAATGGCAATTGTCCCCTTCCCCACCTCCAGTGAAAATGAAAATATGAAGATTGAAACAATAGCTATTATGAACATTTTTAACATGTCAAAATTAAAAGGCAAAAGAGGAGATTGCATGGCAAAGTTATATAGATATCTTCAAGTTCATATGGAGAATGATGCAAAAATTTTGTAATAGAACTCATTTATATTTCTGACACAAGGACAGCTTGAGACCAATATTTACAGAAGGATTTATAGATATGTAAACAAACATGCTCACTAGCTGTGGAAAATGTGTGTGAAAAGCAGTCAAATGTGCAGATAAAATGTTATTTATATAGCAAATGAGGCTATTGGCTAGGCACACATGGTAAAAGGCTGCGCCTGCTCTTAACTACCGCCCAGATGATTGAATGATTTAGCGTCTACTTCCATACTAATCAGTTGTCATATTTCCCCTTATGATTGCCCTATCCTAACAAATGTGTGCCTTTGATATGGATATTAGTCATTCCAGCCCGTATAGCATCTCTCAGACTCTTCTCTTTTCAAATAAGCCTTGCTTGGCTTGCAGTTTTCTGGCCAAATTTTTCTACTGAGCTTCAAAGAAATGATGTTTATGTTCTCAAATTACTTTTTAAGGGGATGGAGGTGAAAGGGGAAAGGAATCAGAATTGCTTGCAGCCAAGCTTCTCCAAAGGAAATAGAAATAGATTATAGAATTAGGCGGAAATAGATTATACTGTAGAGTTCCTGTGATGTGACCAAAGTTTATTTACTTGAAATATGTTCCAAATAGAATTAGGGCTGAACTAGTTTCAATTTTAGATTGGCTCACCAGCATCTGTGAAAGGGATGGAATACAAAAGATGGACAGTCTTTGGTATTTCTTCCATTTCAATTCTAGGCGATCGTTTTTATTTTCTCACATGGTGTTCGTGCTCTGTCCCCCTATACAGCTTTCATTATAGTACCTGAGACTGTCTCAAGAAAGAAAGCAATAACAGCATCTTTAACTTTCCTTGTTGGCATTTTTGTTTGTTTGGGGTAATTATTAAATACAGAAAATTAGGAATGTTGGTGTGTGGTGGACTGGGACAACCTATGTTTGGGTGGGGGGAAAGGAGTGGGAGTTGCACTTATTTCTGAATGCTTCAGGTTCACGGTCATTCTAATTTCAAGGTGTATTTCCTTTAAGGAGCTTCCTTAGCAGGTGGAAAGCACAAGTCTGTTTGGTTTAGGAGACTACTAAATTTAAATGGCCACTTAACTACCAGCATAACCAAAGTTTTCAAACCAAAGTAATGGCAAGAAAAATGGTGAGAAAAGACAACAAAAGGTTCATACAGAACTGAGCCGCTGATTATGAAAATATCGGCCAATATTTTGCTGCATAAGTTTAATTACCCTCCCTGGAATAAATCAGGAACAGCTTTTTGTTTAATCACTGCATCCTCTACATATTATTTGCAGCACCCATTTTCCCTTCTCTTGTTCAATTCTCAGCTAGTATCCATTGCTTTAATCAGCAACTCTTGTCTCACCAGTTAGCCACCCACTTCTAACAACTGCAGCAACAGGCATTGCGCCTCTCTCCCAGTAATCCCACGAGCTATGGAAGCTATCCATGCAATTATAAAGTTCAGGCTTAAGCAGATACTAATGTATCAAAGACAGCCCGGCAGAAGAATGAGATTTCTAAAGACCAACTTTGAGGAAAACCAGCTCTCTACATCAAATGATATAGTACCTTTTTTAGAGTAAATCAGATTATCACAGCTCAAGCAACTGCACATCTTCTCAGTGGTCCGGTCAGGGCACCCACTCTCAAGCACTAGCACACCAGCTGTTGCCTCTCTTGGAGAGAGACCCCCAAATCTCACTCTCTTCAGACTAGGATATGTCCAGGCTGCACAGTCCCCAACTTTCACTGTGTATTTCCCAGCAAAGCCAGTGTGTCAAAACAGACCTACTCACTCTCTCAGAGACTAATAGCAGAGTGATTGTAACAGCTATAAGTTACCCACACAGCTATTTCTCAGCACGCCTACTTTATTGTTAAGGCAGAAAGCATTACGAAGAAATTGTTAGAGACAATAAAAGAATCTACATGTATGCTAATGAGTTTATCAGGCATCAGTCCATCTTAAGGGGTTCTCTATGGTTACAAGCTCATCACAGCTCAGAATATTCACATTGTTTCATGCAGCTCTAATAGTCCCAGTCTTTCAGTCCTCCCCTAAAGACAGAAGCCCTCCATGGACCAGGGGGTCCTGTCTGTTTACTGGATGGAAGGAGGACATGAGTCATCTTAAAATCTAGGCTTTGGGATAAGTGGGGTTTTTTTAATATTGGCCTCTGGAAAATCTAATTTGAACCAGTTACGAATGTTGCACCTACATGGGCCACACTGAGAATGCCAGAGTCAGGGCAGGCTGCAAGAAATGGAGCCGATACTACCAAAACTGGTGGATTTCACTATAATTAGATTCACCAACCAGTATCAAAACTGCTCCTGTGTTACCACACTGGTTAACAAAAGAGCAAAACCACAGGCTGCTTTAGGCAGTCCAGCGTTTGGGTGCCATCTGGACAATTGGTCATATATAGTGAGAAGTTATTAAAAACCCTGTGATGGTTTGGGTCACAAAGATCTCTTTGAGAGGATAACTTGATAGGCTGATCATACCACTGAACCCCCCACCTGCCCTCTGGGGGCCCCATCACCAGGGCCATCCCAAGGCGGGTGCAGGGCCTGGGGCAACCCACCCAGTGCCCCAGACATTGGACCAATGGCAACTCCCCCACCACAGGCCTCACACCACCCCTCTTCAACTCCTTCCTCAAGCCCTACCCCTGCTCTGTCCTCAACCCGACCCCTTACCCCCTCTCCCAAGCAATGCAGCCCAGAGGATTATGGGAGTCGGTTGCGGCAGCAGCAGGGTTCACCTCCCTCCCCCACTCACCACATGGGTTGCAGCAGCCGGAGTGGCCCAGCAGCCTCCTCTGCCGCATCACCCTCCTGACTCACTGCGCCCCACTTCTCTGCAGCAGCAGGAACTGGAGTGACCTCTGCTTCCTACCACCACTGAAAAGCTGAGTGCAGCAGGCCAGGAGAGGGCAGCATGGCAGAGCAGAACAGGCTGCCAGGATGCTCCAGCTCTTGCAGCCCATGTGGTGAGTGGCAGGGGGAGGTAAATCCTGCTGCTGCTGCTGCTGCTGCTGCTGCTGCTGCTGCTGCTGCATGAGGCCCCCATAATCCCATGTGTCCCTCCTGTTCATAGGATGGTTGGGGCAGCCACCGAGGGCCCACCAAAAGCATAAGGCCTGGGGAAGCCACCCCAAACCATCCTGTGGACGGGGTGGCTGTGCCCACCACACTGTCCTGCTGAGCCAGAAGTTCTGGTCTCCCCCAGAAATGCTCAGAGATGGAGTGACAGCCCCCATAAGAGTAACACACACATGGAGAACAGTTCTGCTTTGGGAAGACTCAGTCACAGGGACTTGACACGCACCCAGGTGCACAGCTCCAGTGGGATCAAAACCCAAATAACCCCTTCTTATGCTGCATAAAAGTTTTACACAGAGCAAGCGTATATGTTCACCCCCTTTATCAATGATAGAGTTATGCACAGCTGCCGTTCCCCCGAAGTAACATTTACACTGGGTTTAATAATGAAGAAAAGTAATTCTATTAAAGTATAAAAAGTAGCATTTAAGTGGTTGCAAGTGATGACAGACAGATCAAAGTAAGTTACTATGCAAAATAAAACAAAACATGGTGCTGCTATCACTGCTCCATATCAGACACCGAGTGGACCGAGCAGGAGTTAATCTCACTTAAACAGTGATTTTTCTGATCCTTAATGGAAATCCAAGGAGCATGGCATTCCAGAGAGATCTTGGATCCTCAGTCACCTCCTACCCCACCTCATGGAACTTCAGCAGGGGCCAGGGAAAGATAGGATGATGGCAATGTGCTCCTTTCCCTGTCCTTCAGAGGAGATTCGCTCATCTCAGTCACCTCAGCTTTCAAGAGTAGAAGGGAGGATCTGTGCCAAAGTGTACACATCCGTCACACACGGCGAGGGCTTCTCTGCTCCTAACTCCCTGAGAATAAGTTAATTAGACATCTGGACTCAATGACCTCTCGAGGTCCCTTCTAGTTCTAGGATTCTATGAATTAGTGAACATTTTCACCTGCAGCAGAGATGCCTGCAGATCAGAGACAGCTGTTCTGAGTCCTCCTGAGAAGCAGTGCTGAAGAAACAAGCCCCTTTTGAATTTTTAGGACCTTTATAGCTATCTGCTAGCATAGATATTTATTATCCTTGTCTCTTTGATCTTTGACCAATTAAAATGGAGAGTGTGAATTGGAACAGCAGATGTTGGAAATGAGAGTTTTGTTCATTCTCATTTTGATCCTTTGCTTTTGGTTACATTGAAGTTTTTCCCTTTGGAGAATGTGGCTGTTATGAACAACTGGGATTTCAATTGGAACAGGATTTCAACCCCTGGAGTTTTTATTTAATTGAGCTTTATCTTTTAGATTAATTAGTTTATTCAACTGTTTGATGGTCAGATGTAAAACACTTAAATACTCTGCTATTCAGGTCCCTGAGAAATCTTGCTGGTAAAAGAGCTCCAGTTGACAGATAAAGTTCTTTTAATTTTCCCTTTGGTCCTCAATTGTTTTCAGTTTTAATATTTCTTTTCTGATATACAATCCTATTAAACTGTATTAAAGGACTACTCTGTTGTCACACTGTCTGGAGAGGCTCACAACTATGAGTGGCTACTGTGGGGACAGGGCAGACACCAGAAGCTGGTGGTATGTTCTATAATTAAGATTTCACCAAGCCAGTGACAATTGTAAACTCCTTGATCACTTTGCCAATCTTACCATGGAGCCACAGAGAGTCCCCTTATGCCCTATCTTGCCACCCAGACACTCTGGATTTTGTGATAGTCACTTATACCAAATATCAGGTTGCTCCCAGTCCCAAGAGACCAGTCACTTAACCCAGATTAATTGATACTATAGATTTTACGCCAATTGTAAATTGCTGGTAGTCATTGTGTACTAAACTAACTAAAGGTTTATTAGCTAAGGAAAGGAAATGAGAGTTATTGAGAGGTTGAAGCAGGTAAAATATATGGACAGTAGAGTCACAGTTTGTAATTCCAAATGGTGGCAATGATGTAACAAACTACCAGTTTCCCAGATCTTTTCAGAGTACACAGATTGTCTCTGGGGATCTCCACTCTGCATCTGGTACCCTTTTCTCTAAGAATCTAAACAGTCCAGAGATCCAGAATCGTTCCTAGAATCCATTCCTGTAGCAGCTTCTCACCGAAAACAAGCTGACAGGGTCACTACCCACAAGAACTTTTCCATTAATGACGGAGAGTGAGGAATGTATTTTGAGTCTTTGTCCTCCAATCATCACACACAAGGACCACTTGCTTAGAAATTAATAGAAAAACACTGCATTTGCATTCCACAAGGCTTCTTTCTTCTTTGATGGGTTATTTAATAACAGGGGTAACCGCAATGTTTGCTACTACACTGTAACAAGATACAGATACGTGAAAACAATGCAAGTTACATCCCACTAGTTTCCATGAAGTTTAAACATCAAATACCCTCATATACATTTAATAATCCCCTTTGTCTATACTAATGCACAAGTAAATTGGCCTGAGGCTCTGACATGAGCAGGCCCCTGATCTGCCAGCGTCAATTACAAAATACTTTTCTAATATCGTTAGCTTCTCTCTAAAATCACAGGTCATTGTAGTAGTACTGTGGCAATAATTTTTCATTCCGAATTTAACAGAACAGTTACTATGAAGGCAAAAGTAACAGAAAACAGAGAAGAATCATCAAGTCTAGCTATCAGGCATACTATAAATTGAAGATAAGAAATTCAACAGACAGAAAAGGACAAGGCTATGACTGCAGTTAATCCCATAGGACATTTGAAATATGTTAAAAGAGCACAGCTTTTTATGTACTCTTTTTGTATCCAAAGGGGCAGTTGCTAGCACTAGAAGAATCCCTTTATGGCATTGCTTATGGGTTTCCTGACGCCACCACACAAGAGTTCCCCGAAGGTTAGAGCAAAGAAAAACTGCAGACTTACAATGAACCTCATAGAGTCAAAAATTATACAGTGGCATTTAAAAGACATGGAAGCAAACTGAGGATCAGCTTCACCAATACATTCTGCACCATTCTGATAACACAAAGCAGCCATAAATCCAGAGTATGGGCTGGTCACAATGGGTTTACAGCTGCATTGCGTCACAGAAGAGGCGCAAAACAGCAAGAAAGTGCCAGTCAATTTGGATCTAAGACAAACAGATATTGGAGTTTTGTGTTCATGGTACATGAATGGAGTTGTTTACATTCTGAGAGTTATACACTGCTGAGGAGCCATGTCTACAATTCCTACCAACATTAATAGGAGCTTGCATACATGGATGGTGGTTTGCAGTTGTGGTAAATATATAGATCTCTTCCAAATAACAAAATATTTATAAAGTTCTTTCTTTTTAAATGAACAGGGCTAGCAAGAGCTCCAATGTGACAGTATTTGGGGGGCATAGCCATATTCCAAACTAATGTTTTCTAAATTGGCATGACCCAATGAAGCTAATTAAGTAGAACATTCACTATTTGATGTCAAAGTCCAAGTAAGTTTTTCTGAGCATCTTTAGAAAAGTCTATGGTTCAGTTTATTTTTCAGCTGGAAAGGCCATTTCTTCAGCAGTCCGGCTGCTAAGCAACACACATCTAATTTTTTCTTAAGACCACCACTTTCACACAACTCCTGCTTTCCCCATCCTGCTGTGTTTTCTTATTGCAGGAGTGAGAGGAAGGTCTGCGTCTTCTGAGAGAGACCAGGCATTGTATTTTCCACTTTGACACTGCTGCTTAAGAGGGAAACTAGGAACCCACTTCTAATATTTTCTGAACATCTCTGTTTGCTTACTATACCCCAACAACATCCAGAAACCTATATGCTAGCTGCTCCCATTTTCCATTCTCAAATTTAGCAGAGAATCTGCACCTTAGCCCTCAGAGTACACTGTAATTTTAGGACATCCCAGAGCAAGGCCTTTTTCCATACAGCTGCACTTGTTTAACTAAACACGTAATGCTGAACATGTTGTGATGAACTGGTGCAAAACAGTGTGGCTATTGAATTCAATTTAAACCTGACTTATATGGATTTAGTTCAATTTGATAAGGAATAGATTTAAGATAAAATTCAGTATAAAACAGAAGTGACATTAAGAATGTATTCTTTTTGTGAAGTGTTGCAAAAAGTTTAATTCCATTTTTTTCTTTAATTTTAATTTTTTAAAACTTAAAATGATGCAATTCTGAATATAGGCAAGGCCTAAGAAAATTTTTTCCTTCCCATCATTTTCCAAGAGAATCATCAATCTCTAGAGCTGGTATAAAAAACAAAAATAAAAATAAAATCTCAAAACTTTACCGAGGTATTCACAAAAAAGGGCCAAATTTTACCCCAAAATAATGGTACTGATAAAAAAAAAAGTCTAATTGAATTTGTAAATCAGAAAGTAGAAGTCAGGTTTTAATATTTCAATATCCATCCATTAAAGGCCCCAACTTGGCAAAGCACTGAAGCACATCTTAAGTATCACACATTCAAATTAAACTGCCAGCACACTGAAAAGGGCTGAGAATCAGGCCCCAGCAGAGTTTCCTGGGAAGCTTGTGATGGTTCATATTTCAATTTGTTCTCTGTCTATGCTGACCTTACTACTTCCTGCAGGCTCTTCCGTGACATTGCTTAAGAGCTGAGATGACAGCCTCTGACCAGAATGATGTTGTCACTCACACCACTTCTACCTCTTTCTGGAGCTATGTCTTCACTACAAACAACTATGTGGGGCATTTTTTACATCACGATAGTGACTTTGACATAAAATCCTAGTGAAGACAACACAGGTAGTTTACTACCATGATGTAGCTAGTGGAGGTCAATGTATACCCCTCCCCAAAATCTGGGGTAGTCCTTGATTAAGCTAGTAAAAATCAAAACCACCTGTGCCTTATCCTCCACTAGGAGTGTGTGTGAGTGAGAAAGTGAGAATGTGTGAAAGTGTGTGTGTACATGTGAGAGAGAGTGTAAGCAAAAGAAAAGGATCTGATCTTCGAAGGGTCAGAAAGTGAAGTTTATGCAAAATTAAGCTAATAGGGGAAAATACAGAAAATTCTAAACTTTACAGATAGGAAAACTAAGACACAGAGAGGTTAAGTGACTTGACCCAAGCCACATAGCAAGTCTGCGGCAGAGCTAGAATATAACCTAACTCACCTGACTCATGGCACAAGCCCTTCCTTCTCTACATCCTTGCCCAGTAAATTACGTATTAACTGCCTTCCCCCCACCCCCAAGTTAAAAATAGTTCTCTGTAACTTCGGACATTCAAGCAAAATATATGAAATAATAGTAATGTGTACATTTTTCAGTTAACTGTCTTTGTCTGATCAAAGAGCATTTGACAACCCCAGAAAAGCATGACATACATATGCAAAGTAACAGTGAACAAAGTGGGCATTTGGTCTGTCTAGATAGTTATAATGTGGGCTTCACTGGTGCACTGAAGTGTTCAATTCTCTAAGATTTAGAAGAAAGAGCAACACTTCAAACAAACAGATTAGATAACCATACCAAAATTTAAGTACTGCTAAAGTCATTCATCTTTAAGTTATATTCAGATACCCATTTTGGTGGACACTGATAACAGGGAATCACATGCTTTCAAATTAAATTAATTATATTTAAATTTTCAGTCATACTTGAAATTCTTGGCCTGGAAACAGACACTAAACTTTTAACCTTTTGTCATCATGCTGTGTATTCAGAGAGGCCTAGGATGACATCTCAAGCAGCCCGGCAGTATTCCAGCCACACTGTTCTACAAACTGCAGTTGGAGACTGTAAGGTTTAAATGCGGTTGTAACAGTGTAATAAACCACATGGATTCAAACTCCATTAAGTCATTAAAACCCTGTAATGGAGCTGTCTTTAGCCCAAGTCAGCCTGGCTGCTTGTTTTGTCTTTTACACCAGTGCAAAATGCTGAGAACATATCACTCCCATTTTGCACAGGCATAAATGACTTTCCCCACCCCCGAGGGTGAGGCATGGAGAATCAAGCCCAGAATCTCTGCCTGAACACAAGCTGTCAGTCTGCATTATAACCATAGTGTACATTTTGGGACCGGCTCTGTTCTATATCTTCATCAACAATTTAGATATTGGTGTAGAAAGTACGCTTATTAAGTTTGCAGATGATACCAAGCTGGGAGGGGTTGCGACTAATCTGGAGGATAGGGTCATAATTCAAAATGACCTGGACAAATTGGAGAAATTGTATGAGGTAAATAGGATGAAGTTTAATAAAGACAAATGCAAAGTGCTCCACTTAGGAAGGAACAATCAGTTTCATACATACAGAATGGGAAGCGACTGTCTAGGAAGGAGTACGGCAGAAAGGGATCTAGGGGTTATAGTGGACCACAAGTTGAATACGAGTCAGCAGTGTGATGCTGTTGCAAAGAAAGCAAACATGATTCTGGGATGCATTAACAGGTGTGTTGTGAGCAAGACACGAGAAGTCATTCTTCCGCTCTACTCTGCGCTGGTTAGGCCTCAGTTGGAGTATCGTGTCCAGTTCTGGGCACCGCATTTCAAGAAAGATGTGGAGAAATTGGAGAGGGTCCAGAGAAGAGCAACGAGAATGATTAAAGGTCTAGAGAACATGACCTATGAGGGAAGGCTGAAGGAATTGGGTTTGTTTAGTTTAGAAAAGAGAAGATTGAGGGGGGGGACATGATAGCAGTTTTTAGATATCTAAAAGGGTGTCATAAGGAGGAGGGAGAAAACTTGTTCATCTTGGCCTCTGAGGATAGAACAAGAAGCAATGGTCTTAAACTGCAGCAAGGGAGGTTTAGGTTGGACATTAGGAAAAAGTTCCTAACTGTCAGGGTAGTCAGACACTGGAATAAATTGCCCAGGGAGGTTGTGGAATCTCCATCTCTGGAGATATTTAAGAGTAGGTTAGATAAATGTCTATCAGGGGATGGTCTAGACAGTATTTGGTCCTGCCATGAGGGCAGGGGACTGGACTCGATGACCTCTCGAGGTCCCTTCCAGTCCTAGTATTCTATGATTATGGACCCACTGAACCCACTGAAGTCAATGGAAAGACTCATTCACTTCAAAGGACTTTGGATCAGGCCCTAAAATAATAAATGTAATTTGTATGGTTTTTCCAGTCACCTCACAAAACAAGCAATTAAGACACCAATTATAATACTAATTAATTACAGCGGATTAAAAGCAAGTACAAGATTTACAAGGAAGTCAAGCTTTGTCTAAGAAAAAGGATTTTGACTCTTTTTAAAAAAGGGCATAATCTTTACTGGGGAGTCAATCTGCTATGCAGGAAACTTTCCCTGTAGACTTTCCTGTTGTGTAACTACCTTGCTTTACACATGTAGATGTAAAAACACCCAGTGTAGAATTATACCAAAATAAATCTGTAATATTACATCACATGAGGATGTGTTAATGGTGGATATAAATACTGCTATGTAATTACTTGATCAGACTGCAAAAATAATCCTCTTCTTTACTTACCGCCATCCCCCCCAACCTACCAACCACATATTGTATGTTGTTGTTTAGTGTTTAATCGATTAGGAAAAAGAAACAGAGCCAAATTTATACCTGGCTGCAATTCCTTTGAACAGAACTATGGTGGGTTCATTACCAATTTCTGTTAATGAAATCATTAAAAAGATGAAAGAACTATGGAAGAAGTCTATGGATTCCTGTAAACACACAAAGCTCTCAGTTACAAAAAATTAAGAGGAGCAGATCTAAGTCTAAGATCAACCTATCAAGGTTTCTATAAGGTCATATCATCACAATATTTAAGTAACTTTAAGCCAATCAGGAATATCTGTGGGAAAATTAACAGCAGAATATCACTCCAACAGGAAACCTCAAGGAGTTGCATTCAAATTTTTCCATAGGAGCTGAGGTTTCCCATCTTGTTTCTTCCATAGTGGGGAGATAAAATATGTTGGCTACCAGGATCTGTGGATATCCTGAGATGCACACAGTTCTGGGAATAGGACCCAAGCCATTGCTGCTCTGTACAGGGTAACCACTCCTCCATCATTTTCACTCTCCCCTGCTTAGCCTTTTCCCCCAGAGGAATGGATGGGCCAATTAACCTGACAATTTCAGTACAAAGATGCTGATTTTAAGTAGTCTGAAGAATGGTGCAATTTGTGGACCACACCAGCCCAATTGGGGCACTGCTGAAAAGACAGCAGGTTTCAGAGACATTTGTATTATGTGGACTTAATTGAATATATAGCAAGGAATAAACAATAATTAATACTATCTTGCATTTTCTACCCAAATATTTCAATGTCAGGCTCAGCGGGTGATTTGTGGATATCCTGTGGATACTTTCTTGGGCCAATGCCAATTTTTAGCTGCATGTGATGCATATGATGCAACACTCTAATATATATATTAATGTATGGAGGTCAGACTACAGGATCATAATGGTCTCTTCTGGCCTTAAAAATCTATTTTAAAATGTCAGGATGCAATATCGGAATGTCATTTTTTTGGCCCTAAGAGAACCAGTTGCAAAGCTGTATGTGGACAGCTTTGATGTGTACGGGTTGATGTGAACAGAATTGAAAATAGATTTGTGTGGTTGAGGTGAGGTTAAAAGACTGTTTGACAGACTGGAGGAATATTGCATAGTGTGTTGATGGGAAATATAACAGTTATCAGTGCCATCATTTATTTGCTATTCAATGGCAACATATACCTCATTAATGAAAGGTAAAGGTACATCTAGTGTATATTTTATTAAAAATTAAAACCAAACCCAAACAAAAGTGTTCAAAAAGTTGTAGTATGTACAGCTAGGTAAGTGTTAGGACTCACTTGGTTTGTAGCATGTGCTATTGATTCTTCAGGGCTCAATACTTTGGTAAGTATTCAAAAAGGTGACCAGCTTGGGAGCTCAGGGACAAAGAGTTTTGAAAGCAGAATAAGGCAGAAACACAACTATCTTATACAAGACTAAAAGCAAAGACAATACTAAAAACTTAAAAAACAACAAATAGTCTGGTAGCACTTTATAGACTAACAAAACATGTAGATGGGATCATGAGCTTTCGTGGGCACAGCCCACTTCTTCAGATGCCAATATTGGCAGCCACCAGTTCTCTCAAGCCCAGCCTTGTTGTTTAGGCCTTGTCTTTATCACCCAGAGATCGATACTCAGGAGATTAATGTTCTAGGGTTCAATTTTGCAGTTCTAGTAAAGACCCTCTAAATCGACGCTGATAGTGCCCCCTCAATCCCAGTATTGCATGGTACTCCACTGGGTCGTGAGGAGTAAGGGAAGTCAATGCGAGAGTTTCGCCCCTCAACCTCCTGCAGCAGGGACACAGAGCTAAGTGTATGTCAACTCCAGCTACACTATTCACATAGCTGGAGTTGCATATCTTAGTTTGACTTTCTCCACTAGTGTAGATGTAGCCTGAAGTGCATCTCTGTTGTAAATTCAGTACAAATGGAGATTGTCCAGATTCTCCATGATGCTCACGGTGACTATGTCTACACTCATGGCTTCTTGCGCAAGAAAAACCCTCTTGCGCAATGCCCTTATTCCTGAAAATAATCAGCGTAGCGGCATTGCGCAAGAGGGTTTTTCTTGCACAAGAAGGGGTAGTGAAGACAGCTCCTTCTGGCGCAAGAGCCTCTTCTGCAAAAATGGCAGCTCATTGGGTATGCAAATGAGGCTTGGCGATATTCCACGCTTAGCCTCATTTGCATATTTCTCGTGCAAGAAGCCACAAGTGTAGATACAGCCTTTGTGTTATTTTGCCGGTTCAGAGGATCCATGAAGCTAGTGGAACTGGTTGCTCGGATATTCCCCTAGCGCAGGAAACTTTCTGGGTGGTGAAGAGCCAGCGCAGTGGCTCTAAACTATCTCCTCTCACGAGCAACAGCACAAGAGCATGGCAGAGGGAAAGGAGCATAGTTACAGTGCTTCAATACTGACTATTCCAAGCTGGTATGGATCTGTGGGACCACTGACAGATCGGCCTAGGGTCATGGCATAACACTGAGGCTGCTTTATTTTAGGCCCCAGTATCAGGGGGTTGTGACTTTTCCCCAGTGGGTCCTGTGCTAAGCATAGCTCTGCCAAATCTGAGAGTTAGGGCCATTATCAATAACTATAAATGTGATAAGTATGAGCCAAATTTTCTGCTGGAGTAAATGGACATAGGTTCATTGACCTAAGTGGAGCTTTACCTATCTACACACCAGCTTAGAATCTGGACTTCTGCATCTAATCATGTTACAAACAGGGGGAGCCAAAGGACCATTCGTAAAATATTTTGACAATTTAAAAAAAATGGGTTACATTTTAATGATTCTAACTTTCACCTTATTTGATGGGAGCTCTTAAAGCAGTCACAGAAATTCAAACTGTGAGAGTGAGTCTGGGAAAGGAATACTCCGCTGACTTTAGAAGGAAAATGAAGTATGTTCCCAATTTAGCTGCATTTCCAACACACTTCAGAAGTAGAACTACCATACTGTGAAATATGTGCTAGTGTGATATGTTAGAAGACTGTATTTGCATTCAGGACCATCGACCAGGGAAGGATGGCAAAGGGGGCAACTGCCCTGGGGCCTGACAATTCAAAGGGGCATATAGTTCCTGGTCACCGCTGTTGTTACAGCAGCAGAAGCCAGATCCCCTGGCCCTTTCGCTGCTGGAGCACTGCGTCGTGTGCTCCAAACAGCACTAAGGGCTGGAAGGGTGGACACTGTGCTCCAGGCAGTGTTCCCTCTAAGCTGAGAGGCAGCACAGCTTCACAGGTGATTAATCAGCCCCACCCAGTCAGAGGCTCAGGGCTCTGTGCAGAGCTGACTGATTAATCACCTGTGAAGTTCTGCAACCACCCAACTTAGAGGGAACACTGGCTCCAGGTGGCTACAAGGGCCTGGTATCCCAACCCTGCCTCTTCTGCCTGAGGCTCTGCCCCTTCCAGGAGCACACAGCTGCCTCTCCCTCTTTGCCCAGGGGCCCAAAGAGGCAGTCGGCTCCCCCTGTTGGCATTCCTTTGTAGACAGGCATGTTCTGGAGCTAAATCCAAATTCATGCTGCTGAAACCTTTATGCAACGTAATTCCGTCATATAATAGTCCCGGGGGAATTCTGCAACTGTTGCATTTGGAGCCATAGTAAAATTGTAGAATTCCCCCAGGACTGCTCTAATCTGCATATGCCACATATGTCACACATAGATATTTTAGAAATGTTTGAGAGCTTTGAAAAATTTTACTTTTTAAGAATCATACAGTCAAATGTCCAGTGTCCCACAGTCTACCTGGGTTAGAAACAACTGTTATCTTCATTAAAAATGCAAGAATTTCCATTTCCCAATAGCACAAGACAACCATTTCTTCCGCAGCTTGTTCATAATATATTGGCCCACTATTAAGGACCAATTACTATCAACCTGATACTTCAGATCAGGGTAATTTATGGAGGCCATTACTTATTTGGAGGCTAAGAAAAAATATTTTGCAGGTTTAAAAAATGGAAGAAAAATGGCTCAGTGGTTTTCAGAATGTTAGAAAATGTTTTTATGGGCAGCTTAGAAGTGAGAAGGTGAAAGGTGCAGCAAAAAATGCAGTTTATTACATAGATCCCAATAAATACCATATATACAGTATGTACTGAATAGATGACAATGTGGCGAAAAAGATTTATCGCATGAGTTAGAAAGAGCCCATTACTAATCAAAGATGACGTCATGGATCAGTTAGGCAGAATATCCCAAACAAGTGCTGATAAAATCTTTGCAACACACAGCAACACCATGTATTTTCTATACGCTATATATGTGATTACATTGAAACTATTTTAATAATGTTTTATAAAGTAAAATAATTGTTACTGGGTCAGTTGGTATATCCTTCTACTTGTAAAATCAGATACCTTAATTGTCATGGATCCATATATGTGGGATTAGAGGGAACCATAAAAACAACTAGAATGTAAAATATATCTTCTTTACCTAAAAATGTCACCTTTAAAGCCCGATAGCACATGGTGCCACAAGTCCAGAAGTGAGTGCTGAGTCCCACTGTGGAGCTGAGAATTTCCCCTTCTCCATGATTTAAAACATCTGTTTCTAGTCCTGGAGGGGGGGGGCAAAATATTTTCAATAATAGTTGGCACAAGCACGAGATGGAATCTTGCCTGTCCTGTGCCATAGGCAGAAGTAACATATTTGTGTGCACACAAGTGTAGAGAGCACCTCATATACAGAGAGAGGTGGAAGAACATCTTTCCATCACTTCTTCTCTAATTCATCATAGTGGCTATCTGAAACCACTGAGCAGTTGAGAACACTAGTGGTCTCAGAGCCTCTGGGTTACACAAATATAGCCCCCTTTTCTTCAATGAGACTCTCCACAGAACTAAGATTTTGTCCATGTACATCAAATAGCAGGATTGGGTCTTACATTATAAATTCCTTGGGGCATGGATTGTATGTGTCTTATGTTCTGTACAATTCTGAGCATGCATCAGTGCCCAACAAGTACTACAGGGTAGAACCTCTCGAGTTCAGCCCCTTGGATCCTGACTGGTGCTGAACCATAAGAGAGCAATATTGTCTAGCAACATTACCAACACTTCCACTGCTTACTGGGCTCTTAGAAGACATTTAGGGGTAAATTAGAGCTAAATGGCAGCACAGAAAACTGAGAGCCATGGCTGGCAGTTGTAAACACACTTTATGGGACCATGGAAAACTTGATCACACTCATGATAAGTGGACATCCAGCTAACTAAAACCGTGCAAGACCATGGATGTTACCAAAGCAGAAAGAGCCAGACTAGCGAGGTTCAACCTGCAGTACAGTTCATTGGGGCCAATGCCATATGTGCCCAGCATGTGGAACCCACGCTGACTTTCAGTGGAGTTCCACATATGAAGCACTTATGCAGTGAGCAAATTATTTCTGGTCAAAAGGGGGCTCAAAAGCAACAAGTGTTTTCTATGTTCAGGTCTGAAAAGAGATCAAACTATTTATTTCAATATTTTGTGAAGAGTAATTCCTTCTCTGGTCTCTGAAACGGGCATGGTAAATCCCATCCCACTTGTTCAACTAGTGAACGCATACATCTTTTGTGGAGTTTGCCATTTACTACAATGGAAAATCCATCTGTGGATGAAAGAAATTCACTAGGGCCCAGATCATTCAAGCTGCACAACTCTTGTGTCTTTGGAAATGGTCCACACATGCCCTAGCAGCCCACTCATACAGAACATGTTGCAGGACCTGGGCCTAAGTTATATAGTGGTAACTTGTGGTCACAGCCACCGCTCTTGTTCCAACAGAATTGCCATTGCAAATTCAGAGATTGAGAACACTGCTGTAAAAGGCATTTACTTACTAAAACCCGGAAAAAAAAGAATTTCCATGAGGGATCGACTTTATTTTACTTCTTTATATTGGTTTATCCCCATAAATGTTGCTTAAGTTCAAAAACAGGGATATTTTATGGTATTTTTTTACAGAACAAAAATATGCTGAAGGTGAACCATGAAATTTCAAGGGCACTGATTCACTCTGTAGGCTACTTCCCAGTGGGCACTTGGTTAAATTAAAATGGATTTCTGAGATTTAAGTAGTAGTTGCCAAGGATGTGCAATAAGGGACTAAGCCATAGCCCACTGAAGTCCGTGGAAAGGTTCCTATTGACTTCAAAGAGTTTTGGATTGAGTCCTAACAACATTTTTCACGAGGGCTCCATTTCCCTAGCCAGAATTATATAAGATCTTATTCAGTCCAAAGGAAGCAAGGAACACTGTCTCCATTTCAATACACCTTTCATTTTTACTATACTGTTTTTCCTTAAAAAAGTCATTACATACAAACAGGGGCGGCCCGTCCATATAGGCGAACTAGGCAGTTGCCTAGGGCACCAAGTTAAATGGGGCGCCAAATGGTGGCGCAATATCATTGAGGGTTTGGAGGTGAGGGCGCAGATTGCATGGTTCACCTAGGGCGCCAGTTGCTGGCAGCTAGTTTAGGGCCACCCCTGCATACAAATCATTACTCTTGAAAAAACAATAATGGCCACACTATGAAAATTGCTGCAAACCCAGCTGCTAAATTTGAACCTGCAATTTTGCACACACAGCCATTGGCAGCAACAATTTTGAGTGAGACATAAACAAAATGCAAGGGCCCAGTCCAAAGCCTTTGGACTTCAACAGGCTTTGGATCAGACCCTAGATGTCCAGCTTCCTGACATGCAGATGTACATTTTATTTATACCCACAAATAAGATATTCTCTTTTGTACCCAAAAGACATTTGCATGCAAGATTATGGATGCAAATTTAGGCCCTCTTGGGCAAAGTCTGTAAGCACATACCAAACAGAGCCCCTGACTAAAACCTAAGTTGTACTGAAGTGATTTATAGTGTAGACATAACTGCTAATACAGTACTCAGGCTAACAGAAGGGATATTTACAAGTGCATTTAATTCAATAAAACTCCAGATCTCATAAGCCTGATTTCCCATCCCCTCACACTATGTACTCATTTACATCTCTGCAAAGGAAGTATAAAATTTGGTGTAAACTGCTGCTCTTCTGATTTAGTAGC
Organism: Rafetus swinhoei; assembly: GCA_019425775.1. Taxonomy (NCBI): domain Eukaryota; kingdom Metazoa; phylum Chordata; order Testudines; family Trionychidae; genus Rafetus; species Rafetus swinhoei. Next base: position 163,548,663 of record CM033437.1, read on the forward strand.
ATTTTATATCCATTTTGCAATCGCTTTGCACAAGTCAATAAGCACACACAAGCCAAAAGAAAATGAGGCCCTAAATCTATTGTTGATGGTGAGTTTAATAACATCAGCCCAGCATTTCTGGAAAAGAACATTTCATGTATTGGAAATACAATAAATTTTAAAGAGACAGCATTTTTCCCCCTCCTACATTATATCTACCTTAATCATCTGACACATTTATAATCAGGTCAACTTCAATGATACAATCTCCTCTACTTACTTAAAAGAAATTATATTTTCAATATAATTGAAAATACATTATTTTCAAGTAAAGTTACCATTTTCCAATATGCGGAACAGCACGTGGGTGTTACTGACATTATAAGCACATGGTAGTGAAACAAGATTCCTCCACAGCCGGGCCAACTGCTAGTTTGCTCATGAACCTGTATAAATCAGGACAAGCTTTACTTAAAGAAACCTGTACACAAACCTATGGAGTATGTCTCAGTGGTCTGTTCCTGATCCTAGCTGGGAATAAACAAAAACCCATTTCTCTACACATGCCTCAGCTCAGATGATAGGGGACCCAGAGCTGAACCACACCCACTTTTGATTTTTAAAAAATCACCTCCCACAACTCTTCACACTCCTGCAGAATCAAACTATCCCTTGGCTTTGTCCGTGTGCAAAGATTTCTGGCCCTAGCCAGTCTGAGCCATGAACAAGACCCACTGTTATCATGAAGTTTTGATGGGGCCACTCCACTGTCTGAATGAAAGCTGTTCATACTAATGACAACAAAGTATGTGAATCTGCTCAGTGAGACATTGTCACAGAAGTAACCCACAGCAAGCCTGATTGATGCCGGTCACATAAGTCACATAAGAGATTCTTATATGCAACACAGAAAAAAAAACATTTGAAATAATTTCTAAGAGGGCTTGTGTGAATAATTTCTACCATTCTCACCTACTTAATTTCACCTTAAGCTTTGAATCTGAAGCCATCCCAACATTCAAATTGAAACTCAAGTTTGGCCTTCTCTTATGCTGACCCCATGTGAAATCACAGATTTCACAGGACCACGATTCAGCTCAGATTCACAAAGTACTTGCTGATGCAGTTCTAACTTTCAAGTTTGACATTAAACCCCAAACCAGGAGACTTCTGTGATGCTTTCAGGTTTCATTCCATGCAATTCCCCACAGCTCTTGTAATAACCATCCAATCAGCACGCCCTAATCTGCCAAATCTGATCTCTCTAAAATTCAGCTTCATAGATGGCTCCTGTTCGGCAAGCCGTGTCAGTATTTACACAATCCCAGTGGCTCCAGCTGGACTTCCCACATGCTTTTATGTGAGGGTGGAGCAGGAATACAGGTTTTAAAAGATCCACTTAAATGGTGCACAAACGTAGCCCTTCAGCTATAGCTCTGTTTTAAAACGCTGCTGCTTCTAAACCTGTCACAGCCCTTTAATCAATGATAGCCTTGTATTCAACTCCAGGTAATGCAGAATACTGTGCCAGTTCAACTTGTAAGCATTTGCCACCATCTAATGAGAGAGAGAGAGAGAGAAAAAAACAATGCTTAGAGTTCTCCACTGTCCCTTCATAGGAGAGATCAGCTAGTCCATATTTCTCCCCAGATTTACAGCCTCTCCACACAGGCCTGGTGTTCTTTCCATAGCTTGTTCACCTATAACCTGTTGCATGATTCAGCATTTTTGAGAACATGTTACCTATGCAGGGAAGAGAATGGCTCAGGACATTGATAATGCATATCCATCTTGACTGGGATTGAGATAGTGCTCTGTTCCCAGAGCTATGATAGTGCAACATTCAAATATTCAAAGAGCTTATATTCATTTTTGAAGGTGTGCTCTGTTGCTGATAGGCCTAACTGCATGCTGAAAGTTATGTCTTCCATTGTCCTTCAACAGTGTTGCATTTTAATATCAGCATTGGGGGGGAATAAACATGTCATTTTGAGTTGCCATGAAACTCTGCACCCAAGCAACAAGTACACTTACAAAACTTCAAAAAAGTAAGCATGGCGAGGTCTCCACCATGTAAGTAGGGACATATCTACTCCAGGGCTGGGCCCATCCAGCATCTCAGTTTCCCCTCACATAACATCTCTTTTCTCACTGATTGGCCTCCATAGTGCTCTTATACAGGAGCTTTCAGTGCACAGCAACATATCAAATAAAATCTTAAACCAATACAAGCAGTCTTCAGTCATTTTTTGAGGAGTAACATTAGTTCGAACCAAGGGGTTTGGTTCGAACTACGCATCCCGGTGCTCACTTTCACTTTCAAAACAGCTGTTGAGCAGAGTAACGCGCTGGCGAGATCATGCTAATGAAGCGCAGGATATTTAAATCCCTGCTTCATTAGCAATTTCAGTCGCCTACATTTGCATCCCTAGTTCGAACTAGGGAGCACGTGTAGACGTACCCTATGTGATTAGTTATGAAATTATTCCTGTATTTGTGTTCACGTGGGTAACATTTATTTCAGCTTGCTGTACAGGGCAAAATCAGAACCGTAAGTATATGATTTTTAGGCAAGTAAACTGTACCTCCAAAATTATTTGAACTTCTTAATACTTATAGGAACATTTGTAAGACTGAAGAGGTTGGTCTGTACAAGTGAGAGAGCCATCATTTATTAAGGCTTTTCTCACAGCCAAAATTTCAGAGGTGACCGCTAAGTTTCACAGAACTATTGAAAAAATTACTGCAACTTTTTCCAAAATTAAACATTCCAGTAATTTTCTGTATTGCCAAGACTTTTCTCAAATTTTGCAGTTACAGTGCAAATATTTCCAAGAAAACAAGTCTAAACTCTTCACTATTGCTTGAGAGCAAAACAGTTTTTTAAATTGTTGGTTGGTTTCATCTCCACACACCACATTTCATGGTAATTTGTTTTTTGATTTCACCATATGATTATAACAACCTGATCTATCCGTCATTTCCCACTTATTTTCTTATAACAATGTCTTAACTGTCCTAGTGCCTCTCTGAAATCTGGTAATTGTCTTTTCTCTCCTGTCAGTTAAATTCCCCACACATAACAGAGGTAATTTTCATCTGATGACAATCAACTGTCCTTCTTAACTATTTGGGCTCTCCCTAGCATACGTGTTACTTTGGGAACACCTGAATCACAAAATCAAACATTAAGACAGTCTTTGTGTATATGACTGACCTTACAACAGCATCTGATGCTCCAGACATTACTCAGGGAAGATTCCCATTAAGTCAATGGTGGAAGTATCAAAATAATGATTCAAATGAAAGGAGTATTCAAATATGCAGACAAGAGAGAGCAACATGTCATAATACAGCACTATCACAGCAAAAATATTATTTTACCACTCTCTGACACTAATTCCCTTCCACCTGGGTTTCTGGAGTCTATGAGATACAAACTGTGACTCTAGACACTGACGTGACATATTATTCTACCATGTTATTACATTTTCATTGACTTCCATTTCCAGTAAAAACAGAATAAAATGCAATTACAAAAATGAAATATAGAAAACAAATATGGGGACTAATGAATGTTCATATTCTATGCACAGCACATCTCCAAGTTTAGTAGTTGTATTTAAAATAGTGCACCACACCCAGCAAACATCTAAACCCTCTGCAACTGAGACTTTCTGCATTTCACACATTGCCTTCCAGTGCTTACGTGCACGCTGGGAATTAGCAAATACTTTTTTTTTAAAGAGCAAAGGGGGGAAAATGTAATTAACCCTCCCCCTTTCCCTTCCCGCCCCCCCCTTCTCAGATGTACTGACACCAGAACAGATCAGAGATTAGCCACTCAGAAATTTCACCACAGGAAGTTAACCAGCTTCCTCCCACATCACAGCCGAGATCCTCTTCTTGGCACTGCTGAGGTGGTAGGGGACAGGGGGGGGAGGAGGAGAAGCAGCTGTATCTATCTGCCACCCATAGCTGTAGTATCTGAGAACTTCCCAGGTTTAATTAGACTGGCAAAGCAAGATCTCTAGTGGCCTGCATAGAGCCTTCTACTCTTATTATTCCTTTGCTCATTACAGAAAGCCGTGCTTGGAGTAGCGTTTTCCTAGGGCCTTTATGTTTTAGATTGTAATAACATTTCCAAAGCCTCATCAAACACACACAACCCTGAGGGGCTGTGACTCACCAGCTGAGAAATAATGCTGTAGTGACATCTCGACTGGGCTGTTATAATTGTCTTGATGGAGCATTTCTATATTACACACCACACAAGCTCCAGCTAGTCCAGGCTGAGGGTCTGATCCTGATCTCCCAGTTTTACACCTCAGTGGAATTACTGTGTAAATCCTGAGCAATTCAAGAAAATGGGAAGAGATAGTTCAGATTTGCACTGGTGCTAACTGACAGAAGAATTCGGCCTCACATAATGCTTTTAAATCAACAGTTTAGTCCCACATCACTTAAAACAGTGCTTAAATAACTCACATGTAACACTCAGAACAGATCTCATTAGTCAGTACAGACTGTTTTCATTTTTTCCCCGTTTTACCTCTGAGATTTGGGACTTGTTCCAGTTTATACATCCAGTGACAGGATATCATCATTGTGAAGGATGGGCAATCTCATCCAAAGTATATATCAATAAATGGCTGTAAATTAGCAATGGTCTGGCAGCTGTCATAAAAACGCAAAGAAAGAAACCGTGTAATTGGTCTGTGTGTCCGTAAGGAGAATGTGGTCTGGAGTTAGTTTGCTGAAGTGTTTCATGTCTATAGGAGAGCTGGAAAAAAATCAAAGGAACACTCAACTAAACACTCAACTAAAAAAAAAGGGAGTGTTTTACCACTTCTGGCAAGATTTCTTAATTCAGTACTATGTTCAAATGTGATTCACCACAAACATTTCATCATTCTTGTGGCCAGCTTCTGTACAGACATTTCTAAAGGATCCTTAATACTAGCACATGAGCACCAGATTCAAGGTATATAATTTGATTGCTGGGTTAATTGTATACACACTGTTAAATCTTATTGTTGGCATACTTTATCTTAGAAGAACATCATCTCATGACTGGTATGGGGGGAGTGAACTGACCCATAGAAATAAAACTACGGGTTACATAATAAATGAAGAACTAATAGCATATTTGTAAATGCCGGCCCCATATGCCAAAGGGAACCTCTGAACACAGGATTTCCATCATGTATCACAGCATTCTGATGCAATAGTCTGTTTGCAGTGCAACTCCTTTTTGGCACGCCATACAACCTTGCTATTGCAGGTGAAATTATCTTTTCTTTTGGCCCCCCTAAAACCACTTTCCCATGCCTGTCTACCTCCTTTCAAGACAGCTGAAAACTCATAATTTTTCCTTGTACCACTGCCTCTCATTTCTCCCACCCTCAGAAATTCTTTATTAGTAAAACCATAAAGTATGTTGGGATGCAGTTGGTAGGAAAAATCCTACACACATTGTACCAAACCTTTGTTATTGCAATATATGAAGCATATTTTAAAGAAATGCCCTCACTAGAACTCAGATTTCCTTTCCTCAATTACCCATCTGAAGTGTTTGTGGGAAGAGCAAACATGTCAATTTTCATGGGTAAACGTATCAGTAATCCCCAGAACAATAATTAGGTCAAGTATTTACTACAGACAAATAATTAGCATATCAAAATCCCTTTGATTGTCATTGACTGCCTTTGTTTTCTAATTTCAAGTAATTTATCCTTTCAAAAAAGTGCCAGGCTGACATCCCTGGAGACAGAATCCCTCTATTTATCCACACAACAGATACAACATGGACAGCCACGGTGTAAGTTTCCCCATAATCCTCACCAATGTGCTGCCCTTCTGTTTTGATGGGCTCATTACTAAGCATCAGACAATAATTTGATATTATTACCAATTCCATCTAATAAAGCTGACAGGAGTGTCAGTTAAAGCCCCTGATGTGGGCCTTGCCCTACTAGCAAGTGTGCTACACAGCATACCAAACAGTTATTATACAGTAATTTTTGATCACTGCTCACTAGTGACTTAATCTGAATTTTAACCAGAGATTTAGAAGTGTAGTGTTCTGTTTGTCATTTATCAGTCCTTCCTTAAGCCTGCATTTTTTAAATAGACACTGCAAAAGTTAATGTGTATACAGTATTAATTATTAACTTGAAAGTTCTAACGGATCATAAATCTTACTCTATGAATTCCAATAAAACATTTCATTTACTAGGGAATAGTATCAAACAGAACAAAACAAAAAAACAGAAATGTCTTTCTCTGCATTCCATACATGCTTTTTCTAGATGGGGAGCTGGAATTATGTACTCAAAAGTTTGTCAGTATTCTGACCTATATTAAGTCTGGTATTTGCTGATTTGCTTGTTTGCTTTAACTCTCAAGTTATACCAAATACACAAATAGTTATTTTTTTAAAAAAATACATGGTTGGAATTTAAAATATGGTATGGCAGATTGATTTTTAAGATTAACAAGTTTGACAACATCCTATAAATCAAAACTTAGTTTTGTTCAGTTACATTAGAGAGTGACACAGACAAATGTTTAGTGACGTAAACTTGCTGGAGTTTGAAATATTTAGGGTCTATGACGGGGTGGGCAATAATTTTTGAAGGGAGGCCACTCCAAGATTTTGGTAAGTGGTCAAAGGCCAAACTTTTCTATGGAGAGGATGTGGGGTCTGGGACAGAAGTAGGTGCAGAAGGAAAGTCTGGGTAGGGGATCAGGGTGCAGTAGAGGGTGTGGAGATCTGAGAGGGAGTTTGGGTGAAGGAGGGGGTGTGTGACCTGGAGCAGGTACTTGGGGTACAGGGACCAGAAGGGGATGTGCATGCAAGAGAGGATTCTGGCCTGAAGAAGGGTTTACAAGCAGGGGCAGGGTGTGGGAGGAGGGAGGAGCTGGGGTGTCAGAGGCAGACTCCCAGCCAGCAGAACTCTCAGGCAGGCTTCCCTGCCAGCAGCCCCAAACTGCAGGCTGGCTGTGCATGTGGCTCCCTGCACTGAGGGGATAGAGGGAGGTTTCACATGCTGCCCCCACCCCTAAGAAAATCTCTCAGCTCCTATTGACCAGAAACTGGCCAGTGGGAGCTAAGAAATTGTGTTGCACTGTCTCCACCCCCAGCTCCCATTGGTCGGTTTCCAGCCAACAGGAACTGAGGAGATTATGCTAGGGGGCAGGGCAACATGCTGAAGCCTCTCCCTCCCAACAGCACAGAAAGCAACACAAAGCAACTAGACACTATGGTCGGCACTGCTCCCTGCAACAGGGTCAGTGCGGGCTGGATCAAAAGGCTTGGAGGGCCATATATAGCCCATAGGCTGCATCTTGCCTGCCTCTGGTGTAAGATCAACTACCTGGAAATACAGTTTCAAATCCCAACAAGATTAACTCTGATATTCTTCCTTCAGGAGTAGACAATTTAGTTCTGTGCAACAGGCCTTTTAGATAAGAATTTTAAACTGTCTGCTCTGCATTGATAGTGAAGAATTTTTTGTAAAATTACGGATATACTCCAATTTTCTTTGCCAAAAATTTTCCTCTACTTTTATTTTGCAAGGTGCTACAAGCCAATTGGTTGCCTCCCTCCATTCTAGAGATTTCTATGCTGCTACCCAAAGTTAGAATACAATCCTTAGAGTTGTTGAGCCCCTAAATTCTCATGAAAGTCAACAGTTTGTAAAGCCCTTTGGGACTCTTCAGAATGAAAAGCCCCATGTAAATATAACATTTAACTTCTGGCAATAAGGAAAAAAAAGACTACTTCCAATAGATTATCATTTCCAAAAGATCACTAACCTATCTAGATTTTTTTCCTACTCACTTGAAAAGATGCACTGTTAACATTAATTTGCTTGACTAACCACACTAACTGACAGATTTTGCTGCTTGCCAGCTACTGAAATGATCTTGGGAAGAACAGCATACCTTCAACTTTACACCAATTTCCAGACATCATATCTGGTTAACATCTGCCTGGCTGAACTGAGAGCTTTGCCACACAGATTTTACTAAAGCTAACCAAGGTTACAACCAAGCCATTAACCACGAACACAGAAATAGTACCAGAGGGCTATGAATGTGATTCATGGATTGTGAAGTCAAAAGCTATTGATCTGTAGCAGCTGCTTGGATTTTAAGACAGGCTGAGATGTGGTCACATCCTTGATGTTGTAAAATGTGACATTTTATTAAAATCTCTGCATCAGTGAAATTTATTGTGCTCCAGTGTTAAGGATTTTCGGATATGGGGGTTAATAAAATTTTAGATTATGTTGCAGCAGAAGCCACCTAAAGCATACATTCAAACTTTGCAGTCAATAAGTCCAAATAAGATATGATATCACTTCACATAGTTATATTTAATTAAATGTTTATCTCAAATGTTCTGACAACTATGGAGCACTTAAACTAGAAATATAAAAAAGCCAGTCTGGCTTATACCCCTTACCCAGCAAATATCCCATTCTAACAAAAGATTTTTTCTTTCCCCCACACCTCTGAAATGCACAATTATAGTAACTCCCCTAACATGTTACATTTTATTTACACTCCCCCATTATAATTGTATGTTCGATATATCCTCCCTGCGATATACAAACAGATTTGCATATGCTGTGTGCTATGTCACATGTAACAGATCAGTGCTGAACCCTGCAAATTCTACCCATAATACACATGGTAGAATCCTTTTTATCACAATTTGAACTATGGCCCCGATGTACACTGCTTACACACAAATCTCCTTCTTAACCAAGTGGTTACGTGGTTCTGCTGTAATATTACAAGAGTAAAACCTTCCTAGCCATTTTTGCGCATTCACTTTTCAGAGCAGAACTCCATTTTATAGGGACACAACTAATACTTTTTTTATTTCAAAAATTCCAGTTTCCGATCACAGTTAAAGATTACTCCAGGCCCCAATTTGTTTGCAATTTGTGCACGCTCACACACCTAAACACACAGATTTTCCTGTTCAGACCTCTCAGTCATCAAACATCCCAGTGGGTGACACTTCCCACCTACAATGTATGACATTCATTTAGGGGCTGTTTCCACACTATGTCAATAAAATAAATCCACTTTGTAACTGCTGGCAGATGGGTGGGAGAGGACTCAGCCCAATCAGCTTCGGCTTGTAGGAAGGGGACAACATCACACTCCAAAAATCATGAGGGTTCTTTTTTTAAAGAGTAAATGAAAGGGTGTTGGGCTTTTTTTTTTTTTTTTTAAACTCCTGCTCACTTGTCCCAGTGAGGGTGTGACAGTGTCACCCAAAATGCCAAATACACCGGGTGAGGGGCTTTTGGCCTCTGCTGCAGGAAGTCACACCCCCCAGCCCAATTATGTCTGTCCCCATCCAGCTCCCATTCAGTTCAGTGCCCTTCCACAGCTTCATCTCTGCTCCTCCTGGAGTTCCGCACCACGTTCCTGCCAGGCATTGGGTGGGCTGCAGTAGGGACCGCTCTGCCCTTTACAGCCTGAGGGAGCAGCTCCAGGGGCTCTTCACGTCCCTCTGTCCCAGGCTGGTGCTGCAGGGGGAAGCAGCAGAGGAATTCTCCTGGCCCCATTGCTCCCAAGAGGAATAGGGCTGGGAGCTGCCCCGAGATGTTGGGCTCTTTAACTCCCTCCTCCTCTCCTGTGAGAACAGCTTTGGTCTGCAGAGAGCAGAGGAGGAGGAAGGTCTTCCTGCAGCCTCCTCTGATGGGTTGCTCAGCCCCAGGACTGGCAGGGCAGCAAGACTAGCAGCCTGCCAAGCAAAGGATGTTTTCTCTCCGTGCCAACTGCAGGGCTGAAGTGAAATTAGTGGATGCGGAGCACCCATCAGTGCCAAAGTCTCCCCTCTATCCCTCTCCTCCCACGCTGCAGTGGTCCCATGCTTACAAACTCCACCGCCCTACCAGAGCTTCTGGAGTGGCGTGGACAGCTTATTTGAAGGCGTTCGAGCTCCAGGAGGGAGGAGGAGGAGCGGGCATGGGGTGCACTCGGGGGTAGGGTGGGGGTTTGTGAAAAGGGGTGGAGTGGGAGAGGGGCCTGGAGCAGAGTGGGGGGTGTTGAGTATCCACTAGCAATAAGAGAAGTTGGCACCGATGCTCCAGGCTGGCCTCAAATTGGTAGCGGCCCAGAGCTTCACATCTCCTGGCAGGCTGGGTACAGCCCAGGTCCCGTCACTCCTGGGAAAATCAGGAGAATGGGCAACACTGACACCAGCAGAAAGCATTTAGCTCCACCCCCAGCCCAGTTAATTTAGGCTCATCCCTACTCTCCACATGACTCCATTAGAGCCACTGGTGCTCTGAGCCCCCTGGCCCCCACTTGAGGAACACAGAGAGGGAGCCCAGATGCCCAGGACCTGACCAAGTGTTCCTTAGGATGGGGGGGGAGGTCAGAGAGAGCAGGCTAGGCCACAAGAGAATGGGAGTACAGCCTGCCATCTTATGCAGAGCTCAGCAGCTTGGAGCCTGCTCTCACTTCCGTTCTCCTGTTTGGATAATGTAGTAGCCCAAACTGGTCCCTCGCCACCCCCTTCTTTACCCAAGTAAACACCCCTGACACCTCTAGTGTCCCCTCCCTGCAAGACACTTTTCCTCTCTTTCAGCAAGGAACAGAAAGCAGTTGGGGGCTTCTGCTGGAGCAGAAGGTTCCCCCATTCCTGGCAGGCAGCAGTTGCTGCTCCCTGTCTGAGAGGACGCCACCAGAAAACATGAGGCAGCAGGACAGGGAGACAGAATCAGCTGTAACGCAGGATGTACTGTGCAGCGGGGAACACTGGAGAGGACTGTTCTCCCGGCCCCCCGCCATCGATAATGGTCTTTTTCAGTCATGGAGAAATCAACTACTTGACTCAGAGGGACAATAAAGCTGACTCTGCACCAAAGGTTCGAATAAGCATGAGGAAGAGTTTCTGGCGTGTGAACTTTTGAAGCTAGAGGGCTTTTAGGAGTCACAGGGAAAGAAAAGGAGAAACTCAAGCACAAAATGTGATTTTCTAGTTGACCAGCCCCTTTCATTTGGAACTAACCTAGCCAAAGAGAAAACATGAGAGATCTAAAAATGTAAGACACACTGTAAGCCTTGATACCCTTGCAGTATTCTTCTCTCACCCCCACCCCAAACCATAACTGAAGCCTCCGGCCCAGCCAGTACCATTAGCCTTCCCCTGTAGCTGTGGCTGCAGCAGCAACAGCAGCACAATACCTTGCAGAGACCTAATTCAACTGAAGCGGCAGCAGGAGGCTCAGCTGGAACACTCCTCTTTTGCTGCCTGTTCCCTGCTGCTACTCAGGAAACTGCACGCAGCTCTGCCAGTGACACGGCGGCATCACTAGAGAAAGGCCCCTCTGCAGGCCAGAATGAAAGGAGGAATGCCACCGACCAACAGGATGTATTTTCTAAAGGCTTCTAAAAGGTCAAGATGCATCTTTTATTTCATCAGAGCCTCATATTTCAAAAAGTGGAGTCACGGAAGATAACCAGATTGTTGCAGTTTTTTTAATCAAGCACTCCCATCTTCCCAGAGAAGTTGTGAAGCAGTAATACAGCAACAAACTCCATCTCCTGCTAGAAGCTGGTTTTAATGTCCAAAACACCAGTGAAATTGTAAATATTCCAGACTAGCAAAACACAGAGGAGGACATAACATCCTGGTACTGTACTTCCTGTTCCCACGCCACAGAATTGAGTTGAATGCTTCCAAGTACTCCAAGTACGAGCCCCAAACACACTTACCCATTTTTTGATCAGATTCGATACACAGATTAGCCTGCAGAACAAAATTCATTTTATCCTATTTAAATCTTGAAATGGCACAACTCACAAAATGAAGAAAACTCATACGTGAGGTTGTTCTGTTTGTTGGGCACATACCAGATATGTGGCTTCAGTGAAGCTTAAAATAGGGCTAGCTGTGTAGTGGTCTCAACTATTCAGCGTAAAAAGCTCATTGCTTTTCATTTTCATACAGAAGTCTGGAGGTAGAATCAGTGTTATAAAACCAGCCATTCTCGCAGGTGTAAGCAGTCCTGCCCCTTTCCTCCAGCCTGCTTCGTCCTTAGTGCAAGGAGGATGCACAAGAACATCTGCACCCCGTGCATGCATGCAAATAATATTATGCTTAATGTTTCAGGTCAGACCGGCTACGTCTAGACTGCATCCCTCTGTCGACAGAGGGATGCAAATCAAGCATGTCAAAATTGCTAATGAAGCCGGGATTTAAATATCCCGTGCCTCATTAGCATAAACATGTCCACCGCTTTTTTTTCCAAACACAGAGTTTTTCCAAAAAAGAAGGCAGTCTAGACACGGATCTGTCGAAAATAAAGCCTTTTTTGACAGATCCTGTAAACCTCATTTTTTGAGGAATACAGGATCTGTTGAAAAAGGCTTTATTTTCGACAGATCCATGTCTAGACTGCTGGGGTTTTTTCGAAAAAAACTGTCGAAAAAAGCGGCGGCCATGTTTATGCTAATGAGGCACGGGATATTTAAATCCCGGCTTCATTAGCAATTTCGACGTGTTTGATTTGCATCCCTCTGTCGACAGAGAGGTGTAGTCTAGACACACCCACCGAAAGCAAGATATATTAGAACAGCTCTCTGCAGCCTGCCTGGTTTTAATTATCCCAAGAGATTTGGACAAACCATCAGAATCAGATAAGCTCCCATTCAACTTTCATGTACTTTTCAGAAAGTTCCAGCCATGGAATCCTTTGAAATCTGCCCATCACTAGCTGCAAATAAGAGAGGCAAAAAAAGTGTTGCTCTCAAAGCAAAATTGAAAAATATATGGCTTTTTGCCTGATTTACCAAAAAAGATGTAGGTGTAGGTGCTTTACAGTATTGTACTCTTACAGATGTTTGTGAACAATGACAACTGCAGCTTTTGGCTCTGCAGAACTGGAAGACTGAAGATTCTGCATAAAAAAGTTCAGCAAAAACTGACAAAAAGACCAACATAAAATGCTGCTGACAATGTGTTGAAAGCATGACAGGAGGGAGAAGGTACATTTTATGCTAAACCTTTGTAGTTTTTAGCTGCAAACATTTTCACACAGCAGAGCCAGGGAGAATGACTCTAACCATGAAAACTGAAGAGGAAAAGAATACACTGCAAACTGGATGCAGTTCTCATTTCTACAGCACTGATGAAAGAATGCTAATACTATGCACTTCTGCAGCATTTTAATCCTCACAACATTTTCTTGTACAAATAAATGGTGGTATCTCCACTGTGTAGTGGGGAAACGGTCACACAGAGATGAAGCAAGTCTGTAGAAAAGCTTAAAAATGGGAGTTCCTGGCTTCTTGCCCCATGCTCATTCCAGTAGCCCATATGGTCTTCTCCAGGGGATCACTTTGTAATCTCATTTTTTTGGCATTAGAAAAATGACAAATCACACCACTGGGGAAAGTTACTTTTTTCATTGAGAGGACATCTGGACAGACACCGTCTCTGACACATGGGAGGTGCACAGCAAGTAAAAGAACAATAGGAACCATATTAACCATGCTGCTAGGACTAATCCTACAGTGGTTGTGCAACACGCCCCTTCTTTCCACACATGCCCTGCCTGTGCTGCTAATGTTAGTACTAGTATTATGAAAGATCCCCCTCCTCCTTTGTATTACCTCTCTTGGCAAAGGTTTAGCTTAGTGCTGAAGTGGAAGCACTGGAGATTAATACCAATTCTGGGAAGGTGGAGTTTCCCTTTCAAGCACATTTTATATACAATTAAATCTGTTAGGAGTTTATTTTGTATTGTAACAAAGTAGGTCAAAATCCTTAGCACTGTAACTCACTGCCACTGTGTCTCTAGCAGATATAAAAGGAGATGCAAAAAGAGAGAGGAAAAAAAGCCCCTAAATAGCAGGCAGGGCACGCATAGCTATGTGGAGTTCTCAGCATGCGATAAGGGACTCTGAGCCAACTTCTATATTGCTATAAATGAGTGAAACTTCTGAATTCCTTGGAGCTGAACCCATGGCACCAACAGAGAATCTGGCCCCACATTACTAAGTGAAAGTCTCACACACACTATGGATGGAGCCAGCTTAAATGGGAAAGCCACCTTTCTGGGGGACAGTTTAAATGGAGCTGTTCTCACAAATAGCCCCATGTAATTTTGTACACTTCAAGAAGATGGCTTCATTCAGAAGCAGGGCTTCCCAATCAAAACCAGCCCCTTGCTCTTTTTTACTTTGAGACCATTGCTAACCAAAAAGATGCAAAAACAACGAATAGTCTAGCAGCACCTTAAAAACTAACAAAACATGGAGATGGTATCATGAGTTTACATGTTTTGTTAGTCTTTAAGGTGCTGCTAGACTATTCGTTGCTTTTTTAAGTTTTTCCAGTTACAGACTAACTCAGCTACACCTCTGATGCTTTCAAAAAGATGCAGTAAGAAATACAGCCCCCACATATGGCACTCATAACAACAGTCATTCTGATTTCATTTTGAAACAGCCATGTAGCAGAATATGCTTATCACAGACATGAAATTTGAAATAAAGATAGAGATCAGTCCCCAGCAAAAAAGCCACAAAAATGCATGAAAACATGAAGGCTGAACTGGTGCTGAAGTTCGTGGTACTTCATCTGAAAGTTTGTGTTCCAGGATTCCACAGTAGCAATGCTTTTCTTAGCCTTTTCTACCTCTTACGGTTTTGCATTTGCTATCTCCTATCATATAAAGCGCACTAACATTCATGCAGTGTGGGAGCGTGACACCGCGTTATTATGCGCATGGGTGTGAAATCTTCCATTAGGCCTGCTGTGAGGAAATGTGTCAAGTCACAGTAGGTCACCACACGGAAATCTACAACATTGTAAACCGTGCTGAGACATAAGCCTAAATACCAGCAGACAGTGCAAACAAAACGTAATCACAAGCTGAACTGCGCATGTGCACTTTTCAACTCTGATGAACCTGGACCTGGTGTCAACTTTGTTATTAAACCTAATCAGTCAAGAGGCTGGTTTGTAACTTGGCCCACATTGTGGATAATGGCCCCTAGGGGAACTATTATGTCCCATTTTGTCATTTTCTGTAGACTGCACTGTGTACATGCTAAGCTGGATCAAACCTTGAATGCTGGCTATGAGACAAAGTGCTAACATAATCTACTGAAGCGCTATCCTTGTTTAATGTTCTGATGGGGGGGGGGGGGTGAAGTCAGTCACACTGATTCATGTGATCTTTCAGACAGTTTCTAAACTCATTAATATATATAAAGAGGCAGGTGGATAAGGTGCAAAGCCTGGGAATTGGGAAAGATGAGTTCAGTTTCCTACTCTGCCACTGGCTTCCCATGTGTCTGTGGGCAAGTCACTTAGTCTCTCTGTGGCTTATCCTCTCTTTAAAAGGACCAATAAATTAAAGACTTTGAGGCACGGTGATCATATGGTAATGGGGTCATATAAGCACAATAACTAAATTATACGGGTTTTAGGTACATACATAACATTCCCAGTGACTTCAAAGCAAGTTCTGCATGCCCATCTGAACCAAAAACCAATCACCTTTAGGTCTCATTTTGTCTGGCTCGTGCAACATTGGGTCCCCTTGCACGTGTATCGAGTGGTCTGCCCACAGTAACCAATGCCAAGATTCTTGAGGTATCAGTTGGGGAGGAGAAGGCAATAGGGAATGTATCCACACCAGTGTGTTTCTCTCACAGAGATGTGGCAACTTTTATTGCGCTGCTTGTACAACATAGAACTATAACTGAACGATAAAGACAATAAAAACTGCACAGAAGTAATATAGAAATTCATTTTACTTTAGAGGTAGTTGGCCCAGCAGTCTACTACTTCTGTAATGTTCGTCCATGAGTCCGTGGTTTAGGGTAGAGGCTGGGAGGTGTGTGGGGACTGAAGGTAGGGTGTGGGAGTGCAGGAGTCAGGGCAGGGGGGTGGCAGGCATGGGGGACTCAGGGCAAAGGGCTGGGGAGTGTGGGGGCCACCTGAGGGGATTTGGGGCTCCCCAGTGTGGCAGGTGCCACGCTGGCTGTCTGGCAATTGCTCCCAGTGGCCAATAGAGCCTGCACTCTCCTTGCTGACTCCCCCTGCCAACCATGTCCTCACTGGGGCCAAGGGCCAGCTGGGAGTGGTTTGAGCTCCTGTTGCATGGGGGCCAGCACAGGAGGGGAAGAGACTAATCACGCTCTGCACTAGCATGGGAACTCTACTAGTGGATGGTGGTCATTCTGCAGCATCACTGGGCCTGCCAGCAGACTCCTCCCTGAATGTGCATCTACACAGCGGGACTTAACTCGCAATAAGCTACACAAATTGAGCTACGTCAATTGCGTAGCTTATTTTGAAATAGCTTATTTCAAAATTGGGAGTGTCTACACAGCACTTGTTTTGAAATAGAGCGCTCTTCCTCTGACTTCCCTTACTCCTAGTACAATGAGGGTTACAGGAGTCAGAGTAAGAAGTCCTCCAGCTTGACAGTGTTTCGACATTATTTTGAAATAACTGCCTGCTGTGTAGATGTGACTAAGTTATTTTGAAATAATGTTGCTTTAGACCTACGTCTAGACTGGTGCTTTTGCCAGAGCTATGCAAATGAGGCTCAGCGTTGGAATATCGCCGAGCCTCATTTGCATAGCTAATGAACCGCCATTTTCGCGGAAGAGGCTCTTGCGCAAGACGGGCTGTCTACACTGCCCTTCTTGCAAGAAGAAAACCCTTTGCGCAAAGCTGTTATGCCTGAAAATAATCGGCATAACGGCTTTGGCGTAAAGAGTTTTTCTGGCGCAAGACGGGGCAGTGTAGACAGCCCCGCCTTGGCGCAAGAGCCTCTTCCGCAAAAATGGCGCTTCATTATTATGCAAATGAGGCTCGGCGATATTCCAACGCTGAGCCTCATTTGCATAGCTCTGGCGCAAAAGCGCGCCAGTCTAGACATAGCCTTAGTGTTTTATGAGAAACAAACAATTACATTCCAGGCACATTCCATTTTCCTGGCACCATCAAACCCTTACCTTGCTTTAAGTTACCATAAGAGGAAGCCATTGTGTCCAGTTCTGGGCCCCCCACTACAAAAAGGATGTGGACGCATTGGAAAGGGTCCAGCGGAGGGCAACCAAAATGATTAGGGGGCTGGAGCATATGACCTACGAGGAGAGGCTGAGGGAGTTGGGTCTGTTAAGTCTGCAGAAGCAAAGAGTAAGGGGGGATTTGATAGCAGCCTTCAACTTCCTGAAGGGAGGTTCCAAAGAGGATGAAGAAAGGCTGTTCTCAGTAGTGACAGGTGGCAGAACAAGGAGCAATGGTCTCAAGTTGTGGTGGGAGAGGTCCAGGTTGCATATTAGGAAAAACTCTTTCACTAGGAGAGTGGTGAAGCACTGGAATGGGTTACCTAGGGAAGTAGTGGAGTCTCCATCCCTAGAGGTGTTTAAGTCTCGGCTTGACAAAGCCCTGGCTGGGTTGATTTAGTTGGGATTGGTCCTGCCTAGAGCAGGGGGCTGGACTTGATGACCTTCCGAGGTCTCTTCCAGCTCTATGGTTCTATGATTCTATGAAGCTGCACATTGAATTTGATGGAAATAGCTCTTACCGTTTAGGAGGAGTTCTTGAACAAAGATAGACGGATGGATACACAGACAGACAGATGCACAAACTCTCTCAAATATAGAGCAGATAAAGAGACCAAAATTATCTTATCAACTTTAAGCTAAGGTTGCTACCTAAAATTAAAATTTGTATACAAAGGAGTTAAAATGCTTGCCATGCAAAAGAGTCAAACAAAACATAAGAGAAATCTTCAGCAATAAATAAATGCATTATGTTGTATGCGAAAATTTTTTTAGCCAGATGACTTTTTAGTTTCTTACACTGGTGCACATCAAAGGATCAAGTGCCTCCCAATATATAATTACAACAATGGTCTCTCTTGTTTCCCCACCAGCAAGAAGGATTGGGGCAGAGCCTCAGCTGATATATATTTGCCAGAGCATTGCAAAAGGGTGTTCAAAAATTTCCAGTGGAATCAGGCCCACAAATGATCCTATTTTTTGGTTTTTTACTTACTTAACATGTTTTTATTTTGTCGTGGGGCTCTACCCTTCTCTGCCACTACTCCCTTCACTTAGCCACACTTGACCTTATTCTCATTCCTGAGCTCTGGCTCATTAGCGTGACCCGGGGTAGCTCTGAGTTTCACAGAAATGTTATGATCTTTCAATTGATTTCTCTCACAGTTTCACATGCAGAGATATTGATTAGGTCTTTCACCCACCCTGCAGTCACTTCTAGTGTAGCAATGCATTTGTGACAAGCCTGGTGGATGAATTCTTATGGTTGACCTTGATTTCTGCCAGAATACGTACAAATCCAAGAGTGAGGCTCAACAGCACAACGTGCTGGAGGCCCATGTAAAAGATCAGGTAAGTGTGAGTAGGCTACAAAGTTTCTTAAAACTTGCAAAGTTCAACCATGTTTCTGATAAAATCTCCGCATGTTTCTCTGCTTGTGTTACTGGACTTTTCATAGCTAATGAGGATTTTGATTTGGATTAGGCTTGTTGAGTGCTGGAGTCTCTGACTCCAACATAGAGCTTGGCATTCAAATGTGAAGTCCGAGAGTCTCGGATTCCAGAAAGTTGACCATTGTCTGCTAGTGCAACTGTTATGACTGTGGATGCTGAAAGCTATTTGATTATTGAAAACGGGGCAGAATTATGACATAGATAAGGTGGATTCAGCTACTTGACCATGAGGGATGGAGTCTATTTGCTGCTTTTTGGTAGAGAACAGTCCTATTGTTAATTTAAAACAAGGTTTTTTAACTAGCGAAGGCAAATATTAAAATCATGTTTCTTTGCTCTAATTCATAATGGAATTATGCTAGCAATCTTGGTTAATGAACAGTTCAATTCTTTCCTCCTTGTTCTCTTTCTTTTCTAGCAAAAATCCTCGTCTTCCTTTCCAAACCATAAAATTGGGTTCACTAACTTTTTCCACTATAATGATCAAACAAGAATGTTTGGATCACTCACTAGATGGAACTTCCAGAAGAGTTGGAAAAAAGTTTCATAGTTGACAAAATTGTGCAATACAAGAAACACAAATGGCACAAACAACAAAGAGTCTGGTGATACTTTAAAGACTAACAAAGTTATTAGGGTATTAGAGCATAAGCTTTTATGAGCTACAACTCACTTCCTCAGATGCTGAAGAAAAAAAGAAACAGAAATCTCCTTTTTTTCCCCTTTTTCTGCCTTTTTCTTTCTTTTTCTCTTCAGTATTTGAGGAAGTGAGTTGTAGCTCACGAAAGCTTATGCTTTAAAGTTTGTTAGCCTTTAAAGTGCCACCAGACTCCTTGTTGTTTTTGCTGACGTAGACTAACATGGCTACCCTTCTGAAGGCTTGTCTTCATTACGTGGAAGATCAATACTGCTGTAGTAGATTTACCAGAGTGATATAGACCCACTAAATCGAACTTAGAGGAGACCCCCATTGGTGCCAGTACTCCTGCTCCTGTGAGGAATAAGGGAAGCTGATAGAAGCGTTTGCGCCCCTTGACCTCCCACTTTGGAGACCACACAGAAACTCGAATTAAGGTATGTTGACTCCAGCTATGTAATTAACGTAGCTGGAGATGCGTATATTAATTCAGCCTTCTACTGGAACAGTATTTTACATCATCTCTTAGATGTTTTGCTGTGCCTAGGTGATAGATGTATAGCTTTGAGAGAGACAAACAAGAAATTACACAAGCCTCATAATGACAATTTTTTGGATATACTTGAAGTGCTTGCAAGGTAAGTTGTGAGATCACATGGAAGCTATTAAAGTTGGTGGCATATTTATCAAACCAAATTCAAAATGAATTTATAAATAGGATCACGAGAAAAGTATCTCTGACTATTTTAGACAAAGTTCAAAAAGCTAAATACTTCTCTGTTAAGTTTGTTTGTACTTCAGACCTCTCCCAAATGCAACACAAGTATCAGGTGTTAAAGTATGTTGAAAACCAGAGCAAAAGTTGTTCAGAGCTTCATAGATTTCATTGATTTCCACACCAAAATAGAAGGTTATTTTAGAGGCGCTGAAAAAAGATGGTTTAAATATGGCTAACTGCAGGGGACAAAGCTATGACATCAGAACTAAAATGGTTGTGGTATGAATTCAGCAGATAAACCAGTATGCATCTTTTGTTCCAGGTGCAGCCCACTCATTGAATCTTGTTGGAGAAGCTGCCACCATGGCTGTTCTTCAGATTGTTCTATTTTTTGGAATTGTCCAAATACTGTCTTTGGAGATATTTAAGAGCAGGTTAGACAGACATTTATCAGGGATGGTCTAGAAGGTGCTTGGTCTTGCCGTGAGGGCAGGGGAATGGACTTGATGACCTCTTGAGGTCCCTTCCAGTTCTAGTGTTCTATGATTCCATGATTGTCTAGCCTGTCTTCCACTTCCATTGGTTGTTGGAATGTGCCGAAAAAGCATATTAGCCTTACATTAAAATACCACAATATGGTCAGAGGTAGAGGCAATCCACGCACTACAAAATCAGGTTGAGAGTGTTCTTGATGCTTTAGACAAGATAAAGGCTTTCACACAATCTTATGCCAAAACTTCAGTTAGAACCTGATAGCTTGCAAGTGAACATTTCAGAGTTTTCATTGCTCGTTTTCACTGAGATGTGGTATACTCTACCAAATCTTTAAAAAAATGAGTTAAAAATTACAGAGACTGGGCCTTGGCATTCAAACAGCTCACAGTTTATTTGGTGGCCTTTGAGATGCTCACTCAGAATTATGGTCTTCTGGATTTGTTGCATGTAAGGAAGCTGCATTACAGACTGAAACAATAGGAATATCCACGCAGTTCAAAGACAAATGAGCTCCAAAGAGAAAATTAACACCAGGTGAACTTACAAAGGACGTTCATCAGATCCTGAAAAAGATTTTCAATGTGAGGTTTCCTATGCCATTTCAGTAGACACCGTATTAATACAGCTGGATGACTGGATGCATAAGTACAATGGAGTTGAAGCAAGCTTTTGGTTTTTTTGGCAAGGAAGAATCTGAAAAGTTTCAGCAACAGATACCTCATGAGAGAAAAAGAGAGAAGGGGGAGGCAAAATTTAGCAACCAGTTACCCTGAGGATTTAAACTGAGAATTTTGAGAATGAGATTGAGCCCTTACCAGTTTTGCAAGCAAATCCTCAAGGGTGAAGGTGTCCACTTATCTCCTTAGCTACATTCACAAAAGGTCTTTAGATGTAAGCTTTCCTATCACAGAAATAGCACTGCATATTTTTTGCTGTCTGCCTGTAACCATGGCTGCTAACAAAAGGAGCTTCAGCAAGCTAAATTAATCAAGACCTATCTAAAAATGTTCTTAGGGCAAAAAAGGTTGAGAGATCTGACTGTTTTGTTTTTTTTCTAGAGCCACGGGAGTCAAGTTTTTTGTCAAGATCAAAAGTAAAGGCTCAGACTCCAGAGAAAATAATAGATGCCAATAAAATAATAATAATACTTACATAAAAATATTTTGAGGTCTATTCAAAAGCAACTGGCAGTCCAGATTTGGCTACCCCTATTCTATAGAGAACGTGGAAGCAGGACACAGAGTGGAATGAGATAATTGATGAGATTGCTTCAGCAAAGGCTAGGAAGGTCTCTTTGTAAAAGTACTTAGTGGTGATAATACTGGTTTTGCTTTGATATTTTTTGTGCACAGGGGAGGAGAGCCTGAATACGAGTCCCTTGAGCACCCTTGACACAATTCTGACATTGACCTAACTCCATTGAGGCCAACAGAGCTACAAGAATTTACGCTTGGCTTAAAATCTGCCCCAATTAATTAATCTAAAAGGGACAAGCTTATGTCATAAAGTAGGGTTGCCAGGTGTACAGTTCTCAACTGGAACACTCAGTCAAAAAGGGACCTTGGCCGCTCTGGTCAGCACCGCCAACCAGGCTATTAAAAATCCAGTTAGTGGTACTGTGAGACTAAGGCTCCTCACGGCACCCAGAAGCAGCAGCTTGTCTCCCTCCGGCTCCTAAGTGTCAGCAAAGTCACAGAACTCTGCACGTTGCCCCCCACCCCAAGCATCATCTCTGCAGCTTCCATTGGCCAGAAACCACAGCCAATGGGAGCTGGAGGGCCGGACCCATGGACACGGCAAAGCACAGTGCAGAGCCACCTGGCCACGCCTCCTTGTAAAAGCCAGAGAGGGAACATGCCACTGCTTCCAGGAACCAATTTAGGTAAATGCCACTCTGAGCCTGCACTCTTTCCCCCACTCATGTCCCAACTCCCTGCCCCAATCCCGATCTCTGCCCCACCCTCCGAACCTCTTGGCCCCATCCTAGAGCATCCTTGTGCACCTCAAACACATCCCCAGCCCCACCCCAGATTCTGCACCCCCCAGCCAGAACCCATTTTAGTCCCACACTCCAACCACTGCCCCAACCCAGAGTCTCTTCCTGCACTCTGATCCCCTTATTTATGACCCCACCCGCAAATCTGCAGCCCTGAGCCAGCCCAGCACTTGTACCCCCTCCCATGCCTCAACCCCTTGGCTCAGCCCAGAGCCCCCTCCCATCCTGCAAACACCTTGACTCCCCCCGCTAACCTGGACCCCCATCCTGTACTTCAAACTCCTCATCTCTGACCCCAACCTAGAGCTCACACCCCACCTGGAGCCCTCACCCCCTCCAACACCCCAATGCTGGTGAGAGGAGTGAGTGAGTGAGTGAGTGAGTGAGTGAAAGTGGGGAGAGCGCACAACACAGGAAGAGGGTGGAGTGGCTGGGATGGGGCCTCAGAGGAAGGGTGGGGAGTGGGGTGGGGTAAGGATGTTCCGTTTTGTGGGAGTAGAAAGCTGACAACCCTAATCATAAGCACAACCTTCTAAAGGCTGTGAGGCAGACTCACTGGATTGAGGGAGATGTCATTGAATGGTTCCAACTCCTTGGTCTAAGAGCCACTTGGCCCCAACAGAAGTGAGAGCTGCAGGGGATTTAGACCTATGGAGGACTGGGCATAATAGAGCCACATCCCAATATATCCCGTGTCCACTTGCTATGCTGGCAGAAAGTTCCGTTGCATAGCAGGAATTCTCTGTTGGGCATGTCCAGCCATTTAAAACCCACTTTGTACCAACAGTACAGTAGATTTAATAGGCCAGAAGTTCCAACTCTCAGGTATTTTATTGACTCTAAATAATTTTACATTTTCGCTACCATTTTAATTTCAATTAACTTGAAGTTAATTATTATGGTCTGGATTTCCTTTTATTAAAAAAAATCTTACTAATTTTGGGAGCTTCAAGGGTCCCCTGCTCCTAGCCACCCCAAAGGGACCCAATTAAAATTGGACAGTGATCAAAATTTTGAACCACTATCATTTTTAATGCCATCAGGCAACAACTCCATTGCTACCAACAAAATACACAAGTGCTGAATAAACCACATGATTCCTCAGTTAGAACCCTGCCCCTTATGTCTCAGAATGTCTCTAGCTCCTGAACTAAAGCAGAATTAGCCATGGCTGTCAGCACTAGAAGGACTTTTTGTTTTAGACCTCGTCTACACTTCAGCTCAGATTGATGCTCTGAGCTCAATCCTCCGACAGTTCATTTAGTGGGTTTAGTGAAGACCCACCAAATTGACCACAGATCCGTCTCCATTCAACTCCTGTACTCTACTCCTAATGAGAAGAGTAAGAGAAGTCAACAGGAGAATTTCTCCTGTCAACTCCCAATGTGGTAACTTGACCTAAGATATGTTGACTCCAGCTATGTTGTTCATGTAGCTGGAGTTGCGTCCCTTAGATCAACTAACTGTGATAATGTAGATGTAGCCTTAGTCTCTTTTAAGCTGTCACCAGGCACTAGCAAGCATTCAGAAGTCTCTCTCTGTGTCATGCACACATGTACAAGATAAAATGTATGCTTTATTTCAATGTATTTGCTTCAAAAATAGTTACATTCTAGTTCTGAAGGAGTTTTTACTAACTAGGGAAAGGGAAGAGACATTAACTTTTCATTTCTGAGCTATGAAGAGGCAAAGGACTTTAATATTTCATCATTTGTTTTCAGCCCTATTCATAGCCCACACCAACAGTTTTGAAATTCTCCCTAAAAGGGTGTAGAACCCTGGCTCTGGGGGATTCAGCATGGTGAAGCTGCTACAGAGCCATGCACACTGGAAGCCCCATATTTCCAACTCCAGAGTAGTGTGCCTGGCAAGCTCCATGGCAAACCTTGGAGCTTGGCAAACCTTGAAAGCTCTGGTATTCCCAACCCTGAAGCAATGGGCCCTAAGCTCTGGGCATGCAAGCTGCCAGGAAACCAGCCAGGGTCCTGGGTTCCTCTGGAACTTTGCCAAAATATCGCCACAGAATGTTTTGATTTCAACAAATCAGTCAATTCTGACAAAAAAAAAAAAATATGTTTCATTAGAATATTTCTGACCAGCTCTACTGAATAGGTCATAATGCATCCCTGCTTGCAACCTCACCTGTGGAACCATGACCATATACAGTAATTCCTCATTTAACACTATAGATATGTTTCAGAAAATGATCGTGTTAAGTGAAAACGTGTTATGCGGGGTCAGGTTTCCCATTGAAAATAATGGAAAAGGTGGGGGTTGCATTTCAAGCAGTGGTGTCTGTTGGGACCGGGACATAAGGTTGGGGGAGAAAGGGGACTGGGTTACAGCAGGTAGGGGAGGTGTTTGGCTCTGGGGAACAGAAGGGGAGGAGAGGGGAAGGGAATTGGGTTGGGAGTATGCCCCTGTGACGGGTCTTCCAGGACCCGCACTGAGTCCAGCGAGGGGGGAGTTGCCGGGGAATGGCACAGAGAGGGAGGCGGGGGCGACGGGCCGGCTGGGGAAACCCAACCGCCGGCCTGCAAGCGGGGGTGGAGGAGAGGGGGCAGGGCGTCCAGCGAGGGGGAGTCAGCGGGGAACGGTGCAGTGAGCAGCGAACCCTCTGCCATTTTTGCAGGGAGGCGGGGGAAGCCCAGCGCAGCTGCCGGCAATGGGCCGGCTGGGGAAATCGTGTTATTCCGGGGACAGTCGTGTAATTCAAAAAACGTTCCCTAAAAAATCATGCTATCGCAAAAACGTATTAAGCGGGCACATGTTAAATGAGGAATTACTGTAATATTTGTATCTGTATGGGAATGTTTACAGATACAAGGCCTGATTGGCTGAACACTCGCTATTCCATTTGAAATCAACAGGCGCTACAGATGCTTCAGATGCTGAAAATCAGACCCACCGATTTTATAGCATGATTTTTTTTACAACACAGTTTACATTACAGACAGACCCACATACATCCAGATATATTGATATGTCAAAAGGTTCTAGTGCCTTGTCCATTAGGAGTCACTGAGACATTAGCACTCACCCACATAAAGGAAATAATGTGGTGTACAGCACTCTCCTTTTTCTGGCTGTGAAAGGTCTCTGGTTTTATTGCAAAGTAGCTACTTTCAAAAAGTGGATTGACACCTAGACTCATTTTTAACCATTTGGCCTCAGATGTTGGTAGAGGAGCTTCCCAGGTGTAAAACTCAGCAACATAGAGTAGTGAGATCCTAGGGAAACACAAAGACCCAAAGCAGCTCTATCTCTACAGAGGCTTCTAGAGAAAGGGAGTTGTCTCCCTGCAAGGACACAGGATCTGTGCAGATTTCATAAATAAATTCCATTAAGAAAGTACCCTGATTCCATGTCATCAATTTCTACTTCCAGGAGGCCAACCTGGACAGTCCCAAAGTCTGCTTTTGCTTCACAAAGGGGTAAAAATATTGAACATGCATAGCACGCAGCAGCACTGCAGTGGGACAGAGTAAAACTTGATTGATAATACATAGTTACTGTGCTGAATGGAGGACATGATTTATAAGCCATGTTATTTTGATACATTTTAAAAATATTACAAATTGTAAAGTGCTAATCATATTTCCATTAGGTTTTAGTATGTACAAGTTATTTCTACTGGGCATAATAATGTCTCATTTGTTAATTAGACCAATATTTAGTGAACTTTATAAAAATGTTTTCACTTGGCTTAGTTTGGGAGATAGCCCATTCCCAGACTATTGTAGTTCAGCACTACGCCTTTATATTTGAGTGCAGAGAGGACTCACCATTAACCTGAACAGCTGAGAGCACTTTCTAAGTTCTCAATCCACATGCATAAATCCGGTTGGTGTTTGCAAATCAAGAGTAACATATGGCTGACAAAGATGTAGATTCCAGTATCACAGCAGTCTGTCTCAGACAACTTTTCAAAATAATTTCCTAACAGCTTACACCAGCTCTTCTGTATTGTGATTGTTAGTTCGCTGATGAATGTCACATTTGTTTTAGCTAGTTCAGATCTTGGTTCTGGGGCAAAAGACTGCATTTGCATTAAGAACCACCATAGTGAAAGAGCAGGGGGAAATAGAGAGTACTTAAAACGCAATAGTATTTCTTCAGTGTATTTTACAGGGAATATTACTTTGTATGAGCACACGGGTTTTCTGTTTCTGGCTCGACCCTGGCACTTGGTATCTGACCCCAGCTCTGAATTCTGATTCTGGCTCAACCGTCGATTCTAGCATTAGCATTTAATCCCAACTCCAGGCCTCAGCATTGAGTCCCGGTCCTGAGTCTGACTTAACCCCTTGGCTCCAGTATTCGGAAGTTGACTCTGGCTCTATCCACTAGACCCAACACCTACTCTGCCCAAACTGCCTACATTCCAGTTCCTACCAGGAATACACACATGAGCTCTAATTCCTAATGAAGTTTTTTTTCCAAAGAATTGTCTTCCCTTCTATTCGTCAGATCTCATTGCAACGTATTGAATTACAGATTCATAGACGTGTAGGACTGGAAGGAACCTCAGCAGGTCATCTAGTGCAGTCCCCTCCAGGGGTACATAATAACTAGACCATCCCTGATAAATATTTGTCTAACCCATTCTTAAAAACCTCTGATGATGGAGATTCTATAACCTCCCTAGGCAATTTGTTCCAGTGCTTAATTACCCTGACAGGAAGTTTTTCCTAATGTTCCCCAGCTGCAATTTAAACCCTTCTTGTCTTATTCTCAGAGATTAAGAACATGTTTTCATCCCTTCCTTGTAACAACCTTTTATGTACTTGAAATCTATTATGTCCCTCCTCAATCTTCTCTTCTCCAGACTAAACAAGTTTTTCAATTCTCCCTCAAAAACCATGTTTTCTAGACTTTTAATAATTTTTGTTGCTGTTCTCTGGACTTTTTCCAGTTTGTCCACATGCTTCTAAAATGTAGTGCCCAGAAGTGGACACAATACTAAGAACATAAGAACATAAGAACGGCCGTACCGGGTCAGACCAAAGGTCCATCTAGCCCAGTATCCTGTCTGCCGACAGTGGCCAGCACCAGGTGCCCCAGAGGGTGGACCGAAGACAATGATCAAGCAATTTGTCTCCTGCCATCCCTCTCCAGCCTCTGTCAAACAGAGGCCAAGGACACCATTTATCCCTGGCTAATAGCCTTTTATGGACCTAACCTCCATGAAATTATCTAGCTTCTCTTTAAACTCTGTTATAGTCCTAGCCTTCACAGCCTCCTCTGGCAAGGAGTTCCACATGCTGACTACGCTGTGTGAAGAAGAACTTTCTTTTATTAGTTTTAAACCTGCTACCCATTAATTTCATTTGGTGTCCTCTAGTTCTTCTATTTAGGAACTAATAAATAACTTTTCTTTATCGCCCTCTCCACACCACTCATGATTTTATACACCTCTATCATATCCCCTCAGTCTCCTCTTTTCTAAACTGAAAAGTCCCAGTCGCTTTAACCTCTCCTCATACGGGACCCGTTCCAAACCCCTAATCATTTTAGTTGCCCTTTTCTGAACCCTTTCCAAGGCCAAAATATCTTTTTGAGGTGAGAGACCACATCTGTACACAGTATTCAAGATGTGGGCGTACCATAGTTTTATACAGGGGCAGTAAGATATTCCGGGTCTTATTTTCTATCCCTTTCTTAATAATACCTAGCATCCTATTTGCCTTTTTGACCGCGCTGCACACTGTGTGGAAGTTTTCAGAGAACTGTCCACGATAACTCCAAGATCTCTTTCCTGATTTGTCGTAGCCAAATTAGCCCCATCATACTGCGTATAGTTGGGGTTATTTTTCCCAATGTGCATTACTTTACACTTATCCACATTAAATTTCATTTGCCATTTTGTTGCCCAATCACTCAGTTTGGTGAGATCTTCTTGGAGTCCCTTACAGTCTGCTTCTGTCTTGACTATCCTAAACAGTTTGGTATCATCCATAAACTTTACCACCTCACTGCTTACCCCTTTCTCCAGATCATTTATGAATAAGTTGAACAGGATTGGTCCTAGGACTGACCCTTGGGGACACCACTAGTTACCCCTCTCCATTCTGAAAATTTACCATTTATTCCTACCCTTTGTTTCCTGTCTTTTAACCAGTTCTCAATCCAAGAAAGGACCTTCCCTCTTATCCCATGGCCATGTAATTTACACAAGAGCCTTTGGTGAGGACCTTGTCAAAGGCTTTCTGGAAATCTAAGTATACTATATCTACTGGATCCCCTTGTCGCATGTTTGTTAACCTTCAAAGAACTCTAATAGATTAGTAAGACAGGATTTCCCTTTACAGAACCCATGTTGACTTTTGTCCAACAAATTATGTTCTTCTACATGCTTCACAATTTTATTCTTTACTATTGTTTCGACTAATTTGCCCGGTACTGAAGTTAGACTTACCGGTCTGTAATTGCCGGATCGCCTCTAGAGCCCTTTTTAAATATTGGTGTCACGTTGGCTACCTTCCAGTCATTAGGTACGGAAGCCGATTTAAGGGATAGGTTACAAACCACAGATAATAGTTCAGCAATTTCCCATTTGAGTTCTTTTAGAACCCTTGGATGAATGCCATCCGGTCCCGGAGATTTGTTAACATTAAGTTTTTCTATTTGTTCCAAAACCTCCTCTAATGACACTTCAATCCGGGACAGTTCCTCAGATTCATTACCCACAAAGGACGGTGCAGATTTGGGAATCTCCCCAACGTCCTCAGCCGTGAGACTGAAGCAAAGAAATCATTTAGTTTCTCCGCAATGGCTTTATCGTCCTTGATTGCGCCTTTTATAGTTCGATCGTCTAGGGGACCCACAGGTTTTTAGCAGGCTTCCTGCTTCTAATGTACTTAAAAACATTTTGTTATTTCTTTTTGAGTTTTTGGCTAGCTGTTCCTCAAAATCTTTTTTGCTTTTCTTATTACATTTTTACACTTGATTTGACAGTGTTTATGTTCCTTTCTATTTATCTCACTAGGACTGGACTTCCACTTCTTAAAAGATGCCTTTTGTCCCTCACTGCTTCTTTTACATGGTGGTTAAGCCACGGTGACTCTTTTTAGGTCTCTTGCTATGTTTTTAATTTGGGGTATACATTTAACTTGGGCCTCTGTTATGGTGTCTTTAAAAGTTTCCATGCAGCTTGCAGGGATTTGGCTCTAGTCACTGTGCCTTTTAATTTCTGTTTAACTAACCTCCTCATTTTTGTGTAATTCCCTTTTGAAATTAAATGCCAGGGTGCTGGTCTGCTGAGGTGTTCTTCCCACCACAGGAATGTTGAATGTTATTATATTATGGTCACTATTCCCAAGCGGTCCTGTAACGGTTATTTCCTGGACCTGATCCTGCGCTCCACTCAGGACTAGATCGAGAATTGCCTCTCCCCTTGTGGGTTCCTGCACCAGCTGCTCCAAGAAGCAGTCATTTAAGCCATTGAGAAATTGTATCTCCGCTTCTCTTCCTGAGGTGACATGTATCCAGTCAATATGGGGGTAATTAAAATCCCCATTATTATAGAGTTCTTTGTTTTGGTAGCCTCTCTAATCTCCTCAGCATTTCAATGTCAGTATCCCTGTCCTGGTCAGGTGGTCGGTAATATATCCCTACTGCTAATTTCTTATTTTTGGAGCATGGAATTACTATCCATAGCGATTCTATTGAACATGTTGATTCATTTAATATTTTTATTTCATTTGATTCTACATTATCTTTCACATACAGTGCCACTCCGCCACCCACCCGGCCTGCTCTATCCTTTCGATATATTTTATATCCCGGTATGATTGTCCCCCACAGATTTTCCTCATTCCACCAGGTTTCAGTGATGCCTATTATGTCAATCTCCTCATTTAATACTAGGTACTCTAGTTCACCCATCTTATTAGTCAGACTCCTAGCATTTGTGTAGAAGCACTTTAAAAATTTGCCACTGCTTATTTGTCTGCCCTTCCCTGATGCATTGGATTCCTTTGTACACGGTTGTTTGTCTGCTCTGGCCCATGGTTTGCCCTCTCCCCTCCTCTCTTTCTGACTACAGCTTAGAGAATCTCTATCAATGGATTCTCCTCTAAGAGAAGTCTCCCTCCGATTTACGTGCATCTCCACACCAATCGGCTTTCCCCCATCTCTCAGTTTAAAAACTGTTCTACGGCCTTTTTAATGTTTAGTGCCAGCAGTCTGGTTCCACCCTGGTTTAGGTGGAGCCCATCCTTCCTGTATAGGCTCCCCTCTCCCAAAAGTGTCCCCAGTTCCTAATAAATCCAAACCCCTCTTCCCTACACCATCGTCTCATCCACGCATTGAGATTCTGAATCTCTGCCTGCCTACCTGGCCCTGCGCGTGGAACTGGAAGCATTTCCGAGAACGCCACCATAGAGGTCCTGGATTTCAGTCTCTTTCCTAGCAGCCTAAATTTGGCCTCCAGGACATCTCTCCTACCCTTCCCTACGTCATTGGTACCTACATGTACCACGACCACGGCTCCTCCCAGCACTACACATAAGTCTATCTAGATGCCTCGAGAGATCCGCCTTCGCACCAGGCAGGCAAGTGACCATACGGTTCTCCCGGTCATCACAAACCCAACTATCTATGTTTCTATCGATCGAATCACCCACTACTAACACCTGCCTCTTCCGAACTGGCATTCCCTCCCCCTCAGAGGTATCCTCAGTGCGAGAGGATACCGCAACATCCTCTGGGAGGAGGGTCCCAACTACGGGATGGTTTCCCTCTGCTCCCATTGAATGCTCTGTTCCCTTGAGACTTTCATCCTCCTTAAGAGCACTGGGGCGCTCAGACTGGAGGTGGGACAGTACTACAGTGTCCCAGAAAGTCTCATCCACATATCTCTCTACCTCCCTTAGCTCCTCCAGTTCAGCCACCCTGGCCTCCAAAGCCCGAACTCGGTCTCTGAGGGTCAGGAGCTCCTTGCAATGGGTGCACACATATGCAAGCCGCCCACAGGGCAGGTAATCATACATGTTACACTCGCGCAATAAACAGGATAGCCCCACTCTGCTGCTGGGCTTCCGTCTCCATTTTTCTAATGAATAAGTTTAAGTATAAACTGGGATTCTTTTTAAACCTCTGGAATATAGATTATTATAAGAGTTATGTTTCAAAGAAGGCCAGAAGTCACTAGTGCCCTCTAACCTCCCCCCTCTAAACTCCCTCTCCAAACTCCCTGTTAGCAATTCCTGGTCGCTGAGTCACAGGCTTATATAGCTCTGGTAGCCCCTCCCCCTGACTGAGGCTTAGCCAATTAACAGAGGCTTCTAGATTTCAAACCTTTTTAGAAGCTCCTTCAAGCAAACAAACAAACCAACCAAACAGATAAACACAAGCTCAGCACACAGCAAATAACTCCCCCACACACAAACACACATACTCTAGCTGAGGCCTTGTCAACGAGGAGTAAAGTGGAAAATTTTATTAAGTAATGGTATGACATAGAAGAGGGCACGTGGGAAATTATCATGGACCAGAACAGTTAAATACTCTGTATACCAAGGAAAGTAAGAGTAACTCTCCTTATATGGCCATCCTGCAGTCAGCTCCACTTTTGTTCCATGTGCTTTTACGAACAGAACACTTTAATCGTTCAACTCTATATTTTCCCACGAATGTTTTCTATAGATAGCTGCAATTTCTGGTTCTTCAGCTGTGTGATTGTATTTATTCACTTTATTTCATTACCTTTTCATTATTAGTTCTTTGTTACCTTTACGATTCGGTGGGTACTGCACAATATGTAAAGAGAGTAACAGACAGCCTGGTTCATATGGTCTGTATGGCTGAGGAAGCCAAGTGCACATGCTTTTCCCTCTCGTTTCTGTATCCTGTCATGAACAGAGAGAGTCTGTTAGTCTCTGTACATTTTATTATTAAAACTTTCATTTATATAGCACCTTTCATGCCAAAAAGCTCCAAAACATTTCGCAGACCAGAGACAGAAAAGTTGTGCCTGCCACTGACAAGCACAGCGGTCTTGGGGCTGAACCGGGTAGCCACATACACTAAAAGCAGTTTAGGGTAAGGAAAGTGTAAAGAACCATACCCAGCTGAAACTTGTGTTGATATCAGTGTAAAAAACAAGGCTTCGTCCCAAGTGGGGAACCTCCAGCTCCTGGCTGCACACAGGTGGTCAGAGTTAGCTGTTGGTGGGCCACCAAATGGTTTGTTTACCTGAGCATCCACAGGCACAGAGCCCCACAGCTCCCAGTGGCCACAGTGCAATGTTCCTGGCCAATGGGAGCTGTCGGAAGCAGTGGCCTGGCCTGCGTCACTTCCCGCAGCTCTAGTGGCTGGGAACAATGAACCACAGGCATTGGGAGCTGCAATCAGCCATACCTGCAGATGCTCAGGTAAATAAACTAAGCAAGCGCACTCCACTTCCCTGCAGTTCTCCCTCCTGTGAGGAGTGTGGAGTGGCTAACTGCAGGCTCCCCGGGTAATCCCCAACACCATGTCCTTCAGGGGATGGAGTGCAATGGGAGAGGGAGAGGGCAGGTAGTAGTAGGAAGGGGCATAGTTTGGGGGATAGCTTGGAGATGGACATGCCCACCCAGGCTGCCAGGACTGGGCCAGATTGCAAAAATTCTCCAGCCACAGATGGTCCGTGGGCCGTGCGCTTAAGCCCTCTCTACTACAGGGTAGGGTGATCATACATCCCATTTTGCCCTGTTTGAGAAGTCTTGATTTTTTTGGCAAAGTGGGCATTTGAACCATTTGCTCACGCCAGTTGTCAAAAAAGTGGAGAGCAATACAGAGGAATGAGAACGGGGGACAAGCAGTCATGTCAGTCCAGCACAGGGAGGGGAGTCAGGATTGGAGTGACCAGCAACAGCCTTGTTGGGCGTGGAAGGCAGGGATGGGGCAAGTAGTTCAGGCAAGTCCCATGCAATATCCCATTCTCCCTTTGGGAAATATGGTAATTCTACTATCGTATTGTGTAGAATACAACAGACCACAAAAATGCATGTGTTTGCCTTCAAGAACGCACATTTGCATATATAAAGGTGGCATGCAGGACTTATTCTTTTTTTCCCCCATTAAAATTGGCCATTTTCTTTTAAGCTGTTTCTTTTAAGAATTTGTAGACATTTTTGTGGATTATTATTTACCCTGTTTTTAAAATCTAACCAAGAGACTCCCAGAACTCATACTCCTGAAGAACCAGAAATATAGGCCAGACATTTAAGAGACACTGTGTCTGGGATTGCAGGGACTGAAATGAAAAGTGGCAGATAAGCCCTAAAGATTAAGAATGTCAGTTTCCCTGGTCATCGATCCAGTCTCTGGTTGTCAGGTCTTCACTCTCTATGAAGGTTGCAGGCAACTTGGATGAAAGCAACCTCATTTTCATCCCACCCTTTGACAAAAAACAACTGAAAAATACATATCTCCACACTTTGCCCTTCATTTTACAGAGACGTCTCCCTGAGTGGTTCATGAAGTTTGAGAGGATGAATTATGGAGGACTCTCCAAATATGTGAGGGTTCAGTTCAAATGAGCAGCCAACTGATTTGATGCCTGTTGCAAGCATATCAAAAAGTAGTAGACCCTCTTTAGACTGAAACTGCAGTAGAAATCTCCCTAGAACAGGATTTCTTATAAGATTTCTAAGATCCCTCTTCTTGTTGGGTAGCAACCACAGTGTAACCAATCTCTTGTGATATTTCAGCATCTCTGCTGCTGCTCCTAGCTGGGGGGAAAAAGGAAAAGGTAACAGAGGCACAGCAATCATAATGAAAAAAGCTATTAATAATAGGTACCGCTCTGCAGCAGTAGAGTGACTATAATTACTTGCAATTCTACGTCCGGGGAATACTGCAGAAGTGCTGAAGTACTACAGCATGACCAGTGTTGGCAAATGTCTTTACTGGCAACCAATAGCCGTGAAAATAAATGATACGGAACAGAGGTCAGCAAAATGTTTTCAGAGCACAGCAGTGATTCTGCTTGAGCTTGGAGAGAAGGCTCAGAGGGGGTAAGAGGCAATGTTACTTTGTCTGAAGCAATTTGGGCATCCCTTGAAAGAATCAAAATACCCATCCACTACCTTTTGTACCTCCTGAAACTCCCTGAGCGACTAGAATGATGGGAGCAGCTGTAGAGCGGCAAGGCAAGACCCTAAAGGCTGCGTTTTCCTATTTCCAAACCAAACATTCTTTCTGTTATTGCCTATGATTACCTCCTACATAATTTCACTTTTTTGTTCTTTGGTTACATTTTGCTCGTCTCTAAGTTTTCTTGCCATATTATTAGGGGCTTACCAAATTCACAGCCACAAAAATGTGTCATGGACAGTGAAGTCTGGCTTCCCCCCCATGAAATCTGGTCTTGTGCGTGCTTTTACCCTCTACTATTCAGATCTCACAGAGGAGACCTGTGTTTCTCAAACTGGGGGTCCTGACCCCAAAAAGGGCTTGTGGGGGTTGCAAGGTTATTTTAGAGTGATTGTGATATGGCCACCCATCCTTCTGGGCTCTCTTCAGAGCTAGGCAGCCAGAAGGCCACAGTGGTGGCTGCTGTCCTGGCACCAAGCTCTGAAGGCAGCACCCAATTAGCAGCTGTGCGGAAGTAAGGGTGGCAATACCATCTCATGTCAACCTTACTTCTGTGCTGCAGCCTTCAAGTGGGGCAGCTGGAGAGTGGTGGCTGCTGACTGAGGATCCAGCTCTGAAGGCAGCAGTAAGCATGGCAATACCATTCCATACCATCCTTTTGTCCCGCTGCTGGTGGCAGCTCTGCCTCCAGAGCTGGGCTTCCAACCAGCACCCACCCTCTCAGGGTGCCCAGCTCTCAAGGCAGCACTGCCACCAGCAGCAATGCAAAAGAAAGGGTTGCAGCACTGTAACCCCTAAAGCAACCTTGCCACGCATGCACAACCCCTGACTCCTTTTTGGGTCAGCACCTCTACAAGTACACCGCCATGACATTTCAGATTTAAATAGCTAAAACCATGACATGTATTATTTTTAAAATCCTCTGACTGTAAAATTGACCCAAATGGACTGTGAATTTGGAGGCCCCCTACCTATTATATTAGCAGTTTGACCATCATCTTTCAAAAATTCTGCAAACAACGTTGTAAATAATTTAAGGGAAACTGCTGCATCATTGCCTCACAATCCCATTTTTGGGGGGAAATGTTTTTGTAACCTTCAATTCTCTGTTCCTTACACTTTTTCCTGTCTCTTATCACAACCTGTATATCCCTTTCCCTTAATTCTTTATTACAGTGCCTTCCTTAGGTCCTTTTGGTTTGAGGTAGGTTGTTCTAAACCAATCTCTACTGTGGCCAGACATTTCCTCATCTAGAGGAAAGGCTGAACTATAGTTCAGACTTGGTTTGGCTGCTTTTCCCAAGCTTCCTTAACAAGATAAATAGGATTCATCAGGGTTGATACCCCTTCAAGCATTCCAAAGAGCAAAAGTCTAGTGGAAGCCATATTATGAAGAAAAAGTAAGGCAGAAGATGGTCCCAATCCTTTCCATCCAATGCCATGAATTTTCACAATGTACACTTGAGAGATTTGCTAAAATTTCTGAGTTGACTATCAGTTTGAGGTTCAGAGTGACTTAAATTTAAGAGTGTCCCAAACT
The DNA here is from genome assembly GCA_019425775.1 of Rafetus swinhoei. Taxonomy (NCBI): domain Eukaryota; kingdom Metazoa; phylum Chordata; order Testudines; family Trionychidae; genus Rafetus; species Rafetus swinhoei. Next base: position 163,584,627 of record CM033437.1, read on the forward strand.
TTTGGGTAAGACAAAGTTGGTCCCTTGGTCAAACTCTTGGTACTCAGTCAGAGTATGTCTACATAGCAGCATTATTTCGGAATAACTGATGTTATTCTGAAATAACAAAGTGTGCATCTACACTACAAGCCTTTATTTTAAAATAATGGCAAGGTGGAGGACTTCTTAATCCTACTCTTGTAACCCTCATTTTACGAGGAGTAAGGGAAGTTGAAGGTAGTGTTCTTCCTTCGACTTCCTGCTGCGTAGACCTCACCTAAAGCCAAGTTAAGCTATTTCGACTTAAGCTACACAATTGACGCAGCTGAAGTTGCGTAGCTTGATTCAGCTTTAGCCCTGCTGTGTAGATGTACCCCCAGAGTAAAGATTTTTGTATTAGTTCTTCAGCTAATCTAGGCAGAGTTTGTTAATCAAGTCCTCCATCAGGGAACAAAATAAACAAGAGTACTAGTCTGAGCAAAGTGACTGTGACTCATCTGCAGCTTGAGAATTATTTGCTGATGAAACTGAAGTCTACTTCCAACTAAAAAATAAATGTGAGAATTTTGTGGACCATTCCCAAAAAAAAGCTAAAGGTACAGTTTGTCAAATGACACATGGTGAATTTTTGCTTAGTTTAAATTGTCAAGGGCAGTGAACTTATGCCTTATCAGGCATATCATGCCTATTATGCAGCGCTAAGTACAATTATAAGTCTATGTAAAACAACAAGAACAATTTTGGGGTAGTTGGTCTGTGCTACAATTTCTTCTCTTCTCTTTACAGGAATGACATGCCAAGCTCGAAGTTCTTATGTAACCAGCGAGATCCTGTGGGGTCATCGTTTTACCCCTGTCCTCACACTAGAGGATGGATTTTATGAAGTTGACTACAACAGTTTTCATGAAACATATGAGACCAACACACCATCTTACAGTGCCAAAGATCTGGCAGAGATGGCCAGCCAAGCAGAACTGCCCCTAACTTGGTCTGTGTCCAGCAAACTAAACCAGCATGCTGACCTGGAAACCGAAGAGAGGGAAAAGAACCACGAAGACCAAACCGAAAGGAATGGTGATGTGGCAAACTTAGAAAATGAATCCAAAGTTTGAACCAACAGAGCTTCACCACCCCACCTCTTTTTTCCTTTTGAGCCTTCCCTTTTTTTATTATGACAAGATAAGAAATATTTACTGTGTGAAATGTCTACCTGTCCAATTTCAAATCAAGAGATTCATAAAATAAGCAAAAGATGTAGGTTAAAGCTGCAATATTCCTTATTTACAATGAAATCTCTGACCATTGCCCTTCCAACCATCACATATTTCCTCTGAATAAATAGCAGTTCGTGACCACAGGTGTGTTTAAAAAGGAACCAAAAAAAAGTGGGGTGGGTAAGACTCAATATCTGGGATAATAAAAGGAAAGACTGTGATTAATGTTTGTTAATGCCATGGGCCTTGGCTCTAATTTTTATATATGTCAAGACAGTTTCATAAACAGGATGTGATGCTGCCAATGATAATGGGCATTGCAGCTGTAAGACCTAGGTGAGCAGAGAGAGCTGCAGTTCAACAAGATACTGTATATATGCCTTATGTAATTACTTTCTCTTTAAATTTAGTAATAAACCCAGCATGTACAAAAATATTGTAGTAAAGAACTGCTAAATAATGTACATAGATGTGTAATTAATGTAGGTTTAGATATATAAATCTAGAAATACTGGGATGCAAAAAACTGAATAGGGATTTCTGTTTTAATATATGGAGTACATTAGTTTCTCCCCTATATACCTGGCCATTTTAGTACACAGCACTTTCTTCAGTGTACCAGACTGGCAGCTACTTAGAAGACCTCACTGACCCCCTAACAAATCATTTTACTGATTCTAAAAAGCCATAAGTCTGGGGGGGAGGGCGGACAGGGCGGGCAGGGGGGAGAAATTGCAACATCACTAGTGATATACTGTGAAACTGTTTACAAAAATGATCCTATCTTTTATATTATTATAGGGCAAACCATTCCTGGCTATATTGGTAGATCAACTTAACTTAGACTGTGGCAGATTCTTGGAAAACACAAGAATTTCTGGTATACTGTTAATATATAAAGCATGTTCATGTTGGGCTAGGACCCCGTAGGTGCACTATCATGAGGTTTTCCCCTAAACCATTGGATTAAAACTGTGTAGTTTTCTATATAAACAGTATAAGCCATTGAAAATTCTAAATGTTATTCATAGATAAGTGGAGAACACTTTCAGTAACCCAGCCTGGGAAAAAATAATTGTATTTAATCTAAAATTGCAATCAATGAGATTCATTCATTAATATCTTTAGCACTATGTTGGTCATGAACATTCCCAAAAGGCTTAATGGCCCAAGGTAATTTTCACCAAGATTTCTCATATAAAAGCCCACTTAGAATCATAGGGTCAGAAGAGACCTCAGGAGGCCATCAACTCCAACCCCCTGCCCAAAGCAGGACCAACCCCAACTAAATCATCCTGGTCAGAGCTTTGTCAAGCCAGGACTTAAAAACCTCTAGGGATGGAGATTTCATCATCTCCCTAGGTAACCCATTCACCACCCTCTTAGTGAAATAGTTTTTTCTAATATCCAACCTAGACCTTCCCCACTGCAACTTGAGACCATTGCTCCTTGTTCTGCCATCTGTCACCACTGAGAATAGCCTCTCCATCCTCTTTGGAATGCCCTTTCAGACAGTTGAAGGCTGCTATCAAATCCCCCCTCTTCTGTAGACTTAGCCCAAATCCCTCAGCCTCCTCTCACAAATCACTTCTAACATCTCTACTCAGTTGAGTGGTCCCTTCCACCAGGGGCAGATGACCGTTTTGCGGGGCCCAGGGCAGCCCCCTTTTTGCCCACGCTGCGCATGCACGGGGCTTTTGATGGGGCTGGGGCGGCCGCCCCGCTCGCCCTGCCCTATATCCGCCCCTGCCTTCCACTCCTGCTCATATTGGGCCCAATGCTCAGCAGATTTAAATTATTTTGATTTGATGCAAACTATGATGATTTGCTTAGTTTACACCAATTACACCAGCTAGGGGTCTGGCCCATAGAATACTACCCAATTTATCAAATGCACTCACTCTGAGGTGACTTACAGCATGTGGTATTACTCAACATAAGGATGGATGCAACAGGTCTGGTGTACATAAAATAATATCAAATAAACAACTGCCACTGACTTCAGTGGGCTGTGTCTCTAGCCCATAAAGAGTACTATTTCCCTCAGTGAAGAGAAGAACAAACTACAGCCTTAATTTTTATTTTTTTTTATTTTTATTTTTTTTGTGCCTGCCTAGTCTGGATAAGAAGAATACACTGAAAAGTATTTAACGTTTTGGGGTTTGGTTGATTGGGTTTGGGGGAGGGTACAAAAACTTAAGTTCACATAGAAGGGGAAAAACCTCAGGAGAAACCTTAATGAGCAGGTGGAAATTTTGCACTGTGATATATCCTTCACATTAATTTCACATCTATATCAGTTTTTACTGAAACACAATTGCCCATCCTTAATTTTCATTGTTATAAGAGTTGATTTGGCTCCTACAGCTCTGCTTGTCTCCAGGCAGACAAGGTTTTCCACACCTTGATTAAAACAGCTAAGCCTCCTGTTTGCTTCATTTCTGGAAATGTTCTCTAACAGGTTCACACAAAGAAGCTACTCATATGGTTCCCACAACTAAAGCAATTGTTCAAAAGATGAATTTTTGTTCCCCTCCACCAGGAGGACTGATTTAATCAGGCAGTTACAGCTTGTTGCTTATTTCATTTAGTTTGGTGAAATAAAACTGGTTTTGCTACAGACCTGTTTAAAATACAATGGCATCCTTTGTTTGCTGCCACAGTGTCAGAAGCTGCTCAGTGCTATGGTTTATACAGCACACCTGGCCTTTAAGGCTGCCTTTGAGAGCCAAGGAATTCCCAAAGCAGACCAGGGTGTATGTGTGTGTGTGCTTCTTAAGGTGTTTTAATTTCATTCTGAAATCCCACTGGAGAACAACAGTCACATACCAGAGGTAGTCTTATAAGGCAGAACCCTGTAGTAAAGATCCATTGCTAAAAGTAATGAAACACGGCTGGCAGGGGAGGGAGGCTCAGCCAGTAAGTGCCAGCCTGCAGTCTGAAAGCAGAGTACATGAGTTTAAAGCAAAAAACTCCAGTTAGGATGAATCTGCTTTTTGCTCCTGTAACTTACTTGTCCCTTCTATAATCCTTTGCTGCAGTTTAAGAAGAGCTTGTTGTGTTCATTAAAACAGTGGCTCAGAGGGCCTATTAGACTTTTTTGTGCCCTTTAGCACAAAAAAATAGACTTTATGTTATTGGGACACGTGCATGGGAAAGTTATGTTTTTGTGACTAGGGCACTTAAAGCTTAAGGGCTCTCACGCTCTCTGTCTCTCATTGTCTTTGCTATTCATGTGGTATGAAATGTAACGTTTACACAAAATCTCAGTTTTGTAACATAAGCTTAAAAACAAAAAGCCTCCAAGGCTTTCAACTGGGAAGCTTCACAGAAACTTTGTACTAGAATGTCCCTATCAAACACCTCTATTTTTCTACAATGATTGATTAAGGAGTTTAACAATGTATTTTGTGTCAATTTCAACTGAACTGTTAAAAACAATTAAGAAATGAATGCTGTTAATTAACAATGGATTTTCAAAGCTGACCGTACTGAGTGGTGTTTTTCATTACTACAGTATTCACATTTACCTGATAATTTTGACACCTGCTCTTATTAAAACAACATAATTGGAAATGTCAATGGCCTGTAATATTGTTGGCATGTCAAATTTAAGGACCATAAATGTGACATTATGTAAATAGGTACATAAGCAACCAAAATCCATCCAGAGATCCTTTTTCTCTGCATTTCATTGATATACTATGGTAATTCTTTCTTAAAGTCTATTGTGAAATTGATGAGCAAGTGACAATATTGAAAGACATATGCAATCTTTCATCAACTTTTCATACTGCTAGATTCTGCCTACTTAGGTATTTGGTAAGCTAGAGCAGTTTCTTTGTATAGAGCCCTTCCAGAAGACTATTATGCAACCTTGGGGGAGGTGGGGGAAGCTGTATATCAGGGAGTCTGGTCCATGTTCATTTTTCCCCACCACATTTTCAGGGTCAGATGTTCAGCTTGTGTAAATTGGCAAAGATATGCTGAGTTTAATGGAGTTACATTAATTAATACCACAAAGGACCTGACCCTCCATGTTTACTTTAAAGCAAGCTCTGGTTTATTATTGTAGGAATAAAAATGGTTTTCCACAGTGCCAAAACAATTGTTTTCCTTAAATGATATCAAAACTGACCACTCTGGGAGTTGATCTTCTAGATCTTGATCCTACAAATACTTAAAACGTGTGAGTAATGTTATGCACACGAGCAATTCCACTGAAGACAATTTGTGTGAAGAAAGTTCCACACAAGTATAAGATTTTGCTGGCTCAAAGGCACAGGGTACGTCTAGACTGCAGGGTTTTTTCCGGGATACTGGAGCTCTTCCAGAAGCTCTGTCTTCTTTGTTCTATGAGGAAGAAGCGATCTTCCAAAAGAGGGGGATTTTCCGAAATTTGGCCCAGCGTAGACGGGCCAAATTTTGGAAAAGCCTCTTCCGAAAAAAAAAAATCAGAAAAAGGTATGCAAAATGTGCAACGCATTTTGCGTACCTTTTTCCAACAAAAAGGTGTAGTGTAGACCTAGCCACAGTGAGAATGGTAGATCTGTTGGGATCACAGACGCCCCTCTGCAAATAATTTTCAATACTGCAAGAATTTAAGCTTTGGGTATTTTGAGCATGTATTTCATCTAAATTGATCCTGAATTTTTCGCTGAGGGGCATTTTAAATTCCACTGGATTTCCAGAATCACATATCTGGGGGACTGTAGCGTAACTGAGTCTTTCTTCACCAATCTTTCAGAAACTTTCTGTGTGTTGATATCCCAGATGGCAGGCAGCAGCATGTAGATGTAACACTGTTATCATAGCAAAAGACAAACTGCATTCTAAAACCAGGCAAAGAATCTATTTCATCTGATGGGTGTGAAATTAGTTTTCTGTTTTAAGCAAATTGACAAATACACATCACACTTCTGGCTCTGTTCCCCCTAACGTGAGAATAACCCACACAGCAGAGTTAAAATTCAGAGTTTCAGCTTGCGTAATCTGCGTTGATTTCTCCTGTCAGAAGGGCACAATTGCCAGCTCTTTTCCTTGCCTCCCACTGATGAAGCCAGTGATTCCAGACCCAAACATGCAGTTGTCACAGGATCTGCAGAAGGAAGAGTTCCACGGGAATCCTCAGAAACTTAAAGTGAACCACACACACAAGTGCTTTGCTGATGTAAGCCCTATGCCCCCTTACTTGCACATTCATTAAAGAGGTTGAATGAGCCTGGAAGGTGAGCACCGCTCTCCCCCTTAGAGATGGTCTCTCTGAATCAGAGAGCAGGGCAGGGAATCTGCATGGCCTGTTGCTTGTTCTGTACCTTTTCTGGGTCAGCTGGTGAAATGTGCTGGGTCAACACCACAACATTTTGGATTAAAAAGAAAAGAAAAGACCACATTTTCCACATAAGAAGTGAAGTGTCTCTTACTAGAGATACAAGATCCTTGACAGAAATATGGAAAGAAATAGGTTGAATGCAAGTATATGTACAGTCATAAAGGTCGGTAGAGCTGCATGCTACCCGGCACGTCTCCAGGTGGTGGAAAGGAGGGGAGCTCTTTTCAGAGGTTTGCTGCAAAATAAGTGCGCTTTGTCGTGCGAATATGCAGCCACAGACCAGCAGCGGCAACATTACCAGGGTGTGATGGGACATTGGGTGGTATCCGATGCTCTGACTAAAAGTCACAAGTGCCCAGTGACGATGTTGTGACATGGTGAGTGCAGCCCGCCATCAAATAAGGCTGCCCTACTCCCTCACTCTGCTGGTTGAGGGTCTGGGATACTTGGGTCCCTGGATTACTTTGGATAATCCAATTGACATGAACCATGATTGGTCACCGGCATCCAAGAGATAGTGACTCCTTACGTCACCCCAAGGAAGAGAACCCTGACGGAAAATTCCCCACTGCTCGGGAGATCCAAAGGCTGTGGGAGTAAACCCAGACAGATAATCTGGAGTGGAGACCCTAAGGCGGTTAACAGTGAGGTTTCATCCAATCTGCTTTTCCGGCATCTCCCGCAGTCACCTCAGTTCCTAACGTACTGGCTCTTGTCTTTCCTTTGGATCTAACTGGGGCAACCAAGAGGGGGACAGTGCCGCTTGGGCAACGCACTTTCCTCAAACACTAGCCCAGGCAATGCAGTGCACAGGAGGAGACACTTACCCACACACAGCTATACACAGCTACTACAGTCGATACAATAAACCAACTTGCCTCCGGCTTGGTAGCTGGAATGTGCGGACAATGTGTCCTGGACTTGAACCTGATCATGATGTTACAAACACAGATTCAATACATAAAACAGCAGTCATAGACCAACAGTTACATAAATTGAATGTTGACATTGCTGCTCTCCAGGAGACCAGACTGGTAGATGCTGGATTAGTAAAAGAAACCAACTACACCTTCTTCTGGAAGGGTTTGAGTTCAGAGAAACGCCATCTCTACGGAGTTGGCTTTGCTGTTCAAAACAATCTGATGAACATTATCAATACACCCATAGCTGAATCAGAATGCGTTATATCCCTAAAGCTCAGCACCAAGTTAGGATATGTTAACATCATAAGTACTTATGCACCCACACTAACGTCATGCCTTGAAGACAAGGACCGCTTCTATGGCAATCTTCAGAAAGTTGTTGATTCCTGTTCATCCAGTGAACAACTGTATATCCTTGGTGATTTTAATGCAAGAGTGGGACGCGATCACCAGTCCTGGCCCATTTGCCTAGGTCATCACAGCATTGGGAAAATGAATGAAAATGGTCAAAGGCTTCTTGAATTCAGTTCTCAGAATCATCTCTCCATCACTAATACTTTTTTCAACTTAAAAGACTGCCACAAGGTCTCATGGCGCCACCCCAGATCCTGTCACTGGCATCAACTCGACCTTGTACTGGTCTGCAGAAAACATCTCAACTCCGTTAAATTTACACATGTGTATCACAGTGCAGATTGTGACACTAATCACTCATTGATTATCAGTAGAGTGAAAATTGCTCCAAAGAAACTCCATACGTCAAAGGATTGCAGAAAACCAAAGATTAACACCCTCAGTACTAGAGATGCACTGAAATGCTCTGTCTTTGCAGAAGAATTCACTCGCAAAATGGAAGACAAACCTGTCCAGCAGTCTGTTGATGAGGCATGGTCCATGCTGAGTGCTGCAATATATGAATGTGCCACACCTGCCTTTGGAACACAGAAATTTTCCAACAAAGACTGGATTGATGAAAACGTTGACATTCTCAGGCCTCTTCCTGAAGAAAAATACAAGGCTTTTCTGAACAACATAAAGAATCCATTGCAAAGTTCAAGAGATCAGCTCCACCATACAAGATCTGCTCTTCAGAGAGAATCCAGGCGGCGTGCAAACAAGTATTGGGCCAATCTGTGTTCTGGAATTCAAAAAGCATTTGATATGGGCGACCTGAAAACTATGTATGATGGACTGAAGAAAGCACTTGGACCAAACATTACCAAAGTTGCTCCATTGAAACATCTAAATGGACAGGTGATCACAGATAAAAACCAGCAGATGTCCCGATGGGTGGAACACTACTCAAGTCTTTACTCCCATGAGCATACAATACATCCTGAACTTGATAACCTCATTCTAACTCTTCCAGAAATGTTAGAGATAGATGTAGAGCCTATGGTGGAAGAGCTTTCCCAAGTACTTGATGCTCTCTCCAGTGGAAAAGCACCAGCTAACGATGGGATTCCAGATGAGGTCCTGAAGGCTAACAAGGCTGTCCTCATCCTCTTCCTCTATGACTTACTTATAAAATGTTGGCGAACGGGAGTGGTCCCTCATGATATGAGGGACTCAAACATCATTACTCTCTATAAAAACAAAGGCGATAAGGGGGACTGTAACAACTACAGAGGCATCTCTTTGCTAAGCATTACAGGTAATTTGCCCATGTCATTTTTAATCGCCTGCAAAAACTCACAGATCGAGTCTATCCAGAAACACAGTATGGCTTCAGGGCTGGCAGTTCAACAATGGACATGATTTTTTCTCTTTGACAACTACAAGAAAAATGCAGAGAGCAAGGAAAGCCGCTGTTTATAGCATTTGTGGACTTAGCAAAGGCGTTCGATACAGTCAGTAGATCAGGACTGTACAAAGTGTTAACTAAGATTGGCTGTCCACCAACTCTACTCAAGCTCATAATATCTTTTCATGAAGATATGAAAGCAACAGTGTGCTATGATGGATCTACACCCTTTGTGGTGAAGAGTGGAGTCAAAAAGGGATGTGTCCTTGCTCTTACCCTCTTTGGTATATTCTTCTCAGTCCTATTAAATTGTGCATTTCTAAACTCACACAGTGATGTATTTCTCCATACAAGGTTAGATTGTTCTCTTTACAACCTAACAGAACTAAGGTCAAGAAATTTCTCATTAGAGAACTCCTATTCGCAGATGATTCAGCGCTTGTCGCACATAATGAAGACACACTACAGGCACTGATGGATTCTCTGTCCAGAGTTAGTAAACTGTTCTCTCTCGACATAAGCGTGAAGAAAACTGTTTTGTTTGCTCAAGGTGTATCTCAACCACCCAAGGTCATTCTGAATGACAGTCCATTAGAGGTGGTTCAACAATTCTGTTACCTTGGGTCTACTGTCACCATAAATCTCTCCATGGATGAAGAACTGAACATCAGAATTGGGAAGGCAGCCACAACATTTGGCAGACTTACGAAACAAGCATGGAACAATCCCAAACTGACATTGAAAACAAAGATACTGATATACCAAGCGTGCGTATTAAGTGTCTTGCTTTATGGATCTGAGACCTGGACTACCTACTCGTGCCAGAGAAAAAATTGAGCAGTTTCCACCTTCACCGCCTTTGCAGAATCATGAATATTAAGTGGCAAGGCAAAGTTTCAAATGTAGATGTCCTATCAAGAGCTGGCATACCCAGTCTCATAGCGATCCTTAACAACAGAAGACTCCGGTGGCTTGGCCTTGTGAGGAGAAGGAGTGATAAACGCCTTCCCAAAGAAATCCTCTTTGGTGAACTAACAAGTGGAGCAAGGGCAAGAGGAAGGCCAAAGTTAAGATTCAAGGATATATGTAAAAACACTATGAAAAGGTTTAACATCAATCCAAGCTCATGGGAATCTACATCATCAGATCGCAACACCTGGCATCAATTATTACAACAGGGCACGTCATTTTTTTATAGGACCTGTGCAAGTCATGCAAAAGAACTCCACCTCAGAAGGAAAAATTCTCAGACTCATGAAAATGGCAGTAGCTATTGTAATCGACTGTGCAAATCCAATATTGGACGCATAAGCCATGAAAGAAGTTGCAGATCCAAGCACAACTCACAGATTGTCACTGCTGCAGCTTTGTCTCTTGAGACAAATGGGCCATATATATAGGTCCATATCCATCACATCAAAGCACTTTAGCAAGTAAGTAGCCCCATTAAAGTCAAGTGCTTCGAGTTACATATGAGCTTAAGTACTTTGCTGGATCAGGGCCATTTAAAAAAATTATACCAAATTAAATGTAGATATTTATAAACTACAGACAATTGTCATAAATAAATAGAGCAACAAAATATTCTAGATCAGTGAATATTCTAGGACTAAATATGAAACAATTTTTAAAAATACAGAATAGTGCCATTGATCTGAACTCTACTGCAAAGGAATCAGGGAAGAAAATTTATAATTCAAACATGTTTTAGCCTTTTCATACCTGCCTCAGCAATTAAAAAAAGATACAATAGATAGCAGCTCTGTAAAACTCAACCTTGGAAGAAAAAAACAAAAACAAAAAACCCAACTTTGCCACAAATCATTATGTATCTGCCATTACTGGTTTTTACTACCATCTAGACGGCAAGGACTGAAACAGATTTTTGTCCTGTCTCTGACACTATGTGGCTAGTAATATCTGTGGTATTGATTATATACAAGATTGTTGTGACTTGAAATGCACGGAACAGCTTTACAATAAAATCTGTTGATTTTATTGTAAATCAAATCTCAGAGATTGATCCTGTTGATTCTAATAAATGTAAAAGGAGTCAAATTTTTATTTAGATCCATTGCCCACGTAAGAAACAACCTCAGCCACACAAATTAAAAAAGGAAAAATCTTGAGAGAAATAAAATTGAGAGAGATTTTCTTGGGAAATTAAAAGGCTTCATTTCATAGGACTAAATAAATGAAGATCTTAACCTTTGGAGTGTTTGCGCTCCTTTTTATACAGCAAACCCTCTGATTTGCCAAATAATTGTGTGACTATTAAATACTGAACTTTTTGAAGAAATTCCAATTTTTAAAGACGCATTATGCTTTATTAACTATTCCAGTTTATTAGCACTGTTAATGAGCACCATTACATTTCCTTATTTATCAGTCCATATACTATACAAATTCTCAGGGATAGATATCTATAGCGATGCAGGCTAATCTGCTCCTACCCTCGCCAAGATGGTTTCTAGTGTTGGTCATTACTGTAACTCTAATGGCAGTTAACATTTAATAATGTGTGTAGTAGAAGCTGAACACCTCACAAGCAGAGCGGTTTGGAGGACACCCAACCCATTTTGCAGCAAACAAGACTTTCTGAACATTTTCATGAAAACAGAATTGTGTTTAAAAGAACATGTTTGGATCAAAACCTGTGTTTTCCTGTGTGTGCATATGGCCTGTGATGTGGGAGACTTGGATCTCCCAAATCTCATGGCAGTGATCTTTCATACTCATGCTCACGTACCTTTGAAAACAAAGCATATCAAAATCAAATTGACAGTGAGATTCAGGGGCTTTCACTAGTCACCAGTTTGAATCGGATCCCAGTTGGCAGTGACTGAAAGTCACTATCGTAGACAATCATGGCCTGCCTGGAATGAGCTGGTGAGTGACACCTCCTCCAGCTCCTAATAGACTAGCAGTCACATCACAAAAACACCATCACAACTGACAGACTACAACACTACCACAATGGTCAAGCTTCCAGTGAGCATGAGCGATCATTCCTCCAGGTCATGGCTGAGGCACATTGGGTAAGAATCTAGTGGGGGCTTCTATTACTGTCTTTTGCATTATACTTCTTCGGTGGAAAAACACAGAATTTCAGACTCTGCATTTACTAATCTGGACCAAGATGTTTCCCTCTCACACAATCTGATTTAATTTCTCAGGATAAACAATTGTCAGTCTCTGTTCTAAGTAGTCCTGAAATGAGAGTGTTCCTTTAAAAAAAAAAAAAAAAAAAAAAAAAAAACTCACTGCCTTCTTACTGCTCTTCTCCAGATGAAATCTCCATGCTCCACAAACAAATATTGTGGCTTCATACCTAGTTTTTCACCACCTCGGCCTGGTGCTTTATTGTCCTTCATGATAAAAGGTACAAACAATATGAGAAGACTCCACCTGCAGTCACAGACTCCAAGAGCCAGTCCCATTTGTGCAGCACCCAAAGATTGTCGAATCTTCTATAAACCTGATGCGAACAGAGGCGATCATCAATAATTCATTCTGTTGCTAGGCATGCCACCTGTCAAGGCAGTAGCTTCATAGAATCAGTACTTGGAAGCTCTGGAAAGTTCCTTCAACACAATAAAAAGTACAGTCATGGGCTCATCTGGCAGGTCTGTTCAAGTTTGTTCTCTCAGCTTGCTTGCTCTTCAGTGACCCACACTGCTGGCAGCCATCTTGCTAAAAGTTTCCAAAGTGCTTTTCTAGTCTATAGAACAAGCATGGAACTAACTTCCATGTTTAATATTAAAACAAAGGCCAACCATTTCAAGTATGGATGCCCAAAAATTTTCAAAATGAAAATCTACTGTATACTAATACAGCTATGTCTGCTTGGGTCAAAAAACAGCCTGAACCAATAGCTCTGAAAGATATGAATTATTACCAATGAGGTCAGTAATGTGTTGACTCTGAAGCTTAATGTTCAATATCAACATTGTTAACTATTTAACTGCTGATCAAATTACACGCTAAAGACAATAGTTTGAAGTTCTGCACACTCTGTGAGAGACAACTTGTTTTAGTATCACAAGTGCATGGAGTTTGTCTGGCAGGCAAAGCTTCGGAGAACATCACTATTTTTTTTTTTCCAAACTGAGTCTGGATTTTCCCTTGAATTCAATGGATAAATAAATATAGATTTTGGTAACTAGTTGTAGGTAACCAAGTTTGAAAATTTGGGCCCTGATTTAAAAGTTATCTTCCTACTAGCATCACAAATGCTGTTATTTATTGAAAAGATGGCCAGCATTTAAAGCAGATTCACAACTGTCAAATGTAATTCAAACCTCTATTTTCCATAATGTTGAGAAGAGTTTTACTCAGTTAAAACTACAGAATTTGGCCCACAAATTCTGAGATGTGTTTTTTACATTTGAAACTTTTTCACTAAAGGTAACATAAAATAAGCCAACTAAGAGTGATGTTCAATATAAGTCCCTGGTCATTTTATTGAAGGAGCTAAAGTGTTACTTAATTACAAAATAAATCATGCATAAATTTCAATATATATCACAGCTTCTAAATAATTGTACTATTTGGCAATTTAGAAGCAAGTTTAATCTACCCGAAAATACATACATGGCAGTTCATACATAACTAAAAACTGTGAACAATTTATAGGATTATAAATAAGAAAAAATATTTTTAAAACAAACTTTCAGAAATCAAGCCATTGTTTCTACCCTTCCTTCATGGCTTCGTTTGTGTGTAAACAACAATTAACTATCTATGCTCAGGCTGCGACTTATACAATTGTTCTATCAAATAATAAAGATAACAGCTGGGAATGGCTATAATACTGGTTTGGCTCCTGAACTACCTTTGAGTCCTTTTGCAGCTCCCTTGAATCAGTTTCAATCCATCTTGCACGGGCAATGAAATGAAAGCATGCTTATTACCATAGCACAAGAAAAATATGTATTTAGAAAATTTACAGTGCCAAAATTTTAAAATAAACACATTGCAATGAAACTACTGTTATAAAAACAGTTCATGCATTGGGGAACGTTTTCTTCTTTTGGCTGGAAAAATAAATAACTTTGGACATTATCTTGATGTAATGTGTCTTTATTTTATCCACTAAACTCTACCACCATTATGCAGAATGGATCATGATTAGTACTAACTTAGAGCCATGTTTTGTCACTTTAGCATCTGTCTATGTCATTTTAATTTACCAGTGGTATCTGTGCAGCTTCCAGGACAGAAAAACTACTTTAAATGTTGCTTTTAAAAAGTTGGAGGGTTTTTTCCCATTTCTATCATACATCACACATGGTCATAATCTCAAACCTATATATGACTTTATGTCACACCCCTCCAATGTTCTTGACCTTTGAAAAAGTAACAAACATGAGCAAACATTTTGCTTTAAATTTCAACCTCATGGTTTTGAAATTGCATTTGGGAACTTTACTGGACTCGCATTCTGCCTTGCCTAAGCAAAAACAAGTTAACTTAATGGATAGTAATTTCCACTGAATTTCTTGATTCACTTGGGGATTACTTCCCTGCAATAGCAACAAACGTCTAAAGAAGTTTAAATTAGTCCGTGATTAATCTATGATGGCCCAATGTGAAAGCCCCAATCGCTAACCTTACAGAACATTAGTCAAGGAAAAATATAGCCAAGATTTACATGCTATCTACCATGTTCCAAAAACTTTACATTTAATCAAAACTCTGTCTAGGTTTCTTCACAGAATTATGTTCTTCATTATTTGCTATTGGGATCCTGGAGTTTCAGCCCACACTGTTTACTTTTTCCATTTTAAAAATCGCTAACATTTTCTAGGAGTTAAAAATGTGGCAGCCCTCCAGGAGTCTCAAAACTCTGAAAAGGCCTGTGGACATTAATCAACAGTCTTACAATCATGAGTGTTCAAAAATGAGACAGCCCCACCCTCCCAAACATGAGATTGTCTTATAAATGGGATTACAGATTGTGAGGCACTCAGATGCTATGGTAATGGAAGGTTATGCTCCTGGGCCTTATGCTCCTAATTCATTTAAGGAACATTTACACCGGTCCCAAGAGCAAGCCTCCCAACTCAGGTAGAGAGACTCAGGCTGCTGGGGCTTGAACTGCCACTTGGGCTGAGGCCTACAGCTACGTTTAGAATGCTGCCATGAGCCCTAGTCTGGCAATGCAAGCTGGGAAGCTCTCAGCCACAGGCTGCATAGACACACCCTTAGGCACTCTTGAAAATCTGTTCCTAATCGCTTTCCTATATGATTGCTTGCATAGCGATCGCCACTTGCTATGGCTGTGTTAGTGTCTATTTTGGGTCAGACAGTGCATTACACATCTATCTACTAGGAACGATAGCATACCAGTGCAATTAGCTTCATATCGAACCATCTATTTTCCCCGTTTTCTGGCAATGCCCTGCTCTCCTGTTTGTTTCCAACAAAAATAACCAATGCTGGTTCCAAAGAGCGCAGGCATGATACAATGAGGTTTACAGCCATCAAATGAGGAGATGTCAAGAGCAATGCCAAGTTTCCAGGCTCTACAACAAAAGTCCCATCCGAAAAATGTCCCCTTTTGAGTGGGATGAGCTGAGATAGACTAGTGAGCCCCCATTTCTGCAACTGCATGTGCTTAGGCAGGCCCATGTAGAGCCTCATTAAAGTCTCACATGAAATAGTGGGGTTGTGACCTGAAACATGGAGCGAGAACGCAATGGGAAACGTGCATACCAAAACTCCAAAGCACAGAGAATTGTAATAGATATGTAGCCGTGTTAGTCTGGTCTAGCTGAAACAAAAAACAGGACTATGTAGCACTTTAAAGACTAACAAGATGGTTTATTAGGTGATGAGCTTTCGTGGGCCAGACCCACAGAGTATCTTCTCCACAGCTGGCCAAACTTTACACATCTGATATTGCAGACATGGCAAGATGGCAGCAAAGACAAACAAACAGTCTACTAATTCCTCACATTTCCCACAAAGTTTCCCATCTGTTCAGAAGGGCCACTATGGTGAGGGTCCCTCTTGGTGGCTTTCAGACTCCTTCCCCTTGATCTGGGATTGAGATCTCCTCCTACAGCCTGGGGGGAAGCAGGAACCCACCCAGAAATCACTCCCATTATCAGCAAACTGACCCTTGTGCCCCTCCAGCATCAATACCTCAGTCACTGATCCAGTGCATCCTTCCCTTTGGGCACTGGCCAATTCATGCATGTGGTTACATGCAACTACTGGCCACTCAGGCTTCTTCCTAGGCTTGTCCTCCAGCCTTCCTAATCCCTTCTTGAATGACACCCTCATCCTCCAATGCAAGGACAGTAGGCAACAGGGACTGCTGCCAGTAGGGAATTTTAAAGAATGGCCATTGGCTCAGATCAGGTATTGAACTGGGAAATGTTGAAATTGCCTTTCAACATCTTCTGTCTCATACACCTGGACTTGTTGTGATGTCAAGGTATGTCAACTTACATGATGCCACAGTGTACTAGCTGCCTTGGATTGTATTTATGACTCTCTCTCACAGATACACTTTAACAAAAAAAAAAAAAAACAAGTTTTGTGTTTAAGATAAAACAAGAAACCCATTCTTACTATACCAGCTCAACGTTCTACTGTGCAAAGGACCCAGATCACCTCTTTCATTCACAAACATTGGAGAAAATCCCAAACTCCAAGCTGAAGTTGCTGGGAGTTGCAAGTGTTCAGGGTCTGACTTCCTTGAGTTTTTGCCTGGCAAAGGGCTTCAGGATTTGGTGAGAAAATTGATGTCTCAGTCCCTGCGGAGGCTGTCCCTTCTGAGACCTCCTCATAGTCCTCCCGCCCCCAAAGCAGCAGGCACATGCCACTTCTCTTTGGAGAGGGATTCTGTGATCCAACCACTCTCCGACTGCCTTCTGGTTACATCTCCCTGGCTGTCACCAGTGTCTCCTAGCAGATCCAGCTGGACTTGCACCCTGCCTGGAACCTCCGTTGTGAGCCTGTGGTCAGGAACAGTAAGCTGTGACCCAGAAGCCGTTACTCCACAACACAGTATGACTAATTTGCCCAAACAGTACACAGAGCTGAGAGGCAAAGAAGATTTAAAGAGAGCAGATTTAGAAGTAACAGAGGTTTAGATGCATAGTCTTACCTAAGCTTGGCATTCCCCCTCAAGCCGAGACTTAGCCTTGGCATCTCCTGTTCTCTCTGAGCACCACGTTACTGCTTACCAGCTGCCAACCCTGACTCTCGCCTGTCTGCACGACAGACTCCCTGCATGCTGACACACTGTCCTTGATGGCTTCCAGCTGAGCTGAGCTCGCCCCACCTCCCTTTCTGCTAATGCACCTTTGAATCCCTGAAGCACTTTTGTTCTCAGCCCTAGGATTGGAAAGAGAAACATCCTAGCTTGGAAGGTGCCAGCCAGATAGGTTCTTCACCTACCACTGCTGTCTTTATTCCTTTGAATCGGGTACCTGAGAGGCTGTCTTCTCTGTATCATCTTTTTACCCTTCCTGGTTTCCTTAACAACCCCCCTTCATAGCTTTTTTTGAATTAACTCTGTAGATCCAGGCAAGGCAATGATATAAAATTGAGCAGGGAAACCAAGTTGCACATAATAGTCCTAAGAAATACATCCATCTTCCTGATTGTCGGAATAGGATTCACCTCATCCCATAGTAAAATGATACTCTTTTGTGGCTAAATGTAATAGTTGTTTGATAGCCCAAGGCAACACTACAAAACGTTTTAGGAGCAGCAGTGAAAACACATATCCAACTGGTACAGTCTGCACAATGAAAAACAAACCCAACAGATAAAGATATGGCAGGGACAGTAAGGGGTCTTCAATGACCACATGAGCTCAAGATCCCAGTTTTCTAGCTCAAAGGAAAAACTCCACCTCAAGCAGTACGTAGCTTCATAGCACTATGCCCAGGCATTGAGCCCAGAGTAATTTAAAAAAAGGGGGGTGCTACATAAAGTCACAGTCTTGCACTGCAATCTGTTCAGGCAGCTTGCTAGGCTCACACAGAAGCCTCTGACTTCAATGGAGGTTTCACACAGGCGCAGTAGTCTCCCCAGCAGAACACAGAGCTGGGTTTGTGCCTAAATCTTCAATACTCCTTCCTTCAGCAACCTGGGGTTTCCAGTATGATCACGTAGCCAGGTACTAAGTTGGCCCAAGTTCATGAGCTGGGATGAGATCATAGCCTGGAGTGACATGGCTGCATTTCTAGTGCGCAGGAAATGTTCTGATCACAGCCCCTTTCTTGAATCCCTTCACTGTCTTCCTGTTTGTTTCTGCATCAAATTAAATCTCCTTATGTAGGATCTTGTACAGGAAAGTAACATCCTCCGCTCCCCGCCACTATTTCTCTCCTCTCATTTCCTCGTATTCTTTCACTATCTATGTGCCTCATTATTTTCTGTGCTTACTACAATCTTTGTCTCTTTCATCCAGGCTTGGCCGCAAGCCTTTATGAATGCAGCCTCCTGTGTTTAGGTATCCCCCTCCTCTTCCTGTCCATCAATCACCCTCTCTTCCTTCAAATTCCTCTTTAAGGCCCACTTGTTCCAAGACCTTGCCCTCTGACAGGATGAGACAACCACAGAACTTTATCATCATTGCTCTACCTATGATATCACCCTCTTTGCTACCTTCATTTCCTTTTCCACTTCCCTTCTACCTGTGTCTTCCATGCTTGGAACTACTTCCCTATCCCAATCATATTCATAGCCTTCCCTCTTATCATTTACATTTACCTTCCCCAAAACCAACTTGCCCCAAGAGGCCCACAAGTGCTGATCCACTGCAGCATTATTCCATCACAGTCTCAGAGTTAATAGTTTCATCCTGTCACCCCGTAAGAAAATGCTCACGTGCGTTATGGCCATTCCCTAAGCCACCCTCCAAAATATTGCTGCCTCATCTATGTTGTGAGCTCCTCGTGGCACAGACAATGTCTTGTACAGCACCAGGCACAGAGCTGACACTTAATAACGTGCGAACTAAACCATCATCCACATCACAGTTTTGCACATAGCCTCTTCTTATAACGAGCCAAACACCCCCTCAGTTTTGAGAGATAATCAATAGTGCCACAATGGCACAATGAAATCATTCAGCAAAATACCATTGGACCTATTCCTGTGTATCTGCTCCTGGATTCAATTCTCACAGATAGTTTTGTCCTCTGCCATGCAAATTAGTACATCTAAAAGGTAACATTTTTTGTCAGCAACTAACAATAGGCACAGTTACACAGCAGGGCTCTTACATAGCAGCAGGGAAACATTCCAACGCCCAGAACTGACCTATCCACAGCGACCCACATACAAGGGCCTACCAACAGTAGGACATATTGAGTCAGTGGCTGCATGGGTGAGTTGCACAGGACCTTTGAGAGGACTGACATAAGAAGGCATAGACCAAGTGTCAGCATCAACTTCCTACATTTTAGGTTGAAAAATATAAACAACCTGAGGTGAGGGAGAGCAGAGAAAGCAGTGGTGCTTGGAAACAGAGAAAAGGTATCGTCCCTTCCCCAGTGCACAGCTCCCCAGAAGCAGCAACATGTTCTCAGCTCCTGTATGCTGCCCCCATCCTGCCTCAAGCAACAGTTCCACAGCTCCCATTGCCAGGAACCGCAGCCAATGGTGCTGTAAGAATGGCATCTGTCGGCCGAGGCAGCACACAGAATTGCATGGCTACCCCTATGCCCAGGAGCCGAGAGATATGTCACTGCTTCCAGAGAGCCCCCTGAGGTTAGTATCACCTGGAGCCTTCACCTCAACTACCTACCCTAACCATGAGCCCCCCTGCACCCAAAGTCCCTCCCAGAGCCTACAACCCAATCCTAGCCCACATCCCTAAGCTCTGGCCCCAGCCCTGAGCCCCCTCACACCTCCAACTCATCATCCCCAGGCCTATCGCAGAGTCAACACCTCCAGCTAAGCTCTCCCATGCTCCAACCCTCTGCCTCAGCCCAAACCCCTCATGCTTTGAATTCCTTGCCCCCCCCCAATCTGGGCCCCCCCTTGTACCCCAAACCCCTGCCCCAGCCAAGTGAAAATTAGTGAGTGAGTGAGGTTGGGGGAAAGTGAGCAATGGGGGAGTCATGGAATGAGCAAGGGGCAGGGCCATGGGGAATGGATGGGGTGGGGCCTCAGGGAAAAGGCAGAGGCAGAGCAAGTGTGACGGATTTTTCGGGTGCGAGCACCCCCTCTCGGAGGAGTAGGGGGGTTCAGCGGACCCACGGTCTATGTCCGAGATATTCTTGTCCTGGGGTCCTGTTCCCCGGAGCGGGGTTCATGGGTGCGATCACCCATCGCCGAACCGGCGATGGGGTTCAGCGGACCCTCTGCCCCGTCCCTGTTAAGGGTCCTGGTGTCCCGTCTGGGTAAGGGTTCCGGGGGCCTGGCCCTGGTAAGGGTCCCGGGGTCCTATCCCTTAAGGCCCTTCCCGGATGGATAGCAAGTGTCTGGATAGAGTTTGGGGGTCACCCGACTCCCAGAGGTTTCAGACTACGGGGTAAGTCGGGTAGGCTGGGACTGCGGGAAAGAGGGGACGTGGGGGACCCGGGCCCACCCTCTCCACTGGGTCCCAGCCCGGGGCCCTAAGTGGGGGAAACTAGCGCACTCCCTCCACGACAGGCAGGGTTGATCCCCGAAACTTGCCTGCCCACGGGCGCCAGAAGTGCTCTGCCCTGGGCTTCTTCCACTCCCTGCCTTCCGCCAACCCGCCTGGGGATCTGCACGGGACACTTACCACGCCCAAGCCGTCGGCCCCGTCCGGCCGGTGTCCTAGGGGCTCCAGCGTTGCTCTTCTTTCCCTCCAGCAGGGCGGGATGCTCGTCCTTTTAGGGGGGGATTGGCGGCTCCTCCCTGAGCCGCCCCTAGCCGTCTCACCCGGCCGCTTTTCAAGTGGCCCGGGGAGAGATGCCGTGCAGGCCAGCCCGGCCCCCCCGGCGTCCTCACGTACCATCACGCAACGGCTGGGGTCTGGAGCTCCGCCTCCCGCTCCGCCCGGCCCTGGGCAGCCGGAACGCTTCTCGGGCGCCCGGCCCTCACGTCGCAGCCGCGTCTGGCCCCGCCTCCCTCGCCGCGGGGCCGTGCACGTTCCCCCGCATCGGATCTCAGCCCACCTGGGGCTACTCCTGCCGCTTGCGCTACTGGCCTGCCCTCCCCGGCCCGGGGGGGCGGTCCCCCTCCCCAGATCAGTGCGGACCCTGCTGGGTCCGTCACAGCAAGGATTTCAGTTTTGTGTCATTAGAAAGTTGGAAACTCAACTGTTACCTGGACTGTGTATAATAAATAATTGATATGAATTTGTATTAGTAATAATGCCCTCGCATGTATGTATATAGCCTATGTATGTATGAGCTAGAGACGCTGCTGTAGCCAGCTTGCACTAGATGCAGCAGAGCAGAATTGGCAGGAGGTGGGGAGGCACTATTATGGCTTCCTGCTTGTCTCTAGTCCCAGCTCTAATCACAGCAGCTCTTTTAACCTGTGCCAGGCAGCTACATCCATCCTTTCCCACCCCCCCCACTCCCAGGACTGCACTCAGGATACTTCCCGATTACCCTGAACACAGCTCCTGTGCTTGGGGGGAGGAGGAGAGAGATGCATAGGAGTGGCTATGTCTGCTTTACACCTTTTTAGGGATTCCCTAAAGCTGGGACACTCCCCATCAGGGCAATCTGTAGTCAATATCCTCTGTCTTTGCACTGTCTGAGGGCAGGTTTCCACTTAAAACGCTGCACCGGTTCAGCTGCCCTATGTACCACTTCAGTGAAGATGCTACTACTCCAATGAGAGGGCTTCTCCTGTTGATGTTATTAATCCACCTCCATGAGAGATGGTAGCTATAGTGACTATGGTGCCCTCCCGTCAACATGGTGCTGAATACACCAGGGGTTAGGTTGGTCAGGGCCGTCTTTACCTGTATGCTGATTATGCAACTGCATAGGACACCCACAAATTTGGGGCACCACTTGGTCCAAATGTCCATCCACCTGCCTCTTCTTATCCCTGTTCAGTGACTCTGCGGCCTCTGAAGAGGATCTTGTTAATTTAAAAGTAAGAAAGCCTGCTGGATCTATTAGCAGAACACTGAACCTGTGAAAGAGCCATTCAAGTGGTAATGAAATGATTTAACAGGCATTTGCCAACCCCAGACATATACTGTCAGTTTCTGAATGTACTATATTAGTTGACTGGACCTTAGTTTAACATTTGCTTTAAAGATTAACATGTTGCTAAAGATTATAAAAATCACATCTCTAAAAAATTGTCATTCCTCCTCCCCCCGGCTGTTGTCAGAGGTAGGGGCACCAGTTTAACAGTACTGCATAGGGCCCATCAATCCTCAAGATGTCCCTAATGTTGGTATAATTTCATCAGTCACACATGTGGATTTTTCATGCCCCTCAGTGATGTTGTTATAGTGGTGCAAGTTTATAGTGCAAACCTGGCCTCAGTGACCCAAAGGGAATCATCAAAGAACTACACAAACATTAACTAGTTACTGCACCCAACCCACCTATGAGATAGGTATGAGTTGTAAGACTGGTTCAACCTGTTTCTCCTCACTGTTTCAACGGCAGAGCTAAAATAGGCTCCAAAAAGGAGTCCTTTATTATTTTACATTTACTGCATTACATGCTGAAATTTCTTGTGGCTGGATGGTACTTGGGCTGAAATCACTGGGTTTTGCCCAAAGCCAAATCCATTGCAGGCTGGCGCAAGCAGAGAGTGGCTGGCCAGTGGGAGCAGCAGAGCATCCAGCGGAAACAACAGAGTGGCCAGCAGGGCAGCTGGCAGCAGCAGCAGAGTGGTGGCAGTGTGACAAGTGGTCAGCAGGGCGGCGCCGCAGAGCAGTGAGCGGGCAGATGGTGAGTGATCAGAGGAGTGAGTAAGATGCTTCTTGACCTCCCCCCACTCAGGATGGGAGGTGAGCTCAGCAGATGCACCTCTGAACTCTGGTCTGCCCTGATCAAGGGCAGCAACTGAGAGTGGGGTGCAGAGAGGGGTTGGGCATGTGAAGGGGACGTTTATATAGCTGGACTAGAGAGCCTGAGAGGAAAAGGACATCGCCCAACCTACCTGGGGTGGGACGCTTACTCAGGGGTTTGGTTATGAACTCTGTTTTATGATGTTTCCCAAATTAATGCCACGTTACTTCCCTCCCCTTTTATTAAAAGTTTTTTTTTTCTACACTCAGACACGGTGCCTGCAAGTGGGGAAGCATTGCCTCCCAGGAGTGCCCAGGGCTGGTGTGTGAATTTCCCAGGTGCCTGGCTGGGGGATTGAGCCAGTTCTGTGTTGGATGGATGGAGAGGAACCCCTGGATATTGAACCCAACCCTGGCTGCTGCCGGCGCTACCTGATAGAAAGGTAACACCGATTAAGGCTAATTTTAGTTGCCTCTGTTTTTCAGTGCCTGACTTCAGATACCCAGTCTCTGATTTTTAGAATCAGTGAGTACCAACAGCTCTCACTACTGAAGTTTAGGATCCTTAGCACTTAGAAAAAAATCAGGCCCCTAAATGCAGCTCAGACACAGCACCCAAAACCAGTGGCTTTTTAAAATGTTGTTCATAACTCTCTCTGTACTGGTAAAAGTTCATTGATGTATACATTCTAAAGACCAAAAGAGACACTGTGACCATCTAATCGGACAACCTGCATGCCAAGAGAAAGTGATTTGGAAAGAAGGCAAGAGGGAGGGCGTGGGAGTATATATTAAGAACTCTGTTTGCATCATGTTGAGCTTCAGTTGCCAGCTAGACATCCACAAGGCCATGTCATAGACAACCTGAGATTTTAATCTGGATAGAAGAGGACAGATCTGGAGCACAGGAAGACATGTGAGTCATCTGCACAGAGCTGGTAGTTGAATTTGTGTTTTAGGGAGAAATCACTTAAAGATAAGGTATGGTGAGAGAAGATAGGAGGAGCAAGGGCAGAGCCCTGTGGAACCCACACAGATGAGGGTGATAAGGAGGGTGATAAGGAGCCTCCTCCGAAGGACAGCCTGAAGGAGAGAATAGAGATGCAGGCAAACCAAGAAAGGGCAGATTCACAACAAGACAAAGGAGAACATTTCAAGAAAAGAAGCATGGCTGACTGCATCAAAGGCAGATGACAGGTGAAGGAGGATGACAGTGGCAGCTGGTTCTGAGCTTTGGCTAAGAAGAGGTCTTTATACACATTGGAAAGAACAGTGTCAGTGGAGCACAAGAGTTGGAAGCTGGATTAGAGAGAATCTAGGATGTAACTGGAAGAGAGGAACTCCGGACAGTGATTACAGACACTGTGCTTAATATGCTTTGAGATGAAAGTGAGAAAAGCAATGAGGTGGTAGTTGGAAAGGCAAGGGAGAACAAGGGTGGTTGCTTGTTGTTTTTTTTTAATGACAGAGATTAAAGCAGTCTTGTGTTGTGGGGGTGTAGAACAAGAGGTTAAGGAAAAGGGTGGAGGGAGGGGACAAGGGTGGCACAAGGGAGATCAGAAGGTAGAATGTGATCACTGGGGCAATTGGAGGTGTTAAAAGAGGAAGACAGATGAGAAACTCCTTCCAATATTCTGTCTAGAAGCCTTTTTTTAACTGCCTGTCAGAACTGTATCTACAGTACTTTTTAGCAAATATTCTGTCCATATGTGCTAGGTGGGGAAAGAGCCCACCTACCTACAAAGATGTCCTACCCTGATGACTCAGAGTGAGGGGCCAGACTGCAATTACTTCCATTTTGATGAGTCATGTGAACAATAGCCAAGTATTTTATAAAATTATTTGAAATGAAAAGCAATAGAGGAACAGGATGGTGATATCAAAAAAGTTCATATACACATCAAACTTCCACTATTTATTTATTTATATATAAACTAGAAGACTTACCTGGCATTGCTCAGGTCCTTCAAGGCAGGAAGCTGATGGTGAGGGGGGGGGCCACAGGAGTCAGGGCAGTGGGTTGGGTGGGGAGGGTAGGACAGGGAGTTGGGGTGCAGGAGTCAGGACTTGGGGTTGGGAGGCGTAAGGGAGGGGCTTAGAACAGGGAGATGCAGGATTCAGGACTGGGAGTGGGGAGCTCAGGCCAGGGGGGCTGGGAGGTGTGATGAGGCTCACCAGGGCTGCTCATGGTGGCAAGGATAGTGCTGCAGCTGTTGGCCCCTTTCCCAGGTCCTCCTGGGGGGCAGGAGGTTCCATGACCCAGACCCAACCCGAAGGTGCTCCTTTGGGGGGGGAGGGAGGAGCAGGGCTGCATGGCCCAACCCTGGCAGTGCTCCTGCAGAGGGGGGCGTCTGCACTGGCTGACCCCAACAGTGCTCCCAGGGGGCTGTAGCGGTGGTCCACTGGCTGGTGGTGTTATGGCTGATGGCCGGGAGGAAGGGTTTGGGGCAAGGGGACCACTTACCTGTGGCCAGCAATATGGAGATCCCTGGTCCCAACTGGCCACTCTCTTCCTGGTGCAGCCAGCCCCCTGTGGTCATTCTGCAGTATAACTGTCCCCATGCTTACTGCCCCTGGTAGTCTTTGCAGAGAATAACTATGCCTCCTATCAGACCCGTCAATGTTGGGAAACAGTTGAATCCCAGGCACATCCCATTGTTGTGCCACAACCAAACCCTGACTTTGCTTTAAGTTATTATAAGAGGAAGCTGCAAACCAAATTTGGTGGTCCTAGCTCTTACAGTTTAGGAGAAGAACTAATGGACTCACAGACAGGCAGATAGGCACACAAACTCTCTAATATATATAGCGATAACTCAATATATATCTGATAAAACAGCTCCTATATTTTCAATTTAGTTATGGAAACAAAGAAAAGGTACAGCAGTAGTTCCCATGATTCAGTCCCATGATAGTAATAAAGAACTGAACATATTTTGACACACTCTTAGAATACTATCACAGTACATTTGAATTCCTCTTTGTCAACTTTTATAGCACTTCAGACAATTTCCACCTAAAGAAGTACGGGCAACAGGATACAGATTTTTATACTGTTAATTCTTCAGAGAAGGGGCTGTATATCTCTGTATATTGCACAGTATTGAGCAAACAGTCACTGCTACATAAACTTAAAATGAAGCACACCTATTTTGCTGGTGTAATGAATACTTGATTTAAAAATTAGTTTATCTTTGAGACTTTGGGTCAATTTAAAGCTAAAATCTCCAAGTGATACCTGGAGAGGTACTTACTCATCTTCATAGAGAACATGTGCTATCCTTGGAAGAAAAGAATTGCATTAAATTACATCAATTATTTATTATTAATAAATATTGTAGGGTTGAAAAAACATTTTTAATTTCTCTCCAAGGTCTCACAGCCCAGGTTGTTTGCATTCAAATGTTATTGGAGTGGTTTTGCAGTTACTACTTGGCTTTTCTTTTCACCTGCACATGGTGAAATCCACAGTTTTGCCATTGACAAGCAGAATTAGGTCCTTCATTTTCTGCTCAGCCTGTTCTGATGCACAAAGGGAAAAAAAGTCTCTGCTCACTGAAAAAGATGAATACATTAACGGAGCAGACAGATGTCCTGTGCTTTTTGCCAACCCAAATTGTTCTGCATCCTGTGAGCTTTCTCCACCCTCCTCTTCTTGCTCTCACATTCCATTCCTGATAGACAAATGCAGGTGTTTTTGATTTGCATATTATATCAAATGTAATCTTCTTTAGGTCACATGATATGGCAGATATGACTCTGAAACACCCTCTTCAATCATATTTTGCTAGTTTTACAAGCCAATCTAATAGCACTATATTCTCAGGTTTCTTCCATCTACCAGTGTAGGATTTTTTTTTCAAATGTACCATTATTATTAATAGCTGCTCACCCTTCATCTCTCTTAGCTCAACTCATTCAGAGTACTTCTGTCTTGATAGTTGCAACCTCTGCATTTTTATCTAATCTACAGAGTATCTCCCTTCTTTTTTGAATTATGTGAGGATTACAGTCTATATATATATCTACAGGGGGAACAAATATTTAATAATGAACTCCTGAGTTAGCAGAGAAAGGTATAACACGATCCAATGGCTGGAAGCTGAATATAGACAAATTTAGACTGGAAATAAGCTGTAAATTTTTAACAGTGAGAATAATTAATTACTGGAACAATTTACCAAGGGGGCTGGCAATTTTTAAAATCAAGACTGGATGTTTTTCTAGGAATTATTTTGGGGAAGTTCTATGGCTAGTTTTATACTGATCAGACTAGATGCTCACAATGGCCCTTTCTGGCTTTGGAATCTATTAATTTATGAATCTTAAAATGACAAATCTTTTTTCTTCTTCCTAATATTTTGTCATAGGCTTTATCTTCATTGCTTTCTAGGTAATACCTATTAAGATTTTTCAATTAATTCAATTTTGCACATATATTTACTTCAAAAACAGGTTAAATTCATTGTGTTCATGGAGTGCCTGTGAACAAAGAATGATTATCTCAGCTGTTGTCCTAATTTAAATAACTTTTTCAATTTTTTTCATTCTTTGGATTGATGGATAATTTTCCAAACTTGAGGTGTGTTACTTACTTATGGTTGGCTAGACAAGTTAAATTATTTTTCTCCCTACTCCCCGAGCAGATGAGCAGAGAACCACTTTCAACAGGACAAGTACTAAATTTCACTTTGATACTTACTTTCCAGGAGCATTTGTACCAGTAAATGGACTCACAAAGATGTTTGCAGAAAGTGAAAACAAAAAAGTATGACTGAAGCAATGTAATGTAAAACACATGTAACCCCTCCTGTTGGCTAGCCCAGTGTGAGGTTATTCAGCATAGGGGAAGCCTTGTGACTTCTTACACCACTGTGGGAGGCTAGGCCTGAGGCTGCTTGGTGTGCTCTGCGCTGTGTATGTGTGAGTGCACCTCAGACCAGACCCAGTCAGACAAATCACCAGGAACAGGCTTTATTCTGTAAAAAACATAGAACAGGAAAACAGTTCAGCAGCCCCTTCTCTCAGCATGCAGCCTGTGCGCTGCTTCTAGCACAGTCCTTGCTGAGATCCTGCTGGGGGGGCAGAGGGCACATCCTGGCAGGAACCAGGAAGTTCTCCCAACATGCTACAGTTTGTAGTCCACAACTTGTAGTTCCCAGGGCTGCTGCTGAAACACACTGGACCTTGGGCTACACACAGAAGAAATATTAATGAGAATTTTACAAGACGAGGAACAGAGGCACAAAATACACTAAGTAATTTGTCCAAGGTTATGTTGAGAATTCAGACCAGATTTCTTGAGTCTCAGTCCAGAGGCTTTACATCTAAGACCATCCTTCCTTTCTTTAATGGACATCTGGAAAAAATCATTTTAAATGCCTCCATTACATCAAAAAATAAATCAAATACATCTATTGGATAAATTAAGAGAGATTTTTAAATGTTTTTTGCAGTGCACCCACCACAATGTATTGCATGAAAAAGAGCTCTCCTTTAAATGAATGTCTTAAAACAAATAGGAAATTAGAAAGAATTAAATATTAATGCACAAAGGTATTGCTTTAACTGACATAACTTGAACAGTCTAAATGTGAGGTCTGAGACCACTTCTAATGTGGATACTTAGTCTTCCAGAAATGTCAGAATGTTAAAGTTTGAGGACTGAAGAGAAGGAAATTGATTCTGGGATGCATTAACAGGTGTGTTGTGGGATGCATTCTGGGATGCATTAACAGGTGTGTTGTGAGCAAGACATGAGAAGTCAATCTTCCGCTCTACTCTGCGCTAGTTAGGCCTCAGTTGGAGTATTGTGTCCAGTTCTGGGCACCGCATTTCAAGAAAGATGTGGAGAAATTGGAGAGAAGAGCAACAAGAATGATTAAAGGTCTAGAGAACATGATCTATGAAGGAAGGCTGAAAGAACTGGGTTTGTTTAGTTTAGAAAAGAGAAGATTGAGGGGGACATGATAGCAGTTTTCAGGTATCTAAAAGGGTGTCATAAGGAGGAGGGAGAAAACTTGTTCATCTTGGCCTCTGAGGATAGAACAAGAAGCAATGGGCTTCAACTGCAGCAAGGGAGGTTTAGGTTGGACATTAGGAAAAAGTTCCTAACTGTCAGGGTAGTCAAACACTGAAATAAATTGCCTAGGGAGGTTGTGGAATCTCCTTCTTTGGAGATATTTAAGAGTAGGTTAGATAAATGTCTATCAGGGATGATCTGGACAGTATTTGGTCCTGCCATGAGGGCAGGGGACTGGACTTGACCTCTCGAGGTCCCTTCCAGTCCTAGTATTCTATGATTCTATGACAATAAACATGGTCTGACATACAGAGAAGTTACATCATCCTCGCTTCAAAAATCACAGACATAAACCCTGAGGGTACGTCTACACTAGCCCCCTAGATCGATCTAGGGAGGCCAATGAGCAGGGCTTGCCGAGCGGTGGCGAGCCCCGCTTGCCAGCCGTGCAGTTCTGCGCTCTGCGCATGCGCAGATCGCTCTGCGCCGGCTCTTCCGGGGTGTAATCTACTCGCCCCAGGCGAGTAGATTACATTGTTTGTCGAGCCTTGCTAATGAGGCGACTGGAATTGCAAATCAAGCCGGGATTTAAATATCCGGCGCTTGATTTGCATGTTCCCTAACCGGTCACCATTTTAGAAATTGACTAGCCGAGTAACTGCCCGTCTGCAGCGGCGGTGAAGCGGGATTCGAATAAAGCCTAAATCGAATTAGGTGGTATTCCTCGTGGAATGTGGCTTACCACCTGGTGATTTAGGGCTTTATTCCAGAATCCCGTTTCACTGCGGCGATGTGCGTGAGCAGTTACCGAGCTAATCAATTTCTAAAATGGTGACGACCGCGTGGGATATTTAAATCCTGGGCTTGATTTGCAATTCCAGTTGCCCTCATTAGCCTCCTTAGATCGATCTAGGGGGCTAGTGTAGATGTACCCTGAGATACAATTAGGAAAATAAACCAGTCCAGATATATTAAGAATCAACAGCAAGTCAAATGTGTCTTCAGTTTCAGAAGTGAAACTCAGTAATAAGTAGGCTCAAAATCCCCAAGTTTTGTTTCTTTTCCTTCCGGTCCCAATCTACTTTCTAGTTGGAGAGAAATGAGAATGAACCAAAGCACAAATTCTGCCCTTGCATTACACAGCTCTCTTCTTTCCTGTCCTCATTCTTCTCTTTTATATTTGTTTTTTTAAGGCCTGTTTCTCTTTACCCAGGGCGCTGGGAGTTCAAATAGTATTCATAAGGGACACGAGGGACATTTTTTGAAATAAGAGCGCAAGCAGTCTGTGCTTAGTGACAGAGAGGGCTGCAGAAGAGATCTAAGTTGCTTGTCAAAACAATTTGCCTTTCTAGGAATGAAAAAACTTCCGCACTGGATCACACAAATACATCTTCTAGTCCAGTGGCCTATCTATTAAAGTGGCAAGCACCAGATTTTCAGAGAAAAAAACCCTCCAGTAGGCAGTTCTGAGAAAACTTGCCCTGTGGTCAGGTTTTCACCTAGCACCCAATAGTTAGAAGTTGGTTTTAGCCTGTAAAAGGTTGAGAGGGGTTATATTACCTCCAACTTTTGTTTTTCAATATTCACTATAACAACTCTGTGTCTTCTAGTTATCTATCTATCTATAGATATATATAATCCTTTCTTTTGAACACTGTTAAACTCAGATTCAGTGCTAGCTCACAGCAATGAGTTTTATGGACCAATTGTGTCTGTCATGTGTGAAACAACACTTCCCTGTTTTCAGTTTGCTATTTTTAAACATCATTGAATGTAAGAATTTCACCTTGTTCTTCTATTATCAAAACAGATGAACAGAAGGGTCTGCTCTCCTTTCTCTATACTGCATACTTAAATGATGCCCCCTCTTATCTGTGATAAATGGTCGCAATCTTTTCAGTCTCTCTTCTTGATAGTTTTTCTGCACCCCTAATCGTTTTCCCTCATCCTCTCTGAACCTCTCCTTTCTATTTTTCCTGTAGCTTTTTTAAGATGGGTGATCAGAACTGGATGAATTTCCTACCTTGGTTAGGTCCCTCTGAAGTTCCTCCAAGTTTTCTCCAGTGTTGATTAACCTTAATGATTTTGTGACCTCTGCACATTTCATCAGTTCATTTCTTACCCTTTTTTCCATATTATTTATAAATATGCCAAATATGATAAGTACTAGTCTCACGTAAGAGACTAGTATATTGCACACATACACGTCCAAAAATTCTGGGAGGACATTATTTATCAGCCTCCTCTTCTCCCTATCACACACGGCTGTGTGATAACTGCCTTTTTAACAACTGACCATGTAAGTGGCAGAAGACTTTTCTCTAACAGCACATGGGCTGGGCTGAGCTTAGCTTGAGCTAATATGAAGGTTGATGGTCCCAAGCACAGGACCTTGGTCAGGCACAAATACTTCCACCACTGTCTCTGTTACTAGTAAACAGACACACCAGCACTAGTAGGAGAGTAGCTATCCCAGCTCAGTGGCCCTTTTCCCCAAAGCAGGGCACCAAAAGGGATATCACCCCACTTCCTTGTCACAGATGAAAACATTGCCAAAGGCTCTCAGCACATCTTTATTTCACGTTTTTGCCTTCCACAGACAATTAATTGATTGAATCATCTGTCAAACTCACATTACCAATTTGTCAGCTTTCATCTTTCATTGATCTGATTTTTCACTACTGTTTTCTGCCACAAGGCTGATCCTTTGATGTTTAATTGCAGTTACCACTTAGTTTATTCCACCAGCTCTTCTGTCACTTACATTATCCTTGTTAAACTACTTAGTTACCCATTTTTCATTTTGCATTTCAAACTCCCACTCAGTTCATGTAATACTGTTTCTTGTCCATGTCTTCTGAAGCCTTTCCTTCCCATATTTAATCACACATTTGAGCGCCCATTCTTGCTATCCACGCGCATGGCTGTTTTGGCTGAAGATTTTCTATATAAGAAAGTTGCACCAATTTAATTTAAATAATTTAATACCCTTTAAATTGATGCAGATCCCAAGTGGAGATTCGTATATTGGTTTAAGAGTGACTTATTTCTGTTTAGCATAAACTGATTGTTAATCTGCTTAAACTAAATTGAAATAAGTCTAATTTAAATGAAAATAAATTTTCCACAGCCTGTTGCACTGATTTAATTAATTTGTTTTGGTCACTCTTCTAAACTGGTTTAACAGTGTAGTAGAGATAAATATCTACTTTCCTATTTTCTCTCCAGGTCTCTCTCTGTCTTCTCTTCCTTACTGCCAGTAATCGGTCTCTCACCTTTATACCCAGGCCATTGCATATTGCGAACTCATAGCTATTTTGCAAGCCATTACCACACTAACCTTTTTTTCAACATTACAGGTTTTCTTGCCTCCCATTCAATTCATAATATTTTCCCAAGCTAAATCTCAATTTATTACTTTTGCTAAGCAAGAGTGCCGATTGTGTGTCACGTAGCGTTTCATAAATCCACAGAATTAAGTTAAGTTTTAAGTAATGGAGATATACCTATCTCCTAGAACTGGAAGGAACCTTGAAAGTAGGGTTACCAGGTAGACCCCGCCAAAAAGACGGACACTCTTGATCATGGGCTTGAGGTAGTGCCTGCTGGGGGTGCGGCCCCTTGGACTCCGGCTACGGCCAGTGGCTGCACCCCTCCCCCCACCGCCAGCTCCGCTTCCCGCCCCCCTTCCTCCGGACCCCCCCCTCCTCCTGTCCAGGCCTGCGGCCCGGTGGGGAGGAGACTGGCGAGGAGGGGGCGGGAGAAGAAGAGCTGGTGGGGTGGGGTCCAGGGGCCGTGGGGCTAGTCGGGAGGAAGGGGGACGGGAAGCAGAGCTGGGAGGGGGCCGCGGGGCTGGCCAGGAGGAACGGGGGCGTTGGGAGGAAAGGGGACAGGGTCGGGGGCCACGGGCCTGGACGGGAGGGGGGGGCCCGGAGGAAGGGGGACAGGAAGCAGAGCTGGTGGCAGGGGAAGGGGTGCAGCCACTGGCCGCAGCCGGAGTCCAAGGGGCCGCGCCCTGGCAGGCATTACCTCGAGTTGCTAGTAGAAGCCGGGTGGGGGGAGTGGCTGGGAGTCCCAGCCCCCGCCCGGCTTCTGCACGCAGCCAGAGGCTCCCAGCTGAGAGGCTGGGCTGCGATTGGCGCTGGGAGCCTCTGGTCGCGTGCAGAAGCTGGGCGGGGGGAGTGGATGGGAGTCCAAGCCCCCGCCTGGCTTTTGCACGTGACCAGAGGGCTCCTAGCACCAATCGCGGCCCCGCCTCCCAGTCACTCCCCTGCCCCTGCCAGGCTTCTATCCAGCGCCCAGCTGGGAATTCAGAAAATACCGGACATTGCACATGTCCGGTATTTTCTGAATTTTTCTACCGGACAGACGGTGCAAATACCAGACTGTCCGGTAGAAAACCGGACACCTGGCAACCCTACTTGAAAGGTCATCAAGTCCAGTCTCCTGCCTTCAGAGCAGGACCAAGTACCATCCCTGACAGATTTGCCCCAGATCCCTAAATGACCCCCTCAAGGATTGAGCTCACAACTCTGGGTTTAGCAGACCAATGCTATCCCTACCCCCTAAGATGTAAGTTGGAAGACTCGACAGAACTTGTGGGATTGCACATTCTTAGGCTTAGTGGAAGAGGTGATACTACGATTTTTCAAGTCCAAGCTTGAGGATTTCAGTTTGCTAGGAAGATCATTAGATTTTCCCCAGACTGTTCTGGGTACTGTCAGGTGGCACAATGAGGACACTGATCCATTGACCATTTGTTTGTTTTTTTAAGCCCATGGTATCTTTCATCATGACACCCATTGTAGTTCTGGCTGCCATACCCGGATGTGACAGCTGAGTCCCTGTGGCGAAATGACTGGCTCGAAGCACCAGGTTGCTTTTGTTTACAACCCAATCATCGTGTAAATCAGACCTCCTGAAAGGAAGATTAGTGCACTAACCCTCGTCCTTGTCACAGACTGTACTGCTTACCTGCATAACTTTAACCTGCCATGTCATCAATGGGATTCTGAGCTGGGCAAGGCTTCCGTGCAGCCAACCAGCAGTGCTGGGGATGAGGTCTTCAAGACAATCCAAGCTGCAGCTCTGGCACAGATCAAACAGAGATACACATTTCGGAGGCGTGTCCACTAACAAAATTCAGCAGAGGGCTCTGAGAGCTCAACTTGGCCACTAGGAACGCTACTGTTTAGCAGCTTTCCCTATCTGTAAAACTGGGATAATAGCACTTCTCTACCTTACAGGGATGTTGTAAGCATAAATATGTTGATGACTCTGAGACACTCAAATACTACAGTAATGGGGACCACCTACATGAAAAATAATAGGTGATTTTAACACATTGTTTATTACCCTTCCATCTCTTTTAATAAAAATACTTAATTAGGATAGGGCTTAGTAGGGGCCATGAGCATTCATGCTAACAAATTTCCTCCCCTATCCCAAACCAGATGTCTTCCTATTTTATGGTTAGCCTTTGTTTGGAGCCATTTCAATGGTCCATGTGATCATTTTTGTCCAAGGCTCTGGAATTTGTTTTTGTCCCTCATCCTTTAGCATCTCTCTAGTTGTTTGGAAAAGTAACTGAAGTCAAAATGAAAAGCAGGTATTTGACTTTGCTGAAAAGCAGATCACCTATTTAGGTGCCCAAATATTGATCAGGCTATTTAACTTTAAAGGGAGAAGATTTGGGATTCTATCCTGAGTGAAAGTGAAAGAGGGCACCTCTAAGTGTGAAACGGGTTAGTGCACTAGTCTTCCTTTCAGGAGGTCTGATTTACACTATGATTGGGTTGTAAACAACATGAGTTTGTAAGGGCTCAGCTTAATCTTTAATGGGCATTTGTGTCATGTCACAAAGCTAGCCTTCAACATGGCATCGTAATTCTGAGTAAGGTCTGGGAGTGCAGTATTGGGGTACGTAGGAGATCAAAATGGGGTTTTAAAGGAAGGGAAGTCCTGTGAAATTCCAGTAAATAATATGCTTGTCTCAACTCCATATTAACAGAATCCCATTCCTGAGCACCAGTTAGGGATGGCTAAGTCCACCATTTTATTGATTTATTTTTATTTTATTTTATTTATTTTTGTTGTCAGTGCCTCAGCTACTTTTAGATCCATGCCTTTGTAATTTCTAGTTTGGATTAGCAAAGCATGCTTTACTCTGGACAGACATGGAAGGCCACTTTGGAAATTACAATACAGATGGTATAGAGTGCCTGTGTCTTCATATTAGGCAGCATTGGCCTGCTCCTTAGAGAACATGCTACATCACTACTCCAGGCACTACACTTGGTCCTAACAACTCCAAGATGAGTTGCAGGAATAATGCTCTTCGATATTTTCTTGATTGCTAGCATTTGGGGAGCCAAGATTTACATGAGAGTTATCAGAATTACCTATCCAAATTCTTCTGGAATATTGATAAGGGGCGTGTCTAATTTAATTCCAAATAACTACTTATTAATTGTAACCTTTATCAAAGTATACTTTTCTAATATGTTTCATGGTGCTTATACATTTACTAAAGTCGTAAAATGTTGCCTCTGTTTTCAAAAAGCAGAAAAAAGATTTCCCTAAAATTTGTTAAGGCCCATTCGGAAAGTGTCAAATTTAAGCATGAATGACAGTTCAGAGGCTTCTCTTTGAAGTCTTGTGTTAAAATCTCTTTGAAGCAGGATGCAGGTAATCAAGTCGTTGAGACAATGCCCATTCTGGTTGAAATGGCAAGAAACTGTTTTTTCTTTGTGAAACTGTCTGATGTCTGTTTTGTGGGCATTGATTCTTTGGCGAAGTGTCTGAGACGTTTGTCCAATATACATAGCAGACGGATACTGTTGGCACATGATGGCATAAATTATATTTCTGGATGAGCAGGAATATGTGTTCTTGATCTTATAACTTAAATGGTTAGGTCCAATGATGGTGTCAGCAGAGTAAATATGTGGACAAAGCTGGCACGGGTTTGTTGCAAGGGAAAGTTCCAGGGTTGGTATTAGTGTGGTATGTCCTGTGGTTGTTGGTAAGAATCATCCTGAGGTTAGGTCTATAGGAGACTATGGGTCTGTCTCCCAGAGCCTCTTGGAGTGTAGTATCCTGTTCCAGTATAGGGTGTAGTTTATTGATAATGTGTTGGACGTTATCAAAATCAAATAACCTTCTTGCCTGCAACTCAATCAGCCCTTTTAAGTACTGGAGAAAAAGGATGGGCATACACTGTGCCTTAAAGGTCAATGGACTCTGTCACTCCACTGTGTAGAATAAATTTCAGTTTGGAGCATCCTCTGCTAAGAACACCCCTAACAAAACCTATGGGCATAGAAACATATGGTCTATAATCCTGAGTACCAACACTGACATATTTCCAGGCTCTAAGAAGATAGATGTAATTTCTCAATCAGGACTCAAAGCATGTAGAGGCTTATAGATCAAAGACAACACGCTCTGAAATGAGTTGCAGGCAAGAAGGTTATTTGATTTTAGGGAAATCTTTTTTCTGCTTTTTGGAAACAGGCAACATTTTACGAATTTAGTAAATACATAAGGCACCATGAAACATATTAGAAAAGTATACTTTGATAAAGGTTACAATTAATAAGTAGTTATTTGGAATTAAATTGGACACATCCCTTATCAATATTCCGGAAGACTTTGGATAGGTAATTATGATAACTCATGAAAATTTTGCACCCCCAAATGCTAGCAATCAAGAAAATATCAAAGAGCATTATGCTTTAGCACTTAAGAACATATATTTTAAAGCCTCCGTTTACTAATTATTATTTTTGCCTATCATTTGTACCACCATGTTAATGCAAGAGACGAAATTATAATTAGCCAGTTGCTCAATATAATGCTTTACATAACTAGATTATTTTTCCTGGTACAAGTCACACTATCTTTTCAGGCTTACATTGGTTTCATATAAAATCCCTACTCTGTGTAGGAAAGAGGCAGAGGGAAAGGTT
Source organism: Rafetus swinhoei (assembly GCA_019425775.1). Classification (NCBI taxonomy): domain Eukaryota; kingdom Metazoa; phylum Chordata; order Testudines; family Trionychidae; genus Rafetus; species Rafetus swinhoei. Next base: position 163,621,738 of record CM033437.1, read on the forward strand.
TTGTGAACATTTTCCACACTTGAAATACAAAAATCTGTGCAGTTTTAGCTTTAGAGTGAATTTGGACATATTGAAAATAGGATTCTTTATTAAACTGTTTCAGAGGCCAAAGACATAGCTCTGAAATGTGACAAAATGTTGGGGAGCCCATCAGATTATTTATGAAGGACTAGCTTCTCACAGAACTTTACTCAGCCAGCTAAAGGAAGGCAGTTTGCCCTTTTCTTCCATTAAAGTTAATACACTAATCTTCCCTTTCCTGACATTAAAACCCCCTTTATATCTCTTAGGTACTCACGTTAATCCCATCACTGTATCATCCTCACAATCTTAAATATACTTATGCTCACACACTCTTGTGAGTTAAGAAAGTGCTGTTATCCCCATGTCACTAAGAGGCACATGAGGCAGACAGCCTAGGCCTGTACAGCAAAGCAGACCTGATTCCCAAGTAGTAGGCTAGCACCCTAACCACTGGGCTATCCTTTTTCATAAACTAGCTGTCCTCTCATGCCTTTTCATTGCCCTGCTCTGATTGTGGCCAGAGTGTTGGCAGATTGGCCATGAAAACATGACTCTAGGGGGAAACTTAGGCCAACCCAATGGATGCAGGTAGGGGAAAAATCTTGTGGCTGTTGTGCAGTATAATTGTATTAGAATTAATTAAAAGTAGGGGGGAAAACAGTAAAAATATTTATTTGTATTTTTACATTGTTCATTTTGAATGTCAAGTAAAAAAGTTAAGATTTCATTCTAGGCTTCGCATTTTTCTTTATAATTAATGTGGGGGGGAAATGCCAAAGTCATAGTTTGACTAGGGTGCCAAAAACACTTGCACCTAAGGTTGCCAGGTGTCCAGTTTTGACCCGGACAGTCCAGTATTTGAGAGTTCTGTCCGGGAAACAAATTGAGAAAATACCGACATATAAAATGTCCAGTATTTTCTAATTAGGTATGTTTATTATTATTAGGATAATAATAAACTGTGTGAGTGTGTTACCAGCCAGGCAGTATGTAACTACACAAGGGGGAGTGGGGGCGGGGCTGGGGCGGGGCCGAAGGGAATCCCCAGGGCCGGACTCACTTGTGCTTCGCCGGGACCGTGCGCGGGACGGGCAGTGCCCTGGGATCTGCATGCGGCCGGGTCAGTCCCGCTCCCCGCCAGCCGATTCTCTCCCCGCCCCCTCCCCAACGCCCTCCCAGCCTGCCCTGCTTCCCCACCTCCTCCCGGCCAGCTCCACTCCCCTCCTGGCCGGTCCCCAGCCCCCCATCTGAGATCAAGTGTGTCGGGTATTTTTTTGAAGCCATCTGGTAACCCTACTTGCACCAGCCCTGGCTAGAAGGATTGATGGATTCTAACTGAGGTTGATATGGATTTTTGCAGGTCTTTGTGGAGGGAAAAGGTATGGATTGCTGAATTTTTGGTACAGGAGAGAAGAGCATGAAGTCCATTTTGAGCTGACATTCACAGAAGAACCGAGGAACTTATTGATTTTTTAATTTAGTTATTTATTTGGGTGGAGACAGGAAGAAGCCAGGTGGAGAAAGTACTTTGCCCAGGAAATGTTGAAAGTATCAACAACTGAGGTGAAATATTTTTTGAAGACTACTTTGGTAGTTCACTGGTGGCACAATTAATGGAAATAGCAACGTTTTACTGGTTTGTTGTGTAATATTGTTTAAACAATTTTGATCGCTTGATCTTTCTCAACTCCATTTGAAGTGGAAACAGCCGTCATTAACTGCTCTTCAGGAATTTGTCATGGAAATGCAGAGCTTTCAAATATATAGGGCCACTGCAGGAGAACAACTTGCAAAGAAAGCCATTAACAAAAACCTTTTCCCCTCAGGAATAACACCGTAGTGAAATTGGAGCATTGTGTCTACAGGCTGCAGAAAAAAACTCTAAAATGAGAAAGATGCCATGATTTTTTTTGAATAGTAATAGAGAGGTAGCCGTGTTAGTCTGATCTTGCTAAAACAAAAGAAAAACAATGTAGCACTTTAAAGACTAACAAGATGGTAAACCATCTTGTTAGTCTTTAAAGTGCTACATAATTTTTCTTTTGTTTTAGCATGGGGTTTTTTTGACAATGTTGCACCATTATGGGTGAGATTTTCTAAAGCATTCAGCATTGGCTTACCTCTACTTCCATTCAAGCCAATAAGAGTTTTACTGCTAGCTTTAATAGACTCAGTTAGGACAAGGCTGAGCACTTTTGAGAATTCCACCCTATGTGAAATAAATGTTTTGGGTGACAAGGTGGCTTCTCTCAGGTTAATGGATGTTAGAGAGAAATGATCATCTTAATAATACTGTTACAGCCCAGGTGGCTCTGGTTCTACAGGTTGTACCTCCCTCATCCGGCACCCTCGGAGCCTGACTGGTCCTGAACAAGGGTATTTGCCAAACAAGGGGGAGGTCCCTCCCAACATGGCCTGAGTTGCCCCCAACTAGGACTCCAGCCAAGACCCACTGGTGCCTGTCCAGCCATGGCTTCCCAGGCTGGAGCTCCATGGCTGCTGGGGCTGCCAGGGCTCCACGGCTGCTGCCATCCCCCCCCACTACCGCCGGCAGCAGGGGCCAGAGCTCCCTGCTACGTCCCCCTCCCTCAACACGGGGCTCCCAGCTGAGTCAGGTCCCTTCTCCCCTGCTGTGGTCCTCCTGTCCTATATGGCCCAACCTCCTTATACCTGGAATCTGTGGTCCAGGAACATCCGTGGTCCTGCCAGGCCATGGATGTTGCAGGACTACAGAGTCCTGGTTAAGGAAGGTACAACCTGTATCAGATACTCAGGAGGCTCTGGCTCTATCCCTGGTTTTGCCACAGGATTCCTATGTGACTTTGGGCAAACTATTCACTATACCATGATTGTGTTACCCTTTAGAGCACATTGCAAAGCCTATCTGTTTACCCAGGCTGTTGGTGATAGGGCAGTAAGGGCTGATGTTTACAGAAAAGAGGATGTCTAAATAGGCTGATTTATTATGATTGGTTGTTTTCACACAAAAATGAGGAAGTTAGTTAAACAGAAATTAAAGGTACAGTGACAAAAGTAAAATCTCTGCAAACTGTATGGAAACTTTTCAAAGACACCATAATAGAGGCCCAACTTAAATGTATACTCCAAATTAAAAAACACAGTAAGAGAACCAAAGAAGTGCCACCGTGGCTTGAGAACCAGGTAAAAAAAGCAGTGATGGATAAACAGTTATCTTTTAATAAGTGGAAGTCAAATCCTAGTGAGGAAAATAGAAGGGACCATAAACTTTGTCAAATTAAGTGTAAAAATGTAATAAGAAAAGCCACAAAAGTTTGAAGAACAGCTAGCCAAAACCTCCAAAAGTAACAGTAAAATGTTTTTTAAGTACATCAGAAGCAGGAAGCCGGCTAAACAACCAGTGGGGTCCTTGGATGATAGAGATGCTAAAGACAATAAAGTCATAGCAGAGAAGCTAAATGAATTCTTTGCTTCAGTCTTCATGGCTGAGGATATTGGGGAGATTCCGAAACCTCAGCCATTCTTTTTAGGTGACAAATCTGATGAATTGTCCCAGATTGAGGTATCATGAGAGGAGGTTTTGGAAAAAATTGATAAGCTTAACAGTAACAAATCACCAGGACCAGATGACATTCACCCAAGAATTCTGAAAGAACTCAAATGGCAAATTGCAGAACTATTAACTGTGGTTAGTAACCTATCCTTTAAATTGGCTTCCGTGCCTAATGATTCAAAGATAGCTAACCTGATGCCAATATTTAAAAAGGGCTCTAGAGGTAATCCTGGCAATTACAGACCAGTAAGTCTAACGTCAACATTGGGCAAATTAGTTGAAACTATAGTAAAGAATAAATTTGTCTAACACATGGATGAATATAATTTGTTGGGGGAACGTCAACATGGTTTCTGTAAAGGGAAATCATGCCTTACTAATCTGCTAGAGTTCTTTGAGGGGGTCAACAAACGTGGATAGTTCTGTGAAAACATCCACTCAATGTTAGAAGTGATTAAAAAGGGGATAGAGAGTAAGACAGAAAGTATCTTATTGCCTCTATATAAAACCATGGTACGCCCACATCTTGAATACTTTATACAGATATGGTTGCCTCATCTCAAAATATATATATATATATATATATATATATATATATATATATATATATATATATATATTGGCTTTGAAAAAGGTTCAGAAAAGGGCAACAAAAATGATTAGCAGTTTGGAACGGGTCCATAAGAAGAAAGATTAAAAAGACTTGGACTTTTCAGCTTAGAAAAGAGGAGACTAAGGGGGGGGGTGAGATATGATAGAGGTCTATAAAATCATGACTGGTATGGAAAAAGTGAATAAGGAAAAGTTATTTTCTTATTCCCACAATATAAGGACTAGGGGGTCACCAAATGAAATTAACAGGCAGCAGGTTTAAAGGAAACAAAAGGAAGTTTTTCTTCACTCAGCGTATAGCCAACCTGCGGAACTCCTTGCCAGAGGATGTGGTGAAGGCTAGGACTTTAACAGGGTTAAAAAAAAGAGCTAGATTCATGGAGGTTAGGTCCATCAATGGCTATTAGCCAGGATGGGTAGGAATCGTGTCCCTGGCCTCTGTTTCTCTGGAGCTGGGTGACAGGGGAGGGATCACGCAAGGATTACCTGTTGTGATCCCTCCCTCTGGGGCAGACAGGCTACTGGGCGAGATAGACCTTTGGTCTGACCCAGTATGGCTGTTCGTATGTTCTTATGTTTTTTGGCTTGGGTAAGGCACTACAAAACTACTAGTATAATTTTTGTTAGCTTCATAGAAAAAAATACATTAAAAATAGTAACTATGGCATTGAGATAATGAACCAAGATCTAATCATTCTCACTTAGCTAGACAATGGTAAACATTTAACAAGGAACTTTATTAGAGAAGAAAAACAGTATTACCCTCCATTCGGTCTCTCTGCTTCATTGCACGCTGCTTTCCCAGCCCTTGTCAGTCTTCCCACTAGAGATGCAAAGAAACTCCACATCTATCCTTGCACACACCAGTCTTCTTCAAAAACAACTGGTAAAACAAAAGTAGACCAAAGAAAGGAGGTCCTCACAACCGGATACTCCCACAGTACTTGTTAGGGTTGCCAGATGGTTTCAACAAAAATACTGGACACACTTGACATTACATCACAATCTATACTACATTTTATTTAGAAAATACCGGACATCTATATTTTCTCAGTTTGTTTCCCTTACTCAAATACTGGACTGTCTGGTTCAAACCCAGACACCTGGCAACCCTAGTACTTGTAGGTCTTGTCTATACTGTGAGATAGTACATGGAAAGCTAGGTTGGGCATCTACACCACACTAGCTTGCTATGAAGTAACTTGCTGTGCGGATCCTGCTACAACTCACTAAAGGTTCCATAGTGTGCTCTGATGTACTTCAGTTTCAAAAAGCAGTAAGTCTTTAATTCCTAGTAGCAGGGTACACATGGCGAGTTGGTGTGTAGCAAGCTAGTGTTCTGCAGATTCACACCATTGCTTGCTGCGCATTAATTCTCAGTGTAGACAAGGCCCTTACATGTGTCTCTATTCTGTAGGTCTCAAAAGGGAAAGACATAACTTAAGAAAATAGCTACCAATATGAATAGTCTGTAAGTAAAGCTTATTTCCATAAATAACATAACACACTATCAGAAAATGAAAAATAAGGCTAGGATGTCATCTGTAGTTTCATTTCATGCCAAAATTTTAAATGTATTGTATAAGATGCACTTTTTCCCCTTATAGAAAGCCATTCTCCTCTCCTATGTCTCCTTTTTTAAAAATAAGTTTCTAAGCACAGAAACAATCACTTAGCCATCCTCTAAGGGTAAATTTAAATGAAAACCATCTGTTTTCCTTGATAATACAACTTTCTGAATGATCATCTGGTAGAAAGCACTTTGTACCATTTCTGTGAAATGTATTCCAGAAAAAAAATTTTTTTGATTACAGTTGCTGGCAACCATCTTGCAGAAAAGCAATATTGTTTGTGACACTAGCAGAAAGAAAGCTCAGTTTAATAAAGTGTAAACCAATTTCCAGCTTGTAGTAGTGATTTAAAAAGCCATAGAAGAACTTTACTCTTCTAGGTTAGTGATTTAAAAAAAAATAAAGTCATTCTGATTATGAAATCTATTTTACACCACTATAGAAACTATTTGATTAGGCCTTATTTAGAGCTACTTTTCAAAAGCAGTCTCAGTTAATTTCATTTCATAACAAATTGGGCCCCAAAGAGCTGCTAGCACAAAAATGCCCATTTCCAAACACAAACTTCAGTTTGAAATGTCTTTAATCCTTTATGGGGCTTCCCAACATGGGAATTTTCTGAAGACTGCACTGAGAAAAATGGGCAAAATTACGAAGTGGCTACCTAAGTGGATCTAGAAATGGCGGTTAATGGCTTCCCTATATCAGGTTTTTGCATAGTCACTATTAGTACAATATAGGTAAAATAAATAAATTTCCTTGTACTTCAGAGATTTCAACAGGCTACTAACATCGCTTAGTGCTGTACAGAGCAAGGAAGAAGTTTCAGATTAAGAACCTCATCCCCACTCTGGCCCTTTCTACGACAGCTCAAAGGCTAGAGCAGAATAAAGGGCTTTAATTCTTCCAGGGGAAGCACTGAAGAAAACAGTCATAGGCTCTTCTCTGAGGACATCCAAACAAGCCCTAGTGTTGGGCAGGAGTACCGAACCACAGTGAACAGTGCTACCGATTCTTGTCCTCTACCCCATCTCTTTCTCAAGGAGCTTACAATATAAAATCAGACACTGATTGCACAGCACTAACATCGTAATAAATATAGATCACAATAATATAAGTGCATAGAGAATAAGCAGGTAGAAGGTGAAGCTTTCATGCAGTTGATGATTACTTGGTTTATTTAATTTCTTGTCCCTCCTTCTCCCTAAAGCCTCAGAATGTAGATTCCTCGGTGATGGGCCCTATAGAATATTCTAACATACACAGATTCATTAAATTCTAGTCCTTAGATGGGGGGTGGGCGGTCTGGCGGAACTGGGATGTTTTCAGGAGACAATTTGAATGTGGAAAGGGAAGTTGCTTATAGGGCAAAGAAAGAAAAGCATGAAAGAAAACATGATGATAAAAATAAAGTTTAGTTGTCCCATGATGGTATATTTCAACAAGTTTTCTGCACTATCTATTCTGTATTATTCCCCTTTTGCATAATCATCCCTGATTTTCTTCCACAATTTGATCTGAGGAAGTGGGTCTGGCCCACGAAAGCTCATCACCTAATAAACCATCTTGTTAGTCTTTAAAGTGCTACATAGTCCTGTTTTCTGATTAGCTTTGTCATTCTAAGGATTTTGCTTGTCACAGGCAGTTAATTTAGGTGAACAGATCCTATTTATTTTCATGTTACCCAAACCTTTACTATAGAATGCTAAAAAAAAGGGAACCAAAATATGGGCAAAGTCCTGGACCGCTAATGAAAATAAATCTACTGCAGTACAAAATATCCTCATGTAATCTCTTTGAAGCTGCCTCTAGATGGCATACTGGATAAGATTATAAAAGAAGAAACCAGGAGAAAAGCTTGCATTGATAATAATCTCTTTAAGGATTATGAAGAAAATCACAACCTGATAAAATGTGACTGCAGGAATGATTTTTATCAGTGGATGCTACACAATGAAACAAATGATCCTGCTCCTCTAAAAACCTTCATCTTCTGTGTAAAGCAACAAGCCAAACATTTTATTTTTTGGAAACTACTTGTAAACTTTGAGCAAAATACCAAAGATAAGTTCATGTAATAGTGTGATGGGCAATGGTCACCAGTTAAGATTGCATAAATCTTACCATTCTGGTTTTCTCTTTTCAGTCACTCATAACTATCTAAAACCTTGCCTGTTTGGGCTAAAATTCTAGACTTCGCTTATCATAGAATCATAGAGCTGGAAGAGACCTCAGGAGGTCATCAAGTCCAGCCCCCTGCCCAAGCCAGGACCAATCCCAGCTAAATCAACCCAGCCAGGGCTTTGTCAAGCCGAGACTTAAAAACTTCTAGGGATGGAGATTCCACCACCTCCCTAGGTAACCCATTCCAGTTCTTCACCACCCTTTTAGTGAAATAGTTTTTCCTAATATCCAACCTAGATCTTCCCCACTGTAACTTGAGACCATTGCTCCTCATTCTGCCATCCATCACTAATGAGAACAGCCTCTCTCCATCCTCTTTGGAACCCCCCTTCAGGAAGTTGAAGGCTGCTATCAAATCCTCCCTCACTCTTCTCTTCTGCAGACTAAATAAGCCCAAATCCCTCAGTCTCTCCTCATAGGTCATGTGCTCCAGCCCCCTAATCATTTTGGTTGCCCTCCGCTGGACCCTCTCCAATGCGTCCACATCCTTTCTATAGTGAGGGGCCCAGAATTGGACACAATACTCCAGATGTGGCCTCACCAGAGCCGAATAAAGGGGGAATAATCACTTCTCTATACCTGCTGGCAATGCTCCTCTTAATGCAACCTAATATTCCATTTGCCTTCTTGGCTACAAGGCCACACTATTGACTCATATCCAGCTTCTCATCCACTGCAATCCCCAGGTCCTTTTCTGGTGAACTACTACTTAGCCAATCGGTCCCCAGCCTGCAACAATGTTTTGGATTCTTCCGTCCCAAGTGCAGGACTCTACACTTGTCCTTGTTGAACCTCATCAGATTTCTTTTGGCCCAATCCTCTAATCTGTCCAGGTCACTCTGGACCCTATCCCTGCCCTCCAGCGTATCTACCTCTCCCCCTAGCTTAGTGTCATCTGCGAACTTGCTGAGGGTGCAATCCATCCCCTCATCCAGGTCATTAATAAAGATGTTGAACAAAACCGGTCCTAGAACAGATCCTTGGGGCACTCCGCTAGAAACCGACTGCCAATCTGACATCGAGCCGTTGATCACTACCCGTTGGGCCCAACAGTCTAGCCAGATTTCTGTCCATCTTATAGGCTTATTCTTAAGTGATTTTTTTTAAGTTTCAGAACAATGGATTTTATAATTTGAGCATGGAAAACAAAGTGGCACCTACATTCCACCTGCTGATCAGTTGTTTGGCAAGCTCCACTGGTCAACTCCTCCCACTCCCCCCACACAGTACATCCCACTCACCTCTGAACAGCTGTTTAGTGGTGAGCAGGAAATGCTGTAGGAGAGTGGGAGGAGCAGGGCAGGTACACTCAGGACATAGGGTTGCCAGGTGTCCGGTATTGAACCGGACAGTCCAGTATTTGCACCTTTTGTCCGGTAAAGAAAGAGAGAAAATACCAGACATATAAAATGTCTGGTATTTTCTTCTTTTCCCGGCTCGGCACCCGACTGACACACAGCAGGGGTGGGAGGAGTGGCAGGGAAGTGGCCCTGCAATTAAAGGGACCGCAACTGCATTTCAGCTGCCCGGTGCTGGGTTTTTTTCTTCTGCTGCTCAACAAAATTAATTTTCCCCATGCTTTTGGTTTTTGGTTTTTTTTGGGGGGGGGGGGCGGGGGAAGAGGGTCTGGTATTTTTGGTGAAACCATATGGCAATCCTATCAGGACAGAGAGGGAGAGCAGTGGTGGGAAGAGATGGGTGGAGCCTCAGGGAAGGGAGGCGGAGCAGGAGCAGAAAGAGGCTGAGTGAGGCAGGAGCCTTTGGGGGAAGGGGCAAGATGGGGGCAGAACCTCAGGGGGTAGCAACACCCCAGAAAAGCTGAAAGTTGGTGCCTGTGAAGCCTCCAAATGGTCAGTGCATAGAACAGGGGCTTTGGGTTTTGGATTCATGTGCCCGTTTTCCTACTATTCTGTGAATTGATTAGAAGTTTCAGCAACATGCCCAGAGACAGCAGGTGATTTTGCCCATCAGTCATTCAGTGGCAGAGCTGGAATGAAGAGCTCAGGTTTCCCAGCACCTCAGGCTCAGACTGTTGGACTAGATCATCTGTTTAGTCTTAGGTTAAGTTCAGTTTCCTTTTACATTTAGCCAAAAGCTCAGGAATCAAATAATTCATACCCCCCCTTTATTTTGTTTTGGGTTTTTTCCCCACTTTAGGTAGGAATTTTTTAATACAATCAATGAGACTATAGAAAGACACCACACAACCATAAAGAAGGTTGAAATCCCATGAACCCTGTCCGAGTTATTCCCACATAAGACTCTTCACAAGTCTGAGCTAAAATAATTTCCCTGTTCTTTGGGGGGGGAGGGGGAGAGGAGACAGGGCAGGAAGCAGAATTGATCACCTGCAGAAGAGACAAGGGATTAACCTGCATACATTCACCGATCTTGGGAGGCCAGATTAAAGCAATAGTTATGTATGTGGAAGCTCTGGCTTCCACACAGATGCCTTCCAGGGACCTTAACAACAAGATTCTTGAAGGAGGTCTGGTGCCAGTAGCACCCCCAATCCAATACTGACCCACAAGTCCCAATAGAGGGAGACCCAGAGCATAAAGCAGGGGAGGGCAATAATTTTTGCCCGGGGGCCACTTCCAAAATTTTTGAAGTAGCCCCGGGCCACCCCAAAAGCGGCGAGGCCTAAACAGGAAGGGGCGGGGCTGCCCAACCCCCAGATCATGATTGGCCTAGGGATGGGGAAGACCCTTTGCCCCCTTCCCACTAGGCACCCATGCCCTGGAAGAGGCTTAGCATGCTCCCCCATCCTCAGGCCAATCAGGGCCTGGGGGCGGGAAGCACCCAAAGCCTCCTTCCGCCTGCGAGTAGCATGTGGCACTCTGAAGTGCCCCGGGCTACTCGCAGGGCCGGGGCAGGGCGAAGGAAGCTTCACACAGCTCCCCCCACCCCCGGGTCCTGATTGGCCTGGGGACGGGGGAGTGCACGAAGCCTCCTCTGCTCTCTCCCCCTTCCTCCCCCCCCGCCCGCCCCTGCGAGCAGTGCGCAGCACTTCCAAACACTGTGTGCTGCTCGTAGGGCGGGAGGAGGATTCGCACGCTCCTCCCTCCCCCAGCCAATTAAGGCCTGGGGATGGGGGAGTGCTCAAAGCCTTCTCTGCTCTGCCCTTGGCCTGCAAGCCACATGCAGCACTGCACAGCAGGGCTTCCACGGGCTGGATCCACCCACTTGGCAGGCCGGATCCGGCTCGCGTGGGCCCTTTTGCCCACCCCTGGCATAAAGGAAACCAATATGAATTGCTGCAGAACTGTACGCAGTAATCTGTGCCATTTTTCCTTGAAATGTCCAGGGGGGAGGGTTCCTATCATGTTGGCTGGACCTTGTGTCCTGCCTTCTACACTGATCTGGATCCACAGATCCATAATCTACCTTGTTCTCTCCTGCTGCTGTTCTCAGCTTGGGACACTCAACTCTTTCTGCCAGAGAAGCACAATTATCCTCATTTTACAGACAGGGAACTGCAGCGCAGAGAGACAAGGTGACTTACCCCATGTCACACAGAAAAATTGCAGTGGAACAGGGACTTGAACTGATGTCTGGCAAGGCCTAGGCTAGCCCCCTAACTACTGTACCATCCTTGCTGTCTACTATAATACCAACAAATGTTGTACTAGGCAGATGTTATTGACATTATAAGCACTCCTATTGTACTATGTCAGTAAACTATAATTGCATTCTGATGCTTATACAAATTATAAAATCAGCCCCTGGTGTCAATCAAGTGATTCAAATGGACTTGACCAAAGTAAGAGGAGGTAACATAGAAATACCTTCAAGGTGTCAAAATGACACCTACATAAATTAAGGGTGATAAATTCTCTTTAGTATGGTCAGTTCAATTGTCTCTCATTCCTTTCTGTTGGGTGTATTTTATCCCAGCTAGAAAGGTTAATTACTTTAATGGTGAAAATCTGTTTATGAATGAGTGAAAAAATGGCAATAAATAAAGTTCTTCCTGTTAAGGAAACATGCCGAGTTGTCAGGATGAATGGTACAAAGATGACATCTCATGATAAGATTACTGTAAATGACATAAGCTAAAACAGAAAGTTTAACGGGGGTGCTGTTTATTCAATGGATTCTTGTCCTATGTTTTTCATTCTTTCTTGCAAATAAACCATAACTTTATCCTTAGGACAACAGTAATTGAAACAAAATATATCAGGGTTTGTTTTTGTTGGGTTTTTTTGCAAAGGAAATGGAGATGTTTTCAATTGTCAATATGCCTCTAATTTTAAGAGCCATTTAAGAATGTGATTTATATTAGCCTATACATTTGTTTTTCTTGCTATAAATTATTGTCATAGACCAGCAAAAACACTTAACTGCCTAGCACATTATTCAGTGTAAACTATAAATTTCCTGCTTCATTGGCCTGTAGTGAATCCTTCTGGAGGATTTTCCTACTAGAGTAGTTAAGGATGCTACTGCATGATCAATGGCTCTCTGGGGTCAAAATGCACCATCCATTTTAAACAGTGCATAGTAAAGTTGATCCAGGTCTGGCAATTTTAAGCACATGGATTGGTATTGCATGGAAAAATGTTCTCTTCTCAAACTAGTAACCATCTCTTTATAACTCCAAAGCCAACCCTGGGAATTTGTACTAAGGTCTTGATCTGACAGCCCCCTGAAAGAAGAACTTACCATTTAACATACAGGAATGACTGAAAACAAATTTCAAACACTTATATGCATAAATTTGCACACAATTTAGAATCACAGAATTAAACCGGAAGGAACCACCAGATTTAGTTTGACCTTCTGTGTACCACAGGCCACTAAACCCCTCCTAGCCACTCTCACACCAAGCCAAAAACCAGAATTAGAGTAAAGTATTTACAGCCATCAGGATGCCGAATTGTTGTGTACCGCTGTCAGAGAACAGGAAGGACTGAGTTGCACATGCCCAGGGGCCCTGAAACAGCAGGGAATTTATTTGGTGAGATATACTAAAATGATCCTAGCAAGTGACCTACACTTCAGGCTGCAGAGAACGGCAAAAAACTCAACATCCCTGCCAATGTGACCTAGAGAAAAATTCCTTCCTCACCCCAACTAGGGTAATCAGTTAGTCCCTGAGCATGTGAAAATGACCTACCATAGCTAAGCACCTGAGAAAGAGAATTCTTAGTACTATCTAGAGCACTGGTCCATTCCAATGTCCCATCTCCAGCAGTAGCCATCTCAGATGTTTCAAAGGAAGAAGACAGACAAATACAACCGAACACAAATTCCTTTTCTGCCCCCTAAAAAGGCTTTGCTGAAGCCCTGGAGCATGAGATTTTAGGAACATAAGGCATGAACTGGAAGGGACCCCTGAGGGTTGCTGAGCCTTGCCCCCACAAGCATCCCTGACAAACAATCCCAAACAGATTTATCAAGATCTAACTTAAAACTAGTTAAGTTGTTTGTCTCCACAATTCCTATTGGGATGCTGTTCCAGAACCTCATTCCTTTGATGGTTAGAAACCTTTAATTTCCAGCCTAAATGTATTCATGGACCATTTAGACCCATTTGTCCTTGTAACAACATTGTTTTTTAGCTTAAGTAGCTCTTCACCTTTTTGATTCAGCTGATCACAAGGAGAGAGGCCAGTCATGAAATTTTGATCCAAGGTTGCATTCAACTCCCCTCAAGATCCACCATTATTCAGGCCCTTCTCTAGCAGATCTAACCAATGACAGCATAACAACAATCCTTCCACGTGCAAAAAAAATAATGGAAATAGAAGTTGACGGAGGTTAAGAGTATTTGATATTAAATATCTGAACTATTCATGGCATACAGAAGGTGCAGAGGATAACCAAAGAGGGCAAACATCTGACATGGCTGAGAATATTATTATTAGAATGGAGTGGGAAAGAACGAATAAAATTAAAAATATAAGAAGAGGAAGAGGAAAACAAACTAGGGACATAAAAGAGTAGTCGATTAATCCTAGGCTTATCAGGTAGAGTCAACTACTCACATTCCTCCCCCCTTGCTGCCTCTGTAACAGAGGCAACAAGAGGGGGAAGCAGGAGCCAGTGTTGCGGGGGAGCCACTGCTGGACCCGGCATGAGCCAGAACTGAGCAAACCTGGCTCAGTCCCAGCTCACGCCGGGTCCAAGAGCTACCCCCACTGTGGCTCTGCAGTTTAAATGTAGTAGGAGCCAGACTGCCTGTGCACCTGGCTCTTACTACATTTCAACTGCAGAGCCACAGTGGGGGTAGCTCCTTCTGAGCACCTTCCCTTGATGACAAATTGTATCAACTACATAATTATCCAGTTACCTGCCTCTTAACATCTTTAAAACAAACAAAAGCCTGGAAGGGCTGTTATTACCTAAAATCTGCTAACACATAGATACGATTGCAGTTAGTGCTCTATAAGCACCTTAGTATTAGATAGATACCTTTGGAGGCTGTTCTCTGTTGGGATGGAGTAAATGTATTAATAGAGTGAGATGGTATATCTGCCATAGTCACCAAGCATCACTAATAGCACTATAGCAGCGCAGAGTTGTGTGTGAAATACAGTATGATTTACAAAGGATTCAAAACAATTCTTTCAAGCTCCCCTTAATAGTTATTATATTTTTTCAACTATAATTTAGAATGAAAGACTCAACATTCATTATTCCTAAAACAAAAATTAATTCACTAGATACTTAACCAGGACGAAAATCAAAATCTTCACTGACAAGACTATAACCAACATATACAGTAACTGTCAGATATCATGTTGCCTGCTGTAAAATTTATACATAAAATTTAGATCCTAACTTCTCCAATTCACAGCTGTTTCCAATGGTTACCCACATACTTCACAATCCATGTGATGGCATCGTGATAAATACATTTTGCTTAAAACAATAGCCTCCTAATATGCAAAAAACTCAGCTGTTTCACAATGATTGTCACAAGTCTGAATAAACACAATAAGCAAAGACTGCATCAGTTTTCCTATAGTTTCTTATCACATCATTACTTTTTTTTTTTTTTAACTCTGCAGGAAATGCCTTTTAAGTTTGATGATCTGCTTTTCTTGACTTCCTTGTAGACAAACAACCTGGATCAAGATGCCACTTAAAAAGGGAGAGAGAGCTATAAAAGTAAATAAATATCACATTTTGCTCCGATAACAAAATACATGGATAAAACTTCATGAGTAACCCTTCATTGTTTTTGCTTTCATGGGAGACAGGAAAAGCACAACTTCTGTCCTTTACTGAGGCCCAGCTTGTCCCTGTCCCTTGCATGAACACCCAACACCAGGTATAAGGATCCTGACCCCATCCTTACATACCCCGTAAAAGGCCTAGTCCCATTTGCAGCCTGTGGGTACCAGCCAACCCAGAGAGGGCAGGATTATGCCCTTTCCTCCTCACATTACCAGTGCAGAGTGGTGCACGCTGGCTAGCTTGGTACTTGTGTGTGGTGCAGACACACACATCACAGGCCTCTATTAAAGGCACAACCTTTCCTTAGAAAAGTAATTTGGCTATACACAAAAACATGAAGGGTTCTAATAAAGAACAAGACACATTCTACCAAACGCCCACCAAAAAGCTGAGCTGAACAGCAGTTAAATCAGAACAGGAGGGAGGGTTCACCAGTTTGGGTGGCTGTAAGGCAACATGGTGTAGCAAAGCAACACTAACTCATCTTAGGCGATGAGGCATGGCTTGGGGGAAAGAGAATGGGGATGAAGGAATAAATGCACCTTGGGGATGTCCAGGTTCCTGTGCGGCTCCACAGCCAGGCAGCCCGAAGTTGCACATGTAAATGGTCAGAGTGCACATCCCTGCTCTAGTGGGAGGGAAACCCTTGTGCTGCAAGCCCCTCCAAGTTCCTTCCTCCCCACACTCAGTAAGGAGAGCCAGGAGGACAGAGGGCAGTCACAAGAGCACTCTGTTTACCTTTGATTCTAGATGAAAGGAAGTCAGTGACAGGTTCTCCCCCTCTTCTCCTACAAGGGAGAGACACTTTGCTGCAGATTGCTATCTCTTTCCCTCTCTTTTTTCCTGGATGGGAAGGGAGCCAGCAGGGGAACAGATCTTCCAGGGGAAGAAAGGAGGCAGATTGTGATTTCTCAGCCTGGACAATTCTTCTCTCATCAGGTGCTGCTGCCGATAGGCCCAATGGCAAGAAGGCTTTGAGCACCATAAACTCCCCAGCCACAAATACACAAAATGACTGCAGTCATTCCTACTTGATATGGCCTCATTTCACCAGGCGTGATGGAAGGATGTGAACTGCACTTCTCTAAATCCAGAAGAGGAAGAAGAAAGGGAACAATTCTTCTACTTCCCCGCACTTTCCCTTACATAACTTCAATTCACCATCTGTAGCTTGTTGCGCTAATATCAAGGGACAGGGGGTTGTGAGGTGATTGGCTCAAGAGCATTAGGGTACTGGGCTGAAACCAAGGCCTTTGTAAGGTTATTGGATTAACATCCCCCTGTTATCCCAGGATTTTGTGAGCTCACTATCTCAGTCCTAGAGCTGGTTGAAACAGTTTTAACGATAAGTGCTTTATTGAAGAATGTTGTTTCATCAAAACATTTTTAAAAAATTCTAAAGTAAAACAGTTTATAGGTAACCCTCCCCAGGCTTATTGATTTATTTTGTACCTTCAAAATGTTTCATTTTGAAGTTTTTGTAAAAATTCCTGCTCTCCCTTCCCTTTTTCCTCCCCGCACTCACCCTCTCCCCTTCCCTTCTCATTTGAAAAAATGGGGGCAAGAGGCAAAACACTGAACATGGAAACATAATACACTCACGTATGTATTGATTTCCCACTGGAAAGCCATGCACTCCCCCCTGTGGCCATGGATAGTGCTGCTGTTTCTGAAATGTTGAGAGCTCAAGTTGACTTTTGGTGACAAAAGATTTAAATTCCAATCTGCTGCCATCAGGGAGAGGAGTTTGTCCTTGAATTTGGAAGCACGGTCATAATTTAAATAATAATCATATTTTGCCCATAAAGCCTATTAATCAGCAATTGCCATTTGCAAACTGGCTGAAGAGTTGTTTTTGCAGCCTAAAAGTCTCTTCAGCTGCTGAGTCTTGGTGGTCCGTGGTGCCTGGTCCATTCATGTGCTGCAGCTACAATTAAAAGCCAGGCAATAGGATGCCTGTGAAATTGTTCAAATCCTAGCAAGAGGGCCTTGGTATTGCCAATTTCCTCATTTGGATGTAGGTGTTAGGGATGCTGGCATCTGCTGGGGTATTTAGCTCCCCCCTCATTTAATTGGTGTTGCCAACTGTCCAGGCAGAAAGGAATGTACATCTCCAAGAATTTATGGGATTTTTCCTGAACTCCCCCTTGTATTTCAAAAGTGTCCACCATCAGGTGTTACAGCTCCTGGAAGGGCTTGTAATCATTAGGCTGCATGCTTGATGAAAGAGACACCTTCACCACATGGAGTGAAAAGGACAGCAGTGTTGGTAGCATCTGTTCATCTGCCTGCAGACCCTTTTCCTCAGAGCTTTGTTACTTCAGTTATTCATTTGAGCTTCCTGCAGCTCTCCTTGATGTCTCAAGGGAGACCTGACCGTAGATGAAATTGTGAAAGCTGACTGATCCCCACAGAGGATGTCTACAATGTAATTAAACCCCCATGGCTGTTCCATGTCAGTAGACTTGGGCTCATGGGACTGGGGCCTAGAGCCTGTTTAATTGTGATGTAGACATTTGGGTTTGGGCTGAAGCCTGATCTCTGGGAACCTCCTCCCTTCATGGGGTCCCAGAACCTGGATGCCAGCCTGAGTTCCAATGTCTACATCACAGTTACACAACCTCTTAGCTCCAGCCTCAGGCGCCCATCAGTGGACCTGGACCAGTTGCCGTTTTTCACCTGTAGTGTAGACATAACATAAGGATCTAATGATGGGGACCTTAGAGAGAGAATCAATGGTGCTTCCCTGCTATGCTCACAGGCTGAAGAGGAGAAAGAGTATTCCTCTTCCAGAGGTGGAGCAACTTGAACAGGGATCTGAGGTCAAACTTTAGTGTATGCTCTGATCAGTTCTGCAAAGGTGCTTGGCCCTGAATTAGGAGTGGTGGTGTCTACTGAAAACGACACCTGTGCCACAGATAAGAAGTGGCGAGTCAAGCAGTGTTGAGATAGTGAGATCATTTGGCACTGTACAGGCTTATAATGAGAATGGCAGTACTAAGGGCAGGCAAACAAATCATGGGTGCCAGAGTCACCACTGACATCAGGGCCCAGGAACCTTGGAAGTGGCAAAGACAGAACTCAGCCTAGGATGGTACCAAGTCAGTGACCAGAGCCTGAAGGAGGCCCGTCTCAGGCTTTGAACTACCTTCAGAGAGGCAGGATGAAGGCATCTACCTTTTCGTGTTAGAACCCAGTGGGGTGACCTAGACCCATCTCTTCTAATGGAGCGGTGTCCTCTCTCCCACAGACTACTGTTGCTTTATGGGTCTCAGAGAATGATTTCTTTGAGACTTAAGTGGGAAGGTCCACGGGGTCTAGAACCCACGTCTGCAGGCTCAATGGCAGCTGCACACATTGACAACTCCAGGGCAGCAGGGAACAATGATGAACCTTGATGACTTCATTGAGCTTCTGACTTGGCACAGCTCACCAACTCAAATTACAATGTGACCCTTCAGTGTGACACCCGGGCTGACTACAGCTTCAAACTTCCAACGTGTGGCCCGCAGCAAGGATCCTGAGAATAATCCCATAGCGGAGAGTTGTCCTGGAGCTCACTGTCGCATTTCTTGAAGAGGTTTGTTAGTCTCAGCCACTCCCAAACACAAAGAAGGACACACAGATATCTCCCAACAAAAAGAATTTCAGGCAAGTCACTCTCATTTTTTGCGTTATGAAAGACAAACTGGCAAATGACATGTTTCTCAGCGATGTCCCCCTCACACAGACACAACAGGCACTACACATATCCATCATTAGGTAATGTCAGTGCACTGCAAGAGAGACCATTTTCAAACCTAGGAGTTACTCCGTCATAAAGGCTGGACCCAGTATAAGAGAAATGTCACAAGAAAAAATGCTCTAAAAATAGGTTAAGGGGTTTGTTTGTTTTTTAAACGAGATTTAAAAAAAAAGGAAGTTTTTTTTTTTAAAGATTAACTACAACTAGCTAACTAGCACTAAAATCTACGTTAAGTACTATTTACACTAAAAAGTTTAGTAAGCAAGAGACAGACACTGCTAGAGTTCTGATTTATCACCATGGGCAATAAAAAGGAACTGAGGGTTGACTGCCTTTTATGTGCCTCAAGGCCAGGGGCATAAAAAAAACAAGGGCATGGGCGGAGCCCCCCAGGCAATGCTATCCAAAAGAAGCCGATCTCAAACACAAAGTCCACATGCTCCAAGAGTAGAATACATATTGTGACAAAGTCAGGCCGGCCAGCTGCCAGAGGGTATTCCTGTTGGGTTCTGGGGAGTGGGTGGGCACGGGTAAAGGATGCTCCCCCAGTCTTGGGGCAGAGGTGTTTCCACTGAGCCTGGGAACTCAAATAATTATGGTGGACAATGGAAAAAATAATAAGGGCAGATGTGAGGGTCAAAGGGCCAAAAGTAAGGAACTGAAAGGAGACACGTAACAGAAAACCCTGGACAGTGTCCATTGCTCCTCAAAGGTGTCAAGGGAACCAACAGATGCCGCCCAGAGGAACTGTCTGGATGCGTGAACGAAGGGAGGATGGGGCCCCACAATCTCAGGAGACCTCCCTTGGCCAACCTCCTCTCCCTAGTCTTATAGGTGGCCTCGGCCGATGCAGGCCTCTGTCACTGCCGATGTGGCAGGCTTCGGTTGGGGTGGGCTAGACCGCATAACTGTAGCTGGAGCCTGACTCCTAGTCACAGTACCAGGTCACCCTTCTTGGGTCTTGGCTCTCTTCCTGACTTCTTCTTTCCCTTAAGAGGTGTAGGAGACCTTCCTTTCCTGGTCTTCTTTAGCGCCTTGTTGGCAGGTGCTGAAGAGGGGGAATGGTGCCGGTGTGGTGCTCTGCATTGACACTGCAGTACTCTGACCCTGACTGCTCCAACGCTGGATTTAGTGCCAACTCCATCAGGAGCACCTTGAGATGGATGCCTTGCTCTTCCTTAGTCCGAGGTTTGAAGGACTTACAAATACAGCACTTGTCACATGCACAACTGGCCCAGACATCTTGAACAATTGGTATGCATCTGTCTCTAGGCTGAATCCCATTCAGGACTATCTAAATGAAACAGTAACTATCATACTAAGGGATAACTATTAACTATTTTACAGGAAAAGTTTGTAACTCTGAATGAAGCGATAAAACTAGCCAAAGCAGCAGATGTTTCACCATCATTAGTGGGAAGAAAAAACTAAGGGTGGGGAGCAATGTTCCATCTAAGTTTTTCCATCCATGTGCAGAATAAATTTTGTTTGTGCACCAAGTAAGCAGATGTGCACCACCAATAGAAATATGCCGCCAGCTGTGGGTGCTCTGCCAATCAGCTGGGTGGAACCTGAATCTCTCCTGAGTGGCTACCTAAGCACTCAGGTTACAGGGAACACTGGCAGAGAGGTCAGTGGCACCATCCCAGACTAAGGATGTAAATAACCAGTAAAAAAAGTTAACTGGTTAAATGATATTTTAATCATTGATATCATTTAACTGTAGAGGGCTGATTGGCCCTAGCAACAAGGGTCCTGCCAACCCTGTTGCAGCGCGGGTGGGGGAATGCTCTGGCTCCACAGGCATCAGGAACTGCTCTGGCCTCACCGTGTAACAGAGGGTGGGGGCTATTCTGGCTAGCCATGGTCAGAGCCACTGTGGCCGAGTGGGCAGTTAACTGGTTACCACTTAAGCATATCAGTAGGGCTAATGCTTACCAGGTAATCAGTTAACTCTAACCTTTTACTTCCCTACTCCAGAGGATACCAATGAAGGAAAAACTTCCAGCATAAGTGCACGTGGCGAGCAGGATATGAGCCTGCTAAAATGGAATGGATATGAGCAAGCACTCAAAGAACAATTATTCATTCAAATACCTTTTCCATTTAACAATAGCTTCCATTTCCCCGGCATTTGATATACACAAAATAAATTGGAAATTCTCTCTCTGCTCAAAGTTGATATTTATAGATTGACTTTTATGACATGGTAACTGGCTCTGTTGATACAAGGAAGGGGGTGGATGTGATATACCTTGGCTTTAGCAAAGCTTTTGATATGGTCTCCCACAGTATTCTTGCCAGCAAATTAAAGAAGTACGGATTAGATAAATGGACTTAAGTGGACAGAAAGTTGGCTAGATCATCAGGCTCAACAGATACCGATTAACGGCTCGATGTCTGGTTGGTGGTCAGTATCAAGTGGAGTGCCTCAAGGGTCAATTCTGGAGCCAGTTTTGTTCAGCATCTTTATTAATGACCTGGATGAGGGATGGATTGCACCCTGTTAGTCTGTGGATAACACTAAGCTAGGGAGAGAGGTGGATAGGTTGAAGGATAGGGATAGAGTCCAGAGTGAACTAGATAAAATGGAGGATTGGGCCAAAAGAAATCTGATGAGGTTCAACAAGGACAAGTGCAGAGTCCTGCATTTGGGACAGAAAAATGCCAAGCACTGCTACAGGCTGGGGACTGACTAACTAAGCAGCAGTTCGGAAGAAAAGAACTTGGGAATTACAGTGGATGAGAAGATGGATATGAGTCAGTGTGTCCTTCTAGCCAAGAAGGCTAATGGCATATTGGGATGCATGAGGAGGAGCATTGCCAGCAGATCTCAGAAAGTGATCACTCCCCTTTACTCGGCACTGGTGAGGCCACATCTGGAGTATTGTGTCCAATTCTGGGGCCCCCATTACAGAAAGGATGTGATGCATTGGAGAAAGTCCAGTAGAGGGCAACAAAAATGATTAGGGGGCTGGAGCACATGATTTATGCGGAGAGGCTGAGGGATTTGAGCTTATTTAGTCTACAGAAGAGATGAGCGAGGGGGGATTTATATCAGCCTTTAACTATCTGAAAGGGGGTTCCAAAGAGGATGGAGAGAGGCTGTTCTCAGTGGCAACAGATGATAGTCTTAAGTTGCAGTGGGGGAGGTCTAAGTTGGATATTAGGAAAAGGTATTTAATTAGAAGGGTGGTGAAGCACTGGAATGGGTTACCTAAGGAGGTGGTGGAATCTCCATCCCTAGAGGTTTTTGAATCCCAGCTTGACAAAGCCCTGGCTGGGATAATTTAGTTGGGATTGGTCGTGCTTTTAGCAGGGGGTTAGACTCAATGACTTTTTGAGATCTCTTCCAGCCCTATGATTCTAGAGGACTGAATTCAAGGGCACTAGTATTTCAATTCATCTTTCATTAAGCTCCTTTTCTGGGGTCAGGAGAGGAAAGATTAATGAAAGTGAATTTGTTTTCAGCTCCTCGGTACAGAACACAGAAATGAGTACCTATGCTTGTCCTCAGTGTTTTAATGGTTAATGAGTAGAGCACTTGGTTAGACCCCTATCTAGTACTGGGCATTGTTACCACAGAAAGGTAAAATTATCTTTGAGAAGGCACACAGCTCGGGAATTTTCCTTTCCAGCACCTGATAAATTCCGTTGCCTGTTAAGTTGTTGGCCACTACAAATTCGTGAAGTAACCGAATCAGTACGACCATACAGAAAATCTGAAACTGTCCAGATTCCTTCTTAGGTCTTTTTAACACAACCACTATCTGGAATGGTTTCCGGAGAGACCTTCTCTACCCAAACACACTGTGCTTTTGTACATACGGCTGTGGCAGATAGCAATAATGCACTTGTTCACTTAATCGTGGTTCCTGTAGTGGATTGTAAACTCATTGTCATGGAGTCCCTTAGGGATGCAGTATCTTCTATAGGGACAGATGAGGACTTCTATGAGAATGAAACAACAGGATTTATATGGAGTAGAGGCTCCAGGAGGAACCAAGAACCTTGCTGGCAGCCTATAAAAAACAGCATAGCTATTCCTCAGCCAGGACTCTGGGTTTTTGCCAACTATTTCACAATCAAAGTTCCCCTTCAGAAAAACATGTATTTTCCTTTGAGCTAGAAAGGGCACAGGGCCTACAAGAGGGGTCCCCTTTGAATGAGCCTGCTCTGCCTTCCAATAACAACTGCAATGAGGGAAGAAAGGCACTTGAAGCCAGCTATTGAGTATGATCCAAGCAACTTCCAGGATCCCCAATCTCACCCTGCCTTAAATTTGTATGCATCTGATGAAGTGTGTTTTTACCAATGACAGCTTATGCCCAAAAAAATCTATTAGTCTTTAAGGTGCTACAGGACTCCTCGCTGTTTTTGCAGATACAGACTAAAATGGCTACCCCTCTGAGGCAGGAAACAAAGTGTATTGTAAATGTATCAGACTCTGCTATCACCATCAGTAGGAAAGACTGAATGTGTCAGGTTGTATCTGTACAGCTCCATTATATTCAATGGGCATGCACAGGTGTAACATGGCAGAAATTTGAATTTAGTTAATTTGTTTGATGATGAGCGAGGTAGAGTGGAAGAGCTGTCAGCCACCTTCCTGAAGCACTAACCATGGCTCTGGAACTGATTTGTTGTATGGCATTGGGCAAGTCACCTAATGGCTCTGACTCAGTTTCCCTTTCTGTAAAATGCAACTTTCCTGGGGAGCTGCAAGTATTACATTTTCAAAACAGTGTACTAATAGCTGTTTGCAGTAATGTTCTTACCACCTTAAATGCTAACTGAATATTGGCAAATGTTAATATTTCAGACGTGATGCTATCAACAATATTCATAACAATTTTCATAACCTATAGCAGCTTAATACAACACCTTAACTGGAAATCTATTTCTTAATTCATCTGTTCTACTATACCACCACTTCTCTGTAATGCCTAAATGTTATAATGGGCCTGTAAGATACGGCGTTCAAGAAGAATAGTAGGTCTTTCATACTGCTGCAGGACAAACCACAAAAAGGATGGAAACCGTTTCTGCTGGGAGACTTATCAAAAAATGGACTTCAACTGTTGTTTTTTTAAGCACTCACTAAGAAGTCAGATATTGGTGACAATTATTCTAAACTTACAGCATCTTTACAGCTGCTCAGGAAACTGAGAAAAAATTAAAAAGGGAACACCTATTAAGATAAGGTAGTTTGAAGATTTGTTCACTGGATGGTAGGACTTTTGCTCTTGTGTAAATCCTCAGTTGCTGCTTTGTATCTATGCTTCCCAAAATGCTTATCAACAAAATATTTGGTAGGATATCAGATATGAGCTTGCAACTCCAATTTCTCCATCTGGAGCCATCGTTGCCCCTTTGACATGTCTTTGGAAGTTTTCAATGTACAGCAAAGCAGAGTCAGGAGAAGCATCAGTCCTGAAAAAGCAGATATGGAACTCTTTAAAGTGCATTTAATGCAAGGAAATTGTGAGGTGGTTTGGGTTTTTAAAAAAAATACATGTTCACAATAGCCTCCGGGCACCCACAGTAAGAGACTACAGCTAATACTCTTAGAGCTGAGTCTGCTACATCTAAATTCATTCTGAGTGATGACTATAGTCTCCAGTCTGTGGGTCTGGGGTTTGTATGTCAGTGGGAGCGAATGCTGCCTCCCACTGTCATTACAATGCCCTTTTTACTAAAGAGTCTACAGTAAGCTTAACATTAGACAGAGTAATAGTCCTTGGGAATACATAGGTCTTGATAGGGAATTCCCATCTTAATTCCATCTTTATAAACAAAGGAAGAAAATTATACAGCTCTTTAACCTTGGCAAGGTTATTTCATTTTTATTTGGAGGGAGGGGGAATTGATGTTTCATTTTCTACATCCAAAAGTACCTGAGATGTTAGTGCATCATTAATTCTTAATTCTAAGAAAACTTAATTTAGAGCCCAGGATATTTCACTGAAGGTACCAGATTCAGAATTTTTGCCTCTTCAGAGCAATGTCATGGGAAATTTAAAGACTGTGTTGTCCCTTAAACAACTGACGGTCAGCAATATCCTACACCAACCTGTGGGCAAAACACCTCAGAGAAGTGGGGAGAGGGCCCTGTGTGGGCAAGTGAGTTACCAGAGAGATTGAAATGGTAGGGTGCAGTCATGTATCCTGCATGTCACCCTAAGGGAAACAGTGTTCACTTTATGAACTCCCATGGCACTCTAGAGTATGTCTACACTGCAGCTGGTGGTGAGTGTCCCAGCCCAGGTAGACAGATTCATATTAGTGTGTTGAAAAATACAAACATGGGCATTCCAGCACAGGCTCTCAAGCCTATCAAAACCCATAGGCTTGGACGTCTGAGCCTTATAGCCAGAATATCCACATTGGTATTTTTAACACATTAGTTTGAGCCCTGATTGCACAAGTGACCACCCATGCTTGCTCTCAGCTACAGTGAAGGAAAGGTTCTGGAACCTGGAGGCGGCTGTGGGGTATGTGGCAAGTCCATCTCTCAGAAAGAAGATCTGAATCATTTCATCCCCATAGCTCCCTGCTTCTGTACCTGAGCTAAGTGGAGACTGTCCCCAATGCCTCATTCTGTGCAGACAAAGGGCTCATTGGTATCAGAAAGGGTGAAGGCAGCTGAAGCTTTTAATGGCAACCAAGACTTTTCAGGTAAAACAACTTGTAAGAAAGGGGTGATGCTTTGTGACCTTCTAAAATTCTTGGCAAGAATGTTACCTACATTTCTGGCTGAACAGGAATTCCCTCCAGGTTGCTCTGGGAGAGGGGGGAAGATGGAGGAGAAATTCAAGTTGTGGAAATAGGGGTTCCATGCCTGAGGGAGAAGTAGTGTATGTTTGTGTGTGGGGGCAGTGGGTGCTTAGAAAAATTTAACCAAGCTCTCTTTCACTGATTGACTGGTCTCAATGAAGGGAGATTCCATGCAGGCTGATCAACTGTCTCAGAATGGACCTCACTTAGACACTAGTTCAGATCCAAGTTCCTGTGGAGAGGGGAGAGGTGAGGTGTTGTCTCTTGCATTCTCCTCAAAAACTAACGTCATTTCTAACTTGTACATTTATTTTTTGAGAAAGCAAATCACAAAACTAAGGAAGAAACTAGGGATGTTAGATATTGGGTAATTGAGTAGTCATGTAACTGCATCAAAACTTCGTGGTTACACAATTCGATAGTCCCCATGGGTGGGGCTGGCAGCCACTGTACTCCCGGACCCACTCTCAGGGAGCCCCCTGCCATCCTGCCTCTGTATCAGGCGGCAGCTGGTTCACAAGGAGAGCCAGTTTAAAAACCAGCTCCTCTTACAGACAGGCTGCCTGCCATCCTGAGCTGCTGTGTCTGACACAGAGGTGGCAGCACCCCCTGTCTGCAGGGGTGGGGGCAAGGGAGGATACCACGAAGCAGCCTCTGCCTGTGGTGGGCCTAGGCTCACCATGGACAGAGGCTGCTCCGTACGAGGCAGAGCAGCCTCTGTTCGCGGGGAGCTCAGGCCGGCAGTGGAGAGAGGCTGCATCGCGGTAGCCTCCCTTGCCCCCACTCCCGAGTTGCTGCCTCTAATAGAGGCAGCAGCGTGGGGTGGGAGGCAGGCAGCACTGCAGGGAACCAGCTTTTAAGCCCACTTCCCCCAGCACTGGCTCCTGCTCCCCCACCCCCTTGCTGCCTCTGATACAGAAGCAGCAAGGGGAGAGGAATGTGAGCAGTTGATAAGATTAACTAATAAGACTAGGCTTATAAATTAATTGTATAGTCAACTATTCGTTGACATCCCTAGCAGAAACAGACACTTGGTTAAAAATATTTTTAAAATCTTCTGAAAATTCTATTACAAAGAAGTTTGCTGTATGTGCTACTTGAAGACAGAGAATTCTGGGGAGCTCTTTCTGAGGTGCAGAGCTAAAATGTGATTTGCCCTAGATGCCATGGATATAGGGAATGGCCCAATAAGAAGAGTGTCTGAAGTAGAGAGGACCAAAAAATAGAGTAAAACTCCAAGGTACTGTGCTGAGATATCTTATATTGTTGTCCTAGTTTAACTGGAGTAACAATATGTTCTATTGTCTGTCAATGTAAGGCATATGGAAAAATTTCTAAAGGCTATTATGAGATTCACAAATGACTGACTGGCTGGGCATGCAATCTGCTGTTTTGGATTTCCAGATTTTTGTTTAGAGAGAGCAGATGATCTTTGTTCACTTCAATTCAAGTATAGCTTCCTTTAGAAAAGGATGTACTGTACTATGCAAGTAACGTTCTTGTGATGGTCTAATAGACGTGTTAGCCCATATTTTCCAATAATGAATTGGTTCTGTCACACATGTAATCTTCAAGTTGCTCTTCGATTTTTGTGTCTGGAAGATTTGTTTCTTATTTGAGCTTAGCAACCTCACATTCTGATATCCATTTTAATTATTTAGTCAGGATGACTTGCAAAAGTATGATAATGTTTCCTGTATTTTCATCAGGAAAAAAATTATTTGTGATGACCCAGAAGTCCAGTACAAGTTAGACCTCCCTGGTCCGGCACTCTTGGTACCTGACTGGTCCCGGAGAAGGGCGTTTGTCAGAGCAGGAGAGTGGTGCAGCCAGCCTCCCTATTGAGCCCCTCTCGCCCATCACTGTTGCCCGTCTGCAGAAGTCCTGCAGGCTCTGCAGCCCCACCAGCTTTTCTGCCCCATGAGTTCCAGCCGCTCCATAAGCTTCGGCAGCTCCACCAGCCTCACAATCCCATAAACTACAGCAGCCCTGCCGGCTGCAGGCTCTGCTGCCTGTCGGCTCCACGAGTTCTGTCCCATGGGGCTCCGACAGCCCTGCCGACTTTCCTGCTCCATTGGCTTCAGGTTCTGGTTCCCTTCAGGCCCTGCTGCCCCTACTAGCCAGCTCTGCTCCCAACCACTGGGGCTCTCTGGTCCTGCAACATCCCTGGTCCTGCTAGCTCATGGATGTTGCCTGATCAGTGTGTCCCAGTCTACAGAGGTTCAACCTATACCATAAAAGATGCCCTACACTAGTTCCACAATCCAGGATCTTTCACAGACTATTTTAGAATACACAAAACTATGTAATACAAATGAATATATTTTCTGTACATTCTAACTCATTGCAACTGCTCCAACTAATTGTTTTCAATTACCTGTCCATAGTTAGCTCTCCTTCATGCTCCCCCTTGTAGATCTTTCTATAGGCTTTAGTAGTTGATGACTCAACAACCTGTGTCCACTTGACTTTTGTGATGCTACTCTAACATTGTGTACTTTCAGTATCTCCTATGGTGGTGTTCCTTCTCTTCACCCCTCTTCTATTTGTTACTCACAAGGTTCTATCCTCAAGTCCTTTAATTTCCTCCTTGCACACCTGATCTTTAGTTGTCCTAACAAATTAACACAGCATTAGCTGTTACCTCTGTGCTGATTAGTCTACCATCTACACATTTCTGATTCTGTTATTTACCCTTCACACTTCTGACTCTGACATATCCTGGTTAGTTCATAACAAGAACTCAAGCTTAAAAGCCAAAACCAAGCCCTTCCAAGTCCTCTTCTCCACCTTGCCTTTCTCAATTGCAACACTTTCATTCAGTCACTAATACCTGTGATCATCTTTCATTCTCTCTCTCTCTCTCTCTCTCTAATCAGGACTAATAATCAGGACTATTGCCAACTTTTGCCACTTCCTCCTCCACAAATATATTGGAAATCAATACTTGTCCCAACAGCCAAAACATTTCTCTGCGCCCTAGTTATCTCCCATTTTCAATACTGGTATCACCTCTTCTCTGACTTGAGACCCATATAGCTTCCATCCGGCCAATCCAAAGTACAACTATTAATATGATCTTCACCCAATCAGACCACATCATTCTGTCTTCAAATGCTTTTACTGATGGTGCATCTACATAGCACCCTAACCTCAAAATAAGATACGCAATTTGTGCTACACAAATTGTGTATCTTATTTTGAATCCATTTCAAAATAGCTTATTTTGAAATTTGACACGTCTACACAAATTTTGAAATAACGCGCTATTTCGAGCCATCCCTTATTGCTCGTGCAACAAGGTTTACCAGGATGGCAAAATAGCGCCCCTTTTATTTTGAAAAATAATGGGCGGCTTGTGTAGACGTGGGGTAGGTATTTCGGGATATCTCCAGTATCCCAAAATAGCTATGCAGTATAGACTTACCCTGAGTCTCTCATTCTCAAGGTCTGCACAATTCCACTCTAGTTTAATCTCATATCTGATTCCTTGTTTTATTGCCTCTCAGCCCTATCACTCTTCCCTCTCCCCGCCCCAACCCTTCATACCGTCCAGACTTGCCCCCAGTACACATAGATTATTTTTCTTCAATTCCACTGTGGTAGGCCCTGACCCTACCACAATTCAAATCTCTCAATGACTCTCTTCTCTGAGACCCAGGAGCACAAACCTAGATGAGTTAGATTGCCCTCTCTATACCACCTTTAGAAAAGGGGGAGCTATAGTTTATATTTGTAACCACCACCTTCCTGTAAGTTACCTAGTGCATCATATGTATATCTGTCATCCAGTTCTCTGGGGCAGGTACTGTGTGTGTGTGTGTGTGTGTGTGTGTCTTATACAGTATTGTACATATCAGAACTTCATAGTACATATATGTACAACATTGTTCATTATAGAAGCCATATATAATCTTAGATCTAGGGGAACCTGCATATTTGACATCACTATCTTGAAGATATATTATGGAAAGGAAACACAGGCAGATTAAAAACAAAGATTGAAAAATTAGGAATTTAAAGTTAATCACCAGGCAGACAATAAATCCTAATTTCTAGAGATCATTAGAGACTGCTTGATGTGCCTAGCAGGATAATAAGATTGAACAGGACCCAATGAAATAACTGTGTGCACAGAACAACCTACAATCCTGATAGAGAAGATGTATATGTCTGTTTGCCTAACAACCATAATATTTTGTAAAATTCTAGTATTTTGATCAAATTGCATTTTACCACAATGACATGCTGAATCATATATAAAAAACTGGTAACCTTATACATTTTGCATGCAAACTAAATTTACAATCATATACAGTTTCAATTTACAAGTTATTTGGTTATTTTGGAGATGTAGCTATTTCCATGATACAAGTTGGACTTCCCTTGTCCCACACCCTCAGGACCTAAACAGTCCCACACGACAGGATTTTCCAGACCAAAGGAGGTCTTTCTCCTGCCACCAGACTAGGGCAGCCTGGCCCCACTTCTGCCCCAGCCCTTGGACTTTCAAACTGCCACCAGCCCTGCTGCTGCCAGGATAGGAGCTTCTCAGCCAGAGCCAGAGCTCTGCAGCCATTGTGCAAAATCAATACAGCACATACTAAATAGATTAACACCTGGCTAATCATTGTATTTCAGAATGCAACAGCTAATAGGGATATCATCAACAAGTGAAGGTGTTTCTATAGAGAGGTCCAACTGCATTGGCTCCAGCTCAAGAGTTACTTCAATGTTTTTATCTATATCTGGAAGAAGATATAAGAACACTGCTGATAAAAGTTTGCAGACCACACAATTTGTGCAGTGGTAAATAAAAAGGACATGTCACTACTACAGATCTGGATTGCTTTGTAAACCCATGTACATTCAAACATCATACAATTTAAAACAGCCAAGTGCAAAGCCATACTCCAGTAAGGAATACAAGCTCATACTTACGGGATCCTGGAAAGCAACGACTCCGAAAAGAACTTAGGAGTCATTGTGGATAGCCAACTAGAGTTTCCAGGGCAATGCTGTGGCTAAAAAGGCCTAAAATACAGTCCTTGGATGGATAAACAGGAATAGGTTTTTAAAAAACAGGAATAAAGTGATATTACCTCTGTATATGGCATTATTGAGATCATTATTAGAATACTGTGTTTAGTTTTGATATTGACACTTTAAAATAGATGTTAAAAGTTGAAGAAAATTCAGAGAAGAGCCACAAGAATAATTTGAGGTCTGGAAAACCTGCTTTGCAGTTGAAATTTATGGAAAATTTTTGGAGATGTAGGATATTTCCATGGTACCTTTAAGAGTTGTGCCACATTCTGATTAAAATAATAGCATTATGCAAAATCAATACAGCACATTCCAAAAGGATTAAAAACTGTCTAACCATTGTATTTCACAATGTAACAGCTAATGGGGAAATCATCAACAAGTGAAGGTGTAGAAATTTTATCAAGTCGGCTTATTAAGGTAAAGGTTAAGATGTGATATTCTCATTCTTTGCCGGGGAGATGATGTCCGAAACTAGAGGGCTCTAGCAAAGGCATAATAAGATGCCAATACTGGTAGCTGAAGCTTGACAAATTTAAACTGGGAGCCAGGGAAATAATTTTTGAGTGTGGATAATTAACCACTGAACTGCTTATCAAGAGATTATATAGATTCTCCATCTCTCGAAACTTCTAAATCAACACTGAATGCCTTTCTAAAACATATATGTGCTAACTCAAAAAGAAGATATGGGCTTGATGCAGGAATTACCAGGTAAAATTCTATTCCCTGAATTATGCAGCAGGTCAGATTAGATCATTATAATGGTTCTTCTGTTCTTGAAATCTAACAATTAGTTTATGGGAGCAGGAACTCTAAAGTGCATGTAAGAAGATCTCTGTAATATTCTGAAACTAGTGCATGAGAAAATAAGCAATCCTGAAACTAAAAGCAATATTATATGTCAATTAAAATCAAGCAGAGATCAAAATGCATTCGTGTTTATACATCAATGATTTATATACCTTGCTGTTTCAATTAAAAACTCAAAATGATCTGTTACTCCTCCAACTTTTACTTCTGTAATTTTTAAAAGTCTGTGTCAATGTAGCTAATATATTTACATATTTTACTAGCGTTATACCTACCAAACCATCGCTTGGAGTAGGTTAATTGCATAGGAAGATATTACTATGTTTACATTTTCTCTTAAATTACTTTTTTAAAAAGCACAGTAAAGAGTCTGAGGACAAATTATTCAACTGTTTATCATACATAAGACTGCATGACTATAATACAAAGGGCTTGTCTTTTTCATTTAACGTTACAATATACACAGCAAGTCCGGACTAGATCTTACAATCTGAACACAGGTATTTAACCTTTTCCATGCTGTTTATGTTTACAATGCACAGAAGTCCTGTAACCAAACTGTGTAGTAAAGCACACAAAACTGGACTGTAACATAACACAGTATGCAGGAGCATTGGATTTTATGATTTTTCTTTATGTAAATATTTTTAAAACTGCTTTTAATTTTTGGTGCTTGCTAAAGTGTGGCAACCAACACAGGAAAATTACCCATATTTTATATTACCCTTATATTTCTAGACAGCAGTAAGTACTGGATTCCTCTTTATATTGCTAAACTCAGTGCTCTGTTTCTAAGATGACAGCATTTCAAATCACTGTAAACTTTTCTGAACTACTGAGTTAAAAAAATACTTTCATTCACAGGCTTGACATTTCAATAAAAAAATGGATCCCTTGATAAAAAAAAAAGTTGTGATTTACAAAAACTGGTAACCCCCAAATACTCATTTGCATTTACACAGTATTCAGCTGTTGTGTTGCCATTTGTTAAGTATAAGGAAAAAACCCCTTTTGTTCAGAAAAACTGACCTAGCCAGCCACATAGAATTGACCAGTATAACCATGCAATATTCTTCTGCTGAATTACCTTTTTAAAGGGCTTACTGGCAGAGGTAGATCACTGCTTCTGTAATATATAATGGGCAAACAATGTTCTGGGACAGGTAATTACTGAAATTACCCTTATTTTTTACTTTCACTGAAGTTTTATTCATAATATTTACAAATCTTTATGTGGGCCCATAAATTTAGCAACTGCCAAGCTGACTGTGTTATATTAAGGCAGCATAACCCAAAAATTAGGCACCTGTTAAATACAGCCTATTAATTTCAGGTCTCACATGAGCTTTTTGCTTTACTCATACTATTGTTTTGGACCTGTTCATGCAATCAAGGTCTTGCCTTCAGGTTGACATTTATGTTAATAAGGAATACAAGAATCGACTGCTGGTTTCATAGCTTCTGGATCTAGTGTCCCTTTTACCTTCAGAAGCCTGAACACATTTATAATGTAACAGATGTTTAGTCTTGAATTAGATGTCGATCTATTATGTTCAGTACACAGATAGCTGTAAATGTATTGGCTATGAATTCAACAACAGTTCCAGTTTTGTTTAAGCAATAGTACAGCCATAATTTTCAACTGACATTTAAAAATGGTCTAATTACACCTTGTGTCAAAGTGCAGAACTGCTACATTATTGGTTACAGACATCTATGTGCTATAAAAACAGCTTTGGTACAATAAATTATCAAAAAAGAAAATAAATTTTTGTAAAATTCACAGCATAATTGTGAGGCAAAAAAGCAGTCACATAAAATTCTGCATTTTTTAAAAATGTTCAGAATGAACAGAAGACATCTTTGTGCAGAAGTAATGGTGGAGAAACCACGTGCCGAGAAAAAAGCAAAAGAAAAAAGTAAAAAGCAGGAAGGGACACAGTTGTAGCTATTTCCATCAAACGCAAACCACTACTTCTGTGACCTTCAACCAATAAGGAATTCAACTTTATGACACACGCAAAGTGACCTTGCAATACCTTACAATAAGTGGGTCACAAAAGTCTATTTTAAAAGAAAGGCCTCTTGAATTACCCATTCTCTGTTTTCAGCATTAAGGACTGTCTGCAAAAGCATGTCCAAAAGTGATTGCATCTGAAATGGTAGGCTCTTCTAATTTAAGAGTCCAAATCCATAAGGCCAAAGGTTATCCCAAAGACCACCAGTTAAGACCTCCCCAGGACTGGCCAGGACCAACCCGTTGATTGCTTCTCAGTGCACCTTAGTTATGAGACCAGTCATATTCCCATACTAGCTGACTGTGGTCTCTCAAATATGAGACACACAGAATCCCATTATAATTGCTGCTTTGATCCTCAGTAGATTCAGATAAGGAGAGTTCTGATCACCGCCACTTAACATGCTTAATGGCCCTCACAAACTCCATTACAACCGTCCCTGTTTACAGCTGAATATTACATATCGTGTAATCTGAAGGTCCCTCTTCCTTACAGTACTGCATTTCTGTGCCCATCTGTATTTGGGGAATTTTAAAAACCCATATTAATCAATCCCTTCCCCCAATCTTAAAGGGCCCTTTTATGTAAATCATGTGCAGTTTTGTTTTCTTTTTAATTTGCAACTAAGAGTAACATTTGAACATTAACCCCTGTTGAATGAGACAAAAAATATATGACTAGATTGTGGCAGGTTAAAATGGAGGGATGGAAGGGAAAGCAAAGGTGAGAGAGACAACACCTCTAAGCTATCCATTAAGGTGGGTTTGGACATGGCTCTTAAAAAACTTCATTGTCCCTTTGCAATCTTTTCAAGTTTAAAAAAATAGTCAGCTTTGCCCTTCTGTAGCGGTTCAGTGAGTTTATCTCCTTCTGATTCAAGCAGCTTTGCACTTTGTTTTTGGAAAAACACCACTTCTATAAAAACACACAAGAAACAAACTTAGTTTCAGTTTAGTCACGAGCTAGCTACAGGACTTTGCTGAACACAAACTCCTGTCATGGGAGATTCTTCTCTATCAATTCCTTGCCTCATTCCAAGATGTCCTTCAGTCATGTAATGAGCAGGACCTGTATTAGCAGAAAACTGGTATGTTGGATGTCCAGCTATGCCAGTCTCCTGGCGTGGATTAGAAAAAACTGTTAAATTCACGTCCATAGCTCCATTTTGTCCAAAGTCCAATGTATTAGCAGCCACTGGGCGGTTCTGATAGGCTTGATTGCCTTGGTTACCAGTAGAGGAGGACGATGTAGAGGAAGAAGTAGTTGAGGAAGACAGAGATGTCATGGAGTGGTGACTATGGCCCA
The DNA here is from genome assembly GCA_019425775.1 of Rafetus swinhoei. Classification (NCBI taxonomy): domain Eukaryota; kingdom Metazoa; phylum Chordata; order Testudines; family Trionychidae; genus Rafetus; species Rafetus swinhoei. The sequence goes on from CM033437.1 coordinate 163,656,550, forward strand.
CCTCCATAGAATCCTGGGTGGAGGAGCTATTTGTTGGAGAATTGTAGACCCTTGGCCTGGTCCGGTTACCCAAGGCTTGCTGTCCATGATGATGGTGGTGGGGATGGTGGTGATGGTGGTGATGGTGGGAGCTATTTCCATGGTGGTGATGTAATGCATTCTGTTGTTGAGGGGTTACGTGGAAGGTGGTTTCTTGAACTGGATGAGTTTCAACAGTGACCTGCGTAGGAGCTTCAGTGCTTGTCCAACCAAGTGGAGGAGGAAACTGCTGTCGAACCTGTAATAGCAGTTTAAGAAATAAGAAGTTTAATCAAATATTTTGAATATGCCATTTATACAAAGAGCTTAAAAACCATTCACATTTACTTTCATGTAAGAAATAAAACTAAATTTTAAGTAGCAGAAAAAAGCTCTGATAAAAATGCCAAGTTAGAAATATTTCTACTATGATTTTCTAAATGTATCTTTGAAAAAGAAAAACTAGGACTGAGACTTTGAATATAATGTTGCTGATACACAAACATTCCAGGTAACCTTACTTGTAAAAAGCAAAGAAGTTGTAAAAAGCAAATTCGAGGCAGCATTGTTTAAATGATAGTAATGAATAAGTATGTGTTTACATAGTGCCTACCACAACAGGACCCTGGTCTCTGATTTATGCCCCTAGTATTGCAAAACACATTATTTGTATTAACATTATTAAACAAGTATGCTGTAGTTTGAAGCTTGCATTGAGATGCCAATGGCATTGGAAGAATATTATTTACAACTCTACTGAAATATGTAGCTAATAAAACTGATTTAATTAGTTTTATTTTCATATTTGTTCCCTTCACCTGGGAAGAAGTACTTGAAATTACAGAGTTCTCTCTTATGATAGTGAGGGCAATACTGAGAAACTTTTTTGTAGCTTGTTTGTTTTTCTAGCTTGTTTAACTAGCTTTATGTTATAAATTAGTGAACAGTAATGGCTAATAATAACACATCAGTATATCAAGTAGATATATATTAATTTATAATTTTTAAATAAGACTACAGTTCAAGGAATAATAAAAGCAATAAAAAATATTATGCTACTATATTAAAGTTGCACTTGTATAGTGGCCTTCCTCTAAGAAAATGTCTTGGAAACATAAATTTAGCCTACCATAAGCTTTGTGGTGTTTATAGTGTCAAATGGGAATAAAAAAAAGAAACTGATGCACAGGTTTACATGGGGACAGATCCTGTCACTGCAAGTTCTGTATGGATTCTCTGCAAACCTATTGTAACTCCAGCACAAAAAGCAGGCATGTGTAAAATAAAGACTGTGAATGACAAAAAGTTGGGAGTTACTGACAACACAGAAGAGGACTAGAATATCATACAAGAAGATATGAATGACTTTGAAAACTGGAGTAATCAAAATGGGATGTAATTTAATAGTGCAACATGTAAGGTCATGTACTTATGGACTCATAATTGTTTTTGGGTTTTTTTTTGCTGTAAGTTGGGGGCTTATTTGTTGGAAGCAACAAAAAAGGATAAAGACCTGGGTATATCAGTTTATCACAGGATGACTATGAGTTGCCAATGTAATGCAGTGAAAAAAGATTAATGTAGTCCTACAATGCATCAGGCAAGATATTTCCAGAGAGACACGGAAGTGCTAATACCACTATACAAGGCACTGGTGAGACCTCAACTGGAATATTTTGTGCATTCTGGTCTCCTATGTTTAAGAAAGATTAATTCAAACTGTAACAGATGCAGAAGAGGATTACTAGGATGATCTGAGGAATGGAAAACCAACCTTACGAGAGGAAACTCAAAGAGTTTGCCTTGTTTATCTTAACCAAAAGAAGGATGAGGAGAAGAATGATTGATCTCTATAAATATATCAGAAGGATAAATACCAGCAAGAGAGAGGAGTTATTTAAGTTAAGCACCAATGTGGACACAAGAACAAATGGATATAAACTGGCCATCAACATTAGGCAAAATTAAACAAAGGTTTCTAACAATCAGAGGAGTGAAGTTCTGCAATAGCCAATGGGAGTTATGGGGGCCAAAAACCTAACTAGCTTCAAGACAGAGCTTGATAAATGTATGGACGTATGGTATGATGAGACTGTTAAAATGACATATTTCCTGTATTTGACTGCTAGCAGGAAATATCTCCAACAGCCAGTGATGGGACACTAACTGGGGAGTCTTCTTGCCAAGATGCTCAGGGTCTAATGGATTAACAAATTTGGGGCTGGGAAGGAAATTTCCCCTGGGTTACATTGGCAGGGACCTGGGGAGTGGAGGGGTTTCCTTCCTCTGCCACTTGGATCACTTGCAGGTTTAAACTAGAGTAAATGGTGGATATTTTGTAACTTCAAGTCTTCAAATCCTGATTTGCAAACTTCAGTAACTGAGCCAGAGGTTGTGGATCTATTACAGAAGTGGGTGGGCAAGGTTCTGTGGCCTGCAATGTGCAGGAGAACAGACTAGATGATTGTGGTGGTCCATCCTGGCTTTAAAGTATATATTCAAACTGCTCTTTAGGATGGAATGGAAGGTTTAGGACTATTTGGATTCTTTTGTTCTTCACAGGGAAATGGAGGAAAAGCTGTAAGAGCCCTAGGAGCCTTTCTGTTGCTGGCACTACATAGCAAGAGTGGGGAGATTCTTCCCCCTTACAGCGGCAGGATTTCCCAGTACTTAGCTTGGCCTCCCTCTGACCTGGAAGGGGAAGAAGAAAAAGTTACTCACCTTGTGTGCAGTATCAATGGTTCTTCAAGATGTGTCCCTCTGTGTGTGCTCCACTTCAGGTGCTGGTGTGTCCTTGTGCTGGCGATCAGAGACTTTTGGCAGCAGTTCCCGGCCATGCATGTACAGTAACGACATCTTGGGTCATTGGTGTCTGTTGATTGTGCATGTGGTGCCTCCGTTTCTTCTCTACCATGGATATAACTCTGAGAAGGCTCCAAAGTAGGGGAGGATGGAGGGTAGTGGAGCACCCACAGGGACACACATCTTGAAGAACCATCGTTACAGCACACGGTGAGTAACTTTCTCTTTGAGTGTTGTCCCTGTGGGTGCTCCACTTCAGATGTCTAAAAAACAGTGTCCAGCTGAGGAGGTGGGTTTTGGAGCCACATTCCAGACATAGTGGATAGTACTGCCTGTCCCACTGATGTAGACAGGATCAGACCAGATGTTACAGCATAGTGTCTGACAAAAGCATGCTCCAATGACCAGGTTGCTGCTCTGCAAATGTCTGTAAGCGACACATTATTGAGAAATGCTGTCATTGATGCTACAGCTCTGGTGGAGAGAGCCATTATGGCTGCGGGTGGTTGTCTGTTGTGAATGGTGTAGCAGATGTGGATACAGGAGGAGATTCACTTCCATAACTTCTGAGAGGAAAATGACTGCCCTTTGGATCTTTCTAAAATGGAAGCAAAGAGCCTCAGGGATTTTCTCTAGGGCTTTGTCCTGTTGAGGTAAAAAGTGATGGCTTGTCGGATGTCCAGAGTGTGCAAGGAGGCTCGAAGAGCACTCTCATGTGGTTTCAGGAAGAAACCAGGTAAGTTTATTGGTTCATTTATATGAAAAGAAGTGGGGACTTTCAGATGGGGTCTTAATGTCACCTTGTCCTTGCTGAAAATCGTGTAAGGGGGGGTCGGCAATCAGAGCTGCTATTTCACCCATGTCTACTTGATGTGACCGTTACAAGGAAGGCTACCTTCATAGACATGTGTAGGAGGAAGCATGTGGCAAGTGGTTCAAAAGAAGGTCTTGTGAGACTTTTGAGGCCATGACTGAGGTCCCAATAAGGGAGTAGGGGGATCTCACTACAGGAAAGTTTTTCTGGAGACCAATTAATAACCTTTTGATTATCGGGTGTGAGAAGACAGAAACCCCGTCCAGAGGTTCATGGAATGTTGCAATTGCAGCTGTGTGGACTCTTATTGAGCTACGAGACAGGCCTGATTCTTTCAGTTGAAGAAGGTAGTCCAATATGATTGATAAAGATGCACGAGAGAGTGAAATATTGTGATTATGTTGGACCCACTCTGAGAACCTCTTCCACTTATAGGTTTAAGTTCTCCTGGAGGAAGGTCGTCAGCTATTTATTAATATCTGTTTCACTCCATCTAAGGAAGAGGTTTCAGCATCATGGAGCCAAAAAGGAGCCAGGCCTTGAGATGGAGAGTCTTTGAGTCCAGGTGGAGTGTGTGGCCGTAATGCTGGGAGAGAAGACTGGACTGCCACAGGAACATGTAGGGACTGCAGACAGCTAATCAGTTGAGGTATGGACACCGAATCTGTCTGGATCATGCAGGCGTTACCAATATGACTCGTGCTTGGTCCTGACGAATCTGTGGAATGAGTGGTAAAGGTGGGAAGGTGTAGAGAAGTGGGGATTCCCATTTCAGAAGGAAGGTATTGCCCAGGGATCCCTTGCCAAGGCCTGCCCTGGAGCAAAAAAGGTGGCATTTACAGTTGTAATGGGTCACAAAGAGATCTATGTTGAGGTAACCACACTTGCAAAACACCTCGTGGAGGGCTATCGTGTTCAACGCCCACTCATGTTGATCTGGAAAGACACGGCTCACGTTCTCCACTGTTCTCTCACATTGAGGGCCCCTGAAAGATAGGTGGCCTTGGGGTAATGTGGTGTCGTACGCACCAGTTCCATAATTCGATAGCTTCAGCACATAGGGAGTTGGATTATGCTGCCCTTGGCAGCTGATATAATTTATGCACATTATGTTGTCGGCAAATATATGGACTATCCTGTTCTGAATACGTTAGGAAGTGTTTGGACAGGGCTCGACAAATCGCTGTTTCTACTCGCCCGTGGCGAGTAGATTTCAGCCGGTCGCCCCGTTCACCAGCAGTGTGCGCATGCGCAATGCGGGTCTTGCGCATGCGCAGTGCGGAGCTGGCGAGTAGATTTCGCCACCGTTTGTCAAGCCCTGGGCATGCATATCGCACCTCTCTCAATTCTAAGAGGTTGATATGTAACTTGGTCTCAGAGAGATAATTTGCCCTGCACATGCGGGAGTATAGGTGTGCTCCCCACCCCATGAGGGAGACATCTGTAGTTACAGTAGTTGTCAGAGAAGGTTGTTGGAAAAACTCCTTGGAGAATATTGTGCAGTTGTGTGTACCATTGGAAGGACATGAGAATGTGCTGGGGGATGGAAACCATCTTGTTCAGAGGGTCTCTGGAAGGAACATAGACAGCTGCCAACCAGGCTTGGAGGAGACTTGTACTGTGTTGATGAGAGCAATGATCGGGTCTAGCCTGTGTTTGGGGAGCATTACTCTGGCTGTAGTGAAGTCCAGTTGAGCTCCTATAAACTCTAGAACCTGTGTGGGTTCCAGAGTGGACTTATGGTAATTGATGTGAAACCGCAGGTTGTGCAGCAAAGTAATAGTAGTATGGACCATGCCTCGTGTGTTGTGCTAGGATGTCCTTTTGATAAGACAGTCATCTAGGTAGGGAACTATCACCCCCAGAAGGTTGGAGGTATGCTGCTACAACCGCTAATGTTTTAGTGAAAACCGGTGGTGCTGTTGATAAACCAAACAGAGAGAAGTCGGTATTGGTAATGACTAGTGTCTACTGTGAACTGAAGAAAGCGTCTGAGCACCAAATGGGTAGTTATGTGAAAACAGGCATCCTGGAGGTATTTAGTGCTGGTATCATGGTTGCCAGTGTTACCATCCTGAACCTTCGGTTTCTGATGTATTTGTTGAGTTGTCTGAGATCAAGTATGGGCCTCCATCCCCTGTCTTCTTCTGTGTTAGGAAGTACTTGGAACCCGAAACCTCTTCTGTGGAAAAGTAATGGGACCTCTCTATTTCTCTAATTTGAAGCAGATGTTGAACTTCTGTTTGTAACAGATTCCCATGAGAAGGGTCCCTGAAGAGGGATGGGGAAGAAGGGTGGGTGGGAGGAATAGAGGTGAAAGGGATGGATAATCTCTAACACCCACCAATCAGATGTATTAAAAGGGCTGAAGCTGGTGAGTTAACTGAAGATCTTTTAGTGTAGATGGTATCACCACGAAGATGTTGCTCAGACCCCTGACCAAACCTTAAAAACTGTTGTTGTTTTTTTGAGAGTTGGTGTTGCAGCCTATGTCTGTTGTCTTTGCCTATAATCAAAGGATCTCTCTGTCTGCCTGTAAGTATCCCTAGGCCGAGGATAGGTGTTGTACCTCTGCCGCTTGGTAGGTGGAGTGTACATGCCTAAGGTCCTGAATGTAATATGAGAGTTCACTGTATGTAAGACGTCATCCGTTTTCCTGGCAAAGAGATGTGACTTATCAAAGGGGAGGTCCTTCACCTTCAACTGAAGTTCTTTTGGTATGCCCAAAGCTCAGAGCCAAGAGGCCCTACACATGGCTATAGCTGTTGCAGTGCTTTGAGCTGCAGTCTGCCACATTGAGAGCTGTTTGAAGTGCAGTTCGGGCAACTGTATGGTCTTCTGTGATGATGGCCTGAAGTTGTTGGTGCTTTTGATCAGGAAGGAACTCTAAAGGTCCTGTAGTTTTTAATAATTTGTATGATTATAACCCACTAAGAGTGCGGAATAGTTGGCCACAGAGTTGTAGTGTTGCCAATTAATATATTTTTCTTCCTAGTGTATCTAGGTGATTGTGATCCTTATCTTGGGATGTGTTACAAAATTGTTGGTATTTCTACCTATGATGCCCTGAGTCAACCACCAAAGAATTAGGTTAGGGGTGAGAGAAGAGAAAGTCCATGTGTTTCACTGGCACAAAATATTTCCTGTTTGCTCTTTTATTCGTGAGGGTTGCAGATACCAGCATCTGCCATATGGTGTCAGCAGGATCTATTATTGCCACATCCATCAGGCAATCTTCGATAATGTGTTTGGTTGTAAGTTTCTCAACAGTCTATGCTGTTTCCTGAGCGTTAGCAACATGTTTAATTAGCTCCTGGAACTGTTTGAGATCATCCACTAGAGCAGGAGTGGTGAGGATGATTGCCTCATACAGAGGATGAATTGTGGGGAGTGGATCTCTGCTCCTCTTCTGCAGAGAGGATGTCGTCCTCCTCATCCAACAGATATCAGTTGTTCAGGAAGAGTAGGATTGGTCTCCTGAGCCTCATGTGGGAAAATCTAGTAGGTCTCCTCGCCGGTGTTGAGGGTTCTGTATATTGGGTCCTGTGTGAGGACCATACCAGTTCCCCAGTTATGGTGGGGTAGGTAGGGCCGGGCCGGGCCAATGTCAGCCATACCATCAGGGCAAAGGCAGTGTGTAGGTGGGTCTGGTGTATTGTGAGTCCCATGGGGGGCACCTTTGGGTGGGCGAAGAGTGTTGTAATGAAAACCTCCTGCACCTTGGTCCAGTGTCTGGATTGCTATACAAAATTGATGGTACCAGTGACCCAGGAGAGTAGATGGAGTGGACAGGTCAGGCTGGAGAATGCGGCACCGAGAGAACCTCCGGCTCTACATAGGCTGGTGGACTTGGTGCAGACTTATGTTTAGAAGATTTGTGTGGTGCCAGTTTTAGCGGTGCTGGGGTAATCTCACCAATGCTGAGGACGGTGTCGGTGTCAGAGCCCATGGCGGCACAGGATGGTCTTAGTACTGTCTTCAAAGCTGCTTTTGGTACCACAGTTGGTGATGTATCTGGAGTTGGTGTGGTCATCACTGGTACCGAGGACTCGTGCCTCGGTTCTGACTGTGCATACTGATGTACTGTGCTGTCCTTTCCCTGGCAGAGTGCTGGAGGTGAAGGGCTTATTGGCTGTACTGGGTCTTGTTGCAGTAGGCACTGGAGGGAATGACCTGGCAGGACTGGTTTTGGCCTTTGAAGTTGCCTTCTCCCATGAAGAAAAGGGATTTTTCTTCGATAAGGTGGAAGATTTGTTCCCATCTGAAGTTTTTTCAGAGGATGCTGGGCTCTCATGGGGTAGTTGAAGAGACTTTTCATATAAGAAAGTCTTAAGGTGATTTTCTCTCACACACCTTGCCTAGGCAGTAGTGCAGTGTGGGCACTTCCCTCAGATGGCCTTCCAGGCATTTTATGCACGACGAATGTCTGGAGACCACCACTGGGTCGCTGCATGAATTGCACCTCTTGAAGCCTGGGGAGCCAGGCATGATGAAAAGGGTGAGTATGAAGGTGGGAAAAACTCTCCTTTTTATTTAAAAAAAAAAAAACCCCAGGGGTTGAAAAACTTGGAATGAGAGGAAACAACTATTTTTCATTATAGATTGAAGGAAAGGGTGACTGCTGGAGCTCCATCTACTGCTGAGGACAGTAGAGAAGGAACTGAGGCGTCATGCTGTGCACACAGTCAACAGACACCAAAGACACAAGACTACGCTACTGTGCATGTGTCACGGTGCAGGCTGGCACTGCAACCAAAAATCTCCAATTGCTGGTGCAACGATGCAACACCTCCTGAAGTGGAGCACCTACAGGGACATCATTCGAAGAACTCTTCAAGACACCCTGGTGGGCAAAGCCAGAGCAACCCAGACTCACCCTCAGGAAACAGAGAGGTGGGGCAGTAAGTATAAAGGCTAGAGCTAAAAGCCATGAAGGAAGCCAGACGCCCTGTCCAAGCTCCTGAGAGGGGAGGCTCGGCCATACCACTGAGGAGAAGAGAATTGGACTGCCAGGATGGCTGGCAAACTCGGAAGGCTGGCCAGGACTTCCAGACTGCTGGCAGTCTAGAAGGCTGGCCAGGATCACCGATAACCCCAGACTCTGAGCCGATGTAAACCCTGCCAGAGTCTTCATTCTCTGCAGACCCAGAGAAGCAGAGACCAAGCCAGGTAGGCCCATACAGGGAACTGGTAAGTAGTCCAGGGGTAGCTGACCCATGTCTGCCTGGGGATTTGGAAGAGAACTAGATAGCATGTTGTGGTCAGGATCTTTCTCTCCCTCCCCCACCCACAGGGAACTGGACAACGTGTTGTAACCAGGATCCCCACTGACTTAGGGGCAACCAGAGCTGCCCGTTAGGGTGCTGGGCTGGGATGCAGTGGAGCCAGCAAGCCTGCATTCCCTAGGTGGCAGGTTCCTCGTTTCAGGCCACACTCATGCGCTTGTTGGCACTCTGACAGAGGCAAGAAGACCCAACCGCCACTCAGCCTGAGAACAGAACTGAGCCTCCTCAACTACTTGCCATCCTACCCTGAACAAGACCCTGGACATAGAAAGTATTGCTTAGCCAGAGGACAGGCTTGAGCCCCTCATTTACTAGTTGCTCCACCCCATTCTAAACAAGATCCTGGGCCTGTGAACTATTGCTCAGCCAGAGAACAGGCCTGAGCCTGCTTAAACTGTTGTCTCCCCACCCTGAGCTAGGACCAGGGTGAACTGACTGCTGCTCAGCCAGACAGTGGCCTGAGCGCTGAGACTCTTCATTGCCCTGCCCTGAGCTAGGGCCATGACAGACTGGCTGCTACTCGGATCAGGTATAGGCCAGAGCACCTGAACTGTTATGGGCCCATCCTGAAGCAGGACTGGACTACTAACATGTCTGTTTCCAGTGTTGTGAGGCAGCTTGGCCTCCCTCCAGGACGGGACCAGTACAACAAGACATTCACAAAGGATTATCTGTGGAAGAACAGGGACTAGAAGAACCCCAATTCTTCCAACTGCCAGTTCCTTGCCTATCCTACCCTTCTTCCTCACTTCAAAGTGCTAATTAGCATAAATCTTAACATTACAGGATAGCTTATGGAGTCAATCCTCTCAAAATATACAAGGCATTGAGGTTTTATAAATGCATCAAGAATCAGCTCTGTTCAAGAGCGTACCTGTGGACTGTGTGTTTCACAGTCCATAGCTTGGACAGCAGCAGTGAAATGTCCACCACTATGTCGATGCTGATGTGTAGGGTCTGACCGAGCCCTTCCATTGTTGTTTGTCCCAGAAGATCCACCTATAACAACCATAACAAGCAATAATAGTTCAGAAGCAGTATTTACAATATTCTATAGAACAACTATGTTAGGAACAAACTTAGGCTTTGATCTTGAAACTATTTGCTCCTCATAAAGCACAAATAGCTCTAAATTAAAAAAATTCTATTGGATTTTTACGTTTATAGGTTGTAATGGAATCTATTATTAATATTTTAAATATTTTGTTTTTATAAAGGCAGCTTTCAGAAAAATTGCTGACTATACATTTTTGATATTTTCAATTTAAAATAATACTGTCTTGACAATTTTCTAATGAGAAATATACCTGAGCTTGAAGATGTGCTCGAGGTGGTTCCTGAAGACTGTGACTGCTCCATGGCAGGACTTGTAGACACACTGTTACTTGTATTTGTACCTTCATCTGCTGTTTTCTTAAAGAAACTGTGCTGCAGGGCATAATAAGGTTGAATTCGGGTTTTGGGGTCATAATCAAGCATCCTTAAGATGAGGTCTTTGAATTTCAAGTAGTCAGCTACAGTATGACCCGATTCCCCAGCTCGTCGTCCACCTGGTCCCCCCGTTTCAACTCCAAGTATATTGTGAAGTTTGCGAGTTCCAGGTGGTTTATACTCCTATTGAGAAATTAACAGTTGATTGTCATTCAAGTTATAAACTAAACTCTGCATTATCACCATGAAAATAAATCATAAAAGAAACGCAATCAAATTAAGGGAGCTATTTGTCAGTACTGATAATATTAATAGATTTACTTTTCAAATCAATTCTATCATACTTAACAATATTCAATAATGTTAAAATTAAGTCTTCAGAAGAACAAACATTTTTAATCCATACAACTGTTACCACAGAAACATATTTAGAATATTCCATCCCTTATGTAGAATACCTAACCCTACCCTTTTTCCATCTTTGGTCTTCTTTAAGTTCCAAGTGCCATCTGGCAACTTCTCAAAGAACTTTCTTGCTTTTGGTGCTTGGTCAAGAATGTGAGCAGGTGCTATGCCCAGAACTTCCACTATTTTATTCATTTGATCCACCTGTTCAAAAGAAAGACTAGTTATAAAAACAAATGTAGTAAATAACTAGGCAATGGGATAGAATCTAAAATTCTAGATAGAAGTGAGAAGAAAATTAGATCTACCTTAAAAAAAGGTGTTGAGTTACAAATCAGCTGTAACATTTGAGAATATTATTTCTTATTTATGTAGAGAATACACAAATATGTACAAGTGTCAACATCTCTAGAAATCAATACATTATAATTTGATACAAGCAATCTGTGCTTTAGACTCCCTTCAAAATATATTCCTACTGCAATGTTGATGCCAATTCTAAAACAATCAAATAGGCTTCCTCCATGTGTATCATACAATTAATTAGATCCAAGTTCTGTTTAGAAAGAATGAAGAATAAGATCAGTTCTACCACTGAGAATTTACACACCTCGTTTGCTCCACTAAATAGAGGTTCTCCAGTGTGCATTTCAACTAAAATACACCCAAGGGACCACATGTCAATTGCAAGGTCATAAGGCATTCCCAGTAGCACCTCTGGAGATCTATAAAAACGACTCTGGATATATTGGTATATCTGAAATAAACACAAAGATAATGAATAATTTCTAAAGAGCCCTGTCCTGATTTAGACATTAGTGACTTAAAAGAAAAGTCCACAGAAAAGTATTTTGAGGTTGGAGAGGACTAAAAGGGAAGTCTGGAAATGTAACAACATATGTAAAAATCAGAACTTGTTCTTGAAGTCTCAAGTATTTATACACTAATACTTAATAAAATACTAGTACTATCCTGACCACCCCCAATATCTGTTACTTGTCTTTAAAAATAGGACCTTGCTCACAGTGATTTATTTGTCCATTTAAATTAATCTTTAAGAAAAAATTGGATTTCTCCCAATTTGGACTAATATCCTTCACTGAATATCTGAATCAGATTTCTGTTGGGTACCTGCTGCTGGGGAACATCCTTCTTCACATTCCTCCCAACACTAAGTTGTTGCAAAGAAAAGGGGATGGCTTTCTTAATCTTTACAGATAAAATTTCATAAGTGCCTAAGTGACATGCAGGCTTAAATTACACGTGCAAAAGCAATTTAGGCACTTAGGAGCTCAGTCCCACTGCTTTTAATGAGCCTTAAGCTTCCAAGTCACTTCGATGCTTTTAAAATTTTCTCTCTAAAATTCCTAGTCATCTGCCTCACTGATAACCCTGTTTTAGAGCGGTAAGGCAGAGAATGGTAAAACTATGGGATGTTTCTTCACTGACTGCCATTCAGTCAGTGAAAAACCTTTCTATATACCAGAATACATTGGGCCTCAATAAATATGCTTCATGTATCTTAGAAATAATGTCCATGAATAGAGTGCTAATGAAAACTAAAGTAGGTACAGTCCAATTCTTCCCCAGGAAGGGAGAAACTTTTGGCACCTGAGTAATGCTAAACCAACACCAGTTTCCTCAACTACGCAGTATTCCCAGTCTACCACTTCTTATATTCTACAATTCCTAATAGTCTCCTCAAAACTTTAATAATCTGGTTGGCCCCGTTTTTAAAAAGCTCTTCTAATATTATTTGAATATCTTGAATATTTTCACTAACCCATCCCAAGTAAGTATTACCTTAAAATTGAAAAAGGAAATACAAATACAGAAAAAGAAAATACTACTGAAATATTTATTAATCTTGTACCATATTAATCTTCTACTGCTCAATTCAGATGTCTTGCATTATCAAATAATGTCAGGAAAATTAACTGGGAATTTGTTAAAGATATTATCTTTTTACACACACTTTTTATGTGGCCACATCATCAAAGCAAATGAGTGTTTTATATTAATCAACATGAGCAAAACTGAAATTGGCAATGAGAAAATGTTAGGATTTGCTTAATCTTATTTTTCATTTTCCTCTCAAATTTCTTATTAAACCAACATTAACATTTAAACAACACCTACCCTCTGCCCAAGTTGGCAAGAACTGCCAAAATCAACAATCTTGATAGCGCTTCGTTTAGGGTTACAGAGCAGGATATTCTCCGGTTTTAGGTCACAGTGAATGATGCTAAGTTCAGGAGTCGCGAGGAAAAGCAGCGCAGTGCACATCTGCTGTGCAAACTTCCTTGTCAGGTTCAGTGAAACACCTCTGAAGTTGGTGTTCCGCAATAGGTCATAAAGATTGTAGGACAACATTTCAAAAACTAAGCAGAGATGGTTTCGGAACATAAAGTGGCGTTTCAAATGCACTAAAAGAGGAAAGAAAACAATTTATATTAGAAGTACACGTTCACTATGATAGTAAACAAATGCAAAAATACAACAAATTATTACACAAGATGCTTCAATTACCTTTAAGATTAACTTCTAACATGTTTATTAAAACAGTGATATTTAGTGATATTTTCTGATTATTAGTCTTTCTGTTGAAAACAATATTGACTTAAGACCTCATCATTCTGATTCAAATGATTACATAAGGAAGTGAAATAAAAAATTAAGACATTCACAGAAAAAAGGAAGTGAATGAGGAGAATGCAGTAAAGTGAAAAATGGGAAGGCATGCCAAGTATGGATCTACATGTGAGAAATAGAGCTACAAAACACATAATCATAAAGAGACTTCTATAACACGAATTTCAACAGCATCTCCTAGGTCCAAAAGAAACACATGCAGACTGCCTCTCCAAAACAGGGTGATATTTTCCCATTATTAAAAGAATTAAAATATATACGTTATCTGTAACTAGGATATGAATGAGTAGTCAACTAGTCAATTAACCTATAAGCCTAGGCTTATCGGTTAATCTAGTAGACCACTCACATTTCCCCCCCCTCCCCCGTGCCTCTGTTTCAGAGGCAGCAAGCAGGGGGGAGAGCAGGAGCTGGTGGGAGCCAGCTTAAAAACCAGTTTCCCCCACCCTCCCAACCAGCTCCATGGTGACACCTGCCCCCTCTATCAGAGGCAGCAGCACTGGCTGGGAAGGAACAGGGGAGACTGCCGCAAAACAGCTTCTGACTGAGCCGGCCACAGTTGCTTCGCAGTGGACAAGGGCTGGCTGCAGACCGGGGGGAAGGGAAGAGAGGGAGGAGGGGTTTTGAGATCCCCATGGACAGAGATTGGAGCAGCCCCTCACCCTCCAAGCAGCCTGTCTAAGGGGAGCTTACAATCTAAGTATAAAACAAGAGACAACAAATTAATACAAGGAGCTTACAATATAAGTGTAAGACAAATAAATACAGACTGACCATGGACTACAAGGAAACAAGACAACAATATAGATCAGCATGATGGGCAGTAACGTCTGCACGCCAGTAGCCTAGCCATTCTCAAAGTTTTTTGTAGGTCTCATGGCAAAGGAGAGTTCACCCATCCGAGGGGCAGCATGGAAAAGCATGAAGGTGCCTGTTTGAAAATTTAACTAGTGGGTGAAGCAGGTTATAGAATCACAGAACACTAGAACTGGAAGGGACCTTGAGAGGTCATCGAATCCAGTTCCCTGCCCTCATGGCAGGACCCAGTACCATCTAGATCAGCGTTTCCCAAACTATGGGCCACGGCCTGGTACCGGGCCTCCACGTGGCTGACAGGAGGGGAGCGGGCCGGGGCAGGCCAGGGGGGGGGAGAGGACACGACCGGCCGCTGGGAAGCAGGATTGGGGGCAGCGGGGCTGTCTGGCGCAGATGGGGGGAGGAGGGGTGGATGGGTGGCCAGCGGAAGCAGGGTTGGGGACAGCAGGGCTGGCCGGGGGAGATCAGGAGGAGGAGGATTGGAGACCCAGCCTCCGGAAACAGGGCTGGATGGGGGCAGTGGGCTGGCCAGGGGACAGGGGAGATCGTGAGGAGGAGGACAGGCGAACCAGCCGCCGGAAGCAGGGCTGGACGGGGGCAGCGGGGCTGGCCAGAGGAGATCGGGAGGAGAAGAGGGGAAGGGGGAGAGAGAGCGAATAGGTCGGCAGGAAGCGGGACTGACCCGGGCACACGAGTGAGTTCGGCCCCGTGGATTCCATTTTGCCCCCGCCAATACCCTCCCTCGAGTAGTTGCGAACTGCCTGGCTGGTAGACACACTCACGCAGTGTGAGCACATCTACCAGCCAGGCAGTTCTCAGCTACGGACTGATACACCTAATAATAATAAAACTTACCTAATTAGAAAATACCGGACATTTTATATGTCCGGAATTTTCTCGATATTTTTCCCAGACAGAACCCTCAAATACTGGACTGTCCGGTAAAATACTGGACGCCTGGAAACCCTACCCCTACTTGCACCCTCCCTCCTAGCCAGATACCCTATCCCCAATCTGCTCCTGCTCCCGCCTCCTGGAGTGGCGCCAGGTCCCCCAAGCCTTGGGCCAGGCTGGGCGGAGGATGCAGCCGGGTGAAACACTGAAAATTTATTAATTTTTAATTATTTTTTTTTACATGCATTTATATTTTTGGGCTGCAAAAAACAGTACTGAAAAAAACGGGTTCCAAATAAAGTAAAAAGTTTGGGAAACCCTGGTCTAGCCAGCTTTCTATCCATCTTACAGTCCATTTATCCAATCCATATTTCCTTAACTTGCTGGCAAGAATATTGTGGGTGACCGTATCAAAAGCTTTGCTAAAGCTGGCACTGGGGGCTTTGGGAGGACCAGAAACAACTTATTTGAATATTCATCATTTGCTTAATGAATATGTAAATATGCAAATGAATGTTACTGGTCCTCCAAAAGCTCGTGAATGGATTTACTGGTCCCTGTGTCAGAAAGTTCGGGAATCCCTGATCTAGACCATTCCTGATAGATGTCTCTCTAACCTGCTCTTAAATATCTTCAGAGATGGAGATTCCACAACCTCCCTAGGCAATTTATTCCAGTGTTTAACCACCATGACAGTTAGAAAGTTTTTCCTAATGTCCAGTGTAAACCTCCCTTGCTGCAGTTTAAGCCCATTGCTTCTTCTCCTATCCTCAGAGGCTAAGGAAAACAATTTTTCTCCCTCCTCTTTGTGACACCGTTTCAGATACCTGAAAATTGCTATCATGTCCCCTTCTCAGTCTTCTCCTTTCCAAACTAAACAAGCCCAATTCTTTCAGTCTTCCTTCACAGGTCATGTTCTCTAGACCTTTAATCTTCTTTGGACCTTCTCCAATTTCTCCACACCTTTCTTGAAATGTGGTTCCCAGAACTGGACATAATATTCCAATTGAGGCCTGATCAGCGCAGAGTAGAGCGGAAGAATGACTTCTCGTGTTAATGCATCCCAGAGTCATATTTGCTTTTTTTTGCAACAGTGTCACACTATTGACTCATATTTAGTTTGTGGTCCACTATGACCCCTACATCCCTTTCTACAGTATTCCTTCCTAGACAGTCACCTCCCGTTCTGTATACGTGAAACAGATTGTTCCTTCCTAAGTGGAATACTTTGCATTTGTCCTTATTAAACTTCATCCTATTTACCTCAGACCATTTCTCCAGTTTGTCCAGATCATTTTGAATTATGACCCTATCCTCCAAAGCAATTGCAACCCCTCCCAGCTTAGTATCATCTGCAAACTTAATAAGCATACTCTCTATGCCAGTATCTAAATCGTTGATGAAGATATTTGAACAGAACCGGTCACAAAACAGACCCCTATGAAACCCCACTTGTTATGTCTTCCAGCAGGATTGTGAACCGTTAATAACTACTCTCTGAGAATAGTGATCCAGCCAGTTATGCACCCACCTTATAGTAGCCCCATCTAAGTTGTATTTGCCTAATTTATTGATAAGAAGATCATGACAGACCGTATCAAATGCCTTACTATACCATGTCCACAGCTTTTCCCTTATCCATAAGTCTCATTATCTTATCAAATAAAACTATCAGATTGGTTTGACATGATTTGTTCTTTACAAATCCATGCTGGCTATTACCTATCTTATTTTCTTCTAGATGCTTGCAAATGAATTCCTTAATTATTTGCTCCCTTATCTTTCCTGGCACAGAAGTTACACTGACTGGTCTGTAGTTTCCTGGGTAGTTCTATATTTCCTTTTTTATAGATGGACACTATATAAAGTGTCACTGCCCTTTTCCAGTTTCTGGAATCTCTCCCGTCTTCCAAGATGATAGCTAAAGGCTCAGATACCTCCTCTCTCAGCTCCTTGAGTATTCTAGGATGCATTTCATCAGGCCCTGGTGACTTACAGACATCTAACTTTTCTAAGTGATTTTTAACTTGTTCTTTTTTTTATTTTATCTTCTAAATCTTCGCCATTCCCACTAGCATTCACTATGTTAGGCATTCCTTCATCATCACACTTCTTGGTGAAGACTGAAACGAAGAAGTCATTAGCACCTCTGCCATTTCCAAATTTCCCATTACTATTTCTCCCTCTTCACTAAGCAATGTGCCTATCCTGTTCTTGGTCTCTCTCTTGCTTCTAATATATTTATAGAAAGTATTCTTGTTACCCTTTATGTCCATAGCTAGTTTGAGTACGTTTTGTGCCTTTGTCTTTCTAATCTTGCCCCTGCATACCTGTATTGTTCGCTTATAGTCATCCTTTGCAATTTGTCCTAGTTTCCACATTTTATGACTCCTTTTTGGTTAAGCCAAGGCATTCTTTTGCCATACTTTCTATCTTTCCTATGTAGTGGAATAGCTTGCTTTTGGGCCCTTAATAATGTCCCTTTGAAAAACTGCCAACCCTCTTCAGTTGTTTTTCCCCTTAGTCTTGCTTCCCATGGGACCTTACCTACCAGCTCTCTGGGCTTACCAAAATCTGCCTTCTTGAAATCCATTGTTTCTACTTTGCTGTTCTCCCTTCTACCATTCCTTAGAATCATGAACTCTAGGATTTCATGATCACTTTCACCCAAGCTGCCTTCCACTTTCAAATTCTCAACCAGTTCCTCCCTATTTGTTAAAATCAAATCTAGAACAGCTTCCTCCCTAGTAGCTTTTTCAATCTTCTGAAACAAAAAGTTGTCTCCAATGCAGTCCAAGAACTTATTGGATAGTCTGTGCCCTGCTGCGTTAGTTTCCCAGCAGATGTCTGGATAGCTGAAGTTCCCATCACCACCAAATCCTGCGCTTTGGATGATTTTGTTAGTTGTTTAAAAAAAAAAAAGCCTCATCCACCTCTTCTACCTGGGTAGGTGGTCTGTAGTAGACCCCTACCATGACATCACTCTTGTTCTGTACCCCTTTTAAGCTAATCCAGAGACTCTAAACACATCTGGTTCCTACATCCATCTCCACCTCAGTCCAAATGTGTACATTTTTAATATATGGCAACACTTTTTTCCCCCACCTACCCTTCCTGAGTAAGCTGTACCCTTCTATACCAATATTCCAATCATGTGTATTATCCCACCACATCTCTGTGATACCAACAATATCATAGTTGTGGTTGACCTAATACTGAAGGCAATAATAGGTAGAGTGGGGCTTAGTTATGAACAGACATGAAAATGAAGAGAAATACTTATGTTTGATAAACAGGTAACAGGAAAGCCAATGAAAGCATTCAAAGAGAGTAGATACATTTTCAAAGTGACAAACACAATCATTTTTGCAGCAGCATTCTAAATAGATCTCAGTGGGGAAAGATTATATTTGTTAAAGCTAGAGACAAAGATGTTGCAGCATTTAAAACATGAAATTATGTGAGCATGGACAAGAGTTTTAGCTCTGCAGATAGTTAGGATAGGTTATGTCTTAGAGATGTTACACAGAATGTGCAAGACTAAGCCTGGATGTCAAGTTACAGTGTCTCTTAGAATGGTGCCTACACCCTGAATGTCTTTGTGCCTCCAACCAAGAGCATAAACGGTTGGGGCCTCCCAAATCACCCTTCAGTTTCTTTGTCCTGGAATCTTCATATTAATAGACTCTGTAGGAGCAAAGATTAGGGTTGGGGAAAGAAGGGGACAGGATATGGAAATATAACACAGCACACTTCAAAAACCCCACAGTTTCTGTACCAAACACCTTTTTTTCCTCTGTGTGCTTGACCACTAATGGTGACTTCCAAGCAGCAATCCCTGCTGGAGGTGGGTGCTAGCAGTTTAATTAAATAACATTTATGACAGTCCTTCCACATTTTACATCAGATCTAGATGCCCCTATAATAGCACAGTACTGGGTAACCAAGAGAATGGAAGAACACATAGCAGCACTATTTTTTTTTTTCCAGAGAAGCTACTGAAGTGGCATGTACTCTTGCAAAATGGGCAAGGACTCTTGACTATGGGGCCATAACAGCCAATTGGTAACACAATTTAATGTATGATGAAATCCAATTAGAGAGACTTGATATTGAAACAACTTGCCCTCTCACCGCATGCTATGCAAAGTCTAGTTCTAAAATACTTTATTCTGTATACAGAGAACAAGAGTGCTCCCCACAGATGTTTAGTGAAGGTATTTTCTCTCCTTTATTCATATGTAATTTAAGAAGAAAAAAAACTGGCAGATTAAAAAAATCTGAGTTAAATGGAACTCAGAAACCACTTTTAGGTAGGAATTTTGTGTCTGTTAAGCATAGGATATTGTTAGCTAACGATCCTTTCCTACCTAGACTTCTTTCAGGGGGCTGCTCCAGCCCCACAGGGTGCCTGCCACAGATAGGGGCTGCTCCCCTTTAAACAGACTGCCTCTCATGTGCTGGCTGATTATCGATTAGTTTTTATTATAAAATGTAAGTGACACAACCATCACATCTCAGGAAAAGTGCATCAAAACCCACAAAGAACAGCAAAGATTTAAGTCTGATTTTTGTGCTGAGAGCAGGTGATTTTTAATGTTTACTCAACTGTTTTATATAAAGATCCTTATATAGCTATTTAATTAATTTTTTTTTTTAGCCTGGAAATACCTTTCTGTATGCTGGTTTAAGCTGTATGGAATAAATGGTTAATTCCACCTCCTTTCATCAGGCAGGCTAGCAAACACAACTTACGTTTTGGCTAACAGCCTTAGTTAAACAATACCTCAGACATTCCAGTTGACTTGAAACAAAACCCAATTTTATATTATTAACACTACTTTTCAAAACTTACACAGCCAATAACTTGAGAATTTTCATTGACAAAAAGGCCAGATTCTGAATTTTTTTGTGGATAACTGGTTAACTAGTAAGCATCACTCTTAATGGTTCCGGTAATGCTGATCAGTTAACCAATTAGCTAGTCACCTTTCACATCCCTAAGTACAAGGAAATAAATTAGACAAACAAGGTGGATGAAATCATGTATTTTATTAGGCCAACTTCTGTTAGTAAGAGAGACAAGATTCTATGCTAAACAGACCACAAGAAGAGCTCTGTGTAGCTCAAAAGTGTCTCTTTCACCAACAGAAGTTGGTTAAATAAGAGATGCTACCTCACCCACCTTGTCTCCCTAATATTCTGGGACCAACATAACTACAATACTAAGAAATACGTTACTTTTTCTGTGCCCATGGTGACATCTTTGTGACATTTCCAAAGAATAAAAACTCAAATATGAAAAAAGGCTGCATATTCAACTTAGAAAGTCACATTAAATACACAGGAATCAAGCAAGTAGACTCCTCCACACTCTGACCGTGCTCCCCAAATGGAATGCCAAGTGGGCAGAGTGGGGCAAGCCCCCATTCCCTGACCCCACGTCCCAGCAGGAGCCCCACTGGGCAAAGCAAAAATTCTTTTGAGGTGAAGTTCAGATATAATCATAAAAAGACTTTGTTAGTGAATACAGTTCATGGGAGGTGCACCATTATGGCTCCCAACTCAACCACTCTTCTGGCAGAGGTGGTGACCAAAGAAATGCAACTTTCTTTGATAGGCATAGAACATATAGTTAATAGTTCAAAAAGAGGCTGAGGGCCAAAAGTACAAAAATAAGTCCCACAAGAGAAGGGTGTCAACAGAACATTCCTGCTCTGAAATCATACAATCAGAGCAGGAATGTTCTGTTGATGCCCTTCTCCTGTGTCAAGAAATTAGGAAAAAACTGAATGCTGAATGGAGGATGCAATAGTAATTGTAGGAAGTTTGGAATCAAAATTGTTTAAGCCAACTGGAGAGGAGAACAACAACTTCTACCCTGTCCTGATATATATTCCTTAAGATTTAAGGAAGGTGTGGTAAGAGAAGAAATGCACAGCTCAGACAGTCTGACTGGGGAGGAAAATATCCCCCTGCCAGTGCAGTACTAGAGCCCCTCTGAAGCAGTATATGTTGCGTATCTTGTTTAACTAGGAAATTAACAGATTCCAGCAGGTCTCCCCGCCATTAAGCAAAAATGCTGTATACTACTGAATAGTAAAAATCCAGAGAATGACTGCTTCTACACATTGTGTACTGATGTAAAAGATGGTTGTCAGTCTCTGACACTATATGGACATGGTGGGACTGGACAACTTGCAGAAAAACCTTGCAAGTTTCTTGGCTGCCTAGAATTCCAGAAGGTTGACATGCATACTGGCCTCTCAGGTTATCCAAGTGTTCTGCACTAGATGATTGTCTATGTGGTCTCACCAGGCTAAAGAGAGATGTTTCTAATGACCATCTTGTCTGGCACAAACAGTAAAAGACAATGCATACATATACTTGCTGAGTACCTTAAAACACAGTTTGGGATAGCTTCTGAAGAGACCTCCTTTGCTTTTGCACATAAGGTCATAGTATAATTGGCAATAAAGGACAATCACTTTTGTGATTTAAGGAAACTGGAATCTCAGATGTGGTAGGGAAGACCTACAAGGATAGTGTCTTCTCCGCAAAGGAAGACTGCCTTACTGATGATGTAACTTCAGGACCTATACAGAATGAAGTACCCTAAAAATCTTAATAATCTAGGGAGCCCATAAAAACTATGCTGGGCCTCTGATAAGATAGGATTAGCATCAGATTTCTTCCGGGATTCTTATCAACTCTTCAAGACCCAATTGAATTGGAAAACACACACCAGACTTCTAGCTGGATTTAAAAGGGTCTGTTTCTTGGAGGAAGAGGAGGTGGGATGTTGCCTGTATGTATCAGATAAAAGTAGGATAGATGACAGTCTTTTCTAAAGTATTGCCACCCTGATAGAAATTACAAGGGGCATCAATACCTGGTTAACATCCTCAGAATCAGATTTTTTATTTATGTTGAAAGTATTTCTTTTCCTCAAAACTTGTGAAGGGGGTGGTTACTTGGCAACTCCTAGCATCTCCCACCAACAGACTATATCGGAGAGAGAGAACATGGAAATGGACAGTTTCCTGCCTGTCCCTGTCACCCTTGTCTCGGAGAAACTGGAGGGGGAAAGGGTAAAGCCAAGTAGCCACTAGTAAAGAACGCTTTTCTCTCTTGGGAATATGTTGGCCCACAGCAGAGTTTCAACTATCCCAGTTAAACAGAGCGCACAACAAAGCTTACTTTCTGCTTTGTCTTCTTAACATGCCATGTTTAAGAGATGTATAATGTCTGGATCCAGCCTGGGAAAGAACAGGAGCTTCTGCCTCCTTTTATCATTTTGCTATGAGAAGTTGGCAAATGCCAAGAATATGCTCTTCCCTGGTATCAAGATTATATTGGGCTTTTATTTTATCTGGAATGTATACCCACTGGTATACATCAAAATTGCTTTGCCAGCACCTTTTCCATATTTAGAAGAGGCAGTAAGGGACTGAAGACTGCCACTTCCTCAGGAGCAAAACAGACTCTCTTCAGCATTAGAACTCATGGTTTAAAATACAAGACTGCTAATGTCATACGGTCTCAAAAAATTTCTTCAGGATCAGGCTCTCTAGGCGAAAGTCAACTGTCCTCTTTAGGTAAGACAGTCTCCTGTAAATATCTATCAATGAGAAAATGAAAAAATTGACAATTTCTCAAAATTATGAGCACTGTAAAAATAGTAGCAGGGTCTTAGATTCTCTAGTCAATTCTCAAATATTTGCAAGTGAATAAAAATAAGATTTATTTTAATACCTATATAGTATTTCATTTCAGTGTCATGTTTGTTCATAAGCTCCAAAAGCCGTACTTCAATCTGGGCTTGATTTAGGAAAGCCTTCTTATTCTTTATAATTTTAATAGCAACCCACTCTTGTTCCACGCGATCATAGGCCTTTACAACCTAAAAGAAAAAATAGAGACATGATAAATCCAACATTTCAAGTAAACACACATCTCATTAAATTTATTAAACAGATTTTCAAAATGAAGGAATCTTTGAAATTAATCATATTTAAAACAGAGACAGTAATCTAGTTTATTTACAACTTTTACTAAGTACATTTATTTGACTCTCATTGAAAATATTTTTCTTGAAAATAAGAATGTCAATCTTTTCTAGATCATTTTCTTTTCTTGTTTCTACTGTGAAGCCATGGGTGATATTGTAATATATTATTAATTTTCAAAACAAACATGTGACAAAAACAGAATTCAGACTTCTGTGATACAGCAGGGCCAGAAGGCAGCAGGAGAGTGATCAATGGGAGATGTACAAGTCCCAGGCCCATCCAAGTCTTATTCCTTGTGGACTAAGCAGAGGTCACTACAGGTTAATTAGCGCATTTGGAGCCAATTAAGCCCCCTCTCCCTCAACCTAATAAAAACTAGGGATGTTGGATAACGTGTAATTCAATAGTCACGTAACTGCATCAAATTTTAGCCATTACCCGACTACTCAATAGTCCCTGGAGGCAGGGCTGGCAGCCAGAGCACTCCCAGTCCCACCCCCAGAGAGTCCCCTGCCACCCTGCGCTGCTGCCTCTCTATTAGAGGCAGCAGCTCAGGATGGGAAACAGGAGCCAATCCAAGAGGGCAGCCGGTTTAAAAACTGGCCTCCCACGCAGATCACCTGCTGCCCCACACTGCTGCCTCTGATACAAAGGCAGAAGTGCAGGGTGGAAACAGCCCCTCTCCACCAGCGGTCCAAGCTCCCCCACGGATAGAGGCTGCTTCATGGCAGCCTCTCCTGCCCCCTCTCCCACCGCTGCTGCCTATGATAGAGGCAGCAGTGTGGGGGGCGGGCAGCACCAGCTCCTGCCTCCCCTCCCCCGCTGCCTCTGTAGGAGGCAGCAAGGGGAAGGGCAGGCATGTCCGCAAAGCTGGCTCCCTGCTCATCGGCTCCCGCCTGCCCCCCCTCATCCTCCACGCTGCTGACTCTCTATTGGAAGCAGTAGCAAGGGAGAGGAGTGGGGCAGGCAGATCTGGTGCTCGTGGCTAGCCAGCTAAAGTCAGCTCCCCATGGGCACCAGCGCCCACCTCCTCCTTCCTTGCTGCTTTTGGATACACAGGAAGCAGGGGGTAAGGGGGGAAAGGAGCATGTAGTTGACAGGATTAACTCGTAAGCCCAGATTTATCAGTTAATCGTGTAGCTGACTACACGTTGACATCACCTAATAAAACCCTTTGCCTCAGTCAGACAGGAGAAGGGAAGGAGAGGTGACTATAGTCTGGAGGCATACTAGTGTATACTAGAGGCTCAGAGTACAAGGGGAAGGGAGACCCTGCCCTTTTCCAGAGTTAACTGCGCATTTCTTACATATTCCATCATGTCTGTATGTGTCATCTCCCAAAGCACACAAAATTAAATTTGGATTTCCACAGCATGGTGTGCTAAAATTCTGATTGACAGCAAATACAAGTTAAGTGTCAAATTAAGGGTATTGATTATTTTGCAAAAGCAGTTACTGGATCCGCACGCTCAAAAAAAAATCAAATTTAATGTGTTATATAGAAGACAAATGACAAATACAGAAATTTTGAATAGACATCTTATTCCAAGTGCTTATGAAAAGGAAACAAATCTTTACATGAAACAGTGGTACAGTCTATATATTAACACATTCAGGTGACTTTTACAACGCTAATGAGTTAATGATTTCTCAGCTGATATACATTACCTGTCCCAAAGGATCCTTTGCCTATTAAAGAGTCAATTTCATAACGATCCATCCACTTTTCCCCATTTTTTACAATATAATCATAGTTGTCATCATCATAGCCATCGTTGTAAACTTTCCGCTCCTTTTTATGACTGGAATCATCTCCTTGGCCTTGTTGGTGCCGCCTCTTCTTTTTTGCATAGTAAACCTGAAGATGAGGAACCTAGTTGTTTAAATTTCAACTTATGGTGTCTTTTTAATCACTAAAAAGCAGATTTAAACACTAGACTGGACTCTGCATCATTATCCCCTGGCAGTGAAATTTTGTGGCTTTACAAACCTATTTTCCTTTTTTGAAAAATTACTTTCTCCTACCCTGCTGCTGTGTGGAAGACACCCATAAAAACAAAGACAATTGATTATATCGAGAAAACAGTATACCTCTTAACAGTGTTATCAAATTCATGAAGTAAACCAGAAAAATCTATTTAAAAATTATCATTTTAGACATAATAATCTTAAGTGCTATTTAGAAATATAGTAGACTAGCAGGTGAACCTCGTCACTGACTAGGCAAAGTAATTTTGCATAGATTACACTTATAGGAAAGTTCAAGAAATTAAATATGTGTAATAAAACTTTTTATTAATGTGCTTGCAAAAGGGAAGTAGAAGTTTTACATTTGTAGGATTTCAACTTCAAACATTATTCATTTTATTGAATAATTACCTTACATAGTAAATTTGAAGTCTAAAGTGTAACCAGCAGAAAGTAAAAATTAAATACTTAAGCACTGGGAAAAGTTGGGTAACACAAGATTCAAAATGATGAATAAATACGGAAATACTTGACACTTACATAACATTTTACATTTTTCGAAGTGCTATACAAAACAATAAGATAGAAAACAATGAAGCAAAGGGATTAAACATCTTGTCAAGTCCACCCAATGACTCAGAAATATAGCAATTCTGGACTCCCAGGCTCAAGCACAGGCCCATGGGGGAGGAGGGCAAGTGGCGGCTCATAGGCCATATGCAGCTCGTCACAGTTAGCCCCTTGCGGGCTGCCAGACATGTTGTATACTTAGCATATGCAGGTACAGATGCTCACATCTCCCACTGGCCAGAAATTATGAATCATGGCCAACGGGAGCTACGAGCGGCCGTACCTGTGGACACTCACGTAAATAAAGTGTCTTGCGGCGCGCGCCGGGGCTAAACCTGGCAAACTGCATCCAGCTCACGGGCCACTTATTGCCCACCGCTGCACTAAATAACAACACATGCTTTTGAACTATGAGGCCTTGATTAGATTTGGACCGTAGTCTGGCAAAACTGCTGAGTAGCAAGACTAAAAGAACCACCAAAGTAAAATCATGGATGGCTGCACCGGCCTTTTTTCTTTTCTTTTACAGCTACTACAAACATTTAAGAGGACACCACCACTTCCATGCTTCAGAACAGTTCCTTCTTTTGCATTTTAGATAAATAAATCAGATAATTATCAGGGTTGCCAGGTGTCCGGTTTGGAACCTGACAATCCAGTATTTGAGCTTTCTGTTCGGGAAACAAAGTGAGCAAATATAAATGTCTGGTATTTTCTATACAAGATGTAATGTAGATTGTGATGTAATAAAACTGTGTCTGGTATTTTTGTTGAAACCATTTGGCAACCCTAATGATTAGATCAATTAAGAAGGTACTATAAAAGCACACATTTTCTAAAAGATAAAGCAATAATATAAAAGGCAAAGAGGGATTATGTTTTCCTGATGATACATATAAAAACCTTCATGTTTATTTTTATTTACAATAGCAATTCAACTGTGGTCTGGCCTTCTTTTCCAGAAGACTGGAGACACAGTAGGATTATGGCCTCATAGGTATCAAGTAACAATACATGAGCAACTAAGAGGGAATCTGATTCTTATTCAGTGTTTGCAACATGTATGTTGATAAAAACATATGGAATGTAAATGCGCTAAAAATAACTTTACAAAGACCTACACTTTCAAAAGTAACAGCTGATTTACAGATTTGTAATTTGGGTGCTCAACTTGAGACTATCAAAAGGGACCTCATTTTCAGAAGGCAGGTTCAAAATCAGGATAATTAAATTTGTTTGAAGTTAAACACGCGAAAACTGAGAAACCCAGAAGAGTCACTTCTGAAAACTGAGGCCTAAATATCCAACAGCCACAAAGCCTCTAAGTTAAGGCAGAGAAAGTTTCCACTTCAGGTCCTTCAAGGAGACATCCCACGAAAAAAGTGACATTACGAATATTTCTACAGGGAAGGAGGCAGGGAAATGAACCCTGATTTTAAACACACGGTTGAGGCCTACATAATAAATAAATTAAAAAGGGCACAAACCCTTTTGTGCTTTGCATGTTATTTTTATTGTGAACAGAATTACATGATTTTGTTTAAATTTAGAATTCATCAAGTTTATTCATAAATTGAGAAAGAATGCCTGTATAATGTGTAAGTAAAAGAAAAATGTGGTTAAATTCATTGCATGTTATAAGAAACCTACTTGCAATACTTGAATCAATATTTTTAATAACACTACATATGGACATTATTAGTAAGATATCATATATTAAATAAAAATGTAAAAATGAATTATGTGGCCTTTACCTCATTAATATGTTTGTATGTTTTGATCAGATCAACGGAGAGTTTCCTCAGGGGAGCAGTAGCTGGATCACGGAAAGTTTGGGGCATCCGCCTCTGTAACATGACAATATCAGGAATCACCTTAAACAGACAGAAAAAACTAGCACTTTAACTAAATAATCACTACACTACACCAACATTTCCTCTTCAGTCAAGTAAACTGCCTAAATCCAATCCTATCCACTCTGATGAATATCTAATATTTACAATCTTATGTTTAAATGAAAAATACTAATAGGCTGAATATTTCCATAGATTTTTGAGCTAGTTGACAATACGTCCCCTTATTGTCTTTTGTCCCCCACATCTCCTTTTCTTGTCCTCTGATTTAATGTACAAGTACAATTATTGAATTTAAAACATACTTGCATTTAAAAACAAACAAAACCATCATGCATGCAGGTATACCAACAGTTTAAATAATACAATGCCATAAATTCTGATATAAAATAGCAGAGTAGGTACATTTTAAAAATGCTTTGTTATATTCAATGATATCACAGGAGGCTTAGAAAGCTAAACAAATTCCATTAGAAATAAAGTTTAAATTTTTACAAGTGAAAGTAATTAGCCCACAAGTCTCAAACTGACAGCCCATGGGCCATATATGACCGGAGCAGTTCCACACACTGGCCTGTGTGTGGCTGCTAGGACATAAGTCTCTGCAGACCATGTGGGTGTGTCCATATCCTTCCTCCCGGGCCAGTCCCTGCTCCACCCTGCCCCCTCTCCTTCCCCCCACTGCACCCATTCTCTCAAGCCCAATCCACTCAGGGTTGTGAGGCAGAGTAGGCTGCTGTGTAGCTCTGTTCTTCCACAGCTCCTGCCACTGCAGATAGTGCAGGAGGGCCCGACCTTTGCTGCCAGCCCTAGCCCACCCATGGCCCTATGGGTTAACTTGAGTATGCAGGAGCATCCCATCCATAGCTTGGAGGCCATCAAAGCATGGGGCTCTAGGTGACAGCCCCGAACCATCCTATGGATGGGATGGTCCCCCACCTGCCCTGGGCCACAGAGACATGCAAGCAAAGGCACAGAAATAGCACTGGAAGCTGCTTCAGTCCCGTTGCACTGTTGGTGGTGGTAGAGGTAGCTCTCGGGGCCTTTTACATTGCCTGGGAGCAACAGGTGGGGCTGGGGTATGCACTCCCCAATCTAGGATTGCCTCAAGCCTGAGCCTCCACCCCCCACAGGAGGATGGGGGAGACTGACGATCTCCCTGTCCCAAAAAAATGAGTGAGGGGAAAGTGCAGTTTGTTGCATTTCTCATTCTGGCTGGGGAGCATGGGGGCAGATGTGAACAGGGATCTGCCAGCTGGGAGACATGCATCCTCCTCCTCCCCCCATGCCTGCTAGAGCTGCTGTGGCCATGGAGAGGATTATCTCACCTAGGGAAACCTGCATAGTGAATTCCCCAACATCAGCCCTAGCTCAGAGAAATTATTTAAATGAAGTAAAACAAAAACTGAGTTAAGGACCCGAGCAATGTCAGATAAATTTTCTAGTAACTAATTAACAGTCTTTTGAGGAGCCAAAAAGACCAGTATGCACCATCAAAAAAATCACTATATACAAAGTGCTGCCCAATAAAGAAAATAAATTGAAATACAGAGGGAATTATTTCCCTTTTCTAATCTCTTTCAGTTATAACAACAGTATGGTTTACTTATAAACCTAGATGGTAAAATAGTTTACATATGTAAACATGGTTTTTCAGTTGGTAATATCCATATAAGGATTTGAGGCAACAGCAGGTATTTGGTAGTGTGGCTGGCAGCTCTGTCACTATCCATTAATCACTCCACTCATGTCACAGGGAAAAATGTAAAGGCTTCACTTTGTCCAAGGCAGATATAATGACCAGTCTCTTTGCTGCCACAGACTAGTCTTTGTGGAGATGTTCCCCTAACTGTCACAGATAAATACAAGATCGGACAGGCTGTTTAGATTATGAAGTTAACACATATTTCAAGGGACAATTCAAAGCAAAGTGGACCGTTCACATCATTCACGGGGAGGGGACAGTGACATTAGTGAAAGCGGGGGAAGAGGGGCGGGGATTCCATTATTTTAATGTCTAGCCAAATTATGAATTAAGTTCTCCAGCTTGTCTTTTGAAAGTGTTGTATAGGTTTCCTTTGAGGATGAGGACTGATAGGTCAGATACAGAGTGATGACTTTTCAAAAAGTGTTCATCAATAGGTAATATGGCGTATTTGTCTCATCTTACAGTGTGAATTCATTCAAGACCACAGTGACTGCCTGGTTTCACCACTGGACAATCAAGATGCTAAAGGAGAACTCAAGGACGATAAGATCATTGCGGAGAAACTAAATTTGCATTGGTCTTCATGGATGACAATGTGAGGGTGATTCCCAAATATCATTCATTCTTTTGTGTGACAAATCTGAGGAACTGTACCAGACTGCAGTGTCATTAGAGGAAATTTTGGAACAATTTGATAAACTGAACAATACTAAGTCACCCGGACCAGATACTATTCATCCAAGAGTTTTGAAAGGAATCAAATGTGAAACTGCAGAATTACTAACTGTGGTCTGTAACCTAATCCTTTAAATCAGCTTCTATACCAAAATGACTGAAGTATGGCTAACGTAACACCAAATTTAAAAGTGCTCTAGAGATGATCCTGGCAATTACAGGCCAGTAAGTCTAACTTCTGTACTGGGCAAAATGGTTGTAACTATAGTAAAAACCGGAATCATCATATACCTAGATTAACATAATTTATTGGGGAAGAGTCAACATGTTTTTAGTGAAGAGTCTATCACCATTCTTTGAGGCGGTGAAAAAGCATGCGGACAAGGGGGATCCAGTGGATATAGTGTACTTAGATTGCCAGAAAGCCTTTGACAAGATTCCTCACCAAAAGCTCTTCAGCTAAGTAAGTGCTCATGGGATAAGAGGAAAGGTCCTCTAATAGGTTGGTAATTGGTTAAAACAGAAGTGCAATAAGTGGCCCACAGGACGGCCACCAGCGCTTTATTTACCTGCACATCCACATAGTATGGCTTCTTGCAGCTCCCGTTGGCCATAGACTGCTGTTCCTAGCCAACAGGAGTGGCGGCCCAGATACTCAGGTAAATAAAGCGCTAGCAGACCTCCAGGAGCTAACCCTGGCAAATCACATCCGACCCATGGGCCATGTTTTGCCCACCGCTAGATTAAAAGATAGGAAACAAAGGAAGGGTAAATAAACAGTCAGCTTTCAGAATGGAGAGAGGTAACTAATTGTCTCCCCCAGTGGTCTGTACTGGAACCAATTCTATTCAACATTGATAAATGATCTGGACAAAGGGTTAAACAACAAGGAAGCAACATTTTTCAGATGACATGAAACTACTGAAGACAGTTAAATCCAAACCAGACTTGTAAAGAGCTCTCACAAAAAGGATCTCACAAACCAGGTGATTGGGCAACAAAATGGCAGACAAAATTCAATGTTGATAAATGCAAAGTAAGGTATATTGGAAAATATAATTCCAACTATATGTACAAAATGATGGAATCTAAATTAGCTGTTACCACTCAAGAGAGATCTTGGAGTCATTGTGGATAGTTCTCTCAAACCATCCACTCAATGTGCAGTGGCAGTCAAAAAAACAAACAAACAATGTTGGGAATCATTACAAAAGGGACAGATAAGATAACCGATATTGCCTCTACATCAGTGGTTCTCAAGCTGTGGGCCACAGACCACTAGTTAAAGTCCCAAGCCTTGCCGCTAGATCCAGCTCATGGGAAGCAGTACGAGAGGGGGCAGGGGGAAGGGGGGAGGACACCAAGCAGCTCTTGTGTACTGCTATTCCTCCTCTCTCCGGCTAGGAGAATAACAGCACATGGGCACGCTGCCTGGAGGCTTTCCCCATGGTGCCCATTGACTAGAATCATGGCCAATGGGAGTAGCGGAGGCGCTGCTTAAGAGGCGGTGGCTGAGGGCAGCGGGGAGAGTAAAGCCAGGTAAGTGCCTTTTCACCCATCTCATGTCCAGACCCTGTACCCCATCCCCTTCACACACCAACCCCACCTGAGACCCCCACCCCCGTAACCCGCTTTTGTATCTTCCATTGTTCCTGCACCCTTCCTCCTGGCAGACACTTCATCCTTCTTTGCTCCTGCACCCTCCTTTCCAGCCACACCTTGCACCCTCGCTCCCTGTTGCACCCAAACTCCTGGCCAGATCCCCTCGCCTAGCCCGCTCCAGCATCCCACTTCTTACCTACAACCCCCCTCCTGCATCCCTCTCCCACTCTCTGGCAGTCCCTTTCCACACAATGAACCTCTCATTCCGGCTCCACCCAGAGCTATGGGGAGCTCACAAAATCTAATAACTCTGGGATCTGTGGGAAGCCCTGAATTTTGGTCCTCTCAGCTATCCGCTGCCCTTATGGAGCTGGAGCACCAGGGGTAGTGAGGTGTCTCATCGGGGGATTTGCCTCCTACTTTTGTGTGGCTCCTGACTGATTTTTCTGTGGATCAGTGGCCCCCAGCCCAAAAAAGGCTCTCCACCCCTGCCATAAATAAAGTCAATGTTGAAACCTTTTGTTTTGGACATATATTAATATTTTACTTTAACTTTATCATGTTAGTTTACCAAATTTCATTTTAAATAAATAAAGTGCTTACTCTGTTTAATTATTTTAATTTTGATTAATATTTCTTTCTTACTGGTTACATATGCTCCCTTATGTTATAGCTGCATATTTAAGTTTTATGCTCCTGTAGGCTAATATGAATAATTTGGTATTTAGAGATAACCAAAGGCATTTTGTCATCATGGGGTGGTCCACGGAAAGGTATGCATTGAGTGGGGTGAGCTCTACATAAATCCACGGTATGCCCACATCTTTAAAACTCTGTGCAGATGTGGTTATTTCATCTCAAAAAAAAAGATCTATTGGAATTGTAAAAAGTTCAGAAAATGGCAATAAAAATTATTTGGGATATGAAATGACTGCCATATGAGAAGAGATTAATAAGACTAGGACTCTGCAGATTGGCAAAGACAACTGGGGGTGGGGGGGAGGGAGGGATATAACAGAGGTCTATAAAATCATGCCTGGTGTGACGAATGTGAATAAAGAGGAGTTTACTACTTCCCATGACACAAACTAGGGGGTCATCACATGAAATTAACAGGCAGCAGATTAACACAATGAAAAGGAAGTAATTCTTTACACAGTGCAGAGTTAACCTGTGCAACTCCTTGCCAGAGAATGTTTTGAAGGCCAAGATTATAACAGGGTTCAAAGAGCTGGATAAATGGAGGACAGGTCCATCAATGGCTAGTAGCCAGAATGTGCAGGGAATGGATCAATTAATGATTAGCTGCTCTGTTCATTCCCTCCAGGGGACCTGGCATTGGCTACTGTCAGAAGACAGGTACTAGGCTAAAATGGACCTATAGTGTGACTCTGTATGGCCATTCTTATGCACACACATCATTACTAGGGCATTTAGTGCAGTGGATGAGATGCACCACATGTTGTAATAGGCATGTGTAGGACATATGTATATTCTCCTCTGTAGGACAGCACTGCAAGGATGCCATGTTTATTGTCTCTAATTTCTAGATCAAATTTGCTCAATTTATAAGGAATTTTTTTCTATCAACAGCACCAAAAAGGCAAACTGAGAAAATCAAGCTGGTTTCTTTTCTTCTCATGAAAAATAATTACAGTTTTGCAGGCCAACTTGCTCCCCTCTCAACTTCTCACTGATATCTCTGATTATTTTATCTCCAGGTCATGCTTTCAACTACACCTGTACTAACTCATTCAGGGCTCATCTACACTGTCCCACAGTTCAGACTATAAGGATGAGAACAGTAGCCTGCCCGAAGGGCTGCACTGCAACTTCCCCTGTGTGAATGCTCCAGACACAAGCAAAAAGGTTCTTAGTTTACATTAACATAATTCTCTTTAAAATAGGACTCCAGTAATGAGAACTAGGAATCTTATAATTTATAGCACAACACTTTGGTGTGGTCTGCTACTCATAGCCCTATAGACCCAACTGCAGGATAGTATAGTCTAAAACTAACACAGCAGCTCAGTTATTACTAAGAGCAAATTCTGACCTGTATTAACTTTTTCAAGATGCAATATTTTCTTCTCTGCCTTCTGAAAAATGGAGTGGAAGACTAGGAAAGAAAAACCCTTTTTCTTCTACAGGCTGGATTTTAAAATGATTGGCTATATTCTTAATCAGGGCATTCCATTGGTACAAATTCCCCTCAGAAAAATACGAAGGATAAGAATCTTGCTCCCAATATATAAACCACCTCTTCCTCTGATGAAGGAGAGAGGAGAATGATGACAAAGGAAGTGGACAATACCCATTTTGCATAGTGGTACCATACTGCGCTATATAATTAGGTAATTCTGCTTTGACTTCAGCTCTCTGGTTAAGTCTTTTTTTTATCCTTTTTCCAGACGCCTGCTGGCCACATAGTTAACTGCAAACCCAAGAGATATTTCCAAAACATAATTTTGGAAAAATGTAACTCAGAAAATATGTACAAATTCCAAGAAAAAAGATAATCAAGTGGTTTCACTGAAATTAAACTTGTCAATAAACAACAAAATGTTATCAGCCTAACAAACTCATGTAGCAGCAAATGCATAGTGGAGGTTGGTACCAGTAAGAGACATAATAATTACAAATACGAAAATTATTTTTTTCAATTTCATGTGACCCACCTGCTGGTAAGAAAATGACATTGGGAAGTACAAGTCAGAACAAAAAGAACTAAGTAATAAAACATAATAGGCAACAAGTCTAATAGTCGCAACTATGAACATTAAATTGATCTATTTTCATTTTTGTAATTGGTCCAGAACAGCTTCAAGGACTATGCTGTCTAATTCTGCATCAGCTGACAACAATGCTAATTTTATAGTGTTTGGTAAAAGAGGCAACCAATAACTGATTGCCATAGACATGTCTTCATGTGTTACTATCCTTTACTGTCCAATGCAGTGGTGTTCCTTGTTAAACACATCTTATTTTATTTTGGGAAATGTTATGACATGGAATATATAGCATGTAAAATGGATGTTCTGATCTATCAGAGATATTTGGATACTTAAACTATTTAGTAAAATAGGAACAAGGAGTAGCAGAGATTCTGGTTTCATGTCGTATGGCTCTGATTTTACAAAAGGAATAAAATGAAAGACATTTATACCATTGTTTCGGACAAAGAATTCTAGTTTTTACTTATTTTTAAGGCTGTCAGTTAAATGCAGCTAATGCAAGTGATTAACACACAAAACAAAATTAACTAAATTTAAAAATAGTTGTGATTAACCAGTTTTAATCGCATTACTAAACAAGAATACCAATATAAATGTATTGTGAATACTAGAGGCTGTGCCCCCTGCTTGCTATGCTCGCCAACCCCCCTCTCTCTCTGGTCACCAGCAGGAGGCCACGCAGCTCCCACTGCTCCCCCGTAGCCTGGGGAAGGAGGTGTGGGGGACAAAGTGACGCATGACATCAGTCTGTCATCCCGCAGGAAACTTTTTATTCACACACACACACACACACACACACACACACACACACACACACACACACACACACACACACACACACACACACACACACAGAGAGAGAAATTTGTGAATATATTTCTTGATTTTTAAAATATATTGACTTCAATTAAAATACAATACTAAGTATATAGTGCTCAATTTATATTATTTGTATTTCAAATATTTGCACTGTAAAAACGAAAATAGTATTTTCCAATGCACCTCATACAAATACTCTGGTGCAATATATTTATCATGAAAGTGCAACTTACAAATGTAGAATTATTATTATTAGTTTAGAGCCTACAAGCTGAAGCATAAAGGGGCATGTTTAGCATATCTGGCAAGCAAATACCTTGCAACACCGGCTATAACAGTGACACGTGAATGCCTGTTCTCACTTTCAGGTGACATTGGAAGTAACAAGCAGACAGTATTATCTCCTGTATATGTAAACAAATAAATTGCTGCTTGTAATATCAAAAAATACCATAAATGACAACCAGAAGCAACCTGTTGAATCTGTTACTTCTTCTTACTGGATGTTCCATCCCAACAATAAGCCATACAAGCTTCATAGAGGGCAGAAGACAGTTGGCAATAGATATGAAGGCCCTTTAAGACAAAACTGTATTTTCTTGCAAATAATTGGGTGCTCCCTTTGTTATTCACAAACATTAGGATCTCTGTGGAAAACATTTCAGTCCTAGAAAAGAGGAGACTGAGAAGAAAAGAGTAGTCTTGGGGATCGAAAAAAAGAAGATTCCCTTAATTTGTGCCACTGTGGTTGGTAGAGTCTCAGGAAATATTAATAAATCATTTGTGCTCAAAAAGGAGCTATTTAAAAAACTAACACATTTTCACTGAAACTATAAAGAATTTAGCTTGTTCTAGATATAGAATGTTTAGGAATTTTAAGGAAAATCTCTTACAAGAGGAAAACCACCTGAACTCACCAGCCAAGGCACTGAACTTGAACAGGAGCAAGTGGTGCAATGCAACAATCTGGCCAGAAGATGGAGGTTGGAGTCTATAAAACTAAAAATTATGTCTAGTAATCCCAGCATGGCAAACAAACTGCTAGAGAAAGATCCTCACTCTGTTTACAAATAGACACTGAAACAAGAGAGAGGGGAAAAAAAACTTATTTGGGATGAAGGTCTCAAGCAAGAAATCATATCCAAGAGGACCCTCCCCCTTGGGCAGCATACAACTCTTAAGACTGCTATGTATAGTAGCATGAAAACAATGAACTCAACCTTTGATCTGTCACTAGAAACCATTAGTGTGTGTGGCAGGCCTGGGAAACTGATACATAGCATTCTGTTACTAATGGTGATGTGCAAGGAGAAAACTCAATGGAGAGACAGGACAGAGTGCCCATTTCCCAGGGAATTATGCTCTCTAAACTAGCTAAAGGTCATCTCTGTCTTCCTACAGATCTTGATGTCCTTGCGATACATAACTCCTTAACAATTTGTGTATGTACCAAGGATAACAATATCTGACCATCTACATGGCACATTAAGTTTGTAGCTATTACCACTTGCATTACTGTAGCATCTAAGAATATTAATCATAGCCAAGACCCCCAGCATGCTAGGCAATGTACGAACAGAGCAAAAGACAAAGTCTGTCCCTATGAGCTCACAAAAATGTAAGACAACAGATTCAGAAGTTCAAGGGAACAATAAGAGAGTTTGGTCAGCATCATGGGAATCAGTGCACAAGTCACTGCCAAGTATTTTGTAAACAAGTTGGGTAGAACTTTGAGAAGGTTTTGAGAATGCTTATTAGGAGCACCTTCTAAGCAGGAAGAGCAGTATGGACCAAAGCACAGTTCCATAACTGGTGTCCTTCGAGATGTGTTGCTCATGCCCATTCCATGTTAGGTGTATGTGCTTGTCACATGCACCGGTACAGGAATTTTCCCCTCAGTGGTATGTGCAATGAAGCAGCTCTGGGGACACCTAGAATAGTGCCCTTGTGAAGCTGAATAAGAGATAGCACATACTCTCCACACCCTCAGTTCCTTCTTGCTAGAAACTCTCTGTCAGTGGGGAAGGAGAGGAAGTCCTGAAATGAACTTGAACAACAAATCCAAAAACACTAGTTATGGAACAGGTAACTGTGTTTTCTTCAAGTGATAACTCATGTCCATTCCATATTAGCTAACAAGCAGTACCCATGGAGGTGGGCAACAGTTCATGGCTGTACTGATTTTCAACACAGTTCTATTGAATTCAGTGTCATTTGCAGCCTGCATTTGACAGTGTCAAATTGAATTCAGTGTCATTTGCAGTGTGATGGCATAGTGAGACATGAACGTGTGGAGCAAAGACCAAACCGCAGCTCTAAGATGACCTGGATTGGTACATGTACCAAGAAGGCTGCTGATGATACCTGAGCACTGGTCAAATGGATGTGGACAATCAAAGGCAATGGGACCTTTGTAAGCTCATAACAGGTCTGTATCCAACAGGCAATCCAATGGGACATCCCCTGCAATGAAAGGCCCTTCATCCTATCAGTAGCAATGAAGAGATGTGTCAACTTGCAAAAGGGTTTAGTACATTCCAGGTAAATAGTTATGGTTCACTGGATGTCCAGGGAAATAGACATCACTCATCCACCATCTTGTGAGATTTCGGGCAGAACAAGGCAGAAACATGTCCTCGTTCACATGTCCTCCTTCCTTTGGTAGGAAGACTTGGTGAGGCCACAGCTGGATCTTGTCTTTGTAGAAGACTATGCAAGGCAGTTCTGAAGTCAGAGCCCTGATCTCTGAGACCTATCTCGCCTAAGTCACTGCCAGCAGAAAAGCAATCTTGAAGGACAAGCTGAAAAGGGAACAGAATTCCAGCAGCTCAAAGGGCAGCCTGAGGGACCAGGCTCAGGTCCAACTATGAAACAGGGTATTCTACCTGCGGAGCAGCTCAAGACCCTTTAGGAATGTGACCACCATTTCATGGGAAAACACCATCTTCCCCTCAATCAGCTCATGGAATGCACAGATAGCTGCAGACAGACTTTGATGGTGGAACGCCCCAGACTTTGGTTTCTGAGCTACAGCCGTTAGTCCAGAATGGATTGCAACAGAGAATGCAAGCGACAGAGAAAACCTCATCCACTTGGCCAGATAAGTCAATCTCATGGAAGGCTTACTGTTTCACAGAAGGACCTCCTCCAAACAGGGTCACCACAGAGCATCCATGCCGAGACATGCAGGAACTCAAAGTTGGTCCGCGATATCAGGTCTGGTTGACTGGGAAGGGGTCAGAGAGGGCACAATGTTGTGTTCATGAGTGTGCCAAACCAGAGCTGGCAAGGTCACACTGGGTCAAGCATGATAACTAAAGTATTGTCTCTAAATCTGTACTAGGTTCCTGGCGGATCAGCTGGATCAGTGGAAATGCATACACCATACTCTTGGAATATGAGAGAAAGAAAAGATCAGAGAAGGAGCCCCTGGCCCAGCCTCTGCCATGAGCAAAACTAACGGCACTTTCTGTTGTGCGTGGTGGCAAAATTACCTATAAAATTTTCTACTGTAACTTTCTCCCTCCTTAAAAAATAAAGCTGTCTCTTGACTCGGATTTATATTTTTCCATGATAACCATTAGACTCATCTTTAATAGCCATAAATACTCCTCAGACTACTTTACTGCCTTTCCATGTCAAGAATGGTTAGAATATTTCCTTTTAAAAATAAGGAAAGTATTCAGTTAACTGCCAGAAGATCATCTCCTGCAGCATCTTAAAAAGGAGCAATAGTTTTTCTCAATTTTAAAAATAGTCATATATGTTTTCATCAAGATGCATCAGATGCGTATTTTGTAATCACAAATTTTTCTATTTAAAAAAGTTATAGGTTAAGTATCAAAAAATATTTAAATATTTAGAGAAGAAAGCAAATATCTACAAAGTCGATAGCTATCCTGATATCACGTACCTGGTTAGTTAGAGGTTGTTGAACCTGGTCAGTATATGATAAGGCAGAAACCTGTTGGTCATTTATGTTCTGCTGCCGACGATCGCTGTACTGCTGATGTGAATGGGACATCTGTCCAGCCATCTGAAGGCCAGCAGCATGGAATGAAAATGACGGTGCAAGCCGAACAGATGAAGGTTTGCATGCTGAAGTCTCTCCTCCTAGACAAAGAATTCAAGATTTTAGTGTAATGTTTTATATCCTCATGGTATTTGCATTAAATGACCCCTATTTCCAAGCCCGTAAAATAAATAACATCAGATAAAATAATACTTTGTACTAGGGATGCAGAAGAGTAGTCAAATACTTGACTACCTGATGAGCCTAGTCACAATTCCCTCCCACCCCCGGTTGCCTCTATATCATAGGCAGCAAAGGTGGGGGAGAAGCAAGAGCCTCTGTGGTGGGGGAAGGAGGAGGCTGGAGGCAGAGGAACAGCCGTGCTGCAGCTCTGCCTTTTAAATGTAGAAAGAGCCACCTGGCTCTTACTACATTTAAAAGGCAGAGCTGCAGTGGGGAGCTAACTCCTGGGAGCTAACCCCGCTCTGGCTCTGCAATTTAAATGAAGGAGGAGCTGGGCTGCCTGGCTTCTACTACATTTAAACTGCATAGACGCAGCAGGGGTAGTGAGCACCCCTTCCTGCCGGCTCCCAATAAACTAATTGAACAGTGGATGGAAATTCCATTGACTACTCAAAATAACTGATTATCCACAATTTAACATCCTATTTTGTACATATGAGCATTAATCCAGAGATCTTAAAGTGCACAAAGGTGAATAAAAGTATTACACCCCAGTTCACAAATGGGAAAGGTATGGCAGAGACATATTAAACTAAAAATGTGTTAGAAAAATTGTTTACCTTCCCCTCTTACAAGTAACATCTAAAATTATAACTGAAAAGAGATTTAAAAATATAATTGTCTGATTTCTTTATCTGATGCCATGAGAGATCTTTCTGTACAATCCATTTCATCATTTTAATTATTCTGGGTTCTGTGAGTCTTTCACATAGCAGAAAGGGACAAAAATAAATGTAAATTAAAGGAAAATATTTCAGAATCACAATAAAAGAATACTCAGGTGGAGTTAGAACTGTGCTCCACATCAAGCAGAGGAGAGAAGTGAAACCAGGTTTCCTATATTCTAGGTGAATGTCCAAAATAACTGGGCTACACGTAGGGCAAATTACTTCCCCCTTTTTGTGAATCCACCCCTTCCTTTAAAAATGCATGAAAACAAAACATTTTGAGATGTATGTTCCAAAACTTTTGATTCGCCTAATTTTTTTCTGAATTTTGTTTTTTGGGTCCTGAAAGATTTATTTTGGAAAACTACCAGCAAATCAAAAATATATTTTTGTTCAGCCTTAATCACAATATTCTAAAGCTACACTAGCTTTAAACTGAAATGCCAACACAGATGCGGTAGTGGTGGATTCTGACACATTACCGCTATGTCCAACTTGCTAAAAATAGGTAGGTTTAATTGTCAAGTTGTTAAAATCCAACTTGGCTCCCATTGCACAAACAGTGTTCAAGTTACAGTGGGGGAGGTCTAGGTTGGATATTAGGAAAAACTATTTCATGAGGACGGTGGTGAAGTACTGGAATGGGTTACTTAGGAGCTGGTGGAATCTCCATCCCTACAGGTTTTTAAGTCTCAGCTTGACAAAGCCCTGGCTGGGTTGATTTAGTTGGGATTGGCCCTGCTTTGGGTAGGGGGCTGGACTCGATGACCTCCTGAGGTCTCTTCCAGCCCTATGATTCTAGTGTATTTACCAGCTCTCCTTACTGATGCTTACCTAGCTAGAGGTAACACCACTAGGATTTTTCTGTCCTCTACAATTTCCTAAGTTAAGTAAATCTTAATTATGAACACTAGACACAGTTCTTTCCAAGACAGACACTTTTTAAAAAGCTTCAATAAAATTTTGAACAGGTTGATATTTGAAAGCTTGTCTGTTAAAATAAGTTTTCCTCGCATTTAATTATGTATATAGCTGCAACAACATAGTGCATCAAAAACCTATATGTTACCCCAAAGGGAACTTTTGAAATTATGCTGACACACAATAATTGGGAATCTAGAAATCTTTTAATTTGCAAAATCATTTAAACAATACAGATTGAACCTCTCTAATCTGGCATTCTCTGGCCTGGCAACATTTGTGGTCCGTCATGATTTTAGTTAGCCAGATGTCTACTTATCACAGGGTGTGGCCAAGTTTCCTGTGGTCTCAGTGTATGTTTACAACAATAGCACCACACAGTCCTGGTTCTCAGTGTGCTGTGCTATTGTTGAACTCTAATTTACCCATAAACATCTTCTAAGAGCCAGGTAAGCAGCAGAAATGTTAGTAATGCTGATAGATAATATTGACCTCCTGTGGTTCCGCACCGGTCAGGTTCCAAGGGTGCTGGATAACACAGGTTCAACTTGTAGATGTAAAATGTCTTGGACACAGTTTAAAATAGAGGATAAATTCACAGCCCTGCGTATCCTGTAACACAATTAACTAAATTATGAAGCAATAACCCTTAAATTATTTTAAAATAATAATTTATTCTACCACCATTATTTATTTATTGAAATTTCCAAAATGCAATTCAAGGTCCTTCTGGAAAGATATAATGAAAGGACTGTCCATGTAATATCCCCCGCAATCTACCCCATTCCCAACACCAGAAGAGACAGAAGGCGGCTTTGCAGTATGCCCACAAGGTTAACAAATTTGGTGGACCAAGATGGGAAGCAAATTCCAAAACAAAAGCACTGTGAAAATGCTCCTTCTCATTTATACTGAGACAGCTTCAACTTGAGCACCTTTGATCTCAACTGTGGCTGAACAGTCACTGAGAGAAAAGAGTAGTTACCTTTAACCCACTCACACTTATCTTCACATATGATTTTTAACTAAAAACACCAATAAAATATATAAGTGAGTATTTTCAAATATAATTATTTTTGCTATAATATCCAACAGACCAGCTACAGTCCCCCAGGCCTCAGTTCCCAAGATGTTATTCAGGTGGCTTGACAAAAGACACTTCTTCCTCTTAGCCCAAGGGTCAACAACCTGCATGCCTGGCTCCTACTACCCTACATTTAAACTGCAGAGTTGCAGCGGGGGTAGGTCCTGGACTTGGCACAAGCCAGGACTGAGCACCTTCTCCTCTCAACTAATTGGGTAGTCAATAAAAATTCTATTGACTACATGATTAGTCAATCACCTGCCTCTTAACATCCTTAATCTGCAATAGGGATGTGAACAGGTAACCGATTACTCAGTAAGCATCACCCTTAAAGCTTAACTTACAAATGTAGAATTATGTAAACAAGAATAACTTCACTTAACAATGAAACAATGTAAAACTTTAGACCCCACAAGTCCACTCAGTCCTACTTATTTTTCAGCCAATGACTAAGACAAACAAGCTTGTTTACATTTGCGGGAGATAATGCTGTGCGCTTCTTGCTTACAATGTCACCTGATAGTGAAAACAGGCATTCGCATGGCACTGTTGTAGCCCCCAGCGTAGCAAGATACTTACATGCCAGATGCATTAAAGAT
Organism: Rafetus swinhoei; assembly: GCA_019425775.1. Lineage (NCBI taxonomy): Eukaryota > Metazoa > Chordata > Testudines > Trionychidae > Rafetus > Rafetus swinhoei. The sequence goes on from CM033437.1 coordinate 163,699,136, forward strand.
TCATATGTCCATTCATGCTTCGACCACCATTCCAGAGGACATCCGTCTAGGATGATGATGGGTTCTGCTCAACAACGATCCAAAACAGTACAGATCGAAGCATGTTCATTTTTGCCATCTGAATCAGATGCCACCAACAGAAGGTTGATTTTTTTGTTTGTTTTTTGTTTTGGTGGTTCAGTTTCTGCATCAGAGGATTGCTCTTTTAAGACTGCTGACAAAATGTTCCACACCTCGTCCATCTCAGATTTTGGAAGGCACTTCAGATTGTTAAACCTGGGGTCTAGTGCTGTAGCTATTTTTAGAAACCTCAGATTGGTACCTTCTTTGCATTTTGTAAAATCTGTCGTGAAAGTGTTCTTAAATCTAACAACATATGCTGGGTCATCATCAGAGACTGACATAACTTGGAATATATGGCAAAATGTGGGTAATGAAGCAGGAGCAGGAAATGTACAGTTCCCCCCAAGGTGTTCAGTCACAAACCTGCAGGGCTCAAGTAACGTTTCTAGCTTTTGCAGTTTTTATCTGTTGGCACTGATAGATGGTGCTTTTGAAGAGCTAATGTAGATATCATAGTGGCTTTATTGTGAAGCAGGCACTGAATCACAGCCAATGTGGAATTCCATCTGGTTGAAATATCTTATACCAGAGGTTCTTGTGTCTGTCCATTTGCAGCTTGTTGTATTCCTAGCTCTGTACTGTAAGTTGGACTGTATTTGAAATGGCCCACAAGTTTTCTACATTTTGCCAACATATTTTCAAAACCACCATCACTGAGTGCTCCAACAATGGATCACTGCAGACTGCGAGCAACGCATGTCGTGTTCAAAAGGCAAGCGACTGCCCGCTTCTACCATATTATGTGCACACTCAGTACTAATTGTTGTTACCTTTTCTTGAATATTATATTTTTTCACAACATCTATGAAATGCTCTGCACATGCTTCAGCATAATGTCTCTCTTCAGTATGAGTTACTGTTACAGTAAATGACTGTAGTGTCCATACAGCATCAATCAGGCGTGCCGTGACACCAAGATAGCTATGATTGCTCAAGGAAGACCAGTGATCACCAGTCAAAGCAACAGCCAGTGCATTTCTCAGAAGCTCATAGTCTTCTCATTGTCATATAGGTCATTTATTTGTGATGCAATGGTTCCTCAGGAGAGCAAGGTATATGACTGATTGGCAGATGCTATTTGAATAGTATCTCTTAGCCCTCTGTCATTTACAATGTTGAGTGGTCTGCAGTCCATAGCTATCCACTTTGCAATAGCATCGGTTAAGGTGTAGTAGTTTGTTTGATTCATGGGCTTGTAGCAATCTTGAAACTTTGTAATTGTACTCAGTCTTGGCTGGCTGGACTCGTTTGCTGGTGGCGGGTTATATGTAGCACAAAATCTGGAGGCAAAAGCATACTTAGCATGTAGGTGGTACTGCAGACTTGAAATGCTTCTTTGGTATCAGAACTCAGCCTTATAATAGCCACAGATAACAGTCCTTTTAGACAAAGAACCATCTGGAAGTATTTTAAACAAACTTCCTATTCAAAAGACCTGAACTGTTGCTGCTTTGCTCCATTAACTTTGTCTGATATTTTAGCACTATAGATCATGAAAACACAGCAGAATTATGTCAATGTCTGGAATAATTCAATAAATTATTCTATATAAGCAATATATTTGTGTCCTATTCAAGAGAGTCCTTTTTTATCTTAGCCCCAGCTGCGGGCGGCACAGGGCCAGAAGCAGATAGACTCTGCCGTGGGAAGTTCGGGGGGCTCAGGCTCCAACTGCAGGTGGCACAGGGCTCAGGGGTGGGGGTCAGCCCCCAAGCTCAGGGGAGGGGTCAGCCCCTGGGCTGAGTGAGGTAGGCCCCACCATGGGCAGTGCAGAGTTCGGGGAGGAAAGAAAGGGGATGTGATGGGACTCAGCCCCAGAAGCAGATGTGGAGGAAGGGTCAGTCCCAGCACCAGGAGTCAAAGAGAGGGTAGCTTGGTGAGCCCTGCAAAGGGGAGAGAAAACAGCCTGGGCAAGCCTCCCCCCCCCAGGCTGTTTTATTTTTAAAAATATGGTCACCTGGAAGAGGAGAGGGACGGATATCAGGGTCTTTACTTCTTCGCTGGAGCTGGGACCACGTCTTCAGGGTTGTTTTTTTTTGCGGTTTCTTTTTTTCTGCTTTGTTTTTCTGTGTACCCTCTGGTGCGGTTTACATTACTGCACCTTACCAGAAAGGGTTGTCTCCAGAGCAGCTCATGCTGGTTTCCCGCCCTATGCGAATCTGCGATTAACGCACATTAATTTTTTTAACGCGTTAATTCTGCCCTGCGTTAATCGCACGCATTCAGACACATTAACTGACAGCTCTAGTGTAAATGTGTATAAAATACTTTCTACATGAACACCCCATGGATATAAACATACATTCTGTGTCCTAAATACTGTGTGTGTTTTATTTATCTGCACACTGAATACATATTAAATACTCAAAAACTCAGGCTTTGTCTACACTACTCAGTTTGGTCGACAAAAGAAAGCTTTCATTGACAAAACAATGAAAGTGTACACACTGAAATGCTCCTCCCACCGATGTAACTCCTCTGCTATGCCAAAATAATAAAACCACATTGAGAAGAGGCATAGGGCTTATCTGGTGTAGTTAGGATGACACTGTGTAGACACTGCTTTCCTTACATTGGCTATAGGCAGCCATTCTTAGCAATTTCATGGCTCCCCAGCCACACTACTTTGGAGTCCTGCTCCAAGCCAGGCTGCTACCCAGATTCCCAGTTGGGCTCCCTGCAGAGAGTTCTGCTGCCCCTGGGGTTCTGGTTCCCACCGGGAGCACAGCAGACTGGATTCCAGGCACAGGTCTTCCCACCAGAGATGAAAGGCCCTCTGACATTGCCTCCTCACCTCTCCCTGCTCCGGCTGGGACCACAAAGGCAAGAAGCCACAAGTAACTGCTCCATGCCCCTCTCCACCCCGCCCCAGTTGGGAGTAGGGATTTAATAGTATAGTCAATTAACCAATAAGCAAAAGCTTATAAGTTAATGCTATAGACCAGCGGTCCCCAACGCGGTGCCCACAGGCGCCATGGCGCCCGCCGGGGCATTTATGTGCGCCCACCGAATGATCTGGGCCGGCCCTGCCCCGGGCGCGCAGCGCGCGGGTGGTGCCGGCGCCAGCCCCACCCCCAGGTGCACGGCAGCCCCAAAAGGTTGGGGACCACTGCTATAGACTATATGTAACCCCCCTTCACCCCAACCCCTTGCCAGTAAATTTTTTAGCACACTGGCCAGCAGCCCAGATCAGTCCCAGCTTGCATTGGGTCCTGGACCTAACTCCACTGCAGCTCTGCATTTAAAGTGTATTAGGAGACAGGCAGGCAGGCAGCCCGGCTCAGTTCCGGGTCATGATGGGCCTGGGAGCTCAGACCCCTCCCACCAGACAGGGGCTGCTCGGGGACTACAGAATAGTTGACTAACTGGTAAGAATACATGAAGTTCATCAATTAATCAACATCCCTAGTTGGGAGCACGAAGGTGAGAAACCCTGGGGAGCAGCTGAGCTCCTAGTGGGGAGATTAACAGAGTTGAGCAGCCTAGTTCTCAGTTCCCCATACTACCCCTCTTCAGTTGGTGGAAGTGCTCCTCGTGAGGACGCACACCAGCAATACAAAGTAGGTAGCGTGGACATCAGCCACTGAAGTAATTAATGCAATGGTTTTAAGTCAATCTATGTTAGGTCCACTTCACATTGTAATGCAGACAGAGCCTTAGTTAACATAGACTTAAGGCTGTCCACTGGCACTCATGAACATCCAGAATGTGGAGACAGACTAAACTTAAACCCTTGAAAAACAGGTAATACAAAGTTATGATACAGGCACTGCAACCTTAACTCTACTCTCCAGAACAGGCAGTGGCTGCTGGGTACAGTTCTGTATGGAAAGTACAAAGATTAAACTACTAAGAGAAGTGATGGATGCTTCAACCCATGGTGTCTTCAAATCATGAATGGATGCCTTAATGGAAGATGCTTCAGTTAATCAAGTTATCAGGATCAATACAAGAGTAACTCTAAAATTATCTGGGCTGTATTAACTGGCGATCGGATTAGATGATCCGATGGTCTCTTCCAACCTTACAAAAAAAAAAATCTATTCATCTACAATAAGCAGATGAAGGAGGACTGAAAGAGCATACGATTGTTTGTGATATTATCCACGGACTTGAATGCTGATATCTGCACACATTCCAACAGAATTCACGATGTGGAGTGTACCTATATGGAAGGATTAGTTGAAGCAGCTTGCCAAAGCTGTGCAACTTTAATTCATCCCCTTCTGATCATCTTTAACTATATGCTCAAATACTATTTTATTCCACGGGATGCCTACCTTTTTTATAAAATGCAAGATGAGAAGTGACTACTGAAATCATCTAGTTTGACTTCCTAGATCACACAGTGCTCAGCTCATAGGATGCACAGTGCTTATCAAACTGTCAGCTATTGAACATTTCTTTTCATCTTCATCATTCACTGACTGGATGACCCCATGCCTTAGTTAAGGCACTCTTAACCTACTCTGAATAAAGAGTTAATAATTGACTCTTTGTAAAAGCACCCATCACCAGAGTATGAGTGCATGACAAATGATGACTTTATGGTCATAGCAATCTTGCGAGGTAAAGGATCTCAATTTTACAAATGAGAAACAAAGGCACAGAAATTATAGAGAAAGGGGTTCACAAATTTGGGGTTCCTAAGCCCTGAGTTTTTAGAACATTCAGAATATTTGTGTGGCAAAAGAGTTGGGAAGTGCTTCAAGTATATAAAACTTTGGTTTACTGAACACTCAGGAAGAAATCTGAAGCACTCAACAACACAGGAAGATTTCCTAGTATTGAAAGTTATGCAGGCAAACACAGAATTGTATGTGAGTTCAGTTCTGTTTACAGTGAAAAACTCAAAGACGTAAGGAAAAGGTAGCTCAATTCTTCGAGTCTCAGACTACAGAGATACACAAAGGAGGCCAGGAGACTCTAGCAATGGCAACAAATTCACTCTGTCCCCTTCATATAGCTGTGTCGTCAAACAGTCGTACTGAATGAGAGGCTTCACAAGAGCTACCTTGTTTGGTCTGTTTTGATAAAGTACAATGAGACTGTCCAATTTTTCTGAGAAACAGCCAATTATTTAAGACAAAAATTACATGCACATGAACTTAATTGCAGCAAATGAAACTGATCAGCTGATATTTAATAGGTAAGTTTAGACAAGTTTAAACCAACATTTGCATATAAAATAAGAATTGCTAAGAAGTTCTCTCAAAGACAGAGGGCTAACTAACTATAGGTTGGTATGTAAAGACCAATCAGAAAAATAGACATATCTGCCAGATTAACAGGGTAGAGATAAATCCAAGATGAAACAGTACTACAGATTTACTTATTTTTTAGAGAATAGTGCTTCTTCTACCAGCTCTACAGAGGTTAATGTCTTTTGAGTGGCTCCACAATAATTATTGGTAAATACTGCACTTGCATCTCTGCTCATGTAACAGCTTTTGGAAATATTTTCCCATACTTCTCACATCTCTTTAGATTTAGTCACCACACAGTTCCTACCCTTCCTACACAGATTTCTTCATATCTTGTGTTTCAACGTTCCCCTTTCTCCAATCAAAAAACTGATTGCTTGCCATATTCCTCCAGCTTTCTGGATAATTCCTCAGCAGCCTTACAAATTGCATTTTTAGCTTCCTATTTTACCTATATTCCTATGCATGGTTACCAATAGTTTGCAATCAAGCTAGAAGGAAAGTGGAGTCCCATACAGATATGTCTTGTGTCCAATTCAATATCTCCATAAATTATTTGGATAATGCCATACAGAGCACACTTACAAAGTCTGTGGATGATAGCAAGCTGGGACAGGTTGCAAGCATTCTGGAGGACGATTAAAGTTCAAAATCATCATTTTGACAAACTGGAGAAATGAGCTGAATCAAACAGAATGAAATTCAATAAGCACAAAAGCAAAGTACTACATTGAGGAAGAAGTAATCAACTGCACAAACAGAAAATGAATACCTTGGAAAGTGGACTGCAGAAAAGGATCTGAGGGTTATAGTGAATCACAACTAAACTAAATATGGGTTCACAATGTAATAGTGGTTGGAAAAAAAGCAGGCATTCTGGGATATATTGACAGGAGTCTTGTAAGGAACACACAAGTAGTAGTAATTCCTTCACACCACTAACACTGATAGGGCCTCAACTGGAATATGTCCAGTTCTGGGCACCACATTCCAGGAAAGATGGGACAAGCTAAGTCCAGCAGAGAGCAACAAAAATGATTAAAGGTCTAGACTAGTGATTCTTGAACTTATGTGATTGGGCCACCTTCTTTGTGTCTGCAGTCATGCACTTTTGCCCCCGCCCCCATAAGTACATATTCCAACACCTAGCTCTGAAGGCACAGAAGAAAGTGACTGCTGGCCAAGTGCCTAGCTCTGAAGGCAGTGTGCATCAGCAGCAGCATAGACGTAAGCGTGGCAAAGTGAAAAGTGATATTTGTCAGACTTAGCACCCCATTATCACTTTTATTTCTGTGCTACTGCTACCACTCCTGGGCTGTCAACTGGAGCCCTGACACTTCCTGGTAAGGGACTGATTGAGGAAAGAAGGAGAGCCCAAGTCTAGATGGCTGTCTCCTTTCTCCTCACCTCCCAGGTGTGCATGACCCTTCTGCATGAGACCCAGTCACCAAACCCCCCATCTTCTGGTTTTTTGGTTTTTTCCAAGTGGAACACAGCTCCCACCTCTCGACATATTTCTGTACTTCTAATGAGAGGCCCAACCCATAGTTTAAGAACTGCTTATCTAGAAACATAAGGTTTGCTTATGAGTATGTCAGGAGATGTAGTTGTTCCAATAGCTAGAAGAAAAATCCGTACACTAGGTCTGCAGAAAAACAGGCATTGTGAAAGCAACAATAAAATCTTCAAAGATGGACTGGGGGGGGGGGGGGGAGAACCTGGAGGAAAAGATGAAAATCATGAACCCAGAGATTACTCAAGAGTATAAGAGTAGAAAAAAGAGATCAAATGTATTGCCATCAGCTGATAACAGAAAGTAGAGTTAATGTGTGAGATAAGGATGTTAAATGGCGGTTTCTTACCTAATCGTATAGTCACTATAATGTGTATCGACTATACGATTAGTCAATAGACCGCTCTGCAAAGCCGCAGCAGTAGTAACTCCAGGAGCTGGCTCGACCTGGGACTGAGCAATCCCAGCTCGTGCTAGCTCCAGGAGCCACCTGCGCTGCAACTCTGCATTTTAAACATAGCAAGAGCCACCAGACTCTTACTACATTTAAAATGCAGAGATGCAGGGTCCCGGTCCAGTGCGAGCTGGGACTGCTCAATCCCAGCTTGTGCTGAAGCCAGCAGCCTCTGTTCACAGTGTCCAGACAGAGCAAGCCCTGACCCGTGACCAGTCCTGGCCACTGCGAACAGAGGCTGCTCCAGCACCAGCCCCCGTTTGCTCCCTACATGTGCCAGCTCCAGCCTGCCCCCCTCACCTTCCATACTGCTGCCCCTCTATCAGCGGCAGCAGCATGGAAATGGGGGATACAGAGGCAGTGGGGGGAAGGGGCATGTAGTCAACAAGATTAATCAATAAGCTTAGGCTTGTCGGTTAATCTATAGTTGATTACACATTGACATCCCTACCCTGCAATTACATTTTGAATTCTCAGAAGACATGTCACCAACAGCAGGATCTTGTGGGCAATGCACTAACCTGAAAAGTGAACTGCAACTTCACAGAGCATAAGAGAACTCCTGCTCCCTTGCCTGTTCATGTATCATGTTGTCAGACATAATGAGGATATGATAGAAATGGATGGATGGTAAAAACACCTGACATGCTCTCCTCATGGCTCCAAGTTCCAGAATGCTGATGTGCATCCAGACTCCTGAGCAGCCGAAGCGCTGTGAGTCATGAGTTCAACCATATGGGCACCGCACTGGACAAGCAATGCAACCATAACTGTTATGGAAGAGACTGGGAGGAACAGTATCCTGGTGCACACTTCAACCGGACCATCCACTAATGGAGTGAGAAGACCTCATGGGAGCAGTGTGGAGAAGGTCCATAGAATGAACGTAGGGGAATAAACTCTCTGGAGCTCTTGCTAGAGGCAATATTCCCGCTAAGATTTCCCATCCATGAGCACAGTGAGTTTCGTCTTGTGCACTAATATTGAAGAGAAAGAATACTAAAACAAGGGATAATTAACAGGGTGCATGACTTTAAATGTGTATTTAATATGGAGTCAAATAAAAAAGAAAATTAATACTGCAAAGTTTTCAGTATGTTAGATTAGCCTCAAGGCTGCTCTAAATCTGCACTGTCCACCGTTCCATAAAAGTCATAGGAGGCCAAGAATAAGCACACTGCAGCACTTCTGTAGTTTTTCTCCAGAATGCCCCTAATTCCAGGAGCTTGGGGTGGGGGGGGTGAGGGGTGGGGGGGAGACGACACAGAGCCATTTCATCGGCTCTAAGCAAGACAAAGAGTACCCTGCCTGTATTGGGAATAAGATTCAAGCAGGGGAAGCGAGATTATTGCTTTGAGGGTACCTTTGTGCCACTGGAGTGCAAAATGGTTCTAGGGCAAGAGAGAATCAAGCCTATTATTCACTGTTTTATCTGTATTGTGAGGGTTCTAAAGACACACAGAGCTCTGTCAAATAATAAACAGTATTTGTAAAGGTTGTTTTACAGACATTAACCCATATTGCCTGACTTTGGAGAATCTCTTTATATAGTAGAATGTTGGCAAGAGAAGAACAGAGAGGTTATGATGTTTAAATAGTTGGTATGGCAGAATGTAATAATTTAAATTACTTACCTATGTATGCAGGCACACTACAACCTCAGTTATTCTTAAATATTTGTGAATTCTAAACAACAGGCGCTTTGCCTATTACAGTGAATAGTCTGTAATGTAATGGGGCTGTTCATGTGACTAAACGCAATGCTAGCTAACACATTGACAGACTGGGCCACTGGCCCCCTAACCCAGCCATCTGATCCATGTTCGCTGATCTTGTACATGTGTGGTATTCCAAAGGCCCCTCCTTGTAGGGCATGTAAAATGCCATGTACACCTGTATGTCTGACTAACAAAAACCAACAACCCAGTCATGAAACACGTTGTCTATGAATTTGGCCAATCAAGTGTATCATCAATGTTGTGCAATTGGGCACACTTTACTAGTGCCCTTTTGAGGGGGCTACCCAGTTATCTCCCCTCTCCCCCCAGTGTCTGAGCCATGCAGCTCTGGCCCCAAGAGCAGCCGCCCACCACACGGCTACAGCCCCAAGCCCTGCTCGCCATGCGGCCCCCAACCCCTGGCAGCAGCTGCCCGCCCACCACACGGCCCCAACTCATGATGGAAGCCTCCTGCCCACCATGCAGCCCCAGCCGCCGGAGCAGCCACCTAAATACACGACCCTGGCCCCTGAAGAGCCTCCTACCATGCAGCCCCAGCCCCTGGAGCAGCCATCACTCTCTCCCCCAACACGATCTGAGCCCTGTCTGCAGCTGGAGCTGCTACTCCCCAACGTTGCCCCGGATCTAGCCGCCAGAGTAGCTGCCCGCCATGTGGCCCCAGCCACAGAAGCAGAAATGTCGCTCACTTTTCAAGTCCAGAAGGAAGGTGAGTGCTGCCACGCAGCCGTGCAAAGGAGGTAAGCGGGCTTAGAATTTTTTGTGCGCGGCTGCACAGGCATGCACCTTAGAAGGAACACTGGCTTGTGTATGGATTCACTGCCTACAGCCAGTGTTCCCTCTAAGGTGCACCTCCTTTGCACAGCTGCACAGCAGCATTCACCTTCCTTCTGGACCTGCAAAGTGAGTGGCATGTCTGCTTCTGTGGCTGGGGCCACATGGCGGGCAGCTGCTCCAGCTGCTTTGGAGGCTAGGTCCGGAGCAACCGGGAGTAGCAGCTCCAGCTGCAGGCGGAGCTAAGGTCATGTTGGAGGGGGATGGCTGCTCCAGCATGGTAGGTGGCTGCTCCTGGGGTCAGGGGCATCTGTTTAGGCAGCTGCCATGTTACCAAGAGAAGGACTGGATACCACACTGGAAATTAAGCATGTAAAAAGTCGTTTAAAAATGTAACCGTTTAACTGCTAAAAATCCTAGTGGTTACATGTGCTGAGGACTCTGCAGCATGAAGCTTAAATAAGTTCTATACTTCAGAGCCCGCAGCAAAGCCTGCTCAGGAGCAGGGCCAGCATTTGAAGTCCAACTTTGAGCTTCCCTTCTTAATCATGCTACCAACAGCCAATTGTCTAGCTAAGGGAATAAAAGGATGTTTGATGACAGAAATGGGCTGCCACAACTGAGAAAACTGGTGAATACACAAGTAGAGGAGTCAGAACAGGAGACTGCACTTAAAGTGATAATGACCTAACACGAATCTCAGGAAATGTCCATGGGCAGAAGGGATGTCCCCGTGAAAGCATCTTGTATACCAAGAGCCACAAACAGACATGCCTCTTTCTACGGAAGTAATGATGGCTGCGAGCTCTGTTGTAGGGAAGGTTAACCGTTAAGCTTCACCCTTACCGGGTGCTGCTTACAGTTACAGTTAACCGGCAACCTGGAGCAGCCACTCTCCCCCCACCCACCTCCAACACGGTAGGGATGTAATAATGTAGTTGATTAACCGATAAGCAAAAGCTTATAGGTTAATGCTATAGACTACACGTTTCCTCCCCCCACCAGTAAATTTGTTAGCCGCCCAGCTCAGACCTAGCTTGCACCTGGTCTGGGACCTACCCCCTGCTGTGGCTCTGCAATTCAAGTGTATTAGCAGCCAGGCAGGCAAGCAGCACGGCTCAATTATGGCTTGTGCCAGGTCCGGGATTTCAGTCCCCCTCCCTACCCTCCCACCAAACAGGGGCTGCTGCCATCCAGCACTTCTGGGCCTCTCTAACAGCCAGTCCGTGAGGGGAACTGGTTTTTAAACTGGCTCCCCTTGTGGACCAGCTTCCGCCTGGCACCCCGCGCTGCTGCTTTGGATACAGAGACAGCAGAACCGAATAGCAGGGGGCTTCTCAGGAAAGCACACTGGCTGCTGGCCTCACCCTTGGGGACTACAGAATAGTCGAGTAACTGGTAAGAATTCATGAGGTTAATTGACTATTCAATTAACTGTTATTTAACATCCCTACAACATGGGGGACTCTCCAGCCCAGCCAGAGCAGCCCCACCCACAGTGTGGTGGGTCCACCTTGGCCAGAGCAGCCCAGTGTGCCATGAGGGTGGGGACACTCCAGGCCCGCCGGAGGAGCTTGCCCGCCCGCGTGTAAGCGGCTACCCGGTTAAACGTAACGTTTAACTGGTTAAACAGGATTTTACATCCCTACTTTGTTGCAGGCCCAGTCAGTAGCCGCCTGAATAATGAGAGAATTGAGTGGAGGGTGAGAAAAAAAAATTGGATGCCTTTGGAGGCATGTAGTATTTGCATGCACCAATCTCGGGCACCATGTAACTGATCATGTACATTATGTGCACCAATCCTTGTAATCCTCCCCCCAACCCAATCTTGTCCCCAGATTCCCCATTTCTTTCATGCCTTTTAAACTTGTAACGTGATTTGAATCTGAAACATTCACTCCATAAACCTTTCAATCTCTTCTCACTCCCCTGGGGGTAGGTGTGCACGTGGCTGGAGTATGTCAAATAGTCCTAGCTGGTTGATGGAAAGATCCATCCTAGCTAATAATAAAACATGTAAGATGATGCACAGTTCGTGTTGCTTATCTTGCACTTCCCCTGAGTAGGATGCTGAGGGCACCAGCCCCTGTACGAAGCAACTCCTCAAATTATTGGAAGTCATCCATCAACAAGGGTGGAGCTGATAACACCCCGACATCCAAGGATGAAGAGGGGAACTGCTCCAGATCCTGCAGTACCATAAGAGCTGGACTCAGCACTACATCCTCTAATGATGCGTCTTAACATCTGCTGGATGATGGCTGGAAAGGGGAGAATCCATACATGTAGAGTGGAAAGGTTCCAACAATGGGTACTGTGGAAACAAGCCCCAGTACGGCCATCAAAGCAGTTCCATTCAGAGTTGAGTTTGTGGCTGATGCTAGTACATAAGAACATACGTAAGAACATAAGAACGGCCGTACTGGGTCAGACCAAAGGTCCATCTAGCCCAGCAGCCTGTCTGCTGACAGTGGCCAGCACCAGGTGCCCCAGAGAGGGTGGACCAAAGACAATGATCAAGCGATTTGTCTCCTGCAATCCTTCTCCAGCCTTTGACAAACAGAGGCCAGGGACACCAGTATAAGTATAGTATATACTCCTTATACCAGTAGTATAAGGAGGCCTAGTCAAGTCTGAGCTGAAGCAAGAGTAATTGCAGAATGGTTCATAAATATGTGTTCAGTGGCACAGGTGGCCATCCCGCAGATGTCTAGAATGGGAAAATTTTGTAGGAATGCCATGGAGCAAGATGAAGCTCTTGTTGAGTGTGTTCTAATGACTAGAAAGACTTCAGCATTGTATAGTGAACAGCACATATGGATACAGCTGGATATCCATTTAGATAATCTTAGCATAGATATGGCAGAGCCCTTTGATCATTCTGTTGTTGATACAAAAAGATTAGGTGATTTTCCGAATGCTTTCATTCTGTTCAGATAAAAGGCTACGGCACAGCAAACATATAATATGTAGAATTCCTCTTTAGAATTAGTGTGTGGATTTGGATAAAAAACAGGTAAGTGAATTGGTTGACTGAAGTGGAACAAGGATGATAGTTGGACAAACTTAGGATACATTCCTTAAAGAAAATTGCATATGGCGGTGAGCTATGAGCTTCCCACTCACACTGACTTTTTGCACAGATGTAATCATTACCAGGAGTGCCACTTTCATAGATAAGTGAAATAGTGAACATATGGTTAAGGATTCAAAGGGTGCTCTGGTTAGACTTCTGAACACCAGATTTAAGCCCTAGGCTGGCATGGGCTCTCAAATGTCTGGCTATAAGTTCTGTATTCCCATGAGAAAATGCTTTGTGATTGGATGAGTACATATCAAAGTCCCATCCACCTGTTGGAGGAAGGCTATGATGGCAGTAAGGTGAACTTAAAGCAAGCTTGTAGCCAGCCCAGAGTTCTTTAGGGATAAGCATTCCAAGACTAGATGCCTGACTTGAGAATAACTGTTCCTCTACTGAATCTTTTCCATTTTTGGAGGTAAGCAGTGTGTTGAGCTTCCTGCTGTTAATATTAACACTTATTTTAAGTGTTCTGAATAGGTTAGTTTGTCATGGTAGAGACATGAAGGAATCACACTTTTGAGTGAAATTTATTCGGGTCCAGATGAAGGACTTCACCATTGTTCTGAGAAGATACTGTAGAAAAGTGTATGGTGTGGAGATTGTGTTAGGACAGGGAACCATGTGTGTGTGGGCCATGTCAGGACTATAAAGTATTATTTTGGCCCTACTGGATCATATTGTGTGCATTATTCTGGAGATTCAAGGTATCGGTGAGAATGCCTATAGGAGAGGAGTGATCCACCTGATGAAAAAGGCCTCCCTTAGGAATCCTGCTCCTAATCCCACCCCCAAGAGAAAAAACTTTTGGCATTTCTTATTTGATGATATTGTAAACAAGTCTTTGTGAAGGAATCCCCCACATATGGAATATGCATTGTGTTATTTCGTTATTCAGTTCCCATTAATACTTTTGGGAAAACTGCTTCTGTGTCCGCCATGGTGTTCTGTCAACCTAGAAATTATGCTGTTGTGATAGTGATGTGTTTTATGAACCAATTATATAGTTTTAAGGCCTCTGTGCATAAGGAGTGGGAAAGTGCTCAATAAATGCAATGTCTTCCATCATGACCCCTTATTGCCTTGCCATACACAACAGAAAGTAACATGTAGGCATGTGTTGAAGACCACACACAATTCGAGCAGGTTGATATGTAAATTCATTTCCATTTGAGAGCAGTTGCTATGGGTTGTATGTTAGTTCAGGTGAGCTTCACATCTGATCAGTAAGGCAAGTGTTGTGATTTGTATGAATGGTGGAGTCTGTTGGATACCTGTGCAGGCATGTATCAGGTTTACCAACCAGTGTAATGATTATAGCACATCTGAGGTTGCTTTGAATCTATTGTTTAAGTTGTGCTTTCATGGTAAACATACTGAGTTCACTTATCCTTGGAATAAGTGCACTTTTACAGCAAAAGTGGTGGATACTATATATCCTAAAAGATGTAGGCAGGTGTGTGCAGACAGTCATGAGCTGTCTGACATCAGTCACTGCTGTGAACTGGGGCACCAATAGTAATGCTATGGCCTCAGGTGTGCTTGTATGAAGTTCAGATGTTGTACTTGAGTTAGGGTAGATTTCTAATTGATCTGTAGTCCTAGAGACTGAAAAAAGAAATGGTTTGTTGAGTAATGTGTTATATCTCTGTCAGGGTACAGCCTTTTAGCTCCAGTTGTGGAGGTATACTCCCTTTGTACATAAATACCCTGCTCTATTGCAAGAGTTTTGGTAAAAACTTACATAGCTGTTGATAGTCTGAATGCAATAAACTATATTGGAATTGATCTTATCCCACTGTGAATCATAGGAATCATCTGTGAGTAGGATGGAGGGTAATGTTAAAATATGCATCTTGGAGGTCAAGGGCTGAGAACCAGTCCCCTTTTTCCAGTGCAGGGATTATAAGAGTTCAGTGTGGCCCATTCTGAATCTGTGGATATGGGCAAAATTCTTTTTGAAGTTTTCTGAGATTTAGAATGTGTCTTCCACCTCCATTTTAATTTGACTCAGGAAATAATAGGAATAAAATCCCTTCCTTCTGTGTTGTGTTGGAACTTGGTCCACGACCCCTAATTGTAGAAGGCAATCAACTTCTTGTCTCAATAGATGCTTGTAAGAAGGATTGCTAACAAGGGATGGGAAATGGCAGTGGATAAAGCTAAAGAGGAATGTATATGATTTATAAAACCTAGTGGTCTGTGACGATAGAAACCCATGCACGATAAAAAGAATAAAGATGATGACCAAAGGTTTGTGATGCTCGCCCATTGGTGCTGATGGTCAGGTAGGGATTGTGGTTCGATCAGACCATCGAACAAATTTCAAAATTGCATCGTTTGGTAGTGCTTGGACCATCACAGCCTGAAATTGGTTAGGGTGAGGTTTCTGTGGTCTGTGCCTATGTGTTTGGCTGCTGTATGGACAGTGTTGGTACAGCATTGTGTTTTTTCTGTTATGGTTGTAAGGCTAGTATCTGTCTCTTCTGTTAGGGCGCATGTCGATCCTCAGGATCCTCAGTGTTGCTTTAGAGTCCTTCTTTGAATTGACAAACTCATCTAAATAAAGAAGAGCTTGTCTCTGTCAAAGATGAGGTCCTGTATTTGTTCTCAAGTTTGCTTCAGATTAGGGACATTAAAGTTTGATTAACTGGCTAATCGAGTAATCAATGGAATTTCCATCGACTACTCGATAAGGCGGAAGGAGCACTCGTTATCCATGCTGCACCTCTGCCCGTAGCTCTTGCTACATTTCAAATACAGAGGCGCAGCAGTCGGGACCTGGAGCGGGGACTGAAGCAGTCCCCGCTTGTGCCAAGTTCCCCACTGCACCTGCTACCCATTCGGCATGGAACCTCAGATCCAGAGTACAGACCACCAGAGACATTCCCCGTGGCTCGCTAACCCCTGGATGTGCCCCCGGTGCCATTTCCCATTCAATGATCACAGTGGGACTCATGAGCAGTCTACAGGTTTCAATTCTGCAGACCTCTCACTTTTCCCAGAAAACCTATATACTTTGCAATGACACCAGTACCCCAACCCTCTGAAGTGACAGAACAGAAAGGAAAAGACAGAGGAGATACCACAGAACATGAACCATCCCCTCATCACAACTTCTCTTCTCCTAATCAGGCAGTGATGTCCCTGCTCCTCGCTCCTTAGATGACTTCAAACACTCTCAAGAGTTATTCAGGAGGGTGGCACAGATACTCCTCTTGAAGAGGTACCAGAGACACAACAGCAGCTCCTCAAGATCTTACACACTTCTTCCACAACAAAAATAGCATTCCCTAAAAATGATGCTTTAGTGGATACTGTAGAAACAGTGTGGCAGAAATAGTATGGCAAATATAATTATTGATTGGAGGGATGGTACCAATTATGGACAGGAAATACTATGCTAAATAAAGGCATGGACTTCCTCTTTTCACACCTGCAACCTAACTCCTTAGAGGTGGATGTGGTCAACCAATGGCCAAGCAAGCCAAATTCAGATCCATACCCGAAGAGGAGGAGCGGAAGAGATCTCTTGGTAAAAAAGTTTACTCTTCAGGGACTCTTCAATTCTGAATGGCATTACTTACTATGATCACGATAATTATACCAAAATGAACAGTATCCTCCCAGAAATTCTTGAGGGGAAAAATGAGAACAATTCCAACCCATCATCGATGAGGGCTAATTTACTGCTGTAACAGTGCTTCAGGCATTCCTTATCATGGTAGATACAGTAGCACACATGATGGCAACTGCCATCCTCATGTGCAGAGCATTTTGGTTACTCACATTGGGTATCCAAAGTAGGGAATCGAAACCTGTAGGCTGCTCATGAATCCCACCGTGATCACTGAACTGGGAATGGCACTGGAGGGCACATCCAAGGGTTAGCGAGCCATGAGGCATTTCCCTGGTGGTGTGTTCTTTGGATCTGAGGTTCCATAACCAATGGGTAGGAGCATTCACGCACCACCTCCTATCCTCCAATCCTCTGCCTCAGATCACAACTGAAACCCTCTGCACCCTTTCCTACATGCCTACCCCAGGTCACAACCGCCTCCTTTACCTAAACTCCCTCCCAGACCCCACAGCCCGCCCTGCATGCCAAACTCCGAACTCCCTTCTGCACCCAACCCCCAGCCCAGACCCCGCATCTCCTCCATTAATATCAAAGAAAAACGTGGCCCTTGGTCATTTGCCAAATTCTTCAAGTGGCCTCCCCATCAAAAATTACTGCCCACCCCTGTATTAAGGGCTGTTATAAAGAGGACAGCAATCAGCTGTTCTTCATACCCACCAAAGGTAGGACAAGTAGTAACAGGATTAAGCTGCATCAACAAACATTTAGGTTAAAAACCAGGAAAAACTTTCTAACTATGAAGGTAGTCAAGTTCTAGCACTGGCTTCCAAGCAAGGTTGTGGAATACCTGTTATTGGAGACTTTTAAGAACAAGTTGGAAAAAAAACCTAGCAGAGATGGTCTAGGTTTATTGAATCCTGCCTCAACGCAGGAAGCTGGACTTGATGACCTTTCAAGGTCCCTACATTTCTATGATTCTTTGGGAATGCAGACAGGAAACAGAAACAGAATGCTAATGGTAAGTTGGTCCTATGAACAGGAGAAAAGGCAGCACTGGGAAGTGACAAGAAGGAAAAATATGTATACATCAGTTAAAGGTGAAAGATCTGTGTCCCAATGTTCTTAAGCCAGACCTGTAATACTACTAATACCTAACTCTTATAGAATGCTTATAATTAGCGGACCACACAATAGGAAAGTGCTCTACAAAGGTGACAAGTATTATTCTCACCAATTTACAGAAACTGAAGAAACGGAGGTACAGACACATGTGATTTGCCCCAGGTCATGCAGCAAACTTGCAGATGACCTGGGAATAGAACTCAATCTCAATCCAGCACTCTGTGCATTAGGCCACAATGCCTTGTCCTAGGGTAGCCTAAAAGGAGTGCTAACCTCTCAAACACATTATAAGAAAAACCCAATAACATCTGAAATCACAGTGATTACAGGAGAGCACACGTTCTGGATATATATTGTACTGATATAATTCAGACAGTTTTTGTGAAAGTAGATGAGCATCATTAATGTTCCTAAAGTCATACCTATATCACTCTTGTTACTTTGACACCAGGCCCTTTTTAAAATCTAAAACCCCCACACTTCTCCTTCAGTAAAACCCATCTACATTGCACTATTTACTCTTTAAAAATCTTTGAGTGTTCCACTAAAAGCAAGCATTTTAGGTATCAACCTAATATTAAGAGTATATAGAGATATTATATTGATATTTAACAGCAATTTAATCCTTATTTCCACTTCTGTTCTAAAAATCTGCGCCTGCCTGCAGTGAGCGGGAACTGCTGCAGATCATTAAATACTCATTTATCAATGTCTCTCACCAGGCAACACAATGCAGCAGAACAGCACATAGAAACCACGGTGAACCCCAGCAACAGCAGCTAATTAGCATAGCCTACCACTAAAACGACACCATATGATTGGAAGAGTTAGTCAGCAAGCTGGCCAATCAAACCTGGTTATGCAAATAGCATACTTTAGTTGCCAGGGTAGAGCTGCTTCTTATTGTCCAATAGGAAAACAAGCAATAAACAAGAAATGAAACAGCTTTATATTTTTAAGTTGTCATTAACACTTTCAACTTTAAAGTAAAATTAGCTACAATGAGAAAGGATTAGAATTGTATTTTACATTTCACCCCCAAAAAGGGGTAATGCAGTAATGATACACAAGGATTATATCTTAGTACTGCATAAGAATATAAACTTCTCACAGGATAGCCACAGTGTGTGCAAGAAAAAACCTCTAAAGTTCTGAGATTTCTGAAGTATCCAATTGCAAAAGGTATCCATACGTTTCTAATGGTGAAGAATTTAAATAAAAACATTTAAAATATATAAAGCTGACAACAATTATAGTAAAGAAAGAATGCACTTAACTTCAATGATTTGTTCACATGTAGTACAATTAGAACATTTGCTACTATAAAATTATATATATAGACACTGGCTCAGATGAAGCAGACTTTTCTAACAAATAAAAAAACCTTTAGTGCCATGCACCAAAGTCCCAGATATTTTTATCATTATAGAGGACAAGCATAAAGTAAAATAGGAAGCTACTTTAATATATTACAATGCTCCATACCCTGAACTGTTTCAATTAACAGATTAATGCCAAAATATAAACACTAGTAGGTAAGGGAATGGCTAGGTTTTCCTCAAATGGTTTACAAAATATTAAAGATGTAAACTAATGTATTTCAATATTTATCTATATGAACTATAATGCATATTATATATATATATGTATATACACACAAACAGTACTGACCATCAATACTTTCAATACTCCTAAGAAAATTTTTCCATACACCATACATACAATGTTTCTTCTGAAATTTAGTGTGATTCGGTCCATTTAAAATTAAATGCCTACTACACTACACAAAAAAGACTATTCTGTCTCCATTTTAAAGCAGACTGCGGCTGGATGTCTTAACTTTATAATTTGGAAGTGAAAGTGATTCTTTAGATCAGGGGTGGGGAAACTTGTGGCCCCTGGCTTGCCTGGCTCTGCCCCCCAAGGTTCGGGGCTCCCCCTCAGCATCGGGGAGCCTGTGCTGGCGCTCCAGTCCCCCGTTGTCTCCACATTAGAGATGCAAATGACTAGTCATTGCCCACCCCCATCCCCACTTGCTGCCTCTATCAGAAAGAGCAAGTGGGGAAGGGGAAGAAGAGGGGATGCTTCAAAGCGGCCACTCCACGTGAAGCCTGGAGCCAGGCCCCAGGCTCCACGCGGCACTGCCACATTGAAATGTGGCGTGCAGACCAGGGTCAGCGGGAGTGCCCAGCTCATCCCAGGCTCCATGCAGCACTGCTGCTTTGAAATGCTGTGCGTAGGCCAGGATCCCCAGCTGGCCCTGGGCTCCACGTGGCGTTTCAAAGCAGCAGCGCCACACGGAGCCAGGGGTCAGCTGGGGACTCCCCCACTGACCCCGAGCTCCATGTGGCACTGCCACTGAAATGCTGTGTGGAACCTGATGCCGGGCTCCCCGTGGTGTTTCAGAGAGGCAGTGCTGCATGGAGCTTGGGTCAGTTGGGGACACAGTTGATCCCGGGCTACATGTGGCGCTGCTGCTTTGAAACACTGAAGGAGCACTGGGCCAGCTGGTGACTACTTGAGTCCCCCACTGGCCTCATGCTCCCCGCAGCACTTTCGCCTTAGAAACTGTTGCTACACTTTAAAGGCAGAAGTGCCCTTATCGACTAATCGAATAGTTGATGCAAATTGCATCAACAATTCAATTAGCGAAATAATCAAAAATTTACATCCCTACTCCACATTGGGCTGGAGCACACAAAATCTACTAACCTGGGCCTGCCTAGGGTCTGGTGTGTGAGGGGAGTGTCTTTTCTCCCCAGTCGGGGGCCACATCAGAGGAGGTTTGGGGGTTTTTTTTCCTTCTCACTTGTGTGTGGCTCCCAACTGATTTATCTGTGGGTCAGCAGGCCCCAACCCAAAAGAGGCTCCCCACCCCTGCTTTAGCTGTTTTACTTCATTCACTACAGATTTGCAGTCAAGTGAAAGTGTTAATGCAACTCAGTCACAACAATGATGTACGGTTCTTACGTGATTGCAAAAGGTGTCTGACAGCCCTGGAAACTGTCGTGTTTTAATCCACAGGCCAGGTATAGCACATGAAGCAACAGCCATATAAGCATCCCACCCTGTCAGCAGGTCATAATACTAATCTCTCCATAACATATTCTGTCAGAAGGGTAATGACTGGTAATGACTTTCAAACACTAGTGGCCCAACTCAAGTCACACCTGAAAAGCTCTGTATTTCATTACCAACCCCTATTCCACGGAGAACTTTGAGTATTAAATACAATTAGGGAAAGTTTCTGTCAGAAGTTTATCTCCATGACACAATTTTAATGTAACTGAAAATTATACTGGATGCCTCTCTTGGCAGAACCATGTTCAAAAAGAAGTTAACATTAAATGTAATAAAAAATTATTCTAACATTTCCTCAGGACACATCATTTTATTACATTCTCAGCGCAAACATGCCACCTAAGTTCCTGTAATATCAGTTTTTTCCTCTGATCTCATTTAAACAATTAAACTTTTACAGCCTTTCAATTTATGCCCATGTAATATATCTATGCAATGACAGTTTTGCAGAAGTAATGGCAGTGAGCAGAAGGAAGGCATTATCTGACCAAAAGCTCAAAAGATTTTCAGCATTTTTTCTTGGGCCAACACTTCGCAGCACTAATACTTCAACTAGTCTTCTCCACTATCTCCTCAGCAGAAGTAAATCTTTTATCTAACAAACTTATTCTTTTATAATCTAGCTTATCTAATTTAGGGATTCTAATACTACTAGGGATCCAAATTTTAGCAGTTACATGATTATTTGATAGTCCCCAGGGGTGGGGCCAGCAGCCATCGTACTCCCGGCTCCACTCCTGGGGAGCCCTCTGCCACCCCACGATGGTGCCTCTGTATGAGAGGCAGCAGCGTGGGGCAGAAGCAGATCCTTTTCGCAGTAGGCCCAACCTTCCCGCAGGCAGAGGCTGCTCTGCCATCCCATGCAGCAGCCTCTGTCCACAGCAAGAGACAGCAGTGAGGGGAGGACGACGGGAGAGGAGGTTCTGGGAAGCCAGTGCTTGTGGGGAGCCAGCTTCCCCCAAGCACCAGCTCCCGCATGCCCCCACCCCTGCTGCCTCCGTGGGAGGCAGCTGGAAGGCGGGGGCACGTGCAAAGAGCCAGTTTAAAAGCCAGCTCCCTGCACATATTAGCTCCAGCCGGCCCTTCCCCACACGCAGCAGCAAGGCAGCAGCTCTGCAGAAACCAAAACGCGCAGGGAGCCAGCTTAAAAGCCAGCTTCCCATGTGTACTGTCTCCCATCTGCCCCCCTCACCCTCTGTGCTGCTGCAGGGTGGGGAAGCCAGGTGGCTCCGGGGGATCCGGTGCTCGTGGGAAGCCATCTTAAAAGCCGGCTCCCCATGGGCACCCGTTCCTGCCTCCCCTTCCCTTTGCTACCTCTGATGCTCAGGCTTATTGGTTAATCATTTAAACGACTATGCACTAACATCCCTAAATAATACTGCAACCCCATCTCCATAAGTCTAAAGACCAAACATCAATTCCCAATACCTATTGTTTTTAATGGTTTACAAGGCAAAACAACAAAGGTAAGACTGAACATAAGTCACCTGCTGCACAATAATATCCATGTAATACAGCATGGAAATTTTACACTAATAATTCTATACTGAAGCCATGCCCTACAGTTAACATAGATAGACAGACAGACAGATGTGACTGAGAACTGGGATAAAAATATACTCTTTAGCAAATACGTCTATACGTTAGCTAAACGTCTATAAATGTAATTAAACCCAAATATGAGACCATTTACTGATAAAAAAGGAAAGCCTGTGACTTTTCAATTATGTATAATGTTCATGATAAGTATCCTGAACATCTTCATAAAGTTTTTCTTAATCTATAGTACAAATAAGAACTAGACTTTTCTTTACCAACATACTTAAGTGCCAGCAACAGAAACGGAATTATTCAAGTCATTTCTCATATGGAGATACTGAAGCACAAGATGTATTAAAACAGTTGGTAGAAAAGCAATGGGAAACATCTATGCTATGAATGAACAGCTAGCATTCCAAACTGTTAATGTAAGAGCTAAACAAGAGATGAATATATCATGTGCAATAGTCTCACGATATACATCATTTAATACCTGACCAAGGAAAAAGACTGGCCAGTGGCAGGAGTCTGAAGGAAGTTTTATAGTTTTGAATAATTATGGCAAACAAGAGGTGGATTAAAAATACACCTCATTTTAGAATTCAGTTGTAGAATCTGCTTTCTAACAATTGCATTAATTTTCAAACTACTTTCATTATATGAATTCAAAGAATATAATTTATTGTGAACCACAGCGTTAGGCTTCATCTTTTATACACTACAATATTGAAAACAAGCTTACTATAGAACACATTTTTACGTACGCAAGTCCTGCGAGTTTGGAACTTAAGTTATTTCCCCCCACCAACAGGCTTTGGATAATGCCTAATCCTACCAATACTACAAGCATTCTTGCAGTATGACCTTCAGTTTAAGTACACTTAAGTTTTATAGGAATAGCCACATGGGTTAGGATGGGGAGAGAGAATCACACCCTACATGATACAGCTAACTTGGCAAAAGCCTTGGTGTAGATGCAGTCATACTGGCAACAAAGTCGGTTTGAACATGTGTAAACTGAAATGGTATACAGCTAATTGTCACTGCAAATCCTCCTAGTGGAAACGCTAACTTTTTATTACAGACAATGCCTTATTATGGTTGACTTCAAACAAATTATATTATCAAGACTAAGGATATGTAAAGATCAGAGCAATTTATTTGACTTTATTTAAAAGCATAAGTATTCAGTATATATAAAAATAAATAAAAGTAGGACAGAATTTAAAATATTCAGACTATTTATACATACCTATACTGTGTATCTACAAAAAAAATCATACTTAAAAGCTATTTAAAATACATTTTTTTCCTATTTTCATAAAATTATTCCACTTCAGACAAGAAATTGGGTATTTCATTAACAAAATTACATATTTTGGCAGCGGTATTTAATTCAGCTTTTAACTTTTGATACGCTATACAGACTCCCTGAAATCATTAAACCTGTTAATAAATTGCACTGTTTCATACCTACTTGATTTACCTCCTCATTAGGGAGAACACAAACTGAAATCAGAAGTAGTAAAACTTAGTTTGTGCAACTAGATTATGTTTATTTGCCCAAAGTAGTACTAGCATTCTTTTAAATATAATACAAAGTTTAAAAAAGTGTATTAACTGCACCTACTCCATGACCCAGGAATGAATACACACAGTTTATTTTAGAAGTATGTATGCATGCTTCATATATTTCCACATCTGTATGGTCTTATGTTTCTGATCTATTATCAGAGCCCTCTATACTCAAGAAATTGTTGAAATTATTTTACTCATAACTGTGTTTTTCTGGAAATTACAATTTATAAGTTTTACAGGTGTGCAAAACTGTTTACCTTCAACTTACCTCAGATTCAAGATTGACCACTTCTTTAAACCACAGTCCATAGTCACAAGAATTTCTTAAACCTGAGCTGAGATTCATGTTTAGCTTTATGTGGCCCATTCTGTACTGACCTATCTCCATTTGTTCCCCCTCAAGGATCCTCATCACCCTTTTCACTAGAAATTTTGTGGGAAAGGAACGAAGCCAAGGGCTTTTGTCGACGTTGCCTTGTAGTTTATAATAGGGCATTGTATATCTGCTCTCTGCCACCCAAAGCAAGGCACTCAGAGCAGCCTGTTTGTTGCATCTGATGCACTACTTTGGCAGAAGAATGCGAGACCATGTATCTCTGAAAGAATCTTGTTCGCCACAAGATTCTTTCAGAGATAAGAAACTGAAAGATAAGGTAGACACAAAAGAGCCTCTTGGACCCAGTGCAACAGCAAGGGGGTTTTCAGGCAGAGGAGGACCTCTAATGTAAGGACCAGGAATAAAAAGCTTGTTTGATGGACGGGCATTGAAGAGATTACCTATGATGACATACAAAATAACTGCGCAACTCTTTAGGGTTAAGCTTACTAACCCCTGTGAATTGAATCTCACAAGTTCAGTATGAAAACTTGACATCAATTGAAGCCTACAGGGTTAGCTCTGTTATAGATATCTCATCTACATTACAAGTAACTGTATCATGGGACCCAGTTACAACACAATTTCAGTTTGTGGTACAAATAGAACATTAGCCATACTATAACCGGGTCAGGAGGCAATCACATTGTAAATGTGTTGGCAACATGGTTATATTTGTAGTGTAAAGGAGTTATAGTTCCAAGTCAACTGGTTTCATCTAAAATCTAAACACTGAAGCCTAATTCAAATTAAAAGGTTACTAGAATTCAGCTCCATCATCAAAAATACAATTTACTAAGCAAAATATCAATCTCACCAACCTGACATCCTGAAATGCTAGCATGAAACTTGATCACAAATATCCCACACCCACAAAACAACCTTTGTATTAAAACAAGAGTTTATCTTGCAAGAGTGAGCAAAGAGGAGGAGATCTTGACCAGCATAAGGAGTCCTAATGAAAACACAGGTTAACAGAATTTTCTCTTCCACCTATGTCAATGTGGGGACCTCCAAAATCAGAGTAGTTCCCAACTTTAAGACAGCTATGCCTATAACACAACTACTGAACAGTGTATGCCAGTTTAACTGAACATAAATCTGTGATGTTCAAACAAAATAAATAGTGTAAAATGTATAACCCAGGGAGCCAGGAATAAATAGCTCCAATAGCAATGAATACATTTCCTCAGCCCATGACAGTTAACTTTCCAGCACAGTGGACTTTGTAGAGAGGCAAGCTTTCAGACTTGACACATTATCCACTTGGAAAGAATTGATATGGACAGTGCATGACTTGACCACCAAAACCTTTCTTTATTTTCCTTTTAAGGCCCTCACATGGAGGATAAATGTCCCAAGAGTCTCAATTCTTTGGCCACTCGAGATTAGCGGCATTCTCTTAAGAGTGAGAGGGACCTCTTGAACGTCTTGAAGGACCTGTTGAATTTTTTTGGAAACAGTCAAAATCAGAAATCAGCAACATGCTACATTGCAAGTAACCAGGCCAGGAGAATTTCGATTAAGATGAAAAACTGGATCATGGCTTTCAGACAAGAGAGAGGAAATGGAGTTAGGCTTCAATGCAAGGAACAGAGGAGAGAAAAGCCACCAGCCTAAGAAGAATCTTTTAGCCGTGATACGATTTTGTCACAATAAAATCATGTAATATTCACAGCACAATTACAGTAAGAAAACAAACAGATAATCTCACACTATGATGATGGCAACTTTCTGGACTCTGTTCCTGAGGATTAGCAGTTCATTAGTTCACTGTGACATAGTCTCCTTTGCAATGGGAATAATCAAAGAAAATTGCAACTGTTAATGTATGGCAGCTGCTAAAAGCAAACTAACAAAATGTTAATGTTCACCAGCTGGATCTATATAAATGGCAAAATTCACAATTCTATGACACTGATGACCGTTCATGGCAGTGTTGAAATAAATGATCAAATACAGGGGTTCCATGAGAAGTGGTGAACACTAGGGATGTTGACTATTCGATTAGTCAATAAAGGCGCCTCCACCTTTCAAAGCCAAAGTGCTACAGGGAGCACGGGGACAGCAGGGGACTCAAGCAGTCCCAACTGACCCCTGGCTCCACACGGTGCTGCCACTTAGAAACACCACATGCAGCCAAGGGCTAGCTGGGGACTCCCCAGCTGGCCCCAGGCTGCACAGGCATTTAAAAGTGGCAGACCATGGGCTCCATGCAGCGCTGCCACTTTGAAATGCCACATGCAGCCCAGGGCCACTTCCCCGGCTGACCCCAGGCTGCACGCGGCATTTCAAAGCAGCACCATCACCTGGAGCCCACCATCTGGCCTCAGGTTCCATATGGCGCTGCCACTTTGAAGCACCCCCACCTCTTCCCCTCTCCCTTGCTGCCTCTTTCTGATAGAGGCAGCAAAGGGTGGGGAAGAGGGGAGGGAGCGACTAGTCGACTAGTGTACCAACTATCCAATAAGCATTTGCTTATCAGATAGTCGACTAGTTGTTCACATCCCTAATGAGCATCATGATATAACTATTAGTATCTATTAGATTATCTATTAGTATCACATAAACTTGTTCTTCACTTTCTTAAAGAACCCTTCATAACAGGTGTACCAAAGGCAAGTGCATATCAACATACTTCCATGTAGAAATAAATATCAAGGAACTTGAATCTTTGTCCCTGTACAGCAAAACTGAAAGTACGTGGGTATCTCCATTCTGATAAAAGCTTCTGACTTCTAAATCTGATAAAAAAAACCGATCAGTAGTCCTGTAGCATCTTAGGGACAAACAAATATATATTATACATATATTATCATCTGAGGAAGTGGGTTTTACCCATGAAAGCTCATGATACTATCTTACTATACCTATAAAAACATTTTTCCTATGGGACAAAAGAATGACATCATCATGTCACTCTGTGTCCCGCAGCTCCTCCCACCCAGCCTCCTCCGTGCTGCTAACCCCTAATGGGATCAGCAACCTATGGCTCAGGAGAGATCTAAATATGGCTCTTCGACTCCTCAACAACAGCACTCACTTTCCTTTCACCTTGAAGGTAAGCTGCTGCTTGGCTTGTGGGGGAAGGACGGAGGAGCAGGACCACATGGCAAGTGGGCAGGCAGCGGTGAGGCCTGTGGGGAGGGGTCCAGACTGGGGTACACCCCGGTCCCCTGAGCCACCAAACAGCAGCTGGCTGAAGCTCTGGCAGCTGCCATGTGGTGGGCATCTTCTGGTGTTTTAAAAACATCTGCTCCGACCCCCGGGGGGGTGGGGGGGTGGAGGGAGAGGAGGACCTGGGCTGCAGGGGCCCATGGGGGGTCAGGACTGGGATGCACACTGGCCCCTTGAACCGCTGCACAGCAGCTGGCTGAAGCTCCAGCAATCACCCCGTGGTGGGCAGCTGCTGGTGTTTTAAAAACAGTTGCTCTGTTGCGCCTCCATGATGGAGGGTAGGGAGGGAAAGAAAGTACCGGACTGGCGAAGGGGGAGAGGGAAAGGGGTCTAACTGGCGGCGGGGAGAAAGGGCAGGGCTGGTGGATGGAGGGAGGAAGAAGAGGACCCTGGCTGATGGAGGGCAGGGAGGAGAGAAAGGGCCAAGCTGGCTGGAGGGCCCAGGCTGGCAGAGCTGGAGCGGGGCAAGGGGCCCGGACTGGCAGAGAAGGGGGAAGGAGAAGAGGCTCTGGTTGGCAAGGGGAACAAGGGGAGAAAGGGGCCTGGGCTGTCACAGTTGCAGCCCGGACCTCCCTGGTGGCCAGGAGGGGAGAAGCCAGGGTTGCCTACTCATCACGACAGGGGGGGTTGGCGAACGCAGCCCCCTAGTGTGTGTATTAGAGACTTTTATATATATTCGTGTCTAAGGCAGTGTTTCCCAAATGGTGTTCCGGAGAACCCCGGGGTTCTGCAAAGTGAAAATAAGGGTTCTGTGAGAAAATTCCATTACAATAACATTTTATGATTTAAAAAAAGATAATATTTAAGCATTTATGAATTTTACAGAAAACAATTATCATTTGTGTTTGCCACCATAAGTGTCCCTGTATAATGCCAGCTTAGCCAGAGAGTGGGGACAATGATGTCACTGCTCAGTGCTGATGTCCATATATTAGTCTGTTATTAGGGGTTCCGCAAAATTCTTTCGAGTTTAAAAGGGTTCCATGGACAAATAAAATTGGAAACACTACTCTAAGTTGCTATAGGACTACTTGTTTTTTAAAGCTACATACTAACACAGCCGCTCTGCTGAGACTTCTAAATCTGTTGACAGAAAATGAAGGGTCAGAAGTATGACTTGGTATCTGACTACCTTTCACAAAATCACACATCATCTTAATAAGGCAGAAGAAAAAGAAAGCATCCCTACCATCTGATATAATGTGTTCCCACACTGGCGTCCATCAAGACGTATCAACCTATATATGATTTTGAGGAAGAAAATGTCAAAATGAACAAAGACTGAACTGTTCTCAGCTCTACAATATTTACTTAAAGTTTTGATTTTTTTTTTTTTTTTTAAAGAAAATCCAGGAT
Source organism: Rafetus swinhoei (assembly GCA_019425775.1). Lineage (NCBI taxonomy): Eukaryota > Metazoa > Chordata > Testudines > Trionychidae > Rafetus > Rafetus swinhoei. The sequence goes on from CM033437.1 coordinate 163,727,828, forward strand.
TGCTCATTCACTCCATCTAAACTATGATCAAGGCATCTCTCACAGCTACAATTAATGAAGGAGGACTGAATGGTACTGAATTTTTTCTTCTTTTCCTGGTACTATTCACCCCAGCAGAGAACCCTGGATAGTTTCAAGCCCAATAAACGTATGATTTTGACATACTGCCCATGGAAAACTCTGCAGAGAGTTTCCAACCTGACTCTGGCAAACAATATAATTTAGGTTCAAGAAGCCATGTAAATCTCAAATATAACAATCCATATGGTTTTCAATGAAGTCATTACAGAGGCACTGATCTTCGCATCCCTTGACATCTGTTTCTTTGGCAGATTCCAAAACAGCCCCTATGAACACCAGAATAAGTTTATGCACAAACATACTGTTCTCAGCTTCTCCTCAAACCAAAAGCTTGGAATTATATCCACTATCTACTGTGGAATACATTGTGTATTCCACAGTGACTTGCTCTCATTCACCCTTCAACCAGTGACTCATGTAACGATACACTATACCTCAACATCTTAAGTGTACAGATGTTACAGCTACACAATTAATGAAGAATTTGGGAGTTGGAAAAGCACCAAAAGGAAGCCCTTTGTACTGGTAATTGCAAACTATAGGTATTTTTGCTGGACTGGTCAAAAAATAAAACCTCCGGGTTAAAAGGAACAAAACTAGTCTCTTAGCTTTCAGAATAGATTATATGAACCTTCATTTAACACTACATACAGAAAAATTCTTTGTTCCTAGAAACGAGGCGGGTAAACAAAATGATGCTCTCTCATGATGATGCTGAACATTCTATATTGCTCACATTTAAGAGATAGAGCAGTGCCAGTACCACAGAGCACAGCGCAGAAGTCAGTGCCAAGATTTTCAGTATTAAAGGCAAACTATCAGGCAGATCACACTTTCTTATGCGAAGGCTTACGCCTTACAGTGTTGGTGCCAAGAGGTCCGAAGAGCACTTCTATACCGTTGCAGAATTTCTGTGCTGACTGTTTCAGTGTCAAGCACTTTGATCCAAAATCACTATACCAAATACATTGACAGGTTCTGGAGTTTGTGCAGAGGCTGGTTGATGGCTGCTTGGTGCTGAAGTGTCAGTAGAATTGCTCCAAACCTCAAACTGCGTCTTAGGTTGGATGTGCTCAGATCCAGAGAAGAAAGATCTCCTCTGGCCACTTCAAGAGTGATACTCCTTCCATCCTCTCTCATCAGTGGGTTGGGATAAAGACGATACTGTGACTCTGTGGCACAGACATGGAATTTCCTCAGCTCTAAATGGGCTCCAGAAACCACAATATACAGGTGGCTTACTGGGGAGCTCTGAGAGATGGTCTCGTAAAGAGATGTCTTCTTGCCTTCCTGTGCCAAGAAAGCCCTCACTGAACACTTTAGTATGAAAAGTTTGAGTCAAGACATCTTGGACTTCTAGATACTTTCTGAAAAAGAACCTTCTTATACAGCATATACAGCATTTTCATGATATATACACTTGCCCCAAACAAAAGAGGCAACTGTAGTCTCCACTGTTGATGGAGATCACCCCACTGAAAGAGGGGAGATCTTTAATTCGTGGGATTTGCCTCCACCACAGACAGTCAGGTCCTGCACATGGATTCAAAGACCTTAAAATCAAAATTTTAAATCAATGGATTAAAATAATAAAACTATAACTAAATACCTAGAGGAAAATTGTAAAGCATATAGAAATGCAGACACTTCAAGTATTCTTTATACTGCCATGAGCAGTAAGAAGAATTGGAGAGTGGTTGCGGCCACACTGTTTTTTAACCCTTGGCAAGGCCAGAGGGCTTGCAAGAGCAGCATGGCTCCAAAAGAAACTGATCTCATGTGCAAGTTTACAAAGAGAGGAATACGTGTGGACAGAGCAGACGATTGTGAAACAGCGATGTTACATCTTGCTGTTCATTATGTAGCACAACAGTTATCCTGTTTTATGACAGATGCAGAGTAGAAACATTAACATAATATATTTAATAAAATTAGCAGTTAAAATTAGGGATGTAAAATTTCATGTAATTGGCTAATCAAATAGTCAATGCTATTTTCATCAACTATTCCATTAGTCAATAAGGGCACCTCTGCCTTTGAAGTGTAGCAACAGCCCCAGGGCTGCTGCTACACTTCAAAGGCCAAAGCGCTGAGGGGAACATGGGGCCAACAAGGGACTCAGGCAGTCCTCCACTGGCCCCATGCTCCCTGCGGCATTTCAAAGCAGGAGCATCGCATGGAACCCATGGTCAGCCGGGGGGAAGGAGAGGAGGGGAACTGCACGCAGCATTTCAAAGCAGCAGCACTGCGTGGAGTCTGGCAGCGCTGCCGCTTTGAAGCGCCACCTCTTCTTCTCCCCTTGCTGACTCTTTCTGATAGAGGCGGGTGGGGGAGTGACTAGTCACCTATCGTGTCGACTATCCGATAAGCATTTATTCACATTCCTAGTTAAAATGCTACTCAACAATCACCCATACAAGGCAGTCTATCCCTACATACTGTCATCTATTACATAAAACAAATACCCAAATATTTTACACCTTTTAAATTCCAGCTCTGTACCATTTCCCAAAAAGTGTGTGTTCAAACTTTTACTAAATAATTTTAATTCTGACCAAAAAAACTCTATAGAACATCAACACTGTAATACAATCCAGTAAGCAGCTTTTTATAACTGTATATTGAAGATACAGTATTATTACTTCAGCATTAAAGTTTTAAAACATAACATAGGGCTCAGAATCTTCCAGTCCTCAATAATTCAAACACCTATCATTCCACAGCTCAACTTTTGGTGCACTCAGAACAACTTCACAATGAATACAGGATACGCAACATACATAAAGATATGAATGTATCCATTTTTATCTCTGTGCTAACCATATAGATGGGTCTTTGTTATTAAGGAGTTAATACTTGTTAATTTCTGTTGCTCAGTTAAAAAAACAAAAACAAACATGACACACATTTCTTATTTAACATGGCTGCAGCTTTTGATTGATACACTTAAGTATGTTTATTTGACGTAACATAATAACTATCCTATCTCCATGATGTCATCTTCTCGTGGTAGGACTTTCCAACACGATTAATCACCCAAATGAATAAGGTAGACTTAAAACAGAAGGCTCAACACAGTTTTTGGATATCCTTATGAGACTACTTCAGCCAGGGGTATACTACAAAATTTTACTGGTACAGTTATGTAGTTTGAGCATGGGGTGGGTGAAAAAATAAAAATCACACCTCTGACAGTTATGCCAGCAAAATCCCCCCATACAGATGCAATTTATACCAGAAAAAGGATGTCTCCTGTAAAACTCTGGTCCACAAATAAAAATGAAATAACTCACTAAAAGTAATTCAGTAGTTTCCCTTATGCTCTGCTAAATTAGAAGAATGACCAGATGTGTTAATCGCTTTTATATTATAAACTCTTTGCAGTAGAGACTAGTCACTTAGAATGGTCTCTTAAGTTTCTCGTAGAGTTATTAATTTGCAAACAAATTTATATGGCCTTATTTAACCCATAGAAAATTAATCCTGTAAATTAATGTAGGATATGTTTTTTTTAATTTCTGAAATGGGACCATTTTATGAGTGGAGTATGGTTTTAAACTATTCACAGAATGAAGTGACCATCCAATCTAGTTTTGCAAACACACTCAAAAGTATACAACACTTCTAGAAAACCCACAAGTTGTGGATTCACAAGAACATAATAAAACAAAACCTTAAATTATTCCCTTCTCTATACTTCTCAGTATGTCTAATGTCTCTATGTCTGTTTTACAACTCGGAAGACTGTAAATTCTTGGGCAGTTCTTGTATAGTACTGAGTATTTTATTTCCACTACACAAATAGAAACAAGTTATATGATGCCTAAGAAATATAAATCCATGATTATATGATATACAACTGGGGGAACGCAGGAGTTTGGAAGGATTTGATTTTTATCAGTAAATGTTGGTAAATGTCAATTTCATCGTACTTACACAACCTCATTAACGAAATTTCCATCAATAATAAATAAAAATTTACAAATAGGAAGAGACAAATATTTCTTCAGAACATAAGAGCTTAAGGATATTTACTTAGTATATTTTGACGTGTGCTGTTGACAATTCATGTTTAACAGTTATTAGGGGGCTGCGCCCCCTGCTCACTACACTTGCCAACCCCCCTTTCTCTGGTTGCTTTTGCGGCCAGACAGCCTGTTAATCTTGCACTGATTATATACCAAAGTGAAAAGACCAAGCTTTATAGAAAAAAACCTGTTAATTGGTCACATACTACGTTACAGTACTTCCTTAAACACATTTGTGATTTTTTGACAGCCATTAGTGAATATTTTGATACCCTTGTCAGCTTCTACATTGAGACAGAACTACGTAGAGCTGGCCATGTCCGAAAAGTCCCGTGTCAGCATTTCTACAGAGGCCAACAAGATCGAAGCTCTGTGCCTGTGACTTGTTAATTGTCATGGTGAAGGCCAACCGCACTGGGAACTGGATCCGCTGCAAGACGAATGGCATATTGACAACGCCAAGAGGATCCAGTTGTATACGCGGGACATACATGATTTCTCCAGACTTGTCGCCAATTAATATCTGGCAACAGAGTACACGTGTGGACAGAGATCTGATTACCAGATGTGTTCTGTTGCAGAGACCATCAGATATACACAGGCTCCACCGAAGTATAACCTGTGGCACCTCCTTCAAGATCAGCTGTTGAGGAGCTATACCCGATGGAGTCATTCCAGCCAACTGTTCTACGGGATCCTGTAACTCAACACCCTCATGAGCAGCCTCAGTAGCGTTGGTTCCCAACACTGAACGGAGCCAATGCCCCAACAGACAATTCTTTCACCAGGAATTCTGTGCAATATTAACAAGTTCAGTTTGTTCGCCTCTTCATTACGACCGGACAAGATTGCCTGTTTCTCATCACCTCCATGCTGACGCTGTCCGGATACATGGTGAAGATTTGGTTGACTATATGTAAGTCATTGTCTAATACCAGTTTCTGCACATCCCTATCAGTGATGGATAATAGCCTGCAAGAGAAGGAGATCATGTCATTATTCGCTCTCATTTTCCTGAGCAGTTTATATTGTTTGAAACGGGCCCACAGTTCACTGCTGTTCAGGCATGCGTCAATAATCTGAGGGCATCCCCTCTTCTTTACTACTGGTAGTACTCATCAGAAATACCCACCAAGCAGCATAGTTTTTCCTCTGAACGGAATGTCCGGCTGTCTACATAAATCTCAGAGCGCATGGTCTATGTTATTCAGTGCAGCAGCCAGTACCATGGAGGCTTTATCCCATATCAAGCAGTCAAAATCCATCAGCTGAAGCTTGAACTGCTTCGCCTAGCTGAGCCAGGCATCGTTCTCAATATTCAACAGCAGACTGAAGGTCTTGTGCACTATAGGGAAGCAGCGATCCCAGTCCAGGCAATCAATGCGGTTTTTTTTAGATTGATGTCTATAGTAATGGATCAGGCACCGGTATAAAAAAGTCTTACTGGTGCCCTCTGGCCTGATGAAGCAGCAGTTGTGAGTCTTAGCCGTTGTATGTTGAACAACATCATAAAAGGTGTCTCTGTTATTTGTGTAGCTGCAAAAGCATCATCTTGTACAGCCGTTTATTTTTGCCTTTGTCATCATCTTCAAGATCAGTTTCTTGGAAGGTAAGCAGTCGGTAAGCCAAAGTGTTTCACAGAATAACCTTCTTTTACTAATAGATTGTGAATGTACACTAAGGCATTGTACTCTACCATCTTCAGAGAGGACTGCTTTGAATTTCTCACATATAATGAAGCGTCTATCTCGGTATCACTGAGCAGCAGATATACAAAGAAATGGCATAAATGCTTGGGAAGCATAGTATTGGCAGCACTGTCCATAACTTCTATCATTTCATTTTCAGAGGCAGTCAAACGTGCACTTTGGCTGCTTCCTGGAACACACGGTATACCTCCCCTTTGAAAGTTCTCAGTTCTTCTCCACCTCTCCCAGTAGCAGTTTCAAATGAAAACGTTCAGTATCACACAAAGACACTGAGTTCATACAGCACACAACTTTTATATTATTTTCCTCTATTTCCAGGACTTGTCCTTGTCGACCCAGAGATAATGTAGAGGGATCTGAGTGTACATATACTGTCTTGCCTCTGCGTCTGTCCTATTAAGCTATAACCACGCAACGAGCTTCATGCCGCCTTTCTTTGTCACTGCCTCCTGTTTGCGACCCTCTACAAGGGTGACTATGTTCTTGCCAGGCAGATGAACGGGCAGTTGTTCCACGTTGTGACTACGGTTGTGCATCAGAAGTTTGAGCAGTCTCCATGCAATGCTTCCATGGCACTCACATACTGAATATCCACATTCTGTTGGATCTCACTTTCATGTTGCCTTCTCCAATATCCCCTCTGTTGACCACTCTTCTGGCCCTGTCATGGACGTACTTGTGAATGTACTTCATGCTCATGATTGAAGTACAGTACTCCACATTTATGCGAGTCAAACCATTTCAAGAGGTATGGGTTATATGGCACTAACATTGAGTTATCGACAGTGATTATCTTGCCTTTTACTTTCCCGTAGTAACTGTTGCATGCAGCTATTATCCTGTCACCTGTACTTTGGGAAACCACTGCCCGTCACTGGCCTCGAACAGCTTCAGGAACTTTTTACTGCACGTTTTGTTCTCTTCATCCCAGCAGGGGTTTGCAGAGGCCCGTGAACCATGTGTTTGATCACTTTGTACCACAGTTGCAGATCTTGCTGCTGATTGGGAATCTTGGCACAGATAAACTTGTCCAAGTCATCAGCTATCAGAAGTTTTTTGTTCAGTCACCAACAGCTGCATATGAGGCAGACCTCTCTTCTGAAACTCAGTGGTATACACACAGGCCCTGAACATACTGAAGATCGTCTTGAGTTCTTTCACCAAATACGAACACTTCTGATAGAAAATACGGGATGTTGTTCACAGTGAAATTAGGTGACGTCTTTCTCAGGTATCACTTTATTTCAGGCCATTTACGGTTACAGGTTATGGTAATAAACAGATCCAGTTGACTGATGTACCGGAATATGGCCACAGCATCATGGTAGAGCTGTTGTACGGCCCTAGGACTGCCACCAAAGGACGATGGCAGAATAATACTATTACCAATGCGCTCAGAGTCAGAGGCTTTCACACTACTGCTGACTATGTGATCTGTCAACCTCTGTATGATCTCCATATGCAGTTGGTTCTGGTTGAAGTGCAAACGAGTGAGACACTGAGACTCCACTTTCAAGTAAGCATCGATTATACAGTGCTGCGTGAGACAATCTGATGCCCGTTCATACAATAGCTGTAGACAATAGCTATATTACTGTTGAGCAGAAAGATTTTTTCAAGAGTTCTCCATTTGACGCAGCATGCAAGACCACCCGAGATCACCTCCGGGAAACAGTAATGGGATCAATATCTGGGTCACTGTGTGCCAAGTTATTTGAAATAAAATTGGCCTCCAGTTCATGCTTTGGATACAATCTTACATCTGTTTTATCTGCCACACTACCATCTTTGGACACGATTATAGCTGCCAAGTCACTGCAAGTCAGGGCATTATACATATGTCAGTCGTTTGTTCTCAGTTGCACAAAATTTAGATACATGCTCTCACCATGACCCGGAAGCTATTTCATACAGATTTTTGTAGTTTCTCACATATGGATTAGTGGCATTACAAGGTTCATTAAGTCCAGAATTTCCTGCTTCATTGTGCTGTTTAACCACTACTGAAAGGCCTCGTTGTTATCAAAAATATAGCCCTGAACGTACCTGGGAATTATAGACTCAGGCAGCAAACTCGTGGTAGCTCAAAGTTAGGCTTCCCCTATGACTCTCAGGGCATATTGTCCCTGTCTTGTAATATCAGCGTTTTTGGTGTTAAATGACGCAAAAGCATAAGTACCACGGTTCATGGGAATACTGTTGCAAAAATGAATACCACGAGCATCTGCTTGGAATAATAATTGCCATAGCTCCTCTGGACAAGCAGTAAGAGGAGGAAGCCATACCTTACCATCATGACAGCAGCCATGCGATGCTCATCCACTCTCTCTTAATGCCAGAGCTCCACAAAATTCACCCGAAAACTTCCATGTTCCCAATACTGAAGATTTCAACAGGTTCAAGCAAATTACATACCAAGCCAATGAAACAATTTTGTCTATGCTCGTGTATAGTCTGCCTCCTCTGTCTTCCAGTAGCATGCCATTCAGCCACTTGATCTTTGCTCAAATTTTCTACACGTCATTCCCGTTCATGCTACACGCGCTCTTCACTCAAGTTTTCCGTCCGCCTTCTTGTCAAAACTTGTTCTCTATGCCTTTGCTGCCACATTTATCGTTGTTCTCTCTGCTGTTCTCTTCGTTCTTCCTCCATTAAATTAAGACAATTTCTCCCTCTTGTACTCTCCATCCAGTCTTCATTTGTTACATCCAATGACACTGCTTCTACAGAAATTTTATCATACCTCTCAATTCAATAAACATTCTGTATATGTCATTCTATTGCACAGCAAGAAAATCTTTTAAATGTGTGTGTACACACACACACACACACACAGTAAAACTCCAATAGTCCGGCATCCAATTGTATGGCACTCCCAATAATCTGGCATCAAAATGGCAAGAGCCTAGTGAGGGAGCTTCGGCAAAAAACGAGTCACAAGGCAGCAGCGGTAACCATCTTATAGTACCTCCTGATAGTCAGGCATATCCAATAATCCGGCACCACCTAGGTCCCAAAGGTTCCTGATTATCGGAAGTCTACTGTGTATGTGTGTGTGGATATATCTATATCTATATATAGATATAGATACACACACAGCATAATATTTTGTGATTCTCAACATCTACTGTAAATAAATAATTTTGATCTTTCCACTGTTAGCCTCCAATAATTTTCCATAACTGTAAACATTGAAACAAATAAAAACATTTTAAAATTAAAAAGATTAAAATCAAATTCTGCCAAGCCTACATATATAAAAAATTTCGCCATGGGAATTTTAACTTGTAATCTATAATTAGAGAACACATCAGACCAACCAAATAATTTTCCCATACAGCAGAAATCAATTTCAACATGACCACTTGAACCAGAATCCACTACCATATTTTGACTTTTGTTTGAAATATCTTAATATTGTTTTGTATTTAGAACTTTATACAATAATCTGGCATGTTATTTTTTTTACTGAAAAGTGAGGCTCATCTGAATTCCTTGGATGCAGTTTTCAAAGAGTGTTGCTCTCATCATCCATGTAATGGTCAATTTTGAGGTCAGTTTCCATTGTTAAAAAGAAACTGATGCCAGGGAGTCCAGTACAGTGCACATTGTCTATTTACACTATTTATATCAGTTCCATTATTCTTAAACCAAAATAGACGCAACCACACAAAAGAAAGCCAAGGTCAGTGACACTGAGAGGCCAGCAGGAACAATTATTATCCCTGTCCCTCCACTTCTCCAACTATCCTCAAATGCCACAAAAACTTTCCCTCTCTTGGCTGAGCTAAGGCCTTTGAGTTTGACCATGAGATACACATCGACAAATTCACCACTAGAAGATTAATCGCACTATCTGCTGATCTATTACTGCTCTGCAGATGCATTATAGCATACTAGATGTATAGAAATGAAAGATCTATTTCTCCGTTAAGAAATTCAATTTTGTTTCGTTCTCAATTTCAAAATACAAACATTTGTCTTTCCTATAAATACAAAACTGGAAAAATTGCCTATTTTCCTATTCAAATGACACACCAAAGTCCTAAATTCTCCCAACAAGCTAGCATTCTATTTCAATCCACATTTAAGAGAGAGTTGCTCCTAAACCAAGAGTTTAGTTGTGATACAGAGAGGTTTAAGTTAGTTTCCGAGTTCCAGAATTATGCATAATTTTTTTATTTACATCAACTATAAGAATCTCATAGAATACCTTGATCAAAAATTGCAAGTAATTATGATAAACAGGATTCAAATCAAATTAACACCAAAACCACAGAATATATTCTGTCCATCAATAGTGTATCATATAATAGTGTATTATAAAAGGATATTGTTATTTAAAAAAAAATGCAGCTATTGTGAGTGTGCTTTTAAACATTCAAGCCACTTTCTTTCATTACTGAACACCATGTAATATGCTGAAAACTGTACAATTAAGAGATCAACACTAAATAATCTTAACCTGCAATCATATCAGCTTCTAAGAGGACATGCGTCACTGAGTTCCACTGATTTTAAAGGGTAAAAGCAGAACCAGTTGCAGCCTTTATATTTTCACACATATATATAAATTTCTAAAGTCAGTGAATTATCACCCATATGTGAACATTTTGTACACAATGTATGACCATTTAAATCAGGTTTTATATTATGTATCACCACAAAACTTCTCAGATATTCAAATTAAATGACAAAATTCTTAATTTTGAAAGAAAAATATCCATCTACAGCACCTTGGACTTAATCCAGTTTGCTGCATGTAAACACATCCTGTGAAGTAGTTTGCGCATGAAGGATTTATGCAACTAAGGACTGTCAATCAAAAAATGTCTGCGTGCATACATCTATAATATAGTCATCTATCCTTTTCTCTCAATTAAGTATAAACGAGTTTTAAAGTAAAATAAATAAATGACAAAGACTAGCCATGTGTTTTTCCATCTCTTGATTGCTTATATCCCAAAGCAGTGTTCCCTCTAAGCTGTGCAGCAGCACAGCTTCACAGGTGATTAATCAGCCCCCTCCCAGTCAAAGGTTCAAGGCTCTCTGCATGAGCTGACTGACTGGGCAGGGCTGATTAATCACCTGTGAAGCTGTGCTGCTGCACAGTTTAGAGTGAACACTGTCTCAAAACCTCTACAGTTACAGCCTTAGCTGTCTACTATTATTACAGGTTGAATCTCTCTAATGTGACACCCTCGGGGATCTGACTGATGCCAATTCATAGAATTTGCTGGACCACGGGAGGTCAATATTGTCTAGCAGCATTACCAACACTTCCATAGCTTACTGGGCACTTCGAAGACCTTTAGGGGTAAATGAGAGATAAATAACACAGAACACTGAGAGCCAGGACAAGTCACTTTAAACAAATTTTATGGGACCACAGAAAACTTGGCCACACCCATGATAAGTGGAGATGCGGCTAACTAAAATCATGCCAGACCAGGGATGTTGCCATACTAGAGTGCCAGACTAGAGAGGTTCAATCTGTATACCATATATAAATGCAGGTCTATCTGTTAAAAATCAGCACTTTTCACATAGTTATGTTAGCATATAGTCATGTAAACTATTAACAGATAAGCCTGGGCTTATCAATTAATCCTATTGACTATACGCACTCCCCACTCCCTTTGCTGCCTCTATATCAGAGGCATCAAGTGGAAGGGGAAGAGCCGGGAGCCAGCTTTTAAGCCAGCTCCCCGAGAGCACCCCATCCCACAGAGCCACCTGCCCCCACCTTGCTGCTTTCAACAGGCCGGGGGAAGAGGCAGGCACCATACACATCCCGCCCGCACTGCTGCCTCTGTATATACAAGTAATTATAGAACACAACTGGAAATGTGTAACTGAGAAATATATAAAAGGAAGAATATTCACTAAGAAAAAAAATACTTAAAATAATGCAATATGCTTTCCCAGCACTGACTTCCTGGTCATTTATTTAGAGAAAACTGGAAAAGAATCTATTTATATACAGGAAAACTGTTTTCCTACTAGAAACTTCAAAGATAAATTACTAAACAGTAATTTCCAAAATATTGAAGGTGTTTCAATGGTTTCTAATGTTTTTGTAAATATGTTTTATGAAGGTTGTAATGACACAGGGGTTTTCTTTGGGGGGGGAGGGGGGAGAAGGAAAATGCAAAGAAAGTACACCATCAAAATAACAATAAAGATCTTTCTTTCTACAGGAATTTCAAAACTAGGATCACCTGTATGCATCGTCTTCTTTCAAGTCTCATATCATCCTGTGGGGGTGGGTGGCAGGGGAGATTCCAGCAGCAAAACACAATACTGTAAAAATAAAGAACAACAGATTAGAAGAGGCAAAAATACAAGATGAAATTACCCTGATAATCCATTTTTAATAAAAGATCTGAGACTTGAAAATCCTTGGGGATGGAACAGTTTTTTTGTTGTGTGTGTGTATTGTGCCTAGCACAATGGAGCTCTAGTTACTGGTCATGGCCTCTAAATGCTAGTACAGGACAAATGCAACTTTAAAAAAAACCAGTATGTTTACAGAGAAGGCAGAAGTATCTAGCTGTTACTGTATAAAAGACTTGATATCAGAAGACCTGGATTCTGTTCCCAACTCTCAGTAACAAATCCAACCGTGTACAACTTTCAGAGATGTTGCTTAACCTCCATTTCCCACCTCTAATTCAGCACCACTGAACAATCATATCCTTAGCTAATCTGTACTTCGGTGGAAATTTCAGTCTGGTATGGATATATACATACATACATACAAAGAAAACTGAAGTTTTCACTTCAGGCATCTGACAGTGTAGGCTCCAGCCCATGAAAGCTTATGCCCAACTACATTTGTTAGTACACCACAGGGCACCACAGGACTCCTTGTCATTTTATCTCAGGCAGTGATTGAATACTGATTGGTGTTTTCAGAGTATGCAACACAGAATTAAAATTAACTTTCTAGCCCGAAATCTGAATAATACAGACTTTACATATCAAAACAATTAACTAGTTAAGTAATTTAAAAGAATAGACTAACAAGGCCATCCCTCTGTAATAATTTTCTTATTAAGAAAACTAAGCCTATTAATTTTTATCATAATTTACGTTTCTACTCTCTGCTCAGTTTATAAACTCTCGGTCCACAAGTGGAAAAATGCTCATGTTTCCTACATATACAGTCCTCTTTTCAGCAACTCTTATATCAAAAGCTTTGTGAAATTTGAAATAATTCAGAAGAATTCACCAAAACAGCAAATTAACATTATGGTTGTGCTCAAGTTCTTAAAAGAAACATGTCTCATTCTGAAGCACAGAGTTGGGTGGCAAACCGGTGAAAGTCCGATAAGGAATCGTTTCTTTTCATAGAGACAAGTGAGAATGAGACACCCAAATGGACTTGCACGCACTGCTCACTACCATGACACATGAAAATATACTGATGGGCTCTAAACTAGTGCCATTGACCAAGTAAAGAAACTTTAAAGTCCTCATTGATAGCTGAGTGAAGGTGCTTGTCCTATGTATAGTGTCATTTATAAAAAGTTAAAAACAGTGCTTGGAAGAATTAAAATAAGAGAAAATATGATCTACTGAATAATTTAAGTCCATGTTTGGAAGTGCTAGGACCAACTCTGAATCCTACACTACAGGGGATCATGGTTTCATGAGTAACAGGACTGTGAAATAAAAGAGTTTTAGGTAGTACTGATCAATCTCTCCTTTGTCCCATAATCTTAGAAAAAGTAAACTTAATAAAATATAACATCCAGTAAAATTTAGGAGTTCCAAATCTGCAAAAGTGTTCCAGGTGATACATAACTGATTCTGTCACAGTGGTGAACAGACTGTTCATACACAAGTCGTTACCTATTAATTGCAGACCATTCCAGGATCTTTCTACACTATTTAATAATCACATCCCTCTATGAATCCTGGATGGCTACATATGTTTTTGTGAGGAGTGTGACAAGACTCAGTCAGGATCAAATTTGCAAATAATGTCAGATTAGTAGAGTCTCTCTCATACATTAAAATTCTAAAGCAATCCAGAATAGGGATGTTAACTATCATTTATTTGTGTAAACGTGTAACTGCTGGAAATTCTAGTGGTGTCAAGTTTACATATGGGGGTGGGAAGGCAGCAGGCAGGAACCAGTGCTCGGGGGGAGCTGGCTACTCTCCCCTCCGCCCCCCACCTCTGATAAAGACACAGCAGTGAAGGGGGCAGGTGACTCTGCAGGAACCAATATGCATGGGGAGCCAGCTTGAAAGCTGCTTCCTGTGTGTACTGGTTCAAGCATACCTCTTAATCACCTCCTGCACTACTTCCTCTCTATCAGAGAGTCGGGAGCCAGTGCTCATGGGGAGCCACGCTTTTTAAGACAGCTCCCCGCAGCACCGGCTCCCACATGCCCACCCCCTTCACTGCTGCCCTCTGTGGGAAGCAGGGAGGAGGGGGTCATGTGGCTCCATGGAGCTGACTCATCTGCCCCTCCATTGCAGGCAGCTCTGCAGAGGCAGCTCCTGACTGCCTCCCCATGCTGCTGCCTCTGTGGGAGGCAAGGGGGCAGGTGATTCTGGGACAGCCAGCTCCTACCTCTGCCGCCCCCCCTTTGCTGCCTCGGATACAGAGGCAGCAAGGGGGGGTTGCATGTAGTCAATATGATTAACCGATAAACCGAGACTTACCGAATAATCATGTAATCAATTACACATTAACATTTCTAATCCAGAGAGATTAGAGTAGACTGGGGCTGCAGGCCATAAAAGGGCAATTCACTAACAAATGTAAGATTATAGGAAAAAGAAACAAAAAATTATAAAGTGGGTGAATGTAAAAAAGCATCAACAGTTGCATACTAATAAACACTAACTAGCATCAGAAAATTATGGGATTAGGATAAAAAATATCAAAGAGCAGGTGTCCAAGACTTTTAATAACATATTTAACCTCTAAACTTCAATAGAACAGAGGGTAAAAATATCAACCGCTAGTTTTTAAAAGGGGCTAGACAATTGTGTGACCAATACTAGATAGGTTTTGTGTAATTTAAAACAGAAGCATATTGACTTCTGAGTCAGAGCATACACCATCAGAGCAAACACCACAAGAGTCAAAATGGAATCTCACTCATCACACTCTTTATTAGGTCATTAAGTAAACCAACTTCCTACTAATAGATTTAATGGACTAGTGTCTGATCCATTATGACCTACTTTCCTGAATTTGAAGGAAGAGGAACTGAAAATAGGGAATCAATTTGTTGTGGAAGAATTGGAAGAAACAAGGGATGGTTAGAAAAGAGGCAGGAAGAAGAACAAAGGATCGAGCAGGACACTAAATGCAAAAAGAGTTTAAGAAGCATCATTTGATTTGCCATACATCAGAGGTAAATCTTCACCAACCCTCTAAAACTAACATAGTTAAAACTTTCATTCAGGCTCTTATCTGCCAATTTAATTACAGTTGCTGCTTCCTCTGTAAAGCCAAATAAATAATTGATTTTTTTTCCAGATTTTTTCCCTTTGGTCACCAAAACAAACAGAAAAATTCAAATTAACACTGATTTTCAAAATATTTCTCAGCAGGTTGAAAAAGAAACAAAAAAAAAAGTATTTAGGAAGTGTTCAGTTCCAAACAAAAAGTGAGTTCAACATAAAAAGCCAAAAGGATCCAATTCACAAAATGTTGAATCTTTTCATTTCAACGATTCCCCAAAATGTATACTTAAGTTTTTGCAGTTTACTTTATTTTGATTTCTTTAGCCAAAACTATTCGCCAAATTCAACCTGCATTTGAATAGCTTCAATGCCTCCCCCAGCCTTAAGTGTTTGGGGTTTTTCCAGCAAATTTACAATTCACCTAAAAAAAAATCACCCATCTCTATTCTAATCTCCACAACATACACAGTGCTCCTCTACAATCCATTAAAAATATAGCTGATTGGTAAGGAAGGTGAGCCTGTCACTCTGACTGCATCACTCCCTACTCAAATCTCTCCACTATTCCCTTCTCCACCATAGTAAATGCAATTTGGGGCACATTTTTCCTACAAAATGTTTACTCAATTTACTTATATGCTCCTGAACACAATTCATCCTAGGATATACTACTATAAGACTGTGGTTAACATCATGTTACCTATTGTTCACAACCACATGCAAAAAATGATAACATTCTAGAATGGAAACCCACCTAAACTGTCTCTGCCCCAGCCCAATGAACGATACCAGCTTTCATTTACCTACTTCTCAGCATCTCTCTAACTGATTTCTTCCACATTGCTCAACACCATTAATTAAAAAAAAAAGAACCCTCTCCTCCTTTGAAACCTTCCTAAGAATATACCACCTCTGCTGTGACTTCTATTAGAAATCAGCTAACCAACAACAGGTAGATTGTTCATGAGTCAGGGATGACCAATTTAAAAAAAAAAAAAAAATAGAAGTAAAATTATTTGGAACCATTAAGTTGTGCAATGCTATGATGTCATTTTTATTACCCTTAGTCTTCATCCCTCCTCACACCAAATTTGACATACAAAAAAAAAAGAACTTATCGCATTGGGTCCCAAACAAAACTGAGCTTATGGGATAGGGACCTTTTCTTATTACATCTGAGTATAATTGGATACCCATCCTGACTGAGGCCTCTAGGTACTAACAGAAAAATAATTTTAGAAGTCCATATTTCATAATTTTAAATCTGTTTGTGTATGGGGTAAAAGGCAATTGATTGTTCTTCAATGTGTCATCCCCCCCACCCACCGTGGGTGCTTCACTGTTGGTGACAGGTTGTCCTGGAGCCACAGATTGGAGCTTTCCCTACAGTTTTCAGTTGGGCCGTGCATGCGCAAAAAGCACCTCATACCATTCACTCTTTGGCGTCGCGCGCATGTGGCCAAGACTACACCTGAGTAGCCAAGACTCTGAGCAGAGGGGAGAAAGGGAGGGTCAGGGAACACCCATGGAGACACACATCTCCAAGAAATTGTTACTGCACAGGGTGAGTAACTTCCTTTTCTTCTTTGAATGTTGTCCCCATGGGTGCTCCACTGTTGGGGACTACAAAGCAGTACTCGACACGGATGGTGGGACTCAGCCACTGCTTGGCGGCTGAAGGAAGGACCACTGTAGCCACTGTTATATCAGCTGCCAGCTGAGGGACAACGGCATAATGCCTGGCAAAGGTGTGGCTGGATGACCAAGAACCTGCCCGATAAATGTCTTTAAGGGCCATGTTGTTCAGGAAAGCCGTAGAAGTTGCAGTAGCAGGTCGAGTGTGCTCTTGGTGGAGCCATCAATGGCTTATTGCGGACAGAACAACAGTGGAGTATGCAGGATATCCATTTGGAAATAAACTGAGTTGAAATTGGTGCGCCTCAAGCGTTCTACAGTGGATATGAAAAGATGTGGAGACCCATGGAAGGCGTGAGTCCTGTCTGTGCAAAAAAAAAAAAAAAAAAAAAAAAAAGCCTGACGAATGTCCAGAGTATGAAGCATAGTGTCTCTAGGGGATGCATGAGGTTTCAGGAAGAATGTAGGTAAAACTATGGGCTCAACGAAGTGGAACGAGGTGCAGACTTTAGGTAAAAATGTAAGATGTGGACGTGAAGTTACTTTGTCCTTCATAAAACCATATAAGGTGGATCAACAATCAAAGCCCCAATCTCACTAACCCTCCTTGCAGAGGTAATGGCTATCAAAAAAGGCACCTTCATTAGAAGGAACAGGAGGGAACAAGTCACCGTGGGCTCAAAAGGGGGTCTCAAGACAATCTAAAACCAAGTTCAGGTCCCAGAAGGGTGCTGGGGCCCTGTGCAGAGGGCAAAGGTTCTGGAGACCTTTAAGGAACCTCCTCGTGATAGGATGTGCAAAGAAAGATTTACGGGTCTCTTGGAATCTAGGAGATACACTATTAATTCAGCTTTCCTATGTACCTGGAGTACAATACATTGAACATTTTGCAGAAAATAGCACGCTATTCACATTATTTGATGTCTCAAACAGCTGACTTCTAATACAGATATCTTCAAACAAGTTAAAGGCACTTGTTTTTGAAGGCTAGGTAACTTGGTATAGTGCGGTAAACACAATAGCTGGATGTTGATCAGCAGTGGAATATCTGAAGTGGACAGGTCACATTGGGCCCATCTATACTGCAAGGCAAAAACTGAATTAAGCTATGCAACGTCAGCAACATCAATTGCATAGCTGAAGTCGAAATAGCTTAATTCAGCTTTTGGAGCTGTCACGAGGCATAAAGGATCTGACGACAAAGGGTTCTGGGGTCGGCTGATCCCCGTCTAGACTACCATGCTGTGCTGACAATCAGCTGATCGGCATAGCGCCAGTGGCCATTTTGATGTAAATGAAGCGGCGATTATTTAAATCGCCGCTTCATTTCCCTTTGCCGAGTACACTCATCTACGTGGCTCCGTCGACGGAGCCACGTAGTCTAGACACACCCTCTGATAGTGAGAAAACTAAAATTTTAACTCGCTGTTCCAAAAGAGATTACTTTTCCTCAATACATTTTGCATGACTAGTTTTACATAGTACATCATTTTTGTCTTTTAAATTGGATTTCGACTTGTGCTGCAGTTCTGATCATGATAATATGTGTAATCAGTCTCACTATGCAACACAAACATAACTTTCTCATCAGAGTTCAACCCAGGAAAAGTGAGGACTAATATGATGTATAGCTATCATAGAGGAAGCTGGAAAGATACCAGGCCTGTTTATTAATTCTGGCTGTGGTGTTCAGAATCTTTTAAAAAAGTCTGTCTATAGTAAAATATTATCCCTCATTTCACACAAAAAAGTAGTGAATTTTGAAAATAAATCCCACATTGTCCAGTTAATAGAATTCCAAATAGAATTAACGTTCACTATTTAGTCCCTTGTTCTTTTCAGCTCAAATAGTAGAAACTATAAAAAAATTCTAAGGATTAGTAAGTGCTGTTTAATAGCTAATTAAAGGATAAAATAAATTTTTAACTAATTATATCATTCTAGAAATGAATAACTGTATCATTAAAAATGAAATCTTTATTGCCAGTCCTAAAAGTCTCAGGGGTAGCCACGTTAGTATGTAACTTTAAAATGTAAGCGGTCCTTTAGTACTTAAGGGTGCGTCTACACTGCAGGGCTTAACTCGAAATAAACTATGCAAATTGAGCTACGTCAATTGCATAGCTCATTTCAAAGCAATTGGGAGTGTCTACTCAGCACTTATTTCGAAATACAGAACTCTTCCTCCGACTTCCATTACTCCTCATACAATGAGGGTTACAGGAGTCAGAGTAAGAAGTCCTCCAGCTTAACAGTATTTTGACATTATTTTGAAATACTGGCTACTGTGTAGACACAGACTAAGTTATTTAGGAATAATGCTAGTTATTACAAAATAATGCTGTGCAGACATACCCTTAGAGACTAACACATTTTTCAGATGATCTGAAAAAGTGGGTTGCGCCCACAAAAGCTCATGATATTATATACATTTATTTTTGTTAATCTCTTAGGTGCTACAGGGCCACTTGTTGCCAGTATAGTGATTCTAGGTATATGGAATTCCAGCACAATTTTTGTGCTCCTATACTGAATTAACATATAAAATATTAAGTTAACTTTAATGATTGTTGACAAGACAAACAGCAATAAAACTGGGGACAGTGGAGTTTTTTTATTTTACATTATAAAACAAAAGCAGGAGAGTCAAGTTTGTAAGCATGGAATTAAGATGCCAGTTACAACAGCAAAGTCATGCTGCTCTGTTTACAGTCCCATTCACCATTCAAGCAAAGAGATGGTTCTGCAACAACTGCCCATCCCCCAGCTGTAACAGCTAAATATTCAAAACTACTGTTTGACAGCTATTGAAATCTTAAATCAACATCCTTGTCTTAGCAAAGTTTAATGAGCTTACTGAATATTATGATGACTATTAAATAATTCTATTTATGTGATCAATGGAACCAACTGGAATGGGTTACCTAGGGAAGTAGTGGAGTCTCCATCCCTAGAGGTGTTTAAGTCTCGGCTTGACAAAGCCCTGGCCTGGTTGATTTAGTTGGGATTGGTCCTGCCTAGAGCAGGGGGCTGGACTTGATGACCTTCTGAGCTCTCTTCCAGCTCTATGGTTCTATTATTCTAATTCCATCTCAAATCACATTGGAAATAAGTTGTATTTACTTTTATGAAATCTGGATACTTTGCTGTAGGAGTTATTTCTATGTCATGCTATTTAAGTGGTGGAAGTTGCTCAAACTACTTCATATATTGAAATGAACAAATTGTATTGGTCTTTTTCTTGTTAACATCAACTTCCTACATTATTTCTTTAGAAGGTGGTATTTGATATACAAATTAGTGTGTAATTGCACCAAAGTATATTTAGTTTCTGTACTGCATGTATTAAAAATACACTGTGTATTAGCACATAAGTAATCTTACATTACCACAGAGAATATGTAAAAAAGAGTATTGTAAATTAATTCATCCCATTCTAGGTAGGGTTTCACACATTGTGTTATTCCAGTGGTTGTAAAACTTGTTGGCTCGCAGATCACCTCACTCAACACAAATCTTTCTTGGTACCACCAGCCAACCACTCATGATGACAAAACGCCTTCGCTTATCTCTAAGATATCTTTAATACTAAATTATTCATTTTAGACTACTGGAGCTATAACATAAGGGGACATATGTAACAAGTAAGAAAGGAAATATTATTAATAAAAAAAATCAAAATAATTAAACAGATTAAGTGCTTTAACTTTAGCATTTTAGATTACCAAACTTCATTTTAAATAAAGTAAAATATTAATTTATGTTCAAAACAAAAGATTTCAATGTTGTCTTTTTTTATGGCAGGGGTGGGGAACCTTTTTTGGGTCATGGGCCACTGATTTACAGAAAAATCAGTCAGGCCACACGAAAGTGAGAGGCAACCCCCATCCCCCCAAAAAACAAACAAAAGCAACACGCAATTATGTGGCCTCTGAGACACCTCACTTCCCTGATGCTTCAGCCCCCATGGGGAAGGGGAGAGTTAGGGAACAGGATAACCAAGATTCAGGGATCTTGAGGTGAGGGTGGGGGTTGGTGTGGGAGGTAGGGTGCTGGCATAGGCTGGGAGTGGGTGGGATCTAGAAGTGAGGGAGGGTGCAGTAGAGAGTTGGGTGTCTGGCTAGGAGGGAATGTGCAGGAGCAGGCTAGGGGTAAGGTGTCTAGCAGGGGGAAGGGTACAGGAACAAGGGAGGGTGCAATATCTGGTCAGGGGACCGGAACAAGAGAGAGTGAAGGAGAGGGTTGTGGGTGCGGGGTCTGGCAATGAGAGGGATGGAGTAGCACTTACCTGGCTTTGTGTCCGCTGACACTCCCGGGCACTACATCCCAGGCACCGCCCCCCATTAGCCATGATTCCAGCCAATGGGAGAAGCAGGGAAAGCCTTCAGGCAGCGTGTCCACGTGCTGTTTATCCCCCGGTGAGCCAGATCCTGCAGCAAGGCTCCTGCATCAATTCTCCCACCCACAGCGGGAAGCCGGTGCTAGTGCTCCTACCTTGTGGGGGATGAGGGGAGGGCACCCTGAGCAGCTGGAGGGAACCATGGAGTTTTTCCGGGATACCAGAGGTATCCCGGAAAAACTCCGCCACATCCAAGGAATGTGTCTGCCCTTCTGACATTTTTTTCAGAAGAGCAGACACATTCTTTCAGAATCCCTGTCTTCCTCGAGGAAGAAGGCTCTTTCAAAAGAGGAAGTTTTTCCAAAATTTGGCCCAGTGTAGACGGGCCAAATTTCAGAAAAGCCTATTCCAACAAAACTATCGGAAAAAGGTACGCAAATTGCTGGGCCGAAAAAAAAGCAGCAGTCTAGACATAGCCCTAGGTTAAGTAGGCCTCAGTTCCCTGGGTAAACTAGCAGAGGCTGTCCTAGAACCGGCAGGAACTTTCCAAAAGCAGTCTGGACAATCAGGTCAGCTAGAACAACTGGAGCTAATTAGGAGCATTCCAGACCCAAAGGAAACAGGCTAATTAGATCACCTGTGGCCAATCAAGTTGAGACTGATTTAAAAGGGCTCCTCTTCTGTTGGTTGAGAGGTGCACAAGGAGGAAGTAAGGAGCCAAAGTGCTGAGAGTGAGAGGAGTTTGGGTGACAGCTGGGAGCTGCAAGGCAGGAAAAGTGTGTTGGAGAAGCAGGTACCAGAGGAAAGGTACTGGGAGGGATCATTTGGGCAAGTGGCCAGGGAAGTAGTTACCAGATAGGGAGTGAAACAAACCCCATCTGTTGCTGCTGCCTTAGGGTCCCTGGGCCAGAACCCGGAGTAGTGGACAGTTGGGATGTAAGCGACTAGTCAACTATCTGTAAGCATAAGCTTATCGAATAGTTGAATAATGACTTGACTAGTCATTTCCTCCCCGCCCCTTGCTGCCTCTATCTGAGAGAGGCAGTGGGGGAGGGAGCAGGAGACAGGGGAAGGGGCGCAGGGGGGAAACGGCGCAAGCAGGGACTGAAGCAGCAGACTGCTCAGTCCCTGGTCGAGCTGGTTCCTGGAGCTACGCATGGTGCGGCTCTGTAGAGCAGTCCC
The DNA here is from genome assembly GCA_019425775.1 of Rafetus swinhoei. Taxonomy (NCBI): domain Eukaryota; kingdom Metazoa; phylum Chordata; order Testudines; family Trionychidae; genus Rafetus; species Rafetus swinhoei. The sequence continues at coordinate 163,750,234 of CM033437.1, forward strand.
ATTGACTAATCGTATAGTTGTTACAAATTGTATAAACTATACAATTAGTCTGATAACCGCATTTTAACATCTTTAGTGGGCAGGCCCAGGTTCTCCCCCCTCCCCGACTACAGAGTCTGACCCTGGATAGGGAGACCAGGACTACAAAGGAGCTTCACTCCCATATTATGGACTAGCCTGTGATGAGTGTGGCTCATTAGGCCGTGAACCCTGCCTCTAGTAAAAAGAAAGAGGCTGTGTGGTGGGACACAGCGAGCCTCAAAGGCTGAACACCAAAAGAGCACGACCCACGGGCACAGCCAAAGTTTTGCCACAATATATATTGATGTAATGCAGTTTTTGGACACTCATGTAACGATGATTACAAATCATTGTCATGTGCTCTTAAGGAGAAAAATTATTTTAACAAAATTGGTCAAAAGATGAAAAGAGATAAAATTACTCAATCAGCTATTCAGAGTTATGTAAAAGCCTGCTCAAACAAATCATTACAAATTAAGGAATGAAAAAGGATTTTAAAATTATATAAAAATCCCTATGTAATAAGTTGCAGTAGTCATCATACTGTGTGTCTAATAACCAATAAGACTTTTCTCCAATTCCATCATTGACCCAGATGACCTTCCCCAAGGTTTGTTTTAAACTTGATATGCTAATTAAGAAAAATAAAGTAAATGTGTGAGAATTCCTCAAATAACACAGGAAAGAAGTCTGGTCTAGTGGAGAGAGAGAACAATGGATTGGGACTCAGGAAACTGTTTTATTCCCACAGTCCTGCGGGGTGATATCAGGCAAGTCATTTCACCTGTCTATGCCTTAGTTTACCCATCTGCAACATGGGAGTAATTATACTACTTCTTTAAAGTGCTTTGAAATCTATTGATGAAAAGCACTATCAAGAGCTAGATATTATTTTGGCATTTATTTAGTACCTTTCTTCTTGAAGGATGTCAACATGCTTTATTCCACTGAAATCCAGCCACTCCTAGAGTATTCTGCACAAAAGTTATAGAAACCTCCCTCCTGTGACACCTCAAACCACCAGTCCTGCAACTCTCCTCACTCATCGCTTCCACTGAGGCCCCATACCCCCAGCCCAATTCTGCACCCTCCCCCATGATCAGATAACTACCCCCAGAGAGAGGAGGGGTTGGCAAGTGTACCTCTCACGCTCTCTGGCCGCGAAAGCCTGAGTCTCCTTGTGGCCTTTTGCAGCACATGATAGTGAAACACAGATTGTATGACTTAATTACTAACCAAAGGTATTAATCAGTCAAGATACTTTTACTATGTTATTAACCAACATACTTGGTCAGTCATTTTGTTGTGAGAATTATCCATCCATCCATCCATCCATCCACACACACACAAGCTGGAGTTACCCGGTGTTGCTCGGGAAACCGGAGGAACAAAATGTAGAAAAACAGTAGTCCATTATCTTTTTCTAAAAGATAGAAAAGTTGCACTGATTTCTATAGGAATTAAAATACAGGTCCGCGTCATCCCCGGAGGTGGAAGGAGGATACGACCCCAGGTGGAGGGGAGGTTACACGTGGGAGGGGTGCCCCAGCTCGTGCCCGGGGCTGCAGGTGACGCAGGGGGCAGGGCGGGTGCCCAAGCTGTTGTGCACGTGGTGGGTCGGGGCACTGAGTGCCGGCGCGGGGGGGAGAGGGGAGGAAGAGGGTTGCTTATGTAACCTAGCAGGCGGGAGGGGGCGAGTCCCGGACGGCGCTGGGGGCTGCAAGCAGCGGGCATGGGACTTAGGGTGGGCGGGGCGGCCCCTGCAGCGCAGCCCCTGCAGCACAGCACGGTGGGTTACTTTTTGATTTTTACAGCTTGAGCTCAGGCCGGATCGGATCCAACAGTACCTTAAAACCTTCTCCTGGATGAAAGGTTATCCCATGCAAAGCTCTTATAGTGTCCAAGTTATTAGCGCACAAACATACAAACATTCTCCTTTATATATTAGACTAGCTGGACTTACCCAGAGTTGCTCAAGAAACCGGAGGAACAAAATTTAGAAAATTTAGGAAAGGAGGGAACCCCCAGAGCCACAGACCCTGGGGGCTGATGGCTCCTGGCCCACACCTGACCCTGCGAGAGCAGCAGGACCCTCCTCCCCCCAGGAGAACAGTACACAGTCATGTGGTCAGTAGCAAGGGGACTTCTCTTTGTAAGGTTGGCTCAGGGATCCACCTGCCCTGCCTTGGCAAGCTAAAGCTCAGAGCTCACATCTAACCCTGATGGCTGGAACCAGATACAGAAGAGCCCCACTCACAGTACGAACAGTAGCCGGCTGGCTTCACAGCAGTGTAACACATCAAGGGTTTAACCCAGCCCCTCCACCCTGCGCTGCAGCAGGCACACGGATTTCTTCTGCTTGGATAAGGCCAGCGAGCTGAGCAGAAAGGCTGGCCGGCTTTGGTTTTGGTTTCCCGGAGGGGAGGGTGGGGATGGCAGGTGGGGAGTGACCCCAGGTGGAAGGGAGGTTACACGCGCGAGGGGCGCCCCAGCTTGCGCCTGGGGCTGCAGGTGCTGCGGGGGACAGGGCAGGTGCCCGAGCTGTTGTGCGCATGGGGGTGGGGCACTGCGTGCCAGCAAGGGGTGGGGGAGGGGGAAGGAGAGGGTCGGTTATGTAACCTCACGGGCGGGAGGGGGCGAGTCCCGGGAGGCTACACGCGGGAGGGGCGCCCCAACTCGCGCCCAGGGCCGCAGGAGGCAGGGCGGGACCCCCGATCAGGTCCATAAGTACCTTAAAACCTTCTCCTGGAGGAAAGGTTATCCCATGCAACGTTTGGTTGCAGTAGCTCTTATAGTGTCCAAGTTATTAAAGGACAAACTTACAAACATTCTCCTTTATATATTAGATACACACACACGGGATGTAACAGTGTAGTCCATTAAAGCATTAACCTATAAGCTTTTACTTATTGATTAATGCTATAGAGTACGCACATTCTTCCCCTCCCTCCCCTCACCTTGCCAGTAAATTTTTTAGCGGGATGGCCAGCAGCCCGGCTCAGTTCTGGTTTGCGCTGGTCCAGGAACTGAACCTTCCCCCATTCTCCCCCTCCGGACAGGGGTTGCTGCCACCCTGCACTGCTGCCTCTGTATCAGAGACAGCAGCATGGGGTGCCAGGTGGGAGCTGGTTCGTGAGGGGAGCCAATTTAAAAACCAGCTCCCCTCATGGACCAGCTGCCTGTTATCCCATGCTGCTGCCTCTGATACATTTTTGTGATGTTAAATATCGGTTACTTGAATAGCTGATTAACCTCATTAATTTTTATCAATTACTCGACTATTCTATAGTCTCCAGGGGTGCGACTGGAGGTCAGTGCACTCTGATACAGAGGCGGCAGCACGGGATGGCAGCAGCCCCTGTCCACAGTGGGGCTGAGCTCCTGGAACCAGCACAAGCCAGAACTGAGCTGGGCTGCTGACCTAATACAGGGACAGCAGCAAGGAGTGGCAGGAGCTCCTCAGGAGAGGGGCTGGAGCGCAGTGACTGCCGGTCCTACCCCTGGGGACTATAGAATAGTTGAGTAACCAATAAGAATTCATAAGGTTAATAGACTATTCAATTAACCAATATTTAACATCCCAAAACACCCACTGAAGAGTGAGTATCACTGATTTAGTTTAATCTATTTGCCTAGTAGAATGGGTTCAAACTCTAGTGCTGCTGATGGCTGTAGCTAGTAATGCTGTGGGGATGCAGCCACTCAACTTACTTCGTGTCATTGGCTCTTAATTCAATCACTCTAATCAACTCTGTGTAGCTTGAGTGTTGTTTTGCAACCTGATAGCTCTCACTTGAACAAGGCAAATAACTAACTGAAGTGTACAGGTTGAACCTCTCTAGTTTGGCACATCCATGGCCAGGCATAATCTTAGTTAGCCAAACGTCCACTTATGGGCGTGGCCAAGTTTCCTATGGTCCCATAAAGTTTGCTGATAGCCGTCAGTCCTAGCTCTCAGTGTTCTGTGCAGTTATTTAGTTCTAAATTATCCCTAAATGTTTACTAAGAGCCCTATAAGCAGTGTGTTGGTAATGCTGCTAGACAATACTGTCCTACTGTGGTTCGGCAAATTCTCTGGTTTGGCACCAATCAGGTCCCAAGGGTGCCAGACTAGAGAGGTTCAACCTATACTAAATCAAGGTAATTAATGCAGTAACAACAATTCACAGTACTTTTGTATATTGCAATGGTTTTCGACATGCAATTCGCAAATCCCTGCGGGAAGGGGGTACGAACTATGTCTAAGATTTCCAAAGGGGTCCACGAGTGCAAAAAGGTTGAAAATCACTGTTACATGGCATCAGACAAGCAATTTCTGTTGACTATATACAGGAATTTTTATATATGAAGAAAACATTTCTTCAACTTTTTTAACTGTACAATGCACCGTTCCCTCTAATTTTTAATGTGCACCAATACGGAGGTGAAAAGTTTCAGAGGGGTAGCCATATCAGTCTGTTTCAGCAAAAACAAGGAGTCCCATGGCACCTAGGAGTAACAGACTAACAAATTTATTTGGGCATAAGCATTCGTGGGCTGCAGCTGACAAAGTGGGTTCCAGCTAGGGATGTAAGCGACTAGTCTGGCAAGGGGCACAACGTAAGTGCATGCTGCCATGTGGCCAAAAGTGCTAAGATAAACTTGGGCAGTGGTCAGAGGCACCCGGGATAACTGCTGTATCAGTGTAAGAAAAACATCAAACCTGTCCTATGGAAGCAATGCTCTGGCCGTTGTGGAGTCCAGCAGCACAATGATGAATTCAATCCTTTCTGCTGGTACTAATGACGACTTCTTTTCTTTTACCAGGAGACCAAGCTGACATCAGGAGATCTACGTCCTTATGGATCGTAAGTTCAGAATGACCCCTGAGGAGCCAGTCAATGAAGTAGAGCTATACCTGGAACCCTTGACATCTCAGATAGGCCACTACCACCAACATACACTTTGTGAAAACCCTGGAAGCTGTGGCCAGGCTGAAGGGAAGTACTGCAAACTGGTAATGGTTCATTCCTACCTTCAACTGCAGAAATGACCTGTGTTCCTCAGAGATTTTGATATAAATATGCATCTTTGAGGTTGAGGGCAGCAAACCAGCCTCCCGGATCCAGGCCTTGCAAGTTCAAGAGAAGAAGTAGGCCTCCCCTTTGGCCTTGGGAATTTAAAATAACAGAAGTAAAAAAACCCGTTCTTGAAAGGGGCAATACCCTTTCCACTAAGAGCAATTCCACAATCTCCTTCTTGAGGAGTTGCTTGTGAGAAGGGTCCCTGAAGGACAGGAAAGATGGGTCGGAGGAAAGCTGGAGCATACAGTCATGCTGTAAGGTGGCCAGGACCCAATGGTCCATGGTGATTTCTCTCCAGGCCAGGAGGAAGGGGCAGAATCAGCATGAAAATAAATGAGGAGGATCCAGTGTGACTGCTATGTTGTCCCCAGGATCACCCTCAAAAGGCATGCTTGCCTGAAAGTTTGGGCTGGCTGGAGGAAGGCTGGGAGACAGACTGAGACTGATGGCCTTCCTTCTACGGAAGGGTTTTAAATGCCCTTAGGATGGATCTTGCTGGGAGTAGGGCCCTTTTGATTGGGTGGCTGAGTCTTAAACTACTTCCTCTCAGACCCCAGGACATACAACCCCATGGTCTTCAGGGTCATAGGAGTCTTTAAGACCATGTAATTTTGTGTCAATTTATTCAGCAACTTATTCCACCAAATGGAAGGCCCTAAATCAAGTTCTGAGCCTCTCAGGACAGGCCCAAAAAGGAGCTGCCCTCATCATCAGTATCACAGACGCCATGGAGCAAGCAGCCATCAGAAGCTGTCTGCAGTACCACCTTGGCTGTAGAAGCTCCCTCCTTTGCAAGAGCCTTAAGTTCTTGTCTAGGGGCTTCTGGGAGTGAGGCCTCTATTCTGGACAATGCCTGCCACATACTGAGGTCATAGCAGTTAAAGAAGGTCTGGTGGTTTGCCAACCAGAGTTGGAAACTTGCTGAGGAATAAAGCTTATGCTCAAAAAAGTCCAAGCATTTTTAGCCTTTACTCCGTGGGCTGGGGCAGGTTGGCCCTGACACTCCCTGTGGTTGTCGAATTCCACCACCCAGGAGTTTGGTGAGGGTTGAGTATAAAGGTCCTCATGGTCCTTGGTGGGCACGAAGTACTTCCACACTGCATACTTGAAAACAGGCCGGGGCCCTGTCACAGAGCCTTAGCAATCTTGGCCACTCCATGCAGCAACAAGGCCACCCTGGCTGGTGCTGCCTGGCCCGGGATCCCAAAGAGAGAGTCTGAGGTGTCCCGCACCTCCTCTGCCTGTAGATCCAGATTGACTGCCATCCTCTCTAGAAAATCCTGATGTGCCTTGATGCCATCAGGTGGGATTACAGGAGGGGGTGCCATTATGGCCTCGTCTTGCAACGAGGAAGACGAAGCTTGGCCCAATTGTCCCTCTTCCCCCGATGCCGAATGATCACCCATCGTGTCCTCCAACTGAGGAGTGAGTGGCCTGGCCACCTCTGGTGCATGTACGTGGCCGGCAATAGATACCAAAGGAGCCTCTGATGCTCTGGTCACCAAGCAAGTAACCTAGGGCTGAAATGGGAAACCCCAGGTAGTCCATGTCCAGCACAACCAAGGCCATGGGGTGCCCTGTGAACCCACCTATGGCACTAGCTGAGGCAGTACCACATGTGACATGGGTGGTGCACCGGGGGCAAGGAGACTGAGTCTGATGCGGCATTAGCAGATCAAACACTGGCTGAAGCCCATGAAGGGGAGTGTGTGCTACACTCTCTCCAGTACAGAGAGCCTGGTAACAATGGTGATCTCAAAGACGGAGAGAAGGAGCTGCACCAGCAGCCTGCAGAGGTATAATGATTGATCCTGGGAGCTGCTAGTGGCCGGCAGTGACCGGTGTCAAGAGGGCAATCGCTGATGCAGGGACATCAAGCATGCCCTATAGACCATGCTGACACAGCTCATACAGCTCGATACCAGTGAAGTATCAGCAGCACAGAAAGCGGTGCCATGGCCAGGCATGTATGGGGACCAATACTCCCTACGGTGCCGCGGTTGCCAGGGGGCAGGTGCCTTCATAGGTCTGCACTCTGACAACGCTTGAGATATAGCGTCTTGCTCTTCCTTCTCTCTCTCTCTCTCTGTTTCTCTCTCTAAGGAGCACTCCTCTACAACTGAGCAGGAGAGAAAGATCATCTAGTGCTCAGCAACTGAGGTGCAAATGGTGGCTTCCCTCTATGCTGGGGATATGAGGAGGCGGTACCTGCATGGTTAGAATGTCTTGCACCACCTGTAAAGCCTCCATCAAAGGGACTTGAATGGATAAGACTATCGTGGATAGTCTGCACAGGGGGTTTCTCTGGTGCCTGGTTTCTGGTCTTATCCCCTTTCTTGGCTTTGTTCTTTCATAATCCTGGGGACTTGTCCCTGGTCAACTTCTTCAACCTCTTAGCCAGACCCAGGAATAACAACTGGTGCCAGGGGAGCACTCTGCACCAACTCACTGATGCTCGGAGCCAAATCAGAGGGGAGAGAAATCCAGGGACAGTGAAATCGGACTCCATGAGCAGAGCTTTCAAATGTATATCTCTATCTTTTATTGTCCTCGGATGAAAGGATCTGTAGATCCAACACTTGTCCGAAATATGCACTTCCCCCAGGCACTGGAGGCAGTCAGCATTCAGATCACTGACTGGCATAGGCCTGTGGCATGTAGCACAGGTTTTAAAGGCAGGGGAGTGGGGCATGCACCATCCCATCCGCAGGCCAAGTCCCTGAAGGGGACTAAGTATGTGTACATAATTGTAGATTATCTAAAGGGAAAAATGATTTACAACTGAATAGGGAAAGCTAACTAAGCTACAGCTAATGCTGGAGCACACTGATCCAAACATGGTCACTAGCGGCAAGAAGGAACAGCGGAGGGAGGGGACCAGGAGTGCCCTATATATCGCAGCACATGCACGCCATTCCAGGGGGCACAGAGTAAGGATATTAAATATCGGCTAGTCGATAGGCACTTCCGCATTCCTCCTTTGAAACGTACAAGAGCCCCCACTGGGGTTCTTGTACATTTCAAAGGAGGAATGCAGAACACCGTGTGCAGCCTGGGGCCAGCGGGAAGTCCTACTGACTCCGGGCTGCAGCGGTGTGCCAGAGTTGAAATGTACAAGAGTCCCCAGCGGGGGGGGCTCTTGTGCATTTCAAAGCCGCAGTGCAGGATGGACCCTGGGGTCAGTGGGGGACTCAGAGTCCATACTGCGCTGTGGATTTGAAATGGCACCCTGCGGATTTGAAATGCCCCCCCGTGGCACTTCAGTGGAACCCAGGATCAGCTGGGGACTCCCCAGCTGATCCCGGGTTCCGTGGAAATGCCGCGGAGCCCGGGATCAGCTGGGAAGTCCCCAGTTGACCCCGGGCTCCACAGTGCCACTTTGTGTTTCAAAGGGGCAGTGCCACACAGCTGAGCCAGGGCTCAGCTGTGTGGGGCTACCCCTTTGAGATGTGGAAAGCGGAGTTCAAAGGACACAGCTGATCCCGGCAGCTCAGATGTGCTGCGCTGTCCTTTGAACTCCACCTCTGCTTTTCAAAGGGGCAGCCTCGCACAGCTGAGTCTGGGCTCAGCTGTGCAGCACAGCCCCTTTGAAGTACTCTGTTCCTCCCCCCCACTCTGCTACGTCTATCTGACAGAGGCAGCTGGGGAAGCGAAATCGACTAGTCAACTAATTGACTATCCGATAAGCTTTTGCTTATCAGATAGTCGACAAGTCCTGAACATCCTTCGCACAGAGCACGGTCCCTTACAGGTACTGCTGAGGGAAAAATCTTTTGGCACTGGTGCATGTGACAAGCACACACACCTATGCTGAATGGACATGAACAAGTACCGAAAGAACAAACCAATCAACCCTTTATTACAAGCAGGGCTCGACAATCTATGTAATCTACTCGCCCATGGCGAGTAGATTACATCTCGGAAGAACCGGGTTTGGGTGATCTGCGCATGCGCAGAACGCCGAACAGCGCGGCTGGCGAGTGGGGCTCGCCGCGGCTCGGTGAGCCCTGATTACAAGAGATGACTAACAAGATACATTAACTGAAGAAAGGGAACCTATTGATGAGAACTAACTGCCAGGTCTTATAGCAGCATCTGAAAAGTCAAAATCAGTACTTTACCTTGGAAAGGCAGAGAATACACTGAATTTCTTTCCATGGAGTCCCATAAAATCTTTATGGAATGGGAAGCAAAAGGATTTTCCCCCCCAGCACTTGAGAGCCACTTTTTACAAGCCTTCTGAGAAAGGTAGCTATCATGGAGAAAAAGTCAGAATTTTGACTTCCTAAAGAGAAAGGTACTGGTTAAAGTCTTTAATCACAAACAACCTGATGCTCTGGGATCAAGGGCTAGGCTTGCATCACAAAGAGAATATTCACCCAGTTTCTTAGACTTCCTAAAAACTATGGAACTACAGATGACTGATTGTTCCTGGTAGACTGAGTGAGACAGGAGCTAGGGGAACTGAGACCCAGCTACACTTGTTCCCAACATAGGGAATTAAAATGCAGTACTCAGATGAGAAAGGTGGGAGTTTAATTTTCCAAACAGAAACCCTGCAAAGAGAGGAGGAAAGAACTCTGCTGCCCAGTCTCAAAAGCCTATGTCCACTTGGATTCTAGTTGAGTGAGGAAATGAGGGCATGGAATGCACCAAACTTTTGACCTGACTACATGCATCTTGTGGTTTTTTAAACAGACTCAGCTAGGGATGGAAAAGAGCAGTCGAATAGTTGACTGCACGATAAGCCTAGGTTTATCGGGTAGTTGAGTGGACTACTCACATCCCCCCCAACATTGCCTCTCTATCAGAAGCAGTGGGAGCGGGCGGAGAGCAGGAGCCGGTGTTGGAGGAGGGTGGCTTAAAATCTGGTTTCCCCAGCACCGTCTCTGCGGGGTGGGGGCAGGGGAAGCAGAGCCACAGCAGATGGGGACCCAGAGCGAGCGGGGACTGAAGCAGTGCAGAGTCCCTGACTACTGTGGCGCTGCCTTTTAAATGTAGTAAGAGCCACCTGGCTCTTACTACATTTAAAAGGCAGAGGCGCAGAGGGGAACCCGGCATGAGCAGGGACTGAAGCAGAGGACGAAATATCATGGTCTGAGACTTTTTTTTCCCATGAATTTGGTAGGGCTCTAGGTAAAATACCCAGTAAAAACTCATCAGCACAAAGACCTGCAACTTGTCAAATTAAGGCAAAGAATTCTGAATATTGGCATATACATTAGTTTAAGACATCTTTGTGGATGGGCTAGGAAAACACTTGCAAACACACCTATCACCTTACAGCCACATTTTATAGGATGTTACTGTATGTAGATACAGCTCAATGCGCTTTACACAGCAATCACCCACAACTCCTTGCAATCATTTAACTTTTTATTTTCACGGTGAAGCAGTTATACAATTATGATTAGTTTACACTTAAAACAAGTACAAAAAGCCCAATTTTCACAGTATTGATTTTTAATATTAAATTATCAGAAAAAGTGGTGAAGTAAAGATAAACCACATATACAAATCCAAAGCAGTGTTCCCTGTAAGCCAATGGTCTCCAACCTTTTTAACCACAAGATCACTTTTTCAATTTAAGTGCAGTGTAAGATCTACCTCAAACCCAAATACCCTTGCCCAGATTCTACTGGCCACGGTTCCCTATTTACTGATCAATGGGAGCTATCGGAGTGGTGTCTGCAGGCAAGGACAGCATGTGGAGACCCCCTGCTCTGCCTCTCTCAGAGGCTGCAGGGACATGCCAGCCACCTCCAGGAGCAGCAATTACCACAGGGATGACGACTCCAGCCAGGACAGGTTAAGCGTTTTAGAACTCACTACTCAAAGAACTAAATTTAAGCATAAGAGAGAAATGAAAATTATGAAATGTACAGACAAGTCAAAACCAAAAATAACCTACTTTGCTAGCAGTAAAAGGAGTAACAACAACCCCTCACCTGTGTGTTGGGTCGGGAGATGAGAGGGAAGGACAGTGTGTGTTTGTGAGAATGACACACACACAGTGTGTGAGTGTGACAGATTTTCATTGCCAGCCTCCCTCCATCCCCTTCTCTCTGTGTGGAGACAGGGTACAGGAGTGGGGCGAGGAGGGTCAACATGACATCAGTGCCCCCCTCTTCTCCCTCCCACACCCTGCACAGCAAGCAGGAGGCTCCCGGGGGGGCAGCTCCAAGGCAGCACAACAGTGGATGGAGGAGCAACTGAAGTGCCAGCAGTTGATAGCTTCGTGGCCAAACCAGTCAGGATCACCTGTCAGAGGCTCCAATATCTACCGGTAGATTCTGATCTACTGGTTGGTGACCACTGCTGTAAGCTGTGCACTTGTCAGGAGATATTCAAATGCTGCCCAGCAGATTAGTACGGTGCCTACAGGTAGGTTTTTGTTCCTGCTAGTGGCACACATTTGCACATGCCTCAGTGCACATAAAAATGTATTTTGCACATGGATGTTAAAAATTCACACATAGATGGAAATGATTAGAGAGAACATTGCTCCAATGTATTAATGGTACTCCAAAACAGTGATGTTTTCACATAGGTCATCTGTGTTAACAAGTAACTGTTTATTTATGAAAAGGAAATGGGATAGCCTGCAGGATAGGGGCAGAGAGCCCCTCCTGGAACAGCTGCCGGCCGGGGTTGCAGCCACAGGCTGGGAGCTGCTCCCCCCATACAGGCTGCAGGCCGGGGAAGTCGGGGGGCAGTAGCCAGCTGGGAGCTGTCCCCCTCAGACAGGCTTCATTTTTAAAAAATACAATCCTTCAAATAATGGATGTACATAAAGTAAAATTACTTCAGTTAAAGACTCAAGTAACGCCGGGTACATCTGCTAGTTTCATATAAAAACTGGCTTTACTTGTCATTACAATTCTTGATGCTTTTATTATAGTAAGTACCAAGTACCAACAGCAGCTACTACTATTAAGATGGAAAATACTTAACATATATGTGTTCTCTGTTTTCACAACAGTGTTTCACACAATGTTTTGAGAGAAAATTTTTAAAGGTTGACATTTTCCTTGGTTATAGGTAGATCAAGTCATCTAAAAGAACTTTAAAATAAACTGCTCCAAATCCACACGGTTCTTTGAGAACTCTACAAAGCTTCCAGATCTCCTAATCTTTCCATGGTAGGAAATCTAATACAGCTGAGTACTAACACTTTTTTTGAATATGAGCAGCAGAAATTGTTTGTGCTCTTTCTAAAATCTAGGAAATTAAACCTAAAAACAAAATTTCAATTCATAATTAAACACTTTAGTGTCAGGAAATGTTAAAAATAAGGTTACCAGATGATTTAAAAAACAAATACCGGATACACTTGATCTCAGATTGGAGGGGTGGGGGGCAGCCGGGAGGGGAGGAGAGGGGAGCGGAACTGGCCGGGAGGAGGTTGGGGGAGTGGGGCTGGCCAGGGAGATCTGAGGAGGAGGGAAAGGCTGGCGGGAAGCAGGGCTGGCCGGGAGGGGTTGGGGGAGAAGGGCTGGCTGGAGGGAGATGGGGGGGTGGGGACTGGCTGGTGGGAAGCAGGGCTGGCCCGAGGGGGAGCGGGGCTGGCCCAGGTGCACGCAGATCCCAGGGTGCTGCCTGTCCCGCGCACAGTCCCGGTGGAGAGCATGGGCGAGTCCAGCCCCGGGGATTCCATCCGACGCTGGCACCGCCCCCCTCCTCTCTACTGTGTCGTTGCGTTCTGCCTGGCTGGTAGACACACTCACACAGCGTGAGCGTGTTTACCAGCCAGGCAGTACGCAACTAGGTACTGATACTCATGACAATAATAAAACTTACTTAATTGGAAAATACCGGATATTTATATGTCAGGTATTTTCTCAATTTGTTTCCCGGACAGAAAGCTCAAATACCGGACTATCCGGTTCAAAACCGGACACCTGGCAACTCTAGTTAAAAAATAGGTAAGAACACTAAAGTGGCTTAAATCTGGTAGTTAGGGAACTATCCTGAGACTCAGGAGTCCCAGACTCACTTCTCTGAACTACCACAGACTTCCTGTGTGACCTTGACCCAGTCACTCTGGCCTGGCATACACTTAAAACTTAAGTTGACCTAGCTATACCGCCCAGAGCTGTGAAAAATTTAATGTTCTAACCAACATAGTTATGTGAACCTAACACCCACTGTAGACACTGCTAGGTCAACAAAATAATTCTTCAATTGACCTACCTACTGCCTCTTGAGACAGTGGATTTATTGTAATGAGGGAAAAACCCATTTTTTCACTGGAGTGTCTACACTACAGTGGGATAGATAGCTGTAGCTGTGCCAATGGAGCACAGATACCCCCTCATTTTCTCTTTGTCTCAGGCCTTCAAGTGTAAAATATGGAAGAAGTATCATCTCACAGGAGTGTTCTGAGAAGATGCACATTAAAAACTGTGCAAGTACTTAGACACTATGATAATGGAGGCAATATAAAAACCCAAGATAAGTACAAGGAAAGGGGAAAATGTTGACTTACATCTTTTTTTTACTTCTTGAAGATTTATTAAGAAAGCCTGAAAGGGCCTTCTATTTCACCTCCCTTGTCCCCAATAATTCAGACTGAAGAACTAGACAAAGCAACTTGTTTTAAAAACAAGAAAGTAAAAACTGAGCAATTCAAAAGAAGAATGAATTTTTAGTCAGATATAAAATGTAGGGATTTTGGGTTTGATATTAAATTGTAAGTATTCACTGGACTAATTATAGATTTAAAATATCTTCCTGTAAAAAATATTAAAACCACCATAACCTTCAATTAAGGCATGAGCTCACTGTACACATGCAAAGATTTACTTCACTGCCTACAGACAGGTTTCATAGAAAATAAAAGTTGGAATTTCTAAAAGCATTAGCCTATTAAGCAGAACTCCAAGGACCTTTAAAGGTTAAGTATGTGGGAAAGAGCCTCACTGGGATGACCATAAGGGTATGGGAAACATATTGACAGGATGATTTGTTCCTTAAGGCAAAATCTGTTATCACTTTGGCTAGGAATCTCAAATGAACTTCCTGGCACCACCTTACCCTTGTGAAATATGGTATAAAAGTGGCTCAGTCTCTAGAAACTGCAACTTTTTCACTTTGTGATCTGAAGTCACTGCCAACAGGAAAATTACATTCCATTGATAAAAGTAGACCCAGAAGACACCATTTGATTATCTAGTCTAGTCTGACCTTCCAAAGAACACATGCCATATAGTTTCACCCAGTAGTGTCTACTTCAAGACCATGTCTTTTGGGTGAGCTACAACATTTTTCTTTGAAAGATATCACATCAATTTAAAGGTGTCAAATCATAGAGAATCAATCATCTCATGTGCTATTCAACTGGGTTAATGCACAAATATTTAACAGTGAACATAGTTATTTCCGGTCTGACTTGTCTATGTTACCTTAAGCTAGCAGACATTGAATGGTTCAAAAAAGTTATATATCCCATGAAACAAAGGGCTTTTTCTTAAAAAGAAGTTAGTAGCATTTTGTTAAATAGAGGTTAATTGTGTTAAACTCTACATCCGAGATCGGCAGCCCCCAGGACGCATGCTACTTGAGGTGATTTCCAATGGCACGCAGAATGGGAGTTCAACCCCTTTCCTCCCCCTCCACAGCCAGGATCCCGTGCTGCGGCTCAAACCTCAGCCAAGCAGCTGCAGGCTGGAACAACAGCTCCGGCTTCCTGCTGGGGCAGAGGGGGCGAAAGAGGCACACACCTGTTTTTCGGGCTGCCCCTGCCCAGCATGGGCATTCAGCTCCTGGGAGCTAAAGGGTTAACCACCCCCTGTCCCCTCCCCTTCCCCCACACACACACTCACTCACTCTCTGGCTACAAGTTTCCTGCTTCATGAGAGGGTGAGGCTGCACAGAGCTTCAGCCTGCAGGGAAAGGGCAGATCTGTCAGGGCAGGGAAGAGGGACTACGCAGACCCCGCCCCACCCAAGCCTCTCCTTACCCCAGCACTGCTGCCCTGCCCGTAAGTGCACTGGGGGCACAGGGATGTGAAGGGTGTGTGTGTGTGTGAGTGTGTGAGTGTGAAGGAGGCTGCGGGGCAGGATGGGAGGGGACAGGGGTTGCACTGAGGGAGGATGGGGCGATGCAGGGTATCAGGCTGGGGGCAATCATGGGGCTGAGGGAAGCGAGACTAGAGCAGAGGGAAGATGAAAAGGGAGATACCATTTTATTTTGCAAAAGATGCACTTTCCTTTACTCCCCACTTCCTTGCTTCCCTACCCAACTAGCTATTCGGCTGCATTCTCACGCTCTCACCCTTTCTGCGTTACTCCCCCAACCTCCCTCTTGTACCCCCAACTCACCCTCTCTCGTCACCAAACTCCCTTCCAGACCCTGCCCTCCTCACCCTGTCCTGTATCCCTATCCCACTCACTGCATCCCTGTCCCACACATTGAACCCCTCATTTTTTGTTCCCACCCCAGAGCCTAAGAGGGCTCACAAAATACACTAACTCTGGAACCCCAGAAGAGTAAATCAGGCCTATGTGAAGCCCTGAACCTCTGTCCTCTATGTCCCTTGCCCTCATCCTGGGGCTGGAGTGCCTGAAGAGTGAGGTGTCTCAGTTGGGAGCCACACCAATGAGGGTTAGGGGGTTTTGGAGGTTTTTTGCTTCTCATTTGTGTGGCTCCCAACTGATTTTTCTGTGGGTCAGTGACCTCCAACCCAAAAAAAGGTTCCCCACCCATGACATAAACCTTTTGTGTTGGACATTATATTTTACTTTAATTCAAAATGAAGTTTGATAAACTAACATGAGAAATTTAAAATGCTTAACCTGTTTAATAATTTAAATTAAACCCAGCTGCAGCACTAGCAAAATGGCTCAGGCATAATTATGTAATTAACAGTGAGTTTCCATTAGCAACTGGTAGTCCGTGGAAAGTTTTGCATTGACCCAGGTGGTCCATGGGGTGGGCAGTGGAAAGAACCCCTCCTGCCGCCCAGGAGAGCGGCACGGCCCAGCGCAGGAGGGTTAAATCTTGGTACGCCACTTCAGAAAGGTTGCTGACCCCTGAGCGACATGAACCTAACAAAGGCTGCAGAGACACTGGTCTATCTTGGACTAATTCATGAATTGAATTAGACTATAGGTTGGACCTCTCTTGTCCAGCACCCTCAGGACCTGATCAGTCCTGGATAAAGGAATCTGCCAGACAAGGGGAGGTCCCCTGAAACCAGCCCCTCAGCCCACTGCCCTCCCCACTGCTGGCTCCTTCACTGTGGCTGGGCTATATGCAGGCCAGCCCCAACCCCGGCTCTACTGCTGATTCTGCCAGGTTGCTGCAGCCGGCGTCCATGGCCGCAACCCCAGTCCCAATACAATCACGTTGCCGCTGTCTCCCAGGCTGATGTGGCCTTCCCCTCTTGGGCTGCTGTGGTCTGGGCCATGCTGCTGGGCAGCAGAGACAGCCTTGATAGCTCTCTTCCCAGGCTGCTGAGCCCCACTGCTAGCTGATTGGCAGGGTTGCACTGGGCTCCCAACTGCTGGCCCTACTGCCCTGAGGCTCTCTCATCCAGGAATATCCGTGGTCATGGCAGACCACAGACATTGCTGGATGTGAGAATCCCGGATTTGGGAGGTGCAACCTGTAATTCAGGGTTCTAAAACTTCACTACACTGTGACCCACTTCTGATGACAAAAATTACTACACAACCCCATGGGAGGGGAATCGAAGCCTGAGCCAGCCGGAGCCCTATTACCCAAGGGTGTGGAGAGGAGTCCAAAGCCAAAGTCCAAGAGCTTCAGCTACAGGCCTCAGGCCTATACCATGAGTCCTACTACCCAAGGCAAACACCCTTCAACTTCAGCTTTATTCCCAGGAGATAGGGCTTGAGCTTCATTCTCAGCAAGTCTAAGACACTCTTGGCAACCTCATTAAAATGGAATCGGGACAGGAAAAAGGCTGCCAAGAAAAGCTGTCAGGGAAAAGGCTCCTGGCATAGATGAAGTATAGTGCCCTCTCATGCAAAAGAGCTGAGAACCAAACTTGTTTTAAGAAGATCATTTAGCATTTGGTTTCTCCTGGGCTTTGCCAAAATGCTCATTATCAGAGATATTGATGGAGAAGTCATACAGAAGCCTTCTTCCCCAACAGACTGAGAAAATGTTTCTGGACAACAAAGTCATTTTTGATGCCATGAACAGATGATAGATAAATTATTCCAACAGGTGGTAAAACACACAACTTTTTTTATCCCCCAGGAGTGGATAACTATTTACTATAGCTCTTGAATCCTGAGAGCATTCTTGCAGATCTATTATGGATTGACTCCAACTGTCTATATGCCAGACCAGTGGTTCCCAACCTATGGTCCGCAGACCCCCAAATGGTACTGCAGGGGGGTCTGTGGAAAGTTTAAAAATAACGATCAGGCACACCACGATGGGCCCAATCCTTACTTTTCTTTTCTCTCCTTTTCCTTTCCATTTCTCCCCCCCCCCCCCCGGAAGATGGGTCTGTGAAATTTTAATAGATTGAAAAGGGGACTGTATGCTTGAAAAGGCTGGGAACCACTGTGCTAGACACAAGGCAACCAGAAATATACTTGAGGTCAGAGACCACTGCCTCTTCTACCAGGCTTTCTGGCACTGGAGACGCAAATGGTACCCCCAAACTTGTTTATGTAGACTATCATGACAAGGCTGTATACTTGAAATCAGGGGGTACTTTTTTGATGTAACTAGGGATGATAGCGACTAGTCGACTATCTGAAAAGCCAATGTTTATCGGACAGTAAAGTAGCCACTCGACTAGTCATTTCCCGTTCCACCACTGCCTCTATCAGAGAGAGGCAGTAAGGGGAGGGAGGAGAAGGAGCCAGTGCTGGAGGGAACCAGCGTTAAGCCAGTTTCCCACGGCTCCCCTTGGCTGCAAAGGATGAAATGGAGCCAATGGGAGCTGCGAGGCTCCGTGGCCGCAGCGCCAGTACATAAACAAACCAGGGCAGCCTGTTAAAGTGTTTCTGAGAAAGTGTTTCCACGGTACACTTTCAGAAACACTGCTCTAGAGACTCTCATAACTTGTTTTTTGTGCTTACTGAAAAAGGGCTTACTATCATTTGGTTACTACTAATGCTACAGAGGCAGACCATCTTATGGAAATATATACTGTGCTGCCTTAAAAAGTATTTTGTTTGGAAAAAATAACTTTTAAAGCAGGCCCTCTCTTTTTTCGGTTTCACAAAAGAGCCCAGGAGAAAGGATATGGTCATAAGAGAATATAAGGTGATCCTTCAATGTGCTGAATGGAAGATGTAGCCAAAGGCACACTTGGGGAAGAACTTTTCCCACTGTCTACTTCTGACAAAACAAAAACAGCGTGAGGTGTCTGCCACACCATCAGTTGTTCCAAAATAGGGATGCAATGGAACAGGAGTGTTGGACAGGAGTTAATGACTCAGGTACCTCTTGACGGCGGCCTTGACAGATTCTTGTATAAACCCTTACTCAAAGCCAGGAAAAGTTATTAAGAAGCTGATGGGAAGCTGAATCCCTACATGCAGCATCACTATATCCTACCATGGAGATGTACTGAAGAATGTCCCAGCTTCTAGTCCTAGTATTTGGCATGAGAAGAGTCCAATTTCTTAGCCTTAGAATCAAAATCTTGCCCTCACACAAGTAGATGCAACTGAGGGAAATGGGGCATCAACAGCATTTCAGGAGGACTAAGAATCAAAACCCTGCCCAGTAAACGAACTAACTCCAAGTGTAAAGGGATGATCCCTATGCAATAAATAAATAAATAAATAAATCCACTCCTATAGCCCATTAAGGATGTTAAGTATTGGGTAACTGACTAATTGAATAGTTGATGCATTTTTGCTTCAACAATTCGATTGGTTGATATGGCGCCTCCACCTTTCAAATGTAGCAACAGTCCAAAGGAGTCCCCAGCTGACACTGGGCTCCCTGTGGCATTCAAAGCAGCAGCACTGCATGGACCAGCTAACCCTGGGCTCCGTGCAGCACTGCTGCTTTGAAGTACTCCCCTTCCCCCACCCCCTTGAGACAGACTATCCTGTCAACTATCCGATAAGCATTTGCTTATCAGATATTCAACTAGTCCTTCACATTCCTATTGCCCATCAAGCTCAACCAATTCCCCACATACAGCAAGAAGGATATAGCGAAGATGATCATAGAATCATAGAATACTACGACTGGAAAGGACCTCGAGAGGTCATCGAGTCCAGTCTCCTGCCCTCATGGCAGGACCCAGTACTGTCTAGACCATCCCTGATAGACATTTATCTAACCTACTCTTAAATATCTCCAAAGATGGAGATTCCACAACCTCCCTAGGTAATTTATTCCAGTGTTTAACCACCCTGACAGTTAGGAACTTTTTCCTAATGTCCAACCTAAATCTCCCTTGCTGAAGTTTAAGCCCACTGCTTCTTGTTCTATCCTCAGAGGCCAGGAAGAACAATTTTTCCTCCCTCCTCCTTGCGACACCCTTTTAGATACCTGAAAACCGCTATCATGTCCCCTCTCAATCTTCTCGTTTCCAAACTAAACAAGCTCAATTCTTTCAGTCTTCCTTCATAGGTTATGTTCTCTAGACCTTTACTCATTCTTGTTGCTCTCCTCTGGACCTTCTCCAATTTCTCCACATCTTTCTTGAAATGTGGTGCCCAGAACTGGACACAATACTGCAACTGAGGCCTAATCAGCACAGAGTAGAGCGGAAGAATGACTTCTCGTGTCTTGCTCACAACATACCTATTAATGAATCCTAGACTCATGTTTGCTTTTTTTGCAACAGCATCACACTATTGACTCATATTTAACTTGTGGTCCACTATACCCCCTAGATCCCTTTCTGCCGTACTCCTTCCTAGACAGTCGCTTCCCATTCTGTATGTATGAAACTGATTGTTCCTTCCTAAGTGGACTACTTTGCATTTGTCCTTATTAAACTTCATCCTGTTTGATAAAGTAACCTTCAAGATAGCCACAGAAATTAGAAGTAGTGTGTTCAGGTGCCCAAATACACAGAAGTAATCAGGATTCCTGAGTCGTTTCCTTATCCTGAATCCGAACGAAGGTGGATGCCATGAGTCTTAATGAGAAGTTGCATGCAGCTGTAGCCTTCAAAGCTGGAGGGCTGCTAGCTCTTTCAGCTTCTCCTCCCTGCACTGCTTATGAAGAAATGAGACCTCATCCAATGAGTCAGAGCTCAGAACCATTTATCTGAAAGATAAATTAATGACTAGGTCTCAACACTTGGCAGAATCCCCAGATTCCTGCAGAGGCAATGCCAAAAGACACTATGGTAGAAAGTCTATAGACACCACATTAAGCCAGCCTGGAGAGGAAACTGGGTCTGTGCCACCACAGTCGCAACATTTAGCAGTGAAGGCTCATTTATGCTTTTGTTTAGAGATAGATTTTCATTTAGAACACTCCAGGTTGGCTTAATGTTAAACTTCCAGGAATTGAGAGGTTTCTTCAGAAAGCTTCAACCATGACACTTATGTGTTCAGGAGAATGCTGATGAACATGCCAATATATGAGAGATATTTACATCATGCAGGCATTGAAGTGACTGAAAAGTTTTCCTTCCTCCCAAAGACAGTAGAAAATGGATGAAATCCTGAAAGGCAAATGAAGACATTTAACGCATGAAGCTTTGAAACTCAGAACTTCAAACATGCAAGAAGAAAAATAACTACCATGGCTTAGAGAAAGAAATGCAGTGCTGCGACAGACACCAAAGCAAGACATTAATGCACATAAACCTTGACTCCACAAAGGATCCTCCAGTGCTACCAGAGACTGACCAGAGCTTCTTGGTTAGTAGAAGTAAGAGGCTACAGAATCCTGAGAGCTACAATTTTAAAAGTATAATTAATGGACCTCCCTGGAAGATAGGAATGCATACCAATAGGACACCCAAAGCAGAGTGTAAACTAGATAGCATAAAGAACCAGAGCAGAAGCTGAAAAGATGCAACAAACTCTTATCAATTAGAAGATTCCAAGGCCACCAATTACAGTAGACTTCCGATAATCTGGAACCTTTGGGACGTAGGTGGCACCAGATTATCAAATATGCCGGACTATCAGGAGGTACTATAAGATAGTTTATATATATATACACACACACACACACACACACTATATATACTGTATATAAAGTGTTTTTAACCCTTTTTATTGTAGCACAAGCACTGTCCAGCGTCACACAATGCAAGTGGCAGACTGACTCGGTCCCGTCCGGTTTCGCTCGATTCAGCTGCTGCCTTGTGACTCATTTTTTGCCGAAGCTCACTCACTAGGCTCTTGCCATTTTGATGCCAGACTGTCGGGAGTGCCGTACAATTGGATGCCGAACTACGGGAGTTTTACTGTACAATTCATAGTACCATGTGTATATTAGTAGGGCATGGTTCACACCCCAAAACACTACTGCTGCCTTTAGGAAACAAAAGCCTTAAATCTTGGGGTGTCCTGGGTCTTGGGCATCCTATCATGAGAAAAGCAGGAGTGAAGACCCTGTGCTAAGTTATCTGTCTTCTCAATTAAAAAGTTATTCTCTTAAGTGAGAGGTTAAATATATATTAAAAATAAAATATTATGAATAAAAATTAATTCCATCAGCTTTTACTTCCCTGTATTTGGTATCATAACCCCAGTGGTTCTGTTCTCCTTCCACAGCCTTCCATGACAGACAAGGTGGGCATTTATATTTTTTAAAAGTTGGCAGTTGAGTTAAAGAACACCATTCCAGGACTTATTTCTACATCATTAGTTTTCGACCTTTTTTCATTTGCAGAATCCTAAAAACTTTCAAGTAAAGGTGCGGACCCCTTTCGAAATCTTAGACATAGTCTGCAAACTACAGGTCAAAAATCAGACTTTTACACTATGAAGAAAAGGCCACAAACCCTTTTTTATTTCACTTCTTCACTTTAATTTTTGCAAATTAGGGAGACATGCTAGTTTCCTTCTACAAGACACGTACGGGTAAAACAAGCCTTTCATTATGTTGATTTTGAAAATCTTGTGTAAACCTTCAATTTTGCCAAACAAAAAAACAATCTCTATGAGATTTTTGTATGCATGATCTTATATTAGGGTATAATTTAAATGGAAATGTGAGAGGTACATCAGATGAGTCTGGAAGATGTGAGGTCCAGAAATTCTATATTTAGTTTCTTATACATGTCTAACACTTTTGTGACTCAGCATAATTCAAATTTTAAGTTTTTAGATTTGGGCTAGAAATTTCAAACGTGTTTTAAGTTGATAACCCTGGTAATTACCAGTGGCAGCAGCAATACCTAAACTTAGATTGTCTAACACAGGGCTACTCAACTCGCGGCCCGTGGGCTGCATGCAGCTCGCAGTCTGTATGTTTGCAGCCCGCGGTGTGGTTTGGGTTTACACAGGGCTCAACACGTGGCCCGCAGGTGGGATCCTTTAAACATGGCCTCCACTGGGAACATGTTTCAAAGCGGTGAAGCATCGCCCAAGCGGGGTGAGCACTGAAAGATACAAGAGGACAGGCTGGTTGGAACAGAGAGGTACAGGGTGTGGGCGTTTCTAGGCCCCAGGGAGGAGGTGCTGGGAGCTCCGGGGCATTGTGGGAAGTGGTTTGTATTCATGCCCACTAGTGTGAGAGAAGCTATTTGCATATATATTTGCATGTATATGCAACCACACTTAACTTGCGGCCTTTGGCATGTGCTGTGAGTATCAATGTGGCCCCCAGGGCTTCCAAAGTTGAGTAGCCCTGGTCTAACACTTTCTATTATAACAATTCTTCCAGTGGTTTTCATCAGAGAGCTTTAACACCTCCATAGTTTGCAACAGGAGCTTGGCAAGAGAATAATTCTTTGGACATCAGAGATGTTAACAGGTAACCAGTTAACTGGTTACCTGGTACCGGGGGAGCAGCCCCTCAGGGTCCCCGTGTGGGGCTGCCACTTCTGGCCCCGCGCGGGCTGAGAGTAGCCGTACTGGAGCAGCCTTTGCCAGCAGCTGGGAACGGGGGTGCTCCAGCCCACACATCCCCATTTAACCAGTTAACTAATTAAACAGGATTTTACATCCTTCATGGGTAACAACAAGATGCCTTTTTTGCTGGCTCCACAAGAGCCACAAGAGTCCATTCTGATTTGAGAAGACACCAGTGCCGAAAAAAATCAGCTTTTAATGTCTTTCTTTTCTCCTGCACATCTTGTTCCTGGCTTGTTGCCAAAAACTCTGAACATTCTGTTAGCACAACACATGTACCACCCTGGTGTCTCACTTCAGCATGCCACACAGCCCTGCTCTAGATGTGACAGAGAAAAAAATTGGATCTCCCTATAGCCCACAGGAAATGCTAGGAACCAAGGGTATATCTACACAGAAAAACACCCACTAACCCACAACAGAGATTCTCAGAGCTCTGGTCAACTGACTTAGAATACAAAAATATATATTAAATGGGGCTACTCATGAATACTCATCCCAATATTTCACCATATTATGGAGCCTCTAATAATTAGTCCACAACAGATAACAGAACCCTCCTACCATAAGCTATTGGAGCTAATCCTACAGAGCAAATAGTAGAGGCATATGCTGCAGTGCTGACAGACCAGATTCAAATCTTGCTGATAACAAGTGGCATTACAGCTGCACATACTTTTTTTCTTAAAAGATCCTATAAACTTACATTTTTAAATAAAATTTTAAAAGAACGTTACCAAGGTTACAAAGTCAAGCACTCAAAAGTTAGGAAACGCCAGAATTAAGGTTGTCCATGCATATGTACCACAATAGTCTTCAATCTACAGCAGTGGTCACCAACCAGTAGATCGGGATCTACTGGTAGATCTTGGAGCATCTGACAGGTGATCCCGACTGGTTTGGCCAAGAGGCTACCAAAGCGCTCGTACGTCAGCTGCCCCGTCTCCCACTCTTGTGCATCTTCTTCCCTTTGCCTTGGAGCTGTTCCCTCAGGAGCCTCCGGCTTACGGTGCAGTGCAGGAGAGTGTGAGGGGTGCTCATGCCAAGGTGCCCCCTCTCCCACCCCCGTATTCTATCTCCACAGAGCAGAGAAGGGGCACAACAGGAGTTGGGAGGGAGTTTGCTGGCTGCTTTAGGGAGTGGTGCAGGGCCAGGGCAGGGGTGAGCCTGCCTTAGCCCCACTGCACCACCAACCAGGAGCCACCTCAGGTAAGCAGTGCTCAGCTGGAACCCACATCCTGAAACCCTACCCCTGTCATGAACCCCCTCCTGCACTCCAAGCCCTGCCCCAGCCCCGAGCACCCCTGCATCCAAATGCCCTCTGAGAGTCTGCACCTCGAACCCCCTCCAGCACCCCAACTGCCTGCCCCAGGCTCAGCTCAGATACCCTCTCGCACACCAGATCCCTTAATCAAAGACCAGAACCTGCACCCCAACCCGCTGCCCCTGCCTGGTGAAAGGGAGGGAGGATGGGGTGAGCAGGAGTGGGGCCTCAGAGAAGGGGCACAAAGGAGGTGGGGCAAGGGTGTTTGGGTTTGAAGGAGATCTTGGATTGCACTTACATTCAAAAAGTGATCTTGTGCCTAAAAGGGTTGGAGAGCACTGATCTACAGGATACCTGCCTCAGTGAGTACACAGAACAAATCATGGCTGTGTAGTGAACAGGGCTGATTATCGAAACCTCTGCATCATTTGTTGCAAAACTAGAGATATGTACTGAATGAGGCAGGAGGCTTTAGGAAGAGAAGAGGCGGAAATATGGTTAAGGCAGATGAATGCCATACATAAGAACTAGGTTCTACCCCTGACTCCATAACAGGCTTGCTATGTGAAGTCACTTATGCCAATAGTTTGTCATGTGGCCCCTAATTATATTCTCATTTTCTGGGTCCATGACTTAAGATGCATAAGATCAGATTTTCTTAAGTACTGAACCCTCACAATTTCAACTAAAATTAAAAACAAATGCAGATGCTCATCACCTCAGGCAGTAAGGTCTGGAGCAAATAAACACAGAAATGGGAGCCGAGTTCTAAACCTGACTCTTCCATGGACTCATTGTGTAGCATTGGGCAAGTCACTTAGCCTTTCTGTTTCAGTTTCCCCATATGTAAAACAAGTTAATGCATATTCTCCTAACTCCTGCAGCTATGGCAGGAACTAACCATATGTTCAGAGCACTATGAAGACATTAAAGTCTGATTTTAAAAAAAGCCAAGTACTGCACTCTGAAAAATCAGGCCCTGTGTCTCAAATTGTATGCCCACCACTGAGATACCCAACCCTAATGGTGGTGGGAGGGAGGGGGAGTTTGCAAATTTTGGCTTTGATCTTTCTGTGCATCAAAGTCTAACTTATAAAAGCCTCAGATCTCTGGGTGCTAGGAGAATAACTTCGCCAATGTTTGTTAGGCTGAGATACCACAATGTTGAGCCCATTATTAACTCCCTAATTACTGCAAGGCTTGGATGGTGTACAGTACCATCCAAAGTAACCTGTGTGGCTACACACTAAAAATACTACACATTTTCAACAGCTGCATCATTCCAAAGCACCACCTCTGAATGAGGCATAAGTCCTATGGAAAAATATCATATAATCATGTCATTTCATTAGCATCATCTTAGGATAGGAAAAGCTGTCCTTAAGACACAGTGATGCCAAATCACAACACTGATTATTTACCATCTGTTTCCATTAGGGGCACTTTTAAACACTGGCATGTAACTTGGGAATTTTATACTGTCCCACTGCATACTTCCTAAACAACCTATCGTTGTGAGCTCCCTAAGCAAAAGGTCCCAGGGGTAACTGTACAATCTTATCATTGCATTAACATATGTACAATTTAATTAGAAAATCTATAAAAGAAAAAGTCCAGAGAAAGGTAATGAATACATCAGGGATGGGCAATAATTTTTGTGGGGGGCCATGCCAAGATTTTGGTAAGTGGTCAAAAGCACATGGGGTAAGGAACTGGGGTGCAAAAAAAAAAAAAAGACAGTATGAGAGGGTGTTTGGGTGAAGGAGGGGGTTGTGACTTGGGACAAGGTGGTTCAGAGGGCTTGGATGGTGACCGGGGGGATGGACTTGGGGTGTAGGAGGAGCAGGGTACCAGAGGCAGGCTCTGGCTGGGAGGCACTTTACTAAGCATCTTGCACATTTCAAAGATGGGGGCTCTTGTGCATTTCAGAGTCCCGCACTGACCCTGGGCTCCATGCTGCGCTGTGGATTTGAAATGCTGCGAAGAGCCAGAGTCAGCTGGGGAATCCCCAGCTGACCCCAGTGCACCACAGCGCCCCTTTGAAATGCCGCCTCAGCATTTCAAAGGGACAGCGCCGCACAGCTGAGCCCCCGGGGGTTAGCTCTGCAGCGCTGCCCTTTAAAAGCCATCTTGGTGGCAGCCCTGCACAGCTGAGCCTAGGCTCAGCTGTACGGCACTGCCCTTTGAATTTCCGACTCTGCTTCTCAAAGATAAAGCTGTGTGGGGCTGCCCCCTTTGAAGTACCCCCTTCTCTCCCCCTTTGCTACCTCTATCTGATAGAGGTAGCAAAGGGGGGGGGTGGAGCGACTAGTCGACTCAACTATGCGATAAGCTTTTGCTTATTGGATTGTCAACTACTCCCTGACATCCTTAAACTGCACTTTAAACCACTAGCAGCTATATGGCTGAGGGTCCTGGCGGGATGGTCCACAGGCTGAATCCGGTGGCTTGGCGGGCCGGATCCAGCCCCCAGGCCATATTTTGCCCAGACCTGGAATACACAAAAATAGCTCCACAGGAGAGATTTAAAAGATTAAGGGTAAAACATGAGTGCCCAAAAATTAGGCTCCTAATCATGTATTCAGACACTAAAATAAAAGTGGCCCCATTTTTAGACTCTCTGATCACTCAGAACCCAAGCAAGTCAACAGAAACTAGAAGTCTCTGTGTCTGAAGAAAAAAAAAAATCAAGCCAGAATTTATTTACATACCTAAACGTGGATTTTGGATCCTAACTTTTAGGAGACTGAAAATGTTGTCTTAAGCTTATATAATATTGAAATCAGACAAATATGATCTTAGATTATGGAGGTGTATAAAAGAAATAATGTAGAGAAGATATGTCAAAAACTTTCATACACCCTCTCATAATAACAGAATAGGAGACAATAAATAAATCTGAAAAGCATAAATGTAAGTAAATTCAAGAAAATATTTTTAATACAACACAAATAGATTTTGGAACCCTCCACCAGAAGGTGTTATTAAAGCCAAAAACTTCAAGTTATAATCTTTTTAAAAGGATCACAAATTAACAAATAATATCCTTAGTTACATTAGACAGGACAAAACTACATATAATTACAAACGCTTATGTTTCAGGACATAATCCAACCACCAACTGCCTGGGGTTAGAAAGAAACTCCCACCTTAAGTAGGTTATCCAATATGGGTTTTCTTGTACCTGCCCAGAAGTATCCAGAATTGGCCCCTCAAACAGGACACTGAGCAACTGATTAGTGGTCTGATCTGCCATGGCAATTTATGTGTTTAATTGCACAAAGTCATATTAATTCAATCACTGGGCTGCCATAGATAAACACGCATTTGAAAAAAAAAGTCAAAAGTTTGCCATATCTTTTTCTTCCTATACCAATGAAAAAATGGGTTCTTTGGCAAAATAGGATATTTTATACTTATATTTTCTACTTTCATTACAACAGCAGTAGTTAAACTGATAAGTGGTTTAAAAACGGAAAGTCACTTAGAAGTAGCGTTTATCTCTAAGTCATGCAGAAGAGAATTATTTCAAAATATAGTACTCATATCTTGTGAACTAAAGACTATACTCATTACCTCATGTACCAATATCTTGAAATAAATGGATGGCAAGTAAGAACATTCTGGTTTTCTACTAGATGTATTGATGCTCTATTTAACTCTGTGGCAATATTTATCTCAATTGAGAAACAAGTATTGCTCTTTTATCTGAACCTTATTGTTCAGTTATGGTAGAAGATATAAGGGGCTGGTGATAAAATACAGAATTTCCCCTTCAAACACAAACAATTAACATGCTTTCCTAACTATAACAACTTTTTACCTTTACCATTAATATATTTAGCTTGCTGTAAATGAGAGTAACTGGTCACTATGAAAATTAAGTGACATGACAGCACATGTTATTTTAGAAGGTGTATTATACTCAGACTTTTATGTTGAAACAAACTGCAATCATAACTATTTCCTTGTAACCGCTGATAAATACGAAGTAGCCCTGTGCACAATACTTAAACCCTAGATCCACATATCAAGGAACAATTTAAATTATTTTGAGAGAGAGAGAGAGAGAGAGAGAATGAATGGCATCAACTACTCAAGGTAGCTGAGCATTTCTATTTCAACAGTCTGTTTTTACATGGGTAATTCATTCCAAACAAGCATCCCACAGAGCAGCCTCTATCTGTGGTGAGCCCAGTCCCACCCTGGACAGAGGCTGCTCTGCAGCAGCAGCCCCTGTCTGCAGGGGGCCTGAGCCCCCTGCGGACAGAGGCTGCTCTGGCATCTTGCCTGCCAAGCCCTCTCCCCCAGCGCTGCTGCCTCTCATACAGGGGCAGCAGCGGGGGGAAGCAGCTCCATGGAGCTGGTGCTTGTGGGTAGGTGGCTGTGGGAGGCAGCAAGGAGAGGCAGGTGGCTCCATAGAGCCAGCATATGTGGAGAGCCAGCTTAAAAGCTGATAGAGAGGCAGCAGCATGGGGGAGCAAGCAGCTCTGTAGGAGCCACTAGACGTGGGAAGCTGACTTAAAAACTATCTTCCCACATGTACCAGCTCCCACCTGACCTTTCATCCTCTGACAGATAGGCCCAAGTGCAAAGTCAGCAATGTGGGAGAGGTGTGGGGTGGCAGGCAGCTCTGTGGGATCCGCTGCTCAGGAGGAGCCAACTCCCCAACCCCGAGCACCAGCTCCTGCTTGCCCCCCCATGATGCTACCTCTGTGGGAGGCAGTGGGGGGAAGGGGGGCAGTACGCAGCTCCGCAGGAACCAACATGCATGGGGAGCTGGCTTTAAGCTGGCTCCCTTCTCCCTGGCCACCTCTGATACAGAGGCAGTAAGGGGGCGTGGTAGTTACATGTAATGATTTGGATTAACCTATAAGGCAAGGCTTATTGGTTAATCATTTAAACGGCTATATGCTAACATCCCTACCACAAACCCCCACACATGCACATTAAGAGAATGTTATGGTTGAATGGATAAGCAGTCAAGTCAAGAAATTTTGCCTTTACTGCATTTATGCTGTTTTTAAAGCATCACGCAATACCATGGGAACCAGATCATGACTGAAGCACTATTGTAATTAGGGATGTTAGAGTTTAATAGATTAACCGATAAGATGATGCTTATCAGTTAATGGTGTTGATTAAACTCAGCCAACTCTCGGGGAAGCAGCTTCGCTGCAGACGTGCAGTGAAAGCCTACTCCCCGGAAGCTGGGTGGGCAAGAGCTGCCTGCTCCATTCCTGGGAAGGAGGCTTTACTGTGGGCTCTGCAGTATACAGCTAAACTTTATACTGCAGAGCCCGCAGTGCATGTAATTGCTAAGATATGTTAGCAGTTACACGATTACAGTAGTACACAATTGTTAACATCTCTAACTGTAATACAAAAACAGAAACACTGCTAACTACTTCCCCTGTGTATTCAGTATGACAGATGTTTAATTTATACTCATTACTTCTAAAATAATACGCTAGTATACATTTTCCCCTTCAATCTTGTACACTCATGTAGCAATTGTAACACCTTGTATCGTGGACACTGACATATGACTTTCAGGGACACTCTTAGTAAAGTGAACTTATAAAACATATTGCATATTAAATATACAGAGTAACAGTGAAACTAAACTGACATATATAGACAATTCAACAATGAAGTTATATTAACTTTGTAGTCAACTCACTCCCTGTTCTATTGCAACTGAAAAAGTTTGTGATACTAGCTAAACAAAAAGGAAAAAAAATACAATACCAGGTTGCAGTTAAGGGCACTATTTTGTAAATACTAACATACAGCAACCAGTCCCACTAACTTAAATGTGCCCATTTGTGTGTAAATATCTGCAGTATCAGAGCCTAACTTATTAAAATGTATACCATAAAAAGAGAATGCTTGTATAAAAAGTTTAAACCTGTAAAATTATATTGAACCTTTAGTACAATAAAATTAGTGTATGTAGAAAAAGCACAACACGCTACACTTTTGCATCTGCACTTCTACAAAAGTATTGTATATTAGATTCTGTTATTCCAGAAATATATGTAAAGAATTACACATATGGATAAGTGAATTCTCAAATGTTACATCTAATTATCACCTCCCATAACATTATCAAAGTTATCACCGTATTTCAGATGTTCAAGGTAAGTTTTCCTGTTTGTCAGTATACCATCAAATGTGGTGTTAGTTGCTATTCACAATTCCCAATGAAGAAACTAAGGATGTTAAGTATCAGAGGGGTAGCCGTGTTAGTCTGAATCTGGAAAAGTGACGAGGAGTCCTGTGGCACCTTATAGACTAACAGATTTATGCTCCAATAAATCTGTTAGTCTATAAGGTACCACAGGACAACAGATTTATGCTCCAATAAACCTGCTAGTCTATAAGGTGCCACAGGACTCCTTGTCACTTTTTAAGGATGTTAAGTAATGGTTAATTAAATAGTTGATGGAATTTCCATTGACTACTCGATTAGTCAATTGGGGGGGACGGGAGGCACTCACTACTGCCACTGCAGCGCTGCATTTTAAATATAGTAAGAGCCATCGGGCTCTTACTATAGCCACTCACCGAGTTACGACCACCTCCACTTACGACCATCCACACTTACGACCAAAGCGGTCGTAAATGCAGATCTGAGTTACGAACAGCAATCCGCACTTACGAACAGCGTGGTCGCCATGTAACTCTATGGGATCTGAGTTACAAACACTTCGAGTTACGGACCAAATATTGGTCCGTAACTTGTTTGTAACTCGGGGAGCGGCTGCACATTTAAAGTGCAGAGTCACAGCAGGGGCGGCACAAGCCAGGACTGACTAGAACCAGCTAGGGATGTAATAATGTAGTCGATTAACTGATTAACCAATAAGCAAAAGCTTATAGGATAATGCTATAGACTACATGCATTCTCCCCTCCCACTTGCCAGTAAATTTTTTAGCCAGTTGGCCAGCAGTCCACCTCAGTCCTGGCTTGAAACGGGTCCGAGACCTACACCTACTGTGGCTCTGCAGCAGCCCAGCTTAGTTCAGACTCATACTGGGTCTGGAAGCTCAGACCCTCTTAGACAGGGGCTGCTGCCACCCCATGCTACTGCCCCTTTATCAGAGATAGCAGTACAGGGTGACAGGCAGCTGGCTCCCTTCGCAAACGATGTCCCATCTGGCACCCTGCATATTGTGACAGGGAGCTTCTCAGGAGTTAGGCTAGAGCAAAGTGGCTGCCGGCCCTGCCCCCTGGGCCTCTAGACTAACCTATAAGAATTCTTGAGGTTACTCGACTATTCAATTAACATCCCTAGTCCCAGCTCGCGCAGGCTCCGGGACTGCTGTGGCTCTGCCCCCTCCACCGCGGATGGAGATGGTGCTGGGGGGAAGCAACTTTTAAGCTGGCTCCCCCCAGCACCATCTCCTGGTTTCCCCGCTTGATGCCTCTGATAGAAAGACTAGTCACTCAACTAGTTGCTTATATCCCTAAAAGAAACCAAAATCCGATGTAATTAAAAAAACTGGTAATGAATTTTTACCATCATCACTGAGATGGATTGTGATCAGATATGTATCCACCATGTATTTCATAGTTCAGTCATGTAAAATGACTTATACTTTTGTATAATGTATGGTGATGCTTTGTTTTATATAACTTGGTTCCAAAAAAAGTTAGGTAAGTTCTTGGAGAATACATCCATCTATGGCTATTAATCAAGATGATCAGGGATGCAAATCATGCTGTTGATATCCCTAAAACCTCTCACTGCTAGAAGCTGGCACTGGACATCAGGGGATACATTACACAATAATTGCCCTGTTCTGATCATTCCATCTGAAGCATGTGGTACTGGCCACCATCTTAAGACACGATACTGAGTCAAACCAGTGGTCCATTTAGCCCAGTATGGCCATTCTTATATTATGTTCCAAAAATTATTTGTTTGGGTATAATGACAAAGTTTGTGGTGCCAATCAGATAGACAAAACAGGGTTCTGTGTGGGAAAGATTCTATGTGCTCAAGACAATGCAGAAAAAGGGCAAGTACTTAACACTTTTCTTTCTTGCCAGACAGCAAAGCTTTCTTCTCTTTTCAGCAGGGGTGAGGAACCTTTTTTGGGTGGGTGGGAGGAAAGAGGGTGCCCATCCACAGAAAAATTGGTTGGGGGCTGCACACCAGTGAGAATCAAAAAAACAAAAACAAACCCTCACTGATGTGGCCCCTGACTGAAAAGAAGACAGATACTCCCCATGTTCCCCTCACACACCAGAGCCTACCCGGCCCACCCTAATAGATTTTGTGCACTCTAGCCTCACAGTGAGGTAGCAGGGGGGGAGGGAAGAGTGCTGGAGTACCAGTATGGGCTCCCCAATGCAGGGGGGCGGGGTCCATGAGCCTCGGGGGATTGGATCCAGGCAAGCCAGGGGCCGCATCCAGGCCCTGGGCCTGAGGTTCCCCACCCCTGCTTTACACCATTAATTCAGTTTCAAAGATGGTCCTCTGTGTTCTTGGTCTCAGATGTAACCAATCCAGTTTCTCTACAAGGGAAATTAATGTGAATAGGCCTGACTATCTGTTGCTGAGGAGCCACTGTTATCAGAATAAACTAGAACCATGATGTCCAACACACTAGCCACATATGTATGGTGACCATATTTTCTGAACCAAAGTTAGGGACACATTAGCCATGCCCCCTGATCCCTGTTAGTCACACACCCTGCCACAAGAAGTCTCACCCCTTGAGGTAGTACTCCAGGGGTCAAGGTGGTCACATGATCAGAAGTAAAGTGTCATGTAACCCCTCTAAGAACTCCCCCCACCATCTTCCTACCAATAGGGATGGGCTTGGCCCCCATAGGACCTGCCTCCCCCCCATGCAACTATCCTGAAATTGCATTAACCCAATTTGCTCTGCATTAACTCGGGGGGGGGGAGGAGAGACGCTGGGGCAAGCATTCCCTCTAAGATTTTCCTCCCATGAGCACAGTGAATTTTCTCCTGTGCACCAGTATTGAGTTCATGTGTGCTTGTTTGGATGTGTACCACTGTGGCACCCAAGTTATGAATAAGTATCTTATAAACCTCTCCCTCTGCTGCCATGTCTCCTCCCCTCCCCCATGCCCCATCTGTTCCCCTGGTGCCTGCTGCCCCCCACCTCTCATCCTCCTCTGTTGTCCTGGCTCCTGCCCTTCTCACTCCCCTCAATCTTTTGGGGACCTGCCCCCCTCCCCTGCACCAGCCCTTCTCTTCCCCGTGTCCACTCCTCTTCTAGTCCCACTCTGATCATCTGTAGCTACCCCTCCCCGTTCCCTCTCCTAACATCTCCCTCTATCCACCTGCCCTGCCTCTCTCCTCTGTCGCCCTTCCCTCCCCTCCACGAGTCTGCCCTTCTGCTTCACCCCCATAATCCTCTGGCACCTGCACCTTCCCTTACCTGTTGGTGCCTTCCCCTTTCTTCTGCTGCCCCTCTCCTCAGCACAAGCCCCTTACTCTCCTCACCTCCAGCTCCCCTTTAGTTCTCCCCCTGCCCCTTCCCTCACCTTCTGCCTTCAACGTGGAAAGCAGTTTGCAGGGCCAGACCCAGATGCTCCTGGGGTGGATTTTTAGTACCGCAGTCCTGGTCACCGCAGGCAGCCCGGCTCCAGCTGGAGCCGCCCACGGGGACTGGGACCACAGTACTAAAAATAGCACCGTGGACAGCCTCCACTCCAGTCCCTGCACCTGCCTGGCCCGGCACCTGAGAGCCCCATCCTGCAGCACCCCAGCCGGGCTCCGTGTGGCTCCTGCCAGGGCTCCAAGGAGAAGGAGGCGGTGCCGCCAGGCAGGGACTCCACTCAGCAGAGGTGGTCCCATGGGAGGGAGGGGACCACATGCTACCGGAAGCCAGCCCAGCTGTCCTACAAACCCTGCTGGGGGGGTGGGGGAGGAGGCTGCTGCACTGTGCAAGGAGCAATGGCACCGTGCCATTTCTTGCTTCTTCCTGCAAGCCGATGTCCCCGTCAAGTAGTGAAATGTCTGGCAGGACTTTCCAGGGCATTTCACTAGTTGATGGGGCACTAGGACAGAGTGTTTAAATTCAGGACTTTCCTGGAAAAATCAGAATGTATGGTCAGTGTACACATGTGGCTATTTGGCGGTTGAGTGTGGCTAGTTTGCTATAGCAGTAGCCATATATTGTAGGAAAGACAAGTGAAAATTTGTATACATGCATTGAACAGATTTAATAATAAACCACCAATTTTAACTATAGTAAAATCTCAGAGTTCCAAACAATTCAGGAATAGAAGTTGTTTGCAATTCTGAATAGAGATGTTAAATTTTGATTAATTAACTAATCAAATAGTCAATGGGATGTCTATCGACTATTCGATTAGTCGATAAGGAATATCAAAGGCGAAACGCTGTGCAATGCACAAGAGCCCCAGCAGGGACTCTTGTGCATTTCAAAGAGGAAGTGCCAGATGGAGCCTGGGGCCATGCTACTTTGGGGTTTCTGCTGCTTCTTGATTGTGTTCTTCCAGTGCCAAATTAGGTGTGTGGTTACTGATCAGTTTTTAGCTCCTCCGTTCATAACTCTAAGGTTTACTGCACTTATATTTTAATTCAGGATGCCACACTCAGATAAAGGACAAGTTAGTCACTTAAAAATATGTTTTTCGTTTGTAAAGCCTATCATGGCTTGACTGTATTAATTCATTTAAAAATGTGTTTAATTGAACATTAACACAATTAGTATAAATTAAGATGCTGAAACATAGTAATTTTTGGTGTTTTAATGTATCCAATAATTCACTTGAATAGACTATTTTTAGGCATCTCAACTAACATTTGCAGAACAGCACTGTCCTTGTGCATCAATTTGTAGATTTTTCAAACTGTTGCCCCAAAGTAACAACAAATCTGATTACTAAGTACTCTTTGGGGATAGTCAAACATTTCACTTTAAGGGTACATTAATTAATCATTGACCCTTCCTACCCTAATTAACCCAACCATAACTGAGACAAACTTGTATTTTCGTTTTTAAACACATTAGAACTTCAATCACTGCATGTTTTAAATGCAGTGATTTCTCTCAAAATGAGACTTCTGTTTAGTCAGTTTCACTTTTACATACTTAGCACTCAAACATTTGGATTTTAAACCTTGAAGAGGAACATTTGTTTACAAGCAATTTCTTAGTTTATTTTAATTGTAGTGATAATTTGATTGGTCTCAAATTTGTTTGGCAAATCTTTTTACAAATGTTCAATTTAAAGCCAAATTTAAATTGATTGTGTTCTTTACAAAAAATAATCAAACAGCACTTTACACATTAATGATAAGGAAACAACCCACATTGTGCGGTCCCAAAGGATACAGTTAGCCCAGGAAATCGGCATCCAAATTAGCCTAGTTCAGGTGTCAGCAACCCCAATACAAAGCCACACACTTTTTACAGTGTTCTCCCCATTTCTGCACTCATCTGTGTTTGAGGTAGAAGAAGGAGGACATATTTCATGATTCTTTGAACTAAGATTATCTATAATTCTTTTGCAGTCAGTTGAGGGAGAACTTGTTACTCTTCCCACAATTCCCCATGAAGGCCAATCAGCACTTGCCTCATTTAGCCTCTATCCCTACTGCAAAGGGAACAGGTTCCAGCCCAAGCTAAAGCAGAGCCCAAGCTTATAGCTCTTCCAAACGGTATGTAGACCAGGATAGGGGGAGAGGCTAAAACAAGGGAACTCTGCAGTGAAGACCTACCAAAAGTATTGACATACGCCTATAATATGAAAAGAAGTTATAAGTTGGTAATTTTTTACAACCGTTTTTGAGGAGATGGAGAATCAAAAAAAAAAAAAAATCACAAATCTTTCGTCCCTAAATAAGAAAAGAAAAGGATCCACATGGATTATATTTGAAGACTACTAGCAAACTGTAATACTAAAACATGTTGTACAGTTGATGATAAAGTCACTCAAGTTTTTATGGGGATGATCTATCCCCCTCACTACCTTGGGAAATATTGCACTTATATTCTCACTGAATGGTATGCTTAGTTGTTTCTGAGGAGTTTACAGATCAGGTCAGAAATTGTTATTAAAAGATCAGCACAATATATACTAGAGATAATTCCTCTCTCCTTCCAATAACCAGTGAAAAAGAACATATTCCCCTTATCAGAACTACTTGTTTCCTTATTTTCTCATTGATTTACAACCACACACACAAAAAACCCCCACACCACAAAATTAGGAAAGTTTTCAATAGGAAAGCTCTCAAACAGACATTCTTGTAGCAAAAAGCACCACACTATATACATATCCTACCTTTTTGCTTTTGCTCATTCGAGTTACCATAATTGACACCTCACAACTCTTTTGCCTGTTGAGACAGTCTAAATGTTTTAATTCAGTTAAAAGTTTCTCTTTAAACCCTTTTCTAGACTAAGATTTAAAGATGGGGTATTACCATTTGTTGGAAAACACATACTATTTTAAAAAGTCTAGTCTAGACAAGTTAAATTGCTTTATAATACAGGCTAAACTTGTCAAGTTAGTGCATCTTGTCCAGACCATTACCTAACATGTGCTAACATCTACACAGAGCCCAAAACTTTCAAAAAAAGATAGATGCTTAACAGACCACATCACTATCACCTTACACATAGTGTGAATACTATTGGCATGTTGTTGGACTTTTTTGAAGCACAAGTATCAGAGAAATCTCCTTGCCTCTACTACTTACTAAAACCATCCTCACTCACTCTTCTTTACTCCAATTGGCCACTAAAAAAACAAGATAAATTCTAAACCTACACAAATCTTATTTCAGTAAGTATAATAAAGTTACTGACACAAATTGTGTCCTACCATATTTTTGTTAGCCTGGAAACAATATCAAAGTACTTTTTATTTAGCAAACACTTGTACAGTATCTAGAAATAAGAAACTGTCCTTTTTAGTAAAGCTATAAAACTAATTGCTCTCTTTCATTCAACTTCTAAACCAGATGCATTCACTTTACACATTAACTTCAAGACACATGTATGAAGCACTGTTAAGTTAGACACTTGTGATAAATGCCAAAAAAATTAATAGAAAGAAAAAATAAAACTTATGCACACTTTATATCAATTACTTTAAACCTCAAATATAGAAAACACTCTTGTTGCAGGTACCTCTTCATATGAGCTGATGACACCAAAACCAATCTACAGAACAATTTATATATTTACTAAATTCGATGAACACTGAAAACCAGTAATCAGACTAGTAACATTTCACATTCAAATACTGGAATGTAGTTGCTAATACATCAGACCCAAAAGAGTATAATTATTTCAACAGTATTCAGCAATTACCAAAAATGAGGATTTATCAGAATACTTCTGGATTCTTAAGAAAGCTTCATTTGGAATAAGTTAAAAAAAAACCCTGATAGCAATATAATGATAAAATAGTTAATTTCTACTTGTACAGAACCTTGAGCACTGTCCACATAAAAGTGACTGTAATACTTGCAAGTGTTTGGAAACTCAAGCTAACAGCACGTTATCACTGGGATGCAAATAAGTCATATATATTTTATCCTTGTCGATTTTTAACAAGTTTTCTATGTTTATTACCTAAAAAAACCTCCGTTTGATTTTTTTCCTGATGACTGGAGAATAATGAAAGCTAAGCAGCACCAGCATTCAAGACTCTTGATCAAAGAATCCTTACACAGTCCTTGGAAAGACTAAGCTAGAAACCACACAGCTGAGTAAGAGTCAGAAACACATCAATATTGGAATGTCTAGTTACAGTACTTTAGTTGCAGTTTTGGACTTTGTTAATGAAAGAGCTGCTTTATAGCAAAAACGTTTATCATCTCAAATGCATGATGTATGTTTTCTAGCTTCTTTAGCAACACAGCCAAACACTGCAGCTAGCTAACAACTAGAAGACGTGCACTCTGTGGGTTTTCCAAAATGACAGTAACGTGACACAAGTATTCCCACCATCCCCACCTCTAACTTCCACACCTGACATGGAAATCGCGTACCCGAGTGCAGACGGGGCACTTCAGCCCACCACCACAACAGGTGCCTGCTCTGTTCAACTTCTGACTCGTTCCCCCGGCCTAGGGGGCTGCGGAAGAGCCCGACCCATCTCACCTACCATAAGGTCACAGCCGGAGAGTCCTGCCATCCCCTTCCCACTCCGCAGCCGGGATCATCGCCCCGCTCTTCCAGCCCCCGGGACCAGAACGATCCCTACCGACAAGAGCAGCCCTCGCCGGGCCGCAGAGCCCAACACCTTCATGCCAGGGAGAAACGGGTGCTGCGGCCGCCCGGCCAGACCCAGCCTCCCCAGGGCTGCGCGGGTGCAGCGGGCCCGGCCCGGCAAGCTGGGGCGGGGACTCCCCGGCCCCTTGCTCTAAGATGGCAGCGGGGCTGTCCCCGCGTCGAGGGGCCGGCATTAGCGGGGCCGGTGCCAGGGCACTTACCGGTGTGGGGCGGCGGCGGCGGCGGCCTCTGCTCTCCTGCCCGGCTGCCGTCGGGGGCCGGTCCCGGCAGAGGCCTCCTCTCTCGAGCTGCGGGGAGGCGGCAGCGGCTGAGCCCGCCTCGGCCAGGAGTCCCAGCACCGCAGCGCCTCCGCGAGTCCAGCCGCCCTCGGGCCCCGGTTGTGGCGCGGGGCCCCGGCCCCGGCGGGAGCCTGCAACGCGCCTCCCTCTCGCGGGGAGTCCGGGGGGGGGCCCGGCCCGGCGGGCGGATCCGCGGCGCTTCCTGGCCGGGCAGATTTTCTATCGCTCACAAAATGGCGCGCGTTCCAAACCTGCGCAGCCACCGGCGGCAGCCGGGCCCGGACGCGGCGGCGGCGGCGGCGGCCCGAGCCCCGGCCAGGCAGCTCGCAGACAGCGGCGCGAGCGAGGGAGCTGGCGGGCGGGCGGGCGGGGGGAGCGCAGCGCCGAACCGAGCCCCCGGGAACTCCTCGCTCACTTGCCCGCCCGCTCTCCCTCCTCCCCGCCCCGCTCCTCCCCTCCTCCCCCTTCCGAGCCGGCTTCTCCAGGGCTGTGCTCCGGACCGCTCCTTGCCGCGCCCGCCCGCGCCGCCGCCCCCTCCCCCAGTCTCCTCTCTGCGCCCGCCAAGGGACGGAGCCCCTAAAACCCGCGAGGAGAATTTCCTGGGTAAAATTATAATTCGAGCGGGAAGGGAAAATTATTTGAAAAAAAAAAAACCCAACTGACAAAATGGCGACGGGACAAGCCTGTTACTATGGTAACTGTCAATCACGGCGGGAGGGCGCGCTGACGTGAGGAGGGGGAGAAATGGGCGAAGGAGGGGCTTGGTTGCCGTGGCAACTGGTGCTTCTCTCCCTCCTCGCTGCCACCGGCGTGTGACGTTCCGAACTCGGAGGTGCCGCCGCAGCCCGGCTTGTCCCTGGCGCGGGACCTTGCGGACGGAGTGGAGTGGGGTGGGATGGGGTGGGGTGAGTGGGGCGCGCGCGCCCCGCGCCTGCCTGGGCAGGGCTCGGAGCCGCTGCACCCTGCGCACAGCGGCGGGAGACGCCGCCGCCGCCTCTGCTGCCCCCGCCCCTGGGCCTGAGCCAGCGGGATCTGGCGCATGAGCGCCTGCAGGCAGCCGCCGCACTCACCCACTCCTCCCGCAGCAGGCGAAGAAGTTTCTAGCGTGCAGTTGTGGAGAAACCCCCCTTCGGCGCTTTCCCGCAGGATGAAGCCGGGGGCAGCGCTGCCTGCCCGGCTCCGCGGGCAGCTGATCCAGTACCTCAGCTGCCAAGTTAAACTTCGGTATGGACGGTGGCAGCTATAGAGAAAGAAACCTACAGCGGGACGAAGCGATGAGCAATAACAGAAGGCAGCCCTGCAGCAGTTAGTCACTAGGGAGGAGGCCCTAAATGGAGAGGAGAAGGAAGAGGTAGCAGAGGCAAATTTGCTACTCTCAGCTTTCTGGATGCTGCAGAGACCATAACCCAGGGGTTTCAAACTCAATTTATCTTAGGGCCAGTGCCAGTCCTCATATCCTCCTAGTGGGCACTCCAGTCTGGCAGAGCTGCAGGGGGAGAGGTCCTCACACATTCTCCCCCTGCCCACTCCTTCCCCCTCCTATGCATCCCCCAGCTCTGACTGTCCCCTTGCTGACTTAAGCCCCATCCCCAGGTGCCACCACAGGTAAGGCAGTGGGACTAGAATGGCTTCCAGCTGTTAGCTCTGGGCCACTGCAGGTACGTCTCTGTGGCCTTGGGGAGGTATGTGCAAAGGTGTGTCCATAGGATGGTTTGGCACGGCTGCCATGGGCCCCATGCTTTTGGGGAGCCCTGCAGAAGCTGCCCCAACCGTCCTAGAGATGGAACCTTACCATCCATACTCAGATTAGCTTGTGGGGACTTGGGCAGGCTGCCCCTACATTCACCACAGCAATAGGACCTGTGGGGAGTGGAGCCGAGCAGCAGCCTGTTTTACTCTGCCGCCATCTCCCAGGCCAGCCCCGTACTGGGGCACTCCACTTTCTGCTGCTAAGGTGAAGCAGAGTGACAGGGCTGACCTGGGAGATGGCAGTGGAGCAGAGCAGTTTTTGCATTGCTTCGCTTCCTTAAAGCTCCTGTCACTGCAGTGAGTGCAGGGGACCCCATCTTCCTCCCTGCATTAGGCCCCCTGGTAATTCCCAAGGCCACATACCTCAGGGGAAGAGGCTTGAGGTAAGGGGTGCAATAGAGGGGAGAGGGCAGAGCAGGGACTGGACTTGCGGGAAGGGTATGACCACCGTCTAAGGGCCACAGAGAATCACGTGCCAGCAGCTGTGCATGGGCCAGATTGTGAAACTGCTCAGGTGCAGATGGCTCCCAGTGCTGTGAGTTTGAGACCCCCATCCTAACCAGCAAGTTTGGTTAGGAGAATAGAATTCCTGCAGCCATAGGCAGCACGTTATAGGGGCTGGTCCTACCCCTGGATTCCTCTTTCAGCCCCCAAATGCTCTCCCCGTGCCTCAACTCACGCACTCCCTCCCAAAGCCTGTACCCTCAGATTTCCTGCACCCAAAACCCCTCCAGCGCCTCACCCCTCCTGTACCCAAACTCCATCCCAGAGTCTGTATCTCCTGTGCCAACCCAGAGCCTGCACATAGCACCCAAATTCCCTCTCAGAGCCTTAGACAGTTGGAGGAGGAAGAGTGTGAGTGCCAGAAGAGTGCAGGCTCTGGCATTCTGGACACCACCAACATTTCTGCCTATGCCTGCAGCCCCAGTATAGGGTATTTATCTTAGTTTTTAGACCACGTTGGGCAATAAAGAGCCCATGGACTGGATGCAGTTTGCCAGGGTTAGTCCTTGGCAGACTACCAGACACTTTGTTTAGCTGCACATCTACAGGTACAGTGGGTCACAGCTCCTGTTGGCCATGGATCACTATTCATGACCAATGGGAGATGCTGGAAGCGATGCACGCCAGGACAGTTTCCCACAGCTCCCAGTAGCTGAGAATAGCAATTCACAGCCAAAGAGAGCTGCAAGCAGCCATTCCAGTGGATGTGCAGGTAAATAAAGTGTCCGGGCCTGCCAGGAAACTGTGTCTGGTCTGCAGGCTGCTTATTACCCACCTGCATTTTAGACAATGGGTGGGGAACCGATGGCCCCAGGGGGCCTGATCCCCGGGACCCCACTCCCAGCAGCTGGGAGCCCGGAGCCTCGGGGGACAGAGTTAGGCAAGAGAGGGCCAGATTCAACTCATGGGCTCTGCCTGGGGGAGGGAAAGAAATGACTCCGCATGCTGCCATTCCCACTCTCCCTGCTGCCTGGAGAATTTTCTCCCACTACTCTGACTGGCTATACTCACAGCCAATAGGAGCAGCAGGGGACACCGAACCCTGTGCATTCCTGGGGAGCTGTGCCAGTTAAGTGCCCCCCATCACTCAAACCCTGCACTCGCTCCTGCTTCTGGACCCCCCTCTTGTCCAGATCTCTCACCCCCAGCCTGCTCCTGCACCCCCCTCCTTCCCAGATCCTCCACTTCCACCCTGCTTTTGAACCCCCTCCCACCCAGACTCTCCACTACCAATCTCCAGCCTGCTTCTGTACCCCACTCCCACCCAGATCCTGTACCCTCACTCCACTTCTGCATCCTACTTCTTGCCCAGCCTCACCACCCTACCAGACCCCACATCCCATGCATGCTTCCAGGCAGCCCTCTCACACACACTGAACCTCTCATTTTTAGCCTCACCTCAGAGTTTGGGGGCCCCACAAAATCTATTAGCCTAAGCCCCCAGGTTCTGATGTACAAGGGGATTGTGGGAAAAGTCTGCTTCTCAGTTGGAGGCTACCTCAGTGAGCTGTGGGGTTTTTGTTTGTTTTGTTTTTGTTTGCTGCTTCCTTTTGTGCAACCCCCGACTGATTTTTCTGTGGGTCAGTGGCTCCGACCCAAAAAGGTTCCCCACCCCTGTTTTAGACTCTGACTACACAAAACCTGCAGTGCAAGAATGATGAATAATGTCCTCCAGAGACTGCATCTGCTCCTCCCCTTCTTTTCCTGCAGTGGGAAGGAGCTGGCATCTGTCTCACTGAGGCATTTTTCTGCACAACATAGTTCCTACATACTGTTCTATGCTGTGGGGTACTAGGTTTAGCCC
Source organism: Rafetus swinhoei (assembly GCA_019425775.1). Taxonomy (NCBI): domain Eukaryota; kingdom Metazoa; phylum Chordata; order Testudines; family Trionychidae; genus Rafetus; species Rafetus swinhoei. The sequence goes on from CM033437.1 coordinate 163,793,166, forward strand.
CTGTTGTAACATCTAATTCGAGTTTCTATCCCAGCATATGAGTGGATGAGTGTAGGGGAGAAATTGGTGGAATCCATTTAGGTTGACAACTATCTAATGCAGTGATTCCCAACCTTTTTCCCATGGAGGAACCCCTAAAATAATTTTTCATATCCCGAGGAACCCCTACCTATGAAAACGTTTGCTTGGTCAAAAAAAGTTGACAGTGGGGAGCGCAATTCAGTTACTGCTAAACGCGGAGAATTCTGGGAAGCAGAAGGGCAGTCACAATACAACTAAATATAACCTTAGATACAAACTGACCAAAACAAAATAAAGAGGCAGTTGGTAGCGGCTTAACCTTAGATACAAACTGACCAAAACAAAATAAAGAGGCAGTTGGTAGCGTACGAAGATTACTCCAGTATTGCCAATTGCCGGACAAAAATTCCCGCGATATTTCGAGGGATATTTGGAATTGTTCACTGTATTTCAAAATTTTTATTTATTTATTCCATGATTTCTCGCGGAACCCCTGACGATGGTCTGTGGAACCTCAGAGTTCCGCAGAACCCTGGTTGGGAAACACTGATCTAATGGCACAAACTCAGACCCCTTGCCCCACTATGCCCCTTCAGAGGCCCTGCCTGCTCACACCATTTCCCCCACCTCACTCTTCCCTCCTTCCCTCACTTTCAGTGGGCTGGGGCAAGTGGTTAGGGTACAGGAGGGGGTGTGGTTCAGAGGATGGGAGGGCTCTAGTCTTGGGCAGCGGGTTTGGTGCAGGAGGGGGTCTGGGCTCTGGAAGGGGGCTTGGGATGTGGGGACTCCAGCCAGGTAGCACTTACCTTAGGTGGCTCCCAGTCAGTGGCATAGTGAAGCTAAGACAGGCTCCCTGGCTCCATGCTGCTCTTGAAAGCTCCTGCAGGGGGAGTGTGTGGGAATGGCCTCTGTCCACAGGCAACCCATGTTGCCTGCAGTGGCTGCCCCACCGTTCCTATTACTGCAGTTGCTGGCCAATGGGAGCTGCAGAGTTGGTGCCCAGAGTGGGAGCAGCATATGGAGATCCATGGCTCCCCTGCCAAGGACTGCAGTGAGCCATGGGTTGCTTCCAGTAGTGGCAAAGCAGGTATAGAGCCTGCCTTAGCCCTGCTGTGCCACTGCACTTTTAGTGGTGTAAAAATCTCGTTTTGGCTTTAGAAGCCTATGGAAGATAAAGTCTGATTCTGACAAAACCCAGAGGATTGGCAACCAAAGTACATGAGAAAGCAGAAATAGGATACTGGGAGAGAGATTGGTGAGGAGGAAGTGGAACAAGGACAATAAATAGTCAAAAAATAGAAAAGATAGAAAACATGATGTAAGGAACACAGATAAAAAGGTGGGATTGAGTGGAGAAAGGAAATATGTTCTGAAGAAAGATCAACCCACTCCCAACACACACATACCTCTTCATAGTCTCCACCCATTAGGGATTACAGCTTCAATTTGGCAGCCACACTCTAGATGGTATTTATTGTCTATAACTGGTGTCATACACATTCTCTGCAGATGCCTGAATTCCACTTTTACTTTTGGCTCAGAATCTAAATTTAGGACTGCACACTACAACTGTGGAATTCTCAGTGATTTTACTGGGAGGCTTACACAAAACAAAGCAGCAGTAGAATATGGCCTTTAATAACAAATAATTAAAAGTGTAGCTAAGCCACATACAGAATCACTCATAGGAAAGTCATGTCATTTTTAGGACTAACCAGTGCTATTTGTTCCTTTCATTTCATCTTCTTTCCTTGTACTCTACTTCTTCTCAACCTTTCCTGCTTCTTTCTACATTTTCTGATGTGCAACAATTCCCAATTCCCTCCATATAATTTCACTCTTACACCATTTTCCATCCCAGCTGAAAAAACATTCACATTCAGCACTGCATTTATACTTTGCATTTGAAAGGTTACCTTTTACAATCATGAAAGCAAGACTTTTTAAAATTAAAGTTTAGATTCTGCTGAATCTTAATATACTATGTGGATCACATAAGATATCAAGCAAGCAATATGTTTGACACTTATTGTCATACCTTTAGCATGAGTGGCAAAGGTCTACAATGTAGCTGTTGTACTGCATGAAGTATCGCTTCCTTCTGGCAGGTTACTGGTGGTCTTGCCACAGCACATGGGATGCAGGCAGTGGAGGGAGCAGAAGCAAGTGCCAGCCTTGCATAAGTCTACTCCTGATGTCTACCTACCTGTTCACATCCCTAGTTACAGTTCTTAAATTGAAGGGCAGTACAGACGTGAATGGGTAACCAGTTAAACTTACCTGGTAAGTATCACCCTTATTGTGCAGGCTGGGAGCCAGCAGCCCAGTGCGGGGTTGGAAGCAGCCAGGCTGAAGCAGCCCCTGCCTGCAGTGGGGGGGCCATTCCAGCCCAGCCATGGTGGGCAAGGGGACCACTCCAGCCAACCAGGCTGAAGCACCCCACCCCATCTGCTCCTGTTTAATCAGTTAACCAGTTAGTGTTTAACTGGTTAACTAATTAACGGGATTTTACATCCCTATATGGCAGCATGTACAAATATACAACCACTGTATTCTTTTAAATGGTACCACCAGTGGCGTAGCGAGGGGCAGTTGTCCCTGGGTGCTATGCTAGAGGGGCACCAATTTAGCAGCGGAGGGAAGGAAGGTGCTAGGATCCCGTGGGCATGGGCCACTTCTGTACCTGCAGGAAATCGAAACTGAGCGCAAAGTGCCCAGCAGGGGCAGTGCACAGGGCGGGGGTTCAGGCTGCATGTGCAGAACGCAGCTGGCACACAGGCCCTGTCTGCAACTACAACCCTCACAATCCCCTTTGCCGCCATTCGGTCTGAGGCACCGCCCATTGGGCCATAGCATCTGGTTCCTCGCCTGTAGCCCACCCCTCTGAGAAACCACAGCCACCGATTGTCCAGAGGGCACATCAATCTGGCTGGAAGCAGAACGGCCCCGTATGCCAGAGGGAGCCCCATGTGGCAGCAGGACAAGCAAGGGGAGGTTCAGCTGCGGGGGGGCGCAAATTTTGCCTTTGCCTCCAGCTGCATAACAACCTCCCAATGCTTCTGGGTACCACTGGTATTTACTATATCTAGTCTACGTAGGTCTTTTCTCCACTGGAAAGTTGTACCACACACTTAAATCAGATAAGTTGGAAGAGGGGATAGTATGGGAAGGAGAAAACTTTGAGGGAATGGATGATGTGTATATTTTTTGGCTGAAGAGGGAAAAAAAGCTTGACAAGAACGAGAGATATTACTTATAGTGGAAGAGAGTATGTGCATAAATTTTTGAAGGTGAGCCTATGTAACTTGTCCCATGTAGGTTGGGACCCAGGGGCAGCCTGTCAGTGTCAATAGGTTTAGTGAGTGCAGGGGACGGATCCTGTGTGCAAGAGAGGATTTTGGGGGAGTTTGCATGTGCTTGGGCATTTGCTAAACTTGAAGGGCAGGAAGTGGAGATTGTACGAGTGAGCCTGAGATATTGGGGGGGAAGGCAGAAGTGTGTGTTATTTGGGATAAAAAATGTAACAATCTGTTTGAAAAAGCAGGACAGTATATGAAAGAAAATACGAAGATGGGACGACTACAGAGAAGTTAAGGATGGGATATACAAAATGGGAAAGAAGTCATATTTTTATGCCAGGGTTTGGGTGAAACCATTGAAGCTCATGGGTGTAACATCTGTCCCTCATTCACAACAAAAAAGCAGGTTTCTAAGACTACGTCTAGACTTCAGGCTTCTTTCAGAAGAAGCTTTTCTAGAAGAGATCTGAAAAAACTTCTTTTGAAAGAGAGCATCCACACTGCCAAAGCGCATCAAAAAGCGATCTGCTTTTTCAAAAGATAGCGTCCACACTGAATGGACGCTATCTCGCATTTAAGCTGTGATTACTATGGACGGAGTGGCCACCAGGGCACCTGTGCTTTTTCCTCTTTCCTCTTCACCATCCAATCCCTCTTCCCCATCCACACATGCCTTTTTCTTCATAGAAAGAAAAACCCCTCTGTTCTTTCAATTTTTTTTTCATAATTGCAGTGTGTATGTAAGTGTTTTCGGAAAAACAGATAAGTTGGAAGAGGGGATAGTATGGGAAGGAGAAAACTTTGAGGGAATGGATGATGTCTGCACTACAGTAGACACTACAGTAGTGTACAAGAGAAGCACTTGTAGTGTGATTGTGAGAACAAAGCTAAGAGGGGACTTTTGGGCAGAGTGCTGGCTAGGAGGGGCCATGGAACTCTGTACAAAGAAACTCTCTCCTGCTTGATTCTTATTTTGTTCAGACATCCAATTTTCATGGTAGTTTGGCACCATTAGTCTTTTCTGCCTATGACTTGTTTCAGTCTGTTTTCTCTTCCAGCTCCTCAGCTCTGTTGTGGTGTTTTCATTAGTTTCACAGCCAACACTGTTCTTGATTCAAGGCAGTCCATTACCAATTGTTAAATAATTTGATGGGTCTTGGTTCAGCATCTGTCCATAGTCTGCACTTGTTTGGTCCATTGTCCAGGTCTTCTTTTGACCCGAATGATCTTCCTTTATTTCAGCTATGACTTCCTAAGAGAAAGGAAGAAACAGGGTCAAATAGTGAGGCAGAAACATGTTTCAGGTAGATGACCATGTTAACTGAATCATCTGTCTCAGAGATGTGCAGTGGTGTCACCCCATGTGATAAACAAGCACCACCAAACTCTCCCTAAGGCACCCTATGGGGACTCTTGTAAGTTTGGTGTCACATTGGTCTACTCTCAATGCCATAAAAGAATCTAAGGCACTATGAGAGGGCCAGCTTTCCCCTGACACACCTCTGACTCCTCTGGTACATGCTCAGCAACCTGACCTGGTCACTCCTGGACTTCCACCAGGCTGCCAAGAAGCTTCATAGTAAGCTTCTCACCCTACTTTGGCAAGGATGGGATCTAGTGGAGCAGTTTGGTTTGTGTTGCTGGGAGGGGGGCTCTCACACCAAGGCAGATGCTCACACTCAAACTCAGAACTTCCAGCACTGAAAGCTTTGGCTTCAAAGCTGGTGTCCTAGATGCCCATTTTGATGAGGATGTTAGGTGTCACAGCGTCAGGTCTTCCTGAAGCACTTTTGAAACACCAGGTCACCTCATAGCCTGGAGAGTCGAGCAGTGGTTCAAATTGATGAAGATCCAAAACCATGGTGAAGAAACTGCTATTTAGACACAGATGAGCTGGAAAATGAGCTATGACACCACCAGTGTTCTCTATAAGCTGTGTGCTTGTGGGGCTACTCAGGAGAGATTCAAATGCTGCCCATCTGATTAGCAGAGTGCCCATAGCTGTTTTTGTTTGTTTGTTTTTTGTTTCTACTGGTAAATGCACATGCCTCAGTGCACATAAATTTATTCCACACATGGATAGAAAAAAAAACTAGAGGGGTTATTGGATGCCATCTTATCTCCTAACAAGAATTTAGTAGAAACAGAAGGGGTTCAGAGACTGGTGACACTAATTTAAAACATGACAAGACAATCTGTCAGTATGAATGAAAACACTGGAATTGTGTAGTGAAGATAGGTGAGGTCACAAAAGAGGTATAACAAATGATATACAAAACAAGCCAGGCATTCCTGTTTATTTGTTTTTATAGAAGAATAAGAGGGCATTTTAGGATTTAAAACTGATACACAAACTTTCTGTAAACAATGCATAATTAGACTAGGGACCTCATTCTTATAGAATATCACTGAGGGCAATGTTGTAGAAGTCAAAGGATACAACTGCCAATGTTCTCATAATCTAGCTAATATATCATTTATGACTTTTTTAACTCTTCATGTTTCAGGACATGAGCTAATTTCTGATTTACCCGTGAGCAGATTCCCTAATTGCCTACTGTTAACTGAAGCCACTATAGAGAGAGGCTATAGGAGTTACATGAACTACTGGTCTGCTCACTGTGGCAATTCTTACGTTCTCATCAGCCAGTCTTTATTTATATACTTTATTTTACTCACTAGCTCATTTGTTTTCCTATAGTTTTGAGTACATTTATGAGCATATATTATGCCCAATGCAAAATTTATTGCATTCAGCCTTCAGTGTTCCGGGAACCTATCAGCCAATAAGCCAGTCTCAGGATCTTACTTCTTTCCCCTACACCAGTCCCAGCATATCAGAATACCAGAAGTTTACCTCACATCTGATTTGAGAATTTCTGTTCACTCAGCAGACTGCATTTCCACACAGCTTGAGGTGTTAATGCAAGGTGGCAAATGCTTCTATTTCCACAAGGGATGTTAAAATGTGTTTATTTTTGTAAATGTGTAAACCCTGAAAAATTCACCGGTTACACGTTTGTATGTGGGGCGAGAGGGGTAGACAGGAGCCAGTGCTTGCAGGGAGCCGGCTTTCAAGCCGACTCCCCATGAGCACCAGCTCCCATATCCCCTCACCCCCTCCGCATTGCTGCTTCTGATATAGAGGGGTGTGGTAGGTGGCTCCGTAGTGTTGGGGGAAGGGTGCCAGGTTTTTGTATGTCCTCCATTTTGTTTTCTTCTTTACGATGGTGGCCAGCCTCCTGGTCACCATTTGCTGTCAGAAAAGAGCGTGGAAAAAAGAGGAAAGGGGGAAGAGAGAAATGGGTCACATGACTAATCTGCCCAGTAACCAGAGGGTTCATAAGGAGTGTTCACCTGCCCCTCAAGGCTCTCTATGTGCCTGTCATCCTCACAATCCAGCAGGGCTAGGGTAACAACTAGCAAGCTATTTGGCTTTGTAGGCCGTCTGTGGCAGAAGCCAGCCTGGTTGCTGACAGACCTTTGTGGTGCAGCAATCCAATTTTACAGCCATAACGACTGCTAGCACAAGGTTTATTTGTTTTAGGTAGGAGTCTGTAGCAGGGCCATATACACCATCTCTTACTCTAGTCTGCATACTGCGTGCAGGAAGGCGTGTCAAGTATGGACGAAAGAAGACCAGAAGCAAGAAGACTGTCCACCTACCTGGGTCTCTGCAACTCTGTCCCTTCTCCGCTTGTTCCTTTTCCTCAGCCTGAAGACGTTCACCTACCTCTTTTCTCCGGACATCGAGACAACGGTAGGACTGTTTAAACCATTCCTATTTTGGGTTCTGGCCTCATACCAGGCTTCATTTGTGACAACTGGATTTTGTGTTTGCTTTCTACGTTTAGTATTTTGTTAAATAAAACTGTTGGGCTTTGTCTACATAGCAGGGTTTTTGCGCAAGAAGCTTTTTGCGGAAAAGATCTTCCGCAAAAACTTCTTGTGCAAAAGCGCATCCACACCTCAAAAGCGCATCGCAAAAGCGATGTGCTTTTGCACAAGAGAGTGTCCACACTGTATGGACACTCTTGCACAAGAAAGTTTTGATTGCTATTCACAGAATGGCCATCAGAGCACCTGTGCTTTTTCTGATGGGCTCTTTTGTGCAAGAAACCCCTATTGAGCATCCACACACACACGTTTTTGTGCAAGAACTCTTGTGCAAAAAGGAGTCATGCCTCGTAGGAGGAGGTATACCTACACCACAAAAAGCCCTCTGGTTTGTCGATTGACTGTAGATTTTCTTGTGCAAAAATGCACTTCAGGTGTGGACGCTCCGCGGGTTTTTGTGCAAAAAACCCTGTAGTGTAGACATAGCCTTGTTGTTTCAGCCATTTCTGTTTGACTTGATTAATACACGATGATACAGATATGGTGCTGGTATACAACCTGTGTCCCAATAAGCAGGATTAAGTCCTGGTCTAACAGTGGGAGCCAGTGCTCATAGGGAAACTTATGTTCCTATGCTGAGATGCTGCAATCTACCACACTCATCAGGCCAGTCAAATAGCCTCCTGTCTTCTACACATCCTCTGAAAGAATAGTCTACTTCTGCTAGTAGACAACATTACCATAGGGGGCACCACTAACCCTTCATCTGGCGCCTCCCCCTAGTCACTCCGGAGAGGAGCTCAAGAGGTCAACACCCGTGTCTGCAGTTTGCTCGCCATCAGTCTGACTTTCCAGGACCCCGAACACCTGATTTGTGACTCCTCCAGTTAAGTCACTCAGCACTCCCTTTTGTGGGTTACAGTCCCTCAGCAATCCCAGGCAGTCTTCCCATTCACTGGCTACGTTCTATGCCATACCCACACTAGCTGGTAGGGGAACCCAAGCCCAGCCTCGTCTACCATTTTCAACAGAATTAATTTGAGACTCAGGAGTTCTCTGCCCATATAATTATCTAGCCTGCACCTGACTAGACATCTTTTTCAGTACACAGCAACTGAATGTGAAAAAGATAAAGCAGTAAACTAAATTAAAAACATACAGGTGGGACACAGCAGCACAGGGGGAGGGGCAGGCAGCTTTGTGGGAGCCGGCCCGGCTTAAAAGCTACCTCTGTACATGCACTGGCTCCCCCGCTGATACAGAGGCAGCAGGGGAGAGGGAGCTGATTGTAATCGTTCTGCACTATTTCTGGGTTAAGCTCAAGTCTATCTGAGCAGACGAGTGGTTCAAGAGTTAAGTAGAGTGTAGCTGTAGGCATGATTCCATATACCTACTACAGCTTTAAAAACAGATACTCACATAGCTGCTACACCTTATGTAATCATATGCCACTAACAGGCAACTTCATTTCATATTCCTGAGTTTTCCATTTAAACTAAGTTGGGAGGACATACATTCTGAGAGCTCTCATCCAGTGACCCATTACTAAAAAGCCCTGTGTATTTTTTCCCTTTGAACACCATGCTTCTTTTACCCCTGCAGCAGTGGCTCTTATCTACTCCGGACACTTAAACTCAGCAGTTCTGGGCATCCTCTTTCCACTTTCACTGCTCCTTCCCTACTCTAGTTCTTATTTTCTCTTTGGCTGTATTAGCTCCAAAAACACTTCTCCTTCCCAGGGACCAACTTCTTTCTACAGCTTTTCCTCTAAAGCCCAGTTGATAGCCTGCTACCTAGCTTTATCGGTCCTGCTTATTTTTGCATAGGTGAGCCTCTTTCTATTTAGCTGCCTCCAGACTAACACCTCCCCTCCCCTCCCCAACCCAATTCAGCTCTTGCAGGGCCCATGTGGAGAGCTCACCCAATCACGAACACTCAAAGGATTGAAGTCCATTGTGCCCTTGAGTGAGTTTGGGGTCAAAGCTACCACATACAGACTAGTCCCACTGGTAACAGGCCAGAGCACAAGATAAAAATGGGATTTACGTCACTAACACCTAGGAGAAAACAGTGGGCAATCTAATGTGGCAGTCAGTTCTAATAATCATATGGGCAAAACAGCTGGGACTAGGCCCACAAGTGGGATTTTTGCACTGCAACACCTGGCTTTTAGGTGATTTATCCCCTGTTGAAATCCACAAGGTCCATTAAACATCCAGGTTCCCCATACAATTATGGGGAGAATTAGATTCCTAACAAGGGATTCATAGATCCTTATTCTATGAGCTATCTAGCCAAAAAAGGTTCAAATTGGAAAATAAACACATAAGTACATAGGTTTTAGCAGTCTCTCAGGAATGGAGAGCAGTTTTCTTTTTCCTAGCAGGAGTCTTCCTAGAATACTGTCTTTTGTGTATGTACTTTTGAAAATTTGCAGCAGTACTGCCTCCTTCGCTGCAATTACAGGAGCACCTAATATTCCTGTCTTCAGAAAGATGATTCCTCCTTTCAAAAGGAAGCTGAGACATGAGGATACAATGATCATGGAACTCCACCCTTGAATTTCTAAAGGGTCAGTGTTACCCTCACACTTGCCCTCCCCAAATATTTAGTTTGCTTTCTGCTGATTTTAATTCAGGTAGATTGCAGTCTGGCTTGTATTATACAAGACAAAGCTTTTGCTTCCCTGTGGGAAATTCCTGGGGCAGTCAAAAAAAAATCCTCAATCCTGTTAAAATTAGGTCTTTTGTTGGCAGCTTCTTTTGAAGCTTATCCGGTGTTACAAAATACAATTTTCTCTTTCTGTGGTTGTGCAGCAAAATATGTCAGTGCTGGATAAAATGAAAACTTGGTTCTTGATGTCAAGTGATAGCTGTTTGTCCTTTCTCTGGGCATATTGTCTTGTAAATTCAAACATGATATTTGCAGTATCTCTGACTTCACAAACCTATTCAGGAAAGTTATTAGAGGTATGTTCTTCTATACCTGCCACACCATTGTGCCTTCTACTAGAAAAGATAGAGGGATAGATTTTCAAAACTAACCACTTAGAGAATTGTATCATGCTCAGACTCAAGTAGTTCACTAATATGCTTGTAAAACACAGCATGTCCACACAAACATGATATAAATAGTTTTCAAGCATGCTAACTACTGCTTGGATTAGACTTGTTTGGCTCAGGATTTAATATTAGTTTAGACAAAACCATTTCAGTCTACCACATTGTAGTGTCAATGCAGACCTGTCAACATTACTTATTAGATTATAGATTTGCAGACCCTGCAGGCAAAATTAATCACTTTACAGTAGAGATGTCAGTGATTAACTGGTTAACCAGTGGTCCAGCCAGGCAGGGAGCTACTGCAGCCTAGCTGGGCCCACCAGGCCACGTTGCGAGCACACCAGCCCAGCCAGGCCCTCCATGCCACGCATGGGGGGGTGTTTCAGTCTGGTTGAGCTGGAGCAGCGCTCTGCCTGCCTGTAGTGTGGTGGGCCCAGGCAGAACAGCCCCCACATGCAGCAGGCATAACATAGCCAGAGCAGGCCAGAGCAACCCCCACCTATGTGGGGGGCTATGGATGTGGTATACAGAAATTAATGACTTGGCATTTTTTAGAGGACCTGGACGCTGGCTGTGTCACTGGTTAACTGATTAAATGGGATTTTACATCCCTAGTTTACAGTAAAAGCCTCTTGGACTCATTGCTTTTTCTCCATTCCCCTGCCTTGTCTTGAAGGTCAGCAAATCAGCTACTACAGTAGGCAGAGGCTGAACTCTACCTCCCCCACCCCAGGGGCAGAGGAGAGGATACACAACACCATTTTCATGGTGGGTAGGGGGAGAGAGGAAGCAAAAAGTCCCATCAGCTCAAGTTGTCTCAGCTCATTCCTCCCCACTTGGAAAAATGGGATTGTTCCTCTCCCCTCCACTCTTATCCGTTATGTCCCTGCAACACCAGGCCAGGAAAGAGGAGACGTCCCCCGCTGGAGCTGCCCACACAAGCCAGGGAGGGGATTTAAGAACCGCTATAACCAAAGTGTTATGTGTGTTGGAGGGTTGGGGCAGATATGGGGGCAAAATATTAATTGATTTGGGATGGGGGTACAGACCGGTGGAGTTGTGGCAGATGCAACTTTGGTGGCATATCACTCAATTGACATAGATGTGGTCACAACATAGTTGGCTGACACAGCACTGGGGTTGGACTGATGTAGGACTGTGGTATTCAGAATTAATTCCTTAGCATTTTTTAATTTTGTGAGGACTTGGAAGCTGTGTCATCAAGTAGCACTTTATACAAATGTGTAATTTCATGCAAATTAAATCTCTAATTTTTGTCACAAGATATTGACAAGTATGCCAGTGGGGATACACCAGTGCAGCTTATATCATCTTCTTATACATATCCCAGAGTGCACTAGTGGCCTTCCAAAAACCTTCTACAAATCAGTTTCTGGAAGTTTTATCAGGTATTGAGAGTTGCATACACAAGCAGCCCTACTTGGACACAGGGCAAAACTACAATCATTCACAATAGGGATGTAAAGAATTAACCAGTTCACGGGTAACCATTAGGGATGTAATCAAGTAGTCAAGTCGACTACTTGCATTCGCCCCTCCTCCTTTGCTGCCTCTGATACAGAGGCAGCAAAGCAGGGAGTGGGGAGAAGCTGGTTCCCACAGCACCATCTTCACGGTGCCGCCTTCCCCCTGCTGCTGCTGCAATCAGAAAATGCAGAGCTACAGCGGGAGTAGTTCCTGCACCTGGTACTGGGTCCAGGACCTACCCCTCTGCAGTTTAAATGTAGTAGGAGTCAGGTTGCCTGTGCACCCAGCTCCTACTACACTGTGGAGCAGCAGCGGGGGTAGCTCCTGGAAACCGGCATGAGCTGGTACAGAGTGTCTCCCCTTATTGACTAATTGTGTAGTCGATACAAATTGTATCAATTACACAATTAGCCAGTTATGCACCTCTTAAAACCCTTAGTGACCATTAATTTTACCAGTATGGTTACTGGAGTAACCTATTAACACCAGTGCCCAGCCTGACTGGAGCAGACCCCTGCATGTGGGGGTGGGAGGAAGGGAATGGCAGGCTCAGATTGGCCTGGCTAGAGCAGCCCACAGCTTGGCTGCTTCAGCCCGGCCAGGCCCACTACACCACCATCTGGGGGCTGCTCCAGCAGCCCCCGCCTGCAATGCAGTGGGTTAATTAAACATATAGTTTAACCAGTTAACATTTTTAAATGGGTTTTTACATTCCTAGTTCACAATACAAAGTAAGTATAGCTAACATGGACTCACTGAACCATTTGTGCTTAAACTGGTACAGTCACACTGTATCAAAGTCCCTGCCTCCAGACTGTCCCAGGCTGACCCTGTAGCCAACTTGCCTCAATTTCCTTTCAGTCTGTGAGTCTTTTTGTTGTTGTTTTTGTTTGTAAGCAGTGAAATTTAGCTGCTGCAGTGACTTGGCTCTCCTGCTAAGACATTTAATAAAAGTCTTTCCATTCCAGGGTACATCAGTTTAAAAAGAAAAAAAAACACACACACACAAAAAAAATCTAGAGTCTACACCTAAGCCAGGTCCAGCCCCTTGTGCAGGGGATCTGGTCTGTCTTCAACTCAGACACTTTTTATAAAACCCTCTAGCTCAGTTTTCTACTTTAATCCCTTCATGGGCTCTTTTTCACTTTCTCCGCATCAGCCCCTCTTTGTTTCCTTTGGGGTCACTCCTTCCTTTTATTTGCTGAGCAGCAACTCCCATGGCTTCATTCCTAGGAGTCTCTTTTCTTCCCTGTTGGAGAAAATACTTCAGCTTCTCCTGGGGCTCTTTTATCTTTCCCCAATAGAACTAATTCAGGGCCGTATGCAGGAGGGGTGCAAAGGCATCCCCTCCCCAGGTCCATGAAGTAAGCATGCTCTGGCCAGCCAGGGGAAGGCCGGAGCAGTCTAAGCCTCCCTGCACCATGCTCCAGCCAGCCAGGGGAAGGCCGGGGCTGATTTCTCCACATACTTAGGGGACTATGGGGGGTAATTAGACTTGATCATCAGCAGGTTTAACTAAAATACTGCTAAAAATGCTTTCTGATACAGGACACTTTACTATACTAGCAGTTGGACAAGTTCTAACAGCAATTTAGTTAAAATCTATGAGAATTTTTTGGCAGTTTTTCCCAGTGTAAACCTGGCTTTTGATGTTTTGCAGTGCATAAATATCCCATAATGTGCATACTCCCAAAAGCCAGTTTTGAAATTTCACTCATTGGTCACTCAAAGCAGTCTCTCAGAAGAAAGAATATAGTTGTATCTCTAGGTCTCTTAATTAGCAACATGCTGCTTTCTATTGTCTGCTGTAACTTTAGAGCAGCTGTTAAAAATAAACATTAAGTGGCTCTCTTTAAGCATTAAATAAATTAAAGTGCCTTTCAATATCTTTATCAAGACTTACGCCAAAATTTTCAAATTTGAGTCCCTCTTACCTATATTTAGGCACCCAAAAGTAAGTAGTGCGGCTTTCAAAAGTACTTGAGTACCTGGAGTTACTATTGACTTTACTGGGAATTTGGTTTAAGTACTTAATGAAAATCAGGTTCCTTATATTTAGGTGCCTAAATATAGTTTTAATAACCTAACTTTAGGTACTTAGGTTTGAACATGTTGGCCTTTTTCACTTTACTACCAACTGTGGTACAATACAAATTACCAAACACAGTGAACAAAGGTTGGACCTCCCTGGTTCAGTACCCTTGGGACCTGACTGGCCCTGGATAAGGGATTTTTCTGGACCAGGGGAGGTCATTTCAGCACCGCCTTCTCCCCCACCCAGCTGGCTCCCTGTGTCCTGTCCCCCCCCCACACAGTCCAGCTGAGCCATGCGCCGACTCCCTGTGGCCCCCTGCAGCTGAGCTGAGTTACATGCTGGCTCCCTGCGCCCCCCTCTCCAGCCCGCTTGAGCTTCACACCATAAGAACATAAGAATGGCCGTACTGGGTCAGACCAAAGGTCCATCTAGCCCAGTAGCCTGTCTGCCGACAGTGGCCAGCACCAGATGCCCCAGAGTGGGTGGACCAAAGACAATGATCAAGCGATTTGTCTCCTGCCATCCCTCTCCAGCCTCTGACAAACAGAGGCCAAGGACACCATTTTATCCCCTGGCTAATAGCCTTTTATGGACCTAACCTCCATGAAATTATCTAGCTTCTCTTTAAACTCTATTATAGTCCTAGCCTTCACAGCCTCCTCTGGCAAGGAGTTCCACAGGTTGACTACACGCTCTGTGAAGAAGAACTTTCTTTTATTAGTTTTAAACCTGCTACCCATTAATTTCATTTGCTGTCCTCTAGTTCTTCTATTTAGGGAACTAATAAATAATTTTTCTTTACCGGCCCTCTCCACACCACTCATGATTTTATATACCTCTATCATATCCCCCTTCAGTCTCCTCTTTTCTAAACTGAAAAGTCCCAGTCGTTTTAACCTCTCCTCATATGGGACCCGTTCCAAACCCCTAATCATTTTAGTTGCCCTTTTCTGAACCCTTTCCAAGGCCAAAATATCTTTTTTGAGGTGAGGAGACCACATCTGTACACAGTATTCAAGATGTGGGCTTACCATAGTTTTATACAGGGGCAGTAAGATATTCTGGGTCTTATTTTCTATCCCTTTCTTAATAATTCCTAGCATCCTATTTGCCTTTTTGACCGCCGCTGCAGACCGTGTGGAAGTTTTCAGAGAACTGTCCACGATAACTCCAAGATCTCTTTCCTGATTTGTCGTAGCCAAATTAGCCCCCATCATACTGTAATGATAGTTGGGGTTATTTTTCCCGATGTGCATTACTTTACACTTATCCACATTAAATTTCATTTGCCATTTTGTTGCCCAATCACTCAGTTTGGTGAGATCTTCTTGGAGTCCCTCACAGTCTGCTTCTGTCTTGACCATCCTAAACAGTTTGGTATCATCTGCAAACTTTACCACCTCACTGCTTACCCCTTTCTCCAGATCATTTATGAATAAGTTGAACAGGATTGGTCCTAGGACTGACCCTTGGGGGACACCACTAGTTACCCCTCTCCATTCTGAAAATTTACCATTTATTCCTACCCCTTTGTTTCCTGTCTTTTAACCAGTTCTCAATCCAAGAAAGGACCTTCCCTCTTATCCCATGGCCATGTAATTTACACAAGAGCCTTTGGTGAGGGACCTTGTCAAAGGCTTTCTGAAAATCTAAGTATACTATATCTACTGGATCCCCTTGTCCGCATGTTTGTTAACCCTTCAAAGAACTCTAATAGATTAGTAAGACAGGATTTCCCTTTACAGAAACCATGTTGACTTTTGTCCAACAAATTATGTTCTTCTACATGCTTTGCAATTTTATTCTTTACTATTGTTTCGACTAATTTGCCCGGTACTGAAGTTAGACTTACCTGTCTGTAATTGCCCGGATCGCCTCTAGAGCCCTTTTTAAATATTGGTGTCACACCAGCTCTTGCCCCCCAGTACAGCACCAACTCCCACAGCCCCACTAGCCCCCACCGCCCTGCAGCTCTGTGGCTCTCTGATCCTGGAACATCCATGGTTATCCTGGAATACGGATGTTGCTGGACCAGAGAATCCTGGATTTTAGAAGTGCAACTTGTAGCGGTATTCCCCATGCCACTTTGTATCACCAATAAATACAATAGTAACAGATATCAATCAACATGTCTTCCTCTGGTTTGGGAATGGCTCTGATAGAAGCCTTAGCTACCAAGTGGCATGAGAGTGTCACACATGGAAACTGGCATTTTCTTTGACTCCCCTTAATACAGATTGTGCTTGCCAATCACTACATTTGCTGAGTCCAAGGAAAATCCAATTGCATTTGTCTTTAAAATGTGGGAATCCATGAAAGCTAAAATAACTGGCATAAAACATTTTTCCACATTTGTAATGTTATGCGCACAAGTTTTGAAAGAACATTATTATTCAAATCTCTTGCTTCTTGTCATTGTTGGCATCATTTTCAACCACTGTAGCAGTGAATGGGTGCAGATCTGGCATGACTCATGAGTGACCTCGTGTGATGCAATTACAGATTTTTGTTGATTCATTCAGCTTTAGTTCTTCGACTAGAAAGAAAAGTTTTGCAATACCTGAAATGGAGGAACAACCTTCCTGACAAACTTTTTTAAATGGTTAGTAAAGTCAATAGCAATGACATCTTTACAAATTGTTTTCAGTGAAGAATTGTTAAATTGGAATTTAAGAAAATGTTTGTATTCCCTTTGGGGAAAATATTCTTATATGTTTTTCCATCTGGAGGTGTTTCTTGAGGTCATTTGGGTCAGAATTACCTGTGCAGAGGTATTGAAAGTAGGTCCAAAATAATCATGTTCCTCTTAAGTCTTCCCCCTTCCCTGATATTACTACATTCCAGATTAAATTTGAGTAAATGATTTAGTACCGCAAGTAGGATGCATTTTAGAATTTGGAAGAACCATGTAATTCCATTAAATGAGGAAGCAGAGCTGGTCACGGGGAGGGGTGAGGCGGGGGCAGCAGAGCTGGCATGGGGAGATCGGGAGAGGGGCAGCTGGCGGGAAGCATAGCTGGTCAGAAGGAGGGGGTCGGGGGCAGCAGGCTGGCTGGGGATATCGGGGTGGCCGGCAGGAAGCAGAGCTGGTTGGGGGAGATCGGGGTTGGGGGGGGGCGGCCGACAGGAGCAGAGCTGGCTGGAGGAGATCGGGAGGAGGACAACTGGCCAGCAGGAAGCAGGGCTGGCAGAGTAGGGGCGAGTAACTCCAGCTAACTCCAGCTAGTCTTATATTAAAAGGAAGACAAACTCCAGGCAAAGTAAGTGTAGACCACAGAATTCTGTATAGTTTATATATATTATAAAACAAATCTTTTTCTCCTTCACATATAAATACACATTTTACCACAGCTATCATACATCACAGACCACACATCACAATTTTAACCTCAATTCACCCTTCTCCACAAACTTTTTACTAAAATGTTATTAGCTGTGGAAGTTTAGTGTATTTTTGTGCTGTGCTGGGAGAGAGAGTTACACAGGTGGAATGATGAAAGACTGGCACACACACTGAGCAGAATTAGGGTTGTTGTGCATATTCTGTAGTTTATGGTTGTGGTAAGAGTAAGATAGGTGCCTCTGAATGGAGGAAAAAGAGGCTGTGCACTGTCAGATGGCCTAACTTTTAATTTTATTGCTTTTGTGTCAGGTAAAGTTGGGTGTAGCAATTCTAAATGTTTCATAAATGTTAATGCCCTGGTGTTTTTTCAACGCTTAAACAAGAGGGGACAATCCCATACAGGCATAGAAGTGCAATTGCTGATGGAGAAGTTAATTCAGCAGCAACACATGAATCTTAATGTGCCAGGAGTTGCACAAACCCCCTTCTCTGTAAAGTGTGGGGATGTAAGAGTGTAACCAGTTAACAAGTTAACCCCTGATAAGGATTAGTTTATTGGTTCCAGTTAACAGCCAAACTCCCGGGCCACCTGCTTGCTGGGAGCCCATGGGGTCAGCATGGCCAGCAGCCGCCAGGAGCCTGCAGCACCGGCCACCCAAGGCACTGTCAGCGATTAACCATGTAACAGTTTAAATTGTAATCAGTTACGTGATTATTAATCTTTAACTGTTTTTACATCCCAAGAACTTAAGTGTTCTACACCTAAATCTCTTGTCATCTGGGGAATAAAATTTGACAAAAGAATAGTTCCCAATGGCTAAACTTTTATGTGCAAGCCAATTATGTTGATGCACATCTAGACTATTGTGCTTTCAAGTAAACATGGAGTTTATCTGTTAGCAAATCACTGGCACAGAACATTTTGATTGTGACAAACAAAAGCCAAAAAAGTTCTGACATCCAGTTTTTTTCACCCCAAAAATACACATTGCACCAAATCTACTAAGAACACATCACTATCAAAATATGGGTAGCTGGACAGCATTTTTAAAGATCTCAGTCAACAATGTGAGATTATCTTTTCAAAGAAAAATTTCACACGGAATCCAATTTAAAAAAGACTTCCCATTAAAAATGTATCAAGAAAAAAAAGTTACAGAAGGTTTAGCGGGCATAAAAATTAACGTAAAATTTTTCAGTCTACACACTTTAAGAGAAAAATCAATATTTTTGTGTTATTTTAAGCCTACTTTGGAACACATTCCTAACTATAGGACAGCAACCAGAAGCCCCCGTAAGTGGTGTGAAATTTGGAGGATCAATGTATGGAACTTGCACTGATAAGAGAAAAGCTTATCCTACATTTGTGGGTATCAAATGCAGAAATCTCTTGTCAGACACCTGGAAACCTTAAAGTTTGTGAAGATGACAAATTATCCACAAAAATAGTATCACAAACTTTGTACAATATAGTTCATTTATTTAGATTACCTTAACCTTAAAAACTAGATTAGACTGATACTTTTGCCACAAAACTGGGACTATCCCATTTCTAACTGTATGTCTAGAGTGACTAATATGAAAACACATCCAAGACAGGACACTTAATTTATATCTCCCATAGACAAAATGTGCAATTTTCTTTCATATGTAGAATGTACAATATGATACCTTGTATTACTCATGTAAACTATTTCTTTGTCTTTAACGCTTCCTTCCTTTTACTTAAAAATGCTCTGTACCCTTAAATTTTTAAATTGTACTAATTTAGTATCAGTGATAATATTTAAACTTGTTCTATTTATAATAAAATATTAAAAGAGTTAAAACTGCAAAGTCAAACACTCAAAATTTAGGAAATGTCAGAATTAAGGTTTCCTGTGCATCCTAAATTTGACCCCCTTGTTATTATTGATACAGTCTTCAATTACATGATCATACCCTATTTTTCCACAAACTCTGCCTCATTCAACACAGAGAATTGACAGTACACACTAAGTAGCTGTTTAATAGTTCTTAATCTCATCATTCAGTGTGTGCCCCTAATCCTGTGGTTCCCAACCTTTTTTATACCAGGGACCATGTGATGAGGCGCTACTGCCCCGCACTTTAAAAACCCCCACGCCAGCCATGTACGGGGCGCGGCGAGCCAGGGTCGGCACATGCGCAGCGTGCTCTCGCGCCGGACAGCTGTGCTGGGCGGCACCCAGGGAAGCGGTGCAGGCGGGCGGCGGGAGAGTGACGTGTGCGAGGGGGCAGGGTCTGGCGGCGGACGGACGAGGGCGGCACAACCGGGGATGGGGAGGATGCCGAGTTGGAGCGCGGGCAATTTAAAAAGGGAGGGAAGAACAAGCAAGCCAGGTAAGGGGAGAAGAAGCAGCCTAGGGCAGGGCATTTGCTTATTGCCCACGGGCTGGCGTGTTTTGGCGGGAAGCCCCGCCAGCTGGACTGGACCACATCAGGTCTGAGTCCTTAGGGCCCTGGGCTGGGGTCCGTGAGTAAGGGTGGGCCTGGACCCCCCCTCTCCCTGCTGCCCAAAGCGGCATTGCTGGACTATGTCCAGTCCTGATTTAAACTACGATCACGAAAGACTAGTACTGCACTGACACAGCGCGGGTCGAACTTCGGGACTCGCGAAATGGGTGGTGGTTAGGACAGATAAATAAAAGCACCAGGTGACAAACGTTACAGGTGGTGGAGAATGTGGGCATCGAGCCCAGCCCCCCCCGGGCTGAGCGGCACTGACGGGGAGCCAAGGTAGAACCCTAACGTGGGCAAATTCCCACAGGTTTTAAAAAAAATTTTTAAAAAAGGAGAGAGAAGGAGGAGGGTGTAGCGCCCCCTTGGTGGGATCTTGTTGTTTTCTCGTTGGTTACCTTGCCCCAGTTTACTATGGACAGCACGGCAAACATGGAGCCGATAAGATGGTCGAGTGGATGGCCGAAACTCAAAGACAACACCAACAGCAGCAGACTTTGTTGATACAACAACTAGCCACGCAACACCAAGAGTTGCAGAGACAAATGGTAAGAGAGTTGTCGGATCAATATCAAGCACAACAGGAAAGATGGATGCGGCAGTACGGTCCACCTAATCGGGGGAGCTCAGGAACGCTCGTAAGTAAGGAGGATGAAGCGAGCGGGATATCTTAGTTACCAATCCGATTGACCAAGATGGGCCGAACAGACGACCTGGAGGCCTTTTTAACAATGTTTGAGCGGGTGGCTACCGCGTCTCGATGGCCCGAAGATCACTGGGCCACCCTGCTGGCCCCCTACCTAACAGGTCAGGCTCAATTAGCATACCGTAGCCTCAGTCTCCGAGAAGCCTTGCACTACTATAAAGTTAAGGAGGCGATACTAGATCAGATGGGGATAACGCCAGAAACTTATAGACAGCGATTCAATCAGGAACAGTACCCACAAGGAGCTAGGCTGCGGGCGGTAGCCCAGAGATTAAGAGAGGCAGGGTGGCAATGGCTAGACCCAGATCAATGGACAGGGGCCCAGGTAGCAGAGACTGATTTTAGAACAGTTTCTGAATATCCTGTCTAGTGGAGGTCAGCGATGGGTGCGGAGGCACCATCCCTCTACACTAAATGAGGCGGTTGCCCTAATGGACGATTATGAAGCTGCAGAATCCACTGAGGGACTGGGAAAGGCCAGCCAGGGGGGCCTTCCCCCGAAGGGGGGAGCGCCAGGACCGACATGACCAAGGGAGAGCCCTGAAAGGGTCCAAATGCGGTCCGGGGAACAGAGGGAGAGAAGGCTCGCGCCCACCTGGACAGCCTCCTTAAAAGATACATCATTCGAGAGGGCCTCTCCTCCGGCCGAAGGGGCATGAAGCCAAGGGAGAGGAGGACCCACAAGGGGTGCACGCTTCAGGTGGGGCCAGGAGGGACACTTCCAAAAAGACTGCCCGTACATGGACTGCACATACGCACAGGCCTTAGCAAGTGAGGAGACCGGCAAAGAGCAAGGAACAGGGAAAACCTTGAAAGTGGTTGAGGTAGGGGGACTCCCGGTAGAGGCCCTGGTGGACTCTGGATGTGGCCAAACAATAGTCCGGGAAGATATGTTGGAGGAGGGCGGGCCACGGGGCCCCTCCGTACACATACAGTGTGTGCATGGAGATACCTATCCCTATCCCACAACCTGGGTGCAAATTGAGGATGGCCCCCATAAGAGCTGGTGTTACGTGGTGATAGCCCCAAAATTGCCGTACCCGTCTTGCTGGGACGCAACTGGGAGGGGTTCAGACGGGTGATGGACGAGTGGAGGGAGCTCCAGGACCAGCAACAACGAGAGGGGATGCTGGGACAGGAAGGAGGCCCACCTGAGGGGCCGGAGAGCACCTCAGGTGTACCCCAGACTCCCACTCACTGCGACCGGGTCACCGGGGAAGAAGATCGACAAATATTCCACCTACCCGAATTGCGGAGTGGCGACTTTCTACAGGAGCAGTGAGAGGACCCAGCTCTGCAGAGGGCCTGAGAAGACACTGCGTGAGCTGTTAAGCAGGGTGTGGAGGAGGCGAGATGAAGGACGGGGCCCTATTTTGAGGTATGCAGTGATCGGGTTACCGAAGGGGTGGTGGATTGTGGCACTTTGTGACAATTGTTAGTCCCTCGGAGGTATTGCCACCAGATCCTGGAGTTGGCACACGCTAACCCCTGGGCGGGATATTTAGGGTATGAAAAGACGGTGCAGAGGAGTCTACAATGGTTTTATTGGCCCGGAGTCTATCAGAAGGCGAAGGATTTTTGTGGGGCCTGCCCGGAATGCCAAAAAACTAGTCCCAAGGGGGTACTGAGGGTGCCATTAGTACCATTACCTGTGATCGGGGTCCCCTTTGAGAGGGTTGCCCTGGACTTAGTGGGGCCCCTGGAAAAGATGCAGACAGGTTATATTATGGTAGTAGTAGACTATGCAATAAGGTACCCCATGGCTGTACCTGTAAGGAATACCTCCGCTTCAGTACTGGTGGCCAAGCTAGTAAAGATATTCTAGAGAGTGGGGATACCTAAAGAAATATTAACGGACCAATGCACGAATGTTACCTCTCGCTTGATGGGAGAGCTTTGCCGGCTGTTACAAATCAAGACGCTAAAAACGTCGATCTACCATCCTCAGACAGACAGTCTAGTAGAGAGGTTTAATTGAATGCTGAAAAGTATGTTAAGGAGATTTGTAGAGGGCGATGCCAAGGAGAGGGACAGACTGTTGCCCGCCCTATTGTTCACTGTGCAAGAGGTGCCGCAGGCCTCTACGGGATTTTCGCCCTTTGAGCTGTTGTATGAATGTCAACCCCGGGGAATATTGGACATTATCATAGAAACCTGGGAAAAGCAGGGAATGCAAGTTCAGGGCTCAGTGCAATATATTTTGGACTTATGAAAGAAATTACATACCCCAGAGAAGTTCGCAAGAGCCAACCTACTGTCAGCGCAAGAAAAACAGGCCGGGTACTACGACAGGGAAGCACAACTATGGACCTTTAAGACAGGGGACAGAGTGTTACTCCTGCTGCCGACGCAGGAATCTAAACTACTCGCCAAATGGCAGAGTCCATTCGAAATAGTCAGGCGGGTGGGGGAGGTAGACTATGAGGTTCGAGTACCGGAGGGTCGGAAGGAAATTAAGATCTATCATGTCAACCTCCTAAAGGCATGGAAAGAGAGAGAGGGGTTGTTAGTGGACCCGACGCCGCTCAAGCTGGATCTGGGGCCGGGGTGCAGGAGGGAGAGAAGAGGCTGTCCCCTCCTCTTCACAGGTGGGGAAGGAACTAATGCCAGACCAACAAGCCAAGCTGAACGACATGTTACAGAGGTTCCCACAAGTCTCGAATGACCAACCAGGACACACTACCTTAGCATACCATCATATCCTGACAGAACCCGGTAAGACAGTGTGGGACCCCGTGCGGCCCCTGCCATGGAAAATGTGGGAGGTAGTTTGAGAAGAATTGCAGCAGATGTTGCGGTGGGGTATGGTAGAGGAGTCATATAATGACTGGAGGAGCCCGATAGTGCTAGTACTGAAGCCAGATGGTCGACACGATTCTGTATCGACTTCTGTAAAGTTAACGTTGTGTCCAGGTTCAACACATACCCAATGCCACGGGTAGATGAACTGTTAGACCACCTTGGGCAAGCCCAGCATATTTCGGCCATCAACTTAATGAAGGGGTACTGGCAGATCCCCCTTACCCCAGCTTCCCCGGGAGAAAATGGCATTTTCAACACCGTTTGGTTTGTATCAGTTCGTAAGAATGCCCTTCGGACTACATGGCATGGCTGCCCCATTTCAGCGCCTAATGGACAAGGTGCTGCAGGACCATGGGCAAGATGCTGCGGCCTATATAGACAATACTGTGATTTATAGCATTTCCTGGCCCGAGCATCTGTGGAGCCTAGGGGCAGTCTTAAAGTCACTACAAGAGGCCGGCCTCACCGCTAACCCTAGCAAATGCTGATTCAGGGAACGCAAAGTCACCTATTTGGGGTATACTGTGGGGAGAGGTCAGCTAAAACCCCTGATTGACAAGGTTGGTGCTTTGAAAAATTACCCAGTGCCCCCCAGTGTCAGCCACCCCACTTCTTAGAGCACCTCACCCCCAGAGTGCCCCAGCACTAGCCCCGCCCCCCCCCCCTCACCTAGCCCTGCGCTGCCTCCCAGCCACCAGCCAAGCGTTGCTGGCCGGGTCCCAGCTGCTCTAAGGTTGCCATGCTGGGCTCCATGAGGCCCTCCCGCTGCACAGTGAAGCGCTCTTCCATGTCCAGGAAGAGACCTCACCCCTGCCCGTTGCTGGTTGGCTGAGAGGTAGGGCAGGACATGCTTCTCCCAACAGCTGCGGTGGGAGGGGAGGTATTGGGCAGTGTACCCCAGCTCCAGCCCCCAAAGTCACCCCATCCCAGCAGCCAGAGGTCCATGGCCTGGCAGCGGGCCACTGCCCTAATCTGTATGTCTGCATATCATCCAAATGTTTCACTATTTATAGAGATTCATCAATTATTAAACTAGAAGGTATCACTGTGATCATCCTGTATACCACAGGCCAAAGGACTTTCTTGAATTCATTCCCATTTCAGCCACAGCATGTCCATTAGAAAAACATCCACTATGCTTACAGTTAAAAATTTATGCCTTCTTTTTAGTCTGAATTTGGCTAACTTCTACTTCCAGCCATTGGATCTCGTTATACCCTTTGTCCAGTAGACTGAAGAGCCCTCTATTATCAAATTTCTGTTCCCCAAATAGGTAGTTACAGACTGTGATCAAGTCACCCCTTAACCTTCTCTTTGTTAAACTAAATATACTGTGCTCGAGTCTATCACTATGAACATGATTTCAAATCCTTTAATCGTTCTCAGGCTTTTTCTCTAAACCCACTGCAATTTTTCAACATCCTTCCAACAAAACTGTACACTGTATTTCAGCACAGGTTGCACCAGTGGCAAATACAGAGGTAGCATAACCCTCCTATTAATAATCAATATTTTCTTGTGTGTTTATACAGCCAATGGTCACATTAGTCCTTTGAACTATAGCATTGCACTAGGAGCGGATATTTAGCTGATTATCCACCATGACACCCAAGTTCTTTCCAGTGTTACTGGTTCTCAGAAAGTCCCCATCCTGTAAGCAGAACCTACATCCTTCGTTCCAATATGTGACTTCTATTGAGTCATATTTAAATGCATTCTGTTGTTTTTCACCCATTTACCAAGTAATCCCAATTACTGTACTTTAGCAAATATAACCTGTGGGTTATGCAAAGATTTACATACCCCACCCCCGCGGGCTATACTCATCCGCGTGTAATACAGGGTTTTGTTTGTTTGTTTGTTTTTTTTAACTGAAAGGAAGACAAGACTGACTCTTACTTGAGAAAAGCAGCATATTTTAATTTAACAATAGAGGCAATTATATTAAAGTTCATTAAAATACATTAAAATTCCATGGCCATGAGTTGAGCGTTGAGTTGTATGGCTACCGTTGACACCGCACGATTGCTCTCTCTTTGTGTACAAACCCACTTCAAAAAGTTTTCTTCCAGGTTTGGCCACTTAGCTTTCTGTCCGCATTGTGCTCTTTTCCTCGGGTGTAATTTTTCAAGCTCTGCTTCTTCTTTTCTCTACTCCCGAACAGACTTTTCGTTCAGAGTGTTTTCTCCCTGCGGCTCGGTTTCCATTGTCCTTTGCAAATGCCGCTACACACAATTTAAAATCAGCTGTGTAGGATTTGCGCTTAGGCATGTTTAAAAGGTTTAAAAAGTTTAAAATACAAGTTAAAACCACTGAAGGAATAAATGAATGGAAAAGTGGTGTGGTTCAAAGGGGTTATATACCAGTGATAAGGGTTGTAGCCTACTTAGTGTTCGGCGTTATCAGCTGCAGCTCATTAACACTTGATTACAGGTGCTTTGCATTAACATTACCTGCAGTTCAAATCCCTTGGGCTATACAAGACTTTTTTTACTCAGTCAGGGAAAACAGCAGGTTATACACAGGTGCGGGTAATACTTGTGCGTGGGTTATATGCACTAATTTACGGTACTGCAAGTGATCTCCCCTTTTCATTATTTACCACTTCACCAATCATTGTAATTATATAATTTCATTATGAGCCTTTCTGTAGTGCTCATCACTGTAATATTTTAGTGCCCCCACAAACATTAATTAACTTACCTTCACAACACCCCTGTGATGGAGGGAAGTACTATCATCCCCATATTATAGATGGGGAACTAAGGTGCTTGAATTATGGCCAAATTTGTCATGTCTCACTAATTTTGAGTGCCCAACAGCCCAAGCACTTTTAATTCTGGCATTTCCTAATTTTGTCAAGCTTAACACAATTTTCACATGTAATTTCCTCATGTTTAAGAAAAATAAAACAGAAAAATACCTACATTATGTCATGCAAAACCATATAGACCTTCCAAATGAGGTCATCAACAGGACTGGAATCTCTCCATCCACAATGCAGACCTCTCCATGCTGACACTTTTCAAATTAGATTTGTGGTGGTATTTAACTTGCTAATAAAACCCATCTGAATAGATGTGCAGTATAAGTTCCCTTTGTATACACAGAAAATGTGTTGGTTAATGTCAGATTCCACATTAAAGCAATGCAACTTAAGGATGCATGGGAGCAATTTTATTTTATTTTTTCTGTCTGGATGGAATGACTCCAGTGAGGCTACTTGTGTAAGTAAGGATTCCAAGATCAGATCATTTCTCTCTCCTTATACTTAAGGAAAAAAGGGGGTGGAGGAAGATTTTCAGGTAAAATTTAAAAATAATGTATTCACCTTTCAACACTGTTGATCTTATGTTGAAGAATGGCAAAACAGAATTTGAGAAATTTAAGGAACAGCCCTTGATCTTCTGAAAAGTAGAAATCATCCTAAATAGAAGTGAGCCACCCGGATTCTTCAGCTGAATGCGCATTAAACTCTCATTGGATTTGGTAGTGTTTACATGCATAAAGGGAAATATACCTCTGGTATTCTCTGTGGGGTCATACATAGAAGAATAAGAAGGGGGATACGTATGCAAAGTTAAAGCTGTAAATTGTAAAAAGTGTAAGGATATTTTAATTTTCTTTTAAAATAGGTCTAAGTTATATGTGGAAAAGTTACTTGAGATTTAGAGTATCTGCAGTTCTTTAAAAGACAAGGATGAAATGGCACTCTAGATATGGAGGTAGCAGTTTAGAAATGGGTTTCATTTAACACAGGGCTATTCAACAGGAGGCCCATGGGCCGCATGCAGCCCGCAGCCTGTTTGTTTGAGGCCTGTGGTGTGCTTTGCATTTACGTGGGGCTCATACACATGGCCTGCGGGTGGGATCCTTGGAACATGGCCTCCACTGGGAACACGCTCCACAACAGCAAGGCCTCTCCCAGGTGGGGTGAGCACCGAAAGATGCAAGTGGACAAGCTGGCTGGAACAGATGAGTACAGGGTGTCGGTGTTTCTAGCCCCCAGGGAGGAGGTGCCAGGAGTACTGGGACATTGTGGGAAGTGCTGGCTGCTTAGCCTTGTGGGCAGGATCTGAGAGGTGCTGACTGGCTCACACTGACCACGTTTGGGTCCAACGCCACAGCTCAAGGCTTAATCTTTGTATTCATGCCCATTAGTGTGAAAGAAGCTATTTGCGTATATATATTTGCATATATATGCAACCACACTTAAGTTGCGGCCCTTGGCATGTGCTGTGAGTATCATTGTGGCCCCCGGGGCTTCCAAAGTTGAGTAGTCCTGACAACATATGTAGTTATCTGATTATGAAATTTTAGAGTATTCCTAGCCTAGCTAAACCTATAACTTCACTGTTAATTCATTCCACTCAAGATACTGTTTTTACTGTATCTTGATTAACATGAAGGCCAATACCTTTACATAGATCACTATAATACATTAGCACAACCACAAGAGAAGAGCAAAGCAGGGAGTTACCATCTCGAGAAAAAAAAATTACTGGCTTATTCAATGTATTCTACTCTTAATGCAGTTTTCATGTACCGTTTTAAAATTTAATGTGTAATTAATAGCAGTATTATTTTCTGATTGCATGAAAAACAAATGTCAGATTTTAACAGGACAGCCAATTTCATTAACATATGTCCCCTTTTAGATACTTGGCATGCCCTTCAGTGGCCGCTGAACCAAATCTAAGTAGCATAGCAACCCATGCACCAGGTCTAACACCATTCACTCAGATTTGGCACATCCACACCTTTGTCATGACAGAGGTAGGGTTGCCAGATGGTTTAACCAAAAATACCGAACATCTCTCCCCCTCCCCCGCAAAAAAAAACCAACCCAACACTGTTGAGAAAAGAAGGGGAGGAGAGACCAAAGTTGTTGGAAAAAAAAAAAAAAAGAGACCCCGACAGTTAAGCAAACAAAAAAAAAAAAAAAAAAAACCAGCATGGCCCCTTTAAGGCCTTTTTTTTTGCTGGCAGCCATCTTGTTTTCTTACTCTGTGCGGGAAGAGGTAAGTGGGGAGGAGGGGCTGGGCCCGCTTGCTAAGAGTGGTAGGGTTGCCTGGTGTCTGGTATTCGCCTCCTGGCAGGGGGGAGGGAAATCAGAAAATACCAGACATTTTAGGTCTCCGGTATTTTCTGTTTTTTTACTGGACAGGAGGCAAAAATACCAGACTGTCTGGGTCAATAGCGGACACCTGGCAACCCTAGACAGAGGGGCAACCCTGTACACCAAGGAGAATGACCAAGTGTCCCCATATTTTATGGGAGATAATATTATTAAATTGTCAGTTGAGAGGTTTTTGGTATAAAACAAGCCTCCTTGACATACTGAGAGACCTATTCAACCTAGAGCTCTACCACATCAGTTAATGAAATTAATGATTGGAGTAGCAGGTGATTATCCTCTATGTGGACCAGCCAGCAGAGGGATGATACACACACACTTTGCCAGTGCATTTCACAGCTATTTGCCGACAGCAAGAGAGAAGGTTCAGAATCAGATGCCTCCAGAACGTGGAATGTGATCCAGGGTAAGTGTGCTCTTTACAGGCCTTTCTTTCCTTGTCTGTTCCCTTGCATACAAATGGTTTCTGCCCCCTCTTCTTCCCCAAAATTATATTCCCCCCCCCTTCCCGCCCACCATAATTTGTCTTTATTTTTCCCTGTTCTTCACCCTTCTGAGTTCTAGATAGGCTCCTGTTTCCTTCTCCTGAGTCTAGCAGGAGCACAGGACAGATAGTCTCCCTGTTCACAGTTCTGGGGGCTAGCACCAGAGTGACCCCCCAGCTTCCACAAAAAGAAATTGAGGAAGAAGAGCGACTTAACTGCTCTAGCCCTGGATGGAGCTAGACTAGTAAAAACAAAATCTTTGAGAAATGGAGCTGCCAGACTTCAATGAGGCATTATTGACAATGGCAAACTCTGGTTCTTCAGAGGCTTATATCTTTGCCAATTTTGGGTGGATTTTCAAGGGGACACCAGAAAGTATGTCCCTGACATGAAGGTGTCCCTTATTCCAAATTTCAAGTCCCTACTTGAAAGCATGGAGGTATTGGAGCTACTCAATTAAAAGACTATGTTTGAATCTTTAAAAAAAAAAAAAAAAATTCTTACTTTCCTTACCCTCATTCTGAGAAACAACTTAATCATTTATGTCCTTTCCCAAATGTTCAGTCAGACACTCAGTACAGAAAATTTCAGCCAAATTAAAAAAAATAAAAATAAAAAATCACATATCTGAGATTTCTGCAAGAGAACACTGCCTGTACACAATCACTTTCTGCCACTGTTCCAGGACACAAGGCTGTCTATAAGGTTTTATAACAAATAAATCGCGCTAAGAAAATACCCTGACTCCACATCACTAAAAATTCTCTAGGGATGAAGGGTGTTGGTATCACCACATCTCAATAAGGCCACCCCTTGGCCTTACTCCATTCCTTCTGCTGCTGCTTGCTTATGAGTCCATTGTATTTGCAGTACAGAGAAGGGGCCACCTGCTTTCCTCTTGCTTTGTGAAATCTGGGTGTCTGTAAGGGTGTGAAAGAGGGCACATGGCCAAAAACATTTACATTGGCTGGACTAGTATGGAATAGAAATAGTTAGAAACAGAACTCAGCAACTATTGGGTAACTGAAATATAAGAGATACTTCATATTCTATATATAATTCCAGAAGTAGTGAAACATTCGTAACAGTGACATAATAAATAATGCAGAGTCAGGAAAAGCCAAAATAATTTGTATGGAAATATTTAACACAGAAACACATTTAAAGCTAGCTAAGTGCAAGTTAATTTTTCTTAATATACGACACATGTAAACAGAATGGAGAAACACTTGCTGAATTCTTGTGGTATGTGTCCTGCTACTGTCAAAGATAGATTATTACAGTAAAACAGTCAGAATGGGAAAAGTGGCTTGTACCAAAATTTGTTTTCTTCTGTGTACTGCCTTAATTCATCTTTGAAAGCTGCAATATGAAATATGGATTCTTTTGATTAAGACAGTAATCGAGTGACAGTGAAAGCAAAGCAAGTATCATTTCTTCGTCTGCTAATAAGAATTTTGCTATTCTATCCACTTCAGCATCGAAAACTTCTGCTCCTGAAAAATCTTTAGATGTTTGTTAAGTTGATTTTTAGATAGAACGTGTTAAGACAAAAAAACTAACCATATATTTGTTAGAGATATTTGTGCCAGCAGTACATCATTTCATGTAATCAAAAATCCTTATGCCAGAATTTTTTCATAAAATTCATCCAGTTTACAAAGTACCAGTAGGAAACAGCTTACAGGAAGCAGAAGTGAACAATGTGAAAAAGAGAACTGGTGTTCTGATTGTACAAGTTCCTTACATGTTCCTGGTG
Organism: Rafetus swinhoei; assembly: GCA_019425775.1. Classification (NCBI taxonomy): domain Eukaryota; kingdom Metazoa; phylum Chordata; order Testudines; family Trionychidae; genus Rafetus; species Rafetus swinhoei. The sequence goes on from CM033437.1 coordinate 163,823,618, forward strand.
TCTGATGGATGGAGCCGTATTTGTAATGAGAATGTTATTTACTTCATAGTAGCAACTCCATAGCCAGTGTTTTGCTTATTCTCATGAACAACTGGGCATCACAATGAAGTCCAATATCATGCTGGCCCATTTAAATATAATCAAGAAATTGGATCCATGAAAGTTTATTTCACTTGTGACCAACAACACAGCTAATACAAGTTGAACCTCTGTAGTCTGGAACCCCCAGTCTGGTAACATCCCTGGTCTGGCATAGGCATGGACTCTATGGGTGCTCCAGGGCTTGAGCATCTGCAGGGAAAAATGAATAGGTACTGAGCACCCAGTGGTGCCAAAGTACCCTCTTGCTCCCTTCTCACCCCTCGCATCTCACGCACCAGCAATCCTGCACTTACTGACTCCATTCTCCCAGAGTGCCACAAATCAACTATTTGCAGTGCTCAATCTCCGGGAAAGGAGGAGGAAGAGGAGTGGGCATGGGGTGCATTAGGGAAGGAGGTAGGGAAGAGGCCAGGAATGGAGTCCCACAGCTGGGACCCCAGATGAGGTGGTAGTGCAGGGGTGGCCAACCCATTCCAGGCAAAGAGCCAAGATATCACTGGAATCCAGTGTGAAGAGCAGGGGCAAAGTTGTGTAGAGAAAAAAAAAAAAAAAAAAAGAGACTGCCCCTTTAAGAAAACATGTTTAAAGGCTTTTTGGCCACATCAGGCTCCCACCAGCCGACACCATCTTTAATGCTCCATCTTTAATGGCCGTGCCAGATGGCTCCCCTGCCCTGGTGAGCACAGGGAGCTGGGAGGAGGGGGCCATTTTCAGGGGCATGGGGGCAGCTTCGCAAACCACACCCGGGGTGGGGGAAAAGCCGCATGTGGCTCACGAGCCACAGGTTGGCCACGGCTGTGCTAGTGGCTGGGACCTTGTGCACCAGCAGAGGAGCCGGCCTTCAGGACCTGGGGCTGACATCAGAGCCCTTGGTGGGGGGCCAGCAGCTGGGACCCCAAGTGGCATCATGGCCCCCCAGATGAGGGGCCATAGTGGGGGCAAAACCTGGAGGTGCTGCAGTACCCCCACACATACACCTTCCCCACCAGTGGAGGCCTGCTAGCCTTCTGCATTAACCTGCCTTAGTTCAGCAAATTCTCTGATTTGCCACCAGTCCAGTCCCCAGGTGCCAACCTAGAGATGTTCAACCTGTACAAATGCTGTTTGTTGATAACAAAAAAGTATCCACACCTTTGTGGTGTCCATATGGTGAAACTTTCCATTGGTGATACTGAAGATGTGACAACTTTCTCATCATGTGTCAACAAGTATTATGTTCATAGAACACTAGAAGTAGAAGGGACCTCGAGAGATCATCAAGTCCAGTCCCCTGCCCTCACAGTAGGACCAAGCGCCATCTATATCATCCCTGATAGAGGTCTGTCTAACCTGCTCTTAATTATCTCCAGTGAGGGAAGAGCCACAATTTTCTTAGGCAATTGATTCCAGTGTTTGACAACCCTGACAGTTTGGAAGTTTTTCCTAATGTCCAACCTAAACCTCCCTTACTGCAGTTTAAGCCCATTACTTCTTGTCCTATCGTCAGAGGCCAAGGAGAACAATTCCCCCCCTTTCCCCCCTTCCCTGTGACACCCTTTTAGATACCTGAAAACCAGTATCATGTCCCCTCTCAGTCTTCTCCTTTCCAAACTAAACGAGTCCAATTCCTTCAGTCTTCCCTCATAGCTCATGATTTCTAGACCTTTCATAATTTTTGTTGCTCTGATCTGGATCTTCTCCAATTTCTCCACATTTTACTTGAAATCTGGTGCCCAAAACTGAACAATACTCCAACTGAGGCCTAATCAGTGCAGAGTAGAGTGGAAGAATGACTTCTTGTATCTTGTTCACAACACTCCTGTTAATGCATCCCAGAATCATGTTTGCTTTTTTTGCAACTGTCACACTGTTGAATCATATTTAGCTTGTGGTCTACTATGACTCGTAGACCCCTTTCTACAGTACTCCTTCCTAGACAGTCACTTCCAATTCTGTACATGTGAAAAGGATTGTTCCTTCTTAAGTGGAGTACTTTGCATGTGTCCTTATTAAATTCATCCTATTTACCTCAGACCATTTCTCCAGTTTGTCCAGATCATTTTGCATTACAGAATCAGACTCAGAGCACTAGAACTGGAAGGGATCTTGAGAAATCATTGAGTCCAGTCCCCTGCCCTCATGGCAGAACCCAGTACCACCTAGACCATCCCTGATAGATGTCTATCTAACCTGCTCTTAAATATCTCCAGAGATGGAGATTCCACAACCTCCCTAGACAACTTATTCCAGTGTTTAACCATATCCTCCAAAGCAGTTGCAACCCCTCCCAGTTTGGCATCATCTGAAAACTTAATAAGCGTACTCTCCCTGCCATCATCTAAATCGTTGATGAAGATATTGAACAGAACCTGTCCCAAAACAGACCCCTGCAGAACCCCACTTGTTATGCCCTTTCAGCATGAGACTCATTAATAACTACTCTGAGAACAATTATCCAGCCAATTATGCACTCACCTTACAGTAGCCCCATCTAAGTTGTATATGCCTAGTTTATTGATAAGACGGTCAAGTGAGACTGTATCAAATGTCTTACTAAAGTCCAGGTATACCACGTCCATCACTTCTCCCTTATCCACAACACTTGTTATCCTATCAAAGAAAATTATCAGATTAGTTTGACATGATTTGTTCTTTATAAATGCATGCTGGCTATTACCTATCACCTTAGTTTCTTCCAGATGTTTGCAGATGAATTCCTTAATTACCTGCTCCATTATCTTTCCTGGCACGACCTTTCCTGACTGGTCTGTAGTTTCCTGGGTTGTTCTTATTTCCCTTTTTTATATAGGTGTAACCCTTCTGCCAGGTAGGCCCGGCAGCAACCAGGGCCGGGTTCAATATCTAGGGGTCCATCTCACACAGAACTGGCTTGAGCCCCCACCCAGTAACCTGGGAAATTCACACACCCCTGGGCACCTGAGAGGCAATGCTTCCCCGCTCACAAGCACAGAGTCTGAGTGTAGGAAAGAAACATTTAATGAAACAGAGAGAGAAGTCATATGACATTAACTTGGGAAAATACCACAAACAGAGTTCCAAACCACGAGCTAACGCCCACCCCCCCCCCCAGCCATGACTCACCCGAAGTCCCAAAGTCCCACACCCCAAAAGTCTCTGTCCCTGGTCAGTGCCGCCCAGAGTCCAAAAGTTCACCTGGAGGGTTTTACCTCCCAACCTGGGTGGAAAGGGGGTGGAGGGATAGATAGGGACACCTTACGTGGTCCGAGGCCGACGGCCCCACCTCTCCGTAGGGTTCTGCTGCAGTCTTTAATGCGAGCCACTCAGCCATGCTCCACCAGCTGTCTCAGTCCGCTCCTACCCGGCCTCCTGCTCCTGCCGGCCGCCCACCCCCGCCGGGCCGCGCCGCTGGTCGCCTGCCGCCACTCCTACCAGCCGCGCCGCTGGTCGCCTGCCAGTCGTTCCCACCAGCCACTTCACTGGCTGCAACGGGTCTGGCTCCCAGCCAAACCAGTGATTTCAGCTCTTAGTGATTTCAACTCTTTAGCCACCACCTAGACTGACAAAATATTCCAGCTTCCACTAGACTAACAAACAAAAAGACTCCTCATGGAATCTGCTTTAGGTCTGTCCTTCAAACAAAGGGGGAAAGGGGCAGGTTGGGCCAGTCTTACAGCTCACACCTGGCAGGTGTGAAGCAGGCTGACTCAAGCCCTTTAGCCCTTCCCCCCAGCTCAGTCCACTCAACTCTGGAACGGGGGAGGCTTGTTCCTCGGAGACCTCTTACAATGATGGTGTCTCCCCTGCAAGCACTGGTGTCATATTTTACAGTTCCCACATTTAGGGGTAGCATGATTTGTGACCCCCACAACAGCCCTAAATTATTTACAGTACACCACATTCTATTCCAACACTGATCTTCCATCAGCCCTGGCTGAATTGGATTTACATAGCCACACCTCGGATTCTTTCCTCCTCCTGGCATGAGCTGTATTTACATATCAACAGTTAATTATCTTGCAGAGCTGAACAATTGGAGTGAGCATACCCACGCCCAGGGCAGCTCTCTGCTTTTAGCCGGATGATTACAAGCAGTAGTTCAGCCCCTGTTTACATCGGAAATCTGCCTATTTCCCATCAGTAAACAGGTGAGCATGTTTCTAGGTAGATAGTTATTTGCTCAACTTCCTCTTTAGGTTGCAACTCAGGTATTAACTTCAAACAGGATGAAGATGTGAAAGCCTTTACATTTCTCAATACTTGAATATTTAAAACCCTTCATAAAGAGATTATTCTTGCTTTGCTTACTTTATTAGCTTTAATCCTCCTTTGTTTTAATAGACTGCTGCTGTTCTTGCTTTCTTTCCTCATCTTCTGGTATTTTTATAGGTCTCCGTTATTATTTCCCCTCTTTCTTTCAGGTGAACTCCTTAATTACCTGCTCCATTATCTTTCCTGGCAGAGAAGTTAAACTGAATGCTCTGTAGTTTCCTGGATTGTTCTTATTTCCTTTTTTATAGATGGACACTATATTTGCACTTTTCCAGTCTTCTGGAATTTCTCTGGTCTTCCATGATTTTTCAAAGGTGATAGCTAAAGGCTCAGATATCTCTACTATCAGCTCCTTGAGTATTCCAGGATGCATTTCATCAGGTGACTTGCAGACATCTAACTTTTCTAAGTAATTTTTATTTTATCTTCTATACCTAGCCCATTTCCACTAGCATTCACTATGTTAGCCATCCCTTCATCAAGCTTCTTGATGAAGACCAAAACAAAGAAGTCATTAAGCACCTCTGCCATTTCCCAGTTTCCTGTTATTGTTTCTCCCTCTTCCCTGAGCAATGGGCCTATTGTGTCCTTGGTCTTCCTCTTATTTTTAATTTATTTATAGAATATCTTCTTGTTTCCTTTTATGTCTGTAGCTAGTTTGAGCTAGTTTTGTGCCTTTGCCTCTCTCATCTTGCCACTGCATACCTGTGTTGTTTGCTTATATTCATCCCTTGTAATTTGACCTAGTTTCCACTTTTTATAGGATTCCTTTTTATTTTTAGATCATGCAAGATCTTCTGGTTAAACAAAGGCGGTCTTCTACCATCCTTTCTATCTTTCCTACGCAGAGGAATAGTTTGCTTTTGGACCTTAATAATGTCCCTTTGAAAAACTGCCAACTCTCTCCAGTGGTTTTTCCTCTTAATCTTACTTTCTATGGGACCTTACCTACCAACTCAGAGTTTATTAAAATCTGCCTTTCTGAAATCCATTGTCTCTATTTTGCTGTTCTCTCTTCTACTATTTCTTAGAATCATGAACTCTCATTTCATGATCACTTTCACCCACACTGCCTTCCACTTTCAAATTTTCAACCAGTTGAAAACACTTAATTTTTTCAAAAACAAACATCAGCAGCCATTTTTCAGCATAATTTAATACTGCACTCCATTTCATCAGCATTGAGTAAGCCTATTCTTAATCAATGGGCATCTTCCATTAAGCCCCACAAGCACCTTCAACTATACAAGAAGGCTCATCAATCAGCTGAGGCTGAAGTAAGGGTAGCCAGTGTCATCTCTTAGGTCATCTACACCGACATTCTTGATGACAATGTTGTTTGAATGAAAAATTCAAAATTTACTTTGCTGCAACATGTAGTTTCATCCATTAAGAATATGAGGAGTGATAATTCTACATTGTCTGATGCCAAGAACACGTTCCCACATGTGTGAACACTGAACACAGTCCACTTACAAAAGCTGAAAACAATAGATTGGGATGGGCAGAGTTCAATAAAAAAACCCAGCAGCCTGCGAGGATTAATCCCTGGTGGGCAGCCACTACTATATTTACCTGTGCAAGTATCAAATGATCACAGCTCTCGTTGGCCACAGATTGCCATTTGCAGCCAATGGGAGCAGTGGGAAGTGGTGCGGTCTGGGCTACCAATTCCCACCACTTGCATTGGCTGCAAACGGTGATCTGCGGCCAATGAGAGCTGTGATGGTTTGATACCTGCAGGGGCACAGGTAAACTGAGCTGGGGGCCTGTTAGGGATTAACCCTGTGGACCGAATCCAGCCCATGGGCTGGAATTTGCCCACTCCTGTAACAGAGAATAGCATAGAAAAATCCAGTGATGACACCCACACCTCATGGTGCCTATTTTTTATTTTATTTATTTTTTTATTCCTACTTCCAGGTCCAGAGCCTTTCAAATGATGAATTTGATTCTGCTTCTGACTGCATAGTGGCTATTGTAAAATTTAAAGACTATACAAATGAATAAACAATTCTGACAGAGGTAGCCTATCTTTATAAAGAAAGGCACAGCCCAGTCATAAAATAACGTGGAGTTCAGTCTCAGCAGCTGAATCAAAATAGTTTGCTCCTTCATTCTAGTGGAGAGGACTATGAACACACGTTACAATGGCAGAAGTTATTTTAACACTTCTGTGTACTACTTCATTTGTGAAACAAAATTGGTTGGTTTGGAGATATAAACTGAAGACCTCCGCTGCAGAGAAACTGAGGACGGTGTATCACAATTTAAGATAAGAGAAAGTGGCACAAAGAAATGACTCAGTATTCAGCAGATGAAGAGGAAGGCAATACTGATTCATTTGATTATGATGATCATGATGACAACAACAACGACAGCAAAGATAGAGATGCAACAGTTGAAGCTGACCAAGACAAGATAATGAAAAGCTGCATCCTTGAAGAGATGGCCTGTTGCCTATCTAGCATGAGTGCATTTACAATGTCTTTTTTCTCTTTTATAGCTGCTATGTTTGTTTTATTTCTGTTTTGTTTCATTCTTTTTTTCCTGTAACAGTTCAGTCTTGAATAATAGTCACATTTAAATGCTAACATAACATTGCTAAAAAGGTAATATAATAATGTTTAAATGCAATTATGCTGCTAAGTAGGCAACAGGCCAACTCTTCAAGTATTTTGGTTTTCCTTATTTTCTTTATCATTGTTATTCACTTTGTATCATCATCTCCATCAAATTCATCAGTATCACCTTTTCCTATTCATCTGATCACAATATTGAGTCATCTCTTAATCTACCATGTTCTTGAATTGTTGTTATTGTTCTCCTACATTTGTGCTTTAAAATATTTGACCATTTAAACATTATTTGACAATATATTCCTAATGTTTGACTAGTCAACTGGCCAACCAATAGGAGGACAATCAAAATATTCTTTATTTTCTTTTAATGCTTCATGACTCCATGATTAGATAGTAAGTTTTAAGTACAATACAATTTGTTTGCTTGGTTTGAGGGGAAAAAAAGTCATACATTAAAAATCCTTCTTTTCAAACTTTCAACTGTCTTTGTCCAGCATGGATCCTTGTTTTATATACCTTGTGATGGCAAATGCACAAATAAAACCTGTAACTTCTGCAGTTGTGAAGTACTGTTCCTGGAGCTATCAGACCCTCATATTTTTGCTTTTAAATCCTGTACCTTTTGTGACAAAGTCCCTTGGTAGCTCCTTGGGGGTTCTGCATTTCTTGGTGGTTACTTGAGCGCCTCGGAGATTCACAGAGCCCCCTTTGTTGCCCTGGGATTTCCCTAGAGGCCAGGGTCCCTGCTTATTGAGTCATTCTCATCACAGGCCAATCCTTGGGGGTTCAGCATTTCGTTGCTTTGCTCAACTCCACTCCACTCTATGCCCTTTCCAAAAACTCCCCTCTGCTGCCTGGGAGGAATCCTTTTATAGGAACCCTGGAGGCCTTAATTGGCAGCAGATGCTTAATTAACCCCAGCTGCAAGCTGCCTCCTAATTAGGCCTCTGTTTTCTACCCTGGCTGCTGGGCTGTGTTCAGGTGAGGCTAATTTGGAAACAAGAAAGCATTAGCCTACCTCCCAATATGGCTGCCTTCTATAAGGCTATGCCTACACTGCACGCTTCTTGCTCAAAAACAGTTTTGCGCAAGAGAGTGTCTACACTGATCACAGCACATCACAAAAGCCATGTGCTTTTGCGCAAGAGAGCGTCCCCACTGGCGGGATGCTCTTGCACAAAAACTTCACCCTGGAACTACTTTGGAGAGGGCTAAAGGGTACCAGGACTTTCTGGAGGCAGGGGCTGGAGCTCCTTTGAGATGCGTGCTTAAAGGGATCTCCCTGGACAGCTGTTTGTCTCCTGCTGCATGCTTTGGGACCTCTTGTAGGGACTGAAAGCTGTAGCAGTTCTAGTTGTGGTTGCCCTCTGCCTTATTGGACACCACAGCTTGTGCCCTAGTGCCTTTTGTGCATTTGGCCTTCTCATTGCTGTTCCATGGAGCCAGGGGTGGCCCTGTGCCTGCTCTGGCCCCACACAGCCATCTTGGAGTGCCTGCAGCTGCTGCTCCATGCTGCTGCGCTACTCCTGCAGGATCTCGAGACCGAGCTCACTCTGGACTCCCTCTGAACGGATGTGGTTGCATCCCTGTGGCATCCCCACCCGACCATGGACAGGCGATATTGGAGACTGGACACCACTCCAGAGACATACCACCCAGCTGTGGCCCGCCATCCTGGTCAACAAGAGGGTCGCCATCGCCCTCTGGAAGCTGGCCACCCTGGACAGCTACCACTCAGTGGGACACCAGTTCGGGGTGGTCAGGTCCACAGTCGGTGCTGTTGTGATGCAGGTAAGTCCGGGAACGCTGCACTCCCTGCCTGGGGGAAGGGAAGACTCCAGGCTGGAGGGGGAGGGAGTGGGGGAAGCCCTGTCCCCCAGGGACTTGTGCCATCCCTCCCTCACACAGGCCTGCTGGTATGGGGGGGCTGTGGGGCAAGGGGGCCCTGGTGTGTTTGGGGGCAGAGGGCATCACAGGGGGGCGGGCACTCCCCAAGGGCTCATGCACCTACTCTGCCTCATTCGGTGCGTTCCCTCTGTTTCTGTGTGCCCTTCTGCAGGTTGTCCGTGCCATCAGTGACATCCTGCTCCAGAGAGTCATCCACCTGCAGGATGTGGACGCAACGGTGGCTGGCTTGGCTGCCCTGGGGTTCCCCAACTGTGGGGGAGCCGTGGATGGGACCCACATCCCCCTTCGTCCCCTGGAACATCGAGTGGCCCATTTTATTAACCGCAAGGGGTACTTCTCCATGGTGCTCCAGGCCCTCGTGGACCACCGTAGCTGCTTCACAGACATTTGTGGGGTGGTCCGGCAGGGCACATGACGCCCACGTCCTCCGTAACTCCAGCCTCCATCGCAGGATGGAGGCAGGCACTTTCTTCCCCCAGCAGGAATTTACAGTTGGGGACGTCCACATGCCTCTCTGCATTGTGGGGGATGCGGTCTACTCCCTCATGCCCTGGTTGATGCGGCCCTACACAGGACTGATGGACCCAGGCTGAGCACATTTCAATGACTACCTGAACCGGGCCCACAACCACATTGAGTGCACCTTTGGAAGGCTGAAGGCGTGCTTCTGTTGTCTGCTCACCTGTCTCGAGATGGGTGAGCAGAACATTCCTGAGGTTGTGGCAGCATGTTGTGTGCTCCACAACATTGTGGAGCGGAAGGGGGAGGCCTCCCTCCTGGTGTGGATGGCAGCCAGGGGCCGGGCATTTGAACAGCCGCCAGGCGTACCACGATGGGGTGCGCATCCGGGAGGCCCTGAAAGACATGTTCTCCCAGGCCCCACAGTAGGGTCACTTCGGTCTCCCATCTACATCTCCCTCCAATCCCCAACCCTTCCCTCCCCTGCCCCCCTCATCTCCCAGTAAACAAAACTGTTTTTTGTTCAAACAGAAAACTTTTATTTGTATTTACAATAGGGAAGAAGGGTGGGCAGTGGGAGGGGCTCTGAACTGGGAGGGGGAGGAGGAGAAAAGGGCTCTGAACTAGGAGGGGGAGCTATTGCTGGGAGGGGCAGCTCCTGCCAGTGCCTCTGTGGGTGTGAAGGCCTTGCCATCGTTCAGGCCAGGTTGGGGCAGGCAGCACGGAGATGTGAGCAGGACGGGGTGCAGCAGGTGGGGGCATGGCAGCAGCTGGAGGGGCAGCTGAAGGGGGCATGGGGAGGGCAGGAGGATGTGGCAAGGCCATGCCATAGTGCATGGCATGACCAATGTGCGACATCAGCGTGCTAATGACGTCACACATGCGGTCACAGCTCTGCAGAAACTGCCCCCATGCCTGCTGCCACCACTGCAGGTCAGCCTCGATCTTTCGGCTGACTGCCACCTCAATTCTTTTGACCACCTGCACATGCCACCGTAGGAGCTGGTCCCGCTGCCTGTCCCGCTGGACTGGTGCCTGGGTGGTTGGTGCTGCCGCCGCAGGGCTGGAGGGTCCCTCGCTCCTGGGTGGTCCTGCTGCAGAGAACAGAAAATTATGAGGCAGTCAGGCAGCCCTCCCCACACTCTCCCTGCACCCCATGCCCTCCGCCTGGAGCCCAGGTGACAGCACACTACTGTGGCTTAGGCCTAATCAGTCCCCTGTGTGTATGTTTGCATACAGGACTCCCCCTAGAGTAAAGTGATCCTCCATGGATTGTAACTCTTGGGAGACATCACTGTGAATGAAGACTCCTTGTCTGTGTCCTTGCCCCTTGGCATGTGGTGTGTCAACCCGTGGAACTCCTTGCCAGGGGAGGCTGTGAAGGCTTAGGCCTATAACAGAGTTTAAAGAGGAGCTAGATAAATTAATGGAGGTGAGATCCATAACAGGCGATTAGCCAGGGGGTAGGAATGGTGCCCCTGGCCCCTGTTTGTCAAAGGCCGGAGATGGATGGCAAGAGACAAATCGCTTGATCATTGTCTTTGGTCCACCCCCTCTGGCCCAGCTGGCACTGGCCCCTGTTGGCAGAGAGGATACTGGGCTAGATGGACCTTGGGTCTGACCCAGTCTGGCCATTTTTACGTTCTTATGTGTGTCTGCATTGCACTGTGCACACTACCTCCCCAAGGTAAAGCACATGGGTTCGACTGTTGTCACTGTGAGCAACACACCAGTGAGGCTGTAGTCATGTTTGCATACGCATCCCCACATTGCATGGGAGCAAGTGTGGTAGACGAGGTCTGGGTTCTCAGACCCCTGTCAACTGATGTCCTCGGAGACGGAGCCAGGGTGACTGGGGAGTGTATCATCCTTGCAGCAAAACTCAAGTGGCCATAGGCCCAGGCCAACCGCTAGCCCTCACACAAGTAGCCCAGGGAAGCGTGTGGCCGCAGTGAGGGGCTTCCCTCGGGGGCAGCCTAGGGGCCAGGAGCAGCCGAGAGGCTCCGTAGGGGCTGTGCTCACAGAGCTGGCTCTCTGCGGTTTTCCCAGGAGCAGCTGCTGCGTTGCACGGCCAGGCATGGCTGTGTGCTGTACCCTTCGGGAGGTGTGGGGTCTGGCCTGAGCTCTTGGGGCCTTGGCTGCTTCCAGCCGGCATCCCCCCTCCCTCCCACAGGCAGGACGTGTGCGAGCAGCAGGGTCCCAGGCGTGCACTGGCTCCAGGTGCAGGGCAACGGTGCTGCTATGGTCGTCCTCATCCTCCTCCGACCCGGATCCGGTGGGCAGGTCACCCTCCTCCTCCCGGTCAACTGGCCTGGTGACAGGGGGGCGCAGGCTGGTGACCAAAGGCACCGAGGGTCCTTCCACAGCCGTGTCTCCTAGGATGGCGTGGAGGCGGTCATAGTGGGGGGCAGGTATCAGCTCCTGCCCCCTGGCCCAGATATAGCCCAGGTGCAGCTCCTTAACCTTAGCCCGGACCTGTTCAAGGGTCCGGGCCGGATGTCCCTGCTGGGAGAGCGCCTGGGCCATGTGGCTAAAAATGTACACATTGAGGCGAGGGGCACGGGGGTCATGGAGGGCTTCCTCCTCAGCCCGCAGGTCCAGAAGGGCCTTAACCTCTGGCTGAGACCAGCAAGGGGCACGCCGCTGTGTGCCCCTGCTGGTCTGCTGGGAGCCCTGGGGTGGCTCCTGGGAGGAGGGTGCAGGCTCTCAGTATCCCTCTGGAGCAGACATCCCTGGGGGGCTCGTGGGTGCAGCAGGGCAGAGCCACGTGGTGGAGCTGCTAGCTGTGCTGCTGCCGCGCGGACTCTGCAGGCTGCGTGTGGCTTTAAGGGGCAGGTGCGGCAACCAGGTAGTAAGGAGCTGTGAGTGCGGGTACGGAGCATCCAAGCGGACACTTGGCTTTTTTCCTGGGAGGCCAGTTCTTGTGCAAAAACTCTTGGCTGCCTGTCCACACTGGCCTCTTGCGCAAGAACACTTGCACAAGAAGGCTTCTTCCTGATACGGAGCGTCAGAGCTCTTGCGCAAGAAGCCCTGTTTTCCAACGCTGTACTGTAAATTTACTTGTGCAAGAATGCGTGTGCAGTGTAGAGAGCTGGCAAGTTTTTGCGCAAGAATGGTTGTTCTTGCGCAAGAAGCATGCAATGTAGACACAGCCTAAGAGGTTTGCAGGCTGTGGGCTGTCACTCTTTTCTGGTTTCCCCCTTAAGCATGGGAAAGAAATGGGAACTTGGACCAAGAAGTTTCTGGTATCAGCTCAAGTAATGCTCTTCCAGTGAATTACGGCTTGGAGCAGGGATCTTCATGGCATTCAACTTTGTCTTTACCTAAGCCCATTGCTCAAGTGGTCTTAACGAAGACCAAGGCATTAAGGGTACTTAAAAACCGAAGTAGTTCAGTATCCACTCATTCTGAACAACTCTAGCTAAATATCAGCCCAAAAAAATTAATTTAACAAAAATGTGTCACTACATCAATACGCACGTTTTGGTTTTAACTGTTCAGAACTCAAAAATAAAAACACTGAATTGTATTTTTTATTCAATCTTGGATTGTTTTCCTTCCTTAATGACTCTCTGTCACAGGGCAGACTCACCACCCCGGCACCTCCAGCCGGTAGCCCTGGGAATTAGCTCGTCAACTCACTGGACACCTCCCTTTAGCTGATGTCTCCCCGTGTTCGCTTCCCTCTCTAGTCCAGAGCCGGGTCATTCTTGGACCATAGTGTCCTCTTCAGGACACTGCCCTCCAGCAGTGCCCACTCCAGTGTCTCTGGGCCCCCTTCCGGGAGTAGATGTTCATCCAGTTTTGCACTCCAGGGGGCCTCCCCTCCCCAGCAGCACCCAGTTCCCCTCCGAGGGAACACTCAGTTCCCCTGTACCCACCTTGCCTCAGTGACCCATTGCCAGTCTTCATCTAGCCCCTGCCTCAGGGGCAAACTGCAGTCTGTCATGGCCACTCATCACTGGCAAAGGGGTGTGGACCTGCTGTCTTTGACTACCGTTTCAGGCCTTGCTTCACGCCCTGCACCCTGGGAACTAGCTTGGCCAGAACTTCCCCAGTCCTGCTCGCCTCGCCTCGCCTCGCTCCGCTCCGCTCCGCTCTGCTCTGCTCTGCTCTGCTCTGCTCTCCAAGCAGCCAGGTCACTCCTGCTCTTTATTCAGAGCCCTTCTTTATATAGCCCCACTGGGCCCTTATTAGCAAGAACTGCCTCAGCTGGGGCTTCGCTCTCAGCCCTCACTCAGGGCTGGGTTTTTGCCCTTAAAGGGCCAGTGCAGGGCAACTCCCTGTCACACTCACCAAACCAATTTTCAGCTGTTGAGTTATGAGAGTGTTCGAAACATAGTGGGAAGTGTATTTTCCCATCAGCATACAATTAATAACTGATTTTGCTCACATTGTCCAACAACATTCACTTTTTGAGCTGAGACCAAGCATGGAAAGTTCCACTTCAAATAATTTTTGGTAAATCATGCAAAAGGAAGGTTACAATGGATACTATATTGCAATCTGAACTAATGCCATTCACTGCTGCAGAGGTATGCTGAATGTCTCAAATTGCAAAACTAAGACAAGCATTTGGCATAGATTTTAGTTTAAATGTATTTAAATGTACCCTTTTGACTCTCTCTCTCTCTCTCGCTCATGTCTTCTGAAGTTGTGGGTTGCCTGCTTCTCATTCCACGTGCATGGCCTCTCCATGCACTTAGCTGCTGATTAAATTTGGCTGTAGTCTAGATCCAACCTGTGGAGAAGTCAAGTACTTTTTTTTTTTTTTTTTGGGGGGGGGGGGGGGGGAAAGCTTTGGTATATATTCAACAGGTGCCAGAGCTATACGTGTCTCTTTTTGTAGAACCCAGAAACCTCAAATTAAATAGCTACCATCATGATCCATCATTATAGTAGTCTGGAACAAGACTGGATGCTTGCTCTGTAGAGCCCCATAAACGGCCCCTGCTGCCACTCCTGCTTTAGGGAAAAAGGGGCCCCCATGTCACTTTCTTTATTTCTGGGTTGATAGGGGTTTCTTCTGCCACCACAACTCTAACTGGGTGGTGCTAAGGCCAGACAAGGCCCCATGTCACTCTGTGCCTAAGGCCAAAGATTACCTTCCACAGCCTAAACGTTCCCTTCATTAGGGCAGTGCAGGCCCACCCACAGGGGAGGGCAAAGGGGGCGGTTACCCCAGGGCCTTTTAATTGCTGCCAGAGTGCCACACAATGGGCTTTACGTGGCTCTGAGGCAGGATGAGGGAAACCCTGCTCTAGGTCAGGGGTGGGCAATAATTTTTTAAGGGGGGGGCCACTTCAAAAATTTTTGAAGTGTTGCAGGCCACCCCAGAATGGGCAGGGCCTCTGGCGGAGGGGCAGGGCCTTTAAATAGCAGGAGTTAAAAGGGTTCACTCCTCCCCTGTGGCTGCCAGGCATCGCGTTAGCAGGAGGGTGGGGACGAGGAGCTGCAAACTCTTTCAACTCCTGCTATTGAAAGGGCTCGCAGCCTTGCACGTTGCCTGGGAGCTGGGACACACGGGCCCTTTCAGCAGCTTCTATTCAAAGGGTTCGTGCCTTCTCCGTGGCTGTTGCCTGGCAGCCATGGGAAAGGCACGAGTCCTTTAAATAGAAAGACTTGAAAGGGCCTGCGTGACCCTGGCTGCCAGGCAGTGCAGTAGAGGCACTGGAGCTGCGAGCCCTTTCAACTGCTTCTATTTAAAGGGCTCACGCCTTCCCCATGGCTGCCATTTGCTGCCAGCCGCAGGGAAGGCACAAGCCCTTTAAATAGAAGCAGTTAAAAGGGCTCGTGCGTCCTGGCTTCCAGGCAATGTGTTAGGGAGCAGAGTCAAGAACTACCACACGGGCCAGATAAAAGAGCTAGGCGGGCCAGATTTGGCCTGCTGACAAGCTCTTGCCCACCCCTGCTCTAGAGGGCTGCCTGCTCGGGCCCTGCCCCTTCTGCCCAAGGTCCTGCCCCTTGCAGGAGCATGGAGCCCAGGCCCCTCTCACCTTGCCCAAGGGCCAACAGAACCTGTTGGCTCCCGTAGGGCAGCGAGTTCAAAAATTTTACAACGGCAGCCACCAACTGCATTTTTTATTTTTGTTTTTTTGCATCCCACATTATTACATAAATTCTCAGCTCCAGCTGAGGAAGCTGGAGAGTAAGCTTGCCTCACATTCGCACTGAATTAGTGGCTCCTGTCCTCTAGGTCTGGGCCTGACTCCTTACTCCAGGCACTGCAACATAGTTCATAGAGTTGTAGTGCATCCAGGTTTGGCCTGGCCAAGAAAGCATGTTTGCCTAGGTCAGGGCCCAATGATGGATTAATCAGGCTCTGATATGGCAACCCATCTAGAACTTTCCTGGGACCCACTGGTGGATTGGGACTCAGCATTTTGGAAACACTGCATTAGTCACTGCCTTTATTCCAGCATCCTCCCACTCCATGAATCATTCTATACCATCATTTATATTGTTACCCTAAATTAATGTATTGACTTCGCCTTTATACCCCCCTGAATGTTCTCTTTGCAGAATACACATACGGAACAGTCTATCTATACCAGGGGTGGGCAATATTTTTAGAAGGGGGACCACTTCACCAATTTTTAAAGTGGCCTTGGGCTACCCTGGAAGGGGCGGACCTCAGGCAGAAGGGGTGGGGCCAGAACACTTTCCGTGCTCTCCTACCCACAAACCTTGATTGGCCTGGGAGCATGGGAACGCTCAAAGTCTCTCACCTCTGCCCCCACCCTGCAAGGGACACGCCGTGCCTAGAGTGAACCACTAGCTCTTCAAAACAGCTGGCGGTTCATGCTAGGCACTTCGCACCCCTGGTGGAGGAAGGAGACATCATGCGCTCTCTTGTCCCCAGGTCTCAATTGGCCTGGGGGCAGGGGAGTGTCAGGATGGCCACAGGACAGATCAACTGGCTTGGCGGGCCACATCCAGCCCGCAGAGGCTCTCTCACCTACCCCTGAGCCATACTGTAACTTGAAGAAAGAAACTGGATGACTGAGCCCCATTATTCACGTGGGAGGTGACAGCCAGATTTTTCTAGAGTGCTGTAGACTACATTTAAAGGCCATATCCTGCCTTGTGCCGTGGTTGCTTTGCATCATCTGGTAGTGCAAAACTACCTAACTCAGCCCTTAAAGGATTAATTCACTTTTCCCCTTCTCAGCCATAACAAGCACTGCTCAACTGCAGCTAAGGATCTAGCCCCTAAATCTGTTGAAACTGCAACAGACTAATAAATATTATCATTTAAAAGTATCTCAGAGATGCATAACAAATACAATGTATTTCTTAATAAGAGCCACGATCATCTTGTGTGGTGTGTATATGGTCTATTAGTTTGTAATAACAGAAATCTTATTTCAGGCTAGAATGGTAGTATTTTAAAAATGGGATGAAGACAAGTTGATTTGAATGCGTATATACATTTCAATACCTTTCCTCATTCCATTTTTATAATACCATCATTCCAACCTAGAAAGAGGTTTCAGTTATCACAAACTGGTAGAGTCAATCAATATTTTATGATACTACATCAGCTCCTGCCGTATTTGGATAATATGCCAAAGGAAAAAGTTATTTTGGGTGTCAAGTTATTTAGTTTTATTTTAGCCTAACAACAAGAAAGCTAAAAAAGAGGTGGGTGCTATATTATCTGTCTCTGTCTCTGTCTGCCAATCAGACGGGTGGACTTGTAAATATCCAGTCCCTCACATACTTCAAATTACATGCCTATTTGTACATTCCCTAGATTTAGCAGAAGAGAACAACAGTGGATAAAAATTAATCTATGGAATTTAATTTTAGATTTAGAGTCCCAGAAATTATTTTTATTGGATTAAAAATGTGAGTATCAGTTTCATTACTGGATTTTTTTCTTTCCTTCTTCAGTCTAGGTTACAATTTTTTGAAAAGTTTCATTTCTTATGTTACATATGAGGGTGTTTTAGTGCCAGTTTGAAACTTTGTTGAGAAACACCTGTTAGTATAGGGAGATCAGAGTTAAAATGTAGATTAATATTGATCATCAAGGATAAGGTGATTTCTCCCTTTCCTGGGAAAAATCTGATATCAGATATTTGTTCTACCAATTTGAGAAAAAACTATTACGTATGTAAATTAAGAACACAGGAACATATGAATTGTCATATTAAGCCAGATTAGTAGACATACTGTCTAGTCTAGTCTCCAGCTGTCTGACAGGGCCCACTATGAGACTCTCTACTGGATGTTACATGAAACCCTATAGTGGGCAATTATCGAATATCTTGCCAAACAGGGAATTTTTTATTCCTAAATCTTCCATTTGTTAATGATTAAGTTTTGCCTTGACACAAGAGGGTTTCTATCCTTTATATAGGAAATGTTATTTATTTTATGCAATTTTGACGGGTCTCAGAGTATCCAGTTAAGTTTTCTGGCTCCAGTGAGAGAGAGACTTGCTGATGTTTAACTGGGTGTCAGGCCCTGACACCTACAAGCCACCCAAACAATCTCCTCAGGGCTATGCCAGACTTTACTTTGCCTTGCAGGTTAACTATAGATGCACCCTAGTTGTGGCCCCTTTGAAGCATTCCCATGATATCCAGCCTCTAATTGGCTACTCACAGAAATAGCAGGTTTGCTTTCCTCCAAAGGAAACAATACACATACTAGTCTGTTTGATTCAACTGAAGATCAGCTCCCATTTAACACAGTAACACAGACATATTTATTGTGCAAGCAATTGTAAGTTCTTCATCCTATAGGTGCTATACTATAGGAACGTTTAGATCCCTGCACCTCTCATTGGAGACCTTTGGTAGCCACATCTATTCGGACCCCACATACATTCTCCCACCCTCATATTCTGCCTCAAGACTAACTAGTGCTGCATGGGCAAACCACCCTCAGTTCCTTCGAAACTGCTCACATCAGACAGAGAGAGTAGCAGTTTCTTTACCTCAGAGTTCAGTTTTGGTTTAGCTACCATTAGATCAGAGGTTCTCCACCTCCATTGCACTGAAACCCCCTTCTGACAACAAAAGTTACTGCACAACCCTGGAGGAGAGGGCTGAAGCTTGAGTCTGGCCATGCCCCACTGCCTGAGGTGGGGCAAAGCCAAAGCCCAATGGGTTCAGTCCCAGGTTTACAGGAAGGAGGCCTGCAAATCTCCTGCAACCTAGGGCCAAAGCCCTCAGGCTTCAGCTTTGACTCTGAGTGGTGGGGCTCAGACTTCATCTTTGGTCCGGGGCCTCAGCAAGTCTAAGCCAGTCTTGGTGACCCCCTTAAAAAAGGACTCCCTTGCTGCAAATGGCATCTGGTCCATCCAGTCAGGGGAGTTGGAAACACTAGGCAGGAGCAGGACAGGGAGGGAGGCACACCTGACAGCCTCAGAGGAGCAGGTGGGAGGTGTGGGTGGCAGCAAGCTGCATGAGCATGGGCTGGAGGAGCAGAGGGCTGCCGTACAGCCGGCTGAAGAGAAGTGGCACTTGGAAGAGGAAACTGCCACTTCTCTCCAGCCGCCAGCTACACGGACACCCTGAGACCCCGGCCTGCATGCACATTGTGCTGCCACTTGGTGAGCGGGGGCTAGGTACAGCCTGTTGGGGAGGTCAGAGTCCTGGCCGGTGGATGGGGCTGGTGACCACCACAGCCCATGCAGCACCCAGCTGCATGGGGTACCAAGAAGTTTGGGCAATTTGGTGCCCCACACCTGCATATTTTGTATATTAGTAGGTATGGCCCTACCATTTGCCACTCAATTCCCAAACTTCCAGCTCTTGACCTTGTAACACCAGTTTTGATGCTCTGCAATCACCAGCCAACTCTCTCAACAACCTCAGATGTATTAGATCCAGCATCATGGACTTCCTCATGTGCAACTTTTCTAAATAGTTCTTAAGATGTTCTTTCACCGCTGAGAGCTGCTTGCCTCCTCCACATAGTGTGCTGCCCAGTGGAGATGTGTGTGTGTACCTGTGTACAGGTAACTGATGAGCCTGGGCTCATTGGTTAACATGCAGAGTTACATGCACCTCCTCACTCCCTGCCACTCCCCACATATACTGGCTCCCCCACAGAGCTGCCTCCCCCTGTCCCCTGCCACTGCTGCTTCTGATACAGAGGCAGCAATGCAGGGAAGGGGACAGGCAGAAGCCCCCCCCAAAAAATGCATTTTAACATCCCTACTGCCCAGTGCAGCATTTTGGGAGTTGACCTTGTCTGTGAAGACAGAGGCCAAAAAAAAAAAGCATTTAATACTTTAGCTTTTTCCACATCATCTGTCACTAGGGCTATGTCTAGACCACAGGCTTCTTTCGGAAGAATCTTTTTTTGGAAGAGATTTTCTGAGAAAACTTCTTCCAAAGGAGAGAGTGTCCACACACAAAAGCGCATCGAAAAAGCAATCTACTATTTTGAAAAATAGCGTCCATTCAGTGTGGACACTATCTCGCATTTCAGCTGTGATTACTATGGATGGAGTGGCCACCAGGGCAGTTGTGCTTTTTCCTTTTCTTTCGAAACAACTCCCTTTTCCCTGTCCTCACATGCCTTTTTCTGAAAGTGCTCTTTTGGAAAAAGGCTTCTTCATTGTAGAAAGAGGATTACCAACACTTGGAAAAAAACCCTCTGTTCTTTTGATTTACTTTCGGAAGAACACAATTGCAGTGTGGACGGAATTCAGGTTTTGTCGGAAAAATGGCGGTTTTTTCCGACAAAACTCTGTAGCGTAGACATACCCTTGGTTGCCTTCCCTTTTCAGTAAGGATCTCACACTTTCCCTGACCTTCTTGATGATAACACACCTGTAGAAACCCTTCTTATTATCCTTCACATCCTTTGCTAGCTGGAACTCTAATTGCACTTTAGCCTTTCTGGTTATACCTCTGCATGCTTGAGCAATATTTTATATTCCTCCATAGTCATCTGTCCAAGTTTCAATTTATTGTAAGCTTCCTTTTTGTATTTAATCTCACCAAAGATGTATTTGTTAAGCCAAGTTGATCATCTATCACATCTGCTTTTCTTTCTGCACACTGGAATGATTTGTTCCTGCACCCTCAGTAAGGCTTCTTTAAAATACAGCCAGCTCTCCTAGACTCCTCCCCCTCATATTAGCCTCCCAGAAGATCCTGCCTATCAGTTCCTTGAGGAAGTCAAAGTCTGCTTTTCTGAAGTCCAGGATTCTTATTCCGCTGTTCTCCTTTCTTCCTTTTGTCAGGTTCCTGAACTCAACCATGTCATGATCACTGCTGCCCAGGTTGCCCCCTACTTCCACTTTGCCTACCAATTCTTCCCTGTTTGTGAGCAGCAAGTCAAGAGGAGCATGATCCCTAGTTGGTTCAGCACCTGCACCAGGAAGTTGTCCCCAACACTTTCCAAAAACTTCCTGGATTGGAAAGAAAGAAAAAAAAAAAGCCATCTTGACTCCACTACACCACTTGGAGTTCACTGGAGCTGATCTTAATTCAATATAAGTGACAGCACTCCTCCCGCAACACAGATTTGACACCTAAGCAACTCTCAGAGACAGTTCAGGCCAACCCATAAACAGCAGCCAGAAACTGGTCTCCAACTTCTCAGACATATTATGTCGGGCACATATGTGATATCTCATGCCAGACTACACATGGCGTGTCTACAGGCATGGCTCAAGTCTGTCTACACACCAAACAAAGATAGGTTAAGCAAACGCTTGTCAATGCCCTCTGGGGTCAAACATTCCCTGGAATGGTGGAAAGACCCCTATGAAAGTCTGTACAGGGGTTCCATTCACACAAATTCCTCCCCCAGATATTGCTTCTAACAACGGATGTATCCCTAATAGATTGGGGAGCCCATCTGATCAACCACAAAGTTCAAGGCAAATGGTTGTCATCTCTTCACTTCAATATCCTGGAAATAAGAGCGGTCAGAAGTGCTTGTATTCACTTTCTTCCACTGACCAGGGACACCCAAACAAAAATCGTAGCAGACAACTTTGTATGCATGTTTTACATAAATCATTAAGATGGTGCTCGATCATCCTTCCTGTGCATGGAAATGCTAAAGCTATGGAATTGGGGTGTTCATCACAGTGTTCTCAGATCAGTCACTTTCCTGATGGGAGTACAGAATATAACAGTAGACAGTCTCCACCCAAAGTTCTCACATGATTATGAAAGGGAACTGAACCTGGCTGTACTGCACTACACTACAAACTTAATCGCAGCCCAATAATACACCTGTTTGCTACTTACATGTACAGGAATGCTCGCTCTATTGCTTCAGAGCTGGCCTCAGAAAATGCTCCTTAGGGGATGCTCTAGCTCTCCCATGGGAGAGGGCCACATTTCCCCCATTCCCTTTGCTACTGAAGGCCCTGATTAAAGAGGGAAAAAAGCAGACAAGTTATACAGACTGTTCCCATCTGGTTAAGACAGGTGTGGTACTCATACCTGACACAGCTAGCAACATGTCCTTCGGTCCCTCTTCAACCCACTCATCTCTTCTCACAAAACAATGACAAAAACCTTCATCCCAATATATGGGCCCTCTGACTTGGCTCCTTCATGGTGTCAATACACAGAGCTGCTGCTCCAAGGAGGTACAGGAAGTATTACTGGACAGATAGAAATCACTTACCTGCAAAAATGGAAAAGATTCCAGATTTGGTTTACTTCTGAACATGTTACCCCGATATCTTCCTCCCTTTTTATCATGCTGGACTACATACTAAGTCTGATGAATGCAGCTCACTCAAAGTACATCTTGAAGTCGTAATTGCTTTCCACTGGCACACAGATGGATACTCAGTCTTTGTCCACCCAATGACAGATACCTCAAGGGCACAGGAAACTAGGGATGTAAAATCCCATTTAATGAATTAACTGGTTAAATGTTAAGTTTAACCACGTAACAGATTAAAGGGAGGTGGGCAGGGGAAGGGGCACCTTCCAACTCGCTGGGCTGGAGCAGCCCTCCCGCCTGCCATGGCTGGGTTGGAGCAGTCCCCATGCCACAGGCAAGGGTTGCTCCAGCCCAGCTGCTACTGACCCCATGCTGGGCTCTCAGCCTGTGTGGGCTGGGGGTCGGTAGCCTCATACAGGGCTGGAAGTGTCAAGGGGGTGGGAACAGTTGTACAGGCACCTCACCCCGCTGCTTCTGCCCCATGCAAGGCTGCGGATTCCCAGCCCAGGGAATCTGCGGGCCAGCAGCCCTTCCCTCCCTCCCCCCGCCACTTTTATCGCCTGCTCCCCATAAGGCTTCTGACTCCCAGGCTGCTCCTGAGTAATGGTTAACCATCACCCGGTAAGCATCACCCATTAAGATGCTCACCGGATAACTGGTTAAGCCGTTACCCATTCACACCCCTATAGGAAACCTCTTCTCCCAACCCAGAAACTGCTCAACATGGGACTTGAATCTACTTCTAAAGAGCCTGACAAGACTGTCTTTTCTGGACCTATGGCCACTTGTTCTCTTAAGCAGCTATCAATGAAGACAGGGTTCCTAGTAGCCATCATCACAGCACAGAGAATAAGGGAAATAGCAGCATTAATGGCACACACCCCTTGCACAATTTTCTTTAAAGACAAGATCACTTTCAGACCACACCCAAAATTTGTCCCCAGTCTGGGCTCGTCTTTTCACATGAGCCAACTCATTCACCTTCCTCTTATGATGAGGCTTTGAGTAGAAGGTAGGGAGACTATGCTACATATCCTGGATGTTAGGAAAGCATGGCCTTTAATTTGGATAGGATGAAGACCTTCAGGACGTCTCCTAATCTCTTCCTGTCATCTGCAGAAAGTTCAAAATGTGCAGCAATATCAGCTCAGAGACTTTAAATATCAGCTCAGAGGGTCTAAAGCAGGAGTGTTAAGAAGCAGGTATTTCACTGATTGTGTACTCGATAGAATTTTTATCAACTACATGATTAGTTTATAAGGGAAGGCGCCAGTCCCAGCTTGCGCTAAGTCTGGGACCTACCCCTGCTGTGGCTTTGCAGTTTAAATGTACTAAGAACTGGGCTGCCTGCCTGCCTGGCTCTTGCTACATTTAAAATGCAGAGCCACAGCAGGGGTAGCTTCCAGATCCAGAAGGAGGTGGGACTGAGCTGGGCTTGCTCAGTCCTGGCTTGTGCCGGGTCCAGCAAGGAGCTGGGACCTCCCCTACAGTGCAGGGGGCGGGGAGGGGAGGGGCAGGTGACACCATGGAGACAGTGCTGGGGGGGAAAACAGCTTTTAAGGCCGATACACAGGCAGGAACGGGGGGGGCAGAAATGTGAGTTGTCAAGTAGTCGACTCAACTAACCGATAATCCTAGACTTATCGGTTGGTTAGTCGACTACTCGCTTACATCCCTAGTCTCAAGCTGCAATAACTATTGCTATCATGTTTGTAATTTGGTACCTGCACCTGAAATCTGTAGACATGCCACAAGGTCGGTTTCCACCTCCGTCACCTTCATTAAAGATGTTCCCATTTCAGAAATCTGCAGGGCAGCAACGTAATGTTCTGTGAATGTATGAGCAGATACCTAAGTGATTATTAGAGACTCTGCTTCTGATGCCATTTTTGGCTCTACTGTACTCAACTCTGAAGCCTCAATCCTCCATTAGGGATACTGTTCAGGAGTCCCCTATAGTAGATCACCCATAGGGACACTATTTGAAAAAGAAGTTACTTATCTTTGAAGTAACGATGGTTCTTTGAGATGCAAGTCCCTATGGGTACGCCACAACCCAATCTCCTCCCCCTCACTTTTGGCATTCTCTGTAATAGTGGTTCTCAAACTTTTTGGCCTGAGTCCCACCCTGCTCAATACAAACTTGTCTGGGAACCACCAGCCAACCATCCATGATGTCAAAACGCCTTCGCTTATCTCTAAATATCTTAAATATTAAACTGTCATATTAGGCCACTGGAGCTATAACATAAGGGGGCATATGTAACAAGCAAGAAAGAAAATATTATTAATCAAAACCAAAATAATCAAACAGATTAAGTGCTTTATCATTTTAGATTACCAAACTTCATTTTAAATAAAGTAAAATATTAATTTATGTTCAAAACAAAAGGTTTCAATGTTGTCTTGATATATGGCAGGGGGTGGGGAACCTTTTTGGGTTGGGGACTACTGATCTACAGAAGAAGAAAAAAAAAAATCAGTCACGGGCCACACAAAAAATGACAGACCAACCTCCCCCCCCCCCAAATCCCAACCCTCACTGATGTGACCTCCAGCTAAGACACCTCACTCCCTTGGCACTCCTGGCCCATGAGAAGCCCTGGAACTTGGTCCTCTCTGTCCCCCCACACGGGGCTGATTACCTCTTCTGGGGCCCCAAGATTAGTAGATTTTGTGAGCTCCCCTAAAATCTGGGATTAGGCCACAAATGAAGGGTTCAGTGTGTGGGAAGGGACTGCTGGGGAGTGGGATAGGGGTACAGGAGAGGGTGATGGTGTGGGGTCTGGC
The DNA here is from genome assembly GCA_019425775.1 of Rafetus swinhoei. Lineage (NCBI taxonomy): Eukaryota > Metazoa > Chordata > Testudines > Trionychidae > Rafetus > Rafetus swinhoei. The sequence goes on from CM033437.1 coordinate 163,848,346, forward strand.
TGGGATGGGGGCCTAGATGGGAGTTTGGGTGCAAGAGGGAGTGAGGAGGTGAGATCTGGCCTAGAGGGAGGGTGCAGCAGCAGGCTGAGGGTGGGGGGTCTGGAAGGGAAGGATGGTTCCGGAGCAAGGGAGGGAGCAGTGTCTGGCCAGGGGTTAGGGTTCTAGGAAGGAGTGTGCATGTATGGCTAGGAGAGAGGATGCAGGAGTGGACTGGGGGTGTAGGGTCTGGGCATGAGAGGGATGCTTACCTGGCTTCATGTCCCCAACCACTGCCAGGTAATACATTCCAGCACTACTTCCTGCTGTTCCCATTGGCCACAATTCCAGCCAATGGAAGCAGCGGGGAAAGCCTCCAGGCAATGCATCCACCCACTGCCATTCCCCCAGCTGGGGGAAGGGGGAGCAGGAGTGTGCGGGCCGCTTGCTTCCTCTGCGAGCCAGATCCCATAGCAAGGCTCAGGGCTTTCTCCCTCCTGCTCCCTCGGGAAGCCTGCGCTGGCGTTCCAACCTTGCAGGGTGGGAAAGGGCAGGGCTGAAGCGCCAGCACGGGCTTCCTACTGCAGCAAGGAGTGGGGGGCTGAGCCTTCTGCCACAGCCCAGGACCACTAGAGGTTCACAGACCACAGTTTGAGAACCACTGCTCTATAGGGACTCTGTGGTAGACAAGGAGCTGAAGATGGTTTGCTCACACAGCACTAATTAGTCTTGAGGCAGAATATGAGGGAGGTAGAATACACGTGCAAGCAAATGGACACTGCTACCAAACATCTCCAGTCAGAAGCGCAGGCACACAGCTCCACCAACAGTGGCTCATCAGTAGGAATATACATCTCAAAGAACCGTTGCTCCTGTTCAAGGGAACTTCTTTATTATCAAAGATTAAGATTTAAGAGCTAGTGATAAGGGTAATGGAAACAGAAAAGTTACAGAGAAAAATCAATACATGCTTTCTAGAAACTAAACTTACCAGCCTAACCATCAATCTAAAAAGTCTATTCTCTCACGTCTTTTACAGTTTTTCCAAGCAGGACAGGTTGGGATCCCATTTTCCTGAATGTAATTGTCCTGCCCCATAGTCTCCTTGTTTTTTGGGGTTTTTTTGCTTTTTTCTTATGTCCCTGTAAGCCGGCTGACTTAGTCCTGGGCCCAAGAGCTGTGCTCCGTCTGGGTGAATAAATGCCCAGTGGTCCCCTTTAAACCTGTGGCCCGGAGTACAGGATGGGCTCGGCAAACAGTGACAACAGGTAAGCAGACAGGTCCACAGTTAGCAAGGCCCAGGCCCTGGTTCAGGGTGGGGTAGCAAAACAACACAGTTCAACAATTAGTGAAGCCAAGGCCCTGGCCCAGAGCGGGGCATCAACACAAACGCAGTTCCCCAGACAAGAGAGGGGAGGGAGAAGACTGCCACCCGATACGTGGGGTGGCAAGGGAGGACGCAGGCCCTCCCTACTCTACCGCATCCCGGCCCAGGCAGTGGCAACCCTGGCTGCTACTGGGGTCAGCAGGGATCTAGCTGCAACACGATGACGCACTCTAAAGTTTTATAAGATCAACCTGACAGTCATTGGCTTCCCCTGGGCCTTTTCCTGACTCCCCCTCGGCATCTACTTGGCCCCACATAGGCTTCCAGCTCTCGGGGTCATTGCAGTCTGCACTCTCTGGCAGGATGTAGAAGACCTTCTCTTCAGAGCAGGGGCCCAACGGCTCAGATCAGTCCTCAGCTTCTGAAAGGTCCTCAGGGCCCTCCTGACTTGGGAGCTCAGGGCAGACTTCTGCTCCCCCCGGCTGCTAGGACCTACTGAGCTCCTGGGCTGGGCTTTTATACCACTCGCCCCGCCCTTTGGCTTCTGGGAAGTTAAAAGGGCAGGACCCGGCTCTGCCCACCTGGGCTTGGAGAGGGGTTCTTCCCCCTCAGGGTTGGGGTGGCTGCTCATTGCTCACTACAGCCCTGCAAAGTTCATTGTCTCCCCCAGAGACAGGACAGCCCCCTGGGGTACATTATCCTATGTCTTCTCTCCCGTTGACCTCACATCCTTGTGTTGATTTTGCACACAAACAGGGCTTCTACTTGTGTTGCCTTGCAATGTTTAATTTACACGTGAACCAGAAGTGAAAGTAAGCAGGTGCACCCTGGTACAAAGCTGTGGCACGAGTGGGATAAGCTGTGGCAAAAGCCAGCAGGGAACTATTTAAAGAGCTGGCAGGGACCCAGGGTGCAATAGGATAGTACTTGTAAGAAATGTTAAGTTACTTTCACCACTGATGTGAACCTAGGTGCACAAGTGAATATACATCCTTTAGCAGCAACCTGTTCGTCAGACTTTTAGAGAACACATTTTCTAGCTATCCATACCCACCATTCCACGTACAACAGTATTCATGACCAGTGTGACCCTGGCTTTTATTGAAGATCCTCCTTGACATTCTTTATAGAGATATACTGTGAAAGTAGGTACTAGGTGAAGTGAATTTGTCAGAAGTTACCATTACAGAATAGCGAACTCTTTGCCAATGGGCATTAAGGGTCACAGTACTGTAATTATGAATGTTCTCATTAGTTAAATAAATATCAAATTAGGTTTTGTGTCCTACTATAGTCCTGGCCTCAGTTACAAACTTTAACAATGAGTTCCACAAGTTAATTATGTTATGCAAAAACAATTCTCAATGTGTTGCATTTTGATTTGCACTTGTTTTATAAGAAAGATTAAAAGTAGTACACAACTTATATTCTTGAGAAGGATGGATGAAAGGTTTGTGGGAGTCCTAGCTTCAAATCCCTATTCCCATAAGCTTCCTGTATGATTTTTTTGGGAAGTTATTTAGGCTCTCTCTGTCTCAGTTCCCCCTCTGTAAAATGCCTCTAGACTTAAGGTAGCTGGCAGTCTAAGTACTTACCTAAGCCAAGAAACCAACAGAAGTCACCTTATTCATCCTGGGTGTTGGAAACAGATGATGAATTTACCTTCTCTGCTTTTTATTTGTTATATACCTCCATCATGTTCCTTCTTATCTGGCAAATCTGCAAATTTTGCCAATTCGATGTAAATCCCCTTTTTCCAGATAATTTATAATTTTCTTAACTAACGCTGGTTCTGGGATAGAACCTTAGAGCACCCCACTTTTGATCTTTTCCCATGGTGAAAATTTACCATCACTTTGTGCTTCTACACTTTACTTTCTGTCTGTTAGCCAGTTTCTAAGCAATTAGAGTGGGGTATGGAACCTATTTTGGGTTGGGTGCCACAGACCCACAGAAAAATCAGTCTGGGCCATGCACAAGTGAGAAGCAAGAAAAAAAAACCCCAAACCCTCACTGATATGGCCCTCATCTGAGGGAAAGACACTTCCCTCATTCCGCTTGCACACCAGGGCCTAGAGAGGGTTTAACTAAGGGTATGTCTACACTTGCCCCCTAGTTCGAACTAGGGAGGCAAATGAAGCATACCGAAGTTGCAAATCAAGCGTGGGATTTAAATATCCCGCGCTTGATTGGCATAATCGCTGCCGGTCGCCATTTTAAAATGCCGGTTGCCTGATTTAACTTGCCGCGTGTAGACGCGGTAGTCCGATTTAAAACCCTTCCCTCGAATTAACTGTTACTCCTCATTACATGTTACTCATGTTACTCATGTAATGAGGAGTAACAGTTCATTCGAGGGAAGGGTTTTAAATCGGACTACCACGTCTACACGCGGCAAGTTAAATCGGGCGACCAGCATTTTAAAATGGCAACCGGACGCGATTATGCTAATCAAGTGCAGGATATTTAAATCCCGCGCTTGATTTGCAACTTCGGTATGCTTCATTTGCCTCCCTAGCTTGAACTAGGGGGCAAGTGTAGACATACCCTAATAGATTTTGAGTGGTCCAGCCCCATGGGGGGGGATAGCAGCGAGGGGGCTGGAGCATCAACGCAGGCTCCCCAATGCTGGGGGGTGCCCCAAGCCTTGCCAGATCTAGGCAAGCCAGGGGCTGCATCCAGCCCCTAAACCTTAGGTTCTCCACCCCTGAATTAGAGTATTAATCTGTGTCACCCTATTTAGTATCCTTTACAGCCTCTTGTGCAGCTAGAAAATGCTTTTTGAAAGTCCAAATAATTTATACTGTTTAATTGACACACTCAGAATATTTCATATTCTAAAATATTATTTTAATGCTGCTGTGGTGATTTGTTCCTCTCTTATTGCATTTTGGTTTATAATTATATTTTAATTTTTATTTCTGCTCATTCATTTTGCTTTCCTATGATGTCCTTTTCCTCCTCAATTGAGCCATGATCCTCCTGAAGTCACTGGAAAAACTTTGAAGAGGTCAGTGCTATGGGTTTAAGTCTTTGCTCCGTTTACTCTCTAGTAGCCTAGTATTATCACACCATTCCTGTGTTTGATGTGTCAATTTCTTTGTAGAGGTCCATTGAGTGGAATTAGATGTGGATTTGGTTTGGCACACATTGCTTCATGTAAAATGGTACAGTATAAGCTACATGGGTGTGCATTCTCCCATCACTGCTTGAGGCGCTGTTCTTGCCTCACATATGACATCACCACCAGCTGTTGCTAGGGTCCAATATTTCCACCAAGATCAGTGGCTTAATGCTCTTTAGCTGTGAGATGCTGAGGACAATTTATTTCTAGAATTATTCTGAAACATAAACACAATGTTTTTCCAAAAACAACAACAAAATTAAACACCAGGTAATTCTTCTAGACTATGACAAATGAAGAAATAGTAACATTGGTTTCCCACTTGAGGTCAACAAAACATGTCCTGAGCACTAGAACTTCAAGAGCTCATTGTGCATCTAGACAACTGTCCCCTGAGACCATCCAAACTGAGTTACCCACAGATGTATTAGGCAGAGAACAATTCTAGAGATAATAGATGAGGAATACTTTACAAAGAAAATGCTGTTACACAAAAATTCCATGGGACCAAATTATGGAGACATTTTTTGTGGACAGGGACCTGAAATAAATGATTGGTTGGTGTGATAGAATTCACTCTCCTCTTGCAAGCATCTGGCCAAGTGCATGCACCTGCATTCTCCCTACTTCTTCCTGATCCGGGACAGAGCATTGTCCCAGAACTTCTTCCTCAGACAGTGTCCTTCCCCTCTTGCTACAAACTGGGCCTCTGTGCTTCAGTTCTCTACTCTTGGATGCTCAGTGTTCAGGCCTCTTCCCTCCAAGTCACTAATGGGAAGTTGGGGGGAGAGTACCCAGGGCCGCCAACTGCTCTGGGTCCCAGCCCAGGAATTCTCTTGGTAGCAGCTGTCTGCTGTGTTCATTCATTCGATTCCCACCACTATTCTGATTCGCTGGGCCATCTTCACCCTTTCCACTGAGCTTTGTACAAAATAGAGTCCCAGCACACAACTCAGGGCTCCTTCTTATTCTGTGTGGTTCTTGCAGCATCACTCTGGGGATCTGCAGTTCTTTCAGCCAGCTATCCACACTCCTATAGCTCCAGTGAGAAACTGACTGGCTGTGGCCTAGTAGCTCTCTTTATTGGCTGCTTCTCATACAGCATCTCCAGGGGATCTTTGAGGACTTCTCTACTGCTCTTTGCTGGGGCAGCGTATGGCAGGACCACAAAGCATCCAGCACAGCGGTTACCAAACTTTTCGGCATCACGCCCCCTTTTTGATTTTTGAGAAACCCTCATGCCCCTCCCCCCCCCAAATAGCAGCAAAACTTGTTGAGCAAAAAAAAAAAAAAACCACCACCAACAACAAAAACCACACAGTCATGGCCCTGTTTGTTAATTCCCAGGACCAGTGTAAAAAAAGGACATTTCACATGGTATTTTCTGAATTTTTTTTTACTGGACAGATCAGGCTCTTTCTTGCCTCCTGCTCCTCACCCACCCCTGGAATTTCTTCACGCCCTCCCAGTTTGGGAACCTATGCTACAGCAGGTGTGTTGGGCCGTCACAGTTAGGAAAGCAAACAGGTCAAACACATGAAAAGTGTCATATTGTAGAAGACTGGATAAGCTTCTCCAAAACCTTTGTTACAGCCTGAGCCAAGATTTTTTACTCACATTCACACAATGTATCATCCTATCAAGTCACCTCCTATTTCTTCTTAACTGTTCCTTTTTTACTGCATTTAAGATGAAGACAATATTTAAATGTAAGACCAGTACACTTTGTGACAAAAATATTATGATCCTAAAATTGTCAACACAAACACTTGATTTACCTTTTCATGAGGTGTACTCAGCTTATAATGCACTTGGCAGTCTGTAACAAGCACCAAGTTTAACGTTTGTACAATGTCACTGTTCCCCTCATGAATTTTAAATATTTGGTCCCATTGTTTATATAGTCGTTTCATACATGTTACCATAGTTGGTACAGTAATATAGTTATGATCAAAGAGGCATTTGATGAGAGAGCAAGGGGAAAAAAACTCTGTTACTCAAAAAAAATTCTTATGCTGATATAGTTTTGGATAACCAAGAGATGGATTCTTCATAAAAGCTCTAAATCAACGCGGATGGAATTCACAATAAAGCATAAAATTACTTTTAATTAGAAATGGTTGAGAAATTATTGGGCATCTTCCTTTCTATATTGAAAATGTTGATGCAACAACACATAAATTGAGAAATGTACAGTATAATTTCTTCTACACATTACACACAGGTTTTTTGCCTTAAAATGTGTATCACCATTTAAAATGCAATTGAACGATTTTACAATTAGTCTGAGAATCATAAGATTTGTGCTTGTAATATTTTAACAGTTGCACTTTATGTTTGGAACCTAGCAAGGGAGAAATAATAATATCACAGTTAAGGTACAAAATTGAGGCTCAGGAGACCTGTGTTCTACTTTAGTACAGGTACAGATTTCCTAAGATCTTGGTAACTCATTTACAGGCACATCCTGATCTTACTGATATCAAAAAGGTTTTACGCATAAGCTGTGCCTATAGTAGCACTTTTGTTGGTAAAACTTCTGTCGGCCAAGGTGTTTATTTTTTCACAATCTACCACTGACCAACTTGACTTTTACAAACAAAAGTGCCAGTGTTAACAGTGGTATGTTGGTGGAAGTTGCTTGGGATGTTACATTTAGATGAACTGGCTAATCGAATAGGCAATACAATTTGCATAGACTATTCGATTAGTCGATAAGGGCGCCTGTGCCCTTCTGAGAGGGCATGACTCACGATAGGCCAGGCAAGCGCCAAGGGCAGAGAGAAAATGACCAAACTATTGGAACAGCGCTGAGCAGACATGGAAGGGGCGGGACACGCGCACGTGCCTGTCGGGCAGGGAGCGCGCGCCGCGCCCTGTGTAGCCGGAGCCCAGCCCGACTGGACCCTGCGAGCCAAGCGCGCTGCTCCCACCCCGGCCCCAGGGAACGGCCGAGCGCAGCGGCTGCTCACGCCGGCCTAGGGCCCCAGCCGCACGCCCCTCACACCTCCCTGGACCGCGCTAGGTCGCCTCGCTTCAGCAGCGCCATAGCTCCCGTCATTCAACGCGGCTCCGCCACGTACTACCACTCCCGGCATGCACTGCCTCACCCGGAAGGAACGTTCCGTGTTGTGAGGTCGCGCTGCATGCTGGTAACCATAGTCCGCCACTGGTGGAAGCTGCTCGACTCCGCCCCTGCTGTGACGCAGGGAACTTGGGGGGAGAGAGTCCCGCCGCCGCTGCTCCCACCGTTGTTATGACGACCAGGAGGTGGGCGGGGCCATGTGGTCCCGCCATGAGATTCTATAGGCCTATCCATGGAGGCGGGGCCAAGCGGAGATGCTGACGACTCGGATGTAAGCGGCGCGTACCTGGAAGCGGGCCCGTCCAAGAAGGAGCCCAGTCCCCCCCAGTTCGGGGCAGGGAGCAGTCACGTGATTAAGGTGTCACGGGAAGCGGCGCGATGGGGACCGCTCTGGACATCAAGATCAAACGGGCCAACAAGGTCTATCGCTGCGGGGTGAGTGCGGGGCCGCTGGTGCCCGCGCGCCGCTGCCGTTGCCTGCGGAGCCCGGCGGCGCAAACTGCCTCCGTCCGCGCCCGGCGCCTGCTTCCCCCCCCCCCCCCGGGGCGGCGCCCGTTGCCCGTCCCCGTAGCCGGGTCCCGAGCAGGAAGCGGGGGCACCTTGGCTCGCCCAGCGCGGTCGGGGCCGCCCCGCCTCCGCGGTTGTTTGAAGCCGGCCTTGCGCCTGGCCCGCGCCGCTCTCGCCGGCAGCCCGAGGGGCCGGGTTTGTGGCGCTGAGTGGCCGCGGCCTGGAGCTATTCACCGCGGCCCCTCGCCCTGGGGGCGGGCGGGCGCCTGCAGGCCGCTCGTTGCTCCGGGTTACAGACTAACGCTGCTGCCTCCCCCCGACCCTTACGCTCGGTGTGGCCGGCATCTCTTCCCTGCGTCTTACCAGCGATGGGACAAGTTAGGGAGGAGGGCGCCCACAGCCCGTTTTTTTTTTTTTCAAGAGGGAAGTGGATTGGGTTTGCTCGTCTGTGGTTTCTTAACAACAAACTTTTTGCCTAGCCCATTATTTTATCTGTTGCAAAATTAATAGGTGGGATTGTGGCAATCCTGCATTGCAATGTTATTTTAAGGAGGATGCCATCGTGAAACCCCACACTTCGCATGGCACATTATGCCGCTCGGATCCTGGATTTATACTAGGGATGTAAAATACCGTTTAATTAGTTAAACAGGTTAAATGTTAAGTTTAAATGGTTAACTGATTAACTGGGAGCAGGCTGGAGTGGCCCCCATGGACAGGGACTGCTCCAGCCCCACAAGGCTGCTGGCTCCCAACCCATGTGGACTGGGAGCCAGCCTGGCAGTTCTCTTCCTTCCCTCCCCCTGCAGCTTTTGCCCCCTCTCCTATCCCTGCACTAGGCTGCTGCATGGGCTGGGAGCCAGCAGCCCTCTGCCAGTGGTGGGCTGCTCCCCAGCAACGGTTAACATCTCAATTTATACACTCAGTGCTCTCTCAAAGTTTCTTTCAAACTCGGTGACCTACTGTCAATCAATCTGTGTTTATATTGTTACTAAATTTTATGTATTTTATGTGGACCTGAACTTATTTTTTCTATATACCACAGACTCTTGAATGGAAAAAAAGTAAGATAATTATATATGCTCTCGTTTTGACAGAGAGCATAGAAAATTATGGCTTTTGTTATTGGAGTAGCATATCTCTGTTTTTCGCTTTGGGATGCTGGTGATTAATTTGGGGTGGGGCTTCTCCACTCCAGTATACATTAACAGTAATTGCCTTAGTATCTGCTGCTACATACAAAAAAACAGTAAAAGAGTTAAGCATGCTTACTTGATGTTTTATTCATTGCTGATTATTTTTAGCTGAAGCAGTCATTACTCACATTTAAATCATAACTAAACTTTAGGGACGAACACCCCAGTGAGATGGAGGAGACATTTCTCATCTTTCAGAAGGGTTGTTGCAAGCTATCTGCAAACCCATAAATAAGTCACTCTTGTTTTCACTCAATACATGTTTTCAATGTTATTTTCCATAGCCATGAAGTCTAGAATTATAATTGTTTGAACAGAAGCTTAGATTCTGTAGCACAACTTTATGGCTATTTGCATAGCTTCATAATCCTATTAATACATGGGATCCTGTCCAGACTAGGGATGTAAGCAACTAGATGACTTGTCGCTTCCCCGCCTTCCTTGCTGCCTCTGTAAGAGTGAGGCAGCAAGGGGAGGGGGGGAAAAGCAGGAGCCATTGCTGGAGGAAGCTGGCTTTAAAGCCAGTTCCCCTTCCATCATTTCTGTAGGGAGGCAGAGGCATGGCAGGAGACAGGCCGCGAGCTGAAAATCAGTTGTCCTGGCTCTCTGGTTTCCCCCCTGCTGTGCTTCAGCCTTTTAAATGTATTAAGAGCCTGTCTCTCAGTATGTTTAAAAGGCAGAGATGCAGCCGTGTTAGCTCCCAGGGCCTGCAGCTAACCCTGCTGCAACTCTGCAGTTTTCCCCCCATATCAACTAATTGACTAGTCAATGGAAATTCCATCAGCTAGTTGATTAGATGAATAAATGCCATGTAACATCCCTAGTTCAGATGTAACTTTTTCTAGACGTTAATAACTTGGCTATTGCAATATATAAATAATGTTTCACTTTAGCAGATATTTCTAACCATCTGACAAGTATCTTTAAACAAATGTACGAGAAGTTTGGCCTAGGTGGTGATTTGGTCAGATTTTAGTTGAGCTAGTGCTCTTAAAACTGAGTTATTATTCCCTGAACAATGTGGTATGTAAAGGAAATGTACACAAGCTTTTAAGTATAGGGTACAAACAACATCACTGTAATAATGGTTATTTTCTATTTCTCATCCACTGGTTGTTTCAGTAATGTTTTCCCTCTTTCATTAAATGGGTTTTATTCACTAATTCAAAGCTGTCATGCTTCTGTCCATCCTTATTCGGCTTCTTTAGTTGACTAACAAATTCCATTTCAGAGTGAACTCTTTGTCCAAAATAGGGAGAATTACCTCTGGTGTATAAAGAATTAATCAAGTATGATTTCTTTTTTTAAAGTAAGGGTCTGGCTGTGTTTCTTGTATGTTGATACTTAAAAATAATTGTTGATTACATGTCCTTTAAAGTTACCTTTAGTACACTGACTAGATAGGGGAGCTGAATGATCTGAGGACACAATGTTGAAAGAGCTATTTGGTTTACTGAGTGCTGTACAAGAAATGTTGTATGAATCTTTGATCAGGAATCCCTAGGCATAGTCAATAAGTTAAAAATAAATCTGTTTTAATTAATCATGGGAGTTTCTTGCACTGTGCAGGTTTTCTGTTCTTTTTTTAGAAAGTCATTTGCCACCACACAATACACGGACATCAGCTAGTGCTAATAATGTCATTTATTTATAGCACCTTTCATGCCAAAGAATCCCAAAACACACTTTTCACAAATGATACTTGAATAAACAATGAGGAGTCTTGTGACGATTTAAAGACTAACAGATTTATTTGGGCATAAATTTCATGGGCATAAACCCCCTTCATCATATATGGAGTGGAAATCACAGATGCAGGCATAAATATATTAGCACATGAAAAGTAGAGGGCCATGTGCTAGTATATTTGTGCCTGCATCTGTAATTTTCACACCATGAGTTTGATGAAGTGGGTGGTGGTGGTTGTTTTTTTTTGGTTTTGGTTTTTTTGCCCATGACAGCAATATATGTCTTCACTAGGGATGTTAAATTTAGATTAATTGGCTAATCGAATAGTCAATGCAATTTGTATTGACTATTTGATTAGTCAATAAGGGTGCCTCCACCTTTGAAGAGTAGCAATAGCCCCAAGATTTTTTCAAAGTGCCACATGGAACTCTGGATCCCCAGCTGACCATGGGCTCCCTGCGGCATTGCTGCTTTGAAACGCCACGTACAGCCCGGGTCAGTTGAGAACTCTTTCTGATACAGGCAGTGAGGGGTGTGTGGAAAGCTACTAGTACGTTGACTATCTGATAAGTATTTGCATATCAGATAGTTGACTAATTGTTCACATCCCTAGTCTACACTGCAATAAAAGACCTGTGGCATGGCCATAGCTAGCCTGGATCAGTTGATTTGACTGAAGCTTCAGGGCTGTAAAATTGTAGTATAGATGCTTGGGCTGGAGCCCTGGCTCTGAGACTGATGGAAAGCAAGTCTGAGACTCAGGCTGCAGCCTCAGCCCAAATGTCTACATGGCAATTTTGTAGACCCACAGCCTAAGCCCTGTGACCACCAAGTCTACTGTTCTGGGCTCTGAGACAGTGCTGTGGGTTTATCTCAGGGTAGGCCTACCTGCTGTTAGGTTGATACTAGCCTGCTCCCAAAGATAGGGGCATAAGGCCTTGCTCAGTAATGAAAGTTGTAAAGTGCACCAAATTATTAACACCAAATAAGTGGAAGATTTGAGACTCATGGTCCCTTGCTGATACTGATCAGGTATTTCTCCAATGGTTAAAGCTGAATGAATTAGTAAGAGATGCTGTAGTTAAACCAGATTAGTAGTAGAGGAAGGGAAATTGTTGGGGAATTTTGGTCACACTTTAGCTCCCACCTTCCACTAGGGGAAAAGGGCAGCAGCAGCTGCTACTAAACCCTTCCCCTCACTGATGTTATCTGTGTCTTGCCAGTGTTACCAGCATATTAGAGATTTTTGGGATTGCAGCATGCTCAATGCAGATGGAATATGCAGAGATTTTTTGTTGTTGTAAGCCTCCTACATGTACCACTGAATACTTGCAAAAACCCAGACAAGCACAGTTTAAAAACTATATCTTAATTTTGCCAAATATTGACTGTTTTTTCATGGGGACAGCAAAAAGGTAGATCCAATCTCAGCACAACCCTGGTATCAAGTTCCTATGCAAAACTCTAGAGCTCCTAAAATAAACTATTAAAAACATTTTTTTTTAACCTAGGGAAAATTATGTAGCTTTTCCAAACCTCATTATCAGAGAAGGTTGAACTTTTTTTTGCCGAAACTGGCTGAAAAAAGTCTGAAGCAGAAATCTGGCACGGAGAATCTTAGCCTAAATGGTTAGTTATAAACAACTGAAAATAGGGGATTGTAGGTGACAGTGACAGGTAATCGTATCTGTAGATTCTGCCCATGTTACACTAAGGATCTAGTCATTATAACAAGTAAGTTTGAAAACTGGGAAGAGAGGGCAGGTTTACAGGAGTGTACTATATAATAACTGTTTTCCAATAGGCTGTTCAGAAATCACATCTTACTCAGCTTTTTGAGTCGCTATTTTATTTTGCTAGTGTGGGCTCTTCATTCTGTAGTTGGTTTCCCTCACCCCTGGGGTAGGCAATAATTTTTGACGGGGGGGCCCACTCCAAGATTTTGGAAAGTGGTCGAGGGCCACACTCTTCCAGGATATTAATGGAGGAATTCTGGGATGGAAGCTGGGTGCAAAAGGGAGCTCAGGGTAAGGGATTGGGGTGCAGGAGGGAGAATGGGGTCTGGGAGGGGAGTTTGGGTGTAGGAGACAGTTGTGACCTAGGGCAGGGGACTGGGATACAAGGTTTTTGGATGTGACCTAGGCTAGGAGGGGATTGTGATCTGGGGCAGGAGATTGGGGTGCCAGAGTTGGGGATATGGGGGTAGAGGGTTTGGGTATGTGGAGGAGGGGCAGAGGGGTTGGGGAAGAGAGGGACTGGGGTGCCAGAGGCAGACTCTGGCTGGGAGGTGCTTACCAGCAGAAACTTGAGGCAGACTGTCTGCTGCAGGCTGCTTGCTGCTCTGTAGGGCTCTGTTCTGGACATAAGAGGGATTGGGACGAGGAGGGAAAAGGCTTCCTACACTACCCCTGCTCCCAGCAAAAATTCTCGTCTCCTACTGGCTGGAAACTGAGAGATTTTGCTGAGGGGTGGGAACAGCATGAGAAGTCTCCCTTCTCCCTTTTCAGCTGTCTGGAGTGGAGTACAGCTGGCTTTTTAAAATGTGAACTGATTTCTGCCTAAGGGTTCCGGAGAGGTGGCTATGGGCTGGATCTGGTGTCTTGGTGAATTGGATCTGGCCTCCTGGCAACCTCTTGCCCACCCCACCTTATCCCACCTTATCTTTGTTAAGGCCCATTCATAAAGTGTCAAATTTAAGCATGAATGACAGTTCTGAGGTTTCCCTTTGTAGTCTGGTGTTAAAGTCTCTTTGAAGTAATACATGTAGTGAGGTTGTTGAGACAATGCCCAGTCTGGCTGAAATGACAAGAAGCTGTTTTTTCTTTGTGAACCTGTCTGATGTCTGATTTGTGGGCATTAATTGACAAAGATGCTAACTACCTTATCCATTACAAAGATAGCTTCCCCAATTATCATGATCTCATAGACACTAACCTCCCCAACCCGCCCTCTGTTCTAAAATCTGATTTGTCAATTTTATGTGTTCACTTTTTTTTGATTGTATCCCTTTGGTATATCTGGTCATGCCAATTTTCTTCCACAATTTGATCTGAGGAGGTGGGTCTGGCCCACGAAATCTCATCACCTAATAAACCATCTTGTTAGTCTTTAAAGTGCTGCATAATCCTCTTTTGTTTCTGCTCAGAGGATGTGGTCCTTTTTCATTAGCAGCTACTATGTATCAACTATGCAGTGCAAACAGAGGTTACAGCTATGTTGTTTATTTATACTACTTTAACACCCACTCACCCCCATTGAGGATCATTGTGCTAGGGATGTAATAGTGTAGTTGATTAACTATAAGCAAGAGCTTATCAGTTAATGCTATAGACTACATGCATTTCCCCCCTCCCCTTGCCAGTAAATTTTTAGCAGGCTGGCCAACAGCCTGGCTCAGACCCAGCTTGCGCAGGGTCCGGGACCTACCCCTTCTGTAGCTCTGTATTTAAAGTGTACTAAGAGCAAGGTGGGTAGGCAGCCTGGCTCAGTTCTGGCTCACGCCGGGTCCGGGAACTTAGTGCGCTCACCTCCCGGCCCCCCGGACAGGGCAGCACAGGGTGACAGGTCTATGAGGGAATATGTTTTTTAAACTGGCTCCCCTCATGGACCAGCTGCCACCTAGCACCCCACAATGCTGCCTCTAATACAGAGGCAGCAGCACAGAGTGGCAGGGGGCTCCTCGGGAATTGGGCTGGAGCGCACTGGATGCTGGCCCCACCCTCGGGAACTATAGAATAGTTAAGCAACCTATAAGAATACATGGGGTTAATTGACTATTCAATATATTTAACATCCCTACATTGTGCTAGAGTAGTAATAAAAAAAAGACAGTCCTCTGCCCCAGGAAACTTACAGTGTAGACATCAGATTGGCAGATGAAACCAGGAAGTTGAAATATTAAAAATTTTGGTTCTGTTTCGGTTTGGATTCATTGGTATTTCCTGTGTGTACAGTTCAGTTCTGGTTCAGACACTAACTTAGAATGATGGCTCAGTAACTAGTTTAACCACCGTTTATTTACATTTCTGGAGATTAATGTCTCACACTCTTCTTAGGAGTTACAACACAAGCATAAAAATACACTGATACATTTTTCTACCTAAAAAAATATTTATTTTTAAACAAGTTATTTGCATGCATTTAATACAATGTCCTTCCAAATTCTGTAAGTCATATTTAACTGCTGAGGTGACAAAATGAATTTGAGCCTAGAAAATACCTTTTGTAAGCAGACTTGCATAACAGGAATAAGTGTTCAGCAAGAAATGATAGGGTCCTAATTCAAAATGATCTGGACAAACTGGAGAAATGGTCTGAAGTAAATAGGATGAAGTCTAATTAGACTAATTTGCATTTGTCCTTTTTAGGAAGGAACAATCAGTCTCACACATACAGAATGGGAAGCGACTGTCTAGGAAGGAGTACTGCAGAAAGGGGATCTAGGGGTCATAATGGACCACCAGCTAAATATGAGTTAATAGTGTTAGACAGTTGCAGAAAAAGCAAATGTGATTCTTGGATGCATTAACAGGAGTGCTGTGAGTAAGAGAAGTGATTCTTCTGCTCTACTTTGTGCTGATTTGATCTCAGTTGGAGTATTGTGGCTGGTTCTGGGCACCACATTTCAAGAAGGATTTGGAGAAGGTCCAGAGAAGAGCAACAAAAATGACGAAAGGTCTAGAAAACATGACCTATGAGGGAAGACTGAAAGAATTCAGTTTGTTTAGTGTAGGAAAGAGAAGACTGAGAGGGGACATGATAGCAGTTTTCAGGTATCTAAAAGGGTGTCACAAGGAGGAGGGAGAAAAATTGTTCTCCTTGACCTCTGATGATAGGACAAGAAGCAATGGGCTTAAATTGCAGCAAGGGAGGTTTAGGTTGGACATTTGGAAAAACTTCCTGTCCGGGTAGTTAAACACTAGGAATACATTGCCTAGGGAGGCTGTGTAATCTCCCATCACTGGAGATATTTAAGAGCAGGTTAGATAGACATCTAGATGGTGCTTGGTCTTGCCGTGAGGGCAAAGGACTGGACTTGATGACCTTTCGAGGTCCCTTCCAGTTCTAGTGTTCTAAGAGTCTAGTGAGCTGATGGAGAGAGGGAGGTGTTCTGCCATAATAAATCCCCAAAGCTGTGTATGTGGGAGAGGAAATAAATGACAAGTCCTCTAAGTCTAAATCTAACAATAGTAGCTCCAATAACTGGGTGTGTTTTGGGGAAAGTAACAGAATGGCTAAGGATTTGCGTACTAATAACTGCTTGTTGCGACAAAGTGTTTTCAACAAGAAGTTTTCTAGGGCATGTGGAACAAGAAATTACTTCACTAGTTTATGGGGGAAATGCCTCGCAGGGAAAATATAGAGAGAGTGCTAAAGAATAGGTAAGCAGTTCTGGCTTCCTTAGTCAGTGAAGGCCCCACAGAACAAGTGAACAATCCAAGGAGTGCGAGGCAGAAAGAGTTTTCAGTGTGTCATGTAGTGAGAAATAGTCCCAGAAAGCCATGGAACTCAGCAAGACTTTGGAATTCAGCAGAGGGATGTGACTGATTAGTTGATTATCTGATAAGCAAACGCTTATTGGATAGTTGTCACACTAGTCGATTACTCGCTTCTCTCCCCCTTCCCCCTCTCCTCCCCCCCGCTGACTCTGGCAGAGGCAGTGGGGAGGGGGAAAAAGGGGAATGCTTCAAAGCAGCAGCGCTGCGTGGAGCCCAGGGTCTGCTGCTTTGAAATGCCATGTGCAGCTTGGGGCCAGCTGGGGACTCCCCCCCGCTGACCCCGGGCTCCATGTGGCACTGCCACTTTAAAATGCCACAGGGAGAACAGGACCAGTGGGGGACTGCTTGAGTCCCTCGCTGGCCCTGTGCTCTGCACAGCGCTTTCACCTTTGAAGTGTAGCAACAGCCCTGGGCTTCAAAGGTGGAGGCGCCCTTGTTGACTAATTGAATAGTTGGTGAAAATTGCATTGACTATTCTATTAGTTGATTAATCTAAATTTAACATCCATAATTTAGTAGCTTGTGAACTTCCATGAGAGTAGGGTGGGACCTTTAAGGTGAGGGGAGGGTCCCTTGGACAACCTCGTAATGACACTTGTTAGATAAGATGAAATATTTGATGTAGCATCATGGTGACTGGGAAGAGCCATATCACTGCTGTGCTGTGGAGATCACATCCAGTTGCAAACAGTAACAGATAAAACCATCTAGCAGTGGCCAGCAGCTGTTTCTGAGTGAGGCTCTCTGACCCATGAGTCAAACTATTCTACTCAAAATTCCATCGACTACTCGATTAGCTGATTACCCACAATTTAACATCCCTAGTACTGACTCTATTCATCACTGATAAGCGAAAAGTATTGATGCCCTGACAGTTACCAGTGAGCATTATGTAACTGTATTTCTTAACTGGTGTAAAGTATAATTGTATCAGATCATTACAACTTCAGCTCTAACTGAAGCTTACACACTCATCATTTTACACTTCAGTTTCTGTAAATTACTTTGTCACGCTACCGAGATCCACATCAGCCTCCTCGAGTCCATACAAAATACTTATGCTAAGCCTCTGCCCATTCTGACCACATCAACACTCTCCTGTCCTTGCCTCTTTGATCCCTCCACTGACTCCACCATATTCAGTTCAAACTTCTTGTGATCATCTTCACTACCCTGCTAACTTCGTCCCTTTCAGTGTATCCATTCTTTTTACATTGCTACTCCTGCATTCTTCTATTCACCTCCAGTCCATTTGCAACACCAGCTGTGGTACCTTGTTTGTTCATGTCTTTTACAATAATACTAGCAAGAGAAGAAACTGATAAAACCAGTATGTTTTGATTGTCACCTTTTCCTTTCTAGGAAGTTCTTTCTGGAGTGGTGGTCATAACGAGTAAGGATATAGTTCAGCACCAGGGTGTCTCCTTAACAATGGAAGGATCTGTGAATCTGCAGCTCAGTGCCAAAAGTGTTGGTGTGTTTGAAGCTTTCTATAACTCTGTTAAGGTAAGAAATATGTAGATTGGATCTTTGGGCACAAAAAATTATGTCTGGGTTCTAAACCAAATTTTTCCTTAGTAATTTTACTTCTTTGTGGCTATAGAACTGAATTCTTGTAAATAAAGTGAATGTGAAGGCTGCAAGCAAAGCTGCAGTGAGAATCCTATTTTCAGTTACATGAAATATCTCTTACAAATGTGAGTCCTAAGCACCATGATAGCTTATTTTTTAGAGGAGGGAACAAATACTTACTCTGAGGAGAATGCCTCCTTCAGTCTATGCTCTTTCACGTCAGCATAGGTGAGCCAAAACCTCCACATCTGAATTGCCCCAAACCTAGGAGAGAGAGATATTTTCCTCAACAAAGCATTTCAAGCAACCAAAAAAAAATTTAATTCTATTTCAGATTTGAGTGTTTTTAACTTCAAATGTCACTTCCTTGATTAGATAGATGACTTTTGAACAGTAATTTGGGGGTTCTCATTTTACTGGCATTGAGTGTTACAGCAATTTAAAACAAAAATACTTTGAAAAGAAAAATGAAAAATCATGTGGGGGGGGGAAGATAAGATATTTATAACATTGTTCTACTTAATATTAAACTAATTTATCTCCTCTGGGTGTGCATGTATTTTTCTTATTTTGCTGCTTCTGCTCTGTTATCTTTAAATTGAGTGGAAACCTATTCCATGAGAATTTGAATGCCTCCTCAGTTGAATGCCAAACCAGTTTGCCATTGTTCCAGCAAAATTAAAATTCTAAATATATAGTTTGCCTTTGGTTGCCCTTCTTCCCTCCAAGAGCTTAACAGCTCAACTGCCATACACACATGTTACTGATGTTAATAGGCAGTATGTTTGTTAATAGGCAATAGGTTTAAGACAGATAAAAGGGAATTTTATGCAACTTCATGCAACACACAATCAACCTGTGGAACTCTTTGCTAGAGGATGTTATAAAGGCCAAGACTATAAGAGGGTTCAAAAAAGAACTAGATACATTCATAGAGATAGATCCATCAATGGCTGTTAGCCAGGATGGGCCGGGATGATGTCCCTAGCCTTTGTTTGTTAGAAGCTGGGAATGGGCAATCACCACTTGATGATTACTTGTTCTGTTCATTCCTTCTGGGGCACCTGGCACTGGTCAATGTCAGAAGACAGGATAATGGGCTAGATGGATCTTTGGTCTGACTCAGTTTGGCCATTATTATGTCCTTCTGATTTCTATAATGGGACAAGAAATGGACTGTTTTCCAAAGTGAGCTAGGTTCTGTGTGTTAGGTTTTTAGTGTGCTTAGCCACCAATTTGACAGATGCAAGAAACTTTAGTTTATCTTGATAAGAAACATTAAACAAACTCACGCTATGGTAAAAGTGGTCTTTGAGAATTGTTTGTGTGGGACACAGACACTTGAATTTTCAGATAGTTGGAAAGGCTGATAGGGTTTCATGTGGCTCTGTTATTGAGCCTTTTTGAGGTAATAGTGATTATGAAGAAGATTGATTCATTTTAAACTTCTCAATTTTTTTTCCTTACAGCCTATTCAGGTTATCAACAGTACAATAGAAATGGTAAAACCAGGAAAGCTTCCCAGTGGCAAAACAGAAATTCCTTTTGAATTTCCATTGCATATGAAGGGCAACAAAGTTCTATATGAGACATATCATGGTGTGTTTGTCAATATTCAGGTGAGACTATTTGTTTGTTTTTTCTGTAGGGAAAATGTAATGAAATCACAGAGTCTGCAGGAACTACACTCTGAGAAACTTCTGTAATTGTGCTATGGGAGGAAACTATCTGATGGCACCATAACTGTGTGTTGTCAATATTTTTGCTTTAACTGGAAAATTAAATGTCTGTTAAATTAAAATTCATGTTCCAGCGGTGGGTATTTTTTATGTTCACTGAAAAGCTAGTTATGAAGAGAAATTATTATATTATTTGGTTCAAATATTTCCCAAACATCTTTCATTGGAATATCTGGGTGCACTTTACGTGGCTTACAGTGTGATAGATATGGCATGTATATCATGTATATTAATAAGATATGGCATGTATATCACTATAACATGTGTGTGCGTTGCCTGAGTTAGAACTCTTACTTCAGTCTCTTTATTTCATGTAGCAGTTGTTGTTCTTTGAGAGGCGTCCCTGGGGGTGCTCCACAGTGGGTGTTGGTGTATCCCAGCACCTCTAGAGTCTAAAGGTTCTGGGATGCACCAACACCCACTATGGAGCACCCCCAGGGATGCTCATCTCGAAGAACGTCAGTTACAAGAAGGTGAGTAACTTCCTCTTACTACTTTTTGGGGTGGGATCTGTCAGGCCTTCTATGCTCCCTGCTGGAGGTGTCAGCAATCTGATACTACCTCCATTGCTCCCCAGCTAAAGGAAAACCCACTCAAGTAAAGCTATCTAAAAGACTTAGTTCCCCAAAAGCTTAGAAGGGCTAGGAGGAGACACTGGCCAATCAGGAGCCAACAGATCAGTTAAGAGAACTTTCCTACTCCTCACGAGGGGAGTGCTGGGTGAGATTGAGAAGAGCATCTCCTCTGTCCTGGCCCAGAATGCCGGGTCTGGATCATGGCCTTGGCTTAATGTGGCTAAGTGGTTTCCTCTTGTATTGATTTGCTAGCTGGCTAATGTGATGCAAGGAGATGTTTTGAAAAATCTGCTCTTGAACAGTGGGGGTTTTTTTGTATTAGTGGGAGACTTTTTTCACCCAAGAAGTTTTATGTTTATCAAGATAAAGCTCAGAGGAATCTATTAAAACAAATTAGATTCAGAAAAATGCTTTGCACCACAGTGCTGGTGAAAAATCACTAAAATCACCCAAATCTTCACATCTTTTTTACCACCCTCCAGCATTGTTCTGAATATACAAACTGCTGCTTTTATAGCTGAACTGAGAGACTTTCACTGAACATTCTTGATTAAAGTGTTTTTATCAACAATGTTAACCTGTCAAATGTAACTTGAGAATATTCAGAGCATAACTATAAAATGCTGCATACACAGATATGTCCCAGATAAAATAGGTTTAATTTCAACTTTTAAAGTACTAATGAGACAATAACTAGAAAACGATATTCCATGCATCTTGGTCCGTTAAAAGATTATCATGATTGTGACAAACTAGGGAGAAAGGGACTGACTTTGAGGTAAACTTTTAGGGGGAGGAGGAGATAACTTAGGTTTCAATCCTGCAGCTGGATCCATGTGGGCAGAATTTGATTGACTCAAAGGAGCATCCATGCAGGCAAAAGTCTCCACCCGTATGGATTCACCTGCAGGATTGCTGGTCAAGCGTGCAGTTGGGTAAACTACAAAGAAGGCAAAGAAAAGGCTGCAATTAATTGTAGGGGTGAGTATCAAGGGAGTTATCCAAGGAATACAATTAAAAGTAAAGAGATTTTTAATGTGAGGGAATAATTTGGTAACAGTGATATCTGCTAACGTGAAATAATCTTCTAAGACAGCACTTGTTGCTTGAATTGCTGAATAATTTAAAAGTAGATTGGGAAAAACTTAGAAGGGCAACACTGAACACCATAGTAAGGGAAAAGTTCTGCTTTGGAAGAGTAATGTACTGGGAGTGACCAAGTTACACCTATTTCACTTCTTAACTGAATCCAGGATTTTGGGAAAAAATTAATGGGTATATTATTCACTGACTTTATTGGGAGCAGTATCTGGCCTCCTATTTTAAACAACTTCAAGCATGACCCATATTTTCTTGAGGGATAGGAGAGGGTGTTGATTACTGTGTGTGCTTTTGATACATAATTGATTTTCATGCCAGACATTTCTGTTGATTCCAGGTGTTTGAAAGTAGAATCTTTCTAATTCTTTTTTCTGACTTTTTACAAACATACTGTTACAAGTTCAAAGGTCATCTGACTCAGACTATTGTTTTATATCTCTTTTCCATCAAGTTATTTCTACTGTTATGCTCGTGAATATTATCATGATTTTCCATCATAACTATAATTGCTGAAACAAAAAACAGGACTATGTAGCACTTTAAAGACTAACAAGATGGTTTATTAGGTTTATAATAAACCTAATTTATTAGGTTTATAATAAACCATCTTGTTAGTCTTTAAAGTGCTACATAGTCCTGTTTTTTGTTTCAGCTACACCAGACTAACACGGCTACATTTCTATCACTACAACTATAATTGCTGTATCTATTCATTATGAATCCTCTGGATTCATGCAAATAACTTCTCATTCAGTTGCAGTGTCTGCTTTTAAGAGGTGGGTTTTTTTGTAATTTGTTTTTCTAACCACCTGGCAATAGGATCCTAAATATTTTATTAAGCATTTTATATTTAAGGGTCACTTACCAGGAAAAACCAGACAAGAGACTTATGGCCTGAGATAACACCTATTTGTAAACAAGCCTTGAATGAAAATAAGATAAGCAACTATATTGCCAGAATAGAACTCATTCTGGCCTGTCTTGTGCATGCATGTTAGCTATTTTTCCCTTCTCCAGAGCAGACTCACTCTAATCTTCTACATCAGACTAAGGATGTTAAGTAGCATGTGTAATTCACTAATCATATAGTCGATGCATTTTTGCATCAACTATTTGATTAGTGGATAGGGTGACGCTGCCTCTTTGAAATGCTGCGGCGGTGTTTCAAAGGGGCAGTGCCACACAGCTGATCTGGGCTCCATGTGGCGCTGCTGCTTTGAAGTACCCACTTCCCCCCTTGCTGCCTCTATCAGATAGAGGCAGCAAGGGGGGGAGGGAAGCGACTAGTTGACTATTCTGTCGACTATTCGATAAGCATTTGCTTATCAGATAGTCGACTAGTCCTTAACATCCCTACATCAGCCTTTTCAACGTAGCCACGTAGTGATCATTCTTCCATTTTCAGTTTAAAATAACCTTGTCTGTAAAAACAACACTCCATTTTCGATGCTAACCTTGCCAGGGTTTATTTATATTGAGAAAGCAGCCCAGAAAAGGTGTTTATCCTTTGCCCCAACCAGAAACAGCAATATGGAGATTTGTTTTCTCTTCGTACTTTGTAAAGCCAAAGATCTTATCCTCTTAAATTATTCAAACTATTTAATATTTCTGTTACCGATAGGGCATAAACGATGTATTTACTGGCATTCTGGATGAGCTATCAATTTTTTAAAGAGGAGGAAAATTCCTATTTCTACAAATTATCTAAATCAGCTATCTTCTTACCTACCTGAAGTCA
This sequence comes from Rafetus swinhoei, assembly GCA_019425775.1. Lineage (NCBI taxonomy): Eukaryota > Metazoa > Chordata > Testudines > Trionychidae > Rafetus > Rafetus swinhoei. Next base: position 163,871,473 of record CM033437.1, read on the forward strand.
AGAGCCACCCCCAAAGACAATTGAACTTCAGCTTCTGGATTCCCTACATTTACTTGGACTTCTTCACAGTAGGTCCCTCTATCCCTCAAAAATAAGGGATCCGCAGTTGTTAGCTATGCCAGTCGAGGGCAGATGTTGACGCTATTACTTAAACTACATGTCTTTGTATATGGCTAGTTTTTGTTGCTAAATTTTATATCTTTTTGACAACCCTTATGGTTAAGACTCCCTTTTCTTAATTTTGATATTTCCCTTATCTAGTCTTAGCCTCGGCTTTCTTCCCAGTATAACATATGTTGTTGGCAAAAGACATGCCAAAAACAATACCAGCGTACAAACTGACTTGCTTTCAGTAATCCAGATATCTTATTTATAATTAGTACCAATTGTCTTGTAAGGTATAATTTTATTAGTATATATGTTACTTTTGGCCATTCTCCTATCACCTACCCAGTTAGCCTTTTCCCCTCCCTGTTTAAAAAAAAAAAAAAAAAAAGACTTGATATAAAAATTCAGGCTATGGCTATAATTGGATTTTCAACAGCCTTTGAGGATCATTATTTCCCACTCTTCTGTACTACCCCAGAAATAAATGAAATCTGGTTTCGAAGGACAGTTTTGTATAGAACAAATTACTGTCTGTTAAAATTGATGTACAGAGATTTGACCCAGTGTGTGTCTAAACAGCAGTCTAAACTTGAAATAAGATACGCAATTTGCATATCTTATTTCAAATCTGTTTCGAAATAGCTTATTTTGAAATTTGGCGCATGGACACAGTGCCAAATTTCAAAATAACGGGCTATTTAGAGACATCCCTTAACCCTTGTGTAGACGCGGGATAACTATTTCGGGATACCTCTGGTATCCTGAAATAACCATGCAGTATAAACGTACTCCTAATGTCTAGGTTTTGTGTAAGAAGCTATTCTGAGTGGCTTAAAAGTTTAATAATTCAAATAATAATAATAAAAATCAAATGGATGCTTTGTATTTTTACCAGTAGTGATAGTTTATTTTTAAAGTAAATGAAAGAGTCATAAAAATAATTTTGATTTTGAATGAGTCACTAACCTGCAAAGGGTGAGACAGAGTGCTTTAAGTAGCAAAGTCTTAACTGGAACTAGCAATGCACAGGGATTTATAGGAATATGACATCTTTTGATGGTAGAAGTAGTACTGCAGACTTTTAGGAAGTTTCCATATGAATACAGCAGACTGGTTTTGGAGAGAATTCTGCTAATAATGATTGGACTACACCAATATTTCCCAGTTGGTGCTCCCCAAAAGTAGGGGCTCCGTGAGAATGTGGTCTATTTTGCAGCTTTTTATTTTTTTTTAATTTGTTTTTTTGCTTGACAAATTCTGGTGGGTCTTTTTTTCTTTTGTCAAGGAGAAAAAAAAAAAAAAATTTTACCCTCGCAATCCTAGGAGTTCCTTGAAATTCTTTTAAGCTGAAAAGGGTTCCGTGGCCAAATAAAATTGGGAAACACTGGACTAAACAAATACATGAAGATTATTCTTCATTGGGAGTAGCTAACTTAACTCTATTCATTTTTCTTTTACTAGTAGAGTAAACAAAATTGATTGTAAGTTGTTTTGGATAGAAAAATAGGTTTTGTATTATGTGACTCGACATTAATAGCTATCAGGCCTGATGTCTAAGCCTTACTGCTGTACAGATCTTCTGTGGTTACGTTTTATGTTAGGTTAAGTTTCTAAACAGGTGATAAATGATCAATAGATGTTATAGGGATGTTAGAGACATAGGTACTACAAGATATAGATGGTTATAAACAACCTGTTGGAATCTACAGCACTCTGTTTATTAAAGAATATATAAGTTGTCTGCTGACCTTTTAATACATTATTTTATAAATGGAATGTTAATAGAAAGAGCCAGTGAGACTTGCTGTTACAGAATGATTTCTCTGTAAGTGCATATTAGGGATGTAAAAGAGTCATCAGGTAGTTGAGTCGACTACTCCGCATTTCTCCCCCCACCACTTGCTGCCTCTATATCAGAGGCAACAAGGGGGAGGGGGAGGGGAAACAGGAGCCTGTGCTGGGGGAAGCCGGCTTAAAAACCAGTTCCCACAAGCACTGTGTCTGCAGTGGGGGGGGGTGGGGGGGGGGAAGCAGGGACCACCTGCTTCAGTCCCGGCTCATGCTGGGTCCCGGATTTCCCCCCGCTGTGGCTCTGCAGTTTAAATGTAATAGGAGCCGAGGTGCCTGAATGCCTGGCTCCTACTACATTTAAACTGCAGAGCTGCAGCGGCCCTTTGACTAATCATGTATTTGATACAAATGGTATCGAGTACACGATTAGTCATTTACTCACTACTTAATATCCCTAGTGCATGCTGGAGTTCAAAGCAAGAGTTGATAAGACTCTCTTATCCCCCACTTGTTCCCACAGTATACCCTGAGGTGTGACATGCGACGTTCTCTACTGGCCAAGGACTTGACTAAGACTTGTGAATTCATTGTCCACTCAGCAGTAAGTTGGAATATAGAGACTTTTTACTCTGTCAGTTACCTGAGATTTTCAGTCAATGTGTTGCTTCCTGCTAAAGGATATTGTGAAGGCCAAGATTATAACAGGATTCAAAAAAGAACTAGATAAGTTGGTGGAAGATAGGTCCATCAATGGCTATTATCTAGGATAGGCAATGATGATATCCCTAGCCTCTGTCAGAAGCTGGGAATGGGCAATCACTTGATGATTACCTGTTCTGTTCATTCCCTCTGTGGTACCTGGCATTGGCTGCTGTCAGAAGACAGGATACTGTGTCACATGGACCTTTGTTCTGACAGCTGTTCTTATGTTTACCTCTGCCGTTTTATTCTGTTTAGCAACATCTGGTGCCCAGTCTTGTGCAAAGATGATCACAAGATACAATGCTGTCACTTGTATGTGTCCTCCTGTATTAACAAGATATAAGACCTAAGGGGGTGAGACAAAGTTTGGTGTCATGCTTTCTTTTATGTTTTGAAGTTAGCACTATTCAGGCTTCAAGCATTTCTATTTGAATCACTGTGGCACCTAGCAGCCGAGACATGAATTGGGGCCTTGTGCTATAATTTACATAAACTTTACACTGATTTCTTTTAAGTGTTCTCTTTTAACTAGCACATACATTTTAGATGATAAACTTGCTATGTTGTGAAAACTCCTGTTGTCCCACTCAGTCCTGAGTCCTCCCCTTCTCTCTCCCTGCTTGTTCCCTTCATCTCCTAGATAGATACTGATCTGCTGAGGATCTTACCATGGTGATGTGTGCTCCCATAAGTATCTTTTGGATGACCTGCTTTCTTTCTCTCTCTTGCCAACTTTTCCTCTGTCACCCTGCCCCTAAGGTGCTAAGTATCCAGAACTCCCACTGACAATTGAGAGATTTGGGTGCTCAGCATCTGTGAAGGGGAGATATAAAACCTCTTGTAGACAAATGCCTAAATATTAATGTAAGTCAGGTACTCTATACATTTGAAGTAAGACTGCATCAAATCGGAGACAAGTTAACAGCCTCTTAAACTATAGCTGCACTGCAATTAGACACCTGTGGCTGGTTTGTGTCAGCAGACTTGGGCTGAGATAAGGGGCTGTTTAATTGCAGTATAAATGTTTGTGCTCCAGCTGGAGCCCAAACTCTGGGACTCTTGGTCTCAAGAAGTCCAGCAGTTAAGTGTCTGCTTAAGTTTCCTGTGAGCCTCACGGCCATGCAGTAGGTTATTAAGGACCGTGCAGGTGGGGAGAGGCATCCTTCCCCCAGGTCGGCCTCACCAGAACTGCTGGAGCAAAAACTGCTGTGGCTGGAGCAAAGCACCCCTCCTCTGGCTTGGTCCAGCCCAGCCTGAACTGCCACAGCTGGGGAGGGATGCTTCTGGAGCTGCCGTGGCCAGGAGAGGTGCCCCACCTCCAGCCCCAAGTTGCTGCAGTGAGAGAGGGCTGGGGGAGTCTTTCCTTCCCATTGCAGCCCTATGGCAGTGTGTACCCCCAAAGTCTTCATCTCTAGCCCCATCCCAGAGCCTTAACCCCAACCTTTATCCCTGCACCCCAATCTTCTGCACCCCCAAATCTTTATCCCTGCACCCCCCGAATCCCAATTCCTTCATCCATGGCCCCCACAAAGTCCACACCCCAGCTAGAGCCCTCCCTTTCATCACACCTCGCAACCTTCTTCCTAGCTCTGAGTCCGCTCTCACACTCTGAATCCCTCAGCCTCACCCCCACAACACACACATCATCTCCACATTAAACATTTATTCCACACATGGCTGTAAAAAAAAAAAAAAAAAAATAGGGGTAACACTGATGTCTGCAGCTCAATTAAACAGCATCTTGGTCCAAGTCCCACAACCTTGACTCAGCTGACTTGGGCTAGCCATGGGTTTTTCACTGTAATGTAGGCATACCTGTAGGGACCACATGGAGCTAGTGTCCTAAACAAGTTCTCTTTTCAGCAACTTGTTCACAGATAGTGGGTTGGCTCAGAGATGCCCATTGTAACTAATGCCTTGATTCTGCAATTAGTTCTTTGTCCGTAGATCCTTGCATCTGTGTGGAATTCATTGCAGAATCAGGGACACTTTTAGCTGTGTGTCAAGAACTATTTGTGGATTTCATTGTGAACGTTTTCAGTAAAATAGTTGCAACTATGATATTTATTGATTATAAATATCTATAAGCAATATAATCTGCATAAACTTAACAAGCAAATTACATTTGCTTTCAACCAAAATTTACTAGCACATAGATGCTATTGAACTCTTATAAGGAACTCATTAAGAGGAGCATTGATATACTTAAAAATGTGTTTTTCTTCTGATCAGAAGTGATGAAAATGAAAAGTAGAACTTCAATAACATACATAAAAATTGACCATCTCAGCAAAGATGTAATAGCAAGACACTGTAGAGATCCTGTTCCTACCATTTTTCATTCTTTTACAAAATGTACTATGCTTCATTAACTAGTACATTATAAAGTAGTATAAATAAGCCACAGTTGTCAAAATAATGAACAGTTTACATATTACGCAGCATCCATGCTTTATTTCTTGTTCAGAGTATAGCACTCATTAGTTCACAAAATTAAGTAACTCACCATGAGTCTCCCAGTCAGTGTGAATTAATGAGCTTCTACTAGACATATAATTCTCACTGTCAGTACACAATATATTATTCCCCTTATTTCCTTTCCAGAATTTGTCAACTGTATTTTCCCATAACTGAGTGTGTGTATTTATTTATGGCTGGCAGTTTCCCAGTTTTGCAATTGACAAGAAGAAACTACTATGCACACAAAGTAATGGAGAGCAAAACAACTGCAAAGTTCAAATTGGGCTTTCTGATGATGTTACAGCACTGCACCATCTCCCAACAGTGCACACCTGGGACCCTCCTCACAGACTGGCACACACAAAATCCTTGCACTTCTTCTAATGGAGGCTTGAATAGAGCTGGACAAAGATAAGGGGCCTGGTTGGAATGAGGTTGAAGAGAGGCAGTTACTGAAGATTAAAATGACAATTAAGTTGTCCTTTCTGCACAAAGTGCCTGGCTGCCATTTCAGCAGCAGTTCAGGGTCTTTTAAGTCACTTTAAACATATGTTTTACTTTTAAAAGCTAAACTGGGAGTTTGTAAATATTCCAAATACAGATTTACTTTTAAAGAAAGATGATCAGACCCTGAGCTGATAAAATCAGTGGAACAACATTGAATTACACCAGCTGAGGATCTGGCCCAGGAAGTTCAAAATGGTTTTGGGCCATAACCTGTGGCTAACAGAACTGTCCATAGGCAGGGGTAAAGCATTCAAATAGTACAGAAAACTTGAGAGAGAGAGGGTTAGAAAAACATTCAGTATGATCAGGATAGTAGATGTGTGTGAATATAACTTTCCCTACTATTCACTCTCATCTGCTTGTGAGGGCTGAGGACAGTAAAACTCCAATTGTCTGGCATCCAGTGGTCCGGCACTCCTGATAGTCCGGCACCAACTGGAACCCAGAAGTGCTCCAGCCAGCTGGACAATTGGAGCTCCTGTGAGCCCCACGCACGCTCACGGGCCGGGAAAGGGAAGGGGAGGAGAGGGGAAGGGGATTATACCCCTGTGACGGATCTGCCGGGACCCGCACTGTGTCCGGCTGGGGGGTGGGAGGAGGGGGAGGGTCGGCAGGTAACGGCACGGTGAGGGGCGAATCCTCCACCATTTTGCAAGGAGGCAGGGAAAGCCCTGCGCAGCCGCCTGCTACAGGCTAGCTGGGGCTGCAAGCGGCGGCGGAGGAGAGGGGGTGAGGCGAGGGGTGGCGCTGTGGGACCAACCCGGCAGTGCCCCAGTTGCTCTGCCCCGCCGCTTCCCCAAGTCCGCCGCCGCCACTTGCAGGCAGGCGGCAAACAGCGATGGCAGACTTGGGGAAGTGGCGTAGCAGAGCAGCTGGGGTGCTGCCGGGTTGGTCTCGCAGTGCCGCTCAGGTGAGGGGCAGCGCTGCGGGACAAACCCGGCAGCACCCCAGCTGCTCTGCTCCGCCACTTCCCAAGGCTGCTGCCGCCGCTTGCAGCCCCAACTGGCCTGTCGCCGGCAGCTGCGCAGGGCTTCCCCCGCCTCCTTGCAAAACGGCGGAGGGTTCGCCCTCACTGCGCTGTTCCCTGCTGGCCGCCCCCCCCCCCCGGTCACAGTGCAGGTCCCGGCAGACCTGTCACAGCCCCCTGCCGGAGTACCTCCTGATACTCTGGCAATCTGATAATCCAGCACCCCCTGGGTCCCAAAGGTGCTGGATTATCAGAAGTCTACTCTGCTACCAGAAAGGCACATTGCATCAGACCTCACAAAACTTTTAACAAAAAAAGGCTCTTGAAATGTTAAAGTAGGGCTCTTGATTTGACAGTATGTTGTGCCTAGTGGACTTCACAGTTACACCTGAAACTATTGTTTAGAGAGCATTTAATCTTATGATTTACAGCATAACATGCCCAGGGCAAGTACCAGTGGCAAATTCTGTCATGCTGTATTGCAGTAATGGCAAGGATAGTTCTGGATATCTAGGAATTAGAAAGTCAAAATGTGGTTATTTTATAACACCCAGTGACTTGTATTTGGCCCATGTCATAATCACGTCTTGTTGTCTTGCGGTGTTTAACAGGTTTTACATTAAATGGGTGAATTGCTTATGAAAAGAAATATGCCTAGTTCTCTAAAGACCTTTTTAAAGTTAGACCTTGTAAAGTGTTTAGGTCAGTTTCTAGAGCAGTTATCATGTAAACTTTATACATAGTGACCAATATCAATACTGCTTTTTCATTACATTACAGCCGCAGAAAGGGAAGCTGATGCCAAGCCCAGTGGACTTCACAATTACACCTGAAACCTTACAGAATGTTAAAGAGGTAAAGGTTTTGTTTTTAAAAAATAAAGCCCTTAAGTGGTGTTGTGTGACTCTCTTGGCTCTGGTGTGAGGAGTGAGATAAGTGGCTACTATTAGGTTCTGCTTCACAGCTAATCCAGGTCTTCCTCTCCTCTTTTGTCAGTTTTCATTCCTGGCATGCCGACCAACAGTTTAATGGACAACAGTGCCACTTGTTCTTTTGTGTTGGTGCTGTTGTATTGTTAACAGTTTTCCTCAGTAATGGTTAAGCGTTATTTTTTTCTGTTTCCATTACCTGGAACCAAACCAGTCACTTGAAATTTGGCAGTCAAGAGCTCCCATTGACTTGATGAAATTGTTAGTGTTTAGCACTCTTGTAAATCAGATCCCAGGATCTCAAGTTGGGCACCAGAAAATGAGGAACACACAGTTAATCACCTTTTGGCTTAAGTGAGTTGTCCAGTGTCACATAGCTATATGGCAGGAGTGGGCAATAATTTTTGCAAGGGGGGGCCACTTCATGAACTTTGGTTCATGGTTGCGGGCTGGCTCTACACCCACCCCCCCCTCCAGAAGGGGCGGGGCCTTAGGCAGAAGGGGTGGTTCCCTCTAGGCACTGTGTGCACCTGGCAGGGGAGACTTCACATGTTCCTCCACTTCCTGGTATCGATTGGCCTGTGTGGGGGGCTGGGGGGAGTGACAGGGTGGGCCGTGGGCTGGATCCAATGGCTTGGTGGGCCATATCCAGCCCACGGGCCATATCTTGCCCACCACCTGCTGTAAGGTGACAGAGGCAGGGATAGAATTCAGATCTCCAGGGATAGAATTCAGATTCCACTGCCTTAACCCTGAGCTCTTCCTTTCTCTTCCTGCAATCCCTGCCTCATTCACTACACACCTTCCAACTGACATGATAAATGAAGCAGTGGTCCTATGAGCAACAGCCTCCTTTACTCGAGATCCTGGTTCATCCTTGGACCACAGTTCATCCTGTGCCGGGACCTAGTAGGGAAAGAAATGTTACCACGTAATTAAAGACTGTATCACACTGCATGCACTCAACGGGTGGGTCTCCATTAAACTTGCACAAGCAAGCTTGATTCTGGCATTTCCTAACTTGTGAGGGGCCTGACTTTGCAATCTTCACAATATTCTTTTAATGTATGGTTTTTATGTACTTCAGTACTTCAAATGCTGCTTCTTTCACAAAGGGCAGTTTTGCCTATTTAGCATTGTCTGTGCTTGTTATGATTAGTTACGTGACTTTTTTCTACTCTACATTTAGAGAGCCTCACTCCCAAAATTTCTCATCAAAGGGCATCTCAACTCGACTAATTGCATCATTACACAACCACTAACTGGGGAGTTGGTGGTGGAGAATGCAGAAGCTGCAGTGAAAAGTATTGAGCTACAGTTAGTACGTGTGGAAACGTGTGGTAAGTTGTCTTTTGTAAATTAAAATCTGAATATACCACACTGATTATCTGAATATTTATATTCTAAACTGGACACTGCACTCTTGTCTAAATCAGTAGTTAGAAATTATTTGCAAGTTAATTTTCCTTATTACAAGTATCAGTGTATAGGATATTATTCACATATAAAATTTTAAAACATTAATAAAGTCAAAGCTCTCATGGATAAAAAGGAGGGTGTTTTATGTTTTTTTGGATAATAATTCAAAGGCTGGAAGCATGTTTGTAAGTTTCTAGTAGAATTGGTACTGCTGTGTTTTTCTTTACCCCTGTGTTTCTTAAACTTTTTAAGACCGAGAAACACCAAACAGGTTTTTTTTTAAATGGGAAACACCAGGGATTTTTGTTGTTGTTGTTGTTGTTGGGGGGGTGGGGGGAGAGAGGCTTGCCCCTTTAAGGGCGACCATTCCCAAGGGAAAAGTTGTTGACCAAAAAAAAAAGCCTCCAGGGAAAAGTTGTTGAGGGGAAAAAAAAGAAAGAAAGAAAGACTGGAGAAAAGTTATTGAGCAAAACAAAAAAAGGATGGGGAAAAGAAGTTAAACAAAGTAACCCAAACAGTTTGCCCTTTTATCAGGAGAGCAGGCATTGCCCTTTTAAGGGTGGCCATTTTGAACACTGTTCTCCACGGCACACTTACAACTGCCTCGCGGCACACCGCACTTGAAGAAACGCTGCTTTACCCTAATGCTTGTTTTCTCCAGGTTGTGCTGAAGGTTATGCTAGAGATGCTACAGAGATTCAGAATATTCAGATTGCCGATGGGGATGTCTGCAGAAACTTGCCTATTCCAATATACATGGTGTTCCCCAGGCTGTTCACCTGCCCTACGTTGGAAACTACAAACTTCAAAGTTGGTAAGGACCCACCTATTTCTTGAAATATGGATGCCTTTAGAGTCCATGTGACGCAATCTGCTAGTTTCACTTCAGTTTCTAGTGGGCAAGGGTCCATAATACAAACTACAACCCCTGGCACTGAAGAGCAGCTTTACAAGAGAGGCCAAGGAGACCTTCTTACCAATAGAGGTGATCCCATACCAGGGTTAAAGTATAGTAGGAGAGCAGTGTGGGGAAACAGGACTACTATTCTCTAAACAGTATCTGTTGTGGGTAAAAAGGTCTCAGGCTCAAGGTCCATCAAACCACTAAATTTAGTGAGACACATTGTTTTGGTATATTTAATATTAATTAAAAACCTCTATACTATTCCGTTATAACTGTCTCCATGCAGAATTAAGTTCTCTCTTCAGTGTATACTGTCTTTTTACTCTTAGTGGTTTTGTAATTATTTCTAGTTTAGAACTAAATTACAAACTAGTTCTGGCCAGGAAAACTCTCTGGGAGAAGCAGTTTTAATAGCAAACTTCTGTTTGCAGTGAGGATTAAATATGCATGAACATCCACACTTCAAGAGCAGCAGGAAATTCTGAGGGTAAAATGCTGAAAAGCGATACTTCTATTATTGTCATCACTGACAAACCCACCATTCTCCCAGTCACTCAGGCCTGAAATTTGGGGGGTTTCTGTGACTCCACCCTATTGACTCACAGCCAGGCCATATCCAAATCTGTCAGCTTCTTCTGTAGTGTTTCCAAGATGCAGTTGCTTCATCAATATCACAAAAACTCTTATCTAAGTCCTTATCTCCCCTCCTAAATATTACATTTGCCTTCCTCTTTCCTGACAACCACCTCAAATTTCCACTTAAGGACTTTCAAAATGTTATTGCTAAACTCATCTTCATAATCCATAGATTCCTTCTTTTGAACTATCCCCTACATCACTCCTCCTTTTCCACTACATCAAGCTTCTTGTGATCGCATTTAGGACCCTTCACAACTTAAATCCTCCCTACGTGATTACTTTTTGTATCATCTCCAATTACATCTCCAATGCTCCACTAACTTTGATTATCCATTTTTGTGCTTATCTCATCAATGCTGTTCCTTTTTTATATGTGCAATACCCTCCTCCAAACAAATCCATAAAACCATTACCTAAAATTCCTTCAAATTACTCCTCAAGATCTTCTTACTATGATGTCAACAATAAATGATTAGCTAATAATGGCTAGACAGGTGGCTACCACTAATGTAATTAGTCAAATCTTTTACGGAGCTACTTATATGCTGAAAAATAGGATAGAGACATTGGTCATTTCATAACGCCCTGTTTTCTACAGTGCTGAATCATCTAGCAACAGATAATTCCAGAACATTAAGAACAGCTTGAAAGATGTATCTAAGATGGCGGCAGCTAAGAGCAGGAGCCACCGATTGTTTCTACTATACAATTTGAGTTAATACCACAGCTCTCTTTTCCCCTAGAGTTTGAAGTTAACGTTGTTGTCCTCCTGCATGATGATCACCTCATCACAGAGAATTTCCCCCTGAAGCTCTGCAGAGTGTGAATATCCAAGGGAGAATCGCTAATGGAGGAACAAGGACATTCTTCAGCTATTAAATGGAAATTGAGTTCAAGCATCACTTTAGTTGAAGGACTAAAACATTTGCTCTTCCCACTATTGACTTTTGTGTTAGAAGGGAGTGCAGTTCTCTGCAACTCTCACCAAACAGTCTCTCTTCTGATATTAGCAAATGCACTTTTCTGCTGAGACTCCTCCTAGGTCTCTCTTAGACAACAACAATGCCTACCTTTCTCTTTTTTTTTTTTTTTTTCCCCCTCCTTAAGAACCCTTAAGGGGACGTTTTCTGCACATTCCTGTTATGTGCACAACACACACAGTATGCTTCTGTAATTAACACTTGTGCTAACTCTTTAAATGTTTCCTTTATAAGGGTCCTTATATCTAAACCGCTCACAGGCCTTGCTTTGTATTGGCTTTGGAAGGAGAGATGGTGAGATTTGATGTTTCCTAAGTCGCCTCATCATATGGATACTGGGAGACCTAATGTTCAGGAAATTGTTTTGAGATCATTGTTGAAAGTTGCTACAGAATTGCCACATAGTATTACAGGATCAGCATCACACAAAGAATATGAAGGGAAAGAAAACTAAGAATGTTTGATATAGATTAGGAAGTGAACCCATTAATTATGGGAACAACCTCAAAGCTGAAGCTTTTAATTGTAACAAAGTAGATACAACTATGACACTGGAGTTAGCGTTGTCACTTATTTGTATAAGTGCTACTGCAGAGAGAGGCTAAGCTATTGACACAGGTTCTAGCTTGCAGTTGTGCCAGAACTCCGGCTCTTTCTTAGACACTTCCTGCTAATTTCTCTTCCCCCTACTACTGTTATTTACCTACAATCTAATTGTAGTGTGAAAATGTGGTCTTACAGTAACAAAAGCATTAGATGAAAGCTACTATCAGTATGTAGACTAGCTCATTCCTGTGCCTGACTTCATTGCAAGATAGAATATTTTGCTAAAGCGTGCATAAACACATTTGTTTTGGCCACCCTGGTTAATGTTTTGCTATACATCAAATACATAACTGTTCTAAGGGGCTTGAAAAAGAGGAAATGTGCCAGGCATGGTGTGGGGCCTTTTTTGTTTACTATTTGCTGATAAAAGCCCGCCTTTTTTTTTATTTGCACATCTTTATTATGAAGACATGCTTAAAATGCCAGGAACTAAACCAGATGACCATCTTGTTTTGGGGAGGTGGTGTAGGTTGAAATAATTATGTTTTTGATGATGTAAAGAAAAACCTGAAGAAAAGCAAAGTATGCTTTTTCTGAATGTAAATTTGCAAATTAAACCATGTGGGGGCACTGTACAATCAAAGAGCAGGCACCTAAAATGTCAACTCAATCTTAAGTAAAAACACTTGACAAAACAGCTGCTTCTGGCTTTACCTCTCCCTTCACCTAAAAGAAATGTTCTTAAATTTACCAAATTTTCAGCTGGATGTTCAGACTAATGGCAAATGCCTTGTTCAGTAGTTTCCATATTTTAGGAATAAAAACCTGAAATTCTAGTTTAACAATTTACAGTATCAACCAAACACTCGGGCATGAAATAATTACAAAATCCTCTCCTTAGCCACGGTAGAAACAATGTTTACATGTGCTCAGGAAATAGTATCACAGGGTCTATTTTGGGGGAAATGATGTTAACTCACAGGCAGGATGGTACTAGAGTCTAGAGTGCCAGCTGGTCTTCATTACCAAAATGGCCATGTGAATTTACAGATTTTCTGGGATCTTCTGTAAGCATTTAATTAACATCTAATGAAAACAACAGTGTTATTTTTTTATCAATCCTGTATTTAGTTTAGGGAGTACTGGCATTGTATCTTGTATTCTCACAGTAGGAACAGTTGATCTGCACCCTCTAACACACAAATATACCAAACTTGATCATCCCACTGATGTTCTTGTTCAGTTGACACTATTGGAGTATGCGTGTGAGGCAAAATCTGTGAAGACTACAGTTCTTGTATTGAGACAGATTCAGGCTCTCTTGGGGTATGTCTACACTACAGCGTTAATTCGAGTTATCTTAATTTAAACTAGTTAATTTGAATTAAGCTAATTTGAATTAACACATCTACACACAAAATGCAGTTCGAACTAGCATTTTGCTATTTCGAAATAGCGCATCCACACTGAGTGAACTCTGAATCGGAGTTAAGACTGGCCAGAACCAGTGCTGGCAGGGCACCAGGTTAGGACTTACTGTGTGGGGCTGGTGCCTGAGGCTATCTGAGGTCTGTGCTTAAAGGGACCCTACTGCCACCCCAGACAGAGTTCTCTGGTTTCCCTGCTTGCTTGTCTACTTCTATGAAGGACAGCAAAGCATTTGTCTTTGCGTGCTCTGCTTGCCCTCATTCGGACCACCAGAGCACTCCACCACTGGGAGCCAGAGCTGCCTCTGGGCACGCTGGTGCGTCTTGTGGAGGCGTTGCCATCAGCCTGGCTGCACTTGCTGCTGGCTGCCATCGGGGAGGTCCATCAGGAGGCTATCAGTATCCAGGGGACCCTGTGGGAGAGCTTCTGGCCCGAGGAGCACTAACAGTCTCCCTGGTCTGCCCCAGTGAGGGCTTGTGCCCCATTCCTCCCTCTCGTCCTTCCACTTACCCCTCCCTAGCCCCCCCTTCCTGATGTCAAATAAAATAAACAGAGTTTCTATTTTTGAAAAAAAGTGTGTTTAACAAAACGGCAGGGGGGAGATGAACCTCTAGGGATACTGGAGAAAGGAGGCGAGAGAGGAGGGGAAAAACTAGGAGGGGGGAGCTGGAAGGGGGAAGCAAGAGGAGGAAGGGGAAGGGGAAGCTCAGCGCTATGGGGTGGGGGTCTCGTCGGGCCGCATGTCTCCCAGCACAGCGGGTGCGGGGGCCTCAGCGTCCCTGGGGGGAGGGTGGGGGTTGGAGATTGAGGAGGTGGAGAAGAAGTGGGAAAAGGAACGGTAGCTGGGGGGGGCAGCAGGTGCTGGAGCGGCACAAGGCAGCACTCAGAAGGTCATCAAGTCCAGCCCCCTGCTCTAGGCAGGACCAATCCCAACTAAATCAACCCGGCCAGGGCTTTGTCAAGCCGAGACTTAAACACCTCTAGGGATGGAGACTCCACTGCTTCCCTAGGTAACCCATTCCAGTGCTTCACCACTCTCCTAGTGAAAGAGTTTTTCCTAATATCCAACCTGGACCTCTCCCACCACAACTAGAGACCATTGCATGCAATTATTTCCAGCATCACAGTTACCTCTGGAGTTTCAAATACTCATTACAAATGAAAGAACAATGCCCCAGCAAAGGAAATGTGCAAGGGCTGCCTCTTCAAAGGCAACATGTCTCTGGGGGCAATAATTTTTGATGAGGGGTGGGCCACTCCAAGACTTTGGTAAATAGGCAAGGGCCTCTAATGGACGTGGTGTGGGGTCCAGGATGGAGGTTGGATGCAGAAGGGAGCTCATGGGAGGATGGGGGTGTAGGTTCTGAGAGAGAGTTGGGGGAAGGAGGGAGTTGTGACCCTAGGGCAGGAATTGGGTGCTGGGAGGGAGTGGCAGGCACAGGCTCTGGCTGGCAGATGCTTACCCTAGCCAGCTCCCTGCCAGCAACCCAGTGGGCCCCTCAGGCAGGCTCTCTCCATGTTACATCTCTGCACACCACTCAGAAGGGGCCAGCAGCTGGGGCCATGTGCGTGTCTGTGTGCCATGCACCCCAGGAATAGGGGGTCTCTACATGCTGCTTGTGCTGCAAGCATATGTCAGGCAACTCCCATTGGCCAATTCTCAGCCAATGAGAGCTGCGAGATTATGCTGGGGGCAAAGCCTCCGACTCCACTCCCAGGATCGCACAACATGCTAGATGTGTATAGCACCTGCACTCTGCTGCTTTGATCATCGTGTAGGGGCATGGCTGGCAGACAGCCTTCCTCAGCATCCTGCTGGGCTGCGGGCCAGATCTGGTGGTTTGACTGGTCAGTTTTGGCTCGTGGTCCATACTTTGCCCATCCCTGACCTGAAATAAACTTTTAAAGTGATGAAACAGAATTAAAGTAGTATGTGACTTTTGTCTTATCTTGCTAACATATACTGGACATTGCCTGTCCTGTGGAAGACATGGTGGACACAAGCAAATTGTGACCATTCAGTCCCTAGGCGGCAGCAGGAGGAGATTGGACAAGATGTTAGTCGGCAGCCACTGTACAGTTTGCTACGGTAATTCTTCAGTTAGACTTCCCTGAGGAGCAGCAGCAGCAGCAGCACTCTGAAGAGGGAGTGTTGATCAGATCATGCTGCTGGGATTTCACATCTAGTAGAGTTGCCACCTTGCGAGTCCAGAGTTACAGCTGCAGGAAGTGTGTGTGCGTGCGCTGTTCTACTGGAGCTGAGAGAAGGGAGAGGGATTTCTCGGAAAAAAATGGCCAGCTATGCATAACATGGATCTTTAGAAAGACTGCTTCCCACTACTATAGAGACAGCACTCCTAATGCAGAATCCTTAACAGGGATTGTTAATGTTCCTCTCAGGCTTTGTCTACACTGCAGCGTTTTTGCGCAAGAAGCTTTTTGTGGAAGAGATATTCTGCAAAAACTTCTTGTGCAAAAGCGCATCAGCAAAGCGATGTGCTTTTGTGCAAGAGAGCGTCCACACTGCACGGATGCTCTTGCGCAAGAAAGAAGTTACTCACCTTGTGCAGTAACGATGGTTCTTCAAGATGCGTGTCCCCGTGGGTGCTCCACTGTAGGTGTCGGGCTTGTCCCGGCGCTGCAGATCAGAGATCTTTTTCAGCCATAGTCCGCTGGACCGCGCATGTGCGATGCGTGTCTTGTGCCTTTCGCGGTGTTTCTGTGTGTGCGGTCTGGCTTCCGCCAGTTCCTTCTGATCCTCTAGGGTCTGAAAGACATAATAAACAAGGTACTCCGAAGAGGGAAGGGGAGGCGGGTCGTGGAGCACCCACGGGGACACGCATCTCGAAGAACCATCATTACTGCACAAGGTGAGTAACTTCTTCTTCAAGCAGTGTCCCTCTGGGTGTTCCACTGTAGGTGAGTTCACAGCAGTAGCCTACTTAAAAGGAGGTGGGATTCGGAGTTATCACCCTGCTGCCGTGGAGAGGACAGCTGAAGCAACTGCTGCGTGGGAAGAACTATTGGTTCATTTATGTGAAACTCAGAATTAATCTTTGGTAGAAAGGCTGGTTGAGGGCACAGTATTACTCCTTGGGGGATAAATATTGTGTAATTTGGTGTTGCCAAGAGGGCAGATATTTCCCCAACCCTCTGCGCTGAAGTTATTGCCAACAGAAAAACCATCTTCGTGATTAGGGTGGATAAGTCACAAGTTGCCAAGGGCTCGAAAGGGGGTCACATTAAGGCATCCAAAACTAGCTCCAGGTTCCAAGGGTCCTCAGGCTGCCTGTAGCATGGGAAGAGATTAACCAACCCTTTAATAAATCTCTTCGTCATTGGGTGGGAAAACACGGAATAGCCATCCACAGACTGACGAAAGGCAGTGATTGCTGCAATATGTACCTTAAGAGAGGAGCATGCAAGGCCAGGATGTTTGAGATCTAAAAGATAGTCCAAAATGCGGTGAATAGGGGTCCAAGTCTGCGGTGGAACACCATGAACAGAAGCGTCGCCATTTGTGCAGGTAAGTGTTGCGTGTATTGGATCTTCTACTATGTAACAGAACGTGTTTGACAGCTTGGGAACAAATCATCTCTGTTTGTTGGAACCAACTCAGTACCTTGCTGTCAGAGCGAGGTGGTCGAGTTGAGGGTGTATCAAGCGCCTGTGGTTCTGCGTCAGCAAGTCACGACGTTTGCGAAGATGGTATGGAGGGTGGACCGACATGTGAAACAGGTAAGGGAACCACATCTGTCATGGCCAGAAGGGGGCTATCAGTATTACTTTAGGTCCTTCGATTGCTATCTTCTCCAGAACTTTGGGAATGAGAGGAGTAGGTGGAAAGGCGTATAGAAGTTGGTGGCTCCAGTCGCATAGGAGAGCATCTCCCCATGGTCTTCTTTCCGATTCCGGCTTTTGAGCAGTATTGAGGGCACTTCGCGCTGTGGCGCGTGGTGAAGAGGTCTATAGATGGATATCCCCAGTGGTGGAATAGGGTATGGAGCACATCTCGGTGCAATTCCCATTTGTGATTTGTTGAGAAATGCCTGCTGAGGGCATCAGCTGTGATGTTCTGCTCGCCATGGAGGTACGCTGCTATAATCGTAACTTTGTGTTGGTTGTACCAATTCCATAATTGCATTGCCTCTGTGCAAAGGGATCGGGATTGAGCCCCACCCTGTCTATGTAGTATACCGTTGTGATATTGTCGGTAAGGACATGAATGACACGACCACGGACCAGGGGAAGGAAGTGCTGGCAGGCGTTGAAGACTGCCCGCAACTTGAGTAGATTAATATGTTGCAAGGACTCCTGAGCAGACCAGCGTCCTTGGATTTGTTTGTTTTGTAGATGGGCACCCCATCCTAGCAGTGACGCGTCGGTGGTAAGTTGCATAGTTGGTTGAGGTCAATGAAAGGGTATTCTGTCCATCAAGTTGTCGGGGATGGTCCACCATGCTAACGATTCTTTTACGTAACAAGGTACCGTGACCTTCCTGTGGACATCGTGACCGTTTGGCATATATATCAAAGCAATCCAATGTTGGAGGCAGCTGAAGTGGAACCTTGCGTGTGCTACGACATATGTCGTAGATGCCATGTGCCTCATGAGTTGTAGGCAGGTAAGTATAGGGGTTCTGGGACTGGTGGAGAGAACCTGTATCAGGTCTTGAATAGCCTGGAACCTGTTTGTTGATAAATATGTGTGAGCCATGGTGGAGTTGAGGCGTGCACCTATAAATTCTATGGACTGTTGAGGCATCATGGATGACTTTGGAATGTTGATTATAAGACCAAATGCTTCGAATACGGTTCTTGTTATGTTGGTAGCCTGAAGTGTTTTGTCAAAAGAAGGTGCTCCGATCAGGCAGTCATCGAGCTAAGGGAATAGGATGATTCCCGTGCGCCATTAGTAAGCTGTCACTACCACCAGTGTCTTCGAGAAAACCCTGGAGGCTGATGAAAGACCGAAAGGCAGAACTTTGTACTAGAAATGCTCTGAACTGATTTGAAAACGTAAAAGACGCCTCTGAGCTGGGTGAACGGTCACATGAAAATAGGCATCCTGCAGGTCGAGGGACGTAAACCAATCTCCAGGGTCACCATCTTGAAGCATTGTTTGCGAAGGTACCGATTTAGTCGTCAAAGGTCCAGGATGGGCCTCCAACCTCCTGATTTTTTCTGGGTCAAGAAGTAGTGGGAATAAAATCCCTTGCCTTTGAACTCATACAGTACCTTTTCTACTGCTTTGATAGACGAGTCATCACCTGTTTTAAGAGAGACTCGTGAGATGAGTCCCTGAAGAGGGACGGGAACGGAGGGGTGGGAGAAGGAAGTGAAATAAAAGGGATGGTATACTCAACACAATTAGCTGTAGGACCCATTGGTCGGTGGTGATATAGGCCCATCGTTGGTGGAATGGCCTCAGGCGATGGTGAAAAAGTGCATTTGTGGCATGATGGTGAACGGCCAGCAGAATGGTCTGCAGTCCCTCGACCGAGGCGTCAAACCTGCTGTCTGGTGTTCTGTTGATTAGGCGGTCTCATTTGTGGTTGTCTTTTCTGTTGTCTTTGTCTGTTGCGTTGATGTTCCTGTTGTCTATACTGGGGCATTGGGTGTGAGAATGGCCTTTGTTTCTGGTAGGGCATATATCGTTTCCGGCGATAGGGCTGTGTATACGTGCCCACAGTCCTAAGTGTAGTCCTGGAGTCCTTATCAGAATGGAGAACTTGGTCAGTCTTTTCCGGGAAAAGACTCTGCCTGTCAAAGGGGAGGTCCTTGACCTTTGACAGGAGGTCCTTTGGTACTGCTGCTTGCTGCAGCCATGACGTTTTGCGCAGACCACTGATGTGGCAGTGGTTCATGCTGCCATATCTGCGGTATTGAGGGTTATGTGGAGAGCTGTCTGGGAAGCCATATATCCTTCCTGTACTACTGCCTTGAGTACCTCGCGCTTACTATCTGGCAGATGTTCTGGAAGTGGAACCAATTTCAAATAGTTATCAAAATTGTGATTGGCCAGGAGCACGGCCTAATTGGCCATCCTTAAAGTTAATGTGGCGGATGAGTAGACTTTCCATCCGAAGAGATCTAGATGCTTGCTTTCCTTGTCATTGTTGCCGCCCTTGCACTGAGGAGCTTTAGCCCTCTGTTGTGCTGCATCCACAAGAAGAGAATTTGGTTGTGGATGCGTAAAGAGGAATTCCATGCCCTTAGTAGGAACCAAGTATTTCTTGTCTGCTTTCTTATTTGTAGCAGGGGTTGAGGCTATTTCTGCTATTTCTAAAATCTCATCATCAAGTGGGAGGGCGACTTTCGATCTCTGGGACGGTTGCAGGTTTCTTAATAAACTATGCTGTTTTTGTTGGACCTCAGAGAGTTGCACCTGTTGGCTATCAGCAACTCTCTTGAATAATTCTTGAAACTGTCGGATGTCATCAGTGGGAGATGCATCACCGGGGGAAGATGGTGTCATCTGGTGATGAGGATAAGATGTCTGTAGGGGAGTGTCCTTGTGGCTCCTCATGGTCTGACAGCTGGCCCTATTCTGGTTCCGATTGGTGTGGAACGGGGTGGGGGGGGAGGGAGATTCCAGTTGGAGAGAGGGAGGTCTTGTTGCTGATGGAGCTGGAGAATTTGTCCAGTTGCCGGAGGTGCGAGGTTGCTGACAGGAAGGCGATCTTATCATGTCGCACCGTGGAGCGTATGAACGAGGTCTGTGATAATAGTGGTGATATCTGTGTGGTCTATCGTAGTGGCATGCGTGAGGTGGAGAATGTCTAGGGGAGTATCTACCCCGTGAGGATCGTGGTGTCTGTAGTAGGAGGAGAGTGTGGGTGATCGCGACCTGCCTCGTGAATGCATCGAAGATGCTGGTGAATCTCGGTGCCGACGATGATAATGAGGCAAAGCATAAGATGGTGAATAGTAACTCTGACTCGTGGTCTGGTTCCTAGGTGAATAATCAGATGGAAAGGATTGAGCTGGAGACAGAGAAGGTGGTTCTGGAGAAAATTCATTGTGTTCGGGACTGGGTGAAGGTGTTGGCAGCTTGCATGATTTTTGGCACGCTTTCATTGGCGCTGGTGACTGTTCAGGTGATGATGCTGGTGTCAGGGTTTGCGTTGGTGCCAGTTGCACGGTCATGTGCAAAGTAGGTGTTGGCAATGAGCGGTGCCGTGGAGCCTACTGCGTTGCCGGTGCCAACACTTGGTGGCGCGCCAGTGCTGATGTAGTCAGTGCTGGGGAATCCGGTGCCGTAGGCACCATCGGCAGCGAAGTCGTCCTCGGTGCCAGCGGTGTCTGTCCTTTGTGCTGATTTCGGCGCCAGTTCAGGGCTTGGTGCCAGGTGAGTTGCGGCAGCGGTTTTTGGTGCCGAGATACTCTGGCCCTGCTTGTGTGTATCGGGTCAGCGGATGGTAGCCGTGCCCAATGTGCCCGGTTTGTCCTATGCTAACGCGAGTCGGGGGCAAGGAATGTGAGGGAGAAGGCCTCCTCTTTGCGTGGGCAGTCTTAGGCGAAGCCAGTTGACGTTTGGTGGTTCTGGCCAATTCAGGGGGTCGGAAAGAATCAGTCTCGGACGACTGTAACGCTTTATCAAATAGCAGCATTTTCAGCCTCATGTCCCTGTCTCACCTAGCTCACGCCATGTTTTGAACAGTGGGGACATTTTTGTGGAATATGTCCCTTACTCAGGCACCGTATACAGAGCGAATGCCTGTCTGAGGTGGGCATGGGCTCGCAGCATGTGCCACACTTTTTAAAACCAGGGGAGCCAGGCATGGCTCAATCGGAGGTCTTCTGTTCTCTAATTGAAGGAGAGAACTAACCAAGCTACGAATATTACTATATATACAGTAGACTTCCGATAATCTGGCACCTTTGGGACCTAGGTGGTGCTGGATTATCGGATATGCCGGAGTATCAGGAGGTACTGCATACTCCCAACCCAATCCTGCTCCCACCCCCCGCAACCTTATGCTCGGGTCCCGGAGCCGCCAGTAGACGCGCGTCTCCCTCCAGGCACTGGGGCACGTACTCTGAGTGGCTGGCTTTTCAATGAGCTGGCCAGGATGCTATGCGTAACCCAATCCCCCTCCCCTTCCCCTTCCCCTTCCCAGAGCCAAACACCTCCCCTCCCTGTTGTAACCCACGTGACAGCGGCTGACCTGAGCAGTTCCGGGTTCCGTCCCAGTTCTGTCGGGAGCGCTTGCCATTTTGATGCCAGACTATTGGGAGTGCCGGATAATTGGGTGCCGGACTATTAGAGTTTTACTGTATATTTTTTAAACGATGTTAACACTAGAACAAACTAACTACTGACTACAACTACAGCTGTAACAACTAATAACTATACTGCTAACCAACAATGAACAATTTCTTCTCTCAATCCCTGACAGGATTAGACGAGAGAGCGTTCACTCCGTCTGCGATCAGGAGGAACTGGCGGGAGCCAGACCAAATGGCGTGAAAAGCACGAGATGTGCATGCGCAGTCCGGCGGACTACGGCTGAAAAAGATCTCTGATCTGCGACGCCCGACATCTACAGTGGAGCACCCATGGGGACACTGCTCGAAGAAGCAGCTCTGATTGCCAGATTAACAGAATGGCAATCAGAAACCCCTGCAAAGCATCCACACCTGCCTTTTTGCGCAAGAGCTGTAGCACAAAAAGGAGCTATTCCTCGTGGGGAGAAGAATAACTCTACCAGCAAAAGCCCTCTGTCCTGTCGATTTACTGTATTTTTTTGTGCAAAAACACGCTTGAGGTGTGGACACTCCGCCGGTTTTTGCGCAAAAACCTTGTAGTGTAGACATAGCCTCATTGTCTCTGTGTACTGACCCCTGCTAGGGAATTCAATTGCTGTAATCAGACTGTGTCTTAACTGCTCCCCAATCCACGTGTGAATGACTGTGCCTTGTCTGGGACATTCCAACCTAGTATTATACCCCTCCTTTCTACCTGCAGCATAGGAGCAGGTTGAGTGCTGGATCACCGTTTTCTCTATTTTTTGGACAGGCGCAGGCTCTCTTCAGCCTGTCATCAGCTAGGGAACTCTAATTTTGTATTTCCTTCCAGCTATACCTGCTCCCTCCCACTCCTTCGTGGCAGAGCAGTCCAGAGAGCAGCAGGGAACCCCACCCCCAAATGGTCCTCTATTTATGAACAACACTTTCAAGATGCTAAAAGACTGAACTAGGCCTTAGTTGCCCACAGCTCACCAAACCTCCCTCTGCTTGGGCAGCGTTTGAGATAGGAGAATAAATTCCAAGGGACACCCAGGGCAGCTCCTCTCTTAATTTTAATTCTTGTTCCTCATGTCCTGAAGGAGTAGGTTTCAGATTCCAACCAGGAGGAGAAAAAAAAAATATTCTGCTGCTAAGCTTTCCTCCCGCATTCCTCACTAACAGGTACCACCTCTCACCTGTGGAATTAGGGACAGCAGTGTTGCTGCTGGTGGTGCCATCTTAGCTCACCAGCAATTCTTCCTCCAACAAGAGAACCCGTGGGCAATTCAATTTCTTCTGATCACTGTGTTTTATGTAATCTGAGTTTTTATGTAGCAGTGACTTCCGCATGCGGGGCCTCTCACCCCTTACCACAGCAGCAGAGAAGACCATCAAGCCTTGAGGCACAGGCAGGCTGTGGCACAGGTGGCTTCCCCATAGTCTCAGCGAGTGAGCTACACTCTGCTGTCTCAAGCTGCCAACCTTCACAATGGCACACCATGGCCTCAGGCTCCACTGTGGTAGGCTGGAGGGGAAGCATGAGGATTCCTGCAGAATGGAGAACTCCTTACAGGGCTGTCTTGCAAACTCTGGAGACTCCAGGACTCAAAAAGGAAAAAAGCAACCATTCCCTTCAGTAAGGAAATTCATAGTGTTAATGAGCAACTAGTATAAAAATCAGAGGCTAAACTTCTCCTTCAGCCTTGAGGGAGGATTTGCAGTTTAAATAGGTCTTTAATAACTACCTCCAGAGGCTGTAACTGTTGGAAGGTCACCATGAGTGGGATCGTTGTGCACAGATAGTTAAAGGAGAGATTGGCTCCTTATAGTGCAGTAATTTTGGTTCTTGGACATGTCGTGACCATGTGAATTTCCTAAACAGATGCTCTCTGTGCTCTGTATCAGGCTCACTGCCTCAAAATTAGTCTCAGGCAGGCTTCCCTAATGTAGACATGCTATCTCAATTTAGAGCCCCAGGAGGCACAGTGGAGGAATAACTTGGTATGGCCCTGGAGAGAGGATATTTTGAAGTAGCAGCAGTAGAGCATCTACACACACCTTATTTCAGAATAGTTTTTTTTGGACTAGGCATTATTCTTCAGAGAATGAGGTTTACAGATTTCTGAATAAGCCTTCCATTATTTTGAAATAACGGAATGGCTGTGTAGACACTCACATTGTTATTTTGAAATAATGCTAGCTATCTCGAAATAACAGTGCACTGTAGATGCACCCTAAGGTGCCATAGGACTACTTGTTTTTAAAATTACAGGCTAACATGACTATACCTCTGAGACTTCTGGAACGTAGAAAGCAACAACCTAAGACTATTACCACATTCCACATCAGATGCATTACCCGTTTTTATGACTGAGTAATGAAGGCGCTAGCAGAAAGAAAGTCTCTGCTCAGTTGAAGTGGATTTTGCCCAGGATACTATCTTCGTTAGTCTCTCTAACGTGCCTCATGACTTCTCATTGTTTTTAAAGTTACAGACTAACATGGTTACCCCTCTGAGACTTTTAAGCAGAAAGAATACCAAAACTGCCTGGCCCACCCTGAGGTTACCATCATCATGAATGCTGTCTCTTGCCTCAGTTTCCTCATAACACACTGTATTACGGGGATGGAGCAAAGGCATACATCAAAACCAGCGTCCATTGGATAAGAAAGGCACCTGCTAGGGAACATAGGCATGCACCTCCTCTGGAATAAAAATCAGTGGCATTTCTTATTCTGATCTCTAGAAAACATTGTTGGGAATCACAATTTGGGAGGCATCTATCACCAGACTTGATAGGTACTTGTGCAGAGAACGGCACTCCCTTACAGACTTGAAGAGGACTTTTTCCACAGTTGAATGAGGAGAGGACTTTTTGAGAGCATGGGCTGGATATATCCCTGTGAGAATTCCTAGAGAGAAACATTGATTTTCATCACCACAGCATGAAGAGTAGGTGAAGTCTAACAAATTGCATCATGCATGTACATGAGGTCATGGTGTCTGAGAAGTCTGAAACATGCTCTAACCGGTGTGTGTGTGTGTGTGTGTGCACGCGCAAGTGAGTTTGAAGTTGGTTGATGAGGTCTACTATAGTCTGGAACTTTTCTTGCAAAAGATAAGCTTTTGCCATCTTGGAACCTAACATGGCTCCTATGAACTCTATACCTGTAGGCAGAATGAGCATAGTTTTTTCTCTGCTGGGATCGATGTTCTAAGTTCTATCTCCCAGCAGTTGAGTTAGCAGGTTTAGTGAAGACTAGCCTGAGGCAGGAGTCATAATTCTGAACTTGAAATGACTGATGGGACTTACTAAGACACTGATAATCTGAAAAGGGGCACCATCCACCTTTCCAATTTGTGATGAGAAAATAATGGGAGTAAAATTTGTCCCCTTAACAAAAGGCACCACCTCAAGAACTCTTGCTTCAACAGTACCTCATGAGATTTCCTGAAGATAAATGGGGGGGAGAAATGGTAGGGATAGGAAGATAGTTCTGTTTGCCTTTAAGATGGTTAGTATGTGCCTAGCTCAGCTGGGATCTGGAAGTGCCATGCCTGAAGTAGGGGCAGGAGGGCTGGTCCTTGGTGGCTAAGACCATCCCACTATTGAATAATCACCCCAGAAGAAATAATGGTCCATGCGCTACAGCCCAAAAATGACTGAAGTTGGGATCAAATTGAATGTTACAGCTGCCACAGACTCTGAAGATCTGGCAGTAAAAGGAGAATGGGTATCACTCAAACAGGTTGTATTACGGTTGTGAGCTGTCTCAGGGAAACTGCAGCCAGGAGGGCAATAACTGCATATCTGTTGTAACTGTGGGAGATTCTGGGCTGCAGAATGTCAGTGCTCAAGAACTTGGTGCTGAGGACAAAGGTATAGGAGGGTATATTAAAGGGGCTGCAGTCCGCAGAGCTGGATGATACTGGAGTCACTCAATACCTGGTCAGTGTTGAGGGGTTAGAGGGACCCAGTCTGGGTTGTTTACCACTTTTTGACTGTGGAATCTGAAATGAATCCAAGAAATTATGACTTGTGTCTTGGACTCACTGTTACTGAAGACCAATGTTTAGGTTTGTCTTTGGAACAATGTTGCTTCTTCACCTACTCTCAGAAGGTTGACTGCAGCGAGGCCTTTTCTGCCCTTCAAATCTCAATAACTGACAACTGGAGTTTCTGGTCAAGAAGGTAGTTAGCTAATTACAACTAAGCATCTACTCTAATGAGGTGCAAGTAGGGGGAAGAAGGTAGGTACAACCCACGTTCTGTCTCCGTGTCGGGGTGGCAAGAACCAAAATGTTTTTGGCCCTGCTCTACCCTTTATGCTTTCATGTTGTTTGGCTGAGCTCTAATATTAATCTGGATGTCCTGATGTGCCATAACCTCACCTACATAGAAAAAAAGTCAAGATAGAGCTTTAGCTATAATATTTCTCAATCATTTTCTGATTTCTAAGAACTTTAGCTTACCTGCATAGCCCCATATCTCCACATCAGTATCACCTATGAAAGTCTATGTAATACCAGGGGTATCAAACTCATTTTGTGTTAAAGTCAAGCATCGTGAGCGAGGTTACTCCTAAGAAAGGAAATCTTATGTATACGTAAGATGTGACTTTCAGTGTAAGTAATAACTTAGTTTATAGTTACATATGTAAAACATACTCACTTTTTATACAAAGAAACCACACATTTTAGAAGTAGAAAAAATGTTTCATTGATCACAAGCCTCAAATGAACACTAAACATACTAAATTGATTACAAGGTAGATTTAAACAAAACTTCAAAAGAAGCACAGCGTGAGAAAAGATTGTTATATTAGACATTTTATTTCATGTAACCAGTCAATTTTAATACTCTTGACTTCAGAGTCTGAAATGTTTGGTGGTATCTAGTTTAGTTTTGGTCTTCAAATAGCTGTGACAAATTATTCAGCCATTTTACAGATCTTCAGGAAAAGGCTACATGACTAATGCAAAATATTAGGCCAGTAGAGGCAGTTCTGAGCAATTTTTTTTAGGACGTGCCCCAACTGCAAGCATTTTGTTGTAAATGAGGGGACAATTTAAAAAAGACCAGCACTAAACTTAAGTCAGAAACCTTTTAGACTGGTTCAATAAAAAGTAATGTAACAAATTTAATTTTCCAGCTTCATTTCCCCTACTTATATCAAGGAACAAGTGATAAGCCAGTGACCACACAGAGGATACAATTTCAATATAAATACGATTTATGATACTTCCATTTTCCTCTAACTAGAAATGTTAAGATGATGCAAGTTCTTACATCACTTTGAACAAAAAAAAAAAAATCATCAAACTTCATGCAGTAGCAGAAGGTTTAAACCATGTATTAGGTTAGAATAAAGAACATGATAATAGTGAATAAATAATTTGCTTGGATGTCTACACACAGAAAAATGTCAATACAATAGTTATTCAAAATATAAAATATTTTAGTTGAATTCAAAATACTTAAATTTGTGGTTTATACAGAACAGGGTTTGTGTGGAAACATTAGCTGTAAAAAACCAACAGTGGTGAGAGAGATTCTGAAGAAGTGATTTAAGTATCTAATTAAAATCACTACTGTGTGTATACATGGATATACATTTTGTTCAGTTTAAATACATGAACCAGATAATTTAATAAAAGAATGCTACATAAAATCCTCTTTGAGATACCTTAACATATGTTAATACACACATCCATTTGGCCAGTAATCAGAAAAAAGGTCAGCATTTTCAGAATTTAAAATTAACTGGTTTAATTTTTGCTTTTACATTTTCATGGGAATAAAAATGCTAAAATATATTTGATAACCTACAACACTCAGTGAAATTCTGGCTTCAATGACATTAATAGGAGTTTTGTCACTGACTTCAACAGAGCCAGGGAGTTTGTCTATGTTTCTAGGCAGCACATTACACATATACATTTGTTACCAAGATAATTTGCAGATACTAACATGAATTACATCTCCTTGGCTAATCTAAATATTAACAGTAAGGCAAGATTTAAGCATGTCGGTTTCTTCCAGGAAGCTTAGGGAAATCTTCAGGCAACAGAACATGAACTCGACATGTTGGGCACGTACTTTGTGTTTTAAGCCAGGTTGCAATACACTGTGGAAAAAAGATGGCAAAAGAAACGTCAGAAATTTTTGTTAATTTCAGCTATATTTAGTAATAACTACTAGCAAAACGACACTACTTAAAAATAGGTACTTTTCCAAAGCATTCAAATGTAAGTTAAGATTTGGTGTTGGAAAAAATCTGGCCTCTGGTTCCATGATGCTACACAGACTATAGATATGTATTTTAAAACCAATTTCTGATGTGCATCAACTATACAGTTATTTATATTACACCTATTTTTAAGGTTTGTTAACTAAAAAAGGATAAGTACACACAAATATCTTTTCAGTCATGAACTTTATTATGGATTGTGAGTTCAATCCTTGAGGGGGCCATTTAGGCATCTGGGGCAAATCTGTCAGGGATGGTACTTGATCCTGCTGTGAGGGCAGGGGACTGGACTTGATGACCTCTCAAGGTCCCTTCCAGTTCTATGAGATTGGTAAATCTCCATATCAGGAGTTAATGTACATTAGTAATACTAATATTAATTCTTATTTACTATAAAAACTTGCTATAAGTGTAGCTGTTTCCATGTGTGCCTACGCTTTGAACAAAATACTGGCAATTAAACCTGTGTTCCTATTACAGGTTAATTAGTGTCTTTGTGAAACTTTGAATTGAATGGGTACAGTCAGCCTTATTTTTAAGTTGAAATGGTAGTTTAACAAAATCATTTTAGTATCTAGCTTGCTAAAATACAAGAAAATTTTGCCAGCTGAAAATAGAGGAATATTTTCAAACATGCAATGAGTTGTTATAAGGAATACAATAAAACAATATATGAATTGCTACTTTAATATCAATATTAAATACTTTAAATTTTTTTTTTTTTTGGTGAAAAGGCAGAAGATCTGTCTGAAGTCAAAATATATTTGAGTTAGATAGGTAAGTTCCAAAGACTCACAGGTAAATAGTGAGAGAATATTAAAAAAATTATTAATCCTTACTCGTTTGTGAAAACTGTGTCCACATTCTAGCACACACAAATCTTCCTGGCTTAGCTCCTCATGGCATATTATGCAGGGATCATCATCAGATGTCTAGAGATACAAAACATATATTTGTAAATAATTTGAAGGTTAATTTCTTAAAAAAAAAAAAAAATCTATCAAGTCTAGTCAGCTAGTTGTAACATACTAGACTCAAGTGAAACAACCAAGATAATGTTTCCAGTTGCACCTCCCCCTCCCGTGGGCTGCATGCCTTCTAAAGATAAAACAGTCACAGATCCTGCCCTGAAGAGCTTATAGCCTATTGTAAACAAACTTATTCTGCCGATTTTTTTTAAAAACACAACAGAACAATAGTATTTAAGTCTATAAGACTGCATCTACACTGCACCCGTTGCTCGAAATATGCTACGCAATTTGAGCGACACAAATTGCAGATCTTATTTCGAAATTTGGCTGTGTTTACACAGCACTTATTTAGAAATAAATCGCTATTCTGAAACGTCCCTCACTCCTTGTGGAATGAGGTTTACAGGGACGTCAGAATAGCAAGCCCATTATATTTCAAAATAACGGGTGCGGTCAAAAGACGCAGAATAGCTATTTTGGGGCAATAGCATTGCAGTATAGACGAAGCCTTAGCTTTACAAATGGAAGTGATGCTACTGAAGCGGAGACTTCATTACAGAATACTTTCAAAAACAGCAATGAAACTTTTACTGATTGAAAGAGTGTAGGAATCCCATCTCCCATTTAGATTTCCATATTGTGGTAATTACATCCTGCAAACAGTTCAAATAAAATCATGTTCTATCATCTGAATCATTTGTAAAATAAATCCGGATACACTATTACACCTACATAGAAGTATAATATATGTAATAGTGCTAAAATCAGAGGCTAGAAAAGTTCATACCCTATCATTTGATTATTTCAACACACTTCTCTGGTGGTGGTGCTAGGCTGTTGCTAAGGCCGGCTCCCCATTTGCTCTGGCCCCACACCTCTGGCCTATTCCTGGAAATGGTCAAAATGGCCTTGCTTTGTGGAAGGGGGTCTCAGTGTAATAGTCCTGCTGCGCTGCCGCTCCTCCCCACAGCTCCCATTGGCCAGGAATGGGAAACTGGCCAATGGGAGTTGACGAGGTGTTGCTGGCACAGAGAGACAGCACATAGAACCACATGCCCACCCACCCGCGGGAGCTCTGGGGCACATTGGCCCCTTTCAGGCACAGACACAGGTAGTACAGGCATATAGGTTTTATGCCCATAGTGCTGATTTCATGTCTCTGCGGCCCAGTGTCCCAACCACTAGGCCTGCTGCTGCTGCAGTAGTTTTCCTCCCCAACACTCTGGGTACAGGAGGAGGCTCTGCCTGGGGCAATCTCTTTCCCAGAGTTTGCACCTATCACCTACTTGTTCACCCCCCGCCCCATACTCATCCTGGAGCCACCTCGTAGTCTGGTGAAAGTGAATGAGGATGGGGAGATCGAGTGATGGGGGGGGGGTGGAGTGGGCAAAGCCTTAGGGAGGGGCAATGTAGATCCTGGGTTGTCCTTACATTCAAAAAGTGACCTTGGGCATCAAAAAGATTGGAGACCACTGGCCTAAAGCAACAAGCATGGGGCGGGGGGGGAGAATATCCCTCATTCAATCTGATATGTGTATAACATTGTTTTGCTGCATTTGGTGCCGACATATTATCTGAGAGTATTAGTGAACTAAATGAGTACACATTTTTGTTTTTAAAATATAAAGGTTTTGGTTTCTTAAATATTTCCTAAGATATATCTTGACTTAATTAGAAACCATTGCCTTTTTTGTTCTTTTCTTTATTTATACATTAGTAGAAGAGTAAAGAAAACTTACAGTAGAATCATTTGATTTTATCCATTTTGATTGTGATGGTCCTCCAACATAGCTCCACGGCTGGTGGGCTGGCCGTGATGGCAGAGTTGTTTTGTTTATGGCAGTTGTACAGGAAAGTCTTGCTTTGGGTGGGCTAGATACATTTTCCACTGCAGATTTAGCTACTTTCCAAGTGTGAGGTACAGTCTGTCCTGCTGAATCACAGGATGTAGGCATCTGAGTTCTCCTTCCTAAGGTTGGAGACTACAGAGGTATTGAAAAGGAAATTTTTATTATCATCATTAAGCCATGCATTTGCTGAAGAACATTCTGCAGTCTCTTCAGCCTTTTTGTTTAATTGTTTTAATCAATTAGAGCGCAAAAAAGTCTGACATTTGCTGTGTGTGGAACTGAAAGCGAAGAAACAGTACCTTTTTATTATTTTGATGGTCTAGAATGAGTTCTGTAACTCTGGTCAAGATTTCATCTGAGCTCAATCCTGAAAGTTTGTTTCCATTTTTAATTTGTACTTTTTTAATGAAGTCAGTAAGCTCAAATCTAAGAGAGGGATAAAAAGTAAAGCACAGAATTTTACAACAGTTTGTATTATGATTCAATCAGCACAACTGCATTAAGAAAAACCCCTCTTTGCTTAGAGTTTTAGATTCATAGTAGTAGCCTTGTTCAGAAAAAAGGGTGGGGGTCTGTCATTCTCAAACGCATGATAGTAGACCGGGGTGGACAATAATTTTTGATGGGGAGCCACTCCAAGAATTTGGCAAGTGGTCAAGGGCCACACTCTTCCATATTAATAGAGGTGGTGTGGGGGTCTAGAATGGAGGTTGGGTGCAGAAAGGAACTTGCAGTAAGTGACTGGGTTGCAGGAGAGGCTGTGGGGTCTAGGAAGGAGTTTGGGTGAAGGAGGCACTTGTGACCTGGGTTAGGGGACTAGGGTGCAGGAGGGGGAAGAGGGCTTTGGGTTGTGACCTGGGGATTGGGGGAAGGGGATTGGGGTGCAGGATCTGGGAGAGGATATGGGGACAGACGGTTTGAGTTATGTGGGGGAGGAAGTCAAAGGGTTGGGGTGCCAGAGGCTGGCTCTGGCTGGGAGATTTACCTGCTTGACTCCCAGCCAGCAGCCTTCTTAAGTAGACTCACTGCCTGCCCTGCCCCTGCACTGGCTACAGGGGTCATGTAGTTTTTGAACAGCTACAAGCCTGAGGGGAGGGTGCTTCGCAAGCTGTTAATAGCTTGGAGCAGGAGCAGCACCTGAAGCCTCTCTCCCTCCCCCCGGCTCACAGCTGTCCAAACAGAGCCCTTCAACAGCCACTTTTCTCAGCAGTGTGTGAGGGAGGGGCAGCAGGCAGGGAGTCTGCTTAAGGCTCCCTGCTGTATCTGCGGGCTGGATCTAGCAGCTTCGCAGGCTGGATCTGGCCCATGGAGGGTATTTTACTGAGGCCTGTAGTAGACACGCACTTCTAGATACCATTTTGTCAATGTCTAGTTCTCACTGCTCTTAATCACTTAATACCAATCTGCTAGATGTTTTTACTAGTTGCAATGTTAAACTATTTTTAACTCATTTCAAGAGGTAACCAGAAAGAAAAGGTTTAGAGGTAAGGACATTCAGAGGTAATCCTTGAGACAGAGATGTTATAGGCAAGACTAGGCTCTCCATCTGGAAGTAGTGTTCCTCCACTATTTGTTGAGGTCCAAGATGGCTGATACTCCCATGCTGGTATCCTCTCCCCAAAAATATGGAGGATAGACTAAGAGTCTTTCTATTGCTCCTATGTCCAGGATATTAATTTATCACAGGTTGGATGAAAAAGGGGTGGGTGAAGCCCCAAGGGAGAGTAGCCACAACTCACTACATGTCTCACCCACTTGTCTGTGGTTAGTAGAGACCATTCTCCTGAGAAATGGGAAAATCTCCCTCCTAGGTTCAGAGAAGAGCAAAGGCATGGTTAGTGAGCCTTGAGAGGCAGTGCTTCCACCTATGGTTTTTGCAGTTTCATGGTTTCCCTGACAGTTTTGAGAGCCAGATAGATGCAAGGAATATTTCTACATATTACTGGACTTGTTATCTCTCAACACATATGGGGAGGGACTGTTTTGATTTGGAAGTGCTGTCTGCCACAACCTAATTCAATTTTTCTCCAGACACAAGTCAACCTGTTATTTGTGTAAGCACAGAATTTGTGTGCAATAGGCAGCTGTAGTCCTGGAGCAGTTAGATGTGATGCCACAAAGTCTGTAACTGGGGGTATTTTCTTTAGGGCAGGTCTATAGCATCTGGGGAGATCAACTGAAGTTACATAACTTCAGGTATGTGAATAAGGTAGCTGAAGTTGATGTACCACGATGTCTCCACTGTGGTATGTGGACAGGTGGTGTTCTCTTGTCGATCGACTCTCCTTGTACTTGTTGAGAGGGCATACTGGAGATGACGCTGAGAGCAATCACCGGTCTTATTGCCTCTAAAACTAGACTCTATAAATATACCATTATATTGATCTTTGCCTGTCAATCTGGCCCGTAGTGTAGCCCATATAACTCAGAACTATAGAAGACACTGAGCTGCAGAAATATCAAGCTAAACACTTCAGAAATTTATAGCAGAACTTCATGGGTAATTTTTTTAAAAATCGTACTACCTGAGTTGGCACTGAAAAGTTTTACAGCCATAAAGTGCATACACTGAACTGCTATTTACCTAGCCTAGCTGATTTGGGGGTTTTATTTATTAAGTTCAGTTTAAAAAGTCAGCTGAAATAGTCTATATGGGTGTTTTCTGAGTACAAAAAAATCTGAACTGTTCTGAGAGAAAACTCCAAAGACTTCTATCAAGTAACACTGTCCTCGTTGCATTCTTACTGATATATAAAGGGCTTAATGTTTATTCAACAAATTTTGTTATTCTATGAAAAAAAAAACTTCTATACTTAGTTTAAATAAAAATTAGAGTATGGTTAAAAACTCAAAATGCAAGAATACCAAGTTTGCTTTACTAATTTCTCTACTTTGCCCCATGTAAACATGTTATCATAGAGCTGAATTACATGATTTCATTCTGTTCTTCAGTTACAATATGAAATCTCCTCCACCTTGCAGCATTTATTCAGACTTTTATATTTACACCAATATGTTTGCTGAAATATATCACTGTACCTTTGAGAGAATACAATAACTAATGTGTAAGACTCTGTGGTAGGTACTGAATAATTTTGTCTCGAAGCCAAAGCACATCTAACTGCAGGTACCAATCAGTGTTCAAAGCAATTCTAAAGCTAAAGGCTGCAAGTTTAGGTGGTCTATAAAAACTGTAACAGGACATTTTTACTATTACTTCTATGGCGTAGACTTAATCTGTTGTGTAACTGTGGCTGACTGTTCTAATATAAATGACTAATGGTCTCGGATATGCAGAGTAGCAATTATATAAAAAAACTGGGGTAGCACTGCATGGTGTTTAAAAATAATGTAACCCTACAGACTGTCAATGTATAAACACAAAAGAGAAAGTGAAGATGTGACAGACAACCTTCATTTTAGTATTTCCTAATGTGTGCCCGATAGCATAATCATAACTTTCTATCAATAATTTAAGGATACTGTTTACAGAACTTCCTCATTTAATAAGAGATGAAAGAAAATTGATGGCAGGGTAGACGCATCACTTTTGTCAGGACCTGGAGGTCTGCAAACTAGCAGTAATTTGGTAATAGCATGCATACATTCCATAATCTAGAGCACTGTGGCTAGGTATAACCAAAATGCCACATCTTAGTTACCCTGTGAAGTCTGAAGGAGGATCCACTCTATTACGTACCTTAGCCGCTATCATGTCACATCAGAATGGTCTCCATCCTGCATACTTCATCAAGTATGGAACCCCAATCCTAACCCATTTAGACTCAACTACTACTTGAAAATGTTACAAGATTAAATGTGAAGATAAGAAACCTCCCAATAGGGAGAAAAATCAGCTGAAAGCTTATCCTGCTCCCAGCTGAAATGTGAGGAGACGCTCTATCAAGAAATTCAGAATATGCTGACAGAAGTAAAAAACAAGAAAAAACCCCTTTAAAAACAGTAATACCTTGTATAGTGTGGAAATATCGCTTTTAGACGTTCAATGATACTATCCAGGGCTTTTGAAAGTGCCTTCTTGTTTGGAACTTTAGCAGCTTCCAAATGCGTAGCTGATGCTGGATCATCTAGCTGACTTTGGTTTGGCTGGATGTTCTGAGCAGTACTTCCAGAAATCCCTGATGACTGGGTTACTGGGACTTTATCAGAGTATGATGCTCCTGAAGTTTTAGAGGGTAGTTTCACTGATCCATTCTTTGCAGAACAAGGATTTGGACTTTTATCTGCTCTTTTATTTCCAGTTTGCTCATTAAATGTAGAATGAATTGGACTTAGATGTTTTGTGCTTGAAAATGCAGGAAGCAAATTAGGACATACAAGTGCAGATGAATACATTACGATGGCTGGATCATTAATAGGAGGGTTGCCTTGCATTACCTACAAAAAAAAAAGTTCCCAGAGAAAGACAAAGAGTAATTAAAATATTAATGAAGTACTATTTTCAAACATGTTAAGGCCACAGTTACTTCATGGACTGGGCTCTACTTAACTTGAGTAGTTAAGAGGAAAATGCATAATAAAAGAGAGCATTTTATCCTCACCTTTTTGTAGCACATATGCAAAACTCATATCCTTTGAGATAATCGTGTAGTACCTATGAACAAGATTTGCTCCAAAACTAATTAAAATATAATGTGCACAAGTTTTTTGAACTTCCAATTCCGTAAGAATGTGAAGATGGTGTGAGGTTGGTTGTAAAAATAGTTTTATAGTCTGAAGAGACTGCCAGATCCGACACTTGCTAGGTCCTATCTCCTCCTAGTGGGCAGTAAAAGGGGACTAAGCAGATGGCTGCTATCCCACCTTTTCTGCCCCGTATGAGGATGCACAGACATGTTTATTAAAAAAATCTCCAGTCTCAAAAGCATGGAGCACAAACATACTTTCAGTGGCAACATCTCAAAGAAGAACTTAAGTGGTTTAATTTGCTATTTATGAAACAAAAAACAAAGTAGAGTAACGAAGTTTTTGAGACACTTACTGAGATGCTAGGAGGAGACTGAAGATCAGCAACTTGCACTTTAGAGATATCATTTAGTTGTGTACCATTTTTCACTAAGTGAATTCTCTCCTCATACTGAGACTACAGAAAAAGACACAGAAAACCAAAAATCATCAGCCTTTAAATTATTCCATTTACACCAATGTATCAATTAACATTAGTATATTTGAGAGTCTAAAGACATAATACATAGAAGTAAGACTATATAAAAGTTTGAATTTGTTTTTGCTATGTTAATGTACAGATTAAAAATATGACCACAAAAAGATACATTAATAAATTGTACAGATTTAGAATTACTGAGACTATTTTTCTCCAGCTGTGTATCTCTAACAGTTATTGAGTTTCCTAAGATTTTTTTTTCTTTTTAAAATGGCCTTATTTCTCTTTCATATCCTACCACAAACTCAATAGGAGATATAAGATATGTGGACTTGCTAAGCTAAAGAAAAAAGGTAATCACATATTTGGCCTGTAGATTAAAGATCCTAGTCAGCAAGGATGCCAGCATGGGCCCACATGTAGCATCTTTGACTTAAGTGGGGCTTCATTTGAAAGAATTCCAACCCACATGAAGCTCTGCTGATTCCAGTACAGTGCTATCCAGACACAGGTGTGTATACTTCATCAGGGCTCTTACAAGATATTAATTTAAGTAAATACATCAAGAGCAACTATGAGATCTACATTTAAAATGATAAATCCAAATCCTTATGATTGTTAAATTATTGTCAAACTAACAGTTTGCACTCCTTTAAAACAAAAATACAAATATTGTTTTGTTTAACCCATTAGGAACATCACAATTATATATTTAAGAAGAGATAATTAAGGAGGAATCTTATAATAAAGGAAAAGATGTTGGTAAACAGACTTACCTCTGTTTTTTCCTTTTCTTTCTTGATATTTGAAATAAATGTTTCCCAAGAATCAATCTGTGACTTCAACTGAGGTAACACTGAAGTGGGAGCACTGAAATATTTCAAAATTTCAGTTAAAAAAAATGTGATATCTTGAGTTTGTAAGTGATTTTCCAAAAGAGAAAACTTCTACCCAAAAGTGTAATGCACTCCTTCCTCGTCTAGGTAAATCATAACTGAAGCTGACAATCAAACAGACTTCTAACAAATTAGCGTATCAGTGTCTCTTCACTAATTTAACTCTTAGAAACTGGCCACCTTTGGAAAGTAAGAACCCTTACTTTGGAAAGTAAAAAAAGTAAGCAACAGCCAGACTCATAAGAGTACCACAAAGACTTATGGCAGATGCTCTGCAGGGAGAAGGACCACCCTGCTCTGTGCGCGCGCACGCGCACACGCACACACACCCCTCCCCCCCTCTATTACTTCTAGGCAGGAAAACATGAACCATCATGGCTAAACCAAAAAAAGGGAGAGAGCCAGGAAGTCTTTCACTGTGAATTTTTCACATATGGGACTCACAGGGATTGAATGTTAACAACTAAGAGAAGGTTGACTACTTAAATACCCACCCAGGGAGTGAGGAAACAGACTGACAGAACCAGACAAGTACCCAGAAGTCAACTACTTCAATACAGGCCCAACAAGGAAAATAGTAAAACATCCCTGGTCACCTACAGTCCCCAGCTTATGCTCCTCCAAAGAATCATTGACAATCTACAACCGATCCTGAAAAACTATCCCTCATTTTCATAAGCCT
Source organism: Rafetus swinhoei (assembly GCA_019425775.1). Lineage (NCBI taxonomy): Eukaryota > Metazoa > Chordata > Testudines > Trionychidae > Rafetus > Rafetus swinhoei. The sequence continues at coordinate 163,908,860 of CM033437.1, forward strand.
TGGGAGACAGGCCAACCCTCACCTACAGATAACCCCTCAACCTGAAGCAAATTCTTTCCAGCAGCCACACTTCACACCTCAGATACATTCACCCAGGAACCTACCCCTGCAACAAACAGTGTTGCCAACTGTGTCCACATATCTATACAAGCAACATCATCACAGGACCTAACCTCATGAGCCACAATATTGGGGCTCATACAACTGCACAGCCCCATTAGAGAGACTGCAGAACTGGAATTTATCTACAAGTTTGACACTCTTACCCAGGGCTTGAATAAAGACAAACTGATTGGAGCATTGTAAAGCCAATTTTCCGTGCCTTAACATCAGCATTTTCCCATCAAAAGCTATCCATGGAACACATCCAGCCTACTTAATTAGCCTCATTAACACGGTTCCTACAATTGACAGGTACCACACATCGTAGTTTCTGTTATTGCCTCTCCATCTGATGAAGTGGGTTTTACCAACAAAAGCTGAAGATCCTATATATTTTTGTTAGTCTTTCAGAAGCCATAGGACTACTAGTTGTTTTTAAAGTTACAGACTAACACAGCTCCCCTCTGAGACTTTTTAACCAAGAGAAGATTCTTTATAACTGATGTAATTCACAAAGTTAATAAATGCCACTTTGCTTTCCTAAACTTTCCGAACTTAATTTTTCAGTCCTATAAAATCTTATAGAAAGCACCAAAAACACATTCTTTAGACAAAGCTTTAATATGGTGTTAGTACATTTTTAAAGATGTATTTAGCTATCTGGAAAACATCTATGATGGTACTTATTTGAAGTAAGAAATACATCTGGGAACATGAATGTCTGATCTCCAGTGGAAATGTACAGTTTCATTAAACAAATAAAAAGTCTAAATTAGGGAGAGGAAATAAAACAATCACAAAAAAGAAAACAGGAGGGTAAAAAGATCATATAAAATTACTGAATTTTCACATATGTAAACTGAATCTAGACTAAAATGCCATTCAAGATAAAATAGTGACATTGTGTAACAATTACAAATAGAAATATAATATTAGTTTAAAACAGAGAACAAATTCTAATGACTTACTAAATGCATACCTGCTCATTAACTTTAGGAATTTAAGATTTGTTTCCGCACTTGCAGCTATGCTGCATAACTTGCATACTTCAGTGTTCTTCCAATTTTCAAGTACTGACACCTAAAATTAAATTAACTGACTTATAAGACATGCAGTACAAGGATTTTCATAAGTACAAGCAGTAAAACTAATTACTTATCTAAATTCAGTCTGTGATTTTGTGATGCAATGAAATACATTTCTATTCAGAAAAGGCCTAGCTCTAGAGCAGGGCTACTCAACTTTGGAAGTCCTTGGGGCCACAATGATACTCACTGCACATGCCGAGGGCTGCAACTTAAGTGTGGTTGCATATATATGCAAATATATATGCAAATATATGCAAATAGCTGCTTTCAGACTATGGGGCATGAAGACAAAGTTTAAGGCAAGACTACACAACACACAGGCCCCATTTAAGTCAGTTCTGCTGATATTAATAAAATGCAATATTTACCAAATTTCCACCCATATGTCAGCACTTTTAACGAGTAATGACAGTCCAGGAATTGAACTACTAAAACTTATATCAACAGAAGACCATTATTATAGATTACTTTTTTGTTTTAGCTCCCACCTGTGGGCCGCAAACAAACAGGCCGCAGGCGGCCCACAGGCCATGTGTTGAGTAGCCCTGCTCTAGAGCATCCCTGTAGTGATATTTTCCCAGCTGTGTTAAAATGCAATGGCATAAATGTGTGAAGAAGCTTGCTGGCTCTCAGGTGGCTGTAAACAACCTACTGAGCATTAAAACTTCCATCAATAGTGAAACTTTCCATCCCCATCCTTTGAAAACAGATAACCTTGATATTGTGCATTATATTTATGATTAAAAAGGTATTTCATCTATTTAAAGACAGGTACACTGACTTCTAGCTCAACAAGGATCATCTTTTTTAAAATATGATTTGCAAACATAAGCAAATTTGACAATCCAAAACTTCCTTAAAGGAAAAGATCCAATCTTATTTTATTCAAGAAATTTTAGTTAAAAGCATTCTGAATATAGCAAAATATAGAGAAAGTCACCTAAAAGAACTATGATAGGCACTCATATTATTTATAAGATGCCAGCCTTCAAAGGGATCTGCACTCTAATTCTATTAGAAATAGATGTGCCCATATTCCTACTCAAAATCAGTACTTTTTTTAATAATGAAAAGGATAAATTATTTTTTGTGAAAAATTCCTACTAAAGGAAACTGTGTACATGTCTAGTGAATAAGACATTATTTAATTATATTTATGCTTTACTAGTAGACAAACTTTTTTTTTAAATGTTCTCATGATATATTACATAGGTCCAAACATCCAACCAGTTCTAAAAATATATACACAAAACAAATACAATAGAACCTTGCTAATTTGCAGTGTCTCAGAGATCCAGCGTGAATTAGTAATGAAGTGAACAAAAATATCTAGAACAATTAATCACAAAACATAATTTGCTTATTTGGCAAGTAGTTTTAATCAGTGCTTTTTTTGTGACGGTACCGCCTGGTACGCAGTACCGGCACTTCCAGACACATTACCAGCACCTCCAGTCAGAGCTCAACAACTTTTCCCCTGCAGTACCGGCACCTTTTTTTTTTTTTTTTTTTAATACAAAAAAAGCACTGGTTTTAATTATTTATGTTAATAGTTCGAAATATATTATTAAATGTTTCGTAGGTGATTTTGTAATAATAATGAAATTATCATTAAGATTGAATCTCACCAGATCTCTTTACTAAATCTGTTCTGGTAAGTGGGCAGATGAAGCTTTTTGTTGGGATTAGTGAAGTGCAAAGGAACAAGGCTCTACTGTGCCATGCTTTACCTCTGCAGCAACAGCTCTTTTAATACACTCCTGGTAATTATCTTTGCTCTTTTTTATTAGCTCTTCCAGTTGAACTTTTTCATTGGCAAATCTATTACTATAAAGTAAAATAAAATAAAATACAATGAAGATGTCAAAAAGAATACTAGGATGCCATCTATATTTGAACTATACTCCAAAATATACAGACTTTTTTTTCTTCTAGAAAAACATGCATCACTGATTAGTCTACATATAATGCAGATAACATAGTAAATTGTAAATATCCACTTAAAAAGTTGTATCATTTAACCAGTTAATTGTAATCGTTTAACCAGCAAACCATGTGGCTGGGGTGCTGCCAGCCCTCCGAGGGCAGGGAGGCTGTTCAAGCCAGCTGGGGTCCCTCCTCACCAAGGGTAGGGAATTGCTCCAGCCAGCCTGAGTCCCACTCCACCACAGGAGGGAGGGCTGCTATGGATGGCCAGGTTCCCGCTGCGCCATGGGCAGTAGACTGCTCTGGTCAGCCAGGGTCAAGTTGCGGCATGCTGCGGGCAGGGGACTGCTCCCCCAGCCCAGCCCTCCGGTTAACCAGTTAGTGGGTAAGCATGCAGGTAAGGCTAATGCAGGGGTCGGCAACCTATGGCTTGCGAGCCAATATGGCTCTCTAGGGACCCAAATATGTCTCTCTTGGAGCTCCAGCTCAGTCCCTTCCAGCAGGGAGCCAGCGCTGGAGCTGCAGCCTTATGGCTCCAGCAAGACAAACACCTGTGCAGCTTCCTGTGGGGAGGGGAGGGGGAGAAAGCTAATTTGTTCCCTCGGGACACACTCCTTGCAAGCCTCCCCTGCCAACCCTTCCTAGAGCCTTTTGAGGAATGGGAGCAGAGGGAGGCGTGTTACATGGTGCCTGCTAGAGTGCAAAAACAAGTGCCCCCCAACCACCTCATGCCCAGACCCCACCCCCACTCACACACCCCTTGCCCCCAGGCCAAAATCCCACCTGCCCCTAAGCCATACTCCTCCTACCCCCAGTCCCTCGGTCAATATCCCCTCTGCCCTCAGGCCATAATCCCCTCTGCCCCAGCCCCTCATCAAAATACTCCTGCCCAACATCCCCCCCAGCTCACTGGCCAGACACTCCCTGCCAGACACCCTTACCCTCTGCCCCCAGCCAGACACCCTATGCTCCCTGGCCAGGCAGCCTGCCCCCTCATCCCCTCCTACACTCCACTTCCCACTCAGATCCTGGACTTCCATCCCTATCCCTTTCCCTGGCAGCCCAGTCCCGCACACTTAATGCCTCATTTTTGGCCCCATCCCATAGGTTAAAGGGGGACACAAAATCCACTAATCCTGGAACCCCAGAAGAGTAAATCTGGCTTGAGGCCTTGAACCTCAATTCTCCCTGCCCCTCCCCACATAATGGGGCTGGAGCACCAGTAGAGTGAGGTGTTTTAGTTGGGGTCACATCAGCGAGGGTGGGGGATTTTTGGAGGGTTTTTTTTTTTTTGCGCCTCACTTGTGTGGTCCCCAACCGATTTTTCTGTGAATCAGTGGCCCCCGCCCCAAAAAAGCTTTCCCACCCCTGCCCTAAAGACAAGGTTGAAACCTTTTGCATTGGACATAATATTTTACTTTATTTAAAAATGAAGCCTGGCCAACAAGCCCCCAATTTAGGCCCAGCCCCCATCTGGCTGCAGCATCATAACATTCCTGCACTCCCCACCACACACCCCAATCCTGAGCCCATTATACACCTGAACTAGGGTTGCCAGGTGTCCGGTATCCTACCGGACAGTCCAGTATTTGAGCTCTCTGAAAAAAAAAAAAAAAAAAAAAAAAATCAGACAACACGTACAGCGTCCGGTATTCTGATTTTTCCAGCTGGGCACTGGACAGAAGCCTGACATGGGCAGCCCCGCACCTGCCAGGCTTCTGCACAGTCATAGGCTCCCAGTGGCGTTTGCGGCCCCGCCTTCCAGCTGGGAGGCGGGGCCACAATCGCCGCTGGGTGCCTCTGGTCGAGTCAGAAGCCTGGCAGGGGCAAGGGGGAGTGGCTGGGAGTCCCAGCCTCTCCCCCCGCCTCCGCCAGGCTTCTGTGCAATCACAGGCTCTCAGCGGCGTTCGCAGCCCCACCTCCCAGCTGGGAGGCGGGGTTGTGATCGCCGCTTATCCTGCATTTGTTTTTGTTTTTTTTTTGCTCGACCAAAAAATACCAGGTAGCCGGTATTTTTTCGGAGACCATCTGGCAACCCTAACCTGAACCCCCTGCTCTGAGCCCCTCATACCATCACATTCCCAGACTCCAGCCATAACACTCCTGCACACCCCCACACACCCCAATCTTGTGCCCTGAGTCTGTCATTCACCCCAATCTACTGCCTTGCACCCCTCATACACTGCAACCCAGACTCCTGCACCCCCACATCACCAGCCCCCGCCATAAGATTAACAGAAGATGGCCTGAATGCGTGCATGAAGCTAGATTTGACCAGTTGTGATGTAAACGTCAAAGAAATATGGGACTTCTGCTGCTGCATCTTTTCACACTTAAAGTCTGGAGGTACAATGTTTCATTTATGCTATTATTAATCATTATGTCAATGAAAATATACAATTTAATATTATTGATAAGTCATGTAAATGGGCATTCTTATATGGCTCTTTCTTGACCACTTGTTTTGAATTTTGATATAGTTTGGCTCCTTGGTTTGAAAAGGCTGCCAACTCCTGACTTCACCAGGTAACCACTTAAATCTTTTACATCTTTTAATGTAGACATAGATACTGGAGTAATGATAGGGCAGTGTTAATGCTTAAAATATGGTGGGAAAGGCACACTTAATACGAATAATTCTAAACCTGCAGCTTTTATACCAAGAACTAAGAGCAAGACCACAGGTTTGCTGTAACTCCAGCAAGTATGTTATAGTTTCCAACTCCACCATGAAGCCTCTAGGGGTTTCATGCCAATCCCAAGCCTGGATAAAGGAGGAGGGTTGGTCAGATGAGTGTAGCGAGGCTAGGAAAGGAAGAAATAGGGAACGCGTACAGAGCAGTGCTCGAAGAGAAGATCAGGAATGCGGGCACAGAGAAAGACCCAGATAAGAGAGTCGAAGAGATAGCTACGGTGATAGAAGAGGCAATTGAGCAGATGGTTCCAGAATAAGAGAAGATCAATAAGAAGTGAATTACACAGGAGACACTGAAGTTGGTCCAAGAGAAGAGAGCACTGAAAATCAGAAGGGATGTCTCCGCGAGGGCGGAACAGCAATATAGAGTGAAATGCAACAAGGTAAGGAAAGCGGCCAGAATGGATAAGGCAAAGTGGTTAGAGGAGCAGTGTGAAGATATAGAGAGGTATTATGGTGAGTGTAAGATCAGGGAGATGTATAAGATGATTAGGAATATTAATAGGAAGTGGCAGCCGAAGCAGATAGCGATCAAAGACGAGAATGATAAGGTGCTCATGAACAAGGAGAAGGTTGTGCAGTGATGGACGAGATATTGTACCGATCTGTACAAAGCAGTTGGACCGGAGTGTCTCAGAGAGACTGATCAAAGAACGGAAAGAGACATCACCGCCAAGCATTGAGAGTGAGACTGATATTTTGAAGGAGGAAGTAGATTGGTGCGGAGCTAGTCTACAGAAACTAAGCCACTCCGCACTGGACAGGGAAAGATGGAAGGAAATAGTGAGGGAGGCATTGGACACCAACAGGCATTGAGCCTATGGTTGATGATGATGAACAAGTATGTGAGCTCCCCTGCTATATCAAAGCAGCACTTAAATTATTTCCCCCTGTTGCTTTTCTATCAATGTTAATGATATTTCATAGGAAGAGACAGGCTGATCAAATGCAGAATGAGAAAGGGAACTAAGGCACAGGGTGGAGGAGAGATTTTCTTATCTCCCAGTTTCTATAAAGAAAGTAGGAGAGCAAGCATGAAAGACAGCTGCAGAAATACAAAGGAACACACACCCAGAGAAATACATAAGGTGATGACTGGCATTTCATAATTTGTGGAACTAACTCAAGTTGCCTTTCATAAATTTATATATTCTAAACCCAGAAGAGACCACTGGGATCATCTAGTCTGACCTATTGCACAATACAGGCTATACAACTTCCTTGAATCATTTCCTCTTTGCGCTAGAGAATATCTTAAAGATCCACTTGATTAAAAATGTCCCAGTGATGGAGAAAGCACCACAACCATCCATAGCCATTATTAAGTTGTTCCAGTGGTTAATTACTTTACTGTTAAAAAAGAAAGGTTACTCACCTTGCAAAGTAACTGATGTTCTTCGAGATGGGTGTCCCTGAGGGCACTCCACTGTAGGTGTCTTGATGCGCCCATGATTATTATCGGAACTTTTTAGCAGCAGTATCCTGCTGAATGCCGGTGCACATGTGCAGCACTGCTCGCACCACAGCAAGCATGCCGACATGCATGTGCCATCAACTGTCCCTCAGTTCCTTTGCTACTGTGGAGAAATGTTAAAACTCCAAAGCAGAGGGGAGGAGGGAGGGTCACGGAGCATCCATAGGGACACCGATCTTGAAGAAAATCAATTATTGTACAAGGTGAGTAACCTCTCTTTTCTTCTTTGAGGAGTGTCCCTATGGGCACACCACTGTAGATGACTACAGAGCAGTACCCTGAGAGTCTGGAAGGAGGGGCTTCAGACCTGACCAGTGAACGGTGGAGAGAACTGCCGCCCCAAACCTAGTACACTATGAAGTGTAAGTATCTATTGCATAGTGTTTTGTAAAGGTATGTACAGACGCCCATGTTGCAACCCTACAAATGTCTGTGATGGGCACATGACGCAGGAAGGCCGTGGAGGCGGCCATTGCTCTGGTGGAATGTGCCCGCAACTGACTGGGTAGTGGAACCTTAATGATTGCATAACAACTTTTTATACAATTTGTTACCCATTTTGAAAATATCTGTATAGAAATCACCTGTCTTTTGGAGCTATCTGCTATGGAAATAAACAGTCTGGAGTAGCAGCTAGACTGCTTTATTCTCTCCAGGTGAAAGGCAATCAGCTGGCAGACATCCAAGGAGTGGAGTTGGGTCACGCTGGCGTCCGGATGAGGCTTTTGAGAGAAGACTGGTAAGTATAAAGGTTCGTTGAGGTGGAACTGTGAAACTACTTTGGGTAGAAATTTCAGATGTGGTCTGAGGACCACTTTGTCTTTGTGGAAAACCATAAACAGCAGTTCAGCTATGACTGCAGCCAACTTGCTGACCTTTCTGGCGGTCGTAATGGGGAGCAGGAAAGCAACTTTCATGGAAAGATATGACAACACACGTCACCATTGGCTCGAATGGTGAGCAGGTTAGGGTGTAAAGGACAAGGTTCAGATCCCAAGATGGTATTATCTGCTTTATTTGGGGGAAAACGTTAAGACCTTTTAAAAATTTCTTAGTGGGGTGAGAAAAAATAGTGTGACTATCTACGTTATCACGTTTGCTAGAAATAGCTATTAAATGTACTTTTATTGACAAGTTCAAAAGATTATGTTTCTTCAAGGAAAGAAGGTATTCCAAGACCGCCAGAAGTGGTGGTGTATGCTGTTGGAGTGCTCTGTCATTGGCCCATTTGTGCAAACAGTGCCATTTTTGAGAGGTTCTTCTCATACTTTCCTTACGGCAGTTCACGATTAGCAGGGCTCCACAAGTCCGCTTATCAACTCGCCCATGGTGAGTAGATTTCAGCCGGCCACCCTGTTCACCGGCGGTTCGTGCATGCGCAGTGCGGAGCTGGCGAATGGTTTTCGCCACGGTTTGTCGAACCCTGACGATTAGAATACAAACTTCTTCTCAACAGGCAAGGTCATGCAAAGTCAACCCTGGAGAAGCCAGGCCTTGAGATGGAGCTTGTGGATGTTGGGATGAAGAACACGACCCTCGTCCTGAGACAATATGTTTAGCCACTGCGGAAGACGAATCGGAGGAGAGGCTGACAACTGTGACAGGTAAGGAAATCAGATCTGCCTCGGCCATGTGGGTGCTACCAGAATGACTCTGGTCCTGTTTTTTTTTAATTTTCTGTATGACTTTGTTGAGAAGAGGAAGAGGCAGGAAAGTGTAGAAGAGGTCGTGAGATCAAATGATTGCATCTCCCATGGAGTTCTTGCCCAGTCCTGCTCTGGAACAGTAGTTGGGGCATTTGGCATTGTGGAATGTGGCAAATAAGTCTATTCCCACAAAACCCCAACTCTAGAAGAGCTTGCGGGTGGATCTCTCACTTGTATTTGTGGTGGAATATTTGGCTCAGGTGGTCTGTGGTAACATTTTGCTTGCCTGGGAGATATACTGCTCATATGGTGATCCAATGGTGAATGCACCAGTGCCACACAGCTATTGCTCCTTTGCAGAGATGGTATGACCTGGCCCTGCCTTCGCGATTTATATAAAACATGCAAGCCATGTTGTCCATGAGTATTCTCACTGATTTTGCGTGTATTAGGGGAAGAAAATACTCATATGCTTTTCTTACTGCGCTGAGATCTAGGACATTGATGTATAGAACTGATTCTGGAGGTGTCCGTCTTCCCTGGTTGCTGTAGTTGCTTGTGTGTGCACCCCAGCCCTCCAGGGAAGCATCTGTGGTTATGTCTATGGATGCTGGAGTTTGTTGAAAAGGGACTCCCCTGCAGAGATTGTCACCTGCAACCACCATTGTAGGGATTCTTTTACCATGTTTGTAGGGCTCAGAAGCTTGTGTAACTGATGTTTGTGTGGCTGAAAGCACATGTGGAGTGACGCATGAAGGCACCGCATGTGTAGTCTGCCATAGGGGACCACATATGTCATTGCTGACGTGTCCGAGTAGTTGTAAGCATTGTCTGGCCAAGATTGTGGGACTGTCTATAATTGTCTGAGCTAATATGGCCAGTGAGCAGAAGCATTATACTGGCAGTCTGGCTTGTGCTTGCACACAATCCAATATTACACCTATGAATTCCAACTCCTAGAATGGAGTAAGGTGCGACTTTTCGATATTTATCTGTAAGCCCAGTACCTTGAATAGTTGAATTGTCTTTGCAGTGGACTCTAGGGCATTTTGCTCCATAAGAGCCACTATCAGGTAGTTGTCTAGATAAGGGAAGAATATTATCCCTGATTTTTCTGAGATGAGCTACTGCCGCTGCTAGGATTTTTAAAAAAAACTCTGGGCACTTAAGATAGACCGAAGGGTGGGACTTGATACTGATAGTGCTGGTCATTTAGAGCAAACCTGAAGAATTTTCTGTGTGACAGCTGATTTGCTATGTGGAAGTATGCATCCTGTAGGTTGAGGGATGATATCTAATTTCCTTTTTCCCACCATGGAATTATCCTTGCTAATGTTACCATGGTAAAGCATTGGCTTTTTAGGTACCTGTTTAGCCTACATAAGTCCAAGATGGGTTTTGGACTTTTACTTTTTGGCATGAAAAAGTATCTGGAGTAAAAGCCCTTTCCCCCCTGATGTGATGGTGCTGACTCTACTGCCCCCATCTGGAGTAACTTATGTATCTCCTGTTGGAGCAGAGTCTCATGAGTGGGGTCCCTGAAGAAGGATGGGGTTGGAGGGAAATCAAGGATGGAAATTGTGTATCCTTTGGTGATTACTTCTAGAGCCCACCTGTCAGTTTGGGACCAGGCATGATGGAAGGGATGTAGGATGAAGTGGTACTGATTGGCTGGCGGAAACAACGTTGAACCCCCGACCAGATGCTCAAAGGGTCTGACTAAGACCCTAAATTGGAAGACTAAGACCCTAAATTGGAAGACTAAGACATGGCAGGTTGTTTTTGAGGTTGCCTGAATTTTTGTTGTCTCTGATGGTGTCTGAGGTTGTAGCTCCTCTGCGTCAAGTATGAAGATGACCTGCCTTGTGGGGTATAGAGGTAATATATCTTCTTCTTAGGTTGATGGACATACGTACCCAACATCTTGAGCATGGCTGTGAATCCTTGAGTGTATGTAAAGAAGCATCTGTTGTAGTAGAAAATAGCTTCTGACCCTCAAAGAGGAGGTCCTCAACTTCGTTCAGTACCTCCCTAGGAAATCCAGAGAGGTGCAGTCAGGAGACCCTATGCATGACTCCGGACTCCACAAGCAACCTTGAAGCGGTGTCTGCCACATCCAGTGAAGCCTGCAGTGCGGTCTTTGCTATGAGGACTTCTTCATCTAAGTTGGATTTAAATGAAGTTCTGTACTCCTCCAGCAGATGTTCAATAAAGGTTTTCATTTTCTTGAAGTGGTAGTAAGTGTATTTTGCTAGCAATGCTGAGAACACAGGACATGCTTCTTTGGCCAGCACCACCCTTGGGGGTTTGTCCATACTGGATTACCTTGGTACCTGCGCCTTTGGAGCAGAAGAAGGCTTCCGAGGGAGACAAATGCTTCCTCTTCACCATTTTCTTAGCTGGAGGATCTCTCAGTGTTGATGACTGCTGGTCTGAAGCCGCTGTAGGTGACGTATGCTGTGGGGAGGCCTGAAAGACCGGTTCCAAAGCAGGTCTTTCAGTCTTTTCCAAGGACAGGAGCTTAAGTTGCAGCTCCCTGGCTTTAAGGGATCTGGGAAAGAGCTTCTTACAATGGTGGCAGCTTTCTGGAGAATGCTTCTGGCCCAGACACTAGATGCATTGGGCATGTCCATCCGATATTGGAATGGACATCCTGCTAGTCAGGCATCTCTTAAATCCTGGAGAGCCTGGCATCACTACTCTACTATTAACTAATTAACTAAGGAAGAATAGGGGAAAACATGAGATTTTTTTTTTAAAGGAAAGGAAAGGCACCAACAAGCGGGTAAACCGTAACACTAATAACTATCTACCAATTAACCAACTAATGCTATCCAAGTAAAGAAACACCTAGCACTGCTGGGTTTCCACCAAGCCTGGGATGGTTACCAGTGCATATGCATTGGGACGCTCGCTGTGGTGCGAGCGGTGCTGCACACGCACATCGGCACTTGGGGGGGGATACTGCTGCTAAAAAGTTCCAGTTGTAAGCGCAGGAGCACCAAGATGCCTACAGTGGAGCACCCACAGGGACACTCCTCGAAAAAGAAAAAAGCACCTCATTCTAAAGTCTGAATCTGTCCAGCTTCAACTTCCTGCCACTGGATCTTGTTACACTTTTGCCTGCAAAACTGACAAGTCCTCTATTATCAAATTTTTATTCCCCGTGTAGGTATTTATCGACAGTAATCTAGTCAACCCATAACCTTCTTTTTTGATATGTTAAACTATTTGAGCGCCTTCAGTCTTTTGCTAGAGGGCATATTTCACAATCCTTTAATCAATATTGTAGATCTTTCTGAGCCCTCTCCACTTTTTTAGCATTCTTCTTGAATTGTGGACACCAGAACTGGATGCAGTATTCCAGCAGCAGTTGCATCAGTGCCAAATACAGAGTAGTAATATAACCTCTCTACTCCTACTAAGCAGTCCCATTTAGACATCCAAGTATCATATTAGTCCTTTTGGCCACAGCATCATTCTGGGAGCTAAAGTTTAGCTGATTATTTACTATGACCTCCAACTCATTTCAACTGTTCCCAGAATAGACTCCTCCATCATATATGTATAGCCTGCATTTTTGTTTCTAGATGCTGTTTACATTTATTGATTTATCATTATATCTTTCATTGCTTTCACCTGCCCTCTAACTTACCTTTATGTCTACTATTGATATTGAATCTATGCCAAATTCAGCTTAAGCCATACTTCTACAACTTCTTGTTATAAAAATATTTCACTCTTTCCCCCCAAATTACTGATGCTCAGAACAACTGAAGTGAAAGGTTTAAGGTCTAAGATCTCTTGATCATCAGGTCTATTAAAAAGATTGCCTGTCCTTCTTTGTGGCATAAGGCACTTCTTTCAAGCCCTGCTACTGCATACTCTAAATTATGAGAATATACTTTTAAACTTTTACAAGCGTCTAAGAAGAGCAACAACCATAATGTCCCCCCAGTAACTAGTATGAAGGTGACTTTTCCGCAAAGCATGCTACTATAAATTACTTTTTTTCTTTATTTTATATTAGGCAGCACTTTATTTTGAGAATACGCAAAATACCTATCAATTCACTCTGATATTCATTATTATATCTAGTACAACAGAGAACAGTGTTAGGATAAGAACACTAATCAATTAAAATGGGTCAATAAAAACCCTGAATATTGATTAGCGAGGAAAGATTTTTTTTTTTTTTTTTAATTACCTGGTCTCCAGAAATGTATCCAAATACACAGCATATTGCTTGTCCTTCTCATCAATATTCCTCAAGTACCTACATACAAAATATAACAAATCTTGAAAAATGTTTACTGAGCAACCACAACACACAGTCTTCTATAACCTTAGTTGCACATATATAGTTGACAAATCTATGTATTTGATGTATGTAGGTAGTTAATTTAGAATTTTCTCTCTCAATCTCATAAATGTATTTTCTGTTAGATAGGTGCTTTCAATCTGTAATCTGAATGTTATATAAGATTATTTCAAGATGTGACTCAGCCCATCTAGCAAAACAGAAGAAGGGCTAATCAGTAAGTGTGTCCAAAAAACCCCCAAACATCCAAGGTTGAAAGTCACAGGAGAATGGTCTATATAAACAGGGGACAATGAAAATACAGAAAGATGTCAAAGCAGATTAGGGATGTATCATCTCATTATAGGTTTTGCAAATAGCTAAAAGTATCTAAGGTTTATTTCTAGCCAACTAATATTTCACATACATATATTGCTGCTTCCATTTCTAAAATCATGAAAAAGAAAAGTAATGTGCATCAGTTTTTAAAATGGACACTCACATCTCATTACTATCTGCAAGTTTTTTCGATGTATTCTTTGTTGCTTTTAATTTCTCTTGATTTTCTCTCTTTTCTTGTTGCCATTTCTTAACTTCTGTTTCTAAATCTTGGTGAAACCAGTGCAACTCTCTCTGTGAAATCTAAAGGCAGAAAATATTTAAGAAAATGTAGTTACTTAATGACAACTTCTAGAGCAAGTTTTGGGGTTTTAATTGATATACCACCTAGCAAATGCACACTAACTAGTAAGCCATGTTCCAGTAGGGTTGCCAAGTGTCCGGTTTTGAACCGTATAGTCCGGTATTTGAGTTTTCTGTCCGGGAAACAAATTGAGAAAATACCGGACATATAAATGTCTGGTATTTTCTAATTAAGTAAACCAGGGTAGAGCGAGTATTATTCTCCCACAATCCAGGGCCAATTCACAGCCTCCCAGGACAATGCCAATTTCTACCTACGCATGGAGAGCCTGAGAGTGGTGCACAGCGCCGTGTGTTACTGCGCCAGACACACAGCAAGAGGAAGCTGGTCTGGGCTCAGACACAAACTTCACAGGCAGTAGAGGCTCGGTGGCTGGTGAGGCCAAGCAGGCCCCCACCATGTCCCGCTGAAGGGAGAAGCGGAGCCCAAGGCCAGGTCTGGGGCGATGCTGCGCCCGGGGTGCAAGTGACTTAGCTTCCGCTTGGGCACTCACAACCCGCCCTGTTCTCCTGCCAAAGGCTCCTGCCTCCAGACCTCTGACCCCACGGACATGGAAAACGGAGGGTGGGGGGCTTTCTATGAGTGAACCCCCAAAATACACTCCATAGAGCCACGGGATGATCTCGGGATCATCCAGTCGGTGAGAGCATCCTCAGGATCCCACCGCCCAGGTGCTGCACAGCCTATGTGGAGGAATGGTCTGATGTTGCTCCCTAAGGCTGAGTGTGAAGCACAGAGCATGAGTGTCTCTCTTATAACGGGAGGCCAGAGCAGGGAACCAAGCGTGGCCATGCAGAGTACCAGGTGCGCACCCTGCCCCTGAGTGATCCTCCCTCCTTCCATTCTGCCCCATCTGAATCCTCGGGCAATAAACTTCCCATATCATGTATATTTGTTGAAACCATCTAGCAACCCTATGTTCCAGACAGTGTTTGATTCACTTTTATCTGAAAATAAACAGAGCCACTCAGAACAAGTGGAAAAGGCATTCTGTTGCTGAAGCTAAGTTTTATTGTGATGAGTACCACTTATGTCTCAAATGCATTATTGATCAATACGCTGTCTAAAGCTAAGGTTTTAAAAATCATTCCAGTTGCTCTTTATCCGTTACCCTACTCTGCAGTTTGCATAAAAATCTTACCTCATTTTCTTCAACTCTTTTTTTTAACTGCTCTTCTAAAACACTCATCTCTTCTGAGCTTCGGCACTGTAACTGTTCATATTTTTCCTTTGCTTCCTTAAGTTGCTCTTGTAATACCTGATGCTCTTTTTCCATACGTAAAATATCTCCCTGAAATTTAGGTTATGAAAGAGCTTTTGTTATAACGTTCAGTATCTTAGAGTTAATAACAAGAATTCACAGCCCATTTACAGAAAGAGATTAATGTGAATTATGGTCCAAGATCTTAGAGAATTTTGTTGACAGAAGGTTAACAAGATTTTTTTTATTTCAACTAAAGAAACAAATACTGATTCAGCATTGAACTAGCATGAACATTTTGAAGGTCTGCTCCCCCCTTGGTGTGGATATAAAACTGCTATTTAAAATTACAGGGAGTTAGCTATTCTTATCAACTTGATATTTTTACATACCCCCAGAATGGAGGGGATTTCTTCAGTATTGTTGGAAAGGAAGAATTACCAAATTCACCACTGAAACTGACTCCGACATTTGGGCAACAGCTACAGAACCTGAACTCTAAAACTGACACTTTTTTTAATTACAACTCTATTAATCCTACACTATAACATACTAAAAGGCAGGCCCTAGGGGACTGGGTAAAAACCAAAACCCAAAGTCAGCCAGATTTATCCTTTCACTATTAAACTTTTTGGGGATGTTTTTTATCTCAAGCTCCTCTTGATCTATCCACAAGGAATGTTTTAATATATTTTGGAAGTAGTTTTGGTGATTTAAGCACTCATCCCTCAAACAAAAAAAATTCCTAAATTAATAGATTTTTAAATTTCACAAAGTGACAATTTTTTGGATTTTACTAGCTAGATGCTAAATTAAATGACACTGTCCACTAATCATTGGGCCCTTAATTCTTCCTTATTTAATTAGCGAAGACTTTCAAAATATTGCCTAAGGAACAATACATGTACTTACTTGTTGAGTTTCAAATGGATAAAAAGGCATGGTATTAGCCTCTCTATCTGTTAATTCCTGATTTACCTAGAATATAAACAACCATTAGTTATTTAAATAAAAATAAAAAATTATCTCCCATCTACACTTGCTACCAGTCCCTAAATTGTTTTGTAGTGTAGATGGAATATAATTTAAAGTCACATTAACATCACTCAGATCATGAGTAGGTCCCATCTAACTGACTTAAAAGAAACATTTTAAGGTATAACAATATTGTAAATGAGTTCCTTAAAATGGTTGCATGGATCAGTGAATACAGAACATTTTGGGTGAACTTTCTCCACTCTCAGCCCAACAAACAGATATTCATATTGGCTGTGTCTACATTGGCACCCTTTTCCGGAAAAGGGATGCTAATGAGACAAAGTCGAATTGCAAATGCGAGGATTTAAATTTTCCCAGCGGCATTTGCATAATTATAACTGCCACTTTTTTTCCGGCTCGGGCTTTGACGGAAAAAGCGCTGAATCAAACAGCGGCTCTTGCGGAAAATAAAGCCTTTTCGGAAGATCCCTTATTCCTCTTAAAATCAGGAATAAGGGATCTTCCGGAAAAAGGCTTTATTTTCTGCAAGAGCCGCATCTAGACTGGCGCTTTTTCCGTCAAAGCCCCGAGCCGGAAAAAGCGGCATTATAAATATGCAAATGCCGCGGGGAAAATTTAAATCCCAGCGGCATTTGTATTCGATTTGTCTCATTAGCATCCCTTTTCCGGAAAAGCCAATGTAGACACAGCCATTATGTTTAAAGAGCAATCTCTTCCTACAGAATCCTTAAAAGAAGCTTGAGTGCGGAAGCAGAGTTTAAATGAAAGCTTAGGGTAGGTTTTTCAAAAACGTTAATGATTGGCCTCCAGCTCCTACTGAAGGTGGGGAAGTTTTACCACAAACTTTGATGAGAACAGAGTTATGCCAACTCAATGCTTTGAAAATGCCATTATTAGAGTTCAAAAAACCAAATTATTACCAGGGATGTTAGCGTATAGTCATTTAAATGATTAACCGATAAGTATGGGCTTATCGGTAATCTAAACGACCACACACACTCTCCTACCCCCATTGCTGCCTCTGTATCAGGGGCAGCAAGGGCAGGGAGGTGACAGCTGGTGCCCACAGGGAGCTGGCTTTTAAGCTCAGTCCCCACAAGCACCAGATCCTGCAAAGCTGCCTGCCCCACCATCCCTGCACTGCTGTCTCTAACAGAGAGGCAGCAGCGTGAAGGGGAGAGGGGGCAGGCGAGAACTGGTACATATGGAAAGCCAGCTCTGCTGAGCTGAACTGCCTGCCCCCCACCCCTTGCTGCCTCCCAAAGAGGCAGCAGAGGGGAGGGGGAAGTGGGAGCCAGTCCTAGGGGAAGAGGGTGGCTTAAAAGCTGGCTCCCCATGAGCATTGGCTTCATGGAGCCATCTCCCCCCCCCACACTGCTGCCTCTGTATCAGACAGCAGCACAGGGGGAGGAGGAGGATTATGGAGCAGCCTCTGTCCACGCGGGAGCTTGGGCTCCCTATGGAGAGAGGCTGCTGCTGAGGACAATCGAATAATCGTGTAACTGATAAGATTTTGCAGTTACATGATTATAAAATGACATCTAACATCCCTAATTATTACCATAAATAATGTGCAATGTCTGAAAATTCAGTTTAATTATAAATTTGCATTTGACAAACTGTAGCACAGCCAGCTCTGAAAAAGTTAACCACATTAGGGACAGGGCAATAATGGACTCCTCCTTCAGAAAATTGTTATATTTTTTACCTAGTACTTTGTTAATATGACACTGATTTCTACCATTGCCTGTTTTATTAATGAAATAATTTTTGCAGGTGAGGTGTCTAGTACCTGCAGTAATTTCAGAAATGCACATTTGGACATTTTTTCAAATGCTTATTTGCAGCAACATTAATATTTTCTGTCTTAACTTCAACTTTCAGAATCCCTAAGAAATTCCTAATATTGAAACAATATTTATTAAAATATAGCACAGTTGCATTTTTCATGGTACTACAAGTCTTAAAAATTTACTTTTGCTGATCTTGCAATGATATCAATATGGCACCACAGAAAAGATATATAATTATTAGGAATATGAGGGGGATTTGTTTTCCTTTGTGTTTCATTATGTGCAGATCTTAGTTTGAAAACTTCCAAATGGAAAAACAAAGAACAACAGTCTAATTTTCTTTCCTTTGGTTTGAAAAGAGAGGAAGGAACACGTTTATTTCATTTATTTACAAAAACTAGGCGCAAACACATTTTCTATAATAACTTTTCATTCCTATACAAATATCTGCCTTCTTGCATTAACATAACCAACTGATATCAATGTAATTGTGAAGGAGTTAGTGAAGCCGCTTTTAGGTTCCATAAAGGGGTTAATCCTGCAAACACTTAGCTTAAAGTGCTAAGTGCTTATTAGTATCTGTGAGACTGGATTCCAAAAAACAGTAAGTTAAATTTAGTTTTAGCTCACAATGGACTGGTAAATACATAGATATTCTGAAATCTTTAATTTAGCGTACATTAACTTAAGATGACAATTTAAATGCCTATGTATTTTAAACTACAGTTTAGACCTCCCTGGTCTGGCATCCTCAGGACCTAACTGGTCTTGGATGGGGGATTTTGCTGGACCAGGGGAGGTCATTTTTGGCCCCCCTGCAATTGACTCCCTAGCCCTGGCTTAGTCCACCAGCCAGCTCCCCACCTACTACTGGTCCCACTACCTTGCCAATGCCGCTGGGCAGCCACTGCAGCTCCCGGGCCTGATGAGCAGCCGCATGCTGGGGCTCCCAACCCCATTGGGCAGCCACTGCTCCTGCAGCTCCCAGCCCTGCCAAGCAGCCATGCACCAGGTCTCCTGGCCCCCTGAGGAGCTGCGTGCCAAAGCTCTGGGCCCCACCCAGCCACCACTGTTGCAGCTCCCAGTCCCATCAGGCAGCCATGCACCAGGACTCCCAGACCCTCTTCCATGCCCTAGGCGGCCCTGCCAGCAGTTTGCCTCGGGCAGCCTGCTGCCCTACCAGCCCTGCAGGGATCCCTGTTACTGGCCCTCCACTGGGACTCTGGTCCTGAAACATCTGTGTCGGACCACAGATGTTGCCGAACTATACAATCCTGGTTTAGAGAGTTTCAAACTGTATTTTATAAAATACAGTGACTGTTTCATTTACTATGTATCAATTTAAACAGCCACCAAAATAAAAAACAAAGAAGAGCCTTCTGCAACCTAACAGATAAATTTTACACTGACCTACATAACTATTCCCCTCCTGGTAAAAGATTACTGTAAACTTCAGGCATAAAAAACTCCATGTCCCTTTGAAGCATTAAAGGAACAAATGTGAATAAGCTGCTAAAATGTGACTGTCTGGACTGACAGCTCTAGAGAATTAAGTGTTCTATTTATCAAACAAAAACAGGCAAGATTTAATGCAGTTCTAGTATTTTCTAGTCCTTAAAAGATTCTCTTCCTTTGATTTCTTACCTGAATAGCTATCATCCTTGTAAGTGGAATATTTTTCATTACAGGAGTATTTTTATTCTCTAGTTCCATCTTAATAGCAGACTGATCATATTTAACTTCCTTTATACTGCTCATACTCTGGTCAAGATTATCTCCATAAACGCTGTAGATCGACTTCCCCAGTACATACTGAGGGTCCTGGTATGCTTGCATTTGATTTGGTATATGATTGCCAGATACGTACTCTCTGTCTGATATTGTTGCTTTATCAATATCAAGAGGAGCTTCATAATCAGCATATATATAATTAGGTTGCCTGGCAACATCTGGTATAGGAAGTATTTGAGAAATCATTGGGAACGTTCTTTCACTTTCATAACACGAGGAAACCTTACTCAGAGGTAAATCATGATTATCATACATAGAGGAGTGCAGCAATACATCTGAAGAAGATAGTGATTCTTCTATGGTATCGATACTCCGACTAGGCACAGAATGCATGGAGATATAAGAAATATGTGAGGAATATCCTGGGATTGAATAATCTGGATTTTCAGAGTTTGCTACTGTAGTATTACTAGGAACTGGCATATAAAACACTGGTTTGAATTCCTCAGCAGCTGGGTTTAACTGTAATCTGCTTTGATAATTTTCATTAATATTTTCATAAGCTATATGATTTTCCTCTTCATTTCTAGTATCTTCTTCTGTATCAGTATTTTCCGTAAGCAGAACTGCATGTTTCATTAAGCCAATAAGATCATCCATCATAACAAAACGAAGGGATTCTAGAAGGAAAGGTTTCAGACCACCTGCATCTTCCACAATCTTACAAGCTTCTTCAGGGAAATGTTCATATTCTCCAACTAACAGTTTATCATCAATTTTCATTGGACCATGTTCTTCCAAGATCTGAGAGAAATAGCTTGAAAAAAAATTATATTAATTAATCCAAACATTTTTCATTTCTTTTAAAGCCATACTTGATATTTACATTATTGTTTTAACAATAATTTCTACAAAGACAAATAGCATTAATAATGTATTAAAAACATTTGAAATGATTTTTTTCCAGAAGAAAACACATTAACCAATGCATGTTAATTCTAAATATTTGCTTTCTAGACCTCTTCTACAACTGTGACTCAATATTAACTTCTCCAAATACAGTGACAATATAAAAAGGAGATGGCCAGAGCCAAGAATTGAAATTATGACTTTGTAGTAAGCTGTAAAACAGAATCTCACAATTAACACTTTGTTTCTCCAAAGAGAAGCGAGTGCTATATACTTTATCTGAAGCATTAGCAAGGAAAAGGTTGCACATTGTGTAGTTAGCTGAAGAATATGGATATTAAGACAAATCTTTGGAAATATAAACAGGAAATAAAGCTAACAGCATAGAGAAAGTGTTACTATAGAAAACACTGGGATGATAGTTAACAGAAACTAAGGGCTTGTCTCCACTATGCTGAGAATTGATGCTGCAGTGATCAATCCACCAACTCTCAATTTATCATGTTTGCTTAGACATGATAAATCGATCTCTGAGCACTTTCCCACTGATGCTGGTACTCCACCAGGATGAGAAATATAGCCGTGTCAACAGGAGAGCAGCCCCTGTTGACCTTACTGCACCTTAGACTAGGGAATGTGAAAGTGTAACCGGGTACATAGCTAACCGATGAGCCTGGGCTCACTGCTTAACCTTCACGGTTACATGCAGGCTCCCAGTATACACAGGAAGCCAGCACCCCAGTGCACATTGGCTCCTGGGGAGATGCCTGCCTCTCCCCCTCCCCTTCCCTCTGCTGAGACAGCAGTGCAGGTGAGGAGGACAGGCAGGAGCTGGTGCTTGTGGGGAGCCAGGCTGCCCCACCACCACATGTACCCACTGAAATTTTTCAATAGGTTACATGTTTACTTCATTAAACATATTTTAATACCCCCTATACTAGATGCCGTGATAAGTTGACTTCAGCTATGCTATCGTAGTTTATTTAAGCTTTACTATAGAGCCCGCAGTTTGTGTAACCATTTAACTGCTATGATTGTTAGGGATTACAGCGTTACGTTTTTAAATGCATCCCTACTTCTAAGTCACTTGGGTCATACTTAACCAAGGGTTGATAGAAATCAAGTGTTACGAACTGCCAGCTATTTAGTAGCCACTGGGAAATAAAACTGGTCATCTCTGTTCAGTTCCCAACAGACTGATGTCCACATCAAGCCTCACACCAGCACAATTTGTACTTAGAAGTCTTTTAGCTCAAATTTGAAGCACATTAAAGGGGAATGTATTAGCAAAATAGATACATTCTGTCTCCAAGGCTATCAATATTTCAGAAACAACTTCCAGCTTTCTCTCTTCGATAGAATTTCTTGTTTCCTTATCTCAGCATTTATATGGATATAACTGGTCTTTAATTTATTCTTCAAAAGTCTGAGGTATTAGTTATTATCAATTACACTGTAAATTTAGATTTTAGGATGTTTAATTTCTGTCTACTGGCTCAACATTTCTTTCTTCAGAAAACACTATAAATTAAATCTCAAATGGATGATGCAGAATTAATGTACATAAAAGCTTGAAAATTTACCCAAATTTGCAATAAAATTGAAACAAATTAATAGAGAAGTGTACACCTACTCATATAAACTTTCACAAGTTGGGTCTGGGTTATTATCCAAAAGTCTCTGATAATTGTTACTGTCTGAAACATTGTCAAACAGAGCTTCAAACTCTTCCACTTGATCACGAAGATATTCTGGAATTATAAAAGGCTCACCAGGATTCATAAAACTTCTGTGGGGAAGAAAAATCGTATGATTTAAACAAAACAAAACAAAAACACACATCTTAGTTTACTGGACTCCTCCAATTGACTTAAAGCACAGGACACAAGATGAGTCGATAAAACTAATTTTAAACATTTTTAATAGTAATGCTAAGCATAACTTGATCCTGTGAAGCAACACTCTTAAGATACTGAATTTTTTTTTTAGGCTAACTACAAAGCTTTGGTAAAGATCTTTTTTTTTTTAACCCTTAAACTACTGGTAAGTACTCTCAACCTCATCTTTGATCTTAAAACATTTTTGGGTCTGATATCTGTTTATGGTATTAATAATCCTTCCAGGAAGGAACTGTATCTTTTCCTTGTTGTGTAACATAGCACACTCTGGGGTGTTGTACACAAAATAAAACAAAATAAAATAAAATTGCCTGTTGATACTCACAAAGTATTTTCTTCTGGAAATACACTGTCGTCTTCTCGGGTGACTGCACCAACTCCACCAGACAGTACTAAAATAGGCTAAGTTAAAAAATATATATATATTTTTTTTTACTGTGCCACATTACATAAAATTCAAATATCTTCAGGCTATTTCAAATCCTGTTTTAGTTTTGACTTGTATTCAGATGCCCATCAATCAATTTTATTAAATCTGACTACCATAATTACAGCAAAAACTAGAGGGCTCAGATTAAGTTTACCCAAAAATCCTTCCAGAATTAAATGATCATCTGTTCTCCAAAACTAGTTGTAGAAGCAGGAAAGGGACATTCAGAACAAAAAGTCATTTTGGACTATCTAAATCCTATAATATGTCCCCACTTTTTCATTAACTCTCAGATTTTTCCCTGAGCTTTGAGGGAGATACTTTCTGCTTTTTCAGTTGCTAACATATCCCATAAATACAATCAGAAGAACAAGGGGAAGATATTCCCCAAGTAAATATATACACCATCTCACACAAAGTGGATCCTCCTCATAGTCCCAATCACATTCTCCTTTGTTGATTACTGTACAGGAAGCTGATGGAATGATAAAAGCTCCAGTGCCAAATCTCTTTGCATTTCCAGTGTGAACCGGGGTCCAAAAGTCTATTTCAGCTCTGAAGTAATCTCAGTAGATAGAGAGAAACCAGTCTCTATGATACTGAATTCCTCTATCCCCCTGCCCCATAACCGTGTACTGAAGTGCGGATCAGTACACTGCAAAGGAATTGTTGGAAATGCTAATGTGTCCAGAACCCTAGTTGTATGAAACTATTAGGGCTCGTCTAGACTACATTCCTCTGTCGAAAGAGGAATGTAAATGAGCCCCAAGAGGAATGTAAATGAAGCACGGATTTAAATATCCTGTGCTTCATTTGCATATTCGCGTCTGACTGCTGTTTTGAAAAAAGCGCAGTCTGCATGCAGTTCTTTCTAAAAAAAAAAAAAAAAAAAAAAAAAAACCCTTTCAAAAGAACCCATATTGAGGAGTATGGGATCTTTCGAAAAAGGGTTTTTTTTCCCCCCAAACCGCATCTAGACTGCGCTTTCACTTTCGAAAACCCCTTTTTCAAAACAGCAATCGGACGTGAATATGCAAATGAAGTGCAGGATATTTAAATCCACGGTTCATTTGCCCTTTCGATCGGGCTCATTTACATTCCTCTTTCAACAGAGGAATGTAGTCTAGATGAGGCCTTAGTGTATTGTCTTTCAATCTTTTGCTTTCTGTAGCTACACATTTCTAATACTAGCTTAATTGCTACTTACAACATGAACTGTACCTTTACATTTTCTATCTACAGATTTCTTTTTCACATGAAGAATACTTCTCAACATGTTATTTTAGAAAATAAAGTTTTAGATTTTTAAATATTTCAATTTCCAATTTTTAGTGAATCAATTTAGAGAAATAAACAACACAAATAGTACTTACTCTTGATTCTTTTGTCTTCTTCTTCCTACTTTTGTTTTTAACTTTGATACCATTAGTCTAAAACAGAAATAGAGAGTCAGTGGCTAACTCCTTATGGAGAAGTTACCATGTGTTTCTTACAATGGCACACTCAGTTCTTAAATTAAAACTCTCCTTTTGTTTTGAATAATAATTAACATAGTATAGCAAACTGTGTATTTTTTCACTTCTGGAAACCCACATGGGAAAATAACTTGGCAAAAGTCTTCTATTTAGACTGTTCCACTCACATGAGTTCTGTGTTTTCCTCATTCTCCACTTTTACTAAGGGGAACATAGGTTTTAAAAACAGAATTGACAATTTTTCTATTTCTGCTGCTTGTTCCCCACATGAAGCAATGATCTTCTGTGGCAACTTTTGTAACAGTCTACTGTGATGTCACAAACAACACAACTTCATATAGGATACAAGCATCAGAAACAAGGCAACTATACATCATCACATTTGTATGAAAAATATCTCTATGTGATAAGTGAGGAAATTAAGAATATCAGGGAGGAAATTAAGTATTATCCTCACTTACTGTTAATAGGAAATGTGAACTGAACTGCTAAAATTATTTCCTCTCTGATTTTTCCTAATAAAATATTTGTCTTCTCAATTTATGTTTAACATTAAAGTCTAATTTACAACAACAATTAACTGTAGCAATATCTTGTATCATTAGCTGACTTTGGTATACAAATAATACACCAAAATACAAATATTTTAATACAATAACTTGTACATTACTCTTCAACTTTAGTTTCCCCTGAAATTGGAAGATAGCATGTGGTTCCACATTCATTAACCTCGTCAAAGCACCCATTCTGTGTATCAGAAGTTAATTGATATTGCATAGATGGACTAACTAGCAAGCAGACTAGACACATTTTCGAACAGAATACTTCGAACACATGAGCAGTACTGATAGATGAATATTCTGTTATTGCACTTGGCAGAAAGGTTACAAAAGTTGTATGGCAGCAGATATGATTCAGAATGATGGACAGCAAAGAAAGCCAAGTTTTAAATCATAGTTGTACTCTAAAAAGTGACTGTAAAAATGTCAATGTTTAGTTCTCAGTTGGTCTCAAATAGCGTGAGCAAATATGCTGAGATACATAGTAAAAATAATTGTTGCAATTACTAGCCTTGTAAGCTCAACTTGAGTCAAATTGGGTTCCTTCCCCTGTCACTTACTATTTTCCAAGGTATAACAGAACAAGTGGTCAGAGTTACTGCAAATAATACACATGCAAAAAGACTCTTGACTTCAATTTTGGGTTCAAAGTTGGCAGTGAAAGAAAAAACAAAAACAAAAAGAACCCCCCCCCCCCATCTTTTACCTATAACGTGGTAAATCTATCTGACCCACCACTACCACCACAATGCTATTTTTGCTTTTCACATCAAATCCACACATTAGTATCTAGTACTGTTTCTAATTGGAGATTGTTTTGTAAACCATTCAGACCTTCCAAACAAACAAACACACAATTTTCATTTCCTATTTTGCAAGTCCCCCTTAAAAGAACAGTAAGTGAGCATGCATCTTCAGTATACTTTGTGTCTACTGTGACGGTATACTGTTGAGCCTGTATTTATTCATTTTTTCTATTATTATTTTAAAAACTTACTGAGATATCTTCATTTTCCTGCTTTTTTAATATAATGCATGGAACATCTATTGAAAGGAAAATATTAAATCACTTGAAACAAAGATAGTTATAAAGCAGTACACAAAGTATTAGATTCCGTAAGTTATGAGATTTTTTTATGATAAAAAATAATTTTTAAAATATCCCCCTAAATAAAAAAGTTATTCTCTAAAATTTCATTCCTGCTAAGAGACATGCATATGATTAGAGTTATAAGTACTGATTTTACTGGAACTATTGGTATGCTTAAGAATAAGCATATGCATACATCCTTGTAAGATTGAGATTTAAAAGTGGAACATGGTATCTTTCATTGTCACACAGACTTGACAAAGGCTTAGCATTTCCATGTATGCTAAAGTTAAACTTCTCCAAATTAAAACACTTTTATTCTGAAGACAGAACTCCATGAATTCCTTTAAGATATCTGCAGTAAATAAAAAATCCACCTTCTCAACAAATCAATGTAAAACCTGCTGTATGCTCTATTTCCAATTTTTTAAATACATGGGTAAAGCTTTTTATATACATAACCTAAAATTTTTAATCATATTTACCAGGAATCAAAGTAATCCCTTCAAAATATCTGTTCATCATGTAAAGCTACAACAGGACAACATTAATGACGCTAATTATTAGTTTCATTTTATTTAAATAAATCTGAACTGTAGTAGCTGCATCCTTTTTTATATGCTCCTGCCTTTTCAGACTCTGTTCAGTTTTCAATATGGAACTTAGAAGATCTAATATGCAATTTACTGAGGAAGCTAATCTATCTCAAGATTGTATCCATTTATATTACAGTGTCACCATTTTCATAGAATACCCCACAATAACATAGATGGAGAGTAAAAGCAGGCATAGGAGGGCATTAATAGAATAGATACATTGTATACATTTACCCATTTTATCAAAGAATTCATCTAATGCTTGATGCAAAGATGGAAAATTCTCTCTATTATCCTCTAATAGCCATATTACACAACGAGTTTCATTCAATGATGCTTCATAGAAACAGTTAAGAATTTCATTATCTTCATAGCTGGTCAACACATTGCCAAATTTACTGCCATACTTCTCATTCCACAGAATGGTTATAAACCTAAGGTCAAGCTCTTTAACAAAATCTCCATAACGAGAGAAAAAGATCTTTGTGGCTTCCAAACCTGAAATGAAAAAAAGTTAGGATCTGTTAATAAATTCAATTCAGGACTTTGGTCATTCCAGTTTAGGGCTGAATGCTGAAGATCTCCTACAGAAGAACAGTTTGCTCCAAAACCAGATATAAAGTTGCCAAAACTGGTCTTTACTGTAGCCCTGAAAAATGCAAACCATCAGAACTATTTTTACACTACCATCAATTTTAAAGTACATGTAATTTTAAAAAACTAATTTTAGCTAATTCTTGCATATGCTACATTTCTTACCCAATTTTACTTATAACATACACCCAATATTGTAACCAAATAACAAGCCAAAAAAAGCTCTATAGCTGGGAAACTTCACCAAAAAAATTAAAAGATGATTTATTCAATCTATAGACAGCTAAACAGAAGATTATCATTTCAATTTGTAAGGTCAAGACAATAAATAAATTGGTTACTTTGTATAAAATGTTTAGATCATCCCTATTTTATAAACTGTTTTCTCCTTCTTGGATTTTAAGAAACAGATTCTCCACATCTGATTCTTTCCTACTGGCAAAGTCCCATACAAATCAGCTGCAAAGAGACCAATAGTTAAATTAATTTGTGTTATTTACTCCCACCTTCATTTTAGGACTTAAATAGCTATTGACAGAACAATATTCAGTTCTATGAAATTCAATACTTAAAAAGAGCAATTCTATTCTGGAATTGCTACTTAAAATGCCACCTTACTACTCAGATGTCTCTTGTTTGTATAAACACCACCTCTGGCCACTTCTGTGATAGGTTCTTTTACTGTTTTCAACAGCTCTGAAGAGCCAAGTAGGGTTTCCCAGGTGTAACTGAAGGCAGAATTTTTGCTGCAGAATATATGGTGTGACAGACTGCTGGCTAAGCCAGAGCTCTGCCACTATAGTCTGGCTCAAAAGGCCTATTACAGCCAGCTGAGCAAGCCCAGGCCTAAAGAGTTAACAGAAGCAGCTGTGGGCCTCATTAGCCAGAGGGCTATAATAAGGCAGCAGGAGAGGAAGTGAAATAGGAAGGAGTCAGGGTGTGGCTGAGTGTGCTCCCAAACCAGAAGGAGAGGCTGGCTGAGTTAGCTGCTAGAAAACCAAAGCTTTGTAAATAGAAGGTGGTGGGAAATTGGCACTGACAATAAAAGGAACAAGTGACTGCACCAGAAAGGGCCTCTGGCTGATTTGTGGACAACGAAGGTGTCCCAGGGTGAGCGGCCTAAGTGAGGACCTTGCCACAATGATTAAGGATTATACAACAAGTCAGAAAGAACACAGCTTGATTTTACGATCCCCAGTTGAGAATACAGACCTGGCTGCTAGGGACCTTTTAGCCATCTTTTAATTTATAAACTCAACAAATTTAATGTGATAACAGAGACAAACATGAAACCTCATGATAGCATACTAGTAACTTTCTAGTAAATGGAAAAAAAGCAAGGTGGAAAGCTTGCTTAATTGTGTAATTTCATATGTAAATTAAGTCATCTTGTAGTTAAATAAAATATGACCTACCAAAACTGTTAAGATCTTTTATCCACTCATGTAATTTGGGATCCACGTCTTCAAGTTCACTCAGCACATGAACAAAAATTCTTGTCTTTACTCTATTCTTCTTCTGAATTAAATGATTTATGAGCTGCTCCATCACTTCATTTGATGTGCTGCTACTTGTGGAACACACTCTGTAATCCTCCTCACTTATTACCCACCAAGAAAGCAGTTCGCTGAGAAGTCTGGAAGTGTCATGTACACCAGTTTTTATCTGTTCAACATTCTGCAAAATATGCTGTAGGACTCTATCACTAGCAAATAAATGTCTCTGAACATGACCTATAACAAAATAAAGCAAAACTGCATATGTCAGTTTAGTACAGGTGCAACCCCAAAATCCAAATAAACTTTACTACATTATTTTTAAATGCCTTTTATCGTGTGAACTGGAATTCAAATTTAAATACAAGAAGTGCTACTTATACTTGCTATAGATTAACAATTTTAAAATAATTTCTCATACTGGTAATTGAATTTTATATGCATTAAAAACTGATGTACAAAAGGAGCGAACAACACTATCAATGAATATGAGTGAGAATTTTAATTACCATTAAGTTATTAAGTTTAGCTTCTAATTGCCAACACATGGAATGCATATGCACCCCTTATTGTCTAGCTGGAAGTAGACCAATGTGGATACATGCTTCTGAATATTATGTTTTAAGGGTATTAAAGCTGTTGAGTAATCACAGATAACTCATGCAATTAACTTAAAAAATTAATTTTGATTAATCACAAGTTTTAATTGCATGGTTAAACAATAGAATACCAAATGAAATTTATTAAATATTTTAGATGTTTTCTACATTTTCAAATATACTGATTTCAGATACCACGCAGAGTACAAAGTATACAGAAATTACTTTATTTTATTATTTTTATTATTACAAATATTTGCACTGTAAAATGATAAATAACTGAAAAATATTATTTCTTTTGATCTCATGCAAGTACTGTAGTGCAATCTGTATTATGAAAAGACAACATAAAAATATGGATTTTTTTTCTTACATAACTGCACTCAAAACCAAAGCAATGTAAACTTTAGAGACAAGAAGTCCACTTAGTTCTTGTTCGGCCAATTGCTAAGAAAAACAAGTTTGTTTACATTTATTGGAGATAAAGCTGCCCGCTTCTTATTTACAATGTCGCCTGAAAGTGAGAACAGACACGTGAAACTTTTGTAGCCCACACTGTAACAATATGGCTTTTCTGTAGCCATGTTGGAAGGCCTGTGCTAGGCCTGAACCAAAGCCGCCTTCTGCAGCCAGACTGAAGAGTAGCAGCCATTACTGTAAGGCCTGGAGTCACATACTCACAGTTCCATCTAAATTGTATCACAAAGTGTCACACCAGGTTGTGAGGAGGGACTTTGCCCTGATAGCTCCCCCACTGTCACCAGATAAAGAAACAGCTCTCAAGATGGGTAAAGAAATTTGTGGATAACACCATTCTGTCTGGCAAGAAACTGCTTATCAATAGAGGATGTTGTGGAATTCTCATCCTATGAGCATTGTCACTACACTTTCCTATTGTTTGACTGTGTGAGCTCTGTCTGGTTTGTAACGGTTTCTGTCTGCTGTATAATTAATTTTGCTAGGTGTAAATCAATTAAGGTGGTGGGGTATGATTGGTTAGGTAATTTTGTTATGATTGGTTAGTAAAATTATACTAAAATAATTGGTTACGGTATAGCTAAGCAAGACTCAAGTTTCATTATATAAACTGGGGTTCAAGAAGGAAAAGGAGGGGAAGATCATCAGGAGTAACAGAAGGAAGAAAAGGCTAGAAGAGGACCAGGAGGAGGGAGAAGACCTGGAAAAGAAGAACTCACCTCTGAGACACAGCCTAAGACCAGAGACACTGATATTGCCTGGGCAACAGGGGAAGTCTGCCTGCCTTTATCAGGATTGGTGAGCATGACACTGTGTGCTCAGCATGTGCATTCTGTTTGTTTGAGAATTGTCAATAAATAGAGGATAAGAACATTACTGTGTGAGGCTCTTTCAAGTGGCTAAAGATCCTGCCAACCCGCAGGTTGTTACACCCTGAGCCCTAGGAATTGGGTAAGGGTGGGTGTGTAAATTCACAGGGTTGCACCTTGAGCCCTAGGAACTGGGTAAAGGTGTGTGTCCCTACAGTGTGGAAGGGATAAAGAAATCTGTGCGGGTAACACTGCAAGGTATTTACATGCCAGATATGCTAAATATTTTTCATGCTTCAACCACCATTCCACGGGACACGCTTCCATGCTGAGGCCAGTTTAAAAAATGTGTTAAATAATTTGTTACTGATGTTCCTGGGGAGAACAGTGTCTCCTCTGTTTTATTCGCATTGTGACATATTTCATAGCAGCCCTGGATGATGACCTAGCACATGTTATTCATTATAGGAACTCTTTCACTGAAGATTTGACAAAATGCAAACAAGGTACCAATGTAAGATTTCTCAACAAAGCTAGAATACAAAACCCAAGATTCAAGCATCTGAAGTGCCCTCCAAAATCTGAGAGGGAGGAAGTGTGGAACTTTCTTTCAGAAGTCTTTAAAGAGCAACACTCTGATGCAGAAACTACAGAACCCAAACCACCAAAAAACAAATTAATCTTCTCCTGGTTGGCATGTAACTCATATGATGAAAATGAACATATATCAGGCCACTCTGCTTTTGATGATTATCAAGCAAACCTCATCATCAGCATGGATGCAAGTCCTCTGGAATGGTGACTAGAGCATGAATGGACATATGAATCTTTAGCACATCTGGCATGTAAATATCTTGTGACACTGGCAACAACAGTGTCTTGCAAACACCTGTTCTCACTTTCAGGTGATGCTGTAAACGGGATGTGACCAGCATTACCTTCTGCAAATGTAAACAAACTTATTTTTCTTAGTAATTGGCTGAACAAGAAATAGGAGTGAGTGGTCTTATAGACCCTTAAGTTTTACATTTTTTTTTGAATGAAGTTAACTTTCACAATAGAGATTGCACTGCAATACTTATATTAGGTGAATTGAAAATACTATTTCTTTTAGTTTTTACAGTGTAAATAGCTGTAATAAAAATACAAATGGAGTGAGCACTGTACACTTTGTATTCTTTGTTGTGATTGTAATCAATACACTAAAAGCTTCCTTAAATCTGAGATTCCCTCAGGACTCCTCATTCGTTTATCACCCTGCTACAGCATGGGACTTCAAACTTGGTGCTGAATTGCCTCACTAGACCACCATTCAAACCTGCTGATGGTACTACTGTGAGTCATTTGTATAGGCTGTGTTTGCTGGGTGTATATATACCAGGTGTAACTAGCCCTGTAGACAACTGCATGTGTAGTCTTGAGTGTCATTCCACAAATCTTGTGGTTGCCATCATAGTTCCCTCTAAGGTGCACACCAGCATGGCCATGTATGAGAGACTCAAGGGCCACACAACTAATTAATAGACCTCTGCAGATGCAACTCTACTAATTAGGTGCCTCTTGGACCCTGGAGAGAGGATGGTAGGGATAGGTGAGTAGAAACAGGAGGTGGGTGGAGAAGTTTGGGATGGCGCTGGGCTGCATGTGATAGCTGGGGAGAGACATGACTTTCCCCAGGGGCCACCTCTCTGCAGCCCCATGCTGGCCCACAGCCAGATGGGCTGCCATGGCAGGGAGAGTAATTCTCAGGGCACATTCTTGCTCTCCATGCCAGAGATTGATGTTGTGGCATTCGATTTAGCGGGTCTAGTATAGTCCCGTAAATCAAATGCTGAAGGCATCTCCAGCCAGCACCTATACTCCTGCTCCCGTTGACCTTCCATTATGAGGATGCCGCCAAGCTCAGCTTAAGATAAATCAAGTTGCAAGCCAACCTTCCAGGTCTAGTGTAGACCAGGCCTCAGTGCGTATGTCTAGACTACTTGGCTCCGTCGACGGAGCCATGTATAGTAGTTTACTCGACAGTCAATGAAGCGGGGATTTAAAGAATCCCTGCTTCGTTAAATAAAAATGGCCACTGCGCTGTGCCGACAATCAGCTGATCCGGCAGAGCGCGGCAGTCTAGACACGGATCAGTCGACAAGGGAAGCCTTTGTTGACTGCTCCTGGAAACCTCGTTTCACAGGGCATAAGGGAGCAGTCGACAAAAGCTTCCCTTGTCAACTGATCCACGTCTAGACTGCCGCGCTGTGCCAGATCAGCTGATTGTCGGCACAGCGTGGTTGCCATTTTTATTTAATGAAGCGGGGATTATTTAAATCCCCGTTTCATTGACTATGTTGGGTAAACTACTTTACATGGCTCCGTCGACGGAGCCATGTAGTCTAGATACACCCAGCGTGGCCCAGCTCCAGCTGGGCTGCTGCAGCAGGGAGAGAGGAAGGGAAAGTGATTCTCAGTCTTTTCCAGCTTCAGGTGGGCTGTGGGGCTGGGAACACCCTTTCCTGATAGTACTGGCCCCTCCCCTGCTGAAAGTGGGGGGCACTGGAGCTCACTTAGTAACTCCTGCCTTCTAGATCACTCAGATGCATTTTGTTAGCAACAGCAGTACCAGCCATTCAAGCTATAGTGCCTGAAGCTAGAAGGGGGCTGGGTAAGCAAATCTAATTCCTGCAAGCAGAATGTAGTTGAGAGGGTAGTTTGGTTCCCTGTAGGTATGTGAACAGATAACCAGTTAACCAGTAAGCATCATTGTAACCGCAGGAAGGGAGGGAGCAGGAGCCAGACACTCACACATGCGAGGTACTGGGAGCAGGAGCCCCCATGTTGCATGGGGAAGTTGGGTGCAGAAGCTGCCAGAAGTTGGGGGGGGAGGGGCAGCAACAGCAGCCCATCGTGTTGGGGGAACGGAAGTAGGATTCTATGTTATCAGTTAATTGGTTAAACCTAAGGTGTAACTGATCAACTGGGATTTTACATCCTACTTCCCCGAGACTTGTTTTTTTTAAGCTAGATATAGAGCTAACCCTGCCTACTGAGTATCACTAGCACAATGCTTGCTGAGGAGTGAACTGACTTGGGAGGAACTGGGGGCAGGAACAGGCAGCCCAATCATAGGGGCTGGCAGTCATAGGCTGGTACAACAGTACAACAGAATTCAAATGTATTCTTCAACACAAATATTTTAAATTCCACGTACCTGTATGACTATCATACTTAGATGCATTATTTTCCCTTTTATTTTCTTCCACACGATCTTTTGCAGATTTCAGTGCTTCTTCTCTTACTCGTTTTCTCTTAAGTTTTTTTTCTTCTTTTATTGTTAGCATCCTAGAACTAATAAATGGAACTATTAATGAGGCAAATCAACCTGAACTATATCAACAGGTGATTTTTCTTTGGCAGGTTACAAACCAATCTTCACCTATTAGAACATCTGTCAACTTATAAAGTTTTAACAGAAGAAATCATTAGTCAAACTACAAAGAGGTAAAATTTGAATATAGCTATTCTTCAATTAAAAAGTGATGACGAGAATCTACCTTCAGGTGTACTTAATTTATTTTAAGCTTGTAGATGTAGAGCAACTATACTAAATATTTTATAGTAATCTGTATTTTGAGGAACTGACTTTAAAAGACTCTTTGATGTAGCGTGCACGTCCATTTTTACATATAACGTGCACAAGATACTAAGTTATTCATAAATAAATGTTAACAAAATTCCCAACGCTCTTATGACTAACTTAGGTAACACAAGAAATTAATCTTTACAGTTACATCTCTCATTATTGGAATTCACATTCCACGTAATTTAAACTCCTACCTAAATTAAACAAGTTTAGTGTATACCTCATTCCTTCACATAATTTTCTCTTTGAAATAAGATTAAGGGGAATAAAATACTGAACCTGTCCAATAAATATTTACAGTTTGGATTTCCCAGGCTTCCTTCTAATCAAACAAGTTTATCCTGACACTATAAAGCACCAGTATTTAACACTGTCAAATCTGTTGTGAGCAACAAATGCAAACATCTTTAGCAATAATACAGTAATGCCAAGACTTTGTAAATTGAACACTCAAACAGAATATGTATACAGAGATCCCATCTACCTGGAATCTACACATATCCCCCCTCCCACTTAGCAATATGAGAAAGGCTTAATGGTTACAACCCCCAGACAGACAACTCATGCTTTAAGGTAGCATTTCTCAACCTTTATACAAGGAACCAGCTTGCTGTCTTTCTCAACTGTGTCAGAAAACTCAGAGAGCAGCAATGAGGCTGCTATGGACCAGTCATTAAGAAATACTGCTTTAGGGTGTATTCTCTGCTAAAAGTGCTCAACTTCCACAAGAGGAGGTTATTTACCTGGAATTAGAGGTTCTTCAAGATGCATGGTCCCTTTCTGAACGCCACTGTGGGTTACACATGCATGCACTCCATGTGCCTGAAGCCAGAGAATTTTAAAGTTGTGTTCATTAGACCATATGAATGCTGGTTCACCTGATGCCACCAACTAAGGGCAGGGCAGAACAATCGCCTCTCTGGTTCTTTCTCTACCACAAATGAGATATGAAGCAGAGAGGAAGAGAAGGTAATGGAATATAAATAGGGATCACACAACTCCAAGGACCTCCAGTTAAAAGTCAATAACCTTGTTATTGTACATGTGTGCGCTGTGTGCACACATAATCGGGAAGTTTTTCCCTTAGCAGTACCCGTTGGATCAGCAGGGGAGCCCCCTGGAGTGGCGCCGCTATATCAGCTAATATATACCTCTGATGGCCCTCCACCCCCTCAGTTTCTTCTTACTGGACTACTCCAAAGAAAAGGAGGCAGGTGGAATTTGGAATAGACATGAGCAACACATCTCGAAGAACGACAGTTACAAAGGTAAGTAACCATTTCTTCTTCTTCTTCAAGTGATTGCTCATGTCCATTCCAGGTAGCTGACTACAAAGCAGAAACCCACTCTGTGACCACTCTGTCCCAAGAGTGCAGAGATGGGTTGTGAACCCACACAAGCCACAACTGTAGTGGACACATGCAAAGCCTAGCATGTTGAATGACATAGGTGCATGCCACCATCAGCCCCAGGAGACGCATGCAAGACCTGGCCATGGTCATCAGGAACTCCCACATGCCCTGGATGGCCACTTTGATTGCCAGAAAGCGGGATCTGGGAAGGGAGGCTATGGCCAACACCAAGTCCAGGTGAGCCCCCACAAACTCTATGACCTGGAAGAGAACCAGGGTCAACTTGGCCACGTTCAGGAGCAGCCCCAGCTCGTGAAAAAGGTCTTGCACTAAGGCGATGTGGGCTACAAGCTGATCCGACAATGGAGGAGCCAGTGGTCCAGGTAGGGGAACACCTGGACACCCCGCTTTCCCAGTGGGGTGGCCACAATGGACATACACTTTGTGAACACTCAAGGGGCCACAGAAAGCCCAAAAAGGAAGGCCATAAACTGATAGTGGTCCCAGCCCACCATAAAGTGGAGGAAACGTCTGTGGTGCAGTGCAATAGAAATGTGGAAGTAGGCATCTTTTAGATCAAGGGGATGGTACCAGTCTCTGTGACACGGGGCAGAAATGATAGATGCCAGAGTAACCATCTTTAATTTAGCTTTGGTGATAAAAGCAATGAGTTTCCTGAGGTCTAGGGTAGGCTGAAAACCTCGGTTGGCCTTGGGAACCAGGAAGTACTAGGAGGCTTCAGCTGTCCCCAGAGTTAAGAACTGCTCAACCTCCCCCTGGAGGAGATGCTCATGAGAGGGGTCCCTGAAGAGGGATGGGGCAGGAAGGTGGGAAGGAGGGGTAGAAAAGAATGAGATGGTGTACCCTCTTTCTACCATATCCAGGACCCAACAGTCCGAGATAATGGATTCCCAGGCCCGGCTGAAAGGGAATAAGTGGTCTTTGAACAGAAAAGGCGGGGCTGGTAAGCTGTCCTCGGCTGAACCCTCAAACCCTTGACGGGATTTTGAGGGCATGCTGGATGGGCCCTGGCTGTATTTCAGGGTTGGATGGGATTGCCATCTGCCATTCCTCCCATTACCATTTCTCCTTCTGTGGCGGGAGAAATTGGGGTGGGTACCCTGCTGAGAGGGCCTATGGCATTCCTGCCCGACAGGGAACACCGTTGATTAACCGGGGTATGGATTCCCCAGGACTTCATGGTAGCCCAGGTGTCCTTAAGACCATGAAGGCATTGGTTGGTCTGTTTGGAGAAGAGGAATGAACTCTCAAACAGAACGTCTGGAATAGTGGTCTGGAGCTTGGGGGGCACTCCGGACACCTGCAGCCAAGAGCTGCGAAGCAGAACAAGCCCCATGGCCATAGTATGGGCGGCTGCATCGGCTGTGTCCAGAAAGACCACCCTGCCCTCTTCCACTGGGGCTCTGAACTCAGGCCAAGATTGCCTAGGGACCAGTTCAGCAAACTTGCCCATGTCCGCCCAGGTGTTATATGCGCAGCGACTCAGCAGAACCTGAGGGATGGAGCTGGTACCCCTAGAAGGTAGGGCTGGGGAAGCTGGTGGTGACTGAGCAGGAGGCTGGGGTTGGTGACTGAGGGTTGGAGTCCTGCCCCCCTGCGGTCACCCACCACCAGCTTCCCGAGGGATGGAGCTGGCACTCTTGGAACATAGGAAGGATAGGGGGCAGGGGCTATGCGAAGTTGAAGACAACCAGACACGTAGGCCTTTCTGCCCAAAAGGTCCATTTTCTTGGTGTTCCTGCTTTGGGGGTGGTGCCCGGTTGGCCCTGCCTCTCCCTCTGGAGACAGGATGGAAAAAAGGTGTTCATTCCCCTCTTCCGGCACAAAATACCTCCACTCAACCCTTTTGTCTGAAGGCAGGATAGAGACCGGAGTCTGCCAGAGTGTCTTTGTGATCTTGGTCACAGTCTTATTAATTGGCAGGGCCACTCTGGAAAGGGTGTCAGCCTGCAGGATGTCGACCGTAGGGTCTGAATCCTCCAACACCCTCTCAGCCTAGACACCCAGACTCTGAGCCAGTTGGAAGTACCTGATGAGACCTTGAATACACTGATGTAATGGAAGGGAGAGAGTCACCAAGCATCTCATCAGTTGAGGAGGATGAGGACCTTTGATGCCCACCACTTCCGAATCATGAACTTGCGAGGGGGCCTGTGAGGCCACAGAAGTGGGCTGGATGATGGGGAGCCCCCTTTCCGGGTGATGCTCCGGGGAAGCCTGGCCCAGGGGGAGGGACTGACCCTATGTCAGGGAATGAGTCAGTGGGGTTGCCAAGGGGGGGAGCCCTCGGCCCCAAGAAGACTAACTCTGGTCTGGATGGGCCTGCTCCCTGGCTCTGGTGGTAGGCCCAGGGAGTCCAAAAAGGCCACTGGGTTGGGGTCTGCACTTGAGGTGGCCAGTAATGCTGTAACGCTGGCACTGGGGTGGGCTGAAGTCATTGCTGCTGGTGGTGCACCAAGGCACTACGGTGCCGCAAACAATGGCCAAAGTAGGACCAGTGTCTGAATCAAGACCTGGAGCCCCAGAATGATCAGACCAATTCCACCTCAGAGTCTGTTGAATACTCTGAGGTCAACCACAGTGGTGCTGTGGCAGTAGCAGCTGGCAACCTCCTGGATGGAGTATACCATACCATCGACATCGGTTGTCCCCGGTGCCGAGGAGGAGGAGGAGGCAGAGGCATGGCTGGTGGTAGTGCCAATGCACCTGAAGGAAAAGGGCCGGTGGCTGTGGGACCTGGTGCTGCAGCCAATGCCACCCGAAAAGCCCCTGTGCTGGTACCGACTCCAATGTTGGTGCCAGTGCCTGGGAAAGAATGGGGGCTATGACTGGTGCCGAGGATGGAGGCGGTGCAGCACCTGAGACTGGGGTCAAGGTTTCTGGCACCAGGGCAGAGCGATGGGGCCCTCTTGTATATGGGGTCGCAGCGCTGGGTGCCAAGGCCGTGGGGCAGTGCTGTCTAGATCCTTGGTCCTTGGCTGGGTCCAGTGCCAGGGAAGAGTTCAGCTTAATCAAATCTCTTTTGCTGCCTGAAAGGTATCCGGAGTGGAGGGCTCTGGAAAGATCCCTGCTGGGCTGGCATCTCGGCGTAGACTAGAGCAGCACTGATCTGACCATGATGGTCCTGGTGCCATGCCCGTCAGTGCCACATGCCCCACTTGAGAGCACATGGAGGGCACATGCTTCGAGGGAGACCTGCCCCTGCTAGGTCTCCTCTTCTTCTGAGGCACCGGGGTCGGTGCCATGGAAGTGCACAAGTGGCTGGGTGCCTCACACACCGACGCCGCTGCGCTCTGGGTTGCCGTTGCCAGATGGGATGCTGGTGCTAGATGTAAGCCCACCTCCATCAGGATAACCTTCAAGGGAGACTTCCTTTCCTGCTTGGTATGCGGCATAAAGGCCTTGCAGATCTTACAGGCCTCAGGGAAGTGGGCCTCTCCAATGCACTTAGGACAAGTTGTGTGAGGGTCCCCGCAGAGCACAGGCTTCTGGCACAGGCTTCTGGCACTTCTCACAAGGCTTGAAGGTGTGGGGCCTGGGCATGCCCCGCCAGACCCACAAGGACGCAAAGCGAGCCCCACACTTGGGTACTTAAAACTAAGTACAACTCTTAACAGCTAATAAAATCTTTAGATAAGAACAATGAACGGTGAACTTTTTAACTAACTTAAAACAATGAGAAGAACTGCTAAGAGGCACTTGTAGAGCAAGAGCAAGAGCAAAGGCACATTTCAACAGCCATCACGAGAAGTAAGAAGGAACTGAGGGGGTGGAGGGCCAGCAGGTATATTAGCTGATATACCAGCACTACTCCAGATAGCTCCCCTGCTGGCCCAACAGGTACTGCTAAGGGAAAAATTTCTTACGACACTTGCACGCTGCACATGCACACGTACATGGAATGGACATGAGCAATCGCTCGAAGAAGAAGAGTTCCATGTCAGGTCAAAATGCCTTACAAATATGTCACTGAAATTCCACATGGCTGCTTTACAAAATGTCCAGGAAATCTCTCGCCTGAATAAATACAATAGTTGGTTATTAAGCTTCTCAGGGTGGAGTGGAGTTTGAGACTTGATAGAGTAGAATGGAGGTGGATAGCCACTTGCAGATTCTCTGGATGGAGCTAGCATGTCCTCCAACTCTTTCTGCTATAGCGATAAAACGTTGTAGGGATTTCATGTTTGTTTTTATTCTCTGCAGGTAGAAAGCTCAAGATAAAAGATCAAGGGAGTGGAGTCTTCATTCTTCTGCAGAAGTGTGTGGCTTTGAGAAGAATGCAGGTAAGTGAATGGAATGGTTAAGGTCAAATTCTGATTTACAGGACACAGTCCAAAACCAACGTTTGGGGGCTTTCTTGCTGAGCTTTGGGATGTCCTAAGTCCTCATGGGCTGAGCTAGTAGGCTAGTTTACAGCTGAATATGACTTTGTCTTCCTCAAAATCTATTTAGAGGAAGACAGTCTCATACTCAGAGTGCTTCCTAGATTTGCAAATAGTCCACAGAGTGAGGTCTATGGGGGTGAATTCTCCCACACCAGAATTAAACAGCAGCAGGAGGAGCACTTCTTTCCACAACAGGTTGATGTACAAGGGCGTTTCTTGGCCTAGGTTGGACTGAGGTCTCATGGCCTTCTTCATGAAGTATCTGCAGGGACAAAGGTCCCATGTTTCTCAGGTATGGCTGGAGAACGATTGACAGATACCGCACCTCAGTGTAATGTCATTTTCCCCAAGGCAGTTGGTGGTTGTTGCTGACCAAGAAGGATTGTGGGCAGGAAGCACAGAGTTTGAAGCCCAGGTCCTGAGCATAGTACCTGAATGGAATACAGGATGGGGTGGATGCTCTCCATAGACTAACACTAAAGCTACTAGAATTGTTAAAATTGCTAAAAGTACGAACTATTAAAACTGTCAGTAATTTACAATTAGATTTATCAACGTTTACTCCTGGAGGAACTCTGCTCCACTATGCAGAGACAGAATTTATATCATCCACAGATTTCTTTGCTTCCCTGTACAAAAATTACTTCTGAGAAGAAGCAAAGAGAAGCCACAGTCACTTGGTCTTCCACAGCAGCTTGGAGCAGCCAGAGGAGACATAAATCAGCATGTGTGAGAGAGGGTTCTGGGTGTGCAGGAAGAGACATCAATCACCACCATGGGAGTGGGGCCGGGTGTGGAAGTGAGCAAGTAAATGAACAAGAGAGTCTGCCCCTTTGGGTCAGCTTTTGAGGTGTTTGGCAGTAGGCTCTGTCCCCGAGGCAGAGGATAATATAGCAACCTGCCTGCTTAGTTATTCCCACTTTTAGTGAATTGTTTCCATTCTTAGTGAATTCTCCCAGGAGCATAAAACAGGTGGTAAAACTTTTTTACATTGCCAGATTGGTGTAAAGGAGTCTCATTGTAAATTACAGGATAGCCTTACAAATTCTTAGGGTGCTTTAGCAATTAGAACTGATCTGAATTTTTGTTGGATGGAAAAATTTTCCTATCAATATAGTGTTCTATGAATTCTTTACTACTGACTTTTCTGGATATGGTAGCCAACATAAATTATGAGTTGGATTCCCCACCTTTCACTTGCTCTTCAGTTGCCTATGATGTAATACTGAGCATATGGCTGCATATATTCTTTGACTAATAACTAGAACAAAATATCAAACCTAACTATTATTATTGGACAAATGGGGCTTGAGGATTTCCTCCAATGCTCCCCACTCCCATGCTCCATCCATTATATTATAGTTTAAATGAACTACAGGTTGGACCTCCCTGGTTCGGCATCCTTGGGACCTGACTAATCCTGGATGAGGAATTTTGCTGAACCAGGAGAGGTCATTTTTGGACCCTTACCACCGGCGCCATTGGCCTCCCAGCCAGCTCCCAACCTCCTGCTGGCCCCGCTGGGCAGCCATCGCTGCTTTGGCTCTGCTGGGCAGCCCCGCACGCTGCGTGCTGCATCTTCCTGAGCAAGCGTACGCGCCGTACTGGGGCTCCTTGAGCAGTCTTGCGCACCGGGGCTCCATGGGCAGCTGCGAGCACGCTGCATGTCAGGGCTCCCAGCACCGCTGGGCAGCACCGTTGCCACGTGCTAGGCAGCCCCCACCATCAGCTCCCTGTGGGCAGCCCACTGCCCTGCCGGCCCCAAAGGGATCCTTACTGCTGGCCTTCTTCCAGGATTCTCTGGTCCTGCAACACCCA
Organism: Rafetus swinhoei; assembly: GCA_019425775.1. Lineage (NCBI taxonomy): Eukaryota > Metazoa > Chordata > Testudines > Trionychidae > Rafetus > Rafetus swinhoei. The sequence goes on from CM033437.1 coordinate 163,950,658, forward strand.
TGCCAGACCATGGATGTTGCTGGACTAGAGAATCCCAGTTAAGAGAGTTCCAACCTGTCCCAAAATAATTCAAACTGACATGACTATATTGCATTAGAATCATAGAATACTAGGACTGGAAGGGACCTCGAGAGGTCATCGAGTCCAGTTCCCTGCCCTCATGGCAGGACCAAATACTGTCTAGACCATCCCTGATGGACATTTATCTAACCTACTCTTAAATATCTCCAGAGATGGAGATTCCACAACCTCCCTGGGCAATTTATTCCAGTGTTTAACTACCCTGACAGGAACTTTTTCCTAATGTCCAACCTAAACCTCCCTTGCTGCAGTTTAAGCCCATTGCTTCTTGTTCTATCCTCAGAGGCCAAGATGAACAAGTTTTCTCCCTCCTCCTTATGACACCCTTTTAGATACCTGAAAACTGCTATCATGTCCCCCCTCAATCTTCTCTTTTCTAAACTAAACAAACCCAATTCTTTCAGCCTTCCCTCATAGGTCATGTTCTCTAGACCTTTAATCATTCTTGTTGCTCTTCTCTGGACCCTCTCCAATTTCTCCACATCCTTCCGAAATGCGGTGCCCAGAACTGGACACAATACTCCAACTGAGGCCTAACTAGCGCAGAGTAGAGCAGAAGAATGACTTCTCGTGTTTTGCTCACAACACACCTGTTAATGCATCCCAGAATCATGTTGTTTGCTTTTTTTGCAACAGCATCACACTGCTGACTCATATTCAGCTTGTGGTCCACTATAATCCCTAGATCCCTTTCTGCCGTACTCCTTCCTAGACAGTCGCTTCCCATTCTGTATGTGTGAAACTGATTGTTCCTTCGTAAGTGGAGCACTTTGCATTTGTCTTTATTAAACTTCATCCTGTTTACCTCAGACCATTTCTCCAATTTGTCCAGATCATTTTGAATTATGACCCTATCCTCCAGATTAGTTGCAACCCCTCCAAGCTTGGTATCATCTGCAAACTTAATAAGCGTACTTTCTATACCAATATCTAAATCGCTGATGAAGATATTGAACAGAGCTGGTCTCAAAACAGACCCCTGCGGAACATCACTTGTTATACCTTTCCAGCAGGATTGTGAACCATTAATAACTACTCTCTGAGTACTGTTATCCAGCCAGTTATGTACCCACCTGATAGTAGCCCCATCTAAGTTGTATTTGCCTAGTTTATTGATAAGAATATCATGCGAGACCGTATCAAACGCCTTAGTAAAGTCTAGGTATACCACATCCACCGCTTCTCCCTTAGCCACAAGTCTCGTTATCCTATCAAAGAAAGCTATCAGATTGGTTTGACATGATTTGTTCTTTACAAATCCATGCTGGCTGTTCCCTATCACCTTGCCACCTTCCAAGTGTTTACAGATGATTTCCTTAATTACTTGCTCCATTATCTTCCCTGGCACAGAAGTTAAACTAACTGGTCTGTAGTTTCCTGGGTTGTTCTTATTTCCCTTTTATAAATGGGCACTATATTTGCCCTTTTCCAGTCTTCTGGAATCTCTCCTGTCTCCCATGATTTTCCAAAGATGATAGCTAGAGGCTCAGATACCTCCTCTATCAGCTCCTTGAGTATTCTAGGATGCATTTCATCAGGCCTTGGTGACTTGCAGACATCTAACTTTTCTAGGTGATTTTTAACTTGTTCTTTTTTTATTTTATCTTCTAAACCTACCCCCTTCCCACTAGCATTCACTATATTAGGCATTGCTTCAGACTTCTCAGTGAAGACCGAAACAAAGAAGTCATTAAGCATCTCTGCCATTTCCAAGTTTCCTGTTACTGTTTCTCCCTCCTCACTGACCAGTGGGCCTACCCTGTCCTTGGTCTTCCTCTTGCATCTAATGTATTTATAAAAAGTCTTCTTGTTTCCCTTTATTCCCGTAGCTAGTTTGAGCTCATTTTGTGCCTTTGCCTTTCTAATCTTGCCCCTGCATTCCTGTGTTGTTTGCCTATATTAATCCTTTGTAATTTGCCCTACGTTCCATTTTTTATAGGACTCCTTTTTTATTTTTAGATCATTCAAGATCTCGTGGTTAAGCCAAAGCGGTCTTTTGCCATATTTTCTATCTTTCCAATGCAGCGGGAATAGCTTCCTTTTGGGCCCTTAATAATGGGCCCTTTGACAAACAAAATATGCAGAGTTTTGAAATACTGCATGCAGAATTGCAAGTTGTTTGGCACATAATTCCCACAGAAGTATTTGGTTTTGGGACAAAGTTGAAACCCACCCCCCCCAGCCTTTCCAATAGTTACTTAGGTTATGGATCAGATTGGAGAGCAGAATGAAGAGAAAGATGCTTCTCAAGTTCTGCCCACAGTCCTGGAATCACAGGTTGTTTGTGAAATGGCATTTAGCAATATTAACTAATTATAGTTAGTCTTCAGATTTAATAGCCCATTGAGATTAATAAAGCAATTTGCACCTCAGAATTATTATTCAAATTCTATGGAAACCAGTAGAATTACACCAGGATTTATCTGATCTTTGATTCTCTCTGTATAGAGCAGGGGTGGGGAACCTCAGGCTTGGGGGCCGCATGAGGCCCCTGGCTTGCCTGGGTCTGGCCTCCAAGGCTCAACCCCAGCATTGGGGAGCCCATGCTGGCACGCCAGCCCCCCACTATCCCACCGTAGGACTGGAGCACACAAAATCTACTAGCCTGGGTCTCCCAGGCTCTGGTGTGGGAATGTGGGTCTTCTTCTCAGTCAGGGGCCATGTCATTGAGGATTGTTTCTTTTATTTTATTTATTTATTTTTTTTGGGGGGGGGGGGGGGGGGCTTCTCACCTGTGCGCGCCCCCTGACTGATTTTTCTGTGGGTCAGCAGTCCCTGACCCAAAAAAGGTTCCCCGCCCCAGTACAGAGATTTAGTGAAGACTCTTGAAATTGATTCATATTTTGAAAGTTTTCTCCATGACCATAAACAATTACTGTTCCTTTTAAAATGAAAATTTAGTTCCTTGGAAATTGCTGGGGGAACTACAGAACTGCCCAGAAGACTTATTAGCTAGTATCAGCTCAATATGAGGTCCAATTTAATCACATTATATACAGTTAGGTTCTTCCTTCCTTCCTCTCAAATTAGGATTCCCAGTCTTCCATGCTATTTTCTGAACACCCTCTCGTTTGCCATCTTTCTGGAAACATGGTAAACCTAGAAGAATCAAATAAACATTTGAATCCTTGCCACAGCCACAAAGATAGCAACCATCGAATCTCCAAAATATTTGCATTATTTCAGCAATTTCTGAGATATGTAATCCTACTCTATTGTAAATAGTGCTCATCTTTAAATTACTAATTTGAAGTACTCAATCTTAAAATCTTACCTTGAACATTTCTGCTTAACCCTGGCTCTTGGTGGATCCTTAATTTTGGGGATTTTTTGTTCAAACTGCAAAAATAAAAATGACACCACATTAACTGAATTGGAGTTCTAAAGCAATCTTCATAAAAATAAAAACAAAAATGACATCTGATGTTTCAAATATCAACAGAGTAATAGCTTGAATTAAAAAATATGCAGTCATCTGGGCCACTCAAGCCTCTCAAAACAGCAAGCTTTGAGTATCTAGAAAGACAACTAGTTCACTGAAACGGTAATCTGGCAGAGAAGGCCATAATAGAGAACAAGCATTCCTTACAATTATTTTTTGATGTCTCATACAACGATATTGCTGTAGCATGCAGTAACCACCTCACACACTGACAAAAAAAGAAAAGACGGTTCCATCCCAGTATAAAATCTGGATATTTATTTAACTTCAATTGTTATGTGGGATGAGCTGCTAAAAATCTTCCTTATCGTTATCACCAGGAGTTGCCAGGAAGTGTGAGCTTCCCTCATTCCAACACTAGTAGTGGTGTTGGGGTGCCATCACTGTTTTATAGTTTAGGGGATTTTTTCCACTTTTTAGGAGGGAATTCTCTGTAATTTTATCTCTATTTTGTTCAGATATAATGGTAGCTTTGGTCATAAAACCCCTTCTTCCTTACTGAGCTCTATGAGCCACTCCTATATTAAGATCTAATTGTTAATCCCAAAGGCCCTACTACTACAGGACTACATGGAATTCAGTTCCAGTAGCTACCAAAAGGAAGGCAGTGACCACAGATTCACTTGTACAGCATTGGAGCGATTCAAGAGTCCCTCAATTAAATCATTGCCAACACCCTATGGCACTATTCTCCAAAATTTATTTAGAATATTTTATGCTGTAACAGGCATTACAGAAAACCTTAGCGAAATGCTTCTTGTTTACTAAAAAGAGATTATTTACCATGTACAATAACCCTGGCTCTTCTAGTTGCAGGTACCTATTCTTCAAGCATGCATGTCTCTCTTAAGCCCTTGACCAGAGATTTTAATGCAGCATCCATACGGAGCCACATCTTAAGAAAACCACAGTTATTTCACAAGCTGAGTAACCTCCTCCTCTTCAAATAGTATCCATTTGGGTACTCCATTTCAGATGACTCTCAAGCAGTACACAGAGAGAAGAGAGGTTTGGAAATGACTAAGACTAAAAACAGTACAGCAGTACCAACCACCACAACAGATCTGACCGCATGGACCAATGCATGGAGTTTAGAAAAAAATATGCACTGAGACCCATGTGGCAGCTATGCACATGTCAGACACTGGAATGTTCTCTGTGATCTGGCAGCGTGTGTGCTATCATCCTCTGGAGAAGCACATCACCAAGTAAGTGACAATCTTTGTGTAGAGACTGTGGACCCTTTGGCTATGACAGTTACCTGTTCTGTAACTGGCGTTCGAGACATGTTGCTCATGTCCATTCAACATAGGTGTGTGTGCCTGCCACATACACCAGTGCTGGAAGTTTTTCCCTAAGCAGTACCCATAGGAGCTAGGGTCCTCAGCACCTCTTGGAGTGGTGCATGCATGCTGCACTGTATAGGACGCCCCCTGTACCATCCCTCAGTTCCTTCTTGCTGGAACTCCGACAGAAGGGTGGGAGGCTGAATGGACATGAGCAACACATCTCAAAAAACACTTCCACTCAGCCCCCTTGGCTATAGGCTGGATGGAGGAGGATGTCTGCCAGAGTGTGTTGGCAATCTTAGCGACTACCTGTGCAGGGGGAAGGCCACCCTGTCAAGTGCAGCTTGACCCAGGACCCCAAACAACAAGTCCAAGGTATCTTGCACCACCTTGGCCTAGAGGCTCAAGCGATTAGCCACCATCTTCAGGAGGTCTTGGTTGGCTCTTGAGTCCTCTTGGGTCACCGCCGGAGGAGAAGCCACAATCACCTTGTCTAGCGATGAAGAGGAGGCAGCCAGCGCCAGTTGGCCTTCCTCACGAGGCGGAAGATGGAGACTTGCCCCTGCCATCTGTGGAGGGGGGGCTGGTGTCCCCACACCCCCTTGAGGCCCACGAGACCCTGGCAGCACTGAGGAGGCCTGGAACACTCCAGCGACAGAGCGGATAAGCTGGAACTGTACTAGGAAGCCCCAGAGAGTCCATGGGTACCATTGCACCTGCCACTGAGACAGTGGCCATAGCATGCCCTGGGATGGCACCGGGGGTGCCGTTGTCGACAGTACCAAGGGTTGTGCTGAATGCTGCACCAGAGGGATGAAGGCTGCTTCCGAAGCCACACTGCAGGAGCAGATGCTTGACGACTCCCATGACAAGGAGCGGGAGGTGGTGGCTCTTCTGGTGCCAAGACTCCGCTACCAACAGAGACCTCAGAGCCTGGGAACATCTGGAATATCTGTAGGAGCTATGTATCAGAGAAGTAGCTGTGTTAGTCTGAATCTGCAAAAGTGACGAGGAGTCCTGTGGCACCTTATAGACTAACAGATTTATTGGAGTATAAGCTTTCATGGGCAAAGACCCACTTCGTCAGATGCATGTAGTGGAAATTCCAGAGGCAGGTGTAAATATACAGGCATAAGAAAAGAGTACCAATCAAGAGTAAGGCTAGAGATAACGAGGTCAATTCTGTCAGAGAGGATGAGGCCCACTTTTAGCAGCTGATGTGGAGGTGTGAACAACAAGAGAGGAGAAACTGCTTTTGTAGTTGGCTAGCCATTCAGTCTTTGTTTAATCCTAAAATGATGGTGTCAAATTTGCAGATGAACTGTAGCTCAGCAGTTTCTCTTTGAAGTCTGTTCTTGAAGTTTTTCTGTTGCAGGATGGCTACCTTTAAATCTGCTACTGTGTGTCCAGGGAGATTGAAGTGTTCTACAGATTTTTGTATATTACCATTCCTGATATCTGATTTGTATTCGTTTATTCTTTTACGTAGGGACTGTCCAGTTTGGCCGATGTATATAGCAGAGGGGCATTTCTGGCACATGATGGTGTATATTGCATTGGTAGATGTGAGGTGAATGAACCCATGATGGTGTGGTTGATCTGGTTAGGTACTTTGATGGTGTCGCTGGTGTAGATATGTGGGCAGAGTTGGCACCGAGGTTTGTTGCAGGGATTGGTTCCTGAGTTAGAGTTACTGTAGTGCTGTGTATAGTTGCTGATGAGAATTTGCTTCAGGTTGGCGGGCTGTCTGTGGGCGAGGACTGGCCTGCCTCCCAAGGCCTGTGAAAGTGAGGGATTATTGTCCAGGATGGGTTGTAGATCACTGATGATGCATTGGAGAGGTTTTAGCTGAGGACTATAGGTGATGGCCAGTGGTGTTCTGTTGGTTTCTTTGTTGGGCTTGTCTTGTAGTAGGAGGCTTCTGGGTACACATCTGGCTCTGTTAATGTGTTTCCTCACTTCCTTGGGCGGGTATTGTAGTTTCAAGAATGTTTGGTGAAGATTTTGTAGGTGTTTGTTTCTGTCTGAGGGGTTGGAGCAAATGCGGTTGTACCTTAGTGCTTGGCTGTGGACAATGGATCATGCGGTGTGTCCGGGATGGAAGCTGGAGGCATGAAGGTAGGCATAGCGGTCAGTAGGTTTTCGATATAGGGTGGTGTTTATATGACCATCACTTATTTGCACCATGGTGTCCAGGAAGTGGATCTCTTGTGTAGACTGGTCCAGGCTGAGGTTGATGGTGGGGTGGAAATTATTGAAATCGTGGTGGAATTCTTCCAGAGCCCCCTTCCCATGGGTCCAGATGATGAAGATGTCATCAATGTATCGTAAGTAGAGGAGGGGCGCTAGTGGACAAGCGAGCTATGATGCCCCAAAGAGCCACTCCTCGAGTCCGGAGAATGGTGCCTGAGAGACAATCCACTGTGCCCTTAGACGCCTCTGCTGCCAGGGGGCACATGTCTGCACAAGTCTGCACACCGACTCCAGCAACGCTGGAGATCGTGCTTTGTGCCCCAGTCTCTCATATGCAGACCCACAAGGACTTTGGAGCGCTCTCCTCTTGGACACCAAAGAAGAGTGCTATCGGACTATGCCAGGAGATCAGGGGCCAAACAGAGGTTTACCCCTATGCCGGGGCACCATTTGGGGTGGTACCGGCATGGCACTTATGTCCTGCACAATCTGAAAGGCCTTCGGCATGGAGGGGAGACAGACCTCCAGCACCTGATGAAGGCGACCAGACGCGGGGCTCGGTGCCTTCTGAGGCTTTTCCAGCCTTTCCACCAGCTCACCACTCTTCTTCCCCGTTTTTCTTACAAGGGGACTTCTCTCTGCCTGGCTTCCTAACTGGGGCCATGGGCAAGAACCAGCACTGAGCTGTCAATGCTGACGGTGCGCTGCGCACCGAGACACAAACACTCAGTGCTGAGTCTGACCACTGATCCTGCGGGGGCAAGTGCAGACTCCATTAAGAGTGCTCTAAGATGAATGCTTCACTCTGTAATAGTTTTGGGATGGAAGGACCTGCAAATGCGGCACTTGCCCAAGACATGTTCTTCCCCCAGGCAACGCAGGCAGTCAGCATGAATAGGCCTGGAATGGGCCTGTGGCATTCTGTGCAGGCTTTGAAGCCAGGGGAGCAGGGTCTCTTCAAAGGGAATTGGAAATCCAACAATTTATAGGCACTTACCTACTAACCCTAACGGTGATGCACCCACTGACAGAAAAATTACTGGTAAGTCTGATGTTGATAGTGCCATTTTAGAGTAGTCTGTGTCCTGAAGCTCCCTGTCCTTCATAGGTGGTACAGGGGACCTGCTGGAGCACTCTGGGATCTAGGATACCAGAGAGAGTCCTTCAAATCCATGGTACCAAGCAAAGAGGTCAAGGACTCCAACACTGTAGATTTAGTGAGAGATCATGACCTTTTGGGAGCTAGCTTCTTGTGGTGGGAGACTGAATTCCTCTTCTTAGGAGTTTTCCATGAATACTAAGTCCTCTCCCCTTTAGGGGAGACTTGGACTGAGGTCAAAGGATGCTGGATCTGCCCAGAGACAAATGTACAAAGGATGTGAGTCTCCTGACCTGACTCAGAAGTGGGTCAAAGGGATCACTCCATCAACAGGAAAGCTTGTTTGGACTCCCAATTCTCCTGTGTGTAGATTCGAAAGCCAGAAAAGAGTTATATTATTGGGACATAAGGGACTCTTCTAAGCAATAGATACACTTAGAATGGCCATTGCTGACAGGGACAGCGTCCTGACAAGAGAGGTGGAATTTGAAACATGGTGAGCCAGGCAGAACCAGCCAGGTCACAAGAAAAAAGAAGAAAAAAACAGAGAGAAAAACCGAAGCTTCTCACTATTATTTAATTAATCCTATACTAACAATAGCTAACACTAACTAGAAACATTAAACTAAAAGAACAACAGTGTGCAAGGTAATGGTAGCTGTGTCGATCACGTAGAACATGCCGAGGCGCACACAAAACAAATATGCTAGAATTCTCTCAGGCTGATGCGGTAGAGAAGAATTCAGGGCAGTTCACTAGTGTAATTCTATATACTATTTGTCTGTGGCACAAAGTTGTATCAAGAGCTTACACAGCCCAGAGAGATGCTCCTAATGGAAAAATCTCCAATCAAAGGTGCATGAGGCTCACGCACACGTCAAGTAACCTCAAGTGGGACACTATTGAAGAACTGAATTTATCTCTTCCCCAATAGGCAGAATTCTTGTTCCTACAATGATGAGTAATTTCACCAATCCAAAACAAGCCAAGATATCTATGTGCAAGGAATCTGACACAGCATATATCTGTTAAAAATAGTAGCGCCAGACCACCTCATACTTAGTGTACTATGAAAATTCAATGAAGCTCCCTTAAATTACATGTATGCAGCTTATATTTAAAACATTTCAGTTTACCTGTGGCTTTGTAATAAGGGCAACACCACCCTGTGCCTTTTTTTTTTTTTTTTTTTTTTTTTTTAAAAGTAGTTTTGGTGACTACAACTAACTCCTTCAACAGGAGCATTGAAGTTAATTGAGGCATGTACAGTATCGTGATCCTTTAATGGAAAATATGTAACTGCACAATGTCAGTAAGTAACATGTTCCATGGATTTTCATTGCAAGGTTAGGATTTTTTTTTATAAGACTGATTCTCATTTCACACTGATGTTTATTTACTTACCATGCATTTTATGATACCGGAAGAACTGAAGATAACAATTTTTGAAATGAGGCCTCTACAATCAGGAGTGAAACATGATGCTTGAAGAAGATCCTGTGGAAGAAGATCAGATGGACAGAAAAAAAAATACTTTCAGTAAAACAATAAGATGCACTACCACTATGCTTTTATACAATAATGCTTTTGTTAAGGCTGCATTTTAGTCATGGGTATTTTTAGTAAAAGTCATAGAAAGGTCACAGTCAGTAAACAAAAATTCACGGCCCTTGTCCATTACTTTTACTATACACACCTAACTGAAACTTGGCGGGAGTGTGGGAAGTTTTGGGGGAGTAGCTAAAGGGTGCCATGGATACTGAGGGGTGCAGGTGGATGGCAGGTATAGGGTAGGTTCCCTATCCGGCTCCTAGGAAGCAGTGACCTCCAGCTCCTAGTGCCACATGCTGTCTCCACTCCACCCCGAGACCCAGTTCTGCAACTCCGATTAGCTGGGAATGATGGCCAACGGGAGCTGGGAGAGTAGAGCCTGTGGGCAGAGGCAGCATGTGGACCTAGGACCTGAGGGAGAAGAGTTCCTGTCGCCTTTCCAAGGGAGCCTCCCACAAACACCATCCTGCACCTCAACCTAGCACTGAGCACCCCCATCCCAAACTCGTGCTACTAGAGAGTGGGAGGGAGGGGACAAGACTGCACCAGCAGCAGCCAGTGTGGCTGGCTCGGGTTGCCCAAATGGCTCAGGTAGCCTCTAGGCCAGCAGCACAGGGTGCTGCAGAAGTCAGAGGCCACAGAAAGCCATAGAATTCATTACTTCTATGATCTCTGTGACAAACCCAGAGCATTAGCTATTGTGTATGATGAACTCATGCTGACAGTAAATTAAGACCATTGCTAAAGGCTTAGGCAGCTACTTGTATTAGCTAAGGGAAGCAAATAATGGCATAAAATGGCTGGGGTCAAAAAGATGAAAGCAGCGGCTCATGGCATGTACTCTTTTACTTCCTAAACCAATGGAAGATTATACTGAGTGCCACCATTAACTTCTGCCAGGTTTCCTTATGTACATTGAAATCCTTTTGGTTTTGGAGTATTAGCTGATGGGGAGGACTCAACAGCAAGGCTTCTAAGGGAATCAAAAATCCATAAAGAGGTAAAGAACAGGCCAAACACACTGAGCCTCTACATAAATATCTCTGCCCTCCACAAATACCTTGACACTTGCAGGATCTCCCTATACCTTCAACTCAGACTGTATATTCCCCATAGAATAGTTGAAATGTTAAGATTTTGGGACTATATTCATCTCAATGACATAAAAACAGCTATAACCCCTAGAAAACAGTTAGTAACTAATACTTAATTAGAAATTTGACATGACTCTTACCTTGTCATTTTTATCACTGTAAATTGTAGTTTTTAGCTTTTTCCAACAGCTGATGTGAAACTCCACTTTACACTGCTCAGAGCAAGTGATACGTATAAAACCCTAAAATTTAAAGACCATATGAATTGATTCATTCAGAGAAAAAAAATGCATCATTCAACAAAAAATAGTTAAGAATGTATGCATCACATGAAACTATGAATTATGCGTAAGGCACATAACTGCAGAAAAAGTTTAATCTCCAAAACCCATTAAGAAAAGTTTACCTTGAAGTCTGGGTCAGTAAAATAGATTTGAATTTTTGAATGCCCATGGAACTGCTGATAAGAACAAACTGCATCTGGCTCTGGAGGAAACTTGCATTCATCAATGAAATTCTCCAACATCAACTATTAAAACAACATCAAAATAAAATCACAGATATCACATCGTCCCAAATAATTTCTCAGGCACAAAAACCAAACATCCTTCTACTTACACATTTTTAAGATTTGGAGGCTCTTGAAGTGAAACAAACACCACATTTTCAGCAGTATAACCCAAGCACCAGAAGAGTAATTATTTTCAAGTATTACTTTATTTTAAAAGCTTCCCGACTAACATGCTGCACAATATTTCAACTGTTCTTTGCACTTTATACAAGTGTCAGTAAGGAATGCATAGCCGCTCTGCATAGAGAGCTCCTAGGGTAATTCTGCACCACTGCACAAGTGCAGAATTAACATCCCCTCTTATACTCCTCTCCCCCACAGAATAGGTGGTTCTGATGTGAAGGCAAAAGGAAGCCACAAGAAGAGTAATGCTGCAACTATCCCTTTTGTTCACCAGGGACTAATGTACCACAAGAGAGGGTAGCTGGCTCATGGACCAGAGCAGAGGTTCTACTCGTGAAGCCAGTTGAGAAGGCACAGGATATGGGAGGGAGAGGGAAACTGACAGAGAAGGGCATGTGGGGCTGTTGAGGAACTACATAGACTGGGATTCAAAAGGGCTAGTTGGGGGGGGTAAGCAGACAAAATGAAACAAGATCACAGGAACTAGTGGGGTGACAACCATGAGCCAGGGTGGAATGAGAGGGGTTGCAAGACCAGATGAGGATGGAGGAGGGGAGAGTGCAGGGGCATATGCGGACAGGGGGTGAGGGTGCATGGTCACATAGGGACCTGTGCAATTATGCCTGGCTGAATGGGGTGCAAGAGTTCTGAGATACATGAGCACAGAGGCAGATGTGCCAGACTGAATGGGAGAGCCTAGAGGTCAGCCACAGTATGCATGGAAGAGGCTGCCCAACTCCCTAAAATACACTCCCCCCCCCCAAAAAAAAAAAAAAAAACCCAACAACTATCTTCCATATTTCTCCCACCCAATCCAACAGCCCACTAGTTTCACTCCCAGGCTCCTTCCCAGCATTTAATTTTCCTCTCGCTCAGCACCTCCATTATCCCTTATTCTCCCCACAAAGGCATCGACTTTCAAGTGCCAGGAATGTGGTGGGTGCTTGGACCATGGCTCTCCCTCACGCCTCACCTCCACTCCACCACTTCCACAAAACCCACACCTGCCCACCCTGCCTCTTTTGTCTCCGCTCCACCCACACCCTGCCTTTTCCTGCCCAGTTCCACCCCCACCCCAGAGTGCACTCACTCCTCCCCCTCCTCCCAGCCTCCCACAGGAGGTGTGTGGAGGAAGGAGAAGGCACCGATCTATGGGGTTTGCAGGCACATAGGAAGGAGGCACTGGAGAGCTGATGATAGGCTGCCGGTGTGTGTTCAGCACACATCAATTGTTCCCCGTGGGTGCTCTAACCCTAGAGCACCCACAGAGTCAGTGCCTATGATCCCCAAGACTTTGCTCTGCTTTTGACAGGTATGGGGAAAGAGGTTTCTGTATTATAGCTTAAATGAATTATTACTCAAAGTTCTATATTAATAAGTCTAGTAAGGAATCTATTTGTCAAAAAATATTTCAAGTCTTTTTTGTTGTCTGTATTGTTACATGTGTATTTGCTGACAGATATTTTGAAATAAATTACCTAAGTAACTGAAACTGGCATTATTACATTGTGTTATTCTAACTGAATTTTAAAATATTTGTGCATAGAATTTTTAATTTTTTGACACAGAATTCCCCCAGGAGTAAGAGCTTGGCCAGGCTATCGTTTTACATGTTAATAGTTCTCTCTCAGCTTAAGGATGTTTGTGAATGCAAGAATGGCTTTGTGTCTACAATGTCTCTCCCATTCAATCTTAAAGCTAAGGGATTTTCAAGGTCAACCAAGACATGTAACCAGACTATTCCCTCTAAAATTACTGGGAATCATGTTGCTAAACCCCTAGTGCAGTGGTGTCCGACACAATAGCCACATGCCGCTATTCGACCGGTTGAGTGTGTTTAGTTCGCTATAGCAGTAGCCACTATAGCAGCTACTATAGTGGCTACTGCTTCAGAACTGGTTGGATACAACGGCCCTAGCAAATGTTGGCTTTAAAAAATGATAGTGTCCAATGTATTACTGAACTGGTTTTTTTGCACTAAATTTCTAAATGCTAAGAAACTAACTGATCAACTAACATGTGACAACACTGCCAGTGTAGTTTCACAATATGCTACCATAAAAGGTACCAAAGATGAAAAGCTTAGCTAGATCCCAGGTTTTATAAATAGGGTACTCTCAGAAGAATTCTACTCAAGAAGTGTCGACTGGATTCGGAGAACAGATCCCACCTCTCTACAAACTGCATCTAGGGTTGAGAATATTTTAACTGGCAATAAATACGGTTATGGGGGAGGATTCTGGGAGGCCTTGTTTCTCCCTTCTTGTGTCTTGATGAGATCATAAAAAGCCCAGATTCATGCCGAAAAGCTAAGTGAAGCTGTATTAAATCAGCATCTCACCATTCATTAAGAAATTCTCTGATTTACAAGATGTTATTTTTATTTACCTGTAATTTTTCAGTCCGAGTCTCTTCAATAACAACGGAAGTTGTGGGCCACGTTAATATTCCAGGTACAATTTTATGGTTAATCATTGTCTGTGATTTCATAAACTGATCTATAGCATCTGAAAATCTAAATTTTAAACATATACGAGACAGTGAGATCACAACTTCTACAGCCATTTCATGCAAATCTCTTACATGGAATACAATGCTTTATGCTTGTTCAATTCATTTTGGGACTTAAGAAAACGGAAAGTCATCAAAAATTAAAGACTTCATGAAATGCATGATAGTGGAGAAAGAATTAACTATTAAAAACAAAGATATTTGTAACAAATATGGATGGATCTTCATTTATAAAATAAATCTAAGTTAACTTGCTTTTGCACCAAGCTTAATAAATACGAAGTTTTGCATTGTACAAACCTGTTTTGTCTCAAGTACACTTTTCCAATTCCAAAATGTGCCAAGCAATTAAATCTCTCCTTGTGATACTGCTCAATTATTTTGTTAAACTGGTCTTCAGCCTTTGCTAATTCCTTCAAAATAAGTTTAAGATAATCACAAATGAATGAGATAGTTAAAAACAAAATGAAAAAGTCTGGTAGCTTTTGGATTAGGGCTTTTAACTGCTCAAAAATGCAGCACTGCCTATGCCTTTGTCAACTTTAAGAGCATGGAAGGTGTGAGAATGCAGTCTCTTTTTCTTTATGATTTACATAAACAAAAAGGAGTTAATTGATCTAGATCAGTGGTACTCAAACTGTGGTCCCTGGCCCACAAGTGGTCTGTGGCCCACAAGTGGTCCGTGGCCACCGTCCAGGTAGTCCGGAGCTTGAGCTCAGCCCTCCTCCTTCCCCCCTGCAGCAGGAAGCTCACACTGGTGCTCCAGCCTTGCCTTCCCTCTCCCCAGTCCCCACAAAGTTGGAGCACCAGCATCGGCTTCCTGGGGGTGGGGAGAAAAACCTGAGCCTTGATGTGTGATCCAGCTCCCGGGGAAGAAGTGCTCTCCCTCTTCCTCCCCGACCTGGAGGCACAGCAGCACTTGGTTCTGCTGCCTGGGGGCTTTCCCCATTGCTCCCATTGGCCAGAATCCAGCCAATGGGAGCAGCGGGAGGCCATGCCTGAGAGTGGCGTGCGGTGAGAAGGCAAGTAAGTGTCCGCCCCACTCCCTCGTACCCAGAGTCCTGCACCCCCAGGCTCCTCACACACACACCCTGCCAAGACTCCATGCTCTCAGCCTGCTCCTGCATCCTCCCTTGCTCCTACACCCTCCCTCCTGGCCCCACACTGCACCTTCCCTTGCTCTTGCCTCTTCCCTCTGGCCAAATACCCTAATCCCAGCCTGCTCCTGCACCCTACCTCATATCCAGAGCTCGCACCCTCACCCCCTCCTGCACCCCACCTACCGCCCAGATCCTGCACCCCCATTCCTCTCACTGGCAGTTCTATTCTGCACAGTGAACCCCCAGTTTTGCCCCAACCCCAAAGCCTAGGGGACCACAAAATCCACTAACACTGGAACCCCAGAAGAGTAAATCTGACCTATGGGAAGCCCTGAACCTCAGTCCTCCCTCCCCCCTTCCTCCTCCCCAGGTGGGGCTAGAGTGCCAGAAGAGTGAAGTGTCTCAGTTGGGAGCCACATCAGTGAGGATTGGGGATTTTTGAAGGGTGGTTTTTTTGTTTGTTTGTCACTTGTATAGTCCCCACTGATTTTTCTGTGGGTCAGTGGCCCCCGAACCAAAAAATGTTCTCCCCCCTGCTATATATAAAGAAAACATGGGAACTTTTTCCTTTGGACACAAATTAATATTTTACTTAGTTTATCAAACTTCATTTTAAATAAACATGAGAAAGTTAAAGCATTCAGTCCGTTTAATAATTTAAATTAATATTTCCTTTCTTACTGGTTAAATTAAACTGTTCTCCCTAGCTGCAGCACTAGCAAAATGGCTAGGGCATAATTATGTAATTAACAGCGAGTTTCCATTAGCAACTCGTGGTCCATGGAAAGGTTTGCATTGAGCCAGGTGGGCCACAGGCCAAAAAGTTTGAGAACCACTGATCTAGACTGAACCACGCTTCCATTTTAAGCTTCGCTCTTACATGGTCCATTTATTTAATTACTTTAGGAAGGCATGTGTATGTTATCATTAGTGTTTTCTCCTGAATAAACCTTTACATTGTTAAGCAACCCAAAATCTCAAGCGACTAGAAAGCTACAAGAACTGCTATTTTAAAAAATACTCCAAAATATTGGGGGAGGGCAACTGAATGAGGAAGAGCCTTACCTGCTGTTGGGATTTATGGAAAAATATTTAAAAGGCTATTAAAATGGCTGGATCTACTCAAGTTACTCACCCACTAAATACTATAAAAAAGAAGGGAGACTAGCATTGCTTAAGACTGTTTTCCCCTTCATTAACAGTCTTGGAGTCCCATTTGAAAACTTAGAAGTAATTTTCTGATTTAGTAATTTCTACAAATCCAAATACAAGCTTCTCTGGACAATAAATAACACTACTTCCTAATCACTGCCTAAACCTCTTTGTGGAGGTCACCTTATCTTCTGTCTACTTAAAAAAGGTGATGATGGGTAACCTGAACTGGAATTTTAAGATTTGGAAGCATCAGTTTGTAGAAACTTAAACTCTTACCTCAGGCTGTCCTATTCCAAGGAGAGCAGTGGCATATCCATAGATGACTACTACATAGTCAATAACAGCAAGATTCAGCTGCTGTAAATAATCGAAGAAATCCCATTTAACAGTATGCGTGAAAACATTAAGTTAGTAACCAGAACATATTGCCTTGAAGTGGACAATGTTTGCCACAGTCAACATAGGGAAATAGTAATAGAGATGTAGCCATGTTAGTCTGGTCTTGCTGAAACAAAAGACAGGACTATGCAGCACTTTAAAGACTAACAAGATGGTTTATTAGGTGATGAGCTTTCCGTGGGCCAGACCCACTTCCTCAGATCAAATTGTGGAAGAAAATTGGCATGACCAGATATACCAAAGGGATACGATAAAAAAAAAGTGAACACATATAAAACTGACAAATCAGATTTTAGAATGGGGGGGGGGGGCTGAGGGGGGAGAGGTTAGTGTCTATGAAATAATGATATTGGGGTGATAAGTGGGGAAGCTATCTTTGTAATGGGTAAGGTAGTTAGCATCTTTGTTAAATTTGACACTTTACGAATGGGCCTTAACATGAAAGCTCATCACCTAATAAACCATCTTGTTAGTCTTTAAAGTGCTGCATAGTCCTGTCTTTTGTTTCAACATAGGGAAAAACAGTCCTCACAATTCATACGATCACAATCTTCAGGCAATAACCAGATCAGTGTCACAATCAACCAGAGTCTCATTTGGCCATTTGTGATGGCTTGAGAGGGGCTTCCTTCTCAAACACAACATGGTAATGGATTCTGGAACTGCCGCTTTTTGTAAAATTATACTTTGGCTTACTATATTATGTTCATAGAGAAAATACTCAACACAGGAAGAACAAATTAGTGTATCTACTATTTTAGCTAGACGACTACAATACATTTCTTAAAGTTTTCTTAAATGAATGGATGTTGCTAGAAATTCCAGTTTTTCCCTTATTAATATGGCAAGCTATGATTTCAGGTCAATAAGCATGCTATGTTCCTGGATAGTTCAGTGTTTCTCTTGTTGCAGCAGGTAACCCCTGCCAATACAATTGGATCTGGGACATTTAATGTCTGCAAGGAGTGCACATACAAATATATACATACACACTATATGATATGTGCTTGTGAGGAAGTCCCACGACAAAATATTAAAAATACTGCACACGATATTTTAACATTTTGCACTCTTATTTGTCAAAACAATCTTATATAATTAAACTGGTTTCAATTAATTTGGTAATTTCAAAATACCTATCGGTAACTGTGTGTGTAATAGGGATGTAAAAATGTGTTTAAAAATGCATTTGGGTAACTGCTAAAAATCATAGTAGTTACATGGTTACACACATTGTGGGCTCTGCAGTAAAAAGCATAAATAATCTTTATACTGCAGAGCCCGCAATGAAGCTTTCCCTGCCGGCTCCGTTCCCAGGGAACCAGCATGTAACCTACAATGCGTATGGAGCAGGAGGGCGGCTGAGCCTGCTACAGACAGGGGCTGCTCTGGCAGGCCCCACAAGACTGATGCAGCCCCTGCCAGGAGCAGGTGGGGAGTTGCTCCAGCCCGTATCAGTTAATTGGAACTGTTAAGCCTCACCCACTAAGGATGAGGCGTACCAGTAAACTGGTTAACCTTTTAAATCCCTAGTCTATAACAACGAAGACAACAAAAATTCCCTGGGGATGGATTAGATATTTTTAAAAATCATGGTATTTACCACAATGAGCTTATACTTTATTCCATCTTTTTAAGGTTGTAAGAAAACCAAATATAAGTGAAGTGGTTAATATGGTTATGGCTCACATCTTAATAAAAAGTTTAGGATATACAATTTTGTGTACATGCACAGAAACATAACATTTTGTATTCCCAAAACATTTTAATGTTGAGAAGTTGTCCATTATCACCACAACCACTTTATTGTATTTTTTCCCTGTACACTAGTCTCTAACATTTTAGATGATAAGCTATTTAAGACAGACTATACTTTTTTTAACATGTGTACAATGCTTAGCACATAGTGGAATGTGACTGGGAACAAAGAAAATAAAATAAAATAAAATAAATCATGATTGCTTTGGGGGAGGAAAAGAAATGAAATATAAAAGTTACGGGTCAAAGCTCAATCATGCCTATTAAGGCGGCCAGGGTACATTCATCCTTACCTTCAACTCTGAATGATCCAAAATAATCAATAACTTTGAAAAGACTTGTTCAGCACTGCGACAACGTTGGTCCATCAAGGCTGTATAGCCATCATGAACAAGTGACTTCAACATTTCTGGCAACACAGTTAAATCCACCTACAAAAGTCAATCTTAACTAAATCAAATTTTGTTCACTATGTTATGAAACAAGCTACTAATTATTGAAAATGTCATCTCCAAGTGGTGATTAAATAACAATAGAAGTCAGCATTTTCTGCATTTTGGTTATAAGAGTTCCACCTCTGTGAATTTTGTTTGGTGGCAACATTCACTTTAACCTGGTTTATGGGTATGCAAAGTTTGTACAGAAGCAACTTCAATAATATTTTTAAAAATATTGTTTCAGACAAACAAACAACTTCACTGGCTTCCCATTCATTTCAAAATGATCATTCATCTAGTTTAATAGTTTGTTGTTCCAACATACCTCACAGACCTAGTCTCTCTAAATCTCAACTCATCTGTCCTTTCACACATGTTCATAATTTTCGCTTAAGAATCCATCCACTCCCCAGCAAGTTTACCATCTCAAAGAGGACTTCCTGTATTGTTTGATTTTACACTCACCTATTCCTCTAAAATAATAAAACAATCTGAGAACATTTTTCTCTCCCTTGCCTATATTGTCTCACTTTTGATCTTCTTTTATATCTAATCCTGAAATATCTTGGGATACCTCCTTATATAAACATTGAAGTTGATAGTTCATAAAGTAGTTTAAATCCTAAGCTCTGACTCTATGGTGAAAACCACATGATGAACTGTTGTGCAAGAAGTCCTCTAAGCACAAGCAGTTACAGGATTCGGGCCTTACTTTTTTGAACAATAAGGAAAAGCAAAGCTGAATGTAATGTCATGAAGTGTCCACTGTTCTTAGGTATCAATTACTTGTTAAAGACGACTGCATAAATATTTTTACCATACGCAAACAGGCCAGTACAAGTCCACACACGTGCACATAGACCAGACTACCTCATTGTTCCAGAGTCAGACAAACTTGCTTTATAAGCTTTCATTCCTCATTTTTTAAAGATATGAAATAAATTAATTATTAAAAAAATATTAAAACTCATCATTATCTCGCCACACAATGTTAGATAGGGTGAAGGTGTAAAAGTAATTATAAAAAAGGGAAAATTTTGGTTGCCGAAGGATGACTTGAGAACTTAAAAAAAAAAAAAAAAAAAATGCAGTGTCACCTTAAAGACTAATAAATTTATTTGGGCAAAAGCTTTCATGGGCTGGAAACCACTTTCCAGCCCAAAAAAGCTCATACCTAAATAAATGTGTTAGTTTTTAAGATGATACAGAATTTTTCGTTGTTTTTGCTAAAACAAATTATCATTGTTACCTCTCTGAATATTGAGATCTTAAGTTGCCTGGATTTCCTTATAGTGTATTATATTGAATTATACCGCTTCATTTAAATTACAATGGAGTATTATTTGGATGTTAGAGAGTAACAATCATTTTCCTATTTACATAAATCCAAATGAATATATTAAAATGTGTTATGTCAAGCTGGAATACCCTGTTATGTATACTGTAATGATCTCCTAAGTCATGCCTAAAATTACAGTTTTGAGTAGATAATAGGGTACATCTACACATGAACATTATTTCGAAATAACTAGCATTATTTTGAAATAACTTAGTCCACAGCTACACAGCAGACAGTTATTTCAAAATAATGTCAAAATACTGTCAAGCTGGAGGACTTTTTACTCTGACTCCTTTAACCCTCATTGTAGGAGGAATAATCGAAGTCGGAGGAAGAGTGCTCTATTTCAAAATAAGTGCTGTGTAGACGCTCCCAATTTCGAAATAAGCTACGCAATTGACATAGCTCAATGTGCATAGCTTATTTCGAGTTAAGCCCTGCTGTGTAGATGCACCCGCAATGTTTTAGTTAAAGACTTTTAAAATAGAAATTTAAAAGTTATGATTGTAATGTTTCAAGTAATTTTCTAAGTATTTTCATATTAATATTTTCACCCAACTATTAAAAAACTGAATGAAGTGAAAACAAAAGCCAAATTTAACTAGCCTCATTGTTATCTCTGAAGTGAAATTTCAAAATAATGACCTGGTCAAATCCATGTTAACATCATCTTAATTCATGATGAGCTTAGCCTCTGTCAAACATTGTGGCCTTACAGAACATTCTATGTTTTGAAAGTTTCATCTTGATTAATTCTAGATTAACTTTCTTCCATCAAAATTCAGATTTCAGAAGTCAAGCTGCAAAAACCACAGCTGAATTCCAAAACAAAAAGGTAACTATAATTGGCCTATTTGCAAAAGAAATAAGAATATTCATCTGCTCTTAGGACTGAATGGAGACAATTCTGATGGTGAAATCTGTCACAAATTAGAAATTGTATTTATTTTCCTGATGTTTGTGTGCCTGGTTGCTACTTTGTTTTTTATTATTCTGTGGTTCTTGTATTGAATTTGCTGTAAATTTGTGATAACAATGTCCTTCTTAGGTCTCATGTCCCTAAGACACCCATGCCAGCTTCCATAAAAGCAGTTTTGTGTATCTTGAGTTTTTATATTCTGAAGGATCATCACCAGTATATAAAATATGTAATATTTTTTAAAATGCTCACCTAAGAGGTACTTACTAAATTGTAAACGGTCATAAAAATGTCCTAATCTGCACTTCATTGTCAACATAATAAATTAACACTGCACAGAATTTAGGAGCCAAAGGTGTTTAATTTGGTCCCACTGTACAACAGATTATACACTAACATGTTCAGAAGTTTATGCTTCACCAATAGATGTGTATTTAAACCCTGGGTTTCCTCAACGTGTTAATTAAATGCCACAGTTGTATTTCTTAATACTTAAGTAATGTCACTGTTAAAGTAACACAGTCTCAAACAGAGACCCATAAGAATTTTTTTTCAACTAAGATCCCAGTGTTTTTAATTGTTTCCTTCATTACCTGTCGGACAGCACTAGAGTGTTTATCCTGGATGTTTTTAGAATCAATCTTCAAACTCAGATGATCTCTACAATTAAAAACAGCATTCGCATCACTGCAGTTTTTACACTGAAATCTGTACATATACAGTTTATACACTTTATTCAGAGGATGGAGAAATCCCTTTGCCACATGGAATATACCTGCACAGCAGCTGAGAGGGTGCTTCCTAGTGCAGGTAAACAGACATGCATTAGGTCTGCTCAAGATAACACACACAAAATTAGTGACTGCAGCATCAAGAGCAGGGGACTAGGGTAGCCACCTGAGCCAATCTGCTATTTTTAGTGCACTAGCTCCAGAAGAGCTAAAATGTATCTCTCCATCTGTGCTGAGAAGCATGCTCCCAGCTGCTGAAGACATTTGATTATACATTCTTCTCTGCTCAGTGTTCCAGGGCATCAAGCACCCCTCTAATGGGAAGTGTCCTAAAAACTGTGTAACAACGAAATGGAGATTTCTAGGAAGGAATCTGTCCATTGTACACAGTAGAAGAAGTGTGACTGAACCTGGAAAATGGATCTTGAAAATCACCCAAGTTCGGTGGTGTGGGTGAATCTTAATTCACTAATTAATGTGAGATCCACATTATCCTAGACTGTACTATAAACACATTCATTGTTATGGCTCGGCTCCAAGGACTTCTCACAGCAACAGCTACAAAGTTATAAAAGTAGACTGTGAAATGGATCAATACATTTTCTTTAAAATAATTTTTAAATTACACATTGGTTTACAAAATTGCAAATCATCTCTGAATACCAAAAATTCAAACAGTGCAGCCTCTCCGTGGCAGATATAGTAATTAGAGAAATGTAGTCAGCTGTCTGGACCTATAAACTCAAAGTGTAGTTCAGCTCTGAAAAATGGTTTCAAAATAGCCTGCTCATGTTTCATACTTTGGTGTCTCACTGATTTCATATCAAATTTGTTTGTATTACAGATAAAAGATGGTCTGTATTCCAGCGGTACTTCATCTTGAAATCAAACTATTATTATTTTCCTTTTAATATATCACCACAAGTACAAGATTCTACAGGGCAAAGGAAGCCCTAATTACCCAACGTACCAAAGCATAATTTATGTCAGGTAGTGAGAGTAACAAATTATGCTCTCCACTACCAGTAGCTTACAAATCATTTTTTCATCTTAAAAACTGATGAATTAGAACTACTGTGATAAAGAATGTTATAGCTGAAAAGCAAACAAATTTTTTTTTTTACTTTGACTGGACAGTTTTCTATGAAAAGATCTTGGAATACCTATCTTTGATCACACATGTCATTATCTCAGAGCCAAACTGACAGTCTTAATATAAATTTCAAAAAAATTCTACAGCCCACATATGATTGCATGAAGTTAATTTCAGTAATGTATTTACTGTATCCAGAAACACCTTCAGCAGAAGTAAATAGCTATACAACTACAAGATTGTTGTACTAGCTGTGATTTGGATTTATTTGTATTCTCTCTCACATTCACACTATTTTTAGACATTTGCCTATAGACATTTCCCTGGTGATTGTAACACTTTTGAGTTACAATACCTTTGAACCAGTAGCAATGCATTATAATTAGCAATTCTGCAATTACTTTGGAATAGACTGGTAAAAAAAGGCAAGTAACTTCTATGCCCTGTGAAGTAGCAAACTCATTTAGAGCATTCACTTACTACAAGTTTTAATGAATAATTCTGGGACATGATTTTAGATTCTTATTATCTAGAGAAAAAATGTTGAAAGAAAACAGCAAATTTAACAATGAGAATATTTTTATACTAAGATGCTTATTTGGTCTTGTTTTTCTGTGGTCCATTTCTCACTGAGGAGCTAATATTTAATTATGGCTCTTCCTTCTACAGTTTAGTTTCTTCTTTTTGACTCTCCCAGGAAATCATAACCTTGTGCTTACAACAATCACGTATTGTTATTGAAAAAACTGTGATACTGAATTCAATATTACAGGCTTCTACACAGAATCAAAAAATGTAATAACAGCCTTTGCCGATCAAACATTTAAAAAAAAAATATCAACAGCTTATTTAGCAAGAAGAATACAAAACGTTTAAATCTCCAAATGTCAATGAGGGCTATTAGTTAATATACCAAACTGCCTTCCACGTATGAAAATTTGTCCTTCCAAGAGTATATAAAAATAAGAACAATAAAAGTTTCATGAATGTTGTTCCAAATGTTTTCACCATATAAAATTACTCAAACGGCAAAATATATATTTCTCACCTTGCCTTTTCAGAATCACCGGTTTTGTTCTTTGGTTTTCCTTTATTTTGGTGATTCTCTCCTGTTATATAAAATATAATTTTGAACCAACCGAACACAAAATTAATTTAAAAGAACACCAACTCAAAAATCTCCAGTTACAAATCATTTCTTAGATCAACGAAACTGAAAGAAGTTAATAAAAAATAACTTATTTCTTTACTCTATTTATTTACTCTGGAAATTTTTGTCACAATTTCTTCCTTACTGGAAAAATCATATAATTGTTTAAAAACAATCATAATGTACTATACAGAAATTATATCAGCAAAAAGCTAAAATTATTTCATTTTGAAAAATTTCTGTTGACATTGTCTAATTTTTTAAAAAGGATTACAGTATCAATATGGATCTTATTATATTTTCATTTCAATTCGCATTATTTAGCCACACTACTTAAAGAATACTTTACCGAAAGACACATTCAGTTGAAACCACTGGCTTTATATTAAGAGGAAAAAGAAATTCTCCAATTTAAGTAAGTCATTTTCTCCACTTATGCCAGTCTATGCTACAATGTTCTACAGGCAGGAAAATTCATGACAAAGTTTCTTCCTCTCTCTTACATCATATCAGGTAACTGTACAAGACATCTATTATTTTTTCTTTAAAAGGATAATTACTCCACTGCAGATTAATTCCAATTTTCTAAAAAGTGATTAATGGTTTCGGGTGCACAACTTAAGACATCACTAAATGTGTAAAAATTCCTGCAAGTGTTAAACAGCAGCCTTCTGAAAATTAAGCATTCTTAAGATGCCTCTAACTGGGCTCCCACAATTACTAGGGACTTCTAAAAATTTTATCCTTGATTAGCTTTAGGACTGCACATCTTTGACTCAGGCCAACACTAAGCTCTGTAGCTATAAAATGTGCAAACACTTAAAAGTTTCAGAGGCTCAATAGCCACAGGACTATTTATTGTTCAACTCATCATTGCTAAGCCCCTCTCCGAGAAACCCAGTAATCTGTGAGGCAGTAGTATTTCGATTCCAACTCTGAATTTATTAAACAAATGTTCACTAAGGATACCTATCATTGTCTCCAGAGCAAGTAAGTTGACTCAAGTCAAACTCCTGTAATCAATTCTAGTACTTTACACATCTTAATTTTGTGATGATTACTCAGTTAGTTGCTCCTATGATAATTTAAAATCATTTTAAAATATATAATGACTATATTACACATTAGTAGTATCTTTTATATGAATTTAATACAAATGCTATCAGTGGGAAAAAAACCCATGAAAACTATGACCATGATCCTGCAAATATGTAAACAGGTACTCATATGAATAGTCCCATGGGACTTCTTATGTAGTTAAAAGTTAAACATATGCATAAGTGTTTGAAGCATCAAAAACTAATATTTTTATTAAAAACTTCTTAGTGGCATAAAATCTTTATCACTTCGAAACAAAAAAATTTCTGAATGTTAATAATGAAAAGTTATTTAGAATTTCAATATAATAGCAAATAATTATGAACTTATTTTGGAATAAACAAACCAACCTTTCTAACAAAATAGGAGCCTAACACTGGGGTGTCTGTTGGAGCTCTGCACTGTGCATATTCAAACAAGTATGACTAATAACGTGCAATAGTTTCCTCATACTTGTAGCCTGCAGAAAGCTGGTCTAAGAGCCAGTATGTGATGTATATCCTTATGTTAGCATTTAGATGTACAGATTAAATTCACTTTTCATTGTTACACTAGAGTTTTCTTGTAAGGAATTGATACTGCACTCAAACATTTAAAATATAACCAAAATCTCATTAAAACAGATTTTTGTAACTTTCACCAGCTAATTTTCAATATTTAAAAAGTGTAT
This sequence comes from Rafetus swinhoei, assembly GCA_019425775.1. Lineage (NCBI taxonomy): Eukaryota > Metazoa > Chordata > Testudines > Trionychidae > Rafetus > Rafetus swinhoei. The sequence goes on from CM033437.1 coordinate 163,976,461, forward strand.
ATAGAGAAGAACACCACAATATTATGTACACCACAAACTTAAGTCCGAAAAAGAAACAAAATACTAATCTATACGTTTCTGTTTTATCTCCTATGCATTTCGTATTTAAAATATAAGACAAAAATTAAAAGGAAAAAGACTTATTCTATTGTGTAATATAAGTCTCCTTCCAGTGATCACCACCATCAAGTACTGTTTATCTCAGAGTACTAATACTTACTATACTCACAAAATACAAAACTCAAAAAACCAACCAACCAACCAACCAACCAACCAACCAAACTCCCCATAGAAGAACATATTTAAAAGTAAATGGAAAGCACATACCTCTGAAACACTTCAAAGCTTTACCAGAAGTAACACTAATTCTGACAGGAAGTGCCATTAAGAATAAATAAAAATAAGCTACAGAAAGACAAACACACTCAAAAAAATACATGTAAACAAAACAAAGGAAAAGAAGCCAAATGCAAATTTAGAAGAAACTGCAGCACAAGGGTAGTATATAAAATCTCCTACAAGTCACAGCCCTTCACTAAACAAAGAACCCGGAAAAGAATACTCCGTCCCTCCACCTATCTAAAATTTGTAACAACTAGAGACATGCACAGCATAACTCCTCCTTAGAAATCAAGGCCAAGCTAAATATTTCCTCTAACATCAGTATTAACACAAAGAATGTGTCATACCCTACACAATTACAAGGAAAAACAGGGAGGGCACCCTAAAAACTCTGAAGAGCACAGACTGAAAAGCTAGTCACATTTTTTAAGAAATTCAAGTTAAGAAACATGAACTGACAGCCCTATTATCTGCTTAGCCTTAGTGTGTTCTCTCTCCCTGCAATCCCTCAATCCTTCACTAGATCCCATTATTTCTTCTGCAACATCTGTAAAACTGGTTAGCCTCTTCTCTCAGAATCATCCAAGTTCATGCCTTGGGACTCTCTTGCCTCAGCTATTACAAAATCCTTCAAGGCTTTCTTGATGCTCACATTTAGCCTCTCCAGACTATCCAAATGTAGCTGTCATTGTTATTTGCCTCTCCTGGTCATGATTTCCCCCATTCATAGATCTCTTGCTGTCTTATAGAATCTTTCTGCATTATGTCCTTGCAATACTTCACAACACTATGCCAGCTAACATCTCCTCCCTATAATCCTACTACATCATATCTCTTTATTCCATCCAATCTTATCTGATGGTCCCTTTTATATATGCTCAATTGTCCTGTGAACCATTCATACTATAAAATCAATCTTCTGTTCTTCCTAGTCTGTCATATATTGTTTTGTGTTATATCCATTTCTGTTTTTAGGGTTCAGTCTTGCCAGATCTTCTTTATTCTGGCCCCAATTCAGCCAGAAGCATTTAAACATACCTAGTCTCCATAGGACAACTTTTGGGCATAAGCACTTAAGAATAAGTTACCACTTAGTGCAGTAACAATGATTCTTCAAGGTGTATGTCCCTTTGGATTTTCCACATTAGGTGTCCATGTGCTCCTGCGCTGTTGGAAAATTTCAATAGAGGGTGCATGCACAGCTTCTTACCCACCACAAGGTTAGCCAGCACGTGCAGGCATTTCTCTCTCAATTCCCTCTCTGCTACAGAGTTCATTAGCAAAACTCTGAAGCAGAGGAGGAGGAGGGTAAGTCATGGCACATCTCAAAAAAACAATCATTACCACACAAGCTGAATAAATTCTTCTTCTTTGAGTAGCGTCCCTATGCGTGTTCCATTATAAGTGATTCCTGAGCAGAACCCATCACTGGACAATAGAACTTCGGAGTTGCATGTGATAATGGATGACAGCTCTGAATTGGGCTTCTGTAGTTGAATTCCCCAAGATAGCAGCATGGACAACAAACGTAGGAGCAGGTAGCTGCTCTGAAGATGTCTGATTAGGGATACCCTTGAAAAGTGTAATGGACAAGAAGACTGACCTCATGGAGTGCATATGTATTGACAATGGGGGAGTTTCCTTAGGCAATTGGTAGCAGAGCTTGATGTAGCAGCAGAGACCCACTTGAAGAGTTGCTGAGATGAAATAGCTGCACCTTTTGATGTATCCTCAAAGGAGAGGAAGAGTCTCCAGGATTTTCTGAAGGCCTTTCTTCTGTCCCTTCTCACATGGAATGTCGGATAATGGCCTCTCTGTTATCCATGTGAAGTTTAGGGTAAAACCTTGGAGGCTGAATGAGCTGGTTCTTACAAAAAGATTTAGGGGTGAACTTCAGATGCAGTCTGAGGATTACCCTCTCCAGAAAGAATACCATGAAAGGAGGACAAGCCATTTGTTGGGGTGGTGCCGATGTTAAGCCTGGTAACCTCAAATCCTGCATCTACCAAAGGATTCTGTGAACAGAGTTATTTTAGTATCAGGCCAGGAAAACTGTTGAACTGTGACTATCACTGGGGATTTTGGGTAAACTGCCAATGATTGATCAAATTATGTAGAAAAAGTACACAACATGACCTAGGTGTAAATTGCCCTGAAACATGATGACCCTCAAGAGGCCTACTGAGAAGTTAATAATTACCAGTAATGTCAACTTCAGACTGTGGATCTTAGTTGTTCCACACAAAATTATCATAGGAAAAATTAGTTATATAATGCCAGAAAGGCATAATTTGGGGACATGTGACATCTCTGTGATAAGGGCTAGAAAAGAAGGGCATCAGCAGAGGAGGAAGAGGAGGGGGGAGACAGAAAGAGATGACTTGTGACCTAAAAAGAAGACTTCTCTTATCCTGAACACCTAGTGTTAGGATTGAAAGTTTTATTCTTCCTTATATTTGTATTTGAGGTTTAGTAATGTAGTAATGTAAGGTAATATATAATCATATTTAATATTGTAGTAAGTCAAATCCTTTATTTGAGTATATATCTCCTATATTTCCTTGTTGTAAAGTTTTAGTAAGTAAAGAGACAGGATCTCATATTGTGTCTATGTTAATGAGATTAGAAATATCGAAGGCCTGGGACTTGATGTGAATTGATTTGCTTTGCTTAATATAAAACAGTATTGTTTACCTTTGAAGGATTCTGTGAGAGACTGTTTGTATGAATGAGATACGGTGTGAAGGTCATCGTTAGAGCCAGATGGTCAAGAGAGAAGGGGGAGAATGTGGGGTGAAGACAAACTGTAAAAGACAGACTGCAAAGAGCAGAGAAACCGTCAGTGCGTACCCACGGTCAAGAATGGATCAGATTGGCAGAATTGACAGCTCTAAAGGTGAAGGGCGGGCACCCCTAAAAACAACTCATTAACAATCCAGGACAGGATGAGCCTTCAAGAAATGTTTGGGAATGACTGACATCAACAAGATAACATTCCGGTCACAGAATGACACAGTGGAATACACTGATTTCAACAGAGAAAAGGATTATAAAATCAGGATGCTTTGCTATGGAACTTTGGGTTCGTCTTGCCAACAAATCCAAAGGAGCATCTAGATTGATACAGAATCTGGACTGGTAACTATGACATCGTCTGGCGGGATTGTGTGTGTGTGTGTGTGTGTGTGTGTGTGTGTGTGTGTGTGTGTGTGTGTGTGTGTGTGTGTGTGTGTGTGTGTGTGTGTGTGTGTGTGTGTGTGTGTGTAAAGCATATGCAACTGTTGTATTCTCAATAAATGTGGCGTACTGCCTTTTCCCCTATAAAAGATCTCATGTGCTTCGTTTAAGCATAACACTAGAAAAGACAAAGGACATTAGCAAAGTAGCCAAAACCCTTCTCCTTTGGTCTTCTAATCTCCCCAGTGCCTAGAAGCCAACAACCAGAGCCTAAAAGTTTTTCTTTAGAATTGGTAGCTATATCCACTACTTCCCCTAACCTTCTGGCCAAAAAGTGTTGGTGATAAGGAAAAACATCTTCATGGAGAAGTGAATTAGTGAGCAAGTGGCTACAGTTCAAACAGAGGTCTAGTACAGTGGTTTTCAAACTACAGGAGCCAGGGAAGAGGAGGTGGGAAGAGATGATGAATGCAGATGAGAGCAGCGCACAGAGCTACTTGCATGTCTCCGCCTAGGAGCTAGATGTGCTGGAGGACTGCTTCCAGAGTGCTGTACAGTTCGTGGTGCCAGAACTGGCAGGGATCCTGCCTCTGCACCACTTACCTTGAACCACCAGAGGTAACCCTGTGCCTAAACCCTGAATACCAGGTCCCTGCCCCAGTCCTGCATCCTGTCCCCGCCCACAACCCAGTGTCTCCTCCTGCACCTCTCACTTCCCCTGCATCCTCCCACACTCCAAACTTCTTGTCTCCAGCCTCACCATTGTACTCTAATCAAACGACAAAATTATGTTGGGTCCCAGACAAAAACAATTTTCTTCAACTGGGTCACAAGAAAAGAAAGTTTGAAAACCACTAGGTTAGGGAACCTCATTTTCTTCCTTTGAGGTTCATAGGGCCTCTATGATTGAGACTGAGGGACATATTGAGATGAACAGGGCTTAAATTGTGGCAGAGGGCTATACTTCCTCTTATAAGCAGGCAGGTAAATTCCCAATAAGCACAGGGTTGCCAAACAATCCTTCAGTGTATGAAGGGACACATTTATCTTCTTGGCAAATTGCTTCATTTCTCTCAGGAGAGGTCCTCCACCCAGTGCCGGATCGAGCCATACTTGCGCCCCGGGCAGCGGGCGCGCGGTGCATGCAGGGCCCCGCCCCCGGCGCAGCGCCTGATTGACATGGTAAGGGGCACCGCGCCCCCGGGCGAGCGGCACATGCGCGGCCGCCTCCCTGGGTGCGCGACGCATGCGCAGCCCTGCCCCCGGGCGCCAACCTATGGGGGCGCCTGATTGAAGTGGTAAGGGGCGCCATGCGCCCGGCACATGCGTGGCCCTACCCCCGGGCACGCGGCGCCCCGTACCACTTCAATCAGGCACTCCCCATAGGTTGGCGCCCCAGGCAGCTGCCCGGCTAGCCCCCCTCTTAATCTGGCTGTGCCTCCACCATCACCTGGATCTGTTCAGGGAAACCTGATTACTACAGCCACAAAGCCCTTTTCACAATATTGCAGCAGAAATAAAACATGTTGCCATATCTGCTGCATGAAGAGTGGATTGGAGGAATGTCTTTGCTAATAGATGTCTCTCGCTGAGTATGGTGAGAATTGGTCTTTCTGAGAATCTGGCAGCTGATCAATAAAATAATATAACTTTCCATAATTCTGGAAGCACTTGGCCAATATGGCCTGTTAGTTAGACACCCGGAATTACAGAGTAGCAGATGAGTATGCTTTCCTGCTGAACAGGTCTAAATGTCCTGGTCAGAAGGAGTGGACATAAACTAGTATTGGTAGCCACTAGAAATAACTGCCTCTACTAGAAAAGAATTTGGAGGCCAGTGAGAAAATGGTAACTCTGCCCTTTGCCAGCACATAACACTTTTTTCTGCCCACTTACACATTGGTGGGGAGGAGGCTGGGGTCTGCCATACAATTCTGGCAGGGTCTAGAAGCACCTTGCTCACATGGAGCACTCTCTGGCAGTGGTGGAAGCATGCAGAATGTCTACCAGTTTGTGGTGATGTTCAGTCATTGCAGATTGTTGAATTTGTAGGACTTCTGCAACCCTCAGGGACAATCTTGAAATGATGAAGTTGTGCCCAATGGATGGCAGAGAAGCATCACTGCGGAGACCAATAGATGGGCTTGGGTGGTGCCCTTTCTTTCTATTCAATGCTCAATTTCCTCCATCAATTGTATGGAAGGTTCTGTAGTCCTTGATGTGTCCGCATAAGGAGAGTATCTCCTACCTTACTGTACCACACTGGGGGATGGTAAGTTTGCGATCTCTGGGATTGCAAGGGGTCCCATTAAGGCCACTGGGAGTAGCGGCCCAGGAGTTGATAACAGAGCTGTCCATACCATGCAGATTGAGGTGCTGGTGGGAGGTATATCTATTACCCAAGCTGCAGTTGAGGCCTATAAAGCAGATAAAGATAGAGTGATGGGAAACCAGATCCTCTTGCTCACCCTCCAACTCCTCTGAGCAGAAGGGTGCTGGGTAGTATGGACAGACCATCAATTCCAAGGTCCTAGGACTCTGGTGCTGAGTATGGAATGGAAAGGTCAGATGTGCACCAGAATTCTGTCAGTGTGCAGAGCATCAGTGCTGGTAGTTGTCATTGCTGAGCGGCTTGAACTGACAGAGACAGTGACATGGACCTGACCAAATGGTCCACCAGTGCCACATGCACCAGTGTCAACGCTGCCAATGTGACAATGTAGCCTTCCCCAGAGAGTATATGTTTACGTTTTTCACACTGTATCAGTATTGTGCTTCCTTGCCCATACCCAGATCTTTAGACTGACTTAGTCTGATGGCTGAGTACCTTGTGTGCACTGGGTACTCTATCTACTCAACTTTATGACATGGTACCTATGATAAGGATGGAGTCAGGGAACATTCCCAGTTCAATCTGGGCTTGCTGCGCAGTCACAGACTTTTTCTTAGAAGTCCTGAGGGAGTGGCTCATCTTCTTGGAATCACTTGCTTTTGACATAAAAGACCCTGAGATGGCCACTCTCACCCCAACACTGGGGGTTGAAGGGCTGACTGCACAAGGAGTTTGAATGCATGAGCAATTTAAGTCTCAATTCTCTGTACTTCTTGGACTTGGGTTTTAGCTGCTGGCATCATCCACACTTTTGTGGACTGTGTTGTTCCCCCAAGCAACAAACTGCAAGTGTCTCTCTGTTACCATGATGGATTCCTTACAGATCAGACACTTCTTAAAGTCTGGAAAGTCAGGCATTCTCTTGTCTAGAAGATCCCGGAGTTGGTGGGAGGAAAGTCCTTTCTTCTTTTCTTATTCTTCTGGCATGGCCAACTAAAGAAAAAAAACTAAGGTGCTTAAAGAAAAAAAAGTTTCCAGTAAAGCTAAATTTGCATATCTGCATTGTCTCCAGTCAGAAGCATTTGAGAAGGAACTGTGAGGGAAATGCCAGCACATGTTGGCTATCCTTGTGGCAGAGAAGGAGCCCCCTGGGTGGGACAGACTCCTACTGAAATTTTCCAACTGGTAGCATAGGTGTGCATGAACATCTACATAGGAATATCCACAGACACACTACATGAGAAAAAGCATGTCTTTAACTTTTGCTTCATCTAGCTGGAGGGCCCAGGGCTTTGCAGGAACAAGCCCTCAGCAAACACACACTTCACTGAGCAACCAAGAATGTTTGTAACTTATATAATCATTTTAAACAGGAACAATCTCTGAATGCAAAAAGTAACTCTCATCCCTCTTCAGCTACTTATAACTATTACCAAGAATTGTCAATATTGTTAACTTCATTTAGGAAAGGCAGACTCTTTTTGAAGATGACAATTACACAACTCTTAAAATAGCCATCTTTTGCATAGAATCAGTAGCTTCACTCCCACACATCTCTGTGATGGGAATAAACAATCTTATGATCCTCTATCAAGAATTTTTGTTTTTGTTTTTCCAAAAAACTCAAGTTCTTATCTAAAAAAATATGGAATCTATAAGGAATGGATACTAACTAATACTTTATACTGGGTCAGTAGCTGGAGAGCTATATTCTCTCTATACAATGCATCCCTTGTTTAACTTCTAATTTATACCAAATGCAATCCAAATTTCTCCAAAATACATATAACTTCTAGGGCTCATCTAGACTACGGGGGAATGGTCGAAAGAAGATATGCAAATTCTGCAGGAATTTGAATATCTTCTGATCGTACTTCCGAAAGCAGAGCAGCTTTTTCGGCAACCCCTTCCCTCCCCCCTTGGTTGAAAAGCTGCATAAACCTCCTTTTTTCAGGAAGAGCGGCTTTTCAACAAAGGGGGTGGGGGGTCACCGAAAAAGCCGTGTCTTAACTACTTTCACTTTCGAAAGCTCTGCTTTCAAAAGTGCGATCGGAAGAAGCTATTCAAATTCCTGCAGAATTTGCATATCTTCTTTCGACCATTCCCCATAGTCTAGATGAGCCCTTAGAGGAAACCTTTCTGAACCTTAAAATAGCCAGCTATTGACAGTAACTTGAACATCCTCTATTCTGTAATTTCTCTACTTTTTCCTCCACTTATATGCAGTAGGGATGTAATAGTGTAGTTGATTAACCAATTAACCAGTAAGCAAAAGCTTATAGGTTAATGATATAAACTACACACATTTCCCTCCCTGCCCTGCCAGTAAATTTTTTAGCAGGCTGGCCAGCAGCCTGGCTCAGTCCTGGCTTGCGTCGAGTCCGGGACCTACCCCTGCTGCGGCTCTGCATTTAAAGTGTATTAGGAGCTGGGCAGGCAGGAAGCCTGGCTCAGTTCCAGCTTGCACTGGGTCCAGGAGATCAGATCTCCCCTAGACAGGGGCTGCTGCCACCCTGCACTGCTATTTCTTTATTAGAGGCAGCAGCATAGGGCGACAGCCAGTGGGTCTGCGAGAGGAATCTTGTTTTTAAACTGGCTTCTCTCACGGACCAGCGCCCGCCCCGGTACTCCAGACTGCTGCCTTGGATACAGAGGCAGCAGCACGCAGTCGCAGTGGGCTCCTCGTGAGTGAGGCCAGAGCGCTCTGGCTGCCTCCCCCCCGGGGACTACAGAATAGTTGACTAACAGACAAGAATTCATGAAGTTGCTCGAATATTCAATTAACCGATATTTAACATCCCTAATACGCAGTGTCTGTATTCTGATGTTATTCTATGTGTAGTAACCTGATTCATTCCAACACACAAGGGAACAAAAAAGTTGAATGGAGCTATGCTTCTGTGTTTATAGTGATTTGCCACTAGGGATGTTAGATGGCGTATAACTGAATAATCACATAACCACATCAAATATTAGTGGTTACACAACTATTTGATAATCCCTGGGGCCAGGGCCAGCAGCCAGTATACTCCCAGCCCCACTCCCAGGGAGCCCCCTGCAACCCCACACTGTTTCCTCTCTAGTGCTGGGTGGCAGGCAGAAGCCAGTCCACAAGGGGAGCCAATTTAAAAGCCAACTCTCTGCACAGACCAGCTCCACCTGCTGCCCTACGCTGGTGCCTCTGATACAGAGGCAGCAATACAGGGTGGCAGCAGCCCCTGTCTGTGAGGGGGTCCGAGCTCCCCACAGACAGAAGCTGCTTCATGGCAGCCTCCCCTGAACTGAAACCGCACTGAAAGAGGCAGCGGGGGGGGGGGGTGCGGGGGGGATAGCACTACAGTGTTGATGTTGCGGGGAGCCAGCTTAAAAGCACTAACTCCTGCCTGCCCCCCTGCTCTGCTGCCTCTCTAGAAGGTAGCGAGGGGGGGTATGGGGGTAGGTGGGTCCACGGAGCCAGCACACGCAGAAAGCGGACATATCGGCTTCCACCTGCCCCCATCACCTTCCATGCTGCTGTCTCTGATAGAGAAGCAGCAGCACAGGGGGGAGGGGGAATGCGTGTGGTCATCTACACGTTGACATCCCTATTTGCCACATTAAACACTGTTTGCCTAAACTCAAAAACCAAGAGATTGTGGGGCGGGGGAAAGGAAACCTTTTAATCTTTAAGTGCTTTTCCTCTTCCATTACAATTTTTCCTTTTTAAACATGTTGGGCTTTGATTGTAAATCAAACCTTTAGTTTGAACAGACTCATTAGTGTTTTTTCTGTAGCTTGTTGTAAAAACTAGGCAAATATTATAACCTTAACGTTAACAAATCACCGGGACCGGATGGCATTCACCCAAGGGTTCTAAAAGAACTCAAATGGAAAATTGCAGAACTGTAATTGTGGTTTGTAATCTATCCTTTAAATTGGCTTCCGTATCTACTGACTGGAACGTAGCTAACGTGACACCAATATTTAAAAAGGGCTCTAGAGGTGATCCTGGCAATTACAGACCAGTAAGTCTAACGTCGGTACCAGGCAAATTAGTCAAAACAATAGTTAAGAATAAAATTGTTAGGCACGTAGAAGAACATAATTTGTTGGGCAAAAGTCAACATGGTTTCTGTAAAGGGAAATCATGTCTTACTAATGTATAAAGAGTTTTTGAAGGGGTTAACAAACATGCGGACAAGGGGGATCCAGTAGATATAGTATACTTAGATTTTCAGAAAGCCTTTGACAAAGTCCCTCACCAAAGGCTCTTGTGTAAATTACATTGTCATGGGATAAGAGGGAAGGTCCTTTCATGGATTGAGAACCAGTTAAAAGACAGGAAACAAAGGGTAGGAATAAATGGTAAATTTTCAGAATTGAGAGGGGTCACTAGTGGTGTCCCCCAAGGGTCAGTACTAGGACCAATCCTATTCAACTTATTCATAAATGATCTAGAGAAACGGGCAAGCGGTGAGGTAGTAAAGTTTGCGGATGATACTAAACTGTTCAAGATAGTCAAGACAGAAGCAGACTGTGAAGAACTTCAAAAAGATCTCACAAAACAGAGTGACTGGGCAACAAAATGGCAAATGAAGTTTAATGTGGATAAGTGTAAAGTAATGTACGTTGGAAAAAATAACCCCAGCTATATATATAGTATGATGGGAGCTAATTTGGCTACGACAAATCAGGAAAGAGATCTTGGAGTTATCGTGGATAGTTCTCTGAAAACATCCACACAGTGTGCTGCGGAGGTCAAAAAGGCAAATAGAATGTTAGGAATTATTAAGAAAGGGATAGAAAATAAGACCCAGAATATCTTACTGCCCCTGTATAAAACTATGGGTACGCCCACATCTTGAGTACTGTGTACAGATATGGTCTCCTCACCTCAAAAAGATATTTTGGCCTTGGAAGGGTTCAGAAAGGGCAACTAAAATTATTAGGGGTTTGGAACAGGTCCCATATGAAGAGAGGCTAAAGCGACTGGGACTTTTCAGTTTGGAAAAGAGGAGACTGAGGGGGGATATGATAGAGGTATATAAAATCATGAGTGGTGTAGAGAGGGTGAATAAAGAAAAGTTATTCATTAGTTCCCATAATATAAGGACTAGAGGACACCAAATGAAATTAATGGGTAGCCGGTTTAAAACTAATAAGCGAAAGTTCTTCTTCACACAGCACATAGTGAACCTGTGGAACTCCTTGCCAGAGGAGGCTGTGAAGGCTAGAACTATAACAGAGTTTAAAGAGAAGCTAGATAAATTCATGGAGGTTAGGTCCATAAAAGGCTATTAGCCAGAGAGTAGAAATGAGTCCCTGGCCTCTGTTTGTCAGAGGCTGGAGACAGGTGGCTTGAGACAAATCGCTTGACCATTGTCTTCAGTCCACCCCCTCCGGGGCATTTGGCGCTGGCCACTGTTGGCAGACAGGATACTGGGCTAGATGGACCTTTGGTCTGACCCAGTATGGCCATTCTTATGTTCTTATTATGTTCTTATGTTGGACCAAACATGACAACAGCTATACTGGATCAGACCAAAGGTCCATCTAGCTCAGTATCCTGTCTTCCAACAGTAGCCAATGCTAGGTGCTACAGAGCAGTGATTCTAAACCAAGGTAAATATATCTGTGTGGGTACACAGAAGTCTTCTGGAAAGTGCATCAACTCATTTAGATATTTGCCTTGTTTCACAACACTTCAGAAAAAACACTACTGAAGTCAGTACAAACTAGAATTTCATACAGAAAATTCACTTGTTTATATTGATCTAAGAACATAGAACATAAGAACATTAGAACAGCCGTACCGGGTCAGACCAAAGGTCCATCTAGCCCAGTATCCTGTCTGCCGACAGTGGCCAGCACCAGGTGCCCCAGAGGGGGTGGACCGAAGACAACGATCAAGCGATTTGTCTCCTGCCATCCCTCTCCAGCCTCTGACAAACAGAGGCCAAGGACACCATTTTATCCCCTGGCTAATAGCCTTTTATGGACCTAACCTCCATGAAATTATCTAGCTTCTCTTTAAACTCTGTTATATTCCTAGCCTTCACAGCCTCCTCTGGCAAGGAGTTCCACAGGCTGACTACACGCTGTGTGAAGAAGAACTTCTTTTATTAGTTTATTTCATTTGGTGTCCTCTACTTCTTCTATTTAGGAACTAATAAATAACTTTTCTTTACCGCCCTCCACACCACTCATGATTTTATATACCTCTATCATAACCCCCTCAGTCTCCTCTTTTCTAAACTAAAAGTCCCAGTCGCTTAACCTCTCTTCATATGGGACCCGTTCCAAACCCCTAATCATTTTAGTTGCCTTTCTGAACCCTTTCCAAGGCCAAAATATCTTTTTGAGGTGAGGAGACCACATCTGTACACAGTACTCAAGATGTGGGCGTACCATAGTTTTATACAGGGCAGTAAGATATTCTGGGTCTTATTTTCTATCCCTTTCTTAATAATACCTAGCATCCTATTTGCCTTTTTGACCGCCGCTGCACACTGTGTGGAAGTTTTCAGAGAACTGTCCACGATAACTCCAAGATCTCTTTCCTGATTTGTCGTAGCCAAATTTGCCCCCATCATACTGTACGTATAGGTGGGGTTATTTTTCCCGATGTGCATTACTTTACACTTATCCACATTAAATTTCATTTGCCATTTTGTTGCCCAATCACTCAGTTTGGTGAGATCTTCTTGGAGTCCCTTACAGTCTGCTTCTGTCTTGACTATCCTAAACAGTTTGGTATCATCTGCAGATTGTATAGTGTACAATCTATATATTATACACTAAAATGCAAGTACAATATTTATATTCCAATTGATTTATTTTATAATTACACAATAAAAATGTGACAGTAAGCAATTTTTCAATAATAGTTTGCTATAACGTTTGTATTTTTATGTCTGATTTTGTAAGCAAGTGGTTTTTAAATAAGATGAAACTTGGGGAGTACGCGAGACAATCTGACTTCTGAAAAGGGTAGGATGGCCTGGAAATGTTGAGAACCACTGCGTCAAAAGGAATGAACAGAACAGATAATCACCAAGTGATCCTGCTCCTCTTGCTTAACTCATTTATGTTAGTCTGTACAGTTCCACTTTCAATTCCAAATACATACTGATGAGTAAGATTTATTTAACAACAGCTGAATAAAACAGGAAGGGGACAACTGAATAAGAGAAGAGCAGTATAACAATTAATGTGGAAAATTATACAACAAATTACAATATATTGAGGTTTTGGTATACCATTTTTACAAATGTGCTTGACTGTGGCACAGTTATTTAAGGGAGGGGAAGATATACGCACCCTAGCAAAATTTCCATTACTTTTTGAGCTCTCTCAGGAAATTAAAAATTAACCCACCTGATGGAACCACTGAAGACCAGTCTTTAGTTTTAGCACTTATGGCATCAGTAGTCACCTAACAACAAATAAACAAATAATATTTTTCACAGAAAACAGGTATTAAATAAATATTAAGTACCAATGACAAGGATGGAAACAAGGCAAAAACTCATTAGAATCATGTTTACATTACAGATAATTATTTAAGTATTTTCTGAGTTAAAAAAAGGCCAATTTCTTTTTTTTATAAAAAGCTTGATTGCCAGACCATTGTGTGCACACTGCATAAGCATCATAGCTGTATTACTGCACTGCTATAACCTTTGTCTACTCACTCTCTCATCTCTCCCTATCATTTGACATACCCACTTGCTGTATAATATCCAAAATTTAGATTGCAATCTCTTTAAGGTAGCAACTGGTCCTTACCTCTGTCAATAAAGCATGTAAGGGTATGTCTACACTGCAAAGTTAATTTGAAATAACAGTCGTTATTTCGAATTAACTTTAATAGCTTCTATACAGGCAAACCACTATTTTGAATTTAATTTGAAATAGCGGAGCACTTAATTCGAATTTGGTAAACCTCATTCTACGAGGAGTAACGCCAAATTCGAAATAGCTAATTCGAAATAAGTGCTGTGTAGACGCTTAATTCCAATTAGCTGGCCTCCAGCCTTTCCCAGTTTCCCCTGGTGGCCACTCTGGGCCAAACCAGGAAAACTCCTCTCCTCTCCCCCAGCCCCAGAGTCCGTAAAGGGGTAGACTCTGGCCAGACTGCACGTGCCAGATCCAGGACTGCCAGCAGTCTCTGCCACTGACCCAGTGGCCCCACCATGAGCCAGGCAGCCAGTGCCAGCCAGCCGTCCCCTTCCCAGTCCCCCAGCACCTAGGAGCCAGCCAGGTCATAGACGCCGTGCTCCCTCCTGGACTAGTGAGGAGATCATGGACCTCATTGAGGTTTGGGGGCAGGCCCCCAATGTCATTGATCTCCGCACTAGACGGAGGAACGCGGCCGTCTACGGCCGCATAGCTGCCACCATGGCCCAGAAAGGCCACAGGCACACCCAGAAGCAGGTGAGCCTGAAAATTAAAGAGCTGCGGCAGGGGTACGCCAGGGCCACTCGGGGCAGCTCCTCAGCAAGGGCAGACACCTGCCCCTACTTCGAGGCACTGGACCACATCCTGGGGGGCGGGACAGTCCATGCCACCCCGGGGGGCAGCGAGCCAGGACCAGAGGGCCCTGACCAGGGCGCAGAGGAGGAGCCGCCACGGAGGGTGCCACACCAGCCAGACCCCCGAGCTGTCCCAGCAGCGGAGTCACCAGGTCGTCCAGGGAGGCCACACCATGTAAGTGCCATCACTGTCCCCTTCCCGGCGGGGGCAGGGGGACAGAGGGAGACCAGGGACCGCGTGCATGGGCCTTGCTTACCACGGATCACACAACAACCTGTGCACGTGCGAGCACGTGCCATGCCACCCCTGGGCAGGTGGCTCCAGCTGCGTGCCACACAGGGGCCGTGGCCTGATAGCCACATGCTTGTGTGAAGAGACCTGACATGCTCCTGACCCCAGGGCGGGACACAGCAGGACGCCCTCCCTTTACAAGCCCCCTCTAACATCTGCCCCCCACTTCACCCACACTATACACAGCACAGGGGCATGGGTGCGGTCTCGGGGCAGCTCCCATTCCCGGGGATAGCCGGACATTCCGACCATGGCCTCTGTGCAAGCACAGCGACTCTGACGGTGCAGGGCACGGTCATCCTCACCTCGCAGAGGGGGGCTGGGCATCACCCACTGTGTCCCCAGGGAGAACTGACCACTTCTTTTCTTTCTCCACAGCCGCACCAGCTGCACGTGCAAGGCGCACCACCCCGCACAGGACATGCTCCCGCACCCGAGGACTCCACAGGATGACCGCAACTCAGCAGGGGTACCGAGAGCAGCAGATGGGGGCCCTGCGAGCCCTGACCCGCATCATGGAGCGGCGGGCACAGGAAGAACGGGAGTTCCGGAGGGAGCTGCTTGCCCAGGGTTGTGCCATCTGAACCCATCTGCAGACCCTGGTGCAGAGCGTGCTGCCTTGTGCCGCTCCAGCACCTGCTGCCCCCCCAGCTACCGTTCCTCCTCCCACTTCTTCTCCCCCTCCCGCCTCTCCCTCCTCAATCGCCACACCCTCCTCCCCATCTCCCCAGGGACACTGAGGCCCCCTCCCCCGCGGTGCTGGGAGGCAGTTGGCCCGGTGAGACCCCCACCCCTGAGCGCTGACCCCCCCCTTCCTCCCCTTGCTTCCCCCTTCCAGCTCCATCCTCTCAGTTTTACAACAACAGGTAGCATGTTTTCAGAAAATCTACACACAATACTTCTTTTGTCCTGTTCATCATACTTCCTCTTTTCAATAAGAGCATTCCAATTAATTAATTGCTCAATCTTACTTTCCATTTTACTTCTCAGTTGCTCTTTTGATTTGGTTTCATTTCTCATAAATGACTCAGCTTCATTTCTAGCCACACCCTTGTAGGCAGAATTTCTTTCACATTTTCATAGTAGGCAAATATATTTTGATATTGCTTTAAGATCCATGTATGAGATATTATGCCTCCATTAGTTTGCAGCAGAATTAACCTGCTAATTTCTAGTAATTGATAATGCTCAAGGGAGTCAGAAAGAGACAGAAAAGCTAAATTTAAAAGGAAAGAATGCCTTCACAGAAGTACAGGTTTTTGTTGAGTTTCATTCAGTTTGAGCATACCGCTTTATTCTACTCCTAGCGAGAGCTGAACAAATAAAGCATTGTTTATCCCAGCCCTGTAGCCACTGGTGACAGTGTAAATGTAATTTACACCAACGTAGCGAGATTTGTACAAGCCAAAAGTATCCTTGTTGCAAGAAAGGATAAACTGAACCTTTACAAAGCCCATCTATATTAGAGGTTGTACTGGAATGGTTAAACTGCTAGGTTTTTTCCCCCCCCCCCCACAGTGAAGTACACTAGGCCTAAATTCTTAACAGAGATTTACTCTGCAACCATCATTACCTATTCCTATAGGATACTAAGATATCACTGTCAAGGGAAATTGCAATACAATTTGCTAATTATTTAAATCTGAAGTTAATATTAGGTATCCTCTTATATATGATTTTCAGTCCTTCCTATCTATTCTCTAAAATTCATCTCATGTCTGGTCTTGCTGCTCAGGTACAGTGCTGTATACAGTGACATGAACTGAAATTTTCCATCCGAACTTGATTTGAAGTCTGTCCCAATATTTAGTGTTTTATTATAAACCCCAGCTCCTGGAATCACATTAAAGCACGAGAATTTCATGTTTCATACTAAAAAGTTTCTGGTGTGAAATCCTGACCAGACACCCACTGATATCAATTGATCGATTTTTACTCACACCTTTCATGGTTTTGGAGAAGAGTTTAAAAATGTGACCTGAGTGCACTCAATTAAGAAACAGGACAGCATATATAAAAAGCTACTCTTTTTGAATGCTTGAGCCTGGAAATACTGCAGTTTTGTTCACTAAAGCAGCCCACTGTTTGTGGCAGTAGATAATGAGTGCCCAAACTCCTGTGGCTGAAGATTGGACAGGGCCTGCAAGCAAGTAGGGATGATTTTCTGGTCACTGAAGCAGTGTAGGTTAGGATTCTTTCTTCCAACGAGCCCTGAACACTCCCCATCTACTTCAGTTGGAGTCTCCTCTCCTCCTCCAGCATGATAACTCAACTTCCATCAATTCAATTTCTACTATTCCTTCAAATCATGAAGGAAAATCAAGACTTGCATTAGGGAAAAAATCTACATGGAACTCAGCTTCATGATACAGCAGGACATATGAGCTGAATCAAGCTGCTAGCTCTTCTGGAGGGAAGATCACCGTTCCCAGCCAATGGGAGGTGTAGGAAGAAGTGTCCCGGTCCACACCGCTTCCCGCAGCTCCCATTGGCCAGGAAGAGCAATATGCCATCAACAGCAGCTGCAAGTGGCCGTACCTTTGGATATGCAGCTAAATAAAGTGCCTGCCAGGGTCTAACCCTAGTGAACTGCCTCAGACTTTTGCCCACTCCTGGAGTATCACTACCTAATACTCACAAAAGTAATTCAACTTGGGATACTGAATAGTAAACCAAGTTTTGTCAGCTCCAGTTTATCAGAGATTCAGGGACAGTTTCTAAAGACTCAATAATAAAAAATGAGTCTATCAAAAAAGTACAGTTATAAAGCACATGTTATTGACAATTATAAAAAATTTCTGCAAAATTCACCATTTCATATCCCAATGCACCTGTTATAATGTTATCTCAAGACTGAAGAAATTTAACAGTATGTCCATACATTCCTATGAGCAGTTCCCATTTCAAATCAGTAACAGTACCATTTAATGCTTAACATTACCTTGTGTTTTTTATGACTGCTGTGGTCTTTAGAGTCTACTTGTATTTTCCTCCTTTCTTTGTCTATTTCTTTTGATTCTTGAGAAGTGAATAAATTAGACTGTGGAGAACCACATTCTCTTAAAAAAACAAAACAAAAAAAAACAAATTATGTTTTCAGTGTTGGTGAATCATAAAGGCAACACTTAAGATTATGGATTGTATATGTATTCCAAAAAAATCCCTCAAGAGTAGATGAATCACAGATAATTTAGACACATTTAAAAGATGTGGTCATGTATGCAAGCCCTTGAAAGTTCTTCAAACTACACACAAGTAAAAAAGAGCTAAGTAAAGTGATACTTTCTATAAAGGATGCATATTTATATAATTTCTGTTTACAAAAAATATATACTCAATATATTATTGCATATTTTGACTTTGCAATACAGAAAAAGAGATTATGGAGCAGGGGTGGGCAATAATTTTTGCCCAGGGGCCACTTCAAAAATTTCTCAAGCAGCTCTGGGCCACCCTGCAAGGGGCAGGGCCTAAACGGGAAAGGGCAGGGATACCCCACTCCCAGACCATGATTGGTCTGGGGTTGGGGGAACCCCTTTGCCGCCACCTTCCCACTAGGCACCCATGCCCTGGAAGAGGTTTGGCCTGCTCCCCAACCCCCAGGCCAATCAGTGCCTGGGGCCGGGGGAGCGTGGGAAGTCTCCGGCCCTGCGAGGAGCACATGGCACTTTGAAGTGCCGCGGGCCCTCGGGCCAGGGCAGGACAAAGGAAGCTTCACATAGCTTCCCCACCCCCAGTTCCTGATTGGCCTGGGGGCAGGGGAGCGCGCAAAGCCTCCTCCGCTCTCCCGCCCTGCAAACTGACAGGGCGGGAGGAGGCTTCCGGAGCTCTCCCACTCACAAACCCTAAATGGCCTGGGGGTGGAGGAGCAGCAGGGCCTCTGCAGGCCGGATCCACCCACTTGGCGGGCAGCATCCAGCCAGCGGAGGCCCTTTTGCCCACCCCTGTTATGGAGGCAAGTTTCTTCTAGGGATGTAAAATCCTGTTTAATTAGTTAACCAGTTAAACATTAAATTTAACCAGTTAACCAATTGAACAGAGGCGAGCAGGGGGCTGGAACGACCCACCCACCCACTGCAGACAGGGGCTGCTCTGGATGAACTGGAGCTCCCCCCACCCAAAGTGGGCCCTTCTGAGGGGGAGCAGCCCTCAACCTACAGCAGGCTGCTCCAGCCTTTACCAAAAAACCAGTTAACCATTAACATCCCTAGTTTCTTCAGCATTAATTTGTATAGAAAGCTGATTTTAATTAGAAAGTTACTGCATTCCTTTTTATAATGATACATGCCATAAAACTTGCAAGTGTTTCAGTAAAATCCAAAACACCTTTCAGAGTAAAAAGCTTGGTCTATAGGCATGCACTTTAGCACAGCTAAACTAACAGTGACTAACAGGGGAAAGGTGGGAAGAAGAAAATCCAAGGGTCAAATCCTAACTAGTTCCTACCAAAAGATACATTTGACTAGACTGAGATTGCCCAATAGATGTACATGTTAAACCTCAGTGATGCTAAAAATTAATCTAGGATTAATATATGTCTATCACTGATCCTCAATACTCCATATATCTGGGATTGAATACATTTTTAACATCCAGGGATGTTAGCTGGATTTAAATCAAGACTTTTCATGCTTCAATACAACATATTTCCTAATGTGTCCCACTTTGTCTGGAACAAAGCGTGATCCAAGAAGTACTCAACGGCCGAGCAGACTGAGGATAACTGCACAATGGAGTTGAAACTATTGTGTAATGTTACAGTGGCTGTGAAGACGAATTAAGGCTGCAACAGACAGATCTCCAATAGTTGTGGTGTCCATGCCATTGATTTCAAGCCCTCTATCTGTAAAGGACAATGGGGTGACTGTTGTGCACTAGTGTCCCCACTTTAAAGAAGTCTTGCACAGGCATCTTCCAGTTTTTGGGAAAACAACACCTACACAAGTGAAAATTCTGGTGGCGATCAGCAAGTGGTGACGGAAACAGGACAGCGAGATCCAGAGTTCCTAGTCACAGACGGACACACAGGCAGTTGGTGTGTGATTCAGTCATCTTGCTCGATGACTGAGGCACATTGAGCATCTCAGCAGCTGCACCCATAACTGAGCAATCCTCTCTAGGACCCACTCTGCTCATCCCACATGGGGAGGGGGATAGAAAAAATGCCCTAAAAATAGTCTTGCCTCTTTTCCTCTTGGCTGGATAGCTGCATCCAGCAGGCTCACCACCCCAGTGGTCAAAAATGTAAGCAACAGTTCAACTTTGTACCTGGAATGAATGTACCCTGATGGACAACAGAGACAGCGACCAACCAGAGCGACACACAGCTATCATTGCTCATGAACTGAATCGGTTTAACATCGATATTGCTGCCTTGTCCAAAACTAGAAGAGCTGATGAAGGACAGGAGAGGGAGAAGAAAAGAGGATACACCTACATCTGGAAGGGAAAATCTTTCGATGAACCTCAATTGTATGCAGTAGGCTTTGCTATCAACAACAAGCTCATAAGGTGCCTCTCTGAGCTGCCAGTAGGCATCAATGAGCAACTTATGACACTCCAATTGAGGCTCACCAAAGACCAAGAGGTATCTATTGTGAGCGCCTATGCACCAACAATGGACGACGATGAGGATGTAAAGGAAGATTTCTACTCTCAGCTGTAAACCATTTCATCAGAGACCCCCTTAAGATAAGATCATTCTTCGGGGGACTTCAATGCATGTGTCGGACGAGACTCAGACTTGTGGAAAGGAACTGGGAAGGAAGGAGTTGGCAAAAGCAACTCAAATGGATTCCTGCTCCTGACCAAGTGTACGGAACATAAACTTATCATCATGAACACCCTTTTTTGACAAAAGAACAAGTTCAAAACATGTTGGAGACACCCACGTTCAAAGCACTGGCATCTTCTTGACTATGTCATAGTTCATGCTCAAGATCACAGTGACACACTTCTCACAAGAGCACTGACAATTGCCGATGACTGCTGTACTGATCATTGCCTCATTCGATCCACAATGAAAATTAAGATTGCCCCCAAATGAAGGCTGCAAAAGAAGCAGATCAGGCACAAGCTAAAAGTTCAAGATCTGAAGGACCTCATTAATGGAGGGATAGCTCAGTGGTTTGAGCATTGGCCGGTTAAACCCAGGGATTGTGAGTCAATCCTTGAGGGGACCATTCAGGGATCTGGGGCAAATCTGTCAGGGATGGTACTTGGTCCTTCTGTGAGGGCAGGGGACTGGACTTGATGACCTCTCAAGGTCCATTCCAGCTCTATGAGATAGGTGTATCTCCATATATTAAGCATGACTAGTTTCAGGCAGTCTTAGATGAAAAGCTTCCATTAGAGTTTCCAGCTGAAAGCAGCAATCATCAATACCTGTGAGGCTACCACACCAGACAGCATCAGGACAGGTTTGATGAGAATGATGTTGAAATCAAGCAATTCATCAATGAGAAGAGAATGGCATTTCATGCTTGGCAGAATGATACAAATTGCAATACAAAGAGAGAAGCCCATGCTAAGATGAGGGCAGAAGTACAACATAAAACCAGACAACTCAAGAACAAATGGTGGACTGAGAAAGAACAAGAATGCCAACATTTTGTGGATACCCATAATACACATGGTTTCTTTAGTGCCATTAAGGCTGTTTATGGGCCAGCTTGTCATGGCATGAACCCTTCGCTCTAAGGACAGAACCACACTTTCAAAGGACAACAAAGCCATTAATTTTCACTGGAAAGAACATTTTGAAGATCTTCTTGATCATAACTGCATGGGTGCAGATGAAGTTCTTGAAAAAATCCCACAACAACCTTCTAGGGATGAGCTCAGAGACCCTCCTAATTTGTATGAGGTATACAGTGCCATTAAGCACATGAAGAACAAGACAGCAGGTCCAGATGGGATCCCTGCTGAAATTTTTAAAGATGGCAGACCAGAGTTAATTTGGTAGCTTAACCTACTAATCTTTAAAATCTGGCTAAAGGAGGAGATACTCAGTGAAATGAGAGATGCCTTGATTGTTATTCTCTTTAAGAAAGGGGATAAGGTGGACTGTGGAAACTATCATGGTATCTCTCTCCTTGCTGGTGCAAACAAAGTTCTGGCACAGGTCCTTGCAACCCATCTTCTGCCCCAGTCAGAAGAAATTTTACCAGAGTCATAGCGTAGCTTCCCGTCATGTGGCAGAACTGCAGATATGATTTTCACTGCATGGCAGCTATAAGAAGATTGTTGGGAATAAAACCGATCACTGTACATGGCTTTTATTGGTCTAACTAAAGCCATTGGCTCAGTGAATCACCGTGCCCTTCGACTGTACTTTTGAAGATTGGCTGTCCTGATAAATATATCAATATCCTAAAGTTGCTTCTGAGCAGCACGGGCTGCCAGAGTGAACCTTTCAAAGTACAAACAGGAGTCAAACAGGGCTGTATCATCACCCCAACCATGTTAGCAGTCTTTATTGCTTTAATTTTTGACCTAATTGCTGGGAAGCTCACAGCTGGCATTGAAATCATCTACAGAATGGCTGGAAAGCTGTTTAGGCTTAGCAGGCTGAAAGCTAACAGTATGATTTCCACCACATCCATTGTGGAATTTCAGTATGCTGATGACAATGAAGTTTTTGCCCACTCTGAGAAAGATTTTTCAAACTATCTTGAATGGGTTTACTGATGCTTATGCACGTCTTCGTCTCACCCTCAACACCTGGAAGACCAAAGTGCTCTATCAGCCCTCTCCAAATGAGGTACCATACTCCTCATCTATTCAAATCAACAGAGGCACACTGGAGAATGTCGATCATTTTTCTCTGCCTTGGAAGTTATCTTTCTTCCCAGGCAGATATTGATGTAGAAATCCAATACAGTCTGAACTGTGCCAGTGTAACCTTTGCTCATTTACGTTACAGGATTTTTTAAGATCACAACATTCAAACAGACGACAAACTTCTTGTCTATCAAGCCACGATTCTCTCAACAGTATTGTATGGGTGTGAAACCTGGACAAACTACAGACATCACTTTAAAGTCCTTGAGAGGTATCACCAAAGCTGCCTCTGCAAGATCTTGAAGATCAAATGGGAAGACAGGCATGCTAACATCAGTGTTATGGAAGCAGCAAAGACCAGTAGTATCAAGGAAATGATAATCCGTTAGCAACTTCACTTGACTGGTCATGTTGTTCAGCTGCCAATCCATCACCTCCCAAAAGAGGTCCTGTTTTCTCAGCTTAAAGAAGGATACCGTAATGTGGGAAGACAACGGAAGTGTTATAAGGACTTGCTAAAGGATAATTTAAACAAGTGAAACACTGATGTTGACATTTGAGAGACATTCACCCAGGATCACTCAAAATGGAGAGAAGTCCTACGCAATGGCCCCTTGCATTTTGAATTTGCCTGCAGACAAGGCGAGGAGGAGAAGAAGAGCAGGAGGAAGGGGAGACTAGCGTCTAGTCATGATCAACAGTTTCCTGCTGTACCTGGAAACATCTGTCCATACTGTAATAGAACTTGTGGGACAAGGATCAGCCTTATCAGCCACCTGAGGGTCCATAACTCCCATGGAAAATGAACATACTTGAAGAGTGATTGCCCATCATCAATATGACCTTTTGTGGGTAAAACCCACTTCAGCTACAGTATTAGAGCTCTGCAAATCCATGGATATTCAGTTTATAGCCGCAAGGATTCACATCTGCAGCTGTGGATGGGGATATCCATGGCTCATTTTTGCAGATACAGATACAAATTTTGTATTCGGGCACTGCTCTATATAGTATTGCAACAAAGGTAGACAGGATGAAATTATGTTCTCAGTAATGTTTTAGATTTACAATTTTTAGTATAAAAAACTAAATAACTCAAGGAAACAGTCTAGAGGTAGTATTAGTCAGTACAAAACAACTGAAATACATTTTTAAATTCATTTGTTTCCTACACTTCTCTGCAACTATCCTTCATTCTGATTAACAGGTATCAGATGCTACTGGGTTCAGATACTTGCCTCTTTCCTCTTCATTTTCACTTGCTGGTTTATAACATAGTAATTCAAGCAAACTCTGTGCTCTGTACCAGTTAAATATTATATTAACTTTATATTAATTATATTGTTTTATAAATAAAAATTAATCTGGTTTTAACTTACTTTTTCTCAGAAAATGATTTCTTTGTTCTGTGTTTACTTGCTTTCATACCTATAGAAATTTAACACAGAAAACACTGATTTACAGCTGAAAAATGTTACTTCATTTGAAAGGAAAGTTGCAGTTTAAGGTAGGGATGTAAGCGACTAGTTGACTATCCAATAAGCTTATGACTACTTATCGCTTCTCCCCCACTTGCTGCCTCTATCAGAAGCAGCAAAGGGGGAGGAAGGGCAGGAGCTGGTGCTGGGGTGAGCCAGCTTAAAAGCCAGTTCGCCCCAGCACCATCTTCACGGGGTGCAGGGGAGGTAGAGGCATAGCAGGGGACCAGGCGCCAGCCAGAAATCAGCTATCCCAGCTTGCGCCTGATCTCCCCCGTAGCTCTTCAGTCTTCCAAATATTTTACTAGCTGCCAGGCTCTAAATACATTTACAAGGCAGAGTCGCAGCAAAGTTAGCTCCCAGGGCCGGGAGCTAACCCCACTGTGGCTCTCCAGTTTCCCCCTTATCAAGTAGTCAATAGAAATTCCATCAACTAGTCAATTAGTTGATTAAATACAATTTAACATCCCTAGTTTAAGGTATTTTACTGTATAAAGAAAATATTTTGAAGACAGAAAAAGCTACCTTTAATTTCTTCCATTTCCTTCCTTAACCTTAACCTTGTGCTTTGCGAAATAAGATCTTTAACTTGCTCAGGAATATTCTTGCAGAGCTCTTGGGCCCTCTCATTAGCTTCCAGGGCACATTCATGTTCTCCCAGCAGCGAGAGAGCCTCACAGAAGCGATAATGACCCTAATGTGAACATAAATTTAAAATGTTAAAAAGTGATTATTCTTTAAAAAAATAAAAATATTAACCTATATCCAAAAGAGCATTTTAGTAGACTGAACAAGAAAAAGTTTGACATATTCAATAACATACAAGTTACTGTTTGTTCTAGACAAATGCTGAATAGCCAATAGTACCTAAGATTTCTCACATCAAAGCAGACTAATGGCCCATCTATTCTATTATCCCACCGCTGGTTTCAAATGAAAGTAAAGATGCCTTTCCTTAATCCCTAATACCACTTTTGCATTTGAACAACTGTGTAATTATCCATACTTATGTCTTTCTAGACAAAATTTTTGAAACAGAAATTTGTTCACTGTTATGCATATTTTGTACAAATTGTTGCGCATGTTATAATGTATAAATAAAGCATGTTGCTACATAATTATCACAAGTGTTTTTAAAATGCACAGTATATTCTCTAACCCACAGATGCATGCATACAAAAATAGAATCAAATAATTTTTTAAAAATCTATTTAACTTTTCAAAAAAGGTTTACTCAGAGCGGAGAATGCTGCACATCTAAAAGGAGGTGCCTTCATATCAAGGCACTGACATCTTGTATTTAAACTACCTGATGTAATATTCTTTCTACTGTAAACAGAGTTGCCAAATTAACATTAAACTAACCTTTGGCCAGATAGGCTTCAAAATAGTTGCCCTTTTTCCATCAACAAGAGCTTGCCTTTAAAAAACAGGAAATATTTATTAGTCTGGAAGTAATACCTAAAATCCAGGGCCCTATTGTGTTGGATACTGTAAAGACAAAGAAAGAACTCCTGCCTTAAAGATTTCTCATTTAAGTGTAAGTATAAGATAACAAGTGTATATAGCAAATCTAGGGAGGGAACGGGAATAAAAAAGCAATCATGACTTTGTTTAGGAAGGAACAATCAGTTTCATACATACAGAATGGGAAGCGACTGTCTAGGAAGGAGTACGGCAGAAAGGGATCTAGGGGTTATAGTGGACCACAAGTTGAATATGAGTCAACAGTGTGATGCTGTTGCAAAGAAAGCAAACGTGATTCTGGGATGCATTAACAGGTGTGTTGTGAGCAAGACACGAAAAGTCATTCTTCCGCTCTATTCTGCGCTGGTTAGGCCTCAGTTGGAGTATTGTGTCCAGTTCTGGGCACCGCATTTCAAGAAAGATGTGGAGAAATTGGAGAGGGTCCAGAGAAGAGCAACAAGAATGATTAAAGGTCTAGAGAACATGACCTATGAGGGAAGGCTGAAGGAATTGGGTTTGTTTAGTTTAGAAAAGAGAAGATTGAGGGGGGACATGATAGCAGTTTTTAGATATCTAAAAGGGTGTCATAAGGAGGAGGAAAACTTGTTCATCTTGGCCTCTGAGGATAGAACAAGAAGCAATGGGCTTAAACTGCAGCAAGGGAGGTTTAGGTTGGACATTAGGAAAAGTTCCTAACTGTCAGGGTAGTCAGACACTGGAATAAATTGCCCAGGGAGGTTGTGGAATCTCCATCTCTAGAGATATTTAAGAGTAGGTTAGATAAATGTCTATCAGGGATGGTCTAGACAGTATTTGGTCCTGCCATGAGGGCAGGGGACTGGACTCGATGACCTCTCGAGGTCCCTTCCAGTCCTAGTATTCTATGATTCTATGACACAATACTGGTTAGTTAATAAGTACAGGACACCACCTGCCTAACCATTAACTTTTCTGTAGCCATCATGTCAGAGAGAGATCTGAAACTGGATAATAAGGTGGCTGTGTAGCAATCAAGAGAGCCCACATGCATGCATTCGATGCAGGGTTTAACATCGCAATAGCATGCAAAAGGATGCTCAAGCTGAAATAAGTATTTTGATGCAGTAGAGAAAGGGTGAGACTATGGAGGTATGCAAAGAATGATTGATATGGTCAAAACAATCCATCAAAAGTGGTAAGCATCATTTTAAAGACAGGATTTGTCAAGGCCAGAAAGAACAATGTTGTAGTGACTGAGCTCTCAGATGGAAAAAGATCTGGATGAGAGATTTAGCTTATGGATAGAAAGGAAACGCAGGAGTTATACAGGAAGTAGCAATGGGTGCGTGTAACCAAGATTTTCAGCAGTTTCACAGCTACACAATTACCTGCTTTTTAACATCCCTAATAAATATAGCAATGGGGTTACCCCAGAAGCTAACTCTGGTGGACTGGGTCTGGCCCACGGGCCACTATTTGACCACCCCTGATGTAGACAAAGGGATGAATAAAAAATAACACCCAAATTATGGTCTTGAGTAAAAAGGAAATTGAGTCTATGGTGACTTAAAGTAGAAAGGAAGAAGGCTTGTATAGGGAGAAATCAAGACCAGACATCCACAAGGAAATGCAGGAGTGAAAAGATGAGATTTTTAGTTTGGACAGCAAACAGATCAGAAGTGGAGAAGTGAATCTGAATCAGCAGCATAAAAATAATCGCTAAAAATCATATATATATATGACTATGAATACTTAGAAAGAGTCTTTTGGGATCTCCACACGAAGTCAGAAGGGAAATGAAAAGGATTCTTAATTAAATGCTAAAGGAGAGGTTGGAGAGAACAGTCCTGATGAAAGTAAAGGGAAAACAAGATTTAATGAAGAGCATGGTCAACAGTATCAAAAGTTAAAGACAGTGAGGATAGAGTACTGGTTCTGAGTTTTACCAAAGACAGTTCATTAGAAATGTTGTCAACAGACATACCAGTGGAAGGAATGCAAGCCTGACTGAAGAGGATCTAAAATGGCATAAGGGGAGAGGAATTCCAGACAGCTAGAGTAGACAATGCATTCAATTGGTGTAGAAATGAAGGGGAGAAGGAACAATAGCAGAAGAAGTAAGTAGGGTAACAGTGGGGTTTTGTTTTTTTAAGATGGGATAAAGGATGCTTATGCTGCAACGCAAGGGAGCATATGAAGAGTCTGACCACCATGAAAATGGAGGGAATCACAGTGGGGGTAAAGTACACCAGGAGATGGGAAGGAATTACTGGAACAGACAGAAGGTCGGGGAGAAGATCAGATGAGCTATAATATCTGCAAGCTTTAGTCTGCATTTGCTACAAATTATATCAAAATACACATTTTTCTAAAGATGCTTACATCTTTCAAGTTCTCAATCACATTATTTGTGGAATGTCCTCTCAAATGAACAGAAACCCAACCACACAAGATAAATACATCTGCTGGACGTCTGTGCTCAGACGAACAGCAATAAAATATAAGGTTACAGATTAAACTTAAATGTGACACCTAACAAAGCACTTGGATGACAAAACAGCTCACACTTTGTACAGCTATTTTCAGTCTGCTGGAAGACAACCAATTTTATCCTGTCTCCTTTATATTGCACCATTATGACTTTAGGAAACCAAGCATTATATCTTCAAGGGACTAAAATACTACTTTACCAAGAATACTGTCAATTCAGAGTTTGCAATTACAGAAAAATTCAGGATCTCAGATACCGCAAAAGACAAACTTACTTGTATTGTCCAGTGAGAAGAAAACAGAGAGCCCGATTACCATAAAGAAGATGGTTTTCAGGACTTAAAAAGAAATTATTAAAAAGGTATTAGTTAACGTATATTATTTCTTAACAATACAAAATAGCTAATAACAAGGAAAATAATTCTTATTTTTCACAGTAAATTTTTCCAGCCACTTCATTTCCTCAATGTGTGTGTGCAAGACTGAGATACAATCCATCAAACACTTACAAAATTGCTTAATTTTTCTAATCTGAATAGTCTCATTGATTTCAGATGTGTAATTTCAGCAAAGGTACAGAACTCAGTCAATTCTGACAGTCCCATTGTAAGTGTGCCCCCCAGCCTCCAACCCATTTCACCAAAGCTAAGAATTACTGAGATAGCTAAATACTCAGGGAAGGAATAGAGAGGAGGGGGGTGTAATAGGAGAAAAGTATTATCCACAAAAAATTGTGACTCCGCTCTGCTGAACTTATTGAAGAGCAATTCAAATTCTTTGAGAGGGTATTTTACCATGATTTTCTCTTAGCTCATCTTTACTTTTTCAGTCTGGAAAGGTGCATGAGGAGCAGAAAGGCCAGCTGTATTGTAATATATACCACACTTTATTGGTGCTGAAATTAATTATTTTAGACAAGTGTATTCTTGTTTCTGAATACACTAATACAACTACTCCTTCAAGCCCTCTTGAATGAATTACTGTAGACTTCCTCTCCATTCCTGGCTCAATCCAGTGCTACCCATATGATTTGAAGCAAAAATCAGCACAACAGCAAAACAGATTTTTCATCTGTGATTTGTACTATTTCTTAGGACTTTGTTAATGTTTCCTTTGTTAACAAAAATAGAATATTTTATTCTATTTTGACTGTTCTGGAGGTTCTTCTGGCTAACTAGTAATCTTCTTGCAGGAGATTGACAGCTAACAAAATTTTCTGTTTGAAAGAGAAAGACTGGCCTTGTATTGTAGACTTTACCAGAATGCCTTCAGCTACAAATGCATTGTTTTATTTTCTACAGGAGTAGGACGCATTCTATGACTGAAACAAATATCTACCCTGAAAGAACACAAGGGGTAAACTGAACACTAATGTGTGCTAGACCATATGGTTTAAACATCTACCATTAAAATAGCAATTTTCATACTAAACCACTTTTCAAATAAGCCTCCTCCCTGGGAACAAGCAGTCAGCCCTTGCCCGCCTGGCTCCTCGGGAGGAGGATTTGCTACCCTGCTGCATCAAAATCACCTCCCTGGAAGCCAGCTGAGTTTAACAGACACCATTAACTGAGAAACATCAGAGGACGAATAAGCAACATACATATATCAAGTGATGAATAAGCATACATACATAGATCAAACCCTAACTATCCTACTGGTGCCAAGACTGGGTCAGCTCCACTAGTGCTAGCAACATTGGGAACCCTACTATAGGCAGCTATCAGCTCCACTAGCTGTTATCAGAAAAACAGGATACACTACTGAAGAGGCCATGTTTAACAGATAGCACCTAAAGTGGCTTCTGAAGCTGAGAGGCCATTTACCCAATGCTGCCAACAATGTTAGTTAGCATGGGTGTTGCTGAATCATTAGTAATGAGTGAAGTTTTTTTAAAAAGTCCATAACACAGACAAAAAGTGTCTTTAGTACTAACAAAGGGAACAGATCATATGAATGTAGATAAAACTCTGTGCCAAGTCCATTAGGCATCATCTGATTTTTAAATGGGTGGTCAACAAAGTAGAACAAGTGTAAGAAATATAAGAACGTAACACACACACAGACAATTCAGTTAATTGACTTAGTTCTTACCAAAATTCTATGGCTTTAGTGTACGAGCTTATAGCAAAATCCAGCTTTTCTTGGGAAAACTCACAATTTCCTCTCTCTTTCATAAATTCACTTTTCTGAAAGATCAAGAAAAACAAATATGCAACCTATCAGAATGTAAGCCGACTGTGATGCAAACTATAAAAGCTTTTAACAATATGAATTTAAGTGTCTTGTCCATCGGTTTACCAAAAGTTGAAATGTACTCATAACTAATAGATCTGGACCCGTTTAATTATCTTAAAAGGCATGCAACTCCTAATAAGTGTTGGTATATAATACTATGAGAGGACTATTTATGTTTGGCTAATAGCTTCCCCACAAATTTCTATAATTTTGTTCTAAATCATGTTTTTTTTTAAATCCAAATTACTGTTTTTTTCCTACCTTTATACACTTTTCACAAGTCTGTGCTTCAAACTCTTCAACTAAATTGCAGTCTTCCACTGCAACTTTAGTTATATAATGTTTATCTGTTGGCAGAAATTAGTGAGGTAAGCAAAAAGAACGAAAGCCAAACAATTAACTTAACTGCTTGCTTTTAACAATCACTAAATATTATGTCTACTTTTGTTTTTCCCCCCTCATTAATAGCAGAAATAAGACACAACAAAGTAACATGTCCAACAGAATGTGGATTATTTTAGCTTCCACTGTTGCACAAAAACCACAAGTCTCAATTCAACAGGTTCTTACAACTGTGAGGATGTTTTTAACTGAAAGCACATGGTACTACTCACATATCTGAAGCCAGCGTGTACTTAAGTACTTTGCTCAATTCAGGACTAGATGATTCTCCCTTAGTAGTAAAAATCTAAGTCCCATCATCGTCAGGCCAAAAGACAAGAGTCTGAGCTTTTAAATTTAGAAACCAAAACCATTACCTGATTCTCAAAAAAGCCTATAGTTCAGTGCCATGGAGCCATTTTCTGTTACAATAGAACTTTTTCCTGTCATCATAATAGGATTTAAATTTTCATTCTCATATGTCAGAATAATTGATTCAAAAGTTTCATGAAGCTGACACAGATATAATTGAAGTCTAATCACAGTAATATAACAGTTGTAGGTATTTTAACCATTACAACCATGTAATAGACTGAACAGCAGTTAAGAGTTTCACTGTACATTTTGTTCCAATTAAGTATTTCATTTACATGACACAGTAACAATCTTTCACTCTATCATTGTTATATGCTTTAAAAGATCTACACAAAATGAATGCAAAATTATTTTTAAATCCATTACTATTTCAAGATTTTGGGAAATAAAAAAAAAAAAAAAAAAGCCAGGTAAATACCAGAGACCCCTAAGCAGTTCTATGGAGAAGAATGTAAATTTAAATCTAAGCAGGCTATGACTTTAGAACTGATTATTTACTAGTTTGTAATTCTTTTAAAATGAAAAAAAATAAGGAGTTTCTAAAAAATTAATGACCATTTCAATATACCCGAAAAGAAGAGGTTACTCACCTTGTGTATTAACTGGTGTTCTTTGAGATGGGTGTTCCCGTGGGCGCTTCACTGTAGGGGTACATCTAGACTACATTCTTCTTTCAAAAGGAGATCTGCAAATTTGGCGCTAATTTACATATCTTCTTCCGATCGCTTTTTCAAAAGCAGTTTTTTCAAAAAAGAAAGCAGTTTAGCCGCAGTTCTTTTGAAAAAACCCATTTTCGAACGAACCCTGCACATCTCATTTTTTGAGGAAGAGTTCTTTCGAAAAAGGGTTCCCCCCCCCAAAAGAACCGCGTCTAAACTGCTTTCTTTTTCGGAAAAACCACTTTCAAAAAAGCAATGGGGAGATATGCAAATTAGTGCAGAATTTGCATATCTCCTTCCGAAAGAACACCACAATCTAGATGTACCCTAAGTGTCTTGGCGCCCTTGTGCTTATAATTGGAACTTTTTAGCAGCAGTACCCTGGGTGCCTGCGCACACGCACAGCACCACCCACACCGTAACAAACATGTCAACGCACATGCGCATCATCAACCATCCCTCCAGATTCTTCTTTACAGTGGAGAGATGTTAAAGCTCCAAAGCAGAGGGGAAAGAGGGAGGGTCTTCTTTGAGGAGTGTCCACTGTAGGTGACTATGGAGCAGTACCCTGAGCCTTTGGAAGGAGGAGCTTAGGACCTCATTGGCAGACTGCTGAAAGGACTGCCACTCCAAATGTGGTACGTTGTGAAGCAAAGGTGTCTATAGCATGATGTCTTGTAAAGATGTGTGTGGAAGCCCATATTGCTGCCCCGGAAATGACCTTGATTGGCACATCATGGAGGAAGGCCGTAGATACAGCCATCTCTCTAGTAGAGTATGCCCATGAGTAAGGGAATAGTGTCACTTTGTTGATGTCATAGCATTCCCTAATGTAGCTTGTTATCCATTTTGAAAGTCTTTGTCTGGATATTGCATGTCCTTTAGAGCGGTCTGCTATTGAAATCAACAGACTGTGAGAACGCCTACATTGTTTTGGTCTATCTAGGTAAAAAGCAATAGCACATCTAACATCCAGCAAGTGGAGTCTTGCCACACTGGCATCAGGATGAGGCTTTTGGTGGAAAATTGCTAAGTATATAGGTTCATTGATGTGGAAGCGTGAAACTATCTTTCACAGGAATTTTGGATATGCTCTTCATATGACTTTGTCCTTGTGCAAGATCATAAATGGTGAGTCAGCCATGAGAGTGGCCAACTTGCTGACCCTTCTGGATGTTATGATTGCTATTAAGAAAGCAACCTTCATGGAGAGGTGTGCCAAGGTTGCCATCAGTTCAAATGGAGGGTGGATTAATATATTCAGGACGAGGTTGAGATTCCACCAGTTTGACTGGAGGATAGATATTATTGAGACCTTTTAAGACATTTCTTAGTGGCTGATGTGAAAATACAGTTTGGCTGTCCACCGTATCATGCTCACTTGAAATAACCACCAAGTGGACCTTTATTGATGAATTAGAGAGACTGTCTTTTTATAAGGTATTCTAAGACTATCACCAGTTGCGTTGATCAAGGTTGGAGTGCTCTATGTTTGGCCCACTTGGAGAAGTGTCGCCATTTGTAAAGCTAAGTCTTTCTTGTGCTCTGCTTGTGACATTTCAGAATTATCATTTGGACCTCCTCTGAGCAGGAAGAGTCCTGTGTAATCAACCCTGAAGGAGCCATGCCATGAGACGGAGCTTGTGTGCCTCAGGATGAAGAACTCACCCCTGGTCCTGATATACTTTGTCCAACCATCATGGAAGAGGAATCGGAGGAGCAACTGACAGTTGTGACAGGCAAGGGAACCAGATCTGTCTGGGCCATGCAGGTGCTATCGTGATTACCCTGGCCCTGTTGTGTTTTATCTTGTGTATGACCTTGCTGAGGAGGGGAAGAGGCAGAAATGCGCACACTAACTTGTGAGACCAGTTGTTCAACACGGCATCCCCAGTGCAGCCCTTGCCCAGGCCCGCCCAGGAGCAATACCAGGGACACTTGGTGTTGTGTAATGTGGTGAATGAGTCTATTTCCGCAAAGCCCCACTCGAGGAGGATGGTATGTATGGCTTGGGAGAGGTATATCTCCCATTCGTAGTTTTGGTGAAATATGCGACGCAGTTGGTCCATGGCGACTTTCTGTTCGCCTGGGAGATATGCCACTGATATGTTGATCTCATGGAGGATGCACCACCACGACAGTGCTGTGGCTTCATTGTGACGGTCATATGATCTGGCCCCACGCTGTCAATTTATGTAGAACATGCAAGCAGTGTTATCTGTGTGTATTCTCACTGCCTTGACCTGAATTAAGGGAAGAAAATGTTCGCAAGATCTTCTTACTGTCCAGAGCTCGAGCACACTGATCTGTAGGTTTGCCTCTGTCAGCAACCATCTTCCCTGCATGCTGTGTCTGCAGGTGTGTGCCCCCCAGCCCTGCGTCTGTAGTTAAGTAGTCTATAGAATGGACAGAGTTGGCTGTTGAAAAGAAGAAACTCCTGAGCAGAGACTGTTGACCTGGAACCACCATGTGAGGGATTCCCTGACCTTCTTTGTAGGACTCAGCCTCTTGTGTAAAGGGTGATTGTGAGACCAAAAGCATGTGTATAGCCACACCTGCAGGTTTCAAATGTGTAGCCTGGCATGGGGAACTATGTATGTGGTTGCAGACATATGGCTGAGGAGTTGCAGGCATTGTCTGGCAGACATTGGGGGATCATAATGGTTCTGGCTAGTGTGGCCAATGCGTGGAACCTTTGCAGTGGCAGTTGCGCCTGTGTATGCATGCAGTCCAGAGTGGCACCTATGAAGTCCAACTCCTGAGATAGGGTGAGGTGGGACTTTTGAAGCCCCAGTGTTGTGAAGAGTTGGATTGTGCCAGTGGTATAGTGCCAGGCCTGTTACTCTGTTGGAGCCACTATCAGGCAATTTATTATTATTTATTTAAAATATTTTTACCCTATTTAAAATATTTGAGGCAGCTTACAACACAATATAAATATATATAAAAAAATTAAAATACAAGACGACAGAGGGACATAAATCCTGCTAAGACATCTTGAGAGGAGGGACACACAGACTCAAACACCAATAAAAGCACGAGTAAAAAGGGTGATTTTAGGCTGACACGCCGAAACAATGCTAATGTTGGCGCCATGCGAATATCCCGGGAAAGAAAATTCCACAGCCTGGGAGCAAAAGCTAAAAAGGGCTCTGTTCTGCGTAGATCTTAACCTTATCTCCACAAGTGGGGGGAAGGGGAGGGGGACACTGAGCAGAGCCTCCCCCAGGTGACCTCAATTCCTGGGCAGGTTCATATGGGAAAAGACAGTCCTTCAGATACCCTGAACCCAACCCGTTTTGGGCTTTCAAGGTCATAACTAAGGCAATCGTCTAAGTAAGGGAAGATTGATATTCCTGATTCTTAGATGGGCAACTGCTACAGTGAAAATCTTGGAGAAGACTCTGGGTGCTGCAGATAGGCCAAAGGGCAAGACTCAGTACTGGTAATGTTGATCTTTTAGGGTGAACCTCAGGAACATTCTATGAGATGCTCGTATTGCTATGCAAAAATACTCATCCTGCAGGTCGAAGGATGATATCCAGTTTCCTTTTTCCAGTGCAGCAATTATCATTGACAGCATTACCATGGTGAATCATTGATTTTATGGAATTTATTCAGTCTGCACAGGTCCAATACGGATCTCCATCTTTCCGATTTCTTTGGCGTGAGGAAGTATCGGGAGTAGAACCCCTTTCCCCAATGATTTGTTGGTATGATCTCTACCACCCCCACCTGGAGCAATCTGTTTATCTCTTAGGGTACGTCTAGACTACAGGCTTTTGTCGACAGAAGTTTTGTCAACAGATACTGTCGACAAAGCTCCTGTCAACAAAGAGCGTCTAGACTACATCCAGTTCTGTCGACAAAGCAAGCCGCTTTGTCGACATGACAGTGTAGATGCAAACAACAGTGTAGATGCAATAATGCCTTCTGTCGACAGAACTCTGTCGACAAAAGGCGTTATTCCTCGTAGAATGAGGTTTACAGCCGTCGACAGAACTCAGCGGCAGTGTAGACACAGGTATAGTTTTGTCGACAAAAGTCCACTTTTGTCGACAAAACCCTGTAGTCTAGACACACCCTTGCTGTAGCAGGGACTCGGGAGAGGGGTCTCTGAAGAGGGATGGGGAAGGGGGTTGGGTTGGAGGAAATGTGAGGCATGGTATTGTGAGGCCCTTTGCTATGACCTCTGGAACCCATATGTCCATTGTCATGGTGGACCGTGCATGGTAGAACAGTTGAAAACAGAATCTGTATTGGTTGAGTGGCGGAAACGATGTCGAACCCTCAACCAGCTGCTGAAAATGTTTGTCTGCCATTGAAGGATTGGGATGTGGCGTGTTGCTCTTAAGGCTGTCTGCACTTTTGTTGCCTCTAGCAACATCTAAGGTCATAGTCCCCTGACAGGAGCAGGATGATGATGCCCTGCCACGAAGCATGTAGAGGAAATTCAATTTCTTCTTTGGTTGGAGGACATACATCTCCAATGTTTTTAATGTGGCTTTTGAATCTTTAAGGGAATGTAGAGATGCATCTGTGGTGGTAGAACACAACTTCTGACCCTCAAAGGGGAGGTCCTCAACTGTGTTCTGCACCTCCCTAGGGAACCCCAAAAGGTGCAGCCAGGAGACACAATGCATCACAACTGACATGACCAGGAACCTCGAAGCAACGTAGGAAGTATCGAGTGATGCCTGCAGTGCTGTCTTCGCTATGAGGATACCCTCGTCTATGTTGGACTTGAATGAAGCTTTGTCGTTGTCCTGCAGCTTTTCAATAAAGGGTCTCATTTTTTCAAAATGGTGGTACGTGTATTTGGCTAGGAATGCTGAGTAATTTGCTATATTGATGAGTGAGGATGCTGAAGAATAAAATTCTCCCCCTAGGAGATCTAGCCTCTTCTAGTCCTTATCACAAGGGGTATATTTATATTGGGTCTGCTTGCCCCTGTTATTGGCCTCATTGACAACAAGTGAATTTGGGGCAGGATGCGTGAATAAGAATTCAGCCCCTTTAGCAGGAATATAATATTGGCTGGAAAAACTTAAAAAACAACAAACAGTCTAGCAGCACCTTAAAGACTAACAAAACATGTACATGGTATCATAAGTTGAGGGCACAACCCTCTTCTTCAGATTAATCGAGTATTAAAGGTCCAGTTCCAAAATAAGTAATAGGGGATGGGGGAGAGGAGGAAGGGAAAAGTGGGAAAAAGTCAATTAGAGTATTCATGTTACATGAAGCTGATAGAGAAGGTGCAAATTGTTCTTAAATACTCATTGTTTGGTTTTTGAATTCCTTAGGATGTGGAAGGTAGTGTGCTAGCCAGGCACTGTCTTTATTCACACCTTTGTGATGGATCCCAAACTTGTAAATGAAGTTAAGTTCCAAGGCTTCCCTGTGTATTTGGCTTGTGGAATTGGCCTGAAACAACATGGTAACTTTGAGATCCATTAATGAGTGCCCAGGCACATTAAAGTGTCTTTAATAATAAATAAATAAATAAAATTCCTGTTGCCCCTTTTCGACATCGGGGTGATGGAGGCTGGTGTTTGTCACAATTTTTGCTGGGTTGAGTACAGTGTTTTCCGAGGGCGAGGCCTGCAATGTATCTGTCAGCTTGTGCTGGGTGTCAGGAACCTTGACTAGGGATATGTCAAGGGAATCAGCCACTCTCTTGTACAAGTCTTGGAAAGACAAAGTCATCGCCCACTGTGAAAGGAGGGGGCATTATCAATTCATCTGGGGAAGAGGATGAGATGTGAGGAAGCAGTGTATCCTCATCTTGTGTGTCATACAGATCATCTATCTCCTCCTGTGTAACCTCTGATCTTGTGGATTCGGGTGTCTTGGATCCTGCGGTCTAACTACCGCTGGTGGTGGTGCCTGAGCCTTCATAGTGCTCCAGGGGTCCCATTCCTGGCAGGGTTGTGGGAGTAGAATGGGAGAGAGCCATGGAAAGGGCTGCCACATCTGAGTCTGGACCATGTGCTGCTATTGTTACAGCTGAGAAGTTGGTTTTGGAGTTGAGTGTCGTGGTGAGAAAGGCAAGGAATCTCCTCCTCATCCTCACTATCACTCGAAAACGGAGGGGCCAAACTTGCAGGTGTTGGTATGGCATCGGTACCAAACAACAGTGTGCCTGGTACCAACATGACCGCTAGCTCCTGATGTGTGGTAAGCGGTCTTGGAGGAGGAAAGACTGGTACTGTCGGTGCGGAGGGTTGCATCTACTGAGGCACTGCTTCGTCCTGTGCCTTAGATGTCGTGGGCACCGGGGAACCTTTGGTACTTGCAGTCGGTACCAACTTCATTGGCATCTGTACTGCAGTTCTGGTCATCACTTAGCCACTGCCTGAGAAGGTACCAATGCTTTCAGTAACAATGAAACAGGGGCAGTCTTCTTCGTCTTCAGTACCAAGACCACAGAGTGTGTATCCTTGGCCAGCACTGCCCCTCGGGGTTTGTCCATATCTGATTTCCCCAGTGCCTGCGCATCCCTAGAAGCCCTTACCTTGGGTGAGGGAGGCTTGTGCTGAGTCTTTTCAGTGGCCTCTCCACTGGGGGTGAGGAGTGCTTTCTTTGAGCTGTCTTCTTGGCAGGCTCCTCTCTTGGTGCGGATGGTCCCTGATCCAAGACGTACGGGGTGGAGATGTGCTCGATGCCGGTTCCAAGGCTGGTCTCTCTACCTTCTCCATAGTGAGGAGCTTACACTGAAGCTCCCTCGCCTTCAGAGATCTGGAAGACAACTTCTCACACTGGTAGCAGCTCATAGGAGAGCAATCCTGGCCCAGGCACCTAATACACGGGGCATGGACATCGGAAATGGGTATGGACATTCTGCATGTCAGGCATTGTTTAAATCCTGGTGAGCCTGACATCATAACCTTATTCCTAATACTATGAACGAGGAAAAAAAATATTTATTTAACTATCAACTTACCCTAAATACGGGGGTGGAGGGAACAAACTGTGAACCAAAACAATCTCTAGTGCTATCTACACTAATTACTAATTTATGCTACACTAAGTCCTAACACGGAGCGCTGTGTTCCAACCAAGCTGGGAGTGGTTGAGAAGGAACTGGACGGACAATTGACAGCCTGCACACATCAGCGCATTCACTATGGTGCGGGTGGTGTCACACATGCATGTCGGCACCCAAGGGGAATACTGCCGCTAAAAAGTTCCAATTGTAAGTGCAGGGGTGCCAAGACACCTACAGTGGAGTACCCACAGGGACACTCCTCAAAGAAGTATGTTGTCTTTTATTGGAAGCACCCATTCTATTCACCTGGCATTACAAAAGCCAAAACCTTCTGAATAAGACAACTGCAAAAATTCTGATCATAGTCAACAGTCATACTATCTCCAAATGTTATGAAGTTTTTTTTAAACTTTGAAACTGACTTCCCATTAGTTTCTAATGGGAAGCAAAATTATTAATGTCTTTATGTACCTTAACACACTGTCAACCAGAGAGAAAGGGGTTGATGAGCATAGCGAGCAGGGGTGTTTTGTGGTCAGACAGCAGGGGGTTGGTGAGTGTAGTGAGTAGGGGGCAGCCCCCTAGTTAACGCTCTAAGGAAAAAAAAAGGATCTCAGGCCAAATAGGATTCAGATTCCAGTTGATGATAAACACATCCCAGTTATCAAAAGTCTATTTTTAATACAGCAGGGGATATCGTATCAATGAAAGCTGCAGCAAAAAGATGATAAACATTGGTGCGAAACTGGATATTTCAAAGGAAAAAAAACTCCTAAGCTGACCAGAGTTCACCCCAACTCCTACAACCAAACTACCTCCCTCACAAGTTTGTAATTGCCTTGGCTCAGAAAAAAGCATGCCTATGAATCTGTGAATTACTCCTTCATACTGTTTGGGCCTTTTGATCCCGGGAATAGGTAATTCACAGACAAAGCTCTTGTCCTCAGAAAGAAACTTGAAAAAAATCAAGTCCAGAGGTGAGTACTTGGATTCCCCTCCTCCCAAATACTTCGTAGGAAACCTGCTCAACTATTCATTCACTTGTTTTAGCCCATCTTCTAAAAAAATCCTTTTAAGCTTATAATCCTTCAAGGGTTGCACTAATCAGGTCACCTACACAACTTACATACAATCGCACAAATATTTGTTTTATTAATATGAGTGTGACACGTCGCATATTCTTCAGAGATATGCTTATATGATTATAGCATATTTAAGATGTATTTTATGCGAGATGGATCATGTAAGATGTCATTGGAAAAGTTATGATTTACTTTACCCCTGCTGATATTAAAATAGGAGTTGGGTGCTTGTAGTTTGAGAACAAGAAAGTGTTAATTATTAAGGGTTTTTTTAATATCGTGTTTTCATCCAAAGCATTTACAATCATTAGCTAATAGTACAAACCAGAGATGTGAATGGATAGCCAGTTACCCAGTAAGCATCACACTGATTAAACGGGATTTTACATCTCTAGTACGGTACAAACAACATTTGCAAAGCTCATTAAGTGATTAAGAGACCCTCAGCAATTTTTGAGTGGTCTGCAAGAAAAAAAATGTTTGAAAACCCCTGATCTAGATGGCTTGCTGGGAGGAAGAGGCATTAGAGAGAAAAATAAGTCTCAAACAACGTTTATCATCCACAGAGAGGTCTCCTCAAGGACTGTGTAAACAGCCTCTGATCATGGCTGTTGTGGTCCTACAGAGTACTGCCGTGGTCACCAACCCGTCGATCACGATCGACTGGCCCATCAGGAGGGCTCGACCACTCGATCGCGCGCGGCATTCAGGGCCCCCCCCATTCCCCGTACCCCCAAGAAGCCCCACTACCTACCTCCAGTGACAACGGAGGTAGCGCTGGCTTCCTGCAGGGTGGAAGGAAGTCCGGCTGCTGTGCGTCACTTCCGGGGTTTCAGGAAGTGTGCTGGCAGCTCCCCCTCCCCCAAACAGCTGGTGTGGTACCATAACCCAGGCCTGTGGCATGCCGGGGGGTAGAAGTCCCCAGAGGAGGCACGAGCCGGGGCTTCCCTCCTCTGCGGGGAGGGGGAGGAGGCGCATGCTGAGACTTCCCTCCTCTGCGGGGCGGGAGGAGTCCCGGGAGGAGACACACACAGGGGCTTTCCTCCTCTGTGAGGGGGGGCAAGGGGGGAGGAGGGACAACTCCCTGTCCCCACCAACACCCTGTTCCCTGTCCCCACTGGCACCCTGTCCCCTGCTGCAGAACCCTACCCCCCACTGGCAACCTTGTCCTCTGCCCCCACTGGCAACCTTGTCCCCACCCCAGCACCCTGTCCCCTGCCCCAGCACCCAGTGGCACGCTGTCCCTTGCCCTCACTGGCACCTTGTCCCCTGCCCCAGCACCCTGTTTCCTGCCCCACACTCACTAGAACCCTTCTCCAGTAGCATGTCCCCTGCTCCCACCAGCATAGTTGGGGCCACATTAGTGAGGCTTGGGGAGGGTTTTGGAGGAGTTGTTTTTTTGCATCTCACTTGTGTGGCCCGGACTGACTTTTCTGTGGATCAGTGACCCCGACTCAAAACAGGTTCCCCACCTTTCTCATAAATAAAGACAATGCTGAAACTTTTTGTGTTTGACATAATATATTATTTAAAAATGAAACCTGGCCAACAAACGCCCAATTGGGGCCAAGCCCCCATCTGGCCGCAGCATCATAACACTCCTGCACCCCCTCTCCACCAGACCCTAGATCTGAGCCTATCATACACTGGAACCTCCTGTCCTGAGCCTCTCATCCCCAAACTCCTGAACCCCCACATCCTCAGTCTTCTGCCACAACACTTCTGCACCATCCACACACTGCAAATCTGTGTCCTGAGCCCATCATACTCCCAACATCCCTGTCCTGAGCCCCTCATAAACCCCAAACCAAATGCCTGACCCCAACACTCCCCTGCCTGGAGCCCCCTCCCTGAGCCAGCATCCCCTTCTCCACCTCCTCCTGCATCCAAACTCCCTCCCAGAGCTTGCACCTCTCACCCCTTCCCATACCCAAATCCCTCATTCCCACCCCAGAACCCACACGTCCTGTTTCAAACCAGTGAGGGTACAGCTAGATTGCAGGAGTTTTTCCGGGATTCCAGAGGTATCCCAGAAAAACTCTTCTGCGTCCAGGGACACATTTGTTCTTCCACTTTTTTTTAGCAGAAGAGCAAACATACTCTTTCGGTAACCCCTGTATTCCTCGTTCCACAAGGAATAAAGGGGCTTCCAAAAGAAGGGGGGTTTCTGACATTTGGCCAGTCTAGACAAGCTGTGACGGGCCGATCCCGGCCCGCACTCAGGGGGGAGCCGCGGCTTCAACCCCCCCGGGAAACTCGGGCGGCGTGCCGCAGTGGAGCCCCCGCTGGGACGCCGCATTCCCCACGCCCGGCGCGGGGTAGGGGCAGGCGGCATTTCCTGGCCACGCCGGCAAGTCCAAGTGCACCGGGGGCAGGGCCAGCCGACACGTAGCCCCGCCTCCTACGTCGCCACGTAGGAAGGCCAGCCACGCCGAGGGCGGGGCGGACGCCAGAGGCGCAGGCCCCGGCGGGCTATTTAAATCCAGGACCGGGGCCAGAGCGCGGGGGAAGACGCCAGGCAGGCGATCCCTCCCACCGCAGCTAAGGAGCAAGCCCTGGACGCCGGAGGAGGACGGAGGCAGACGGGCACAGGTCATCGCTGGGGGAGGTAAGAGCCCCGAGGTCGTGGTCTCGCCAGACCGGCGGGGGGGAGGCTAGGAAGCAGCCCGGGGCAGGGCCATTCTGGCGCCCGTGGGCTGACGCGTTACGGGGTGGGATCCCGTCAGCCGGGTAAGGGCTAAAAGACCCGACTGAGGCCTTAGGGCCCCGGGCTGGGACCCGGTGGAGAGGGAGGGCCCGGGTCTCCCTAGCCCCCATTCACCTCCCTCACTTCCTGGACTTAACCGAGCGATACACGCCCCGAACTAACTCACAGACGGCGGGCTCGCAGGGCCGTGACCCCGATGTGGGAGGGGTTACATGCTTGCGCCCGAACTGGGAGCCGTCACGCAAGCCAAATGTTGGAAAAACCTCTTCCTACTGAAGAATAAAAAAAAGCGGAAGCGTAGCTGTACCCTGAGAGTGTATAAGGGCTGGGGATAGCAAGTGATGGAGAGGAGGATAACAGAGAGGACAGGGCTTCAAGGAAGGGGTGCGATCTTGGGGGAAGGATGGGGTGGTAGATCTTGGCTTGTTCTGACATTTAAAAAGTGATCTTGGGGGTAAAAAGGTGGGAGACCACTGGAGTACTGTCACCCGGTTCTGAACTCCAACTTGGAATATCAGTGTTTTATCAGCATGGGAACTAAAGTTGATTAACAAAGGGTTGCCACCATATACAAAAGCTATTTAAGTGGAGTGACATCATGATTCTTTGCTGCCTCCCTGTCCAAAGAGACTCTTTGAAGCACCTGGAAACAAGGACGGAACTGGAGAGAAAGGCTGGACCTGGACTAGAGGAATATGCTTAGAGTCTTAAGCTGCAAGAAAGAGCAGCTTACCTTCAAGAATCTCTGCAATGTGCCTAAAACAACATTTAGGAGGAGAAATTGCCACTTATAACCAGTTTCTTTAGTTAGTATCTTAAGCTTAGTTTGTGTGTTGCTTTTATTTGCTAAGCAATTTGTTTTGATCCGTTTGCAAACCTTATTATCACTTATAAACTTCTTTTTATTTTCTCTAAAACCAGTTTGTGGAATTTATAACTGGGGTGGAAAAAGCTGTGTACACCTTCCTCCACATTAATGGAGAGAGTGAATTTCAATGAGTTTATACTGCATACTTCTATGTGCAGCACAAGATGATACAATTTTGAGTTTACACTCACTTGAGTGCTGGGCAATGCCTTAGCTGAACTTTCCCATAGAGAGCTCATCTCAGCATTTGTGTGAAACTGCAGCTGGGTATGTCCCTACCTTTGTGTATGCTGCAAGTAGGATTGAGAGTCTGTCATAGCAGCAGAGTGTAAAGGGAACTGAGGCTGGTGGGGCAGACAAGCTCAGTGGTGCCCCAGTTCCAAGTGGCACCCCGGGGGGAGCCCGTCACAATGAGATCCTATGATATTCAAAAGTGAATTCAATAAGGGGTAGCCTAATTCAATTATATTTGTTCAGAATCTTGAAGGAAATTGCCATACCTGTCATAACGATTATACTTACATTCAACGAAGAAAGCTTCTAGAGAAAGCTGAC
This sequence comes from Rafetus swinhoei, assembly GCA_019425775.1. Taxonomy (NCBI): domain Eukaryota; kingdom Metazoa; phylum Chordata; order Testudines; family Trionychidae; genus Rafetus; species Rafetus swinhoei. The sequence continues at coordinate 164,020,169 of CM033437.1, forward strand.
AAAAACTTCCATATTCTTCTAATTTCTGTAGAACACTGAACTCCCCTGTACATTTCACCCAGTCAAGGGCAGCCACAAGATCAAAATCTCGCTTTTTCAAATAAAGACCAGAAATTAGAGAAAGTTAGCAACTTTACTCAGTTTTGCTTATGTGAGATAAGACAAGTAAAAGAAAATAACCTAAATTACTGACAATACAATATAAAGTAAAAATATTAACAAATACAGATAGAATAGCAGCAATGTAATGTAACAGTGACAAATAAGGCACAAGGGTAAATGTTTAGGGTAAAAAATAGTAAAGCATAGTGCAAATACTTCATATCCAATCCACAACTCACAGAATTCAGGAAGGATATTTTTAGTTGATTTCAAACACCTACTATGTTATTTCTATGTATAAATACATGGTCAAAAAAAATCAAGGCTGGTGGGTTGGAACTGGGGTGCCATTGAGCTCAAGTGGGAACCTGTACCAATGAGATCCTATGATATTCAAAAGTTAATTCTATAAGGTGTAGCCTAATTAAATGATACTTGTCCAAAATATTGAAGGAAATTGCTTGAAACACTAAATTAATGTGTATTTTCACAATTTACAATGACCATCTCATTTATGCACAAAACAAAAGCCAGAAAAATACATGCTAAAACTAGATTTAAAATTCTGGGACAGAGACAACCTTAAAATAAGTTTTTTCTTTAACTACTTGGTTAGAGGTGACATACCAGTGACGCTGGCAGATGAGATGCCCACTCATACCAAGGTTCCTGTGTCTCAATTGGACACTGATTTTAGCTATGTATTTTGTCAGGCTTATTCATGTGTGTTACAATCTAATAGCTATTTTTTACATTATAAGAATGTGTTTAGACTTCAGTGAATGCTTATGAATTGTTGTGCACATTAATATCACTATTTCTGTATCCAATATTATAAGCTAATATTTCAGAGGTTGTGCTGTGAAGCTCTGTGTGACTATAAAATCACCTGACAGTACAGGGACCTTAATTAGTGAGCTCATCTTCAACAGAAAAGTGTTATCTCTTTCCCAAAAGAAAAAATCCATTGATACCAGACTACTGTAGGACCCTGCAACTGAAGTCTCCCTACAAATCCTCAAGAGAATAAAGACCTCTGTTGCACTGCCTTCCTTCCTGTGACAATGAGTCATGCAAGCGGGCTTTCCCCATCAGCTGAGCATCCACCTCCAAGCACCTGGCAGGAAAGGTATAAAACCCCTACCAAGAAGAACCAATTACATCTATGCTCTTTGACTCCATGAATTAGAATCTTCCAGGCACGAGCAAGAGGTCTGCATCTGCTTAACTTGGATTAGTCCTAAAAGACAGACCCTGCTGATTATAAATAATCCTATTACCTTTTGAAACTTAATATTGTAACTCACCTCACTAATGTATATTCACTGCTTTTATCCTTTAAAAGGACACTTTAAATTTATTTTTCCTATTTAATATGTTTTATATAGTTTATTATAGGATTGGCTGCAATAATCTTTGTTGAGAATTAAGGAGCAACTAAATTAGTGTCATTGATTCTTTGGGACTCAGATTCACTTGAATATTGCTATGATTCTTGAGAGAGACCACTGACCACAAAATTATGCAGTAGTCGATAACAGAGTACATATGGGAATTATCTGTGATTCCATGTAAATGCAAGGACAGTGCTTAAAGAGTTTTGATAACTGGTTGTTGAAATCTAAGGTTGTGTCTACACTACAGCAACACAGCTATACTGCTGCAACTGCGCTGTTGTAAGATCTCCTATGTAGGTGCTCTATGGTGGCAGGAGACGGCCTACCCACAGCATAACTAAACCATCCCCAACAAGCAGTGGTAGCTATGCTTACAGGGGTCACTCTCCCACCGTCATAGCACTGTCCATACTGGTGCTTTTCTCAGTGAAATTTGTGGTGACCAAGGTTGTTGGGGTTTTTTCAAACCTGTAATCGAAAATAGGTCTGCGGACAAAAGTGCTAATGTAGACATAGCCTTAGCATAGAACTCACAGCCAATTTTGGGTTTGAGCTCTGATTCCTAATGATCTGCCATGAGGTCGGTACTCATGCTCTTGAATCATTCACACAGCATTACATTACCAAGACAAGGTAGTATATGCAAATGCCTTTCAGTAACATTTTTCATATAATGGTTACTTTTTACTGGTGCTCCACATTACCACTCCTAAATTATGATGCTTTCCTCAAATCCTTGTTTAACTGCAAACTAAGAAGAACTCTTGGCATAATATAAAACAAAATGTTATTTTTTGCTAACAACATCATCTGCATTTCATGTGATCAACTTGCTTATAGCAATGAACAACTTAACATTACTCAGCAAAGTATATGCCCACTGTAATATTAAATGCCTTTGGTGATAACTGGCAATATGCTTGAGGTTCTTTGCAAGAAGCTTTTCCTCAGACCTAACAAACTCACTACATTCGCTATAGATCAGTGGTGGGGGAACCTAAGGCTCGGGGGCTATATGCAGTCCCCGGTTTGCCTGGATTTGGTCCCTAAGGCCCAGGGCCCCCCCCACACAATAGAGAAACACTCACTTGCACTCCAGCCACCCTGTTACCCCATCATGGGACTGGAGCACAAAAAAAATCTACTAGGACACCCCCCCCCCCCCCTCCAGTCTCTGGTGTGCACGGGGAATGTGGGAAGTATCTTTCTGCTTCTCACTTGTGTGTAGTCCTCGACTGATTTTTCTGTGGGTCAGTAGCTCCCAATCCAAAAAAGGTTCCCCACCCCCTCCTAGAGAGGGTACTATGAGTTCCCTACCAAAAGTTTGTATCTTACCAACACTCAGTCATCATGAGATGTGCATATAAATTAAGCCATAATGGTCTTGAAATGAAAGTGAGTCACCAGGAAATAATGCATCTTGGTAATGACTAATACAAGAGGAAGTAAGGCGTCACTCCTCTGACTAGATAATGATTGCTTAATCATCCATCTTGGCAACAACCCACAAAAGGCAATGAAAAACCAACAAAGCAAGTATTAAAACTAACTGTACGTACAAAGAAATTACATGACAACTAGTGGATGGCTATGTTTGTGAATAAAACCAAAAAATGTAGGAAATCCCAAGGTGGAAAAAGAATCAGAGGGGTAGGCATGTTAGTCTGGATCTGCAAAAGCGTGGAAAAAGTCATTCTGTATCCACTTAGAGGCATCTTGTTGAACAATGGTGCTGCAAGAAAGCCTGATGCCTTGTCTACATGACTTTTGACAACACAAATTACACCGATGATCTAAAAGCACTATAATTACATTGCTTGTGATTTTTACATATATTATATTACAAAATCATGAGTGACGCACTTTTTATACACTATGTAATATTTGTGATTTTTGTCAAATTCCATGTCAATGGAAATGTTAATTCAATTAAAAAAAAAAACCCCACACACATTTTAATTTTTTTATTCAATAAAACTACTAGTCTTGCTGTAGTTCCACACAATGCACATTTGTGCAGAATTGATTTTCCCTGAAGAACTTGATTTTTTTCGCACTGAATTTGAGATTTCCCCCAACCATTCCTGCCTGTACAACTGGCTGGAGCTCCCACTGACAGCCCCAAGCTGATACTGGGAACTTAGTTTTATTCTGTTATTTTGCCAAATAAAATGTTTAATTTTGCCAAAGTTTAAAATATTGTGTGCAAAATTTTTCACTTTTGGTACAGAATGCGCCCAGCAGTAAATTACCTTAATATCTAACCCATAGATATCTACGAAATAGTTTATCAAAATTATGTTTTGCATTTAAAACCGATGTTGTCGAAACAAAGTACAGTATTATCTCAAGCTAGTGAACTGAACTGATTTTTTCTGGTCACCACTGTTCTTCAGCATTTTAAAACTTGATCATCTCATCTTCTCAAACCTAGCTTTTATTCTGGTTGGATGAAGAAAGCAAGCTTTTCTGTACTAGCAACACGCAACTGGATTTTTTAACTTGGAATCAACTAGTCAGTAAACTGAACTAGTTAAAAAAAATGAAAATACTTTTTCTAAACCTATAGAAGAAGCTACTGCTGTTAAAATCTGATGACTTCCACCAGTTAAGAGTTGTGACTTTATAGTACATTTGCCAATGTTTTAAAGACATTTAAATCATTTAAACAAATTACAGTAAGCTTGGAATGTAAGTGTGAAATTAAGAAAATTTAATAGTTTTTGTAAAAAAAAAAATTTAAATTAAACTTAACAAAATCATTGCTTTACATTCACCCTGCTTTCCCCTAAGTGCTCTTTTAGACAGATGAATTATCAGGACTAGTGTCCTTGAATTTAATGTGCTATTAAATCATGCCATTGAAAAAAAACAGGAAATATTTGTATTTTGTCATTGCATCATCATAAATTTTAGTTATCCTTAGAACACACAATACAAAAGGCTTATTTTGGTGATCACTTGTAAGAGTCTGCACCATCCTGCAAACTATTTTCCATAAAATGACTGCTTCCCTTGAAGACCATTTGGAAATTTCAGTTAATGTAAAATGAGACAAATCTGCTTACTTATCTGGGTTTCCCAAAGAAAGCACAAGCTTGTTTTCAACTGCACTGCCTTCCAATTAGCTTCTGGGTACCATGCAAGATGTAATTTATGCTCCATTAACTTTTACTTGGTGACCCACTGTGGTGGGATATACAAACCCCACACTGGAACATAAAGGGTTAAAGGACAATACTGGACTCAGCTAGCTCTGCCCCATAAACATTGTAGAGTTGCGCATGTTCCAACTGGAGACATGGTTGACAAGAACGCTAACTCCGCTAAGAAAGTTGAAGGCTGGAAAGGAGTACAGACCTATCCCACAGACTCCTTCCAAAAGGGGCTAGAACTGCATCTCTGAAGTACAGGTGTATGTGGTAAGTCCAGTTCAGGCTGACAGTTTTTCTTTTCTCCTCCTTATCTGGGATCAGGAGCAACCCATGGAGGGTAACTTAGAGGGTCCATTCTTACCAAGGGCCAATGCTAATGACTCCTGTAGGACCCTGGGTCAGTCTAGAGGAATGGGAAGGCAAAAGCTCCCTTACCACTACCCCCTGACTGAGTGAAAACAAACCACTAGGGCACACAGCCCACTGAGGACCCTACTACACCCATCTACGCATTTGTGCTTCAACCTAACCTGAAACAACAGCTGCCGTAAGACCTGACATTCCTCAAATATGGTGCTGCTGCAAGTTCAAATCCCTTGATGCTGAAATACACTTGTGTCCAACACAGCATGAGTTGTCAAAGCATATTCCAAAGCATGTTTTCATAAAGAAGTGGGGTTGATTAGAGAATTTCTGTTGGCTAAAACCTTCTATCAGTGTTTTAAAACAGATTTTGTGAATGTAGAGTATTATTTTATATTAAATGCATGTACATCAAGACAAAATGCCATTTAAATTAACTAAAAATACAAGTAATAAATTATCCAGTAACAAGTCACAGCTGATTTATTCCTCCCATTATTAAAAGTGGCTATGATATGGTCTTCAAAATGGCAAACTACAGGTTGAAGCTCCGTGGTCTGGCATCATCCGGAAGCACCACAGATATTGCAAAACTAGAGAGCCCCAGCAGCAGAGGTTGCTGGTGACTTGAAGCGGAGTCCGCCAGTGCAGCCAGTGAATCGGCAGATGCTGCAGGGCACCAAGGCCCACAGTCAGCAGGTCAGGGAAGCTGGGGAAAAAGGGGGGGGCATAGTTCATGGAGTAATGGAGCCCACAGCTAGACAAGCTGCCGCACGCTCCAGCTGGGCCGGGGGACTGCTTTGAGCTCTTCTGGGGCTGCCACAAACTTCAGTGAGATGGCAGGGCTGCCACAGCTCATGGGTTAGGGAGGCTGGGGAGAGAGGCTGGGGAGAGGAGCCCAGTGGGGAGGCTGGCACATCCCCCTCCCAGACCTTCCCTGGTCAAGCAAACTCCATTGTCCACGACTGTTCAGGTCTAGAGGATGCCAGACCAGGGAGGTCCAACCTGTATAAAGCAAATTTTTACTATTTTTTAAAAATGTTCAAGTAACTTTCCAGTTTCTCCAATCTGTGTGGGTTAAAAGAAAGTTATATCAAGAAAAATTACATCCATGCACCAAAACTTCAGAACGGGTAGACTAAGAAAATGAGACTACTTATATCAGGTAATCTAGCTGTTACATACCCATGTACCTTGTGAATATGTAAAAAAGAAATACTGCAGACAAATGGAAAAACCTTATTTGTATTTACAAAGGTTTTTTTAAAAGTATAGATAACTTACGTTTTCTATTCTGTTTCCAATACTCAATATGCCACTGATAAAAAATGGATTGTTCTGGGGGAAAAAGAGAAATCAGACTTTACACCAATCAAAAGCAAAGTGAGATTGTTCTCTCAACAGCATTTCTCTCTCTGTAATATGTTAACTTTTGAATGCCACATCTGAATAGAATCATGTTACTTTGATAGTTTGGTGAAAAAATGGTGGAAGGGAGGAGGAAAAGAGGGACAATCTTATTCTGCAAAATAAAGAATCAGTTGGTAGCAGCCATTAATGTCTTACCCTGTAACAATAGCTCCTTTCTCTGCTGAACCTCCCAATACAATACAGTGTTGATAGCCAAAAGGACTTATTTTCCAAGAAAGAAAGACAAGAAAAATATTGGGAGGAAGAGAAAGCGGGCAGAAAGCTACACATAAAGAAAGGCACACAGAGCTCTAGCATGATGGAGGAGGAGTTACAGAACATTCCTGAAATGGAGGGAGGCTGGCACACAGGGAGCTGCTGGAACAGACTACGAGGATTCAAGGAGCCCATGCGCTCATGGCGGGCTGAAGAATGAAATCACTCTTTTAATGAAATATCTACCAGGGAACAAATGATAGTATGAATTATATCATACCAGCGTACAAAATATATCGGCAGGACAGAACAGGTTGTGCTGGTGGGGAAGTGGTACTATACGTGCAAGAAAATGTAGAATCAAACGCAGCAAAAATCTTAAGTGAGCCAAGATGATCCATAGAATCTCTATGAATAGTAATTCCATGCGCCAGTAATAAGAATATAGTAGTAGGGATATACAGTAAAACTCCAATAGTCTGGCACCCAATTGTACGGCACTCCCGATAGTCCAGCATCAAAATGGCAAGAGCCTAGTGCGTGAGCTTCGGTAAAAAAAGAGTCACAAGGCGGCAGCAGCAGCTGAGCCAAGCAAAACCGGATGAGACTGAGTCAGTCTGCCACTGGCATTGTGTGACGCTGGACAGTGTTTGTGCTACAATAAAAAGGGTTAAAAACACTTTATATACAGTATGTATATAAAAAAACATCTTATAGTACCTCCTGATAGTCCGGCATATCCGATAATCTGGCACCACCTAGGTCCCAAAGGTTCCAGATTATCGGAAGTCTACTGTATAATCAACCACCAGATCAGGAGACAGTGATAGTGACTATGAAATGCTAAGGGAGATTAGAGAGGCTATCAAAATAAAAAACTCAATAATAGTGGGGAACTTCAACTATCCCTGTATTGACTGGGTACACGTCACCATAGGACAGGATGCAGAGATAAAATTTCTTGATAGCTTAAATGACTGCTTCTTGAAGCAGTTGGTTCTGGAACCCAAGGGGAGAGGCTATTCCTGATTTAGTCCTAAGTGGAGCGCAGGATCTGGTCCAAGAGGTAAATATAACTGGACCACTTGGAAATAGTGACCATAATGTAATAAAGTGTAACACCCCTGTGGTGGGAAAAACACCTCAGCAGCCCAACACTGTAGCATTTTATTTCAGAAAGGGGAACTACACAAAAATGAGGAAGGTTAGTCAAACAGAAATTAAAAGGTACAGTGACAAAAGTAAAATCTCTGCAAGCTGCATGGAAAGCTTTTAAAGACAACATAATGGAGGCCCAACTTAAATGTATACCCCAAATTAAAAACACAGTAAGAGAACGAAAAAAGTACCACCGTGGTTTAACAACCAACTAAAAGAAGCAGTGAAATATAAAAAGACATCTTTTAAAAAGTGGAAGTCAAATCCTAGTGAGGAAAATAGAAAGGACCATAAACTTTATTTGACAAAGTGTAAAAATATAATAAGAAAAACCAAAAAGGAGTTTGAACAACAGCTAGCCAAAAACTCACAAAGTAATAGCAAAATGTTTTTTAAGTACATCAGAAGCAGGAAGTCTGCTAAACAATCAGTGGGGCCCTTGGATGATCGAGATGCTAAAGGAGCACTCCAAGATGATAAAGTCATTGCAGAGAAGCTAAATGAATTCTTTGCTTCAGTCTTCACAGCTGAGGATGTCGGGGAGATTCCCAAACCTCAGCCATTCTTTTTAGGTGACAAATCTGAGGAATTGTCCCAGATTCAGGTGTCATTAGAGGTGGTTTTGGAACAAATTGATAAGCTTAACAGTAACTAATCACCGGGACCAGATGGCATTCACCCAAGAGCTCTGAAAACTCAAATGGGAAATTGCAGAACTATTAACTGTGGTTTATAACCTATCCTTTATATCGGCTTCCATACCTAATGAATGGAAGATAGCGAACGTGACACCAATATTGAAAAAGGGCTCTAGAGTTGATCCTGGCAATTACAGACCAGTAAGTCTAATGTCAGTACCAGGCAAATTAGTTGAAACTATAGTAAAATATAAAATTGTAAGACACATAGATGAACATAATTTCTTGGGGAAAAGTCAACATGGTTTCTGTAAAGGGAAATCATGCCTTACTAGAGTTCTTTGAGGGGGTCAACAAACATGTGGACAAGGGGATCCAGTAGGTATACTGTACTTAGATTTCCAGAAAGCCTTTGACAAGGCTCTTAAATAAAGTAAGTTGTCATGGGATAACATGTACGGTCTGTTCATGGATTGATAACTGGTTAAAAACACAGAAAACAAAGGGTAGGAATAAATGGTAAACTTTCAGTGTGGAGAGAGGTAACTAGTGGGGTCCCTCAAGAGTCTGTCCTAGAATCGATCCTATTCCACTTATTTATAAATGATCTAGGGAAAAGGGTAAACAGTGAGGTGGCAAAAATTTGCACATGATACCAAACTGCTCAAGATAGTTAAGACCAAAGCAGACTGCGAAAAGCTTCAAAAAGATCTCACCAAACTAAGTGACTGGGCAGCAAAATGGCAAATTAAATTTAATGTTGATAAATGTAAAAATGCACACTGGAAAAAATAATCCCAACTATACATATAATATGATGGGGAGATGGGGACAAATTTAACTACAACTACTCAAGAGAGAGATCTTGGAGTCATTGTGGATAGTTCTCTGAAAGCATACACTCAATATGCAGTGGCAGTCAGAAAAGCAAATAGACTGTTAGGAATCATTAAAAAAGGGATAGAAAATAAGACAGAGAATATCTTATTGCCTCTATATAAAACCATGGTATGCCCACATCTTGAATACTGCGTACAGATGAGGTTGCTTCATCTCAAAAGATATACTGGCATTGGAAAAGGTTCAGAAAAAGGCAACAAAAATGATTATGGGTTTGGCACCGGTCCCATATGAAGAGCAATTAAAAATACTTGGTCTTTTCAGCTTAGAAAAGAGGAGACTAAGGGGGGAATATGATAGAAGTCTATAAAATAATGACTGGTATGGAAAAAGTGAATAAGGAAAAGTTATTTACTAGTTCCCACAATATAAGAACGAGGGGTCACCAAATGAAATTAGTAGGCAGCAGGTTTAAAACAAACAGAAGGACGTTTTTCTTCACTCAGCGCATACTGAACCTCTGAAACTCCTTGCCAGAGGACATGGTGAAGGCTAGGACTTGAACAGGGTTCAAAAAAGAGCTAGATAGATTCATGGGGGTTAGGTACATCGATGGCTATTAGCGAAGATGGGTAGGAATGGTGTCCCTAGCCTCTGTTTATCTGGAAATGAATGACAGGAGAGAGATCACCTGAAGATTACCTGTTGTGTTCCCTCCCTCTGGGGCATCTGGTATTGGCCACTGTTGGCAGACAGGATACTAGGCTAGATGGACCATTGGTCTGCTCCAATATGGCCATTCTTATGTTCTTAGCAATGTGACAGTATATAACCTCATTAATTGCCGCCCAGTTTTTAATTAACGGGATTTTATAAGTGAAGCAGAGTTGGTTACTTTTGAATTAATTTGTTAAAAACTACCTTTGAAGAATGTGTTATTGTAATTCCTTTTTAACACATTTTAACTAAAGTGACTCCTTATTGTAATTGAAGCCCCATTTAAACTTTGTACTTTCTTAACTCTGCATATATACACACCTAACTCTAAACAATCTCATTTGAAGTGTGTGTGAGAGAATCAGTCCATGAAGCCAGCCCTTGTGACCAGCTGCCAGCACCACACCTTGATGACAGAAGAACAATGGGAGCCAGCCCTACAAAACAATCCACCTAAGAAAGAGAAACACAAAAGCCTCATCAAGAAAAGAAAATTTAACTGATGACTCCTCATTATACTGTGCCCTGGGGTAGTGGGACAGAACAGTATCTATGGACTAGAACATATAAAAAAAATAGATGTAAATCTACAGAACTGGGTCTTTTGGTTCTACGATCATCTTCCAGCAACACTGGTGCACACTAACACAACCCTGCTCCCCTCCTCATGTCTAAACCACGTGACCAGTGGACCATATCATATCCCATCTGTAGAACTGTGTGTATGTGTGGCGGATAATTTTATTATCTAGGGACAGGAAATGAATTCTGCATTCACAATAAACGCAGCATATTATCTTACCTCTCAAACAAGATTGCTAGTTCTATTTCTGCAAGTGCAACACACAGACCGAAACAACATACCCACTAGTTGGGTGGTCCTTAACCTTCCCAAATCAGTTACCCTTTCAGGGAGCTGATTTGCCTTGCATACAAACTTCATCACTCTGAAAAACCACTTGCTTACACAATCAGACAAAAAAAAAAAAAAAAAAAAAAAAAAAAAACCAACAATAAAAAAGTGTCAGCACAATATAACTGAAAAAATGCTTGCTTTCTCATTTTTATCATGTAATTATATTCCAGTTGATTTATTTTATAAATATTGTACTTATAATGTTGTGTAAAGCACATAAAACAGCTCAAACAACTCACTGTATGAAATTTTAGTTTGTACTGACTTTGCCAGTGCTTTTTATATAGCCTGTTGTATAACTAGGCTAAAATGTAGGTAAGTTCACATATCCTCTGGAAAACCTCTGTGGACTCAAAGGGTGTGTCTAAATTACACCCCTCTGCCGACAGAGGGATGCAGATTAGGCACTTCGAAAGTACAAATGAGCCCGGGATTTAAATATCCTCAAAAAATGAGGAGTACAGGATCTGCTGAAAAAGCTCCCCGCTGTCGGCAGAGCCACGGCTAGACTTCACTTTCATTTTCGAAAGGGCGCGTGATCGGCACAGCGCCCGAACGTGAGTATGCAAATGAAGCCCGGAATATTTAAATCCCGGGATCATTTGCACTTTCGAAGTACCTAATCTGCATCCCTCTGTTGACAGAGGGGTGTAGTTTAGACACACCCAAAGGGTACTCATATCCCTGGCTGAGAACCATTGCACTACACAACCAATCTTCCATAGACCTCATAATTTTCCAAGTAAAAATTGTGCAATATCTCAATTTAAAAAACACACACTAAAAATAAAATATTTGGTTCATCATTTACCCACACACACAGACCCGCCCAGAGCCCGCGGTTTTCTTTGCTGCATCTTCCTCTCCTTTGTTTGGGGTCTCCTATCAGTATTTGGTGGTTCTGACCCAAACTAGCAGCATCAACAAGATTAAAACAGCAAACTGTTACTGAGCAAAACAAGTGTGAAAATGAGTAAGAAACAGCAACTTTATTTCACTCTGTAGGGCAGGAGGACCTCATCTCACTATTATCTGTACTGCAATCGTGGATCAGAAAACATTGTGCTATCCACTGTACATATAGCATTCCCTCTAATTTTTCTCATCTCTGGGTGCAATGAATTTTGTTATGTGCACCAATGTGGAGTTGATGTGCAACACCTCACCTCCTTATTGATGCACACAACAAAATTCATGTGGCAGGGTTGGGGCCAAGGGATTTATAGTGTAGGAGCAGGCTCAGGCCTGGGGCAGAGAGTTGAAGTACAGGGGGTGTCTGGGCTCTGGCTGGGAATACAGACTATGGGGTGGGACTGAGTTCAGGAGAGGTTTGGGGTGAAGGAGAGTGTCCCCAGGCTACTGTAAGGAGAGAGGACTCCCCTCCCAGCTCTCTAATCCCACAGCAGCACCTGATTCGGGGGACGGAGGGGGGCATGATGGGGACGGGAAAGAGGGGGCCAGGGCCACCACAACAAGAGCCTGGTTGGGGCCAGTAGCCACAGTAGATTGGAGGGCAGGTTAGGATGGGGCGACCCTCCTCCAGCTGCTGCAGGTCCCTGATCTATGTGGCTTCCTTGGACAGCGACATGGCTTACAGGGAACTTGGGCTCCAATCCAGTCCCTAGTGCAGCGATGGGAAACCTTGACTACTGATTGGGCTGCAAAGGGGCCCTCCTTCATATCAGTGGGCCATAAGATTGTAGTAACCAAGATGCTCTCCCAGGATAGGACAGTTTTACTACCGTAACTTAGCGAATATAACCCGCACCCCGAATATATCCAGCACCCAAATATACCCCGTGGTTTTTTCTATTTGAGTAAAAAAAATCTTGTATACCCCGCGCACGAATATAACCCGCGGGGTATACAAGACTTTTCTGTGCCGGGGGTATATTTACGGTGCGGGGGGGGAGGGGAGGATTAGCCACTCACCACCCCAGGTTCCATCGCAGCCGCCAGCCTCTGAGCGGGGGAGCGCTCATCCCACAGGTTCCTCCGCAGCCGCAGGAAGGGGCGGGGGAGCAGGACCCACCAGCCTCCGGGCGGGGGAGCACTCACTGCCCGGTTCCTGCGCAGCCGCAGGAAGGGGCAGAGGGATGAGCACTCCCCCACCCCTTCCTGTGGCTGCACAGGAACCAGGGGGTGAGCGCTCCCCCGCTCGGAGGCTGGCGGCCAGGAACCGGGGGATGAGCGCTCCCCCGCCCCTTCCTGCGGCTGCACAGGAACCAGGGAGTGAGTGCTCCCCCGCCCAGAAGCTGGTGGCTGCGCAGCCACAGGAAAAGGCGACTCACCACCTGGTGAGTAAAAAAAAATACTGTATACCCCGCACCCGCGTATGCCCCATGGGGGGGGGGTTGCGGGGTTTGTTATATTCGCTAAATTACGGTAACCGTGCTTGCATACCTAAAATTTGCAGTGTGCTGACTGAACCATAGCAGTCCTTTGATTGGATGCCCAATCCTGCACATGAGCAATGGTAAACATAATGTCTGCAGCCACATATAGAACTCCAATGGGCCACTGGTGGCCCACCAATGCACTAAGGCTAGTTTTCCTGCAGACATCACTAACTCATTTTCCTTTCCTTTCAAGAACAGTCACCCATAGAGCAACCAAAAAAGATATCAACATACTTATTCACCCTTGCAGAAACAACTGTCTTGAACTAATTTAACATATAGATCAAGATCTCTACCATGGTATGCTAATTAAGCAGTCTAACACATTTGAAAACATGTAAATTATATCACACCACTTACCACAACTTTCTTAGACAAGTCGACCAAGTCTTCCAAAACCTCAATATTCCGGAGCCTCTTCAAACTTAAATGAAAACAGTTTTTAGAAAGGTAATTTTTGTCCTATTACATAACCTTAGCTATTAATATTCAAGTTAAACACAAACTTCTATAGATCGATCTAGGAATCTAGATCAAGCTCTTAAAAATGGATAATCAATGGGAGCTGCAAGGTGTTTAGCACTTTCAAAAACCAGGGCAATGATTTGGTTGTTTAGTAACAGGCATCCATCTTTAAAGAGTTTATCCCTGATATTCAGAATCTAATGCTTGGTCTACACTACAAAGTTTTGGTAGCAAAAGTTATGCAGCTTTAATTAAATCTGCAGTTTCATGTCCACAAAAACGGTTTATGTTGGAAGAGTGCATACACATTAATAATTCTTGCATCAACAGAGAGCAATGCACGGTGCTAGACATCCCACTGTGCAACTGGCTGCAGATTACAGATTGCTTTGGGAAGGGTCTGCCCTATGGGGCAATGCCCTATGGGGCAGGTACAATATCATGTGATGCACCTACAACTATGGATCATTGAAAAACATGTATCCTAGTAGACTGACATCCACTTTTTCAACTAAAGTGAGTGAGGGGACAGAAAGTAGAGTGCTGTGTCCGGGAGCGGGGGGAGACACACACATTAGGCTGACAGACTCATCCTGAGACGGGGTTAGGGGTAGGGATGTAAGAGACTAGTCAACTATCTGATAAGCAAAAGCTTATTGGATAGTTGACTAGTGATGTAACTAGTCGCTCCCCCCCTTGCCGCTTCTATCAGAGAGAGGCAGTGGGGGTGGGGGGTGGAGGGGTGGGGGAGAGGAAGAGCAGAAGCCAGGTTAAAAGCCAGTTCCCCCCAGCACTGGCTCCGCGGAGGGCTGGGGAGGCAGAGGCATAGCGGGAAATGAAGTAAACAGGGACTGAAGCAGTCCCCACTTGTGTCCCTTGTGCTGTGATTCTGCTTTTGATCCATAAACCAGAAGCCCCGGAAGGAGCGCGGGGCCAGCAAGGGACTCCTCCAGTGGCCTCGCATTCCCAGAATGTGGGGCTTCTGCTTTTGAAATGTAGTAAGAGCACTTATAGGCTAATCCAATAGTTGATGAAAATCCCATAGACTATTTGATTAGTTAATTAATCAAAATTTAACATCCCTAGTTAGGAGGACACCCTTCCCCCCCAGCTTTGCTTAGCACAGCTCAGTCTCTCCCATAGCAGCCTATTCTGCTTGCCCATGGTTCTCGGAGTTTCACCTCAGCTGCCAAGATCAGCATCCTGAGCAGTTCTATGAGTTCTCCATGCTGACAAATATCAAAACAGCATAGCAGTCCATCCTGCCAACCCATCCCTTGCATCAGCAGTCTGCCTGCTGCTGTTTTTCTAGTACAGGACAGAAGAGGCCATTCCTCATGAATGATCTGCAATTTGTTCCCCAAAGGAAGTGGCATGCTCAGCTGTCAGATACTTCCCAAAGCTTTGTAAAGGGGAAGGATGAATGCCCACAGGGTAGCAGAGACCAAAACAGTAAGCAAGTAAGTGTAATGTAAGGGTTTTTTTCTGTAGTCTTATTAGAAGGCCTAAAGGAGGGGTGGGGAACCTACTGCATGCAGCTTGCCTTGATCCGGCACCACTCCCACTCCCTTACTGCAGAGTGAGCTAGTGCTGGCCCTCTAGCCCAACATGCTCCCCCCACCAGCTCTTAAGGCAGTACCCTGCCAGCAGCACAGAAGTAAAGGTGGCAATACCATACCAGGTCACCCTCACTTCTGTGTGTCTGCCTTCAGAGATTGGTGACTGCTGATCAAGGGCACAGCTCTGAAGGTAGCTGCAGAGAGGGTGGCAAAACCATACCATGTCATCCTTACTTCCGCGCTGCTAGCAACAATAGAGCTGGGCTCCTGTTCAGCAGCCACCACTCTCCAGCCACCCAGCTCTGAAAGCAGCACCACCACTAACAGCCACACAGAAGTAAGGGTAGCAGTACTGCAACTCCCTACAATAACCTTGCAACCCTCCCTCAACTCCTCCTTCAGTCAGGACCCCTACAATTACAACACTATGAAATTTCGGATTTAAGTAACTGAAATCATGACATTTACAATGTTTAAAATAGTATGATCATGAAATTGACAAAATGAATTGTGAATTTGGGAGGACCCTATTATACCCAAATATGCTCATGGCCAGACAAGCATTATTGTGGGCACTTTTAGCACTTATGCATCTATTCACTAAATTCACAGAAATCTTCTACATTAGAATCAAACCAAAATTGTAAAAAACAAGATTCACCAATACGAACACATGAATACTTACCTGAAATGTGTGTGGTTAGCAGTTACTTCAGGATTAGTTTCAAGTTTAAGCAGAAATGGCCAAACAATGTATATTTTAATCACATCGCAATAGTCTTTCAGTACATGAATTGGCTTACTGCACCATACTTCACAGGGATCAACCGCTTAAAAGAAAATAAAGACATAAGCAACTTCATTATGAATAACCAAAATTCAATGTTTAATTAAAAACCACTAGAGTAATTTCTGTTCTATACTCAGGTGTACAACCTGCAGTCAAGGAGAACTCAACATACCAGGTATAGCAGAGTTCTTTTGCCAAAACCTCCAATTAAATGGGAGATTGCAGAAAGAGCTATATTTGCCAACAATCAGATCAAGAGATTTTCTTTAAGGATTAGGGTTGGAGAAGAAAAGGAGAAGGGGAGAAGAGTTCTGTTTGTTTTAAGAAAGGACGCATTACCTGTACCCTCAAGAAATATCTAGCAATAATACCAACAATTTCGTGTTGGCTTTCTTTGTCAAGAAGAACATGCCTCTGTCCCACAGTTTTTTAATCCATACATCTCCCAATACATCAGCAAGTATTACAGAATGAACTCAAAGAACGGTTACTTACCTCGTAACTGATTCTTCGAGATATGTTGCTCATGTCCAGTCCAATATAGGTGTGTGTGCGCAGCATGCACGCGCTGTTGGAAGATTTTCCCTCAGCAGTACCCTTAGGGCCAGCGGGGGAGCCCCCTGGAGTGGTGCCGGTATATCAGCCCATATATACCCTTGCTGGCCCCCTCACCCACTCTGTTCCTTCTTACTGGCCTATTCCAGATAAAGGGCGGTGGGCGGGGATTTGGAATGGACATGAGCAACACACCTCGAAGAATCAGTTACGAGGTAAGTAACCGTTCTTTCTTCTTCGAGTGATTGCTCATGTGCATTCCAATATAGGTGACTCCAAAGCAGAACCTAACTAGGTGGAGGGCCGGATGTCGAGACCATGGAGGAGTTGGGGACCGCCCTACCTAGGGCAGCATCCTCTCTGGCCTGATGCGACACGGCATAGTGGTTGGCAAATGTGTGGACTGAGGACCATGTGGCGGCCCTGCAGATGTTCAGGAAGGGAACCTGCACTGCGAAAGCGGTGGAAGCTGCTACAGCTCTCATGGAGTGTGCTCTAATGGTCGGGGCTGAGATGCCCGCTAGGGAGTAGCACTCCTTGATACAGGCAGTTATCCAAGATGCGATTCGCTGAGTGGATACAGGTTGGCCTCTCATGCGTTCCGCGACGGCTACGAAAAGTTGTGGTGATTTTTGGAATGGTTTGGTCCTGTCTAAATAAAAGGCTAATGCCCTTCGGACGTTTAACGTGTGTAGAGCCTGCTCTTTTCCAGATGAGTGCGGTTTTGGGTAAAAGACTGATAGAAAAATGTCCTGGGAAGTGTGGAATGAAGATACCACCTTCAGCAGAAAAGCTGGGTGAGGGCGGAGCTGAACCTTGTCCTTAAAAAGCACTGTGTAGGGGGGATCTGACATCAGCACCCTAAGTTCAGATACCTGCCTCGCGGATGTGATTGCCACTAGGAGGGATACGTTGTATGACAGGTGAAGGAGGGAGCACGTGGCTAGCGGTTCGAACAGGGGCCCCATAAGCTTGGATAGGACCAAGTTCAGGTCCCACTGGGGAATGGGTTGCCGGACATGCGGATAGAGTCTGTCCATTCCTTTTAGGAGCCTGTTGACCACTGGGTTGGCAAATAGCATTTCCCCCCCTTTCCCTGGGCGAAAAGCTGAGATGGCCGCTAGGTGGACCTTAATGGAGGAGGAAGAGAGATGCTGGAGCCTGAGGTCCAACAGGTAATCCAGGATCAGGGGTACTGGTGCCCACCTCAGGTGCACCTCCTTCTGAGAAGCCCAACAGCAAAACCGCTTCCACTTAGCGAGGTATGTGGCTCTAGTGGAAGGTTTTCTGCTACCCAGTAGGACTTCCTGAACTCGTTGAGAGCACTGAAGCTCCTCTGCCATTAACCACGGAGCTTCCATGCTGTCAAGTGGACGGACTGCAGATCTGGGTGGTAAAGCCTGCCCGAGTCCTGGGATATCAGGTCTGGGTCCAGTGGGAGGATTATGGGCCTCTCGCATGAGAGGTTGAGAAGGGTCGAAAACCAGTGTTGCCTGGGCCACACTGGGGCGACTAGGATTAATGATGCCCTGAACTCCTGCACTTTCAGCAGGACCCTGTGAACCAGTGGGAGGGGCGGGAAGGCATACAGCAGGCCCTGTGGCTAGTGGAGGAGAAGAGAGTCCCCTAAGGAACCCCATCCCTGTCCCATGAGGGAGTAGTAGTGGGGGTACTTCATGTTCTGCCCTGTGGTGAACAGGTCCAGGTGGGGAAATCCCCACACACGGAAGATAGCTTGGGTAGCATCCCAACGCAGGGACCACTCATGGTTCGCAAACGATCTGCTCAGCCTGTCCACCAGAATGTTCTGGGAGCCCGGGAGATATGATGCCATCGGGTGGATATCTGCCCCAATGCAGAGTTCCCACAGGCAGATCGCCTCTGGGCACATGCGAGGGGATCAAGCCCCGCCCTGTTTGTTTATATACGCCACCACTGTTGTGTTATCTGATAGGAGGAGGACTGGCTTGCCTCTCAGGTGGGGAAGGAAAGCCACAAAAGCCAGGCAGACTACCCTGAGTTCCCTGACATTGATATGCAGAGAAGTTTCGTGTGGGGACCACGTACCTTGAATGAGCAGCTCTCCCAGGTGGGCTCCCCAACCCATGTCCGACATGTCTGTGACCAGTCGGATGGACGGGACAGGCTGGGAGAATGGGACCCCTGCGCAGACTTCCGCTTGATGGGTCCACCACTCCAGCGCGAGGAGAATGGGGGCAGGGATGGTCAACACTCTGTCCCAGGAATGGGCGGTCGGGTTGTGGACTCACAATAGCCACATCTGTAGTGGGCGCATGCGCAGCCTGGCGTGTTGCACGATGTAAGTGCAGACGGCCATGAGGCCCAATAGACGCATGCAAGCCCGGGCGGTGGTCACTGGAAAGTTCTGGAGCCATCTGACTGCCGACTGTAGCGTAAGAAAGCAGGAGCTGGGTAGAGAAGCTCTTTGAGACTGGGAGTCGAGGGTGGCACCCACAAATTCTATCGTCTGGGTAGGCGTTAGGGTGGATTTGTCCAGGTTTAAAAGGAGACCTAGGTCTTGAAAGAGTTTTCGGACTGTGGTGATGTGATCTTTCACCTGGCTTTCCAACTCCCCTCTGAGGAGCCAATCGTATAAGTAGGGGAACACTTGGACGCCCCGTTTTCTGAGTTCGGCGGCCACCACCGCCATGCATTTGGTGAAGACTCAGGGGGGCCGCAGAAATACCAAAAGGAAGGGCCGTGAATTGGTAGTGCTCCTGGCCCACAGCGAATTGTAGAAACCTTCGATGGAAAGGGGCGATTGCAACATGAAAGTAAGCTTCTTTTAGGTTGAGGGCAGCGTACCAGTCTCCGGAGGCTAGGGAAGGAATTATGGACGCCAGAGTCACCATTTTGAATTTTGATTTGACGATGAAAAGATTTAGGGCTCTGAGGTCCAGGATTGGGCAGATACCCCCTTTTGCTTTCGGAACTAGAAAGTAGCGGGAATAAAATCCCGTTTCGAAATTCGAGGGGAACTCGTTCCACCGCCCCTACGGTGAGAAGATGACAAACCTCCTCCTGTAACAGAGGCTCATGAGAGGGGTCCCTGAAAAGGGATGGGGTAGGGGAATGGGAAGGAGGGGGTGAGTGGAAAGGGATTACATAACCCCTTTCCACAATCTCTAGGACCCATCAGTCCAATGTAACAGATCTGGAGAAAATGGGATAAAACGGTCCTGGAAAATCAGAGGGGGGACTGCTAAGGTGCCCTCGTGAGTCCCGTCAAAAGCCCTGTCGGGGGGCCCTAGGGTTTGTTAGGGTGCCCCTGATTGTTATCTGGGGCTGGGTGCGGACGACGCCTATTGTTCCTGCCATTGATGCCCCTGCCTCTGCGCTGGGTGAAGTTGGGGGGGGGGGGGCCCTGAGGAGGTCCTCTAGGAACATTCCTATTAGAGTATGACCTCCTCTGGGTGGTGGGGGTGTGAAGGCCCAGGGATTTGAGCACAGCTCTGGTGTCTTTTAGGCCATGGAGCCTCTGGTCTGTCTGCTCTGAAAAAAGCGAGGGTCCCTTGAAGGGGAGGTCCTGGATGGTTGTTTTGGAGCTCCGGCGGTACCCCAGAGCCTTGGAGCCAAGAACTGCGGCGTATAACCACCCCGGAGGCCAACACACAGGTGTCAGCATCAGCCACGTTGAGAGCCACTTGGAGGGCCACCCTGGAGATTGCTCTCCCTTCTTCCTGAAGAGCTTTATATTCCGAGCGAGCTTCTCCGGGGAGCAACTCTGTAAATTTGTCCATAGACATCCAGGTATTGTAGGTATAGTGGGACAAGAGAACTTGTTGGTTGGCTATGCGATATTGGATGCCCCAAGGGGCATAAACTTTCCTACCCAGTAGGTCAGTCTTTTGGCCTCCCTGTTCTGAGGGGTAGCGGCTTGTTGGCCTTGTCTCTCCCGTTGGTTAACCGCCTGGATCACCGGCAACCCTGGGGAGGGGGGAGAGAAGAGGTGTTCGTTACCCTCTTGGGGGACGAAGTATCTTCTTTCCGCATGCTTGCTGGTTGGAGGAATGGAGGCTGGGACTTGCCACAAGTTTGCGGAGATCTTGGGTACCGTTTTGTTTATAGGTAGGGCGACTCTGGAGGGAGTGTCAGCGTGCAGTATGTCCACGGTGGGATCCGAGTCATCGGATACCTTTTCCGCTTGTACCCCTAAACTCTGGGCCAGGCGACGGAGTAGGTTCTGATGAGCCCTAGCATCCATGGAGGGCATGGATGGTGTCGAGTCAGCCAACGCCTCATCCAGGGATGAAGATGAAGACCCCTTCAGCGCTTCACTCACAGTGGGAATGGTGTGTCCTGAGTCGCCCGAGGCGGTCACTGACGAAGCAGGAGGAGGAGGAGGTTGGTTCACTGGAACCATGCTCACTCCTGGGCCTGGGGACGACTGGCCCGGGGGCAAGGAGTGCCCTGACACGGGGGACCTGACCAGGGGTGTCGCTAATGGAGCAACTCGTGGCCCCAAAGAAACTGAAGGCTGGTCTGTGGGAATTTACACCCTGGCTCTGATGATAAGCCCAGGGTGTCCGGAAAGGCCACTGTCCCAGAGACTGAGGAGGCCACGTTTGTTGGACCGTGGGCACCGGGATTGGCTGAGCCCACTGCTGCTGCTGGTACTGGTGCGGGGGGAGTGTGGTGCCGGGAGCGGTGCCGAGAACGGGAGTGATGCCATGAGTGGGACCTGGAACCCCTAGACGACCAGACGGACTCCGCCTCGGGAGTCGGATGAATACTCCGAGGCAAACCACGGTGGTGCAGACACGGGTGCCGACGGGGCTGCGGTGCACCGAGCCATGGACTCCGGCTTCCCTCGGTGCTGAGGCGGCGGAGGAGGCATGTCTCCGCCGGCGTTGCTCACCGAGGTAGGTGCCGGTGCGCTCCGCGCTGATGGCGGTGCCGGGCGGAGTTGCTGCGCCGAGTCCGGTGCCACGGTCTGGGACAGTGCCGGAAGCAGTGCCCGCGACGGTAGCCAGTACTGTGAGCGGTGCCGTAGGGCCTGAGCGATGTTGCCTGCCCTCGTGCACTGGGTCTTCAGGCGCCTTAGGAGGGGAGCGATGTCGAGCATCCCTGTACCGTCTGGAGGGTGCCAGGATGGAAGGAGGGGAGGGAAACGAGCTGATAAGGACCCTCGCTGCCTCCAACGCCTCTGATGTGGAGGGGTCCAGAAAGTCCTCAGAAGGGCTGACATCCCTTCGTTGAGGCGAGTGTCTGCCCGACCTTGGGGTCTCGGGCTCATTGGTGCCGCGTGCCCCACTATAGGGCACACAGAGGGCGCAAGCCTATGGGGGGGACCGATTGCTGTTATGCCTCTTCTTTTTCTGAGGTGCCGGCGATTGAGAGCAGTGCCGAGCTCTTGGCCGGTGAGAGAGGCCTGGTGTGTGGCACCGGTGCACTGTGGGAGGCTGGTGCTGAGTCCGGTGCCGGTGCAAGTTCCGTCTCCATAAAGAGAATTTTAAGGCGCGATTCTCATTCGCTCTTGGTCCTGGGCTTAAAAGCCTTACAGATTTTGCACGCCTCTGAAAGATGAGCTTCTCCTAGGCACTTTAAACATGAGGAGTGTGAATCACCACACGGCATGGACCTGTTGCACTTTTTGCAGGGCTTAAAGCCTTGCGGGCCAGGCACGCCCTGCCGCGGACGCGCAGTGCGCCGCAGCGGGGAACAACAAAACAAAAACAATGAAGTCTCTAACTTAATTCACAGGTACTTAACTGAAGATCAACTAAAAGAAGAAGAAGAATGCAGATAACGATCTCAAGGAGGAGCTGAGGGTTGGTCGAATGACCGTCATGGTGGTATGAAGGAACTGAGTGAGTGAGGGGGCCAGCAGGGGTATATATAGGCCGATATACTGGAGCCACTCCAGGGGGCTCCCCTGCTGGCCCTAAGGGTACCCGCTGAGGGAAAAAATCTTCCGATGGCGCATGCACTCTGCGCACACACTCCTACATTGGAATGCACATGAGCAATCACTCGAAGAAGAAGCATTTGTTTCTCTCTCTTCCAGCCAGAACCAACTTCATCATAAAGAGGCTCAATCTTGGAACTAAGCAATGTTAACCAAAACGTAACTTGGAAACGCCTGGTAATGAGAAATAATTGACAGCCCCAAGATATTGCAAAATGCATTGCAAAATTCATTAAGTAACCACGTTACTAATCACTCAGAATAGTTCAGCTGGTCAGAATACTGAAAAGACCACAATCAAAGAAGATTTTTCTCTGCTGATGCACAACCACAATAAGATTTCTAAAGCTCTTTGTGTTGCAATAGGTCATTTGACTATCCAGATGACATGTGAGAAGCAAATCCAAGAAAGGGATGCTCAGAACCCACTACACAGAGGACCCAGGACAGTATATGAATGTACCAAGCTATGTGAAGATTTATGAAATTCAGTATATTCTGTTAGCCTCCAAGAGCTCCAAACCATCAAAACTGCTTCATGACATAAATAGAAAAGCATTTATCGGCCTCAAACAGGAGATGAGTAACTTAAGGACAATGACTATTATCACATCACTCCCTCCTAAATCAGAATATCCAGAGTCTCACCAGTCATGCAAATTGAAACAGAAACCAGTATGACAGTCGTATGGTGGCCCAAGTTGACAAAAAATTTACTATTCATGTGGAAATTGAAATATTACATGCTATGGATTCCCAGGCCCTGTGGCTCTCTCTTCAGTCTGTACAGCCACTGGAAGGAACACCCCTTCGGTGTGACAGCCCTTGTTGGGATCCACTCATTCTTAGTGGTTAAGCTCTGGGCTCCACAGTGTCCTGGAATCTCACCTCTCTGTGCCTCCAGCATGCCTGTCTTTCCTCGTTCTGGACCCTCACTACCATGCTCTGGAACAGCTCTAAGGGTAGGTCTACACAGCGAAGTTATTTCGAAATAACAGCCGTTATTTTGAAATAACTTTCCTAGCATCTACACAGCCAAACCGCTATTTCGGCCAGCCTTAAATGCGATTCAGAGTCCACTCAGTGTGGACGCGCTATTTCAAAATGCATTCTGTGTGTAGACGCGTTATTTCAAAATAAGCTATTTCGAAATAAGGTATTTTGAAACAACACTGTAGTGTAGACATACCCTAAGAGAAATTAGCCAGCAGTCTAGTGAAGTGAGACTCCCCTCAGGGCGCACAGTCCATTGCAACAAGTCCCCTCAGTTTCAGTGCTTCCTGGATCCAGCATCAGTGCATTCAGCACCACCGCCAACAATCCAGCTCACCCATGCGCTCCCTGCAGCAAGTCCACCTGGATGGAATGCCTGGGAAAACCTTACAAGACTCCACCATAACTTTGCAGTTAACTGTGACTCTCAGCCAGCATTGAAAAACAGAAGGTTTATTCATCAACAGGAAAACAGCGTAATTTTCTACCCCTTGACAGCCTGTAATCAATGTCATTTACCAAGCACTTTCTTAAAACAAAAGTGGTTATCAACCATCCCGACACTGAATTGGCATTAGGGACGTTAGATATTGTGTATTTTAGAAAGTGTGTAGCCACAATTTTTAGCAATTACACTCTCACTAAAACATTCCTCAGAGGCAGGGCCAGCCGCCAGTGCATTCCCAGCCCTCGACTTCACTTCCAGGGAGCCCCCTGCTATCCCTGTATCAGAGGCTGCAGTGTGGGATGGCAGGCAGAGCCAGTCTGTTAGGGGAGTCAGTTTAAAAATCAGCTCTCTGCGCAGACTGGCTCCTGCTCCAGCCCCATTGCTTCCACTGCCCACCCCCACGGGGGCTGCCATCGTAGCCATGGCTCCTGGCAAAACCCCTTCCCCCCGATAATAAATTGATATCAACGATATACTGACTTGATGGGAAAAGACCATTAGTACAGGGAGGCAATACTAATAAGGAAAAAAAAGAGAAACACCCCTATTCGATATGCATCAAACAGTGTCCTCATTATATATTATAAAAGTGGCATCCCAGCTTAGAGGCAGTTGGAGAAGATGATGTAGACATTGAAAGGTGCTAGAATGATGGCCACTGGTGATGAAACAGAAGTGATGGTGATGAGGCAGATGACGCATGACACTTCAGGTTGTTCCAGAATGAATGGTGAATATATGAAAATACAGAAGTACATTCCCTATAAATCCTATTAAGTTGTGGTTTTTGGTTGTGACTGTGCTAATCATATTAATAAGCTATATTTGTAAATATACAAGAGTTCCTATAGTGTGAGTGTTTCAAATGTGCACATCAAGGATCCCAAATATAGAATAAATTAAATACTGGGCATGATCCTGGGACAAGAATCTATCAACCCTCAAAGTAGTAACTGGAAATTCGTAAGTAATCTGTATAAAATAAATAATACACGATCTAATGAACTAGCAAAAACTCAGTTCCCAAGTCATAGGTTAGCATCCTTATCACTCAACCATATTTCCTCTCCCTTATACTTTATTTCAATTACAACAGCACCAGTAGACCCCAAACAAGTTCACAACCCCATCATAGCAGGCTCCAATAGTGACATGGGGGTGGGAGGGAGACAAAGGGTCACGTGCCCCCAAACACCATGGGGAGGAGGGACCAGCATCTAGCAGGAAAAGCCATCCTGTCCATACAACAGTTCATCCAACTGCTGCAGGCTTCTGGGGGCCTCACACGGCCAAGGGGTCTGGCACCTGCAGTGCCCCCCCCACCAATAGTGGGAAGTAGTGTGACCCACCTAGGGATGTTAAATATTGGTTAATTTAATAGTCGATTAACCTCATGCATTCTTATTGGTTGGTCAACTATTCTACAGTCCCTGGGGTTGGGGCTGGCAGCCAGTCTGCTCCAGCCACACTCCCAAGGAGCCCCCTGCCACTCTGTATCAGAGGCAGAAGCATGGGATGCCAGGAAGGAGCTGGTCCCCAAGGGGAGCCAGCTTAAAAACCAGCTCCCCTTGCAAGCTGACTGCCTGTCGCCCCACGGTGTTCAGGGGGGGTCTGAGCTCCTTTAGCCTGTGTGAGCCAGAAGTGAACTGGACTGCCTGCCCACGTGGCTCCTAATACACTTCAAATGCAGAGCCACAGTGCGGGGTATGTCCCAGACCTGGCATAAGCTGGAACTGAACCAGGCTGCTGGCCAGCCTGCTAAAATTTTACTGGAGGAAGGGTGGGATGATGAGTGTGGTCTAGAACATTAACCAATAAGCTTTTGCTTAGCAGTTAATTGACAATGCTATTACATCCCTAGGCCCAGCCACAGCCTGCTTCCCTCCCTTGGCTCCGAGCCGCGTCACTCCATTTCGCACTGCCAGTGAGTGTGGGAGCTGGTTCCACCCTTTCCCACAAGCCCCCTTCCCCAGTGCCATGGTCCAGGAGCCTTGCAGAGGCCCTGGTGCCAGCATTATGGATCACACACCCCCACACTCAACAGCTGCAGGAAGCGGAGCAAACCAGACATATCACTCAAGTGAGGAGGCTCCAGCAAATGGGTGGAACCATTCCTACCCACACTCACAGACAATGGCAGGAAGTGGAACAACATGTTTGGAGGGTGTGGAGAGCAAAACAGGCTGGAGCCTGGTCATTACACTCCTCCCCTGCTGCAGCTGGTGAGCTGGAGTGTGTGTGGGGGGGGAGTGGGAGAGGGGGGGAGGGTGGCACCTGCTGCCAGTGCCAGGGCTCCCCACTATTCCCCCAGGCCGGGGACTTGGGAAGGGGTGGAGTGGGAACGCAGTGGGAGAGGGAAAAAGGCAGGGCCTGGGGTTGAGTGGGGGCAGGGCCAGGGTGAGAAGAGGCATGTCCCACATCCAAACTAGGTGTGGCGGGCACATAGCTGGTTCCCCTTTGTGTCCTTCTCCAAGTCACCACTTTTAGGCTCTATTTGTGTGGAGCAGTGGTCTCCAACCTTTTTACACCCAAGATCACTTTTTAAACGTCAGGACAAGCCAAGATCTACCCCATCCCTTCCTTGAGGCCCCGCCCTCTCTGTTCCCCTTCTCTCCATCACTTGCTATCCCCGGCCCTTATACACTCTCAGGGTACGGCTACACTGCTGCTTTTATTCGATCCTTCTTTTGGAAGAAAATTTTCTGACATTTTGCCCATCTAGACTGGGCCAAATGTTGGTAAACCCCCTTCTTTTGGAAGCCCCCTCATTCCTTGTGGAACTAGGAATACAGGGGCTGCCAAAAGAGCGTGTTTGCCGGAAAAACTCCCGCAGTCTAGCCTCACTGTGTTGAGACAGGAGGTGCGGGCTCTGGGGTGGGAACGAGGGATTTAGGTGTGGGAAAGGGTGAGAGAAGGGAGGGAATCTGGATGCAGGAGGATGTGGAGAAGGGGATGCTGGCTCAGGGAGGGGACTCCAGGCTGGGGAGTGTTGGGCTCAGGTGGAGGGTGGGGGTGCTGAGCAAGCCACAGGCTTGTGGATGTGAGGTGCAGGAGTTTGGGATGGGGTGTGTGAGGGGTTCAGGGCAGGGAGGTTGGGAGTATGATGGGCTCAGGACACAGATTTGCCGTGTGTGAATGGTGCAAGTGTGTTGTGGGAGAAGACTCAGGATGTGGGGTGCAGGAGTTTGGGGATGAGAGAGGCTCAGGACAGGGGGTTCCAGTATACGGTAGGCTCAGATTTGGGGTCAGGGTGGGGGGTACAGGAATGTTATGATGCTGTGGCCAAAGGAGGGCTTGGCCCCAATTGGGGGCTTGTTGGCCAGGCTTCATTTTTAAATAAACTATTATGTCAAACAAAAAAATTCAGCATTGTCTTTATTTATGAGAGGGGCGGGGAACCTGTTTTAAGTCAGGGGTCACTGACCCACAGAAAAGTCAGTTGGGGCCACACAAGTGAGATACAAAAACACAACCCCTCCAAACCCCTCAAGCCTCACTAAGGTGGCCCCAACTGTGCTGGTGGGGGCAGGGGACAGGATGCTGGGGCAGGGACAGGATGCTTGTGGGTGCTGGGGCAGGAGACAGGGTGCCAGTGGGTGCCAGGGCAGGGGACAGGGTGCCAGTGGGTGCTGGGGCAAAGTACTTGCGGGGGTCTGGGCGGGGAGAGGGGACGGGGACCGGTACCTGGGGATCCTGCAGCTGTGCACCAAGGCCCAGGAAATGCGCAGGCTGCTCCCCCGTCCTGCAAACAGAGGCGTAGTACCTGAAACGCCCGTCTGTTTCAGGGTGGGAGGGTGGGAATGGCAGTCCCGGACTGCTCCAGCTGGAGCCGGAGTGCTGGATACTTTATTCCCCTGCTGCCTTCCTGCGTTGGGGGGCCAGGGGTGTCCCAGACTGCACCAGCCCCATCCGCTTGGGCAGCGCGCGCCTTGCTCCTCTGCTCCCCACAGCAGCGTGTACTGTCCGAGCAGCTGGAGCCAGCACGCTGGGGACTTTATTCCCCTGCTGCCTTCCTGCGCCAGTGTGCAGGGGAGGAGGGTGAGTCCCGGACCACGCCAGCCCCAACTGCTTGGGCAGTGTGCACCTGGCTCCTCCACTCCCCACGGCAGCGCGCACCTCCCGAGCAGCTGGAGCCGTTGCAGTCCTGGACCCCCACCCCCTTCCTGCATGCCAGAAGGCAGCAGGGGAACAAAGTCCCCAGCGTATGACAGACCAGCGTTTTAGGTACCGCAGCAGTTGTTGGGAGGCGGGGAAGGAGGAAGAGCAGCCCACGCACTTCCGGGACCTGGCGTGCAACTGCACAACTCCCCCCCACCCCGCCAGAAGCCCGCGCTACCTCCGTTGTCCCTGGAGGTAGCATCAGCGCGGTGTTCATCTTAGGGTTGGGGGGCAGCAAGGGAGGACCCCTGAAAGCCTCGCAGTCGACTAGTCGGGCCCCCAGGATCGACCTGTCGATCGCGATCAACGGGTTGGTGACCGCGGATGTATAGTAAATGTAATAAACAAGAGATCATGACCAGGGTTCCTTCTTAAGCTGTGCACCTGTGTGGCCACGCACAAAAAATGTTAAGCCCGCCCACCTCATTCGCAGAGCTGCACAGCAGCACTCACCACTCACATTCCTGCTGGAACGGAAGGTGAGTGGTGGCAGCAGCCGGCATAGTGGGTTCTTCTGGCTGGCCACATGACAGCGGGCAGCTGCCCCTTTGTTCCGGCTGGAGCCACGGTGCACAAGGTGAAGCTGCCCCAGCCTGACCGGAATGAGCTGCATGGCAGCTAGTGGCTGCCCCTTTGCTCCAGCTGGAGCCAGGACACACAAGATGAGGCTGTCCCAGCTGGGGCAGTGTCACCATAACAGGCTGCATGTGGCTGCCCTGTTGCTCTAGCTGGAGCTGGGGCACACGAACTGAGGCTGTTCCAGCCTCACTGGAATGAGCCGCGTGGCGGCAGATGACTGCTCCTTTGCTCTGGCTGAGGCACAGTGAGGCTGTCCCTGCTGGGGTAGCCTCACTAGCACTGGTTCTAGCTCCAGCAGGCAGAACACCGCAGCTGGCTTGGCGGTGGGCGGCTGTGCCCCTTTGCTCTAACAGGATCCAGTCCATATGGAGGTGCTAAAGTTAATCACGAGTTACACTCTCCAGCAATCAGCCCACACATTTCTTCCTAAATGGCTTTAAAAGAAACAAGCAAACAAAAAAAGCTATTTGCTATTCTCAGTCCTCTAGGTTCCTTGTATTAAATCCCCCACATCTCATTCTTAAAGCAGTCTGCTAGGGGGCAATTCATGGCATCTCTGTGCTGTTCAGATGTGATCCTTCCCTACACACATACTAATGGATATCTTAGCTTGAACTGTCTCAGATGGTGCAAAGGCAGAGCTTTCAGAAATGCACTCATACATGTCCTAATTAATGGGTATCTTTAATGAGTATTACATCATTGCAGAGCATGGTAAATGAAGAGGCCGTGGAAAACTGACAAGAATGTTAATCTGCATTTGCTTTTACTGGAAGATTATTCTTTAAAAAGGTTGCAGGGCACAGCCAGACTCCCTCACATATCAGGCACCTGTAGAGTGACTTTACTTCAAGCCTAGATCACACTGCATTGCCCAAGACTCACTTCAAACAGTCAAGTGATGGGCTTGAGTTTCCAGCACAGTGGTCAAATAAGAGGTCAGGGGCAGTGTCATTTAGTGCATGTGGAAATGAGAACAGCATGTTCATGGCTATTTGGTGGTGAGTTGCAGAAAGACAGCCTCAGGATTAGTTTGTTTCATCTCTTGGTTAGAGCTTGGAATTTGTAGGCAGGAAATACAAAATGAATAAAAGTATCATTACGTGCTTCCTGAATGCTTGTCTAAAATGGATCTGAAATCTCTCCCTGATGATTTGTGTTAAATAGAAATATTTTCCTTTGGCTTTCTGAGAGGGAAATACACTTAGAGGTCTAAAAAGGTGCTACTCACAACTTCAGAAGTTACCTGTATCTTATTTTTGGTGAAAGTAAAGATTTGCTTGAGGTGCTCACATTTTTACTTGGTCTATGAACTTTTGACCAACATACTGATGCTCAAATTACCAGTCTTCAATTTTCCAAAAAGTAGTTTAAGAAAATATTAAAATTGTATATATATTTTTGTCTGGAAAACTAAAGGGGAAGGATAGCTCAGTGGTTTGAGCATTGGCCTGCTAAACCCAGGGTTGTGAGTTCAGTCCTTGAGGGGGTCATTTAGGGAGCTGGGGCAAATCTGTCAGGGATGGTACTTGGTCCTGCTGTGAGGGCAGGGAACCAGACTCAATGACTTCTCAAGGTCCCTTCCAGTTCTATAAGATGATATATCTCCCTATATTTAAATTTCATGTATTTTCAATTTTTTCCCTTTTTTGAAATTCAAATTTTGAAAACGTTACCTGCTCTAGCTACATTAAGCATTTATAAGCCAAAAATATGCTTTAAGGGGTTGGGGGCATAGCTGGGAGGAAAGCATGGGGGTTGGGATGAAGGAGACACTGCAGAAATAGGGGGTACAAAATACAGGGTTAGTGGTAATGAGTGCACAGGATGCAGGAGTAGAGGTTGGGGAGCCCATGGATGTAGGAACGTTGAGAGCACGACTGGCTGGGAGTGAGACTGGGATGCTAAGCTGGGTGGTTTTCAGGGTGGGTGGCTGCAGGGTCATGCAACTTGTTAATTATCCCTTGTTTTAGTATTTTTCATATACAAAAATGTGAATTGTTAAGTAAAAAATATAATTTTGTTAGTAATTGGTGGGTGCCACAGTGGCACACATCTGAACAAGCGCACATGACGTCAATATTGATGCACAAGACAAGACTCACTCCGTTCATGGATGGAAAATCTTAGAGGAAACACTGATCATGACCCAAACAGCTTACCCTCTAAACAGACAATAAATTGAAGAATATTAGCCCTATTTTACAAATAAGGAACTGAGGTGAGGCCTTGTGTACACAGTAGGGATGTAATAGTGTAGTTGATTAACCGATAGCAAAAGCTTATCGGTTATTGCTATAAACTACACCAGTAGTCACCAACCAATAGATCAGCATCTACTGGTAGATCTTGGAGCCTCTGACACGTGATTCCAACTAGTATGGCCAGGAAGCTATCAAGTGCTGGCACTTCAGTTGCCCCTCCAACGACTGTCATACTGCTCCTGCCCTCTGTCTTGGAGCTGCCCCCCTTGGAGCCTCCTGCTTGCTGTGCAGGGTATGGGAATGAGAAGAGGGAACACTGATGTCAGGGTGTCCCTCCTCCCCCTACTTCTGTACCCCACATCCACACAGAGAGAAGGGGTTGGAGCTTGGCAATGCTCTCATTCACTCTTACACAATGTGTCTGTCATTCTTACGAACACACATAGTCCTCCTTTTGTCTCCCAACCCAACACACATGCAGTGGGTTGTTGTTACTTCTTTTACTGGTTGCAAAGTGGGTTTGTTTTGGTTTTTGACTGGTCTGTGCATTTCATAATTTTCATTTGTCTTACTCTTAAATTTAATTATTTGCGTAATGAGTTCTAAAATGCCTAACCTGTCGTGGCTGGAGTAATTATCCCTGTGGTAATTGCTGCTCCTGGACGTGGCTGGCATGTCCTGCAGCCCCTGAGAAAGGGGTCTCCAATGCTGTCCTTGCCTGCAGACACCACTCCTACAGCTCCCAGTGATCAGTAATGGGGAACCATGGCCAGTAGAAGCTGTGGGCTCAGTGCCTATAGATGAGGGGCAGCACATGGTGCCATGGAGGCATTGCTGTTCATACCAGCTGCTTTGAGGAGTGGTGCAGGGCCAGAGAAGGAGTAAGCCCGCCTTAACCCTAATGGTCTATCACCTGGAAACGGTCTCAGTTAAACAGAGACCAGCAACAGCCTGTATCCTGAACCCCCTACTGCACCCAACCTCCTGCCCCAGACATGAGTTCCCCTGTACCCAAACTCCTTCCCAGAGCTTTCACCCTGAAATCCCTCCTGGTGCCCAATTCCCCGCCTGGAGCCCCTCCCACACTCTGAACTCTTTGGCCCAAGACCAGACCCTGCACCCCAAACCCTTACCCCAGCCTGGGGGAACTGAATGAAGTTCGGAGAGGAAGGGAGATGGAGTGAGCAGGGTAAGGCCTCAGAGAAGGGGTGGAGCAGGAGTGGGAAGGGGTGGAGCAGGGGTGGGAAGGAAGTGGGACAAGGGTATTTGGATTTGAGGTAGATATTACATTGCACTTAAATAGAAAAAGTGATCTTGTGGTTAAAAAGGTTGGACACCAGTGGACTACACGCATTCTCCCCCTCCCCACCAGTACATTTTTTAGGAGGCTGGCCAGCAGCCCAGCTCAATCCCAGCTTGCGCTGAGTCCGGGACTTACCCCAGCTTCAGCTCTGCATTTAAAGTGTATTAGGAGCCAGGTGGGCAAGCAACCCAGCTCAGTCCTGGCTTGCTCTGGGTCCGGGACCTATCCCCACTGCGGCTCTGGCTTGCATTGGGTCCAGGAGGTCACACACACAGCCCAGACAGGTGTTTCTGCCACCCTGCACTACTGCCTCTGTATCAGAGGCAGCAGCGCCGAGTAGCAGGGGGCATGTCGGGAGTGAGGACGGAGCCCACTGGCTGCCGGCCCCACCCCTGGGGTCTATAAAATAGTGGAGTAATAGATAAGAATTCATGAGGTTAATTGACTATTCAATTAACCAATATTTAACATCTCTAATACACAGAGAACTTTAACAACACTATCATATCAGTGTGAACACCTGGAATAAGACTGGCCATTTTTAAACTGAAAAAAAATCCACTGTATTTTCCCCCCATAAGTTTCTACATTGGGAGCTATATCAATATAATAATACTGGTAAGTTCCTCTGTATAGAAGAGTCTGAAGAGATTAAGTGATGTGTGTAGTAGAGAGCACCTGAAGCATGGGGTCTAATAAGAGGCTTAAGGCCTAAACTGAAGTCAGGCTATCCTAATTCAAAGCAAATTTAGCAAGAGTCGGTCTATAAGCAAAAAGTCAGACACTGTTACAAAATAGATGTTTGCTTACAGGTTCACTGTCTGATACATGAATTGGCAAGAACAGGGCTTGCATTACAAAAAACACACATTCCTAAGAAATGCTAGGCACAGGATACTTGCATAAACACATTCAGAAGGGTAATACCAGAACATCCCAACATGAAGTTATGAATAAACATACTCCCTGAGAAGGATACAGGGACATACTGACCCTTTCTGAAGATAAGGTCAGGATGACAAGGTGATGTATAGTCATGTTTTGATCAAACCAACATGTACAAGATAAAGAGTGGTAATTAACCACAGCAGAGAAGGTATTTTATATGCTGATACAGATAAGTTACAAAGAAAGGGGGACACCTATGGGGGAGCAGACGACCACCACCACACACTGAGCCAAATCCACTGTAATAGGCACACATGTGATAGTGCAACTGTAAAGACTGGTCCAGGAAACTAAGACAATAAACTTGGCCAAGCGTCTCAGTCAATGAACCAAGTTATGGTCTTCTTGGTGTTCAAAGTCTGGCCAGATAGCCGGTACAGCAGAGAGAATACAAATGCAGTCAAAAACTGCCCATGGTCACACAAGTCTGCCAAAATTCAAGAATTCAGCTCATATTTCCCAATTCCCAGACCAGTGACTTAACTGCAAAACAATTCTTCCTTTCTACATAAATGCATATTTAGTTACAGAAAAAAGTGTCATCCAAACAAACCAAAAGCCTAGATCCTGGCCCAAATGATTTCAATGGCACTCTTCACAATGTTAAATTAAGACACTGTGGGACTGGGGCCTGAGACCACATAGATGAAATAACTCAAAAATACCTCATTAACAAAGCAGAGTTACTTACACCTGATGTGGAAAACTAAATGCTCAATTTAAACTTTGATTCTCTTATCATACTAAGAGGTTGCATGCACGTCATCCTAATAAACTATCCATATTATTCTTGCTAACACATGGTTCTGTTAGGATCAACTAAAGCTGACAAGAGGAAATACAGAGTAAAATATTTGCAAACATAAAGGTCAGTTTACATACCCTTTTTATTTTTATTTGAAGAATGCTTTCTAAATTTCTCACGAACCTAAAAATAAAGAAAAAAAATGTGTGTAACAAGCAATAACACTGTACAAGCCACAAAATTCCTCTAAACAGCAGCGATTTAACTGATTCTAAAGCAGTTTACATTTAACAGTGCTAGAAAATTGTGCTTTCAATTAACAGGAAATAAACCCTTTGTGGACACCACCATGAACTTTATTCCTGTCCTACTATGAATGAAAAGAATTTTTAAATCCCCCTGCCCTATTTACCTCCCTTGATCATTTCTTCCAGCCAGGAAATTACTTTTTATTTGGCTGCCTCAAAGCAGTATGCAAGCCCTTTAACTATCTCTCTATTTTTATCAGTGAGATATACCATGTGTCATGTTCCTGTAAGTCCTATGAAAATCATGTAGTGAACAAACTCTTTCCTTATCTCTTGTACATCATCATTCAAAACAAGTTATCTCTGATGCTGTTCTGGAAGATTAAACAGCAATGTGCTCTTGCCATAAGTAAAAGTGTGCAAGCTGCTTCTTTTTAGGAGCAGCTTTCCTGATACCTTTAACTGAATGCACATCTTTCCGAGATTAGCTCATTTTTCACATAATCCAACTCCCTTTTAAGAAGTCCAATTAATACCAATCACATCTTTTTAATCACTATCTTCAATAAAGAGCTCACCAAAGCTTATTTATTTTGCACCTACATCCAATAGTGTGTGATATCTACTGGAGAATCACTTCTGTTGTTCTCCTCTGAGAGAATCTCCTTTGCTTATAAGCTAGTCTTCCTTTAAGCTCCTTTTTAGGTAGGGTCTCATACAATTGCTTCTAAATCTCTGGTCACAGAAACGAGTTGACCCTTCCTCAGGCATGTCCTTCTTCCTTGATCGACAGCTTCCTTTTCCAAGGATTTGAGCTATTGTCCTCTCCTGTTTGTCTTGCATCTCATGTTCCCTGAAGCTTAATTATCTTGAGGCCCACCATCTCACTTTCTAGTAAATTGATTCTCTCATCTTGGGTCTTGATAACCTGGGGCTGTTGAAGTGTAGTAGAAAAAAAATCCTATTTTTTCCACTTCAGTGATTTTTTTGTTGTATACTTTGCTAAATTATTTTCAAGTAGAAATAGATTTAGATATTTATAGTTATTATTATTATTGAAATTATTTAGAATTATTTGATTTAGAATTATTGTAGAAATAGATTTAGATGTTTATGTTTATTTTGTTTTTAATTTTAAAGTAGATATTTTAATATAGTACAGTGGAATAATATAATGATTTGCTTTTTTTGAAATTTTGTTTGTAACCCTTTGTGACGGGCCGCCAGCGACCCGCACTCCGGGCCCCGGAACAGGACGGCGGGAAGCCGCGACTCCGGCAGCAGTGCCGGGCTGCTGCGGCAGTACGGGAAGCAGGCGGCGGCGCCAGGGCCTTCCCCCGCGCCTGCGCAGCCGAGTGGCGGCTGGCCCCACCTCCTGCGTGCGCCCGTAGGAAGCGGACGCGGTGATTGACGGGTGGGGGAGGCGGGTGAGTCCGCCACATCCAGGGAGGGGCGGGGTCCCGGCGGTGCGTCATGACCGGCGGGCCATTTCAAAAGGCCCCGCCAGCAAAGAGGGGGGAGGCAGCCTCCAGGGCCCGCCGCAGGGAAGCCCTGGGCCGGGTGCGGGACGGCGCCACCCCAAAGCGGGGGTCGACGGCCAGACGCGGCCCCATGGAGGCCCAGGATCCCCCCCGGATGCCTCCCGCCACTGAGGCCAGGATCCGACGCCAAGCGGAGACGCCCACAGAGCCGGACCCCAGAATCATGGTAGGCCCGGGGGGATCTCACCGGCAGAGCACAGGAATACACGGAGGGGAGGAAGCAGCCCGGGGTAGGGTCCTTCTGGCGCCCGTGGGCAGACGTGTTTAGGGAGCGCATCCCAAGCCTGCTGTGCAGGGGAGTAGGAGACCCCTGCACTTAGGGCCCTGGGCTGGGACCTGGAGGAGAGGGTGGGCCCGGTCCCCCTCTTCTCACGCACCCCCGCGAGAGCCGGCATCGGCCCGACCCCGGGGGAGGTGGAGTTCGTAGACGCAGAGAGCCAGAGGAGCCCCCGACCGAGGGGAGTAGGATTCAGGGTCCGCAGATCCCCCAGCCCCACTGGGATGGGGTGATCGCACCCGACCGCGCCGGTACCGGACTTGGTCCGGCGACCAGTGACCCAAGGACGGGCGCTGGGGTTCGCTGAGCCCCCCTGCAGAAAGTCAGGGGGTGATCGCACCCCGAACCCGTCCACACCCTTGTTCTTGTTTTTGTTATGTGTGAGAGTAAGGAATGTGTGAGATATGAGTGGAGGCCACCACTGAACCAGGGATACTGAACAGCAACTACAAGGCGTAACAAAAGAGGGTGAGCATTTATCAATTGGGACAAGATATATGTGATTGAAACCAGGTTAGTATGGAAGAACAAAGATAAGGGGCAAGAGAAACAACTGGAGATAACAAATATCCATCAGAAACAGCATAATGATGCAAAACTTACTGATCCCAGTGAAGAAAAACTACTTTGCCATGAAACTTTGGGGAGGTCCTATCAAGACTGGAGCATTAGTCCACTCCAATCCTCTGTCCATGAGGAATCTATAGACCATGGACTGATAAATATAACATTGATTGGTGGGACAGAGTGTGTGTGCATGTAAGCATATGTTAACTTCTTTACCATTGTATTCTAAATAAATGTGGCATATTGCCTTTTCCCCTATCAAGATACAGTGTGCTTTTTATAAAAATGTAACGGAGTGATCTCTCCTAGTCAGGCACTAACTGGCCTTTCATATTATGTTGTGGTGTACAGTCTTCCAAAGTTGGAATTCTTTAAACATTGTCTGGCTATCCAAGCGTTGGTACTGCTGGACTTGAATGGTAACACTAGGTTTCTCCTGAATAAAGCTCCATTTCCTTTCAAGTAGTTTAATCCAAGATTTGACTAAGTAATTTCCCTCACTACCTACCTGTCAAGTAGTTGATGGGCTTGCTTCCCTTGCTCAGATAATTTTGCTAGGAAAACCTGAATGTGCATTTGCAAACTGGATAACTGCTTCACCATCTCATTGGTATTCTTGTCTCACATGTTCCCTGATACCTTTGGGATCTAGGCTGATCTTGCCCCACAATGCTTCCTCAGCCCTGTGACAGGATGTACCAACCCCACAGTGGGCTGGAAGCAGACAGCCAAAACTATTTGGCTGAAAGAGCTCCACTCCCCCAGCCTTGCTGGGCATGCTCCAACTGAAGGACCAGTATGAAATAAGGATGTTAAAATCATATTAATCAACTAATCAAATAGTCAATGGAATTTCCATCGACTATTCAATTAGTTGATAAGGTAGCTTCCGCTTTGAAATGTAGCGAGAGCCCGTTGGCCTATTACTACGTTTCAAAGGCGGACGTGCCGCATGGCGTTCTGCCTTGGAAATGTACAAGGGGCTCTTGTGCATTTCAAAGACTGAACTGCTGCTGCTGAACCCCTACTCCCTCCCATGGAGCTGGAAGGAACTAGCTTTTAAGCTGGCTATACCCCCAGTACCTGCTCCTCTTACCCCCTTCCCCCCCGCACTTTGCTGCCTCTTTCTGATAGAGGCAGCAAGGGGAGGGGGAAACGAGCAACTAGTCACTTACATCCCTAGTATAAAGGATGGTGGAGAAGCTCAGTCAGGGCTGGCCACCACAAGGGAAGGAGCTCCTTCCAGAACTCGGGAGGAGGAAGCGGAGAAGCAGACAGATGCTGTGGTGGAGGACAGGCAGCAGAGACTGGCTGGGGAAGCGATCAGCCTGGAAGACGCAGGAGGGGAAGAAGCCGGCAATCCTGAACAGAGTAGGAAGTACTCTGGAACCCCACCCCCGGGAGCTCAGCATGTTTATCATAGAATCATAGAACCACAGAGCTGGAAGAGACCTCAGAAGGTCATCAAGTCCAGCCCCCTGCTCTAGGCAGGACCAATCCGAACTAAATCAACCCAGCCAGGGCTTTGTCAAGCCAAGACTTAAACACCTCTAGGGATGGAGACTCCACTACTTCCCTAGGTAACCCATTCAGTGCTTCACCACTCTCCTAGTGAAATAGTTTTTCCTAATATCCAACCTGGACCTCTCCACCACAACTTGAGACCATTGCTCCTTGTTCTGCCATCTGTCACTACTGAGAACAGCCTTTCTCCATCCTCTTTGGAACCTCCCTTCAGGAAGTTGAAGGCTGCTATCAAATCCCCCCTCACTCTTTGCTTCTGCAGACTAAACAGACCCAACTCCCTCAGCCTCTCCTCATAGATCATATGCTCCAGCCCCCTAATCATTTTGGTTACCCTCTCCAATGCGTCCACATCCTTTTTGTAGTGGGGGGCCCAGAACTAGACACAATACTCCAGATGTGGCCTCACCAGAGCCGAATAAAGGGGAATAATCACATCTCTGGATCTGCTGGCAATGCTCTTCTTAATGCATCCTAATATGCCATTAGCCTTCTTGGCTACAAGGGCACACTGTTGACTCATATCCAGCTTCTCATCCACTGTAACTCCCAGGTCCTTTTCTGCAGAGCTACTACTTAGCTGGCTGGTCCCCAGCCTGTAACAATGCTTGGGATTCTTCCGTCCCAAGTGCAGGACTCTGCACTTGTCCTTGTTGAACCTCATCAGATTTCTTCTGGCCCAATCCTCCAATTTGTCTAAGTCACTCCGGACCCTATCTCTGCCCTCCAGCGTATCTACCTCTCCCCCTAGCTTAGTGTCATCTGCAAACTTGCTGAGGGTGCAATCCATCCCCTCATCGAGGTCATTAATAAAGATATTGAACAAAACCGGTCCTAGAACCGAACCTTGGGGCACTCCGCTAGAAACCGACCGCCATCCTGACACTGAGCCATTGATCACTACTCGCTGGGCCCGGCCTTCTAGCCAGCTTTCTATCCATCTTACCGCCCATTTATCCAATCCACATTCCCTTAACTTGCTGGCAAGAATATTGTGGACTCCTGGCTGAGCTAGTAGTGGTACAGACCCACCACTGACAGGGCCCTGGGCTGGAACCCGGTGAAGAGGGAGGGCCTGGGTCCCCCTACCCTGCCCCATTAACTCCCAAGGGGAGCGTCACACTGGACTAGGAATGTTAAAGGTAGCTTAATTAACTAATTGAATAGACGATGGGATTGCCATCCATTATTCAATTAGTCGATAAGGGTGCCCTCCACTTTTGAACTGTAGCCAGAGCCCAAAGGGCTCTGGCTACAGCTCAAAAGCAGAAGCCCAGCAAGGAGCCTGGGGCCAGCAAGGGTCTGGTCCGGTGCTCCCTGCGCGCCTGAGCCTTTGAAATGTACAAGTGCCCTGCTGGCCCCATGCTCTCTGTAGGGCTTCTGCTTCTGAAATGTACAAGAGCCCTGCTGGGGCTCTTGTACACGTTGAAAGCAGAATCACATCAGAACTGGGCCGAGCTGAGACTGCTTCAGTCCACACTCATGATGTTTCCCACTGGGCCTCTACCTCCCCCTACCGCCCACGGAGACGGTGCTGGGGGAAACGAGTAGAGGCAGCAAGGGTTGGGAAGAGACTAGTCGTATCACTAGTCAACTATCCGATAAGCTAATGCTTACCAGATAGTCAACTAGTCATTTACATCCCTAACTTCGACTACTGACTCGGGCCAGTTGGACTTGCTGCCTTGCAATAGGGAGCTCTTGCTACTGACTCGGCCTTTGGGCCTTATAGCCCCACTGATGGGGGGCTGCTATTGACTGGAACTAAGCCAAGTCAGACTGTAGCCACTAAAGGGTGGAGCACACCAGGCGTGGCCTGATAGGATCAATAGCCTGCCTTCAAGTGGGCCG
Organism: Rafetus swinhoei; assembly: GCA_019425775.1. Lineage (NCBI taxonomy): Eukaryota > Metazoa > Chordata > Testudines > Trionychidae > Rafetus > Rafetus swinhoei. The sequence goes on from CM033437.1 coordinate 164,060,164, forward strand.
GGCTTACCACCATGTGACCAGCCCACGGCCCTTTTTTTTCCCTTTCTTCTTTTCTTTCCTGGCAAATGCTGGGACCATTAATCCCTTTGAACTGACGTGCTTCTGCCCTATGGGAGCAGGGGGAGAGTGACGCATATGGTCATACTCTACCTGGGTCTATACTGTGAGTTTACAGGTAGAGTTTACACAATTTCTTGAATCCCCATGGTGAAGTCACTCTGTTCACAGTTCAAAGTTTGTGCCAGGCAAAAACTTTACATTCCCCAGTTCTCCCTATTTCAAGCACATTAACCTTAGGACATCACTCTTCTTGACCACAAACTGTGTGCTGTCAGTCTCTTTAAGAAGCATCTGGGTTTCTTATGCCTGAGCTTAGGTATCCTTTGCGATCCAGCCTTTCCTGGGTGTACTGTAGTACTCTGCACCAGCCAGTAATCTCCCTTGTTACTCCAGAGACAACGCAACTTGCATGCCCCTTCTGCTCTTAGTACCTACACTACTTCAGTGGGATCACCTGACTTTTCCCTTCAGCATCTGCAACTCCCAGGCCTACAAGGACTGCTGAGCTCCCCAGCCAGCCTGTGACATGTATTCCTTGAGTTTTCACTGCTGCTCCTTCGAACATACACTCATCTTGAGGGAAAGATGTTGTAAGCATCATTCTATATTATCATCTCTAGATGAAGGGAGTGAGCCTCATACCCCACTTCTGCTACCATACCATAATGTGAGCTCTCAAACTAGTGTGCCCCCTGGCAGCCCAGCCATTGCATCTCTGCCTCCGTTTCGCTGAGTGAAGGTTTTATGAAGTCCAATAAGAAGTGCATATTGAACACCTTTATGGGGCCTAGTTTATTCAATCCGATAGGTGAAATACCACATTAAAAGGCCTCCACTTCACCATCTGTGAACATATCATTAAGTTTGCAGATACCACCAACCTGGGAGGGGTTGCAACTAATCTGGAGGATAGGGTCATAATTCAAAATGATCTGGACAAAATGGAGAAATGGTCTGAGGTAAACAGGATGAAGTTTAATAAAGACAAATGCAAAGTGCTCCACTTAAGAAGGAACAATCAGTTTCACACATACAGAATGGGAAGCGACTGTCTAGGAAGGAGTACGGCAGAAAGGGATCTAGGGATTATAGTGGACCACAAGCTGAATATGAGTCAGCAGTGTGATGCTGTTGCAAAAAAAGCAAACAACATGATTCTGGGATGCATTAACAGGTGTGTTGTGAGCAAAACACGAGAAGTCATTCTTCTGCTCTACTCTGCGCTAGTTAGGCCTCAGTTGGAGTATTGTGTCCAGGTCTGGGCACCGCATTTCAGGAAGGATGTGGAGAAATTGGAGAGGGTCCAGAGAAGAGCAACAAGGATGATTAAAGGTCTAGAGAACATGACCTATGAAGGAAGGCTGAAAGAACTGGGTTTGTTTAGTTTAGAAAAGAGAAGATTGAGGGGGGACATGAGAGCAGTTTTCAGGTATCTAAAAGGGTGTCATAAGGAGGAGGGAGAAAACGTGTTCATCTTGGCCTCTGAGGATAGAACAAGAAGCAATGGGTTTAAACTGCAGCAAGGGAGGTTTAGGTTGGACATTAGGAAAAAGTTCCTAACTGTCAGGGTAGTTAAACACTGGAATAAATTGCCCAGGGAGGTTGTGGAATCCCCATTTCTGGAGATATTTAAGAGTAGGTTAGATAAATGTCTATCAGGGATGTTCTAGTCAGTATTTGGTCCTGCCATGGGGGCAGGGGACTGGACTTGATGACCTCTCGAGGTCCCTTCCAGTCCTAGTATTCTATGATTCTATGATCTCTAGCAGGCAGGAGCTGAGTCAGCATTAGTCAGTCAACCAAGTTGTCCCAAATCCTTTACCGGTGAGGCATCCATGACATGGAACCCTTTACAAGAATCAGGGGTCTCTTCTCACTAATGGGGGGGGGAGTCCTCTTCTCTTAGGTCAAGGCTGAAGTGCAAAGACCATTCCTCAGGACAACATCTAATGTCTTTTTCTCCAGGGCTTCTGACTGGGAGTCTTCTACAAGAGCCAGATTCTCTAAGGCTGTGTCTATATAGCACCCTTAGCTCGCAATAAGCTACGCAATTTGTGCTACGCATTTCAAAATAGCTTATTTTGTAATTTGGTGCTGTCTACACAGCACCAAATTTTGAAATAACTCGCCGCTATTCCGAATCTCCCCCCCTTAACCCTTGTGGAACAAGGGTTACCAGGATGGTGGAATAAGTCGCTCGTTATTTCAAAATCTATTTTAAAATAATGGGCTGCTTCAATCGACATGGAATAGCTATTTCAGGATACTTCTGGTATCCCGAAATAGCTCTGCAGTGTAGATGTACCCTAAGACTAAGGATTCACGCTTCCTTCCTTCCAGAAACTCTCCAACTGTGGAGCATTCTTCCCAGGTTTCCCTCAATGGATCCTTCACCCTAGGGCAGCCTGTCAGAGGTAAGCAGAGCCCCTGATTACTTCTGAGAGACAGTTACCCTGTGGTCACCCATACAGCCTATTCCTAGGGGAATAATCTGTACTGGTATACGTGTTTATCAGTGTAATTGTTTTCATTAAAGATCACACCAGTATGATTTAAGTTAAAAAAAGCAACCTACACCTTGACAGCTACAAAAGCAGCGTGCAGACTACCTGAATAAGAACCTCCATTAGGCATCTTGCCAGTCCCTTACATATTAGTATTTACTTACCAATTCACAGCATGGTTTAATACAACCACGATGAAAAGTGATGCCATTGAAGTCTGATTCCAATGTAGTTTCTTCCATAGTGCATAACCCTGGGGAAGCCACAAATGCATTAGAAAAGAGTCAATCGGAATACTCTTCTAACAGACTTTAGAATGTCTGCAAAATTAAATTATAATCTAATTAAAGGGGAAATGAGCCCTTCAACTGTGAATTTTAGTTTTCCACTCAGAATTGTCTGGAAGTCCAGATAACCAGCACCATTATTCGATGAGTCACAAATCAGGACTAAGCACTGCACAAACACAGAACAAAGACAATCCCTGCTCTAAAAGGCATAAAATCTAAGTATAAAACTAGAGGTAAGAGATGACTACACAGATTGGTGGGGAAACATAGGAAACACAGAGACAATATTGGCCAGCATGATAGTCTGTGGCTCTCCTCACACTTGCAGCCTATGAAGATTTTTGTAGGCGTCAGGACTCAAAATTTTTCATACTGGATCACAGAGAACAAATCAACACCATAGTCTTTCCATGCCAACTGACCCAAAACATTTTGTTATTTGCATTTTATGGCCTGTACTTTCTCCACTAATCACAGAAAACTACATAGACTAACACAAATTCATAAAACGCTTTTGATTTGGTTCCCTGTCATATTGTACCTGTGATCTTTCTGTCTTTCCATGGACACTTCTTCCAAGTAGCAACCCTCTACCTGTATTTCTCCAGCCATTCACAGACAGGATCATCAGGTGTTTGCCAAACCTCACTTCCAGCAATGGGGTCTAGTTTGGGGGACTTAGCAACTTTATCACCAAGCTACAAAATCCTTTGTTTGCTTGTACAAATGGGTTTAACTATAGACTACTCTCTGGGAATTTTTGTCCAATATGAAATGCAGTAGCTCAGGACACATTATTCAAAAAGAAATGATTCACAGAAAGGTAACAAGGACAGAGAATAGGTGTTTAAAATTTAAAAAAAAAAAAGCCTCTATATGTATTTCCTACCTAAATCTAGCCCACCCATGCCTGTTTATGGAAGTTCTGCTTAACCCAGGTACCCCATCTTTAGCCAGGATGAGACAGGTTACCCATCTGTAACTGCAGCCTTATGAACACAATGAGCTCTTCAGTCAGTGAATCTCTCACCTCAGCTCCATGGTTCAATTCCATCCATTCTAAAGACCCTTTGGTTTAGAATGTCAAAGTTCTTTTGTCTAACTTGGCACCCTGTATGCAGTCCGGACTGGTTTGCATGTTTCACCACAGAAACTTAACTGTGGTCATCAAACAGCAGATTCTGAGCATTGTCTATTTCAGTACAGGACAATTAAGGCAGACTGCAGTCATGTCTTGACCCGTGGGAGCCAAAGCTAACTCAGGGTGTATGTAACATTAAGAGAACTAATCTCTCAACCTCATTTCATATGATACAGGTACATGTCTATGAAGACAACGCCAGGTCTTATCGGTGGTCTGTCACCCCAGGAAGGGACGCTCATCCACCCAGCTCTGTAGGAAACGTCTCCCTGTGCTAGTCCGGAGTGAGCCAAGCATGCTCACCGGAACTGTTGGATAAACACGTGGCCGGGATAGCCGTACACCACACATAGTCCTGCCGTGGCTGCGGGGGCTAACCGGGCAGGACACAAGGCGCGCTCTCTAGGCACTGGCTACAGCGCGGGGGAGGGAGGAGGGGTAGTTGCTTACAGGGCATGGACGTGCCAAGAGGCGGCTGACGCCCCGGCCCCGCCTCACGAGACACTTTGCCTCAATTGTTTTTGCCAACGGAGGCGGCGGAAGCTGCCCGGGCAGGACCCCCCAGCCACGCAACACCTTCCTGCCGGGCGCGCCCGCTGCCTTCGCCACAAGCTCCGGGCCGGGGCAGAGGAAACGGGCGGGACGCGCCGGAGTGCGGGGGGACGGGGCTGTGGCGTCCCTGGCAAAAAGCACCACGGGGGGCGAGAACCTGTGACCCCGCCGGAAATGTGTGAAGCTGAGAACAAGCCCCCGTCACATAAGAGGCGGGGATACAGCGCGAGCGCACCAACGATCGTTCAACCGACACCCCGCGCCCACCTCCTAACTCACCGGGTCGGACAGCGCGCGCTTCTTGCTGGGGGCAAGCGGCCCGTCCAGCGCTACCACAAGCAAGGAGCAGCAGACCCTCAGGCAAAGCAGCCCCGCCCCCACGCACGCATCCGCCCCAGCGCTTCGATTGGCTGCTTGCCCTCTGACGCAGAGATTTCAGCACGGGGGTTGCTGAAACAGGCTGCTTGAGACGTGCGGCGTCTGCGCGAGAGACCGAGGCAGAAGCGATGGGTTCCCCACCCCCCTTGTGTTGGCAAACACAGCGCAGGCGGGGAAGTGGCGACGGCGGCTTCTCTTGACGTCATGCACGGGCGACGCCTTCGGGCGTACGTGTCCGTGCGTCGTGTCACCACGTCAGGCACAGGCGAAGCGGCGCCGGGGAGGTACCGCGGGCAGGGCAGGGAGCTCCTCCCCTTCCCCCCGCTCCTCTCTCTCGCCCCCTCCCGGCTTCGGCGCCTGGCCGCAGGGCGGCGCGGGAGAACGGGCTGGGGGCGGCGCTTCGCCCCTTGGGTGTCACGTGGTTGCTGTGAGCCCGGCGCTTTTCACGGGGGGGTCCGCGGGTGGGGAGCTCGCAGCCCCTGAGAGGAGCCGGTGGCGGGCGGAGACTGGCCCGAGGCAGGGGTGGGGAGCGGGAGGCTGGGGACCTGGCTGCGGCCCAGAGGCTCAGGGCTGCTCCTCAGCACTGGGGAGCCCCCTGGGGCTGGAGCACACAAATCTACTAGCCTGAGCCCCACTGGGCTGTGGGGAGTGTCTTTCTCCTTCTCAGTCGGGGCCACGTCGGTGTGGTTGGGGGGGGGGAGGGCATCTCACTTGTGTGCAGATTATCCTTGACTGATTTTTCTTTGGGTCAGCAGGCCCTGTCCCAAAAAAGGTTCCCCACCCCCAACCCTTTGTACAGCGCTGCTGCTGCTCTGCCCCAGTGGGAAGAGAGTTGCTTTGTGGTTGGATTTTCCCCGGGCCTTGCCTAGTTCACCCATCTCTGCATTTATGGTGAGGATGGTGGAGGGTGCTCTGGAAAGCACTAAGGCTTGGCACCCACAGGCTGCACTCTGCCCACGCTGACCCAAAGTGGAGTGAGCCACCTTTTGGGTGCCTAGTTCTGCTACAAGGCCTTGCATGGTTCTTTTGCCCCACAGGGGCAGGCTGTGCCCACCAGTGAGATCACTGCTAAGAGGAATGGGAAATACTGGTTTTCGCAAGCCCTCCTGGCGTCACCATGCCAGCAATTTGCAAGTTTAGTTAAAAAGCAGGCTCCTTTGTCAGGAGCCTGGCAACATGTGGCCCTGGGGTATGCTAGTGCTCATGTTGCACTGGGAACAAAACTATTTAATTTCCCTTACTAAGTCCCTTTCCCCATAGCCACAAAGAAGATGAAAGTGAGAGGAATAGCATATTCATGGGCTTCTCAATATCTTGGAAACCTGTTTAAAAAAAGATGATGTGTTGCTAACAGCTTCTTGTAATTAATTTCTTTTTCTCAGTTAAAAAGAAGACACTAGCATGGTTGAAAACTCTCCAGCCCCATTGCCTGAAAGAGCAATATATGGGTTTGTTCTTTTCTTAGGCTCCCAGTTTGGCTTGAGTAAGTATGCTTACTTTCTAAGTAAAGTGCTATATGTATTTGCTGTACTAAACAGGTGCCTCTAGTAAGGTGTAGAAGTTTTTAAAAAGAACGTTTATGTTAATACTTCTCATGTAATAAAACTGTATTACCTATTATGAAAAACTGAATTATTTTTTGCAATATTGTAACCTTGTTGAGCCCAGGGTACTATAGACACAAGATGTTGAGGTAATATCTTTTATTTAACCAACTTTTGTTAGTGAAATAGATAAACTTTAGTGCTCTGTGAGCAGGACCATCCCTCCAAATTCATGAAATATGCAGCTGTAGGCTGCATATCAGATCTAGGGGCCAGCCCCTCCTCCCACTCACCAGGCGGTGGCAAGCAGCAAGGGCTGGAGGACTCAGCAGGAGCAGCAAGCGGCTGTGCCTGGAGCCTTCCATTCGCTCCCCAGAGGCTGCAGGTGAGCCGCCTTGCAGTGCTCCTGCACCCCATAGCTTCTGCCCCCCTGCAGCGCTCCTCCCCGCCCTCTCCCCCTCCATTCTGAGGAGGGATGCAGGTGCTGGGTTGTTTACGACACCAGCATTGCTAGGGAGTGCCCTATCTATAAGCTCAGAAGCAACTCTTGTTCACCAATAGAAATTGGTCCAGTAAAAGATGTGACCTCATTTCCTTGTCCCTCTGAACTATTAAAACATTTTGCAACTTTGTGGGCTAATGGCGGACAGCGCAGCCCCAGTGTTTCCTGCCCTCAGTCCCCACAGTAGATCAGCCAGCCTGGACTAGGGCAGTGTCCTGGGAAATTCAGGAGGGAGCCAGGGTGGAGCCGTGGCAGACAGTTGGCTTGCACAAGTCTATAATATTTACCACCCATGAGTCCAAGTAGTCAGTTCTCTTTGTATTCTTTTGGATTTTGTTCTCCGTGATACTGCTGCTGGTGGCCATGTAGCTGAGTGTGCTGAGGGAACAGCTATATTCATGGACAGATGGTAGTATATAGACTAGGAAGGCTCAGCCTTCCCTGCTGCCCACCTGCCATTGGATGCCTGGGCTGCAGTGGTCCAGCCACTCCACCATCACCACCACCTTTCTGGGGGTTTTCACAGCTCACAGCCTCCTACCTACTCTTGGGAAGGAGAGTGAGAAGACACGGCAAGCCATTGGATGGATGGCCGGAGGGCATCTGGCAGGGAAGTGAGGCAGCTTGTACAGGGTTGCTGGGAGGGATGATGCTCAAGAGGCCAGCCTGGCATTTGGGGAAGTTTGTCTGGGTGGGAGGGGGCTTCAGGGAGGCTAGCAGCTCACCCAGCACAGTGTGGGGTGGGAGGAACTGGCTCGGACAGAGGGAGGCAAGCTGCAGGGCTGATTGCTTGGCCTGTGACCAGGAGAGGGGGGTCCAATGCTAGGGACGGACAGGCAGCTTGGCCTCATGTGGTTTGGGCCAGCAGGTGAGGGCTCCCCTTGTTGCAGGGGAGGCCTTCAGGGCTCCTCTTGTTAAGAGAGTGGGGGTTTTGGTGTGTAGGAGACAGGGCCTCAGGCAGAACAGGTGGGGCCAGCAGGCTAGCCTCCCCAAAGTGGGCGGTTCAGCCTCTGCCCATGGCTATATTTCAGGGAATTAGTTGAAAACCTTTCAAGTAGGCTAAGTGTACAGCCTATCTTATGTACACAGTTGGCACTCTGACTTTAACTTCAGTTAAAGGTACAAAACAAATTCTGAAAATGGGTTACTGATAGTCAAAGGATTCTGGGCAGGAACAGTGAAGACTGACATAAGAATCACATCAGTTTCACTGCTGCTGTTTTCAGCAATAATGAGCCTCAGCAAAGGCAGGTGCTGGAGATACTCACTGGGTAAGGAATGCAGTAGCAGAGCCCATACACCCTTTGAGCAAGTATGAAGCTTTTGGGTGGGGAAAACTAACTAGAAAATGTGTGCTTCTTCTCTTCCAACAGTTAGAGGATAGTTTAGGGACTGCAAATTTAGCATATCAAAGACTGATATGAAAAATGGAGCACCACAGCAAATTTCAGGGACAGAAGAGGACTTGGCTCCAGGAATCCAATGTCAAGCAGCTTAGCAGGGGTGGAGCTAAGGAGGGCTTCACTCCTTTTAAGGGTTTTCCCACAAGACCCTGCTCTGAGACATCACGTTCTGTATCCTTATTCTAATAAATGTTCTGTTGATCTAAGATGTAAAAGCTTAACTTTGGACCAAAATTGACTTTACTGTTCCTCTTAAGAGAAATATTTTTGGATTAATACATTGGCATTGAAATTAGGGATGTAATAGTATAGCCAGTTAAATGATAAACCGATATGCTGATACTAATCCGTTAACACTACCAGCAACACACAACTTTCCCCTCCCCCTTGGCAGCATTTAAATGTAGAGCCACAGCAGGAATAGCTGCCAGATCCTCTGCAAGCCAGGACTGAGCCAGCTTGCCAGCTCCCAGGCTCCTTTAAATGCAGAGCTGCTTATCAGTCAATCAAGTGATCGATAAAATTTTTGTCAGCCTCATGGTTCCTAACTAGTTGAAATCAGTAATCCCAAATTTATTCCCATTCCAAATCATTTTCAGTAAAACATGCATTTTAAACAAGTACTAAGTTCTAGTAACTTCTTTCAGTTTTGTGACAGTTAGGACTTTACAGGCAGTCCCCGGGTTACATACAAGATAGGGACTGTAGGTTTGTTCTTAAGTTGAATTTGTATGTAAGTCGGAACCGGTACATATTGTAGGGGAAACTCTAGCCAAACATTTCTCCAGAGCTCAGTTTTATTCTCCCACACCTCACTTCCCTCAGTCCTTTATTCTCAAGCTGAGGTGTCTGCTGAGAAAAGCCGCTCTGCGTCTCCCTGGTCTGCTGTGGGGCCCAGCAGACCAGGGAGACGCGGAGCGGCTTTTCTTGCCACGGAGGACGTGGGCGGCGGGACCACGGCGCATCTCGGCGGTCTGCTGGGGGGGGAAGCACAGCTAGTGTGGGGTTGCCTCACACCGTTTGTAAGTAGGGATCCGATGTAAGTCGGATCCATGTAACCCGGGGACTGCCTGTACCTTATCCTTCACCAATTCCCCATTTGTATGTTTACTCACAAGCCAGAATTCTAGATTTTGAGCTTTCCGGAGCAAAAAAAGCAATGTAAAATAGCTAGTACACTGCCATCCTAATCCCTTTTTTGGGGTCTTTACTTTTTAAATTTTCCATTGTGATAGCCTCTTAAGTGGCATACCTGAATAATATTTTCTTTTTAAAATAATTTAGTTAATTAAAGATGTCTAAAATAACTTTGGTACTCGCCAGAGTTCTCATCATGAGAGTTTTTTTTAATGGCTGAATTCTGCTGTCCTTGTATAGTCTAATTACCCGTTAACATTATTGCTATTTTTGATTGCAGAATTAGATTTTTTTTTGGTTTAGTGTAGTCCTGTAGTTCTACATACCAAAGTCATTTTTGCATATTTCTGAAGACCTATAAAAATATATTGGACCAATGTTTTTAAAATGTTAATTGTATTTAAAAATGTTAATTTTAAGATTTTTTTTAATAAAAAGATGTTTTAAAAAACAAATGATGCAAGGAATTCTTGTTTGTTTTATTTTAAAATTAGAAAACAAATATCAAGAAAAAAAAAATTTAAGTACCATCAGTTATAAAGTTTGTATCCCTATGGCATAATTTGTGTGTTCATGTTAAAATTCTCTGCAGTATTTTAGCAGATGTTTTTTGTAATCTGTAGAACAAATTGTTGTAATTTGTATGCTTTGTAATGGTGGTGCTGTTAGTGTTGACCTAGAACTAATTTACCTCTTAAAACAATTTAAACTGGATCATTAAGGTCAAACTATTAACTTTAATTCTTTATTTGCACAGTGTTATACCTTGTATGGGCATATGTTCCTGAATCTTGGTTATTCTCATTGGGACTAACATACTGGCCTCAAAAGTAGGTTAATTTCATTCACTGTTAAACATGTGAAAATATAACTATATTCTCTCACTTTTTCTAAGAACAAACCCATAGCCAGAAAAGTTGTGCCCATGCCCTTTTATATTTAAAAGACCTTACATTTAATCCAACTTAAACAAGGAGATTTAATGTTTCTCTTAACAAAAAACTACAGTATTTATGTAAAGTAATGCCTCACAAACAATAATTTACTCTGAAAAAGTATCAGTAAACTAAAATGCCATGTTAAAGTAATTTGACATGTTAAAGTAATTTGACAGATAGGTTTAACAAAGGTCATTTTTTTTCTAAAATATGCTAAAATTGATTAAATTCCCAAATAAACTATGACACATTTATTTCGCTGTTGTTCCATAATGGTCACAATGAGTCTTTACTTAATTAACTGCATTTTCTGGGTGGTCTTTTTTAGTGTGGGGATTTTGTATTTTTTTTCTATGCACTTTAAATTCATATTTATTTTTACTTCTGTATAGTCTTGGTTGTTTTATAGCTGGAAATATTTTTACTAAAGACTTTTTTTTTGTGAGATGTCATTTTAAAAGAAATATTTTATTCTGTAGGTACTGGGCAGTTGCTTTGCCTATATATCTTTTAGTTACTTTAGGAATTGGCTATATACTACTCTTTGGAATTAACATGATGAGTACTGCACCACTCAACTCTGTGCACACCATTACAGGTAGTTGATAATTTTCTTGTTTATTTTTAAGCCTTTTAAAAAAGTTATTGTCAACCACAGTAAAAATACTTCCTGATATAACTAAACTAAACCAAATTCAAAGCCTTGAATTTTCAGCTATGTTTAATATATTGGTGTATTAAAGGAGCCGTTAGGACAGGGCTGGGCAATAATTTTGGCCTGGGGGGGCCACTTAAAAAATTTTTGCAGTTGCCCCAGGCCACTCCAGAAGGAGCGGGGCCTAAACAGGAAGGGGCAGGGCTACCCCACCCCCAGACCATGATTGGCCTGGGGGCAGGGGAGTGCGTGAAGCCTCCTCTGTTCTTTCCCACCCCGCCCCTGCGAGCAGTGCACGGCGCTTCCAAGCACCCCGTGCTGCTCGCAGGGCAGGAGGAGGCTTCATGCGCACACTTCTCCCCCACCCCAGCCAATTACGGCCTGGGGCCGGGGGAGTGCTCAAAGCCTTCTCTGCTCAGCCTCCGCCCTGCAAGCAGCACATGGCTGAACAGAGAAGGCTTCGGGCGCTCCCCCGCCCCCAGTCCCTAATTGGCTTATGGGCAGGGGAGCAGCAGGGCCTCCGCGGACCGGATCCACCCACTTGGTGGGCTGGATCCAGCCGCGGAGGCCCTTTTGCCCGCCCCTGCGTTGGGAACAATCATATGTTTTGTTCAAAGTTCATTACAATGCAGTGTTACAACTACAATTTTTGACTGTTTTACTTTTTTCCAAATTTATCTTCTCTAGGACAGCCATTATAGTCTAGCATTTGTTACTTTTGCCCAGGGATTGTACTTCTGTCTACCAGTCAAGTTCTGATTACTTGAAATATAAGTAGCTTGCTCAATACTTTCCCATCTTTCTCAAGATGGCATTTTTTTATTTGCTAATAAGTGCTTTTCCTGAACTAGAACATGGGAGAATGCGAAAGTTACCCAGATCATTAGAATCCAAGTCTATCCTAAAAGTAACTTCTCCCATTTGGCCTGTGTCCATTCACTTCTAATGGAAAACCAACAAAATTAATATTTGAGGCATGTTTCACTGATTTGTAGTGACTTGCTTCCACTGAAGTTTTCTTAGAAGTGGAAAGATACAAATATAGACTCTGTAGAAAAGATGGTAACTAGACTGATGACTGGATGGAAAGTTGATGAAGTCAAGAACAAAAAGGGCAGCAGCACACATCCACAGACAGAATTTAGCCTCAATGCTTTCTTAAATCAGCACTATGAATCTTTGCTAACAGGACGTTACCAATAAAATACACTCTCAGTAATGCTGTAAATGTCTCAGAAGTGGTATTAAATGTTGCATAGAATTAAGTTGTAGCTAGGTATGATATGAAATCCGTGCAGTATGTTTTTATTTTGATAAGGTATAGGAGTCTGACACGTGTAGCAGAAAAACAAAGTATTTCATTTTATACCATCAATTTTTAATCATGTAATAGTGAAATGTCTTGTTGCTTTTTCTACAGATAACTTTGCAAAAAATCAGCAGCAGAAGAAAACTCAAGAAGAAGCAATCCCTGCATTGAGGGATATTCCTATTAGTGAAGTAAACCAGATGTTTTTCCTTGCTGATAAAGGCATTTCCAACAGAAATTAATTGGAACCTGGGCCATGTTTAAATAAGATACTACAATAATTTTTAGAAATGTAAGAAAACTCTGAAGTCTTGTCAATGCTAGGACACTTAACTCTTTCAGCAACTGGAGCAGATGAATTGGTATCTAAACTAAGGTGTGGTTGGCATTGGTTCCCTATTCCTGGCTCTGCTACTAGCCTACTGGGTAACTGTGAACAAGTCATTTTGCCACTCTGTACTTGAGTTTCTCTATATGTTGCGTGTATATGATAAAATCATATACGGGTGTGGAAAAAGTGAATAAGGAAAAGTTATTTATTCCCACAATATAAGGACTAGGGGTCACCAAACAAAATTAATAGGCAGCAGATTTAAAACATACAAGTTTTTCTTCACTCAGCGCACAGTCAGCCTGTGGAACTCCTTGCCAGAGGATGCGGTGAAGGCTAGAACTTTAACAGGGTTCAAAAAAGAGCTAGATAGCCATTGATGGACCTAACCTCCGTGACTCTATTAGCCCGGAGGAGTAGGAATGGTGTCCCTAGCCTCTGTTTGTCTGGAAATGGGTGGCAGGGGAGGGATCACTTGAGAATTACGTGTTATGTTCCCTCCCTTTGGGGCATCTGGTATTGGCAACTGTCGGCAGACAGGATATTGGGCTAGATGGACCATTGATCTAACCCAGTATGTCCGTTCTTATGTTCTACTGACCTCCTTCATAGAGGGCTTTGAGATCTACTCATAAAAAGATATTTAAGAGCTATGTATTATTATATATTATTAAACAAATAGCTGATTGTTGAAATGGTTTTATTTCTTAACTAGCAGACTTACCTGGCTGGCATTGCCTGAGTCCTTCAGGGCAAAGCTTTGGGGATGAGGGTGGTGCTGAGAGAGTAAAGGTTGGGTGATGAGGAGGGGCTCAGGGTGTGGTGTCTCCTGCCCCCAGGAGCCTGTCCTCTCCCCACCCCCACCAGCCTGCCAGGGGCCTGTTTGTTCCCCTCACAGGCTCCTCCCAGGCCCACTTGGTGTCTCTCCACCCCCCAGAGGCCTGGGGAAAAGCACTTGGGGGTATGGACAAGATGGCAGTGTCCCCTCCCTGCTGGCCACTCCCATAATCATACAGCTGCCCCCAGTGGTTACTCTCATATTACATCCCTTCGAACAACAACCCCTCCCTTTGCATGTTACGGAATACAGTCATTTTCCTTGGACTTCCAGTTCTCCTGTCACAACCAGATCCTGACATTGCTTTAAGTTAGGAGAAGGGGAAGCTGCCTACCAAATTTAGTGGCCCTAGCTCTTACCGTTTAGGAGGAGTTCTTGAACAAATGCACTCAGACAGACCGGCATACTCTAAACTATATATAGAAATGTAGAGAAAGCTAAATGACAACTAGAACTGGGAACTGAATTCTTCCATATACATTTGTTTAGTTATACAGTTGATAGGAAGTAATCTGATTTGTTGTCATAAGGTTATTTTTCTTTTTGCATTGATGCAAGATATTCCAAAGCATTCAATGTTTGGCTTAATTCTGCTCTCTTTGACTTCAATGGAAGATGATTTAGGCCAATGCTGAGTTCTCCTATTTTGACCAGTCATAGTAAATTCAAGTATATGCATTGTGACTGTACAGTCACATTAATAAAATGTTTAATGGTCTGAAACTGATAGTATTTCTAATATTTTTCTGGAGGGTGTCTTACTTGCCTTGGACATAAGGTAGATATTTAAATACTTATTTTTGCTTATCAAGACTATCATGTTTTTCTATCTCTTTAGGCTTATTAAAACTGATAGTGTTCCCTAAAATCAGGAACCAAGGGTAGAGAATGAAAGAAAATCCCAAAAGGTTCGCATCTACAACATTTAGTTTTTTCTTAAATTTCTTTTTTAGCCTTTATTCTAATGTTCTTTAATATTAAATTACAATTCTTAGGAGTATTAAATATAAAATTCTTCCAGATCCATGGGACTGCTGTAAATGTCATGGAAAATTGTGTGTCCATGTTTTTAAACTGAAAGGAAATCTTGAAGTACACTGCACTGTTTCTTAGCCGCTGCCAAAACATCTTAAACTGCAAATATTCTTCCTCTTAGGCATTTGCTGACAAATTGTCACAAGTTGTCTATCATCAATGTCAAGATATCTGTTGCTTCATTACTTTTTGTTAAATATTGTTTGTCTTCAGCTGTCATGCCTAACACATTTGCATCATAAAATACTGCAGAACTGTCACTCCTGCCAGCAAATAACTACTTAGTAGGGATGGTAGATAACATTATTTGTGGCTACATGATTACTAAAATAAAAGTTATCGGTTACATGGTTACTAAAATACTCCCTGGGACAGAGCTGGCAGCCAGTGTGCTCATGGATCCAGCTCCACTCTCAGGGAGGCGCCTGCTTACCCCCACCCCCACCCCACCCTCCGCTGCTGCCTCTGTATCTTTAAAAACTGGCTCCCCGCACAGAGCTGCTCCGGCCTGCTGCTCCATAGTGTGGGCAGCAGCAGCCCTTGTCTGCATGAGGCCTAAACTCCCTTCAGGTAGGCTGCTCCAACATCCAATGAAGAATCCTCTCTCTGCGGGGAGCCCAGGCCCACCATAGACAAAGGCTGTTCTGCTTCAGCAGTCCTCTGTGGGGGACCCATAAAAACATAGGCAGCGTCCGGTATTCTCTGATTTTTCTGGCTGGGCACTGGACGGAAGTCTGATGTGGACTGCCCCTCCCCTGCTGGGAGGCAGGGCCGCAATTGCTGCTGGGTACCTATGATTGTGTCAGAAGCCTGGCGGGGGGCAGAGGGTGTGGCTGGGAGTCCGCCCCCCAAGGCTTCTGCACAATCACAGGTTCCCAGTGCCGATCGCGTCCCCGCCTTCCAGCCTGGGAGTCCCAGCTGGGAGGCGGGGTTGCGATCGCCACTTATCCCGTTTTTTTTTTTTTTTTTCTTCCCCTTGACCAAAAAATACCAGGTGTCCGGTATTTTTTGGGAGACCATCTGGCAACCCTTCCCCCTGCACTGCTGCCTTTGATAGAGAAGCAGCACCAGGGTGGGAGGAGCAGGCAGCTCTGCATGAGCTGGTATTTGTGGGGAGATGGCTTAAAAAGCCGTCTTTTCACGTGCAGCAGCTCCTGCCTCACCCTCCATGCTGCTGCCTCTGTATCATAGGCAGGGCTTGACAAATCAGGCCATCTACTCGCCTGTGGCGAGTAGATTTTAGCCCGGTGCGGCCACGCAACGCGGTCAGCGCATGTGCCGCAACGGTCGGCGCGTGCGCAGCGTGCGCTTCCGTGCGGCTGGCGAGCAGAGCTCGCTGCCGCTTGGCAAGCCCTGATCATAGGCATCATCGCAGGAGCAGGGGGGCAGGCACCTTCATGGGATCCAGTGCTTGTGGGGAGCTGGCTTTTAAGCTGATTGCCCCCAGTCCTACCCCTGCACTGCCACCTCTGGGAGGCAACGAGGGTGGGGGCAGGTGACTCGATGGGAACCAGCATGTGTGAGGAACTGTCTTAAGAGCTGCTCCCCCACTCCTTGCTGCCTCTGATAACAAGGCAGCAAGAGTGTCTGTGTGTGCATGTAGTCATTTAAACAATTAACTGATAAAACAAGGCTTATTGGTTAATCCTTTAAATTACCATAAGCTAACATCCCTATTTAATAGTTAAAACAAGTTACCATTTCATTAGAAAAGGAAATAAGGTATTTTGGAAAACTGTATGCAGGATCTGATGCTGATGCCATTGAAAACAACCAACGTTCTGCCACTAACTTCAAAGGGAATCTTTCCTCCACAGGCCAGCTTGCTATATCTGGATGATCACATGGAGGTTGCCAATTTGGAATCTATAATCTAAGTTTACTTGGTAGGTTGTTTTGCAATGGGAGAGGAATCTCCAGCCCTTAGAGCAATGAGAAGAATCCTCAAATTTTCAACTAAACACAAACCAATATAATGTTGTCTGCCTATGCCTTGAGTTTAGGTAGCTTGAAATAATAGTTCTAAACTGTGTAGCTTGCCCTTGTTCATCTCATTGGTGTGCTAATGCCAAAATCAAATGACTATATTTTAAATGGCAACATTAAGGATACATCTACACTACGAGTTAGTTTTTTCAGTAGAAAATATGTTGAGGGACTCATTAGCATGAGTCAGGACATCATTAGCATATGTTCTACTGTATCTTTTTGCGCAAGGGGTTTTTGCGCAAAAAGAAGCAGTGTGGACGTTTCCTTTTTGCGCAAAAACCCTGTTTTGCACAAGATCCTTATGCCTCTCCAGGTCAGGCATAAGGATCTTGCGCAAAACGGGGTTTTTGTGCAAAAAGGGAACATCCACACTGCTTCTTTTTGCGCAAAACCCCCTTGCACAAAAAGAAACGGCAGAGAATCTGCTAATGATGTTGCGATTTCTGCGACTCATTAGCATATTTTCTGCCAAAAAAACTCATAGTGTAGACATAGCCTAACTAAATGGCTGGTCAGAATATACAAAAAGGTGTGTCTTGGAATCTCATTTTGATGTCTCAGATATTTGTTTGAATGCAGCATTTGATTTGTGACAGAGCTTTTGTTTTCAGTTTGAACTCTTTTTTTTTTTTTCCTCATTTGTTTTTGATGCTCAGGCAATCTTGAAAGGGCAGAAATTATAGGCAGTGACCATGTATTTACTGTTGCCTAGCTATTGGGAGAAGTATCATTTAAAAAAAAAACAACAGTTACCAATTTTTTTTCTTGGGAATTCATGACTTAAGTTACTCCAGGGATATCTTATTTTCTCATATGTAATTTCTAATTATTTCCTTGTTCCTTTAACTTTACAGAAACCAATTTAATTTTAATTCTAACTTGACAACTAGTGAAAGCTATGGTTCTGGTGTCTTTTAATTTAGGGATTAAATTAATTCCCAGTTAGAGGCACAAATCCCTGCAGGATAAAGAAGAGCTACTGGAAAATGCCTTCAAGCCCTAAGAGCACACAAATCAAAGGATTATAAATCTTTAACAAAGATTCTATCAGTGATGAATCTGCCATTTCACTTCTGTTGATCTAGCACAATTATGGGAAAACTAACAGAAGGGACCTAAGTGAACAGACAAACTGGGGCCATTTGTTACTTAAGTGAAATTTGCAGGCACGTAACTCAATCTTTGCTTTTCTGTCATTGAGTGGCAGTACTGCAATGACATTCTGGTGACCTTTACTTCAACTTGAGAATAATTATCAAAATTTCAAAGGTTGTCTTCATGATCAAAATAATATATTCTGTAACACAATGTATTTTTCTCTTGTGAAGGTTTTTGAATTCGTGATAAAGGTTAAAGGTGTCTAATGTTTGAAACTGACGTATTTTGACAGAACATTGTGAATTTTGAGTCTCTTATTACATGACCTTACATGCAGCAGTAATTAGGTATATTTCATTCTTACCAGGTTGAAGGGAGGGGCAGCTACTTTTCACATGTTCCGTGCAACTAAAGCAGCAGCATTAGTTTTAGCTGCCAACTTATTTAAAAGGGTGTATCCAGTTGTCAGCTCCAAGTTACCAGATAGATGATTCCAAAACAAAACCTGGCAAGATCAAAGTGTGGTGCTGGTTTTACCTCCTTCGCTCCTAAAACATACCCGGATCTGGAATAGACTATATGTGATCAAATATCCACTTCCTCAGAGATTGGCTTTAGTGATGCTAAATCCTAAATTTACCCTCATTTTCACCTCTTGGCCTGACCTTATCAATGGTATCTTGTCACCACAAGATTAGTAGTATTTAGTGGACTGCTCTGGAGCACATTTATTCTAGCTGAGCTAAGCATAGGGGGTAGCCTTTTGCCAGATTGTGCACTTACATGACTTCTATGCTTTTTGGCTAGTTGCTTTAAAGGAATTTTGTTTTCAAAAGCATTTAAATGCCCATCGCCATGATTTGGTTGGCTGTTCAGTGCAAATAAGAGCCATGTGTGGAAACTGACATCATGTCTTCCAGAATGGAGTTTCTGTACAGACAGTGTTGAGTTTGAACATAATCGAGCTCCTCCTGTAGTGAAGACCAGGAAGGGTACTTTTGTAGTGTTTAAAAGGAAAAGACCCAGTCCTGCTACCACTGAATGCAATAGGACTGTATCTGTGGTTCCCAACCTTTTCTATATGATAGTCCCATATGCTAAAAGACTCTCGTGTGTGCATGCAGACACATTATGTTCCTGACTATAAAGCTGAGCACCCATGCAAAAGATACACCACTGATTTCAGTAGGAGCAGAATGAGGCTGAAACTGATGAGTGATATGAGATAGAAACCTGTGACTTTTTTTTTAATGTGTTGCAGTGCAGAATGAAGGGCTTAAGGTATAAATAGAAGATGTGAAATATTAAAAAGGAACCATCATAAAAACAACATTATGTATTCAGTTACTCTCGTTTTTATTGGAAATACGTTAATATGGGGTCTGTAGACAATACTATAGTGAGATCTGTGCCCTTTTGAGTTGGGTGCTCAACAAACAGAAAAGGAAAAAATCCCTCCTCTGGGGTGCTTACAGAATATTTACATGAGGGCATGGGGATAAAATATTACAAGTAAATGAGCATGGTGATAAATTAGAACAGTTTTGCAAGTTACATGTATTTAATTTATTTAAATATTTATTTAAATATTTTTACCCCGCCTTTCTATTTTGAATATTCAAGGCTATTCAAAATATGTAGTGCAGTTTGTGTTTAATTGGGGAAGAGGAATAAAATAATGGAGTAGGAAGTGAAAGAAAATGAAGAGAAAACCTGCTGGGCAAAATTGGCCACTCACATGCTGAGTTGTAGTGACATTTCTGCAGGTGGGAGAGAGTGTCAAGTAGAGCAACACTCTCCATAGGACTAGACTGAGTCAGCCCTCCTCATTGTGACATGCAGGTATACCTTTGTTGTTACAAGAGTTGTCTTGAGTTGTTCTACATCCAAAGAACCATCTTTAGAGTCTAAAATGTGAGTCTGTGGCCACACATTTCTCCTATAGACTTCCCTCAGTGGAAGTTCAAGGCACAGACACCTATAATTATGTTATAAAATTCATTCATGCAAATCAGAAAATATTAGCAAAGTTTGTTTCTGCTTGTTAGGCAACATGGAAGTTGATTTGGAATTTTGCTTGTATCAGTTGGGGCAAGCTGTAGCTCAAAATATATGCATGGCCTTATTATTTTCCTGAAAGTAAATATAAACTTACTGATTTGGGTAATTATTAGAAGAGGTCTAAACAATATATTGACTACCAATGTCCCCCTAAACTTCAATGTAATTGTGTTTTGTGTAACAATTTTAGGCAAGTTCAGAAAGGGATTGATACATTATTGCCCTAAATTGTAATCTAGCACTTGCTGGAGGAAATATAATCAATCACTTTATGCTGACAACTATCAAAAGTCCTATGTAACATGAAAATCAAGGTATATTTTAATTATAAATCTTAACTTCCAAACAGGTACATTTGTCCCCATAAGATAGAATGTTTCAAGTCTTCAGAGTACTAAGGTAACAAACTCATTACTATGTGGATACTTTGTGGCCACATCTTTGCGCAAGTGATGGATGATTCAAAGGTCATTGAAAGCCTCTCTGGGTCAGGCCCCAGATGAATTAACAAACCAAAGCTAAAAGGTGCAGGGAAACAGAAGATGGTGTGTACCATTTGTTCATTTGGAATCTTTTTTGTTAAAGAATCTGGTAATGGATCTTTTCATTTCTGCAGCTTTTATAGTAGTTTAAGCATTGCCATAATCTGAATCACATTCATGGTAGTCATAGCCTTGTGCAATAAGGATTTGTAAAAGAAATCTCCCTGTTACAGAAAAGATAATTTACAGTTTAACAAAAATAAGCAGTAACCTTAGTTTCCTTAATGCAAACAAATGACCATTATAGTAATTGTTAAAAATGGAAAGCCATTAAATCTCCTTCTCAGTCTTTGATTCCATATTATTTTAAAATGGTATTAAATGTTTCAAAATAAAGAAACGTTATGTTGACCTTGAATGCCCTATGTGCGGTATGTGATTATGGTGGCCTACATGGCCATGTGCCTATACTAGACCTTTGCTCTCTATTTTGTATAGAGAACTAATTCTACCACCCGTAGCTTCTGTGCCACAGTCCTGAATACTAGCGCTCTCTCTTTCTCTGAAAAAAACAAACAAACAAACATCAGTATGTCAGGATACCCATTGGTGGCCATCTCCCAAAAAGGATCTTCCAGCCTGAAGGCTTTCAAAGATGTCCTACAACTTGAGAAGTAACAATACAGACATACTAGCATTAAAAGACATCTTAGTGTGTACTTTGTTCAAAATTAAAACGTACAAATGTGAATTTTGTGACTACTAGTTAATTGATTTTAGATTAAATGGATTTTACAGCACTCGGGTTTTTTACATTAAATAGTTTAAAAA
The DNA here is from genome assembly GCA_019425775.1 of Rafetus swinhoei. Classification (NCBI taxonomy): domain Eukaryota; kingdom Metazoa; phylum Chordata; order Testudines; family Trionychidae; genus Rafetus; species Rafetus swinhoei. The sequence goes on from CM033437.1 coordinate 164,081,242, forward strand.
AGTTAATGCATGATCAAAACCTTTTGAACTCTTAATTAAATCTGTCTTTAAAACAGTTGGTTTCTGGAGTCAGGGACATTCCCTGATTTCAGGTATACTCTTTTCCTTAAAATCCCATTACTATCATGTACTGAGCATAAAACAAAACCCAACTCCTTTTTCAGCTAATGAAGCAGCAGGTAACTAACACTGTCCCTGATCCTGCAATCCCTTATTCATGTGAGCAATCGTGTATATCCTAAAATGATCTACAGAAGACAATACGTGCACTTAAATGAAGAACTACAGGATTGGTCTTGTTCTGTTTCCAGAAGTACACTGTAACCATGAGTGACTGCAGCACAGAGAAGAAAATAAATAGTAAAGTTCTTTTCAACTCCATTAGAAATGTAGGGGGTAAGGAGAACATTCATGTTTCTCAAATTATAAGTGAAACACTTTATTTTTGAATTTGTATATAAACTTTTACAGAGGAGATTTTTTAAAAATTAAATTGATATTGTTCCATTAAATCTAATGTTATGGAATGTCTTGTTCCCCAATTGTGCCTCAAGCACAAATCTTGAGGCACAAGAATTGTCCCACTGATTTCAACTGAAATATTCATGGACATAAAGCTAAGTAAATGCATAAATCTTTGCAGAATCAGGCAGCTACTCAAAATAAGATGGCAGTTAATTATTTTCAAATAACTAGAAACTGTACAAAATATTTACAAGACAAACAGTAATATTCCAACAAGACAAATGAGAAACTAAAGCACAACTAGGAAGAGTTATTTTGAATTTGGAAGTTTGGGTCTGTGCAGGGCTATCCTTAGAAGGGTGCAGATCCCAAGACAAACCCCTCCACCTCCTCAAGCCCTGCACCTGCTTCACCCACCTTCCTCCAAAACCCTATCACACCTTTTCCTGCCCCTGCTCCACCCCGGTCTACCCCCATTCCACTTGTACCCTTTCCTGTCCCAACCAGGAGTAGGACAGAGTCGAGTGGTACCAGTCACTTTGCTGCTGGCCACCGCACGGCCCAGGCCCTGCATCCCATTAAAGCATGGGACCTGAGACAACCACCTCAGCCATCCTGTGGCCTGTAGGTGTGTGTGTAATCAAGAACCCTTTCAAACCCCTGCTTATATGTCACAGTCTGTAATCTGAAGCAGACTTTTAAAAGCTCCACCTAGAAAAAGGAACTTGGCACAATGTTGTTAAAATGGCTTATAAAAGTAATTAGCAAGACTAAGCAGTAATTTAGTCACCCTGAATCTGACTGAACAAAAAAGAAATCAGAGGATTTTACTCTCTAAATACAAACTTTATAATTGTAATATGCTATGCTAAAATCCCAGATTCAAACCAGCACTTTTAGAAAAGTTTAGAATAGGATTTCAATTTTGCAGTTTGAACTTTTTTACTTTGCTGCACATTTGTAATGTATGTAAGGTCCTTCTTAAAATTCTCTAATACACACCTGAATTCACTGTTAAATCATATTTTATTATTCATGCTTTGGCACCTCTTCCAAATTAATGGCAGAGCTCTTTTCTGATGACTTAGGAACCAGAACTTGTAACAGCTTATAGGCAGAATCCCAGATGATACAGTGGGACAATGGATATGACTTTATAATATTTCACATTTCACCAAAAGATCTAATTTAGAGAGGTGTTGGGGGGCATGTATCCACATGCTAATATTTTCCCACCATCAGGCATACATTTTTATCTTCCAAAGCAACATAAATTAGTGTTTGTGCTAAGCACACTGCAACGGTAACAGAGACATTAATGGTCTTAATACAGAAGTTACTCCAGCCAGAGTCAGCTTGGGGCCACACAAATCTCTGCAACTTAAAATTCTAAAAAATTGCTACATAGACTTTTGTTCCTGTTAGCCTCCCAAAAGGAAAAAAAACAAACCTTCACTGTTTGTTGCCATTTGTATCACCCCACTATTTTTCACATGACAGCAAGAAGATGATTCTCACATGACCTTTAGATCTGGTTTATATGATGTTCACTGGTAAACACAGACTATTTTTGTCCCTTGATTTAAATGGTCCTCAAAGGCTGAATATGTTCATTATAAGGCTGAATTCCTTCCTTCCTCATCATCTTCAGAATCAGAGTCGTCATTGTAGAAGTGAATTGTGGCTTGTACTGGAAAACTGGCCAGAACCTTCTTTCCAACATTGCATAGGAACTTCTGGGATTTTGATTTGGGCAAATAAAGTCTAGTCAAACAAAACAAAACCACTTATAAAAACCATGTAAAATTTTTCAATCCTTTTAGACAAACTAACTCAAGGTTTATGTTTGAAGAATACATTGCTTCCCTTCCTTATGAAAGGGAGGGTCCTCTGCATCCTTAATGGCTTCTCACTTGTCTTCATCTCTCCACCTTTTAAATCATCCTTCTATCTAAAGGACTCACTGAAGTAGTCCCAGCTCTTCCCTGATCAGTACTATTAGTGTTGGCAGTGAATATTAATCCTGAGTTACTTTTGGGGTAAGGAAAGGACAAATATTGGGTTAACCAGAGGTCTCTATTTGGCAAAGTGCTGCTCCTGAGAACATGAGGAAATCTGATGTTTTAGAATTGTGCTGACGTGGCAGTCAGAGAGGACAGGTTTGTTAATGGTAGTGTAGAATTTAAGGAAGGATGCTGGAAGGATCCTATCTGTACCAGGACAGAGTTAAGGGCTATGATCTGTTGATTTTGTGGGGGGATGGTTCTACTGGTGAGATGAGTGTCTTTGGGAGGAAAAGGAGAATATATGTCTTTGGGAGGAAAAGGAGAACTATTAGATACCTGGACTTTCAATATCCTTTTTTTAAGGGATGATAATTATACAACCTTAATTCACAGTGTGGTAAGTCTGGTCTGTCAGGACTCTTTCATGGCTTTCTAATGTCATAATTAGCATATTGCTTCAGCTGCTTACCTTGTGAATCTTCTCAGGTGAATTACACAGTTTGACACTGCCATAGAAGGAATTTACTACTGAAGAAAAAAATACAAATTTAACTTTTCCTGAAGCAACTTATAGGATTCATCTCACCTCACTGGATGCTGAAACCCCAAAGCTCCTTTTGAGCTAAAATTTCTCTGATCACCGTCCAGTTCAGACTGTAAAGACACACATGTGTGATTTAGAAACAGCTGTAAAAATTATCTACAATTTTATAATTTTCTTGTCACATATATTAATTAAATCTTAGGTATTATAATATTAAACATATGTGAAGTATTATAATAATATAATATAGTTATATGTTTTAGCTACCTGTACTCATACTTTAAACTTCCCGTTTAAATGAATAATTAAATATTTCAGGTTTTTGTTTTAAAAGAAACATTTAAAAATTATTACTTTTCTAATGTAGCACCCATTGGCCCCAGTTCATTCTGCTAGGTGCTGAATAAACACATCAAGACACTTATTTTGTGCTGGTTTGCTTCTAGCTGAACCCATAACCTCTAAAATGGGGGACTTGAGACTTACCACTATTGGTGCTCTTCCTAGTCCCCAGATACTGCAGTGGAATACTGGGAGATACCACACTAGAGGTACTGTGTATTAAATGTTAAATTGAAGTCCCTTTTACCCTGGTCCTAGAGAGGGAGCTACTGAGTGAACTCAAAGAACCCATGGTACTTTTCAAAATGAGGAGCATACCAAGGAAATTAAATATAAAAAAGATTTTTTTACAGATCATCTAGTCTGTCTACCTGTTCATACAGGATTTTCTAAATCATCCAACTTAAATGTATACCCCAAATTAAAAAACACAGTAAGAGAACAAAAAAAATGCCACCATGGCTTAACAATTAAGTAAAAGAAGCAGTGACAGATAAAAAGATATGTTTTAAAAAGTGGAAGTCAAATCCTAGTGAGGAAAACAGAAAGAAGCATAAACTTTGTCAAATAAAATGTAAAAATATAATAAGAAAAACCAAAAAGGAGTTTGAACTACAGCTAGCCAAAAACTCACAAAGTAATAGCAAAATGTTTTTTAAGTACATCAGAAGCAGGAAGCCTGCTAAACAACCAGTGGGGCCCTTGGAGCACTCCAAGGGTACGTCTAGACTACATGGCTCTGTCGACGGAGCCATGTAAAATAGTTTACTCAGCATAGTCAAAGAAGTGGGGATTTAAATAATCCCCGCTTCATTAAAATAAATGGCCGCGCTGTGCCGACGATCAGCTGATCTGGCACAGCGCGGCAGTCTAGACGCGGCGCGGTCGACAAGGGAAGCCTTTGTCAACCACTCCGGTATGGCTCGTGAAACCAAGGTGATCAACAAACATGTGGACAAGGGGGATCCAGAGTATATAGTATACTTAGATTTCCAGAAAGGCTTTGACAAGATTCCTCACCAAAGGCTCTTAAATAAACTAAGTTGTCATAGGATAAGAGGGAAGGTCCTTTCATGGATTGGTAACTGGTTAAAAGACAGGAAACAAAGGGTAGGAATAAATGGTAAATTTTCAGAGTGGAGAGAGGTAACTAGTGGTGTCCCCAAGGGGTCTGTTTTGAGACCAATCCTATTCAATGTATTTATAAATAATCTGTAGAAAGGGGTAAACAGTGAGGTGACAAAATTTGCAGATGATACCAAACTGCTCAAGAGAGTTAAGACCAAAGCAGACTGTGGAGAGCTTCAAAAAGATCTCACCAAACTAAGTGATGGTATTATGAGCTTTGATGGGCACAGCCCACTTCTTCAGATGACCGGACGTGTGTTTTGTTTTGTTTTGTTTTGTTTCTTTGGACCCACAAAGCTCATGATACCATCTACATGTTTTGTTAGTCTATAAAGTGCTACCAGACTACTTGTTGTTTTTTAAGTTTATCCATAATATAATGTGGTACATCTAAAAAAGTATTGGCAAACTTGTAGTCTTTTCTTCTTCTTTATAATGTATAAAGAAGGCATGAAATGTTTGTGTGTATTTTTCTATAGGTACTGGTTTATTATATTAATAATCCAGTTCTATGGAATAATCCATGCCAATGAGAAAACTAAATGAAAACTTTCATTTTGGACTCTTGTTAAGCATTTTAAAGGAAAGGATTTCTTAGAATATAATATTTTTAAAAGCAGCAAATTAAGTAACTAAGAAAATAGCTCCTTGATTAGCCTCTCATGTAGTGATAGAAATTACAAATAACTACTCAGTAATATTGACAGTATCGTTCTATGTATAAAAATCTTTACTATATAGTATATCGCTACATATTCATTCATGTCAGTATTTGCTCTTTTATGCTAGAACGAGAAGCGTATAGCAATGTCCATATTGCTACACTATAGCACCCAGCAAAAAACTAATTTGTTCATTTTACTGTGGATTAGAATACTAAAGCAGCAATTGCATGTCTAACATGAGGATACACTTTTTTATTAGTCTTCAATGATCAAGAGTACAATGATTGGTGTAAAGTCCAAGAATAGTGTGCTATATAAAACTGGAATGGAATGGAGGAGGGAGAAGAAAAAAGGCATACGGTGTATGACTATTGGGGCAATTTATGTCTTAGGCTTGGTTCTTCAGCAAAAGGGGAGATGTCAGATTTAACTGAATAACTTTATAGTGTTGTATCAGAGTTTTCAGTGAATGATTGTCTTGTGACCACTGTGTTACAATCAGATATTCTCATAAGCAAACTAGGGACTGTCATGTGGACCATGGAAGATGTCTGTCTTAAATCACATCTGTGTCTTTGCTTCCTCCCACTCCCACCCCAAATTCACACAAAAGAAGTAATTTAAGTTAGTTTGGCTTTATTTGTTCCTGAAAAATCTATGTTGACTATTAATTACCCTATTACCCAGTAGGTATTCACAAACTGTTTCCTTATCTTGCCAAGGATCAAAGTTAGACTGACTGATCTAATATTCTCTGGGTTGTCTTTGTTCTTCTTTCTAAAGATGGGCACTATGTTGTTTGACCTCTTCCAGGAGAAGGATCTCACCTATCTTCCATAAGCTTCAGAGATAATCACTAGCCCATGAAAGCTCATGATACCATCTACATGTTTTGTTAGTCTCTAAGGGTATGTCTAGACTGCATCCCTCTGTCGGCAGAGGGATGCAGATTAGAGTCGACATTACAAATGAGGCAGGGATTTAAATATCCGTGCCTAATTTGCATAAAAATAACCGCCACATTTTGCCAACTCAGCACTTTGTCGGCAGCGGCAGTCTAGAGGGGATCTGTCGAGAAGAAAGCCTTTTTCGACAGATCCCTTATGCCTCCTGCAAGGAGGTTTACAGGATCTGTCGAAAAAGGCTTTCTTTCTCGACAGATCCCCCTCTAGACTGCCGCTTTTTGCCAACAAAGTGCTGAGTTGGCAAAATGTGGCGGCCATATTTATGCAAATTAGGCACGGGATATTTAAATCCCTGCCTCATTTGCAATGTCGACCTGCCTAATCTGCATCCCTCTGCCAACAGAGGGATGCAGTCTAGACATACCCTAAGGTGCTGCAAGACTATTCGTTGTTTTTTAAGTTTTTCCAGACTAACTTGGCTACACCTCTCAGTCTTCAGAGATCGTTCAAATATTTCCTTAAGTAGCTTAGGAAGAATTTCATCTGGCCTTGCTGACTTAAATATATCTAACTTATTTTCACATGTTCTTTCCCTGTAGCATCTCTATGCACCTGGTTAGCTGTCTTAGCACCAGTCTCCTTAAGGATGTTGTGGATAGGCCTAGGTTTTTCTGGATCCCTCCTGCAGCTTAGCAGAGAGTAACTTCATTTTCTTCCCCTATGAATTTATTTGGTAATACCTCTGTCTCCTGCTGCTTCTTCCTGGCAAAGTCACCAAGGCTTCTTGGAAAAAAAATTCTAACCACAGGATAATCCCCACTTACTTGCCGATAGTTGTAGGCTTCCAGGAAATAACACAAACACATTAAATATAATTACTCTGAATATATTGTAACAGGAAATAAATGTAACATAGGGTATAACAATATTCTCAGGGTGACTGGTACCCACAATGAAATCAGTGTTTCCTGTAAGCTGGGCGGCCACCCAAGAGAGATTTAAGTGCTGCCTTGCTGATTAGCAGAGTGTCTACAACCAGCAGCATGTGTTTCTACTGGTGGTACACATCCACACATGCCTCAGTACACATCACAAAAAATTCCTCTGCACATTGATAGAAAAAATTAGAGGGAACATTGGGATCACACATGAATTTTGCTAGTCATGTCACCTGATACAGCAAGAGTAAAATTTAGTGCCTCATAGTATGAGTCCTTTCCAGGGTCCCATGATGACCATGATTTCATCTATGGATCAGTTAGCAACTTGGCTGATTGGGTCCAGTGCATCTCAAATGACTCATGCATGGGATAAGATAAGTTCCTCCACAGATTTAAGTCAGTGGTTAATAAAATCCCGCAAACCCTTGTCCCCTGTCTTAAGGACACAAATTAGGGAATAGGGGTCTTCCATGCAATGTCCTGACTAACTAACGGTGCATTCACAACTCCCCAGATGATCATCAGGCTTAGAGATCAATCTGGACTTTTCAGTCACTGTGCAAGGGCTGATTATAGCTGCTGGCAGGGATCCTCTTCATGCAGCAGTCATATGCTCAAAGATAAGTGAGAACAATATTTGTCCCTCCTCCTCCTATCAATCTTTTATATGCTTGAAATCTGTTATCTTCCCCCTTCATTTTTCTCTTCTTCAGTCTAAACAAACCCAGTTTTGTCAATCTTCCTTCACAGGACATGTTTTCTAGACTTTCAGTCCTTTTGTGGCTGGCTCTTCTTTGGATTTTGTCCAATTTTTCCACATCTGTCTTGACACGTGGTCCCTAGAACTGGACATAATACTCTGTTTGAGGCCTAATTGGCACGGACCAGAGTGGAAGAATTACTTCTCATGTCTTGCTTATAACTCTTTGCTAATACATCCAAAAATAACTGTTTTTTTGCAACAGTACTATACTGTTGACTTATAGCTTGTGATCCACCATGATCCCCAGATTCTTTTCTGCAGTACTTTTTCCATAGGTAGTCATTTCCCATTTTATATGTGTGCCACTGATTGTTCCTTCCTAAGTGGAATGCTTTACATTTGTCCTTATTGAATTTCATTCTATTTACTTCAGACCATTTCTCTAGTTTGTTCAGATCATTTCAAATTTCAGTCCTATCCTTCAAAGCACTTGCAATCCCTCTCATGTTGGCATCATCCACAAACTTTATAAGTGTACTCTTTATGCCATTATCTAAATCATTAATGAAGATATTGAACAGAACGGGGTCCAGAACTGATCCCTGTGGGATCCCACTCTATATGCCCTTCCATCTTGAGTGTGAATGATGTATAACTACTCTCTGGGAATAGTTTTCCAACCCACCTTATAGTAAGTAACTCCACCTAGGTTCTATTTTTCTAGTTTGCTTATGAGGTCACATGAGACAGTATCAAAATCCTTGCTGAAGTCAAGATACACCATATCTGCTTCTCCCCCTGCCCCCAGGCTTGTTATCTTGTCAAAGAAAACTATTGTATTGGTTTGACATGATTTGCTTATCACATTATTGTCTTCTAAGTGTTTGCAAATTGATTACTTAATTATGTGCTCCATTATCTTTGTGGGCATTGAAGTTAAGATGACTGGTGTAATTCCCTGAGTTGTCCTTATTTCCCTTTTTATGGATTGACATTAAATTTGCCCTTTTCCAGTCTTCTGGAATCTCTCCTGTATTCCGTGACTTTTAAAAAGTAATTGCTAGTAATTCAGTTATCTCTTTAGTCAGCTCTTTGAGTATTCCATGATGAATGTCATCAAGCCTACATGACTTGAAGACATCTAGCTTGTCTATGTAATTTTAATTTGTTCTTTTCCTATATTAGCTTCTGATCCTTCCTCATTTTCACTGTCATTCACTATGTTAGACATCTAATCTCTACTAACCTTTCTGGTGAAAGCTGGAGCAAATAGTCATTTAGCATATCTGCCATCCAGTTCTAATGTACTTATAGACTTAATTCTTGTTACCCTTTGTGACCCTAGCTAGTATAATGTGGTTTTTTTGCCTTGGCCTTTCTAATTTTGTCCCTACATACTTGTGTTATTCATTTATACTCACCCTTTTTAATTTGACCTAGTTTCTACTTTCTATAGGATCCCTGGTTTGTTTGGGTTTTTTTGGGGGGTGGGGGATGGGTTGAGTTTTATATTACTGAAGATTTGTTTAAGACAGGATGGTCTCTTGCCATACTTCCGATCTTTCCTTTGAACATTTAAATAATGTGTAGTGTCATGTAATATTGTTCATACTTAAATTATTTTCAATATTAAAATGTTCTAGTATATATTTGACCTACATTTTATATGATCTTCCCTTTGAAATGGGTATTAGTAATTTCGTCAGCAACCATATATCACACATTCCTGCTTTAAACCAAGAATAAATATTTAGGGGATGAGAGAGTTAGGTATACATCTCATTCAGTGCCTGTATATGCCATCACATTTTAACTACTAAATTTAACTTTGTGATATAATGTGTAACTTTTTAATATAAAGAAATTTAATAGACTTCTTCTCTGGCATAGACAACGTTGGGAAAAGGTACATATGTATTTAAGGTTGAAAGAAAACCTATATGTCTTGTGTTACATGAGGGAAAGTATATTATCAGAGTCCTGTAGTGGCTTGAGCAGCTGCTGCTCAGTGGTTCCCCTGCAGCTGGTGCTGCTAGCCCTGGTCCCCCCCCTCTCCAGGTATCAGGCCCCCGCAGCTTCCCCAAATCAGCAGGCCCTCAGCCATATACACCTCCCAGCAGTGCCTCGCACCTGCTAAGATTCAGTCAGGGGGCATTTATGGTAAGTCATGGACAGGTCACAGGTCATGAAATTCTGTTAATTGCCCATGACCTGTCCATGATTTTTACTAAATAAGGCTATATTTAGTCAGAGATATGACCAGATGACTAAACATTACATTGTTACAGACGTGCACTCAAGGACTGAGGTAAGGCTGCTTGTGTAATGTTGCCAATTTTCCACTCTATAATGTTTTGCTGTGCAATTTTCATTTTCTCAGTGTGGTTTTTGTATGGGATTTCCTGTTTATTTTATAAAAGGAAGAGGGAAAAATAAAGCTACTTCACTCTTGAGGACTCAAAACTCTGCTGATGTAATATGTGCAACTTCCATAATGCGGAATTACTTGGCTAGACACCAAATGAACATCTTGCCTCATGCACCTTAGGAAGATCATAGATAGATGTCACTCTTCTGCAAATGTAGGAACTCTGTAGTTGAAGAAGCTTGCTCAAGTCTATTAGAATGGGCCTTCCTCCTTGTACTCTCTATATAATGTAGGCAAGAATCTTCCTTAGCTATTGTGCACCTGCTAAGGAGTGAAGAAATGGGGCTCCTCTCCTTCATTTCTCAATAGTTCCCCAACTGTGGAGACTTCTAGTTTAATGGGGGAGCATGGGTGGGCCCTGCAGCATAAAAGAGAGGGAGGGTCTATACAACAAGGAAAACATTAATATTGAAACCAGCTCTTTGAACTGTGCTTACATTAACATTTATGAACTTCATACTTTTGGTAAATAAATAGTGGGAGCCAGGTACAGCTGAAAACCTCATGTATTGGTTGCACAAAGTGTTTTATAGTGATGTGATTTTTTTCAAAGAAAAGAGCATTGCAGTTGCCTGATCCCTGAAACCTTCATTCTTCCATGTTACTCTCTTTGGAACTTCTAGCTACTTCATTCCACAAGCTCTCACTGCTGGTTCTGTGTATCCATATAGCTGCAGACTTGCCTAAGGAGTGTTAGGTGGGAGCCCCACTCATCTGACTGGTACCTGTCAGCAAAGCCTAGAACTCTGATGTATAGGCACATTCTTCTGTCAGCCAGCTGGAGTTGCCTTCTTGGCTCTATTTCAGAAGCCATCCAAAAGTGGGGGTCAGCAACAGCTTCCAACCTTAAATGGTCCACAAAAAAAAGGGAATAAAAGGTTCTCCACAGCTGTACACCTTAGGGGAACCGGTACAAGCAGTGACTCTCACAAGGTGTGCATTATGGATCACTGTAGCCTTAACCAGCTATTCCTTCAGTAACTTCTCAGATACACAGCTGTGGTTCTGATCCAGCAAACACTTATGCATGTGAGTAATACCATGGAAGTCAGTAGGATTATTTGCAAGCTTAAAGTTGAGCATCTGTGCATAAATGTTTGCAGGACTGGAACCTACATTAAATGTATTAAAGCCTTCTTTAGAGCTATGTACTTTGAGCTAAGCAAAATAATAATAATAAAAACCTATCACCAAAACATTAAGTACCTTTGACTAAAGTCTATTTTATACCACATTTCAACTGTCTTCTAGTTGTTTTAGCTGCAGTATTGTAAAAAAATCTCCAAACTCACTTTTTTGCTCAAACTTTCTCACTCACCCCATTCACAGTTAGGCAGAAACTAAGCATGGAACGTTCAGCCATTATTTTAATGGTGTTGGCATGGGAATTGTTGTCCAACATTAACCTCTGTGCTTCCTCTACTATTATATCCCAGATTCTGTATAACAAGAGTTATAAAGAAAATACCTTGAAACTATTGTTCTATTTTTACAATAAGAAAGCTGGCCTCCTGTGTTCTAGTTTTCACTTAAAAAAAAAAAAAAAAACACACTTGTTTTTCTTGGATGATTTTTCCATAACTTAACCTTACATTTTCTTGACGTCCCAGCTGAGTGTCTCTTGCTGTGAGAATCCAGGGTCTCCATAATGTAGGATTGCTGAAAATATGAAGAACAGCAACACACTCTCATAGATAATTCTTTCTGACCTTGGCCATATTTCAGTGCAATGATAATTACTTTCATTACATGCTGCCTGTGCCTTTGAAATAAGCTTATTTTTGTTTCAACACACTGATGTTGGTCCAACAGAAATTACCTTGACTGCTTTGTCTGTCTGATGTCCCTAATTAATGTGGATTGCACCTGGCTTTACATGATCAACTCAAGTGTTTTTTGCTTATATTTTGATCACAGGGTGACAAATACATTTATTAAGTCAGCAACTTATTGCATTACAGTGATGACTGCTAACCTGAAATCTAATCATTTTAATAAAAACATACCCACTTTCAGGTATTACACCAACCTCTTTATCCCTTCTAACTTTTTTTTTTTTTTTAAATCTCACAATCATATTTACCTGTTTTTAAATGTCTTTTCTCTTCTCTGTTACTAAATACTCACACATACTCTGCTGTCAAATTCTCAAAGTAAATACACTAAAAAAACAGTTCTTATCTTTCAACTAAAGTAACCTTCTCTGTAACTAGAGCTGAATGTACTGTTTGGAAATGTTCTTCATTTAAAGGGACTTTCCCCCCCCCAAAAATAACAATTCTGACCAGTTCTATAATGTATTTGTAACATGTAAAATAGTAGATAAATCACAACAGTGTTTTCACTTATTTCTAAGCTGGTAATTCTTTATGGTGCAGCTGTTTCCAATCAACTATTTGAGAAGGTCACAATGACAATGTGCACTTAAAGTCTAAACAACTAGATAAGATAGTTATTTAAATGACTTGTTCTGTTGCAAAAGGCACTGGTATGGATCCCAGCATGTAATTTAACAGGTGGTGTTATTTGAAAGAATGATTTTACCCATAGACACAGAGAATACTGAATTTCATTTCCAGAGATTAAATACCTGCCTTTATGCACATTCTATCTTTGCCCATTATCACTACATAGTAATCCTGCAAGAGATTTTAAAAACAGGGGTTTTGAGGAAGCATTTCTCCTTTCTTCTGTCTTACCTTTCTGGCTGCTCTCTCCGATGGAAAGAATGCAGCTGGATATCTCTGGAAGAGTGACAGAGCTGAGTCACTGTAGCCTGGAACAGATGTTTAGCTGCAGCAGCCTCCATAGCACTGGCCTGTCTGCTGTCTGGTATTCCTCTGCCTGGCTGCTTCTCCAGGTATTTCAGCTCCTCCTTTATTGCAGTTCCTCAAGAATATTTATCTAAAACAAGCAAGCCTTCAGGTAAAGGGAAGGAGACGGCCTTAATGAGTTCCCCTTTGTTTTCTCCCACGGTTTCCAAGTTCTGTGTAGTGTAATAAACACAGTATGTTTATTTACTTCAGTCAGTACCTGACAGTGGAAATAACCTAGAGGGTTTCTCTTCCTGCCTTTGTTGTACTGTATCTTTTTACTTACTTTTATTTTATGTGAAGTACACTGTGAATATATGAAGTTGTGTATAAATAAAAAATTAAGTAGGAAAATCTTCAGCCTCAAATATCTAACAAAACAAATGGGAAAACTGCCAATCCAGTCCCCAGGTGACTTTAAAAATACCTTTGTTTTAAAATTGCAAAACAATCTGTTAGTTCCAGATTTCAAAAAAGGAAAAAATACCAGAGTGAAGGAAGATGAGAACTTAAAATGCAGACCTCATGATTGCCATAAAAGCAGAGGCTGTTACTTTTTTACCTTGATCTGTTTGGTGGGAGGGAAGAGAAAGATAAGAGATAGACCCTGCAACAATGCATGCTTGGTAATGAATGCCTCTGCTTTGAAGGCTTTGCTGTTGCATGGTATATAATACATATTTTAAACTACCAGAATTACACAGAAATAAACATAATCTAAGCTTCCAATCCATTGGTTTAATTTGGGCCACTATTGACATTGACTATTATACTGCACAATAGATTTATTGCAGCTGGTTACATTATCTGCTTTTCATTGCCATGGTTCATTTGCTTCTGTTCACCTGGCTTTCTTTATGTCTTTGATTTTAGTGAAGACCAAATTACAAAAGGATTGTAAGAACTTTGGGATAGATCCTTTTTTCACTTAAGCTGTTTTTTCATTGATTCAATAGGAGCAAGATTTGAGCTTCCAAATATGAGAATGCCTTTTCTTAGGAAATTTCTTTGGTGAAGACAGCATGTGCAAAGATCCTTAGTCACAAATTGTATAACCCATAGCGGGTTGCCTGAAGTAGCCCTCAAAACTGTCAGCCAGGGTGAGCTCAGTAGATGGGGGGCCTACTTTTTCTCTAAATAAGAGACTATCACTCTCTAGCAGTGGTAGTAAACTACTTCTGAGCTACACATTGAAGCACAACTCATGGGAAAGCATCAGTGAATTATACTCCATTCAGAGAGGGGGGGAAATCCTTTGAGAAGAACTTTTTTTATTTTTTTGGAGGGAGGGAAGTGCAGTTACCATAATTCTTAATGTAAAAGCTCTTATTTATTAAAATATCTGGCATCAGGGAGCTTTATGTTTTGTGTGTCTGACTTCATATCACATTTGCTCACTTTTCAGATTAAAATACTTACTTTCCTCACTGCCATTCTGGCAGCCTAAGTTGGATTTGACAGTGAATCTGGCTTCCTTCTAGCTTTTGCACCCTCACAAGTAATAAATGTTCTGTAGTTGGTGCTAAACAAAAACAAACAAACAAAAAAACCCTCTTAAAATGTGATTTAGAATAGAGTATAGTTCATTCTTGTGTATTTTTATTAGCACTGGAGTGGTAACAGGAGTGTAAACAATAGTTTTAATTTTTTTAACAAAGCAAACAGATCACGCTGAAAACATACAGAGATTGGATCTGTTGAACAGGTGTCATTTTTACATTCCCTTTTCTTACTATAATCATACGTCCACAGGTAGAGCCCTGCATGGATATAAAATTTGTATCTGCATCCACAAAAAAGAGCCACAGATATCTGCATTAACATTCATCACTTTGGATATCTGTGGATATACAGTGGATATCTGCCAATTTATAGGGTTCTAGATACAAAATTTGTATCCACATCTGCATACATATCTGCAAAAATGAGATGTGGAGATCTGCCTCCATGGTTACCCGCAGATATACAGCAGATATTCATGGATTTGCAGGGCTCTTTTCATAGGCAGCCTGTGGTAAGTACACAAGCTTTACCATTAGGCACCAAAGGGCATGTCTGCACTGCACACTTATTTCAGAATAAGCTATTTCAAAATTTTTATTTTGAAATAGCTTATTTTTAAATTTATATTTCGAAATAGCTTATTTCGAAACAGTGCATAGACACAGCAAATGCCACAGAAATAGCGCTGAGCTATTTTGAAATAGAGTATCCACGCTCATTGGATGCTGAATTGCATTTAAGGCCACCCGGAACCACTTCAGGCAGGGCATCAGTTCAGCAGTTACTTCCTGGAGCTGCTGCCTAAGGCTATCTAAGACTCGAGCATAAAGGAACCCCCCAGTACAGCCGTCTCAGGTTCTTCTCCTTTGCCTACCTCCTTGAAGGACAGCAAAGCCTTTTCTCTGCCTGCTCTGGTTGGCCTTGTGGATACCTCAGCACTCTAGCCATGGAGCCAGACCTGCCTCCCAGCAGTCAACGTCTCTTATATGTCTTAGTGCACCTCCTGCTGCAGTTTCTGTGGGCTGCCTTCCAGACCCTGCAGGAACAGGACCCCCAGCCCATAGTGGGGCACCTTCTCACCTCTTTCCGGGCACTGCTCATCGTACATATCATGCACCGCTGCTTCTGGCAGCTGGACACCAGCTCCGACTGGTGGGACCAGCTTGTCCTGAAGTAGTGGGACGACCAGCAGAGGCTCCAGAATTTATGTATGCAGAAGGACCCCTTTCTGAAGCTGTGTGAGTGGCTCACCCCTGCCCTCTGATGACGGGACACCCATATGAGACCCACCATCCCCCTCCAGAAGTGGTCACCATTGCCATCTGGAAGCCTGCCACACCGGACAGCTATCGATTCATCAGGAACCAGTTCAGCATGGGGAGATCAACCATTGTGGCCGTGGTCATGCAGGTATGGTGCTCTCATGCTATTGTCCCAGGAGGTTTTTCAGTCTCGCCTTCACAAAGTTCTGACGAGAAATGGGGCAAGTCAATGACCACGTGGAAGACTGTGCAAATAGATCGGCCCTGCTACAGCAGCTCCTGCCAGGTGTCACATTGCAGCTGGAGGTCCCCTCAAATCTTCAGTCCTGTTGGTCCATGGAGCCTTCATGCATTTTCTGTGTGTGTGTGTGTGTGTGTGTGTGTGTGCATATAATCTATATAATATTTTACTACAGCTTTGAATAAATGCATAGCATCTAGTCCTGTGTACTATAGTTGGTATGCCAATAAAGGGTCACTAACAACATGTATGAAAAATAGAGTGACTGGTATTTAAATAACAGTGTATTAAGTATACAATATGAAATAAAAGCAAAAATCTGCTCACATATTTAGGCAGCCTAGAAGTTGTGCTGCTAGTTGAAAAGGAGAGCTGATGGCTAAGTCCTAGATCCTGTAATCACATCCATGTGGATGGATGCTTCGGATGATGTGCCCATTGACTTGAATGAGCAGGGCTTGACAAACTGCGGCGAAATCTACTCGCCAGCCCTGCACTGCGCATGCGCAAGACCCACATTGCGCATGCGCGTGCCGCCGGTGAACAGGGTGACCGGCTCAAATCTACTCGCCACGGGCGAGTAGAAACAGCAATTTGTCGAGCCCTGTCAATGAGAGTATAGCTGGATCGCACTATGGCTCTTATTGCAAAATCAAGGCTCAAATTATTAAAATACAGTCCTTAATGTGAAGAAATGTTACCAGAAAACAAATCTCTCAGTTTCAGGACTATTTTGATCACAAAACTAATGGAACTATATATTTTTAACAAATCTATTGCTCTGTATTACATATCTGTATTGTAAGTTGTAGAAAAATGTGAGGTAATATTTCCTTATAACACCGGTTCAGCAAAGCACTTAACTACAGGTTGTACCTCCCTTAACTGCGACTCCCTGGTCAGGCAACATCCATGGTCCATGATGGACCACGGATGTTCTTAGACCAGTGTTTCTTAAACTTTTTAAGACCTAGGAACACCAAACAATAATTTTTTTATGAGAAGCACCAAGGATTTTTTGTTAACCAAAAAAAAAAAAAAAAAAAAAGTGTATGTGGGGGGAGTTATTGAACAACAACAAAAAAGAGGTCACCTACCTCTTCAAGGGCGGCCATTTAAAACTCTGTTGTTCTCCGCAGAACACCTCTGACTGCTTCACGGCACACCCGTGTGCCGTGGAACACAGTTTAAGAAACACTGCCCTAGACCATAGAGTCCAGGAAGAGGGAGGTCTGGTGGTAGGGCAGTAGCACAGTAAGGGGCACTAGCGACTCAGCTGGGAGCCCAGAATGTGTGTGTGTGGGGGGGAGAGAGGATGGACAGCATGGTGGGAAGTTTTGGCCCCAGCAGAGCTCCCTGGCCCCAGCAGCTGCGGAGCTCTAGACTGCCCACGGCCGTGGACCTCCAGCTCCGGCCCCGGCCAGGGAGCCGCGGTCACAGTGGCAACCAGGGAACTCTGGCTCCATCCTTAGCTGCGGAGCTCCGGCTGTGTTCTGGCTCTAGTGGCTGCAGAGCTCCAACCCCATCCCTCTGCCCTGGCCACACAGCTCCGTCCCCAGCCGCGGAGCCAGGCGGTTATGGAGCTCTGCCCCGGCTGCAGAGCTCTGGCCATGGCACTCCAGCCCGGGCCAGGAAGAGCCCCTGGGGGCTGAAGCAGCAGCGGGGCAGGCTGGAGCCCTAGCCCGGTGGCAGCACAGCCACGAGGGAAGGGACCTTCCCTGGACCAGCAAATCTCCTTGTTCGGGACCAGTCAGGCATCCAGGGAACTCTGGCTCCATCCTTGGCTGTGGAGATCTGGGAGGGCCAACCTGTATTATGTGTTGAACTTCAATTGCATAAGTAATCTCATTGGCTTCTGTAGGCTATTCACATGCTTACATTGCATTTGCAGCCTTAAATTTGCATTTCCTCATTTTTTTGACTGTTTCCTTATGCAGCCATAATCTTAGTGGATTTTAGTATGGGTTTTAATTAATTTTGCTAATTCAGAACTTTTGTTAGTGCTGTTTCCTAACCCAGGATCATTGTGGAGGGATAATGCCATTCTTGAACTCTAATTAGCTTCCTAGTTTTTTAAAAAGTACTTACTGTGTACTCTCAGATAAAAAGCAAGTAGAGTTCTGCAAGTGTAGGGAGTGTTGAAACAAACCAAACAAAATCAGCAGAATTTGGAATCTGAAACACTGTATTTCTTTAGAAATTGTAATTTTATTTCAGAAATACTTTGTGTTTTGTTGATAGACATTTACCATTTGTTGCCTAGAAACATACAGGCTGCGTCTAGACTGGCATGATTTTGCGGAAATACTTTAACGGAAAAGTTTTTCCGTTAAAGTATTTCATAAGCTGCCTAGATTGGCACGGATGCTTTGCGCAAAAGTGCTTTTGTGCAAAAGCATCCATGGCCAGTCTAGAAGCGATTTTGCGCAAGAAAGCTCCGGTGGCCATTTTCCCCATCGGGGCTTTTTTGCGCAAAACAGTCCTTCCCTGTCTACACTGGCCCTCTTGCGCAAGTATTCTTGCGCAAGAGGGCTTTTTCCCAAGCGGGAGCGTGAAAGTATTTGCGCAAGAAGCACTGATTTTGTACATTACAAAGTCAGTGCTCTTGCGCAAATTCAAGCGGCCAGTGTAGACAGCTGGCAAGTTTTTGCGCAAAAGCAGTCGCTTTTGCGCAAAAACTTGCCAGTCTAGATGCAGCCAAACAGTAAAGATGTCAATCCTGCCTACTCAGGCAGTAGGGTTTCCTGCCTACTCAGGAAAGCACCCCTAAAGCCCAAACACTGAGGGACCAGAATATTGTTACATAAACAGTGCTGAAGACCTGTAGAGAAATGACCATTTCCTTTATCTGTGTTTACGCAATTAGCATATCCTGTTGCTCACATCACAAAGTAATGTACCACTCTGAATTGCCTTGTATATGAATCACTTCCTTACTACCATTACTTTCTTTAATTCCTAGTAACTTGGGGGAGGGCATGAGGTGGGGATATAATTGCAAAAGTGGAATGTGTGGACAGGGAAAATAAGCTTATTTATATGGCACTAGCTGTAAAAATGCTTGACTGTTGGCTTTTTTTTTTTTTAAGTCAGCATTAATTCATTTACAGTTTTCCCATTTTTAAGAAGGAAGTATGATTTTCTGTGTTTTATGAAAGCGATACATTTTGTGAAGTCTGATAAAGGTAAAGATCTACAGTCCCCATCAAAAGCATTTTGTTTGATACAGTTAATATTTCTGATCATATATTATTTTTGTATTAGAGGGGAGGAAGTGAGGGGGTGTTTTCCATACTTTTGATATTATCTGAATATAGCCTTGATAGAAGGGCCTGATTTAGACTTCATTGGGATTTAGTAGAGGTAATTTAATTGTCAGGATCAGGTCCTAACACAGTTTTATCGGTATTTGGGAATTTTGCTTCAGTACATGACTTTATTGCCTTTGAGGACAAATATGCAAATTTCTCTACATTCTTTTGAATTTATTTGATGAATATGTTACTAGCCACATCTTTGTGTAAATCCATTTTACTCTCACCATCCTTTTTAGTGGGGAAAAAAGTGTTTCAGTGGGGAAAAAGAAGGACTTTCCTCAAATCATCACCTCAAGGACAAAAAATCACTAGATTTTATTTGGGAGCATCTGTTGTCACTCATGTATCTCTTGGGTGCAGTATTGCTGAATTGTAATGTCTCAATTCTTACTGCCTTCAAAATACAGATTTGCTGTAAGGTGGGTGGATTAGGTAAGCCTTTTCCTTTGTTTTCAGTTTCTCATAAAAGAATTAGAATAATTTTTGCACCTTGCATTACTTGATAATAGTTATACTGTAGCTAGAATTGTTCATTAGGGCTCTAATCCTTCAAATACTTATGCATGTGTTCATCTTTATGCAAGTCAGTACTGGTTTAATGTGATATTGATATCCTCCCCATTTTTATTTTGTATGGGTTTTTTTTGTTATTGTTTCTCTTTTCTTTCTTAAACCTGTTTCGCTACTCCCTTACAAGTATTCTCATGTCTACTTGCTAAATTTCTGACTTCAGTAAACTTTCCCTATTTCTTAAGTGGGAAAGGGCTTGTTTACTCTATTTAATACAAAGGATATCACAATTAGGTAAGCAGTGTTCAGGTAGGATACATTTTATTTGTGCCACCCTCCCTTAGAAATTAAGCCAACAAAGAAAAATGAAACAATTTGTACTTCATGGATATTTCAGATGCTATACTGATGTAAACAAAACATTTACACAGATAGGTATCAGGTTGGTTTTGCTTTAATCTCTATTTTATTGATTTTATTGTATTGGTTTTGATTTGGTTCCATGTTCTGCTTTTAATATGTATTTTTATTTATAATTAATAAACATGCCATTCTTGACTCTCCTAGGCAAAAAAGTTAGTTACCAAAACACAGTTGCTCACATTCAATGTCACTGAAGGATTAACTCACGGTTAAACAAAGATACCTGTCCCATCAATAAAAGATTAAATAAACAGATAGGGTTTTGCAATGTGCTTTGAAGGTCAGAAACAGCTCTTTGTAGTAGTATGGAGGAAGTGAATTTCAGAGTTCTCCCCTGAAAATGTATGCTTTGCTTTTTTTGCTCTCCTTTTTTATGTAGTTATGTAAGTGTTTTGACCTGTGTAACACATTCTGCATAAAGTAAAATCTCAGTTCTGGAATTAGTGTAGTCCTCTATTCACAGAATAAAGACAGAATAGGTTGTCGCAGTGCAAGTCCACGTGTTCCTTCAGTTTACTCTAATGGAGGGAGAAAAGTTCAGTTTTTGTATTTTGTCCTTTCTGCTGAAACTGCCAACAATTTCAAAACAGAGACAAAAATCAATGAGCTGCTCTGTCTAAGCTTGACAGCTTCTCTCTCTCACCAATGGAAGTTGGTCCAATGACTGATATTACCAAAGGTGACCAGACATAACAATACTATCGGGATGGTCCCAATACTAGAGGCTTTGCCTTATATAGGCAACTATACCCTCCAAAAGTCCCAATTTTTCACATTTGCCATGTGCTCACCCTAATTTTACCTTGCTTGCTTCGTCTCTTTAATATCCTGGCAACCACTTTAAACCAGTTTTAATTGTTGTGGGAATCTAAAATTATGTCAAATGTGCTTTTTTATGCTCCTTATTCTTCATTCAAACACTCACTATTAGACTGTTGGCTCAAGCTGTCCATTTGTGGTACTGAAGGGCCAAGATATATGCACTAGATTGAGTTGAGTGCTGTGACAATGTAGTTGTTCAGGAGGGCGGTCGGGATTTACTGCCAAGGTGTCCTTACAGGTCTCTGGCTCCATTGATGATGATAACCAGAAGGCTGCTTGCATGTGTGCTCAGTGATATGTGCCGTGTTGACTTGTGCACTTAGTCTCCACAGCAGACCCCAACGGAGCCCCAAAGACCACAAACCAGATAAGGATTGAAGGTGCCAGGCCAGGTTTATTGCTAAGTGAAGTACAGTAATAGTTGTCAGTAGACTCTACTGAACCACTATGCATATGTACCCCGTAGCAATGGAATGACTCCATCAGTGGGAAATTTCCACTGCCCCCTCGGTCATCCAAAGACTATCCCCTCAAGACACCACCTTATATACAGGTACAACAAATCACACCTCACTGCTGATGTATCAGATTGCCACCCTATGATGTTGTCAGGTTACCACCCTCTGATGCTACTTAGATACCACCCATCACCCTGTACCTCGTGGTTTGATTAGATCATCTCTATTCATCGTGCTGTCATTTTAGACCCTTTCCTGAACCTGAGTCTGTATCTTGAGGAGTGGGTACCAAAGTCTTTTTTAATGAGTTAGTGATATCATGTGCTTTCCACTTATGACCAGTACCAATTCATAGAATTGTAGAATCATAGGGCTGGAAGAGACCCCAGGAGGTCGTTGAGTACAGCCCCCTGTCCAAAGTAGGACCAATCCCAACTAAATCAACCCATCCAGGGCTTTGTCAAGCCGAGACTTAAAAACCTCTAGGGATGGAGATTTCACCAACTCCCTAGGTAACCCATTCCAGTGCTTCACCACCCTCCTAATGAGATAGTTTTTCCTAATATCCAACCTAGACCTTCCCCACTGTAACTTGAGACCATTGCTCCTCATTCTGCCATCCATCACTAATGAGAACAGCCTCTCTCCATCCTCTTTGGAACCTCCCTTCAGGAAGTTGAAGGCTGCTATCAAATCCTCCCTCACTTTTCTCTTCTGCAGACTAAATAAGCCCAAATCCCTCAGCCTCTCCTCATAGGTCATGTGCTCCAGCCCCCTAATCATTTTGGTTGCCCTCCACTGGACCCTTTCCAATGCGTCCACATCCTTTCTATAGTGGGGGGCCCAGAATTGGACGCAGTACTCCAGATGTGGCCTCACCAGAGCCGAATAAAGGGGAATAATCACTTCTCTATACCTGCTGGCAATACTCCTCTTAATGCAACCTAATATTCCATTTGCCTTCTTGGCTACAAGGCCACACAATTGACTCATATTCAGCTTCTCATCCACTGCAATCCCTAGGTCCTTTTCTTCAGAACAGCTACTTAGCTATTTGGTCCCCAGCCAGTAACAATGCTTGGGATTCTTCTGTCCCAAGTGCAGGACTCTACACTTGTCCTTGTTGAACCTCATCAGATTTATTTTGGCCCAATCCTCTAATCTATCTAGGTCACTCTGAACCTTATCCCTGCCCTCCAACGTATGTACCTCTCCCCCTAGCTTAGCGTCATCCGCAGACTTGCTGAGAGTGCAATCCTTCCCTCGAACCAGGTCATCAATAAAGATGTTGAACAAAACCGGCCCTAAAACTGATCCTTGGGGCACTCCACTAGAAACCGACCGCCAACTTGACATTGAGCCGTTGATCACCACCCATTGGGCCCGACAGTCTAGCCAGATTTCTATCCATCTTACAGTCCATTTATCCAATCCATACTCCCTTAACTTGCTGGCAAGAATATTGTGGGAGACAGTATCAAAAGCTTTGGTAAAGTCAAGGTATATCACATCCACAGAGCCAATTACCTTATCATAGAAGCCAATCAGATTGGTCAGGCATGACTTGCCCTTGGTGAATCCATGTTGACTATTCCTGATCACTTTCCCTTTTTTCAAATGCCTCAAAATGGATTCCTTGACGATCCCCTCCGTGATTTTTCCAGGGACTGAGGTAAGGCTAACTGGTCTGTAGTTCCCTGGATTGTCCTTCTTCCTTTTTTTAAAGATGGGCACTACATTTGCGTTTTTCAAATCATCCAGGATCTCTCCCGATCTCCAAAAGTTTTCAAAGATAACGGCCAAAGGTGCTGCAATGACATTTGCCAACTCCCTCAGTACTCTCGGATGCATTAAATCCGGACCCATGGATTTGTGTATGTCTAGCTTTTCTAAATAGTTCTTTACCTGTTCTTTTTCCACCAAGTGCTGCCCACCTCCTTCCCATACTGCGTTGCCTAGTGCAGTAGTCTGGGAGCTGACCTTGTCTGTGAAGACAGAGGTAAAGAAAGTATTGAGTACTTCAGCTTTTCCCACATCATCTGTCACTAGGTTATCTCCCCTCATCCAGTGAGGGCCCCACACCTTCTCTGATCACCCTCTTCTTGCTAACATGCCTGTAGAAACCTTTCTTGTTACCCTTCACATCCCTTGTCAGCTGCAATTCCAGTTGTGCTTTCGCCTTCCTGATAACTCCCCTGCATTCTCAAGCAATATATTTATACTCATCCCTAGTCATCTGTCCAAGTTTCCATTTCTTGTAAGCTTCCCTTTTTTATGTTTAACCCAATTTTTGTTCTGCACGTGGGCCTATTACCAATTAGCGTTTTGCACTCTCAGCCCTGTTTGTGCCAGGTTCTGTGAGCTAGGGCCTGCAGTTACCTGCACACATTTCTCTATCCCTTCTACACTGTAGGGACACACACCTTTACCCAGTTCCTAGGGCTCAAGATGCAACCCTGTTAATTTACACACCCACCTTTACCCAATTCCTAGGGCTCAGGGCGTAATTTCCTGCGGGTTGGCAGGATCTTTAGCCACTGAAAGAGCCTCACACAGTAATATTCTTATTCTCTATTTATTGACAATTCCCAAACAAGCAGAATACACATGCTAAGCACACAATGTCATGGTCACCAATCCTGATAAAGACAGGCAGACTTCCCCTGTTGGCCAGGCAAGATCAGTCTCTCTGGATCTTAGCTGCTGCACGTCACGGTTGTGCAGGAGAATCCTGGTAGCTCTGGTTTTAGGCTGTGTCTTGGAGGTGAGTAGTTCTTCCAGGTCTTCCCCCTTCTTCTTGGTGTTCCTTTCTATTCTTGTTTCCCTTTGGTCTTCTTCTAGCTGGTTTCCTTCTGCTTCTATTACTTTTTGGACCCTAGTTTATATAATGAAACCTGAGTCCTGCTTAGCTATACCTTAACCCAGGGATTCCCGAACTTTTTGACACAGGGACCAGTAAATCCATTCACGAGCTTTTGGAGGACTGGTAACATTCATTTGCATATTCATTAAGCAAATGATGAATATTCAAATAAGTTGTTTCTGGTCCTCCCAAAGCCCCCAGTGCCGGCTTTAGTAAAGCTTTTGATACGCTCACTCACAATATTCTTGCCAGCAAGTTAAGGGAATATGGATTGGATAAATGGACTGTAAGATAGATAGAAAGCTGGCTAGACCAGGGTTTCCCAAACTTTTTACTTTAGTTGGAACCCGTTTTTTTTCAGTACTGTTTTCTCCAGCCCAAAAATATAAACGCATATAAAAAAAAGAATTAAAAATGAATAAATTTTCAGTGTTTCACCCGGCTGCATCCTCTGCCCAGCTTGGGCCAAGGCTTGGGGGACCCAGCACCACTCCAGGAGGCAGGAGCAGGAGCAGATTGGGGGTAGGGTATCTGGCTAGGAGGGAGGATGCAAGGAGAGGTAGGGTTGCCAGGTGTCCAGTTTTGTACTGGACAGTCCGGTATTTGAGGGTTCTGTCCGGGAAACAAATTGAGAAAATACCGGACATATAAAATGTCCGGTATTTTCTAATTAGGTAAGTTTTATTATTATTAGGTTCATCAGTCCGTAGCTGCGAACTGTCTGGTTGGTAGATGTACTCACGCTGCGTGAGTGTGTCTACCAGCCAGGCAGTTCGCAACTACTTGAGGGAGGGTATGGAGGGAGCGGGGGACAAAATGGAATCCCCGGGGCTGGACTCACTCGTGTGCCCGGGTCTGCATGTGCCCGGGTCAGTCCTGCTTCCCGCCAACCGATTCGCTCCTCCCCCCCCACCCCGCTTCTCCTCCCGATCTCCCCTGGCCAGCCCCGCTGCCCCCGTCCAGCCCTGCTTCTGGGGGCTGGTTCACCTGTCCTCTTCCTGATGATCTCCTCTGTCCAGTCCCCCCCTCCTGCCCCATCCCCTGGCCAGCCCACTGCCCCCATCCAGCCCTGCTTCCGGAGGCTGGGTCTCCAGTCCTCCTCCTCCCGATCTCCCCCAGCCAGCCCCACCCGCCCCCCAGCCAGCCCTGCATCCGCTGCCCGCCCGCCTGCCCGATCTCCGCCGGACAGCCCCGCTGCCCCCAACCCTGCTTCCCGCGGCCCGTTTCCCCAGCACCTCCTCCCAGCCCGCCCGCCCCGCCCCACTCCCCTCCCGGCAGCCACGCTGAGGCCTGGTATGTTTTTCCCGTGGCCCAGTACCGGGCTGTGGCCCATAGTTTGGGAAACGCTGTCTTAACCAATTATTTTAGTATAATTTTACTAACCAATCATACCCCACCACCTTAATTGATTTACACCTAGCAAAATTAATTATACAGCAGACAGAAACAGCTACAAACCAGACAGAGATCTCACAGTCAAACAATAGGAAAGTATGATGACCATAATCATAGAATGAGAATTCCACAACCACAACTATTGATAAGCAGTTTCTAGCCAGACAGAATAGTGTTACTTAAGTTTTCTTTACCCATCTTGAGATCTGTTACTTTAGCTGGTGACTGGGGGGGGGCTATTAGGACAAAATCCCCTTCTCATAGCCTGATGTGACACTATTGTAATGCAATTTAGATGGAATGTGAGTATGTGACTCCGGGCCTTACATCTAATGGCTGCTGCTCTCCACTCTGGCTGCAGAAGAAGGCTTTGGCTACAGGCCTTCCAATATGGTTACAGAAAAACCATATTGTTACACTGCCTCTTGCTCACCACTTAGCATTGCTTTATGTTAGCCATGGTTTGTCCATTGTTAGCTAGGCCTCAGACCAGTCTTGTGCTGCATTGACTTATGTTTTAGGCCTTCATCTTACCACAGACAGCAGACCAGGGCAACCTGAGCTAGTGGGATGATGCCTGGCAGCCTGGAACTGTATTCCTGCACACACGAGCGACTAGTATATTAGAATCTACAACAGGAATGAAGATGGCTTTTTAGGAACCTCCCTGCTGCTTCACCTGCAGCTACAGGAGCATCTTTATATCACATGCACAGGCCAATTTTGGGTCATACAGCTTTTTCTCATCCATACTACCTTCCCACAACAGCTATCCTGGACTTTCATTCAGCAAACTAACTTATATGTATTGCAACCTTTAGCTGTGTGAAATCAGGCTTATCAGCTTGACTGTTTTGCCCTCTAGTGGTTGGCCTAAAAAGAATATTAAATTTTGATGTACAGTAGATGTAAAGTCTATGATGATGGCGTTGCTATTCCTTTAAGAAATAATGATGCATAGTGGGATAGGGCTAAGGGTCATTGTTGTATCCATTTTTTGCAAGCCAAGATAAGATTCGGTCTTTTTGAGTATTGTGTGAAATTCCATACTAGGTAAGTATTTTAGATATAAAATAAAGAATACATTGTTCTATTGTACTTGAGTATACAAATTGCTATATAATACCACTAACTGCAAATGAAATGAGTTAAAACTGACTTAGAGAACAGAATTTAGTCTTCTATTCTAAATTTTGCTTATGTGTATAATATGCGTGACTAGTGTTTTATTTACATCTGTGATGCGCTCATGTAAATCTGAGACTCTGTAATCGATCCCCAGTGTGCTGAGTCATTCAATTCCCCATATTCAGACAAACTGTTGTATATGAGAAAAGTGATAGCACATTCTTACTGAAAGCAGAGGTCAAGTAATTCCTTTATCTCTTTCTCACTTGCCTGGGAGAAGGAGTGTTTATAAAACAGAATCCACTTCCTGGAGGTGTGTTAGTGTTTATTGTTAATATAAAATGCTATTTTTATTGTTATAATGTTATCCAGGTAGCTGCAGTGATCCATATGCTAGGGTCTTCTCCAGTCTCCCTGGTTCTAGTGGTGAAGGGAATGAAAAGGAGCATCTGGGAGATGCTCCTTGTGTTTATTTGCTATAGAAGGAGCAAACTAGTAGTAAGAAACCATTAATGGTGAATCATTTGATATACTTGCTGCATGTATCACAGCTAGAGTTGAGGAGAATGGAATAAAAAATAGGAGTGGAGGAGCACCATATCAAGAGAAGGTAATAGGGTGGTATTTTGGAGATATGGTTTCAATTCCTGACTCTGCCAGTGCTAAAGATCTTTTTTGGTACCTGAATCAAGTAATTGAATTGCCCACTCTGTTGCTTCTATAAAAGAAGGATAGTACCTGCTAAATGCCTGTGAGAACAAAATACATCAGTGATTACAATGCTTGGATACTATGGCAATAAGAGCCTAATAAGTACCCAAACAGAGAAATATCAAGCCAATATATGCTATAATTTGTGGAAAGGGAAGCACCCTATCACTTGACATTTTAATTCAAGCACAAGTTATGCCATTACTGACATAATGTCAAGTAAGCAGTAGAACTGAGTATTGTCCTTTTCAATTATGCTTATGAGCAACCTGCACATAACTATTTTCCTCTACAGGTTTGTAGCCTCATTTTTGCATCAACATCACTTGGGTTGTTGTGGTGGGAATTTGCCCCCACACTGGTCTAGGGAGGGTTAATGAGAATGAGAGGGGGCTAGTTAACCAGCTAAGCCACCCATGTCCCCTCAGCTGTGTTTCAAGTAATCCTGGATTGTTGATGGAGCCCAGGAGAGAAGGAACCAGTTGGGCTAGTATAAAGCCAGGAAGTTGGCAGCAGAAAAAGGCTTTAGTCAGAGAACTTGCTATTTCTTCTAGGATGTTAGAAAGAGAGGGAAAGAAAAAAAACATGGAGGAGAGGGTGTAAAGTTGAAGGAAAGTGTAAGATGGTTTAACAGAGTGCAGACCTTGGATTGGAAGGGGAGTCTCCCAGCTGCTCTTTTTTAGAGCCAAGTATTCACAGGAATAGAGCTTAAGCTTTCAGTCTTGCAATAAACTCCATGTGGACAAACCCCTGCATTCTCACAAAGCTTCATGGAAGCCAGCAGGGTTACCCACCAGGTAGGGTGGTCTATTCCTATGGGTCTGCTTGGAAAAATCAGTTCTTAAAACGCAATACTTGGTAATCAAAAGCTCATGCATGGGCTTTTGTAGAACCTAAATCTTAGTCAAGCTTTTTAGTAGTTGCTTTTAAAATAATAGCTTAAAGTGACTTTTCTCATGATAGCAAGACTACTTATTGGTCTTCTAATCATGTTTATTTCTGGGGTTTGCTTACTTTTGTTTTTTTAATATATCAAATGGTCATATTACAATAAGTAGTATAGTAATAGAGATGTAGCCGTGTTAGTCTGGTCTTGCTGAAACAAAAGACA
The DNA here is from genome assembly GCA_019425775.1 of Rafetus swinhoei. NCBI lineage: Eukaryota > Metazoa > Chordata > Testudines > Trionychidae > Rafetus > Rafetus swinhoei. Next base: position 164,109,926 of record CM033437.1, read on the forward strand.
GGACTATGCAGCACTTTAAAGACTAACAGGATGGTTTATTAGGTGATGAGCTTTCCTGGGCCAGCCCAGGAAAGCTCATCACCTAATAAACCATCCTGTTAGTCTTTAAAGTGCTGCATAGTCCTTTTTCATTTTAGAATAAGTAAAGTGAGAGCTCATTTCTTCAATTCATTCTCCTAGCCTGTCAAATGAATGGCTAGTGTTACATTTTTTTCCCCTTAAAGGCTCCCTTGGGTATATGATACCGTCTTCTCCCATATGAACCTGCTGGGGGATTGAGGTCAGCTGGGGAGGCTTTGCTTCATTTTCCCCCACTTGTGGATTTAAGATTAACATCTCCGCGGAACAGGGCGTTCTCCGCTTTTGCTCCCAGGCTGTGGAATTCTCTTCCTTGGGATATTCGCATGGTGCCAATGATAGCGTTGTTCCACCGTCAGGCTAAAGCCACCCTTTTTACTCGTGCTTTTATTAATGTTTGAGTCTGTATGTGTGTGTTCCTCCTCTCTATGGCTGCGTCTAGACTGGCAAGTTTTTCCGCAAAAGCAGCTGCTTTTGCGGAAAAACTTGCCAGCTGTCTACACTGGCTGCTTGAATTTCCGCAAGAACACTGACTTCCTCCTGTCTGAAATCAGTGCTTCTTGCGGAAATACTATGCTGCTCCTGTGCGGCCAAAAGTCCTTTTGCGCAAAGCTTTTGCGCAAAAGGGCCAGTGTAGACAGCTCAGATTTGTTTTCCGCAAAAAAGCCCCGATCTTGAAAATGGCGATCGGGGCTTTTTTGCGGAAAAGTGCGTCTAGATTGGCATGGACGCTTTTCCGCAAAAAGTGCTTTTGCGGAAAAGCGTCCAGGCCAATCTAGATGCTCTTTTCCACAAATGCTTTTAACGGAAAACTTTTGTGGAAAATCATGCTAGTCTAGATGTAGCCTGTATGTTTTTAGCTGGTTATGTCCCTCATATTTTAAATTTTTATATATATTTGTATTTTTTTGTTTGTTCTTGTAAGCTGCCTTGAATATTTTAAACAGAAAGGCGGGGTAAAAATATTTAAATAAATAAAATAAAATTCACTGTGCGTTTTGTTGGTCGCTTTTATCTTTCCGCTAGGAGAGAAAAAGGGGAGGCCCGCACCGGCGATTACACAGTAGCGCAAGTTTGTTTTACACCACGGCGGCTTGACAGCAGCTCTGCTTCTGTTCTCCCCCCGCACGTGGCTGGCGCTGTGGAAAACCCCTGTGTGCAGGGGGGGGCGGGGGGCGGGGCGGCTCGCCCCAGCGCGCGCACAGGTGCGAGCCGCGGGGCGGCAGAAGCAGCTGCGCTGCAGTTTCCTGCGCAACAGGCTGAAGGAGAGGGGGGGGTGAAGGCAACAACCAATCAGCAGCCGCTTTCTAGGGGGCTTCTAACTAGCAGCGCAGTTAGATTGGCCAACCGGCGAGCTCCTTTCTCTTTTCCGACGGTGGGCGGGGCCGGGCAGCCAATCCGGGAAGAGCAGGACTCAGGGGGAGAATCCCCCGCTACGCCCGTCCCCCCGCCCCCCAGTGTCTCCTTCCCTCCCTGCGGTGGGGGTGGGGCGCTGGGCGGCCGGCCGGGCCATGCTGATCACACTCTGCTACCTGTACCTGTGGGCGCGCTGGGGGGCTGGCTGGGCCGCGCTCATCCGCCGCACCGTGCGCCGCCTGCACCGCGCGCGCTGCGCCTTGGTCTTCAGCCGCTGCAGCGGCGCGAGCGGCTGCCCTCTGGCCCAGCGGCGGCGGGCACGGCGGCGCAGGCAGGGGCTGCCCGGGCTGGGCGAGGAGCCCGTGTGCGTCAGGCGGGGGGACAAGGTCTTCTTCACGGAGGAGACCCCGCAGGTACTCGCCGCGCCCGGCCTCCTGCGCGGGCAGGCCTGGGGAGAGGGGCGGAGAGCCGCACCTGCCGGGGGCGCGGGGAGGGATGGCGGTTGGGAGGGGGGCGCGGGGGTGTCCTTAAGGGCTTGTCCTGGCGGGACCCCGGCGGGGGGAGGGGGCACAGGAGGTATCTCGGCTTGGGCCGGTCTAGCTGCTTGTAGGACAGCCGCACCGCTCGGTAATGCCCCGTGGGCTCAGCGCTAGAGGAGGGACAGCTGCACCCCCGCGGCATGACCAGCCCCCGACTCACGCCTAGTCCTGCTGAGCTCTAGCTGGAGATGTTTGTGTGTGGAGGGGGGTCGGGGACAACAGCGTTGTTAACCTCAAGTCGGTAACGAAATAAAGTGGAGCCCTGGGTTCCAGTCAGGAGAAGCTAAAGGTGATAATCCTGCCCCCGGGCTTCTCAGAAATAAAATGCAAGATGAGTCATAGGTCTCATAGCGGCAAGACAAGGCGGGTGAGGTAATGTCTTTTATCGAACCGACTTCTGTTGGGGAGATGATGAGTGTTGAAGCTCCCCATCCTTTTTTTTTTCTTCACGTGTGTGTGTCTCTCTCTCTCTCTCTCTCTCTCTCTCCAGCTGATGTTGGTCCAGTAAAAGTTACTACTTTACTCGGTCTTTCTAATATTCTGGGACAGACATGGCTACAACTATGCTGCATACAACTGTATGATTCTAAGAGTCATCAGTAAGTTTGGTGCCATACAAGCACAAGGTTAAAGACTGCCTATGCTTCTTTGACCTTGCAGGCCCTTATCAACATATAAATATTAGAACACAGTACTGACTAGGGTTTAGTGTACAGTGTACTCTGGTTTCTTTATTTGTATAAATCTTTCATCTTTTACTAAAGGTTTCCGTGGAGAGCAACATTTATATACAAAAGCACCTAGGCTACATCTACACTGGTAGCTTCTTGCACAAGAACTCTTTTGCGGAAGCGTGCTTGTGCAAAAACTCTTCCAGAAGAGAGCGTCTACACTGGCATGTGCTTTTGCGCAAGAGCATCCATGGCAGTGTAGACTCTCTCTTCTGCAAGAAAGCTCTGATGGTCATTTTAACCAGAGGGGCTTCTTGCGCAAGAAATTGATGTTGCTTGTCTACACTGGCCTCTTCTGGAAGAGCTCTTGCACAAGAGGGCTTATTCCTCGTGGGGAGAGGAATAACTCTTCCGGAAGAAGCCCTGTTTTACAACGCTATACTGTAAATTTACTTCTGGAAAAACGCTCTTGTAGTGTAGACAGCTGGCAAGTTTTTCCGCAAGCAGCTGTTCTTCCACAAGAAGCTGCCAGTGTAGATGTAGCCCTACTGTGATTGAGCTAAAAGCCTAGTGATGAGCTGAGTTTCAGCCAGACCAGTGTAGCCCGTATTAGGCTATATGGTGGGGGGGGGAATGTGTGTTTACTCTGTGTATTGAATGTATTAACATTTTAGTTTAGACAAGGCAAAGTATTTTTAACTGGTCAAGATGACCCTCAGATGCAAGATTAAGGCTTGCTTCGACAAATTAAAATATGTTAAAATATAACTTGTCTTGTGTAGTAGTGTGTTAACATCCTAGTGTAGATGTGCTTTTGATATAATCCAGATAACTTTCTCATAAAAAAATTAAGGAAATGTGACCTAAATGAAATTACACCCAGCACAAAGTAGGTGGATAACTGGTAGAAAAACTGTACTCTTAAGTAGTTATCAATAGCTTGCAGTCACATTGGAAGGGTACATCTAGAGAATTCATGAAGGGAGTTTTGCTAGGTCTGGTATTAGTCAATATTTTTATTCAAGTTCATAATGTAATGGAGAAAATGATTACAAAATGGCAGATGACGCTAATCTTGGGAGAAGTGGTTATTGTAAACCCTTGTGAGCGTAGGATTGAAATTCAACAGTAGAAGCCTATTTATCTGACCCTCCATTATCTGCCCATCTGTATTAGCCAAACACTCAAGTCCAAAAGTAGCCTTGCCTGTGGTGGCTAGATGGTGCTGCAGCCTCACACTTTCCTGTTTTCCAGATTAACTGAATTTTTGATAATGTGATCTGACCGTGGCCCCGATTAGATTGAGTGAAGGAGGTTGTGCTGTAATCTTGAAAAATTGGAGTTTTGGTCTTAATCAGTAAACTGCAAATAAGTAAAGACATATGCAAACTTTGATACTTCTCAGGCCTGTGAAGTACCTTGCTTCTACTTGCCTTTAGTATGAAGGAGCCCCACTCCAACTCCACTGGCCCCAGCCAATTCAAGTGCTTACAGGTCCTGCCAGCTTTTGCTCAGCAGGCTTGCAATTGATACACTTCAACCCTGAAGCCTTTCAAGCATCTCTGTTCAGTGCCCCATTGACTGAATATGTGCAGTGTTCAGAGATTTGCTGTTTACAAGAAAAATATACCCCAGCTTACAATTTCCACTTCTCGTCACTGCTCTGGTTCATATACACTGGCTACGTCTACACTGCGCATGGTTGCACAAGATACGCAAATGAGGCATGGCAATGAATATCGCTGTGCCTCATTTGCATTCCTAATGAACTGCCATTTTTGCAGAAGGGGCTTTTGCCCAAGAAGAAGCTGTCTACACTGCGCCTTGTGCAAAAAACCCCTCTTGCACAGGAGCTGTTCTGACGCTTATTTTCAGGGAGAATGGGTCCTGCACAAGAGGGTTTTTTTGTGCAAGGAGCATTGTAAACAGCTCCTTCTTGCGCAAAAGCCCCTTCTGCAAAAATGGCAGCTCATTGGGTATGCAAATGAGGCACGGCGATATTCATCACCGCAGCTAATTTGCATATCTTGTGCAACAACGTGCAGTGTAGACGTAGCCAGTGTGTAGATACTTCTATAGATAAATAAAGAATATTTATTTAACAGAGCAGAGAGATTGAATTACAGGTTGGCCCTCACTGGTCCAGCACCCTCGGCACTTGACCAGTCCCAAATGAGGGAATTTGCTGGGCTAGGGAAAGGTCCCCATCTACCAACCCTCCCTATTGTTGGCCCCAGCTGCCTCCCCTCTTCCTCCCCCCCGCCCCCTTCTGGGTTGCTGTGGCCCTGATAGCTTGGGCTGCCATGACCCTGGTCCCGGTCCTGTTACCGGAGCTGCCATGGCTGTGAAAGCTCCGGCTGCACTAACGGGGCTGCTGTAGATGCTGAGGCCCCAGCCCCGGCTATGCTACTGGGACTCCAGTCCTGCCATGCTCGCAGCCCAGCAGGGTTCCCAGCTGCTAGCCCTCCTTCCACACTCAGCCAAGACCCCCCTATTGACATAAGTGGGAGACTGGAGAGTTCATATTTCTGAGCTATAGTTTTAGGTCATGTCTACACAAGCACTTACGGGTGTGAAAAACCCACTCCTCTGTGTGATGTAAGTTTTGCCAGCGTAAGTGTTTGTGTGCCCAACATTATTTTGGTAGGAAACTCTTTTCTGTCAGCATAACACGAGTACATGAGCACTCTTAGGATATGCCTGCAGTGCACTTTTGTTGGTAAAACTTTTGTTGGTCAAAGGTATGAAAAAACAGCCTCCCTTCATTAACAACATTTGTGTGGACAGGGCTTTGTTGGCAGTAGATGCTCTCCTGACAACAAAGCTACTGCCCCTTGTTGGGGTGGTTTTATTTTGTAGGTAAGAGCTTTCTCCTGCTAACAAGGAATGGCTACACTGTGGCTGTGTCTACACTGGCGCGATCTTGCGCAAAAGCGGCTGCTCTTGCGCAAAAATTTGCTGCCTGTCTACACTGGCCGTGTGTTCTTGTGCAAGTAAACTGACATTCTAATGTATGAAATCAGGGCTTCTTGCACCAGAACTCTGATGCTCCCGCTCAGGAATAAGCCCTTTTGCACAACTGTAGACAGGCAACATGAATTTCTTGCGCAAGAAAGCCCTATGGTTAAAATGGCCATCAGAGCTTTCTTGCGCAAGAGAGCGTCTACACTGGCATGGATGCTCTTGTGCAAAAGCACATCTCTTGCGCAAAAGCGCATGCCAGTGTAGACACTGTCTTGTGGAAGAGCATTGCTGTAGCAGCGGAACTATGCTGCTGCTAGGTTTGCAGTATAGACATAGCCTTATAGCTGCACAACTGTATTGGTACAGCTGTGCCACTATGGGCTTGTAAGTATAAACATGGCCTCTAGTCTGCAGACTCAGAATTATGGTTAGGGCTTAGGATTTAGCTTAGTGGGGAGTTACCTTTGCGCTAAGGGTTTGATTATTTTCTGTTTTTAAATGAAAGACTGTGCAGAATCTGTCCATGCACTATACATACAATCAATCATCTAATAGGCTAGATAGGTTGTGTTATTTTTTTAATTGTAGGATTAAATGTGTCCTGGTGTTTCAGTTAGATAAAATTGCTGTACACAGTGTTAGGCTAGAAATAACTGCATTTTAAAGTTCAGAGAACTTCTACAACAATAACTAATCCAAAGAAAGATATTTACCACTCAAACTTAAGGAGAAACCTTATTTAAGAAGAAATATTATATACCTCGTAGGGATGTAAGTGAGTAGTCAAATAGACTATTTGCATTTTCCCCCTCTCCTTGCTGTCTCTATATCAGAGGCAGCAAAGGGGAGGCAGGAAGCAGGAGCCGGTACTGGGCGGAAATGACTTAAAAGCTGGTCCCTCCCCCCCCAGCACCATCTTTGCAGTGCTGCCTCCTCCCACCCCCCGCTGCTGCACAGGCAGCAGTGCAGGGAGGAGGGACCGGCAAGGGAGGCTGCTCTGGCAGCAGCCTATCTTTGTGGGGGGTCCGCAAAGACAGGGGCTGCTGATGGCTGGGCAGGCAGCCTGGCTTAGTCCTGGCTTGCACCGGGACCAAACCCCATTGCAGGTCTGCGTTTAAAAGCCAGCAGGAGCTGGGGGCAGGATGCACAGCTCCTACTGTGTTTTAAATTGCAGAGCTGCAGCAGGGTTTGGTCCCAGCGTGAGCCAGGACTGAGCCAGCTGCTTTCCTCTATAGACTAATCAAGTAGTAACTGCATTTTAACATGCCTAATACCCAGCACAGTTTGAGATTTCTTCGGTTACCTTACCTTACAGTAGCTAAAGTTTAGGTCTTAATTTGATGTTCTTCACTTTTATGGGTTTATCTTAGCCTTAAAGGAACACCCTTGACTTAAATTTGTGCCCATATATAAATGTTGCCAAAATAGCTGTTAGTTTTTATATTCATGGTTTCCATAAGGCTTTTAAATGTGTGTGAAAAGTTATTTAAAAATATCTGTTTTCTCTAGTGCTTTGTTTTTTGTCTTAGGATCTAGGAGTCCTGGGCAAGGACCAGACCCAGTTGTGCTAGGGGCTGCACAAACACAGAATAAAAAGAGTATCCCTGGCATGAAGAATTTACAATCTGTTAGGGATGTGAACCTTACCAGGTGATGTTTGCTGGATAACAATTAACTGATTCCCTGAGAGCAGCCCCCTATCCATGACCTGCCATGGGCAGACAGCCCTAGCCCTGCTCAGCTGGGACTGTGGTTGGAAGGCTGCTCCAGCTGGGCTGGAGTGGCCCCCCTGCCTGGGATCCTGCTTAGTTGGTTATTCTAACATTTAACTAGTTAACTGAATAATTGGGATTTTAAATTGCTAATCTAAGTGCTAGCCAAGCAACGACAGGGAAGTACAACGTAACAATTGGATGCTATGGGTCAGCCTAACAGGCAGTGGTCTCACCACACCAACAGCCTAGTTACTAAGTTGTTTGTAGGCATCAAAGAAATAGAGAGTTTAGAGGAGGATAATTATGGGCAGATGCTCCATAATTTGAGAGGAATATGGGAGAAAGCTTGAAGGTGTTAACCAGCATTTGGTGTAGGCTGGCATCATAGGCTGATGAGAGGTTGAATAGTAAATGAGAAGATAGGGAGGTTTGTAATCTACAAATGATAACTTGGTGGAGGGATAGGTCATGAAGTAAGGATGTAAAATTCCAGTTAACAGTTAAAGGGATGGAGGGTCCCCCACAATTGCTTGCATTCAGAGCAACCCTCAGGAAGTAGCTTCTCTGGCATCCCGGTCAAAGCAGCCCCTGTCTGCAGGGTGCTCTGGCTCACCGCGGAGAGAGGCTGCTCCGGTCAGGGCGCCCTGCTGGCAGTTGACTGTCCTGGAGCAGGCCCTGTCCATGGCAAGCCCCCAGTGGGATGGAGTAGCCCCCTGTCTGCAGCAGGTGGGAAGTTGCTCTAGCATCACTGGTTAACCTTAATTGGTAAGCCTCACCTGTAAAGATACCTAATAGATACCCAATACTTGTGGTGTTCTCTTTCAAAAACCATGGCGGCAGAATTGAAGGAACATTTTATAGTTGGTTCAGATTCTAAGAAGGCATATTATCCACTTGATAAGTGTTCTGTGTGGATTACTTGTACTAGACATTAAGGCTACGTCTACATTGGCATGATCTTGCGCAAATACTCTTTAATGCAAGAGTTCTTGCGTTAAAGTATTTGCTCAAGAGAGCGTCTACACTGGCATGTGCCTTTGCGAAAGAGATGTGCTTTTGCGCAAGAACATCCGTGCCAGTGTAGACGCTCTCTTGCGCAAGAAAGCTCCGATGGCCATTTTAGCCATTGGGCTTTCTTGTGCAAGAAATTCATGTTGCCTGTCTACACTGGCCTCTTGCTCAAGAACAGTTGAGCAAGAGGGCTTATTCCTGAGCAGGAGCATCATAGTTCTTGTGCAAGAAGCACTGATTTTGCACATTAGAACGTCAGTGTACTTGCGCAAGAACTCTCCACCAGCGTAGACAGGCAGCATGTTTTTGCGCAAAAGCGGCCACTTTGGCGCAAGATCACGCCAGTGTAGACACAGCCCAGGTGTGTCTCTAACTACAACATTTTTGTCCCCTCCTTGGTTTAGTTTTTGAGAAGCTACCATTTACAGACATGCTCTATATACTTAAATATTAAGAATGGTGTTTAGGTCTGTAATGTTGTTTACATAGGCTGTTACAAGTTTGGTAGTTCTTGCATTTGTAATTTTTAACAGGTTCAGAAATTTGGTCTTAGCCTTTCAGAGTAGGGATGTAAAATCTAATTTAAAAAGTTTACCAGTTAGACATTAAGCCAAGTTTGGGGGCCCTGCCTAGGTTGGGCTGCTGGTTAACCACTTACCTGGTAAGCATCACCTGCAAGGGTGATGCTTACCGGGTAACCGTTTAACACTTTACATCGCTATTCCAGAGATGTGTTTTTTCTTTTAAAATGTTTATAGAAGTTATTGGCCATTTTTGAGTTTTAAGAGTTCCAAAAGAATTATGACTTTAATGACATGATCACTTTCTTGGACTCAGGACTGTTTCTACCTGTGTCTTTACAGTGGCTCTTCAAACCTGATTGAAAGTTTGAAGGTTACAACAATGCAAATTAATATTTCTCAGTATACTGTTTAAAATGGATTCAATTATTACTTACACTCTAAGAGAAAGGTGTTTGTAATCTAATCATGTTTGTTTTTTTCTACCTGATTTTTAAGTGCTAGTGATGTGATGCATGGGTCTCTGTCCTCTTTCCAATAGTTAAATCATAGGCAGGTGCAATACATAATTCTTCTTCTAGTCCTGAACCTTATGGCGAGGATAGTTCAGTCCTGCCAGCTTGGAGTCCTCTGAGGCTTTCAGTGATGTCGTTGCTTGTTTGCTTGGCTCTGGACCGTGGTCAGTAGCTTCCTTAATACAAAGTATCATAAGGTCATAAATGGTAGCTTCTCAAGATTACCTCTGACCTTTATCAAAGCAGATGCTTAAGATAATGAAAAGTTTTATGAGCTAAATCCTGTTGACTTTAAAGAGTAGTTGTATTGACTCTGCAACTCTCATTAGTAAAGCCAGCATGCCTTGGTGTTATAACCCACTACCAGTCCCTTCAGTTAATTCTTCACTGAATTTTAAAGATTATATAAAAAATTAAAAAGGTTGAAATATTTTCATTTGAATATTGATTGATTGTACACCTTTTAAAGCTTGTTGGGGAAACTGACACTTATTCTATTATGTGAAATTAATGAAGATTTACAGCACACTTTAGACCTGATTTGCTCCCAGTATGGCTTAGTGCCAGAAATGTCTGTGTAGTTTTGAAATATTATTCCCATCAGCTCAAATTAGTTATAGATTCTGTAAATGCAACAGGAAAAAAATTCTGTGGTTGAATTAGCTTTAAACACAGTGTGTGGTAGAATAATAAATATTAGATGGCTTGCTTAAGTGTTGTGATCTTCCAAATCAATGTTTCTACATTCTTGTTTGTTGCTACTGAAAGTAGTTATAGTAAACATGCTTTCAGTGAGTTAGAAGATTTTAGAATACTTGTGCACTTGAAATCACGTGATGTAAGAAGGAGAGAGGATGGAGCATAGTTCTGAAACATCAGAATATTTGGCTATTTTTAAAGATGTGTGTTTGATAGGAGGACAGGGACACAGAATGTGTTTTTTAATTAGATTGCAACTTTATTCTTAAAATATTTGGGAGTACCTGGCAGATAAAATTGTACAGTACTTGGAAATCATCATGGAATGACCTATACTTTAAGGCTGCAGTTACACCTCTCCCTGTTCCATTCTGGTTCCAGCCATCCTGGTTCTGGGGTTCTGCCAACGCCCTTTGATGGTTAAGAGCTCCAAATAGTGGAGAGTAGGGATGTAATAGTGTAGTCGATTAACCAATAAGCAAAAGCTTATAGGTTAATGCTATAGACTACACACATTCCTCAACCTGTCTGTTAATTTTTTAGCAGGCTGGCCAGCAGCCTGGCTCAATTCTGGCTTGTGACAGGACTAGGACCTATCTCTGCTATGGCTCTGCATTTAAAGTGTATTAGGAGCCAGGCAGACATGCAGCCCGGCTCAGTTCTGGCTTGTGCTGGGTCCGGGAGCTCAGATCCTCCCCAGACAGGGGCTGCTGCCTCTTTATCAGAGGCAGCAGCACTGAGCTAGAGGCAGCCAGTCCATGAGCAGAGCTGTTTTTTAAACTGGCTCCCCTTGTGCACCAGTTCCTGCCTGGCATCCTGCACTGTATCAGAGGCAGCAGCACAGAGTGGCAGGGGGCTCCTTGGGAGTGAGGTTGGAGTGCACTGACTGCTGGCCAACACAAAAGGTTCCCACTAGTCGAGCCGTGGCCAGCCCGTGGCTCGTGATCCACATGCGGCTCTTGCCCCCCAAAAATGCGGCTTCTGAAGCCGCTCCTGTGCCCCGCCAACGACCCCCGTTAGCTCTCCGCTCGACAGTTCTGTTCTGGGGGGCTTTTTTTTTTTTTTTTTGCTTGACAATTCTGCATTTGTTTTTTGCTGCTGTTTTGGCTCTCTTTGTTAAGTGGGTTGGCCACCCCTGGAATAGTTCCTCGACTACTCGCTTCCCCCTCCCCCCGCTGCCTCTATCAGAGGCAGCAAGAGAGGGGAGCAGGAGTTGGTGCTGGAGGGAGCCAACTTAAAAGCAGTTCTCCCCAACACCCTCTCTGCAGTGGGACTGGGAGCTAACCCTGCTTTGGCTTCTCTGCTTATTGACTGATTAGCTAGTCAATGGAAATTCCATCGACTAGTTAATTTAACTAAATGTAACCTCCGTTGCGGGAGATGCAGAACAAAGGATTTCCCGTTATTTAAGATGAATTGGAGTCGAAATAACAGAAACCAACAGATGTAGATATAAACAGCAGAAGTAGTACCTGTCAATTGTAGGGCCCATGTTAATCAAGTGGGCTAGCTGTGTCCCATACGTAGTGGTGATATGGAAATGCGGATTTTAAAGGCAGGAAAAATTGGCATGGTAATACACCAGTTAATGTCTTAATTCAAGCCCAGGGTAATGGTGTCCAATGTGTAGATGAATTCCAGTTGTGTACTCCCTGGCTACGTCTACACTGCAGGCTTTTTGCACACGAACAACTGTTCTTGCGCAAAAACTTGCAGAGCGTCTACACTGCACGTATGTTCTTGCGCAAGTAAATTTACAGTAAAGCATCAGAAAAGAGGGCTTCTTGCGCAAGAGGAATAAGCCCTCTTGCGCAAGAGCTTTTGTGCAAAAAGGCAGTGTGGATGAGTAACAAGATACCCATATTGCTAAAATGGCCATCGGAGGTTTCTTGCGCAAGAGAGCGTCCACACTGGCCATGGATGCTCTTCCGCAAAAGCACATGACAGTGTGGACATGCTCTTGCGCAAGACCTTTTACCCAAGAACTCTTGCGCAAAACAGTTCTTGCGCAAAAAGCCTGCAGTGTAGACGTAGCCCCTCTGTAATTGGTTAGTGAAATTGCTTTGTATAAGAATGTCTACTTGGAAATCCATGATTGAGTAACCAGGAAGGTTAAAATGTTCCTGGGGCAATCATAGTAATCAAATAATATTTCAAATGTCATCTTACATGACTTACCTTGCATAAAGTACATCATATCATAACAAAATCACTGAAAAATATGTGGTTTAATGTCACAGTTGCCTAGGGTTGCCTTGTGCCTGGTTTTGAACCAGACAGTCCGGTATTTGAGGGTTCTGTCCGGGAAACTGAGAAAATACCGGACATATAAACTGTCTGGTATTTTCTAATTAGGTAAGTTTTATTATTATTAGGAGTATCAGTATGTAGTTGTGAACTGCTTGGCTGGTAGACACGCTCCCGCTGCGTCAGTGTGTCTACCAGCCAGGCAGTAGGCAACAACGTTCGGGGCCGGGGAGGAAATCCTCGGGGCTGGACTTGCTTGTGCTTTGCTGGGACCGTGTGCAGGATGGGTAGTGCCCTGGGATCTGCGTGCGCCCGGGCCAGCCCCACTCCTCACCGGCCGATTCTCTCTCCCCCTCCCCGGCCAGCTCCGCTCCCCCCAACCACCTCCCAGCCAGCCCTGCTTCCTTCCAGCCCGTCTCCCCCCAAACCCCTCCTGGCCGGTCCCCAGCCTCCTCCCAGTGAGCCCCGCCTCCCCTCCCGGCCGGTCCCCTCCCTCCCCATCTGAGATCAAGTGTGCCGGTATTTTTTTTGAAGCCACCTGGTAACCCTACAGTTGCCTCTTGTCCATAACAACATGCTTGAGTATTTGCACCAAATCCCTAAGCATATTAACAGCGATTGGAAAGATGTGCATCACCTGTAAGGGCCGTGCTTTGTGATGGCACCATTATAAACCTCTGAGCTAAAAGTCCACTGCAAGGATTAAGGTAATCATGAGGCCTACTGACAACTTACAGACCAACAGGCAAGTGGAGGTGGTTGATGGTGGCAGTTAACGTGTTGCTGGCAACACAGCATATTTAAACACCGCTGTTCTCTGGAATCAGCCATATCATAAACAGGCCCACCTTTTTTTGAAATTATGCAACATTTTAAAAACTTGTTTCATAACTCTTAAATATTCCTGGTGCCATGAATCTCTGAACCATACTTACTGCTATCAATATCAAAGTTCTGGAATGCTAGCAGTGTCTGTTTGGGTCTATTGAATCATTAACTAAGTTGCCCTGTAGGTATGGCAGGGTAATCAAATCAGCACTCATCTCGGGCTTTCTTCGGGACTTAGGCAAGGGGATACACTTGCAAGTTCTTTAGAGGCAAATGACTGAATAGCTCTGCTATTCTGCTAGCCTTCAGTTCTTATGCAGTCTTTTTTTTTTTTTTTTTTTCTCAAGAAGACCTAACCCCACTAAGGATTTCAAATGTTTGGACTGTAGCCTGATCTAAGATTACGTATGAATTCCGGTTACCACCTTTAGGGTTGACAGGGTCTTTGTCCCAGGATCAGACCCAGGATTCAATTATATTATGGTTAGGAACCCTGTTGTGCACAGTTGCAACACTCACACTGTAGGCATTCATGTATATTTACAAATATAGTTTATTAATACAGTCACAAACAGTCCAATTTCATGAGAGAGGGAGAATGTACATTCATATTTTCATACCATATACATACTTGATTCTTTCTAGAACCATCGTAGGTGTTAGTCCTATCTTCCTCATTACCTTTCCCTTCTCCATCACAGGGGCTATTATTCGGGGGCCTTCCAAGGGCTACATCATCTTATACCACCCCTAGGCTGGGATTCCACTTTTATCATACATTATGCTGAAACTGTTACGTTTGATGCATATTTGGTAGGGGATATTTCCTTTTCTCTTCACCTTACTAATGGTGAAGTGTCTTTTTTCAATAGGTTAGTGCTACGACATCACATGACCCAGGGTCTGTGGTCCAGCAGCGACAAGAACCGACATATAAATGTCCTAGAACTGCAGGCAGTCAGACATCCTTGTGTGAAATTCCTCCCATCATTGTCAACAGTCATGTCAGACTGTATGTAGACAATGTTGCGGCAATGTTTTGTGTAAATTGTCTGTGCAGGGCCCAGTCTCGAGCACTTTGCACAGAAGCCATAGCACTTTGGATCTGTTGCCTCAAATACAGCATAAATGTTACCGCAGTGCACCTTCCGGGCATCTTAAACATGATGGCAGATGGACTCAGCAGAGCCCACCTGACCGAGCATGAGTGGCAAATAAACCTGCACATATTGTTGTGTATTTTTCGACAGTGGGGCTACCACACCATAGACCTATTTGCCACACAATCCAACAGAAAATGTCACCCGTTCTGCTCCAGGGCAGGCATCAGGAAAGGGTCTATAGGAGGCTCCTTCCTCGTCAGCTGGTCATGGCACCTCCTGAATGCATTTCCCCCCATACTCCTGTTGAACAAGATGGTCCATAAGGCAAGGAGAGAAAAAGCACACCTCATTTTTATAGCTCCATCATGGCCACATCAACCATGGGTTTCCCTTTCTAATTAGAGTATCCTGAGTGACACCAATCCACTTGCCATGCAGCCATGATCTCCTCCTTCTCCCAGGACCCCACGCCACCTAACCAAACCTTAACTCGCTACACTTGAAGGTGTGGCTCCTCAATGGTTCTCTGAACTAGAACTGACTTGCTCACAAGTACAAACAGTCCTTCTACACAGTAGGGTGCAGAGCACTCGGAAGACTTAGCTTGAAAAATGGAAAAGATTCGTCATGTGGTGTGTACGTCACCAGGTAGCATCCTCAACACCCTCTTCACCTGCCATCCTCAACTATGTTCTGTACCTTAAATAAGCAGGCCTTGAGCTCTCTCAAAGAGGAGGTTACTCACCTGAACAGTAACTGACCTTCTTCAAGATGTGTCCCCATGCGTGTTCCACTACGCTCCCTTTCTTCCCCTCTGCTTAGGAATTTTGGCCTCCTCACTGGAATCATTCCAGGGTAGAAAAGGAACTAGGGGGCGGAGAGCACGCTTTCATGATGCCTGCCACCTAGGAGCATGCAGCTGCAGGTGTGCACTTGCGTGGTCCCAGGGACATTGCCCTAAAACCTCCAATCAGTGGCTCGGGGGCAGCACACCGACCTAATGTGGAGCACCCACGGGCACACTCATCTCAAATGTCAGTTACTATTGAGGTGTGTAATCTTCTCTTTCCTATTGATCTTAAGTTAATTCCAAATGAATTAATACCCCAAGCTTAACCAGAGATGGGGCTTTTGATCAGCTTCCAACCTTCAGCTTTTCCCCATTTCTGCATCCCAGACCCTGTTTCTGTATCTGGGGCCTGGTGAGAGGGACCTGATTTACCACCTCTCTCCAACCTGTTCCTATACTAGTCATCTTCAACCACTGTAGCAATTTGTGTGATATATGTGACTTACAGCACACTTTGCAAGCATGTCTACATTATCAGATGCTCCAGAAACACTCACCTTTTTCAGTGCCCAGCAGATGTCATTACATGCATCCAGCTTCTGTTAGGATGAGGAATGAACAAGACCCTTTCAGAGTGAACACAAAGCCCTTCCTCTCCTGTGTTATCCACTCTAATCGCAGCATATGACACAGTATGTCCCACATAATCCTAGTTTACATTACAGCCTGTCACCTAAACAGTTCGTTTGTAATTAAACTATTGTATTCTATGCCTACATGATTATATTTGTATAGTTGAATAAAGCTGGACTTGTGGCTCTGCAACAACAGCTGCATAAACTAAAAAGGCAGCTTCTCAATTTTCCATGGTCTCTTGGTCATCCTGGTCTTATCCTGGATTCTTGGTTTCATCACCTGGCTTGATCTGCATAATTTTTGTCACTAACTCTCCTGTGTAACAGGAAAATGGTAGTTTGGCTTTAAAGGTGTGTTGATACAAAAAGAGCCCCTCATATAAGTATCGAGTTAGCTGTTTAAATGTGCAAGATAGTGGAAAATTACTGTAATTAGTCTAAGGATGTGAACAACTAGCCGAGTACAGTAAAACTCCAATAGTCCGGCACTCCTGATAGTCCGGCATCAAAATGGCAAGAGCCTAGTGAGTGAGCTTCGCCAAAAAATGAGTCACAAGGTAACAGCGGCAGCAGCTGAACTGAGCAAAAAGGGTAAAAAAGGCTTAAAAAAAACTAAAACATTACAGTATACTGTATACAGTATGTACAATAAAAAGGGTTAAGAACACTTTATATGCAGTATATAATGTATACAGTATATATATAACCTGCTTATAGTACCTCCTGATAGTCCGGCATATCTGATAATCCGGCACCACCTAAGTCCCGTAGGTTCCGGATTATCGGAAGTCTACTGTAGTTGGCTATTTGATGACTATCCAATAAGCATTTGCTTAACACAGTATTCGACTAGTCCCTTCCCTCCCCCGCTGTCTCTATCAGAAAGAGGCAGCAAGGGAGGTGGGGGGGGGAGAGAAGAGGGTGCTTCAAAGCAGTGCTGCCACTTGGAAACACTATGTGCAGCCCAGGGCCAGCTGGGGAGTCCCCAGGCTGCACACAGCATTTCAAAGTGGCAGCGTGTGTGGTGCCCTGGATCAGCTGCGAACTCCCCCACTGACCCCAGGCTCCGTGTGGCGCTGCTGCTTTGAAACACCATGTGAAGCTTGATGCTGGGCTCCCTGTGGCATTTCAAAGCCGTAGTGCCCAGGGTCAGCGGGTGAGTCGCCAGCTGACCCCGGGCTCCATGGGGCGCTGCCGCTTTGAAACACTGCAGGGAGCATGGGGCCAGTGGAGGACTGCCTTACTGGCTCCGGGCTCCCCGCAGTGCTTTCGCCTTTGAAGTGTAGCAACAGCTCTGGAGCTGTTTGTGCACTTCAAAGGCAGAGGCACCCTTATCGACTAATCGAATAGGTGATGCAGATTTCATCGACTATTTGATTAGTCAAATTTCGATTAACATCCCTACTTAAAAGCTAAGTACTTGCTAATTAAGGAGCATAAAGATACTTCAAAGCAATTTCCCAAATATATTCATCCTTCTTT
This sequence comes from Rafetus swinhoei, assembly GCA_019425775.1. Classification (NCBI taxonomy): domain Eukaryota; kingdom Metazoa; phylum Chordata; order Testudines; family Trionychidae; genus Rafetus; species Rafetus swinhoei. Next base: position 164,127,080 of record CM033437.1, read on the forward strand.
ATTTCTTGTTTCTTTTAGTCCGTTGATGACTTAAACAAATGGACTCTACTTCTCATATCACCTTTTATTTGTTCTGATAAAATACCTGATGCAGATCATATAGCATTTGTGACTGAAAGTGTTTCTGCCCAGATAGATGATTTTCAGTCCGTATCTAGCTCCTCAAAAAAGGTGAGTAGTTATGTTCATTTTTAAGTATAGTACTTATAAAGTGTGTTTACTAGTTTAAACTGTTTAATAACCCTAACTCTAAAAAAAGTTGTATTATGTGATAGCTGGATATAAGAATAGTGGATAAGGAACAAAATATAACTTCTATCCAATTTACCATACTTATCCTTCATTGTGTTTATAATCCACTGTTGCTGTGTCTGTCTTGAAAAACACTATATTGTATTTCAGAATCAAATCACAGGCATTTTGCTAAAACCTTTACTTCTTAGCAATGTTCTTAAATAGGTAGGTAGATGGCAAGTGTAAAAGCAAAGGTTTTAAAATAGGAAGAAAAGTGGTAGGTAATCAACAGTCTGATAAAACTGGTTATTGGATTATTGTGGTCTGTTAACATTATAGGGGAGCTAAATACTTCAGAAGTAAATTTTGAGAGAAATTAAAGCATAGACTACGATGATATTGAGGTTTTTGGAGTGCCACAGACTTCCAACATGATCTTGGGCAAGTTACCTAGGGTTTGATTTTCAGATGTGCTGAGCAATTACCAAACTGGGTCTCTTTTACAGCCTGCTGCTATTATAGGTTTTCTCATGTACTGAGAGAATGGTATGGTAGATCTCAAATCAATGAAGAAAGACCTCAAGACTTTTGGAATATGCTGGTCAACCAGTTTCGCTTTTGTTTCTACTGCCTGTCCCTCCTTTCTCACATTTGTCTCCAGACTTCTTCTCTTTGTCCAAATCTATTCTGTCCCCAACTATCTTTTATTCATTGAACTTTTTTAAAATTTTCCCTTTGAGAGAGGTGAGAGATGGACTTTGCGTACGCAGGTTTGCAGAGGGACAGTAAGGTTGAGGTCTGTTACTTCTCACCTTTATCATTTATTTAAAAACATTTTTGCTGTTAATGAGCATGTTCTCTCTGGAGATATAAATCTACAGTTTGAGAACTGCAAAACTAAGCATCTCGGATAGTATCTTCTAGACTGAACATGGAGTCCCACTGGATAGATAGAAAGAGGAACCTAAATAATCTATACAGATTCCTCTGGAACCCTGTAAGATTGGATCCCTAATCCATGAACTATTAGAACTCATTTGCAAAACTTTTCTTAAACATTACATGAATATATTCTCATACTATAGAATTAGAATTTATAATCCCTATTCCATGATGAGATCTTTGAGCTATAATGTATCATAATTAAAACTCTTTAGGAAAAAAAGCATTTTATTAAAAAAAAAAAAATTTATTTTGTTACTTTTTAAAAAATGCTTATTTATCCACCTTGGTCTAAACAAAGTACCACTTCACTTCAGGGAAAGGGAGTGGGTAAAACTGGTTAGCGTAGAAGAGGAGACAGGGTCAAACTTGAGAGACCCTATTACATTTTATAACTTTTTGCTCTACTGATTTATCTGAGGAAAAATGGATATACAATCCTGAGAGGTGTTGTCAAGATAAATAACAAGAATCAGACTCCTCTTGTACACCTGAAGAGTTCTCCTTTATATTATTTGAGAATGTACCATTGAGTTAAAGATCTTGCCGGAATGTTTTCTGCTCTAGAGCTGTTGTCTCATTTACAGTTTCTAGAAACTATATGCTAACAAGACAATTCCATCTTCCACCTCTCGTGTACATTTTGAGACTACTAAAGATGCCTTATAAATATATGGAGTTATATGGTAAATGAAGTTTGTAAACTTTAGATCAATATCTGTAAAGAGCTGTCTGTCTGAATCTAGTTCCCTTGAAAAACTGAAGATCAATGCAGGAGCTCTGTGTCAGAAAGCTGGGGATTAACAGCTGTGCCAGCATTATAATCACTTAAACATCTATTAATCCCTCCCTGAGGTGCACCTGACTGTGCCTAATTAGAAGATTAGAATGGGCTGAAGGAACTGAAGAACTAATTAGTCAGTTACTACAAAGCATAGAAGGAGGTACAGTAAGTAAATGCTAAAGGGAGAGGTTGGCTAGTGTAGCAAGAACCAAGAGGAATCTCTGGGTGGACACATCCATTTCCTCTGCCTCCTTGGCAGTAGCATGAGAAGCAATGGATGCTGTAAATGATGTGGTATATGGTTAGTAAAGGTGATGGAGAAGAGCAATGTAAATAAGCCACATGGTGATATTTAACAAAGAAGGATCTCTGCTAATCAGTGTAGGCACAGAAGAGGATAGTAGTGGGATCCCAGCCTCTCATAGGACCATTTATATTGAGTGTCTTAGGGCCAGACTTCAGGCATTTTCTGAGACTGAGAGATACTTGAAGGGAGAGGGAATTATTCTTGAAATTATTTACCCCGACACAGGAATTTTGAAACCTCAGACCCAGGTATGGTGACTTTTTCCTAGGTATGTTAATTAATAAAGCTTTGTGTATCTATCATGAGTCTGAGTTGAATTATCTATAGCTTCAGGTTTTCCTTGTCCTGATCAAATTTAGCTTCCGGGGGTGGAAAAGGGCATATATCATGTCACTTAAACTGACCCTCTCATAATTCATCAAACAGAATTTCAAATTCAAAGAGAGTTGAGGTTTCAACAAAGATAAAATGAATGGGAACTGCAGATCTTAAAGAAGGACCATAGTCCACCAAATCTGATGACATAGGTTCACAGATATTGTGCCTATTATAACATCTTATTTAGAATTTATATATAAGAGCTTTAGTTGATAAAGATATGAGTGGGGGGTTTCCTTCTCCCAGATTTCAAACTAGAAAGAAAATTCACACTAATCTGTGCCAAATCCCTAATCATGAGTTGGGAAATGTTCTTCTTGTAGAAGTAAATTCAATTTAGACTCCCCAGAGATGACATTACATGGGATGATCAGGGGAGTGGGGAATCAAACAATTTCCAAGGCAAATGTCTAATATTGCAAGATCACATACAACTGAGGAAAGGGTGGAGTAGATGTCTTAATCTTTAAATTGGGGCTATCCTGCTATTCTCAAAACTGTCAGGGAGAAGGCTCCTCCTCAGCTCACTCCATCTCATGGATGAGTGATCCATCTCCATGATCACTGCTGTAATACTGCATCTGCCTATAAAGGGGAGAGGGTGAGCTTCTCTCCAAATCTATCAATGCAAACCAATTCTAAATGTTCTATTTAAACTTCATAAACTCCCACTAGGAAGGAGAGACTCCTCATTTAATCACACCTTTGTCTAATATAGATTATACTAGAAGATTTACCTGGCATTTCCCAGGTCTGGCCTGGGGTGGAGGTGGAGCTGAACACCCTAGTGGCTAGCTTCTCCCTGGGTGGTGGTGGGCCGTATAGCCTTCCCACAGGTGCTCCCTGAGAGCAGTGGGAGCTGGGCAGAGGTATAGCGAAGGGGGAGCAGGGAGGGGCAGTTGCTCCTGGGTGCCACACTAGGTGGGCGCCGGGCTGGGCCGGGAGCGAATCACACGCTGCTCTGGCCCACGTGATGCTTTTGAACAGAGACCCGGGAGTTGGCTAAGTGTTCCTGGCTCTACATGCTGCGAGCTGAGGCAGCAGGTTCTGGGCGGCAGCAGCGGCCACTTTAAAGGTTAGATTTCTTTACCTGGCCGTTCCGTTCCTCCGGTGCCTGACTCGGGGGGGAGAGTACATAACATAAGAACGGCCGTACCGGGTCAGACCAAAGGTCCATCTAGCCCAGTATCCTGTCTGCCGACAGTGGCCAGCACCAGGTGCCCCAGAGGGGGTGGACCGAAGACAATGATCAAGCGATTTGTCTCCTGCCATCCTCTCCAGCCTCTGTCAAACAGAGGCCAAGGACACCATTTTATCCCCTGGCTAATAGCCTTATGGACCTAACCTCCATGAAATTATCTAGCTTCTCTTTAAACTCTGTTATATTCCTAGCCTTCACAGCCTCCTGGCAAGGAGTTCCACATGCTGACTACACGCTGTGTGAAGAAGAACTTTCTTTATTAGTTTTAAACCTGCTACCCATTAATTTCATTTGGTGTCCTCTAGTTCTTCTATTTAGGAACTAATAAATAACTTTTCTTTATCGGCCCTCCACACCACTCATGATTTTATACACTCTATCATATCCCCTCAGTCTCCTCTTTTCTAAACTGAAAAGTCCCAGTCGCTTAACCTCTCCTCATATGGGACCTCCAAACCCCTAATCATTTTAGTTCTTTTCTGAACCCTTTCCAAGGCCAAAATATCTTTTTGAGGTGAGGAGACCACATCTGTACACAGTATTCAAGATGTCACTATAGTTTTATACAGGGGCAGTAAGATATTCTGGTCTTATTTTCTATCCCTTTCTTAATAATACCTAGCATCCTATTTGCCTTTGACCGCTGCACACTGTGTGGAAGTTTTCAGAGAACTGTCCACGATAACTCCAAGATCTCTTTCCTGATTTGTCGAGTTAAATTAGCCCCCATCATACTGTACGATAGTTGGGGTTATTTTTCCGATGTGCATTACTTTACACTTATCCACATTAAATTTCATTTGCCATTTTGTTGCCCAATCACTCAGTTTGGTGAGATCTTCTTGGAGTCCTACAGTCTGCTTCTGTCTTGACTATCCTAAACAGTTTGGTATCATCCGCAAACTTTACCACCTCACTGCTTACCCCTTTCTCCAGATCATTTATGAATAAGTTGAACAGGATTGGTCCTAGGACTGACCCTTGGGGACACCACTAGTTACCCTCTCCATTCTGAAAATTTACCATTTATTCCTACCCTTTGTTTCCTGTCTTTTAACCAGTTCTCAATCCAAGAAAGGACCTTCCTCTTATCCCATGGCCATGTAATTTACACAAGAGCCTTTGGTGAGGGACCTTGTCAAAGGCTTTCTGGAAATCTAAGTATACTATATCTACTGGATCCCCTTGTCCGCATGTTTGTTAACCCTTCAAAGAACTCTAATAGATTAGTAAGACAGGATTTCCCTTTACAGAACCCATGTTGACTTTTGTCCAACAAATTATGTTCTTCTACATGCTTCACAATTTTATTCTTTACTATTGTTTCACTAATTTGCCCGGTACTGAAGTTAGACTTACCGGTCTGTAATTGCCCGGATCGCCTCTAGAGCCCTTTTAAATATTGGTGTCACGCTGGCTACCTTCCAGTCATTAGGTACGGAAGCCGATTTAAGGGATAGGTTACAAACCACAGATAATAGTTCAGCAATTTCCCATTTGAGTTCTTTTAGAACCCTTGATGAATGCCATCCGTCCCGAGATTTGTTAACATTAAGTTTTTCTATTTGTTCCAAAACCTCCTCTAATGACACTTCAATCCGGACAGTTCCTCAGATTCATTACCTACAAAGGACGGTGCAGATTTGGGAATCTCCCAACGTCCTCAGCCGTGAAGACTGAAGCAAAGAAATCATTTAGTTTCTCCGCAATGGCTTTATCGCCCTTGATTGCGCCTTTATAGTTCGATCGCCTAGGGACCCACAGGTTTTTTAGCAGGCTTCCTGCTTCTAATGTACTTAAAAACATTTTGTTATTTCTTTTGAGTTTTTGGCTAGCTGTTCTCAAAATCTTTTTTTGCTTTTCTTATTACATTTTTACACTTGATTTGACAGTGTTTATGTTCCTTTCTATTTATCTCACTAGGATCGGACTTCCACTTCTTAAAAGATACCTTTTGTCCTCACTGCTTCTTTTACATGGTGGTTAAGCCACGGTGACTCTTTTTAGGTCTCTGCTATGTTTTTTAATTTGGGGTATACATTTAAGTTGGGCCTCTATTATGGTGTCTTTAAAAGTTTCATGCAGCTTGCAGGATTTGGCTCTAGTCACTGTGCCTTTAATTTCTGTTTAACTAACCTCCTCATTTTTGTGTAATTCTTTGAAATTAAATGCCAGGGTGCTGGTCTGCTGAGGTGTTCTTCCCACCACAGGAATGTTGAATGTTATTATATTATGGTCACTATTCCCAAGCGGTGCTGTAACGGTTATTTCTGACCTGATCCTGCGCCTCCACTCAGGACTAAATCGAGAATTGCCTCTCTCTTGTGGGTTCCTGCAAGGAACCAGCTGCTCCAAGAAGCAGTCATTTAAGCCATTGAGAAATTTTATCTCCGCTTCTTCCTGAGGTGACATGTATCCAGTCAATATGGGGTAATTAAAATCCCCATTATTATAGAGTTCTTTGTTTTGGTAGCCTCTCTAATCTCCTCTCAGCATTTCAATGTCAGTATCGCTGTCCTGGTCATGTGGTCGGTAATATATCCCTACTGCTAATTTCTTATTTTTGGAGCATGGAATTACTATCCATAGCGATTCTATTGAACATGTTGATTCATTTAATATTTTTATTTCATTTGATTCTACATTATCTTTCACATACAGTGCTACTCCGCCAGTGCATTGGGATGGGGGGATGCTGGGGCGGGCTGGCTCTGGGGGAGGGGTGAGTGCATTGGGGTACTTACAATTTTTTTTAAATAAAAGATACTTTATAACAAAAGGAAAACCTTAAAAAAATAAGTCTGGTTATATTTTAAAGACTAACAAACAAAGATCAGGCATGTCAAACTTGAAGCCCACTGAGGGCCACACAAATGAAAACTGATAGCTTTCAGGGAAAGTTGTAATTATTATTATAGATTATGTTTTAGGTATATTTTATGATATTTTTTCAGGTTTTGTTTTAATATAATACAATAATTTGATGTGTAAAATTATTTACTCATAAAATAATTTTTAATTTAAATATAAATTTAAGGTACTTTTAAATTTTGCATATGATACATAACTTGTTTTGTTGAAATAAAAACAAGTATAGACCATGGTCAATCAAATAGAACAGGCTTCTGTGGAAATTTCAGATACTTTGTAAGTTTGAGATTTTGCATAAACATATAATTATTTGTGCAATTGCAAAAAATTGACATATATTGATATAAAATTAATATACATTTTGTGATTTTTATTTGGAAATAAATAAATAAAAACCAAAACATTACCAGAATATCCCCCTCGGCTCCCCCAGAGCCAGGCACTCCCATATCCCCATTCTAACCCAATTCCCCTCCGCTCCTTCAGAGCACCTGCCCTGCTCTAACCCAATGCCTCCTCCTTCCCCCCAGACCCAGGCACTCCCCCCATACCTAATGCCTGGGTTCTGGAGCCAGTGTCGCCGCCACCACACATTTCTTCCTCAGGTGCTCAGGAGGCGTGAGCACAGCAGCCAGCTGTGAGCAGGCACTTGATGCCTGTGCAGAGCAGCCCGGCCAGCTGTGATCTGCACTCGGCCACGTGCTCCGAGTGGCCAGTGGGCTGCACTTTATTCTTTTATAAAATGTAGTGGCAGGCCTCAAAAAAATTTCGATTGGGCCACATGCAACCCACCAGAAGCCTGTTTGACATGCCTGATGTAGATGGTGGTATGAGCTTTTGTGGGCACAACCCACTTCCATCCACGAAAGCTCATGATACCATCTACATAAGGGGTGGGCAATCATTTTTGCCCGGGGGCCACTTAAAAATTTTTTGACGTACCCCTGGGGTCACCGCAGAAGGGGCAGGGCCTAAACAGGAAGGGGTGAGGCTACCCAAACAATGATTGGTCTGGGGTGGGGGAGCCCCTTTGCCCCCTCCTTCTCACTAGGCACCCATGTCTCTGGTAGGGCAGGAGTAGGCTTTGGGCGCTCACCCACCCCCAGGCCAATCAGGGTTTGAGGGTGGGGGAGTGCAGGAAGCCTTCTCCTGCCTTGCGAGGAGTACGTGGTGCTTGGAAGAGCCGCGTGCTGCTCGTAGGGTGGGGGCAGAGCAGAGAGAGCTTCATGTGCTCCCCCACCCCCAAGCCCTAATTGGCCTGGGGCCGGGGGAGCAGCAGGGCCTCCGCGGACCGGATCCGACCCACAGAGGCCCTTTTGCCTACCTCTGATCTACATGTTTTGTTAGTCTTTAAAGTACTACTAGACTGTTTTGTTGTTTTTTTAAGTTTTTCCTGTTACAGACTAACTCAGCTACCCCTCTGAAGCTTATAAAAAAAGGTTCTATACTATTCCATTCCTTTTTGCCTCCCTGTTTCCTTTCTCCTGCGAGTTGGGCGGGCAGGAGTTTTGGTAAAAATGTATCAGACGTCACACACAGTTCCCGCTCTACCTTAGCTGGTGCTGGATAATCAAAGCCTCAGTTCTAAAGGAGTTGGGATAGATCACCCCACATTTTGTTGCAGATTTTCCATCTCCCAGTTATAGCAGAGATTTGGGATTAACGTGGCTTTCTCAACTAAAAGTCTTATACGTGTTCGGATGATGTGATTGTCAACACCTGGAGAGGCAGTCTGCTCAAGGCCAGGTTGGCCTTGAATCTTGATATCTATGGCTTCAGTTGAATGGCTTGTGGGAAATTTGGAAGAGCAGCTCGGAGAGACCTTTCTCCTTTACTTCAGGATAGAATCTCATGGCAGCCTGAAGGAAAAAGTCCTCATGGCAGACAGAAAGCCACGCTTGGAAGGTATCCTCAGCCTTAGGCTACTTACTGCTTCAAGTGCCTTCAAGAAAGTGAGGGTGATTCTTGTGTTGTGTGTTACTTCGAAAAACTTTTAAATAAAACTATTATTTCAACAGGTAAGTTAATCTCTTACATTCATAACTCTCATATAGTTTTTCGCTGTGCGCTAATGTGAAAAACAATTAGATTAACTAGGTAAGTAAATGGGCAGTTAGGAAGCATTACAGATTGCTTACAATAAATTTTTTAGGTATCTTGTTAGTCTTTAAAATGCTACATAACTTTTTTCTTTTTGTTTTACCAAGATCAGACTAACATGGCTACCTCTCTATTACAATAAATTTGATATGCTCAAAATCTTTTTTACTTTTTATTTATTAAAGCAATGTTACTCATTTGCTATAACAGTGGTTTTAAATGCTTGAATGAAATATAATGTTGAAATTCATATTTAGGTTGTATAACATTAATTTATCTCGTGGTTTATAAAACTTACATATTTAAGAATTTGACATTTTTTATGTAAAAGACATGAACTTAATGAGAATGGGATATGAACAAATTAAAGAGAAAAAAATATTTAAGAGAATGTAAACCACAAAACTTTATAATTTATATGTCTGTAGTTAGTAAAATAAGTAATTCATTAAACAATAAATATCCGAAGAGGTGGATTATTTACAGTGGTGTAGTGAGGAGGGCGCAGGAGGGGAGGGAAAGTGGCCCCTAGGAGCCACACTAGGGAGGTGCCAGTATAGTCCCCCTGTACTCTCCTGTCATCTTTCTGCTCACCTGCTCCTCCTCTGCCCGCTGCCACTGGTTGGAGCTACCTCCTCCCTGCCTCTCTGCCCCCAGCCCGACCCCCTCCACCTCTGCCAGAGGGTTAGTGCGTGTGGGACCCAGCCCCAAACTGGAGGGGGTCAGGTAAGACGCGGTACAAGCTCCCCCCACTCCTCCCAGGGTCGGGCTCAGCTGTGCGCCAGGTTTGGGCCCCACCATTTGGCGGGGGCGGGTGTGCCAATTTTGCCTTCACCCCTGGGCGCATAACACCCTCACTACGCCTCTGTCCTGGGGCAAGCTGGGGTGTTGGCTGCTGCCAGCCAGTTGCTTCCCACTGGGGCGCTTGCTGCTCCCATGTGGTCATTACACACTATAACTCCATCCTTCCAGACACCTCCCTTTTCATTTTATGAGAAACAGTCAAATTTCAGGAATGTCCCATTGCCATGGCATAACCAAACTCTGGCCTTGCTTTAAGTTGGGCTAAGAGAAAGCTGCATACCGAATTTGGTGATCCTAGTTCTTATAGTTTAGGAGCTCTTGTACAAATGGACTCTCAGATTGACAGATGCACATTACTAAAATATATAGATTACTACCTTTAGAGATTCCAGGAAGGGAAAACCCCTTACTAAAATTCTTATCTTCACTGTTTTCATGTCCTCCAGTAGATTAAACCTACAGGATTCACTACTTTAGCCATTCCATGTCTCCAGACTCTCCAAGCTTATGCAGCATTACGACATTAAGGAAGTTTCTGCTTATTTGCTGAGAGTAGCACAGATTTCCAGAAGTTTCCGCACTATTTCCTGCTGGTGTGGTCTGGGCCCTTCAGACCCTGCTCTTTTTTTCACTTCTCTGGGTAGCTCCTCCTTCCTCACAGGTAATAGGCAGGTTCACTTCACTTCCCATCCTCCTTACTTTCGGCTTCTGGGCTTCATTTAACCAAAGGGTCTAGCACACACCTTCACTTACTCAGCATTTTAAGGCAAGCTAACACACCACTGGGCTCCTGACTCCAGTTGGGCTTCCACCCTTGTAAGATGACAAATTTAGCTTCCATACTTTCCTTAGTTATGTTTATAAAGTGCTTTGATTCCCCCTAGAAATAGAGGATTAAAAGATAAAGTAGTAGTCTTAGAAATATGATACTGACAGTATCCTGTGATTTAAAAAAAAAACAAAACTTATGGAATTAAGATAAAATTTATTGAATTAGATTAAATACCTTTGGAGTCCATTGTGTTAATATTCAAATGTGCATGTGCCATTTTAGAGTTTTATGTTATTTTTAAGGGAGTGGGGAATGCTAATATAATTTTCTGGTTAATGGCTCTTTGAAGTGATAAGAAAACATATTGGCTACATCTAGACTGCATCCCTTTTCCGTAAAAGGGATGCAAATTAGACGTATCGCAATTGCAAATGAAGCGGGGATTTAAATGCCCCCCGCTTCATTTGCATAAACATATGCCGGCTCGAGCTTTGACGGAAAGTGCCAGTCTAGACGCAGATCTTGCGGAAAATAAAGCCTTTTCCGAAAGATCCCTTATTCCATAAAAGGCTTTATTTTCCCTTATGGAAATAAGGGATCTTTCGGAAAAGACTTTATTTTCTGCAAGATCCGCGTCTAGACTGGCACTTTTTTCCGTCAAAGCTCCGAGCCGGAAAAAAGCGTCAGCCATGTTTATGCAAATGAAGCGGGGGGCATTTAAATCCCCGCTTCATTTGCAATTGCGATACGTCTAATTTGCATCACTTTTACGGAAAAGGGATGCAGTCTAGATGTAGCCATTGGGTAGGGCATTGGAAGGACTGCTCCTGCCATATAAGGGTTGGAATGAATTCTGGTAAACATACTAGCATGTATGCAGGGTCTCTTACTGTCTTGAGTACGTTTTTGTGGGTAATGCTTTTAACTTATGCATAAAATGGGCTTGACACTGCTATAGATCTTTCGTCTTTTCTACCTTAAAATTGTTCTGCTTTAGACAGGCATTTGTAAGATGGCATACTTACTAATCCAGGTCGCTTACTTTTGCTTCCTGCCCTTGTACTCTTGATGTAATTTTTGTGTTTGAAAGGTCTGTTAGAGGTGTATTTTAAGTGTTGGGGCAAGTGAGGAGATTCAGCTGTAGACTCCAATGCTTTCCATACTGCTTAATATAGGAAATCCTTCTTTGTGTGCTACCCAGGATTTCCAAAGCTATGATACCTCTGGGGGAAAAACTATTGGTTCCATTCTCCTTTCCTCTCAAAACTTTTCAGAAGTGCTCTTGTTTACCTTTGTCAAGACTGAAAATGATGTAGCAGCTGCTACTTCATACAAGACATGGTCCTTCTTTGATAAGAATGTTTTGGTGGTGTATTGGCTGTACTTGAGCTTACATACGGGTGTTCTTAGCCACTATATGCAGAAATGATGGTTGGAATTGGGAACTCTATCTATCCAGGGTAAAGTTAATTTGCAGTAGTTATTTTTTTTAAAACAACATGATTTTAAGAAAACTGGTTTTGAAAATATGTTCAGTTATCTTCCTTGGGATTCAGATTTTTTTTTTAAGATCATCCCTTTTTGAACTGATGTTTGTCACCCAGTGTTTAAATTGCACTAATCTCATTATTTGTTTTAAGTTAATATTTTCTGTGTTGGTTCAGTCTGTTTCCTTTTAGACTATAAACTCTTAAGTGTAGACATACCACCTTTGTTTAGTAATGCTTGTCTATGGAGTTATGTCAATTGAGAAATCTTCCCTCTTTAGAAAAGGAAAATGCTGTTGTTTTTTATATTCTCAGATTGTAAAATGGTCCGACTATTGTTCACCTTTGGCCTATAAACCTGGAGAACCTTATAAATTAATTGCTGAAGCAAGTGTGGATAACTTCAGTAACCTTGGAATAGCATTCATGGAAGACAGACTTCAAATGGATAATGGAATGGTGCCACAGAAGATTGTTTGTAAGTATCTTTACAGAGCACTTCAGTTTTAGCAAAGTAACTCAGTGTTTCACTTACTCTGTCTGCTAATGAATACAGTGCTTATTTATACAGGCATAGGAATAATTGTTCCACTGTCAACAGAGGCAGCCTCGTTTTAAAGGGTAATGCCAAATATAAAAATCTGAACTGTAGTTAGACTGCTGTTTCTGAGTTTTTTAAATTTACATTTGTAATATGCACTGTTAGAATGATGGCTGAAAAAGTAGTTGAATGTATTTGAAATGGTATTTAATTTTTTTAATATTTTAGTCATTACTGCTTCATAAACTAACCAATATTTAATATCCCCATTATTATAAATTTAAATTTTTGCAGACAAATCCCAGAGAATCTTAGGAGCTATCGTATAACTCTCTATAAAGGTTAATAGAAACATCACAAAGATAGTACTTGTTCTTCCTTCGTTGGTTGCCCTGTATATTTTATGGTAACGCCTCTGCTTCTTCCTTCCATTTTGTCTGCTCAGAAATGGATTTACTTTTGCAACTCCTGCTGTTCATAGGGGTTTTTGTTTTATTTTGTTTTAAAACCAACTTCTGATGCTTTTTTATTCCTGCTTTCTGCGCCCCCTGACCTCTTTTCCAGTCTTAAGACATTTGAACTACGCTGCTCTGCCTGAGGACCAGACACAGTTGAGATTTTTCCATCCCCTTCTTTACTTGTGTCCTGTTTTCTTTCTTGTTCAGCACAAAGTGATTCCATCTTATCCAATATAATCCTAGATTTTTGTAGTTCAGTTTTGAACAGCAGTGAGCATCGTTCCTGTCCCCTTTTTTTCTTAGGGAATCATATTTTTTCAGGGCTACTTGTCTCACTTTTCACCTTCCCCAATGATGGTGTAGCAGTTGAAAAGAGAATGCATCTGGGATACCCACACAGGAGTAGCAGAAGGGATACCATGCTACAGCTGTTTGCAACCTGTGAACCCTTGTTCTGTCAGGAAAAGGAGTTCAAAAACTAGCTAGCTTACTGAAACCTTCACATTACAATACAGAATTAAAATCCTGAGCACCCGCAGTTGACAGTGACTGCTATGGAAGTTCTGGTGGTTCATTTTCTCTGAAAAAACACATCTAAAGTGTTCCAGATTAAGTGCCCAAAATCTAAGATTCTTCAAGCTAGCTGGATTCTTGTAAAAATTTGTCCTGTATGGCTTATTAAAAGTCACAATAAATAACTGGCAGAGCTGGAAATAGAATATTTGACTTCAGGTTGTGGTAGCATAAGAATGGTCATACTGGTTAGGGTCACTCCAAGTATGCAGTTGTGTTCCTGACCATCCTGGGTAGTAATTATTGATGGACCTATCTCCTATGAACTTATCCAATTCATTTTCCCATTTGTTTTGGCTGCCACTTGCACGTTAAGCAGATGTGGGGAGTTCTCTGAAATAAAATCATTAAGTGGCAACAGCTAAAAGAGACCCCTATCATTTTGTCTATGTAGTTGGCATTGTGTTTTCCCCATGCATTCGTTTGCATTAATCAACATTGAATTTCATATGTCATTTTTCCCAGTCATCCAGTTCTGTGGGATTCTGTGACAAATGCACTGTTGTATTCACACCTTACACACCATAGTAATAATCTTTGTACAAAGTGTGCCTTTAAAGTATCGTTTGAAAATTCATAATTTTCTGGTAATATTTGGTCTGGTAAAATGTGTGGCAACATATGTGAAGTTAATAAGATTGCTCTGTGTAATGATGTGTGATGGTCTGGACTAGGCCCCAACGCCTCGAACAGGAGGCTAGAGGCCTTGCCGCCCCCCATCCCAGCTGGAGGAGCAGAGCAGAGGTCCTCCAGACACTATTAGAGTGGCTGTCTCTGTGGCAGCCAATCAGGACCCAGCAGAGGGGTATAAAAGAAGCTGCAGGGTTGGGGCCTAACCAGTTCCCTTTAGGAGCTCCACCCTGACTAGGAGATCAGCACTGCGGCTAGCTCTTAGTGTGAGCTGAGCCTAGATCTGGGTAAAACCCAGACCCAGTGGCCAAAGACTAGCCACAAGCAGAGACTTACTAGCACCGTGGACAGGGCTAGACAGGCTCTGGTTCCAGGACTTTGAGGGCAACCGGACAGCCCAGCAAGGATCCTGCACATCACCCCTTGGCTGCAGCAGGGCGCTCACCAGCGGGCGGACCTGTTACATGATAACAGTTTGTTCAAGTTACAGTATTAGGGTAACTCCATATGAGGTAGCAAGTTATGTGCATGTTATTCCCTTGAAGGAATAATGGAGTCAATACGTTTGCACTGTCCAGAAAAGGGCTGGTGGCAGAGGACATATATTTCTGAGGGGAAATCTGAGACAAGGAAGTATGTTGTGGTCGCCTGATACTAAACTTGAAGGTTGGTAGGTGCCAAGGTGTGACTGGCTGGCTGTAGCACACACGGATGTAGCTGAGAATACTTACATGAGGGAAGGCTGTTCAGAAAAGGGCAACAAAAATGATTAGGGGTTTGGAACGGGTCCCATATGAAGAGAGATTAAAAAGACTTGGACTTTTCAGCTTAGAAAAGAGGAGACTAAGAGGGAATATGATAGAGGTCCATTAAATCATAATGTGTGGAAAAAGTGAATAAGGAAAAGTTATTTACTTATTCCCACAATATAAGGACTAGGGGTCACCAAACGAAATTAATAGGCAGCAGGTTTAAAACAAACAAAAGGAAGTTTTTCTTCATTCAGTGCACAGTCAGCCTATGGAACTCCTTGCTAGAGGATGTGGTGAAGGCTAGGACTTCAACAGGGTTCAAAAAAGAGCTAGATAGATTATTGGCTTCTTCAGTGGCTATTAGCCAGGATGGGTAGGAATGGTGTCCCTAGCCTCAGTTTGTCTGGGTGACAGGAGAGGGATCATGTGAGGATTATGTGTTGTATTTCCTCCCTGTGGGGCATCTGTTATTGGCCAGTGTCGGCAGACAGGATACTGGGCTAGATGGACCTTTGGTCTGACCCAGTATAGCCGTTCTTATGTACCCTTCAGTTATTTCTTTTCCAAACTGGAAAGTCCCAGTCTTGTTAATCTCTCCTCATATGGAAGCTGTTCCTTATGGCAATCATGTCAGTTGCTCTTTCTGTACCTTTTCCAAATCCAGTGTATCTTTTTTAGAAGGGGTGACCATATCTGCATATAGTATTCAAGATGTGAGCATACAATGACTTTATATAAAGGCAATATGATATTTTATGTCTTATCTACTCCTTTCCTAATGTTTCCCAAATTCTGTTAGTTTCTTCATTTTTAGGCTGCCACTGCACATTGAACAGATGTTTTCTAAGCACTATCCACAATGATTCCAAGATCTCTTTCTTGAGTGGTAACAGCTATTTTAGACCCCATCATTTTTGTATGTATTGTTGGGGTTATATTTTTCTATGTACCTTAGTTGGCATTTCTTAGCACTGAATTCCATCTGCCTTTGTGTTGCCCAGTCACTCAGTTTTGTGAGATCCCATTGTAACTCTTTGCAGTCAGCTTTGGACTTAACTATTTTGAGAAATTTTGTAACCTTGCTGTTTACCCCCTTTTCAAGAACGTTATGTTATAAATGATACCATCTACATGTTTTGTTAGTCTATACAGTTTTACCAGATGATTTGTTGTTTAAGTTTATCCTGTACAGACTAACTCCGCTACCCCGTGAAGAAATTTATAAGTTTAACAGTACTGGTCCAGTGCAAATCCCAGCATCACAACAGTCATTCCTGCTCTTTTTTTCCCCCTTTATCTTTTAAGTGGAGTGCTGGGCATTATTTTCAAGATGATCTAATGATCCTTCAGTTGCTTGAATGACCAGTCTTTTGTTGTTCTTAATCACCCTGCCTCCCTCTTGTTATAGCAAACTCCTTGTCGCAAAGGCAAAGATGCAAACAGCTCAAACTCTGTTGCATTTAAGAACTGCCTTTGGAGCCAGGGCATGCAGCTTTAAGCAGACCTCAAGTATAAAATCCAGGGGTTCAAACTTCAGGGGCGTGCTATTGCCCCCCATTCCCTTTTAAATGGTGCAATTGGCAGCAAGGCAAAGGAAAGGGCACCACAGGTTACAGGGCAGAGGTGACACAGCTGCTCATTAGTCTGGATTGTACCCTGGTGTGTCTCAGGTCCCTTTTGATCTCTTTCCAGTCAGGTTTGAATTTAACTATTTTGAGTTACTTTGTATTTTCTGTGAACTTTGTCACCTGTTTTTTAGCCCCTCTTGCAGATCATTTATGAATATGTTGAAGAGCGTTGTTCCCAGTATTGAACCTTGGATACACTGTTTACTTCTCTCCACTGTGAAAACTTACTGTTAATTCCTACCTTTTGTTTCCTATCTTTTAACCACTGTGGCAAGGTCCCCCCCCCCTCAGGCCCCTTGTCCTGGGACACCTTCTGGTTCTGGGACACATTCTGGTCCACAGATCAGCCAGAGACCGTTTCCAGTGTGCTCACCCATGCCTTTTATTCTCAGCCCTCTTCCCCCCCCCCTCCCCCCGCATTTACAGAGCTTTGGGTTACAGCAAACTCAGCCAGCTTCTCCTTCTGCCTGGGGAAGCACATTCAGACATACCCTGGCTCCTTGCTCTCCCCCTTTACTTCCCCTCTGGTTGCCCTTATACAACCCCTCTGGCTAATTCAGCCCACAGCTGCTTCCATTAGCCTTTCAGGCCTGGGCTTGCTCAGCGGTCTGCAATTGGCCTTTTCAGCCAGACTGCAGTGGCAGAGCTCTGACTTAGCCAGCAGTCTGTCACACCACTTAGGGGTCCATTCCTGCCTACCCTGCTTAAGAACCTTTAGTGGTATCTAACTGCCAGATATGATCTCCTAGTGATTTACAAAATTAAATTTAGACACTTTGTTTGAGGAGAGGTAAATCGTAGTGTCTAGAAGGAGCAAACTTTTTTAGCAGTGTAAAATGTCAACATTTCTGCACCGCTGTAAACCTTTCAGGAGTTTGATTTTCATGAATGCTTCCAAGTTTCACCTCACTGCTTGGTTACAACATCAGACATCAAAATACAGAAGTGTCATAGCTAGGGCCCTACCAAATTCACAATCATGGGAAGGTGCAGGTGGTGGTGATTTCCAGTACCTATCTCCCTTTCAGATAGACTATCAGACTCATCATGAGGCTCACTTCTTTTCTGTAGCCTGGATTTCTCTTTGTGTCTCACCTTCTGGTCTCCTCCTTCTATAGAATGAGTTGAAATTCACCAATTTCATGACCATAGGATTTGAAAATGGGTAAATTTCATGGTTTCAGCTGTTACAAAACTGAAATTTCAGGTTTTAACTGTGGGGTCCCAATCCAAAAGGAGATGAAGGGGGTCACAAACCTGTCTTAAGGTGGTCAGGGGACTGCTGCCTTCAGAGCTGGACTTTGAAGGCAGCAATGGCAGAGCTTCCTATAGCCACAGGAGGTTCCAAGAGGTAGAGGTGGGTCTCATCTCTACTAGGGATGTAAGAGAGTAGTCGATTAGTTGTCGACCCAATAAGCTTAAGCTTACTGGGTAGTTGAGTCAGCTACTCACATTCTTCCCCCTCCCTCTTGCTGCCTCTATATCAGCAAGTGGGGGCAAGCAGGAGATAGTGCTGGGGGGAGCCTGTTTAAGCTGGTTCCCTCAGCACTGTCTGTTCTCTATCAGAGGCAGCCGGGGCAGGGCTGGAGAGGCTGCTCTGGCAGCAGTCCCTGGCCGTGGGGGGTCCTAGGAGGAAGGTGGGACTCCCTGTGGACAGAGGCTGTTGCCCGCGAAGCAGCCCCTGTTCATGGCCACGTGTCATGGCCAGGGGCTGCTTTGTGGGCAGCAGCCCTTGTCTGTGGGAGTCCCAGGGGCTGCTGCTGGCTAGGTAGGCAGCCTTGCTCAGTCCCACCTAGTACTGGGACGAAACCCTGCTGTGGCTCTGCAATTTCAAAATCAGTAGGAGCTGGGCAGTCTGCCCCCCTCTCCTCTGGCTCCTACTGCATTTTAAATTGAAGAGCCATAGTGGGGTTTGGTGCCCAACCTGGCACAAGCCGGGAATAAGTGGGGCTGCCTGCCCCATTGAGTAATATAGTAGATGATAAACATTCTATTGACTACTCAATTACTAAAATAACCTAAATTTAACATCCCTAATTTCTACTGTGCTGCTGGGAGCACCCCCAGGTAGAGGCTCCTAGCTGCTAGTCCTGGCCAGCTTGGGAGGGAAAATATTTGTACACTGCAGTTGTTCAGAAAGCTCTGCATCCGTTGCCCCATACTTGCCTCTCTCCTTCCCCTGCCCAGTCACAGCTAAGGATCCCTCTTTGATGATGTGCTTCTAGCAGCACAGGGAAGATAAGATCCAATTCCACAAGTCTCCGCCAGCTGCAGGAACCTTAGGCTGCTGGCAAGTCTGAAACAATGTCCTGCAGCACAGGGTGGCACTTGGAGGTGGGTCTGGTCTGGTCCCCTACCTCCCCCATCACCAGAGCATTTTGCAGTGAACGGACAGGTTGTGTCCATCCCCTACCCAGTTGGAGCTAGGAAGCCCCCTTTGATGGTGCACTCCTAGGAACCAGGAGACATCAGATGTCACAGGGAAGGGCTTATTTCACAATCTGTGCTGTGCTTTTCACAGCTGTGAAATTAGTAGCACACTCTTGCTAGAAAATTGCTTACTTTCTCGTTTTTACCATATAAAACAAATCAACTGGTATATAAATTCTGTACTTCTGTATAGTATATAGTGCAGTATAAACATCTTATGAAATTTTAGTTTGTACAGACTTTGCTAGTGCTTTTTACATAGACTGTTGTAAAACTAGACAGATATCTAGATGAGTTGATATACTGTTTGGAAGATCTCTGTGTACAACCAGAGGTCGTGCCCTTGGTTAAGAGTTACTGATGTAAATGATGTATCAGGAGTTTAAATCTAATGCCAATCTGTGTATTAGGAGTAGTGACATAAAAAAATTACTATTTTTATATAGCTTAACTTTTCATTTGAAATCTCTCAGCTGTCCATTTACAGGAATCTGCTCTAAAGGCTCTAGAGCAGGTGGCGGCATCTGCTGAAGAAAAGAATAACACTGACTGCGCGCAAATAGGTGAATTGACCCCTGCTCTTCCATTTGAGGCTATAACTAAACAAGGATCAGTGTCAATTGATTCTACAGGAGGAGGTGACCAAGAGTTGAGAGAAGAGAGAGAGAAATCCAGGTCAGAGAAAAAAAGTGAGCCTCATGATGAGCTTGATAGCCTATCTGAAAGAGAAACAAGTATGGGAAAACATCACCACTTGCATCTTTCCAGTTGCCATGAATGTTTTGAACTTGAAAACAGCACTATTGAATCAGTCAGATTTGCTTCATCGGAAAATATTCCAGAACTTCCAGATGATTGCAGTGCCAGTGTGGATGAGGTTATTGATGGTGGTCTGGCAAGAGAACTAAAAAGGGTAAACCTCACTGGGAAGCCTCCCAATGTTTTAATTTATGTAGGTTCTGACCCTATGAAAATCAAATTTGAAAAGATAAAATCAGTTCTCAAGGAGTGTATTGATACAAATAGCTACACCATCTACCAGCTGGTTGAGGAACAGGTTCTGAAAGCTCCCTGGCTTGATAACTCGCTGTTGTTGGTTATTGCCACAGAGGAACCGATTTCCGAGGAGAATCACAAACAGTTCCTGACCTACTTGTCAAAAGGTGGGAAGGTTTTAGGACTTTCTGCCTTGTTCACATTTGGCAGTATACAGATAAGGAGCAAAAGTGAACTGAAGAAGACCATCCAAGAATTGGTATTCTATAAAGCAGACAACAGTGAAATTAAATTAAACTTTCTGACGAGTGGCAATGTTTTTGAGGAAGAGGTTAAAGGAAACTTCAGAACAGTGAAGTCATTGAGTCACTTAAGTAATACAGATGAAGATATGATCATTATTCAACTGCCGTATGGAGACTGCGGAGGAGAAGCTATTCTGTGTCAGGTACCGTATGTAAGAAGAGCTAAGTACCTTATTGTCATAGTATACTGTACTTATTTTGGTGTTTCCCAGGGTTTCAACTGACTTCCATTATAAGTTCATTTTTGTTGCTTCTCTGCAGTACACATAAAGACTACCTGTCTCAAATTCAGTAGGCTAGGCAAAGGGCTGAGGCACAATGTTTCTACCTAGTTTGAAGTTGTGTACAGAGGATTCTTCAATTATGGGATTCAGGTCATTAAAGTAGGAAAACTAGCATTTTGCTTTTTGTAGCGAAATAGGAGGGAGATACAAATATTGTTTACTGGGCTCATCTTACTGAATTCTGGTACAGAGAACCAAATAGAACAAACACAAGAATATAAACTTTAGAAATAGGCAATCTTTACCCTAATTTTAATTGTAGGATAAATTGAGGAGTGGGGTGAGGATTCTGGACTTACGTATCAGTGTTTATTCTTCAGGTAATGAGTCTTCATCTTGCAGTTACTTAGTTCAGAAAATGTCATCAGGATTTCTCCAAGGTGCTGTTCCCTCAACTACAGAATGTACAGATGAAATTCCTTTCAAACTCACTGAGCTCAAGGCAAATCCCCACATTCCTTGCTTATACTAGCTGTCAGATTTGCCTTTAGCAATTTAATCTGTCACCTTCCCATATGCCTTTTTTGTAGTTTTCTCACCTAAATGTATGGAAAAACAAATTTTGGGGGAAGTTCTGGAGTATCTTAGGTATGCAGTGATCATGTTCCTCTTCAAAGCCACACCGATTTGCCAGTGTTACTCTTGAGTGTCACTCCCAAAAAATTATAGCATCGTGGGAAAACTTGGTTATGTTATAGTTTTGTATAACAGTTTCTGCCACCCATGTGTGAGTACTTGAACTAGAAAATTGATTAGGCACTGCTGCTATTAATTTCTTTTAAGTTGCATGGTAAAACCTCCTTTTCTGTAGTATTTAAATTGACCTTCTCCTCTAATAAAATTTAATACTGCAGTGGGTTTCCTGAGAAAAAGGGCAAGGTGGAGAAATTTCAGAAATCAGATTAAAAGGATTAGAATAACATTTATGATTTTTACATTAGTTCCAGTCTGCATCTGGAAAAGGCGTATTGTTGTTCTTTCCAGGGCTATATTTATAAGAGTATTTGTAGTGTCATCAGCCAGTGAATATTCCAAGTCACAGGGTAGTTATTTCGTCTTCTGCACTAGTCCAATTACATAACATTCCCTCTTGAATTCAATAAATCTGTGTGGCTGAATTATAGAAGAGTAGATAATGCATATTATAGCAAAAATAAAATGTGCAAAAATGTATTAAAGCACCGTACAAGTAATTGCTATGCCACTAGCATTTAAATATATTTGCACATAGTGGAATAAAACAAATGTAGCAGAACAATATACATGTATTAAACTTCTTGGAACTTCTGTCAGATACAGTGTATAATGTATAGGAGGACCAGTCTGGACTCTGTATTTCAGCTGTGCTCCTGATGGTTTGTCGATTTAATGTGCAGGAAAGCAGTATGTGAATGTACAGCACTCTAGTTTGCTTACATACTAAATCTCTATGTGGATCCTAAAAGCTAGCTTTCATTTATTGCTCTTCAGAAATACTATTTAGTAATATTTCAAAGTACAACAACAGAACAACTATTAGCATGTGGTACCAGGGTCCACATGATTAGTTAGTGAACAGCAGGAGAGAGTGCTGTATATTTACAGCTTGGTTTGCTGTTTGCAGATTGTGGAGACAAGCCTCCATAGTTCACCTCTACTTTGAAAAGTGAATCTTTATAAAATAGCACTGTAGGTTTCTCTGGTAGGGTTCCAGTACAGTTCAAAAATAAAAAGATTTTTTTTTTTATGCTCAGTCCTGTGATTTAACTTAATGACTCAGCCTAGGTTCTTTCTGCCTTGTTCCTCACTGCCAATAAATATTCTGCAATCAGAACTGAATTTCCCTGGTTCATGAGCCAGACTAGAATCCAGAGCAGCCTCATTTATGTAGTGATAACAGTAGTAAAAAGTAGCAAAAACTTTTAGTCACTAAGTGGATATGGACTCCAAATAAGTGCAGGAGGCAGACCAGCTGATTAAGAGTAGGATGTAAGTGACTAGTCGACTATCTGATGAGCAAATGCTTATCGGATAGTTGACTAGTGACTTAGTCAGTTCTCCCCCAGTACAGTTTCTGTGGGGAGAAGGGGCAGGGGTGCAGTGGGGAACCGGTGGTGCTTCCTCCTCTCAAAAGCGGGGTGCCTGGGGTGAGCTAGGGACTCAAACAGCCCTTCTGGGGCTCTTGTACATTTCAAAAGCAGGGAGCATGGGGGCTAGTGGGGGATTGCTTGAGTCCCCTGCTGGTCGTGCTCCCCGCGGCACTTTCACCTCGGAAATGTAGCAAGATGATGTAGCATGAGATGTCTTTGAGTTTAAGTGCAATTCAAGATCTACTTCAAATGTAAATACCCTTGCCCCACCTCCTTCCCATCCCTTCTCCAAAGCCTTGCCCCTGCTCACTCCATCCTCCCTCTTTTGCCCATCCTCACTCACTTTCATCAGGGGCAGTGGGTTGAGGTGCAGGCTCTGGTCTTGGATTAAGGGATCTGGAGTGTAAGGGGCTCTGAGCTGCTCTTGGGGCAGGCAGTTGGGATGTAGGAGGGGGTTCTAGGTGCAGGCTCTGGAATGGCATTTGGATGCAGGGTAGTTGGGGCTAGGACAAGGGCTTGGGGTGCAGAAGGGGGTTCATGATTAGGGTAGGAGTTTGGATGTGGAGCCCAGGAGGGTTGGTGATGGAGTGGGGTTAAGGCAGGCTAACCCCTGCCTTGGCCCACTCCCTGAAGCAGCCAGCAAACTCCCTCCCAAGTCCTGTTGTGCCCCCTCTCTGCTCTGTGGAGATAGGATACAGGGTGGGAGAGGGGGCACCCTGACATCAGCACCCTCTCCTCTCCCTCCCCTGCCCTGCACAGAAAGCAGGAGGCTCCCGGGGGAGGGACAGCTCCAAGGCAAAGGGCAGGAGATGAGCAGCATTGGAGGGAGGAGCAGCTGAAGTGCTGCGTTTGATAGCCTCTTGGCCAAACCAGTCAGGATCACCTGTCAGAGGCTCCAAGATCTACCAGTAGATCCCGATCTACTGGTTGGTGACCATTGCACTAATTGAATAGTACATGCAAATTACATTGACTATTTGATTAGCTGATTAATCTAAATTTAACATCCTTAATTCAGAGAGGGGCATTTTACATGCTTTTCAGAGAAGAACTATAATTTACCTATAGCTTTAGTTGTCTCCTTGGAAGTTAAGGATTCATTGATCTGCACTAGTACAGGTAGTACTTCCCAGGTCCTGCGCCCTTGGAACTGGAGTGGTTCCAAACAAGGGAGTTTGTTGGACCAGGGAAGGCTAGGGCTTTCTGGGGAGCCCTTACCTGCTCCCCTCGTGGCTGCAGGCCCCACTGCTAACCCCGAGACACTGGTTGGGCTGTGTTTCTGTCCCCCCACTCCTCCCCAATGGCTGCTGGCCACCAGATTTGCAGCCTACAGCTGCTGGGGTTTTCTGGTCTAGGGGCTCTCTGGTCCAGCAACATCTTGAACCAGAGATGTTCAACCTCTATTTGCTACACCGTGGATTTATGTCTAACAGGCATTTAAGATGTCAAAACTCTACTCCACTAATATGTCATATTTGTCGTCATATAAAATATACCCTTACTTCTAACACACAAGTCACACTGAATTTTACATGGCTCTTCTACCCAATTCAGCTAGTAGTAAATGAATAGACACAAAACCATTTTTAGGGCTGTTTTGCTTTTATTTATGTCAGCTGCTATCTTTCATATTAGTGACTTCTTTCTCTTTATTTTTTCACCTTCCCAGATATACCTGGAGATGGATATTTCTTCTTTGACTACACAAACCCAAGACTTTAATTTACTCAAAATGAACAATGTCAAGAGATATGAAGTTCTTAAGGAGATCCTGACATTACTTGGCCTGAGTTGTGAATTAAGTGAAGTTCCTTCACTAACTCCTGTTTATTTGCTCTCTCCTGATGAGGTAAGGTTTTTACTTAAATTGCAGACATAAGAGTCAAACTAAGTAGCTTGTCACATGATTTCAAAAAAGCAAAATATCTTTTTATAGTTGTGGGGTACAAAGGGCTGCCAAATTTTTAGGGCCAATTAGTTTTAAAGTTTACTAAAAGTTTGTCTAGAGAGCTCTGAGAGTGTAGGTTACATCTTAATTGTGTTGTAGAGCCATTTTAGGGATGTGGTTTACACTACTTTAGTCACATGGTGTTCCTCACCATGCCGTATGAGTCACCATGATTAAAATAAGAACAGATATTATGTCCTAGTGAGTGGGCCAATTTTTGATGGGAGCGTTCTTCTTTAGGTAAGTCAATAACAGATTTTCAGAACTAGTATTTGTGTTCTGTTTTAATGAGCTTTTGGTAGGACATTGCTGAACTGAGAATGAAAACTGTATCTGGTTAAACGAAGCACACAAGATCTTTTATAGGAGAAAAGGCAATACGCTGCATTTATTGAAAATACAACAGTTGCATATGCTTTTCAGTCACTCACACACAAACACCTTGCACACACACAGTCCCGCCAGAAAATGTTATAGTTACCAGTCCAGATTCTGTATCAGTCTAGTGGCCAGCTAGATTGAACAAAGAGGGAGAGCAGGGCCTTTGTCGGTCGATCGATCCGATGCTCTTCTAGAGTTGGTGGCAAGACGAACCCAAAGTTCCATAGCAAAGCACCCTGCTTTTATAATCCTTTTCTCTGTTGAAATCAATGGATTCCGCTCTGTCAGCCTGTGACCGGAATGTTATCTTGTTGATGTCAGTTGTTCCCAAACATCTCTTAAAGGCTCATCCTGTAATCAGTCGTCTTTTGGGGGTGCCAGCTTCACTTCAAGGCTCGTCAATCTGCCACTCTGCCAATAGTCCAATCACTCCTTATTATGGGTACGCATTTTTGACGCCGGGTCGTCTGTAGTCTGGTCTTTGCCCACACTCCACCTCCCTCTTTGGCCATCTGGTTCTGAGCAATAACTTTTGCACCTTATCTCGACACATTCATTCCCTTCTCACACCTATAAGCAATGTTACAAGGGCTCTCAAGGTTATGCGGCACAACATCAACATCTGCATTGGCAAGACAGAGGCATTGTAAATCAAGCAATTAAGGCCTCAGCCTTCAACATCCTTTTAGTTTCATTAACACAATATCAAAACTATCTTTTTACTTAGGCCCATTTACTAAACTCACAAAACTTTAGAACAAAGAAATAATCATTTAACTAAAAGGACTTAATTTAATAAAATATTAAATGTATATTAATATATATCTTATATTGCTATATTATTGCTACATTACTATATTACTAAACCTAAAATACAAATATAAGAAGAATAAAACTTTGTTCCAACAAAACCGACTGGGAGGGGGCAGAAGTGCACTTGACCGAATGGAGATGGGTTAGTAGTTAATGTCATGGATCTTAGTGAAGTTCAAATCTGAAGGAATTGTAGCTTATCACGATAAAAATACTAAGAAATCTTTATTGGATTGGATTAGTTCAAAGGTCAAGCAAAATTACAGCAATACTGATGATAAATTTTTTAGGAAGAAATTGGGAAATAGCACACTCCTACTTTTGTTACACATGCTTTTCTTGTCCATTTCATGGGCTTGGGCAGGTCTTTGACTAGCAAATACAACAGTTTAAATCCTGATACTTGATGGCCTGATTGTACAGGTTAGGTGTTAAATATCACTTAATTGAATAGTCGAGTAACCTCATGAATTCTTATCGGTTATTCGACTATTCTATAGTCCCCAGGGATACAGTTGGTAGCCAGCATGATCCGTCCCCCACTACCAAGGAGTCCCCTGCCACTCTACGCTGCTGCCTCTGTAGTGTGGGGTGCCAGTTGTCCTCATGGACCGGCTGCCTGTCGTCCTATGCTGCTGCCTCTCATACAGACACAGCAGCATGGGGTGGCAGTAGCCCCTGTCCTGCGAGAGGGAGGTCTGAGCGCCTGGACCCGGTGCAAGCCAAAACCGAGCTGGGTTGCCTGCTTGCCTGGCTCCTAATACACTTTGAATGCAGAGCCACAGTAGGGGTAGGTCCTGGACTTGTCGCAAGCCAGGACTAAGCCGGCCTGCTGGCTAGCCTGCTAAAAATTTTACTGGGAGAGTGGGGTGGGAATGCATGTAGTCTGTAGCATTATCCTGTAAGCTTTTGCTTATCAGTTGATTGACTACACTATTAAAGGACTTAACAGATATGGGTTGCTTAATGGAGGTGGCCTTCTTTAAAAAATAAATTCATGAATTTAAAAATAATAAAACAGAACTGTATTGAGGTGTTTTGTGGGAAGGGTGTGTTTTGAGTTCATCTTAAGACAGGACTGGAAAATTTAGTCCATCTAGCCCAGTATTCTGTTTGCTGACAGTGGCCAATACCAGATGCCCCAGAGGGCATCACGTGATCCCTCTCCTGTCACCCATTTACAGACAAAACTGAGGCTAGGGACACCATTCCTACCCATTCTACCCATCCTGGCTAATAGCCATTGATGAATCTAATCTCCAAGAATCTATCTAGCTCTTTTTTGAACTCTGTTGAAGTCCTAGTTTTCACCACACCATCTGGCAAGGAGTTCCGCAGGTTGACTGTGCACTGAGTGAAGAAAAACGTCCTTTTGTTTGATTTAAACCTGCTGCTTATTAATTTCATTTGGTGACCTCTAGTTCTTATATTGTGGGAATAAGTAAATAAGTACATTCCCTTATTCACTTTTTCCACACCAGTCATAATAAACAAAAGTATTTTGTTTAAATACTTAAATTTAAGAGTGCTTAAGAAAAAAACAACCTCATCTGCAAACTCTGTTGCTTTTTTAAGATACAAGAGGTAAAATGATCATGGACGTGTGAAGGAATTTCATATTCCATTTCTAGCTGTGCTTTTTAAAAAGACTGTAGAGCTAATACAGGTTGGACCTGCCAGGTCTGGCACCCTTGGCACTTGACTGGTTCTGAACAAGGGATTTTGCTGGTCATGGGGAGGTCATTTCTGGCCCCCAGGCCTGGCTGCTGGCAGCTGCCAGCCTCCCCACAGGCTCCTCCTCTACCCTTACCCCACTGCCATGCTGGGCTCTCAGCCCGTCAGCCCTGCCATGGTAGCCTGCGGTCCTACTGCCAGGGCTCCCAGCTCCACCAGCTCTGCCATGACTGACCCGTGGCTTCCGTCCCCACCAGACCTGTAGCGGCAGCCCATGATCCCGGTGCTGCCTCCCAGCCCACCGTAGCTGACTGCTGCCCCATCGGACCCCACTGGCACTCCAGGCTCAACTGGACTCCCACGGCAGGGCTTATGTTCTCAGTTATCTGTTCAAATCCATTGTGTTTCAGGCGTTTAGTTGGATCTGCTTTAATGACTAACCAAAACAGTATTTAAAAATTTAAAAAGTCAGGTTACAGTATGGCATGTCTCCGTTGGCTTGCAGTTTGGAGTAAGGGGGCATGAATGGCAATACCCATCTAAATACTGCTTTACAACTCCTCTCTGTGAGTGTAAATGTCAAAGCTCCTGAGTTTGCACTGATATAGTCTCCTTCATTTTACTTCATTGTGAATTAGAATCTGTTAATTTGTGCCCGCAGCATCTACACAGGGGATTGAACAGTGCAGCACTTCATTATGTGCAACTTCTTATGCCCTCTTAGTCCAAAGTGTGGACTAAGTTATGTCTTCAGTCTACTCTTCCTTGCATAAAGTCCAGCACAGTGTGACCTCAGTATTTATCATGACCTCTGGAAACTGCCGAAAGCATCACATTAAAATAGCTATCAATCTCTGTGATCTGGGAAAACTGGAGGCAGTTCAAACCTGTTCATTTAGTTTTTAACTGAAGTATCTCACCACAAGGTGTCACTTCTGAGCTGGATTTACAGAGTAGTTAGAATCAACATTGTGAAATTAGGGAGAATAAGGTTCTCGTGTGATGCATTGTGCATAGGCTTACACATGTTCACAGTGGCAAAACATTTAATATTTAACTTTCTTCAATTGTAAAAAGCATTGAATATCACAAGAATTCAGAAGGTGTGCAATATCAAAATACAGAGAAACTAACAGAGTCCATCTTTATTAAGCATCCTCCTTACGTATGCAATTATCCAAATGTGGAACTGGATTGTACTTAAGAAGACTACTTTAAGTAAACTAATTTTTGTTGATCTATTGTGTGTTGATCTGAGAATGATTCGTTATAATCAAAAAGAGAATTTGGAAAAGCTCTGATGAGCATGATTATTTCTTCTAGCTAGGAAAACAAGTGGTAATTTCTTTTTAGGGGTCAGTAATGAACTTATGGTGTATTTTTACAAAGTGAGAGAAATTCCTCCTTGGATTTGCATAGTATTAGGTGTTCATGGTTACTTGTATGTCACGTGTTTCATAGTACTCACAAAAGTATATAGAATTTTTTGGAGATGTGTTATTTTGGTATATGTTTGAGTACAGCCGCTCCCCGACTTACAGCCACCTCCACTTACGACCATCCGCACTTACGACCAAAGCGGTCGTAAATGCGGATCCGAGTTACGAACGGCGATCCGCGCTTACGAACAGCGCGGTCGCCATGTAACTCTATGGGATCCGAGTTACGAACAATTCGAGTTACGGACCAAGTGTTGGTCCGTAACTCGTTCGTAACTCGAAGAGCGGCTGTAATTTGGAAAAAAGTAAAATGAGTTTGAGCATCGCCACATTATATGTAGCAATTACCAAAAATTCTGTTCATAATACTGCAAGAATTAAGAAGTTAATAACTTTTACCCAAAGTTAGCTCCGCATATTCTTACAGATTTATCTCTGGTGTTAAATTGGTCAGGTGTCAACATATAACACAGTGAGATTCACTACAGGTACCTGTATTTTTACTGTATTTCAAGGCTTGCTTCAGATAAGTATGTATACTGTTTCACAACCATCATTCTCCTTTGGTAGTCCTGTTATACTTGATTTTACATGGGAGGACAGAAAATATTAATATAGTTCTTGAGGGTCGTCAAAAATAAGGAAATGTTTTTATCATGCTGAGGTTTCTCTTAGGGCACATCTACATGGCAGGGCTAAAGCCAAAATAAGCAATGCAACTTGAGCTATGTCAGTTGCGTAGCTTAAGTCGAAATAGTTTATTTTGGCTTTTGGCACTGTCTACATAGCAGGAAGTCAGAGAGCACACTTTTCCTCTGACTTCCCTTACTCTTTGTAAAATGAGGGTTGCAGGAGACAGAGTAAGAAGTCCTCCAGCTTGATGTTATTTTGACATTATGTCAAATATGTTTGATATAATGCTTGTAGTATAGATGCGGACTGTGTTATTTCAGAATAAGTGACATTATTCTGAAATAACACTGCTGTGTAGACCTAGCCTTAGTCCATTACATCCACAATACATAACTACACTTCAGGGAGTGAATATTCTCTGCTCCTGAGTTTGCATCTCTCCGATAGCATGCTATTGTGTTGGGCTAAGTCTACTTGCATTCAGCTTGTCTTCGTTGAGATTGCTGTAGGGAATCTAAAAAATAAAATAGAATACACATTGACAATTAATACTGTGATCTATACGGTCTATGTGGGTCTGTTACATATGTGTACATGATTTTAGTGTAATGTAAAGAAAGAATCTAAAATAGTCATTTCACAACATTCAGAACGTCATAACTAAAAAATATCCTTTTGAGTCAGAATTTTATGGTGTTGCCCTTGAACAGATGGTGGCTTTAGATAGGTAGGCTCTATGGCTTTCAAAGAACTCTCTAGAGATCCGTAGCAATTCGGCATTGGTTCATGACATCATTGGTACAAATCTAGGAAAAATGGAATATAGCCCAACTTACAAAGCTTATTCCCTAGCCTCCACTGTGACCTGTAGCTAATCTATGCATGAAAGATCTGGAAAATAAGAACAGGGTTGTCATTAGGTGGAGTTTTGTGAGATGCTGTCATATTACCATTACTTAGAAATATAGGTATTGTCCTATAACAAGAAAGAGCAGGATTCAGTTCTCTAAATATATAAATTTCTGCTTACATTGTGCTTCTTCAGCTAAGATAATGTACAGAATTTAAACCAAACAAGATTATAAAATACATACCAAATGAAAAGTAGAAAATCCAATGTTATTGTCTCTATACAGTTGAAATATATTGCTCCCAAGAAGAATAGCCATAAGCATTGTCTTTATTTTAAACAAACGTTTATGAGTATGTGGATTTGCTGATCAGAATGAATGCATTTTTGTCTTTTATGACTCCTACCCATTCTTTGGTAATTGATTTATCCATGCCATAATGAGGTATTGATTTGATTCTTCAAAAACAAATATCAGGTTTTAGATTGTGACAGGAATTTATCATTTTAATCCGTTTTTTATAAAATTGAACCTATCCGGGAAAATGATGATCATGGTTAATAAAAACCTCACGTGACTGAGGAAAAATTATCAGTGTTCTTTCATTTGAGTGTGCATACATGCATATGTGTGTGGTGCTGGTTTAAATTCTAAGTTTTACGTGGCATAATGCTTTGTAGTAGTAGTTACTAAGAGATCAATAACTGTTTTGGATTCTGTTGTGTCAATCACTTGAAGGTTCATTTTAAGAAGTAATTTGAGCTCCCTCCAAATGAAGAAAATCCTGAAATTCCAGATGTATTGTGAATGGAATCTGGCATATGGTTGTCTTGTTGGCATGCTGCAGGCCTTAAAATGAAGGGCTAACTAAATAGCAGCTGTTAGATTAAAGCAAACATTTAAAAGCCATGGTGCAGTGTTTACAACTATAAATATTTGTAAGTGCCTTTTTTAGCTTTTGTTGTATATGATTTTCTTAGTATAAACTGGAATACTTAATTATCAGATGTTGAACCAAGGATAATTCTAACAGTGACAACATTACGAGGAAGTTAACACTAAATAGCATTGAATGCATGGTTGGGTTTTTTTAAGTGTACAAGGCCTTGTCTGTGTGAGCCTTTCAGATCCATTTCCCGCCATTGATAACACCAGATCATCTCTAATACCGGTAACCCCTGTGAAAATGCTAAATTAGGTAGGGTACAGTGGATACAAATGTTTTTATTACTATCGTGTACAGGGCTGCCCTTTACAAGATTAGATGGACTATTTTCTAATGCCAGTGACTGGTGCCCTGCCTACTTTATTATTCCATTTATTAACACTGAAGCTGCCTCCCTCTGCACTTGTTCAATTTTGGAACCTTTCTTGGTAAGGAAGCTTTGTAAGAATAGAAGACTAACA
Source organism: Rafetus swinhoei (assembly GCA_019425775.1). Lineage (NCBI taxonomy): Eukaryota > Metazoa > Chordata > Testudines > Trionychidae > Rafetus > Rafetus swinhoei. The sequence continues at coordinate 164,158,772 of CM033437.1, forward strand.
AATTCAGAAGCATATGCACCAAGGAGTGCTGCTACAGGGCTGCTGCTGATGTGAGCATAAAAAGCTTTAGTGAAGCAAGAAGAGTGTGTGTTTGTTTAGGTTTATCACTGGCAGTGAGACAATCATAAGCACTTCCGTGAGATCAATCTAGGGGGTGCTTGATTTATAAGGAGGCTATGTCAATTTGGAATTTGCTATGATGACTGGAATTGCTAGCCTCCAATATTCAAAAAAATATGATTCAAGCCTCCTAAAATCAGGAATGGATCAAAACAACATGAAACTTTTCAAAAATAACAAATTTTGCCTTGTTGTTCTGTGCATTCTCGTATTTGAGGTTTTAGAATACACTTGGGTCACGTTTCCAAGCTTTCCAAGCTTGTGGTGGTGGAGAAACAATTTTTTAAAATGAAACCAAAGATCTAACTTAATTAGTTAATTTCTGAAGTCAGAGATTTAAGAAATTAATCAAATAATATGTAATAAAATGCACAAGTTGGCAACATTGTATTGCTCTATGATGGCCTATTGGCTTTTTTTAGTTTCTGTAGAAAATATTTTTCAGCTACAGCAAGAATGCTTAATAAAACATGTCCATTTCAAATATTGTATCTGTATTTCATGGGCATGTGTAAGTTGGATGCTCTTGGCTCTGAGCTTTCTCAGCTCCTTGCTGTGTGTTCTGGCTTTAACTATTGTGTTTGAGAGACCCAGGAGTAAGTATAGAAATAACGAGGCATAAGAACTTTTTCCTACAAAGAAGACTAGAGGCAAATCTGAGACTTAGTAAATGTTGACTACTTATCAGCCCACCCTATAGGTAGGGCCTCACCAAAATGGATCATTAATTTGGTCAATTTCGTGGTGATAGGATTTTAAAAATTTAAATTTCAGGTTGAACCTCTAGTCTGGCACCATTGGGCCTTGACCATTGCTGAACCAGAGAATTTGCAGAAGCATGGGAGGTCAATATTGTCTAGCAGCATTACTAACACTTCCACTGCTTACTGGGCTCTTAAAAGACTATAGGGGTGGCAGCACTACCTTTGGAGGTAGTCAGCTGGAGAGTGGTGACTACTGGCTGGGAGCACATCTCTGAAGGCAGACCTACCTCCAGCAGCAGCGCAGGAGTAAGGGGTGGCAACACCCATGGCAAGGGTGGCAGTCCTGCTACCACCTCCTAAAGTAATTTTGTGATCCCTTGCAATTGTCTTTTGGATCAAAACCTCCAATTTGAGAAATACTGGTCTCCCCCAGTGAAATCTGTATTGTATAGGGTAAAAGACCAGATTTCATGGAATTCTATGCAACTATTTTTCCTTTGTTCCTTGAAAACTGAGAGAATGTGTTCAGCCAGGAAGGTGGTACTGTCTCAGGTTTTAGCTCTAATGATGACATTTGAAGTTTAAAGTGTATTGGGAAATTTGGAGGTTAGTAGGTATGGAGTAGGTATCTATTTTTAAGAAAAGGGGGCAGGACAGCCAGGAGAGATTTTGAGAGAGAAGAGAATATATGAACTTAAAAATTGCATCATTGTTTTTTTTAATTAATAAGTTTTTTGGATGTATTCTTATTCCCAGAAAAAGTAAATACATTTAAAGCAAGAAGGGCTGAAGCAGAGAAGCCAAAGTGTGTGGGGGGAAGGAGGTCTTACTGGACATGTTGGAAAATATGCAACTTGGATTACTCGTGCACTTAGAACTACATTGACTGATGGAATGTGGGACTGATAACGGGATGGATTACTCCATAACTACTCTGTTCTGTTCATTTCCTCTGAATCAGCTGGCATGGGGCACTGTCAGAGAACAGGACAGTAGGCTAGATAGACCATTGGTTTGATTCTTATGTACATTACTGACTGTCTTATTTTTTCCTATCTAACTCAGCATTGTGATAAATGAGCATTGTGTTTTCCCCTATTTTTTTGTGTATCACCTTTTGTGATACATTGAATATATATGGGAGGGGGGATGTTTACAGAATATGGAGGATGTTTTTTCTCTTAACTGAATCTCTTATACTATTCCTCTGTGCTTGGAAATTTACCTATTTTGTCTTGGATTTTTCAGCTCTGAAATTCAGCCCCAATAGGAACATCTATGTTGCTTTTGAATCTCCCAGCCTGAGCCCCATGAACCCAAATCAATTCTCCCTGGCTCTGAGACTCCTGTTGTGGGTCTTTCTTTACAGTATAGACATACCATTTTTCTCTGGCAAATTCTGTTAGTATTTCATATTCACAAACACTATCTTCACTCACAGTATATTAAAAAAATATTGAAAGGATAATAAATTTGATAGAAAACCTTAAACTGAGAGCTGTATATTGTCAATGCCAACAATGTATTTTAGTGTGCTTTTAGTTTTTACTAATTCTATCACTGTTTCCCAGACTTTCAGCAAACAATTTTACCTTTAATAAGAAACCTTTTTGCTCATTCTTGCTATAAAAAATATCATAATACTGTAACATTATTTTAACAGAGCTGGTGTTACCAGCTGATCGTATCTGATTTGTTGGACAATTAACTAGGGAACAAAAATCTCATTCTGTATTTTTTATGCAGTACTGATAACTTTAAGTGCAACATGCAGGGTATCCAAATGCTGTATTAATTGCTTTAGATTTTTATCTTAACTATTTGTTCTTTTAAAAAAGCACGCTAAACAAGTTCTCCACAGTTCTTTAATCACTTATTGATAAATGAACAAGTTTGGAAGGTTAGTATGCTTTATTCCCTGTATACGCCTCACATATTTTTGGTTGTGATGTGTGCATGTACATACACTTGATTTGCAGTATAGCTATTGTTCAGAAAATAGCAGCTTCACTCTTACTACTAAATAGGTGTCAGTGCTAACGAATTAGTTAAAACTAAACAAAAAATAATTGGAAGTCATGGTGCTTCTTGTAGTCAGACCTCTTACTTTAATGTTACAATAATATCTGTTAGCCTTTTTGTAGTTAAGAATCTCTTATTTCCATTAATTCCTTATTTTTGGATTATTAGATGCCTTGTAGTGGGATTCATTGCAAGGTAGACTACATGTGTTCTTTTTCTTCACATCTTTCCAATAAAAATTGGTTTTAAAATGTATTGCAATGGATTTACCTTTATCACATTGTGCTTTGTGGTATCACAGCACTTGTAGAATATGCAGTCTCTACTAGTTAATTCCTGAAATACATATATAGGAACTGCTGGATGAAGTTTGAGCATTAATTCTTAATTTCCTTTAATTATCTTTCCTTTCAGTTAAAGTAGTAGTATGAATGTGTTACTTGTCTAAGGCTCTTAACAGAGTTACCTGGACACTCAGTATCTCGCTATTCTTTCACTTCTTATTTTTATTTTCATCTATCTAAAGATGGCGCAAATGTTAAATAAGCTTGCATTTTTTTCAGAAACATGTTCTTGGTCTAAAATTTTGCATATCACATTAAAATCTAGGATACATTTTTATAAGAGATTTATGAATGCTGGGAGAAAAGGGAGTTTACTGACTGCTGAATTCGCACAGCTGTAATTAAAACTTCCCAAACAAGATTTGAACTGGGCTTTGTTGCTACGCAAAATACATATCTAAACTGTGTCAATGTATGATACTTTATTCAGTTAATTGTGCGTTAAGCTTACGGATTATTTTTCTCCCTATAAATGATATGTCTGATTTAAATCTGTATTTAGAATTCCATAAATAAGAAGATTCATGTTGACTTCATATTATTTGTCTGGAAATCCCTGGTGTTTAAATGAGAAATTAATGACTTCTCATTCATTATTAATTAAATACAATATCCTAAAATGTCTAAATAAAATTATCTGTTATACAATCTATGTTTTACATTCAATTTCCTTTTAATATAAGTATTTTTGATAAATGCAGCCATTTTGGGGTAGTCCACAAAATCTGTGGAAGAGCAAATCAGCAATTGTAACAACATAATGAATGTTGCTCATTCAAATACAGGAGTTCTTAGTTAAATAGACTTTTGGCCTTTCAGAATTGGTATGGTTCTGTTTTATACATAACATGCTATTTTATTATGCATGCACGGTATTAATTTTTTTAAGGTATGCTTTCGGTTCAGGATGGCGTTTACCCTTTGACCTACCCGCTTTCGTACAATAAACAGTTTGTTGATGAGAGCAGCTGCCAAGAAGATTGCTTCCAGACTGTTCTAATGTAGCTGTATGAGAAGAGGAAGACAAAATGTACCTTACAAGGCTAGGTGTTGCTGTGTTACCTCTTCTATGCCTTCATTTTAATGATAATATGAATTTTCTAAACAGAAAATATGCCAATGTTCCAGATACCATAAAAACCAAGGTATTTCTCCAACTTTAGCCCTTACAAGAACCTTGATTTCTATACTTATATTTCTCTATCTAACCATTAGCAAACACCCTTTTCATCTTAATATTCCATGAATTCAATAATTTATTATGTTGTTAATTCTTCATGGTTGGCCTTTTTTCACAAGTTAGGTATTTCTCATTAGTACGCTGGAAAGGAAGAGGTGGGATAATAACTCCTTTCTTGTACTGATTTTGTATGCATGAATGGTAATATGCATAAGTCTTTCATATAGTTTTGAAATTAAGATGTAGTCTTGAAAAAGATGTCTGGTACAATTATCATACTTGGATATAAATATTTTTATCATCTACTGTAAATGTGTGTAATTAAAACAGTCTAGCATTATAGTGCTCATGAGAGACACTTATAACAGAGTGGTATCAGTCTAGAAAAGCTGTATGCTCATCAGTTGTTGTTCATGTTTGAATGATCGACAGTGGTGGCTGGTTTTTATCTTACCAGTTGCAGTCTGGACAAGAAAACTTCATTCCTTGAAGCTGTGGCTGCTGACACAGCTAAGTTGAGGGCAGTCTTTCCCTTTCATTAATAGCTGCTTCCTTACTATCTTTGTTTAATCTCACTGACAGCTCTCTTAAGCAATCTCCTTCAGGAAAAGTCAGAGTTTAAAAAAAAAAAAAAATTAATCAGCACTTTTCACCTAACCACTGTAGGCTTCTGTCAGAAAAGTGGGGCTGACCAAACACCTGATTAATATATTAACTTTCTGCACACAGTCAGTGAATTTTGGGAATTTGATACTGGTCATGAATTTTAAGTTAAGCTCCCAACCATGAAAAAAATAACCAATGTGGACTAACCTGGCCCAAGACTCAGGCACTTTATTAGAAGCAATAAAATCAAGACAGAAGATCAAGAGTATAGTAAATTTTGTTCAATTCTAATAAACTTACTAGACAATATGCTGAAAAACTGGCAAATTTACATTGAAAAATCCGCAAATTAGTCAGTGAAATAGTCTTGTTACTTTAGACTATTCCCACAAACCAAGCTGTAGACATCATTATAAAATATTCCAATACCTATTTTTTTAAAAACATATCGAGGATTGGAAAAAAATGTGAGAACTTGGTCTTGATACTGGTTAGGTCACCAAAATAATTGGCTACTTTTTCTCTATTTTAAAACCCGTTGCTAGTTTTGTTGTTTTTCTGTTAAAATAACTCAGATGCTAAAAATAATTGCATTGACCACCAGAGCCCTCAACAAACCAGGTTAATAATACATTAAAATCTGTCAAGCTTCTTATCCCCCTACCCTCACTCCAAGATTTGTTTGATTTTTTTTTTTCAGCTTTGTGTAAACTAGTCCATGTTAGTTCACAAATTTCTCTAAAACTGGGACACACAAAGTTCTGTTAGATTACTTTGCTCACATGTTTCCAGTGGTCTAATGTCATTTCAGACATCTTTATCAGCTGGTCGGGGAAGGCGCACGATACCCGTGTGTTCAGAAACTCCAGCCTCTTTCAGAAGCTGGAGGCTGGCACTTGCTTCCCCTAGCACACCATCAGGGTTGGGAATGTGGACATGCCACCGTGCATTGTGGGCGTTGCGGCCTACCCTCTCATGCCGTGGCTAAAGAAGCCATATACTGGACACTTTGACTTCAGCAAGGACAGCCTTGTTGCCCACCTGCGCAGGACGTGCATGTAGGCGGAGTGCACCTTTGGCATCTTAAGGCATGGTTCAGATGTCTCCTGACCCTGGATGTGGGGGAGCAAAACATCCCCCAGGTGGTGTCAGCATGTTGTGTGCTCCATAACATAGTGGAGAGGAAGGGGGAGGCATTCCTTCCAGGGTGGGGGGCAGAGCTGGTAGGGAGGGAAGGGCCTTTGATCAGCCATGCACAGCTGCCATCCAGCAGGCCCATCAGGTGGAGGTGTGCATCTGGGAGGCCCTGAGGAAGAGTTTCGCAAAAGGCAGCCAGTAATACTCTCCCCAGAGCCTCCCCACTAGGGGCCTGTGCCTTGCTCCTCTGTGCCCTTCCTACAACAACCCCTCCACCATTCTTCCCTGCAGACACTGTTTAAAAACCTGTTTGGTTATGAAAACAGAACTGTTTGGTGATTTATTTGGGGTAGAAGTAACGGGGGGAGGGACCAGGGAGAGAACCTGGAAATGGAGTGCAGGGAGGAGGTGGGGGGATGAGAACCTTGGAGGGGGCAGGTGAGGGGAGGGAGGAGGAGAGGCTCAGGGCTGGGAATGGCATGGGGCTTGGGTGCTTCCTCCATCTTGTGTGTGGCAACCTTGGGGTTGTGGGGTCCAGGGATGCTAGGAACAGGGTCAGGTATGGGAGCGGGTGCAGGGCTGGAGCAGGAGCTGGCTCCGGGTGGGTCAGGAGAGCATGCACAGTCACGCACATGTTGCATCCCTACTGCAGCAACTCCATCCATGTCTCTCTCTGCCGCTGCATGTCCTCCCAGAACTTCTGGGCCAGTGTCTCATGCAGGTCCCAGAGTATGGCAACATGCTCCTGCATCAGGTCTTCCTGGGTCCTCTGGTGCCCATGGCTCCCTTGAGGTCGAGAGGCTGGCTTGGGTGGTGTTTCCCGTCCCCCTGTCACAGCTGGTCTGGCTGGGGACAATAAAGAGAGATGGTCAGTCATCCCTGGAGACCCTGTCCCTGAAGCCTTGCCCTCATCTGTGAGCTGAGACCGAGAGTTCCCGGGTCAGATGAAGGTGATGTCCTGGGAGCAAGGCCATGTGGGGCCTGGATAGCAGGCCCTTTCTTACAGGGGCCCAGATGTCCCCAGGGGACCATGCTTCCTCCTCTTCCCCCCGTCACGTCCCGGGGACAAGCAAGAATGGAAAATTGTTAGCTACACTGGGATCCTATGGGGCTCGACTTCCATCAGTGTACTCCAGGTCCAACAGTGATATCATCCCAAGGGGAGAGAACTTGTATCCTTGGTAGCTGGGGAATAAGGGATGAGGGTTTTGTGGGGGAGGGTTGGGTGTGCAGTGCACACACCTGCACCTGACAGTGCTGTCCCCAGGAATGGGTGCTGCCTTGAGTGTGCAGGCATGCCCATGTAGCACTCCAGATTGTGTCCTTGTCCCCAGTCTCCTTCTAATGATGGATCCTGCTGGGAGGGTGTTAGAGGTGTGGCCGGTCTTCTCAGAGCCTGGGAGCAGGAGCACGGGTGCTCAGGTGCTGCCTCCTGGGGCTGTGTGGCATAGACTGACGCTGCACGTGCATCCATGTGCATGGACTTCAGCGCAATCCCCAAGCCTAGAAGGCTGAGAGACGATCACACCCCAACCCCTTAGTGCCTGCCACACCCATCCTGTCTGCGTGGGAAAACTATGACCACTCAACTAATGTTCTCTCCCTGGCCTTGGAGGTTGTCTGGGACACATCCAGGCTGTGGGGCTCCAGGGTGAGCATGGTCATGGTGTTGGCAGTGTCAGGGTCCTCCTGCTCCTCCTCATCCCTGGCTGGGACCCCCGAGTAGGTGATGGGTGTCTCCAGCCCTGAGGGGTGGGGAAGGGGCTGTACCGCCCCCCAGGATGCAGTGCAGGTCTTCATAATGGGGGCAGGAGTGGGGTTCTGCCCCGGAGTGCTTTCTCACCCTGGCATAGGCCTGGCGGAGCTCCTTCATCTTGCTTCAGATCTGCTTCTGGTTCCTGCTGTGGGCATTGGTGGCCAGGCTGTTGGCCATGTGGCGGAATCTGTCAGCATTGCACTGTCTGAGCAGAGAGGCTGGAAGTTTTCCTCCTCACCCCACACCTTGATGAGGGCCAGGATCTCCACCCCAGACTAGGGATGTAAAGGATTAGTTAACTACCCGATAAGCAAATACTTATCAGATAGCAGGATAGTTGACTAATCATTCCCACCTCCTTGCTGCCTCTATCAGATAGAGGCAGCAAGAGAGGAGGGCGGAGGGGTACTTATAAGCTGCAGTGCCACACAGATTCCAGGGTCAGCTGGGGACTTCCCAGCTGACCCCGGACTCTGTGCGGCATTTCAAAGTGGCTTGGAGCCTGGGATCAGCTGGGGATCCCCCAGCTGACCCCGGGCTTAGTGTGCGCTGCCGCTTTGAAATGCCCGGTGGAGCCTGGGATCAGCTGGCGAATTCCAGCTGATCCCGGGCTCCTTGCAGAGTGCGAGCTTTGAAATGTACAAGAGTCCCCAGTGGGGACTCTTGTACATTTCAAAGGGGGAGTGCAGAAGTGCTTATCGACTAGTCAAGTAGTCGATGGAAATTCCATTGACTACTCAACTATTACATTAATCACTAGTTAACATCCTTACCCCAGACCAGGAAGGTGCCATGCTTCTTTTGTTGCCTGGCAGGCTCCTGGGAGCAGTCAGACTGCTCCCTGGGATGGGCAGGAGACTCTTGGGGGGGCTTGAGTGTCAGCCATGCTGACCAGATGTCAGGCTGTGGTAGCAGCAATGTGGCTGGAGGCTGTCAGGGCCAGCTTCTTGCCACAAGCCCTTTCCCCTGTGTCTGCAGCTTTAAGGGCTGCAGGGGAAGAGGAACTATAGAGTCCTGAGGAGTGTGGACGGAGTGGCCAGCAGGACACCCATGGGATTTCCCGGAGGCCCTTTATTTTGAAAAAACTCCCTGTGCCTTGTCCACACATGCCCTTTTCTGAAATAGCTATTTCAGAAGAGACGTTATTCCTCATGCAGTGAGGTTTACCAAAGTCGGAATAAGCCGTTGGTTATTTCAATTTTATTTAGAAATAATGGAATTGCTTTGTAGATGCTCACATTATTATTCCGGAATAACGGTGCAGTGTAGACACACCCTAAAACTAGTCAAAAATACACACCAATGTCGTATACGTTGAACTGTCTGCTTAGTCTCAGAGGCTGAGTAATTTTCACAGAGGCTGAGTAATTTTTCCCACTGACATGTAAGGCTAGATCAGCGCTTTTTTTTTTTTTTTTTTTTTTAAAAGAACCCCCAAACATGCTAAATGTAACTGGCTATGGAGTGTCCTTGTTTGATTACAGAAAAGAATAATGTGGGGGCTTTTTAAGCATCTCTACTTAAAGGAATTGTGATGAGAAGAGTAAAAGGGTACTCACCTGAACAAAGCCAGAGTGTGGCAGGACCAGATGGGGTGGTCATAGTGGCCCAAAATGTACCCAGGGCAAGGGGGTTTATTATTCTCCATGGACCTTGGTAAGAATTCTTTCCATTTTGAGCTAGCAACATTCACCTGCCCACCCATGGGATCAGAGTAGGACTAATCATCAGTGGGCATTATCCTACTTGCCTTGTTATTGTGGAGTAGGGAAGGAATTTTTCCAACTCTGAGAGATTGGGTGGGTTCTCCCCACTCCCCCCCCCCCCCCCCCCCCCCCCTTCACCCTAACTGATTGGAGACACGGGAGGAAAGAGAAAGGAGGTTAGGTCAGAAATGTCACATCTTAATAGGTAACAGGTGTGGTAGATGTCTTGTGCACGCATTCATTACAGAAATGGTATAGTTAATGGATAAACAGGAGTTGGAAGAGGGTTCTGGGGGGAAGTATCTCTGAAGGAAATTGGATCAAGGGGGGTTGGGGCTCCTAACATCAGATACAGTGGGGGGACCTTCCCACACTCCTTAAACCTCATACAATGAGGATAGCAGGGTTCCAGCAACAGTGCTGGGACTAGTTTGGGATGTAAGAAGGCTGGCCCTCCCAAATAATTACAAGTGATTAAGGAAATACTGATGACCTGCACAGTATAATTTATTGCTTAGGAATTTCCAGGTTAGTTAAGTGAACAAAGTTGCAGCTAATTAAATGGCTTTCATTGTGTGTAATCTCCCTTTCTGTACAGATGAGATCATGAAAATGGTTTGAGCTAAGCTAGGCTGAACCTTCTGCTTTCCAGGGGCGGGCTCAGCCAGTCAAGGTCTTGGGAGTTATACCCTGTGACTCATGCCATCTGAGCCTTTGAGATGAAGAAGGCCTGAATTCAGAAAAACACCCTGAGGGGTAAGCAAAATGCTCTTAGACACAGTTCCAGAGGAGGATCAAAATTGAAGAGCTTGCTTATGGATCCAGTTGAAACTGGATTTTGAGCGTTTCTGCAGTTTGAACTTACTTTGTAGCTTTGTTTTTCCTTTTTGTTTCCCTATGTGTTTGTAAGTAACAATTTTAAAGCTTTTATTTTATTTATATTTTAAATAATAGAGCCCTATGCAAGGCTCTAGGCACTCAAACATAATTAATTATAAATACAATTAAATTAAACTCAGCAGCATTGCAATTGGTCATTGTAAGAAGTAGTTATCTTTTAATATGTTGTTATTTGATTAGAGAGAGTGTCCTTTGCCTCACAAACAGGAGCTGGGAGATGTGAGATATTTTCACATCCAAACGGGAGTGTGGGGTCTGGGGCAATCCTTCCTCCTCCCCCCCCCCCCCCCCACTGTAGGCCCTCCCTGTCCCATACCCCTGTTTCATCCCTCCCCCAAGCCCTGCCCTTGCTCTGCCCTGTCCCCATTTCTCCATCCCCATCACAGGCCTGGCATGGTGGCAGCAGGGTTTGCCTTCCTCCCCATCCCCCAGTCACCATGTGGGTGGTCGGGACCCAGAACTGTGCGCCAGCATGCTCTCCCCTGCCACCCCACCCTCCTGGCTCACTGCACCTCACTTCTCTGCTGCGGCAGGAACTGGAGCTCTCTGGGGTGGGACGTTTTACTTCCTGCTGCTACTGAGAAGCCACACTCAGTGGGCCGAGAGTGGTGGGGAGATGACCTCTCTTGCCACCTCCACACCAGGCCTCCAAAATCCCCCCTTGCCTACCATCCATAGGATGACTGGGTGGTCTCTGTGGAGCCCCCAAAAATATGGGACCTGGGGCGGCCACCCTGATTCATCTTATGGCTGGGATGGTTCTGTTTACATCTTTGGAACAGCCTTTTTGTCTTACTGGGCAAACAAGGTGGCTGCTCTCACTTTACTTGCTAGTATTTCCCATTTGTCTCCCTGTGGAAGGTAAAGTGAGTTTCCCTCCTCCATTCCACAGAAATTTCTTCTGAGTGGGGAGGTCACAGGCGGCATAGCCTGTCACCGCTTACTGTTGCTTAGAATTAAGGGTGTTTGATTCAGTTTTTTTTATTTTGCCTCCAGACTACCCGAAGAGGGCCTTTATTTCTTCTCCCTTCCTTAGCTAATAAGCAGACCTGATTCTACTTGCTGGTTTCTTGTTACTATGCCTTACTCTTGTTCTTTTATACAGTGAGGGTGTCAAGGCTGTTCCCCACTTTGGCACGACAAATGCAGAAGTGGGGGCCTGCAAGAGCACCCCAAAACCTTGTCTCTACAGGCTTTGGTACAAAAACTTCCCCCCAAAATCCTAATAGCCAGACTTTGGGGAATATCTGCTGTCACCACCCAAGTATTTCAAGAAAACCAGGGAATAAATCACTTGGGAAACCTCCCTAAAACCTCAGAGGTACCTCAAGCTCTTTTCTCCCCCAAAAGAGCCTGAAAAGAGAAAAATAAGCTGCGGTCTGTGATAGCTGACCCCTGAATCAGACAGACAGACAGGCACACCTCCCAGGACACAAAAATGAACCAATACCGGTTAATTAGAAAAAGAAAACAAACTTTTATTATCAAAACAAAACTGTCGTTGCAAGCATAGTTGAGGTGGCTAGATGGTAAGAGCCACCCAATTGATATACTCAGAGAACATTCCCTGGGTTAGAAAGCTTCATTACAAAAGAGAGTGAGAAAAACAATTTTAACGCAGACATCCATTCCAAATCCCCAAACCAGAAAATAATAAAACCTGATAGGCTAACTAAACTTTGCCCTACTTACATATTGTAAAAGACTTTCCTTGGAGAGAAAGAGTCGGCCTCCTATCTCCCTGTTACCTGGAAGAAACCGCTCTGACTCAGACCAAGGAGGGAAAAAGAAAAAATCCGTTGTTCCAGTTCGAAATCCCTACCTTCCTTGCTATTGGCTGACCAGATACCTGGCTAGGGACTGGAGATATATTTAACCTCTTAGTCCCCAGGTGCTGGTCAACTCTCCTGGTTACGATAGAGGGTCAGGGATATAACAATGATTTTATCTTTTTATGGCAGTTTCTCCGAATGATAAATGGAAATGGTGACTGTGAGGCTAAACTCGCATTGTGTACAAGTACAAGTTGGCTCTCCCAGGTCAGCACCCTCGGGACCTGACTTGTCGTGGATGAGGGATTTTGCTGGACCAGGGGATGCCATTTCTGCTCCCCGCCCACCGCACTGCTGGCTCTACCCCCTAGCTGGCCTGCCTCCCCACTGGACTTTCCTGGTTCCTCCTCCCCCCGCCCCTGCAACCCTGCTGAGTTGCACACTGGGCTTCCCAGCTCCTCCTCCCCTCCTTCCCTCAGCAGCTTGGCTTCCTGACTCCTGTAAACTTTTGTATACACAAAAATTTCAGCCCAGCTGGGCCACGTGCTGGGCTCTCCCTCCCTCCCTCCCCAGCGTGTTGGTCTGGGCTTCTCCTGCTTGTGCAGTGTTCTCTGATCCTGGAACATCCTTGGTCATGTTGGACCACAAATGTTGGTGGACCAGAGAGTCTCGATTTATAGAGATGCAACCTGTATTTTACAGTATTTCAATGGAAGGTGGTATAAACACGACTACTCATTTACCTTACTAACACAGAAACATAAGGTTGGAAGAGCCCTCAGGTGGTCATTGAATCCAAACCCCTGCTAAAAGCAGGACCAATCCCAACTAAGTCATCCCAGCCAGGGCTTTATTATGCCAGGACAAAACTTCTGGGAATGGAGATTCCACCACCTCACTAGGTAACTCATTCCAGTGTTTCACCACCCTCCTAGTGAAATAGTTTTTCCTTATATCCAACCCTAGCCCTCCCCCGCTGCAACTTGAGATCTTTGCTCCTCATTCTATCGTTTGTCACCAAACAGCCTTTCTCCATTCTCTTTGGAACCCCACCTCAGATAGGGGATTTGATAGCAGCCTTTAACTATCATTCTTCTCTTCTGCAGACTAAATAAGCCCATACCCCTCAGCCTCTCCTGATAAGTTGTGTGCGCCTGCCCCCTAATCTGGACTTTCTGCTGGACTTTCTCCAATCTGTCCACATCGTTTCAGTAATGGGGCAGCAAGCGGAGGGGGGGAGGGGGAGAAATTGGATGCAATACTACGGATGTGACCTCACCAGTGCCAAATAAAGGGGAATAATCACTTCTGAGATCTGTTGTCAGTGTTGCTACTCGTGCACCCCAATATGCTGTGAGCCTTCTTGGCTACAAGAGCACACTGTTGACTCCTATCCAGTTTCTCATCCAGTGTAATCCCTTTGTCCTTTACTGCAGAATTTAGCCAGTTGATCCCTAGCCTATAGCAGTGCTTGGGATTCTTCTGTTACAAGTGCAGGACTTTGCACTTGTCCTTGTTGAACCTCATCAGATTTCTTTTGGCCCAACCTCCAATTTGTCTGTCACTCTGTACCCGATCCCTATCATCCAGCATATCTATCTCTCCCCTAGCTTAGTGTCATCTGCGAATTTGCTGAGGGTGCAATCCATCCCCTCATCCAGGTCATTAATAAATATGTTGAACAAAACTGGCCCTAGAACCGACACTTGCGGCACTCCACTTGATACCAACTGCCAACCAGACATCGAGCTGTTGATCACTACCCGTTGAGCCTGACAATCTAGCCAGCTTTCTCTCCACCTTACAATCCATTTATCCAATTCATACTTCTTTAACTTGCTTGCAAGAGTACTGTGGGAGACCATATAAAAAGCTTTGCTGATGTCAAGGTATATCACATCTACCACCTTCCCCATATCCACAGAGCCAGCTACCTTGTCAAAGAAGGCAGTCAGGTTGGTCAGGCATGACTTGCCCTTGGTGAATCCATGTTGACTGTTTCTGATGACTTTCCCTCTTCCAAGTGTTCCAAAATGGATTCTTTGAGGCTCCCCTCCATGATTTTTCTAGAGTCTGAGATGAGGCTGACCAGTCTACAGTTCTCCAGATTCTCCTCCTTCCCTTTTTTAAAATATGGGCACTACATTTGCCTTTTTCCAAATGTCCAGGATCTCCCCCAATCATCTTTCAAAGTTAATAGCCAATTGCTCTGCAATCACATCAGCCAACTCCTTGGGTACCTTCGGATGCATTCGACCTGGCCCCATAGATTAGTGCAATTTTTGTGTGTACAATTAAAAAATGTATTAAGATGTGCCTATTCTGACTCAATATAAAACACGTTTTTAACTAACTTAGTTTTAAGGTTGTTTTATGAAACACTGTAAACATTTATCTTCTTTACGGGAAATGAAAACCTTAGTGGCATCCGTGGAGTATTTTATCTCTCCTTGGCCAAAGACCATTGCCAAAACCTTGTCCAGCAGTGGCCTTTTCTTGCTGCTGGCCTCCTGTTAATGTTCTGGGCTAGAGAGGCCATCACTTTTGCTATTTTATAGATGAATTCTTACTCCTTTTCTAAATTAAAAATATAAAAAGGTGTTGTCTTAACTAAATGTGGAAATAGCCAAGGTGGAGGGGGGAAAATGTTTAGCCATGTGAAGGTGTAATGTCTGTCAGAACAGCTACACTAGCAATGGATTGATCATATCCTCTAAATTACTACTTTTTCCCTCTGTAGTCTTCACTAGCAGTTAACATTTTTAATAAATACACAGCCTTAAACAATTTAAAGTAAGCTCAGTCGGTATTTCTCAAATATAAACACACCTTTCTTTATTCAGTATGCAACACTGTTTTTGCTTAACATTCAGGCAAACCTAAATGTGTTAAATTAGCCATTGGAGGGCTCCCATGTCATTCTTGCAATCCATTGGAAAACTATGCAATTACAAGGTGAAAAGGAAATTTATATAGGGGTTATAGAGTTTAAGTAAGGTTCTAGTTGACAGCTTTTTTTCAAAAGTGAGTCTCCCCTTTCTACCTTTCAGTCACACACCCTTTATTTTTGCCATGCTTTGTAAAAGATCTACCCATTTTACATCTTCTATGATGCTACCATCCTCCCATAGTAGTCCAGCTGTGTTCGACTGTTCATAATATGCTGCTGCTTTTCTAAAAACATACTTTAGTAAGCAGTGAAGTAGTTAAATGATATTTATTGCCAACATTGGGAACCTGGAAATGGTAGATGAAAGTGTACAAATATTCGCAACAGAAAATTACCTTTTAAAAAAAAAAAGGGGGGGAGGAGGGAGGAAGCAAGTTGATTAGTAGCCTAATCTGCTACCTTGTTGCGAGATCTTCTGCCAACTTGATGTATTGGTATCAATGTAAAAATACCATTTATATATGATTGAGAATTTAATAAAATGTTTGCCAAGTGTCTACTTCAAAATTAGGAGGAGGTAAATAGAATTTTAGTATTATGGCAAATGCAAGTAGCTGTAGCTGTTTGTGTCTGACTGTGTTCATATGAATATACAGTAGAGTCCCGATTATCTGACCTAAACGGGACCGAGGGGTGGTCGGATTAACGAAAATGTCAGATAATACAGAAACTGGTATGAAATCAGGTTTATTACTTATTATTCTACAGAACAACTAACGTAATAGAGTACAGAACATTTAGTATGCAGTATGGCAAAAAGCTAAAGTTATTGTTTAAAAAAATTAGTGATGGAAGTTTTTGTTTCCCAGCTTTGTTTCTCTTCCTTCTTCTTCGAGTGGTCCCCGTGGGTGCTCCACTCAAGGTGTCAGGTCCATCCCGGCACCGCTGGTCGGAGGCTTTTCGGTAGCCGTGGTCGGCTAGGCCACGCATGCGCAGTTCCAATTGCACCGTTCGCGCCCTTTCTAATGTCGCACGGCCTGGCCCCTCGCCAGTTCCTCTCAACCGTCCTCGGTTGCTGGTGGAGCTCCGTTGCCTCTCCTCACAGAGACGGCTGCTCTATAAAGAAAAGTTTTAAAAATTAGTTTTCAGCATAATAGTTTCTTAGGTAGTCGGTTAGTTAGTTAGTTAGTTATAAAAAAAAATTTTTTTTTCTCTTACGGTTTAGATAGTTAGCTGTTGTTCACTGTTCGTTCCGTTATAGTTAGTTTTTGCTGTAAGACATTTCCTGGGACCCAATATGCCCGGATCACCAGGATTTAAGAAATGCTCCCAGTGCAAAGACGCTATGCCGGTGTCCGACGGTCACGCTGCATGTATTCGCTGCCTGGGGGAATCGCATGTCCCACAGAAGTGCATACATTGTTCAAAGTTAACGGCCAGAGCATGCAGAGACAGGGACATGCGATTGAAATTAATACTCTTTGATAAGGCTTTACAGCCTTTGGACGCAGCCCCTCAGGTTCCAGCTCAGTACAAAAAAGGAGAGCGTCATCGCCTGGGGTGCTGGCCTCAAAAAGGAAAAAAGCCTCCCCCATCCGTCCCTTATCCACCACTCCACGGCCCAGGCTGAGCCGAGACTAACGGCCGGGCACTTCGGGGACCGTTCAGCACCCACCTAGGGCCGGGGCACGGGCTAGCCCCGGAGCACCTGCGCCACTAGTACGCTCAACATCAATGCCGGCACCGTCATCCGCATCTAAGGCGGGGCACAAAATGGTGGCGTCCTCGGAACGGGAGCGATCGGCACCACAGACGGCACTGTTAAGATCCGATACGGCACCGATCTCGGGCCCGCAGGAATCACACAGCCCGGTACCGAACACGGCGCCGAGAAGCCCGAGTCAATCAGCACTGAGCCCGCTTACGGCAGTGCCGGCGGCACCAAAAGATCGACATGGGGCAACAACGGTGTGGGACCCTAGAGATTGCCTTGAGAGAGCTCCGGAGCCAGCGCCACACAAGACCCGAGAGACGGCACCGCCCTCGGCACCGCGGCAGGACCGCCAATTTCATCAGCGTCCGTACTGGCTCTAGCCATGGGTTCTCCTCCTTCATCTGCTTCACATTCACCAATACTAGTGATGGATGATAATGACCATCCTCCTGCCGAGGATACTCATAACGTGACCTCAGTCCCCACGAAAGCGGCTAGGAAATCGGCACCGAGAATATCTTCGCTGTCTCCATCACCAGTATTTTCACCAGCACCCTCTCTATCACCTCCCCTCCATTACTCACCACATGGCAGATCTCAATCCGGGATTGAGTTTCGGTACTGGTGCAGTCCTCCATCGCCAAGACGGTACTTGAGGTCCCATCATACTCATGTCTACAGACATGCTCCACCTCACCACCAGACCTCACCTCACAGGTCTCGGTCTCCCACACGCTCCCTGCCTAGATCCTATTGGAGCAGACACGACAGTTCTTATTCCTCTAGAAGATCATCACCGGAGTATTCCGATTACCATTATGGTGCTTACCGTGCTCCCTATAGGCATGGCATATCACACTCGTGTTCTCATTCGTGCTGCTGCCACTTATCCTCTAGCAGACGGCACTCACCACCTGTCCATTCCCAGTAGAGGGCCCCCTCTCCGGGACCCACTCCTAACATCCCTTCTCTCCCACCACAATTATCCGAGCCAGAAGAGGGGCAGATTACGGACACAGAGGAGCAGCCACAAGATCTTCCACCGGCTGACCTTTCTTCATCATCCCCCGATGAGGCCGTCTTCGCAGGAGACACCTCTCCCCCAGATGATATGCGCGAGTTCCAAGACCTGTTTAAAAGGGTTGCGGAATCACAGGACGTTCAGTTCTTAGCTGTCCAAACTAAGCAGTACAAGCTGCTAAAGAATTTGCACCCTAGGCAACAGTCCAGAGTGGCTTTGCCTATTGTCGAAGCAATTCTGGAGTCAGCCTCAGAGATCTGGCATGCTCCAGCTTCGACCGCACCAACATCTAAAAGAGCAGAAAAGAGGTACTTCGTTCCATCGAAGGGATCAGAATTCCTCTTCACCCACCCCCAGCCGAACTCGCTGGTGGTGGATGCAGCCCTGCAAAGAGCTAAGAACCCGCAGGTGAAGAGCACGGGGGCAGATAAGGATGCCAATAGAAGAAAAGTCTATTCATCTTCCACACTGCTCCTCTGCATTGCGAACTGTGCAGCACTGTTGTCCAACCACAGCTTTGACAACATAGCTAAACTGACGGACATGGCACACAGGGTTTCCAAAACCGACAAAACATTATTATGAGCAATTGTACAGGAAGGTTACGCGTGCTCAAGGGCGGGCCTTCAGATTGCTATGGACGTTGCAGATATGGCGGCCTGCTCTGTAGCAACTGCTGTGTCTATGAGAAGGGCTTCATGGCTAGCGACAGCGGGGGCACCTAGGGATCTACAGGCCAAAGTGGAGGCTCTCCCCTTTGATAAGCTCAAGTTATTCGCAGAGAAAACAGATGAGGTCCTCCACACAGGCAAAGACTCGCGAACAACATTACGCACGCTCGGGATGTATGTTCCCCCATTCCGATGCAGAAAATATTTCCCATATCAGCGACGGTATGATTTCCAATT
Organism: Rafetus swinhoei; assembly: GCA_019425775.1. NCBI lineage: Eukaryota > Metazoa > Chordata > Testudines > Trionychidae > Rafetus > Rafetus swinhoei. The sequence continues at coordinate 164,177,552 of CM033437.1, forward strand.
TAATAGGCAGCAGAACCATCCTTTTGATCAGGCGCGCCCCAAACAGAGGCTGCAGTGCGGCGCCCCCAGCCACCTCGTCCAACTAATCCATCAGCATCCAAGCAGCAAGTTTGACTTCTTTGTCGAGGGCATGCACATACCAATCGTTGCTGTAAACACTGTTGCCACCAAACCCATTTTTCACCATCGTCTATGGCCCTATTACCACCAATAGACCGAAATAACATCTGACAAATGGGTATTGGAGATTGTAAGGAAAGGTTTCACCATCCCCTTCACTTCCCTTCCTCCCACCACCCCACCAACCCCGTCCTTCTTCAGGGACCAATCTCACGAAACCCTCCTACAACAAGAAGCCTACCGCCTACTTACCATCGGGGCGATAGAGAGGGTCCCAAACGAGTTCAGGGGAAGAGGGTTTTATTCGCGGTACTTCCTAACGCAAAAGAAAATGGGCGGTTGGAGACCCATCCTCGATCTTCGCGGTCTGAATCGTTACCTTCAAAAACAGCACTTCAAGATGGTGACCCCTGCTACAGTTATCCCATCTCTGGACACAAACAATTGGTTCGCTGCCCTCGACTTGCAGGACGCCTATTTCCATATAACTGTACATCCAGCACACAGACGTTTTCTCCGCTTCGTAATAAATGACGAACACTTCCAATATCACATCCTACCCTTCAGCCTGGCCTCAGCTCCGAGAGTTTTCTCAAAAACTCTTGCTGTTGTTGCAGCACATCTCCGACATCTCAGGGTTGTCATTTTTCCATATCTCGATGATTGTTTGATCAAAGCAGCGTCTCAACAAGAGACCGCGCGGATGGTTGCTGTGGCCAGATGGACTTTTGATTCTCTCGGCCTCATACTAAACGAGCAGAAATCAACGCTAGACCCAACACAAAGCATAAAATTCATAGGAGCAGTCCTCGACTCCCGCACGGCGAGGGCGTATCTACTACTAGACAGATTCCAGTCAATTCAAAATCTAGTCTACGTACTCGACAAGGCGCCGACAGTCTCGGTACACGACTGTCTAAAGCTCCTAGGTCACATGGCTGCGACCACCTTTGTTGTCCCTCATGCACGGCTTCACTTAAGAGCCCTACGGCACTGGTTGGCAACTGTGTATGTACCCGCGAAACACAGCATCCACAAAATAGTATCTCCTCCACCTCCCATACGTACGTCCCTACGATGGTGGGCGAAGACACAAAACCTCACGACGGGAGTCCCATTTCACCGGCCACAGCCTTCAGTCCAGATCACAACAGACGCTTCCCTCATCGGCTGGGGAGCTCATATGAACGACGAGTGTGTACAGGGCAAGTGGCTTCCCAGCGAAAGACGTCTTCATATCAGTCTGTTAGAACTAAGCCATCTTTCCTGCATGCAGACACTTTCTTCCACACCTGAAAGGCATGTCTGTCAGAGTCCTGACAGACAATGTGGCAGCGATGTACTACACAAACAGGCAGGGAGGTGCAAGATCACGCTCCCTGTGCGCCGAAGCGGTGAGATTCTGGAATTGGTGCATACGGAGCGATATCACCATAGCAGCATCATACTTACCTGGCATCAACAATGCAATTGCGGACTCTCTGAGCAGGCGTTTTCCCTTAGATCACGAGTGGGAGATAAGGGCGGATATACTACATCACGTTTTCCGCAGATGGGGAACACCCCTCGTAGATCTTTTTGCCACTGTCGACAACACAAAGTGTCGCCTGTTTTGCTCCAGAGCGGGCATCGGCAAGGGTTCCCTCGGCGATTCACTCCTAACCACCTGGAAGAGGATGCTCTTGTACGCATTTCCTCCGACGGTCCTCATCCCTCGGGTGTTAAAGAAGATCAGACTAGAAGCAGCAACAGTAATCCTGGTAGCCCCGGCTTGGCGGAGACAGCTGTGGTACCCGTTCTTGCACAACATGTCACTTCACCCGCCCTGGCCTCTCCCTCTTCGCCCAGACCTTCTCTCGCAAGAACAAGGCTCGCTTCTTCATCCGATACTGGACGCGTTACATCTGACGGCATGGCTAATAACTGGCTCAGACAGAACGAAACCCTGTGTTCAGACCAGGTTAAAACAATATTGATACATTGCAGAAAGAGATCTACACAAAATACTTACTTGGAGAAGTGGCGCAGATACTCGCAGTGTTGTCTCCAAAATAATGTCCAGCCCCTGCTGGCTCCTTTACACCACGTCCTTGATTACATTCTTCAGCTCCAGAATACAGGCCTCTCGCTGTCATCTCTGAAAGTGCATTTGGCAGCTATCAGTGCTTTCCATTACCCAATAGACAGTTCCTCAGTGTTTTCTCATCAAACAACGAAAAGGTTTCTGAAGGGTCTAATGAATCTATACCTACATCGCAGGCCACCCCTTCCTGCCTGGAACCTTGACTTGGTACTAAATACTATCATGTATCCCCCCTTTGAGCCTTTGGCCTCAGTTCCGCTGCAAATGTTAACGATGAAGGTGGTTTTCCTCTTGGCGATCACTTTGGCACGCACAATCAGTGAACTAGGGGCGCTTATGGCAACACCCCCTTTTACTTTGTTTTCTGCAGATATGGTCACATTACGCTTACACCCTGCGTTCACCCCTTTGATCTGTTCTTCCTTTCATATTAATGAACCTATTGTTCTTACCTTGTTTTACCCCAAACCTCATTCTTCATCTACAGATGCCTTGCTACACACGCTCGATGTTTGCCGAGCGTTGTCCTTCTATATAGACAGAACCCGTCTATGAAAGTGAACGGACAGGCTATTAGTATCCATAGCACGATGCTCCAAGGGTAATGCACTATTCCAAGTGCCATGAAATGCGAGGCAGACCCCTTCTGTCACAACCCATTGCACACTCTACTAGAACAGTAGCAACCTCCACGGCCTTCGCCCAGGGAGTGCCTTTAAGCGATATTTGTTGGGCTGCCACCTGGTCCTCCAGTTCTTCTTTCATACGTCACAGATTCCGCAGTAGCATCTGCGGTTCTTTCTACTGCAGAACACCATTGACCCGGGGCGCATTCATGGCTACTGCTTTGCACTCACCTTGAGTGGAACACCCACGGGGACCACTCAAAGAAGAAGAGGAAGTTACTCATCTTCGTGCAGTAACGATGGTTCTTCGAGATGTGTTCCCGTGGGTGCTGCACGTCCCGCCCCTCCTCCCCGCTCCAGGTCTTCTCTGGTTCTTGTTGCAGGTACCGAGCGGTGAGAGGAACTGGCGAGGGGCAGGACCGCGCGACGTTAGAAAGGTGCGAACGGCGCGCAATTGGAACTGCGCATGCGCGGTCTGGCCGACCACGGCTACTGAAAAGCCTCCGACCAGCGGCGCCGGGATAGACCCGACACCTTGAGTGGAGCACCCACGGGGACACATCTCGAAGAACCATCGTTACTACTGCACGAAGGTGAGTAACTTCCTCTTGCGGTGAAGTCGCGCCAGCATCTTAATAACATAACATCACTAGCAGTTGCCTCCCCTTGTTCAACGTAAGCCAGTGCCGCCTCGAGAGCCTTGACCCCTTCGCTATGAGTAATTCTCTCTGTTTTGTCATTGTCGTTTGTATCTTCATCTTCATCATCTTCATTGTCATTGTCATCTCGATTCACCAGAGCTATTATATCGCGGTCAGTCAGTTCTTGTTTCTCGTCTTTCTCCATCCATTCCTGTATATCATCATCATTCACCTTCTCACAGCCTGGAATTTGTTGTAACAAAGGTAGCAAGTTATCACAATTTTCTTGCACCATTTCTTGTATGTTTTCGTCTTTGGAAAGTAACTTTCTCCATGATCTTGCCAGAGTTTGCGGTTCAATCTCTTCCTGTGATTGTGCGATCCAATACATAACATCTTTTATGTTCACTGTCCTTAGCTTATCTAGCATACCATTTTCATAGTCTATCGCCTCAGTGAGCATAGTTAAAAGCTTATGACTATATTTTTTTCTTTAACGCTTCAAGCACACCCTGGTCCATAGGCTGACACAACGAGGTGATATTAGGAGGAAGAAAAATCACTCTAATGTCCCCACTGATCAGTTCATCCTCATGAGGATGAGATGGCGCATTATCAATGACAAGGATTGCTTTCCTTGGTAGGTTTAGCGAATTCAAAAATTGTTCTACTGAAGGAAGAAATTCATTGAAAAACCAGCCTCAGAAAATTGCTGAATCCATCCATGCATTCCTCTGATTCTTGTACGAAACTGGTAGAGCAGTAGGTGCTGTGTTTTTGAAAGCTCGTGGGTTTTTTTGCCTTTCCAATAAATGTGAGTCTTAGTTTGTGATTACCAGTAGTGTTACTACAGGCTAGAATCATCACTCTTTCTTTACTTCATTTATACCCAGGAGCTGAAGCTTCAGCCCGGGAAGCTAGAGTTTTTGAAGGCAGCATTTTATAGTTTAAGCCTGTCTCATCACAGTTATATATCTGCTCACCTGATAATCCTTCATTGTCGATGAGACAATGAAAATTTGCTTTAAATTTCAGAAACCCTTCCAGATTTGCCGATAATTTTTCGCCACATATACTGAGCTGCCTTAACCCGTATCTTTTTTTCCAGCGATCAAGCCAGCCTACACTAGCCGTGAAATCAGGTCCCCCTTCATTAAATTCCTTTTGGAAACTCAGAGCTTTCTCTTGCAGAATCAGGCCTGTGATAGGCCATGCCCTTATTCCTTTGCTGTGTGAACCATAAGAACAATGCCTCACTCACTTTTTCATATTCACATTTTTTCATCGTTTTTCTGTCCTTCAGTCCTGCACTTGAGGGTCGATCAGAGCACCACTTTTCTAAGTCACTTCTTTTCCTCTTCCAGTCACCAACTGTAACTCGCCCCACACCGAGTTCAGATGCAATTTTTAGCATGGACTCGCCTTTGTCTATTCTCTTTAACGCTTCAAGTTTTTGTTCAATGGAAAGAACCACTTTTTTTCTCTTTTCACATGCCGTGTTCCTTAAATAATAAAATTATACTACAGTAAGGGGAACACGCACTTGGAAAAATGAAACTCAATCACAGCACAAACATAAATCACTGGCGCAGAGGAACAAACGAAGCTACAGCCATGGCGGTATGTGACGCATGGACGTGTAAATAGCACATCCAATGGCTATGTCGGATAAACCGGAAGATTGGATAAGCAAAGGTCAGATAACCAGGACTCTACTGTATATGCAACTGCTGATGATCCTGCCCCTTGTGCATGTGCCTTGTTGGAGAGGGGCAGCTTGCATGTTCTTATGATCCCAGGAGCTTTGTCGGCAGGAGCTTAGTGCTCCTGGTAGGTTCAACCAAGCTGGAAAGGTCAAGGGGGGAGGAGCCAGACTGAGCATGCACCCCAGTCCTCCAGGATTGGGGGTTTGGCTCAGGGCTAACAATCCTGATCTAGAAAAAACTTTTGTTCAGGAAACAGCAACAAAGAATTTCTTCTCGACTGTGTGTGTCGGCCTTCCAGAGTCACTTACAGTGACTTGTGTGACTGCCAGTGATGAAAGAATCATACTTGGGGCACTATTGAGAGGCTGGCCAGAGACAGACAGAAGTGGAGAACCTTTGTAGCTGCCCTGTATGCCAGTGGGTGTGAAGAGCTGATTATTGACTGTGTGGTCATTTAAATACATGTTTTGGAATCCTTTCTGCAATGAGCTGCAGTTTAGTGTAAGTGTGCAAGATATTGTACAGTAGTGCTTTATCTTCTCCCACAATTAATGTTTTGCACAGCACATCTGACTTAGTTCCAAGGAATGTAAGGTCCCGAATTTCAACAATAGAATCAACACTTTCCCTTTAAACAGCAACCAGTGGTTGCCAGAGAATGGTATGTACCTTTGGAAAGATATGTTTTCCTTCTGAGTAAAGTACAGTAAAACTCCCTGTCCATTTGCTTTTTCAGTGAAAGGTGCTAAGATGTCATCTTTTTCTTACAAATGTAGTAAAGGAAATCTTTTATGTTTACCTCGATATAAGACTGTCCCCACACTCACGCTGTTGTTTTCCTTCTCTTTCTTTGTTTGAAGTACTGACGATATATCACATCTATTTGGTTTAGTTGCGATATATTGTGAAATATATACTACTTAAAGACTGAGATGCTATGAAAAGTGTGCAGAGATTTTGACAATGAATATCAGTCACTTTGAGTATCTGGATAGAAATGTAATTGTACTATTGGTGGGTTAAGAAATTAAGGCCTAATCCTACATACGCATACTCAATGTGAGTTGGAAATATTTTTTCTGAGTTGAGATTTTGATACTTAAATTAAGGTGAATATTTTCCTTGGGATTGTTTAGAACACAAAATAAATTTTTACCTGATTGTAAGAAATTAAAGTTAAGTGCTGGTAAGAGATAATGGGTGACTGTATGTGGTGCATGACAGAGGCATATAAAGACTTCATCGGCAGGAGTTTGGGAATACTATATATTTTATGTAAAGTCACAAGTTTATATCACAGATTGATTCAGAGAAGCACTGCTAAAAACTTTTATGTCATTAGTTGTGCATATGCAAAAGCTAAGCAATGTTTGAGAGAGTTTGATAAACATGATTGGAACTGTTTTTTGTATCTTCCATCTGTAAAGTCAGGTTGTTAGTTGTTTTAGCTCAGTGGGCATAGTTGAAAGGAGTTATAAATATTTAAAAATGACAAACTAGAATCTCTGGACCTAAAAATGTCACTATTTAAAGCCTGTTATCTCAGGCCCTTTTGTGGCTAGATGCTAGTTCTCGGTCCCATTGGGGAAAAAATTTTTTCTTCATAGAATAAACTCATTTTTTTCTGGAACTACAGGGTTTCAAGATAATGTACGTCAAAATCATGAATTGAATATATAGAAGAAGCTATAGCTTTCACAGGAAAGAGTGGCCCAGCCTGATAGTTGAGCAGATGTAAACTTTGGGAGGAAAATCCATAGCTGGAGGGTAGAAAAAAGTCCCATATTTTTAATTTTTTTAAAAATTGGACAGTGTTTTTCATTATATTAGAGCAATTCCTTGGAAAAACAATTAGCGAAAAGTAAGCATGTGCCACAGCCAAATGTGTATTACCTATTCTGCATTTAAGACACTGGAGTGGGACTGCAAGTAAATAGACTGGATTTAGAATCTTCTCATTTGGTATAAATCGGGTTATGCTCATTACTTAATGTTTTGGGGAGTCATTTATCCACAAGTTTCAGATCCTTAGCTTCTTTCACTGGTGCACCAGACGTGTAATAATGTATTGAAGATTTGAACACTTGGGAAATAGCTTAAAAGTTAGTATTTTCTTTAATCAGTTCATCAATAGCTTTACTTGCCTTTCCTGCCTTAGCTTCAGTATGTTGCCTACTGGTTTTATCTTCTGTTCCCAGTTGATCTGTAGATATCTAATCCAGTTTAAATTAATATTTCAGAAAATGAGTAGAGAAAAATGCAACAAAAAGATAGCTTCTTTTTTGTGGGTGGCTGACTTGTTGTTCCTTGTACTTGGCTTAATTTTGGAAGAGTCCCAGCATCATCTTTACTTTGGCTGTTTAGAAATAGCAGGTGTTTTAAAGAGATGGCAAAACATCCTATATAAAACCCTCTACAGTAGCATTAGATAATTCCAAAAAATGTATTAATGAGGAGCTGTTGTTTCAAGAGATCTCACAGGACCCATGTAGTCCTACTCATCCATCCCCTTAACTTTGTCTTCAGTATAACTTTGCACACTTCTAAGGCTCTGTAACAAAAGAAAGACAGCTGAGCATCTAAGTAGGACGCTTTGGAATGAATGTGTGCGTAAACTATGCTTCGTGAGTCCTACTTGTACAGATTATGAATTAAAATGTTTCAAACAGCATCATAAGCTCTGACAAAAGAGCAAAATGGTCAGTGGCTTTTATACACTGAGAACAGAATTCTCTTAGGGTGTGTCTACACTTGCACCGTAGTTCGAACTAGGGATGCAAATGTAGGCGTTCGAAATAGTCAATGAAGCGGGGATTTAAATATCCCGCGCTTCATTAGCATGATCTCGCCGGCGCATTACTCCACTCAACAGCTGTTTCGAAAGTGAAAGTGCACGCCGGGACGCATTAGTTCGAACCAAAGTGCCGGCGTGCACTTTCACTTCCGAAACAGCTGTTGAGTGGAGTAACGCGCCGACGAGATCATGCTAATGAAGCACGGGATATTTAAATCCCCGCTTCATTGACTATTTCGAACGCCTACATTTGCATCCCTAGTTCGAACTACGGTGCAAGTGTAGACATACCCTTAGTTATGCAAATTCTTTTATAAGGTATTTGTTGGCTTTTTTTGTTAATCTTTGCTAGTTCTTTATATTGGCCAGTTCAAATAAAGCCTTACCCAGATAAGATTTATCAGTATTGAGGTCCATTTTTAACAGTTGTCACAACCTCTTTTGCCAGTATTCTACTGAGGAATCGTTCACCATTATGAAAATGCTTTTTACTTAGTTGTTGAATCATTTTCAGTAAACTCTGGGTCCTGTGCTCTGTAGCATAGAAGCATTAAGTGGTTAGCATGCCAAATTGCAGAGTATCCATGTGTTTTAGGTTGGCTCTACTCTTGAATGGGTGAGGCAAAGAATGTCTCCACAGAGTCACCAACAGTCTTGTGGTAGGAAAGGGGTTGGACTCCGAGACCAGGAAGCTGAAAAGGAGGTTGGGTTGCAGGTCAAGGAAGTGACAGGCAAGGAGGCAGATCATAGTAAAGGGAAGCCTAGAAAATGTATGCTAGTTTTTCCAGTGAGCCTTTTAATATAGATGTTCTCAGAAAAAAGTTTGTGTACATTAATGTGCAATTGTACATATTTCTCTAATTTTCCTTCCCACAGGATATTCGTATTTCTTTCCTGAAGTGGCTTGGAAAAAAAGTAGATGCTCAGGGATTAATAAAATCCAGCAAGATGACCCTTAAATTTGTCTCATCTTACAAGCCAGAAATGGAGATAACGCCATCTCTCATACCAGTTGTCACTGACGTGAGAGGCTTCTCATCTGAACATTTCAGCCTGCAGATGTATCAGCAGAATCTGCTAACAAAGAAGCTTGGGAAGATAGTTCTATTGGCTGAAGTGACCTCAACAACAATGAATCTTCTTGATGGGTAAGGTGCTGGTGTAGACCATCTCAGATAAATATGTTGAATTGTATAACGGTAATGAATTGTATGTAATGAACTACACTAAAATTAAAATGCTCAGTTTGAAGTTGAAAACTTTTTTATTTAGCTTTTGCTCAGTAACTTTTATATACACACAAGCTGTTTCTGCTATTGATTAGGAAGTAAGAAGGAAAGAGACTTACTGTTTATTTGTAAATACTTAGGAAATGCTAGATTCTGTAGTAATGGAGGCCTAACAAGCATTTAGATTTGCCAATTACTTTCTTGGTAATAGGACTGAACTGGTTTCTCTGTGGCAAAATTCTAATATTTGTAACTACATTAGATAAGCAGCTATAGAAGACTCAGGATTTTTCTAAACTTGGCTGATAAAATAAAAAATGAGTTTTCTTATTCAAAAAGCCATTTTTTCTTTGTAATAGTATACAATTTTTTATATCCCGTTTAATACCCTTTTTGGCGACTTGAATATTTCACTATCAGATTTTTGTTTCCAAACGTTCATTAGAGATAAAATACTTTTAAGCAACACATAAATGACTTTGGTAATACCTATGCAGGATGTCTGTTGAATAACAGTATAACCTGTTTAATCTGAAGAAGTGGGTTATGTCCACAAAAGCTCATGATACTATCTACATTTTTTGTTTGTCTCTGAGGTGCTGCAGGACCATTCATTGTTTAAGTTTTTTCAGTAGAACTTACAGTTAAATGCTAGAGACTACCATTTACAAGGACTATCATTGTAATGTTTCAGAGCATAAACTAATCAGATGGTTGAAGAAATCTCTCCCACCCCTCATGTGATATGGCACAGTTGGCCACATACACAATCAGTTAGTCATCATAGCTGTGGTCACAGTTCATTAGTTAATCCGCAAGAAGATCTGTTGTTCTTTATCTGTAGAGCCCAAATGTAGGTCTTATATAAAATGTTTTAGGGTGTATTTTCTTGGTAAAGGAATAGGTGCCTTTGATTAAAACAAAATAAAGCACTGAATTTTATCTAGAATGTGTCTGCATTAGAATAATTTTATAGTAGTTCAAATGTTATGTTTAAGTAACTATTTGAAAGTGTTCATTAAATATTAGCAATTTTTTCTGTGGAGTTTAATAGTAGATGAAGGAATTTTTTTATCCATTAATTGAATACATTTTTCCTGATATAGACTTTAATCTGCTACATAAACAGAATATACAAAATTACTTAATTTATTCAGAAATCCAGAATAAGATACAGAAACTCAAGCAAATTTTGAAAACTTGAAAGCTTTAACATTGTTCAGCTAAATAATTTTAATTAAATTATATTAAACTAATTAATACAATAATTTTATTTAAAAAATCCTTAATATGGAGACAAAACCAGTTAATTTTTCTCACTAAGTGTTAAAGCTGCTGCTTTTGATTTTTTTCCCCTTTTTTGTTTTTAGCACATGAATTAAAAGTAAGCTTGAATCTGAGGGGGAAAAGTAACTTTTTAAAAATTTTGGTCCTGCATTTGAATCTGTTTGAGTGGAACAATGCATTCAATTTACATCAACATAGAATTCAGTAACAATCCACAGAGACATAGGGGTCCATTCTTCAGGCTCTTGCATAGGATTTGGTCTGTAATTTTTAGTGTTAGGATGAAATCAGAATAATTATTATTGTTTCTGAAGAAACTGATGATGTGATACTTCTGTTAATAATTAGGGATCACACCATGGTAGGGGAATACTGTGTAGACCACCAAATCAGGAAGAGAATGTGCATGAGGCATTTCTAGAATAAATAACAGAAATATTCAAAATACAAGACATGGTACTAATGCAACACTTGAATTTTCCAGTAAGATTGTGTTGGACAAAATTGTGGAGGGCTAGATTAGAAGGGGAGAGAGGCAGCTCTAAAAAGCAGAAAAGCCTCTCCTAATTAGCCAGAGCCTAATTCAGGGCAGCCTGGAACAGCTGACCCAGAGTTATCAGGGGCAGGGCTGCTATAAATTAATTAAGGACCAGCTGATTTCACTTCAGGTTGCTACCTGAAGGCTCCTTTTAAAAAGAGCCTTCCCTGCTGGGAGAGGGGGAGAGTGGAAGAGGAGTTTGGAGGAAGGTGGAGAGGAGTTAGAATCATAGAACCATAGAGCTGGAAGAGACCTCAGAAGGTCATCAAGTCCAACCCCCTGCTCTAGGCAGGACCAATCCCAACTAAATCAACCCAGCCAGGGCTTGGTCAAGCCGAGACTTAAACACCTCCAGGGATGGAGATTCCACTACTTCCCTAGGTAACCCATTCCAGTGCTTCACTACCCTTCTGGTGAAATAGTTTTTCCTAATATCCAACCTGGACCTCTCCCACCACAACTTGAGACCATTGCTCCTTGTTCTGCCATCTGTCACTACTGAGAACAGCCTCTCTCCATCCTCTTTGGAACCTCCCTTCAGGAAGTTGAAGGCTGCTATCAAATCCCCCCTCACTCTTTGCTTCTGCAGACTAAACAGACCCAACTCCTCAGCCTCTCCTCATAAGTCATATGCTCCAGCCCCTAATCATTTTGGTTGCCCTCTGCTGGACCCTCTCCAATGCGTCCACATCCTTTTTGTAGTGGGGGCCCAGAACTGGACACTTCAGATGAGGCCTCACCAGAGCCGAATAAAGGGGAATAATGACATCTCTGGATCTGCTGGCAATGCTCCTCTTAATGCAACCTAATATGCCATTAGCCTTCTTGGCTACAAGGGCACACTGTTGACTCTCATCCAGCTTCTCATCCACTGTAACCCCCAGGTCCTTTTCTGCAGAACTACTACTTAACTGGTTGGTCCCCAGCTTGTAACTGTGCTTGGGATTCTTCCGTCCCAAGTGCAGGACTCTGCACTTGTCCTTGTTGAACATCATCAGATTTCTTGTGGCCCAATCCTCCAATTTGTCTAAGTCACTCTGGACCCTATCTCTGCCCTCCAGCGTATCTACCTCTCCCCCTAGCTTAGTGTCATCCGCAAACTTGCTGAGGGTGCAATCCATCCCCTCATCCAGGTCATTAATAAAGATATTGAACAAAACCGGTCCTAGAACCGAACCTTGGGGCACTCCGCTAGAAACCGACCGCCAACCTGAAATCGAGCCGTTGATCACTACCCGCTGGGCCCAGCCTTCTAGCCATTTTCTATCCATCTTACTGTCCATTTATCCAATCCGCATTCCCTTAACTTGCTGGCAAGAATATTGTGGGAGACCGTATCAAAAGCCTTGTTAAAGTCAAGGTATATCACATCCACTGACTTTCCCATGTCCACAGAGCCAGTTACCTCATCATAGAAGCTGATCAGATTGGTCAGGCACGACTTGCCCTTTGTGAATCCATGCTGACTATTCCTAATCACTTTCCTCTCTTCCAAGTGCCTCAAAATGGATTCCTTAAGGATCCCTTCCATGATTTTTCCAGGAACCGAGGTAAGACTGACCGGCCTATAGTTCCCTGGATCGCCCTTCTTCCTTTTTGAAGATGGGCACTACATTTGCCTTTTCCAATCATCCGGGATTTCTCCCGATCTCCACGACTTTTCAAAGATAATGGCCAAAGGCTCCTCAATGACATTTGCCAACTCCTCAGTACCCTCGGATGCATTAAGTCCGGACCCATGGATTTGTGTACGTTTAGCTTTTCTAAATAGTTCCTAACCTGTTCTTTACCCACCACGGGCTGTCCATCTTCATCCCATCTTGAGTCACTTAGCGCAGAAGTCCAGGAGCCGACCTTGTCCGTGAATACAGAGGCAAAGAAAGCATTGAGTACTTCAGCTTTCCCCACATCATCGGTCACTAGGTTACCTCCTTCATCCAGTAGGGGCCGTACACCCTCTCTGATCACCTTCTTCTTGTTAACATGCCTGTAGAAACCCTTCTTGTTATCCTTCACATCCTTAGCCAGTCGCAATTCCATTTGCGCTTTCGCCTTCCTGATAACCCCCCGGCATTCTCGAGCTATACATTTAAACCCTCCTGGTCATTTGTCCAAGTTTCCACTTTTGTAAGCTTCCTTTTGTGCTTAAGTTCACCAAGGATTTCCCCGTAAGCCAATCCGGTCTCCTACCATGTTTGCCTCTCTTGCTTTGTGTCGGGATGGTTTCTTTCTGTGCCTTCAATAAGGCTTCTTTAAATTACTGCCAGCTGTCCTGGACTCCTTTCCCTTCATGTTAGCATCCCAGGGATTCTGCCCATCAGATCTCTGATGGAGTCAAAATCTGCTTTTTTGAAGTCCAAGGTGTGTATTTTACTACTCTCTTTTCTTCCTTTGGTCAGGATCCTGAAATCTACCATCTCATGATCACTGCTTCCCAGGTTGTCACCTACATCCACTTCCCTATTAGTTCCTCCCTGTTTGTGAGCAGAAGGTCAAGCTGCGCACGGCCTGGTCGGATCCTTCAGCACTTGTGTCAAGTTATCCCCAACATTCTCCAAAAACTTCCTGGATTGCCTGTGTACTGCCGTATTGGTTTCCCAACAGATGTCAGGGTGATTAAAGTCCCCTACGAGAACCAGGGCCTGCGATCCGGAAGCTTCTCTCCGTTGTCCGAAGAAAGCCTCATCTACCTCATCCACCTGATTCGGTGGCCTGTAGCAGACACCAACCACAACATCACTGCTGTTGTTTGCTCCTTTAAACTTAACCCATAGACTCTCAACAGGTTTTTCTCCCTTTATATTGGAGTTCAGAGCAATCATAGTGCTCTCTTACATATAGTGCAACTCTTCCTCCTTTTCTCCCCTGCCTGTTCTTCCTGAACAGTCTATACCCTTCCATGACAGCGCTCCAGTCATGCGAGTCATCCCACCAAGTCTCTGTTATCCCAATTAAATCATATTTCTCGGACTGGGCCAGGGCCTCCAGTTCTTCCTGTTTGTTGCCCAGGCTTCTCGCATTAGTGTACAAACACCTCAGGTAACCAGTTGATCGCCCTATCTTCTCCATTCAAACAGGGGTCCTCCTTTCTTGCTCGTTCCTCTCTGCATTTCTTCTCGGTATCCGACTTTCCCACTCCTCAGGGTTTTGGTCACTGTCCCCGACGAACCTAGTTTAAAGCCCTCCTCACTAGGTTTGCAAGCCTGCCCGCAAAGATGCTCCTTCCTCTCTTGGTTAGGTGGATCCCATCTCTTCCTAACAATCCTCGTGCCCGGAACAGAGTCCCATGGTCGAAGAAACCAAAGCCCTCTCTGCGACACCACCTGCGCAACCACGCATTTACGTCCTCAATTCGACGATCTCTGCCCAGTCCTTTCCCTTCAATAGGGAGGATGGACGAGAACACCACTTGCGCTCCGAGTTCTTGGATCCTTCTTCCCAGTGTTACATAATCCGCAGTAACCCGCTCGAGGTCATTCTTGGCCGTATCGTTAGTTCCCATGTGGAGAAGCAGGAAGGGGTAGCGATCCAAAGGTTTGATCAGTTTGGTAAGCCTCTCAGTCACATCCTGAATGCGAGCTCCCGGTAAGCAGCATACCTCTCAAGATTCCAGTTAGAACTGATAAAGAAAGAGTCAGAGAAGCTGATAAAGAGAACATCATAATTACCCAAGGCAGGGGAGAAGGTGAGAGGCTCTGACAGGGAATGTTTAGACTCCCTAGTTTAGGGGGTGAGGGGAAGTAGTACGCCTGTTTTGTCTTGATATTAATAAGGCTTTTTACAGTTTCACATGACATTCTCATAAGTCAATTAGGGGAATTCAGTCTAAATGAAAATATTGTAACTTGGGTGCACAACTAGTTGAAAGGCCACTCTAAAAGAGTTGTAATCTGGCTAGATTTCAAGCTGGGAGGGCATATCTAGTGCACTCCCACCTCAGTCCGTGCTGGGTCTAGTACTTTACAGTATTTCATTAATGATTTAGTTAATGAAATCGAAAGTATGCTTATGTAATTTTCAGATGACACCAAATCGGGAGGAGGGGCTGCAAGTATTTTGAAGGACAGGATTAGAATTCAAAATGACTGACAGATTGGAAAATTGGTCTAAATTCACCAGAATGAGATTGAGTAAAGACAACTGCATAGTACCTTGGCTAGGAAGGAAAAAAAATCAAATGTACAACTACAAAATAAGGAATAACTGGCTAGGTGGTAGTACCACTGCTGAAAAGGATCTGAGGGATTATAGTGGATCACAAATTGAATACAAGTAACATTGTGATCCAGTGATAGAATAATTTTAGATTTTTCTGTGGTATAGTAAAGGGGGTGTCTTATAGCATTAGTGAGACATCAGCTGGAGTACTGGCTCCAGTGCTGGGTGCCACATTTTAGGAAAAATGTGGATACATTGGAAAGAGTATAGATGAAAACAGCAAAAAGGATAAAAGGTTCAGAAAACCTGTCCTATGACTACAGGCTAAAAAAGTCTGGGCATGTTAAGTCTTAAGAAAAGAAGTCTCTGGAGGATCTGATAAGTCATTAAATATGGTAAGAGATATTTTAAAGAGGACAGAAATGAGTTGTTCCCCATGTTCACTGAAAGTAGGACAACAAGTAATGAGCTTATTGTGCGTCAAGGGACATTTAGCATAGATATTAAGAAAACCTTTCTATCTTTAAGAGTAGTTAAGCTCTGGAATAGGCTTCAGATGGCAGTTTTTAAGACCACCAGTCAGGAATGGTATAGGTCAGCGGTTCTCAAACTTTTTGGGCTCCAGAGCCCTTAACACGCGTAAAAATTTATGTGGAGCCCCAGCGATCCACTGATTGTGTGTTGTACCTATCGATGTTTCCAGTTTGTCAACCTCGCGGAGCCCCTGGAGATGTCTCGCGGAGCCCTGGGGATCTGCGGAGCACAGTTTGAGAAACACTGGTATAGGTAGAGTCCTGCCTCAGCGTACAGGTCTGCAGGGCTGGCCTTACCATGAGGCAAACTGAGGCGGCCGCCTCAGGTGCCACACTGTGGGCGGGGGTGCCACTAGGACCCAGAGTGTAGAAAATTGTGTGTGCTGCTGGTGCAGTGAGGGAGCATTGGGGAGTCATTTGAGCTTCCCCGCCTCAGGTGCCAAAATGTTGTGGGCCAGCGCTGCAGGTCTGGACATGACTTTTTGAAGTCCCTTTCAGTGCTACATTTGTGTGATTCTATACATTTGCACTGATGTTTGTTTCTGATTATGCAGTGGCAATAGGAATATCTGAACTCTTGAGTGTTGGGGGGGTGCAGGCATGTACCAGCTCCCTGCATGCACCGGTTCCTGTGGAGCTGACTTTCCTCCCTATGTGCAAGCATGTAACCATTGAAATTTTCAGCAGTTACATGTTTACAAAAAAAAGAAACAATTTTTAACATCCCTAATTGCAACCCACTTTGGGGTCCCAAACTACAGTTTCAGCACCACTGATTTAAAGGTATATTAACTAGAAAAAAAGAAATGAGTCTTATAGATTAAAGCAAGCAAATTACGCACGCGTGTGCACGCACACACACAAGTTTCAATCTAAACCCTTAAAGTGACAGAGTTGTATTGGTCTGTCAATTCAGAATGTCTTTCAGAGCAGACTCAAGTGTAACTCCTAGAAATCTTTGCCTCAGCTGCTCTGCTCCTCTTCTTTGATGAAGAAGCTCTAATTCTAAATCCATGGGTTTCAGACTTCACTGAGAACCCCTTCTGACACTAAAAATTACTACATAACCCAGGAGGGAGACCCTGAAGCCTGAACCTTGAGGGGTGGGGATGGACAAAGCCCAGTCCCCTCCATCCTGGAGTGGGGAGGGCAAGCTGAAGCCCCAGGGTTTCACCCGCACCTGGGGGCTTGTAACCTGAGCCATGCTGCCCTTTGCTGAAGCCCTTCAGCTTTGGGCCCAAGCAGTGAAAGCTAGGGCTTTGACTTTGGCCCTGGGCCTCAGTAAGTCTAAACTAGCCTTGGCAATCCCATTTGAAAGCAGGGTCATGACCTTCTTAGAGTTCCGGCCCACAGTTTGAGAACTGCTGCTCTAAATCAATGGGAGAGAACTCTTCCCTTGGCATAGTTATTCCAACTCCATGAGAGGCGGTTGCTATGTTGATAGAAAAGTTCTCTTGCTGATATAGCGCTTTCTACATCAGAGTTGAGGGGTGTTAAGGTTGGCATATTACTACATCACTTCGAGTGTGGGTTTTTCACATCTGAGTTACATAGTTATATTGAAGTGTGTGGTGTAGATCCGGCCTTAGTTTAATGTCCCTTGCTCTCTGAGAGTTCAGATAGCAAAGAGATAACCCTGTTTTATCTTTTACATTTGACCTTCCAGTTAATGAAATGAGTTATCTTGGCCATTCACTAGTCCTTTGTGCTTTGCTGTTTCTTAGTGGTGTATTAAATCTTGATAGGTCCCCGTAATAGTTGCAGGGGACCATTTGCATGCCTGGATCACATATCCAGAGCAAACATTTTCTGAGTTACAAAGTGAGATTGATTCATGCAGCTAAGTTACAGGTTATTGTTTTAGAACCTAAACAATAAGGCTACATCTACACTACAAGTTTTCTCAGCAAAACAATATGCTAATGAGGGACTCATTTGCATGAGTCGTGATCTCATTTACATATTTTCTGCCAATCCGTTTTTGCCTATGGGTTTTTGCGCAAAAACAAGCAGTGTGGACGTTTTCTTTTTGCGCAAAAACCCCTTTTACCGCAAGATCGATAAACCTCCTTTTTTGGGGCATAAGGATCTGGCGGGAAAAAGGGTTTTTGCACAAAAAATGTCTACACTGCTTGTTTTTGTGCAAAAACCCCTAGGCAAAAACGGATTGGCAGAAAATATGTGAAGGAGATCACGACTCATGCAAATGAGTCCCTCATTAGCATATTGTTTTGCTGAGAAAACTTGTAGTGTAGATGTAGCCTTATTGTTTAGGTTCTAAAACAATAACCTGTAACTTAGCTGCATGAATCAATCTCACTTTGTAACTCAGAAAATGTTTGCTCTGGATATGTGATCCAGGCTTGCAAATGGTCCCCTGCAACTATTACGGGGACCTATCAAGATTTAATACACCACTAAGAAACAGCAAAGCACAAAGGACTAGTGAATGGCCAAGATAACTCATTTCATTAACTGGAAGGTCAAATGTAAAAGATAAAACAGGGTCACAAATGTAAAAGATAAAACAGGGTTATCTCTTTGCTATCTGAACTCTCAGAGAGCAAGGGACATTAAACTAAGGCCGGATCTACACCACACACTTCAATATAACTATGTAACTCAGATGTGAAAAACCCACACTCGAAGTGATGTAGTAATATGCCAACCTTAACACCCCTCAACTCTGATGTAGAAAGCGCTATATCAGCAAGAGAACTTTTTCTATCAACATAGCAACCGCCTCTCATGGAGTTGGAATAACTATGCCAAGGGAAGAGTTCTCTCCCATTGATTTAGAGCAGCAGTTCTCAAACTGTGGGCCGGAACCTCTAAGAAGGTCATGACCCTGCTTTCAAATGGGATTGCCAAGGCTAGTTTAGACTTACTGAGGCCCAGGGCCAAAGTCAAAGCCCTAGCTTTCACTGCTTGGGCCCAAAGCTGAAGGGCTTCAGCAAAGGGCAGCATGGCTCAGGTTACAAGCCCCCCAGGTGCGGGTGAAACCCTGGGGCTTCAGCTTTGCCCTCCCCCACCCAGGATGGAGGGGACTGGGCTTTGTCCATCCCCACCCCTCAAGGTTCAGGCTTCAGGGTCCCCCTCCTGGGTTATGTAGTAATTTTTAGTGTCAGAAGGGGTTCTCAGTGAAGTCTGAAACCCATGGATTTAGAATTAGAGCTTCTTCATCAAAGAAGAGGAGCAGAGCAGCTGAGGCAAAGATTTCTAGGAGTTACACTCATGCAAATGAGTCCCTCGTTAGCATATTTTTGGCTGAGAAAACTTGTAGTGTAGACGTAGCCTAAATGTATTAATATAAGATTAGTACCTACCATACAGATGAGCTAGTTTGGTTTCTAGCTATGAGTTTGTCAGTTATTAGCTAACTACTACAGCCATGGCCAAAGCGGGCACCTGGTTTACCAGCACCACAACTAGTTTCACGGATATGTTCTTCTTTCAGCCTTTTTTATCTCTGCCCACTGTCTATCTTTTGTCTTCCCCTGTTTCTAGTTTTTTTTTTCACTTTGGTATGTATCACCATGTAAGATATCTTTCCACTTTCCATTCTTGCATGTCCAAATCATTGAAGTTGTCTGTTCTGAGTCTTCTGAAACAATGTTATCTCATCATTTTCCTATTAGTTTCAAGTCTACAGAAAATAAAAAAATTCTGTGTTCCTCTGTCAGTTCATTTCTGCAGCCAATGTCTTATATTTGTTGGCTTTAGTCATATTCCCAACATTCTGACTCATACAGCAGTGTTGGTGGACTGTCTCTTGTATCTTGGTTTTTGTTTTTACTGAAATAATTTCAGGTTTCCAGATCTTACACTTTCTGAATGCAGAAATCAGGGTCCAAGTTGTCTTTGTCATTTTCACAGTTCCCATTCTTCTGTATAAGTTGTCCATTTTTTCCAGTTATTTTTCTCTAAGTTTGAACTTTATCCCTTCCTTTTGTTTTCCATTTACTGTAATTTTGTCTTCTCATTGCCAATGTTCAGTCGGTTCAGAGACTGACTGTATGGCCTCCCAATGAAATTGATCAAAGTAATAAACACGAACATCAGATTCATGAGTGGAGTGAGAGACGACAGGAAGCTGATAGAATGGTTTAATATGTACATTATCACAGGATTTGTTCAACTTGGTATGTCTTCCTTCCTCTTGGTCTTGTATGCAGATGTCAGCACTTGATGTCCAGGTTCTGTAACCAGAGGATGGCGCCTCTATCAAGGGAGGCTAGATGTCAGGTTGAGAACAGTTTTCTATTCATCTGAGTTGTTGGGAGGAAATGAGAACAGGCTTGTGCATGATTGTGGCAACTCTGTTGGAACCAGGGAATAGCCTGTTGAGTCTGTGGACAGGTGGCCAAGGCAGCAGGTGTACAGTGGAGTCCTGACTTTGCTTACTGAGTGAGACTCTTTCCCACCAATGCCTCCACTCTGTAAGGATATAGCCAGGCCTGCTGACAGGGGGAGCAAATGCCCTGGGGCCCATGATTCTAAAGGGCCCGGGATTCCTCGTTGCAGCCACTACTACTGAGGCTGCGCCAGCGCCCAGAGACCTTGGCCCTTGAATTGTCACAAGGGCACCATCCAGTGTGCTCTGGGAAGCTCTAAGGGTGTGAGGGCCAGTGTGGAGTGTTCTGGATGCTGCTGAAAGTTGGCTGTCCCTTCCTGGAGTGTGGAGCCACCTCTCCCCACCTACATACACTTTGCCTGTGGCTGTCTGCTCACCAGGATATAACTTTCAGTTCCCTAGCAATGCTTATCATTTGTGCTATTATCCAAGAGTGTGTGAGTTGCTGTAGCAAAGGGGTGTTAATCCATTTCGAGGGGTATTGCATTCTGGACCAAAGGAATAGAATTCCTTCCCTGAATACAAGCAGATCTTTGCATTGCTGATGGAGGCAGTAATGGCTGTAGCACTGGGCTCTGAAACAAGATGAGTCATGTTATTTATGAGGACAGTGAATAACCTTAGATTTGCAGACAGTCCTGAGCTCATAGCATTGACTAAGAAGGATTTAAGAGAATAACTGATAAGGGATATTGAGAAAAGAGAAAATTTAGAAGTCCTCATCATTAAATAGCCTTTTGCTGGAGACGGGTGTCCTGGCCAATTTTAAATTCTGTCTACAGGAACACTCATTTTTCATTACCTAACATAGTGTGGCTGGTGGTATTGTGGCCTCATTGTTGTGGTGGCTGATATACACCTTTATTCATATGTAGATTGCAATTCATCGAAGCACTTGGATGCTTTGAAAGCCAATGGGAGCTGCAGGAGTAGCACTTGCATTCAGGGGCAGTGTGAGGAGCTACTTGTGGCACCTAGGGGCAGGGTGCCAAGGACCTGACTGACGCTTCCAGGAACTTTGTGGGGCTAGGACAGGCAGGGCAACTGCCCAGGAGTCACTTCAAGTAAGTGCTGCCTAGTAAGAGCCTGTACCCCAATCCACTGTCCAGCTCCCTCCTGTATCTAGACTTTCTCCTTGAGCCTGCACTTCAACTCCATGTCCCAGGCTCAGCCAAGACCACCTGCTACACTCTGAACCCCTCGGCCCCAGCCCAGAGCCCACATGCTAGTCCCTTGCCTCATCTTGGTGAAAGTGACAGTGGGGGACAACAGACAAAGGAGGGAAAGGAGATGAAATGAGCAGGGCCCCTGGAGGGGCGCCAAGGAAGGGGGTGGAGCAAGAGTGTGTGTGTGACTAGACAGTTGGCAACCCAAGGTCCAAGCCAAAGGGAAATTTTTTTGGGGGAAAAAAGGATCTCCTTGCTTGCGCTAAAAATAATAGCCATTGAATTCCCTGATAATGCTAAGAGGTCTAGTAAAAATAATGTGTTTCAGTTCATGTTTTTGTAAACAATTTTTTTAACAGCAGATTTGGCTTTTGGAACTTTCAAAATCTTTATTCAGTGAAAGCTGTTGATTCTTTTTGCTATTACCTAAAGAGTACTTTGCACAAGTATTGCATCTTTTATTTCAGTAATTATACTACTATGTAATACTCATCGTGGCCTGAGTTTTTTTAGCTGTGCAACAAATGCAGCAAGGTGTCTACCTGTAAAATAAAGGTTTCAAACTCCAGAGATGATAGCTCTTGATTTACCAAATTTTAAGTCAACTGAAAAGGTGATATAGAAGTCACTTTGTAGGCATTAAACTGTGGTCAGTTAATCAACATGGGGAATTGTTAACATAATGTTGATTAGAAGTATGCTGTTTAAGTTTCAGAATGTAAGATGATTTGAGGTTTTTCCTTACCTTTTCTAAAAGCTGAATGCTGTACCTTACTCTTTCTTGTTTCACACCCCCTGAAACCTCCAAACTTACATATCCACCAAAAATTAAGACATAGAAGAAGAAAGGAGGCTGGAACTAATTTAATGGCTGACTGACCTCACAGTAGAGAAACAGCCGGAGCCTAATAGAGGTCTTTGTCTACATTTCCACCCTGGCTGGTAATGTGCCAGTCAAAAAGTCAAGCAATAGAAACAGGTGGAAACTATTAGACCTGTCATAAAGTTTGAAAAATTGATTCTGGAGTTTTAAATGAATAGATTGAACTTGACAGTGTTGTCCTAAAGATTCTAAGGGAAAATTCTGCAGTTTAATTTTAAATCCCTTGATTATTCATTAGTTCTCCAGACAGCTTGTATTGACGTCTTATATATATTAATATACACACTGTATTATTGTTGGCATACATTTAAATGTACTGTGGTAACACACAAAGTATGAATACACCTTTAAGTACCTTAAATTGAAGCGTATTAGACTAATTGTAAAATAAAGATTTGTTTAGATATTTCGGCTGATCAGTAATGCTTTTGATTTTGCATGAGATATTACTGTTGCTAAATCCTTTGAGAATATTATTTTTAAACATTTCTTACTATTTTTTTCATTATTCAGTTAAAATGTGTAAAGATCATGAGTACTTCAATTTAAGTCTCATTCCAGAGTTTTTGTCTGTCAGTCAAACGGATCTATCACCATGTCACCTGAACAGGTTAACCTTTCCAGTATCAGGCCCCCATAGCATGTGTGGGATTGTATGATTTAGCAGAGTCTTATTATTTTTAAGGATACAGCTGGAATAGTGATATAAGTAATTCACTGTAGGGACATGTTTGTTAGTCCAGGGGCACTCAAGAGTTTGATAAAGAAATATTTCTAGCATACTTTTATTGACTGGAATAGTTGAACTGTTAAAAAAAAATGGAAAATATTAATTAGGTATACATGGTGAATGTTTAGTTTTATTCTTTTAAATGTTATAGTTGATATGAATAATGTTTTAGATTATAGACTGACTGGGTTTTTGTGTATAAGTCCAATATATGACCTGTTTTAAATGTCTAATGGGGTGTGTGTGTGTGTGTGTGTGTGTGTGTGTGTGTGTGTGTGTGTGTGTGTGTGTGTGTGTGTGTGTGTTATAAAAATGCTATTGTAGGACATACTCCACCCATGCATAATGGAAAGAATGAGCTTAAAAACACTCTGTGTGATGCAGTAGCTATGGACATGACACATGATTTTATTCTCACAGCAGGACAGTGAATTTTAGGATGGGAGCAGAGTGAGTAAACTGTTCTCATATACCTGATCAGTAGGGATATTTAATTAAAATGACAAGTCAAAATAAATACTGCTCAGTGATTTAAAAAGCCCTGGGGCAAAAAATGCTCTGAATTTCTGGGATCTCATTTAAGTTTTCTTTAATGCCCTTTGAGAATTGCATAGCCTAAAGTTCACAAAATTGTGACTTCACTTGTGCACTTTATTTTGAAAGTCTCAGAGGTGTAGCGGTGTTAGTCTGTAAGTAAAAAAACCCCAATAATGGTCCTGTAGCACCTAAAAGACTAACAAAAATATATAAATAGTATCATGAGCTTTCACGGGCACAACCCACTTCTTCAGATGACAAATACGAAGCAAATGGCCCAGAGTTTAAAATATAAACCAGAAAAAGATAGGGCTGCCAGATGTCCGGTTTTAAACCGGACAGTCCAATATTTGAGCTTTCTGTTCGGGGAAACAAATTGAGAAAATATAAATGAGAAAATATAAATGTCCGGTATTTTCTAAATAAGATGTAATGTAGATTGTGATGTAATGTCAAGTGTGTCCGGTATTTTTGTTGAAACCATCTGGCAACCCTAGAAAAAGAGCAGAGGGGGAGGAGAAAGAAAGGAAAAAAAACCCTGTCGATTAAAGTGTCCATGCTAAATGATGCTGTCATGGCTCCTTCCCCGCTCTGGCACAATAAATGCAGAAGTGAGGGCCAGCAAACATACCCCAAAATCTTATCTACCAGGCTTTGGTATAAAACTTCCCCCCAAAATCTTAAAACCCTAGATTTTGGGGGATAAAAATCTCCGCTGCCACTACCCAAGTATTGATGTGAAAAATCAGGGGAGAGATCACTTGGGAAATCTCAGCCCTAAAGTACAAACCAGGACACAACCATTAACCAATACCAGGTTAATAAAAAGAAAAGAGAAAACTTTTATTATCACCACAATATTCCTGTTGCAAGCATAATGACTAGATAGAAAAGTAACAAAATAATATACTCATGGACAAACTTCATGGGCCTAGAACTTAGTTACAAAAGAAAGCCAGAACATCAGATCCCATTTCCCAAACCATAAAACAATAAAACCTAACTGATTTATCTAAACTTTATCCTACTTACAGAAGTGGAGAATGGTTTCTTGCAGAGAGAGACATGTCTGTGTCTCTCTCAGTAACTGGAGAGGAACTTTCACAGGACAAAGGTGGGAAACCCAAAAATTCCTTTGTCCTAGTTTGAGATTCCTACCTACATTCCTATTTGCTATCTCTACTTGAGTTAGGTATAGTTAACCCCTTAGTCCCCAGGCTGCTGGCTAACCCTCATGATCATGACATGTGATGTAATGACAAGTGTGTCCGGTATTTTTGTTGAAACCATCTGACAACCCTAGAAAAAGAGTAGAGGGGAGGAGAAAGAAAGGAAAAAAACCCTGTCGATTAAAGTGTCCATGCTAAATGATGCTAATAGAGTAGGCTGTAAGTGCCTGATACTTAGCTTTTGATGTCATTTTGAAAGGTGATTTAAGACTCCACATTAATTTTAAAACTGTTGAAGTTATTTTATTCAAAGAGAAGCAGCAATGAAAGGTGTAAACAATTCTGTGTTTCTGACACTTCTAGGAAATTGATAGTGAAGTGAAACTTGAAACAGCAGTTCAAAAGAACAGATAATGTTTAGGTTGGGAGAGAAATAATAAGCTGAAAATGCATGGGTCCAACCTCTATCATTTCTTAAGCCTTACTTTCTCTAAGTCCTGGTTTAAAGCTTACTTATTCCAAAAAGCCTGTAACTATTGCCTTCCTACATAGGTAACTGAAAACTTGAAAAGAAGGTATAAAACAAATTGTGGAATGAAGATGGGTATATACCAGGCTATGCCATAGAAATCCACCATTTTATAGCATCCTGTCCCTCGTGCTTACCTGTTTAAGGCACAATCTTGCAGACACTTGCAGTAGCTCTCACTGTGGTTTATCTACAAAGGCCAAAAAAAAAATCTGTCTTACTATTGTCATCTTAACTTGAATAAAAACCTCCTTTAATGCTCATGTAGACATAGTTTGCTATGTTTAAGATCATTAAAGCTGGTCGTGGTAGCTAGGGATGTTAGCAAATATTTATTTTTGTAAACATGTAACTGCCATTTTTTTTTTTTTCAGCAATTACACATTTACATGCAGGGGGGCAGGCGGGAGCTGGTGCTTGCAGGGAGCACTGGTTCCCGCCTACTCCCTCTGCTACCTCTGCAGAGGCAGCAGTGCAGTGGGTTGGGGGTGGCACCAGGCAGCTCCGTGGAGCCAGTATGCACAGGGTTGGATTACCAGTACATAACTGAACTATATCTTATAGCATCTGAAATAGAATTCTAATTAGTATTGAAAATACCCAAACAATTTGTTTGACACTTGTTACTGTGGTCTTTCACTTTTACATAACCCTGCATGATAAGGTATTCTATCATTTTGCAGTTCCAAGCCCTGCATTTTTTTATGCATTGCCCAGAGAGAGTCGTCATTTTCATAGATATTGTCTTTTTTCCACCCTTCAAAAAGGTCCAGGTTAGTGAGCAGGAAAACTCAGGAGTAGCAAAAGGGATAACTTTTTCTTTCTGTGGCGAAAATGTGTATTGTTACTGGATGTTGTCCTTAAACCTTTGTTTTATCCTTAATATTCTCTTCAGAGTTGTTTAAAAATGTTCAACGAAGTGCAAGTAGAGGAAAATCTGATGTATGTAAAATAATGGGATACGTCTAGACTGCAAGCTTCTTTTGAAAGAGAGCATCCACACCTCAAAACCAGATCGAAAAAGCAATCTGCTTTTTTGAAAGAGAGCGTCCAGACTGCATGGATGCTCTCTTGAAAGAAAGCCCTGATTGCTATTCACATAATGGA
This sequence comes from Rafetus swinhoei, assembly GCA_019425775.1. NCBI lineage: Eukaryota > Metazoa > Chordata > Testudines > Trionychidae > Rafetus > Rafetus swinhoei. The sequence continues at coordinate 164,203,742 of CM033437.1, forward strand.
CACCAGGGCACCTGTGCGTTTTTTTGATTGCGTCGTCTTTCGAAAAATGTCCCTGTTCTTCATCCACACATGCCTTTTTTCTAAAGCTTTTTCGAAAAAGGCGTTCTTCCGCATAATTTGAGGTTTACCAATGTTGAAAAAAACCGTGTGTTCTTTCGGTTTAATTTCGACAGAACGCGATTGCGGTGTGAATGCAGGTGAATTTTTTTTTTTAAATAAGGGCAGGTTTTTTGGAAAAACAATGTAGTCTAGACATACCCATGGAGAGAGAGAGAGAAAAAGTCCCTGAATAATTGCTGGCCCATGGTTATATTTTGTTGTTACAAAACAAGGTCACCATGTAAGAAAGAAATGTGTGTAAACAGAGTGGACTTTGCAGGTGAAATAATATATGCACAAACAGAAACCTTTTTTAAAGGTACATAGGTTTAAAAATTATTGATGACTAAAAAAATCTACAAATAATTTAACTTGCATGTAGGGTATGAATGTATAACTTGATTACTGAGACAAGAATCCAGCAGAAGTTGGTCCAGGAAAAGACCCTGGCCTACCTAACCCTCCTCGTCTCTCCTAACATCTTGGGAGCAACAAGCCTACTGCTACACTGCAGATAACCTGATTATTGTAAAACACCTGATTACTGTAAAACACTTGAATTACTTACTTATTAGAAGGTGCAGGAAGCATTTTTTTAACTTCCTCATTGTTCAAGTCATTATCATTTTACTTCAATTTTATAATTTTACATGCAAGTCTTGTATTTTTATTATTTGCAAGTCTTTTCTCTCAGAAAAATGTGTGTTTTCTCCTATTAAATACTTCCCTTGCCTGTCTACAGGACAGCTGCTTCCGTGTTCTCACTCCTGAAGGATTTTCTGGTTTTGCACCCACTTTGGGTGATGTGGATTAGATCAGGGAACAGAAGAAGTCTGTTTCCATTTGACAGGTCCTTTTGCTGTTATCAGACAAGTCTCAATAGTAGCCTGTTTGTTTCTTATTGGTTAAGATAGTTGGGAAGGTACAGGACTTTTATTTTTTTTTTATATATATATATATATATATATATATGTGTGTGTGTGTGTGTGTGTGTGTGTTTTTGTGTGTGTGTATATATATATATAATACAATTTACTCATTGGTACTCTATGGCAGCATTTGAAATGAAAGGGCTTGACTCCAAATTGATAATTAAAAATTGTGAAAAAAGTTTTTGTAACAGAGCCAAAAGTCATTTCTTTCCATGCAGTAGGAAAGCCAAGAATTCGGATGTACTTGGCTCCAATTTGGTTCTGTGCCATTCCCAGTCATTTTTCCATGATATCAATGTTTTTCATTACATGCTTGTTGAAGGATTTTGTATTTCGGCTTGTCATCTCCACAAGCATTTGCCCTGGGGTTAATTTTCCTTGCTTCTCTTTCCACCTGTTAGAAACAGACCCTGAGTGTTTTAAAGAATTGCATTCCTAGTTTGCTGTCATGTACCTTGTGTGTTTGATTTTTCATGGCATTGGAATAAAAACATGTGCCTTTTCCTTTTATGTTAAGATAGTATATTTTTCTTCCTGTTAATAAAAGGAACCCCCAGTTTTACGGGTTGCTGAATATTTTGGGGGCAGATTTGAGGATCCCAAAGTGGGAGTGGGTCATGAAAAGTAGATACTCTCCTTATGCAACAGATGCTGTTTCCAAGACAGCTGCCTGCTTGACCCAATCACACTAAGGGCAGGTCTACACTGTGGGAGAAGGTTGGCTTAAGGTACGCAATTCCAGCTACATAAATAACATAGCTGGAGTTGACATACTTTAAGTAAAGCTAGGACGCCGTCCTCACTGCAGGAGGTCGTCGAAAGAAACACTTCCATTGACTTCCCTTTACTCCTCGCAATAGCAGTGTTGCCGGGGGTGTCCTCAGCATTCGATTTAGCATGTCCCCACTAGACCCACTAAATGGAATGCTAGAAGATTGATCACCAGTGTTGATCTTCCCAGTAATGTAGACATGCCCTAAGAATTTGGGAGTTGGGACTGACCGGAGGAAAGTTGAGCCAACGTATTTTGCTTTTGGAGCTCCGTCAGCCATTAATATTGTGCAAGAGGATGCATGTAGAAGATACTCGTAGCTGTTGCAGTAGAATAGGATCTACTGGTTATGTTTAATGTAGAGATGTTAAGGACTAGTTGACTGTCGGATAAGCAAATACTTATTGGATAGTCAGTCGACTTCCCCTCTCCCCTTGCTGCCTCTATCTGATAGAGGCAGCAAAGTGGGGGAAGAGGAGGTACTTCAAAGTGGCAGCGCTGTACAGCTAAACCCGGGATTAGCTGTGCAGCACTGCCGTGCGTGGAGCCCAGAGTCCCAGCTGATCCTGAGCTCCAGCACAGCATTTCTGCAGAACCCGGGATCAGCTGGGGAGTCCCCGGCTGGCTCTGGGTTCTGGGAAAATGCTGCGCTGAACCCTCAGTCAGCTGTGGAGTTCCCAGCTGATCCTGGGTTCTGCTGGGAAGTCCCCAGCTGATGCCAAGCTCCATGCTGCACTGCTGCTTTGAAATGTACAAGAGCCCTTGCACATTTCAAAGCTGGCACGCTGTGTACAGCCCGGAGTCAGCGGGACTTCCCGCTGGCCCCGGGCTGTACGCAGAGTTCCGCATTCCTCCTTTGAAATGTACAAGAGCCCCAGCAATAATGTGGAAGTACCTATTGATTAGTCATTGACTACTCAACTAGTAAATTAACCATTACTTAACATCCTTAGTTTAATGTTCTTTGATGTGAAGTTGGATGGGAAGAATCTTTCCTCCAGCCATGGAGGAAGTCGTGCTGTGTGCAGACGCTGCGATTTTTGCCTATCTTCGTTATTGTAAATTTGAGTTAAAATTTTTGCTTTAGTCTGAAAGAAAGTGAAGCTAGTGGCGTCATTTTAATCTCTGTTTTGCATAAATGGGAATAGCCCTAAATTCTTTCACAAGATTGTATGTTTTATGTTCTTTGTTAAAGACAGTCAGAATTACAATCTCAAGAATAATTGCAGATCAGGAATGAAGTGTGTTGGCAAGATTATGCGGGGAAGTATGTGCAGCACTTGTTCTAGCACTGTACATACCTGGCTAAATATATTGATACATTTTTTTGGGGGGGGGGAGGTCTGTTCTTCTGCCAGGTCAAAAAGTAAATATTAATATTGTTTCAAAATAATTCAATGACTGTTTTTAAAAGCTTACGACTTTAAAAGATTGTGTGACATTTGCCTTAAGCAATAAAAATTAGAAAAACACAGAAACTGAATTGTTGTTCACCTAAATCCCAATGGCCTAATTTATTTTCTCTTATACTCATAGTTAAAATATTTTAAAAATCTGTTTGTATTCACAGGAAGGCTTGCATTTATCACACTTCATACCATTTAGCTTGAAATGCCATGAACTGCAGAACAGTATGTAGAAAATGAGGTTCCCCTACTGCAGTTTTGTGATCCCCAGGGTTGCTGTAAAATGCTGCACCTCATGTTTCTTTCAAAAGAATTTACTAGCATTGTTCTTGTTACTTAGAATTGTTGGAAATGGATGATCCTCCAGATGTTTACTTTGTGAACCTAAACTGATTTTTTTATTGTATTATTTTCCAGTATACATGGTAAATATGTTTAACGGCTCCTTTAAAAACACAAAAAGCCCCAATTCTGTAAATATACATTAAAAGGGTTATCACAACTCAGTAGACACTTCCCTCCCTATTTGTGAATGGTTGGACTGCCCCAGCCGCTCTCAGTTGCTACTCTCAAGGGAATTGTGTGCCCAAAAAATTGAAAATTCTTCACAAAAAACCATAAATTTTATGCACACAATATTTTTAAATTCTGCATGTTATTTGTCACAATAACAAATGACATAATATAATTATGCCAGGTTCAATGCTTTTGGTAATTTATTTAAAAATACCTGTCAGCATGTATGTCTGTAACAATAAAAACAAAAAAGATTCAGGAATTTTTTTTTTCACAAATAGATTCCTTACAGTGTATATTAATACAGAACTCTGAGTAATTCATTTAAACCACAATATCAACGTCTCAGATTGTCACCCACCAGCAGTGCTATATGCCCTATGTTGTTGGTCTCCCCCGCCACCCCAAAATCCCATGCCTCCTGGCCTGGTCCCACAGGCACAGCAGTGTGAGAAGGGCAGCTTCTTTCTTTACCCTATCCACATCTGGGACTGCTTCTGCTCAAGAGCTGCTGTTCTTTGTTCTGGAACTACAGCAGCCACTGATGGGTGAAAGGAATAAATGCAACAATTGTATTTTCTAAGGGGTAAAATAATTCTGTATGGCACATGGGTTCTACATGTATACAGTGATGCAGAATTCTCCCAGGAGTAAATTGCTTATTTTTATGTTGACAACACAGTTTGTTTACATGTTAAAGTAACAGTAAGACATATAAGTTGTCTTATAACATGACAAAGCATTGAATATGGAGTCCACGAAGAAGGGCAAAGGAGATGCTGCTATTCAAAGAAAGGAGATGAGGAGGATAATAATGGAAGAAGGGTGGAAATGTATTTTTTTTAATGATTTTATGTCTGGCAAATGTGCAGCATTTGAGGGAGAGAATGGAACAGCTCTCTTGAGCAGTTGCATCATAGTTAACTATACAGCCAGAGCAGACAGCAATATGTATCAAATAAAATCAAGTACAGCTCGCATGAATTCCTACACAAACCATACCTGGGTGGAGTGTTAAGCACTGACTTGATCATGTCAGTGTAAGCTCAGGCTCTCCACCCATACCTTATCTCTCTCATTGGTTATCAGTCAAGTGTTACACAGGGTGGCCAGTACAACAACAACTTTATTTAACACAACAGTGACTTAACTCATAAGGCAACTAGGCTAAAGAACAAAACACAAAATGAAACCAGAACCCAAAATACAAGTAACAAAACCGGGGGCAGTACAAATAAGAGGGGATCATACCACCATGTTCTCGATGTTCAGAGACGAGGTAGGCGGATGTCTCAAGACAGGGGAAAGGGAACTCAAGAAAGGAGGTTGGAATCGTAGATGGATGCTCAGGATGGCAGAAGGTTTTCCCTTTTCTTTTCTTCAAATCTTCTCTTATTGACCCGGTGTCCTGTGTGCAGTATGAGAACAGGGAGGCAAGTGATGGAAGTGTGTGTATATGTGCAAGTAGATTTAAGGGACCCAACTGCCTGGCTCTCGTGCTGTTACCCTAACCTAAAATGAATATGCTCTGTGCCAGCAACCACTACAGGATTTGAGGACACAGAGTTTCTCTGCCACTGGAGATTGTACCAGACTCTCTCTGGCTGGAGATTTCCAGACTCTCAGTGGTGGGCAGCAACCAGTCCCCTGCCTCTGACAGCCTATTAAGGTGACAGCCTGCTCCAGCTGCCTGAAGAGGCTACCGACGAGCTGTCATTTCAGCACCACAGAGTTGCTCAGAGCCATAAAGGGCAGGAGAACTTTGAGGGCTTTATAAGGCCTCATGTTGCTTGGCAGATTAGAATCAGGTGGCCCCATTTTTCCCCCTTTTCCCCACCTTTTACAGGCATGAGATGGTTGACAGGAAGACAGATCACCACCTCAGAGGAAAAAATAAAAATGGTAGACACAAAAACACTAGTGCCACTTCCCCTATAGGAGGCCCTTGTTTATCTGCTAATTGCCAATGTTTGAAGTACTCGTCAATGGAGATGGATGTGCAGTATCTCCCTCAGTCGAAAAGATTGCTGATAACTTCTCAGATGAGATGGAGCAGTTTTGATTTTTGAAATGGAGTGGGAATAGGGAGATGTCTTAATTTTCTTTTATGCAGGCTAAAAATAGTCTTACTGGTGCCACCAAAAGTTTTCAAGTTGATTCTAGAGATCATTCATGTAGTTGTGATCTGCTCTGTCAGTTTGTTTCCTTTCACCTCTTTTGTACAGCTGTTGAAGGCTCTCCTTCCATCAGAAAAATTGCTAAATAAATGCCTAGGTAGAGCTATTTGTACAGCTTACTTTTATACTTAAATCTGTGCAGTGATACTGTGTGTGAAAAAACTTGTTATTCTTGTAGAATATACCTCAAGGATCATCAAAGAGTGGATTTATGTGTAGAACTGATTTCCCAGGCTCTCAGATTTTCCAGCCTGTTAAATGCTAATAAGGAAAACTAAAATAGGAAATGTAATTCTCAAAATAAGTTTTCATTACTTCACTACTTAAACAACAAAACAAACCCCCATAACTTTCAGATGAGATTCTATTGCTTGGGGAGTCACCAAGACAGAATAATGGTACCCCTTAATCATTATGCTTGTGGCTCATCTTTAGACCAACATAGTTCACTACTTTTATAATTAACTAGATAATTTCAACTTACTTTGTCTATGATAGTTCTAAAGAGAAATAGACTTGTTAAAGTAAACAAAGTTACCTTCTGATTTGGAATAGTTACTACAAAAACAGATAGAGTTCTGGAAGGTGGTCATTACATTGATACTGTAGTTTACCCTTAGATGTTAATAAACAACATAGAGATGGCAGTATTTAGATCAGTGATACATTATTAGTTTTAAATAAGTTGTATTTTGCTGGACCAAATAATTAAACATACATCATATATTTAGTTGCCCTGGAGTTTGGTTTTCCAGCAAGAGACAGAACTTGATTTTGCTCATACTTGTGTAAATTAGTAGCAGCACTTGAAACAAGGGAGGTGATTAATCCACCTGTATAAAAGCAAGTGTAAGTAATTCAGTTAGGCATACAGTCTGTTATTGAACTGTTTAGTGTTGGCATTGGATTTGAATATATGTCTGACAAAGTACTGTTTCAGTATCAGAAACAGCTCGTTGCTGTGTAGACACCCTGAAAGAAAATCCTGTGGCTGACCTGTGCTAGCTGGCATGGACTGTGGGGCTGTTTCATTGCTGTATTGACTTTTGGGCTCATTGGCGCATGAGTGCTTTGGAACCCTCCCACCCAGCAGGGTACAAGATCCCAAGCTCTAGCCTGAGCCCAGATTTCTACCCATCAGTGAAACAGCCCCACAGCCTGAGTTCTGTGAGCCCAAGTCACCTAGTGCAGGCCAGCTGAGGGTGTCTGGTAGTTAAATATGGACTTTATCCTAGCCCTAAGGGTGAAGAAATGATTACTGTACAGGCTGAACCTCCCAAATCCAGGACTCTCTGGTCCAGCAACATCCATGGTCCTGCAAGGCCGTCGATGTTGCAGGACCAAAGAGCCCCAGGAGAGCAAGTGTCAGTTGGGCCAGTTGGTGTCAGTTGGGCCAGACGGCATTTGGGAGCTTTTGCCCTGGCCAGGGAACTCCCAGCATCAGTGGGGTCAGGTGGCCCTGGCCAGGCAACCCTGAGAACTCCCCGACAGCAGCAGGGCCATGCAGCAGCCCGGGACCCTCAGCCAGAGAACCCCGGCGGTGGTGCCAGGCAGCAGCCTGGAATCCTTGCCCCAGCAGGGGAATCCCTGCTGGCAGCAGGGCTGGCCTAACAGCTCTGGCCAAAAAACCCCGGGGAACCCCCTGGTGGCAGTGGGTTCAGTGGCAGCTGGGTGCCCCGGCCAGTAACCCCCCCCCCCGCCAAGGGGGCAACGGGGCAGGTGGTGGCCTGGCAGCCTCCAGACCAGGAAACCCTAAGGAACCCCTAGGGGTACTGGGGCCAGCAGGGACTGAACGGGGCTGGCAGTGGCCGGGCAACCCTGGCTGGGGAACCCCCGGTGGCAGTGGGAAGGGAGTCTCAGCCAGATGAGAGTTAGCGGGGCAGCGATAGAGCGGGGGAACCCCAGCTTTGAGAGCCCCAGGAAGAGGAGCCAGCAACAGGGCAGCTAGCAGTGGAGCATTGTCCTCGCCTGCTCCTGAAATCTCCATGGTCTGAGATGGCTCATGTCTTGAGGGTGCTGGACCAGGAAGGTCCAGCCTGTACCTTGCATCTCTTTGCTTAATTTCCTTAGCTTCCCCCCCTTCAGTATATTCTTTGTGCCATTGATCTCTGAATAGCTTTGTCAAAAACATATATGTGTGAAATGTAAAGCTTTGCAGAAAAGTCTTGTATGATCTCAATAAGACATCTGTTAGGCTTCTTTGGTAAAAGAAAAAAAAAAATCTAACATACCAAACAAGGCTATGGATAGGAAGGAACAGCATTTTACAATAACTTTAGAACTGATTAATTTAATTTCATTCTAAAATTCTGAAGATTTTTTTACTTGAAATCTTATAAATCACTTCTTCCTTTTGTGTGTGTGCGTGCATAATTTTATTTATAAATCCCTTCAGACCTTATATGGAGTATCATACCAGATGTGAGATTAAAAAAAGAAATTGCTGGTGGCCACCTGCTTAATGTGTATTAAAATCTTGTGTGGTAGCTGATGTCATACAGAATGCATGTCATAGGGAATAATTTTTAGTAGACCATATCAGGTTAGTAAGGATCAATGCTAGAAGAATGTTTAGAATTTTCCATCAAAATATAGCCATCTGTTTTGGAAACGGGGAAGATGAAACAATCACCGTAAGCCAAGGGATTTGAAAAAGCAATTGAATGAGTGGGATTTTTCCTGTGATAGTAGCAAGGACTCTCAGAATGTGCAGTTGAATATAGTGCTTGTTCCCAAGACAAAGTCTTGAAAAATCAGCAGAGCATTAATCATCTCTTTTCATCTTTCTTTTTGTTTTCCTATACCTCATTCTTTGATCACTCAGCTGCTTTTTTCATATAGGTTACTCAGGAGCTCTGAAACTTAGTGATTGCTGCTTCTGGAGCATCTCTTCTCTTCTCTTCTCTTTCAAGCACTGACAGTGAACAAAATATAAACAGGCACCATCAAATAATATAGTGTGAGTGTTTATGTGTATATAATACGAACTTCTCCAAGGAGCTTACCATTTTAAAAGGGGGTGAATGATTTAGTAAACAATTTCAGTTTCTTCTTCGAGTGATTGCTCATGTGCATTCCAATATAGGTGTGTGCACGCACCATTGGAAGTTTTTCCCTCAGCAGTACCCTTAGGGCCAGCAGGGAGCCCCCAGGAGTGGCACCGGTATACTGGCCCATATATACCCCTGCTGGCCCCCTCACCCACTCAGTTCCTTCTTACCGCCGTGACGGTCATTGGAACAACCCTCAGCTCCTCAACGTGATCGTTGTCTTCATTGTTTTTCTTCAATCTCTAGTTAGTGTTCAGCTAAGTGTCTGCAATTTAAGTTAAAGACTCTTTTGTTGTTTTCTGTTGATTGTTCCCGGCCGCGGCGTGCTGTGCACCCGCAGCAGGGCATGCCCGGCCCACAAGGCTTTAAGCCAGTGGTCCCCAACCTTTTGGGGCCGCGGGGCCGCCCGGGGGCGGGGGCTGGCCCCGATCACTCGGCGGGCGTATATAAATGCCCCGGCGGGTGCCGCGTTGGGGACCACTGCTTTAAGCCCTGCAAAAAGTGTAATAGGCCTATGCCGTGTGGTGACCCGCACTCGTGCTTACGGTGCCTGGGAGAAGCACACCTTACAGAGGCGTGTAAAATCTGTAAGGCTTTCAAGCCCCTGACGAAACGCGAGAGGGAGTCGCGCCTTAAGATTCTCCTCATGGAAGCAGCGCTCCGACCGGCACCGGCCTCCCGGAGCACACTGGCCTCGGTGTGCAGCAGTTCCGTGCACCGTGCTTCTCCGGCAGCACAGGGGCCCCGGAGCGGCTCTCAATCGCCGGTGCCTCAGAAGAAGAGGTGGCCTAATGGGTCGGTCCCCGCCTAGGCGTGCGTCTTCCAGTGGGGCGCGTGGTGCCAACCACCCCGGAGCCCGGGCCTTCTACGTTGGGCGGGCCTGCCTCCCAGTGAGGGGATGTGAGCCCTCAGGAGGACTTCCCAGAGCTATTCACACCGGAGGCTTTGGAGGCAGTGAGGGTTCTAATCGATTCTTCTCCTTCCCCTCCTCCTCCGACTCTGGCACCCCCTGGGCAGCATGGGGGCGCTCGGCACCGATCACCTCCCGGGGCAACCGAAGGCGTGGTGCATGAGGGCAGATATCGCCTGGCACCGCATGCGGCACCAGCCATCGAGGCACCGGCTCCCCCGGTACTGGCCAAAGACACGGCACCGGACTCGGTGTGGCAACATCGCCCAGCACCGTCACCGCCCTGGGGCCCATCGGCGCCTGCCTCTGTGCGGGACTCCCGCATGGCCATGCCTCCTCCACTGCCTAGGCACTGTGGCAAGCCGGAGTCCGTGTCTTGGTGCACCGCAACTCCTTCAGCATCTGCGCTGGTCCGCCTTGGAGTACTCATCAGAGGCGGAATCCGTCCAGTCCTCGAGGGCCTCCAGGTCTTGCTTGTGGTGCTGCTTCCGCTCTTGGCACCATTCCCGGCACCGTAGTCCTCCGCTCCCGTACCAGCAGTAGTGGGCTCAGCCAGTTCCGGTGCCCATGGTACAAACATAGCCCCCCGGCCTCCGGGGCAATGGCCCTTCTGGACTCCCTGCGCTTACCACCAGAGCCAGGGCATGGACCCACCCAGACTGGCTTCTGTCTCCTCGGGGCCACGAGTTCCTCCATCAGTGACACCTCTTTTCAGGTCTCCCACCTCGGGACATTCCCTATCTCCAGGCCAGTCGTCCCCGGGTCTAGGGGGGAGCGCGGCTCCGGTGAGCCAACTTCCCCCCTCTATGTCTGTAGACACCTTGGACGATCCAGGTCGCGAGGATGCCCCTATGGGTGAGGTCCAAAAGGGGTCGTCATCCTCCTCCCCAGACGAAGTGTTAGCCGACTCCACCCCGTCCATGCCCTCCATGGATGCTAGAGTCCATCAGGACCTACTTGGCCCGCAGTTTGGGGGTTCAAGCTGAGAAGGTTTCTGACAACTCGGATCCTACTGTTGACATTCTGCATGCCGACACCCCCTCTAGAGTGCTCTACTGGTCAACAAAACAGTGGCCAAAATTTCCAAAGCCTTGTGGCAAACTCCCACCTCTATTCCTCCGATGGATAAGCGTGTGGAAAGGAGGTACTTTGTCCCCCAAGAGGGTAATGAACCCTCCTCTCCCCTTCCCCCAGGCTTGTTGGTCGTGCAAGCTGTTAATCAAAGGGAGAGACAAGGGCAGCCTGCTGCCACCCCTAAGAACAGGGAGGCCAAAAAGTCTGACCTGCTGGGACGGAAGGTCTATGCATCTGGGGGCATCTAATATCGCATTGCCAACCCGCAAGTCCTCTTGTCCTGTTATGCATACAACACCTGGGCACCCCTGGACAAGTTTACGGACTTGTTCCCACTCAGCGTACAAGGCTCTTCACGACGAGGGGAGAGCAATCTCCAGAGTGGCTCTCCAAGCGGCTATTGACGTGGTGGATGCCGCAGCTCGAGTGATGGCCACCGGGGTGGTTCTGCACTGTAGCTCATGGCTGCAAGGTTCTGGGGTGCCACTGGAGCTCCAAAACACTATTCAGGACCTCCCGTTCGAGGGCCCCTCTCACTCTTTTTGGAGCAGACCGACCAGAGGTTTCATGGTCTCAAGGATACCAGGGTGACGTTAAAGTCCTTGGGCCTGCACACTCCTGCTACCCAGAGGCGTACCTACTCAAATAGGAATGTTCCTAGAGTGCCTCCCCAGGGTCCACGCCCTGACTTCGCCCGCCGTAGGATCAGGAGTAGCAACGGCAGGAACGACAGGTGCCAGCTGCGCCCAGCCCCTAATAATAACCAGGGGCCCCCTAACAAGCCCCCAGGGCCCCGTCAGGGGTTTTGATGGGACCCTCGAGGGCATCTTACCAGTCTTCTCTCTACCTTTCCGGGACCGTTTCTCCCATTTCGTCCAGGCCTGGCGGTCTGTTACTTTGGACCGATGGGTGCTGGAGATAGTGGAAAGGGGTTATGTAATCCCTTTCCACTTGCCCTCTCCTTCCCCATCTCCTACCCCGTCCCTTTTCAGGGACCCCTCTCACGAGCCTCTACTAGAGGAGGAAGTAAATCATCTCCTCACCCTAAGGGCAGTGGATTGCATTCCCCCCGAGCTTCAGAACAGGAGATTCTATTCCTTTTACTTTCTGGTTCCAAAGGCAAAAGGGGGCCTTCGTCCCATTCTGGACCTCAGAGCTCAAAATTCCTTCATCGTCAAGACAAAATTCAAAATGGTGACTCTGGCGTCCATTATCCTTTCCTTAGCCCCCGGAGACTGGTACGCTGCCCTTGACTTAAGATGCTTACTTTCACATTTCAATTACCTCCCACCATCGGAGGTTTCTACGGTTTACCGTAGGCCCGGACCATTACCAATTCATGGACCTCCCCTTTGGTATTTCTACAGCCCCTCAGGTCTTCACCGAATGCATGGCAGAGGTGGCTGCCGAGCGCAGAAAAATGGGTGTCCAAGTGTTCCCCTACCTAGACGATTGGCTCCTGAGGGGAGAAGTCAGACTAAGGTGGGAGCCCACATCACCACAGTCTGCAGTCTCTTGAAGACTTAGGCCTTCTGTTGAATCTGGACAAATCGACCCTAACTCCTACCCAGACAATAGAGTTTGTGGGCGCCACCCTAGATTCCCTGGCCCAGAGAGCTTCTGTGCCTAGATCCCGGTTTCTCACGATACAGATGGCGGTCAGGCTGCTCCAGAACTTTCCGGTGATCACTGCCCGGACTTGCATGCATCTGCTGGGCCTCGTGGCCGCCTGCACTTATGTAGTGTAGCACGCCAGACTGAGCATGTGCCCCCTACAGATATGGCTATTGCGGGTCCACAACCCGGTTGTCCACAGTTGGGACAGGGTGCTGACAGTCCCCGCCCCCGTCATCCTTTCATTGGAATGGTGGACCCACCAAGCAGAGGTGTGCGCAGAGGTTCCATTCTCCAGACCAGTGCCGTCCATCTGACTGGTCACGGACGTGTCGGACACGGGCTGGGGAGCTAGGAGACCTAGGAGACCTCCACGCGCAAGGTATGTGGTCTGCGGACAAAACCTCCCTGCATATCAATGTCAGGGAGCTCCGGGCAGTCCGATTGGCTCGTGCTATTTTCCTTCCCCACCTGAGGGGCAAGTCCATCCTCATTCTGTCAGACAACATGACAGCGGTGGTGTACATAAACAAGCAGGGCAGGGCCCATTCCCCTCGCCTGTGCTTGGAGGCGCTCCGCCTGTGGGACCTCTGCATCGGGGTGGACATCCACCCGATAGTCTCCTATCTCCCAGGCTCACAGAACGTCTTAGCGGACAGGCTGAGCAGATCGCTTGCGGGTCACAAGTGGTGCCTGCGCTGGGATGTAGCCCACTCCATTTTCCGTGCGTGGGGGTCTCCCCACCTGGACCTGTTCGCCACGGGACAGAACAAGAAGTGCCCTTGTTTCTGCTCACTCATGGGTCATGGGCAAGGTTCCTTGGGGGATGCCCTCCTCCTCCCCTGGCCGTGAGGCCTGTTGTACACCTTCCCACCTTTTCCGCTAGTTCACAAGGTCCTCCTGAAAGTGCAGGAGTTCAGGGCGTCTCTGATTTTGATCACTCCGACATGGCCCAGACAACATAGGCTGAGGAGGGTCAAAAACCAATCCTGCGAGAGGCTCGTTTCCCTCCCGCTGGTCCCAGACCTGATATCCCAGGACTTGGGCAGGCTCCGCCACCCGCACCTGCAATCGCTGCACCTGACAGCATGGAAGCTCCGTGGTTAACGGCAAAGGAGCTCCAGTGCTCTGAACAGATTCAGAAGGTCCTCCTGGGTAGCAGAAAACCCTTTACTAGGGCCACGTATCTGGCCAAGAGGAAGCGATTCTGCTGTTGGGCTTCCCAGAAGGGGGTGCACCCAAGGTGGGTTCCAATTCCCCTGATCCTAGATTACCTGTTGGACCTTAGGCTCCAGCATCTCTCTCCCTTCTCCATCAAGGTTCACCTGGCGGTCATCACGGCCTTCCATCCGGTGGAAGAGGGGACAACCCTGTTTGCCAATCCGATGGTCCGCAGGTTCCTGAAAGGGCTGGACAGGCTCTATCCCCACGTCCGCCAGCCCATCCCCCAGTAGGACCTAAACTTGGTTCTCTCCAATCTTATGGGGTCCCCGTTCGAACTGTTAGCGACATGCTCCCTCCTCTACGTGTCCTATAAGGTGGCTCTCCTGGTGGCAGTCACTTCCACCAGGCGGGTATCTGAACTTAGGGCACTCACATCAAATCCCCCCTACACGATATTTTTTAAGGATAAGGTTTGGCTCCACCCTCACCCGGCTTTCCTGCCGAAGGTGGTGTCATCCTTCCATACCTCCCAGGACGTCTTCCTGCTGGTTTTTTACCCTAAACCACACACATCTGGGAAAGAGCAGGCTTTACACACTCTAGACGTCCGTAGGGCACTAACCTTTTATTTAGACAGGACAAAACCATTCCGGAAGTTGCCACAACTTTTTGTGGCTATCGCAGGGTGCATGAGGGGCCAACCGGTGTCCACCCAGTGGATAGCCTCTTGGATAACTGCCTGCATCAGGGAGTGCTACACCCTGGCAGGTGCTTTGGCTCCGCCCCTTAGAGCGCACTCCACGAGGGCGGTGGCCGCCCCCACCGCTGTCGTAGCACAGGTTCCCATCCTGGACATCTGCAGAGCCGCCACATGGTCCTCCGTCCATACGTTTGCCAACCACTATGCACTGTCGCATCAGGCCAGAGGGGACACTGCCCTGGGTAGGGTGGTCCTCTATTCTTCTGTAGTTTCATTCTCCAGCCCGCCTCCTTAGGTTCTGCTTTGGAGTCACCTATATTGGAATGCACATGAGCAATCACTCGAAGAAGAAAGAACAGTTACTTACCTCGTAACTGTGATTCTTCGAGATGTGTTGCTCATGTCCATTCCAAATCCCTGCCCACCACCCTTTGCCGGGAACGTACTGGTAAGAAGGAACCAAGTGGGTGAGGGAGCCAGCAGGGGTATATATGGGCCGGTATACCGGGGCCACTCCAGGGGGCTCTCTGCTGGCCCTCAGGGTACTGCTGAGGGGAAAACTTCCGACGGCGCATGCACACTACGCGCACACACCTATATTGGAATGGACATGAGCAACACATCTCGAAGAATCACAGTTACGAGATAAGTAACCGTTCTTTGTTAATGCTGCTTGTATGAAGGAAACAAGTGTCTCAAACAGAGAATGATATCTTTGCAGTGTCTGCAATTGGCTAGCATTGATCTTGAACTTAGGGATTCAAGTTGGTTCTGTTAACTCCAACTCCCACAAAACCATGTGCTGTAAACTTGCCATTGCAGACGGATTATGGAGCAGCCAAAGAAGAAAATGTTTAATACTATATAGTGTCCTTTTGCTATCAAGCAATTTGCTTTGTACTCTGTGTAAGATTAGATATATGGAATAAAGAAAAGTCTTCTATGAAAACTGATGCCATTGCTTAATGGCTGTGTATCGATTGGCAGAGACTCAGAATAGCAAATTCACGTTTTGAGGAAATGTATGTCTGTCTGGTTACATGCCTGTAAGATTTTTTTATTTCCAATATATTTTAAGTGAGGGGTCTGTTAATTTGCCTATCAATAGTAATTATATGTATTTTCATCTAGGCATATAACTTGGTGTTCGGAGTAGATGAGGCACAAGCTAATGAGACAGAGAATGCATTAATTAACAGCTCCTGCAGAAATTTCAGGGCTCTTGACTTTTTGTTTTTAAAGCATTTTGAGATAGAAAATAATATGACCAATGTTAGCTGATGAATAAAATATCACTGAAAATATGAAAGAGTCAGAAGAGGAAAAGTCTGTTTCCCCAGCTACGCAATAGATCTCAACCTGGCAAAGAACATTGAAGACTTTTCTTTCAAGCCTCATTGCGTTTGGGGCTTTCTTTACAAGGCTGTTCTTGTTATGGTAGTTCTTAACTATATATTGGAATTAGTATTAATTTTAAGGGGTAAATCATTTTTTAAAAGCCTCTCATATAGAGATTAATTACATCCATTTGTTTTTTTGTAAAAGTCAAATATGACTTGAAACTCAGAAATCCTGCACATAATTGGTCTCACACCATGTGTTCACATTCATTTCTCTGCTGTTTTATATCAACTTGTGTGCCAAAACTCTTAGGGTAAGGACTGTCTTTTATGTTGTTTGTAAAATGTCTTTCACAAAGGAGTCTTCATCCTTATTCAAACTACTGGGTGATTCTGTAATGCCAATATGTAGTAGTAATATTGCAAATGAAAATTGTTAGATTTCCACAGGATTTTCTGAGATCAGTCGAACAATGAGGAGTGAATTGAAAAATTGACTCTTAAAACTTTGTGATGAACAAAAGCAAAAGATTGTGAGACCAGAGAAAATGTTGTAGTAATAAAAGATCACCACACTTGTAAGTTGCACAAACACTGGGAATAGAGAGGAGACAGTATTAATTTAGATTTGTTTTGTATATTTGGTAGACTGGAGAGAACTCATCTTATTATATTTAATAATAATGACATGAGCTATTGATTGCTTATAAGTAGGACCATCTTGTGGTGCGAAAAGACTACAGAATATTTTTATGGAAACCAGTTGGTTCAGGGAGCATGGAAATCTTTAAGTTGGGGGATTGTATTGAGTAATGTCAGGTTTTGAGACGAATGAAAGGAAAAGAAAACTTCTGCTATATATTTTTCTTTCAAGTTAGTACTTGACATTGAAATTAGAGTCTTATCTCTAGCTATATAGCAGTGCAGACTGGAGTAGCATTCAGTTATGTGAGTGTTTGTTGGTTATTGTCATGTTGATGAGGAAAGGCTATTGAAGATCCTCCATTTCTCTTTCACTAGTGGAATATAAAAGGTGTGGGGAGGATGTTGAATATTCAGTATTTGGGATAAGAGAAGTGTGTTCAATAATCTGCTGCCCATCTGACACAACATATACAGGTTCCAGCATCTGATGGTAAGCTGTGGAGCGAACATGTAGTCCAGCAATAGGCAACCAAGAGCTGCATGTGTGACACTCCTTCATCTCAGTGTGTTGCATGATTCCAGTGGTGGGCAGCCAGCGACCCATGGACTACTGGAGTTTCACCTGCAGCCCACGTGTCCCCTCTCTGCTTCCTTTCCCCACATCTCTGGTGCCCTAGAACCTTGGAGCACTGCACTTCCTCCTCCTCCTTCCTCCCAGCGCTTTTGGAGTACCATGAATCCGCTGATTTGCACACCGTCCCTGCTCATCCCCCTTCCTACTGGAGTTTCAACAACTGCTAATGTTCAAGCTCTGGGAACGGAGCAGAAGGAGCAGGCATGGACTGGGAATCAGCAGATTCATGGTGCTCTGAAAGTGCTGGGAGAGAAGAGAAGAAGGAGAAAATGCAGGGCTCCAATTGGCCCAGTGCATGAGACACATGTAGTGGAAGGGGGTAAACAGGAATTGTGCGGGTTGCAGGTAGATCCCCAGTGGCCAACATGCAGCCAACAAGTTGCCTACCGCTGATCTAGTTTCTGGTTTATTCTTATACCACTAGCCAATTAGCCCGTCATAAAACGGGATTTTCAGGTCTCTCCTCCACATCCCATTCCCTTTCTATCTCGGTCTCTTCTGAGCCTCCGGTTTCTCTCTCCCCTCCTACTGCCTCCTCCACTCTCTCTCTCTCAGCTCTCCTTCATCTCCTGCCTCTCTCTCCGTCTCTCTTTCTCTTCTCCTCCTCCTGCCTCTCACTCTCTTTTTCTCTTCTCCTCCTCCTCCTGCATAGGGAGCGCGGAGCCCAAACGGCTGTTTGTGCTGCTTGCTCCCGCGCGGCAGCCCGGCTGAGCAGCTGCCTATGAGCTCCAGCCAGGAGCGGCTCGAGGAGAGCTGCCGGCAGCTGGCGCCCTAGGCGGAATGCGCGATCGGCGCCCCCGCCTTCATAGCCCTCAATGGCGTGACGTCATCATTGGGCGCCGCGTTAAACGTGGCGCCCTAGGCAACTGCCGAGGTTGCGTACGTCCACGGGCCACTCCTGGCTCCAGCTGCCCCCCTGCACTGTTTCCCTTCACCCCAGCACTGATCCTGCAGCCTCCCAGTTGTCCTCCACCTCCCCTTCCCTCTCATTCCCCTGCCTTCCCCCCAGCCAGGGTCTGTTCATGGCCAGGGGGTGGGGCCTGGAGCCGCTGTCATGCCGCATGTCACCGCCCGGCCCCCCTTCGCCTCCCGCTGTGGCGCTTGGCTGACGTCTGCACCGCTCAGCCGGGCCACTGCGGGGGAGCCCAAACAGCCACTTGCTCCGCTTGCTTCCCCGCGGCAGAAAAAACGGAGCAAGCGTCCGTTTGGGCTCCCCCATGGCGGACCGGCTGAGCAGCGTAGAAGTCAACCGAGCGCCACGGCGGGAGGGGAAGGGAGGCAGGGCAGTGACATACATGGCCCGCCCCCTGGCCATGTGCATCACCACCTCGCCTCTTTCTCTCCCGCCATGGCTGGTTGACTTCTGCGCCAGCCGGGCCGTCGGGGGAGCAGTGCAGCGGCCGTTGGGCCCGCCTCCCCATGCAGCACAGCATGGGGAGCGCAGGGCCCAAACGGCCGCTTGTGCCGCTTGCTCCCCCGCGGCGGCCCGGCTGAGCGGCGCAGAAGTCAGCCGAGTGTCACGGCGGGAGGCAACAGCGCTGCCCAGAAGGAACAGCCAGCGTTTCAACATTACAGAGTCATGGACATTGGGCTACTATATATCTGATGAGTGAGCTTCTGAGAGCAATGTGGGCAGACCCCTTCCCTGCAGACCCTCTCCATATGAGTAAAGAGAAGACTGTTGTGTAGCTGAAGTCATTATACCCAAAGTATTCAGTAGAGTAAAATAATACAAAAATTAATATGAATAGATTTGTATTAGGTTTTAGTTTTAATAAATTGTGTATGTGACTATGCAAGGTCGAAGACTGAAAGGTTTTTGGTTTTTTTTTTTACCAGTTTTCTTGTGCCATTTGTGGCCATGAAATATTGGAAACATGAAGAGATAAAATTTCAAAAAATTTAAAAAAAAAGCTTTTTGTCAATTGAATGGTAATTTGTAAGTGTCAAATTGTTAAAGCAGATATTTGCCTCCTTCTCTTAACAGAAATAGCTGAGTGAAAATCTGAAGTATTCAAGTGTTTATTTTAACACTTGAAACACTTATTACTCCAAATATTCCCCTGTTGTACATAGTATCTATTATACCAGATGTGCCACCTACAAATTAGATGTGGCTCATAAAATGTTGTAATCCCAGGTTTCTATACAGCTTTCCAGAAGTAATGTTTTCTTTAGGTTTGTTCCCTATGTCCAAGTTAAGTTTGAGGCCTATAATTTTATGTTTCTTAATATTAAGATTTTTGTACAAAAATTTCCCATTGTATTAATGCATACCTTGTTCAGTTCATCACTTTAAAAGTTAAAGTCTTAGGTTGAATGGTGATGAGCACCACAGAAACAAATAACAATTATCTATGAATGTAGGATCTACATCATCTACAAACAAGTGTGCTTTTGCATTGTCTGGTAAGTGTACTGTAGGTGTTGACTAAAAAATACTACTCTCAGAAATATGAAGACAGCATTTATGCTTTGGTACATGTATTTACTAAAATGTGTGCTAATTTTATGCTGTTGATGTGTAGGTGGAAAATGGATAAACTGGCATATAAGAAGACCAAATCTGTTTGAAAAGTTGTATGGTTTATGTAAATATATTCAAATGATAATGTTATAAGTACAGTACAATCTTGTATAGCTGCAGGTCCCTGACAACTAAAACCAGGTGGCATACAATAATTTAGATAAAGGGAGGGAAGCTTTTTGACAGGCTGTGTTTCAGGCACCAATCCTGGAGTTTAGTTAAAAGACTCAAGCCAGCTTTGCAGACAAGCTTTGCCGAATATGTTGTTTAATTCTGGCTAGGGTGGCAGGCTCAACTAATATGGAACCCAGTGATTGTGGGGAATCCAGTTAACTAACTGTGGTTAACTAGAGTTCAGTAAGCTAGACTGTACTGTACTTGATAAAGTCACCTGAAGTATGAATTTCTCAAACCATTTTATGAACATCTGTAGAGGTGACAGACACTTAACTATATAAAAAGTAAAATTGGGTCAATAATGTTAGCGACCAGCAACAGACTAAGCACTACACTTTCATTTAAAAACAAACCCAGTCACTTCAATTGTTTTCTTTCAGTCTGTTATATATTGCAATATTTGTAAAGGCCTCTTTTCATAATGTGATATTAAAGTCATTCAGGGAATGAACTGTTAGGCAGAAGTATTTGCCTGGTATGTGTTTTCAGTTTTATGTGTTCTAGTAAATCTGAGGTGCTTCGTGTTGGTTTTCAGGTTTCAAAATACATTAACTATGTATCCATCTCATGCACTGGCCCATACTGACCTCATTACAAAAAGGGTAGGAATGTGATACCTCAATGTGGTTTTCATAACTAGGCTATTTTTGGTGTGGATGCAATACTGTGCATACATTTTTGCAGTGGACTACAGTAGGTAGTGTATTTGGTTTTCCTGCAGTTGGTTACTTTGTAAAGTGCTTTTTATTTGTATGTATTCAGTCTGGAACATTTTGAAACACTGATATTGGTATCATTAGGTGTGTATGTAATGTGAGATGTGCATTATTTGCTAGTACAGTAAAACTCCAATTGTCCGGCATCCAGTGGTCCGGCACTCCCGATAGTCCAGCACCAACTGGAACCCGGAAGTGCTCCGGCCAGCTGGACAATTGGAGCTGCTCCGCGCCACTTCCCCAAGTCCGCTGCTGCCGCTGCTGAAACTAACCAGTGGCGGAATTGGGAAAAGGACGCAGAGCAGAGCAGCTGGGGTGCTGCCAGGTTGGTCCCACAGCGCCGCCCCTCACCCCCCTGCTCAGCGCCCAGCAGCACCCCAGCTGCTCTGCTCCGCACAGCTGCCGCTGCTGAAACTGACGAGCAGCGGAGTTGGGGAAGCCGCGGGCAGAGCAGCTGGGGTGCTGCAGGGCGCAGAGCAGGGGGGTGAGGGGCGGGGCTGCAGGACCAACCGGGCAGCACCCCAGCTGCTCTGCCCCCGGCTTCCCCAAGTCCGCCGCTCATCAGTTTCAGCAGCGGCGAAGTTGGGGAAGCCGTGGGGCAGAGCAGCTGGGGTGCTGCCCGGTTGGTCCCGCAGCGCCGCCCGAGCGGCGCTACGGGACCAACTCGGCAGCACCCCAGCTGCTCTGCCCCACCGCTTCCCCAAGTCACCGCTGCTGCTTGCAGCCCCAGCTGGCCTGTCGCCTGCGGCTGAGCGGGGCTTCCCCCGCCTCCCTGCAAAACAGTTCGCCCCACGCCGTGCCATTCCCCGCCACCCCACGCCCCTCTCACAGCCCCCCCTCCGGCATATCCGATAATCCGGCACCCCTGGGTCCCAAAGGTGCCAGATTATTGGAAGTTTACTGTAATTTGTGTTGGATTATTATTTCAGAAAATTCCTCAGAATTGTAGCACTAATTGTTCTGTACATCCTGAACTCAAAACTCCAGTCATCTGAAGAAGTGGGCTGTGCTCATGAAAGCTCATGATACCATCCACATGTTTTGTTAGTCTATAAAGTGCTACCAGATCATTTATTGTTTTTTAAGTTTATCCTGTACAGACTAACTCAGCTACTCCCTGAAGCTTCTGTATGTCCATTGTAATTCTGTCCACATATATTCAATAACACCAGCTGTATTGCAGAACATTGCCATAAGTTTTGATGCTGCAGGCATCAGGTATCTCTTGTGTGTCATCTTGCTTGATATATTCATTTCCTATTAGGAATCTAATTGCCTGTCAAAATCGTGACCATAAATCACCTCCCCATCTTGTGTGCGCCCTTTTTGCTCTTGTGGGCCACAACTGGAGAATCTGATCTACCATAGATGAGGAAAAATCTTTACTGGCAACTCATTCCTTTCAAGTCAAATTTTAAGCTCCTTGTTACCACTTGGTAAGCTCTATACAGCTCTCTTAATTATCCAACTTTGTTACGGTGATATATGGGCTCATTGGTGCTAGCTGGCAAAAAGGTTTCACTAATGTCAGCAGCTCCCAATAGGCCCTACACATTCACTATATCCAACATGTTGCTGTTATAGTATTTATCCATAGATTAATCATCAAAATGTTCAAAACTCTGGGTACAATATTTTCAAATTATGCAAAATTATGCATATTCTATTTGACAGCATAACACAATATAATCACATTAATGTCAATTATTTTTGTAATTTTATTTCAAAATACCTGTCAGCAAGCATGTCTAACAATACAGACAGCAAAAAATATTCAGGGGTTTGTTTTTTTTGACAGAGTCCTTACTAGTTATATTAATGCACAACTTTTGAATAATAATTCATTTAAACTACAGCACAGAAACATGTTTCTTGCAGCCCTCAGAAGTAGAGCAAAGGCTCAGGGGTTGGGGGAGTCATTGTAATAGAGGAATTGAGGGCATGGGCAGTAATTGCTGGGAAGAAGAATGGGAGTGAACCTGGAAGGTTATTGGGTATGTATGAAGACATATGGAACCAGGGCATGGGGGGCGAGTTATGGGGGGCTATGGAATTGGGGAGTCTCCCTGGTGCAGACCCTGGCTGACATTTAGCTTCTCCCATTCAATCAGGCACATCTGTCCTGGTCCCCATGTGTCCCCCAGGCTGCCACTCCCAGTCACTTCCTGCCCCAGTCTGCGGGGGACACTAATTTTTTGTATGCACAGTGGTGCAGAATTCCCCCAAGAGTAATAGATAGGGTGTCATGAAGTATAAAATGAGCACTGGTGTCATTTTGGTCATTAATATTGTGAAATGTATGTCTTGATATTTAAAAAGCTAGGTATATACTGAAGCTATATCTTGAGATTCTGTATCCAGATGACAGTGGCAGTGACAGATTTTCTCTGGTCTTAGGGAGTGTCTGTCTGTCTAGCTAACTGGAGTATAAATTAAGCATTGTTCCAGGAAGAAGGACTGTTAAGCAGAGATGGGGGTCTACCTGTAAAGAAAGGGGAAGAGCATATTTTGGTAGACTGGCTAACTTAGTGAGGAGGGCTTGAAGGGGGCAGATGACCAAAACCCACAGGTAAGTAAAAAATATGGAACTTTGGGAGAAGGGTTGGAATTTGGGAGGATGATGGGCTTTTATAGCAGGGGTATTGGAGAGAGAAGACAAAACTGAAGGGGGGAAGGGGTGTAATCAGAATCTTATCTCTGTATACTAATATGAGAAGTATGGGGAATAAGCAGGAAGAATTTGAAACAGTAGTAAATACACACAACTATGACATTGTTTGGCATCATAGCATCTTGGTGAGATAATATGCATGACTGGAATATTAGTATAGAAGGGTATAGCTTGCTTAGAGTGGACTGGAAGGTAAAAAAGGGAAGAGATGTTGCCTTATATATTTAAAATGCCTACGCTTGGGCTGAGGTTGAGATGGAAATAAGGGACAGATCAGTTGAACATCTCTGGGTAAGGGTAAACAGCGTAAAAAACAAGGTTAATGTAACGGTAGGGGGTCTGCTACAGACTACCCAACCAGGAAAAAAAGATGGATGAGACTTTTTTTTTTTTTTTTTAAAGAACTAACAAAATCATCCAAAGCACAGAACTTGCTGGTGATGGAGAACTTCAGCTATCCAGATATCTGTTGGGACAATAACACAGATTATCCAACAAGTTTTTTAATGTATTGGAGATGTATTTTTATTTCAGAAGACAGAGAAAGCTACTTGAGGTGAGGCTGTTCTAGATTTGATTTGGACAAATTGATCTTCTCAACCAGTTTATTCCTCTTTTTGAATTTAAGGGCTAGATTCCCAGAAGCCCTGCTTGGCTCACTCCATCTCCCACATTACACACACTTCTCTCACCTTCACTTTCACCGGGCTGGGGCAGGAGTTTCGTGGTGTGGGTGCAGGCTTTGGGCTAGGATTAAAAAATTGCACGTTGCTCCTGAGAACCATCTGGATAATTTCTTTGGCAGTGGAATCACTAAAAGTTTCTGATGTCCAATGTGTACAAATTGATGTTCTTGGTACATACACCAAGTTTTGCACGCACAATTCATTATTAAAACAACCACTTCATAGGGAACTCCATTGTACTTAGCTGGTGGTGAATCAGCCATTGCAAGCTGCATGGTAAATAGTTCTGTTGCTGGTTGATAATATTGTGAGGAGGTAGAAAAACATTACTTTCTACAAGCTAGACTCCTGCTGGAAAATAACTTTAATTGTTTGGAGGATCTTAATGTAAAGATGTTGCCCCCTTCTCAATGAATTCTCATAGAGACTAGTTTTAACCCTGGAACTGTTTGAGCAGCTGACCTTGGAGAGGAGTTCTGAGAGCTTGGATTTTCGTGCCAATAACTGAAAGCCTAGCTAATAAGCTACAGAATCTCTCACCTGTGTAAATCCAGCTGAGTTGATTGTGGGTTAAAAGTTCTCATCTAATGTTTGGTCTTCCCACTCTCAGATGAGTTTGGTCTCTTTCAGTTCTCACATCAAATGGTCAACTGCACTTTGTGCTAATTGTCAGATGTAGCACAGAAGCAAATAACTACCTGGACCATGAAGAAAGTAATACTCCTTTTGCTCCCAGATCACGGTTCAGACTTTCCTGCTGCCATACTAGTATCCAGAGAGGATATTAATGTGTGGAGCAGCTGGGATGAGAGACTGAATCTGTCTCTAATAATAAAAAAGACAGTGCCATAGGAATGCTTTTGTTGTTCTTCAAGTGCTTGTTCACGTTGATTCCAATCAGGTGTGTGCATGCCACATGCACGAGCGTCAGAAACTTTTTTCCTTAGCAACTCCTGTAGGGTTGGCCGTGGAGACCCAGAGAATGGTGCCACTAGATTAGCAGTTGTATACCAACCCTGCCACTTCCTCCGTTCCTTCTTACTGTCGTGGTGGCGTTGCAACTTCTAGCTTTCATGCTTAGGCAAGCCTCTAGTCCCTAGCTTAGTTCCCAATGAATTGTAGAGTTATAGCTAGTAGTTAGACAGACAGTAGTTAGTAGTGGGCTATTGTGCCCATGCATTTAGCCCTCTGAGGTACTGGGGCATACCTAATGCCCCAGGGTTTAAATCTCACATTGTTTGAAAGAATCCAGTGCCAAACAATGATTCGCACGATTCGTGTCTTAGGTGGTTGGAGAGGATCACTGGATGGAAAAGTGTAAGATCTGAAAGGGGCTCAAGCCCTGTATGAGGAAGGACCAAGAATATCTGCTCCAACAGATACTAATGTAGGTGGCGTTGAGACTAGTGCCATAAGAAAGGTCGGCACCAGAAGCAAGCTTTGTACTTAGTGCTGTGGCCTCAGTGCATGAAACCACACTGAAAATGGGAGCTGCAAGGGACTCTAGGCATCTACGTCCACCAGCACTGAAACCACCGGCACCCAGGTACTGGTCCATGTCTCTGGCACCATGCAGTCGAAAGGAGGCCAGAGGATGATCTCCCCATAAGGGTCACCCCCAACAAAACCCGGCATAGCATAAGAAAATCTCTGTGCACAAGGCCCAGAGCTTGCCATTGACTCTGGCCCTGGGAAGGGCACCACTGAATCCAGCACACAGCCTATCGTCATAATATAGCAGTCCAGTGCAGGTGCTAAGCTCACTGTCTATGCTGGACACGTAGGAGGCCGCAAAGGACCTCATTATGATTTGCAAGATGGGCGTGCCAGTGGTGTGGGACAAGCCACTGGCACTGCCAAGAGCACAGCAGTCAAGGGGCAAGCCAGCAGTGCTATGGCACCCACAGTCTGAAATGAGCAGAAGTCTTGGGAATTCTTGTTGTTCCTGGTGGCAACGTCATGGTCCTCACCTCGGTGTCTGGCATCTGAATTGGACACTATTTCTTTGTGCTCTCATAGGAATCGCAGCAGCAGGCGCAGAAGGGACCCTCTGGCACTGTGGCATCATTGATGGCCCTTTTGGACACCTTGGGCCTATCATCAATCCCAAGGTGCTTCTGGGACATTTTGATTAGTGGCACTCAAGAACGCCCTCAGTACGGTCTTACCCACAGAGGCCTCTGGGCCCATTCCTATGCAGGAAGCCACCCCATTCAGAGATGGGGGAGGAAGATCACGGTCTGCCGGCATCATCTCCGAACCCACTGCCACTTCTAGCCTTTTCGTCTTCTTCCCCGGATGAGGCCGTAGTGGGCACCTCAATAGTGGAGCTCTTGCCAGTCAATCACAAAGCATACAGGAGCTCTTGAGACAGGTGGCACGCAACATGAATCTTCTGATGGAGGAGGTCCAAGAGTTGGAGGACCCTATGGTGGACATACTGACGCCGCAGGGTCCCTCAAGGGTACCATTACCAATAATAAAGACCATCTAGTCCAACTACAATTTGCTGTGGCAAATGGCAGCCTTGATTCTACCCAAAGCAAAAGGAGTGGAGAGGAGGTACTTTGTGCCTTGCAAGGGTCACAAATTCCTTTTCTTGCACCCTCATCCATCCTCGCTGGTGGTCTCAGCAGTGAATGAGAAGGAGAGGCAGGGCCAGCAAGCATTAGCACCCAAGGCCAAAGAGGCTAGGATGCTCGACCTTTTTGGCTGAAAAATATATTTAGCTAGAGGTCTTCAGCTGAGAATAGCAAATCAACAAGCTATCCTCAGCAAATATTCCTTGAAGTCCTGAGATGCAATGGCTAAATTCAAGGAGCTCCTCCCCTTTGACTCCAGACAGAAGTTTGTGGCACTCACTGTGGAGGGCTGAACGGTTGCTAGAACCTTGCTGCAGGCCTCACTATATTCAGCAGACTCAGTGGCGAGAACCCTGTCCACTGGGGTTGTAATGTGCAAGTCCTTGTGGCTTCAGTCATCAAGCAAGCTGCTGGAGGTTCACAGACCCTACAGTGCCTCCTGTTTGAGGGCAGGAGCTTATTCTCTGAGCACGTGACTCCAGGTTCCATTCGCTGAAGGACTCAAAGGCCACTATGAAGTTTCTGGGCATGTGTACCCCGGCAACACAGACACACCCATTGAGGCCTCAGCCTTCACAATAGAGGTACTCTCCAAGACATCGGCAGGAGCAACCTCGTCAGTGGAATAGGACCAATAGGTGGAGGACGCCTAACCATCCGCCAGACCAGGGCAACAATACCTTCAAACTCCCCTCAGAGTCCAAACAAAGTTTTTGAATGTGCACCTGAGGACAGAGTGCAGTTTATCTGGAACCTCACCCTTTATTTTTGGATAGGCTCTCCCAATTATACCATGCATGGGCCCATATCACATTAGACCCGAGGTGGGCAATAATTTTTGACGGGGGGTCACTCCAAGATTTTGGAAAGTGGTTGAGGACCGCACCCTTCCATGATATTAATGGAGGAGATGTGAGATCTGGGATGGAGGTTGGGTGCAGAAGGGAGCTTGGGGTAACGGATTGGGGTGCAGGGGGGAGAATGAAGTTTGGGAGGGAGTTTCATTGAAGGAGGCTGTTGTGACCTAGGGCAGGGGGGAGTTGGTGAAGGAAGCGGTTGTGACCTAGGGCAGGGGACTGGAGTGCAGGGGTTTTGGGTGTGACCTAAGGTAGGAGGGGATTGTGATCTGGGGCAGGAGATTGACGTGCTAGATCTGGGAGGGGGTATGGGTGTAAGGTGGAGCAGAGGGTTTGAGTATGTTGATTGGGGAGGCAGAAGGTTGGGCAAGGGAGGAGCTGGGGTGCCAGAGGCAGGCTCTGGCCAGGAGACTTGCCTGCCTGCAGGGCTAAAGACTTGCAGAGTTAAAAAGTTTCCCTACCAGCCACCCTGCTTGCTTGGCCATGTGCTTCAGTGAATAACTGAGCGGAGGAGAGGGAGTGTGGTGGTTCTTGGCTGTCTGTTGTTCAAACAAGCAGCTCCCATTGGCCAGTTTCTGGACAGAAACCGGCCAATGGGATTGTGCTGGGGGCAGGGGCAGCTCCCCCCCCCCCCAAGTTTTAAAACAGAAATGGGGCCCGGCAGCTGCATTTCTGAGAATGTGCAAGGCTATGGGACAAGCAGGGGATCCTGCCTGGGGCTCCCCATTACCTCCACAGGCCAGATCTGGTGGCTTGGAGGGCCGAATATGGCCCTCAGGCCATATTTTGCCCAGGTCTGCGTTAGACTATTGGGTCTTACATACAGTTGGGATGGGATATTTCCTGCAGTCCTTCTCACTCCCACTTTCCTGCTCTCCTTTGCTGACCCCTCTTCAGGGACTTCTCTCACAAGCATCTCCTTCTTCAGGAGGTCCAGTTGTTCCTTATGCTGGGTGGGATTCAGGGGGTAAAGAGCAGAGGGTTTTACTCCCAATATTTCCTCATTCTGAAGGCAAAAGGGGGGCTGAGGCCCATTCTAGACCTGCAAGGTCTCAATCAGTACATGTGAAAGCTAAAATTCCAAATGGCCTCCCTGGCCACCATTATCCCTTGCCTGGATCCAGGTGACTGGTATGCTGCCCACGACATGACGGATGCGTATTTTCACATTGCGATTCTGCCAACGCACAGGCACTACCTCAGGATTATGGTGTCCAGTGTTCACTACCAGTTCATAGTACTTCCCTTTGGTCTGTTCACTGCACCACGGGTGTTCACCAAGTGCATGTCAGTACAAACAACCTTCCTTCACAAGAAAGGGGTTCAGGTATTTCTCTATCTGGATGATTGGTTGCTGAATGGGCACTTAAGGGAGCTTCAGTCCCATGTGAAACTGACTCTTGACCTATTCAGAACACTGGCGTCCTCCTCAATGAGGAAAAATCCATACTAATCCCAGTGGAAGGAATAAAGTTCATTGGGGCTACTCTAGACTCGATCTGGGCATAGGCCAGGTTGCCAGAATCCTGGTTTCAAACAATGACAGGTATTATATCCCCACTCACTCAGTGCCCCACTACAATGGTGAGGACATGCCTTTGTCTGTTGGGTCACATGGCATCGTGCTGCCATGTGGTCAGGTATGTAACACTGCATCTCAGGCCTCTCTAGTGGTGTTCAGCATTGGTGTACTGGCCGATGAGAGACAGCCTGTACATAGTGGTTTTGATTCCCTGAATGGTAACGGCCACTCTCTTATGGTGGTTGGATTCAGGCAATGCCTGTGAGGGGTCAAGTATATTCCGCAGTCCCCCACATTGACTCTCGTAATGGACACTTTGGATGTTGGGTGGGGAGCCCATCTGGGGACCTTTAGGACTCAGGGCAAATGGATCCTCGAAGACTCGACTCTCCACATCAACATGAAAGAGCTTAAGGCAGTCAGACTCGCCTGCCAAGTATTCCATCTGCAAATGTGGGGTCAGTGTGCAGAAGTGTGCACAGACAACACAACACCGCGATGTCTTACATAAATAGATGGGGGGAATGAGGTCCCTATGCCTCTGCCTCAAGGCTCAGCGCCTATGGACATTCTGAGTATAGCACTCGATTCATCTAGAGGCCCAATATCTCCCCAGCCTGCAGAACACCCTTGCAGATGCCTTCAGCAGGACATTCATGGTCCACAAGTGGTCTGTTAAAACAGACGAAATCCATTCAATCTTCTGCAGATGGTGTTTTTCCTGACTCAACCTGTTTGTCACCATGAACAATAAGAAAGGCAAAGACTCAGATGCATTTGCGATTTAGTGCGGGGGGAGCAGTTAATGTATGTGTTTTCCCCCAATACCTCTGTTTCACAGGATCCTGTTGAAGGCCCATAGGGACAGAGCATACCTGATCCTGGTGGCACTGGTGTGGCCATGCCAGCACTGGTTCTCCACCCTCCTCAGCTTGTCAGTGGAAGCCCCAATATCTCCCGGCTCCCTCCAGACCTTCTCATGCAGGACCCAGGGGCAATCATGGCATGGAGGCTGAAAGGCTCAACCCTAGAGCTTCAGTGCTCAGCCCAGGTGCAGAAGGTGGTCTTAGGCAGTAGAAAGCCCTTCACAAGAGCTGCATACCTAGTTAAGTGGAAAAGCTCTTGGTGTGCAGAGTGCAATATTTTGCCTGCACTGGTCCTGGTTTCCACAGTGTTGGAATACCTCCTATGCTTGCAATTTCAGGGTATGGTACCTTCTTCCATTAAGATCCATCTAGCAGCCTTTTCAGTATGTCACTTGGGTTGCTCCCACCATGCCCTGTTAGTGTACCCTCTGCTGACTTGTTTCAGGAAGAGTTGGATGGACTTCTCTCTTACTCCCACCCACTTACACTTATGTAGTACATCAATGAACTCATGGGACCCCATTTGAACCATTGGTTGAAGGTTCATTACTGCACCTTTTGCTGAAGGCTATGTTCCTGGTAGCCATTATGTCCGCTAGAAGGATGTCTGAGTTTCATCAGAGCCCTCATACACGTTTTTTTACAAGGATAAGGTGCGGCTTAGACCACACCACACCACCTTAACAAAGGTGGTTTC
This sequence comes from Rafetus swinhoei, assembly GCA_019425775.1. Taxonomy (NCBI): domain Eukaryota; kingdom Metazoa; phylum Chordata; order Testudines; family Trionychidae; genus Rafetus; species Rafetus swinhoei. The sequence continues at coordinate 164,234,076 of CM033437.1, forward strand.
TCAGTTTCAACTGGGTCAGGATATTTTCCTTCCAGTGTTCTACCCTAAGTCCCACACTAATGCTAGGTAAAGGTCATTGCACATGCTGGATGTACATAGGGCCTTAGCATTCTACATTGATTGTACAAGGCCATTTAGGAAGTCTACACAGTTATTTGTGGCAATAGCAGACAGGGTGAAAGAGGACCTGGTTTCAGCCCAGTGTATATCCTCAGTATGTATGCACTTGCTATGACTTAGCGGAGGTCATGCCCCCTTGGTAACAGGACACTCCACTAGGGCACATGCCTCCCACACTGCATTCCTGATGCAAGTTCCTGTTCAGGAGACAGGCAGGGCAGCAACATGGTCATCATTACACATGTTTACTGCACACTATGCCATTGACAAGTTCTCAAGGGAAGATGCAGCTGTTGTAGGGCAGTGCTTCAATCAGTGGTTCCTAACTCTGACCCCACCTTCATGGTGTAGCGGCTTGGGGTCATCTGATTGGAATCAGTGTGAATGAGTACTTGAAGAAGAAAATACAGCTACCTCTTCCATTAATTGTGTTCTTCGAGATGTGGTGTTCATGTCCATTCCAATACCCACTCTCTTTTCCCACTGTCGGAGAAGCCAACAAGAAGGAAGGGTTGGCAGTGATATATTACCGCTGATATAGCGGCACCACTCTAGAGGTCTCTACAGATGACCCTATGGGAGCTGCTAGGGGAAAGTTTCCGATGCTCATGCATGCAGCACACACACACCTGATTGGAATGGATGTGAACAACATATCTAGAAGAACACCAGTTACAAAACAGGTAATTGTCTTTTATCTGAGCAAGGTTGCTTGCTGTGCCACAGGCCTTTAGAAACAAAACTGTTGGACTTCCAATTCTTTCTCCAACTGTAGTTTTTCTTGGAAGCTGTATCTGGGTGCGGTACTTACTGACAGAATGCTCAGTAATATGGAGGATTTCTTCTCTATTCACAAATGTACATTATTCCTAGATAATGCAGAAAAGCTAATGTTCTGAAAATAGAACTTGATAGTACTTCAGATTCAGCCCTTTTAAGTATTTTCTAAGTTCAGATGGTAGTGGTGGGGAAATCCTGTAATCTTAGGAACAAACTGAATCCTATTTGGAGATGCAGGGAAAATCCCACTAACTTCAGTGGGATTCAATTGTGTCCTTTAACTTTGTAAATTGCTTTTTACAAATGTATTTAAAATATGTAAAAAAAAAAATGCAGATACCAATACACTAGTAAAATCTTACATACTTTGAATTGTAAAGTTTGAGAAAATATAATTTGTATATGCTGTAAATTGTGGATTCAACCTGGTAAAATATTTGTGTAGTTTTCTTTATATTAATTAGCTTTTAAAGTACTGTTGCTTTTTGTTTTTCCAAAAAGATGTGTATAAATATCCAAATTTGTATTGAATACTTTGTATTTCAGGGATGATAATAGGTGTCTAAATCCAGTAAATTAGGATTTGTCACATAAATAGTCGCTGCCATCTCTTGATTCCTCCTTGAAAAATCCAGCCCTGCTAGGTGGTTAGGCCAGGTTATTTTTTGTGCTATAGAAATTGTTCCAAAAACCCTTTTCTGTAGATGAATTATCCTTCAAAGCGAGAAATATATTTGACTTGTATGTTGCTGACACTTGCCAAATGTTTCTCTACTGGAGTATTGAATTAATTTGCAGTGAGCCAGGTAAGTACATAAAGCTCTCTGTAGAATTTCATCTTTTCTCCCCGCTCCTACGCCTTCAGACAGCAAGTCCTTCAATCAGCAGTACTACCTCCTTCTTTTGGTCTTTTGCATTTGAAAGCTATGCATTTCTCATGCTATCTGTTTTGTTTTAGAAATTCTGAGGTTGGGTTTTGAACATAATAGTTTTTAAAAAATTGAATGCTTATGAAGAATGTCAGGTAACGATCTGATACAATGGGAAAAGATATTTCTCTTATTGTGAGTCAACAAAGGTTCCTTGCTTTTTGTAAGAATGCAGTGGATTTCAACCTTTTTGTCATTGGCGGAATCCTAAATTTTTTTTAAAGGAAATCTTAGACATAGTTTGCGGACTGAGGGGCATGTGGACCACAGGTTGAAAACCACTGCTGTAATCCAGTTAAGTTTTATAAGCTGCACAGGATCATCACTGTCTTGGGGAGACCTACAAAAATATTTTTTATGCTGCTAAAGTGGGTATTGTTGATTAAGTCGGCTGTACTCTTCTGAGCTAGTACTGTACTGGTGCTTCGTGGTCTTGCGTAATCCTCCCAAATCCACACTTTTTTTTTCATTACCAGAATCTGGGAAATGTCTTCTATATAGATAAGCTGCCAGTGTGTTCATAAAGCGGTCTGTGAGAGTGGTGCCTGCCCTCTTTTGGATGAGTTTTAACTGCAATCATTCATAGCATTTTTGTAAGAGTAACAGTGTTAGTCCAACTGCCCTAGCCAAACTCCCATTTAGGTAATCATATTCTACAAAGCTAAATTTCATTTTCAAAACAAAGTTGTTTTACAGAATATGAATGATAATATCAAGGCTCCTTATCTGTAGTAAGCCACCCATTTCCCTTACAAGAAATAGAGAAATTCAGTTTGTTTAAACTCTTAAATGCTATATGGAGGTAAAATGATTTGTTAAAAAAATCATAAGACATTGCAAATATCCTTGCTAGTAAGTCACAGTCAGGATGGATGGGGTGATAAATTTTTAAAGCCAGTGAAAATGGACCAAGCTGAGTAAAGACAAGTCTTTATTGATGAATGTTTTCTGGAAGCTATGTTGTTTGCTTTCAGATTTAGCTGCTGTTTGGACAAGTAGGACTTATGTTACTTGCCCAGAATTGAGAGCACAGCATCAAGGTTGCAAATATAAAGAACTTTTATAAGTCTTATACTGTTTCCTATTCAATATATTGAATATATTTCTATCAATAATTTTAAATTCTGCATGCTAGCTGAGTAACAGAAGATAGTAAGGGTTAACAGTGCCATCTTTGTAGCACTCTGGGCTCAAGAAGCAAAGATTGAGCTAGAGAGTTGTAATTGGATTTCAAGCAAGATTTGTGGAAGTGACGACAAGACTTTCTTCCCATGCAGCATTACACTGAGAACAGTTCCTGTGCTGAATTATAGCAGGCAGGAGTAGTTGTATCTTTCAACCCCACATAAACTATTTCATTTTCATGATCCTGATAAATAGTAATTCATTTTCAAATGTCAGATCTGACTGTTATATGTAGTGTAATTGTAGCTGAGTCGGTCCCAGGATATTAGAGACACAAGGTAGGTGAGGTAATATCTTTTCTTGGACCAACTTTGGTTGGTTAGAGAGACAAGCTTTCCAGCTACACAGAGCACTTCCTTGGGTTTGAGAGAAAGTTACCTTGAGGCCTTGTCTACATTGCCACTTTACTGTGCTGTAACTCTGTCGCTCAGGGGTGTAAAAAACCACATACATACATAGAGTGCAGCAAGTTATAGCACTGTAAAGCACCAGTGTTAAACAGGCTCTCAGTGCTACGCTACTTCTCTTGTGGAGGTGATTTATCTGCAGCTCTGGGAGAGTTGTCTCCCAGCACTGGTGCCATTACTTCACTTCTGCATTAAAGCACTGCCATGGCTATCTGTGTAAGTAAAGCCTGGGCTTTAAATTTAGAAGTATAGATAAAGCCTTAATGTCAGAGCTAAATGTAAAGTAGAACAGACTGTTAATGTAAGTTGTTGTAGCACATATTTTAACAGACTATTCAAGGTAGATGTTTCTTGTTAACACCTCTGTAGTCATAGGACAAAAAGAGGTGGCTAGTGGGACATAAATCCAGTCTCTGTTCAGTCCATGATATTTAATGATTAGCAGAATAAAAATCATGGACTAAAGAGAAACCCTAGATTTATAGGTTATTACTATGATCTGTAACTCACTAACCCTGTCTTTTTTCTCTATTACTCCAAAAGTATTAATGGGCAATCCTATCATGAATGCTTCCTTACAATATGTGCCAGCTTCTTATGGGAAACATTCTGTTCCTATTTGCATTTTTGTTGTGATGCTGGGAGTACCTTTCCCAGACTTGAGGCAGAGCTCTGTGTGGTTCAAAAGCTTGTCTCTCTGACTAACAGAAAAGATTCCAATAGAAGATCTTACCTCAGCCACTGTCTCTCTAACTGTAACTATTAAATTTACTGCACTTTTCAAATCATAGTCTTGCCAGGGATTTTCACCATTAAATTGCATATACAAAATTAATTGTTTTATTTATTGTACTTGCCGATGTTCCCCTCCATCCTCTTTGAGCAAGTTCCATATGTGTGTTAAAACATTGAGGATTCCTGCTTTACACCCAGTTGTTCCAAATTAATACTACTTTTTCATATGGAAGACTACCTGAATGACTCAACGCATGTTCACTCTTTCTTCCTCCACTCTCTTACACAGTGGCTATCTAGAAATGCTGCTAAATTCTTTGATATTGCCAGTTTGAAGAAAGCTGGATGAAACTCAGATTAAGAGTATTGCCAGTTAGTAGAATCTATTTTTAGATCTGTAGCATATTAACATATTTAATTTCTTTTCATGACCAGCCATCAGCTTCCACTTAAAAGGTTATTAAAGCCCATTAGAAAAAGTGTGCATACCACAGTGCTAGATTTTTGTAAACAGTTGTGTTCATCCTTTCTCCAAAAAAATGAGTGAAGAGTCTTTAACAGAATAGATGTTTTGATTTTAAAAACAAAATCAAGCACCTATAACCACACTATTTATAACCTCTTCTCCCACTTTGTATAACCTCAGCAATGTGCTGTAGGTACAGATGAAGAGGAAGGAAAATGGGTTATTTGGTGAGGCATGAGGTGTATGATCAATGTTTGTTGTTGTATGAAATCACAATCAAAATTGACACAAGTTGCTATTAAACTCTATTTCCTGTGTTAGAAAAAGTCAATATAAGCTAAAAAGAAACCTGCAGGAGTAGATTTGCACATAGACCTTAATTGGCCCAATTGACCTTCAGTGCTGTATTTACAATTGCCTTAAAATTGTAAGCAGATGTTTGAGAAACTTTTGTTAATAGGTCCCTAACATCTGTTTCACCAGTGATATTGCCCACCAAAGCAGTTGTAATTAGTAGAGCACCCAATGCACACATCTTTTTCTTGCTGGCCTTAATGATCATATTTCTCCCCTAGGTATTAAAGCAAAATCTTGTTGGCAGATTGAGTTTAATAAATTCTGCTTCATTTCTTTTATACAGAGCAGCAGTGTGTTAGCCAAGTTGTGGAATAATGTAATAGCCTTTCTCTGTGAAGAATTATCAACAATATGCAGTACAGTATCAACACATCCACTAACACTAGACGTAAGTCAGGATGGTGAAACAGGCAAAATGGAAGGAAAGAAAAGTCCCTTGGCTTCAACTTAGCATCCATTTCGGAGAAACGAACAAATCTTCTTGCTTGTTCAGTTTCTGAAGCAGCTTTTTTAAAGAAATTATGACAATCTGTGAGGGTAAAAGTTCAAACTTATATTATTTGCCAGGCATCAGAGCCATCACAACTACCTATTTAAAATAAATTGTGATTTGAAAGTTATTTAATGTCTGCTTTATAAAATATATTATGAAAGCACAAATTGGAGGAGAACTACAAAGCTGCCTATACCATCTTGTTCAGTTATTTCTCTTGGGATGAGGGTGTCAGAGACCAGGGGCCCCTTTCAAGAAGAACAGGATCTTTATGGATGTGCTCAACTGGCTCATGAAGCAGCTGTTCACTTTCACCAAGTACAGGGTCTTTCTTTGAATTTTCCAGGCTTGGGTTTTGTTTTTAATCATATAGAAACACTCTCTTGAATATCCACTATAATTGGTCTGCTTCTCCCCTAGTGACACGGATTTCACTAATAGCACAACCACAAACCATACATCACAACTGTAACTCTGCCCTCATGGGAGAGGAAGAAATTTGGGCAAAGTGATTCTTAAAATCTGATCACCTGCAGGACAGAGGCTATGTCTAGACTTCAGAGCTTTTCCGGGATACCAGAGGATGCATTCTTTCGCCATCCCTGTAATCCTCATTGTATGAGAAAGAAGGGATGTGTCGAAAGAGGAGGTTTTTCTGAAATTTGGTCCCAGGTAGACAGGCTAAATTTCAGAAAATTTCGGAAAAGCCTCTTTCGAAAGAATAGTGGAGAAAGATACGCAAATTGTGGTTCGCAATTTATGTATCTTTTTCCGGCTTTTCTTTGTAGTGTAGACCAAGCCAGAGTTAGGGTTGTGGTGTGGGGTTTGTGGTTGTTTGTGGGTATGTGCTGTTAAGGGAGTCTCTGGATGCAGGAGCAAAAAGGTATGTACTGTAACTTTAACTGGTATGTCACATACAGAACAACATTAGCTAATACACAGTATTTTTGTAACTTAGAATTACATTTTCAGCTTATGTATTATGTAATGTCTAACAATTACCCATTCTAATTTATCATTTTAACTGAGACTGTTAAGTTTACAAAAAGATTGCGCTAATCATTCAGCTAAAGAAGGAAAATATTTTGGTTGTGAATATTAGCATCCTCTGTCAAGCTTCCTGATGCTGTAAAGAAGAGAATTTTACACCCTCTCTCAAACTGAAACTAGAATAGTTCCCCTCAGTATATTATATTAAGAGCAGTATTCGAGAGTACCTTCTTTTTTTGTTCATTTTTTGTGCTGTTACTTTTACAAATGACGTAACAGCTGAAACATGGCTGGAAATAAGTGTTGGTCATTGTCCACCACAAGTTCAGTTTCTGTGAAAGCTATGCAGGTATGTTATAATCACACTTTAAAATACCTCAGTATAACTTCTTTTTTTGCTTTCCTTCCCAAATAAAAAACTAGAAAGTAACCTATTTTTTTATTTTTATGTGAATAATAATGAAACAGGTTTCTCTACAAAGACGCCAATAACACTTAATTTGAATTTTGGAAGGAGAGACATTTGCCTGCCTCCCTACCCGTTTACACTGACTAATGTGAAATTTTTAAAACATTAACATGAGAAATAGCATGTGGCAGCACTTTTGAGAATTTTTTTTCAGGGCTATGATGATGTTTTATTGATGCTTTGGGTGTTACGAAATCAAGAAACTGAATATGTGTACTATGTCACTTCTGATGTCTGAGATCTCTTGTCAAATTAAAATACCTATTTTAAATAAGCTATTCTCAAAGGGCTAACAGCCCACTCAGTTTTGAGTTGTTTGAGCTCAAAGAAAGTGACAAGCTTAACTCGTTCAGGTTTGGTAGATTTGTTACCCAAAATAGGTCATATTGTATTTAATTAAATTTGCCAAATATAAAAATTCCCAGACATAGAAGCAGCATGGGAAGTTTCATTGTGAAATCTAAAGAAATTTTGACAAAGTTGAATTAAGAATCTTGTTTAAGAAACCCTCCCTACCCTTTATCTGTTACATGGAGAGGGGGAGATTTACAAAACTGCCTAAAGGATATAAGAGCACAGTCAAGTGGGACATGTTCTGCTAATTTCATATGTAGATATTACTTTGACTGTTTGTTGCTCAGGTTGGAGTGCGGGCTCTCAACCCCACTCCCTTCCCTTCCCTTCCCTTCCCTTCCTCAGAGGCTTCAGAATCTGAGCGGCAGCGTCTACCTTGCTATTGTTAGAATACTGGTGTGAGCCTAGGCTGCATCTGGGCATGAGCATCTCAGAGTAGACATGTCCATAGTCATTTTTGAAAATCAACCCTAAAGTTGTTCATGTGGCATATCATCTACTACTTTAAAGGGTATCTGGATTTTGTGACATTTATGATTAAATACAAATTTTAAGACCTCATAAATATATGTAAATATTTCAAAATGTCAATAAAATTCCTTTGAAATGTTTTGTTAAATCTTCTTTATAGATGTACTAGAAGATTTGCCCATTGTTGCGTGGGTCCTTAACTCAATTTTTGTTTTTTTTGGAAAATGAAAATGTATATCCTTCATTTAAATCATTGATTTGGGATTAGGGTGGGGATAGGGGGTTGGGTATGCCAGCTTCCCTGGGAAGAGAGGTCTACCACAGCCCCCTCTCACTGCAGCAACTTGGGGCCAGATGAGAAGTGCCTCTCCATGGCCACTGCACCTGCAGAGGGCAGAGCTGAGGGAAGGGGTGCATGTCCCCTTGCAGGAGTAGTTTCAGGTTGGTCTGCCCCCTGCACTCCCCAGGCAAAGTGAGGAATGCAGCAAACTGTGCACTTTCCCTTTGTCAGGAAGCGAAGGGAACAGCCAGCAATGTTCCCGTACAAAGTGAGGATGGGGGTGAAGAGACCTTCGGCCCTCCCCAAGAGGCTTGGGGCTGGGGCAGTCCTGGATGGGGGGAGGGATGTGCCCCCAGCCAGCCCTTTTCATCTGCCTGATAATTCTGTCTCTCTTCTGTATGTTTTTCTGAGAAGCAGTCCCATTCCATTCTAGGCACATCTAGAATAGCACAACCAAACTCCTACCTTGCCTTAAATTATGATAAGAGGAATCTGTATACCAATTTTCGTGGTCCTAGCTCTTATCATTTAGGAGTTCTTGAACAAACAGACAGGAAGACAAATTCTCTCAAATATATTGTAGATGTAAATGCCATTAATAGGAATATCATTAATAATATGAAATTTGGATTTTAAAATTCTTTTAAAATTGATAGATAATATATGAACACTACTAACTCTAATTTTAAAATTGTATATGGATGTTTCACGTTTGTGTGTACAGATATCTAAAGCAGCTTTGTTTACTAAATTCCTGAGCTGAAAATGCCTTTAGACCTGATTAGAGACAAGGTAACTAAGGTAATATATTTTATTAGGCCAGTTTCTGTGGATGAAAGGCACAAACTTTTGAACTATACAGAGCTCTTCCTCAGGTCTGGAATACACTTAATATACATAAGCAGTTTCATAAATATGAAGGAATAATGAAAATATGTTCGTAGTGTCAGTCATAATGTAAAATGGTGGCATCCAAATATTCATGTCAGTAATTTTTACTATCTAAACTTGGATTAATTTGTCAGTATTGAAGACTGTATGATGTGTTGTCATTTCACATGTGTATAAAAAACTGCTGAAAATTATTGGTGTGAAATCTCAAAGCTTTGAAATAATAGTCAAGGAAACTCTATGAAGTAAAAATCTTTAATGTTCAGAAATAGAATTTATGCTAGATAAAAATAGCCCGTTGAATACGATCTTTTTTTTTTAATTTGCTCTGTTGTACTTTCAAGATTGCCCTTCCCTACTGCACCTTTTCTGTATCAGCAGCTGATTACACCTGTTATTGTTTCTGGATAATCTGCTGATGATACTGTAAAGGTTCAGTAGGGAAAGTTGGGGGTAGACAGTCAAGAACACCTTACCTTACCAAGTTACCTTAATGCAAACACCTCTCCTCTCCATGAGCAGCAGATGAACTTCTGGCTCCAGAAGGTTAGCCACTGGCCAGCCCCACCTCCCTTCCCACATCAGAGCCCAGAGGTTCCCCCTGTCTTTGGCTGTCGGTAGTCCCCCCAGCCCTCCCACAAGATGGGTGGTCTGCATTCCCTTCAGCCGCAGTGTTGGCAGCCCCTGAGCACAGGGCAGGCAGCACCAGCCACGCTCGGTCCTGGCCAGAGGCCAGTTGTGGCCACCTTAGCCCCAGTACATTTCCTTGAAGAAAAGCAGCCAGTTTGCCTAGGCAGGAGAAAATGAGGAAGGGCAAGCACGCGGAGGCCTTGCAGGCACATTGGGGCTGTGTTGGGCTTTTATTGGGTTTTTATTTTTTGAGTATTTGTTGTATAGTGATGGCTATATCTTACTATTTCTGGTATGAGCTCCTTTAGACTTGTAGGTATAATTACACGTCTTTATTCAAAGAGTGCCAGGTTGTGTTTTACCTTTTTGTCCTTATTCCCCCTCTGCCCCCCTTTTTATTTGTCACTTAAGCACTTACCAGCTAAACAGAATAGTGACGATCTTGTTATTGCTGTGAATTTCAGCTGTGTGTGGTATATATATGTTTAAAAAGAGCATCAGTATAAATCACCATGACCAGTATTGTCAATTTTAAGTGTGCAAAAGTCCTGAGCTAGGCTGGAAAAAATCATGGGTAGCATTTTAAAATACATTTGGTTTTCTTTATTTGCCTTCTGGCGTCTGAGCCTTTAGGTCTTTTATTTTCAAACTTTTCTCTGCAATTATGAGGGTTGGAAACTCACAGGGTGTTTTTTTTAAAAATAAGAGTTAATTTTCTTACGTAAAGCCTATCCATGTATTGTAGCATTAAGTAAAACATCCTCGTATTGTTAGACTTCTGATAAAATCACAAGACTTGGCAACACTGCATTTCCATGGCTTCAGCACATCTACATTATGGTTTTGGACCAATGTAGTTACACTGATGCACCAGTGGCTTTAAAAAAACCTAGTGTAGTCAAGGCCTTATGCAGAATGCGAGGTAGGCGGGAGCTCGTACTTTCTCTTTAGAATTATTTTGCATGTGATTCTCTTCAAAATGATCATGGGCCCAGGTCTTCTCTGCAGCAATACAATTCACCATTGGAATGAAATTTGTTCCAGGGATATCTGAAGAAACTGAATCAGATGGTAGATGGTAATAAATAATAACCTGAATATTCTTTGACTCCGGTGCAACATACTTACGGTTAACGATCACTATTGTTCTTAAAGTCAGGAAGCAATAAAGTGCATAAATAAGTATTGTACAGGTATTGTTAAAGCTTATTTTTTTTCCATTTCAGGAAACATGGTCACATTTTGTTTCCAATTTATATGTTGTTGCTCTTTAAAAAATTGCTGTAGAGGGAATAACCAGGAATCTTGAGTGTACTGAGTAAAAACCTGACTGAATGTATAGAATTTCATGGGTTCACATTGGGCTGTATGGAAAACAGTAGCATTCATTATATAGCTTGACAAAATGTTCATGATTGCAGTTGACTTGCAAATTTCTCTAAAATTACACTTCTGTGAGAAAACAACTCTTTCAATGTGTAAAAATTACCATTCATTTCTTTGGTTTTGACCTCTGTTGATCTTACTAATACTTAGTTACTCTCATATGTTCTAGCCTTGCTGGGAGGAAAAAAGGGACTTTTAAATTTTTTTTATTACATTCCTGCCAGAGATTTTGGGAGATTGTTTCTAAGAGTTATTATAACAGCGCCTATTAGCTAAGTTAAGGATCAATTCCCTCTTCTATTATAAAACTTTTTAAGGGATTTATTAGCCATTTGAACTCTCTTTGGAATGAAACTTGGCATGGAAGTTGTCATCCCAGATGCTTTTGTGCGCGTGTGCGGGTGCATGCGCACAATATGTGTGTTGAAAATTATTTGGTTAAGCATATTTAAGCAACATTTAATACAATAATGTTCAATAAATATTGCTTTTTATTTTTTATTCTTAAAACTTCTCAATTTTTAATTTTTAATATGAAAAAATAGTCTCAAAGTGATTAAAATAAGATCCTCATCTTAAAAATAAATAAATAAAAATAATCTGTGATTTTGTATACTTGGTCTTCTAATGTTCACAGTTTAGTTGGGCAAAATATTTTGAACTACGACAACATGTGTGACTAGATTACTACACAACTGGACAGAAGATTTCTATAATTGTTTTTGTTTGATTTACGTAGTGAAGTTCATCAGTTGCTGTTAAGTCTTATTTTTGAAATTGAACTTTGCTCTTAGGAGAGCCAATGTTGCATACAATGATAGACAATTTAGGAGCAAAATATGTACCCTCATCTTTGAAGTTTACTTCCAAAATGGTGACTTTCAAGTAAATACTATTGAACTGTGAACTTCTAGTTTTCTTGAACTTTTGTATTCCTGTGGAAACAAGTAACCTTGGTGTAAGAAATGCATTCCTATTATCTGTCTTTTCTTTACTTTTTCTCACCCAGCTTTCTTGTCAGTAACAGTGTTTTGAGGACCTGCTGTTCCCTCCACCCTTCCCTTCACACGTGTGACTGTTCATTGGAGCTACCACTTTTTTTTTTCCAGCAGAGGACTAAAAGGAATTCCCTTCTGATATTGTTAACGCATTTCTCAATCCCTGAACATAATGTTGAGATCATGTCCAGTGTTCCCTGTAAACTGTGGGACAGCACAGCTTCGCAGGTGATTCATCAGCCCTGCCCAGTCAGAGGCTCAGAGTTCAGTGCTCAGTGCTGGGCTGACCGGGTAGGGCTGATGAATCGCCTGTGAAGCAGTGTTGCTTAGAGGGAACACTGGTCAAGTCTATACCTCACCTATTGCATTCTGGAAAAGGGCAGGCATGAGTCTTCCCTTACCGGAAGGCCCCTCCTCCAGCCTATGGGGAGGAGCCACTAAAGCCAGAGTTCAACTGAGTATGTGCAAATTTGTTATAGCTGCTGCAGCTAATAATCACTAGTGCATCTGATTAGTTGGTTGCTTGTGCTGGTGGTGTGTGCACTCACCAGCAGTGCCTGTATCAATGCAAAATGCGGTGCACCCTGTGGAGATATCCCATGGTGCAAATCACCTTTGTCCAGTAGGGGTGTTAAGAAGCATGTTAATAGTGTAGTTGACACAATTAATGCAGAGCTGTGGTGCAGTTGATGCTGGGGCCAAGTGCAAGCTGGGGCTGAGCCAGTCTGCCTGCGTTCCGACTCCCCAGTTCCCTAACGCAGAGCTGCAGCAGGTAGTTGCTGCCAGCCTGTTGGCCAGCATGAGCCCAAGACTGAGCCAGCCTGTTGGCCAGCCCTGCTAAAAAAAAAAAAACATACTTGCAGAGCCGCGGTGGGGAGGAGTTTACGTGTGGTCAACAGAGTTAACTGATAAGCATCTGCTTATCGGTTAATTGGTTTATCAACTACACTATTACATCCCTACCATCCAGCATACTATCTTGGGATGTTTTGGCAGTGATTGATGGGGGCCAAAACAAATTGCAGAGGAGTGTCTTGAGAGCATGGGCTCAAATCCCCAGTTTGTTGGTGGCAAGCATAGACTTTCTTTCCCAACCAGAGGGAATGTTGAAATGTCCCTGGGATCCTGGATGACCCAGCTTTACCCCTTGCTCATGAAGCCAAACACCTGCCACCTTGACAGTGCCAAGGAACAATGTAACTACTAGCTCATCAGTGAATAATGCCAGTTGAATGTGCTTTAGGTTGTTCAGGATTTATATTAGTGGTGTTTTCTCACAAAATTGGACCTCAGTGAGCATGTATACCAGCTCCATGGGTGTTCTGTGACAAGCCCCCATGGGGAAAAATACTAAGTTGCTCAAATATCCAAGAGTCAGAGCTTTAGTGTGGAATGTAATGAGTTCTGTGCCCCAAACAACTTCTGTCCTTGAGGCACAGAGTTTGTTTATGTAACCCCCTTTTTCCTCCCTGGGTTACTCGGGAGCAGGTCACACTCAAAGGTGTGCCTGGGTGCCTGATGGTCTTGACATAAAAGGAGATCCTGAGCCCCCCAGTGATGATGTTGTTTGGTGGGGAAAATCTATCCACCCCCTTGCTGCAGTCGCTTGCTCATAAAGAATGTACAATGGCGGTGCCTCCACCTGGCTGGCCTTGTACACACTTACTGGTGTGCCTTGAGAGCCTCCAGGAATAAACTCATTCCAGCAATAATCTGGATCTAATTCCAGAACAACTACAAATCATATACATCTAATAGATTACATTAAAATAAACAATCTTTACTTAACTTAAATAAACAGGGTTTAACAGATTAACAAAGGGCACAACAATAATTGGAACTTATATATCTAGCATTTGCACTGCCAATATTGATCCCACCCCAGAGTGTGCACACCCCTGGACTCAAGAGTCCCAGACTCTTGCTTGCATGGGTGCGCTTGAAGAACTGCAGCTGTAATGGGGACTCTCTGCAGGCAGTATGTATGAGGGTCCAAGCTAGGCAGCAGCTCTGTCCCAGGCAGCCCTTTCCCAAAAATGCCCAATTACTTACAGTCTCATGCTGTGCCTATCAGAAGCAGCCTGCTAGATCCCAGTTCCAAAGGCATCTAGTCCCAGTCTGTAGCTGCACTCTAACAGCCCCTGGACTGGATCAAACTCCTCCACAGCAGCCTTGCTCCCCTTTTGTTCCAAAATCTAAGGGCAGAGTCCCCGACTGCTAGGCCTCTCTTCTCATGCACATGGAGAGACTCAGATCTCCTACACAAGAGTAACTTCCTTCCTGTTTTTCCCAAGGGCTCATGGGAATTGTAGTCTGTGTGGCTGGATTGCAGCACACAGGGTCTTCCCAGAAAATAAGCAGAGGCACCTTTAGTAAGGGGACTATATTTATAAACAGAGTCAGGGTGATTAAGATAACCTAAGGTTTGACATGAAATTAAAGATCTTTAGATGATCCTGAAAGCATTCCCAGGTACTCCAGTTAAAATATAGGGAACAAAGGGTAGGAATAAATGCTGCATTGTTTTCAGTAGGGATGTCAACATGTAGATGACTACACGATTAACCGATAAATTTGGGCTTATTGGTTAATCCTATCGACTACACGCACTCCCCTGCCCTTACTGCCTCTGTATCGGAGGCAGCAAGGGGAAGGAGCTGGGAGCATCGGATCCTGCAGAGTCACCTGCCCTTCCGCCATGCTGCTGTCTCTGAGAGCCTGTACGTGGAGGAAGCCGGCTTTCAAGCTGTCTGCCTCTGCATAGTGGCTCCCATGAAGCCACTTCTCTCCTCTCCCCACTCTTTGCGCTGCTGCCTCTGTCAGAGGCACCGGCGGGTGGCCGGTGGGAGCCGATAAGCATGTGGGCGCGCAGAGAAGGCTGTAATGGAGCAGCCTCTGTCCATGGTGGGCCCAGTAAAGATACCAATTATGGACACATTCAATAACTAGAATATGAAAAGTGTATAAATATTCTGAAAATAGCTTCTCCCCAAAAAACTGACAAAGTATCCCTAACACAAAAACACACCTCTTCAAAAGTACCTACCAGCAAAAACAAAAAGTTAATGCCTTTGACAGTGAGAAAAATATTGTTATAGCTATCTGCCATGTCCTGCATAGTATCCGTGAAGCAAAGGTGGGAAATTTCCACAAGAATGGAGGTGGAACTGTCTGAATTAGAGCAGTCATATACAGGGACGATTGGATGAGCTCAACATGGAGCTATATGACTCAGGGAGGCTTTGAAAGACCATTTTGAGACTGACACGGAATAGTGTGTAGTGTTTACGGTGTGCTCTACCTGCTCCTACTCTTCTGTGTCCTGATAGAAATCTTGTGATTGCTGGACATGTAGGAATATAAAATTATTAATGCACTTATTAATGTTGTGTGTGAATGATCTGATGAGTTGGAATTGGTGCTTTCAAAACTGCTTAGCATTCAACAGTATATTTTGAGTTAATAAGGATACTCTTCCAAATAATAAAAAATTATTTAACAAAAATCAATGCAAAAAATCCTTGTGCAACTTTAAAACAAACAAATAAATAAATAGAACTGAATTTATGAATGTGGAAGAACATAGAGTCCATTTCAACTGCATATTCTCCAAGCGTGGCTTTCAGATGACTGTATGCAAAGCTGTGATTGTCTTTAATGTCCCCTGGGTTAGAGTGGTAGGTCTAATGTGGTGACCCATGATGCCGTGTGGATTGTTGAAGGGGATGTATAAAGAGGTTCTGATATTGAGTTCTCAGTGAGCTGCAGAGGGAAGTAAGCCTGCATATCTACCAGAGTCTGCAGCATTTGGATTTTTCTGCTCGAGTAGCTTCATTATGTCCTGGTGCATCTCCCTCTCCTTTTCCTTCTGGGACTCCTCTTCGCTCTCTTCTCATGATTGGGGCATGGGTAGTCTGACCTACTGATCAGACCAGGAGTCAGACTGGCTCAGATACCGGAACCTCAGAGTCTGAGAGAGACCAGAAGGCAAACAAAGTGTCAGGAGGTGGGCAGAGTCAACTTACCAGGAGATCAGAAAGTAGTCCTAAGTAGAGAGATCCAGTTGCATGGTCAACTTCCTGTTCATGTGCTGGCTTTATATAGAGACTGTGACCAATCATGGCCCCCAGCATTCTGTCAATTTGATTCCACAGCTGGAGTCTTCCATTATGGTTCATCTTTTGTTCTGTCAACTGTTAGTAAGTGAATGGGTGGCAGGTTATAATTAGAGATGTAAATAGCCACTTAAAAGTTAATCACTTAACAAAAGTGGGTTAACTGGGTAAACAGTATGCTTAACAAGTTAACTGTGGAGGGCTGGGATCTAAATGGCCATACAGCAGAAGAGAGGGGCCTGCTCTGGCTGGCTGTGCTCCAGGTGGAGGGCTTGTATCAGCTGGGCCCACCATGCCACAAGGCAGGGAGCTTGCTTTGCCCAGGCCTGGCCCTCTGGTTAACTGGTTACCCTGTAAACATTCTGGTAAGGCTATTGCTAAACAGGTAACCAGTTAACCTTTTACATCCCTAGTTGGAACTTACAAACTCCTAACAGTCCTTTAACTAAGATTCAAGATCTGCATTCTCTGACAGCTGTCCACAGTTCATTCTCCAGGCCTTGTGGTCTGGGTCTGATATAGTGCCAGCTTACAAGAGCTCACTGAACAGGTAGGTTATCCCAAGTTCTTTTCTTCCTCCTCCTTATCTGGGTCAGATGTTGTGTGGGTGTGCAGGGGGAGACCATGGAGGCACAATAGCAGCAGCCACAGATAAAACAGCAGACATACTGTATTGAGAAAGCGAAACTTAAGATGCTGAAATTTCTCTCCTTGCTCCTCAAAAGCTTTAAGTACTACCTTCTTACTATTGTTTGTGATTGCTTGTGCATATCACCAATCACAGCACTAATCATGTTTAGTATGGCCCGCTGTGGGGCTTGGGGAACTGAGGAGGAAATGACTCAGTAGCATGATCCTACTTTTCCAAGGCAGCCCTCCTTGGAAATTTTTGGGAACGGATTTCCCAAAATCCTGCCGAACTCTAGAGCAGGGGCCAGCAATGTTTTCAAACCAAAAAGCCAAACTACATCAGAATTCAGAACAAGTGGTCAATAAAGAGCCATATAAGAATGCCATTTGCATGACTGAAAATATACAACTTAATATTATTGATAATTGACATAATAATAATGGCATAAATGAAATATTGTACTCACTTAATTTAATAGCACTTCTGCTGCATCTTTACACACAGTTCTTCGAAGTTTGCCATAACTGGTCAAATGCTTCATGCACACATTCAGGATGTCTTCTGTTAATCCTATGGCAGGGAGCTGGTGATGTGGGGGTGCAGGAATCTGGGTTGGGGTATATGAGGGGCTCAGGGCAGGAAATGGAAGTGTATGATGGATTCAGGGCAAGGTTGGGGTGTAGGGAGGTGCAGGAATGTTGCAGCAGAGGACTGGGGATATGGGGGTGCAGGAGTCTGGGGATGTGGGAGTATGAGGGGCTATGGGCAGGGGTTCAGGAGTATGATGTGCTCAGGGTTGGGGGTGTGTGTGTGCAGGAGAGGGTTATGACACTGCAGCTGGGCCCAAATTGGGGGCTTGTTGGCCAGGCTCCATTTTTAAATAAAGTAAAATATTATGTCCAACACACAAGATTTCAACATTGTTTTTATGGCAGGAGTGGGGAACCATTTTTAGGTCGGGGGCCACTGACCCACAGAAAAATCAGTTGGGGACCACACAAGTGACAAGCAAAAAAAAAAAAAAAACCCTCCAAAAACCCCCAGCGCTTACTCGTGACCCCCAACTGAAACACCTCACTCCCCTGGTGCTCCAGCCCTATAGTGTGGGGAGGAGCAGGGACGACTGAGGTTCAAAGCCTCAGGCCAGATTTACTCTTCTGGGATTCCAGGGTTAGTGGATTTTGTTTACTGCCCCGCCCCCAGCCTCTGGGTGCCAAAAATAGGGTTACCAGGTAGACCCCCCCCAAAATACCGGACACACTTGATTGTGGGCAGGGGGGGGAGGGACTGGCCGGGAGGGGGGCAGGGCTGGCGGGAGAGGGGTCAGGGCCGCGGGGCTGGCCGGGAGGAAGGGGGCGGGAGGCAGGGCTGGCGGGGTCGGGGCTGCGGGCGGGACGGGAGGAGGGGGCCCAGAGGAAGGGGGCGGGAAGCAGAGCTGGCGGGGGGGTGCAGCCACTGGCCGCAGCCGGAGTCCAACAGGCCACGCCCCCGGCAGGCACTCCCTCTAGTTGCTAGTAGAAGCCAGGCAGGGGCAGAGGGAGTGGCTAGGAGCCTCTCCCCCCGCCCGGCTTCTGCACACAACCAGAGGCTCCCAGCTGGGAGGCGGGGCCGTGATTGGCACTGGGAGCCTCTGGTTGTGTGCAGAAGTCGGTCGGAGGGAGTGGCTGGGAGTCCCAGCTACTGCCCCCGCCCTGCCCCGCTTTTGCACGCGACCACAGGGCTCCCAGCACCAATCGCGGCCTGCCTTCCAGTCGCTCCCCGGCCCCCGCTAGGCTTCCGTCCGGCGCCCAGCTGGAAATTCAGAAAATACCGGACATTGCACATGTCCAGTATTTTCTGAATTTTTCTACCGGACAGAGGGCGCAAATACCAGACTGTCCGGTAGAAAACCAGACACCTTGCAACCCTAGCCAAAAATGAGGCATAAAGTGTGCGGGACAGGGCTGCCAGTAAATGGGATCGAGAGGGAAGTGCAGGATCTGAGTGGGAAGGGTTGGCATGGGAGGCCTGCAGGACGTGTGTCCTGAGGAAAGGAAATGTCAGTACGCCTGGAGCCATGTTTGGTTCTTGGTTTCCCCCACACAGGGAGAAGGAAAAAACTGTCGCGCAGAGCCATGTTTAACCTGCTTGTTCCCTGCATTCCAGATCCGGCAGGGAGGGGGCTTTCTCCCCCCTCCGCAGGAAGCTGCGCTAGCATTCGAGTCTTGCTGGGGCCTTAAGGCTGTAGCACCAGCACTGGCTCCTTGCTGCAGGGAGAGCTGGGGCTCCAGAAGAACCATATCTGGCTACTTACAGAGCCACAGGTTGCTGACCTCTGCTCTAGAGGGGAATGAAAAGCAAATAGTAATGCTTCCTCTCTTGGTATAACAGTACCTCCTCACGCATAATTCAATTAATGAGAAGTCAAAAGGTATGTCCAGCTACTTTGGAAATGACATCCCTGTAACTGAAAATAAATCTACGCACTTACCCAAGGGTTCCTCCCCCTGAATCGGGCTCTATTGGATGGATTGCGATGAAATCAAATGCAGATTCTGATGCACTGTACAACTGAATACCTCGGTCATGTGTTCTCCATATTGCTCCACCTCTTCCTTATCCACATCTCTCTGTTCATGGCAGAGATCTGTGGCTCACCCTCCTTAGAGGTATCCACAATGGTGTGTGTGGGAACGTGTAGCCAGTATGGTGAGCTGGACAGTTGCATTCAGCAATGGAGAGCTGCTAAGGTGTGCTCTCCAATCCAATCAGGAAAAGGAATTTTTAAAATTTGCAGGGCTTTAAAGGGGAGAAGGGCTGCCAGTCTTCATGAATGTTGAGCAGTGGAGTTCACCGCTAGCGTTCATTTGTTACTAGAGTAGTCATTGTGGGACAGTTGCTGGTGGATAGTTAGGATCAACATAAGTAATTTGGTGTCTACACTCACTATGCATGGATCTAAGAACATTGTTCTGCTCAAGGAGGAGGTGTTACTTGTCAGCACATCTGGGGGCTTCCATTGGGTAGGAGACATATTTTAATGTACACATGCACAATTAGATCACCATAAACTCTTTTGCATCAACCTAATTTTGTAGAATAGTTTGGGTATGAGTATCAATGGGTACTCAATTCTCTTCCCTTGGTGCTAAGCATGCTGCTTTTTCAACATTCTGAGAACTAGCTGGCCAGTGACATACTTGTGTGGGCAATGAGTTGGGTTTCCTGTTCTGTAGTGCAGGTTGCCACCAATAGCCAGAATTAGTTTTTACATAGCCAGAGGCTTAATTTTTAAACCGAGAATGTTATGACTCTTATAAACAAGAAGTAATCCTGTGGCATCTTAGAGACTAACAAATAAATAAATGAATGAATGAATAAATATATATATATATATATATATATATATATATATATATATAGTATCATGAGTTTTCATGGGCAAAACCCACTTTTTCAGATGAGCTTGACTGAAGATGTGGGTTTTGCCCATGAAAGCTCACAAACTCTCTCTCTCTATATATATATAATATATAAAAATCTATAAGGTGTCACAAGACTATTCGTTGTTTTTATAGATAGACTAACATGGCTACCGCTTGATGACTCTTATACTCACTTTTAGAGATACACTGGAGTGAGTTGAATCTGTATGTGTAAATAGCTGTGTCCAGTGGTGTGGTCCTAAGATTTTAGAGATACAAGACAGGTTTGGGACCAATAACAACCTTCATTCCCTTTTGTCAATTTGTTAAATCTTTGCTGCTTATGGCGAAATGCCTTGGGCCTTTTTTCATACTTCAAATCCTTTTCTCTTAAGGAAAAGTTTTCCTTTGAGCAGTTTTTCAGTTTGAATTATTTTCTTTTAACCCATAAAAAAGTGTCCATAGACTAAAACTGAGGAGATGAATGCCTGTTAACTTCTGTTACTTGTAGCTGGGAATATGGTGTTACCTAAAATTAAGAGAGCTTGCAATTAAGTCTCATTTCCTTTTTAATTTTTTTTCCTACCACACTGTCATTCTCACTGCAAATTATTCATAGCCCTTTACTTTTGTAAGGTTTAAAACTCTCACAGCTTATTACTGTTATGACCTGGTCTAAACACAGCTTTGTGGCAATTTTAGGGATATTTTTTAAAACTCATATTGGCACAACCTCTGTTGTGGGTGCTGTAACACAGGTATATTCCAATGTAGCAATAAGCACATTTATGTTGATATAACTGCATCCATACTAGAAAGATTATACTACTTTAACTATTACTAGTATGATTAAAGAACAACTTTTGTATGTAGATAAAACCTTAGATAAAAAAAGAGATGTTACTGTAGGCAATGTGTGCTGCTTACTTCATTGGTCAGTGGAACAAGCTCACTTGTGATTTTCAGAGGAAATTTTTTGTTTTGGTGAACTCGCCAAATCAAGAAGTAATTGGGTAAGAGTACATTATTGAAGTTCAAAGAAAAGTAGTGATTTTTATACTTATCTAAATGCTTACCTTATGTTTTAAAGTGCTTTCTTTAGATATAAGCAAGAATAGATTTTTAATCTTTTACTTCCCATATTTGTAAATTATGCTTATGCTGTACTTTGGTAAACGGGATTTACTCAATTAATCAAATTTACAGATTAGTTTCTTTATTGATCACAACTGTTTCATGCTGAAGATCAATGCTAATGTACTTTAAATCTTTAATTGCTAATCCTTTTTAAAATTAATATTGATGTTTGTTGATATAATCCCTACTAATAGAGAATTTAATTTGTTTGGTGTAGAGAAGTACTTTCTGATATTCCTTAATGCATTCATGGAAGTAAAAGACCACTAAGTAAGCAATTAATTTTTTCTATTAAAAAACCCCAGAAAATGGTGTGATTTAGCAAAAAATTCATGAGTTCAAGTTAATATGTTGAAACAACCATATTTTTGTGTGATGTATTTATATATTTGTTATATATAATGCACCATAACATAGTGTATATGACGACAAAATCATTTGTGACAGGGTCAGAGCAGAAGGCTATAAAAAAGTAGTGGAGAGTGAGTGTGTGTGTGTGTGTGTGTACACAGACACACACACACACACACACCCCTCAGATTGAGGGGATCTCTGTTTCAAGGGTAACAGGGAGGGGCTGGTTTGGAGCCAGCAGAGGCAGTCAAACACGTGGGGCTAATTGACCAGGCCTGCAGAGTCAGCACAGCTTAGGCTGGTAAGGACACCTGAGGGTAATTAAGAAAACAAGTTCAGACTGGCTATAAAAGAGGCTTGCCTGCAGTTGGAGCATGCATGTAGCTGAGAGGACGGAGGAGGGTGCTGCTGAAAGCAGGAGGAAAGGAGACAACTGAACACTGGGAGGATGAACCAGAGAGAAGGAAAGGGCTCAGGAAGGTCTGGGGAAGTAGCCCAGGGGTCTTGGAGCTGTCTTATAGCAGGTGTCGGACTAACACAGGCAGCTGCTATTACAGGACCCTGGGCTGGAACCCAGAGTAGCAGGTGGGCCCGGGTTCCCCCCAATACCCCCCTCCCCATTTCCACTCAGGGAAAAATACTTTATTCTTCTTCAAGTGATTGCTCATGTGCATTCCAATTAGGTGTGTGCGCGCAGCGTGCACGTGTGGTCGGAAGTTTTACCCTCAGTAGTACCCTTAGGGCCAGCGGGGAGCCCCCTGGAGTGGCGCCGGTATATCAGCCCATATATACCCCTGCTGGCCCCCTCACCCACTCAGTTCCTTCTTACCGCCATGACGGTCGTTGGAACAACCCTCAGCTCGTCTAGCGATAGTTGTCTTCAGTATTGTTCTCTGTTTCTTCAGTTAGCTGAAGTACCTCCAGTTAAGTTAAAGACTCTTTTGTTGTTCTTTGTTGTTTTCATTCCTGTTTTCCGGCATGCCCAGCCCGCAAGGCTTTAAGTCCTGCAAAAAGTGCCACAAGCCTATGCCCTGGGGCGACCCTCATTCCTCGTGTTTAAAGTGCTTGGAAGAGACACACCTCGCTGACGCCTGCAAAATCTGCAAGGTGTTCAAGCCATGAACGAAACGCGAGAGAGAGTCGCATCTTAAGATCATCCTTATGGAGGCGGCTCTCCGGCCAGCGCCGGAGTCGGCGCCGGGTCTTCAAAGTGCACTGGTGTTGGTGCTGGACTCCCCCCTGCACTGTGCCTCCTCAACACCGCAGAGACCTCGACACCGGTCTCAGTCTCTGGCACCACAGAAGAGGAGGAGGCCTAACGGGACGGTCCCCTGCTAGACACGCGCCCTCTGTGCACCCTTCATGGGGCATGCAGCGCCAGCAAGTCCAGAACCCGGACCTTCCTCCCAGTGTAGGGAGCTGAGCCCCTTGGAGGACTTTCCCAAATCCTCCACACCGGAGGCCTTAGAAGCGGCAAGGGTGCTCATAGACTCTTCCCCTTCACCGCCCCCTACTCCAATGCCTTCCAGGCAACACGGGATGTCCCGGCACCGGCTGTCAAAACAACCCGAGGCCATGGTACCGGAGGCCCAGGCCCACCACCCTCCCCCCCCCCCGGCTCCACCGGCACCACCCGCGGCATCGACCAGTGGCACATCACTGCCCGTGGTGCCCCATCAGGACACGGCACTGGATACACCATGGCACCATACTCCGGCATCGGCTCACACCGTTCCAGCACCTACTTCTGCACCAGATGTCCGTACCACGATGCCACCGCCACCGCCTTGGCACCATGGGAAGCTGGAATCTATGGCCAGGCACGTAGCCACTCCGCAGGTGTCTGCTTTGGCTCCTCCCTCGTCCGCCTCAGAGTACACATCTGACTCCGAGGCAGAATCCACCTGGTCTTCTTGGAGCTCCCGGTCCCACTCACGGCACTGCTCCCGTTCGCGGCACCGCTTCCGGCACCATAGTCCGCCTTGTCCATACCAGCAATAATGGACGCAACCAGTCCTGGTACTGATGCTCCAGCAATTGTGGCCTCCTCAACCTCTGGCCCAGTGGCCATTTTGGACTCCTTGGGTGTATCACCAAGCCCAGGGAAACCCCCCTTCCACGTCGGCTTCGGTCGCATCGGGTCCTCGGGCCCCTCCCTCGGCCACCCCACTGGTCAGATCGCCAACCTCTGGCCAGTCACTGCCCCCCGGCCAGCAGTCTCCTGGTCCTTCGGGGAGTGCGGCTATGGTGAACCAACCTCCCCCACCGTCATCCACTGGACGCAGCAGGATCCAGCACTTTCGGGGGTATCTGTCGGAGAAGTCCGAAAGGGATCATCATCCTCCTCCCCTGACGAGGCTCTGAGAGACCCTGGACCATCCGGGGCCTCTATGGACACCAGGGCCCACCAGGACCACCTCTGATGTCTGGCTCAAAGTTTGGGAGTCCAGATGGCTAGGGTGTCCAGTGACTCCGAACCCACGGTGGACATCCTTCACGCGGACGCCCCCTCTAGAGTGGCCCTCCCGATTAACAAAACGGTGGCCAAGATCTCCAAAGTCTTGTGGCAGACTCTCGCGTCCATCCCCCCTACAGATAAGCAGGCCGAACGGAGATACTTTGTTCCCCAGGAGGGTAATGAGCATCTTTTTTCCCACCCCACACCGGGCTCTTTTGTGGTACAAGCCGTGAATCAAAGAGAGAGACAAGGTTAGCCCGCCATTGTCCCTAAGAACAGGGAGGCTAAGAAAACTGACATGCTAGGCCAGAAGGTCTACGCATCCGGTGGTATCCAGTACTGCATTGCAAACCAACAGGTCCTCTTGTCCCGGTATGCGTTTAACACCTGGGCCTCGATGGACAAATTCACGGACCTACTTCTCCGAGAGTCCTGCACAGAATTCAAAGCTCTCCATGAGGAGGGGAGAACGATTTCCAGGGCAGCTCTCCAGGCAGCTCTAGACGTGGCGGACGCTGCTGCCCGAGTAATGGCCTCCGGGGTGGTCTTACGCCGCAGTTCCTGGCTACAGGGTTCTGGGGTTCCCCTAGAGCTAAAAGGGGTTATGTAATCCCTTTCCACTCTCCTCCCCCTTCCCAATCCCCTACCCCGTCCCTTTTCAGGGACCCATCTCACGAGCCTCTGCTTCAAGAGGAGGTCCAACATCTCCTTACAATAGGGGTGGTAGAACGCGTTCCCCCCGAGTTTCGGGGGAGAGGGTTTTATTCACCCTACTTTCTGGTCCTGAAAGCCAAAGGGGGCCTGCGTCCTATCCTGGACCTAAGAGCCCTCAACTCCTTCATCGCCAAAGCAAAGTTCAAAATGGTAACATTGGCATCCATAATTCCCTCACTAGCCCCCGGAGACTGGTACGCTGCCCTCGACTTAAAAGACGCTTACTTCCACATTCCCATCGCCCCCCACCACTGCAAATTCCTCAGATTTACTGTGGACCCGGACCACTACCAATTCACAGCCCTCCCATTTGGTATTTCCACGGCCCCTCGGGTCTTCACCAAGTGTATGGCGGTGATAGCCGCTGCACTCAGGAAAAGGGGTATCCAGGTGTTCCCCTATCTAGACGACTGGCTCCTGAGGGGGAACTCTGAGTTGCAGGTGCGAACGCACATCACCGTAGTGCGCACACTCTTTGATGATCTAGGTCTTTTGTTAAACCTGGACAAGTCATCCCTAATGCCCACTCCAATAATAGAGTTTGTGGGAGCCACCCTGGACTCTACCTCAGCGAGAGCCTCCCTACCCAAGTCCTGGTTTCTCACGATACAGGCGGCAGTCAGAGAGCTTCAGAACTTTCCAGTGACCACCGCCCAGACTTGCATGCACCTCCTGGATCTCATGGCCACCTGCACTTATGTAGTGCAACACGCCAGGCTGCGCATGCGCCCGCTACAGATGTGGCTATCGCGAGTCCACAACCTGGTCGTCCATTCATGGGACAGGGTGGTGACAGTCCCCGCTCCCGTCCTCCTCACGCTGAACTGGTGGACCAACCAGGCAGAGGTCTCCGCGGGGGTACCATTTTCCAGGCCGGTACCGTCCACCCAACTTGTCACGGACGCGTCGGACACCGGCCGGGGAGCCCACCTGGAAGACCTCCACACGCCAGGTACGTGGTCTGCGGATGAGATCTCCCCGCATATCAACATAAGGGAGCTCTAGGAAGTCCGACTGGCTTGTGCGGTTTTCCTTCCCCACCTCAGGGGCAAGTCTGTCCTCATCCTATCGGACAACATGACAGCAGTGGCATATATAAACAAGCAAGGCGCGGCCCATTCCCTTCGCCTGTGCTTGGAGGCGATTCATCTGTGGAAACTTTGCGTCGGGGCGGATATCCACCCGACGGCCTTGTACCTTCCGGGCTCCCAAAATGCCCTGGCGGACAAACTGAGCAGGTCATTTGCAGGACACGAATGGTCTTTGAGGTGGGATGTAGCCCAATCTATCTTCCGTGTGTGGGGGTCTCCCCATCTGGACCTCTTCGCCACAGGGCAGAACAGGAAGTGCCACCTATGCTGCTCCCTCATGGGACAGGGACAGGGCTCATTGGGAGATGCTCTCCTCCTCCCCTGGCCGCAGGGCCTACTATACGCCTTCCCACCATTCCCGCTAATCCACAAGGTCTTACTCAGGGTGCGGGAGTTCAGGGCACCCCTGATTTTAATCGCCTCGGCCTGGCCCAGGCAACACTGGTTCTCAACCCTCCTCAACCTGTCATGCGAGAGACCCAGGACCTTCCCACTTCTCCCGGACCTGATTACCCAGGACTAGGGCAGGCTCTGCCACCCGGACCTGCACTCGCTGCATTTGACAGCGTGGAAGCTCCGTGGCTAACGGCCGAGGAACTTCAGTGCTCGGAACGGGTCCAGGAAGTTCTACTGGGTAGCAGGAAGCCCTCCACTAGGGCCACATACCTGGCTAATTGGAAACAGTTCTGTATGTGGGATGCCCAGAAGGGGGTACACCCAAGGCGAACTGCGATACTCTTGATCCAGGATTACCTGTTAGATCTCAGGCTCCAGGGCCTCTCTTCCTCTTCCATCAAGGTTCACTTGGCGGCCATTTTGGCCTTACACCCGGGGAAAGGGGGGAAAACTCTGTTTGCTAACCCTATGGTCAACAGGTTTCTGAAAGGGTTGGATAGGCTCTACCCACATGTCCGCCAGTGGGATCTAAACCTGGTCCTTTCCAAACTTATGGGACCCCCGTTCAAACCGTTAGTGACGTGTTCCCTTCTATACTTGTCGTATAAGGTGTGTCTCCTGGTGGCTCTCTCATCTGCCAGGTGGGTATCCAAACTCAGGGCGCTCATCTCAGATCCCCCCTACATGGTGTTTTTCAAAGACAAGATTAGGCTCCGCCCCCACCCAGCTTTTCTGCCTTAGGTGGTGTCGTCTTTTCACACCTCCCAGGATATTTTCCTGCCAGTCTTTTACCCGAAGCCTCAAGCGTCTAGGAAAGAACAGGCTTTACACACTTTAGATGTGCACAGGACGTTAGCTTTTTACTTAGACAGGACAAAACCATTCAGGAAGTCACCGCAACTCTTTGTGGCCATCACTGAACGGGCGAGGGGTCAACCCGTGTCCTCCTAGCAGATCTCCTCCTGGATAACCGCTTGTATCAAGGAGTGCTATGCCCTAGCGAGGGTACCGGCTCCACCTCTTAGAGCGCACTCCACGAGAGCTGTGGCAGCCTCCACCACCTTCATGGCGCAGGTCCCCATCCTGGATATCTGCAGAGCCACCACATGGTCCTTTGTTCATACCTTCGCCAATTACTATGCGCTAGCGCATCAAGCCAGGGAAGATACTGCCCTGGGCAGGGCAGTCGTCCACTCTTCTGTAGCTTCAACATCCGGCCCTCCTCCATAGGTTCTGCTTTGGAATCACCTAATTGGAATGCACATGAGCGATCACTCGAAGAAGAAAGAACAGTTACCTCGTAACTGATTCTTCGAGATGTGTTGCTCATGTCCATTCCAAATCCCTGCCCGCCGCCCTTTCTCCGGTAAGAAGGAACTGAGTGGGTAAGGGGGCCAGCAGGGTATGTATGGGCCAATATATCGGCGCCACTCCAGGGGGCTCCCCGCTGGCCCTAAGGGTACTGTTGAGGGAAAAACTTCCGACGACGCGTGCATGCTGCGTGCACACACCTAATTGGAATGGACATGAGCAACACATCTCAAAGAATCACAGTTACGAGGTAAGTAACCGTTCTTTCTCCATTGTGCCATACGCTGGCTGATGATGAAAAGAGCTCAGCAGACTGCAAAGTAAAGCCCTGGGCATGATGCCTAAAATTGTGGGCTACTGTGAGCCTCTGAGGCAAGAAAATCTGCTAGGAAGCCGATGACCCACCGAGTTTTCATAGGAGCTTTGTCACACATAAAAGTTTTAAATAGATGGATGTTCATCCTGCTTTAACTGGAAATCTCAATGCCACCTTAATTATGGAGCAGGGTTAAAAAACACCCTATAAAAACAATAACTGTGTAACTGTTAAAAATTCTGTTGGTTACAAGGTAAATCGTTTTACCTGGGGATGTACAGGTAGGGAATAGGCAGGGAGGGAGTGTGGGCCTCCTCATTCCCCCTGCCTCCCTTGCTGTGCTGGAGTAGAGCCCTGTGGAGCAGCTCACCGAGCACACAGGCAGAGAGTCTACAGAGCTGCTGGCTAGGAGCCGCTTAGATAGGTGCCTCCCAGCCAGAGCCTGCCTCTGGCACTCCACCCCATCTGTCCCCTTAACTACCTGCCCCAGGCCACCACCGAAACCCTCTGTATCCCCTCTCCCCATCTCCTCCAGGTCATGACTCCCTCCCAGACCCTGCATCCCCTCCTACACTCCTCCCCCAGGCCAGAATCCTCTCCTGCACCCATAACCCCTCCCTGACCCCCATGTCACCACTCAAACCCTGTGCACCCCCATTCTCACTGGTCACAAATCCCTTCCAGGCCCTGCACCCTCTCTTACACCCTTCCCCCAGGCCAGAATCCTCTCTTGCACCCGTAATCCCTCCTGGACCCTGCACCCTAAGCCCCTGTCCCAGATCATAACCCCTTCCTTCACCCAAACTCCCTCTTCAGAGCCCACACTTCCTCCTGCACCCCAGTCCTGTACCCCAAGCTCCCTTCTACACTCCACCGCTGTCTCAGACCCTGCACTCCCTCCACAGAAGTGTGGCCCTTGACCACATAACAAAATCTTGGTGTAGATGCCCATTAAAAATTATTGCTCATCACTGTTCTGTTGTCTTCTGAGACTGCATCTATTATTCTAGAGCTACCCCTGAGGTCAGATCATGACAAAGCACCTCATCTTTTTTTGTGTGTGTATTTTATCCTTTAACAATCTGTGAGAGATGGGGAGTGTCCATTTGAATCCACTGGGATCTAAGGCTGCTTGGCATCTCATTGGAGGCATTTGGCACTTTGCTCCATTTGGTGCTAAACCAGTGAGGGTGGTGAGAAATGAAGTGGCAGGTTGGCTTATGTCAGTGTGAAAATCAAGTGCCTGACACATCTTAAATCAGATGCTGAGTGATGGATATTTCTGGGTACAATTTTTTAAAGTTTAAATTAGTCAGCTTTGGCTTCTGGTGGTACTTAAGCATTAAAAATGAAATGCGGTCAAGCAGTACAGGCTTTCATTTTATGTTATGGTTTAAGTTATCACATGGAAAAAATCAGCCTTCTGTAATTTAATTTTCTATATTCCAAATATTGTAGATTTAGGTATTTTTTGAGGTAGATGAAAACTTTCAATATGCTGAAGCACCTACCTAAAACCACGTATTTTTAGAGATAAATAGCAGACTTTTGCTGAAGGGTCTGCTGCTTTTAATTGGCATACTTGTCAACATGTAACCTTAGAATATAGACACCATAGCAACAGTTTTAACAGTCTGTTTAAAAGCATCATTGTGTGGAGCACAAATAGAAACATCTTGAGTCTTATAGTGTTTTAATCTACTTAAAGAAATGCTTTTCAATCCATGAAAAAGCATTTTTTAGATCTTGTCGAACACCTGTCTTAGTCTGAGGAATAAAAAAAGTTACAGCAAGTTCTCAAATGCCAAACTAGTAGATGTAAGGAAAGCATAACTAATTCAGTCAAGAGACAATTATAGACCTTTAAACCAGAGGTAAACAGTATTTAAATACTGTATTAGATTTAAATTAGAGACTCCTGAAAATATGAGGTACTGAAAGTTCACATTGCAGTACTCTTTAATAAAATTTGTTTGAAGTGCAGTGTGGCTCCAGTTCAGCTAGATGCTTAAGCACATGCCTAACTTTAAGCCCTTGAATAGTGGCTACGTATCAAGTTCCATGAATCATACAGTCATGCCTGAATTCTGTTCATTGATGAGTGTGTGGCATAATCACCTCCTAATCAAGTGAACACCTGCAACAAGGCTGCTACTTACTCACTAATTACTAGTATTACTCTTTCACCTTTTACTTAGAGTACCACAGTTTAGTGATCGGATGAAGAACTAAAGGAATTGGAGACAGTTGTGAAGATGATGGTTGTTATCCACTCAACTGTTAGCAGTAGCCTGATGAAGTATTTGAGGGCGACATTTTCAAAAGTGTGCTCAGCTTTTGCTTAACTTTGCTCCATTGAAATCAAAGGGAGTTTTACTACTGACTTCCGTGGAATCAGCAGGCTTTTGAAAATCCCACCCTTAGGTTTTTTGCCATTTTAGGGCTGGCAAATAAATCTGTCTCCAAAGATGATTGTAAGTGATGCTCTAAAGAATATATCCTGGCTCCAGAAAGAGACAGTCTGCTAACGTCGGTAGCAGTTAGCCAATTTCTGGCTTGGGGTGGGGGCAACCAAAATTATAAGTGAAGGGTGGGAGGCTTAGCTTCGAAAGTTTGAGAACAGCTCAGGGTGCAGGGAGGGGGTAGCTAGGGGCTGAGTCCAGACAATGTGGCTAAGGTCTGTGTGGGCATGGGGGGTAGCTCAAGGTGTAGGAAGAGGAGTGCTAGGGGCTGTGTGCTGGGAGGGCTTTCCCTGTGGTCCCTGTTCCCAGAGAGATCTGCCAGCCATGGAGCCAGGTCTTTCACCTGGGCCACTCTAACTGGCTGCATCTCCAGAGCAAAAGGGACTGGAAACTGAGGAGCAGCTTTAATCCAGGGCACCAGCAGGGGACAAGGAAACCCTGCTGCTGCCTGCTCCATCTCACTTGCCAGAGCAGCAGCTGTCCTACGTTGCCTGATTTCCTCTAACCTGGCTGATCAGAGGAGTAGGTGTAGGAAGAGGCAGCACCCTTATATATCGGCAGCTCTGCCCATGGGCACAGGGCTCTGTCGCACAGGGAGCACCAGGGCTCAGGGATTCAGCCCCATACTTTCTGGCTTGAGCTCTGTGGGAGATGGTGAGATTTGTGACTTCAGCTCTAAGCCTCCTGACTTCACCTCAGCAGAAGGACCTGGGCAATTGTGACTTCAGGTTAGCAGAGGGCCTTGAGAATTGGGGGACGCTGAGGCTCAGACTCTGGTTTTCAAGCTGTTGGGCTCTAGTTGAGGTCCATTGGAGAGCTCATGGTGAGGGAAATTTTGGATCATCGTCACTTTTCAGAGTGCTCATTGGTATTGGGTCCACCAGTTACTGTCAGAGTAGTCTTCCCAGTGGCCAGGTCACCTGTTACAACGTGATGCAGCAGAGTTTTCTGCTACTTTTAAAAGATCATCCTGGTAAAGTTGGATGGGTTTGGTACTCTCATTCTGATGAACTAGTGCTAAGTAAAGGGGTTGTGTGATGCTTATACATATGCCATTTGTGGTTGGCTCTCTGGCATTTGAGGCCATTTGAATCACAAGAAATCATCCTTTAACATAGG
Organism: Rafetus swinhoei; assembly: GCA_019425775.1. Classification (NCBI taxonomy): domain Eukaryota; kingdom Metazoa; phylum Chordata; order Testudines; family Trionychidae; genus Rafetus; species Rafetus swinhoei. Next base: position 164,265,525 of record CM033437.1, read on the forward strand.
AAACAGATAATGTTGGTGACATTGTTTAGCACTGTAAAATAGGATGTTTGAAAACTTACCTTGTTATAACAGTCACAGAACTAGTGAAACTTGGCTCATCATCCTAAACACATTTACATTTATTTACATTATGTTTATTTCATGTACAGATATATTGTTATATAATGCACATCTGAAAAATGGTGTGTGTATAAATATATAAATAATTGTGCCTACATACAGATATATTCAAGACTCATTATTTTTGACAGGCATTGCATAAACAATAAAAATGACTTGATTAGCAACATGCAGTCTCTTCTGATATCCCCTGTAAGTATTTGCTATCATCTCTGTATCAAATATAGTTTAATAGTTCTTACCCTTTCTAGGTTACCATGACCCTCTTTCTTCACTGTCACAGTACCGAGTTTATTTCCCATAATTGGCTTATCTTGGTAACTTGATAATAATTCATATTCTGGTATGGAAAACTGAGTACAAACTTTTCAACTGTTCAGAAAACTGAGGCTTGAAAATTGTATCACCATTGCCGGTATGCAATTTTTACTACAGAATTAAGTTGCCAATTAAAATTTTTAAAAGATAAAGCTATTTTTATTGCAGCTTTAAGGGATGATGAACTCCTTTGGGGAAAAAAAGGGACAGTCCAACATAGTTGGATTTCCTTAACTGGGGTGTGTGTGTGTGTGTGTGTGTGTGTGTATGTATACTTATATATTTGTCTGTCTGAGAATAGTTTTATCTGAAATGCATTTCTGCTAAAAGATGAGACCTAAAAGATCATCAGAAATGTTTCTCCATTGTGAAGTATTCTGAGTAGTATTTCCCAGACTTGTCATGTACATAGCTGGTAGTGAGGCTCGCTTACATTTGTGTGGCAGGATAATATTCATAGTTTATAATTTAGTGTTTAGGACATGCAAAATCATTGTCTAGTTAGCAGCTAGAACTGTGTGATCTTCCCAACATGAGGTAATCAGTGTGTTTCTAACATTTAGATTACTTTTAGCTCAATTGTATAATGTAACTGATCGATCTGTAATAAAGCATTATTCTGTAGGGGTTGCAGCATTTTGACACACATGTATATCTTGTAGGTTGTGAGAAACTAAAGCATTTCCTATGTGTCAACTTGTTTGTGAAATTGCACAGCTTCCGTGTCAAACCAGTCTCAAAACAAGCGTGAGGTACACCTCCTATTTTGTAACAGGGATGATACAAAATGTTGTCCCTTCTGTCAACCCCTCCACCCCTGCATGTCAAACCATTTCAAAAGTCAAATTTTGTATAAGTAGTTACTGTTGTTTATACCTCTGTTACCTGGTGATGTGAGACAATCACAAGAAAATTGTAGCCATTTTCCTTGTTGCAGAAATGTGAGGTTTCAGAACATTTCTAAAGCTCAGGTACAAAATTTTCACTTCCCTTGTACTGTGAGATGGGTCTTTATGTTTTGAAATTTGAGTGCTGCTCTGAAGAAAATTAGTACCTGTTTCTACAGTGATTGGGAGAATGGAAAGCCTGTTATACAAGAGGAAACTAGAAGAGCTGGGTTTGTTGAGTTTAGCAAAGTGAAGGCTGAGGAGAGATGATGGCTCTTTGTAAATACACCAGGGAGTGAATATTAGAAAAGGAGAAAAGCTAATTATGCTGATGAAAAACATTGGCATAAGAATAAATTGGTATAAACTAGACATGAATAAATTTAAGCTTGAAATTAGAAGAGGGTTTCTAACCATCAGAGAGGTGTGAGTTTCTGGAACAGGACAAGGAAGTGTAATAGGGGCACACAATTTAACTAGTTTTAAAATAGATCTTGATAAATTCATGGCTGGGATTATGTGACAATATCACTTTTGATATGGAATTGGACTTAACCCAAGAAGTTCCCTTTTAGGTTTATATTGCTATATTTTACCCAGTCTTATGAATGCAAATGACTTTCTCGTGCTTATACATCTTGCAAAAAATCCTGTTCTTATTGCACAGATTAAGTAATTGTACCACATAATAGTTGCATCCCTGGAAGTGAAATGGGAAGGAATGGAAAACTTGCATAATACGGTTGGAGTCTCTTCATAACTCCAACTCCCACCGTGGGGCTTGATTAGGTTTTGTGACCCTACTGCCCTAATTCTGCAGATAGTAATGGGTTATTCCCAGTATCCACTACATAACAATGCACAGAGAACCCAAACAGAGCGTAGCTTTACAGCACCACAAAGGTATGTTCCTTTGCTATTTGAGTTCTCCCAGTCCTTCCCCTCCTTCCCAAGGAAGCAGTAAGTACAGGCCGTCCTTGCTATAAGTGCAAGATATGTTCCAAAAAACTTGGACTTACAGCAAAACAACATAGTGGGGAATTTTTTCCTCACGGCTGACGTCCATTTGTGCAAATTGTTTTGTTTGTTTTTTTGCGTGACTTAAGAGCAGGGAAAGGGAGGACTTAAAACGCATCAGTTCCTACAAGCGTCAGTGACTTTAGTGCGGAACAGATGTACACCGGGGTGACTTACAGCTGGGATGCCCTGTACCCAAGATCTCTTGCTTTTGGAACCCTCCATACACATGAATAGAAAACAGGATTTCCCCTTCAGAAACACCTAGTCTATATTTAGATCCTTCTGGTCAGGAGAGCCAACAGACTCGCTGGGCCCTGGGGCAAGGTGGGGAGTGGGCTGGCTCCACACTCCCAGAAGGAATGGGGCCCAAAGTGGCAGAGGCAGGGCTGGGACTAGCCAGCCCTCGGTGTCTCTGGGACCAAGCTGTGCCCACCACCCTGCCAGCCCTCACTGCCATTTGGAGTATGGTGCAAGGGGTTTTGACAGTGATTTATAGAACCCTGTGCAGATACCTGCAAATTTGCAGAGTTCTAGACGCAAAATTTGTATCCGCACCCACATCTGATTCTACAAAAATGAGCCCTGGGTATCCACATCCTTAGCTCAAACAATTTAAAGTGATTTTAAAGCAGCCACTGCTACTGCCACAATAGTGGCAGTGCTGGCCTGGAGTCCTGGGCCCTTCTGAATCTCCAGGCCCTACAGCAACTGCTGCTTTTGCTTCCTCCATGTCAGCAGGCCTGCTTCTGGTTCCCATCCTTTGCTGTACTCACAAGTCCATATTATCTCATGCATAATAGGTCTCCCTTCACATATATTGCTGCTTGTGTTTTAACATCTTAAACTTTCACCCTCTTTTTACTATAAACAATGAGGATTCATGTTTATATGAATAAACTTCTCTTTTTAGTTTAGAAAAGAGAAGATTGAGGGGGGACATGATAGCAGTTTTTAGATATCTAAAAGGGTGTCATAAGGAGGAGGGAGAAAACTTGTTCATCTTGGCCTCTGAGGATAGAACAAGAAGCAATGGGCTTAAACTGCAGCAAGGGAGGTTTAGGTTGGACATTAGGAAAAAGTTCCTAACTGTCAGGGTAGTCAGACACTGGAATAAATTGCCCAGGGAGGTTGTGGAATCTCCATCTCTGGAGACATTTAAAAGTAGGTTAGATAAATGTCTATCAGGGATGGTCTAGACAGTATTTGGTCCTGCCATGAGGGCAGGGGACTGGACTCGATGACCTCTCGAGGTCCCTTCCAGTCCTAGTATTCTATGATTCTATGTTGCTGTGTATTTATAGTATTGCAGTTTCAAAATGTGAACTTCTCCAATAGAACCTTAATTGCTTAAGTTTTTTTTATTTTGTACCTGAATCACAAGGAACAAAATCCTGAAACTGTGTTTAGACATGTACAGTAGATGTTATTAAAAAAACCTGAATATGTTCTGTACTTAAAATATTATTTAAAACTGGTTAGGTCATGCTATTGTGCAATACATGTGCAGTGTTATTGAAACAGTGTTCGCCACAAAAATATTAATGTTATTTCCATATCATGTAAGTTTATTTTTGTCAGTGATTAATTTATCTGGAATCTTTGGTTGTTGCTGTATCTCAAATGTATTGGCTATTTTCTATCAACTATATTGTACAAAAGTTGATTCTTTAAGAGCTTGCACTTTTAATGAGCCATTTTATTGTTGACACTCAGAATCTAATAGTGTGCCTTTTTGGTGACGTTGTTGAGAATTTTAATGCATTTTAGTTCTCATTCGGGCACGGCCTATGTGCTCCTCACAGGAGGTTCTTTAGAAATAGGATTAACTTCTAGAGGAATGCATTAGCCATGACACAGAAGTAGCCAAAGCTCTAACTAGCCTGATAGATTGCTCCACGCTTCAAATCCCTCTAACTATCCCCCCCCCCCCTTTATTGACAACTTCTCATTAAGCGGCTAGAAGCATTAGTGTATTTAGGAGTTAGAAGTTTTGTATCATCTTAGTCTGATCTCATATTCGCTTTCTGAAATTAATTCGACACTGCTTTACATGTTAATCCGCAAAAGGATTGATTTGGGGAAGGTCAGAGCAGTGCAGCCTCTGAAAATGGAAGAAAAGCTCCACTTAAAACAGCTCATTTCAGTTCCCAGAAGTAAGTATAGATGCCTTTTCATTGTGACACTTAGCCAGCTGTAGGAGACTTGGTCATCTTGCAGAATACATCAAACAGTGTTGTTTGATGTGGTCTGCAAGAAAGTTGAGCTAATTAAGTTTAGCTTCATTAACCAATTGCAGTTTGAAAGTTGCACAACTGCTCTTTGAAAGTCTTCAGTGTAACAGAATATGTAATCTTCTTTTGGCCATAAACATAATTGATAATTGAGTTGTACTTTAAAAGCAACAAAGTTTTTTAAAACAGCAGTATTTGATGGTTCCTATTTATTTTCCCCCTATCTCGACTTTCCTTTCCAGCATACAGGGAATTCCATAGTCCTAAAAAATGAAAGTGGGTATACCCAGAAAAAAGACATGAATGTGGATCATGTTGATGTTGGATCATTAAGGATAAAGATTAGTCTTTCTTCACCTAGAACTACACAAAAGATCAGGAGATTTGAATGACATATTGCTGTGGCAAAAGTGAGCTAATAACTTCTCATAAAAATAAAGCAATATAAATACGGAGAGAATCAAATTATTTGTAATTATAATGTGCTGTAAGTATGCACACACAACTTTTGCAAAATACAAATAACTCTCTACCAACCCAAGAACAAAATTAAACCGCTGGGTCTTTTTATATGCTCTCTAATGATAATGACAAAAATATATTTTACATTTCCCCTTTAAAAATAATCATTGCAAAAATACGTAATATATTCAACAGTTAAAGTACTTTTCTGTCAGTTAGGATCTTTTTGTAATTATAAGAATAAAATCCATTCTGACTGTAAAAGTGTAGTTCATTGACTCTGCATCTTTCTAATGCTAATGGACTTTTCATTTTTACTTGAATGTTTGCTTCTTTAGTTTGTACTGGAGCAAATTATGTGCAACTACTTTTTTAAAATACTCATTGGTTTGGATCCATGTCTATGTTCTGAAAGTTCAGACTGACTTAATTCCTTTGCTTCCTGCCCATGAATATCTGTCTTGAGTGTCAGACTCTCAAAAAAGATATACAAAGAGTCTTATATGAAGTTCACAAATTCTACATTTTATTCTGTTTCATTTTTCTAGTATGAGAATGGAATGATGTTTATCCATTTATATTGCCTTTTGAAATTAGATATTCGGTTATGTGAAATAAAATCGAGAGTGTAAAACCAACAGACCCCCTATACAACAGTATATATGCCCCAACGTACCACTGAGGTAAGTGGATGCCACTCTTTTGACTTTAGCGGAGTAGTATCTGCATATATTTACCGTGAATGTGGTTTATGGATTCTACATTATTTAGATAGGTCATTTATATTGACTGCTTTTTTTAATTTGAGGAAGCCCACAGATTGCTTGTTTCCTTTATCAAAACTCATGATTTATTAAGTAGCCTTTAATTTTCAATTGTTTGTGGTGATTGATTAAGGTATGGATTTTGATGGCCAACATTTTGACAATCTGAATGACAGAATTCAACAGTAAAGGGTGAGTTTAACAGCAAAAAATGCCTTAAAGGGGGGGAAAAAACCATATTTAAGACTCGCATGCCATTATCTGATTAGTGATTTAATCATGTTTAAATTGCACCAATTCATTCTGAGTCTCTAGGAACAGAAAGACCTTTGGTAGGGGGAGTGCCAAGGTATAAGCCATTCTCCACCCCTGCTTCTCTGGGGAGCATGAGGCCATCTTATCTAAAAGAGAACACCTGCCTTGCTTTGCCCACAGGGGTAAAATCAAACCAATAACTCTTACACCCGATTGGTATGGAAAACTGTAAACTGCTCTTATTGAGTCCATCTTATACATATTACTTATTTGTTAGCACAGAACATTATTCCAGACAGAGAATCTTAATAATTACATACTGTATTTGCATAACACCGCGTGTTCAGAAATCTCAAAACACTTTACAAATATATGATTTGATTTCACACTTCAGAAAATTATGTATAGGGAGACTGGGGATGGGATTCTGCAAAGCACTGAGTTAGTTCCATTCTTCCCGGATTCTCAGCATCAGGCCCTTAGCAATAGTCACAATAATCACTCAGCTAATCAGGAGCACATTAGGGAGTAAAATTCAGCTCTCCTGAAAAGTTCTTTGTTGCTGATAAATATAAATACTGGGATAGTTTTGTTTTCCAAACTTATTTTCCTAGGAAATAAACTCTTAAAGCTTGAGCTGTTTATTTGTTTGATAAATAGCCAGTATTTTCCAGGGTGTGTTTTATTGAGATTGGCACATTAGCATCAAAATTATAGGGGAAGAAACTTTGAGATTCTAGACCCAGACCAAAAACTATGTGGCAGAGCAAATGAAAGTTGCAGAACTGATTCATTTGTCATTTGGCTGTATTCTTTGCATTGCTCAGCAGCAGTTCCTGTACTCTGCACAGGAACAGTGTGCTCAACATTTCTGAATCAGAAATACACGAATGTATATTTAACATTGATGCCTCTAGCAGCAGAAGCCCAGGAGTCCATGAACACTAGAATATAATGTCATAGAACTTTGTCTTATGACTGAGTTTAGAGTCTGTCCTTGTTTTAGTGAAGAGAGAGATGAAGGGGAAAGCAAGAACTGAATGTTCCCTTTTTTCTTTCTCTTGTATTTTTATTAATATTTATCTAAAATATCTAAAAGTGGTGCTAGGTCTGTATATCTATAAATGGCAATGGTCAACTTAATTTAGGCTGAGCTTTTTTTTTTTAAATGAGTAAGTTACAAAACATAGCTTGCATAGAAGTCTTCATGAAAGAATGGGGTGGGATAAGAGAGAGAAATTTTTTTTAAAAAACCCAACAACTTATCCCCGTCAGTATTGCTGCTTTGCAAAACTCAACTGTGAAACTGACCTGGCATTGTCCTCATGTAATCTTGGAGTAAACCAGAAATTAAGTAAACTGTATAATGGTAAAAAGTAAATTTAAAACTTTAAATGTAATTTGGAAATTCAAGATATCATCAGTAACATAGGTTAGGATTTTTTCTTCTTGAGCTGACTTGTCAGGAATATCACTATTTATAGGAAGACGTAAGATGATAATCAGTAAGGATATTGGTAGATCTTATTTAAAGTAGTCTTGAACTTTATATTTTGTTGATCTTTATTGATAACATAAAAGTAGTTTTGTATATAATACCTTATCATATAAGATTATGTGTATGTTTTGGTAGCAGATTTCAATATGAAAGTATTCAATTTGATTACAATCTGTAAAGCTTGTATTGTTCAGTATTGGTCAATATCTGGTACGTTGTTGTGTGATAGGATGTTAACTGAAGCCATACATGATCAGAGTTTTATTTTAGTTACTAAATATAGTGTAGGGCATTATAAGAAGATAATTTGGAGTGGGGAGGCTAGCATTTCAGGGTAATTAATAACATTTTAAAAAAATCTTTACAGTATGTCTCCTTCAGGTTTCCAAGGGGGGAAAATGCTCCATTTTTATGCTTTGGAAATTTAGAGGGATGGAAACTTCAAGTCTTCAAAAATGATTTCTTTGTCCTGATGGATGAGAAACATTTTCACATGAAAGAAACAAAGCTAAATTGTTTCATATGATCTCTGATTTCTATCTGCTTGTCACCTCATGAGAGTATGTACAATAATTTTATTTTTATGACAGGCAAGAAAGTTGTTTATTACTCATAATATTCATAGACAAAATATAAGGAATAACTTGAGCCGTGGAAAGTAAATTAGAATGTTTTAAAGTATCTGTTTGTGGGTATAAGATGTGGGATTTTAATCTTTTAATTAGTGCTGTCATAGGAGCTTTATAGATTGGAAAAAAGTTCATCTAATTAAAAATAATACAATGCAAGAAAGCAGTTTCTTAAATATTAATTTATTCAAATTAATTCATTAAAACTTGTGGAAAAAGTATAAAATATACTGACTTTGTACTTCAATACTTAATTCATTTCATATTAAAGGAAAATTCATGTCTGACAATACTGCAGACTGATGTATTCTCATTTTATTCACAGAAGAGATTCAGCAGAGTAAATATAGTGCAAACTTTCTCATAGTGTCCTGTCCGTTAGCTTTAGCAAGTTGTGGAGGGACAAATTTTGAGGAGGGGAAGTGTAATTAAATCTTTCAACATCAGTCATAATCCCTGTCTGTCCTTCTGTAGCGAGAAAGAGTTTATGGAATATTGTGTTCAATCTGAGCATCTGGGAATGTAAAAGCTGTAAACAAACAAGAGGGAATTCAAAAGATGACAGAGTGGTTAGACTCAAGGAATTGAAACACAAGGAAGATTACAAGTACTGATTTCTATGACTGAGGCTTGACTAAGCAGTCGCAGAGATTGAGGACATAACCAGATGTAAATATTTGAAGGATATGAATGCAATGTAGAAAGATGACTTAGTTAGCATAGATGCAAGGGAATCAGGGGAAAAAGTAGGAGAAGCCTAGTATCTTGGAACATTCAAAACTAGAATGTGGGATATTGGAAAAATGACATGGATTACTGCACTTTAATATTGAACTGTAACAAGTGTGAGAGAGCTTAAAGTAAAATAACCAGTTAAAGGTAACATTTTAGATCAGGGTGTTTTACCTTTCAATACATCAGTTCATGTGCAGATATCATAACCTCCTCTGGCTGACATAAATGCAATTTCAACAATTCCATTGTGAATCTCAGGAAAGGATCAATGCTTAATTCCCTAAAGCCGATTGAAGTCATAGCAGCCTGTTTTTCCCGTTCCCAGCTTCTTAAGTATTTTCTCAGCTCCCTTTACAGTTGGTCTGTTTCAAATCTTCAGGTTCTGCAATTTGTCAAGGTCCTGAACTTTGCAGTGAAGAGTCCCCTAGTTACTAAATCTTGCTGTTCTCCTCAGCCCTCAACCCTGGATGATTTCTACTCTCAGTACTCAAATTCAGTTGGTGTTTCTGATTGGCTGTTAAAACAGTTTCTTCCAACTTCTCTTAATTCATGATGTGTTCATTAACCCTCAGATTGTACAGAAATGCTCACTTGTTCCTTTATGCCTAAGAACTAAACCAAAGCCCCTTTGGTAAATATAACTAAATAAAACTGTTAAACTTTGATTTAAAATAATCATAAACAGTCACAAAAGTTGTGTTTTTCACAAACCTCTTTGCATGACCACCTGGAAACACGTAGAGAAAAATACTAGGGCCTTTCACTGTAAATCTGAGATTTCCTCCTATCTCTATTTTCTGTGGCTGGCCTCTATTGAGTCTTCCAGTAATGGTGCTAATTATGGGAGGAAGGTGTCTTTCATAATGCGTATGCTGCTTTTTCGAATAAAACTAAACTGAGGCTACCACTCACTTCAGACAGACCACCAAATATGTCTGTTTGCTACAAGTTTTATATAATTTTTAACTGGTAATCCACAGGTAATAGGTCCCTTATCTAATGCATCATTTCCTTGGGTCATCTATTCCTTGAAATTACTGTTTTTATGCCATATCATATACAAATGTTTTGCTCTGAAATGAGACACACTTCTTCCAAAGTATTCTTAGACTCAAAACAGCTTTTAGGAGTTGTGTTGGTCTTTCCCCAGTCTAACACTGTTGAGAATGTTTAACACTGTTGGCCCATGACTAAATAAACAGTCCCTTAACAGGCAAGTTTCAAGAACTGTGAGCCACTAGTTCAGTCACAAGTAACAAATAGAAGCAATGAGATGCACATGTGTAAAGTACATATTTCTGAAGACAACGTGTATGAAAACGTAATACCAAGTGGCTTGGTTTATCCAACAAAACACATAATTTGCTATTGTACTGTATAGCATTGGTGGCAGAGGAAGGAAGGACTCAACAAGCTGCACTTTGGTCTGGTCTTTTGCAGATGTTTAACTCAAATTCCTGCTCTAAGGATGATATGAAGTAATCTAAATTTCCATCTCCAAAAGAGGCGATTCTTTAATATCTTAGCCAATTCAGGGCTCCTGGTTCTGCATCTATAATGTAATTACTGTGCAAAAAGGTTCAGTGTGAGAATTAAACGTTCAGCAATTCTTTATCAATCTGACAGATTCCTTAAGGGAAAAAAAAAGTCTCTATAGAAGTTTAAAGAGCTAATTAAAAAAAATACATATGCAGTGACCCAATTTAAACTTTTCCAGTTAGTATTAGGAGCCACAGGTTTCGCCTAGGAACTTTGTTTCCCAGGCTGTCCATCCTGATAGGAATAGATTTATTATTACTTATTAAAGCTGTAATTATGACTTATATAGCAATTTAACTATATAAAGTAACGTATGGTAACTGAACTGTGCCAAGTATAATACAGAATGATACTAACATATGGAATGATACACAGTATAGGCATTATGTCTGGAATACTTTATAGAATAAGAGGCCATTTTGGAATCTCTTCCTCTATTACTGGGGCAGTATTTTCAACATCTGACACTCTAACAAGTTTCTGAGGTTTCCCCAGTATAATTCCAAGCTCCTTGTAAAAGCTAAATAACGACTTCTGTTTTAAGTTTTACTCTTTCATGTAATAGATCTAACTTGTTGAACATACCATCTTTTAGTTCAAATGCAGTTGTTTTCTATTGCAGAAGAATTTATGGCTATGTAGAGACTTGAATTACCATCTTCCTATAGCAAGCGCATTTTGTCCCTGAGTGTTTATCTGTCAATTGTTTTTAGAAAAAAGGACTGAGACAAGCAAATCTGATTCTTGAAGAAAACAAGCCTAAGATTCAGGGTATGAATTTTTCTTCATTACTTACCAAACTGCTCTATCATGTCAACTGTGAAGACTGAGAGTTTTCCCCGGGTAGCAGAAGTGATAATAGGGATTTTGTCCAAAGCTGGTATAAGTGGAGGGAGTTAGTGGATGAAAGTTTCCTGTCAAAAGGAAGAGGATGTGTAATCTTGCAGTGCAACTGAGTCAAGGCTATAATAAAAGGAAGAAGTCATACCTTGGAATCTACTATCCAGTCTCCAGGCTCAGCAGGTTTATTAAGAAATTGATGCAAAAGTCTTCAGTGCCATCACCTGTTGCCAACATCTTGGATCCATCCCAGTTGGGATTTAGACCAGGCTCTGAGTCAGAGAGCAGCATTTGTTGCCCTGCCAAATAACTTCCTACTGCCCCATGTAAATGGGGGAGCATTTTAATCCTTGTCTTGCAGCATCTGAGCCTATCAATCACCAAACTGAAGAAGCTGTAGAGAAATAGCTCCCAAAGGTTTAAGGGCACCTATTCCATCTCCAGCACCTCATATCGGGCACTACCAGGAAGACTCAAGTCTTTTATATAAAAAATACATACCACACATGTTCATTGGGAGTATTAGCAAGAAACAGACTTGTATGCGAGCAATATACAGACGTTACTCCTAACTCCTTGGTAAATGTGAACTGCACCATCTCAAAGCGTTCTTGATGCTTAAAAGATCAACAGTTGAAGAACATCTGGCTTAACCTGAACCCAGCTATAATTGAAATGGTTCTGTTAAGAGGAAACCACTTTGTAGACCTCTCAGCCGCAATAAAAACAACTCTTAAACAATGGTATCCCACTCTAGATAGTTCATTTACTCTTTGTTAGTAGACTTGGAGTTCTCTAGGTTCTACTGTGTTTGGGTACCCAAACAACATTGGTGACAAAAAAAAAAAACAACACAAAAACTTCTCCTGTTTGTGTCTGGCCAAAAGATTACACCTGGGATTATATGATTTAGATAAAGCTACAGTGATCCATGCTTCCATAACATCTCAGTTTGTAAGAATGACTGCCCTTATCCTGAGAGCGCTCTGATTGGCTCATAGTTGCTGCTTAGCAGCTCAGATAATCAGAACTACAGATATTAAAAAGCAATTAATTAGGTAACTGGGTAACCACTGAAAATGTTAGTGGTTACATGCTGCAGGCTCGGCAATATAAAGCTTAGCAGAGCTTGCAGTGCAGCCGGCTCCCTTGGAGCAAAGCTGGCTGGCCCCACTCCCGGAGAACCAGCTGCATTGTGAGCTCTGCAGTATACTGCAGAGCCCAGCTCCCTGGGAGCCAATGCACACTGGCTTTTAAGTTGGCTCCCACACTCATCCCGCTCCCAGGGAGCCAGCTGTCATCCTGTGCTGCTGCCTCTGATACAGCAGGGGAACAGGACCAGGAACCTGCATGTAACTATTAACGGTAACGGATAGCCCAGGCTTATTGATTAATCATTTAAATTATTATATTTTTACCTGCCTACTCAGAACCACATCACTCTCCATGGCTTCCTATTGAACACTACATGTTCACTATCCTGATGTCTAAATCCTGGTATGAAGTTGGTCCTAGGAACAGGAGATACCGTTTCTACCCACAACAGGTGCATCCTACTGAAACAGTGAATCTGTCAACCGGCAGAGTGGCAAGCTCATGGTGACAGGAAACCAGACTTTCACAAAGGCTGGAATGGGGACGTTGAAGCTAAAAAAAGTTTAAAAAAATGTTTTAAAAAACCCAAGCAAACAAAACTTCTAGTTTGAGCCTTTAGAGTGCACTCAAATCACATTTTCAGGCTTTCCTTCCCAACTATCAGCGCTACAAATGTATTGTTTTTAATGAAAGCTGAGATTCTCACATAACCACAAGATTCCTAGAACTAGGGCTTTAAAAAATATCAAATATTGCAAGGCTTCCATTAAAATAGTGACAATTAGCATATATGCTCATGCTGCCATGGCTACACTCTGTTGTTATTGTGCTGGTTTATTAAGCATTAGTGCTAGTATGTCTCAAACTGGGAATCACATCCCCAGCTTGAAGTTTAGGATTAGTAGCCTAGTGGATGATCAGGGTGGGGAGAATTATAGATGTGCTAGATCTTGATTTTTAGTAAGCGTTTTGACACAATCCCCATGACTTTCTCTTAAGCAAACTAGGCAACTGTGTTAATTAAATTACTAAGGTTGGTGCAAAACTGGTTGAAAGAATGTAAGCTGTGTCTGGTACTATTAAATATTTTTGTTAAATATTTGGGTAATGGGGTAGAGATCATGCTTATAAAATGTATAGATGAACCCAGGCTGGGAAGTTTTGCAAGCACTTTGGAGGACAGGTTTAGAATTCAAAAGGATCCTGACAAATTGGAGAACTTGTCTGAAATCATTAATATGAAATTAAATAAAGTGAAAAATATTTTACTTGGGAAGGAAAAATCAAATGCACCACTACAAAAGGTGGTTGTATTACTGAGATGGATCTGGGGGTTATAGTGGATCACAAATTGGATATGATGTAGTTGAAAAAAGACTAATATAATTCTGGGTGTACTAAGACGAGTGTTTTATCTAAGACAATGGAAGTTGTTGTGCTGCTCTTTTCAGCACTAGTGAGGCCTCAGCTGGAGTACAGTGTCCAATACTGCATGCCACAGGTTAGGAAAAATATGAATAAAATGGAGAGAGTCCAGAGGAGAGCAATAATATCATAAAAGTTTTAGAAAACCATCCTACCCTAAGAAAAAAGGCTTAAAAAAAAGGTAATGTTTATTCTTGAGAAGAGAAGATGGTGATGTTGGGGGGTGGAACCTTATAATGTTCCAATACGTTAAGGGCTATAATAAAGAAAACAGTGGTCAATAACTGTCCATGTTCACTGGATGTAAGACAAGAAACAAGTGGCTTAATCTCTCCCAAGAAAACTTTAGGTTAAATAGAGCTATACGAGTAGATAAGCACTGAAAGAGGCTTCCCAGGGTGGTTGTGGAAACCCGATCACTAGAAGTTTTTGTGATTAGTGGTCTAGGTATACTTGTTTCTGCTTCAGCCCAGTTGGCTGGACTAGATGGCCTCTTAAGGTCCCTTCCAGTTTCTGTGAATCTGGACTCTATGGCTATGTCTACACTGCACAGTTATTTTGGAATAAGCTATTCTGGAATAGTTATTCCAAAATAGTTTATTTCCGGAATAGTTATTTCAAAATATCTTATTTTGAAATAGCACGTCTACACTGCAGGGAAGCCTCAGAATTAGGCAAGCTTCCCTAATGTAGATGTGCTATCTCAATTTAGAGCCCCAAGAGGAATAACTTAGAATGTCTCTGAGGGGCTATTTCGAAATAGCAGAAGTGGAGCGTCTACATACGCCTTATTTAGAAATAGCTATTTTGGAATAGGCATTATTCTTCGTAAAATGAGGTTTATAGAAGTCGGAATAAACCGTCCATTATTTTGAAATAATTTCAAAATAACTGTGTAGACGCTCGCATAATTATTTCAGAATAACGACCATTATTAGTAACTCTTTAGCAAATTTTCTCCAGAAACAATTCCTACAGCAAATGATTCTGTAAGGAATTTAAACACAAATTCTTGACCAAGTAAAGGAGGAAATATGTCACACTCAACCAAAAGCATGTGCAGTTTGACTCTTCTGAATACCCATAAATTTTGTTTTGATGTTGTTTGTGGTTGAATCAGGTATTCCACTAAAGCAAGAAAAAATAAAGCATGTTTGCCTAATGAAAAGGGGTTTTGAAGGTAATCGATTGCTATTCTCAATATAAGTTCCTATAGCAATAAAAACTTTCTTTATAATTTGTTAAAACGAGTGCATTTTTATTGCCTACCCCAGTTTCTCTAACTTTCTCAGTGTGCACTTTATATATATATAAAAGGAGAAATTTTCCAAAGGGAAAAGGTGATTTACAGTAAGCAGAGAGAGAGAGACATTTTCCAAAGGAAAAAGGGGATTTATAAAATGTACAAGTCCTATAAAAATCTGTAATTGTGGGGAAAACAGTCATTCCATACTCTTTCCTATAAATAGACGGTGCACAGCTTCTAAATAAATCAGACCCTTAAGTATCCCTGTGCCAGATTTGAATTATAGTACCATGTATTAGGAGATTGTTGTACTATATGGAAACAGAATAAGTAACACATTCATTTTTGACAGGGTGCTGCCATAATTGTCTATATTGATATGTGGATATGACACTTCTGAATTTAAGCAGTAATAACCTCACACATGGTTTGTTAACAGTTAAAGTGAAGAATTAAGAATGGATTTGTACTATAGTTCATAAGTTCATTTAAACAAGTTTTTCTTAAGCAAATGAAGGCCAGGTATTAAAATGAGATGGATGACAAAATAACTGTTGCATTTAGGGTTGCCAGGTGTCCGGTATTCACCCAGACAGTCAGGTATTTTTGGCTCCTGTCCGGTAAAAAAAATTCAGAGAATACTGGACACCTAAAATGTCTGGTATTTTCTGAATTTTTCCCCGGCCAGGAGGCGAAAATGCCAGGCGCCTGGCAATCCTACAAACACTCAGCCCCCGGCCTCCGACCCCCCGACCCCAGGCCCCATGCTTACCTGGTTCCCCAAGGCTGCCGGCACAAAACGGCTGCCAGCCAAAAGACCCAGGGGAAGCAATGCTTTCCCCTGGGTCTTAGTGCTCAACCTCTCCCCTGTTCCTATCCCTGCACTTAAAGGGGACATGCTGTTTTAATGCTGTTTTATTTTAATTTTTTTTTTTTTGGCTTAAGTCCTTGGAGGGGTTTTTTTTTCCCCTCAACAACTTTGGTCTCCCCCCCTTTTTTTCCCCTCAACAGAATTTTTTCCCGGTGGTTTTTTTGGGAGGTGGGAGGGGGGTGTTCGGTAATTTTGTTTCAACCATCTGGCAACCCTAGTTGCATTTAAGTAGAAATTAAAAGGCATTATTAAACTGTATTGCTGTAATCTCCTTACTTGGGACCATCAACCAACCATTCCTATTGTCTTGAAAAATTATCCCATGCCTTTTAAAAAGTGAATTTGATTTTGGTGAATGATATTATACAGGCTGTTTTAAATCTGAAATCCTATACAGAACCAGGTATAGCCCAGATGGAAATATAAGCTTTCTCTTGTTGCTTTTCCAATATGTTTTGAGCATGATGTGGAGGAACCACCTCTAGAGAGGGCAAAGTCATCTTTGTCTTTGGCTTGTTTGGATTGCCCACAAGAGTGTGGTTAGTGCTGTTTGATTTGGTGCTTAACATGTATCTTTTTTTTCAATGCAAACTGTTCTTTCTGTGAAGTAACCCTTTCAAATTGAGGCCTCGCAAACTTAGGAAAGCTGCACTTTGATTGGATGAACACATCTTAGTTATTTAGAAATTAGATAGAAAATCAAGTTTGAGTAAACACTTGGTTGTCTTTCACAAAACCTTCTCCTTTTCATAGATCAGCTCTTGCTATAAAAGTCTTTTGATATTTATAGTTTGATTATTGAAAATTAGATGCTGGTATTAAGGACTCTGTAAACAAAATTGTATTTTATCTTTCCTAATAAAAGGAAATATTTGGTACAAAATTACTCACCATCTCCTGTTATCTTAGTTCTATTCACACAGCTCCCGATGCATTACCTACTCCCAGTGTAGGAAATTAAGTCAATGTAAAAGTATACTCTGTTTTTTAAAAAGAGGTCACGAATAGCCTTTCTTTCCTTGGTAGTTGCCAGTGTTCTTATTACGCTTCATTTATATAGTTGGAGGACTCGGGAAGGACCAGCTGGGCTCCCTGTCTGCACTCATCAAGAGTTAATTTCTGAAAGAAGTGCTGTTGTCATGAACAAGTGCAGAAGGTGCTCTGGTGGTCCTGCCAAACAACAAGAGCTCTTAATTAGCAGAGATGTTCAATCAGGCTGCTTAACCTGCCACAGAGCTGTGGAGGTCATGTTCCTTTCTGCTATGCTGCCAGTGTAAAAAAAAAAAAAACCCAAGAACTGATCCCAAATGTTTTTTTGGTGTGAGCGTGGTTCCTAAACACAGTGCATGATCTACTAATGTATCTTCACGGTTTTAATGCTGTCTGAAGGGTGTCTGTTTAAAGCAATGTGGGGATACATGGGTTTTTGGTTTTTTTGGGTTTTTTTGTTCTTATGAAATGATCAGATTTTCTCTCAGAAAATATCTGTTAAACACTAATATTACTGATTATGAAGAGTCACAAGCTTTTTTTAATGGTTAATTCTGACTTTTTTCTGATTATTCTAAGCAGTTGTATGAGGTATTTACCAAATTTAAAAAAAACACCCCACAGTTGAATTGTGTTGCAATGCATAAGATGATATACTATGCATGTTATAAGCTATGATATTAAATACTTACATAATTTCTGATCTTTCATTAAAGAATTAGTAAATTACATGAGGGAAGAATTCCATTATCCATCTGGTTGTCTTTTGAATGGATCAGTGACATTTGTAGAACCAATGGTTTACAGGATTCATGGTGAATCATACTGAATATTTAGTGAATCCCCTGATTACTGGGAGAGAGTCTCCTATGTAACTTGAACATATACAACAGCATTTTAAAATAATTCTGTACACGCACACAAAATTGAACCTGTGTTTTGATATCAGACCTGTTGTTAATATTTATTATTAAATTAAATTACATGATTTGTGTCTGGGAGCCATGATTATGGTGCTATACAAACAGAGCAAAAGATCATTCCTGCCTGAGCTTATATACATTAGTTTTACTAGTAATATAGGAATGAAGGTGTGGTAAGCACTTCACAAACATATATATTAAGGCACTTAATGCAAACAAATAGAAAGTAAAGCAAGAGAAATAACCTAAAATAATAGGAAAATAATTTTTTACACAAACCTACAATATATGCTGCACAAATATATTCCTTCAAACAAATGTTAAGGAACTCCAGTTGCTAGAGAAAGCAAAGGAAATGGAGGGGGCTTGTATTCTTGCAAACTGGCTGAAAAATTTATCAGCACAAAAAGAACATCTGCTTGCTTGCAATTTATCACAACAGAACACAGTGTGTAGTGCTTACTTTATTTTTATAATACATATTTGTGCTGTATAAGAAATAGTATTTTTCAATTCACTTAATACAAGTACAGTTATGCAATCATTGTATCATGAAAATTGAATGTACCAATATAGAATTATGTAAAATACACTGCATTGAAAAATGAATCACTGTAAAACTTTTGAGCCTACAAGTCCACTCAGTGCTGGTTCTTGTTCGGCCAATTGCTCCGACAAATAAGCAAGAGATAATGTTGCCTGTTTCTTGTTTACAGTGCCACCTGAAAATGAGAATAAGTGTTCATATGGCATTGTTGAACCTGGCATTGCAAGATGTCTTGTGGTTCGATTTATTTTAGTTCCAAGGGAAACCAGGACACTTCAGAGAGACTTAACCACTTTCTTATTTATTATGAGCTTTAAGCAATTAATATAGTTGTTTGTTTTACAAGCCTTAAAAATTACTGTGCAATTTAAACCTTAAATGCTATAAATTCTAAAACAATTAGTACAGTGCAAAACAATACAAAAGCAATCAATAGAAGATTTATTGAATTACAATAGTTAAGCCTTACACATCACCCGTATGCCACATATAGTACCAGGCAGGTGGTCCCTTTAACTCCCACACTTCAGGACACCGTGCACTGCATACCCGGTGTGAAGGGTCTTTTTTACTTCTAGTTACAATGAGCAGGACCTGTGGATCGATCCTGCTCAATACCTCCCATTGATTCTTTTTTCTAAGCCCATTTTATAGCAAAGCAAGACTTGGTCATTCTAATACTATCTACCAATTGATTATATGTTATATAAGATACCGAAAATGCCTAATGCCCTTATTTGGGCTACATCCTGCTACTCAAGATGTTGCAAAAACTATGTGCTTAGGTTAATGGTTTTATGGCTATATCTTGAATTTTTGCTTATCATAAAGAGTGTACCAGTACAAGGTTCCTCCCAATGTCCTTGTCATTGTCTCACTGTACCATGATATATCTGCATGACTGTGCAAAAAACATTCCTGCCTCTCAAAGCTTCCCCACCGGCCTTGCCTGCGTGCTTATGTACACCAGACTTGAGATAGGCCTGGGTTTTGCTTTGTTACAGATCCGCACTGTGGCCAAGGCAGACATTAATATTTTTGTCAAGGCAGGGCTGTCCAGGCTCCCCTACACAAGATATTTACATGTCAGATGCACTAAAGATTCATATTTCCCTTCATGCTTCACTCTCCATTCCAGAGGTGATTCATCCATGCTGATAATAGATTCTGCTTAATAAGGATCCAAAGCAGTGCAGACCAATTCATTTTCGTTTTCATCATGAGAGTCAGATGCCACCAGCAGAAGGTTGATTTTCGTTTTTGATGGTTTGAGTTCTGTAATTTCCAGATCTGAGTGTTGCTCTTTTAAGACTTCAGAAAGTATGCTCCATGCCTTTTGGAAAGCATTTCAGGTTCTTAAACCTTGAGTTGAGTGATGTAGCTATCTTTAATACATGTCAATTTGTATTATATTTAACAGTGCAACTACAGTGCAAATGCCTTTAGTTGCAATTAATTTTTGAGTTAATCATGTGAGTTAACTTTGATGAATTGACATTTCTATAATAATGAAAAAGCTAATGATATTTTGCTCATCCATTTAAAAAAATTTACTCTCTACATATAAAGTAGTATTTTGCATAGCTAGAGTCAAATTAAATACATAAAAAATATAAGATCCAAGAAATATACCCTGAGCCAAATCCTTCAGATAAATCAGGGTCAAAGCTGTTAGAATATATAAAAATTTAATTCCAGTTCTGAATGTTTGTTAGACTATATGATTCTTAGTCTGCACGCTAGTAAAGAAAAATGTTACTAAAGTTAAATGGGCACATGTATCAGTAAGATTGGGCCTGAAATGTGGTCCAGTTAAAATTATTAGTCTGGTGAGGAAGTCATGTGGATTCTTGTAATATTAATGTACTGTACGGCCACACCAATATGCACTCTGAATCAAAGTGGTGGGACGCAAATTTCTTATTAACTATTCTGTTTAAATTGACCTTTTCAACAGATGACCCTCTTCTACTGAGAACTTTTTAGATGTCTCTTTTTATGTAGTTGGAGAGTTCTGGCTCTCTTTTACAGGGGTACCACTTCACATATTGGTTCAGGGAGGGGACAACTTTCACTGACATCAAAGTCGGCTGGTCAGGAAAGGTGCACGATTCCCGTATCTTCTGGAACTCCTGCCTGTTCTGAAAGATGTACGCTGGCATTTTTTCCCTGACCACACTATCAGAGTCAGGGAGGTGGATATGCCCATCATAATCCTGGGAGATGCAGCCTACTTCTTGATCCCCTGGCTCATGAAGACCTACATGGGCAGCCTGGATCCCACCAAGGAACACTTCAATGCCAGGCTGAGCAGGTGCCGCATAGTGGTGGAATGTGCATTCAGCCATTTAAAGAGGAAGTTCAGGAGTCTCCTCACCCATCTGGACCTCAGCAAGCGCAACATTCCCTTTATGGTGGCAGCCTGCTGTGTGCTCCACAACCTGTGTGAGAGCAAAGAGGAGACTTTTCTGCCTGGATGAGGTGCTGACGCTGACCAGCTGGCTGGGCAACCGGACACCAGTGCCATCAGGAGAGCACAGCAAGGGGCTGTGCTCATTAGGGAGGCCTTGAGAGGGAGAGTTTCAAGAAAGGCCAGTTGAGACTTTCTCCTGTGTCTCTTCACAAGGGGCCCCTGCATTCCCTGTATGTGCCTTTTCTCCTCCACCCCTCCTTTCACACCATTCCTCCTCCCCTGCAGAGCAAATAATAAAGACATGTTTCTTGAAACAACAGGATTGTTTATTTGGAGGGACATAGAACTAGAGGAGGGACTGGGTAAAGAACCTGGAATGGCAGAGTGGGGAGGGGGATTCAGAGATGTGGCTGGGAGTGGTGCCTGCTTCTGGCTGGTTGGAGGCTTCAGCTGCTGGAGAGGTCCCACTGTCCTGTGTTCTGGAGCTCCAGTGCCTAGGAGAGGAAGCTATGTGGGGGTGGGGAGGTGGCAGGCGTCACACTCCATCTAGGATGTCATGTGCTCCATCACCCAGGTGAAGAAGGAGTATGTGGCATCTGCCGGCTCCTCAGCTGGTCCCAGGAGGCCTTCCTTTGTTCCCAGTTGGCCTGGCACTCTTCCCGATCGGCAGCCTGCTCCTGGTACTCTTCCTCAAGCCTGCAGATGAGGGACTTCAGGCACCCATCTACTCCCTCAGGAGGTCCTCCTGGGTGCATTTCTTCCTCCAGATCATGCAGAGTTGGGTAGATGGAGTGGGAGGTAGGGGATGTACCAACCTCGCAGCTGGCCCAGCTGTGAAGAAAATTTGCAAAGGCAGTCATCCCAGGAGACCCTGTGTATGAAGTCTAGCCCTACTCTCTGAGCTGACACCCAAGGTCTTAGTTCAGACGATGGTGATGTTCTTCGAGCAAGGCCATTTGTTGCCTGGACAGTAGGCACTTTCCAGCAGAGACACAGATGTCCCCAGGGGAACATTGCTACGCCCATGGCCCAGGGACAAGCAGGCATGGGAAGGTGCCAGTCAGGTCAGGAGCCTGAGGGTAGGAGGGGGCGATGACGCATCTCGGTTTCCTTCTGTGTCCCACACATGCTGTGTGCGGCACTGCTATGTGGTTCCATGACCCAAGACTACTTCGTAGTGGCTTGTCGTGGGAAGATGTCCCACCAGAGAAGCCGGAATAAGGCAGGCCTCTCAAGGAGCCCTGTGAGAAGGACTAAGGGGTTCCTGTGTAAGAGCATCATGGATCTGAGTGCTCTGGACTGGCGCTCCATGTGCAGCCACGTGCACAGGCTGTTGTGCGACACCCCCCCAGGCTGAGTAGGCAGAAAGGAGTGTGCTGCCCCTTACATCCCGTCATCTGCCCCTGCGTATATATAGAGAAAGTTATAGAAGTCACCTGAAGTGCCTTCCCCCGTTCGTCTGAAGCCTGGGAGACATGCTGGGAGGAGCGAACTGGCTCCAGGGTGAAGAGCAGATCCTGGCTGACAGACATGGTTATCTGCTGCCTCCTCATCGTTGTCCACCACCCCACTCCCTGATGCTGGGCATGTCCTGGCCAGACTCCACGACGACAGCAGGGGACATGACCAGCCCCTTTCTAGCATGGCTTCCAGCTAGATTGTTATATCGGCAGCTGTGTGGTGCCACCCTAGAGCATCTGCCCTGCTCCCTGCCCTTGTGGTAGGCCTGCTGGAGCTCTTTGATTTTCATTGGGCACTGGTGTGGCCTTTCTCGGGCAGGCTGCCAGCAATTCGACTGTAGAACTCTGCATTCCTCTTTCTGGTGCAGAGATCCTGGAGGTTGGTCTTATCCCCCAGACCTCGATGAGGTCCAGGATCTCCGCACCTGTCCAGACCGGAGCACTCCTGCGTCCCTGGCTAGTGGCAGCTGAGGGAGCAGCAGGAGTGCTGATAGCTGTCAGAGGCTCTGAGGGAGTGTTGGAGTTGCTCATTTCTCCTTCACTGGCTGCTGCCTCACGTGGGGCTTCCAAAGCTGGCCACATGCAAGAAGCCATTCTCCTGCTGCCAGGAGTTTTAAGCTCCGCAGGAGAAGGGGAGCAGTGAAGATGCCAGGTGAGGCCAGAGGAGTCAGAGCTACAGCTGTGAGGTGCCTCTGGAAGCCAATTATTTTGAATTAGCACCAGAGCATCCACACTAATGCTATTTCAAAATAAGCATTATTCCCCAAGGAGAGCAGGAGAACACATTTCAAAATTTTTCCCCCCATTATTGCGAAATAACAGGCTTCGTAGTGTGGACACTCTGCTTATAAATTCGACCAAAGGGGGGTTATTTTGAAATAACTCCCTAGTGTAGACCACGGCAGGCTGTATTAGGGTTAAGAATTCTGTCTGGGGCTAGGGTGAGTAGACCCCTAGTACAAAATTTGGGTGCCCACCAATTGACGCCTCGACACTTTTGTGCATATAAAATATTGTCAATGGAGGGAAATTAAAACAGCTACCAGACAACCCATTAAATTTCCTGACTACAATGGAAACGTTGTTTATTAGGTTTTGCATTGACCCTTATTCACATTAAATAATGTGTTAGTCTTCAGGTTATGCAGTTGAAATGCAGCTTTTTGTAAATTAAAGTATTATTAAACATGAATAAGGGTTACAGAATCTGGCCTTTTATTAACAAGGAAAAAAGAAAGTATTCCTCTAAAGAGCTCCATTATTAATGTAAGTTATTTGGTTTTGCAGAATAAGCTTCTGCATGGGTTTTTAATTTTGAAGTTATTAGCAGGTCCTACAATGTCTCATCTACCTCTCCCTTTCTTATGGCTGTATCAGAGAAGTCCTGGAAACTATGGTGGGAGGAGTTCTGTCTTCCCTGTAAGCACTGTGCTTGAGCGGTCAGGAGAAATTCAAATGCCACTCAGATGATTAGCAGAGCATCCACTGCTAGTTTTTGTGTTTCTACTTGTGGTGCACTTTCACACATGCCTTGGTGCACATACAAAAATTTATTCTGCACATGGATGGAAAAGATTAGAGGGAACATTGAAGAGGTCCCAAAGCTTTTTATTGTTAGAAAGCATATCATATAGAAAAGATTTGGGAATCACTGAGCTTCTGGAAACCAACTTTCCATATGTTTGACTTAATGAAAAACATATTTTTGTTTAAGTATTTATTTTCTACATTTCACAAAATTACTTATATTTTGAGGACTAACATAAGCATTAAAAAGTGATTATTCATTTAAGGAAAATGCTTCTTATTAAACTTGCCTATATAAAATATTTAAACTCTATTGTTTGAAATATCCAGTACGATAGAAACTTCATCCACCTAATTGTGTTCTTTGATTTAATATCATAGAAATTTCATATAGAAGGAGACTATGTAGCTATATGAATGGAATAAAAATGCACTGAAAAACAAAACACATTGACCTTTTAAAAAAACCTTATTCAAACAGGGTGACGCTGTTACATAAATATTCATAGTGGGTTCAGTTCTAAAAGTCTTACATGAGTAGTACCTTATGCAAAAAAAAAGTCTTATTTTAAGAGAGTAAGGTTGGCAGAAGCTAACCCATTCATAGGTAAATCAGATTTTACAACATGTATGCTTCAACAAGTCTGAAAATTCCTAAAAGAAGAAAAATCTACATTGTGGCAAAATATTTCTCTTATCGTGTGGATAGTAAGATGGCTGTTCATTAGGTCTGTATAAAAATATAAAGATTTAGTGCTTAATATTGTTGGGTCACTCCCCAAATCACTCTTAGAGATCTGTCCCATATATGGGTAGCACAGTTGGAATCTTTGCAAAGGGAACAAAAGAGATTGTTATGCTCTTAGAGCTTTTTGTATGTAGTGAAGTCCTGTGATCGCTACCTGTCTTGATCTTCCACCTTCTTTAAAAATAATGTTAATTTAAAATGCTTTTTTAGTGTTACTCTAACATGGAATGTTGAAAATCTATATTTGAGAGAGTATGTCTTTGTTCAAGAAATCCTCCTAAATGTTAAGAGCGAGGACCATCTAATTCGGTTTGCAGCTTCCCCTTATCATAACTTAAAGTAAGGTCAGGGTTTGGTTGTGCCAGAAATCTGGAATTTAACTGGAATGGGATTGATTCTTAGGAACCCATTCAGAAAAAAGAGATAGAATCATTCAGGTAAAGGGGCTGGCAGGGGGCATGCCCTCCCTCATCTGGCACTGCCCCAGCCCTGAGCTCCCTACCCCTCAGGCACCATTTGGCCAGGGAAGGGGAAGTACCCCCCCCCCCCGATTTCTATGGGAACATTGCTAGATGGTCCCCTTCATCAGAGAGTGAGGGGAAAGTGCACAGTTTGCTGCTTTCCTAACTGGCTGGAGAGTGCAGAGGGCAGACTAATCCTGGCCCCCGTTCCCTGGCTATGTCCACTGGAGTTGCAGAAGCCATGAAGAGGGGCTTCTCACCTGTGGCCCCAAGCTGCTGCAGTGAGAGAGGGCTGAGGGTAGTCCTCTCTACCCACAGCAGCCTGCATACTGAACCTCTCATCCCCAGCCTCACCCCAGAGCAATGGAAAAGAACAACAACAATTGAGTTAAGGACCCGAGCAACGCTGGGTAAATCTTCTAGCATCATCTATGTGCATACAGTTGTCTAAAATCTTTGGCTTTAAAATGTACCTAGGAACTTAAAAATGAGAACTGGGCATTTATTTACATCTGTGTTCATGATATTGTATATAATAAGCATATTTTTAATTGATAATTATTTGAGGCACTTAAGAACAGCCATCCTGGGTCAGACCAATGGTCCATCTAGCCTCATACTGTCTTCTAAGAGTAACCAGAACCAGATGCTTCACAGAAGTGAACAGAACGTGGCAGTTATTAAATTATCTATTCCCTGTTGTCCAGAATCAGCATGTAGCAGTCAGACATCTAGGAACATCCATAGCATTGGGTTGAATCCCTGATTATCTTATTTAATAACTATTGATGGGCTCTGTGAATTACCTAATTCTTTTTTCAGTCCAGTTATACTTTCTGTCTTCACAATTTCCTCCATATTGCATAACTTTAAAAATGAGGGGAATTATTTAGGACTTGTGTTTGTAATAATGTTCCACAATTTTTTGTACTTGTTTGTACTCTGAAAAGAGGAAAATAATCTGTATATATCTACAGTGAGTAATTTACAGCTGCTTAGTTGTAAAAGAGAGATGGCTGTTAAAACTATTCCTTTGACACAACCCTTGTGCATTGTAAAAAAGGACCATACCCTTTTCATAGAGCAAAAATACATTAGAAGTCTTTGTGATTTGCTGTGTAAGTGGAAAGATGGTGCACTAATCCTTTTGTACATATATGCTTATCATGGCAACCACATTGTTCTGATGGTTTTTGTACATATCTCAGATAATTCAATCTATCTGTTAAAAATGATTTCGGAAGAGAATGTTTATCTTCCTTAGAAATGTGAATGCTAGGATCTTGGATGAGTTAAGCCAATCGGCTTGATATTTGCAGGGTGTCACTCGTCTTCATTTTTTGGTGTTGTTTTCCCTCCAATCACTATATTTTATACATTAAGTAGGTTCTGAAAAATAAGGGCAGTAACTGCTTAGGTAATAACTAAATTCATATCTTGATTATTTTTAAATTAGTAATTTTTAATAGCTTGAGCCACAATATAGCACTTCTTTCAGGTTTGTAATAGTTCAATATTTCCTGTGCATATTTGTTATTTTTTAAGATAAAGCTAAAGGGATGGTTGGACAAAGAGAAATGAAGACTGGATGTGGGAATTTTTAATTGAATCTTCTAGAACCCTAACCATATCTGTAATGTGGAAAGGCACAGTGATCTTGTGTCAAGCATTTTATTCTAGGGAGCATTAACCTCTAGGGAGGTTGTGGAATCTCCATCTCTGGAGATATTTAAGAGTAGGTTAGATAAATGTCTATCAGGGATGGTCTAGACAATACTGGGTCCTGCCATGAGGGCAGGGAACTGGACTCGATGATCTCTCGAGGTCCCTTCCAGTCCTAGTATTCTATGATTCTTCTTTAAAATTATTTTTTTCATGTGTTAGTTATCTGGGAATATAAATTAGCTCTTTTTGATCAATTTAAAGCCTGCAATGGAATAGATTCAGCGAATTATAATTTCACATTTAAGAAATTAGATTTTAAATATATCCTGGTAGAACTACTGAAATTATTTTCTAGTACTATTATAGAGGTGGAAGATAATGTGTTTATCACAAATCCCTTTTGTTGTCAGAATGCAGCACAAGATAATTATTAACAACAGAACAACAACTTGAATTAGGTAGTTTCCCATGCCTGTATAAATGTTTTCACTAAATCCTACTCTTTGCCTAGTTCATATATACATAAATTTTAAGATAATGAATGGATTGTGTTTCTGTGCTCATAATATCTTCAGTGTATAAAAAAAATGCTCTGAAATATTGTAATAAACATTCTGTAGCAAGATTTGGATTGCACGTCTCATTTCTTGTGACATCTGTGAAAATAATTTCACACCAAAAATCAGAACGTCAGCACAACAGTCTATTCGGTAGCAGAATAGCGTCCTAAATTTTGGAAAGTATAGATTAATTTAAGGAAACAAAAAATTGGAGAGGAGAATAAAGGTTTCAAAGATGGAGACTGTGATATGTTGAATGGTCAAGTGAAATGTAAAGATCGTTCAAGTGAAATGTAAAGATCATCCCTTGGCTCTTTTCTTAAGAGTTAGGAGTTGGGTTTCCTGGCCATATTTCCTATTAATTTTTCATCTAGAGTAATTACATGCTGGACATCTAAATTCCTTTTATGGTTTTAAATTGGACAAATCATTTACGTCATTTTCTGCAACCAACTGTTGAGTAGCCATGTTGTATGCTGTTAAACAGTTTCTTTGGTTAACCCCAAAGGTGATCTCACTTAATGGGCCAATATTTGTGTGTCCATTCATATAACTCTGAATGGATAGAAAATTTTTATCTGTGTCCAATCCATGATCCGCAGATAAGGTCCATGGATATCTGTAACCAGTGTTTTTTTGTGTGATGGTACTGCCCGGTACGCAGTACCGGCACCTCCAGACGCAGTACCAGCACCTCCAGTCAGAGCTCAACAACTTTTCTCCTGGAGTACCAGCACCTTTTTTTTTTTTTTTTAAACAAAAAAAGCACTGTCTGTAACCATGGATGTAAAGTGGATATCTGCCAGCTTGCAGGGCTCTATCAGTTCAACTTTGTAAAGTGCTTCTGGCTCTTGTAATGTGAAAAGTGCTTTTATTTGTAAGATCAAGGTGCTTGTGTGTTTGCAAGCTTATAGGCAAGGAAAAAAAATTGTTTTAAAATTGCCTAGTGCCTTTCATCCAGAGATCCCCAACATCCATTTCTGAAATGGAGGGTGTCAGTTCTTAACCAAAGGTGCAACCATACATATACAAAAGTTCAGGACAGAACACCATGGCTAACTGAAAATACTTAAACAACAAATAGTCTGGCAGCACCTTAAAGACTAACAAAACATGTAGATAGTATCATGAGCTTTCATGGGCACAACCTACTCCATGAAAGCTCATGATACTATTTACATGTTTTGTTAATCTTTAAGGTGCTGCTAGACTATTTGTTGTTTACATTTTTCCAGTTACAGACTAACACGCTACCCCTCTGAAACTTTTGAAAATATTTAGAATTTTAGATGGTCAGAAAGTAATTGTATAATTGGAATTTAGCCAATATGTTTGGACTGGTACTTCTAATCTGGAGTAGTAAGCATTAATTATGGTTTGTAATTAAGTTGACACAATGAACCATAATGGTTTAAAAGAGCAGTTATATTTTACTATACCAGAGATTCACAGTTTATTAACACTTTAGGACTGAGGGTTTTATGTAGGTACAGAGATAATGAGACCTTTTTTGCAGTACCTGTACGTATATCTGACATTCTCTGCCGCAGCACTCAGGAGACAGTTTGATATATTTTAAAGTGCACTTGGTACACCTTAAGCCATCAGCTGTACACTTTGGGAATTCCTACTCTGCAGTTAGACACAGCTGGCCAGTGCCAGCTGACTAGGATTTGTAGGATTTGGGGATACTTAATTTCAGTGTAGGTGTTCAGGCAGGATCCCAGAGGGTCCTAGTGCCTAAACATCTTCACCACAAGTAAACAGCTAGGTGAGCCTGAGTCAGCTGGCATGGGTCAGCCACAGGTTTTTAATTTCAGAGTAGACTTACCCATAATCTCATGGAGACATCTCTGTTAGTAGAAGAACCAAATAATTATTCTGGAGGTGTATGAGGCTCATAGTGGACAATTCACTGAGAGGATACTAAGTTACAAACAATGTCAATTGCAACAATTTTAAAGGAAAAAATATAATTGAAGTGCACAACCTCCCTATTTAAACTTTATATTTTCAGTATTGAAAGAGATTTTAATCATTAAGTTCTAATTAAGATCAGTGGGAGTGACAAGGCAATAATACCTATGCAATTCTTTGAGAACTTACTTCTCTGAGTTTGAGTTAAGTGCTTAAAAACTTAGAAATTTGGTTAAGACAGTTCTCTTAAGGACCTGAAAAGAATGCATTTAATATGGGGGTGGGCAATAATTTTTGATGGGGGGGCCACTCCAATAATTTGCACTCTTCCATTGTATTAATGGGGGAGGTGCACAGGGTCTGGGATGGAGGTTGGGTGCAGAAGGGAGCTTTGGATTAGAGATTTGGGGTGCAGGAGAGAGTATGGGATCTGGGAGAGAGTTTGGGTGAAGGAGGGGGTTGTGACTTGGGGCAGGAGATTTGGGTGCAGGAGGTGATGCAGAGTCTGGGAGGGGGTATGGGTGCAGGAGAGGATTCTGACTTGGAGGAAGAGTGTAGGAGAGGATACAAGGTGTGGGAGGGAATTGTGACCTGGTGTAGGAAGGGGTGCTGCGATTTGGATTATGGCCAGGGATAGAAGATTGGGGTGCAGAGTTTGAGAGGGTGTTCTGACCTGGAACAGGAACGTAAGAGGGGGTGCAGGATCTGGGAGAGGGTATGAGTGCAGGAGTAGGGGTGCAGAGAGTTGGGGGAAGGAAGGGCTGTGGTCTGGCTGGGAGGTGCTTATCTGGGCAGCTCCCAACCAGCAGCCCTGCCCAGCAGGTTCCTCAGCCAGGCAGAGCCATGTGCAACTCTGAATGTTGTGAGCCGGGAGGGGAAGGATGGAGAGGTATGTCTCACACTGCCATGTCCCACAAACTGGTCAATGGGTCTGCAAGATTGTGCTAGGGGTGGAGACAGCATGTGAAGCTTCTTCCCGCCTCCTGGGCTCGCAGCATTCAGAGAACTGCTCTGAGCAGCGTGTTGGGGCAGAGCAAGCAGGGACCTTGGCTGAGGCTCCTGCTGCACCCCGGGTTTTTTTCCACTCCCAGAAGAGGCTTTTCTGAAATTTGGCCTGTCTACATGGGGCCAAATTTGGGAAAAAAACTCCTTTTTTGGAACATCTCTTCTTCCTCTCACCAAGAAGAATACAGGGATGCTGAAAGAACGCACCTGCTTTTTTGGAAACTGTTCTGAACAAGTGGATGCATTCCCTGGACGTGGAAGAGCTTTTCCGGGATACTTCTGATATCCCAGAAAAACTCTGCAGTCTAGACATAGTCTAAATCATGGAATCGAATCCAGTCTTCTGCCCAGTCCTACAAGTTGCTTCGTGTAGGAGGACTCAGTCACATGGAGAGCCTCACTGACTTCTATGTTTCTCCATATAGTCTAAGAGTCACTCATGTACAACAAATTGCATGATCAGAGTCAAAATTAGTAGTAACCAAAAATCAGGAAAACTACTATACAGCGAAAGTAAATGGTACATTGGTAGAGTGTTATCCATATGATGATTGGAAAGTATTTAACTAACATGAATAAATTGAACTTTACAAGATCTTGATGAAATGTCAATAAATTTTATGTACATTTTAACAACCGATAACTGAGTCACAGAGGTTTTGACTTTTATCCAAGTTCACTCTGGTATTTATGGAAGAAATTGCATATAAAGGTAGAAAAAAGTCCATGTCCAAACAGAATATAATTCAATTTTATATAGTGATTCAAGAATCTCAAGCTTTTGAAGCAACATAAAATACTAGAAATGTAGTGATTGTGCAGACAAATGGGGTAGCTGTTATGGGGATTTAACAATAGCTTGCCTGCAGTCTTAGATGTTGTAAATCATTTTATAGATAAGGAAATTCAGCGAGAACATCAATATCATCCTTGAGCTTTTTTTAAGTAACTGAGATCTTCAGCATCAAATACGTACCCATTGGCATTAACCGTTTGTTGGCCCTGTTGAACTTCCTGGGATTTTTTTTTTTGGGGGGGGGGAGGGGAAGCTATAATATGGAAACTTACTGATTCTGTTGTTTTTCTATGCTGAATTGTCATTATGCCCCTCCTGCTCCATACTCTTTTGTTAAAAGAAGTTGGAGTCTGCACATCAAACATTTGGGTTAAAAAAAAAAAAAAAAAAAGCTTCATGGGCTACAAGGCTTCTGAGGCAATGGAAACTTAATCCCAGTTTGTCTGGAAAACAGGCAGCCATGTGAACAGCTGCATTTCATGGGGCCCTGTTACAAACTGTCCTACAGATAGAGTTTTCAATGGCTTACAAGGCAAATGAAAGTATAAAAGAGGATTTAGTCCAGGTATAGTAAACAGCTACATCAATAACCTTGCCTGGCTAGCTGATTTGCCCCCTTTTACTTTCAGACCAAACCTTCCTGTATTAAACCTGTATTAAATATAAGATATGACAATAATGAGCAGATTAGTAGCTTTAAAAGAAAAGAAAAATTAGCCATTCACAGGAATAATAGGTGAGGTCAGGAAATGTTTCACCCTGGGTTAGGTTACTCTTTCTTTTTTACCTCATATTCTGTTTATACAGCAGCTCACTTTATCTACTTATTTATCATGTTTAAAAATGTCTTAAATATTTTAACTTTCAGCTAATGCTGCTTTAATCAGCTTGTCATATCTTTGGTAGTTAAAATCTGTTTTAATAATTGACTTATCTGATTGCTAAGTTAATAAGCATGCATGTGAATTCTTAGTGTATGTAGATGCACAGCTCACAATTAATGTTCTCCTTATTTAATGAACCTGTGGATCAAGCAACTTTAGGACACTTTGGAGATTGATAACCTCCAAATTTGACAGATTTTTCCCTCTTGCTCAGTTTCATAGTTTATACTCTGTGTGTAATACTACTTAAAGTCAAATATTTTTCTTTAAGGTTAAAAAATACAACAAGAATCAGTTGTGGTAACTCTACAAAAATAAATCATCATGCATGTGTGAAAGGGAGAAAGAGGCCAAAATACATTTGTTTACGTACTATTTCAAGGAATTGTTGTGGAAGGGAGCAAAAAAATAATTAAAAAAAAAAAGACTTTCATTGGTAATGGGATATGGTGCCTTTGACCTAGGTCATTGGTTTGAATATAGCCCAGATTAGTATTGACAAGAAATTGTTACCATCTGAAGGTTTTTTGTTATGTGTAAATGACATAATAATGTGATTTTGTGGGCAGATGTTCTCATCACAAAAACTACCACTATATCAGCTCCTTGACTGGCAGTCTCAGAATTCAAGGATTATGAAAGGATACATACAAGTGAGCCACTTTACTTCTGTAAGCTTCACCCTTTACATTTAACACACTGATGGAGCAACGTTTTATCAGAGACTTGTGTTGTTTCTGCCCATGCTGTAACACTTCTATAGACAGGTAGAGAAATCTGTCTCCATATTGCTGCCTAGCAATTTTCTTAAGATCTTGAACTCATAAAATTACAAAAATTGTTTCAGAGCTGTTCATTGTATAGTCTCTGCCACATTCTGGGGTGCAGTCCAGACCACTGAGCAGTTGTGTTACTACTTGACCAGTAACACAGTGCCCAAAATGATGATCTGCTGAAGCACTGTTGTTGAATGCTTCCAGCACCCATACCAGCATGTGCATGGTTGTGTGTTAAGCAGCTCTGACTCAGCAATTCTGATTCCAAAAACCTGCTTGTTGCACAGGTGCCACACTCTGGCCTCTCTCCACCTTGGTGATGCCTGGCAAGATAAGGCCAGCTCTACCCAGTCCTGAATTTTCCCAAAGCTGTGCATTCTGGAATGACTAACCCTCTCCTGGATTATTTAGAAAGAGATTAAGGTCTGTTTGTTCCTTTAAAGCAGGGTTACTCAACATGCGCCCTGCAGCCCATTTGTTTGCGGCCCATGGGGCAGTTGGATTTATGTGGGGCTCAACACATGGCCTGCGGGTGATAGCCAAAACAAAAAAGTAGACAATATAATGGTCTTCTGTTGATATGCATTTTAGTAGTTAAATTCCTGGACTGTCATTGCTCATTAAAAGTGTTGTCATAGGGGTGAAAATCGGGTAAATACTGCATTTTATTATCAGCAGCATTGATTTAAATGGGGCCTGAATGTTGTGTAGTCTTGCCTTAATCTTTGTATTCATGCCTGTGAAAAGTTATTTGCATATATTTGCATAATATTTGCATGTATGTGCAACCACACTTAAGTTGCGGCCCCCAGCATGTGCTGTAAGTATCATTGTGGCCCACGGGGCTTCCAAAGTTGAGTAGCCCTGATTTAAAGATACAGTACCCAGCAATTTGCCACATTCACTGGAATTAATACAGGAGGCCCCAAAGATGCGGCCGCCCGAGTTCTGACCACCTGCACTTACAATCATTTTTTTAAGTGCCGAAGCGGCTGGAAACCCCCGACTTATGTTCTCGGCCTACATTTACAATGGCGCACAGCGCCTACCATAAATGCAGGTTCGAGTTACGACACCCCTGACTTGCAACGCTTCCTCCAGAACGAATCGCCTCACAAGTCAGAGGCCTCCTGTATTTGTTTTTAATCAAGCTCAGTCATTGATATGGGAAATAGGTATGTGGGGGTGCTACGGCCCCCCTGGGCGTTCAGCCTATCACCAGGGATCACGGCTAGATTCGAGCTCCCCTTGCTCCTGCAGTCATGTGTCTCCCATGATGTGTCACATGGTTTGATCAGAGGAGAGACAGCATTGAACCAAAGACTCGCTGCCCCCCAGTGGCCACTCTGATATCTCATCCCTCCAAAAAGAACCCTTCCCTTTGCATGTTACGGTAAACAGTCCTCTTCCTGGGGCTTCAGGTTGTCCTGACACAACCAAACCCTGACTTTAAGTTAGGAGAAGAGGAAGCTGCATACCAAATTTGGTATCCTTAGATTTTACCATTTAAGAGGAATTTTTGAACAAATGGACTCACAGACAGACAGATGCACTTTTAGTATAGTCTAGTGTTGGTGGTCTTTTCCATCCAAGAGATGCATTTGAGTCTTCACCAGCACACACCTTAAAATCTTTCAATTTTTTTCTTGTCAGCAACATTGGTTTTTCAGGATTCATATCCATAAATTACTATGGAAAAAATTAAGCTTTTCATCAGTCATACTTGATAGATTTTGAGATGCCATGTTTTTTCCGCGCCTTTATATTTCATCAAAGCATATATTTAGTTCAAATTCCCATCTGTTTCTAAAAAATTGAAATGCACAAATAGACTGAAAGTCTGAGAAACAGGGCATAAAGTATTAAGACTAGATAAGCGATAAATACAGGTAACAGAAATTTCATGAGTTTTTCCATCCATGGTAGTGCTGCAGCCTTCATAAATTTCCCGGACCAGTTGGAAAAAGTTCTTAGGCATTTCAGACTCTCATAATGTGGCAAAAATGAGCTGGTGGGGCAGGGACCTAGAAATATTTGCCAGGTTGAGCCTTGCAATGGCCTCTTGCCTCTATGCCTTACTGGCCTTATGGATTGCAGTCTGAGGGAGAAAGTTGTGTTTGTAAAAATCTTCACATTGCATGAAGCCTTTCTGGATAGAAGTGATGGCTCCTCTGTTCACCAATCAGTCTGTGACCCCACACGTGAGGTGGTTGGCATACAGTTTGTACATGATGAAGCAACGTGAGATGGGTCTCTAGTTGATGGGGGTCATCTCGCTTGCTGTTTTGGTAGATGAGCATAATCAGAGATTTCTTCTAGGAGCTGGGAGTACAGCAGAACTGTGCATTCGTTGAAAATGGCAGTGAACACCAGGCCACCAGGATATTGTTTTTTTCAAGATGTTACAGTGAATGCCATCTTTTCCTGGGACTGTGTTTTTGGTCTTTTGTAAGTTTGATCATTACTTCACATCATGTAAAGTCATCTTCCAGATCATCCTGTGAATAGACAATCCAGAGTGGAGGATAAGGGCACCCTGGATGCTGCATGTTGTTCCAAGCTATCCTTAGTAGTGTGCAGCAGGTTTGTTCCCCTCAACCCCATTGTTCTTCATTTAGCCATGTAGTTGCTCATTTGAGTGATCTCCAGTGGTGTAGGCAGTTTCAGCTTGAATGGCAACAGAGTGAATATTCTGACCTACGCAGATGATTTGGTCCTGAATGCAGACAACCCTGAGAGTCTCCGACAAATTCTTGATGGCATGAGCCATGCTACTAACTTGATCAGTCCAGCTATGATTCTTTCCCATATCTGTCCTATTTTTTGGACAGCTCAGAATTGCAACTCACTGATAATGTAAAATGCGAAATCAGAGGGCACATGCAAAACCTCAAAATACAGCTGCTTGAGTACTTTCCAGTTACCAACATGAGCAATGACTGGATCAGAAACCTGTTTTTGGACCTTGCTACCAACATAATAAATGCAAGTTTGACATTCCCAGAACAAGACATCTCGCTGAACTGTCATGTGACAACTTCTTGAGTTTGTCTTCAAAAAAAATCCCTGACTGACTTTTGGCTACGAGTTGTTGCTGAGTATCCAGAACTTTCTTACAAGACTCTAAAATATTTGATGCCTGGGATTTGTGATCTGTTATTTGCCAGTTTTTAAATTCTCAGCCATTTTCAGCTTTTTTTACACTTTATTAATTACACCTGGATAACAGAGTGCTTTTTTTATATATTTTATTTTACTATAAATTGTTTAAATAGTGTCTCTTGTTTGCAATTATCCCAAAGTACTTGACAGGAGGTTTGGGAATTATTTCACCCACTGCTGAAACACAGCCTCTTCTTGTAACATGGCAACTAGTTTACTACACGCAACAGTTTAGAACAGGAAACAGAAACTGAAGAGAAGTTTTGGTAGGCAGAATTTACTTACCCAAATGAGAATTTGGTGAGGAGACTGGGGCTAAAACCTCTGTACTTGCAAAAGGTGCCCTGCTTATTATCTCATCTAAAAGGTGATAGATGACAGTGTTGTATAAGTTCAGTGCATTTTGTTCTGACTCAGAGGGAGTTACTTATGATCAGAGTACTAGTGTTTACTAGCATCAGATTAAGTTAGTGGATTCAGTATTAAATTGGAAGGAAGAATTCCACCTGTGGAATCACCAACACTACCTCCTCTAGTGCTTTGAATGTGTCTCTTCCTAACACTAATTTTGCTTAGTGTGTGAAGCTCAAGGTTACATGGCTACAAACTGCATTGTGTATATTTTAATTATTTTACAGCAACCACTAAATGTTTTACTCTGGGCAAGAGGCGTTAGATCTGTTCTTGATCAGTATAACTCTCTGGTTCACTTTTGAAGACATCACTCATAATATGTTGTGATAAATTTGTTTTACTGCAACCCAATAACTACCCTGTTTGTTAAACCTTGGCACTGGAATTCATTTTGAATGAAATCCATTTCATTTCCATTTATTTTGTTAGCTTTTCATAATGATTCAATTAGGGTTTTTTTCCAAGTAAAGAAGGGTCATGAATTGAAAAGATTGCTTTTTGAAGGAAAAAATCCAATTGTGGAGAATGGGTTTTTTAAATTAAATTGAAACAACTTAAGTCCTAACTTCCCCTCACATCTCCCTTGGAAACTCCCTCCTTTAACATAACCTTGTGGTCTTGATGATATTCACAGAGAAGCTGATTTACTGAATAAAGAAGTTCTTTAAGTTTTGAGTTTTGGAACATTACCAGTGTGTCTGAACCCAGGTTTCAAATTTTACTGGCATTTTGTTGGCAAACCAGTTTTTTGAGTCCCTTCTTATTTGAGTATGTTTCCTGACACTTTTGGCTGTGTGTATTACTGTGTTTTTTCACATTCTGTCTCTTTTTTTAAAAAGTATTTAAACATATACAAAGAATTAATTATAAAATTTGAATAAAAACACTAGAAAAATTACCAACAGAAAAATACAGAGAGCACAAATAAATGCCATTTTTATTGCTGAGATACCAAAAGTAGCAATGTTATTTCCTGTCCAGTCACTGGGCCCAGTCCTCAAAATACTTCTAAGGAAGGTGCTTACAACTTTGTGTAGCTATATTGACTTCATCTTCCTCATGATAGCAGTATGTCTTGTAATATGTGTTTATAGATTTGGACTGTAAGGTTGACGCTTTTGTTGCTAGCAGAGTTTTTTCCCCAATAACTTGCCAAAGTGTGCGTAAATGTAAAACATTTGGTTTTCAGTCTGTGGTCTGTAGATGCTAGGGAAGAATTCCAGAGATCCACAAATGAAAAAGTTGAAAACTGCTGCTGTAAAGCAACTTTGTTAGCCCAATTTCATTCATGGTGTCAGCAGATACAAGTCAGAAAAAAATAAGATGATCTTAGTATGGTAGATTTTTCCTTGTCCAATAGGTGTTATAGCAAGGTAGGAAAAGCTAGCAGTGCAAAATTTCAATGATTTTTGTAAATCTACAGAAGTTTGGAACGCCTTCTTCGTCGCTTTTATTAAAAAGAGACTGAAGGAAACTAGTATATCTGGAGATTTAAAAGAGACTACTGCTTTAAAAGATCACTTTGCATGCTAAATCGAATATGGGAAAAGACTGCTTTATGTGAAAGTCACTTAGAATTATGCTAGAAAAGATAAATTTACTGGTAATCTACTGATGAACTTCAATACGTGCATTGATGATTGGTAGGCTAGAATGGCTATGATTGTGTTGCAAACACTGCACTAAAGAATCAACAATTTCAGGTAGTCTACACCATGTAGAAATAGATGGCTCTCCAGAAGTAGCTGGATTAGAGGCTCTTTCTATGTAATTATTCTGTGAAAATAAAGGGTAATTTAACTTGCAAATTGTTCTGTTCACAAAGATGCTTTTTTCTCATAGATAAACTCATAATTGAGTTTAGTTAGAAAAACATGTAGAAAACCTAAAGAATGTAACAACTTAGGAACAGAGTAAAGAGTTCTTTAATGTTATGTGAATAGCAGGCAGTACACAGGAGAAAACTGAGTGGATTTTTAGCAAAGAGACTGAATATTTTGACAAACGTTAACCTTGAGTTTGCATTTATTGACATACGTGAGCTTTAAACTAGACCATAGGCAGTTTTAATCTGATTTTTTTCGCGGGGGGGCGGTGGGGAATAGAAAGATGATTTTTTTAACTTAATTGAATCGTGAGTATGCGCAAACAACTTATTTACCTGATGAATAATTTATTATTTTGTTGTTTGAAAGAGGCAAAACCATCGCTCCTCTAAAATTTGTTATAGGACTTCTTATTGGCATACAACAATGTGGTGATATACAGAATTCTAGTATAGAGGGTATTTTTATAACTAAGAATTGGAATGGAAATGTCAATTGAACTGTCATTTAGAAGTAAAAGTCTTGTCCGATCTTAAAATGTATTACTGAAAACTTGTTTTCCCTGTGGAAAGCCTGAATTATAAAACCATACATGTCTCCATGTAGTAACCTCTAAGCATTTCTGTCATAGTGCATTAGGATCTTTTATTATCTTATCTTTTTTATGGTCCTAAACATCTTTGTAGCTATTGAAAATATTTTAATTTGTATCAAGGAGGGGAGGTTTTGTTTTAGTACAGTTTATTTTCAGCTCAAACTGCCATTGCCTAAATTAAGGCAATAGATTAGACATTGGGTTTCAGGCAGTATAATGAAATATGTAACTATATACATCATCAATATGTACACAGCTAATTTCTAGAATGGATATAGTGGACTATGGCTCTGCGTATGTAATAACCTGCCAACTGTCTGTTCTATTTTTATCTCGTCTGAAATATCATAGGAAACCTCGATCAAGCAGCATGTCCTTTTTTTTCAGTTTGACTAAAAAATATCATATCTTCGTTCTAATACTAAGTGTTTCCAATTTTATGGCATTCTCTGTAAATGAAATTGCAACTATAATCAAGCAACTTAAAGGGTGTTTTTTGGGGGAAGGGTTGTTTTTGGGGGGGTTTTTTGTTTGTTTTAATTCTCCCCTCTTCTCACCCAGAACAAAAACATTCAGAGTTAAGGGTAGAAGTCTGCCTCTAACTATGCCCAGGTATTTCAACATCTGGAATGTAATGTTGCCTTTTGGAATACCTCTGCAATATTGTAACACAGCAGGGTAGATTAATGAGACTTTCAGTCTTTAACCCACAACATCCATGAAATTTATAGTTGTCAGGCACTTAACATTATTCAAATATAGTTTCGGTGGTTTCAGTTCCCATTTTATTTCATCTTGCTATATAAAGAAAAGCCATCGCATTGGCTAGCTGAAGGGATTGATGATCTTTGGCACTGATACTTCTGTGAGCCATTTAAATATCATTTACTACTTTTGACAACATAGACTATAAATTATTTTGTGTAAAAAATTATTAATGTGCTAGTGTATTACCATTTAATATTTCAGCTACTTTAAATATCTGAAGTGCCATGTTCACAGGTGAGGTACCACAAAAACTTCATTCAATATCTTCATCAATGATTTAAATATCGGCACAGAGAGTAAGCTTATTAAGTTTGCAGATGATACCAAGCTGGGAGGGGTTGCAACTGCTTTGGCGGACAGGATCATAATTCAAAATGGAGAAATGGTCTGAGGTAAACAGGATGAAGTTTAATAAGGACAAATGTAAAGTGCTCCACTTAGGAAGGAACAACCAGTTTTACACATACAGAATGAGAAGCGACTGTCTAGGAAGGAGTACGGCAGAAAGGGATCATGGGGTTATAGTGGACCACAAGCTAAATATGTGTGACGCTGTTGCAAAAAAAGCAAACATGATTCTAGGATTCATTAACAGGTGTGTTGTGAGCAAGACACAAGAAGTCATTCTTCCGCTCTACTCTGTGCTGATTAGTTGTAGTATTGTGTCCCGTTCTGGGCACCACATTTCAAGAGAGATGTGGAGAAACTGGAGAAGGTCCAGAGAAGAGCAACAAGAATGATTAAAGGTCTAGAGAACATGACCTATGAAGGAAGACTGAAAGAATTGGGCTTGTTTAGTTTGGAAAAGAGAAGATTGAGAGGGGACATGATACCGGTTTTCAGGTATCTAAAAGGGTGTCAGGAGGAGGAGGGAGAAAAATTGTTCTTCCTGGCCTCTGAGGATAGAACAAGAAGCAATGGCCTTAAACTGAAGCAAGGGAGGTTTAGGTTGGACATTAGGGAAAAGTTCCTAACTGTCAGGGTGGTTAAACACTGGAATAAATTGCCTAGGGAGGTTATGGAATCTCCATCTCTGGAGATATTTAAGAGTAGGTTAGATAAATGTCTATCAGGGATGGTCTAGACAGTACTGGGTCCTGCCATGAGGGCAAGGGACTGGAGTCGATGACCTCTCGAGGTCCCTTCCAGTCCTAGTATTCTATGATTGTAGAAAGGAAAATTTGAAATTAAATTGAAGCATTTTTTTTTCAGAATCATACAAGTACTTTTTTACATGTTGAGTAAATTTATTTTGAATGGTTCAATCTTCTGGATTCATCAGTGAGGTCTTCTCTCTTCATTATGCAACAATTAAATGCCAAAACACAGAACTTTATGAAAACATTAATTCATATCACATTATACCGGGGTGGGCAAATACCGGCCTGCAGCCTGGATCCAGTCCACCAGGTTTAGCCTCTGGTGGGTCCCTACCACAATATTTACTTGTGCCTCCACAAGTATGGACCTTCGCAGCTCCTGTTTGCTGTGGATCATTGTTCATGGCCAATGGGAGCTGTGGGAAGTAGTGTCCCACTCTGCAGTGCTTCCCACTGCTACCATTGGCTGCGAACAGCAATCTGCAGCCAATGGGAGCTGCGGTCACCAATACCTGTGGAGGTGCAGGTAAATATAGTGGCAGCTGCCTGCTGGAGGTTAATCCTGGTGACTTGCTATCATTATGTTGCCTAGCCCTGCATTATACCATTGATTAAATCCTTTTCCTCCAATCTAATCAGTGACAAATATAATAATTTATTCCTTCAGTGGGAACATCAATAGCTAAGAATGTAAATCCACCTACAATTGCTTCTTTCTTATAGTAAAGAAAATTCAAGCAGCTTTTCTTTTCCAGAAACAAAACAAGCCCACTCACCCCAAAAAAGCCCACCACAATTTATTAAGTTCAGAAGTATGTTGTTATTGCTGTGGTGCTGTGTGGACATGCTCCCAGGGCTATCTCAGATAGCAGAAATAAATCTTTCTGCTTCCAGTTGCCTCAGACTGGGTATTAGCACCTTCCCCATGTTGTGTGCCTCCTTACAGAATTTCCTCTTGGCCTAAACAGTGCAATCTCACTGTTCTCAAACTCCGTCTTGTTAACTGCTGACAAACATCTAACAGCTCAATACATATGATCCCTTAATCACATCTCTTTGTTTTAGAGGTCTGTGTTTGGTTTCAGAAATAATTTTTTTCTTGTCCTGATTTTTTTTTACCCCCATTGGTGTAACATGACTATCTATTGTTTGCCTGCTATTTAAAGAACCTAGGTCATATGAACAGAGAGATGACAAACATATTTGTTTCAGCAAAATTTGTAATCTGTCCTTAGACCCATTTCCAGATTTAATGTCCTTGTTGGAGTACCATGTATTCAGTATTGTAGCTGAAGTGATGCTAATGAGTAAAAAGGACCGACCTCTCCGGATCTTGCTACTACCTTTCAACACAAGGAAAGGTGTACTTCAGCATTAAAGATTAACTGTAGATAGGCAATCGTAGTCTCAATAAGCAATTCATGGTGTCCAAGAGAAACAATTCTCAATCTGTATTTCATGTGAAATGGAAGTGGGATTGGCAAAGAGATCTTCTGGCTAGTGTTCTTTGAAAATGTTTTACATTGGTTCCTGCAATAATGTGAAAAACCCCCCCATCTGTTGGACCTGTTAAGTCTCCTGTCAGCTGTGGTTCAAGTATTTGTAATTAGTAAAGGTGTTTTATGGTCCAAACCAGTCTTTGGCCCTTAGAATAACCTACTTGTTTGATAGTCGTGACCAATTGAATCATTATGCAGAGATGTTCTGAGACTTCAGGAAGCGGTTACTTTTCTGTATTTTTGCTCTGTTTCCTCTCCCTTATCTAGCCACAGCCATTAATAAAATACCACTTTTCAAGTTGGAAAAAAAGGGCAGATGAATAGCTCATTCAGTAGCTGTCTGCCATAACATTCATTCCCAGTAGGCAGCAGAGGGTGCACTTGTACTTACTAGTCCTTACTATACAGTGTCATTATCTTAGTTATAAGAGAACTTTCAAATCCTTGAATCTATTTCTTAAATTCAGATGAAATAATTTTGAATGCCACTTAATCTTTCCTGATTAGTATGGCACATATTGCCTTAAGCAAAACCACACTTAATTTAAATGAATTACTCTTTATTTGCATTAAAATGTGATTTTTTTCAGACTATAAATTATTTAGTGAATTTATCTTGGTTAGCCAAACACTGGTAATATCCTATAGATCTTTTCTATATGTTAAATAATGTATCTCTTCCTCAAAACTTAAAATGAAGAATCATAACACAATGGAAATATGTTTAAAACCATTCTTATAGTATGTTTTTTTTAAAGTTAATGTTGACTCATTTGGTGGTGTTCAAGTGCACTTTCTACATATTCCCAGAGGTAAGTTAGTATTCTTTTAAGTGAAACTATTTTAACAGCAGAGCACAAGTCTAAAACTAGCCAGTGTTCTCTAGAGTTCTCAGAAGGTGTAGATTTATTTACTGTAGTTAAATCATAATTAGTTCTCAGGGGATAGTGTATCTTTTAAACTGCTTTATTGCCACCATATTGGTTTTCTAAATAATCAGAAACTGCTGCTGTTATATTCTAGAGTATGAACAAAAATTCGCTGTAAGTAGAAACAAATGCCTCGAATAGCTACTTGTCACTTATTGAAGATAGTGATACAAGTTACAAGAAATAAGCACTTCTTTGAGAAAACTGAGGAAATGTGGCCATATGTGTTTTAAAAAGCATCTTAAATGAATTATGATTATATCTTTTTTCCAGAATTACAGATTCAGTATTATTTCACTTGATCATTTTTCAGTTTGCTTCTCTTTTTGGATTTTCCCTTGCCCTTTTCACCTAATCATAAATTATAACTGAAAATGAATAAATTATGCTTTTAATTTGAAGTAGAATATTAGCTTCTATTTAAACGTTGGTGCTAGATTTTCATGAACATAGTTGACTGTTCTAGTTGACCATCTTTTTCCCTTAATTGGCAGGTTGATGTTTGATTTGCCTCAGGAAATGGATTTAATAGCAATTGCAGTTCAACAAACACAAGGGAAAGGTGAGTAGGTTTTCTTGCAACACTAACAGAAATAAGATACTTTATTGGATTTATTCAGTAATATAGCTTATGTAGAAAATGTTATAGACGCAGTAAAATATTCTTGGATAGATCAAAGGATTGACAATTGGAGAACAGTTTTTCACTGATTTGAATCCAGCGCAGGTAAAAGTGACCAAAAGTAGTTACAGCCTTGATAATTTTGGTGTCTTATATAGAATGAATTGGTAATCCGGTTGTAATTTCTGCTGAAGTCTTCCACATCACACAAACTATCATAATTACAGTTGGTACTGAACCAAACCTGAATTGATTTCATTGCAGCAGAAGTGGGCCCTGAATTGGCATGGAGAAGTGGTTCTCAGTC
Source organism: Rafetus swinhoei (assembly GCA_019425775.1). NCBI lineage: Eukaryota > Metazoa > Chordata > Testudines > Trionychidae > Rafetus > Rafetus swinhoei. Next base: position 164,309,354 of record CM033437.1, read on the forward strand.
TGTGGCCCAGGGGCTACATATAACCCAATAAACACGTAGCACCAACATCCTCATAGCCATAGAGGTAGCATATATGTATTTTGTTGGTGTGGCTCATATAACAGAGAATGTTACATATATAGCTTACAGTGGTAAATAGGTTGAGAACACTGACATAGGGTCTGTTCTGTGGATAGAAGGCTCCAGTCTCCAGGATCCTCTCAGAAGTACTTTTTAATTTAAAAACAGATAGGTAGTTCATAAAAACATATGCTCTCCAAGATACTAAGGAATTTTGGGGAACATCTCATGTGCAGCGCTTTTGATTTCTTTATGAAGTTTCTATAAACATGACTACCTGAACACACATACACAAAACCAGTATTTTACAGTAGCTGTAAAACTGAATATAATTTTCCTTTTAAATAAACTAGAACAATTTTAGAGCTCTCATTGTAGATTTTTTTCAGGTGGGTGCTATTTTTGAAGAAACTAATTCTTATGCTGTTGCTCCTACATTAACTAGTATGAGCTTTGTAAAAACAAAACAAAGCATCTACTACTTCTCTGTCTTGTTTGTTTATTTAGTCTGGTGGACTTCTTTTCAGGTCGTGGTGGAAATGTCTGGCTCAGTCCTGTTGGATGTGCTCTATCAACTTTACATATTTCCATTCCTTTGTGTTCCCAGCTGGGACAGAGAATTCCTTTTATTCAGCACTTGGTATCCCTGGCTGTGGTGGAATCAGTGAGATCAATACCTGGCTATCAGGTATTAAATTTACATTTATTTTAATATTCCTATTATTTTCACATTTCAATGAGTTCAGTCTTTTAACCTGACCTTCATAACTAGGTTGTGTCACTGAAACCATAGCATAGTGAAACTCAGACAGAGGCTCATGAGCCGCAAATTGCTCTTTAATGTGTTTCCTGTTGCTCTTTGCAGCACATGATATAAAAAAAAGCTTTAATTATTAACAAATCAGGATACTTTTGCTGTGCTATTAACCAGTTGTAGTTTTGTAGCAAATTTACCTGGCGTTGCTTGGGTGTGTAAGGGCAAACCCAGGCCCTGTGAGTGCACGGGGGGAGGGGGCAAGGAGGGAGAAAATCCCCAGACCCTGGGTTGAAGCAGGGAGTGGCGCGAGGCGGGGGAGAGGAGGGGTGGAGAAAGGGAGAATTGGGAATCCTCGCTGTGTGGGTAAAGTCGCTGGTGGGAGGGGACAAGTTAGGAGAAAGAAAGTATCCCTAGGCCCCGTAGGAGCTGTGCTGGGGTGATGGAATGGAATCTTCAGCCTCTGGTGAAGCGGGAAGGAGGGGGAAAGAATCCCCAGGCCACATGAGGGTGTGTTGGGGGTGGGCAGTGAAAGGAATCCCCATGCTCTGGGTGAAGTGGCAGGGGAAGGGGGAAATTACTAGGAGCCTCACAAGGGGGGAATCTCTATGCACCTCTGTGGAGCAGTGGGGGAGGGAAAGTGTGCAGGCCTCCATAGGCAAGGGGGTGGAATCCCCAGACTCTGTAGCAGGGTAGGAGGGTAATGACCAGGTCCTGTAGCTGCGGGAGGAGGGAAGGGAATCTTACCCATAGAAGGTGGCCTGGCCCCAACATGCAGAGCCCTGTCCCTACCCGGTCAGTCTCGTGCTAGTGTGGCTGTCCCCAATGCTCACTCTGCAGTATCCCATCCCTGCTCACTGTCCCCATTAGTGTGTGTGAGGATTGCATCCCTGCTTTCTCTACCCCTCCCTTTCCATGTTGTGCAAAACAGCCCCATTCCTGCCACTTCCCGTTTTCTCAGCACAACCGAACCCTGACCTTGCTTTAAGTTAGGAAAAGAGGAAGCTGCCTACCACATGTGGTGGCTCTAGCTGTTACGGTTTAGGAGGTGTTCTTACACAAACAGATGGACAGACATTTCATATATACATATTCCCTGTCATTTTGTTTAAATATGAATATATCGAATCATAGTAAACAAAACAATGAATTCAAACTACTCTGGGTCTTTTGAGCAATGTTCATCCCTAATTTGGCTCCTGATTTGCCATGGAGGTCTGAGTATCACTGCCATGGAGTCTAACTCTTTGGTAATACTGGACTGTATCGTTTCTGGGTGATTAAAAGAATGGATGGATGTGTAGTGTTCAGTTTTATTTGTATGTGTTTTTAATAGCTCTGGTGCTTGCAGTGAGTGCTTTCTGTGGACTAGATTGAGTCTAATAAATTCATTTCATTCATTATCTGATGAGCATTTGAGTCTCCAACTCCAACAGTGAAGATGAATTTACCTTTTAGTTTGTCTAACTGTTGTATTCATTTGTTTTGGTTATGAGAGTCTTGAGGAAGAGTTAGAAAAACTGATAAAAGCTTTTTGTGTGTGTGCATTTCAGTGGCCACTTGGTCCATTTTAAAGGATTTTTTCCAACCCTTGTTGAAGGTTGAAAACTGATTTTTAAAGTAAAAAGTTAGGAGTATTGCTCTCAGGAGAGAATCAAATGTCCTGTCATCAGTGTTCAAATGAAGAACCAATCTTCTTCACCTCATACATCTCTTTTTTTTTTTTTTATGTTACCATAGTCTAGTATTTGCTAACTATAAAATTTTGGTATTTTACAGAAGTAGTTAACTAAAGCACATGTTTCCTATATTACTCAAAATCAATGACTTATACACATTTACACATGAACTTTATTATAGTGGCACCCAGTAGCTTTGTTGTAGTTTAGGATCTGTCAGCCATTCTATTAAAACCTCCTAACTTCATAACTTGACTGTAAAAATTGCTTCAGACTGAAATTTTCAGTGCAAGATCTTTGGCTAGGGAGGTCAATATTTTTAACCATTGAAAATAAAAAGGAGAAATAAGCGTCAGTTGTTTTAAAATACTAGTCCAAAAGCAAAAAATGGAGTTATTAATTTAAAAATCTTTTTTACTTCTGTGCCTCTCTCCATATTGTGGCATATGTATAATGGCTAATTTTCAATGAATTCTTTAAAAAAAATTAGTCCATTTTAGTAGCAGCAACTTGATTGACACACTAGGTGGTGATGGTAACACAGAAGGAATAATTGTGTCTAAACACGCACAGTTGAGTCTGCTGAGTATACATTTATATTTTTTTAAAAGCTTATTCTGACCATAAAGAAGTTGAGTTTATCTTGAAAGAAATGCACACACATACATCCTAAGAATGAATTAAGTACATTGTTGGAGCTATTAAATTCCATCATCTCAGTGTTCGCTAAATAAAGAGGAATTGCGAAATCTGCTTTGACAGTTTGTCATCATTTTGAACTCAGTGGAAGAAGGGATTTCTGTACTCCATTTGTATTTTTTTTTAAAGAAATTAAACACAGACAATGGATTAAAACAATGTTAAGGGTCTGACTGAAATCCATAAAAGCAAGGAAATTTAAAGCTAAATCTGAAACTCTATGCTTCAATTGTTCCATTGGACCTAGGGCAATGCCAGTCTCACCACATGGTGGATGAACACACATATATACCATATGAGTGGCTGGGAACAATGGGCTAAGTTATGGATGAGGTTTCAAGCTTAGCCCTACATTTCCATACCTTTCTGCATAAGTCAGACCTTTATTACTACTTTAACATACTTTTGTTCAGCTCAAACTGCACATGAGAATTTTCATACAAAAGTATCAAATGTATACATCTCAGGTTATTAGTCATTTTTAGTGCTGTGTCTTTAGTGTTCACAATTCTAAATGAATAGCAGTTCAAGCTACTGTCTACCGTTCAGAATTCTCAGTGGGAAAATGTGACAGTTCAGTTCAGAGTTAAATTTGTAGATGACAGTGCTCTGAATACAAACAAACTTTGTGTACTATATATTTTCTACTGTCCCTATCTGAGAACAGTATTTAAGACCCATATAACTTACAAATAAAAATGTGCCACCTCTACATCAGTGCAAAATAGCATGTTATATCTTATATTTTGATGGTAAATCCTTAGGAAACAATGGAAACAGCTCATCTTGCCTCATTGTTACAACAAAAACTCATGTCGCCACTATAGTTCATCTTGAAAACTAGTACTGTTGTAGAAATATCTGCTGTTCTCCATATTCAGCAGATAGCTCCTTAGCAGTGCAAATGTTTCTGATCTATGAACTTGTCTACATGGAATGCTAGTGCTGAACAAGCTGGGATGTGAATTTATAGCACAGTAGCTATCTTGCTCTAGTTCACCACAAGGTACTCTTATTTAGATGAAAAATGTCTTTGATTAAGCTTAGTGTACTTTAAAGTGGAGTTAGTGCAAAATAGCTATTGCATAAGAATGGCCATACTAGGTCAGACTATAGGACCTTCTAGTCTAGTAACCTGTCTTCTGATAGAGGCGAATGCTAGGTGCTGTGGAGGGAATGAACAGAATCAGTAATCATCAAGTGAGCCATCCTATATCACCCCTTCCCAGCTTCTGACAAACAGAAGCTAGGGACACCATCCTTGCCTATCCTGTCTAATAGCCCTCGATGGACTTATTATCCCTCATGAACTTGTGTAGTTCTTTTTGAACCTTGTAGTCATGGCCTTCATAATATCCTCTGTCAAGGAGTTCTAAAAGATTGACTATGAATTGTGTGGGAAAGAAAACCCTTCCTTTTGTTTGTTTTAAACCTGCTGCCTATTAATTTCATGGGATGACTCCTAGTTCTTCTATTATAAGGAGTAAATAACACTTCCTTAGTACTTTCTCCATATCAGTCATGACTTTATAGACCTCTATCATATCCTCCTTAGTCATCTCTTTTCCGACTTGAAAAATCCAAGTCTTATTAATCTCGCCTAATAGGGCAGCTATTCCATACCTATAATCATTTTAGTTACCCTTTTCTGAACCTTTTCCAGTTCCAGTATATCCTTTTTAAGGTGAAGTGACTATGTCAGCATGCACTATTGTGCTTTAAATGACACCCTAACTTATTCCACACTAACTTCCCCATGTAGACAAGCTAAAAATGTGTATTTTTAATTCCTGAATTTTATAGTTTTACTTAGTAATGATCTGCACAGGATGCCTTGAGAAGATCTGTTAAACCATTCAGCATGTCAGGATTAACTGTCCATGCTTAGAAAATTGTATCTCTTAAGAATCCTCTGAAAATCTGCATTGAAATGTGTACAGTCAAGTGCTTGTGGTAATGAATATGAACTAGTGATGTCCTCTTACAATTCTTTATGATACCAAAATAAGTTAGCATTTCCTGTACAGATATGCAGAGACATCTGTGTAATGGAATCCTCCCTGGCCTTTAAATCTGCCAGGAAAGTAGACATAGACCCAGGTGCAGTTTTCACACATCCTGTAAAGGGATTTCATAATCTACAAAAGGGGAGGGTGTAACCAGATTCTTGTACTCATGGAGCACCTCCCATAATTTGTCTCTTGGGATCCAGTCATAAGCAGTTTTTCAAGCTCCAGGAAGCACATTTGCTTTCTTTTTACATTTAAGTAGCTGGTGCAAAGTTTAATTCAGTTCTGTGGTTTTAACAAAAACTTCTCTATTGCAATGGAATGGTGTCATATAGTGCAGTTTGTGTTTCCAATACCATGGTATAGATTGAACATAACTGCATAAAATGTGAATAGTTTTAGAACTATTTACATAGTTGTGAACTGGAATTTTCTCCTGTCTGCTAAATTTCCTTCCTGATCTTCAGAATGTCATTGCCTCCCTGTCAGGCTTCTGCAAGGACCTTGGGATATATTTGTTCTGATCATTGTGGGCAGTTCTAGAGATGCTTAGCAAAGTTGATTGTCTTTCTTGAATAGATGATTTGTATCATGAAACAGATTTTTAGGGAGAATAAAGAAATTCAATAAATTTGTAGGCTAATAGATTAAAAGGCTAGAAAGGATTATTGTGATCATATGGTCTGCCCTCCTATATAATAGAAGCCAAGGCATTTCCCTAAAAATAATTCCTTTTGAACTATTCTTTATTTGTTCTTTAAAAAAATCCAATTGTGATTTTAAAATGGCCATTGATTGAAAATCCTCGTAACTCTTGATAAATTGTTCCAGCTGTTAATTACTGATTGTCTGTTATTTTGAGATTTACAGGGAAGACCTCTGCCAGGTTATTTTAGAGTCCCTATTTTTCAAGATGTATAGTTCCTGTAAGCCACTAATATTCACTGGATAGGTTTTTACTAAATAACTACCCTCAACTCTCTGTGATTACTGCCAGCCTTCATAATATACCGCCACAAAACGTGGGTTGGATCAAGGCATCCACGTGATGCAGATTTCTGTAGAATAAGCCACAAGAAAGGGCAAGAGTTTTTTTTCAAGGTGACAACACCAAATTTCTTCTTGGTATTTGGATTTTTGGCAGTCATGATTTAATGTTACTACCCTTACCAGAGTAATCTCAAATGCGTGCTTAGTCATGACAACTCATATTAAAAATATAGTTCTGTGTCTGATTGATTGCTCTGTAAAGCATTTTGATATACTTCATTTAATAAAAAATTAAATGATCATGTTCCATGGTAGCAGAGAGAGAGGGCATTTCCAGAAATACTGAGTAATGGCAGAATCTACTGTAGTTTTTATTTAAAAAGCAGCAAACTATGGTTGTATATATAAACATTTATTTTTTTAGGATATTGACCTACGAGTGAAGTGGCCAAATGATATTTACTACAGTGACCATATGAAGCTTGGTGGGGTTCTGGTAAATTCTACACTTACGGGAAACACATTTCACGTACTAATTGGTAAGTGTTTAAATTATTTTCAGACTTGTCAAGCCATTTCTTCTAAAGCTTTTTTATTATTCTTAAGACCCTATACAAGTTCACATTAGAAGAAGAACAAATAAGTAGTATTGGTATGTTATGTAAACTATGATACTCTCAAAAATAAATGTCTTCAGTGATCGATACCATTCCATACAGTTGGCCCGGAGGAGTTAAATATAAGCATCAGGGCTGGTATACAAGATTTTGAAGAATTAAAAATAACAGGTATGGAAAATTTTCTTTGTCAGTGAGTCTCAAAAGTAGGGTAATATAGAGAAAAGTTTACTATATTTTTAATGTTTTTTTCCCAACAAGGAAAAGTAACTGAGATGTTAATAATTATGCTTTTTAACCCAGCAGGAAATGAGTATGTATGCTCAGTATTTTCATTCCCCCATTTGTTTTTTCCTAATTGTTTGATCATGATCCTTGGTTGATGATATGTATGTCTCTCCACAAAGAGGACACTGCTATCAATAGGGATCCAGTCAATTACTGAAATTTCTCAGATCTTCTGAAATTTAAGTTTGGGGGAAAGTTGTGAGGATTTTCTAATCCAAACTCATTTAGCCATTCAATCTTTGGAGAAAGAAAACCCAGCTTTACTGCTCTGGAATACTGATAATGAGAAGGTTCTAAGGACAGCCTTAGTGTGGGCTCTGCACTCATATTTTCCAGCAAAGTCCAAATAATCTATTGTCTCGTTACACTGAAAGAGGGACAGGAGACAATTTGACACAGGGGTTAATCAAGCCACAACTTTATTAGATGTCTGGGACTACCACTACCTGCCAGATAAAAGTGTATAGTGCAGGTAACCCTGTGTTTATTCTATAATTACCTGGGAAGGGGCTTTTACTAGCTCCCCCTCTTTTTCTATGCAAGTCCCACCAGAAAATCCATTGCTGGGATCTTACCATCCAGCCTCAGTCATATGAGGGTTAAAGTGGGCTATAAGAATGGGTGGGTTGGCTCACAGCCATACCAATGATAGGAGTCGCCAACCACTGTGACCATTCCTTTATCAAATACCTCTTTTCAAGTCCCTTTTCAAGCCATTTATTCGGTCACTGAATACTTTCCCTATGGAGTATCAGAACTGGACATCTGCCACAAGGAGGCAGCAATTATTTCCCTCCAAACCCAGAAGGGTTCCCAGACATTTCTTACTACCCCCCCTTTTTATATCTGCCAAACAAATGAGCTCCAAAGCTTTACAGTGGAACCTCATCCTGGGTATGAGTCAGCAACTATGATGATGCTTTGCAGCAGTTTTAATCTCCTCTTCCCTCCATAAGCCTCCCCCCGCCCTCCAGCCATAAAGCACTGTTGCCTTAATTCGACTAGCAAGCCAAATACCCCCCTGCTTGAAAGTGTGCTGAGGTCAATATGAAGGACTTTTGGGTGAACAGCCGTACAGATAAATCTATTCAGGTGTTTCTGCTGTTAACCCTATGTTTTCCTATCTGATAGTCGTGCTGTGTCTTTTCCCTTCTCCATGAAACAAGGAGTAGAATAGATCTGCCATGTGCTCAAGCACAAGCTCCATGCTGTGTAGGAAGTTCCAGAATGTCCTATCTCCTTAAAGCAATTCTTTATCATCAATAAATCTAAAAACTACATGGAAGTTCATTGAAAAATCCATAAGGTTACAACACAGAGATTAGTTCTTGTTTAGCATTTAGCATTTAACATATGTGCACAGTATTTTACGGAGAAAATGGTTCCTATTCAGATGGCTTAAAGATCTAAACAAGTTACAAAGTTTGTCATTGCTTTTCTCTTCAACGTAGCCTGTGATGGAGTGCAGTCACAGAAGACCCCTTAGGGCTGCTTCCCAGTGTGCTGATAAAGCTGCTGACACTCACCTCCTTGCTCTTTGGGGCTTCTCACTACCCTGTCCTGCTGGACCAGATCTCCTGGTCTCCCTCAGCCACGGCATAGAGCTGAGATCACCTCCTCCTTCCCTCCACTCCCCAAAGAGCAATGCAGACACTGAATCACATCAGGTCTGAGGCTAATGCTGTTTCAGGCACAGCATCCAGGAAACCGAACCCCAAATAACCCATTCAGGCAAGCCCTCTTTAACAATGAAAGGAGGATGTACACACTCATGGCTCCCCCAGGTAACAATTATTTATACTGGGCTTGATAGTTAATAAAAGTGATTTTATTAAGTACAAATAGTGGGATTTAAGTGGTTGCAAGTGAAAATGGACAGAGCAAAGTAGATTACAAATTTAAAATAAAAGAAAATGAATAGCTAGTTCTAACACACTAAAACTTATTGCAAACTTACCCTAAAACTGTTCTCATTTCAGGAAAAAACCTCCCACCCAGGGAAGATCTTTTTTTCCCTGGAATCTCTGGCTATTCCTTTGGGTGTGTCCAGCCAGCCAAAGCCCAAGAGCCTGAACACTTTGTATCTTAAATAGACTTCCTTTGGGGCAGGAATTTGTTGCTATATTCACCCCTTCTATGGAAAATTACTTGGTCAGACCCTACTAGTTGGGGTGGTTACATCTCTTCCTAAGATCAACCATGGCTTAGACTTAAAGAATAAAGGAGGCTATTTACAGGTTATCACCCAGACATTGAGATATCCAAGCATTCGAAACACCCTTGATGGCTTCCATTTGCACATTTTAAACCTTAAACCATTCCATACCCCATATTTCTAACTTTACATACCAAAATGAAACATACACCAAAATAAGATATACGGATCCAGCAGAGTGTGACATTAAAATCGATACTGTTACATGAGGTATTTTGTCCAAAGCATCTTCAAGTTATGCATATTTGTATACATAAGATAATGTCATACAGCATGGGGAGTGGGTGTCCATCACACAGCTATTGCAACTTCTGTTGAATTCATACCTTTAAAAGGTAATTTTCTTTGTTAATGAATTTAAAAGAATGGACAGTGCTTTGAGACATGGTTACAAAGCCTTCTCTATGTCTTTTAGAACATTTGGTCTTTCCATTTGGTTTTTTTTGTTTGTGTCATTCTAACCCAAGGATAATACCTCTAAAATTTTTAATTAAAAAACATGAAAGTCAACCCCATCTTAAAAAGAAATAAAAATAATCTTTTTTTATGGAGTTACTTCTCTTGATGTCTACTTACATCATGTGTTAGACATGGAACTGGTAAAAAAAAAAAAAGTACCAATTCATATTCAAACTGAAACTTATTCAGTCCATTCTCTCGGTCCTCTCTTGGGGAGACTTTATGACAAAAGTAAATCTGGAAAGAGAGTAAGCAGTAGAACCTCTGTTTTATGAACTAATTGGGGATTGTGGAATTCAACAAATCCAAAAACTTATCAAATTGGAACTCTGGAAATGATAGTAGGTACTGTGCATAAGTTAATTTTATCAGTTGTTCAGTGATAAATGTACATAATGAATGCTGGCAAATGGATGTAGTGTACCTGACTGGTCTGGGAGAAAATTGCACCTCTTTGCCACTGAATCTCTCATTCTTTTCAAACCAGTACAGCCACTTCATGCTTTCAGCCAACATGCTTCAATGGCAAAAAAAAAAAAAAAAAAAGTTTGTAAGATCAGTGTTCATAAAATCAGAGTTCTGCTGTAGTTTCATTTACTAGTCAGACCCACTAAATTGGAAGTTCCTGAGATTTCAGTACCATACCAGTGTCTGTGCTACCAATGGAAGGTTTTTTTCTGGTTTACACCTCTTCCCCATATTTCTCTAAGGAATATGTGAGCTGGTAATGGCATTGAGTGTTTTGGTGACAGCGTTTAGAGTACAGAGTAATCTACCCATTCTTAGTTCAGTATCATGGGCAAACTCCCACAACTCAATATACAGAATGTGCTATCTGTTTTCTACAGACACGTGGTTTCATCATTAGCTAAGTTGAATAATCTAATTCCAATGAAACTTGTTCAATATGTGGCGATGGTAATAAATATCAAGAGCCAAAAAAAAGTCAGTATAAGAGGACACGCACGCGCGCGCGCGCTCTTTAACTAACTGGTATTACCAGGTTTTCTAATTATGGCAAATCACTTATCTCATATATCCCATGAAGAGATTTCTGTGGTTTCAGCCTGCTCACATGTTTTTCAAACTCTGCAAGATAGATTATGATTTCTCTTTTGCTGTCAGTCTTTTTTTGGGAAAAAATATATGTATATATATGTTTGAATGCAAATAGCTGTGTTTGAGTTATTACTACTTAGCATATTATGTTAATTTTTCTCCTTATTTTCTTGTTAGATGATCCACTTCACTCTACTTCCAGTTGTATTGATATATTTTGCCGAGATACTACTGTAGATCAGTGTTTCTGAAAGTGCTCTGCAAAACCACTTTGAGAAACATGCTAACTGGCTGCATTGGTTTGTTTATTTAGCGGCACTGTGGCCACGAAGCTTTATAGCTCCCATTGGCTCTGGTTCACCATTTAAAGGCTCTGTGGCCGCAGAGCCAGTAAATAAACAAACCAGTTCAGCCAGTTAGCATGTTTCTCAAAGTGATTTCATGGACCACTTTGAGAAACACTGCTGTAGATCTCTATTTTGGGTGCATATTCTAGTTGTTTTGTTTTGAGTAACTTAGTTCCTGAAAAGCACCTTTATCTCCAGGTAATTCTATGTGAATTAATTCTATAGTTTCTTGGTCTTATGAGTATGATGTTTATAAAATAATGTAACCTACTGCTTCCTACACAATGGGAAAGGAAAATCCACATTATATGTGGGTTGCAGAGTATAAATAGTTAATACAAAATTTTCTTAAATCTCTCAAAGTTTTTTTGAGAAGGCTGCAAGAAAGCTCCCTAAGAGCCATATAATAAGAATGGCATTTTGCCAGTATCATCCTAGCTGGAGAGATCTCAGTGAGAAACTTGAGGCTTCAAAAGAATACTACCGCAAGATAGATTAAACTATCTGGAATCTAACCCTGAAAGTCTGACTCTTCAGGGCTTTTCCCAGAAAGCCAGTTGCTGACTTATGAGCTGAGGAAAAAGTCTTATTTTTCAGACACTGAGATCAGTTAACTGTAGTAAATAGAAAAGACTGAGAGTCACATTCTGGGCTGCTACATTCATAGTGTGGTTAATCCTCTGCTTTCAGGTTTTTTTGGTAGCTGGCTGTCAATCCCACAGTTTAAGCGATTTTTCAGTTTATTGGTAATCTAGACACCACAGCTAGCACCTTGCTGGTTCCTACATCTTCATTGTAGTCATAAATTATGAGTTTGGCAAGGTGGCATTTTCTTGATGGGACTATATTGGGGCTGTTTGAACTTGCATTTATTGGCAGAAAGGAATTTAAAGGAGAATGTGGACATAAAATGTTAGCTGGACTATAATTAGCATACATGGATTTGGGAACACAGGAGATTGATGAATAATGGTACAATGCTGAAAACTTTTAGAAAGCTTTGCACCAAATGGTTGAAGAAAGTACAAATGCATTTGTTATATGATAAGAAGTAACAAACATTTCCTACTCAAGACTCTTGACTTTTCTTCTTCAGGCTGTGGATTTAATGTGAATAATAGCAATCCCACCATATGCATCAATGATCTCATCATGGAGTACAATAAGAAAAGTATGACAAAGCTAAGGCCCTTAACAACAGACTACCTGATTGCTAGGAGTGTAACTGTGCTGGAAAGACTGATAGACATGTTTCAGGAGAAGGGACCTGATGGAGTTCTTCCATTATATTATAAATACTGGATACATGCGTAAGTATAGCTGTCTCTTCTATTCTTCTTTTCCTAAACTTGACTCTTTTAGAGAACTAGGAATAATTTATAGGTGTCTTGCCTTCCATTGCGAATGTTCCACTATATTGCCTTTTACAGCAGTAGTCATTTACTTGCATTTTACTTAAGAGAATATTTTGATTATTTATATGGTTTTATTGGAAAAGCCTAGATCAAAATTGTCATGTATTGGTGTTTATTATACAGTTTTGCTAGGGATCTTGCATGAATCATCCCACAAAATAGAGAGAATGTTCAAGGTTTATAGGGAGTTTTTTTGTTTGTTGTTTTGCCTATGTTGAAGTGCTGTACTAATTTATCAATTTTTTTGTTGTAAATGTAGTGTGAATTAACTATGCATTCTACAAAAGGGGTCTACGGAGAAAATAAAGAAGCTCTACTGAAGATCATTATCTCTAAAGATTCAGAGAAATGAAGAATAACACAGTCTTTAATAGAAGAGTCTCAGTGCTTTCCCTGTACTATTTATCATGGTTTCAGTTTGTTAGTTATCCATGTTGAATTGTTTTAATAACTGATATCAAATCCCCAAACTAGCTCTGGTGAATTTCAACCATTGTGTTTCATTTCAAGAAGGGAAAAGTTCATGTGTAGCTAATATAATTGGTTATATTTGTGATGTGTTAAAGTGTATTTTTAAGTAATAACCAATGCTTTTTTTTTTTTTTTAAGCGGTAAGCAAGTCCATCTCTGGAGTGAAGAGGGCCCAGTAGCATGGATAGTTGGAATAGATGATTGTGGATTCCTTCAAGTTTATGAAGAAGGCAAAGGTGTAGAGTCTGTGCACCCAGATGGCAACTCATTTGACATGCTGAAAAATCTTATTATTTCAAAGCAGCAATAGACATCGGATTTGGTGAAAAGGCTGCCCTAAGAAGACTGTTCAGTATTTGGGGCTTAGCAGGTGAACTTGGCTATACACAGTATATCAAACATGAATAATTTGGAGGTGAAGTATAGAAGCCACAAATAGCATCTATTGTTTCATTTCTGCTCCTTTTTTTCTAGTGGCCCTAATGACCAGTTAGTATTTTCTATGCATTTTTCATGTTGCATATTTTAAAGTATAGAGATGAAAGATAGCTTCTGATTAGGAGAAATAGTTTTTTACCAATCTCTGGTTACTTCTTTATTAACATGGATAGTTAAGTTGAAAGTTGCTACACAAATAAGTGTTATCCCATTACTGGAAACCTATAGTCTTTTGCAAATCGCTATTTTTTTTAAATCACTCATTCTTTATTCTTTCATCATTCTGTAACTGGATCTCTGGTCTGTAAGCCCTTTGCACCTTTCTTGTGGGTCTTATGCTTGGATGTCCCCCCACCAGCAATGCCTGTGAACTGGGTTCATTAATAACCTCCAAGATACAGCTATTTTCTGCTTTTCTTAGCCTATTAACTAGCTCTTATTCTTAGTAAATCACCCCATGCCTCCTTGTACCATGGTTTTTCTTTCAAGAGCTCTTTTCCCGCCTCAAAAATTGCCCAATTATTGAATCACTTATTGTCATTGCCTATGCTATAATTGGCCATCAAATCCTCGGTGCAAGACTGGATAGCAGTGTTGACTGTATTTCACTCAATCCCTGAGAGCTGAACTCCATCTAAATGATGAAATAAGAGAAGGGACCTTGCTTTATGGTGTCCTCTGCTAGCAACTACTCCAGTAAAAAAGGCATAGTGAGGGGACCTCTATTCCATTCTATTTAAAATCTCTTTATTGTACTTTCATACCGTTTCCCAAAGCAAGCCTCCTCTTGTGGTTTAATAATTGAACCAAAAAGATTTAAGGCTGTTTGACTTGAAAGTGCCCTGCTGTCCAACCTACAACTATACCTAACAGCTCTACTGATTGAGTCAGATCCCATCAGTATGTGGTGAGGACGTAGATGAGAAGCTGAACTTGAGCTCCCAACTGCATTGATAGATTTTCAAGATCTTCTGGTCCAGTCATATTTTCATTCACAGCTTGGTCACCTGAACATTGACCTCAAGCCAATCCCCTGAATTAGTGACCTAGCCAGGCGTTAGCTATGTCTTCTACTGTGGACTGCCATTTGGTTATTACTACACCCTTATCCTATGAAGCTTGGCTAAACCTAGTGGGTTCTCACAAATTCACTCCTGTCGTTTAGCAAGAAATAGAATTTATGGGTTAAAGTTCATTTCATAAATAACCAGAAAATGTAAGGAGATCTGTTCAATTACAAATCCAAGACATTTTAGAGGAGAGTTGACCTGTAATGGTAGATTAGAGTCAATCCTTACTTACTGGGATTTGGATACATTGTCAGTAAATGGCTGGCAATTAAGTTTTCTGTGTATTTACAGTAAGTATTTTGACCTCCATGTCATAGTTTCTCTCTTTCTGCCTTTCAAAACAGTTCCTTACATCAAACAGCACTGCACCCCCAAAAAAGGTAGAAGTAACACAATCAAGACTAAATATTGTATTGTGATGTATTTTAATAATTAATATACTGTATATGAACAGTAATACCCAACTTCCCTCACAACATTTTGGTTAGAAAGAAAAAAGCTTAGTTTTAATACTACTTTGGGCTAGGAACTTTTGACTACTGACTTACAGATGTGTATTATTTTTTTAATACTCAAATTTAATTTTGAATTTCCTAATCTTAAATACTGAGAAACTTTTGTGATGTATTTACAGCTTCCCTTTTTATCCTAATAGTTTTTTGCCTCCTTGTCTCTTCTTTTCTATCTTTTCTTCATACAATTTATGAACGATACATGTTGCTACTTGTTAACAGCAGAAGGCAGAATTTTGACACTGCTTTTTACTACTTGCCAGCATTTCCCATTATAAGTAGTGAAAAGTAAATTCAGCAATGCACTTGGCTCTTCTTGGTCTGATTTATTTCATTGTGAAAACCTTCCCTTAATACAGAGCAGTACATTCCCAGTCTGATTCTTGTATTGCTGAATTAATTCTAGAAAACAGAAGTTTGTGCTACAGTCCTTAATATAAAATCTGACTGTTACTATCGGGGTATAGTCAGGCAGCCTTTTTGTAAAGCAGAAATAACACTTAGGGGCATAGCCTACCTTTCCCCCTCTCTTTCAGCAAGGATAATGCAGAAACCCTCAACTAACCTGGCCCCAACTACTTTCTGCCCAAACTGTCCATACCTGTAAACTTTCCCTTTCTCTCCATCTGCTGAAAGTGAGTTGTTAGAAGGACAACCTTTTCTTTCCAGCTAGCCGGACAAAGACTGAGGGGAAAATGCACTACTCCTTATCGGCAGAGCTGAGTGTCTATACAATTTCTTTTAGCTGAAATGTCTCAGAACCTGTAGAGCAGGCAGATGTATGTCTTTAACTATATAATGAAAGACCAGCAGTCTTTCATAGCTGCTATTATTGCTTTTTTGGAATTCTGTGGGGGGTACTTAATGAAAAATATGTTTTGTTTATGTTTTAAGCTGTGATGCTGTTCTGGACATGTCTGCACTGGAAAATTATTTAATTTCCTTTTTGTAAATGAAAACTAATGACGTGTGGACATGTCAGAGTACAAGTAGATCGTGTGGGATTACTATTTTTCCTTTATGCTTTGTAATGGCTTCTTGTTGTGTATATAAGACTACCAGTTGTCTTGAGAGGAGAAAAACAGACTTGAGTTGGATGGAATATTTCTCATAAACCTGACTTTTTGCTTCAGATATACCAAAGAATTTTACAAAGAAAATTCCTGTTTTATACAGAACAGCTGAATAAGGTCATTCTAACTAGCAGCTGTTATTGTCAAGAAAGCCTTTTTATATATACTACTCTCATCTGAAGGTATATAGGGAAAACAGCCAGTAATCTCATTGGTTTTGTGCTAAACATGGCAAAAAGTCTCAGAATATTTGTGTGGCCACTACTTATTTTTATAAAAAAATCCCTTGTACAAAATAGATAAAAGTACAGATATGTATGGGCAAAGTAGAATTACATCCCAATATCCATAAGTATCACACTGAAATTGTGCTATGCTATTAAAATGTCCAGATTAGTAAGACATCTATTTCATTTTTAGTCTGTCAAGCTATTTTCTTGATGAAGTCCTTTCAAAAATATATCATTATGGGACCTATATTTCTTAATTTGAGGGTTTTTTCCTGGCCTTACTTGTAAAATTCCTCAGATGTGAAAATACCTATGGAGATTGTTTATTGATAGCACTACTTCTTCTGAGCAAGTGTGGGCGTGTCTAAAAGTGTCTTTCTATCACTTTGGAAAGAATGAAATAAAGAGTTCTATCCAGATAGAACTGAAATCATTTCCAGTGTTTTTAAAATTATATCGTGCACTTAGATTTAAGAACTTAAGATAAAAGCACATCTCACTCCTGTTATAATGATGTATAAGAGTTTGGTTCATTTTTAAATATATATTCTGCAAGAATAATATACCTCAAGGCTTATTAGCTAGAAATTGTATTGAAAAATGTTTAAATCTTTATGCTCCAGCTTAACTATTGCAGATAAGAAAATGTTTTGCTTTTGGTGGGTTTCTGGCAGACGGTGGGAGGCATTTTAAAGATTATTTTGCTCTCTTTGATTCAGCCACAGAATCTTAGAAATTTTAAAAATTCCAGTTCTGAAACTAGTTGGGGAACTGAGACACATAGTTATGCAAAAACTACAGTTCAGAAATATTTGGCCTGGAAAGTAGTAGTTACATGGTTGAACTGAAGCTTGAGGTAATCTCTCTTTTAGGGTTTGTCTAGACTACATCCTTCTTTCGACAGAGGGATGTAAATTAGGCACTTCAAAATTACAAATGAAGCCAGGATTTGAATTTCCCGTGCTTCATTTGCATAATCACGTAATGGCGCTCTTTCGAAAAAGTGCTATTTCGAAATTGAAACCGCAGTATACACGCGGTTCTTTCGAAAATGGGGCGCTTTTTCGAAAGCTCCTGTAAACCTCATTTTTTGAGGTTTACAGGATCTTTCAAAAAGGCTTCTATTTTTGAAAGAACTGCATCTAGACTGTGGTTTCAATTTTGAAATAGCGCTTTTTCGAAAGAGCACCATGACGCGATTCTGCAAATGAAGTGCGGGAAATTCAAATCCCGGCTTCATTTGCAATTTCGAAGTGCCTAATTTCCATCCCTCTGTTGAAAGAAGGATGTAGTCTAGACACACCCTTAGTGGGATAAGATGCCATCATTAGAACCTATTAAAACTAACTGATTTCCTGATGAGCTATATTTATAGAGCACACATGCATTTGTCAACAGTATTTATGCTACTGTATGCATAACACTGGCCAAGTACGTTAGTAATTAAACTGTGGTGAAGCTGCATTTTCACCATTAAAGTTTGGGAACAAACACCGAAGAATTATAACAATTAACACTGTATTGCCCCACAGATAGTTTAGGAAAAGTATTTTCAATCAAATACTATAAACTGTGATGTATTTTAAAATACTCACTTGGTAGGTTTTATGCAGCAGATAAGATTATTTTCAGACCTTGAAGTTAAGGCTATTTCTATAAAACTGCTATTCATCGTTGGAAGACAATATATTAAATCCTTGTATTTTATATTTTGAAAGAAAAGTCTAAGTTAATGCCGTCAAATCTATGTTTACAATTAAAAAATCTAAATGTTCAAAAAAAATCGCTACTATGTGTCTTCTACACCTTATGCTTGTATTTTTAAAAAGTCAAACCCAATACTCTTGGCTAGAGTATTTATGAACACTTTTATATAATAAATAAGCAAAAGATGCTTTATTTTTAAGAATTACAGTAAACTTCCGATAATCCGGCATCTTTAGGACCCAGGGGGTGCCAGATTATCAGATATGCCGGACTATCGGAAGGGGGGGCTATGAGGGGTCTGGGGTGGGGTGGGGGAGGATGCCACCCCAGACCCCTCATAGCCCCCCCTTCCGATAGTCCGGCTCTGCCCCAGGCGTCCCCAATTCAGCCGCTGTTGGTCAGTTTCAGCAGCGGCTGAATCGGGACGCCTGGGACAGAGCAGCTGGGGTGCTGCCGGGTTGGTCCCGTAGCGCCGCTCCTTGGCACTGCGGGACCAACCTGGCAGCATCCCAGCTGCTCTGCCCCGGGCTTCCTGGAATCAGCCACTGGTCAGTTTCAGCAGCGGCTGACTCGGGGATGCCTGGGGCAGAGCAGCTGGGGTGCTGCCGGGTTGGTCTGTAGAGCCGCCTCGGCGCTGCAGGACCAACCCGGCAGCACCCCAGCTGCTCTGCCCCAGGCATCCCCAAGAACAGCTGGGGTGCTGCCAGGTTGGTCCCGCAGCCCGAGAGGGCAGCGCCACGGGACCAACCCGGCAGCACCCCAGCTGCTCTGCCCCCGGCTTCCCGATTCAGCTGCTGGTCAGTTTCAGCAGTGGCTGAATCGGGGAAGCCAGGCGCAGAGCAGCTCCAATTGTCTGGCTGCCTGGAGCACTTCCGGGTTCCCGATGGTGCTGGACCATCAGGAGTGCCAGAGTATTGGATGCGGGACCAATGGAGTTTTACTGTACATGCATAATTTTGAGCATTAATAGTGTGTTTGTATTTTTTGTTTACTTTTCACAAGTATTTGCCAAATGCTTCATTTCTGCATCATATTACAAAAAATAATGTTTTGGGGGGGAAAGTGGACCCAAACACACATGTTCTGAGAATAACTGAGATGGATTGAAAAAATACATTTACTGGCACATTTTGTGAATTTCGGAAAAGTACCACTGTTCCAGCATATATCCCATTCTTTCATAAAAATAGCATTTGCTTTGTGTGAGCTTTATTTTCTCACCTTTAAGTTGTGCATATCACTGTTTTTTGAATGAGTAAATCCACTGAGTAACTCTTTGGATTCAAAGTAACTCTTTGGGCTGTATTCAATAGAAAAGTGCATTACTGCACTTATAAGTGTTGTGATATTTCTGCTAATAGCATACAAACTTTGAGACACCAATAAATGATTGTTTCCAATTTCTTTCTTCATTAAAGCACTATATTTCTCTTTACATAGTTTTCTTGCCATGCCAAGAATCCCCCTAAGAAGTAAAAAAATCTGTTGAGTAGCACAATGAAGTATTTCTGGCTCAAATGAATAAGGTAGAGAGAAGGGAAATGAAATTTTTTCCCCTAGCATATTCTGATTTACACTCCACCTACATGGAATATTTTCCTAATATTAAAAAAATTGCCCTCAATTCTTGCACCATATACCGTGCTGAGAATGCACAGTGAACATCTGTACTTTAACTGTCAAAGTATATATCTAAACTCCTACTTTATAGAATTCTTCATTCATGTTCCAGATGTGAATATGCAATCAGTGTTTCTATTTTGGGGTGGCCTGGGGAAATGTTGCACGTTTGGTTTTTTAGTTACAAATATATGTTCTGAAACTTAATCCACATTATCATATGTGAATGCATAATTGATTCTCTATTTTCTAACTATAACCCTCTATGTATCAGAACCTCATATATTGTAAAACATCTGCAGAATGATGGAACACCTCTATAACGCATATTCATTGAACACAGGCACAAAGTATAAATAACAAAGTAGATGCTGGAAAATGCTTTGTGGTATTGTACTTTTTAAAAAAACCTAAAGCTAAATTTGTACCTTTCTGAAATCATGTTTTCATAATGAAGACCTATGCAGGAGAACAGAGAAATACTGATTTTTTGTGTGCAGCACACCTTACTAATGATGTATGTAGCAAAATGCAGTATGAGAGTGTTGCTCACCAGGTTTCCTTTTAACAATGCAGACAATGTTAGTTTGCTCATTGACAGACATTTTTAATATTAAAATATTAACACACAAGTCTTGGCATCATGACTCTTTCAGGAATTAAGCTGGGTACATCTATTAGTAATACCAGTTTGGAAGGTCAATTAAACAATAAAAACAAAACACTTCTATCTAATCATATCAATACCCTTAATAGGAATCACTTGTAAAATTCCTTTTAGACCTGACTCCCTCCCCACTTCTATCTTTAGAGAAGCACAGAGTGCACTTACAGTGAACATTTTTGTAAAGGCATCAAAATTCTAGTAACTACTAGTAAATACTTTTGTTGAGCATTATAATGAAAGTATGCAAGGGCAAAGGAAAAAAGTACTTTATGCAAATTAAAAACTAAGTTAACTGTGAACTTGCAAGTTGAATGCATCAGATGACTTGCAAAATAAGGCTTTCTTAATGCTATTGATCTTTTCATAGGAAGGCAGTAAAAATACTGAAAATTGTTTTTAACACATCTTTAAAGCATTTCTGCTTAATGTGTTTAAACATGTACTATTTTAAGTATTCATAAAAACCTAGGAAGGTGAATGAATTTTGTTGCTGTGTATGAAATACAGAAAATTCTTTATTGATTAAAAATGTATATATCTTATAACAACTTTTAACATATTTGTCTTTAATAAGTTATAATCATGAGCATGTATTTTTCCATATTGCACAAGACATGTGAGTACTTTCCTTAGCGATACTCCTACAGAGCATGAGACATTTCTATTTAGCTGTGGAAGATAAAAGCTTTTATAATGTAATCTAGCCTTGAAGTGAACTAAAAAATGAAGCTAAATATTGGAGACTCAACTCTACAGTGCAATCTTCCTATTTAAAAAAAATCTGGCTCCATTGTTTGTATTTGTTAATGTTTACATTTTAGGGAGTCATTCGTCATTTTCTCAAGAGCACAAAGAATTTGGAGAGGTGATGGAGAAGGCTTTGTATGCTGATCGTGTCTACTCTCTGTAGAACATACATGCAGTAGAACTTCAGAGATTGTTCATAACTCATGAATGGAGGTTATTCATAACTCTGAAATGTTTGCAACTGAACAAAGCATGGTTCTCTCAAAAGTTTTCAACTGAACATTAACAGCTTTGAAACTATTATGCAGAAGACAAATGCTGCTTTGCTTTGCTTTGCTTTTTTAGTAGTTTACATTTAACCTAGTAGTGTGCTATATTCAGGTAAGGGGGCATCTCTGCTGTTGCCTGATTGTGTACTTCCAGTTCCAAATGAGGGGTGTGGTTAACTGGTCAGTTTGCAACTCTATTGTAAATACCTATGTCTCTTTATTTCCCAATCTGTACATCATAGGAACAGGTAAAAATAAAAAAATTGGTACTTTATTGAAAATACTAAACAAAACCAAGTAGATGGGGATTTTCTGCTAATTTTAAATGTTTTTTCTTGATGTCATTGACCGTACCTAACAATGAGAGCTGTGTAAAATGGTCAGCTCTAAACACAAATGTACTCCAACAGCTTTTTGTAACTTGCAGATGTTTATGTCCAAACTGTCCATCAAAGTTTTTTTGTGGTATGAGGGTATCTCTTAAACCCGAATCTTTACTTAGGGTCGACAAGAAGAATTCACTTTGAGAGAGACCAGCTTGTTAAAACCTGAACTTTTTCATGACTTTAGAAACTGTGGACACGATTTGAACCAAGCTTGTAAAGTTTCACTGAACTCTCTTTATTATTTCCTTCACTTATCTATAATAAAAAATGTCTAGTGTTCCTATCAGGATGGTCTCTTAATTTGTTTGAAAAAGTTCACATTCTCCTCCCACTGGTACACACTTAAAAAGTTATTTTTTATCATAGCTTTGTTGTTGTTGAGAGTAATTTTCAGTCCTTGCTGTGTGACTTTGTTGTGCCAGTCTTGCTATGACAAAATCAATTAATATATAGCTGTGTCTGAGTTTGACATTTTATCATCCCTCTGAAATACACCATGATTGCAACAAGCTATGAATTCCTGACTCCATGTTAAAATATATCAAAAAGCTAGAATTATCAAACTTTGTTTTAGACTATTAAAATAATAAGCATTCCAAGACACGGTGATTTGTCGCTAGCTCATGCAGTTATGTCATGGATACTTAGGATTAATTACCATGTTTTATACACAGTTCATTTGTCTGATCATTTACAACACAGATGCAAAATTGCTGTAATATTTCACAGTGTCTGTCAGATAACATTTAAACAAAATTTTATGGTTTATATTAATGGTAAAAATCTTGAATATACTTTAGAGTCCTGTTTTTAAAAAAAAGAAAAAATAGTTGTCTCTGTATAATTCTAGGCATATAACACCCTTTAATTGTATTACATGCTGTAAAATAACAAAAATATGATCTTTATATGGCTTCTTACTAGCAGACTCTACACCAGAAGTTAATCTGTAACAATGAAGCACTGAAGCTAGATGTGTATTTTTTTGACCTTTAAGGTACTATTACACATGACTTGCCAAGAACACATACAAGTTTCTCTCATTGACCTTCTGCCATGCTCAGTAAATGTAGCCATGTTTTCTCATGCTTTTTAGAAATCATTACAGCTTGGATTTGTTTTTAATTAAGATAGATATTTCTATTATTGTCACCTCCCATTGGCTATTATTACAGAAGTTCCAATATAATGGGGTAGTGCAGTCTCCTTGTGGGTTTCTGGAGAAGAGGCTGATGATGGACTTTGGTTTTTATAAATAAATGTATTTACCTCTTCAGAAGTGTATCCATAATTTTCTGCCACATGTCCTGTTGCTGTACATGATGAAGTTTGAAATGTACCATGTTTGGCTAAAACATGGTGATAGTTCAGAAATACAAATGGGACTTGTCCAGTAGTTCTCGTATCCATCATGTGTTCATTTTCAGAATCATGATCAAGCTTTACTGTCATTCTGTCACTGTTGTCTAGTTCATCCAGATTTGTAGCATGATGGCTAATATGCCCATATTTTGGTTCTTTCATACAT
Organism: Rafetus swinhoei; assembly: GCA_019425775.1. Lineage (NCBI taxonomy): Eukaryota > Metazoa > Chordata > Testudines > Trionychidae > Rafetus > Rafetus swinhoei. The sequence continues at coordinate 164,332,663 of CM033437.1, forward strand.
ATTCTCCGTGTTTGTTCATATACTGTTGGCACTGGCAGGAGATGACTTAATTGTCCAATAGCTTTAGCCTGGAAACATTCTGATTTTGGCAACAAAGAATTAGATATGGAGTTTGAAAAAGTCTTTTCATTGATAAACACTTTTTCTTGTAGGTCTCTGCTGAAAGCTAATTTGTTTTCTTCTTTAATGAGATGAGATGAATGTAATCGGCTTTCCATTTTGCTGGGTTTCGTGATACTGGAGTTGTAAATCTCTTCTTTGTATCTGGTGTTTGTCATGGATGTTGCAGAGCTTGTAAAGCTGTCACATGTAGCATCTTGGCTGTATCTTCTGTTAGGTATAGGCACTTTTAGGGAAAATAAAGAATATTAATTGCTGATGAATGGAGCTCATGTACTATGAGTTGTGTTAGAGACAATCACTTTTTAAAATGTAATATTAATACCAGTGAAGTTTGAATTTTATCCAAAACTGGTTGACTTTAGTAGCTTTGACTCAGACCCTTTATGACTGTGCTGAAAAAACAGAGTGTAAGGCAGCTGCTAGTTTAGTTGCTCCAAATTTCTACTTTTCAACTAGGTAAATGTTTTGATTGCATTGTTAAATGAACTTCTCATTGTCTAAAAGATTGTAAATTGGTGTCTTTTTTTAAAATGATTAAATCAGGAAATTTAACAAGGACTTAAACATTTAAAAAGGAACATTAGTGTGACTCTTAACAAATCAAGTGTATCAACATTTTATACTGTTGAAACTTCTTTGTGAAGGTTTCAAAAATCTATCCCCAAAATACTTCCCATTTTTATTATGTATGCAATTGTGAGTCAAACAGGACTTGACTCTTGTTGCTAATTTGGGAGGAAATATTAGTTGGACTCTTAGGCTACATCTAGACTGAAAGCGTCTTTCGAAAAAAGAACATCTAGATGACAAAGAGCACTTTCAAAAAAGGCATTAATCCTCGTAAAACGAGGTTTTCCGCAGTCAAAAAAGCTGCTGCATTCTTTCGATTTACTTTTGAAAGAACGTGGCAGCAGTCTAGACGCAGGGGAAGTTTTTTCGAAAAAAGGCCACTTTTTTTGAAAAAACCCTGTAGTCTAGATACACCCTTACAGGAGCCATCTACAAAGGGATCTAGACTTATGTCCTTTATTGGCTTTTTAAATTGTTTCTTTGAAACGAAATCTAGCATTAGACATTAAAAATATCTGTAGCAGAGAAGCTGAAATGCCAATTTACTATAATAATATTATACTTTATGCTTTTGAGAGAGGTTCTGATAGGTCAAAAACAGTCCACAAACTTAGTGTTTGAAGATCAGAATATTAAATCATGGATGAGCCTCAGGTGCTAAGTCAGATTTGGATCCAGGGTATCCCAGAATATCTTCAGGGATATTTGAATGTGGTATTTTGGTTTCATCCATCTGTCTCTCTGAAACACAAAAATGTATGCTAGATCTTTTCTCAATAAGCTCTATTCTGTCCAGGGTTTAAGGATTCATTAGTCAGTAATTGGTTGCATTGTTTTCTATTTGTCTCACACTGCATTTCTGTTTCATGCCATTTTGCCTACAATGATGAGAGAAACTACCTACATATTTTAGTTCTATCCTCTCTGACTGAAGTTAAGCAATATTCAGCCAGAATATAAAATGTTGTTTCTAGTTAGTAACAATCTGAGCTCTCTATTCTGCACCACCATGACTGCTTGTGTAGCGCATCTGCTGAAGGTGCATTAATGCCAATGGGCGAGTGTTTTCCTGTCAGCATAAAACTCAACCTTCACAAGAGGCGGAAGCTATGTCATTGAGAGAGCATCTCCCACCAACACAGTGCTGGTATGGACAGTGCTTAATTTGATGTAAGGCTCCTAAGTGACTTCTGAAAAACAGACCTTGGCTCTTTCAAAAATTTCACCCAACATCTTATAAGGTATGGCAACATTACAGTTGGGATGTGCTTACCAGTGCAGGCAGAAGCACTAGGTTTTCTTTTGATCTAGCATATTAAAAATAGCAGTCTAGCTGGGGATAGCCACTTGTGTATGTAATAAGGATGTTAAGTAATGGTTAATTTAGTAGTCGATGGAATTTTGATCGACTACTCGGCTAGTCGATAGGCACTTCCACATTCCTCCTTTGAAAGGTACACGAGCCCCCATTGGGAAGTCCTACTGACTCTGGGCTGCACACTGCGTGGCAGCTTTGAAATGCACAAGAGTCCCCAGCGGGATCTCTTGTGTATTTCAAATCAGCAGCGCTGCATGGAGCCCGGGGTCAGTGGGGGACTCATTGGGACTCCTCCACTTACCCTGGGCTCCATGCTGCACTGCAGATTTGAAATGCCACGCGGAGCCCGGGGTCAGCTGGGGTTTCGGGCTTCGCATGGTACGTTAGCAGAACCCGGGATTAGTTGGGGACTCCCCAGCTGACCACGGGTTCCATGTGGCATTTCTCCAGAACCTGGGGTCAGCTGTGGAGTCCCCAGCTAACCCTGGGCTCCACGCACGGCAGCGCTGCACAACTGATCCCGAGCTCAGCTGTGTGGCGCTGCTGCTTTGAAGTACTCCTTCTTGCCCCCCTTTGCTGCCTGTATCTGATAGAGGCAGCAAGGGGGAAGGGGAGAGAAGGGATATCAGATAGTCGATTTGTCCTTAACATCCCTGGTATGTAACGTAGAGATATGAGTGGGTTTGTACCCAAGTTGCTGCCTCGGTTACCTCAAGCTACAGTGCTATTTTTAGCATGCTAGCTCCAACAGAGCAAGCTTATATCTGTCAACCTATGCTGGAAAGCACACTGCCAGCCATGGTGTAGGTATCCTTACTTAGGGTTCACCCTTCAGTAATTGCTGACATCCATACAAGTAAAATAGTCACAGTACTTCTGCAGACACTAGTGAAGCCATCAACTACGCGCCATTTCCATGGATTTCAGATGCAGCACCTGACTAATAGAAAATTTGGTCCAGCACGCTGGACTTAATTTTTCCTTTTACTTATCAAAAATTATCGCACAAATACTTTTTTTTGGAAATTTCATACAAAACAGTATATAAACTTTAAAAGACAAAATGACTCGTTTCCCAAGCAAAAGCAGTGTAATTCTTGTAATAACATGTTATAAGACATTTACTGCTCATTTCCTAGGGCTGAACTGTGTGGAGTAGAAGCTGTTTTACAATGGCTAAGAATCAATTCTGGACTCTTTTCCTGTCAACTCTACCACCCTCAATTTTATTCTGGAAATAAATACACCTTTTCACACTAGTTAAGAAACTGCACTCTTGTCACCTTATGCAAATTCACAACATTCATGAGAGGAGTTTGGAACAACCTTAATGTCCACAGTGCTCAGAAAATGTATTTACATTGATCAAAGCAATACGGAACACTTTCATTGTTGTTTCTTTTCACCCAAAATGCAATGGTAGACTTGTATTTGCAAATTGGATACATGCAAAGTCTCAGGAACCAAGATACACAAAGTCCTCAAGGCTCATTTACTAAAGAACATGGCAATATCATGGCCACAGACTGCTTTGGCCTTCGTGGCAGAGATGAGCCAGGCCACAGATGTTACTTGATACCCAGTTTTGTCAGTCACATTAAAATCAATCTTCCTGCATCTTCAGGCATCACTTTTCAGAGCAGGGTGCCCAGGTGAATGAATCCTGGGATCACTAAAAGCTTTTGATCCAATCTGTCTTCTCACTGTTTCCCACCAGTCAAGACATTGCACAGAAGAATGGAAAACTTCCTTTCTTCTGGAAATCTCTCTGCTAGTAAGTCCTAACTAGTGGTTTCCAGTTTATCCATGTTACTTGCAGGCTCCCATTACCACTGTTTTTCTTTTCTGCAGAGTGATGTATGCAGTTAACCACTGAGTAAAGAAATGTTTAAAACCTATTTCACACAAGGAGAGGACTGATTTTTTTCATCCTCTTATTTTATTTTTTCAGATAACGTTTCCTAAAGCCTTAGGAGTACACTTCTGTAGGTTGCCTGGTGGGAGAGGCCAACATCCTGTGTGTTACTTTCAAAACATTTGAGTTGCCCCCATCTTTGTGGTGAGATGGAACAACTCCCATCAGTGAAGTCATTGCCCGAAGAAAATTAGTAAGCAAGACAATTTCCCATTAATTTCAATCCTAAAAACACTTACTAATTATATTAATTATGGAAACAGCACGACTAATACTTTAAAAATAGGTACATTTTTGAAAAGCATGGCTTCCCTTTTGTATGGATGCAATCATGCCTGTATTTGAGTTGTAGGTGCAGATGTGAGTACTTCCACTTCTTTCTGATCATGCTGGCACATTCTGAACCTGCATTTAAACTAACTGCATAAAAAACCATGGGAATTGTCCTGTAAAAGAATTGGCTTTTATGAAAATTTACACTCATGGCTTTTTTTTGTTTTACAAACTAACAAAAAACCACTGACTTTTTGAAACTACATAAAATTCCTATTCAAATGTTCAAAGGGGTAAAAGAGTAGGTCTAAATGTCATGACAGCATACCTTCTAAACATTCTGGATGTTAAACCCACATTTTTTTTTGCGTTCAGTAAACAGACCATATTTCATACTTTAAACATACCCATTAAAAACATCTTCTGCGTGCTATGCTGCTTATTTTTTGTAAACAACACTCACCTTCATAACTCTGTGCAAGATTATGACGTGCGATATTCACTGCTTGATCAGGAAGATTTTTAGATGGCGACTGGCTGGTGGGTACTAAAGAATTGGTGTAATGCCACTGGCGCTCTCCACTTGTCTGCAGCGTACTCAAGAAAAAACGAGCCACTTCACAAGGTGATCCTTGAGCTTGCCCACATTTAGAAGGCATCATTTGTTTTTTGCTACTGAAGACATGAGACTCTACAGGGGAAGTGTCCATAATGGTAAGAGAAAGGCAAACTATATGAGGGCGCATACAAAAGTTCACTGTTTTCTGAATGGAAGTTCTGTTCTTGTATGGTGCCAACACTCCCTGGAGGGCTGGATCTCCAGCTTCCAACCTGGCCACATTCCAGTTTGTCTGTTTGGAATGAACTGTATTGCTGAAAAATAAAAGTGTTCAACTGTATCCATGTAACACACCAGTGTAGTAGCCTCCAGCCCTGCCACCTGGAACTATGACCTCATTAAATCTCATAAGCTAAGTAGGGTTGAGGCAGGTCAATACTTTGACAGTGAATCTGTAAGGAAAACTGGTGATGCAAATGGTGTCAGTGTCTCGGTAGATAGCATTCTTCCCTGAGTAAACATCTCCCACAAAGGCACTGTATTAGTGTATATGGTTGCTGTGAAATAAGGCTACTGATCAATTTATATTAAAAACTCCATGTGACTTTTCCCCAGAGTTGGGCCCTTAATCATAGTGTTCAGTCAAAAATCTTACTCAGATTAGAACATAAGAATGGCCATATTGGGTCAGGCCAAAGGTCCATCTAGCCCAGTATCCTGTCTGCCGACAGTGGCCAATACCAGATTATTATGCCTATCTAAACTTTCCCCTCTATTTTTAACTAGACAGAGTTTAATCATGGTGTGAGGAATACTGTACACTAAATGGTACACTGTACACAAAAACTGGCTGCTTTTCAAAGGCAGGTTTGCGACTCTGTGGAGATCCTTCAGGATATATGCTGCTATGTAAATACAAGAAACCCCCGCGTTACGATGGCCCGAGTTCACGACCATTTTTGTAAGTGAAGAAGGGGCTGAAAACCCCCGATTTACATCCTCAGCCCGCATTTATGACGGCACCTATCGTAAATGTGGGTTCAAGTTACGACGCCCCCCCGACTTGTGACACTTCCCTAGGAACCGATCGCGTCGCAAGTCGGGGGCCACCTGAGAATACTGTTCACTGACTAAAGATAGCAGTAATTTTGTTGTAACAGAAAAATAACTTCAGCACTGCCTCAAGTCATCTTAAGGGCAAGGATATTATTGTACATAGAGATCAAAGGATATACTGTAATGAAAACAGGTAATCGTGGTTAAATGACATATGAGTATCATTTGCTTATGTTAAAAAGATTAATGTGGGAAGCTTTGAAAAGTTGGCAAATTAAGATCTGTTCTTTCTATGTCTGTTAAATACCACAACACAAACTTCCTACACATGCTTTACTGGCTCCCACTATGTTAGTTTTTCCCCATTTCTGATACATAAAAAATCCAGTTTTTATCATCTCTGAGTGCCGTTACAAAGGAGGTCAATATTCTTATTCCCCATTTTATAGACTGGGAAACAGAGGCACAGAGAGAATAAGTGACTTGCCCACAGTCACCCAGCAGACCAGAAATTGAACCAAGGTCTCCTAAATCCCATGTCAGCATCCTATCTACCAGACTATACTCTGCTACATGAGGAAGCTGACAACATTAATTTGGAGCCAGATCCTTAGCAAATAAATATTGGTGTATTTTTACACCAGCTCAAATAAACCATCCAGTATCTGTTCTGAGTTAGTGTTCTTTTTTTGCCAAAATCTGAAAATCTAAAATCCAAAACCTCTGAGTTCTGATTGATAGCCAAATAACCCTGAAAACTCTCCTTGCCCAATGCCATGTTTTCTCTATTTCTGCTGTGCCATTTACAATGGCCTTCTCGTGACCCCCAAAAAAGGACAAGTCTTGAATTTCAAGGGATTTTTTTGGCACCATTCTCCTATCAGCAGGTAAATCTCATGATGATCAAGCTATTCCCACAAATGCTCTCTGTACTTGTAGTTGAGTATTAGTGAAAGTTACCTGTTGCGGATAAGGAGTCATTCTGAGTTTTGCCTTCATTTTATTACTTTTGGGTTTTGCTACTTTCCTTGTTTCTTGTGAGGTAGGCATTGCGTTCCTACATGAAAACTGTGACTTAGAAATGTTAACCTGGTCCAGTGATAACTGAAGTTCCTTATACTCAATATCTCTGAAAAAGAAAGATTGTGATAGGTTAAATACTTTAATGTAGTGAACAAATGAAAAATCTCATATTTGAAAATAATTTAGCTCCACAATATTTTCATTACTGTCCATCCAAAATATTCATTTAGTCTGCAGTGGTAGAACTTGTTTGGGGGGAAATGAGTCAAAAAGACTGATACAACTGCCACAGAAGAGGAATGCAAAAATTTCACCAGGAACAGGTTGCAACCTTGGTATTAAAACATCCCTTAAGATCTGAATTTAAGCTCTCCTAACTTTTTTTTTTCATCCTGTGGTACTTTGTCTTGGACAATGCTGGTGTGGAGTGAATCTAACATTAGGGCAAAGATTAGTTCAGTGTCCGCCCATCCTCCTTTAGCATGAGTTCATCTGTTCCCTGACATATCTGAATACTGATATAAAAGAGAGGAAAGGGATCCCCAGTCATTCTTCAGCCAGTATGATATGCTACTACAAACCAAGCCACAGAATCACTGGCAGTGTTTCAATTTATGGAGATGTCTATCTTATCTTAGATGTATCTGTTCAATATATACAGCAGATTTTAGACACTATGTTACAGATAATTGTGTACAGAAAGATCTGGATCTTTAAGGTGTGGGGCTTCTGAAATGTTGTTTGGTGTGTTCGTTTGTTTTTTCCATTTATTGCGACAGTTCTGATTTTTTAAAAAATCCATTCTTTCAGGTCTTAACCAAATCTTTTTAAAGGGCTGTAGAGATGATCCTGACAATTACAGACTGGTAAGTCTAACGTCAGTACCAGGCAAATTAGTTGAAACTATAGTAAAGAACAGAATGGTCAGACACATAGATTAAACGTAACTTGTTGGGGGGAAAAGTCAACATGGTTTCTGTAAAGGGACTGGACTGTATGCAGTGGGTACAGTGTACTTAATTTCCAGAAAGCCTTTAACAAGGTCCCTCACCAAAGGTTCTTAAGTAAAGTAACTTGTTATAAGTTAAGAGGGAAGTTTCTTGGATAACTTGTTAAAAGATAAGAAACAAAGGGTAGAAATAAATGGTCAGATTTCAGAATGGAGAGAGAGAACTAATGGTGTCCTCCAGGGGTCCATATTGGACCATACTGGGACCAATCCTATTCAACAGATCTAATGGGGCCAAATATAATGCATCCAAGGGTGCTGAGGGAATTGGCTGGTGTGGTTGCAGAGCCATTGGTCATTATCTTTGAGAACTCATGGCGATCAGGGGAGGTCCCTGATGATTGAAAAAAAGCAAATGTAGTGCCCATCTTTAAAAAAGAGAAGAAAGACAATCTAAGAAACTACAGACAGGTCAGCCTCACTCCAGTCCCCGGAAAAATCATGGAGGGGAATCCTCAAGGAATCCACATTGGAGCACTTGGAAGAAAGGAAAGTGATCAGGAACAGTCAACATGGATTCAACAAGGGCAAGCCATGCCTGAACAACCTGACTGCATTTTATGACAAGGTAACTGGCTCTGTGGATTTGGGGAAGGCGGTGGACCGGATATCCCTTGACTTTAGCAAAGCTTTTAATACGGTCTCCCACAGTATCCTTGCCAGCAAGTTAAAAGGAAGTATGGATTGGATAAATGGACTGCAAGGTGGACAGAAAGCTGGCTAGATTGTTGGGCTAAAGGGGTAGTGATCAATGGGTTGATGTCTGGTTGGCGGTCGGTTTCAAGTTGAGTGCCCCAAAGGTCAGTACTGGGGCTGGTTTTGTTCAACATCTTTACCAATGACTTGGATGAGAGGATGGATTGCACCCTCAGCAGGTTCACAGATGACACTAACCTAGGAGAAGTAGATACGTTGGAGGGCAGGGATAGGGTCCAGAGTAACCTGGACAAATTGGAGGATTGAGCCAAAAGAAATCTGATGAGATTCAACAAGGACAAGTGCAGAGTCCTGCACTTGGAATGGAAGAATCCCAAGCATTGTTACAGGCTGGGGACCAACTGGCTAAGTAGCAGTTTGGCAGAAAAAGACCTGGGGATTACAGTGGATAAGAAGCAGGATAAGAATCAATAGAGTGCCCTTGTAGCCAAGAAGGCTAATGGCATATTAGTGTGCATTAGGAAGAGCACTGCCATCAGATCTAGAGAAGTAACTATTCCCTTTTATTTGGTGCTGGTGAGATCACAACTGGAGTACTGCGTCCAACTCTGCCCCCCCCCATTACAGAAGGGATGTGGACACACTGGAGAAGGTTCAGCGGAGGGCAACCAAAATGATTAGGGGGCTGGAGCACATGGCCTACGAGGAGAGGCTGAGGGATTTGGGCTTATTTAGTCTACAGAAGAGAAGAGTGAGGGGGGATTTGATAGCATTCTTTAACTACCTTAGGGGAGGTTCCAAAGAGGATGGAGAGAGGCTGTTCTCAGTGGTGACAGAACGAGGAGCAATGGTCTCAAGTTGCAATGGAGAAGGTCTAGGTTGGATACTAGAAAATACTGTTTCACTAGCAGGGTGCTGAAGCACTGGAATGGGTTACCTAGGAAGGTGGTGGAATCTCTATCCCTAGAGGTTTTTAAGTGCTGGCTTGACAAAACCTTGGCTGGGATGATTTTGTTGAGGTTGGTGCTGCTTTGGGCAGGGGGTTGAACTTCCTGAGGTTCCTTCCTACCATATAATTCTAACATTCATAAATGATACAGAATTCTCTAGGGATGGAGGCTTTGAAGTAATAAACACAGCAAAGGGCTCATGGCTCTGGCCCCTGCAGGAGTAGCGCTGTGACGGGGAGCTGTTAGCCATTTAAATAGGATCCTGCTGCCTGAGCCACCACCTGGAAATTCGGTGGCATAGGCAGCAGGGTATAAACAGAAAGTGGCCAGATGCAGTCTGCAAGCCGGATCAAAGTGTTAGGTGTACCAGATCCAGTCCCGGGCCACATCTTGCCCAGCCCTGATCTTTGTGCTTCAGTTTCCTGCCTGTAAAACTGGCATAATATTTCCTTTTGTCTAGTCTAGTCTAAACTGTAAACTCTTCAGGGCAGAAACTCTGCTTGGCATACAGAGGTTCTGATCGCAAGTACAGCCTGCCTCTAGGTTCCACTATAACCCAATTAATTACCAGTCATGTGACATGTTCATCACAAAGTCATTGGGATTCTTTTGGATGCAAGTTAGTAGTGTGTAAAGGTAACTCAATTTATCCTGTGTTTCATTTATACAATTTCTTCTATAAATGAAAGAGGGGGGTTCTGGGGAAAGAAAAATGACTGTAGATTGTATACAGGTTAAACCTCCTAAATCCGGGACTCTCTGGACTGTCAACATGTTGCTGGACCAGAGACCCCCGGTGCTGGAGAATGCAAACCAGCCAGGAGTCCAGAGGCAGGGAGCCCCACGGACAGGGCCAGCAGTGGAACTGGCTAGCCCCATCCCTGGGGAGTCCCGGCAAGGTGGGGCAGAAGCAGGATCATGGCGACTGGGGAGCTCCGTCTCTAGGGAGCCCAAGTCAGCCTGCTGTGCTTGAATCCAGCAGCAGCAGGGCTGCAGCCCAATGGCAGTGGGGCTGGAGTGGGCAGGGGACCTCCCCACTCCGGCAAAGTGCCTCATTCAGGACGGGTCAGGTCCCAAGGGTGTTGGACCAGGGAGGTCCAACCTGTACAAGATGATACCAGAAGAGATTAATACAATAAACGTAGATAAATAATTAAATTAGCAATCATTAAGTAGTGATAAATGTGTTTAAGGGTACAAAATATTTTGACTTACGTAAGGACATAATTGACACTCACTATGCAGTGAGGCCGTGATGAACGGCTGTTATGCACAATGGTGGCATAACTCTGTACCCAAACCCAGCCTCCATGCTTGGACAGTAGTCGATAGTACTTGGTTGTGACTTGGCCTTTCACCAACACTGTGAACATAATGCAAAGAGTATTTCACATTGTTTGACCTTGTGACCAGTTCCTACAGTGGTTTATTTATAAATAGGAAAACCAAGGAAACTTGCCCTCTATAAACTCTGCACTTCCCTGCAAAGACCACACTCCTCTATCCCCCAATTTATTCTGCACTCATGTCCTAACAAAACAGTGATTTATGGAAGAGCAATCACCACCCCCATCTTTGGACTGATTTTTTTTTTTTTTTTAAAGACCCAATAAGGAGGATCCAAAACTATTTGGAAACAGAGAAAGAGCTGCTTTTACTTTTAATTTTACCAAAGTATTTGGAAGCATTTGCAATTGATAGATTGAAACATGATTGAGCATTTGTAATGTATTTTTGGCTGCATTTCTTTTTCCCCTCAGGAAAGTAAATTTTGTGTTCCGAAGACTGAGCTTATTTTTTAAACTTGACAAATTTAAAATGTAGTTATTTTGTTCTGTTCTTAAACATACAAATAAAAAACAGTCTCGGGAAGCAAATCAGTTACTGGAGAGTTTTTACTGGAGGTGTAAATCCCCTAAACACCGTGTTTGGCTTCTCTGTGAAGGAGTATGCTAAAATTGGAGTTGGGTATAAACTCCAAATATTTAGTCTGGCTCCTTCTCCATAGATCTCTTTGGTTCAGTGCCAAAAATTTAACTAATGCTTCACAACAAGGCAATAACTCCAGCTCTGGAACATTCTTATATGACCCTAAAGGGCTTACTGGGGAAGCTCTACCTCACTTCTTTTCCACGCAACTAAATATTTGTTTTAAGTTGAGAAGGCAGTATGTGATGTTCAAATGCTCCAGGTTAGCCAGTAGCAGCAGCTCGCTATAGGTTTGTATGATACACACTATGAAGAAACAGAGATTCTTGCTAAGGCCAGGTCTACACTATTGGGGGGGGGGGGAGGTCAGCTTAAGATACGCAACTCCAGCTATGTAAATAACACAGCTGGAGTCAACCTATCTTAAGCTAAACTTGGCATCGTCTCCATAGCAGGAGGTCGATGGGAGAAAGCTCCTGCTGACTTGCCTTACTCCTCGCAGCAGCAGCAAGGAATACCAGGGCCAACAGGGGCATCCTCAGTGTACAATATGGAGGGTCTTTATTAGACCCACTAAATCGAATCCTGGAAAAGTGATTGCCAGAGTGTCAATCCTCCGGTAAGTGGAGGCATGACCTTACTCTAAAATAGCCTGAGTCTACATTCCACTGAACTGGATGGTAAAGCCCTTAGATGGAATTAGGTTGATTTTTCAATTCAGGATCAAGCTAATAAGTGGACCTGACAAGCAATAATTTTCCACTTTAATCCAGTGGTAGTGGAGAAAATGACCACTTGAAATAAAACTTTTGGGTTCATCAGATTACTTGTATTCACAGAGTCATTTTGACGGTGACACATCCAGTAGTAGGGATGGAAAAGAAGAGCACCCATAGTACTGTACTTTACCATTTGGTAGTTAATGACCTGGTTTTTGGTTTTGGGGCTAATTATGCTCTTGTAATTCTGACAGTGGTCAGATGCCACAGTGATGTGCATGTTGTAAAGTACCTGGTTGGAGAGATTGACATACTAGAGCTAGAGCTTTGGGTTAAACGAGTTATGGAAAGATCAGAACCTTTGCTCTTGGTACTGCCTCCCCCCAAGTTTGAGTATGCTTGTAATTACAGTATGCAGGTCGTTTCACAATAGCGTCCTCTCATTTCCATCTACACAAGTGGTAACTTATTAAACTTGTCTTCAAATCCAATCACTTTTGCCTGAATTCCTCAGGAAATACCCTCAAAAATGACTCTGGCAAGGTCTTTCTGGCTTTGGAGTTAGCTCCTGCTCCACCAATAGACAAGTCCATGTTCATTTTGAAGCTACTAAGGTAAATTGCAGCATCCTTTGAGAGAGCGACCAGTAATCCATCATGGTAGATGCCATATTGTTTGCTTCTTTTACCTCAGAGTCCCTTTTGAGTTGTCTGGCTTTTTATACCATGTTCAGTTGCCCTGTTTCTCTAAAATATAAATTAATTCAAAGGTTAGGGTCTTGGACAAAAACAAAGGCTCTCATCTTCAATTTGCTGTTTTAGGATTTAGTGTCACAACTCTAATTAATGCTAGTGTACATCTGTGATGTTACTAATCAGACTTATCCAGTTACATCTCTGTGCATCGTGCTTTCATGTTTACCTGTGCTCTAAAGAACTCAAAGCCTCTCAATGACACACTCTCATTTTGGCTTTGTGTTCTAAGTTTTCCAAAAGTAAGTTCCTCTATCTCAGGGTAAGTCTACATTTCCATCTAGGGAAGTAAGTCTTGGCTCAAGCAGACAGTCTTGCTATCACTCATCAAGCTAACATGCTAAAAATAAAATGTAGCCACAGGAACAGGAGGGGCTAGGTGCATCAAATATGTGCCCATCACCACCTCTAAGCATGTGCTCAAGGTGGCCACCCCTTCCTGACACTGACATCACTGTGGTTACACTGTATTTAGTGCACTAACTTGATCAGGGCTAGCATGAGTAGGTCTCCTCAAGCTGAGACTCACATTCCCAGCTCAAAATACAGTCATACTCTTAGTCTAATTCTCAGGTTTCTCTAATCACTAGATGATTTGAATTCAAGAGAAGTCTTCCAATGCATAAATTAACAGTAATAGAGCACCTTCTGCTCTATGCATCCACAGCAGAGTTCTTTGTGCTCCAGTTTTTCTTCTGAGCTCCACCCTTGTTTTGCCAGTTGTCTTCTCATTTTCTTAATTCCTGTTTTAGGTCCTCTATTAAGACAATGTTTTAAAGCTTGCAAAAGAATTGAGTAAATATAGCACTCCAGTTTCACTTCCTAACTGTGAATGAACAGTGTGTCTCCTGTGCTAGGGATGTTAAATTTAGATTAATTGGCTAATTGACTAGTTGATGCAATTTGCATTGACTATTCAATTAGTCCATAAGGGCACCTCCGCCTTTTAAGTATAACAGCCCCAGTGCTGTTGCTACATTTCAAAGGCAAAAGCGCTGCGGGGAGCATGGGGTTAGTGGGAGACTCAAGCAGTCCCCAGCTGGCCCCAGGCTCCATGCGGTGCTGCCACTTTGAAGCAGCCCCTCCTTTACTCCTCCCCTCCACCCCCTGGCTGCTGCTTTCTGATAGAGGTAGCAAGGGGGGGTGTGGAGAAGCAACTCGTTGACTAGTTGTTCACATCCCTATCCTATGCTACTGCTGTTGGTAATCTCTGAAGACAGCATGTTGGACAAAGGACTGTGGCCACAATTCTAATACAGAATGTTAGCTCAGTTTGCTGTTGGCCTTGCATTAAATTGCTCTGTCATCTGCTGCCTGAGACCTCAGTGATGTCCTTCTGGGAGTGAAGTGTCCGTTACCAAGGTAACTTGTGTAGGCCCAAGTCATCCTCACTGCAATCAGCTGGTTAGGGTTCAGCTGCTTTTTACTCTTGGCTTTTTTATTTAAAGTTTTCTTTTACCATTTCTGAATGGCTGTTGTGGTTCCCTGCCTGGTTGAGTGTGAAGGCTGAAAATATTGGTTAGATGGGCTAGCCTAACTGGTCTGTCATAAATGGCTATTTTAAAAGGCTACACAGATTTCATTGGAATGCATCTTTCACCAGCCTGTGCTAACGGTTACAAATATAGAGAAACTGATCTTTCAATCTTACTCTTGCAAGAGTAATTGTCTTAGTTTCTCCAGGTCACACTGGATTCCCTACCACTGCATGGTCGGTGGATGGTGCCCTAACAGCCTAGCAAGTGCAAACACCAATGGTGACTTCCTCAAAGTCTTAAGCATTACACTGGGACCAGGTCTACACTGGTGGAGAAAAATCAATGCAAGAAACGCAACTCCAGCTACATGAATTGCATAGCTGGAGTCAATGTACCTTGTACCAATTTTCTGGGGTGGCCTCACAGTGGGAGGTCAACAGAAGAAAATCTCCCATCTTCCCTCACTCCTTGCCACACTGAGGAGTACCCATGCTAACGGGGGAGCCCTCAGCATTTGATTTGGCAGGTCTTTACTAGACCCACTAAATCAAACCCCTGGAGGGTTGATCACCAGTCTATCCTCCTGCAAGTGGAGATATGGCCTGGGAGACAACAGGTTCAAGGAAGTGCAGAGTTTAACCTGCACCTCTCCCATTATACTGAGCATTGTGCATATGCAGGTTCCCTTTCAGGAAGCAGCTATATGGCTAAGAAATGCCAGCAGCTGTGCGTTGTACTATGTCTGCCCTGGCATAAGGATCTCGTTCCTATACAGACTGGCAGCGATTTATGGAGCAAGCAGAAACAATGGAATTGTAACATCTTTGATGCACTGAACCCTCCCTACAAAGCAAGCAGGCTCAGGAGAAAAGACAAAGCTGAAACTAAAAGTATTTTGTTTGCACTGAAATGGCTTCACTTTTCCTGTTTTGTAGATTATAAGTGTCTTAGGCAGGCACCCGTGAGTTGTGGTAAGCTTCCTCTGTTGTACAGCAATTCCCTGCACACTGATGGTATTGTAGAAAAGAAAACTCTCTGAATCATCAATATTTTTTTCTTCAACCTGGAAACTACTAAATGTTTAAGACAGGACACTATTTTTATATCTGCATGTGTTCAGCAAATACACACATCTACTACTCTTGCCATTCTTATTACAGCCTTTATACTTGTAGTGTGATTGTTTCTTTCATGGTTTTAATGCCTGTCTTATAGTTTTGTTTTATTTTAAAAGCATTAATTATCTCACTGTAGGTTTTTTTAGTTCCCTAATTAAGGGATGTAAGATGTAAATCAGATGTAAGATTTTTCTCTCCAGATTAACATCAGGTGACTGTTAATAATCAGACTGTTTCATAGAATGCTAAGTTGTGAACATTCAGATCTGCCAATCTTTTACTGTTCATACTCAGGCAATTTTGATGGATGGTGGGGGAGTTATAACAATGCTCTCTGGAGGCACAGAAATTTGTACATTTTACATCTGTTTTAACCATTCTTGTTGCTCACTATTTATACCATGCTCATTCACATGCTACTAAGGAACATGCATTTCAGAATGTTTTTATTACTTCCAGCATTTTAGACATACATTGATTATCAATGTGCTTGCAAGACACCATGAAGCTGTTACACAACCTTTTTTTTTTTTTCAAACCAAGATTATTAAGCGATTTTTTAAGAGAATTCAGCACTCACAATCAGGGACAGATTTTCAAAACAGCTCTGCTCCCATTTGGGCAACAAAATAAGTAGCCACATACATTTTGAAAAGAACACAGCATGTTGGATTATTTGAAAACCAGACCATTTATCTGCTACCTGAATGGGTGCTGAATACTTCTGAAAATCTGGTCTCAATGATGGGTGCTGACCATTTGAGATCTGGCCCTTTTTGAGTTAGTTTTCCTTGCACCACACAGTACCTGTTGTTTGCAGAACTCCTGACTCTACTTAATAAACTAGAAGTCTGAGCCAATCATATTATGCCAATTACTTACAGAGATGGTGAGCATATCGTAAATGGAAGACATCGCAGCCATGAACATGGTGGTAGAGGGTCTTCTCTATCAAGTCTTGGGGTTCGTAGCCAGTTAAATCAGTCACCCTAGAAGAGGAAGGGATGACTCACAAGCAGCATATCCAGAAATATTCAGTTTCGGTAAACTAATATTGCTTTTGCCAACTAATCAAGTGCTAAAAGGCTTCAGCGAAAACAGACACAATCATCTTTTCCAGAAATTTAAAACCTTGACACTCTTTCCAAATACAGGGTGCAGCAGTGTTGTGCACCAGGGAGTGAACAGTGTCTGTTAACTTATTTTGGCATTAGATTTTTACTTTGCTTATCTTATTAGCATCAACGTTGGGGCTACTAACGTGCATCAACCTCTTCACAAGGTTCCAGTTGAAGAGCTGTTGGTGGAGTGGGCAATGTAATTTTTTATTATTTTTTAATACTGACACATTTTCATTTGCCTTTGCAAATGTATGAACATAGAAAGAATAATTCTACAGTGGCCATGGTCACAGTCTTATAAATAAGTTCAAGCCAACAGCCTAAAGGATGGCAGGCAATTATTCCATTTTGGAAGCTGGAAGGAGAAGGAATGACAGCAATGCCTGGAAGCTAAAGAAGAAAAAGAGTACATGTATCTCTGGCTGAGAATCACTGCATTAGAGGACCCTGGGCCTAGAAAAGCATGGAGGTTGAGTGAGTGGCTAGTGAACTGCCTCGAGTATCAGTGAAAGCTGACAGGTTGACAAGGACAGTCCATTGTGATCAGGACAGTGTGTTTCTTCCAGAAAGAGATGATGGGTGGTTAGCTTGGCTGAGGGGAAATCACAAAAGCTTTTCACAGAAAGATTACGATGTACCAGATCTAGATGTATAGACCTTTAATTGGTTTTACCTTTTGCTTTATGGGCTTTGTTCTTCTGGGAGGGAAAAAAAGCTAACACTGTTAGGAACTATTAGAAAAGGAATAGATAATAAAACAGAAAAATCTCATAATGCCACTCTATAAATCCATGGTATGCTCACACTGTGCCGTTCTGCTTACCTTATTGTGAAGATATATTAGGACAATAAAAATGATTAAGGTCTATGAAGGAACATTACAAACAGGATGTATATCAAGCATTGTTAAAACTGAAATACCCACCCAGAGAAGTGAAAAAACAGACTGACAGAGCCAAAAAAGTACCCAGACATGAACTACTTCAAGGCAGGCCCACAAGAGAAAAGAACAGAATTCCACTTGTCATCATCTACAGTCCACAACTTAAACCCCTCCAACACATTATCAACAATCTACAACTTATCCTGGAAAATGACCCCTCACTCTGAGGCCTTGGGGGAAAGGCCTATTCTCTCTTACAGACAACCCCCTTGCCTCAAACAAATTCTTTTCAGTAACCATGCAACACATCTCCATCATAATCATCCAGGAACCCACCCCTGCAATCAGCCCCGGTGCCAACTCTGCCCATACATCTACACAAACGATATCACCACTAGACCAAATCACATCAGCAACCAAATCAGAGGCTCATTTAACTGCACATCTACTAATGTGATCTATGCTTCAAATGTCAGCAATGCCCCACTGCCATGGGTATTGGCCAAACTGGACAGTCTCTATGGAAAAGAATTAATGGACACACATCAGATATCTGAAAGGGCAATACACAAAAATGTGTTGGAGAACACTTCAATCTTCTTGGCCATTCATTAATGGATCTCCAAGTCACCATTTTGTTTTGGACCAATTGTACAAGCCAAATACACAGAGAAGGGTTGGAACTTAACTTCATTCACAAGTTTAATTCTTATGCAAATGGTATAAACGGGGATATTGGATGGCTTACACATTATCTTCCACATCTTAATGACTTAACCAACCAACCAACCAATGAAGGTGCTAATGGTTCTTGATGTCTGTGTAGAATCTGGTATTGGTCATCTTCCTTTCCAAGTGCAAACTAATGGTTCTTGTCAGCCTCTTTGTAACTATTTAGTCTTTAAGGTGCTACTAGACTACTTGTTGTGTTTTAAGTTTTTCTGTTACAAACTAACTTGGCTATCCCTCAGAAGCTTTTAAAAAGTTCAGGTCAGTTTAGACAAAAAATGACTAAGGAAGTATTTAACAGTGGTCTATAAAATCATGAATGGTATTAGGCTAGTGTTTACTCTTTCATATAAGAACATAAGAACGGCCGTACCGGGTCAGACCAAAGGTCCATCTAGCCCAGTATCCTCTCTGCCGACAGTGGCCAGCACCAGGTGCCCCAGAGGGGGTGGACCGAAGACAATGATCAAGCGCTTTGTCTCCTGCCATCCCTCTCAGCCTCTGTCAAACAGAGGCCAAGGACACCATTTTATCCCCTGGCTAATAGCCTTTTATGGACCTAACCTCCATGAAATTATCTAGCTTCTCTTTAAACTCTGTTATAGTCCTAGCCTTCACAGCCTCCTCTGGCAAGGAGTTCCACATGCTGACTACACGCTATGTGAAGAAGAACTTTCTTTTATTAGTTTTTAACCTGCTACCCATTAATTTCATTTGGTGTCCTCTAGTTCTTCTATTTAGGGAACTAATAAATAACTTTTCTTTATCAGCCCTCTCCACACCACTCATGATTTTATACACCTCTATCATATCCCCCCTCAGTCTCCTCTTCTTAATAAAATTAATAAGCAGCAGGTTTAAAAACAAACAAAAGGCAGAACTTCATCACACAACACACAGTCAACCTGTCAGCTTGTTGCTGTGGGATGCTGTAAAGGCCACAAATATAATTAGATTCAACAAAGAATTAGATATGTTCATCGAGGACTAGGGTTGGTAAAGACTAGTTGACTAGTCAACTATCCGATAAGCAAATGCTTATCAGATAGTCAGTCTACTAGTTGATTCCTGCCCCCTCCCCCCTGCTGCAGAGGCAGCAAAGGGAGGGGAAGAGGGGGTACTTGAAAGCGGCAGCTCTGCACAGCTAAGCCCAGAATCAGCTGTGCGGAACAGCTGCTTTGAAACACTGAGGCCGCGTTCAAAGGGGCAGCTGCTGCACAGCTGATCCCTGGCTCAGCTGTGCAGTTCTGTGCATGTGGAGACCGGGATCAGTTGGGGACTCCCCAACTGATCCTGGGCTCCAGCACGAGGATCAGCTAGGAACCCCGCGGTCTGGGGAAATGCCATGTGGAACCCGCCGTCAGCTGAAGAGTCCCCAGCTGACCCCAGGCTCCATGCATGCAGCGCCGCAGAGCCAGGGATCAGCTGTGTGGCACTGCGCACGTGGAGCCCAGGGTCAGCTGGGGACTCCCAGCTGATCCCGGCTCCGTGTGGCATTTCAAAGCAGAAGTGCAGCATGGAACCCGGGGTCAACAGATGGGACTGTGAGTGCCCCACTGACCCCGGGCTCCGTGCTGCACTGCCGCTTTGAAATGCACAAGCTGGGGACTCTTGTGCATTTCAAAGCTGGCACCCACGTGCAGCCCGGAGTCAGCAGGACTTCCCGCTGGCCCCACGCTGCACGCAGAGTTCCACATTCCTCCTTTAAAATGTACAAGAGCCCCAGCAGTCAATTAACTGCTAGTTAACATCCTTGTTGATGACAGGTCCATCGATGGCTATTAGCTGAGAGTGTCAGGGGCACGCCCCTGTGGTGTTCTGGGTGGCATCAAACCTTCAACTGACAAAGTGGGATTTGGTGACAGGGGATGAATCATTTGAAATTGCCTTGTTCTGGGTATTCTCAAACCTGCAATTATCTACTGTGGGCAGACAGGATACCGGGCTAGACAGCCCATTGGTGTGACCTAGTGTGGCTGTTCTGGAGCGCCGATCTGAGTTATTTTAATCTACTCTGGTAACAGGTTCCAGCAGTGAAACAGCTAGGAGCTGCCACACTGGGCTGCGCCTGTTAACATAGTTGAGAAACAGCCCCAGAGCCCCATCTAAGGGCAATTGGATCACAAGGTTGCATCCAGGATGAGGTGTAGGAAGCTTGGATGTGGTGTCACATAACAGGTGCCCTGGTAAGTGATTAAAATGGGTTTAAGAGAGAGTTTACCCTGTAACTGTGATGGGCACATTCAACTGCCATTGAATTACTGAACCTTGAGCCCTGATCAGCTTTCATTCACATCTGTCACTCAGAGCTCAGTGGAATTAAAACAAAGTGGTTTCATGGGGCTTTCTTGCTTAACTAATTCTCAAAGACTGGCTCAAATGAAAATCCTGAATCTGAACATTGCTAGATATTGCATCTGAAGACCCTTTCATTTGCAGATACCCATAAAATGGTCAAACTACCCCTCACCCCCAATCTGAACATACCCAGAGTAAAGATGTTAAGTAGCGATTAATTTACTAGTCGAGTAGTCGATAGAAATTCCATGGACTACTCAACTAGTTGTTAAGGAAGGGTGCTTAAAGCACTCGCTTCCAGCTTAGGCTGCATCTGAGCACAACTCCCAGCTGCTGCTCTGCACTCTTAAAGGGACAGAGAGGAGCCGGAGTGCAAAGATGCTGGCTCATTCTCTGGTCCCCTGCCAGGTATCAGGACAACCCTCACACTGCCACTCTACATTTTTAAGAGACACAGCAGTGGCAGCTGGCTTGTGTTGAGACAGACAGGCTGCCACTGCTGTGTCCCTTTTACAAACACAGAGTGGAAGCATGAGGGTTGTCCTGAGACCTGGCAGGGGACCGGAGAATGAGCCAGCGTCTTTGCATGCCAGCTCTTCTCTGTCCCTTTAAGAGTGCAGAGGGGGGATGGCGCAGTGCTCCTGCTTGTCAGGTAGTTGACTACTCCTTAACTCAGAGTTTGAAAAAGTTTTGCAGCTGTATTTATTTCTACTCCAACCATCACTGGTATCCTTTTTGGGATGTAAAAGGGGGCTATCGACAAGGAAAACACAAAGGGGAACAGGGATGGCTAAAATTATCAAATATCCCCTCCAATGTCGCTTGAACCTGTGGCTATGAATGGATACACATCTCCTAGGTGTGGTACTCTGTCCCATCTACTGCCCCTAGGACCACTTAGAGAGAGAGACTAATGAGTCTGTACTACATCTTAGCTGAGGAACCTGTGGCTTTTAGCTCATGCATTTAGCTGCAGAGGTCTCAGGTTCAATCCACCCTCTCCCCCACCCACCTCCAACACACACACACAGATGACTGGGGTCTGTCAGTGTTACACATTCCACAGATTGCTTTTGACTATTTTGACTACCTGGCTATATGAAATCCTGTATGTTTAACTTTAGCTGAAATTGTTTCTCCTTAAGGCGGCTACATTTTGCCATCTTCTCCTATTACCATGTAGGGCATGATTATTCCTTTGCCTGTGTGGGTACACTACAAATACAATAGAGTCCCGATTATCCGACCTAAACGGGACCGACAGGTGGTCGGATTACCGAAAATGTCGGATGATAGGACTCTACTGTAGCCGGCGCCGCTTGGTCCCCATCCCTGCCTGGCCCTGGCCCCTTTCCTCCCTGCAGCTCCCGGGCGCGGGCCAGGAGAATGGCCCCGCTTGCTGGCCCATCGCTCTCCTGGAGTCGCTGATGCCGCTCCTGCCGGCGCCGCTTTGTCCCCGGGAGCTGCAGGGTTGGATAAAGTGGAATGTCAGATTACCAAAAGTCGGATAATCCGGACTCTACCGTAGATGAGAGTACACAGCAAAACCTTCCTGTCTCTACTATATACTCTCACAACAGGTAATGATAATTTGGACAGCCGGGCTGGCACATGCCAAGGGAAAGTAGCTGGCCAGCACTACTGATAATGCTGGATACGCCAGGGCTATGTCTACACTGGCAGCTTCTTGCGCAAGAACTCTTTTGCAGAAGAGTTCTTGTGCAAAAACTCTTCCAGAAGAGAGCGTCTACAGTGGCATGCGCGTTTGTGCAAGAGATGTGCTTTTGCGCAAAAGCATCCATGCCAGTGTAGATGCTATCTTGCACAAGAAAGCTCTGATGGCCATTTTAACCATAGGGCTTTCTTGCGCAAGAAATTCATGTTGCCTGTCTACACTGGCCTCTTCTGGAAGAGCTCTTGTGCAAAAGGGCTTCTTTCTGAGTGGGAGCATCATAGTTCTTGCGCAAGAAGCCCTGATTTTATACATTAGAACGTCAGTTTACTTGAGCAAGAACACGTGGCCGGTGTAGACAGACAGCAAGTTTTTGCGGAAGAGCGGCCGCTTTTGCACGAGATCGCGCCAGTGTAGACACAGCCCAGAAGTTCATCTTTGTGGAACAGGGGCAGGACCTCACCCTTTTGCTTGCTGGCAAGAGAGGGCACAGTGCTGGCTGTATCTTTTACAGTGGTTTAAAAGTACCTTTTGTTCACTGTGTTCCTATCAGCATCTCTGATTAGACTCTCTCTTATGAAAACACTCATGCCTCCAGCCAACTCCACTTTGAATCACAGGATGAGAAGTAGCTCTTCTGCTCCATGCCTCAACTGAAGAACAGTAGCCAGTTCTGGGTGCCAACATCTCATGAGAGATGTGGACAAACTAGAACAAGTCCAGAGAAGAGCAACAAAAATGATTTAAAAAGTCTAGAAAACATGACCGATAAGGGAAAATTGAATAAATGAATTGTTTAATCTAGAGAAAAGCAGACTGAGGAAGGCACATGAACACCTTTTTCAAGTACATAAAAGGTCGTTGCAAGGATGAGGGAGAAAAATTGTTGTTCTTAACATCTGATGTTACCTATCGGCTCAGTGTTCTTGGGAAAACCAGGCCCCATCAGTCATTGAAGATCCTCCCCTCCCTCCCCTGGCCTCTGCTTGAATTAAAGCTAAAGCAATAAAAAGGCAGAAGATGCACCTAAAAACCCCTCTGGAAAATGGTGTTACCCTTAAGAAAACAGTCTTATCTGCTTCCAAGATAGGACAGAAAGACATCTCCATTAGCATACAAAATGGAGAACAGCACTTCCAAAACAAACATTGCACTGTGGGATACAGAAAGCAGGAAAGCATTGTCTGGTGGGAAATCTCTGCTCCAGATAATAATGAACCCGCATCTGCTCACACCCAGATCTGTAATTTATCAGACCAATTTTAGTAATACATTCTCTACTGGTATTCAAAATACTGAAATTGCCTAACTGCATTATGAGCTCCCTCAAAGGAACCCAACCCATAGCCAGGAATGATCAGTTGTTATTGTCTAGCCTAAACAAAACAACTTTAGATTTGTTTATGGGTAAACAGATGGTTCAGGGGAGTATTTTAGTGTCCCCTCCCCCTTTAACCATTAGTTCCCTACAAAAAACCCCTACCTATGGTCAAGTAAAGTGTTCTGATGCCTGGATCTAAAATCTGCATCAATTTCACTTGGACTTCATCTTCTGCTGACTGATCATGCTAGGGGCACTGCAACATTCTAGACCCCCCCCCCGCTACCATCACCACCTGGGAACCCCGATCAGTTCAAACTTCACGGAGTGATGAGACCTCTCTCTTCTCCCCATCCCTGTATTAGCCTTCCCAACCCTGCCTTAGTTAATCAAAATTATGGTTTGCTAGCCCTAACACAGATAGATTTAAGTTTGGCTCCCCTTGTATGGTTACTACCTAAAAATAAATAACTTTAAGTGTTAAAGCTGGTTGCTTTTCTCTCCTCACGTTGGGGGTGTTGTTTTGGCTTCCCCATTCACTTTGCAACAATGTTCCTTGTACCTAAGCTAAAGATCCCTGTATTGTCCAAAAATCCTGTGGGGTTTGCTCATCAAGTAAGTTACTAGCAGAACGATTGTGGTGGGAAAGTGGGAACAGGGAGGTGCTGACCCTGGGGGCATACAAGGGCAGCAGCTTATATTGCTGTTAAACCCAGCCCACTGAGTCCAAGGGTACATGAGGGTCACAACTTGGTATTGCTATGCAACCCAGCCTACTGAATCCAGGGATATAAAAGGGTCAGTTTGTGAGTGCTGATTAACCAGTCCTCTCTCAGACATGCTCTGTTAGTGGGTATGAGTGTGTGTTCATCTGATTCTAGAGTGGGAAGAACCCAGTCCTGGGGAGCATAGTTCCTGCAGGAGAGCTCCATTGGAAGAGGACTGGTAGAAGGGAAAAGTAAAGCTCCATATAAAAATACCAGTAACACAAGCAGCATACTGACAGAATTAACCGCCTACATAAGAGTAACCCTAATAAAAAGAGCATACCCAAGAATAACAGGCAAATCTGCTTCTTTTCCTGACCTCAGTGGTACCAATAGGGTTTAATTGCAACAAGGGAGGTTTAGGTTGGACATTAGGAAAAACTTTCCTAACTGTCAGGGGGGGTAAGCACTGGAATAAATTGTCCAGGGAGGTTGTGGAATCTCAATCATTGGAGCTATCTGAGGCCAAGTTAGATAAACAGCTGTCAGGGATAGTCTAGCTGGAGTTTAGCCCTACTGTGAGGGCAGAGGACTGGACTTGATGACCTCTCGAGGTCCTATTAGAGCACTTCATCCTTATCTTAGCTCTGCCATGTACCAGCATAATGCTCAACCTTAGGCCATATATACATTAGATATGCTACAGCAGCACAACTTCAACACTGCAGCTGCATCACTGTAGTACAGACACTAACTACAATGGCAAAAGGTGTTCTTCCATCATTGGAGAGAAAATCCACCTCTGAGAGGTGGTAACTAACTATGTCAACAGAAGAGTTCTTCTGGCATCCTAACAGTGTATATAACCAGGGCTTAGGCTGCTTAGCTAGATCACACAGAGCACCACATTTTTCACAACTCTGAGCAAATATAGTTAAGATTAACTTGGTAGAGTAGACCAGATTTCAGTGCTTAGCAACCGGATGTGTTGCATTTAACATGCAAAAAAATAAAGTGAAAACCTACATGAAATTGTAACTTACATTTCAGCAGTAGGCTTCATTGAGCTTAGCCTGGAGACACAGTATACTTATGAATGTTTAAATTGCCCTGAAAAAAAACTTCTCCTGTGGATTGGACATAGACTTTTTCCTTGAAACTACAGCATGTCTTGGAAGTGACAAACTAGGTAAAATTTTGTTCCACTGTCCTAGTAATGTGGAGGGTTTTTTTGTTTTGTTTTTTTAGCATTATCTGCCTGTCGGTAGTTCAACCTATCAGACTGGAAATCTGATGGAAGGGTCTTCCCTGGAGACGTCTAAAATTGGAACACACAAATAATCAAGCTATATTATAAGGCATAATTATGTTTAAAAAAGATGACTGACTTCATGTGTCCCTGAGCTCTGATTTGTGCTTTTCAGTTGCCCATGTGGGAGTTTTCAGGTATCCAAATAGGTTCTACCAGTAGAGTGTGTTGAGATGGTTCTGTTGGCTATTTCCCATAAATCCAGGCAGAGCTTGTGCCCTACGCAGTCTTGCAAGGTGTCCCAATAGCTACTATTTTTCTGAAGAGATTGAATATAATGGGGGTTTTTTTTATTTCCATATGACAGTTCTGTCTCTTGTAACATTTCATAAGTCAATAATGTAGGCAAGGTTAGGGACATTAGTCTCTCAGCTAAGGTACTGAACTAGGACTTGGGAAACCGGATTCAGTTCCTAGCTCTGTCACAGACTTCCTGTGGCACCTTGGGTAAGTCATTTAATATCTCTGTGCCTCAGTACCTGTAAGAGAGGCATAATAGTACTCCCTCTTTTTTCATCTTTTATCTAACCTGCCTGCTAACATTTTAAACTCTTCAGGACATGAAGGCCGCTTTTGCACAAAAACTTGCTGCCTGTCTACACTGGCCGCGAGTTCTTGCGCAAGTAGACTGACGTTCTAATGTATGAAATCAGGGCTTCTTGCGCAAGAACTATGATGCTCCCGCTCAGGAAGAAGCCCTCTTGCGCAACTGCTCTTGCGCAAGAGGCCAGTGTAGACAGGCAACATGAATTTCTTGTGCAAGAAAGCCCTATGGTTAAAATGGCCACCAGAGCTTTCTTGCGCAAGAGTGTGTCTACACTGGCATGGATGCTCTTGCACAAAAGCACATCTCTTGTGCAAAAGCACATGCCAGTGTAGACGCTCTCTTCTGGAAGAGTTTTTGCACAAGAACTCTTCCGCAAAAGAGTTCTTGTGCAAGATCATGCCAGTGTAGACGTAGCCGAAGTGTTTTACTGTGTTAGCACAATGCCTAGACCAACCTCAGTTAAGGCCTCTGGACACCATTACACAAATAACTCTAGTATAGAAACAGTTTCCACAGGCTTGATATTTTAAAGTTAAAACACTGCCTTATTTTCTGAGGTTGAAATTTCCACATACTTTTACAGTGCTCTAGTTCAATTCTAATTGATAATGTCATAATTAAAAAATTTTTCAATATACTTCATTTTAAAGGTGTATTTAGAAACCCTAATACTTTGACAAAACAACTTCCAGATGCTACATGATGGAAACCAAATGATTTTGCTTACCTGGAATCAAGGAATATAAGTTTTAAGTCCAGACTTGCTCTGAACATGAACATGTTACTGTGAAGCTTGATCTCAGTGATTGCACTGGGAGGTAAAGACTGACCCACAGCCACCAGTCCTACAATTTGATAGCAAGAATCATATAAGGACATGTCCAGCATATACTGACGTATCTTCAAATAGCCACTGCAATGGATCACCTACCAAGGAAAGAAAGCATAGTAAATACTTGAAGGTAAAGAAAGAGGTGTTACAGGTGCATCTTGTTGGCATCTGTTTCTCAGCCTTTCCTGCATCTATTTCAATGGTAATATAAGCAATTTCTCTTAACTCCATTTGTCTGGCTATATAGATTAAGGCTGCTGAGCATTTTATTTCTAAGTAGAAATGGAGTTAGGTTGTGTGCCCGTATTACTGCCAACAGCACATAATAATTTGGTGTTAACAATGCAAGGGCCCTGGTACCATATGGACTGCTTTTCAGTAAATGCTGTAAATTAAGGCTCTCTAATATACATTTATGTAGATACCATAAGAGGAGTTATGCATTAACCAAATACACTGGAATTTGCTTTAGATGGTAACAATTACACAACAGACATATGTATTCCACGCTCTACTTTAACAGCCAATTTGATGTTTTAAAACTACTTCTAATGAATTTATTTTTCTTTATGATGAAAAACAAATACATTTTAATCATTTATAATAAGGGATCTATTCGTAAGTATATATTAGACACATTATAAAAATTGCTTCTTTCCAGTCAGGATTGGTTGGTCTCTGTTGGCAAATTAACAATGTCAATACCTAGGGGCCAAATTCTAGCCTCGCATACATATACATAATTCCAGTTGCTGTCTACGAGAGTTGCATGCGTCTATCTGGAGTTAAAATTTAGCTATTTAAAGTGTAAGAAGGGATAAATAATGATTTGGGCAACAAAGGTAAATGCAAAATGTTCTTAGTAGCAAAATGTTCTTATGTACATTCTGGCAAGGTTCAGTTCCATATATCATGCGGGAAACTCCACAAGTATCAAATATCAAAACCACATTCTATACATCCTTCAGTTTATTTGTATAGTTCCTTTGTTTTGACTTGTACATTCTTCCTGTAAAAAGGAGCATGTATCCACTGCCTTAAGCAATCCTTGGCAATCCATTATCTATATAGCTAGAAATAGATTCCTCTGAAAGCTCCCCCATTCAAACATTAATTAATATGGTAGCCAATAATAACCCAGTGATAACAACATACTTAAAATCGCCCTCCAGAGCCTCCTCGTTCCCTCACAATTAGGCATATTTGGTTTCCCTTGAACTTAGGCTATGCAGCTGATACTTTCTGAAGTGCTGAGCACTGACCTATCTTTGAAGGCACTGACTTTCTTGAGAGCAGAGTTACAGCAATTCTAGAAAAGCAGGGCTTCAAGAGAGACAGTGGCACAAGACTCTGCTTGCTGATAAATTGTCATCAGAGGGAGGCGCTCATGCCTGCAGGGCACAGAGATCACAAAACACTGGAGCACAGCCATCAGGACAAGCATCGTGGGATACTGGTGGAAGCTAATTCTCTTGACAAAGCAAACAACAGAGTCCACAGTGGCTCTCTGTCGAGAATAAAGGGTGCAGAAAAGACAAAAGTGTCTTGCAGGTCTGGAAGTTTTTTGTCACCAAAACTGAGTGTTTTTCCTGACAAAAGTTGCATTGTAGTGTGTGCGTACTCTCTCACTGTTTTGTCAAGAAAAGGCATTTTTGGCGACACAACGTGCCAGTGTAGACAAGGCCTTAGAAGAAAAAAAGGAATGCAACCACATACTCGTTTTTGTAAAAATTGTTTCAATATAAATTGGGGGCTAGAACAACCTTCATTGCAGGACAGTTGAGTAATGGGGACTACACTTGCAGAAATAATTGTTCATGTTTAAAAGGGTAGATAAATGTCTGCACCATGGGAGAATTCTAAAAATACCAGGTCACTTTGAGGTGTACACCTTTATCTTCAGTAGAACTCTGTGCATTTATTCTCCCATAAGCTAAACATATATCCACAGGCAAAATAAAGTTGAAAATAGTATTACAGCATTTCCCATCACCCGTGTTCAAGTGCAGTAACTATTAAAACAATAAGTGACGAGTAGTCCTGTGGCACCTTATAGACTAACAGATTTATTGGAGTATAAGCTTTCGTGGGCAAAGACCCACTTCGTCAGATGCATGCATGTGTTCACTTTTATTTGCATGCATGCATCTGACGAAGTGGGTCTTTGCCCACAAAAGCTTATGCTCCAATAAATCTGTTAGTCTATAAGGTGCCACAGGACTCCTCGTCACTTTTGCAGATTCAGACTAACACGGCTACCCCTCTGATATTAAAACAATGTACGCTAAGAGGTTGATGATAATCCTGAGACGGTGGTAGACATTAATCCTGAATTAAGATCTGCAGGCATGTGGGGAGCATATTCTGATACCCATATTTATCCTAAATAGTACCTAACTCCACAGGCAGTCCCATTGATTTGAGTGAGATTATTCTCTGTGCTGTTCAGGATGAATAAGGGTACCAAAATTTGGCCCATAGTTTCAGGATATACTGTTGCATTAATAAGAAAATCTGCACTTAGGGGTGGCGTTCTGATGCTTTTCTGCAGCAGACTTTGTTTTATAGCTATCCCATATAAGAAAACTTGTTACTCTTTAAATATCAAAAGGCTTCAGCACGTTACCTTGTAGCCGCTACACGTCAACCCTGCATTCCTCTTGGCCAAGACACACTTCATCCGGAGAAAAAATGATCTTTCTATTTCGTACTCTGAAAGCATAAATCCATGGCAGTTTAATTATTAACAGAGGCTTCAAAAAAATCACCCATAATATTTATTTTGACAATAAGTATTTGCCAGGGTACCTCAGCCATTTATATTAACCTTTGTATTGTCATTATTATTTTTAGGTAAAGAAGTCAATAAAAATATGGCCATGACACATTTTTGTCCCCATTCATGATCAGCGGTCTCTGCCAAAGATGCTGATAGTTATGATTTATTTTAGAAGTTAGAGTTGAAGGCTGTGATGTTTTGGGGGTCACTCAGGCTAGTAAGGGGAAGGGGGGGTCAGTCAATACCTGCTTTGTAATCCTGTGTGTTTTGTGATTGTGCAGCTCACTTTGATCGCTGTGATGGATCCTGATTAGAAAGGCCAGTAAAAATCTAGGAACACTGATCAAGTCAGTTTCTCTCTCACCCACAAAAAGTGTAGTTTGCTAGATTAAATTTTAGATAAATGTGTTCACTTTTATTTGCATGTAGTCATCTCTACCTTTATTCCTTTTACTGGGCATCACTTAATCTACCCTCTTTTGTTAATACATTTGTTTTGCTGTCCTTATGAATCATCAGTGCTGGTACAGTTCAGTGAAGTGTGTGTTCCTGCTCAGAGGGTAGATTGGAACATTCTACTGT
This sequence comes from Rafetus swinhoei, assembly GCA_019425775.1. Taxonomy (NCBI): domain Eukaryota; kingdom Metazoa; phylum Chordata; order Testudines; family Trionychidae; genus Rafetus; species Rafetus swinhoei. The sequence continues at coordinate 164,362,892 of CM033437.1, forward strand.
CTCTATAGAGGCAGCAAACCCAACACTTTTTCTGAGAAGGTCTAGTTAGTGAGAGGGACTGGACCCTAGTGAGAAGACCTGGACCTTGAAAGAAGAATGATTTGGAGTGAATTCGGTCCTGGAAAGCACTAAGGTCAGCCTGCAAAGAGTATTCACGTTGGGCAAATCCATGGCGACACTTATGGGCTGCTGGGCAGGCTTTTGAGGTAAGAGCTCTGACCCAATGCTGCACAGTCACACAAGATACCCAGAGCTACAAGGCAGACAATGACTGAACTCCTCGCTGGCCTCGGTGAATCTCAGAATGCCACAGAGGCAATGGGCCCCCAAGCTTTAAACAAAAGGCCTTTCCCTTGAGCAGTCACATCTCAGCATCTGCTGGCCTCAAGGGGAAGGTACATATTCAGTCTCCGATATGGTAGGATCATGGTCTTGGAATCAAGGCCTTGGAAGCAGAATAGGAAACTTATTGAAAAGTTCACAATGTTGTAATTTCCGTGTACAATTCCAGTCATTGGGTCAAAACTTCAAGCCTAAATATTTTATAATGTTGCTACATATTCAGGGCACTAACAATCAGGCTCCTCTGAAGGTAAACTTTTAAGCAAAATATTTTTACTGGAAAAGTTACTTATGTTTTGTTATTTAAGCTCTGCTCTGGCTTAAAAATGTCTCTTATAAAAATTTAAAATCATCCTGTAGCAAATATTTTTGAGGAGTAACTGTGGTAGTTCTAATAAATCTAAAGGCAGTCAATAGTTCTAACCTTTTGCTATGAATGCTGCTGTTTTAGCAGGGAAGGATAGAAGCAGCAGAGGAATCTCACTCTGTACTTCAATGAATAAAACAAAAGAAAAAACTATGTAGCATTTTAAAGACTAACAAGATGGTTTAAATAGGTGATGAGCTTTCGTGGGCCAAACCCACTTCCTTTTGTTTTAGCAAGATCCGACTCACACGGCTACCTCTCTACTACTCTTCAATGAATAGGCACTTCAAAAGGTATTTTCAGTTAAGTTTCAACACATTGATTTCTTCCCAGCCTGAGGACTTGATTCAAAGCCCACTGAAGTCAATTAGGGTGTGTCTACACAGCACTGTAACTTGAAATAAGATATGCAATTTGAGCTACGCAAATTGCATATCTTATTTCGATGCTATTTCAAAATACCTTATTTTGTCATTTCAAAATAAAGCGCTATTCCAAAACATCCCTTACTCCTCGCAGAAATGAGGTTTACAGGGATGTCAGAATAGCGAGCCCAAAATAATAGGCTTGCTGTAAAGACATGGGATAGCTATTTTGGGATACTCCGGTAGCGTTGCAGTGCAGACGTACCCTTAGAGTCTTTCTATTGACTTAATGGGCTTTGGATCATCCCCTTGTATATCGTTCTAACAACCTATCTTAATTTGACTTCACTGCAAATGCTGTGTTGTGTATTTTTTGTTCATCTGTCACCCATTTAACACCTGCAATTATTTTAACCTCAGATGCTACACAGAAACTATTAACTCTCTGTGTTATACTCTATTTAAAAATCTTAGAAAGCATCTAAAGAAAAAGGGAGCACTTTTCATGTTAGAGCTCTGCTTAAAGGAATAAAAGCAATACACATTGACTCTCACCTAGTATCAACCTTCCAAATGAACAGTTTTTCTGTTCAGTGAACTGAAGGCCAAATAATTTCCTTACAAACTTACTGTCACTTCATGCCAAAATGCCACCCTTCAGATTATTTCAGAATTATGGTTTTAATATTAAGTATTTTAAAAGTCTAATTTAGGATTTTTACAATGATATTATATTTGACTGAAATTCTGGCAAAATATTGGTATTATCTGTTTATTTTACTAATGTAAATTAGTTTCTTGTGGTAACCTTGGGCGCTTCACTGAATGGCATATCTTCTATCAAATTTAAATAAGAATATACACAAGGAGGTGGGAGGAAGCTGTAGAAGAATGGTCCTGGGGTTAAGGCATGGGATTTGGCTTTGGTACTGGTTTTCTGTGTGTGTTTCAGCAAGTAATTTACTCTGCATCAGTTCTTTATTTGTAAAAGAGAGACAATACTTTCATCCCTCATAGGTATGTTTGGATGGTACCCATCACCATTAATGGTTATGAAGTTATTCTAAACACCTGAATGTGTGATGAACAATTTTTATGATAAGTTATTTTCTAAAGATCATTTATGGAAATAAAAGCAGGGTCTTAAACTTCAAATAAATGTCCAGACCTAAAACAGTCACACTAACATGTAACCTCAGGAACCCTTTTCTTTTTTTTTTTTAAACACTGTATTTATTAACAGAGCCAACTAATTTTAACAAATATTTCTGTAGTACTAACTTTATAATTCCATCAAGAATAGGTTGTGTGTATATTATATACAATAATTCCAATACATAGCCTGGCCTTCTTGAGTCTGAGGGCAATGGCAAACTAATAAGGTGGCAGTTTAACAACTTCTACCTTCCTCAGCAAAAAGTTCTCAATCTCTCAGATTTCATGGTGAGGGACAATTCTCTCCTGGGAAATTCCACTAAGTTTTTACCATCTTGTGACAATTATCAAATGGTTAATCATATATTTGTGTCTATTATACAGCACAGAACTTTTGGAGAAATTCATAAAAATACCTGTCATGTCCTTAAAGGAGTTTCCAATCACTTTTCAAAGTGTCTGAATTTTTTGATTCAGCTATCATATGTGAAGAAACCAGCCCACTTTCTTACATTCATTTCAGCATTTGCCCATGCCAGTACCATAGAGGTGCTTAACAGGCATTAGGTACCATTGACAGAGGACTTTAACATAGTTTCCTTTTATGAACATGCATATTGAGGTACAAGGACTGCTGTTCCTAACACACATCCTTAATTTCCTTGCACAAATCTGTATTCCACCTCTTCATGAAAAGTGCATCTCCTCTATACAAGAACTGAAAATAATTTTATATAAAGGTGGAAAGTAGATCCTTGTTGTTTCAGAATAGTGACTAATAATATTAAACTATTAATTTTCTGCTCGGGTTCACCTTTATGATGGTGAGTTGAAAAATGTTGCAATTACAGATACTGTATTAATACAATGGAACTTCGGTATCTCTTGCAAGCTGATTTTTTTTTTCTTCAAATTATCTGAATGAAACATCTCAGAGTAATTGCCAATCCATGTAATACAAATATGCTGCCAGGTTTTTAAGTTTCCCAGGGCTTTATTAGGGTTGAACTTGGTATTATGTACTATGGACATGAGAAGAAATGGGTCTGAGCTTAATTTTTTGTTATCCCATGCCTCTATTGTTGTGCTCAGAAAAGGGTAGGTTCTAAATTATTATAAATTGTCTTAATCCAAGGAATCATGTGGCATTTGATTGTAGGACACTGTGCCTGTTCTCTCTGTCTAGTTGTCACTCACTCTCTTCTACCTCCTTCTCCCCCGCCCAGTTATCCAATACAACAAATTTCTGCTATTTTTTGTAGCATTAGTCTGCCAGTTTGCCAAGGTCCTTGTAGGCCTGTTTGTCTGACTCTTGGCTTCTTACATCCTCAAATAAATATCCTCCACAGGGCTGCCAACCATCAAGAGGTTTCCCGGGGATGATTATTGCTAATGTACGGAAGAGAAAACTGATCGGAGGTAAGATTCATTTTAACTGATACAATTCTCCATAGATGTGAGACTTTGTACTTTGACAGCTTTCTACATCTGTTCTAACTTAATCAGAGTGTAATTGATATTATAGAGAACCTGCTTTTTTAATAAGGTAGTCACCCATTTGTATTTATGGTTTTTTCAAGTTGGGATCTCTATCAAAATCCCAAAATTTCAGACTTATCGTAGTTTATTTTTAAACCTGAAACTTCAGTAAATTTCAGGTTTTCCTCTAGTAATTCAAGGAGCCTTTTCTGTTTCACTCATATTTCTTCATACAGTCACATTATCCTGTGCATGTATCTACTATAATGAACTCTGTATAGTGTGTGCTTGAATAGAGTCCAGCTACTAAAATAAATTAGCTCATTAAATACCATATATACGAGAAATCACAAAAAAGTTAATGTAAAACCCAGCATAACACAAAATAATTATTTAAACACCTACTTTGCAACAAGAGTGCCAGTTCCTAATCCAAGAAACACATTAAGAAGAAAATTAGAGAGAGAATGCATTGTATCTGGGGGTTTTTAAATAAAATTTACTGTATTTTAGTTTCCACAAAGTGTGTCATTTCAATTATCCCTTTTTCCTTTCTTAGCTGGTATATCAGACAATATGTCTGACTTTGAGCACTGTTTAAAAATAAAATGGCCTGCTTAGAATTCAGTGATTTGTTCTTTTTTCCCCCCCTACTGTTGCAAACAGGATAAATGTCATGGTGCAGTAAATGAAGACCATCTGGCTATTTTGGATAATGAATTTATGCATTTGTTCACTCACTACACATGACTACGAAACAAGATTCTCTAAGCATTTCTGTGAAATTATGGTTAGCTTTACACAACCTGAAATTATGGTTAGCTTTACACAACCTGAAATTATCCTTTGGGGTGAAAGTATGAAATCCATCTTCATTGCTCTAGCTCATCTTTCGTCTCTTATGAAAGAAGGCAGATACTAAAATCCTGGGTATTTATGTTCTTCTTGTAACATACGTTTAGAAAAGATCATCATGTTTCTTTCATGATTCCTCCTCATACATTACTTTCCATGAGGTAAAGGTCACTGCTTTATATCTTTAGCCCACACATCACAAGTTCTAGGACATTGTGCAAAGGTGGAAGCAGCAAAAGTGTTGGCAGCAGAAGATTATGGTCACTAGCGCATGCAGGTCAGGTTGGCAGGTGGTACAAGGGCGGGGAGAAAAAGATGATCAATGTTGCCTGCGGGTTGGAGCTGACATGTAGATGCCCACTGACCAGAGTGTGTCCTGGATGTACTTGAGAGAGTGGAGCAACTCATTGGTTTTATCACTGAAAAGCATATGGTTGTTGAAGGGGGGAGGTGCTCAAGTGCAGCTTGAACCTCCTTCAGGAACCTGCTCAACTGCAGCCAAGAGTCATGGCACAGCACTACCCAGAAGCCAGGGAGCAGGACTCAGTGCTGGTGGCATTGACAGCGGCTTGAAGGGTCACCTTGCCAACCAGCTTGTCTTCATCCAAGAGACTTTGAAAGTCCTGCAGCTTTTCGGGGGGAAATGAAGGCCTGGAAGTCTGCCAACTCAGTGTGTGATCAGAAGTTGTACTTAGCCAGGCCTGGTAAGTGGCAATGCAGAATTGGAGACATTCGGAGGAACAGACTGTGTCCCCAAGAAGGCTGAGTTTCTTCACTGCCCAGTCTGGGAAGGTGGATTTGAAATGTTGTTGGCAGGCTCGTGAGCCACATGGACCACCAAGAGGTAGGTGGAGGGTGAGAGAACAAAAAGTCTGTTCCCTTGGATGGCATGAAGTATCATCACTCTGCCCACTCAAGGGTGGGGGCATGGAAGGCTGGGGTGTACCAAACAGTCTATGCACAGAGGATGGCATTGTATATGGCAAGATGGTACAGGAAGGTTCAAGGGGTTGCAGGATGTCCAGGAACGGGTTCTGGGGATCCCAGTATCTTCCACAGGCAGATGGGAGGCTGCTGTCATGCAACGAAACAGGGCCTGATACTACACATGGCCGGAGAGATGAGTGCATTATTGGTTACAAAACTGGAGGTGCCAACAGTACTGAGGATGCTGGCAGGAGCATCCTGAGAGGCCTCATAGGCAGTAGGAGGAATGGTGTTGATTTGGCATGGACAATGATCCAGGCACAATGGGAGCCCAGGGTGGAAGTACAGGTCCCAAGTGTGCCAGTAAGGCCAAATACATGGGTTGCCATGTGTAAGGCAACCACAGGTCAGAAGACAAGCTGCAGACCAGTGGATAGGGCTGGCTCCAGGAGTCCGGGCTGTAGGATCATGCCATTGAGAAAGGCAGGGTTGGGGTTGGCAGACCAGTACAAGTCCAAAGATGGGTCCAGCAAAGGCAGGGCTGTCAGGACCAGAGGCACAGGATGGAGCAATGCCAGGAGCAGGAGAGCTTCTATGGCAGAGGACGGAGGCCCAAGAGCAGCCAGAGGGCCCAAGTGTAGAGGAGAGCCAGGAAACCGCAGCATCACCTCAGCCACTGGCCTCAAAGGAGCAGGTGTTCCAGAGTGTGTGGGGCTGGACAAGAATGGACGTTCCTGGAGCCGTGAACAGTGCCGGAGGCGAAAGCAGTGAGCCAGTCACTGAGGCTGAAGGTGTTGGACATCCAAAGCATGGTGGCTGGTCATCCAGTCTGCAGGAGAGCTCTTTAGAGCAAGAGTATCTGGGTCGACCCACAACTTCCCTGACCTAGTGTGGCTCAGGGAGGCAATGCTAAGTTTACAGGCAGTCCCCCGTTGGAGACTCATCTTTGTGCCCATGACTAAGCTTCTTGTGTGTATGGCAGCACCAGGTGAGAAAGTCCCAGAGAAGGACTCACCACTGATGATGGTCGGTGCTCTAACGTATCTGCTGCTGTTGGATCACACATCAGACAGGAGCACATAGTCTCCTCCGTAAGGAGCTTGCGTAGGTGACGCTCTCTTGCTTTCCAAGCATGAGACAGGAAAGAGCAACAGATGGAACAGCAAGGGGCAATGTGGGCTTTGCCCAGGCAGTAGAAGCTGTATTGGTGCTCACTGCTCATAGAGGAGCAGGAGCAAGAACCACAGTACTCAAACCTAGCTTGCGGGGACATGGTGTCTGGGCAGGAGAATTGTCCCAAAGGGAAAGTGTAAAAGGGTGGAGACCTAACTGACTGATTTATCTCTATACAGCTAGAGGGAAAAAAAGCTATACACAGAAGAAAAAGTGTACAATAGTTCACTTAGCAAGCTAAGAGCACCTAGGTACACAAGTGTGCTGAAACTAGCAGCCTTCTAGACAAGGCTGAGAGCTTCTTAAGGAGTCTTTTATTCCTAATCCCTTTAACACCCATCAAGCCTTAACCAGGGTGCAGGGCTATTCAGGAAAGCCTGGGCTTTAAAAAGCCTGTTCTTAAGTGACCAGAGAAGCTTAGCAAATAGGAGCAAAAGGAGGAGGGGGCTGCAAGGGAGTTGAGGACAAGTTTGAAAGGAGCTAAATACACTTAACATTCTTTCAGCTAAAAGCAAAACTGCTTAATTAAAACAAAACACACATGAAGAAAGGAATAAGCTTTAGGAGTAAAATGAGAATGTAGGCAGAAGCCCAGCAACAGAGTGATGGTTATTGCAACTAATATAGCATGTATGATTACCTGTCCTCTGGGCACGTGGCATGCGCGTGCATTCGGTGCAAGGAGCTCCTGGCCCCCAGAGACAAAGTATGGGCTTTGAAGACCAGGGTGGCTGTACTGGAGGAGCTAAGAGAGGCAGAGAGGTATGTAGATGAGGCTTGCCAGGACACAGTAGAACAGTCCTACCTCCAGTCAGACAGCCTCTGTGCTGTTGAGAAGGGTGAAAGTCTGAGGGAAGAAAACGCAACTGGAACACAAGGAAATGATCCCATAGTTGGGACTCTCCTTCCAGGTGGTGATGTGGTATCCTCTCACACTGGAGGCATCCTGTCCATGGGAAGGGAACACCAGTCATTAGGAAAAGACAGATGGTAGTAATGGGGGATTCAATCATTAGAAACATAGATAGCTGAGTTTGTGATGACTGGGAGAACTGCATGGTGACTTGCCTGCCTGGTGTGAAGGCTGGGGATCTCTCAAGACATCTATATAGACCTATGTATAGTACTGGGGAATAGATGGTTGTCCTGACACAGATAGATACCAATGACAAAGGATGAGAAAGAGGTCTTGAAGACCAAATTTAGGCTGCTAGTTAAGAGACAGAAGTCCAGAACCTCCATGGTAGTGTTCTCTGGAATGCTTCCGGTTCCACGCACAGGGCTAGGTACGCAGGCAGAACTGCATGGATGAGACAATGGTGTAAGAACAAGGGGTTTAGAAGAACTGGGAAAACTTTTGGGAAAGGAAGAGCCTTTACAGGCAGAATGGCCTCTATCTAAAACCAAAATGGAACCAGATTGCTAGCACTTAAATTAAAAAGGTCACAGAGCAGTTTTTAAACTTAGGGCTGGGGGAAAGCCAACAGGTGGGGAGAAGCACATGGATTAGACAGAGACATCTCTGAGGGGAGGGTCTATTAATAGAGATCATTTCATTGAAGATCATGGCTTCTCTTCAAGAGAACACAGATTCTCCATGTCCTAGTAAAGAGGAGACGATAGAAGACTATAAAATATGGTTAAAATCAGATGAGAAACAGCCAAATGAAAAAGAGTTCCATTGAATCACATCATGTAATGGCAGACAGCTAAATAATGACAAGTTTTTTAAGGGCTTATATACAAACACGAGAAGTCTAAATAATAAGATGGGTAAACTTTGGGTGGATTCCTCACTTCTGAACTCAATCAATTAATTTTGCCAATCACAAAACTCCCTTTGACTTCAGTGGGGCCAGGATTTTACTCTATACTTAAACAGTTGAGTCCATAAAGGCTTTGAGAATAAAACAAAACAAAACAGCAATGTGATCAATTAAACAATAACCACCCCTCCATCAGTTTTAAAATGTGACTTAACTAAGCCAGATGCATGTCCTGAAACACTAAAGCAACCCACCAGCTCCATTTTGTATTTTTGTGACCCACCCTCTGCTCTGGTCCAGAAACCCTATGTGAAGAGGAGGGCAGGCGGCTGTTGGTGGCTCCTGTTCCATGCGCTTGAGCCCTGTTCTTCATTGCAGGCATTGTGACCTGGCCACCAGTGTCACAGCACCACTATTTTGGTCCAGTTGCCCTAAAGGGCAAAAGTGTATGTTTCCTTAAGCCAAGGCCCACTGATGGGTTAATCCTAGCCTGAACACGGCAACCCATCTAGAATTTTCCCATGAACACACTCATGGTCATAATCCACCATGTGGCAAACACAAAGGATTAACTTCATTACTTTTGCAGGAAGATATTTGCCTAAGCAACACAGGAACAACAACAAGAAGGTGTTGGCAACTATTCATCTTAATTTCCACTAATACGTTATGGAAGAGAAAATACGCATATAGAAGTTGATTACCAATCATTTCCAAATTTGTTTAAAAACTCTAAAGGACCACCTAGAATCTAGTATGATGCAAAAATCTCTCCATGTGGAATATAAAATTGGTAAAGGAGCTATACATGGCAGATGCCATGAGCAGAGCAAAAAACAAATTATCCACCACCTAAAAGTAGGTATGCAACTCACCATGAAGCATGTGTCTACTATGGTGCTACTTATAAAAATCAGCCGATTTCCACACTGCAACACAAAAAATTAGTTGTGTGTAAACTGAAATTAACATTTTTTACAAGATCAGCCTAAAGAAAGAGCATAATTAGACCTCGGCCTGAGGCTATTTTGGAAAAAAGAGAGTAGTGTGTACCACAATATACAGCTATAAGAAAAGGGACCAATTCTTCAAAAAGTGTTGAGAAAATAAATGCTTTGCTGACTAAAATACATACCAGTTATCTCGGTCTAGAAAATGAAAGCAAGGAACAGCAGACATCCTGTTTGGCGCTGAGATTAGAGCTTCTATAATTAATGTGTCAATGCAATGTATATATAATTACTTCAGACAAGCACAAACAAAAAAGCCAGTCATTAAATCCTATCCTTACCCTGAATGAGCCTAAGAGAGGACCTATTTGAATTTGACATTAATCTAGTTCCTACTAATGTATCACAACTTTAAATTAACAGAGCTTTCACAACTAACATGCTCACCAGATAAAGGATGACCGGTAAAAAGCTGGCAAATGAATCAAGCTCCTCCTGCTGGATCTTTTCACATCAGTCTGGTGAGTGTCCAACTGCTTAATCTTACGTGCTTTTAGCTTGCTGGAGCAGGGCAAAGTTTAGGCACCATACTTGGCTTAAGACTCTCCTGCACTCCAGGGGCATACCGTCCGTGTCCGACAGTGGGAACTTCATAGTCCAGGTCCCTAGAAACTGGTGCCATCTCCCCTAATCTTCCCCCAACAGTTCTTGCTCACCTTAGAATCTAAATAAAGCGTGAGCTCCTGGTTTACAGTTTACCTTTTGAGGAGTCTGAGCTAAGGGAACCTATTAGACAGAAAGGCTTTGCACAGAATCCTAAAACACCAAACTCTTTACTTAGAAGCATAAGAAATACACAGTACTATGCACCTACATGCATTTCTCTGCCTCAGATTTCCTTCGCCACTCTGGAGAGTTCTTTCGACTTTGATAGAGTCCTCTGGTGTGTCTACTATCCTGTTCCTGAAGCTCATAGCTTCTCTTCAGGAACATGAAACCTTGTTTACCCCCAGCTAGCTTTCTCTGTCCTTGGTTGGGCCCCACCATTAAACTAGAGCTCCCTGACCCCTCACTTTTCTCTTTTTCTCACTGGCCCCAAACTTCCTGTCCCTCTAAAAGCCTTCCAAAATTTCTCGCATTTTTGTCACCTTTGTCCTGTTGGGGATTCCCCACTCTCTCCATTTACCCCTCAGTAATTGGGTGGTGGTCATCCTTCCCCATCTGGGTAGGAGGAAGGCCACACCACCTTACTATCTTGTCAGGATCTCAGCCTAGTATTGGGGAAATTAGCAAATTGGTACTAGTGTCCTGACAAAGCGAACAGGGACAGGTTCCCAGATCGGCAACTACCTTCGACTTGTGGAGCAGGTTCTCTCAGAAGTCAGAATGTCCCATCCCAAGGCGGGCCTGAACAGTCAATAGGCTACAGCCATATGGCTCTTTGGCTACAGCGTCTGCTCAGACCCCACTCAATCTCTACTCTCTTGCTGCAGTGATAAGGCACACCCAGTAGTCATTCAGCTCTGGCTCTGGTGGCAGAACCAGAGTAAGCCCACAGTCAATTAGTCCAAGCCCCTTCAAGCAGAGCCAAAGGAATCTAGGGTTGCCAGATACCTTCACAAAAAATCCTGAACATGACAGGGGACCAAACTTGTTGAGGGAAAAAAAAAAGGGAGATATGTCTGGTATTTTCTGTTGTTGTTTTTTTTTTACCGGACAGTAGAGGCAATAACCGGACTGTCCGGCCAAAAACCAGACACCTGGCAACCCAAGAGGAATCCAGCAGTTAATTAGCTCTTGGCTTTTGCAGCAGAGCCAAACAAACCCAGTAGTCATTTAGTTCTGTGCTCTCATTGCAGAGCCAGAGCAGAACCCAGTAGCCAATCAGCTTTGGACTCTGGTTGCAAAGCCAGAGAAAAACCCCAGGGATCGGACATCCTAAATCCAGCAGATGACTGATAAACACAGGCCAGTGGGCCTAGCAAGGGGAGGCTGCTACCTCAGGGGAGGGGTACCAAGTGGGGTTGGGGCTCACTGTCCTCTACCAGATCCCAACCCAGAACCGTAACAGTGGTGTAGTCAGCAGGGATTCTTGCCATAGCACACCGACCCCACCTCAGGAAAAGCTGCAACCCAACTATGGTTGGCTGCCCTGAGCCACTTCCTCCTCTCCCCTCAGGGTGGACCTGGATCAGCAGGGCACTATCTGCCTCCTCCGGGTAGGTGACCAAGGTGACCTTCCAGTGGGTATGGGGCAGCAGCAAGCTCTGCAGTAGGCAGAACATCTCTGGGCGCAGCAGCAGGGTCAGTTTCTGGAAGCATCTCCATTCCAACTAAGCAGAAGGCCCCGTCCTTTATGCTTCCCTGTTCTGGTGACATACTTCTGGTAGGAGTGAGGCAGTCCTCACAGTGTTTCCTCCCCACTGGCTCGAAGGGAGGCCACCGCAGCCCCACTACATCCTGCCTTCAGACAAGCTTCACTCAGCCTCCTTGGTATACCCACTGTTCAGTCCAGAGCCTGATCATTAAAGTTAATGACTTGACTTTACTATAGAACATTAGATAGATGTTCTATAGCTCTGTCAAAAATGGGGGATTCAACATCCACACAGATGATACAATTTTAATTACTTTCTTGGCAATTTTCATAATACTAAATTCACACAATCCACTAGAATTCATAAGTTGCATGGGCAGTTTTCCCAAATCATCACAGCTGGACATGGAATACATGACCGTGGATGTTGATTTTCAAGAGCAGATTTTCAAGAGTTTGTTGAAGGTCGGACGCTTCATCTGAACTCACAACCCCCTTGCCAAAACAGCCACAGAACAACATGTTGTCCACAAGTTATTCAAAGAGGATAAAATCTCTCAAGGAAATCTCAATATGATGGATACATCGGTCCCTGGAAGTCTACCAAAAGGATTAGTTCCCCCAGAACTATGCAAATGCTCAAACAAAAACCTCACTTCTGACAGAAGTTCAGTTACTCACGCCCTGAACAAGTACAAAATGTACAATGACAACTGGAGAAAAGAGAAAGAAAACACTATACTTTGACATAAATACAACACCACCTCAGAATGGACAATTAAGTTGGAAGCCAGTTAGTGTTGTTGGATCTACAGAGATATTGAGAAAATAGACTACCAGAGATACTTGAGAAACCATTGAGATTTACTTGAAATACCTGAGACAGCCCAGAGATCTGTCAATACGTGGAGAAAAAACAATGAGAGTTTGATTCTTTAAGGAAAAGATGAGTGTACACAAGGACCTCTGTTCATTCTGGTGGAGTCGCTGACAAGACCCCGGGTGTGGCGATTTCACAGACACATGTACAAGCTGTGTCCAACGCTAAGCAGAAATGCAACATCCGCAGCCTGGTGTGAGTGTCACGTTATTAATGGCCATGTCCTGAGAAAACCAATCCAACACTTACAGGACTGAAACAAGCTATAACTGATTGACTTAAGTAATTTTGAAAAATGTGTCAATATGTATTGAACATGATGAATCTGAAATGTTCTGTTATTTTAAAGTTCAAAATATTCTCATAGGGGATGTAAAAGAGAGGGTAAACAGATATTATTAGTATGGCAGTAGTTATGCTAATAACATGATGTAATATTAGTAAGTGAGGGACAATGCCAATTAGTTGTGTATTTGAGCATGCCTACTGTGGATTAGATGTTTCCAATCTGAACTATATGTTTCATATAGGCAAAACACTGTATTGATTTTCTCCTCTGACATGCCTGATTGTTTACTAAACTTTACACTAAACAGTACTGTGCTAGATCAGTACTCAGTACTCCGCTATACCTCCACATGCTGTAAGAAGTAACACTGGTGATGCAGTAAGTGACTCTTTTTGAGTTGGTAATGAAACAACAACCCATATTATGTTCGGGAAAAATTATCCTCCTAGAGACACTATCTCTTCATTAAGACACCAAACACAAGTCATGACCACTTGTGGTTATTAAAGAAACTGTTGCATTCTTCATAAAAAGAAAGGGTATTCCCTCTGGTGTCAAAGCCAAGTCTAACAAAATGCATTTAGACACGTCCTCGTATTTTCTATCGGATAATGTATTCTTCTTCCCTTCCCCGCTGAAAATACTGTATAACATATCTGCAATGTTCTACCTCTGAGGTGGCTTCGTAGCAGAGGTGCATGAAATGATCCTTGTGCAACGTTTGAATAGAAGTTAAAACTGCAAATGATCCAAGATCCTTTGGGATGAATAATACTAATAAATCTAGAAAAGTTGCTTATTACCTATGCTGCTGCAAGCCAAAATGCCGAGCTATAATATCAGCTTGGTATCCAGTCTGCATTTGTGTACGCTAAGCTTTACCAGATAATGTATAAGCTTCACATGTTGAATGCAGCTTTCTTTTTTAGCTTTTCAGCTGCAATTTGATCACATTTCCTGGAAGTACCTTGTAAGAGGTGAGGATGAAGAGGCTGGTGTGCTGTAAGCACTGCTGTCATCTCATCATGGTCAGAAGGATGTATATACTCATAAATGCTATTGCCAGTAAGCTCCACCTGTCAAGAGACATATAAAACATTAGGCAGTACAAATGGCCTTTCTTTTAATAATATAAAGCATTCTTCAGTGACCTACGTATACTACATCTGTATACTGTGAATATAGTCCATTACTCTTACAACGTGTGGTTTTTACTGGACCAAAACCATGTCCCAAATTATACCTATTAAACTGAATCATTCCTCCTTCAGTGGTAACTAACACTTTGGAAGCTTTTGTGGGAATTTCTCGTGCTATTCTGTACACAGGGGAGTTGCTAGTGAAGAAAGCTGGCAAGTGAAAAGATGAGCTAAAGGAGCTATAGAAATGTTAGCTTCCCACAAAGAGAAAAAAATTCTCCACAAGCTGCATAAGCTATTCTCACAAACATACACTAAAAATTGTTCATGTTCCCAGAAACCATCACCTAGGTTCTGTCTGTGTTTGAAATTTAACAGCCAAGCCAGCAAATTAATATATTTCCTGTTGCTGGGGTTTTTTTTCAGTAAATACCCTCCAAAAATACAATCCAAACTCATCTTAGGTTCCAGTTCAGTCCCCATTTAATTCAGTGGAGCTATTCCCACTTCTATCAGTGAGCACCAGCTCTTCCTGCTTCAAATAAATGTGCAGAATTAAAAAAGCATAACAGCTCAGCCAGAGGGGTTTTGTTTTTTGTTGGTTTTTTTTTTTTTTGTCTTTCATTTCTTCAATATCATATGCTCCTATTTCTCACCTGCTCTGAACCTCTGTTCACATATGGGTGTGTTTCTGTCATATGTACATAATAAATTTAGAGGCTGGGAACACCGTTATAAGTGCCATCTGCTGTGTGTCCTTTTTGCTAACTTTATTTGGCACATGTAAAAATGCATCAACAAAAAGTCTCCAGATAGATGTAGTAATGGATTTAAGTAGAGAACCAATACTTTGAGCCTGTGTTTTAAATTAGTGTCAGGCTGCCCAATTGTTCATTGTGGCCTGATGTGCATTGGGCCCCAAAGATCAGAGACAGCTGAGAGGTGAAGTAATTTAACCTATTCTTCTGGGCCAATCCTACTGATTTGCTAAGATGTGTGAGTTGCCTTTTCTTTAGAATAAATGAAGTTGTCTAGCCCACAAAGCAATCTTTTCCTGAAAATGTCTCTCATAGTTCCATTTTCTGCATTATTCATGGAATGTCTCTTCCCAGCACTATACAAACTAATTCTTTATAGTCATCTAGCCACTGTTCTCCCTCCACCTCTCTCTCCCCTCCCCACCTTCACTTCCCAAAAACCCTGGTATATATTCAATATTCCAGCCAGATATTTGCACATTCTTTAAACAGAAAGTTTTCAGTTGTACAAGGAAAAACGAGACATACCACATTAACTATGTTAGTTCACATAAATCATTGCCCCTACAAGAAAAAATCTGGAACCATTCCTACTCAGGATTATAAGTGGGGACATCAATACCAGTGTATTTTAGCTTTAGTGGCTAGGGAAGAATTGAAAGTAAACAAGAATGAATCTTGCAACTTGTGATTTTTTTCACTCTTTGTAAAAGAAATAAAACAGGCAAAAGTAGCAGAATGATCCATAATATGTCTATTATTGAGATAGGACTATGACTTTCACAAGCACTCTAACATTGCATTTTTAAAGTATTGTGATTTGCATTGCTCTAAGCTCAAAAGAGACCAGAACAAGCAAAAAAAAAAAATCTTACTAGAGAAAGACTGAGTTTGGGTGAATGTTCAAACTGAAATGGGGGAGAGGAGGTATATGGACTTTCCTGTCCCTCTAAGTTTAACCCTCTCTCTGGAACCATCCACTCCAAAAACAGCTTTTATTCTTAGCTCACAAAGATATTTCTGAAGAGCAGGCTTTGTGCCTTTGAAATGAATCAGACTATACCAAATGGAATGTGGTTATAAAAAACATTCATAGGAAGGATACTATGAGATCTCTCTCATTCCACCCCCTGTACAAAGGCATTCTTCCTTCTATTTGCCCTGCAAACCTAATTACAAACACCAATTAAGTCAATCCAAAAGATTTGCGTCTTTAATTGATCATAATCATAATCTTCACATGGGATCCAATCCTGCAAAACCTAACTCGTGAGAGTAGCTCTTGCTCTTACAAGTAATCCTACTGAATTAAATGGAACTACTCAAGGAAGGATTCTTATATTTGGACCCATAGTCACAATTTTACCTACACTGAGATTCAGATCATATGGCTTATTTCTCAAAGATAACATAGCTAGCTTTTCTGAATATACACCTAGGCTGCGTCTAGACTGGCAAGTTTTTGCACAAAAGCAGCCGCTTTTGTGCAAAAACTTGCCAGCTGTCTACACTGGCCGCTTGAATTTGCGCAAGAACACTGACGATCTAATGTATGATCGTCAGTGTTCTTGCGCAAATACAATGACTCTCCCGCTTGGGAAAAAGCCCTCTTGCGCAAATGCTTTTGCGCAAGAGGCCAGTGTAGACAACTGAGAACCGTTTTGGGCAAAAAGCCCGATGGCGAAAATGGCGATCGGGCTTTTTGTTAAAACTGCTGTCTAGATTGGCACGGATGCTTTTGCGCAAAAACACTTTTGCGCAAAGCATCCGTGCCAATCTAGACGCTCTTTCGCAAATGCTTTTAACGGAAAAACTTTTCCGTTAAAAGCATTTGCGGAAAATCATGCCAGTCTAGACGTAGCCCTAGGAATAAATTCTATTCTGTTATGCATGTTTAACCCCAATGAAATCAATGAAGTTCCACATATGTAAGTGACAGCAAAATTTGACCTGTTGAGTATTAAATGTAAGAAACCTAAAGCCATTTTCAAAAATCTGGGGCTATGTAATAGTCAAATAACCAAAGAATGCACATTTTGGTTATCTAGTCACTGTCTCCAGGTATGTATATTTTATATGTGCTTTTAAAACATGCAATAAAATACTAACAACTTAAAAATAAATTATATGGTTGAATCCATAAAACTCCTATTGACTCACGAATCGGGCTTATTAAACCAGACTCTGGATGAAGTGTTTTAGTATTTGTAAATACCTACTTATTACCGGTTGCATTTGTTTCCTACTAAGAGCTTTTTTCGTGTGCAACTCAGCTGTATATTTTCTTTCTGCCAAGAAATGACTCATAAGAAACAGAGGACTAAATAAATGGATTCTGGAAGATAATCTAGTATATAAAGCAGAATGTTTGTATGCTAATAACTTGGGCGCTATAAGAGCTACCGCAACCAAACTTTGCATGGGATAACCTTTCATCCAGGAGAAGGTTTAAGGTACTTTTGGCAGCGTGGGGAGAAGCGGCTTCCCGGGGGAAGCAGCGGGGGGGGACAGTCTCTCACCAAGGCCGGTGGCGGAGGCGCGAGGGGAGAGGTGGCACTCCGAGCAGCAGCTGCTCCACTCGCCTCTATCAGGCCGTTCCACTGCACAGGTGCCTCCTCCCTCCCGCCCGTGATGTCACTTGGCCCGGGCCCCTCCCCTCCGGTGGCAGCTGAGGGTTGCCAAGCGGCGGGCTGGAGCTTGCGGCCACCGCTAGGGGGAGGTTGCAGGCTCAGCGGGGCAAGCCCAGCAGGGAGGCGGCGGCGGCAGCGCTGGGAGCAGCCCGGGGAGAGGGGAACCAGCGGCGCAGCTTCCTGGTCGCGTGGCGGGGAGCCCGGCACCTGCTCGCCACAGCCCGTGGGAGAGGGGAACCCCAGCACGGCCCCATGGTGCGGCAAGTAGCGGGGCAAAAGTTTCCGGGCGGGCGGTGGGGTTGTTGCCCCCCATGGCACCTGCAGCCCTGGGCACGAGCTGGGCTGCCCCGCCCACCCTAGGTCCCGTGCTCGCTCCCTCCCATGGGGCACCCTCAGCGCCTGCCCCGAGCAACGCCGGGTAACTCCAGTTAGTAATTATATATTTTGCCATTAGCATACTTACTGGATTAAAGCAAAATAAAAACTTTAGCAAGTTCAGATGTTTTTGGTTAAATATTTCAAGATTTATAAAAAAACCGAATATAAGTATGACTCCCTTGTGGAATCAGATAATTGTTGGAGTTCCAGCCCAGACTTTCAAAACTGCATACTCTTATTTTTCACAATTGTTTTCTTTATTTCTGTTTTAAAAGGGTTTTCTCTACAGTCTATAAGTCGTGTAAGCACTAATGTATGTATATGTACACACAGATATAAGTTGAATTTAAACTGTATAACCCATATTATATCATCAATTTTTCAGCTCAAGTTCTCACAGAATTTAATAAGTGATTCTGCTAAAGATTTGACATCACAGTATGGCGCTGCCGCTTAGATACATGGATATACTATGTGCATTTATTGAACTTTCATATTCAAAATGTTAACACAAGAATAAGTGGATCATAAAGTAAAATGGTACAGTAAAACTCCAATAGTCCGGCATCCCATAATCCGGCATTCCTGATAGTCCGGCATCAAAATGGCAAGAGCCTAGTGAGTGAGCTTCAGCAAAAAATGAGTCACAAGGTAACAGCGGCAGCAGCTGAACTGAGCAAAAAGGGTAAAAAAAGGCTTAAAAAAACTAAAACATTACAGTATACTGTATACAGTATGACAATAAAAAGGGTTAAGAACACTTTATATACAGTATATAATGTATACAGTATATATATAACCTGCTTATAGTACCTCCTGATAGTCCGGCATATTTGATAATCTGGCACCACCTAAATCCCATAGGTTCCGGATTATCGGAGGTCTACTGTAATATGAATTTAAATGGTAACGGGTGATGCATTGTGCCAGCAGTTTTTAAGAGCAGCTTCACCGGGGGAATTTGTCCCATTTATCATTCATGGAGTAAAGACATATAGGGCAGATTCTCAGGTAGCGTAAATCAATGTAGCTTCACTGACTTTAATGGAGCTATACTGATTTAAAGCAGATGAGCGTCTGGCCCTCACTATTTACTATTCCTGTTGCAAAAACTGACAAGAATTAAGCTAGGGCTTTTAATAATCATTGCTTCTGACACTTGTATGTACATTGTGTCTAAAAATTTGAATTTGTGGGGAAATAAATACAAGTTAAAAAAATATCTTAATGGTACTTTTACAACTGTAAACATACAGTGTTTGGCTCCCAAAAACCTAATTCAGAAGGGGTGCGTCTAGACTACATTCCTCTTTCAAAAGAGGAATGCAAATGAGGGAAATTGAAAATGCAAATGAAGTGCAGGTTTACAAATCTCATGCTTCATTTGCATAATTGCGTCCGGTCGCTTTTTCAAAAAAGGTTTTTTGGAAAAAAAAGCAGTCTAGACACGGTTCTTTTGGGGGAAAAAAAAAACCCTTTTTTGAGAGAACACTTATTCCTGAAAAAATGAGGTTTACAGGGTTCTTTTGAAAAAGGGTTTTTTCCGAAAGAACCGTGTCTAGACTGCTTTTTTTTTTTTAAAAACCTTTTTTGAAAAAGCAATCGGATGTGATTATGCAAATGAAGCGTGAGGTTTGTAAATCTCTGCTTCATTTGCATTTTTCATTTCCCTCATTTGCATTCCTCTTTGGAAAGAGGAACGTAGTCTAGACGCATCCAAGGTGTGACTCTCTGTTCTTTCTTCTGAACCCATAATCAGGATTAACGGAAGTTACAGATTATTGCAGCATCTCTCCAAGAACATCCTGTGAATGTTTTTAAACGTATTTTTCTTTAGAATAATTATCTGCTTCAACAAATTGCACTAATTTAAAACTGATTTGTAGTCCAATTTTAGAGTAGAAATAGATAATTAAAAAGTCCTTCTTATAAGTAAACAGTCTAAAAGATTATCTAAAGTCATCATCACTTGGAGTACCAGCCAAGACAAACTGAGCCCATACTCAGATATAGGAGCTCTTGTTGAAAATACAGTGTAGGATTATAACTCGGTGAAGGAAATGTGAAGAATTTGCTCCTAAAAGATCAATCCTGCTCTTGCTGATGTCAGTGGCAAAACCCCGAGACTTCAAGGAAAGCAGGAACAAGACCTAATTTAGCAAAGGACATTTTAAAAATAAAATGTTCAGAAATGTATTAGGAGCATCCTAGGATTACAGTGTTTAAAAACGAAACTGTTCCTTGAAAAAAAAAAAAATCAAGAACGGAGAGATGGTGGGAAGATTCCACAACAAGGCAAATTACTGCTGCTAAGATGGATTCTGTGTTTTTCTTTTAAAGAAATATAAAAGAAAGTGATGTATCATTCAGTATCCAATCCAGTGACTTTATTTTACTATTAAAATTGACAGAGAGAGAGAGAGAGAGAGAGATGCATAGTAGGGTTAGCTACTAAATCTGAAGTGGTATTTTTAAAACAATCTCAGTTTTCTACTCCCTAAACATTGCCACTACGTCTTTACTTTCCGGAGAGTTCAAGGCAATAGCCCGCTTATTACTGCAGAATAGTCAATAATTTGCAGGTTAATCTCACTTCAGTAAACTCAGTGGGTCAAATGCCCCAGTCGTTCCTCAGGAAAAACTCCCATGGACTTCAGTGAGAATGCATAAAAATGAATTTAAGGATTGTGGATGATATTCACGCCTGTGCCTAAGGCCAGCATATGTCCTATTCAAAGACTTTAAATGAGACTGAATTAGTGCACAGGTCAGGGGTTGGCAAATACTGGCCTGCAGGCCAGATCTGGCCTGCCAGGGTTAGTCCTGATGGGTTCTCGCAATGCTGTATTTATCTGAAATTCTGCAGGTATGGGGGAAGAAAAAAATCACAGCTTCTGTTGGCCATGGATCACCAGTCCTGGACAATGGGAGATGCAATCACCCATACCTGCAGAGGTGCAGGTAAATGTAGCCATTGCAGCCCACCAGGGGCTAACCCTGGTGAATCGCCACTGTTTTAGGCTATGTCAGGGTTGGGGAACCTCAGGTCCGGCTGCGACCCCTGGCTTGCCTGGATTGGCCCCTGAGGCTCAGCATTAGAGAGCCCATGCCAGTGCTCCCCCCCGCCCCCCACCACTCCACCGCAGGGCTGGAGCACACAAAATCTACTAGCCTGGGTCCCCATAGGCTTTGGTGCATGAGGGAATGTGTGGAGTGTCTGTCTCCTTCTCAGTCAGGGGCTACATCAGTGAGGGTTTTTGTTTCTCGCTTGCGTGCGGCCCCCGACTGATTTTTCTGTGGGTCAGCGGTCCCCAACCCAAAAAAGGTTCCCCACCCCTGCAATGATACACTGCACAGAGATAAAACTGAAATAGTGTATTTAAATCTGGCATATTCAACTTCCTTTTTACTCCAATTGATTCTGTAGTTCTGTGATTTCACTGGGAAAGATATATGCGCGCGCACACACCACAGTGAAATCTACAACATCCTGAAGACACATCAGTTCTACATAAAAAAAAATTAAAACAAACAAACAAACAATCTAAAAGGAAAAGCATCTAAGCAATTAGCAAAGTAACAAACACTACCTCACACAGATGACCACCGACACAAGGGAATGAAGAAACACTTCAACAACAGTTGGTGGAGCACCCATTGCTACAGAAGAATTATTTTGTGTAAGTGGCTCAGTTTAACTAGCTATGGTTATGATGGATCTTTTTAATACGTGAGTGGGTAAAGATGCTTTGAGTAAGAGTTCTAAATGGAAAATAGAAAATACAGCTTCTTATTTAGAAAATATTTAAGGAAAAGGCAATACATAAGAGAAATTTAAATATCCAATTAAAATAATGAAAAAACACAAATATATGCAACAGCAGACTTGATAAACAAGTAGTTTACATTAAAAATTCTCCTTGTACATGTGCAAAAATTCAGTAGAAAAAGAAAATGTCCACACTGAACCCTGAGTAGTGTCAAAATCTGAAAATTATTTTTGTGACAGTGATTACAAAAAATAGTCAATGATGTTTCTTTCTTGTTCAGCAGGAATGTTTTCAGAATATATTTACTTTTTCATGCTTTCTAGAGTTTTTTTCTAATTGTTCCATTCAGAACTAGGAGCAATTATAAAAATACATCCAAATAGTCTTCAATTTCTTTCAACATTAATCACAATACGACTTAAAATGCACCCTTTAACGTCTAACACACAACTACTGCAGTCTTGGAATAGTTTTCCTGTATCACCTTCTATCATTGATTCATCAGATCTTATTTGCAAACACCTAATACCTCACTTACCTTTCTCTCTCAATTTTGCTCCTTTTTTTTTTTAACTATTTACCTGTTTTATCAATTCTGCAAAGCTTTCGGGATGCAACTACTATGGAAGACACTCTACAAAACTTTTGTTTCTTATGAGGCTCATGCAGAGCCCAGTGCTTCAATGAGCATCTTTCTATCAGACTTCAGTGAGCTTTGGATCAGGTATTATGTCCCAAAATGTGTAGGATATCTTTTCAAACAAATGCAAGGAAACCTGCATATTACAATAAATACACTTCTAATTCTATTTGCTGATCCTATTCTGAAAAGGTAAAAATGTAGAAGTGTCCTAAAAACAAACAAATACAAACCTTCTACTTTTTGTGCAGAACAGTGGTAAACTTACTTTTACAAGTTCTATTGCAATCATATAAAACACTGTTCTGAAAAGGTCATTGAGCTGGAAAACCTCAAGAAAAATTACCCTGAATTCCACACAAAAACTCATAAATCCGCTCCCCTCTTTTTTCCCCAAAAGCACATTTACCAAAAGACTCATGTTCCACATCAGATTTCCTGTCTCCTAGGTTCTAGATAAGTGGTTCCCAACCTTTTATACCAGCAAACCAATTCACAAACTTTTGGTGGACCGGTAACATTTTATTTGCATGAATGAATATAAAAGTCCACCAAAAGTTTGTGAATGGGTTTGCCGGTCCATGGTATAAAAAGCCCCGGATCCCTGAGCCCCCCAGTGCCAGGCCTAACCCCTAGAGCCATCCACCCCTCCCATACCCCCCAGTACCAGCCACTAACCCCAGAGATCCCTGCACCCAACCTCCTCCCAGTGCCAGCCTTCCACCCCCAGAGCCCCATAATGCCAGCCCCTCATCCCAAACACCTCAGTGCCAGCCCCACCCCCCAGAGTCCCCACCACCATGCCCAGTGCCAGCCTCTTTTTCCACAGCCGCCTGCACCCAACCCCAAACCCTCCCCAGTGCCAACCCCAGTCCCCAATATTAGCCCAATCCCCAGTGCCCACCCCTGCCCCTGTAGCCCCCTCACTACTAGCCCCACCACTCAGAACCTCCCGGTGTCAGCCCCCACACCTCTTAGAGTCCCCCACTTCCTAGAGCCCCCCAGTAGTAGCCCTGCCCCCAAAACCTCCAGTATAAGCATCACCCTCAGAGATACCTCCCCAGTGCCAGCTCCCTACCTCTTAGAGCCCCCCACCCCAGAGCCCTCTAGCACTAGCCCCGCCCTGGAGTCCCCAGTGCCTGCCCTGCCCCCCACACCTGGTCCTGTGCTGCCTCCCATCTGCCAGCTGAGCAAACCACCGCATCCAGGAGGAGACCCTGCCCCTGCCCGGCGCTGGTTGGCTGAGAGGCAGGGAAGGACACACCTCTCCCAACAGCCACAGCAGGAGGGTGCATCCCAGCCCCGGCCCCCAGAGCCACCATGGCCCGACAGCCAGCAGTTTGCGGCCTGGCAGTTGGGAATTGCTGCTCTAGATTATAAGGCTAGAAGGGACCATCATGGTCATCTAGTCATTTAGACTGACCTCCCGCACAGGGCAGGCCACAGAACCACACCCCTGTGCTCCTGTAATAGACTCTCTTTATATCAGCAGTTCTTAGCATCACACATAACCCAAATGGTGTGGACTGGAAAGCTCAATGTTTTTTCTCCTGAGATGTACAGCATTACCACACAGGCAGTAAATTTGAGTTCCAGGCTCAAGCTCAGAACCTGGCTCGTTTTGCAAAAACATTTACTAACCTTCTTAAAGGTAACAAAGTAAAATGTAATTGACAAGAAAAGATACAGGTAAGAATCACTGCAGCTGTAAGTAAATGGCTTTACTAAAATGACAGACAACTTTAATTCAGAACAAAATTGAAGCTTAAGACTGCACTGCAAAAAACTAAACCTAGTACATGGAGCCAGATATTACAATTGCCTGCAATTGAACATCAGTATTTAACAGATGGACAGAAAGTTACTCGTACCTGGGATAAGCCGAGATGAACAGATGCAGTTTCAGAGATATACATAATTTTGCCATCAGATGCTACCACAAAAACAAATCCATCCAATGTCTGTAAGAAAAAAATATTTTGGATTAAAAAAAAATATCTAACCATTTAGACTGATAATTTAGAATAAAGATTTTTAAAGTGTTCCCCCTCCTGGGCAGAAAATATATTATTAAAAATAAATATTTAACCATACTGTCTCTGTGAAAAATACTAATTAGGGATGTGAAAGTGTAAATGCGTAAACAATTAACCGATAAGCCTGGGCTAAGGTTACCAGATGGGTTTCAAAAAAATACCAGACACACATGATCTTAGAACGGGATGGGGGCGGGACTGGCCAGGAGGGGAGCGGGGCTGGCCAGGAAGAGGTCGGGGGGAACGGAGCTGGCTGGGGAAGATGTCGGGGAGGGGGAAGAAACCAGCTGGCAGGGAGCAGGGCTGGCCAGGAGGTTGGGGAAGCGGAGCTGGCCGGGAGGAAGTGGCCAGCGGGAGCGGGGCTGGCCTGGAGGATCGGGAGTGGAGCTGATCCGGGGAAGAGACAGGCCGGCGGGAGCAGGGCTGGCAGGGAGGGGGCTGGGGGGAGTGGAGCTGGCCGGAGGGAACCGGCTGACCCGGGTGCACGCAGATCCTGGGGTGCTGCACGTCCCATGATCGGTCCCAGCAGGGCGCACAGGCGACTCCGGCCCCGGGGATTCCATCCGCCCCCACCTCGCTCCTCTCTACTGCGTAGTTACGTACTGCCTGGTTGGTAGACATGCTCATGCAGTGTGAGTGCATCTACCAGCCAGGCAGTACGCAACTACATACTGATTCTCATGATAATAAAACTTACTTAATTTGAAAATACAGGACATTTATATGTCTGGTATTTTCTCATTTGTTTCCCCCGGACAGAAAGCTCAAATACCAGACTGTCTGGTTCAAAACTGGACACCTGGCAACCCTAACCTGGGCTTATTGGTTAATGTTCACTGTTATATGCAGGCTCCCCACTCCTGGGGAGCCAGCTGCCACCCCACGCTGCTGCCTCCATATCAGAGGCAGCAACGCAAGGGTGGCAGCCAACTTTCTGGGGCAGGGCTGCAGAGGGAACCGGTGTGTGCTGGGAGCCAGCTTTTTAAGCTGGCTCCCAGCATGCACTGGCTTCCGCCTCACACTGCGGTTGCAGGTAACCATATAATAAGCTGGTTATCCAATTACCCACTGTTTAACTAATCACACATAAATTTGTGAAATCTACTTCATTATCTCCTTACAGGAGTCATGCTGCACTTTAAGTTAACAGTCTCCTATTAACTTGGATTACTTTAGTACATCGCACAAATCCTGAGTTACATGATACAAAGGAGAAAATCCAATGCTATACAAGCCATTTTTATGATATAATGACAAAATTGAGCAATGTTTTATATTCCTTCTATTGTATTTTTATTAATGCCTGTTTAGACTGAAGATTATCATCTTCATAGCTATTTGAAACTTTCTGGAGATGAAAAAGCCCATGACATTTTCAGAAAGAAACAAGACTATCACATATTGAAGTCCTTCACTACTAACACTGAAACTTATTAACCATAACTAATGGTAACATTTAATGCAAATATAGGGCCTGATCTTGCTAATCCTTACTCACACAAGGGCTAACTTGGAATTAATTGTTACTGATGGAAGTAATTGTTACAAAGACAGGACAAATAGGATAGAAATGAAAACTGTACAAAAATGGCCAATATTTTCAAAAGTAACTGATGATTTTGGTTGCCTCAATTTTTGGGTTCCCAACTTAAAATTTTAATGAGGGCTTGATTTTTCAGAAGGCCAATTCTTAAGTAAAAACTGAGGAATCTAAGAACAGTAATCACTTTTAAACTTCCTGATCAAATACCTATATCCACAAATAGATCACTGAAAAATAAACATGTATTTTGAAATGGAGAAACTAATTTCTAAAGTACAGAGATAAAACAACTGCTTTGTCTACTTACTAATTCATATTTTAGGATAGTGAACCAGGAGGAAATCAATAAAATCCTGTAAGAGTGGTGCACACAATGTGGCCCTAATAAAAATATTCCAAATTATTCTCTGGTCGACTAGCTATTTTTACAGCTTGTAATTGGAACCAGATTACTTTTTAACTTTACTCTTATTTCACCCTTCAACATAAACAGAACTTTGTAGATGTATTAAAATGGGAAAGAAATTATTGTAGCCTTAAATAAAAAATTTCCTTTAAACATTCTTCATCAACTTGCAATTGCTGTTCCCAGTCTTATCGTTAAATATGTGTCCATTCTTTCATTAGACTCTATTATTGTTAGGGATTTCCAACTCAACTAGAAAAATTGTTGCATAGAGTTGAAATTTGGCATACAAAATTTCAGCATAGGTGAGGAATTGACAATAAACGTTCAGGCTTACTGCAATTTTTGAGCATGCATAATTTAGAACTAAAATCCATTTTATACAACAGTTACAGGTAATTAGAACATATTACCTAACTTCTTTGGATACTAAACAAAATATAAAATAACTAAGAGATGAAGTGGCTACTATACATGCAAAGGCTTTCATAAAGGTTTTTACTATGTATCTACATTCAAATTTTCAAGATAGACCAATGGCTCCAAGCCAAGTGATCAATTTGAATTTTAAGTATATATTTAATGGGCTACTTGAGAACATCTCCAGGAGAGAAATCACCAAATCTTGCTTATATGTATTAGGGATTTCAAGCAATTAAAAAAAATGAATCATGATCAATTACACTGTTAAACAATAATAGAATATCACTTATATACATGTTTTGGATCTTTCATATATTTTCAAATATTTATTTCAATTGCAACACAGAATACTAAATGTACAGTGCCCACTTTATGTGTGTTTTTATTACAAATATTTACACTGTAAAAAACAAAAGAAATAGTATTTTTCAATTCTCCTAACACAAGTACTATAGTGCAATCTCTTTATCATTAAAGTTGAACTTACAAATATAGAATTATGTACCCAAAAAACTGCATTAAAAATAATGCAACATAAAACTTGATAGCCTACAAGTCCACTCAGTCATATTTCCTGTTCAGCCAGTCACTCAGACAAGTTTGTGTATATTTGCAGGAGATAATGCTGACTGTTTTTTTTTTACAATGTCACATGAACATGAGAACAAGTGTATGCATGCCATCGTTATAGTTAATGTTGCAAGGTATTTATGTGTCAGATACGCTGAAGATTCCTACGTCCCTTCGTGAATGTGTCCAAGTTGATGGTAGATTCTACTTAATAATGATCAAAAGCAGCGTGGACTGACACATGTTCATTTTCAACATCTAAGTCAGGTGCCACCCACAGAAGATTGATTTTCTTTTTTTTTTTCCTGGTGGTTCAGGTTTTATAGTTCCACATTGGAGTGTTGCTCTTTTAAAACTTCTGAAAGCATGCTCCACATCTTGTCCCTTTTAGATTTTAGAAGGCATGTCAGATTCCTAAACCTTGCGTTGAGCGATGCAGTTATCTTTAGAAATCTCACATTGGTACTTGGGTTTTGTCAAATCTGCAGTGAAAGTGTTCTCTAAACAAACAACATGTGCTGGGTCATCATTCTAGACTGCTCTAACATCAAATATATGGCAGAATGCAGGTAAAGCAGAACAGAAGGCATACAATTCTCCCCCAAGGAGTTCAGACACAAATTTAATTAACACACTTTTTTAACAAGCATAATCAGCATGAAAGCATGTCCTCTGGAATGGTGGTAGAAGCATGAAGGGCATACAAATGTTCATCATAAATGGCACAAACACTTTACAATGCTGGCTACAAAAGTAGCATGCAAATATGTGTTCTCACTTTCAGGTGACATTGTAAATAAGAAGCAGATAGCATTATCTCCCATAAATGAAAACAAAAACTTATTTGTCTTCCCAACTGGCTGAACAAGAGTAACGGAGTGGATTTGTAGATACTCAAGTTTTACATTGTTTTGTTGTAGAGTGCAGTTATGTTACCGAAAAAAAAATCTACATTTCTAAATTTCACTGTCATGATAAATAAATTGCATTACAGTTCTTGTATAAGGTGAACTGAAAAATACTATTTTATCATTTTTACAGTGCAAACAGTAATCAAGAATAACAACAGAAAGTGAGCAGCATATATGGTGTATTCTGAATTGTAATTGAAATCAATATATTTGAAAATGTAGAAAAACATCCAAAATATTTAATAAATTTCAACAGGTATTCTATTGCTTAGCAGTGCAATTAAAAGTGTGATTAATCCCAATTAATTTTGAGTTAATAGCCTAGGCCACACGTGGGTGGAGTATGAGGGGTCACATTGTACTGCTAGATGAGTCACGTGCATGCCTAGATTTTTATTGCTGAATCCGAGTGCCCTCACTTCTACCGCACTTTTCTGCCACTCTCCACCACACGGCACAGATTGTTTCTGATTAATCACATGAATTAACTGTGATTAATCGAGAGCGCTAATACTTGTTTTATTAAAATCAATAGTATGCATTTCAAACCCTTTTGTGAAAGAGAGTTTTCTCTTTTTAAACAAAAGGGTACACCCGTTTTAATTTGGCTTTAAATAATAAAGGTGTTTGAACAAAAATAGCCTTTGCATGTCATTTCAAATCTTATCTGAATTTATATCTTTTCTAACTGATCTATGCTTTTGCTCTTTTCTTGCTATTATTGGTTATTCGCCTCAACTGTTTTACCTAGCTCACAATGCTTTCTAGGTTCAATCTTAAAAAGTATTCCAAGGGCCTGACACCATACCCTTGGAAACTAATGAAGAACTTCTACCATTAATGTCCATGTTTCTAAAATTGTAGTTATAAGAAACCTTCAGGTTTTCAATCTACTATTATTCACTTCACAGTATCTTACGTTCAAAACAGTGAGATTGAAAAGAGAGACAACTCATTGCACTAGAATTTATCAACCTCAAGCCTTAAATCACATGAACTGTACTAAGGATGTAATAGTGTAGTTGATTAACTGATGAACCGGTAAGTAAAGGCTTATTGGTTAATGCTATAGACTACATGCATTCTCCCCCTTCCCCCCTCCCTCCCAGGCCAGTAAATTTTTTAGCAGGCTGGCCAGCAGCCCACCTCAGTCCCCGCTCACACTGGGTTCCAGACCTACTCCCGCCGCGGCTCTGCATTTAAAGTGCATTAGGAGCCAGGTGGGCAGGCAGCCCGGCTCAGTTCCAGCTCACGCTAGGTCTGGGAGCTCAGACTACCCCGGACAGGGGCTGCTGCCACCCCGCGCTATTGCCACTGTATCACTCCATGAGGGGAGCTGTTTTTTACACTGGCTCCCCTCGTGGACCTGCTCCCGCCTGGCACCCCACACTGCTGCCTCTGATGCAGTGGCAGCAGCGCATGGTGGCTGCTGGCCCCACCACTGGGGACTATAGAATAGTCAAGTAACCAGTAAGAATTAATAAGGTTAATCAACTATTCAATTAACCGATATTTAACATCCCTAAATTGTACCAGTGGTGCATACTTCTTAGAACATTATGTACATAGTGCTTAGTACGATGGGACTGGGGCTATTCTGATACAAACTTGAAAAGAAATAATTAATTAATACAATAGCATGAAAAGTAGAGTGACAAAACTCTCTGAATGCGCCTTTGAAGTCCCACAGCTAAAGGTAGACAAATGGTAATGCACTATGTTAGGAATGAGGTTCTGAAAGAGTTTTCAGCACTCAGATCCTAGGCCGAGTTTCTCCTTAAGTTTAATCACCACCCCAGTGTCCACTTAAAAACAACTACATAACTAGAAATTAACCTTCACCAATAAAACCGACCATTAATAATAATTACAGTTTAATATGTCTTTCCTTGAAGGTTACAAACATAAAGCTCCCTTTGGGTAACCTCCCAATACTGCTCCCTAAATTCTCTGCTGCCTGGGGAGTCCACATGGAGAGCAGAAGAATTCCAGAGCAGATCAACAGGATTTGGAACAACTGTATTTTCAGGTGCTAACGTAAATAGGAGATCTAATCCAGATGTTCACCTCCTGCTGCAGGAGCCATACGCTCTTTTAAAGGTTTTCCCTACTGAGCAATCTGTGCAGAACTATGATCTCCCATTTACAAAAACACTCTGACTGGATTGTTGATAGTAAATACAATCCACATTGCAATTCACCAGGGGCCGGTTGTAGTACCAAAAATGATTCCTTAGTGGTGTGGGGAGAGGGAGATTTATTTGTAACTGTTGGACTAGTCTTACCAGGCAAACTGTTCTTATTAATGTAGGCTGTTTGGTACTGCTAAAGTTCAGCAAAAAATTAAAATGACTGGCTTCTCTGAACAGCTGAAAGAAAACTGTGGGTCTAGGTTGCCTCAGCAGAATGATTTCAGTTGTGTGTAACAACTCGGTGAGAAAGAGAGGGGAAATAGGGAGGATTACATACACAGACACAACACAATCCCATTCTAAAACTCGAGTAAAGCATCTTCTACCTGAAGCAAATGAGATCCCAGCTCTTTAGCCACATTATCCAAGGGCCCTATTCTGCTCGGCTGTCCCCAGGCGTCGCCCAAGCCTGGAAAAGAACCGACAAACAAGTTAGAAACAAGGTGATGGGCATGAACGCGAGCCGCGCGTGAACCCGGTGCACTTGGCAGCGTAGGGTGTGGGGCGGGCCGGGCGACACGGACACCACAGCACGTCTTCCCGCGAGTTACTGATGCTCCCGGTGGGTGCACCCGCGCCGTGACCTGGGGGCTAAGGCTCCGGGCGAGCTGCGCCTGCAGGAGGCGGCGCGCCCTGACCCCGCGTTCCTCGCAGTAAAATGCCATGTGCGTCCCAGTCCCGCCGCCCAACCTCACCCGCGCTGTGAGCGCGGCCTGCCCGAGCCAGGGTCCAGCTGCGCCGGGTGGTTTTCCGAGCCCCCCCCCCAGTTACACACCGGGTCCTTTTAAAACGTCTCCCCTCGTGCTGAGCGGGCGAAATCCTGCGGCTCCCTTCCCGCCCACCCTCTGGTCACTCTTGAGACTCTGGAATGGGGCCTGCAGGGCATCTGCACCTTGTGTCCAACCGCGGGGAGCCAGGGCAGAGTCCCTGCGGCTGCACTACGGTCAAACAGGGGGCGCCTCGTACCCGTTTCTACCCAAGCGAGCCTGGGCTGGAACGTCCCTCGGCCAAACCAGGCTGCGGGCCCCGATCCCGCAAGCTGTGCCCGACGAAAGCCCCCGCCCCGCGCAGTGAGGGCGGCTGCAGGGCTGAGCCCGGGCGCTGCGAAGTTCCCCAGGACTCTCCGCTGCAACTGGGGGCAAAAGCGGCGCGCGCGTGTGTAGCTAGCGCTCAGCTGTGCCTTGCCCCGGGCCAGCCAGGAGCCTGGTGACAGGCACAAGCCCCTCGCCCTTGGCCAGCGCGGTGCCTTCCTTGGGGGTGGCCCCGCCCCATGGCGGCTGGGAGAGCCCCTCAGGGCACCGACCGCTCCGCCCCCGGGCTGGGCGCAGAAGCAGGGGACGGCGTGTCACTGGCGCGGATGAAGGGCCGGCCGGGCGCTCCGTGTGACAGTGGCTTGGCTCCGGAGGCGCGGGCTGCAGGGCGGGCGAGGGCCTGGAAGAGGGTCGGAAATGGCCGCTTCGGGGCCCCCGCGCTGCCGGGCGCCTTTTACCCCGTCACGAGGCTGAGCCGGCCCCGAGCAATCCCGCGGCGCGGCGGGACCCAGCAGCGGCCTGGCTGCCCCGAGGAGCCCAGCAAAGGCCCCACGTTCGGGGGCCGCATGCAGCCCTGCAAAGCGACAGGCCTCGCTGCGGCGCTCCCTGGCCGGCCTTTGCCAGCGGGACCCGCCTGCCCCGGCTCCGCTCCCCTCCCCGCGAGTTTGTCCCAGGGAGCCGAGGCCCAGGCTGCCGCCCGGCACGGGCCACACAGAGCTCGCCACGCCCCGGACTGGGGGGAAGGCCGCAGCCCTAGGCTGCCGCTCGCCCTCCTTCCCCCCGGTGCTTGGGTCAGCAGCGCGCGGTGCGGAGCCAGGGGAGGCGGGACTCGGGGCTGTCACCACGGGCGAGAGCCTGGGTCCGACACCGGGACCCCGCTGTGCAAACTCCTACCAGGGTGCGGGGGGAGGGAAGCCGGGCAATGCCGCGTTGCTTCAATGGCCTGGGGCTAAGGTTTGGGGCACCTCGTGCGCGTGGCCCCGCTGGATAGCGCCTGTCTGTGCTTCTCCGGCCATTTTAGTTGTGAGGCCCCCGGAGATTAGCCTTACCCCGGAGCCAACAATAACGCGGCCAGCTACGAGGCACGGTGGCCGAAGGCATCTGCAGCTCCCCTGAGGGAGGCGCTAGAGACCAGCCCACAATCGGGGCAGGGAACGAAGCGCTCCGGAGTCACACCCCTCCTGCGGCCCAGCGATCCCCTTCCCCCATGGCCCTGGCAGAGGCTACACGCAGCCCCGCTGCCCTTGCCTGTCCATGCGGCTCGTTGAAGCGAAGGTGAAGCCACGACGTAGCCAGTCGCCCCGCTCCACACTCAGCCACTTGCAAGGGACACGGAGCGGGGTCTAGACCAGGCCACTTCTATTACACCGAAGGAGTTAGTGTTGATGGGGGCCCTGCTCTCAGGCCTCCTCTCCCCTCCTCCGGGCAATTATTTGTCACTGTTTATTGCTAAAAGCTGGGCATTAGGCGTCCGGGATTTCCCTTTGCTTTGCTTGACTGGCTGCAGATGAAGCAGACAGAGCCTGGTTCAACCCCCAGGTCATGGGGAGGCTTGGGACAGGCAAGGGAGGTGCAGGGGGGCGGGAGGGAGAGGATGAGAAGGTCAGTATAATTCTATAGTAAAAAAGGCAGCTGTTGTGCTGCTCTTACAGACCGATATTAATGCTAGCCCTGCTGTCTGTATCCGGATTATGAACTCCATGGCGCAGAGACTGTCTTTCTGTTCTGTGTTTGTGCAGCGCCGAGCACAATAAATCCTGGCCCCTAACGGCTCCTAGACCTCAGTAATACAAATTAATAGTAATATTAATAAACAGTGTTTCAAGGACATGATTGTTCTTACTCCATCTCCGCCATTACCACTGATCTTCCTGTAACTCAGTCATTCTTTTATATGCCTGTGCTGGGAAGCCATATAGTCCAGTCTATACAGAGTTCAGTCCCAGAGGTATATGTCTTCTTTGAACACAAGCATTAGCCATCAGATTTGCCTGAGTGGATGCTTCAGAAAACTGAACGGCAGAATAATTTTACTTATATAATACAGGCTATTTGTTTTAGCTTTCGGGTATCCAATAGTCTGCCTATACTTCGTAAGTATTTGCCTATGGGGGTGTAATTTCATTTTTTTAAATAAACAGCTTCCATTTATCTACTACTGCTATCCCTCTACTTATCTCAAAGCACTTTACAGCTGTTTACAAATTCCACTGCTACGTAAACTATTCTCATCTTTCTCTGCTGAAATGCAGCCTTCGCTGGAATGGAAAGTATCTGCTGTTTAAAGGAGCACAAATATTGTGAATTTCCCTTGGCAAAATGAGGCTAAATGAACGCGTTAGTAATTAATCTTGTTGCTGCACAGACTGCCCCTTTTTAATAGTGAAAATTATAAAGTCACTTTGGACCATTCAAGTGAATTCACTCATAAAACAGTACTGGTACGATTTTTTTTAAAGTGCTCTTATGATTAAGAGGTCTCCTGACTAATTGAAGTGTAAAACAGGTTTGTTATTTGAACCAATTAAACAGAGGATTTTCAGTAATGGTATGTGAACAACTGTCCATCGAATATACCAATAGCTAGTCTTATATTGGATTGCGTCATTTGATGTTATCAATATCATGTCAATATTTCCACTATTTTAACGGAGTCTTCAAGGTCAGACATAAAATCTCCAGCCATGTTTTCCCAACAAAATTTAAAATCGGTTTAGCCATTTCAAAAATTTATCAAATTTGAATACGTTTAGTGTATTCTTTTGATACTTTCCCATATTTAAATCAGAGGATTTTGTCATTGTATCAGTCGAAATATTTTCTCAGAATATTATTTACAAAGGCGCAAACAAAACGAATACACCCTTAAACTCCGAATAAGGGGACCGCTGCACATTAACGGCTCTTCCTAGGGACGTGGAGATGGATGCAATAGACTCAAAGGAGCTATTCCTGTCTAACCAGTGAACACGGTACATTTCACTCACTGGGCTGGACTAGCCAAAAGTGCTTCTGGTACAAAGTAAGCGTTCTGTAAATTACTGAAATGTAATTACTTAATAGACCTGAATGGTTCCAAATGACTAGCTTGCAGACCGGTTTTAAGGGACTAGTCTATAGAGCAGATCTCACAGAGCTGGATGGACTAGAATAGCTTCAAATAAATCATTTTGAAGGAGGCGTTTAAGGTGCGAGAAAGCTGAGCAGCTGAAGGATTTTTTTCCCCTGAAAAATATGAAACATTTTAACTACAGTCAAGGGGTGCCGTTGTTTCCCCTATTCTGGTTTAAATGTATGGGATTACGTCTATCAATTAAGGTGAAATTTCTCTAGAGCAAGACACGCTCACAAAGCCACCAAATTCCAAGACTGAACTCCAGAGCCGGGCACTTTCGTGCCACAAACAAACTGAACCCGAAAGTAGCCTGTTACCCGGTAGGGGATGCAAACGGTGAAGCAGATTGTCAAAAAGAAAATATCTATCTTAAAAAAACAACTAAATAAGCTGCATGCCCTTGTCCTGGAGGCTTGAGTTCTGATTTGCTTCTCCAAAGCTCATTTATGCAGCCACGCAGCCATTTTGGGTAAGTCAATGATATCCTCTATTTTATAAATGTTAACTGGCTCTCCTCACTTTCTCCATTTTGTATTCTCTTCGTCCTAATTCCCCTGCGCTCTTTCCTCATTTTGATCTTGGTGTGCTGGGAATGCAGGGCGGCTGAGTGTCCCTCTAACACCAAGCGCATTGGAACTTAAATGTTGGTTGAGCCTTTGCGTGTCATCTAGTGTTGCCGGTTGTGGTTAGAAGTATTCCTGGAAGTTTCATCACATGGTAATCTTTAATGTAAAAAAAAAAAATCTTTTATTCCCGGAGACTCCAGGACAATGCTGCTGCAAATAACTAAGTAACAGGTTGTATTTCTTTCCCACGCATTGAAGATTTTCTGTAGTCGGGACTGCAGGGGCCGCTTGGCAACTGGCAAGTTCTAGGGTTTTCGACGGGAAAGGCAAAAAATTACATGGCAGGGCACTTG
The DNA here is from genome assembly GCA_019425775.1 of Rafetus swinhoei. Classification (NCBI taxonomy): domain Eukaryota; kingdom Metazoa; phylum Chordata; order Testudines; family Trionychidae; genus Rafetus; species Rafetus swinhoei. Next base: position 164,398,218 of record CM033437.1, read on the forward strand.
AAAGTAGAACAAACCTCGTGGATAAACTCTACGGCAACTGAGTCTCGTTTTAAAATGCTCCCTTTTATTACAAAATATAGACACGAATCTCTCCTTCAATCTGACATCTTAATATTCGCCTCGTGGCACTTCTGAGTCTTCAGGGGGAAAACTGGGTTAGCTTGTAACAAAACCTGGAAGCATTTTAGGTAAGGAAAAGGTAAAAGCTTTTCCCAAAAGCTTTTCTCTGTGGGGTTCTGCTGAAAGAATGACTTATCAGTAATGTCTTATGTAAGTATATCAGATTGCCCAGTATCTTGGAGTATTCCCTTTGTGTGTCTCCCGTGTTGTGCCGCCCCACTCCCCTATTTAGTGCACGACCCTTCGCGTTATTCAACAGCCATCATTCAAAGGAACTTGGGTCAACTACAAACGTTGGGGTTTCATCGCTGTCTCCGAGGGGCATTTCACTGGCTGTGGGGCATCCTCCCCCGCTGGCCTTGCGAACAGCTTATGAAGAAGAAAGGCACGTTGCGATTATACAGGAGGCGGGAGAGAGCGGCAAACCAGGCGACACCACCCGTCTGCAAAAGACGAAAAAGGTGGGATGTCCCCCGTCTTCCTCTCCCCCTGTATTGGAGGATCTGATGGCAGCCCTAACAGCAGCCAGGTTTCCCGCCGTCACACACGCACAAACACATCCTCTGACAGAGACAGGACCTAGCCTGATCCCCCAGCCGTCACGGGGAAAATGCTAACTGGAGCTACTGGGGTTCGAGGGACCCCATCACTGAAGTCAATGGTAAAGTCCCTTTCATTTCTTTGGGGGCAGGATCAGGGCTAGTCCCATTCCGACTCTATTCGGGACTGTGGAACACGCCAGACACCTGCAGGTGCCCTGATCAAAGCGGGCTCTAGATCCGTAGACACAGGTATGGAGACGCAGTTCTCGCCTCCGAGGACTCGCGCTTCCCAGCCATAGAAAGTCGCGGGGCTCTGGAATTTCAGCGGTTCTGTCTCCAGCTGCTAACACACTGTCTGTCCTCACCTTAACTCTACAGGGGTTACACTAAATGGGATTGGGGGAAACTGCCTTGACTTTGTGGTACATAAATTATCGCAACACTTGACAAAATTAGATCGATAGCGTCCTTCAATAGTTAGCGCAGTCTTAGCTGTCGAAAGCCGCCTGGGTTTTAGAGATAGCTAGGACGTAGCAGATTAAGAGGAAGGGATAGGGATCTTTGTCTGACTCTGGGACTAGAGCATTCCTGTCCTATTAGTGGATTGGAACTCTACTATAATATAATTAATTATTTTAGATCCACTAAAGACGTGTTAAGAGTCCACTTATTTTCTTTGGTATTTTTTAAGTCGCGTATTGGAAACATTAATGCGCTGGGGTTTAAGATTTCCCGAGGAAAAAATTGGGGGTTTTAGACCAGCCCAACAGGCTCGAACCCACCGCAAATCCCAAACACAAACGAGAGAGAACCGCTCCTGGATGAAAGCTATTTAGACGCAGGAGTGTGGCGGATATATTAGAAAGTCTCACAGCAAGGGCAACAGACAAACTACAGGGCAGAATTTTCATTTTCGGGTGATCGTGCCACTCACATTTACGCTAGGAGCAAACTGAAATGAGTCTTGTCGCAGATGAAAAAAAGCCCAGCTGCTAAAAAACGATGGAGGAGATTATTAAAATCCCTGGATTATTCTAATCCGCTCCCGATTTCCAAATCTTTCTTGCAAGCAGCCCACCATATACCTGTGACTGCTTCCCAGTTATGTATACCTCCAACATTTCAGTGAGCTCTAAATACCACCGATTTAGATTTAGAGCAAGCCTCAAAGGAAACCCTAATACCGTCAATTTTAATAAACCCTTTAATACCGCCAACTACTATTAGCTGTATTAAAATAGGCATGCACGGCTTTGTAAATGGCTCACTCTCAGCATTGTTTGTAGCCTTTAAAGAGAGCCTTTAAAACCTCGCAGTTATACTGAAAAAGACTTGTGCTGAAACTGTTGCAATTCAATCTGTGTTATATTCCTGTCGCTATTTTAAATACACGGAGGACAAGAAAATATTTATATGCCCTTTAAAGAAAGTACAATTTCTATTCATAGGATTAAGTAACAGATCCCAGATTTTACTGTAAAGACATAAGGCCAAACCCAGAAATAAAAGAAAAATTCACAATATCTCCCAGGGTTTGGTTTGGTTTTGAGGTAGTGGTGGGAATAGTATATGCTACATTTTTAGTCACTTATTAATCAGCTCATTCCTTTTGGTTTAATCATTAATAAAAGCGCCGTTTTGAAGCTAGTTGTGGAAAATGTGTGGAGTCACAATTTAACCTCAGCTCCATAATCTGGTGGAAGGGATCTTTTCAACCCCACAATAGTCCTTCCTCCGCCCCTTCCATTTGTTCATTTGTGCAAAAACAGATTGACAGCCAAACACCAAAAATATCTCCTGGTATATTTTTGTTCTGCAGTAATAAATGACTTGGCAAAACATCAAAACGCGCCAGGGGAAGATGTTACAGAGGCTGAGTGTACGGACATACTCTCTGTTTCTGCCTCCTGGATTTTAATTCAACAATTTGAAGGTTGGAGCAAATCCATACGGAAAAAAAATACTATACCGATACACGAAATTATACCCTTCAAGACTGGCCCTTTGGGAGAACGAAGGTTTAATGTAACCCTCTTTTGACACTCACTTCGGTGGCCCTGTTCCCGACCCTACTGCAGGGAGTTTTGAGGGCCCAGACTGAACTGTGCATCTTCCAGCAATCCAATAAATAGTTCGATGGGAAATCTGACTGCACCAAGCCCCAAAGTCTAGGGGAGCGTAGATATGTTCACAGCCGCTGATGAATGCCTTTTCGAATGCCTTAAAAGTTGTCTACACTATGTGCCAACGGATTTTTAAACCATTAGCTACCGAGGCTTTTAAAAATCCACCCATTTTCCTGGCCTATGCAGGGCTGGAAGCGAGTTTCACAGCTAGACAATAATTCTGATCAAATGTACTGGAAATTCGATGGCCTAGCAGCATATGACCTCTCTTTCCCACCGCTCCTCAGAGCCTCAGCCCAGTTTAGAAACGCAAAACTGGCTCAGCGTTATCATGAAGATGACGATTCCGTAGAAAAAGTGGATATTGACATACAGGAGAGAGTGGTGGTAGTGCACTTTTCCTTTTGTATTTATAATGTAATTTTATATCTCAACATAGGTTCTTCTAGATTTGATTCGCCTTTTAGAAATTCTGGCACAACAAAAGGAAGCTGGTTTCTAGCCAGGAATCACTCTTCCGGGACAAATTCTGCTCCCATGGATGTGACTAGCAAATTTCCATGGACTTCGATGGGATCCAGATTTGGCCCTGAAGACTTCTTGGTTGTCTGTCATGCGCGGGTTAAAAAGTCACATCAAACACTGTTATGGTCATATATGCATAATATTTACGTCTTGGAGAGACACGATTGTTGATGGGGTACATTGAGTCACTAGACATCAGCAAAACCTTGAAGTAATTTTCTGTTACAAGAGAATTTCAAATACTGACTGCAGACACAACATCATCTATTCCTCTCAAAAACCAAGATCTCAGCAAAATATTGTATATCAGAAAATATGCACGGTGGCTCTTTCCGAGATCAACAAACGATGGCTCTCCAGGCTCTGTTTCACTTCGGGGCACTGATCCCAGCCTGCACTTGTCTGCAATCTTAAATCCAAAAAGACGTTATTTCGCTTTTGCTGACTAAGGCCATTAAATAACGATATTTGGGAAAATATCAAAGGGAGAAGGAGACGTTCATTATAAATTTCCCTATAAAACAAACCCAGAAACATTAGCTCTTTCCTGAGGAAAGATACCCAACTATGAAGGGAGTAATTGACAGTGAAAGGAATTATGTCTCAAACACTTCCCCACAAAAGTATCTGGCAGAGAAGAGTACCCTGCTTAAACTTTGGAAAGTTTCAAGCTATGTTTTAATGGACATGGCTGAAATAATGTAAATACCACTTTCCAGCGGCTCTCCCCTAATAAGTTTTTAAAAGATCTGTTCGGAAATTATTCACTTCGTCTTTCATATACCGTTTCTCGGAGTTCTGGTTTTAAATATAGGTATGCAGTACTTATGGCAAAACAGTACACGTTTGTCATATGTATTTTAAACAAATGTGGGGAGTGCATTTGGTCCGAAGAGAATTTACACTTAAGACACCGCCATCCTAGGTACATACACTAGCAAGCTTTCATCCTCTGGTTTTTAAAACCCGCCCCTTCCCCCCAACCCCTGAATGACATATTTAGAAAAATACATATATTGAGAATTCTCTGGACAGGGACAGGTCCTATTACAGGTTTCCCAGACAAGACTCCCCTATTGAACAAACTTTGCCAACTGAGCAATCACGGTGTTCAAAGAACAAATATGCGATCAAAAATTAGCAACTCCCCCCCGAAATTACTACAATATACTGTATTTTTTAATTGGAACTTTTATAATATGACTTAAATTTGCGAAAGTCATTAGCAATATACCAAGGCACGGCGATGTTTTAATTACTATAACTGTAAATTAATTCATGTTATATGTTTTATAGAAACCTTTCGTTTAAAACAGAATTATTGATTGTAGGTAATACTAAGCAATCATTGCTCATAATTATTGACGTAGCTGATAAAGCTGTTCTCGTTTTTCATTTGTTACCCTGTCATAAGCTCCTTAGAAACTGAGATGAATAACAGACTTTTTCATTCTGGAATGCTAATTGTTCCTCCCCTCCCCCATCATCTGTCCAGACAGGCCAAACAAATCACAAAGGGGGAGATTTGGGTTTATTTAACCATCTAGAGAATATTAACCAGCATTTAATTTCATTTCTCTCAACAGTTTAGTGCTCACACAAAGTGACATATAACAAACGGCCCCACACAATGTGTGTCAGCTGGCCACTTCCGCTCAGTGAAAGAAACATCTGAAGTGTGTACTTGTGTCTGGGGGAAGGTGTGCGGTAGGAAGGCGGGGTGTGATATTTTCTGGATTCAGTGTTTGACTTTACAAAAAAATCCGAGGGAAAAATAAGTCTTATGTACATTGCTCGCTGTCCCTGTAAAGGACACTGTGTTTACGGCTCGGTCGAGCAGCTTGGGGTCTGCACAGCAGCGAGAGCCAGTTTCTGATCCCTTTATCCCAGCTGAATTGGCCTGCGTATCCCAAAGGCGCTAGCTAGAGACTCAGAGGAAGGCGCTGCTCAGTGGGGAGTAAGGGACCATAACTACTGCGGACACGGGTCCCTCATTTCCCAGCAGATTTTCAACTGCCCCGAAAAAGGCCGCGTCCTACAGTCCCAGCTCGAGCAAAGCCTCCCTTTGCAAAAAGCCCCATTGGGGATTTGGTCCTCCCCGGCCCTTGCAAACGCGGGGCCTGATCATTAGCAACCAACGATGAAATATTTAACCTGTAGCTCATTTACAAGAGAGTTTATTAGTCTGCTTACGGAGGCGAATTGTTTTACAGCTCGTTTCGCAGCCCCGTTCCCTGCCAATTAACCCCAGTGTTTAAAGGGATTGGCGTGGGTGCAAAAGACGCGGGAGAGGCTGGAAGTGCAGAGAGCTCTGCGCTCGGCGTTGAATCCCTGAAGGCAGGTGGACTCTGGGTAGGGTTTGAGGACCATACGGCTTGGTCAGTGCTGCGTTTTCTGAAACAAATACCCGCCGGGGATCTCTCCCCTCCCAAGACAACGAAAACAATTTCCCATGCAATTAGTAACGGGCTGGGAGGGGGACCTTCTAGCAGATGTCCTCAGCGTTATGTAACTAATTATATCCTCCTGCTGTCCAATGGACTCCAGGCTGATGCACCCTGCCAGGGGTTTAATCGCGCCGGCCCACCTAAGGCAACTCATTCTATCCATCAGGTCCCGGCGCGCTGCGGCTGTTTGGTTGGGGTTGAGAGCGGCGCCGGGGCTGCTGCAGGCAGCGCGCTGAAGAAGGTGAAATCAAAACAGTCTCAAAGCGGGGCCCGCGCTTTAAAGCTGTTCGTACAAGAGCGGCGCGCTAAGCGCCCGGCAATTGAGCGGACAATGTGTGTGGCAGAGCGGAAACTAAGCCCAAGTAATGGTCTGGGCGTTTCAGTGTTATGGCTAGTGCTTTGCGTGCCAATGTTTAGACACTCCGTGCCTCCTGGAAAGGATGGGAGGACGGCTTCAAAATCACACCTGCAAGTGTATGACTAGTCTATTCTTCACGCGTGTTTGAAACAGGTTCCTTTGTTGTGGTGTCCGCCGTGTTCCATTTATGGAGATCAATGGAACACTACGGACTCCCAGGAAACTTCTACATCTCTCCCGCTTGCAAGGGAGGTGCGCGTGGATTTGGGCTCTCCTATTTTCCACACGCCCCAAGCTTCAGGCTTTCTCACTCCGCAGTGGGAGAGCGAAGATAACGCTAGGGACCAGTTAGTGTTTTATCCAAAGCTATTCTTGGTCCTAGAGCTTCTCAGTGAGGTGCCCGACCAGCTGTGTTTAGGCTGGATCCCCTCCCCCATTCGGCCTCGGTCTGGTCTCTACACTTTGTCTGATAGCGCCCTAAATTCGGAAAATATTTTTTAAGCAGCACTTGCCTCCCAGGGATAACCGGCCTCACGCCGCCCCCCACACGGAAAGAAAGAAAACAAAGTCACAGAGCGTACCAAGTACAGATCTTGCTTTGTGTGTAATCAGCTGCCTGGCACCATTTCCCCAAGATCTAAGCAGCCGTGAGTTACAGCTCTGCGTCTTCGCCTCCCTGCTCTGCCGGACTCAGCCTAGCGCAACACCGCCTACCAGCAGCCCCGCTTCAGACTCCGGGTCTTGATTATTTACGCTTTAAAACAATGCGGATTCATACGCGTAATCTCGGTGCCAGTAGCTCTGCTTAGCACCTTGGGCACAGGTTACAATCGGAAACACAATTCGCACAGGCGGCCTGGAGCGGGTATGTATAGTGCGGGGGGGCGGCTATTTCTAAACAGTCCCTGCCTTCAAGGGCAGACAGCCACCCTTCCAACTACAGTCCCGGCTCACTCACATCCCCTGGCACCCTTGAAGCAGCAGCTAAGACGCTGCACCCGACATGTGCCGCCCCCCGTGCATAGCCCCTGCCTGCTGCGAAGCAGCAGGTGCCCCCGAAGCCGCCGAGGGATTTACCTTCTGGGAAGACAGCGCGCATTTTCAGGTAGCTGGTGGTGAGGCGGATGATGGAGGCCTTGTCCAGCTGGGAGGTGATGGCTGAAGGCAAAGGCAGCAACTTGGCCAGTTCATAGAACTCTCCATTTTCTTTTTTCCCTTCTAGTCTTCGCAGCATTCTTGGACTTTTCCTTCATGGCGGCGGTTGCAAGGCAAGGGGGACGATGACACTGGCATATTAGACCCGATCCTTCCGGATTGCTGCGAGCATGGACTTTGACTTGATCGTTAATACTATGCGCCTTTCAGACTCAGAACGCCCCTCCGCACAGAAATTGGGCGAGGGGGGCTCAGGACCTCGGTGCCACAAGCCGCCGCGGGTCGGAAGAACGCAGTTCCGGATTGACTCGGCAGTGCAAATATTGGGAAGCAGAGGCCACAAGACCTACGCGAACCAGGACCGCGGTTGCTGCTGGAAATGGTTGGCCTGGTTCACAGAGAGCATATCCCCTTTTTCCTTTGTTTAGCGAGCGATTTCCTCTATGCAACTCTTCCCCCTCCGAAAATCAAAGCCTTCGAGCCACTGCTCAGCAGGAAATCATTATGCTAGGCAGTCTGCAATTAATAAAAAAAAAAAAAAAAGGTTTTGTCTTCTAATGAACTCGTGGTCCCAGAGCCCAAGGTGCAGAGGAAAGCTGGCAAGACAGGCCCGCCATAAAATGAAAGTCACAGCCGGCGAAGAGGGAGCTAGCGGTGGGATAGGCTCTAAAACTACAGGCTTGCTTTTTCTTTATACATTTCCCTCTCAATCAGATCGGAGAGAGCGACCGCTTGTCTTGCAACTAGTGCTGGAGAAATATGCGCTCACCGCACACGTGTGTGTCAAACTGTGTGTATTTTAGACCACTCGTGCAGCACTTGCCTGAAATTCTGCCTAGCCCTAACCCCGTTCACCTTTCATCAGAGATTTGGGGAAGGGTGTCTGCAGCAGCCAGCTGATTTCGCTGCTCCAGCCCGTGCTCTAAATCCGGTTCTCCCGAAAAGTTAAATTCAAGGATCCATTTTCCTCCAGGCCAACGCCACTTCGGTGCTGTCACTATCCGGACAAGTCCAAGTGCTGGCCAAGGCAATTCGGCAAGAAAGGCTTGATAATACAGAGACAGATTTTATTTGACACGTATTCGAAAAAACAAACAAACCCCAAACTGGTGCGAAGCGAGAGAGCTATTTACACGCGACTCACTAGAGAGGACTCTACCTTACAGGAGCAATAAGGGTTTTGCTATTTCACCTTCCAATAGCTGACAGCAGCATTCTCCGAGCTCACCACCCAGCAGCGATCAGACACAAATTCCTGCCTCTCCCCTAACTTCAGCGCTCCCACGCACGGAAACACTAATCTCTGCTGCTTCCTCCGCCTTTTCAGGAACAGCCAGACGCGCTGGGGTGGGACCTTCGGCTAGTTCTTTAGCCAAGGCTGGAGACAGCGAGCAGCGCCTCGAGTGGGGAGGGGATAAATGTGCCCCGTGACTTGTCCGCCCGAGCAGCGCCTTCGGAAGGACCCAAACACAGAGGCGCAAAGAAAGGACGGCAATTAGCACTTGCAATGGAAAGGGAGGGGAGGGCAAGGGGGGAACGGGAGGGGGAGGAGTTTTTGGCGCAGTCTCCGGCTCAGCGTCCCGATCCCACTCACTCAGCATATTTTACACACCCGCATCTACAGACACGCAGATCCTCACGTGTCTGCGGTGAGCCTGCGTCAAACACAGGCATTGTGGACGCATTATAAATAGCGCGGCTGAAAATAAGGTGTGGGGGGGGATACGTTCTGCTAATATCCGAGGCTTTGAGCTGCACAACAAGGCGGCAGCCAGGAGAGAAAGTGCTTGAAAGAAGCGGGGGCTGGCTAGAGTCTCATCTCACAGACCATCCAAACCTCCTCTCCTGCCATTGTCCTTGGCACATCGGAGCGATCCGGGTCCACAGAGTGCGCGTGCGCACACGCGCACACACACACACACACACACGGACGCGCGCGCGTACACACACACACACACACACACACACGTGTTTCGTTAGCCAAGTATTTGAAGATTCGCTTGCACTCGCGCATAGTCAATTGCAAAGGAGGCCCCAGCCTGACGCTGAGGCTCCAGGCTGAGAGATCCCTGCTGATTGTATAGGACACTCCGGTGAGTGTGGAAAGTGTTTGCCGCTAACACCTGGGAACCGTGAGCCCCGGCGTGATTTCAGTGGGCTACAGGATCGGGCCCGGGGGTGGGAGTGAGTTGTGTTATGGTGCACATACGGCACCGAGAGATCAGTGTCTGACGAGCTGCAGCCAAAGTACTCGGGCCTTTTCTTTCCGGACTATTAATCCATCGATATTAAATCTGTGTCGGTGGGGATCAAACAACCAATAAGGGGGAAATGGACGAGGACTGACTAGCAGCAGCTCCCCGTTTTCTTTCGCTCAAGAAGGTAAAACAAACCAGGCCAAACAAACAAACAGCACGAAAGAAGGCAAGGGGCGGTTACCAGCCCGTGCGCTACTCTGGGCAGGAGTTGAATAATCCCGAATCCCGCCACCCTGGCCCGCAGTGCAGTCCCCTGCGTGTAGCCGCGCTCCCCCGGACAGCTCCAGATGCGCACAATGTGCACGTCCAGTGTGGGGCAGATACACGCGCACCGGGGCGGGGGGGAAGGGGGATGGTCCCGGCTCGCGGCTGCTTTGATTTCTCCAGCAGCGGCTGCGCCTCCCTCTCCTTTGTTCTGTAGCAAACAGCTGGATGGGAAGAGACAACCTCAGGGTGCTGCTGGGAGGGGAAGCCCTGCCCTTGGCACGCTGCCTTTGTCACCCCCCTGCCAGGGTACCTCACGCCCAGAGGCTCCAGCCTCCGCCCTTCCCTCTCCCGAGAGTCCCCCAAAGTCTGCTGGATTCCTCTCATTTCTCACCCTTTCCCCAACTCGGTAGCTGAAGCCCAGTCCTGTTGATCCCTCGAGGTACCACCGGTAGCCCACCCCCGCTACATCCCTGGCGCTCAGTGCCTGGCAAGAGCTGGCTCCAAGCACGTTTGTGGGTCCATCTGCCTGCAGGGAACACGGGGCACTAGTACAAAACTGACCCGCCCCGACCATCTCGCAAACTTCTCTGGCGGCTGATACAACCCGTGTGTGTGTGTGTGTGTAGGTCTTTTACAAGCCCGGCGTATTGCTCCCTTCCGGCGGGATGAGAGTCGCCGGGAAAGTCCCGGGCATGGAAAAGAAAGTGCAGCCCACTGGGCTGGCACAACCTCAGCTGGTTAGGTGCGAGTCCGGCCCTTTGCCCGGGCAGGGCTGTGCCTCGTGGGCCTGAGTGGATTCTCCAGGCCGCTGTCAAGCCCTAAACTTCCAGCCACGGCCACAGCAAGAATTTCCCACCAGCTCGCTGGCCACACGTGTTAGCCTGTATAACGGCCCGCGGGCCCATATGCTGCCCCTTTGCTAACGTGGTGTGACCTTTCAGCGCAGCACGCGCGGGCGTGATAGCCCAGGGAGAGAGCTGTTTGCGGGTATCTGGCTGGCCTTGCCAACTGAAGGCCGGAAGGGCGTTCACTTGTGGTAGGGAGCCCCGAAAGCCTGGTGCTATTGCTGTCTGGGCCACTGGGTAGCCCCGACAGGCGATTTAAGAGGAAAGTCCGAGGCACAAGCGCCAGAGACAGTGGCTGGGGCAGAGGGGGGCTGCGGAAGATTTATTCCAAAGCACAACAGCAAAATTAACAGCCTCTAACTCACCCCCACCGCCAAGTTGGGGGGAAAAAACCGCAGCGCTGCTTTAAAAAAAAAAGGCAAACTCCTCGCATTAACAACACGTGGCGTGAAAGCGCTGGCACCTTTCTCCGCGCACAGGGCTTTGCAAGGAGGGAGGGACTGGGAAAAGCCAGCCTCAAGTCGCGCGTCTCACCCTCCGTGGTCTGGAAAAAAGGGGGATCTGAAAGGGAAAAGACAGCGGATGTGTGTGTGCCCCCTAAAACATCTGGTCAATTTTCCGTGTCAACTACCCCCAGCTGGTTTCCCTGCAATTTACCTGGACTCTGCTCAGTTTCTGCGGACACTTATCCCCTAGAGCTCACAGATCAGCCAGAGCTACCGCAGCAACGCGCAGATATTTACATAATTTAACCCAATTAACGGTGCTATTGTTATAGCTGCTCCGGCCGCCGTTACAGGCGATCCGGCTTTAGGCAGCTACAGGCTGTACCGCGAGGGCGACAATTTTGTAGGCTTAGGGATTTATTTGTGTTCCGACTTGAGCTATTAATCGGTGCTTAGGCTCCGCGTGAAACTATATTTCCACAGAAATAGTCAGGATAAATATAATTTAGCAGATCGCATGTTTGCAAACCACAATAATGGTCCTTAAAACTAATCCTGACGCTACGCATCCCGCTGCAGAGGGTGTTTAAGCTATCACGCTCCTCTTTAATTATCTTATTACACCAGAAAAGCAAATCACCCTTTGCATAGTTGTTTCGGAGAACGCTGTGCTCTTTAATCTCCAATTACCCGACAAGGAAAGTTATATCCCCGGGCAGGGCTTTGCTGGATTCAAAATATATCGCTCCCTTGCTTTTCTAAACTTCGGTAATCAAAGCTCCTCTTTTATGTTCTGCTCCCAACGAGAACTCCTCGCCGACTGATCTTTTTACCAAACACGCATCTATATCTGTCTCGCCGGGGCTTTTAACAAAGGGGACCCTTGTCACTTTTTTCGGGGAGTACATTTCAAATTGTTTCCTGAGATGGTGGAATAAATACCATCCCGAAGGACTTGTTTTCCATCAGCATTTTGTGCGTTAACATGGAAACTACAGACATCTCTTAACTTTCTGGTCACTGAAAAGTTCGTGCCTCGTGGAAAAAAAAAAGGGGGGGGGGCAAAGCTGCACAAATCCTCAGACAAAGAAATTGTGCATATAAAATCTCTTTTCTCCCACTACCTATGAAACTGAAAAAGAGCCGTCAGTATAATTTTCTCAACCCACGGACATAATATATCATCCAGCAAATAACCCATTATGGCTATCATCAAAAGAAAAAATATTTTAGCATCTTTGGTTTTATAAAAACATGACCGGACATCCCTTTTTTAATAACCCTTGTTTGGTCTTTGGATGCTAAAAAGCAAACTGTCCTTGTTCTAATAGCTCCGGCTTCTATAAATGTGTTTTGAAATCCCACGCCAGCTTTTCCCATACACTCTATATTTTATTCAGTAATCATGATCGTGAAAACCGATTCCTATAGAGAGCCATATCAATGGCTGGAAAAGGGTTTTGGGTTCAGAGAACTGCAAACTATTCTGAACTGGGGAAGGAACTGTAATTAGATTTGACCTTCACTTTCACACAGTATGAAGAAAATCAAATCAGTTACACATGTGAATACCTAAGTGTGAGCTTGTTTGTCTTTCCCGGTAATCGATGTCCCAATGTAATAGCAACATATTTTGCACAAATCCTGCACAAACAAGACGACCGTGTTTACAATCGGTGATAAAAGTTCTTTCAAGCCGCGTTAAATTAGAAAAATGTCACTGAAATTTTCCCCTACAAACCTGGACCTCTCAGATGATTCTCTCTTTTTCAACCCCGCCATCATTTTTTTATGCATTATATAAGATAAATCTAGTCAAAGCTGGCCGCATTAACGGGTGGGGGATGAAGGGAACATTTTAGGGGAAAATATCGAAGACAAGATAGACGTATTTAAAATTCACATAGAGGGGAATTGCACGCTGTATCAGATAAGACAACATGTTTCACTGTTTCTATTTTCCTGCGGGATATTTTTGATGCAAATGAAAAATACTGTTCCCTAAAGCGGCTACGATAACTGATTATTCCAATCAACCTTTGGATAGCAAAGGAAAGCGACCGTGCAGTAAATTGCATCAAATAATCTTAGATGGGAGAAGGTTCTTTTAATCAGACGTTTGAAATATAATCTCAAATTAGATTAAATTTAAAATAAATGTACATCTCTGAAATCGTGTCCCAAACTGACCAAATCAGATCCCTAATATACTTGTCTCCTAAAGACCATTTGGTAAATAACTCCCAATAAACTTGGGACGCTGCTACAAAAATCTTCCTTTCTGGTGTTTTTCCTCGATCTGCTTTATTAAGAAATTCCACACATGGGCTTCGACGATAAAATAAATACAAACTCGAGAAATGAGGCGTAGTTCTTGACTTTGATTTGCACCATTCTTTGACCGTACGAAGAGCCCGTTTTAAGGTAACCCGTTGGCTTTTCTTTTCAATGAAAATGCTTTGAATTTTTTGTTATTGTGTAGTTTGCGCAGAATTTAAGCTTTAAAAAGCCCACACTTACATTCCCTCCGAATCAATTAATACCTCCCCGTCGGCGCGCGTAGCGGGCAAAGAATTACAGTCAAATCAGCAGAAAGCAAAAAGGCTTGAATCGCTGGACGGAGTCCCAGGGGAAATTGTTTACACGTGTAACTAGCTCGAGACTCATGCTTTAGAAGTAGACTGCCCTGTAGAGTTGGGCGCGAATGTGGGTTGGTCTGGGCGGGTTGGGGAGAGAGGGGAAACGCGCCAGGGCTTGCTGCTGTTTTGCCCTCGATATTGCTTAGCCCAGGAAATGGCCGATCGATTCCTACATTAGCGAACAGCCCGGTCCCCTGGCCGCGCAGGCAGCGCTGCCGTGATGGGTTCCCCTGGGCTCTCCGCGCCAGGAGCGCTGCGATGTAACTTCGCGCCGAAACGGACGCGGTGTCTCCGCTGCCACCAAGCACCGCTGGAGAGAGGCCCGCGGCAACTGGCCGGCCCTTCCCTGCTGCCCGCCGGGAGCGTGACCGAGAGGCTGCTGCCAGGGTCCCCTCCCCTGGGGCTCCTTCTCCCACCAGCCACGTGGGCGCAAAGGCAACTCTGCCCCCATCCCTGGCGCGGCTGCGGCTGCAGCGGGAGGGGGGTTTACACGGGCAGCTCCAGAGTTCTTCTCGCTGCCACGCCGCTTGCCGGAGCACGAGGCTGGGGCTGGCTCCCCGCCCGGGTGCGGCTGACGCCTGGTCGCACAGCCCGGCGCATTGCTCCCGGCTGGCCCCATCCATCACCCCCTAAGTCCCTCAGCACCGCCGCTAGTTCCCTCCTTCTGCCCCGCGCCAGTGGTGCTGAATGGGCAGCCCTGAGTAACGCCCTGCTGCGTGGGTGGCAGTGGGGACCAGCTTACCTCAGGGAACAGACCCCAAGTTAATTCAGTGTGGTGGGGCTTGATCAGAGGCACTGGAACGGGGGGGAGGGGAGATTTGCTGCAGCACCCCTTGGCTTGAAGTGGTTTCCATCACACACACGGTTTCCAGGTGGGTTCAAGAGCTCTCAGCACCCCCACTATACACATTGGTGCAGCGCCAATAGACTTGATCCATATTCGACCAAAAAACTAACAGACTCATTTGAGTAAATGAGGCTGTAGCTTACAGGCCCCCTCTAGTCTCATCAGCACAGCAGTGAGAGAATCGGAATGCTAGAACTGGAACGGACCTGGAGAGATCATCAAGTTCAGGCTGCTGCCCTTATGGCAGGACCAAGCACTGATCATCCCAGATAGATGTCTATTCAACCTGTTCTTAAATACCTCCAGAGATGACAGTTCCCTTTAGGCCCCCCTGCTGTAGGCTCCTTTGCAAGACTGGGGGCAAAGGGGGGATATAAACTACAGAGGGATGCTGTCTACTCACAGTTCAGAAGTCAGGGCAAGGTATGCAGGGGCCCGCCCGTCCATATAGGCGAACTAGGCGGTTGCCTAGGGCACCAAGTTCAATGGGGCACCAAATGGTGGTGCAATATCATTGAGGGGTTTGGAGGTGGGGGCACCGATTGCATGGTTCACTTAGGGCGCCAGTTGCTGGCAGCTAGTCTAGGGCCGCCCCTGAAGGTATGGAGCTGTCTTCAACACATATTAACTGCTCTTGGCCCTGTAAAGGTGGTACCGTGCAGACTTAAGTTTTTTGTCAGATTTATTTGGAGGTCCTGAAATCGATGTGCCTAAACACTGATCTGGCAAAGCTTTCCGTGAGGAAAAATTGGGATTTGTTTAGTCTTCGAGATATACAAGAGACAAAAAAGACGCAAGACAGAGGAGAGAAGGCATCTTAACATCTGGCTGTTTTAATATGGCACAAATAGCAATGTCTAGCACGCTGATGCAGTTATTAAAGATGTATATAACTTAGAATAACAAGAGAAGCCTCCTATATCTGGAGGCAAACTTCAATCTAAAAGGAGGAACAGTCTGCTAAGCTGTATGGTCCATTCCCCTTTTCTCCTTTCTGCAACACCACAGAAACAAAATGATCAAAACTAGGGATATCACTCATTGTGTGAAGAGGCCCAAATTATAATATTAAATATAGTCCAGTGTCTACATTTAGGACTATAGACTATCCTCAGTCCAGGTTAGAATTCCTGCTGGGTAGTGATGGTGCTGGGCACTTTTGAAACTCTCATCAGTGGAGGCTAAATTGGAGCTGGGCTCTTGAAATGGGGTGTGACAGATCTCCCTATGCTTTATGAAGTGGACTTATGGACACAAATATGCATAACTCAGAGGTGCTTGGGACAAATTGTCTTATGTAACCTATCAGTCTTAATGGTTTAATCTGCTGGGTCTATATATCTTATTTTTGTGTATGCATCATTCTTGTGTGTAAAGTTAGATATATGGTGTATGGAATGGTTTATGGTTTTTAAATGTGCAAATGAAAGCCATCAAGGGCGTTCCCAGTGCTGGGTCATCTCAATGTGTGGGCAATCATATGTAAATACCCTCTTTTGTCGTTAAGTCTCAGCAGTGGTTGATCTTAGGAAGTCACGTGTCCACCCTAACTGGTAGGGGCCAACCAAATAATTGTCCATGGAAAGATGGTATCTATAAAACAATAGGAAGCCAGGAGTTTCTTTGTCTTTAGCTGGTGTGGCACACCCAGTAGGATAACTAAAGACCCCAGGGAAAAGGGGACTTCCCTGGTTTTGGTGGCTTAGCTGTAATAAGAACAATTTTAGGGTAAGTTTGTAATAAGTTTGTACAGAGGTTTTAGTTTTAGAATTAGCTAAGTGTTTTCTGTTATTTTAAATTTGTAACCTACTTTGCTCTGCCTGTTCTCACTTATAACCACTTAAATCCTACTGCTTGTACTTAATAAAATCACTTTTATTTACTATCAAGCTCAGTGCAAATAACTGTTACCTGGGGGGGAGCAATCAGTATGTACACCTTCCTTTCATTGTTAAAGGGGGCTTACCTAAAGAATTCATTTGGGATTCTGATCCTATTTGGGGAGTGGTATCCCAGGAAGCTGAGCCCCAAAATGCATTTTCCTTGGACCTGAAGAGTTTCAGTGTCTGTACTGCTCCTCAGGGGAAAGAGAAGTACGAGGGGGGGAGGAAGGGGGCAGTGATCTCAGCTCAGTGCCTTGGTTGGGGGAAACCAGGGAACTGGCCCAGCAGGACAGGGTAGCGAGAAGCCCCAGAAAGCAGGAAGGCAAGTGGCAGTGGTCTTGTCAGCACCCCAACAAGTACCCCCCATGGAGTCTTCTATGACAGCACCTCCTCACATAGAACCTTTAGATCCTGCAGAATCTGAATATGCCACATGGTCTCCATAAATCAAGCCAGCAGGCTGGGTATTTGACACCCCTGATTTTAAACAATGGTATTTCTAATATGTCAGTCAGCACAGTTTCTAGATACCAAAGGTAAAAGCTAAGGACTTGTATTAATTTTGAACTTAGAGGACCTTGCCCTTTACCTCTGCACATACTTTAAGGAGTGGTTTTGGAATTAGACAGTACAACTAGTCTGGAGGAAGGGGGAGAATGATAGGATCAGTGAAAATGGTGCTGAGGGGAATGGAGTACAGTAGGGGTACGTCTACACAGCAGCGATATTTCGGAATAACTGATATTATTCCTAAATAACTGATTTTATTCCTAAATAACATAGTGTGAGTCTATACTACAAAACTTTGTATTGAAATAATGTCGAGCTGGAGGACTTTTTATTCCGACTCATGGGAACTCGCATTTCATGAGGAGTAAGGGAAGTCAAAGGAAGCGTGTTTTTCCTTCAACTTCCTGCTGTGTAGGGAGTGCCAAAAGGAATTAAGCTATTTCGACTTCAGCTGTGCAATTGATATAGCTGAAGTTGTGTAGCTTAATTCGACTTTAGCCCGGCTGTGTAGATGTACCCTAGGAGACCCTAATCAACATAACTTTCAATTGCAATTAAAGAAAGATGGAGGAGTTTCAGAGTAAGGCCCCAATCCCGCAAAGGTTTATGCATGTGCCTAACTGTACACACAGAGTAATCCTACTGAAAACAGGACGACTACTCACAATCCATAACATTAAGCATGATCTAAGGGTGCCAGTTACTAATTTTTCTAATTATAAACTGAATCCTTAAAGCTTCTGGGGACTGGGGAAGAACAGTTCTTTAGAGTTAGACATGATGCAAGTTATTAACATAGGTCTGTGGTGTTCAGTTTACACAATGACTGGCAGATTAGAAATACTGTGGAACTACTCAAGTGAGCTCAGTTAATCAGATTTTTAAATAGTAGCAGGGTTAGACCCTAACATGGTAGCAGGGTATCAGCATTGGTATTTGCTCAAGAACTAGGGCCAGGTCCTGCAATCTCTTAACTAATACTCGCTAGTGCCAATAGCTACTGCTCTCAGGGGAACAAAAATAACCCTCCATCTACCAATAAGTACGGATTCCTTGGGTTCTGTTTGGAACCAACAGAATTGCCACTTGAATCATGATCTCATTTTGACATTAGCTGGGTTGCCTCTGTGATTGAGGACCATTAGGTGAGCATGGGCTGTGAGATCAACCTTCTGCATAGTGTGCTACTTGAACCCATTGCTGAAAAGAAGGTACTTAACACTAATTGACAACAAATTCAAAATTTATGATGAATAATTTCCAAAAAGTGTTACATTGATGTTGTCAGAAGGATGAGATTAAGCCCTTGAACCTGTAACTCCATACAGTATGTAAAAATCAAGCACATGTGTAGATCTTTGCACGATTGAGACCCAAGATTGCACTGAATCATTTTCAGCTCTTTCGCTGAACCTGTATTATCACTACTGGCTGACTTATGCAGGATGCACAGATCACCATTTGGTAACTGAAGACAAAATTATTTGCAGTGGGCATAAATCTGGAAATAGTCATCTGGGATGTGGGTTGCATTTCTGCCCAGGAACAGAGGGAAGGAGAAATCAGTGTTCTCTCTCTCTCACTGCACATGTGGCATTTTTAGTATTTGTTAAAGGCTACTTAAGGTAATTGACTAGAAAATCCCTGCTGTTAAAAAAAAATAAAGGGGACCTTTTTTAGAACTAATCAATTTATTTATGTTTCTGCACTGAGTGTGATCTACATGTTATTGCACTGGAAGAGCTGTCAGTGTTGATGGATTAATGCAAATGGATGACATTTACAAAAAAAGTATGTGTAAGTTATATACACACTGACTGCTGATGTTTGTGGGACAAAATCCATCAGTTGATTTTCTTCTTAATTTTCAGTTTCTGAAGAAAAATACGGTTATTTTGGTCTGGCCAACTTGATTGTTTCATTTGGGCCTGGTATTTGATGAATTTTCTGAAAGTATTGCAAAAAAGGGGTAATTAATATTAATTATCATGAGCAAACATTTGTCTCTGCTGATATAGGCTGCAAAGCAATATTTCTTTTAGCTACAGTAGATAGTTTAAAAGGTGAAAGTCTTCCTTGGGAACATGAGAAGCAATATATCAACCACAGGGAGGAAATATCCATGCTGCAGAAATAGGAAAAACCTAGTTTGAAAAGCACACACTAGAGTATTTTTGTTTCATTTGTCTGAAATCCTCTGAACATTATGAAAGTGTTTTCTTAGCTCTGTTCACTGACTGGAGCTAGTGCTCAGTGACCCTCAGCTTGTATGAATAGTGTGACTAATCTAGTGGGAATGAATAATGAACCTTTAAGGAATATAGGATTTGATGCAAACTCTTTTTGGGGGTGTGGTATTTTTGGCTGCTTGGCATTAGATATATTATAAAATGGTTGTCATAGGAACTTTGGTAATACTTTAAGGTAACATTTATAAATACTTTATTCATGATTTAGAAATGATTAATATAACTTGCTATTTGTACATGGATGTATGTTTTACCATTTTGCAAGCACATTCATAAATAATTTTATGTATTCCAGTTTACAGATATATGTTTAAAGGTTGCTAAAATATCCTGACTAAATTTTTTTAAATCTGACTTCTGAGTATTTCATAGCATATCCTATAACAACTAACCTGTAATACGTCCCCCACCTCCCCACAACGACTGATTGATACAGTATTTAATCAAAGAACTAGGTGTTTCTGGGGCATAACTATCTTGGGTTAGCAGGGGAAGTACAGGCTCTAGTGACGTTGCCTCACAAGTCTAGATCCATATATTGGAATCAGACCTGCACCACTTGATCCCTGCAGCCACATGAGACCCATATGCCCATAAGGAACCCCCACTGGCTTCATGATGACTCTACATAGGCACAACAGTATTGCCAATTCTGTACACTGTATCGGGGGGAAATTTTGATAGCCTACTAACATGCCTGGACCCCTCCCTACAGCTGGAATACCAATTGTTATGTTCATTGCTGAAAGCAGCTAGAAAGGCCATTTCTGAAACCTTAGCACAACTAACAAACCAGGAGAGGAGGGGGAAGTGAGTGACCACGAGGACTAAACATGACCCTGTGTCTTCCTGACTTGAGCTTTTTGCCAAACATGATAAGGGTTTGCCAGATGGAAAGGCTGGCAATAGTTAAATATGGCCGTGTGAAATATAACTAGTGAACTGATGGAAAACCCCAAACTGCAGGCTGAAAACACCACACAACTTCCTCTTCAGCAGTTTTTTTTTAAAAATGAACAAGCTATATAATACAATAATATAAAAAGAAATCTCAGCTTGATAGATTTCAAGATCCCCTTCAGACAGGAGGCTGGCCACCTTTGGCCTAGAAAGCCATTTGACTGCCTCAAGATCTTGGCTAAACCTGAATCTAGGGTTAATTTGAGGTGCTCTGCCAGGCCTGGATTTTGTGCAAGGTGAGCTAGGCGGTCGCCTTGGGCCCCGGGCATTCAGGGCCCTGCAGCTCCGCGCATTCAGGGCCCTGCACTGCCCAGCTCCCAGACCCACCCACCCGGCCGGGAGCCGCACGGCCATGCAGTTCAGCATGCTGCCTTGGACCCCGCACACTTTTTGGCTGGGCCTGTGCTCTGCTACTCTGTAGCGGATGTGTGTAAAAGCTGGACACTGAATAAAGTAGAACCATGATACTCCAACTGAGGCTTTAGAGCTGTAAGTGACTCTTTAATGGTCTCCCCTGCAGTTCTTTGCAGCATGACAGGAACACTGGAACAGGACAAGAAACACTGAATAAAACTAAAACCTGAATATGATGGAAACCACTTGAAGGCGGGGAGTGCAGAAACACTCCCACCATCTTGCCTGCCAGCACCTATTGCACATGATATTAAAACACTGTATAATTTAGTTATTAAATCAAGGAGGATTTTACTATGTTACTAATAGATAGAGTTGATAAAATAGTAATATTTGGTCAGGGTTTTTTTCCTGAGAATAATATATACAAACTAGCAAATGAAACAATGAACTGATACTACTTTGGCTCCTTTGTTAATGCTGATCACTAATTTGGCTCCTGAATCGCTGAGGTCTGAGTATTACTGAAGTAGAAGCTTTAAGTGAAAGCGCTTTTGTTGGCTTGCTTGTATGAACTATCTGTTGGTGGATTTATTTCCTGTCACTGCCTCACAAAGAGTAAAGTTACCAAGAGCTTTGGATTCAGCAAAACCCTGGGTAATAGTACCCACATGGATTGGACAGCAGGCATGAGAAAGGGTCTGTGTCCTGGGGAATATGGGGAAGGCCTAAATGAGGATGGGCATGGGAAGGATCCACAAGCTCACTCTCTGAACTGCCACTGAGGGTCTGGCACTGCGACTCCAGTCTATGGGATGGAATAGCAGTCCTGGTGGGACCCTGGTATTCAGCAGACTCACTCACTCCTTCCAGGTTTGAGGCAAATGAATATTGCTCTCTAAACCCTCTGCATTTTCTTAAAGCCCAATGACTCAGGCTTTGTAAGGGTGCAATGGCATCACCCTAGATGTCTTTCCCAAGCTCTGTGGCAGAGTGAGGACCTCTGGGTTCAACTCCTGACTTCCAGTAATGTGCTCCAACCATAACATCGACTTTATTCTCCTTAGATCATCAGGACCCTCCTCACTAGCAGCTAGATTTCAAAGAAGATACTGCTTTGGTACTCCAAGGAAAGCTAATAACCACAAACCCAAGTGCACTCATACTGAAATATTTCAAAGCATTCTGAGCATCTATTCACCACATTTGCAGGTATCAATAACTATCCACAACAAACTCGTGCCAGTCAGGGGTTTATATCTGAGTTGCTCAATATTCAGCAAACATATCAGGATGTTCAGCTCTTCATGCAGCAGACTCATGTTATATTTTTAATTATTGTTTCCATTAATGGCTATAACATAGCTTGCTTTTTATCAAGACATCTATATGCCATTGGCAGCTTCTGGAGCATATTGATTCTTCACTGAATAATGAAGCCACGGCAAAATTCTTTGTTAGGACCACGTTAAGGCTGAGAAGATATTGCCCCCTCAAACAGTCTGCGTTCTAGGCACTGTTTCTGAAATTATGTCCTTGTGAACCCATTAATGCCAACGGGACTATTCACATATGTAATATTCACTTACATCAGTGTATATGCAGAAGCAGAACCTTAGTCTGTAAATTCATGGGGCAGAAGGACCATTTCTTGCTATATGTTTGGAAAGCACATATTGTATTATGGGTGCTAGAAGAAACAAATCAATAACTGCAGATTATAACCCTGTGACTGGAATTAAAATACTCAATAGCACAGACTTAATTTGTGTGTGTCCACTGGTGAAAATCTCCCATCCTGTGGGAGGAAGGTGGATAGGGAGTAGAGGCAATGATGATTTTTGTGTTGAAACCTTTTAACTACAATGCTCCAAGCTCCAAGTCTGTACCCATGGATGGATAGGATGGCTATGTTCTAGGCCACATCTCTATAGATTGAGTTCTGGGTTTCTCTGGACAAAGCCCTGGAGAGCCCATCAAGAGCAGCCATAGGAAGTAGGAAGAGTAGCCATAGGAAGAGTAGCACTAGCCATAGGAAGGCAGCATACAGTGTCTCCTTGGCTCTATAAATCAGGAGGTATATATGCCTAGGATTACTTACATATGTAGCCACTAGTCCCTGGAAAGCCAGAGAAGTCTATGTTTGGAAAGTTCTGGTCTCTTGTCATTAGCAGTATCCCATTGAATAGACCCCTGGCATTCTTTAAATCACCCCAGGAGCCAATGTGCTTTTATACTGCATCCTGGTACAAGATACCAACCATCTATTCTTGGTAACCCCCTGAAGAAGACAGATTAGAAACAGGATTTTCATATCCCATGGTTCCTTACTCCCCTCCAAATCTAGATGCCTCTCACCTCCTGTGAGTGGTCCCCTATGATCCAGGGTTAAGGAAGTTTTCCAGAGTTTCCCCTGCAGCAGGAGGGAGGGAAAGCTACACGTGCCACAATGGAAGAATGATTAGGAAACTCCATAAAAAAAAGAAAGTATGGCATTTCCTCACCCTTCTTCCTGCTGGAGAAGAATGAAGTATTTCATCTTAAAAGTCACTAAATCACTGCATCACTCAGGTTTGGCCTGGCCTCCTATCCATCATGATGAAGGAACAATAAATCCACATTTGAGTGAACAGTGGTGTGACCTCAGGTTTGGCACTGTGACCTCTGGAGCAGGGAGCTGGACCTTGAGAGACAGCCATTGCCATTGTGAGGTACATGGCTTGTTCTCCTCCCTCCCCCCTGCTACCCAACGCCCCCTACATGCTATTTGTCTCCTTGGGGTTTTTTCTGAAAGTGTGTTGGGGCCTCAGATTTAGCCCTGCCTCCTTCCCCCAATCTATGTGGCCCCAGCTCTAGTGAAAACCGTTAGCTTCAGGTGGCAGTCAGTGTAGATTGTGGTCCTGCATCTGGAAAACGCTGCATTCTACCCTAGCTTACATAGAGAGTGAATTGCTGCTCTATCTTAGGGTAACCAAAATAGCGGAAACAATGGCAACCTTCATTCAATACACTGTTCACAATAATTGTGATACTTGTTTGCAGTCTCAGAAAGGAGAACAACCTAAACCCTACTCTACACTTGGTCCTGCCAGGCCCAGAAAATCTGGTGGGGCTATGTGGAAAAGCTTTCACTGACAGTCTCCATGCTGGACTTGTTCTTTACATAGGGATACAGACCTGTTTATTTGAAATCCTCAACCAAAATTGCCCCTGAACTTGGTAGGGTTTGAATTAAAATAGCATCAGTAATTATCCTTACTACAAGTTTGGTCTCATCTAGAGAGCAGAGGGCTTAAGTCCCTAGGGCTGTGTAGCTGATATTTTTGTGAGCACTGCATTTTTTAAAATGTTGCTTATCTGAGACACAATGTTCACCCCACAGTGAGGTCTGATGTGCCTTTATCCAGTGCCAGTTCACAAATAACTACCTCCAGGAGACACTTGAGCTCTTGATTTATCCCAGGATTTGGGTATCTCCCAAGGTAGCCATAAGGTGAACTAGCACAACCACAAGTCGAGATTTCTTGCATTGCCATTAATTTCTTCTTTAGGACCAGAAAATAACAGAACAGGATTCATTTTTTTCTCTTTCCTTTCCCTCTCTCCTTTATCTTCTGTTTCCTCTTTAAGCTTTGTACATTCTAGGAATTGTCCAAGGGAAACACTAGTTTGAGTGAGATCTGAAAACAGCAGTGTACCCTGCATATATTTTAAGTATTGGATTGCACAGAGGAGAAATAATGTTAGTATTGGAATGACTATGCCAATTCCTTTAACCTTCCAAGCATATCCATTGGGAATTAGAAATACCTCCAGAAGCAGAGCCCGTGTCAGAGTGAACTGGATATTTATATAGTTAATAAAATTGCTATGCCTACTGTCTTCACAAACCTGGCCACTGAAAGTACTAGCCTCCCTGAGATCCTGTGATGGAATTTGTAGTCAAATTGCAAAAGTATGAGGGATCCTGGTGGACAGAACAGAAATTAATCTGGACTGAAGAGAGTGGAGGGAGAGAAAAGAAAAGCAGGAGGAAAACAGATAATGAGAGTCATGTCAGCATGTCTGGCTAAAAGGATCAGCTGGAGAACTGATTGACCTTATAGGGCAGATAAAGGAGCAGGGCTAGTTAACAGATTAGTGAAGCTACGTAAGAGAGAAGGATCTGATTAAATTAGGAGAAACAAGATAGATATTATGGAAATAGGTTCTAGAGAAAAAAGTAGCTGATAAAAAGGAAGACTGAAGATCTCCAAAGGTTCTGATATAATTTTAGACAAGAAGCTGAATCCTGAAGCTTAATAAAGTCACCTGCAAAATCTCCCTGAGGTTTGCTGTAACACTAGTGAAAATGCCGAGTTCTAGTGCAGTGGGCAGGGCTCCCACAAAAGGGCTAAACTCCAGGAAGCAGTGTCATGGCCTTAAGGTATGAGTTTAAAATGTTCAGTTGCTGAGGGTTTTTCCAATGATGTCATGTTTATAACTTGACAGCCTTCTATGGAGCGTTGGTTGATGGGGAACCAGAGAGAACTGAGATGACCTCTTGCCTGCCCAAGTGGCTGTTAAGCAGTTTAATTAGTTTTTTTCAGATTCAATTGCTAGAAAAAATAACTTGCCTCTGGACTGCTACTACAAACACAATATACAGACCACATATTTAATATATTAAGCAGGATTATTCTCTCCATATCTGCTTCTGTGATGGTAAACAGCAATTGTGCATTCACCTTTTATTTTCTTGTATGTAATCAAGTCCCTCTCTTTTTGTAAATAAAATGGGGAAAAAAATGATCAGATTGTCTCAGTGACAAAATGAGCAAAAATACCCACCCACAAAAATCTCTATAACTTGATTTTAGCCGTGAAGCAAGTTAAGGATGGTGTTTTAGCCCTTAACTCTGAATTTCCTGGGTTTTGTCAAATTAAATCAGAAACGTCAAGTCATTTTACTTTATGTTATTCTGAGCAAGTGTGTGATCTGTATTTTTTTTTTATTACATGAAGCTTTGTCTCAGTGCTATTTGATTTAGTCCACTAATGGCTCTCAGCTGATTTCATTTTAGTATTTGTAAATTTTCCCACATAAAGGTAGACATACACAGTGTATGAATAAATTAAATTGAGTAATTTAATAATAAAAAAAAACCGTACTGAGAAAACAAGATTTTAACTGTTTATCCAGAACAGCTGTGCATGTAAACAATGGATCTTTGGTGTTTACTGTATATTATCATCTGTTAAATACAAAGATTACTGTTTCCTCTGGTGTGACAATTGGCTGGAGGCTCTCACTAGTAGCCATTATTAGTAGCAATGACACATTAATTGAACTTCACTGCTTCCAGGTGTGTGGCACACTCCAGGGTCACATAGTGCACCAGAGTTTCATGTGTATTCAATTACTGTTGCCTTATGAAGGAATGCAACATATCATGCATTAAAATGTCAGTTACCACTTTTTAATGGAATAGCAGGTAAACTGAACCAATCAGCTTTCCTACTTTAGGTTTCATCTTGCTATAAAAATTAGGAGGAGATGGACAGAGGGAGAAATCCAGTATACTATCTCCAAGCAGTCAGTCAGCATTTGTTCATCTGGTGCCCTTTATGCCACCCATACAACCAACAAACAAATTACAAAACACAGATTAGTATGGTCTATTGCTAAGTCCATTGTGGTGCTGGAAACAGAAAAGGAAAAGGCTAATTCCCATCTAAAGAAAGGAATTATGTGCTTGCATTTTTTTATGGACACAAGCTGTTTACAAGGAATATGTTACCTGTCTGCCTCTGCGCTTTGGATGTTCAAGGTCACAGGCACAAGATTCAGGGGTTTTCAGAGACCGTGTTGTCCATACTATTGACATTCTGCATTCTATATAACTCAGTGACAATGTCCTCACCTCTAAGCAAACTCAAGTTTCAGCCATTTCTCAGGGTAAACCTTCCCCCACTCTACATGCCAGAAAACATCCTCCTGAGAAAAGTACTTTATTATTGAGAGACACTTCTTTCATCTCCCCATCCAATTTACCTTCCTTCTAACCTCTAACTGGTGGGGATTTTCAACGTCTCCACCAGTGGGGCACCATTCAAAATTAGAACAAAACCCAACCCTTTTATTAGTTTCCAAACATGGAATCTTTTGAGCAATTTCAGTTAATGGGATGCAAGAAAATATATTCTTGTACTGTTATATTACAATTATAATATTATAATTATAAGTAATTATAGGGATTATAGTAATATTCTGGCTTTTGATGTATGATTGTCAGACATGATGAGGACTCATTCCCTAACTTCAGCTCCACACCCAGCAAATGTTTTCAAAGTATGTTTTAGAAATGTTATACCGGGACGATCCTATGACAAGTGCAATCTGGGTTCTGCAATGGTCATCTTTAAATTAATCAGTGACATTTGTACTTGCATAAGTTTGTAGTTAAGCCAGTACAAACCTTATGTTAGCAAGGTTTATACATGTGTCCCCTGAGCGCTAATTACCTGAATGCTTATATCGGGGGTAGAGATTCCTTTTCTGATTTTTTGATACCTACATATATGACATTTATGTTAGAACATAGGAAGTGTAAAATAGGTCCTGAACCTGAAAGGGGAAATAGATGGGTAGATTCCTGTACTTCATAGGAGATTTGTTGAAATCAGTCAAACTTCATGAGAGTCCAAGGGCCTGCCCACAGAACCAATTGCTGGATCAGGGCCCTAGACTGTAAATTGTTCAAGGCAACGGGACCATGTCATCTGATGTATGTGAAAACACTGCACCTCGCTAAAGAACTGTATATGTAATGCACTGGAGAGACTCTGTGTTCCTGCCTGACCAAGGTTTAAGAACCCATCCAAGGCTTTAAATGAAAGTGCAAGGTGGAATAGGATGCCGTTTGTTGTAGTCCTGAAACCAAGCAGACTGTACTCAATAAAACTATTAAATCACAATGGTAAGTTAATGGGGGATTTTAATTAATCACCAGAATTCTGTATGGAGTTAAATGCCTTAATAATGGGTTTCACATGATTAAGCAAACATTCCATTAACTTTGGATCAAATAATATGCATAGTAGACCCAGATCTGAATATATGATGAACTGAGTGAACTCAAGTGCCTTAGTTCTCCCATCTCTAAAGTGGACATACATGAGGAGAAAATAGGATATTAGAACATTCATTGTCTGCTAGGCCAGGGTTTCTTCTGGATACCAGGGACTGGCTTGCTGCCTTCCTAAATTGTGTCAGAGAGATCTAGTGTGCAGCTTTGGTCCATGGACCAGTCATTGAGAAATACTGGTGCTAGACTAAAAGGCATTACAAGATCCAGTGTATAGAAGCTGAATTTGGCCAACTTCGATGTGGAAATAAGACAACTTTTTAATAGTGAGAGTAAACAACCACTGGATTTTTTATTTCAAACAGATTTGAACAGATTTCAATATGTAGGCTCTGTTGTTCAACCACTAGCAACGAGAGATGTAAAATGGTTAACTGATAAGAATTAGCTTTACCGGCATGCTTACAGGGTAACTGATTAACCGGAGGGCTGAGCTGGGGAGTAGCCCCGTGCCTGCTTGCGTGGGGTGCAATGGGCCTGGCCAGGACCGGAGCAGCCCCCTGCCTGCAGCAGGCTGGCTGGCAGGGGCAACAGCCGCCAGAGGTCCTATCTGGAGCAGCCCCCACTAGGGGTTCACCAGTTAAATGATTAAAATAAAATCATTTAACATTTTTCATGGGCATTTACATCCGTGGTTTTCTGCAACACAAAGAAATCCTTAAATGCAGTTCTGTGGCTATATTATGTAGGAGATCAGACTAGATGACCGTAATGATTCATGCTGATTTTAAATCTACAACACTGTCCACAAATCATATAGGAAATCTTTAGCAGGCAGGGTTTCCCAGTCCCCTGTGCCTTACCACATACAATAGTCAGTGTCATATACAGGGGAAAAACTAAAAAAAATAGACTAGGAGGTAGTGCCCCCTGCTTGCTACTCCCTCTTTGGGGGTAGGCAGCCCTGGCTCCCTTCCCCAGCTGCTGGGGAGGGCTAGGCTGAGGTGTGGCAGCCCTGCCCTGCCCTGGCTCTCTCCCACTGGCTGTCGTGTCCCCTGAGGCCAGACCAGCCCCAGCTCCCCCTCCCTGGCCGGCGAGGGGTTGGGCTGGGCCAAGGCTGGCCTGGCTCTCTCCCTCCAGCCGCCTGGTGTTTGGGCCGAGGCTGAGACTCTCCCCACACCAGAGAGGGTCTGAGGCCACCCCGGCTCTTGCCCCCTTCTGCTCTTGCCCCCCTGGCCTCTTCCACCCCCACCCACCGGCCCTGGCTCTTACCTCCCCCCGGCCACCAGGGAGGGGGGCCGGGGCAAGACTGTCCCAGATCTCCCCCGACCTAAGATGTTTGTGAGGGGGCTGGGGTGCGGGGAGAGGGTGCGGCTCCTGCCCCCCTGAATCACCTGAGAGAGTGAGGCCCCCTGGAGTACTGGAGGGGGGAGTGGAGAGGGTACATGGCTCACCCCCCCCCCCGAGCACCAGGTGGGAGGAGAGAGGCCACGTGGCTCGTGGCTTCCACCCCCCTCCAAATGGTGGGGAGAGGAAAGGCCATGCACCTCCTGGCTTTGGCCCCCTGTCCTGGAGCATGGGGTGGAGGAGAGGAAAGGCCACATAGCTCCCAGCTTTGGCCAGCTCCCCCTTCCTAGAGCACGAGGTTGGGGGAGAGGAAAAGCTGTGCGGCTCGCAGCTTTGTTCCTCTCTGGGAAGGGGGGCTGCTCTGGGGCCTCTCCAGTCGCGCACAGCAGCTGAGCACTGGGGAAAGTGGAGGGAGGGAAGGAGGAGGCAGGCGGGATGCAGGGTGATGTGAATTGATGATGTCACTCTGTTGTCCTGCAGGAAAAACTATTTTTATATATAGAGATAAATGAATCCCGTCAATTCCAAGCTAAAATAAAATGTTTAGGATACACTGTAACAATTCTCTAAGTTCCCTGGTGTCAAAAGAGATTAATTTTAATGGATTATTCTTAGTAATACAATTGCCCCAGGCACCACTTAAATATTTTTGTAGTGAACATTTTCTGTTTAAAGTTACAAAAACACCCACATCCATACAAAATTAGATAACTGAGATTATGCCGCACCTCATTTAGCAGAATCAGAGTAATTGGCCATGTCTATGTCTGATTTCTCAAAACACAACAAAAAACAGCAACTAATTCTAGTTTTAACACAGTATTTTAAAAATGAACGTGTAAAATGTGGACTGTGACCATGTGATGTATAATTATGTATATATGCTATATATAAACATTAAATACAATTTATTTTTAAATTTAGTACACAAAGGCATATTGTTAATAGACATTCAAAGTAACAGCCTTGAAAGATCCAGTATGTTTTATACTATATGAATTAAAATAAAAAATACAGAAAATGTGAATGATCTTAGCGATAGAATAATGTGTAATGAAGAAGCATGAAGCCTTACACAGTGGTGACTCCTGTCTTACACTTCTATGCATCATTAGCATTAGCAAGTGAGTGATAGAATATCTTCTGGTCTTTGGTGCCAGAAGGCAGAGCAGCCTTCTTTCATAAATCTCTCCGTCACATTTGATTGAATTTTGTAAATTATTTTTTCTGATGGGACATAAGTGTGTCAATTTTGGCCGTGGTTTTTTTGATGCTGATGCCTGCACATTAAAAACAGGACTTGGGAAATTCATCAGCCCCCTGAAAAGATAAGAAGGCAGTAATGTCTTTGAGACACTTTCGGGGCCCAAACCCCAATACAGGAAGATGCTGACAACATGCACTGACTTCCACAATTTGCTCACACGATTACAGTTAAGGAAGCACTTCAGAATCTTCCTCAGTCAGGGTTCAGACTAGATTCGAAATGGTTGCTTGGAAGCAAGGACTTCATATCATATTAACATTAGCAACTGTCTAGCTACCGTTTTTCTCCCCACAATTCTGCAGCAGTGGCACATCGACATTTCAAAAAGTTTCTTGTTTTAAACAGACATTTCCTCCCTCCTCTGCCAACGTTTTAAAAGTAAGTCAAAACTGGGCATATAAATATTTTCTTGCTGTGTAACAGTACCTAATAGATTTTAATGCTATCTTACATTTGGGGGGGTGGTATTTTTATCCTATGTCTCTCCCCACCTTTTTTCCCTCTTTCATCTTTCCTCTCCTGCTCTTCAATTTTTCTGCCATCTCTTTCTTTAAATTAATGCAGGAAGAAGAGCAGAATACAGTGCAACCAGACAAAGCATAGCAAGGGACAGCAGGAAAAAATGACAGCATAATGGGCAAGTGACATACAGAGACCGAATCCAATGGGTTAAATCCTGGGGACTGGTAAAGGAGCACACAGTGCACGTCAGGAAAGATGCAAAGATGACTTTAAGCCACTCTTGCAATCCTTCAATATGCACCTCCTCTCTATTGTCTGGCCTCCAGGCACAAATCAGGGCAGACATTCATTGGCTGCCATGGGCCCCAACAGCTACAGCGAGCTTTGGCCATGTCTTATGTCCAAACTGCATTTCAAAACCTACAACAGTAAGTTTCAGAGCCCAGGTCTACAGATTCAGGCTCAGGGTAAATCGCTTAAAACAGCTATGCAGACATTCGGGCTCTGACTGGAGCTCAGCTACCTCCTCCTTGCCAGTCTGAGGTGGGTTGTGGCATGGTAGCCACTAGAGTGAATGTTAATTGAGGATTCCTCTGTGCTGGCAACGGGGCCCCTCTGAGCTAGAAGAGCATCACAAAATACCCTGGCACATTACACGGTACAACCCTTCTTGTACCATACTTCATTATCTTACCCAAAAGAAGTGTTTCAAACTAATAACTCCTCCTCCTGATCATGCCCCTCCTTTTTCCAGGGAGGGGAGAAGAGGAGAAAACTCCAGGAGGTCCATTAGATATCTTAAATGATCCTGGTAAGCATTTAAACACTACACTGAAAAGTGATACAAAAGCACCAAGACAGATTTTCCTCTCACACATTTAGTTCATCCTGACCTTTAAGGAGAAACCTTGAATCTAGTGAAGCCAATAGGAGTTTTGTGATACACATCAATGAGGGCAGGATTTTACCTTTGCTCTGAAACATTCCTGCTAACAGGAAGGAGTTTTCCTTGCAAAGATGATGTCTTTTCCCCCTCACATTTCCTTTGCTGTATCTCATGGAGTCTTGTACAATTCCATCTACAACCGGGGAAATCTGTCTATGGAGAGAGATATTTGGAGGCTAAAACTTGGTCCCACTGAATGAGACCAGGATTTGTCCATTAGTTAATTCACAAAATCCAGGATGGAAACAGCATCAAGGTCACAGTCATGCCATTAGCATAATAAGCATTATCTTCTCTTGGATTAAATAGTTTAATATCTGTTCTATTTTCCCCAATTCATCCCCTTAACTACTGACAAACTGAAATTTGTCAAAAATCGTTTAGTAAAAATGTTATTTACTTCACCATTTAATTCAGTTTACTTTGTTCCCATGTTGCTTATTACTGTGCCCACAGCAATAAATTATGTTAATGTATCTGGAAAACTGTCTTTATTCAGTTCTGATTCACACATTGGATGCCGATTATTCCACTCAAGCACTTCCGATTATTCCACTTGAATATCAACCCTTCATTATGCTCCACAGATAAAATAAAAGTCAGCTGTATTTATTATTCTGAGATTAGTTGACATCAGGATCAATAACTCCTGACAGAACCTATTAACATTGTAATGAGTTACACGGTAGTATTCTAAAGGAGTGTTGGCAAGTCATGACTCCTTTAATTAAGGACACATTTCTTAGACTACTGTAAATATATATTAAAAGGTCTAGAATGTGAAGTTGTCACTTGTCAATCCAAAAAAAAAAAAAAAAAAGGCAACATCATGAATAAAGCTCAGAAAAATAACTCTCCAATGTCTATAAGAACTGTTATATATGATATGACCTTTTAAGATGTCACTCATCTCAACCAAACAACAGATAAAGCTAGATATTAGCCATGGGTATCCTGGATGGTTTTCATGTATTTAAAGACATGCCCATGATGTCCGACATCCTTGAATGTTTGTACTTTACAGGAGGGAGAAGATGGGCATGTATTACAGGAATGAATGGCAAGCAATCAAGTACAATCAGCTAGTGACTGGGTAAATGTGAAAGTAAATAATTATACAAGCTTTACTAAGTCTTAAGAAAAGAGCCAGCAGGATTACACAGGAGGTTATTAGGGAGAAATTTACTTGCACAAAGATAGATTTTGTGCATGCCATCACTAGAAAATCAGGGCACGGTAGGACAAAACCTTGAGAAATTGCATTAACATGATGTTAAACATGACTCTGCAATCAAGTCGGGCAGGGACTATCACATTGAACATATTGGTTGTGGGTAAAAGCTGCTGTCCCTGTCTATGTTGACTGCAAAGTCGTATTTAACATCATGTTAACATGATTGCTCAAGGTTGGGCTCTAACAAAAATTAATCTTTTTGCGAGGAAAAGTCGTAGAAAGCAATCACCACAAAAACAGCAACAACAGTGCTGTACAGATTCTATAAGGATCACAGCAGTAGAATCAGCGTGGTGGCCCCAGCATTAGACCTTCAGGGCAGGACAAATTTAGACAGTTAAAGGAGAAAGAGGTTAGTAAGGCTACCCCATAAACATGCAGAAATATGGAAGCCGCCAGAAAAACAATATCATTAGACAGTAACTCCTCCCCTCCTGCTTACCTTATTCACACAAGCAGTCCCATTTACTTCAGCTGGACTGCTTGAAGGAGTAAGTTGTATGTGATTCAGCTCAGTCTTTGTAATATGCTCTAAGCATGGGAAGCAGTAGTAATTATTACTACTGAGATGGGGAAAAGCTGTAAAGATCTAAAGAGATCATGAAATGTTCCCAAAAATTGTGTGTGGTTGATACAAAACATGCTGATAATTTCTTATTGTTACCATGTTTTAGGATATTGCCACCATGAGTTTCTGATACCTACCATGAAAAACAGATCACACTGATATAGCTAAGAATAGAAGGCATCACCTCCCCATGTGACCTCCCATGTGACTCTGCCCCACCCCAGGACTTCCAAACTTTCCCCCTCTCCTCTGCTCCCCATTCTCTAGTGGTAAGAGGAGTGTGGGGGTGGGGGGGAGGGAGAGCAGTACAGCAGCCAGAGGAGTTGCTAGCAGTTTTGCTCCTTTCCCTGTTCAGAGGGGCAGCAGGAAAAGGATCAGAACGCCAGCAGCTTCTCTGGCTGCCACAGCACTCCCAGCCCTGCCCCCCAGACTCCAGCCTTGATTGTACACAGGGATATAGCAGCTCAGTGGAAGGCCTGGAGATGGCCAGCAGGGAGTCTTTTTGGTACACCAAACTGGACAAAAATAACCAGCTGATACGACGTACTGTACGAACCCACTTGCACCACTGATGCCTTACAATGTATGCCTATTTGCATATTGAGCCAGATGCGGATTTAAAAACTGCAAAAATCTACAAGACAGGAGTATACAGGTTATGGATAAAGACACTGGATTGTTCTGATATACCTCGGGGTTCAAACAGGTATCTGATATCTTTCACCAAAGAGGGAAGCTGAAAGAGATCTCTCATTAAAAAAAAAAAAAAAAAAAAAAAAAAGAGCACAGCCAAGGCTGATGGTAAAATACTGGATCGATGAATGTTGCTCTATGAGACATTCAAGTACCTAGATAGGTCAGGCTAGGTTCTGGAATGTGTGTTATGATTTTATTTGATATGTAACCATTTGCTTCTAATACTCCCACTTGCTATCGCTTGAATCTCTATTCTTTGTTAAATAAACTTTTCCTTGTTTGCACTCTAAATATAGCTCAGTGCTGCATGTGGAGCAAAGTGGCAGTCAGAGGGGGAGTGTGCTGCCTCTTTGGAAGCAGCAAGTCTGTGACTGCTGTGAATGTCCAGTGGAATAGGGGCTGGAAACTCCAGAAAGACACTTGGAGGGCTCAAGGCCAGGAGCAAGCCTACTGCTAACCTGTTGAGAGACAGCAGGGCCTGTGTAGGTCTTGTGCAGAGGAGCACTTGTGTTGCCTGTGGCTGGTGGAGTTGGGGAGCTGGCTTCTGACAGCACAAACAAGGTTGCAGATGATAGCAAGGTGCCTCACAACATTGGGCACCCCACTTTCCAGAAGGGGGGCGATGAATGGCGTGTGAACCCATTGACACTCTTCTATACTTATCTACTCCTCTTTGAAAGGTAAGTCAGGCATTTAGGCTACGTCTACACTACAAGGTTTTTGCACAAAAACCAGCGGAGCGTCCACACCTCAAACGCGCTTTTGCGCAAGAAAATTGACAGGACAGAGGGCTTTTGCCGGGAGAGTTATTTCTCTCCCCACGAGGAATAACTCCTTTTTGTGCTACAGCTCTTGCGCAAAAAGGCAGGTGTGGACGCTCTGGAGGGGTTTTTGTGCAAGAAATCCCTAACAGAACAAGCACAGGTGCTCTGATGGCCATTCTGTGAATGGCCATCAGAACTTTCTTGCGCAAGAGTGTCCATGCAGTGTGGACGCTTTCTTGTGCAAAAGCGCATCTCTTTTACGATGCGCTTTGAGGTCTGGACGTGCTTTTGCGCAAGAAGTTTTTGTGCAAAAACTCTTGCAGAAAAGGCTTTTTCTGCAAAAACCCTGCAGTGTAGACAAAGCCTTATTGTGCAACATGGGCAAACACAAGCATAACCTGGGAGCTCTCTAAATCCCAGCATTACTATACCTGATAGGCATAGTATAGGGTATTATACAAAAGGTGCATAAAATGGTTTGGTGAAGTATGAGAAATTCTGAAGGCATCTTGCTTTTTAAAAGAATATCTGTGTAAAAAAAAAAATCTGTATACGCTAGAAGAATAAAATGGTGAGTGTCAAAGTTTTACTCATTCAAATTCAGACTTACTGTATGTGGATGCAAATCTGCTGACTGCAGTGGAGTTCCATGCATGTAAATTAAGTTTTCTTCTCAGAGCTCAGTCTCTCTTTTTAAAGCATGCTTTTAAAAGCATCTCACTATTCTATGGAGGCTTTCCCCATAGGTTTCAGTGAGAGAGTTAAAATCTTCCTCATTTTTTTAAACTTCCTCAACCAGAATTGTGCTATTTTAAGTGTTCTGAACAAGGTCCTGACTCCTGATATAAAGTTCACTGAGGCTAATGGAAAGACGCCTATCAATTTCTGTGGGCTTTGAATCAGGCCCTCAAAGCCTTACAATACTATCAGATACCTTGGGAAGACTGGAATGTTTCAAATGCCAAAAGTCTTGCAGCAACTCAACAGTTTTCTGGGAGGAGAAGATGCTATTTGCTAGGCATTCATGGCAAGATTCCTAGGCCCTGACTTAGCAAAGCACTTACATACTTAAACTGAAACATATGAACAGTCCCATTGACTTCCTTCCAATCTATTCTCTCCAACTTTAACTTTTAAAAATTGCCTTATTGGATTTAAAAAAAAAATCTGCACAGGAAATCATCTCAACCTTTTTTCTGAAGATGAAGTGTTGTTAATCCAAGGGTGTAAATAAGTGTCACTTCATTACAGCCAACAGAGCAGCGTTACTCCAGCTAAGGATGTGGCTCATATTTCATAAATTGCTGTTCTATGACTTAAAACATAAATAAGTTAAATTTAGGATTCAAAGCTGTGGCTGTCATAGTAGGCTGCCAATGTGTTTGGTATCTAATATGGTTTGAAAGGCCATCATGAACCACGTAAATCCCATTTAATCTCCAGTCTGAAGAATTGAAAGGATTTAGGCAGTGCACAGGACTAGAGCTAGCCCACTACACAGGGGTGAATTTCACCTAATTTGAATATTGCCCAGAGTCTTTCCTTTCCTGTATTCCCAAGATCATTCCTAGCAATTTTGGTAAAATTATTATATATGTCTAATGAAATGGACTAGGCCAATAAAAAGCTTCCAGTGGGACAATTCCATGCTGGTTACTAAGCAGTTCTGGTAAAGAATATTCACTACTTAACCTCCCTCCTCACTGAGATTGTTATCTGAACAACAGGCAGAGTTTGTAAGTAAATGCTAACACTACAATACAAGCACACATTATTTTTCTACTCCTAGACTGCACTTTTAACATGTTATTCCTTTAATGGTAACTGATCAGGATGATAAAGAGGACTAGAGCGGCCTATCCAACAAATCTTATGAAAACACAAAACAAGATCCAGGAAATAAAATGTATAGAGCAGGAAAGGTTTAGTGACTTCACTACTCAGGTTACCAGCTGGATATCAGTTTCATCATCAGCAACCTTCAATTTCCTGTTTTGCTTATCATAGAATTACTTTTTTTTAAAATGTTTGCACAGCCCATATGGCATCATCTTTACAAAGATTAGATATGGGATTGTTCTTTTATGAGGGATTAAATTGTATGTTTGTTTTGTGATATTTTAAGAAATAAACAAAGATATCTGCACGGCCTGACTAGATATAATACCTGCAACACTACTCTATTTTTATCATTGGAAAATATAATTCATCTTGAAATGTGCATTAGAACTCTGTCCTCAGCTGATTTGTGTTCTGCTTTGGATGTCTTCCCTCTGAGTGAGTTATAACCCCCCTTAGATTCCTGGAGCTTAATCATACCATTATATATTTTCTCTAGTCTTCCTTACAGAAATCTCTGTTTTTCCCCTGTACCTACCTCTATAAATCAATAATTATGTCATCTCCCTGCACCTAGGAGCATTCAGAATAACTCTGCAAAAGGGATGGTCAAATGTTTTCTGTCACACCACTATTATGCATAGAAAGGCCATAGAAAGAAGCATAAACTCTGGCAAATGAAGTATAAAAATATAATTAGGAAGGCCAAAAAAAGAATGTGAACAACAGCTAGCCAAAAACTCAAAAAGCAATTGTAATTTAAGTATATCAGAAGCAGAAAGCTGGATAAACATACTCCTTCACAGAGCCGTAAGCAGGTGGTGTTCGTGGGTGTTTGGATAGTGGTGGGGTTTGGGCTCTGGGCATTCTGGGCACCACCAAAATTTCCACAAACCTGCTGCCCCTGGAATTAGGTACCTAATATTAGGTATTTGAGCTTGGAAAATTTTGGCATAAACTCTCATTGATATAAACAAAAAGTCTTTGATCTCAAGTTTCCTCAGTTCTGATGGGAGTACTGACCTCGCAGCAGGCACTTTGCAGGGTATCCTGCCTGAAAGAGAAGCTGCCCTCGCTAGTTGGTAACCTACTATATATTTTAGAGAGTGTGTCTGTCTGTCTGTTCAAGACTCCTCCTAAACGATAAGAGCTAGGACCACCAAATTCCATACGCAGCTTTCTCTTATCATAACTTAGAGCAAGGTCAGGGTCTGGTTGTGCCAGAAAAATAGGATGTGCCTGGAATGGGATTGCTTCTCATAAAACCAAACAGAAAAGAGATAGAATCACCAGGCAGGTGAAAAAGTCAGGCTTGGGGCATGCCCCAATTTCAAGCCTCCCACCCCCCTGGTGCCCTTTATGGAGGGTGGGTGGGGGAAGCTGAAGCACCTTCTCTCCCCCTCCCAATTCATACAGGGACATTGCTGGCTGTTCCCCTTGGTCAGGGAGAAAGAGGAAAGTGCACGGTTTGCTACATTCTTCACTCTGACTGGGGACATCAGGGGGCAGACGAACCTGGACCTTCCCTAGCCGGGGGACATCCAGCCCTCCCCCAGCTGTGTCCACTGGAACTGCAGTGGCCATGGAAAGGCACTTTTCATCTGGCTCCAAGTTGCTGCAGTGAGAGGGTTGGAGTAGTCCTCTCTCCCCTGGGGCAGCCTGCAAACTGAACCCCTCATCCTCAGCCTCACTCCAGAGCAATAATTCAAATGAAGCAGGCACATTTTCATTTTATTTTCCAATAAACAAAAAATTGAACTAAGGACCCGAGCAATGCTGGGTTACTCTTCTAGTATTTAGCTATATGGCAAATGGGTAGCAGAATTCTTTGAAAATCTGCCCACTGGACTATCAGGGTACGTCTACACTTGATCCCTAGTTCGAACTAGGGATGCAAATGTAGGCGACTGAAATTGCTAATGAAGCGGGGATTTAAATATCCTGCGCTTCATTAGCATGATCGCGATGCGTTACTCCGCTCAACAGCTGTTTGAAAGTGAAAGTGCTCGCGGGGCGCATTAGTTTGAACCAAATCCTTGGTTCGAACTAACGTTACTCCTCATTTTTGAGGAGTAGCGTTGGATTTGAACCAAGGGATTTTGGTTCAAACCAATGCGCCCGCCGCACTTTCACTTCAAACAGCTGTTGAGCGGAGTAACGCGCCGGCGAGATCATGATAATGAAACGCGGGATATTTAAATCCCGCTTCATGCCGTCGCTACATTTGCATCTCTAGTTCGAACTAGGGTGCAAGTGTAGACGTACCCTCAGATACTACAATGCTGACACCTCCACATTCTGTGCTGCTATATCTATGGGCACTCTTGATAAACGAGAGGACAAGTTGATCAACTTCTCATCCAAACTATGTTGCTGCCACAACGCCAATATACATGGACTCTGACTAAGAGTACGTCTACACAGAAGCATTATTTCAGAATAACATAGTGCATGTCTACACTACAACCCTTTATTCTGAAATAAGGTCCAGCTGGAGGACTTCTTACCTTGACTCATGGTAATCCTCATTTTACGAGGAGTAAGGGAAGTCGAAGGAAGAGTGTTCTTCCTTCTTCCTGCTGTGTAGACAGAGGCAAAAAGCCGAATTAAGCTATATCGACTTCAGCTATGCAATTGACGTAGCTGTAGTTGCATAGCTTAATTTGACTTTAGCCCTGCTGTGTAGACGTATCCTAAAAGAACTATATATTCAGATTTAGAATTGAGATGTTAAAGATTTGCCTTCGTAAAGCTGGCTACTATTTGATTCTGCCTTACAAAAAGCAACCTGTCTAATTCCAGGTAAAAATCACTTTATGTGCCAGTTGTGATAAAGTTTGAAGACTCTGAAATTAATTTATACTGGTCAGGGGAAGAAATGAAAATGCTTTTTCTGATTCAATCAGAGAATCTACATAGATATGGGTTAATATTAGAATTAGTACCAGGGGATTTGAACAACTTACATTCTGTGAAACAACCGTATGCATCCGGTACCTTCACAAAGCTAACCAACCAAAGTGGACAATTGTACTGTATGTGCAAACTCAGCACTGATCAACATGTTGAATGTTTCACACAGAAGCTAGAGGATTTCAGGGTGTTTACTTAGAAGGACATTGTGGAGAGAAAATCTACAGCACAATTCAGCAAGCATTATTATACGCCTCCTCACTGCCTTCATTCTGTTTCCCCACCTTTATTGTTTATTTTTATACATAGTTCTTAATGCCAGTGAGGGAAAAATAGTGGAGCAATATCAAGTGGCAATTGTTAGGTAATAATAAGGAATAATGCAATTCATTTACAAACATACAAACACTGTCCACGTTAGAACCAAACAGAATATTTTTATAAGGTTCAACAACATTTGGATACATGGCTGCCAGTTAGTCAACCAAATTACATGCTGTTTGAGTGCTATATACAGCAACCTCTAGATTACACAGTCTTTAGTTGGAAAAATTCTTAGTTTTCTCTAGTTAGCCAATTGTCTTTAGGGCTTATGAGTGGAATGAAATACTCTCTTCTATTTTTATTTAAAACATACAGAACAAATTTATATTTGTATGTGGTCTTTCCTTCTTGTTGCTACTAAGGATAACCACACAAAACTATTCCCTTTGTTGCTCTCTAACTGTATTTTGTTTCAATAGGTGCCCTTTTGTGGAGTTGAAATTCAGCTAGCACTCATGTCCCATCAGGGCACACATATATAGACCTGCAGCTATTTACGCCAAGGAGCATTTGTCCTACTCATTGCAAATTCACATGGAATATCTGGTAGGGCTTAATACTATGAAGTAGGACATGCACATGGGAGTTTTTGACAAAGGCTGCTTTTAACAGACTTATCAATCTATTGTGTATTGTATTTCACTCACACATTATGAAGTAAGGCTGAGGAAAATGTTCATCTATGAAAGATTCCCCAGAGAGAAGCATGCTAAGACTCCTAGTCTTTCTATACTATTATGAATGAAATTCAGTGTTTTAAAGCATGAACCACAACAGAAAGCTCTGGAGCTTTCCACTGATTTTTGTTTTCAATTTAAGTAACTGCAGTAGAAGTGTATGTTATACAGAAATATATAATAGACACACACATCGTGAGAACAGTATACAGCTATTTCAGAATGCTGTATACGGTATACAGCTGTTTCAGAATGCTGGGTGTAACAATGAAACTGGCTACAGTTCAAAGAATACTCCATCTTTTGGAAGCTCTCATGACAGCCAGGAATTAGGCCCTTTACGTCAGAGGTGATGGGGATACTCTTACAGATATGAGAGGGCTTTAGTATAAGAAAAAGCTTTAAGGCTTTTTCTTATCAGTATAGCTGAACCACACAATTCTCTCTCTCCCTTTCTCCTCTATTCCCCAAAAGAACACCATATCAATAGAGAAAACGGCCCACATTTATACCGCAAGGGTTATACCTTTCAACAGTGGAACCCATTATGTATCACTGTCCAGAAATATATACAGTTTTCACTCTCATAGATAACTGGGGTTCCCCACAACCTTGTAACTTCCTGACAAAGATGGTTACCAATATAATGCATGTGGGGAAAAGAATCACTATGTAGGAAAATTAAGTTTACAAATAATTTCCATACATGTTATTTCAAGATCACCATCATATTTTTCTAGGTGGCAGAGTAACACCATATTACAGGATGAATCTCCTTACACCAGGCAACATATTTCTTAAATCTTCCTATAATCATCCCAGAAGGGATTAAAAAATGGGGCTTGTTTCTGCTTTAAGTCATACTATTCCTACCCAATGATGTCAAGGGACTTACACTGTTGCAACAAATTAAAATGTGGCCCTAAATTATCAGTCTTTAAACAGTGGGCCAGAGCCTCAACTTGCATAAATTGTTGTAACTCCATCGAAGTTAACGGAGCTATGCCACTGTATGCGAGCTGAGATGCTAGTCCAATGTGTTATGGAATACTCGGGTATGAAGGGGGGAGGGGCAGCAGTAGAAGCCTTACACCTTTGGTGCTCAGACTTTTCCCATCTCACCTCCCTTTACCAGTATTGGAATCTCATCTCCTTCGCTGCACAGCTGGGTCAGCAGAGGAGCTTGGGATGAAGGAAGCATGGGGGGCAGGAGTGGGGTTAGGGGAGGAGCTGAGGCTAGAGGTGGAGCCTGGTCTGGGGCAGGGAGGGAATGATGGCAGAGTTGGGGAGTAGGGTTGCCAGGTGTCCAGTATTGACCCAGAGAGTCTGGTATTTTCACCTCCTGTCCGGTAAAAAAATTCAGAAAATACAGGACACCTAAAATGTCTGGTATTTTCCAATTTTTTCCCGGCCAGGAAGCGAAAATCCCGGGTGCATACTGGGTTCCGCAGGGGAGCTGTCTGGAGCAGGGAGACAAGATGGTGGATGGCTGCCGGCAGCCTGTTAGGGCCAAAAAGCCTCAAAAGCATTTCTTAAAGGGGCCACACTGGTTTTTTTAGATTTTTTTTTTTTTGCTTAACAACTCTCGGGGTCCTTTTTTTTTTTTGCTCAATAACTTTGGTCTCCCCCTTTTTTTTCCTCAACAGAATTTTTTCCCCGGTGTTTTTTTTGGGGGGGGGAGGGTGTTCTGTATTTTTGGTTAAACCATCTGGCAACCCTACTGGGGAGGGGGCAGAGCAGAGCTGCAGCTGGAGGTAGGCTGAAGGTGGTGCCAGGCTGGAGGCAGAGTAGTGCTGTGGCTGGAGGTGTCTCGTGAGATAGAGAAGAGCTGTGTTCAGAGCTGGTCTAGGGGCACAACAGGCCTGGATGATACTCCCTGTCCATGCTCCATGGGTCTGGACTGAGCCCTGCTGCACACGGCTTTGAACCTTCCTCTGTACATAGGGGTGCACCCTGAAGTTTGGGGATCACTACTACAGTTACAGTGAAAACTGCTACAGTTATTGGTTTTAAAGTAGATTTTATGTTTGGTTGGTTTTTAATGCTTTGTTCGTAAGTGCTAGAATGTAAAAATTAAAATATCTGTAGTAAGACAAATTTTTGTTTTTCCATCAATGTTTGTAATGCACTTAGCCAATGCGCCACCCACTTCTGTAACATACTGATTATTTAAGTTCCCTGGACTAGACAGTATCCTTGTTTCACATATTTTTAACTGATCAGAGATTCCTCCCCCTGCCCTTACCTCCTACATAGAGGTACTACAGTACTTGAAACTGGCAAAAGGAGTATGTTCCATCTTCTGTCAGAGGCCTTTTATATACAGCTGGGTTTAAATTTTGGAACCTACCACAAATCTTGCATTTTTCTTTTAGCTTGTGAGACATAAATGTGATCTATGCAGATACGCTTAAAAGTAACTGATCCTTGTTTTTAGTATGGAGGTAACTGATCCCTGTTTTTTAGTAGGTAATATGTATGTATTCAGATAAAAACAAGACCCAACCTGAACATTTACTCCAAACAAACTGAAACTTGAGAGGGGTAGCCAAGTTACTGTGTAACTGGAAAAACTTAAACAACAACGAATAGTCTGGCAGCACCTTAAAGACTAACAAAACATGTAGATGGTATCATGAGCTTTAGTGGGTACAACCACTTGGGTTGTACCCACGAAAGTTCATGATACCATCTACATGTTTTGTAGTCTTTAAGGTGCTGCCAGACTATTCGTTGTTTTTGAAACTTGAAAAACTTTGAAGGTTTTAAAAAACGTTATCTCCTCTTCCCTTCCATGCTTAGCAATGATTGCACAACTTTGCACTTTTAGGTTTTGGTAAAACCAGAAATGAAAAAATAAAATACAGCAAGAGAAGTTGTTTGTGATATTTCTGGCTTTGCCCAAAACAGTAAAGTCTAATGAGAAAATGGATCTCCTGCATTTCTAGTCTATCAAGACCAAAGAGATTTGAATAAATTGAGATAAATTCTGTGGATTTGCTCAGCACATGAGCTGAGCAAGACTCTATTTTTGAGTCAAAAGTGACCATGCTGTCATTGGTTTGGGTTTATATGGAGTCCTGAACCTACTGTTTTGCTTTGAGTTTGGGATTCAAATTAATCCAAAAGCTCAAGCAGAAATTCAACTGCCATCTTGATTTTTCCACTCCAAACTGCAACCTGGCCCACGTTTTCTTGAACTTTGACCTGATTTTCCAGAAAATATGCAACAACTGCAGTGAACCTAGCCCAAATGTAAGGCTCTTTATTTCTATCAAGTGGCAACTGAAGTCCCAAGTCAGGATTGCGGCATCTCTGTAGTTTATACATTATACAGCTACTCAGGTGGTTATGGTTCCTGCTCAAAGTACTTTGAAGCTACCATGAAACTTCCATTCATTACAAATAGCTCAAAGGGCTCTAGTGACAAGGAATACACCTATATGCTGTTTAGAACTTTTTTCAGGAAACTTAAGAAGCCAAGAGAAAGTTTCTGAAAAGTATCTATTACTGTGCTGCAAACCCAAAGTGCTTCCCTCT
This sequence comes from Rafetus swinhoei, assembly GCA_019425775.1. NCBI lineage: Eukaryota > Metazoa > Chordata > Testudines > Trionychidae > Rafetus > Rafetus swinhoei. Next base: position 164,442,333 of record CM033437.1, read on the forward strand.
GGACTAAGAAGTGGTAGAGTCTGTTCTTTTGGGGATTTTCAAATGAGCATGCATTGTTTCATGTAATCTGTGAAGAGTATAGAAGACCAGGGTGTTGTGGTAAGGGATGTTTTAGACAACACCTACAGATGTGCAAGTTAGTGACACCAGGAATATGAAGATGTATCAGGGACAAAACATACCAAACCAACCTGATTTCATTCTTTGACAGGATAACTGATTTGGTGGGTAGGAGGGGAAACATGATGGGAATAACATACCTGGATTTCAGCAAGACTTTTGTCACAGTTCTACATGGCATTCTGATAAGTCAGAGGGAGAAATGTGAGCTGGACCGACCTACCATTAAGTGGATATCTAATTGGTTAAAGAACCATAAACAAAGGCTAATTATTAATGGAATGATGCTGGACTGGAGGGAGATCTCAAGCGGCGTTCCACAGGGATCGGTTCTGGCTCCAGTGTTGTTTAAGATCTTTATTCATGACCTGGATGTAGGTACAGAGCAGGAGGGTCAAGTTTGCAAATGACACAAAGCTAGCGGGCATTGCCCACACTTTGAAAATTCAGAGGGATCTTGATAAATAGGAGAACTGGGTTTTAGATAACCAAGTGAAATTCAATATACAGTAGAAACAAATGTAAGGTGCTACACTTAGGGAGTAAAAACTAAGGCACAATTATAGAACGTGAGAAAACTGACTTGGCAGCTGCACTGCTGAGAAGATCCGGGAGTGAAGGTGGCTCATACCTGCAAAATGAGTCAAGAATGTGATGCTGTTGGGAAAAAAAAAAAAGCACAAATGCTATTTTAGGTTGCATTAGCAGGGGCATATAATGCAAGTCACTGGAGGTGGCAATCAGGATATGGAGACAATATGTGAAATATTATGCCCATATTGGTGTACATAACAAAATTCATGTGGGAGTGGAGCTGAGGGGTTCAGAGTGTGGCAGGAGGCTCAGGGCTGGGGCAGAGAGGTGTGAGATCTCTGGCTGGGGAGGATGGGTGCTCTGGGGCTACACTGGTGAGAGAGGACTCCCCCCAGCTCTGTAGCAGCACCCGAGGCTGGGACCACACAATAGGGACCTGTTGAGGAGGGGTGCCTCAGTGCCTGTGCAGTCATGCAGCTTACAGGTAACTTAGGTGACAATACTTGATGCTCAGGCCTCAGCTAGAATAGTGCCCAAGTTCGGTCACCTATGTATAGAAAGGAGTAGAGAAACTGTACAAGGGCCCACAGGTAAATGACAAAGATGATCAAAGGGATGGAATGCAAGCCATATGCGCAAAGGCTGGAGGAACTGGGTATGTTTAGTTTGGAAGAGAGATTAAGGTGGGGGGGGGAATGGTAGTGGACTTCAAATACTTAAAAAGCTGTCATAAAGATGGGGAATAGCCGTTCTCTCTTGCCACAGAGGGCAGGACAAGAGGCAGTGGGTTCAAACTTCAGCACAGTGGATTTAGATTAAATCTCAGGAAAAAAACTTCCCAAGAATTGTAGGATAATGGAATAGACCAGGGGTTTTCAAATGCTGGGTGGTGGCTTGTAAGGGCAAGCCACTAGCTGGCCATGAGATGCTTTGTTTACCAGTGCCTCTGCAGGTACAGGTGATCACAGTTCCCTATAGCTGCGGGTCACTGTTCCTGGCTGATGGGAGTTGTGGGAAGCGGTGCAGTTTCTGCAGTACCTAGTGGTGCTTTGGTCCATGACAAGGCCTCTTAGGTGCTGTAGTAGTATAAATAATAAATATTTATTTATATCATATTGGTGACTAGACCCTCTAGCCGGGATAGCAGCCCTAGCGTGCTTGGCACTGTAGAGACAATCCATACCCCCCAAAGATCATACAGTCCAAAGAGAAAAGACAAAGAGGAGGAAAAAGGGTGTCATTGCCATTTTACACCTGGGGAACCAACGCACGGAGATTGGCTTGTGCCAGGAGGGGTCTGAGACAGAATGGAGAACTGAACTCAGATTTTCTGAGGTCAAGCTCAGTCCCTTAAACTCAATACCATTTTCCCCAGTACGGCTTATCTACACAAGCCCTCCACACCAGGCAGACATGAATTGTAGGCTTGGTGTGTAAGTGCCCTTGCTCGACCATGAAAGTAAGAATTTAGTTTGCATCTGCAGGGCCTACTGTGGATAGGTGCAGTGCAGGGTAGTCTGACATGAAGGGGCATGCCGATAACACTTCATGAGTGTTTAGTTCAGCAATGGGCAACCAAAACCAGCAGGTGGCCCTCCTTCATCTCAGTGGGCTGCATGACCCGTGGTGGGCAACATGTGGCCCAGGGCCCATTGGAATACCACCTATGGCTTGTGCACCTCCTTTCTTCCCCCTTGCCCCAAGCCTCACAAGCACAGGGCCCTAGAGCCCCATACTTCCTACTCCTCCGCCTCCCTCCCAGCACTTCCACAACACCATGAACTGGCTGATTTGCGCTATGTTCCAGCTCTTCCACCTCCCTCCCAGAGCTTCAGCAGCTGCAATCAGCTGATTCAAGGCTGCTCAAGCTGTAGGAGGGAAGAGGAGGAGTGGAGATGGTGCGCAAATCAGTGGATTGGTGATGCTCCAAAAGTGCTGGGAGGGAGAGGGAAGAGTAGGAATTGCAGGGGTCCAGTGCCCCAAACGTGGGAGAGGGGCATGGGGGAAAGGGGAAGACAGGGGATGCATGGGCCACAAGTGGAACCCCAGTAGGATACATGTGGCTCGCAGGTTGCCCACCACTGGTTTTAGTCTGTGTAATTCTGAAGTATTAATTTTCAAAGAAGCCTTTCTTGTGAGGGGTTCATTCCCTCTTTTAATTACTTTCATTTGGAAATGGATTTTTCCCAGCGAGTCAGCAAGTGCTCACAGCACATGGGATGCAGATTGTTTTGCTTAGCTGGTTTCTCTTCAGCCATGTATGTACAGGGGAACTTCTTTCATCTCCGCTTTAGGGTTTTGTTTTTCCTCTGTTAATTGGTTTTGCAGATCCCAGGTTTACTTTATGATGAGTGGCTAAAGTACATTGCCCTAACTGGAACTTGGCTGACCTTTTTGGATCTCTTCTACATGGGTACACTTTTCTACAGCCTGTTGTTTGTACCCAATTGCTGGGGTGTCATTGCAGTCATTGAAGTCAGAGTCTTTGTCCTTTTTCCCAGTGGAACGTTTTGAGCTTGCTATCAGCCTTTCTGAGCGTCACTGATTCCAAGAACATGCACTAGAGTTATGAAAAAAGTCACATGGGTGGGAAATTTGTCTCCCTTCTATCCCCCTCCCCATCAGGAATAAAAACAAAGTGATTGCTCTTTGAAATGTTAAAAAAATCCCTTCTTTGCCAGTTCTAATATGCAGATTTCTTAACAGCAACAGTCTGATTTGACAAGAACCCCCAGGGTTAGACAGCATATCTAAGGTTTGTTCCTATACTCACTTCTGACATCTCATCCCCCTCTCACTGCATTTGGCTTTCTTCTCACGCAAAGTAATAAGGGAGGGAGGGATATCTGGAATGATGTAGTGCTAAAGATTAGGATCTCTCCGACAGTGGAAGTGCTCCTTATCGCTGGAACTTAAGACATGTCTACACTGTGATAAAAGGCCTATGTCATGGCTGCAGGCCTGGAACTGTGGAGGAGACAGCCAGCTCAGGCTTGCAGGCCTGGAACTGTGGGGTTACCACATTGCACTTGGGCTGGATGGGTGAGGGTCTCAAAATCCAGGCTCCAGTCCAAGCCCCAAATGTCTACACTAATTTTTAGCCACACAGCTCAAGTCCCATGGACCCAAGTCGGCTGAGCTAGGCTCTTGGTTTCAGCGCCGTGGGTTTATCATTGCAGCGCGAACATATATCCTTAGATTAATAGATTTCAGAGTTCCAAGGGACTGCAGTGGCCATCCAGTCTGACTTCGTTCTTGCCAGGCCCAGGCCCCAGAACTTCCCTGGAATAATTCCAATTTGAACGAGAGCCTACCTTTTAGTGAAAACAGCTTTAAAAACGGCCAGTGGTGGAGAATCGGCCATGACCCTTGGTAAAATTGTTCCAACAGCCCAGGAGCTCTGACAGCCTCCAAGGGCCCCTGAGCAAGGTGTGGGATGGGCTGACTCTGCATTCCCAGAAAGGGAAAGGGCGGGGGGAGGCTCTCAGGCAGAAGGGGAAGGGCTGGGTGCACTTCCACCTGGAGCATTTTGCTCACCCCCACACCCGCGAGCCCTCCATGCCGCCGGCATCAATTTGAAGGGCCTAGAGCTTCAGCTGCTGCTTCAGTAGCAGCAGCCGCCATGAGCCCTAGACCCCTTTGTATTGCTGGGCCCCAAGACAATTGTCTCCTTTCCTCCCCTTCCCCCCTATTGGTGAGCCTGCAACAGTCAACTGCCCTCACTGTGCAAAATAACACCTCATTGCTAGTCTGAATGTGTCTGTCTTACATTGCCGGTGAGTGAGCCACTGGATCCATCTCATCACACCTTTGCTGGACTGAGTAGTCCATTATCCACCCTAACCTCCTCCTTTGCCTTTAAATGCACTGCAGAAGCACTGCTGCCACCCAGTGGCCACAAACAGCAATTTTTCAAATACACCAATGACCAGTAATAGAGGTCTGTTAGTGAGCCAGTTGGGAACCTTTTATGCATCTTCAATGCTCTAGGAAAGGGTGCATTCCAATGCTCAAGAAGTATACCAGTGACTGACTAATGCACAACCTGGCATGATTCATTGCTACAGGAATGCATGCAGATATGGTTCATTCATCTGAATCATTAAAAACATTCCAAACTTTTAAATTTGGGAATTTTTATTGAAGGTAGAAACACCAACGCAATATATCCTTACACTAGGAAAACTAGTTCCTATTTGAAACTAAGGAAAATAGCAGGAAGAGTTTATGTTCTAATTGTTCAAGAGGCATTTATATTTTAAAATTTCTTTGTCATGCAGATAATGCTTCCCACCTCAGTAAACTCTAAAGACTCTTCTTCCTTCTCTGACCACCTTCCTGCTTGTCTAGAACTAGGATTGCTGATGCTGCTTCTAAATGTCTCTCTGTGCAGGATGAGCAATTAGGATGCAAAGATTAAAGGATAGGAAGGATGAAAAAGAATAGGAGGCTGCTAACTGGCATTTGGAGAAGGGATTGCTTGACATAGCCTTGGCACTCAGAAGTAACAGTTCATATGAACCCAGGACTAGCTCTGCCCCTGATTTCATGTGCTGAGACCTCAGGACCTTCCATTCCCAGGACCACCTACTACATTTTGCATGCAGTCTCTATGGTCCTGTCAGAGCCTATTTCTTAGGTTAGAACAATTAATTGTCTCCCCCACCCTTTTGCTTGTGGTTATGGTCTGAATGTATTCTAGATGATTAGACTGCTTTGTCCAGCATTTATATTGGGTGCCCGTTTCTTATATGACGTGTCATTAGATCCCGAGGCGCAAATGAGGAATAAGTTGCATTAATACTGGCAGCAGAAGCAACATGATTATCTTGTAGAGGTGGTGTGTCCAAAAAGCTAGAGCAGAATAAACTTAAAATCAGCCATGGCAATATTGTGGTTGCCTAGAATTGAGCCACACTAAAAAGGCAGATATATATGGCATCAAAAGGAACTAATCAGCATTCTTGTTCATATTCTACATTCATACACATTCTATCACAGGTACACATACAAAAGTTAGCCTAAGTAAATGCTCTTCAAGGCTTCTACAATAATTTTATTTGCCTTTCAAAACAACCTCAGATTTATTAATGTAGCAATTAGTATGCTGATCATGCACAGGATGTTTAAATCTTTACTGGCTGTATGCACCACCAAATGTTTTAGTTTTATTAAACCTTAGCCTCCTGCACATTGCTGTTTAGTGTGTGTTACAAAACTAAGATCAGCTCTGACTGTAATGTAACCCACATGTTGGATTGCTTGCTTCACTGACTTACTGAAATAGCTCAGGTAGCAAGTAATTTCTTACTATCCCGTTATAAAAAAAGTGTGTGTTAGACACACAATGTTTGCATTATTTGTTCCTTTTCAGTTAGAAAAAGGGAATTTATACAACTATCTATTCCATTCCTGTCATTATATTAGAATGCTTTAAATTATATTAACAAATAGCTTTATGATATTAAGATAAGCACCATACATTTCAAAGGAGATTTGCAACACAGTAGTGAAATGGCTAATTTAAACAATTTTTTCATCACAGATAGTGAGACAGTGAGATATATAGTGGGTGGTTTTCACAAATCTGTGGAGTAAGTGTATACTTTTCCAACAGTAGCTTAGGTTTTCAGGGAGGTCTATGGATTGTAGCAAGTCTAGAAGCAAGCCCCAGTGCACACTGCGCTTCATACTTCGGTCATTTCCCTACCCCCCTCAAGATAGAATTTTAACATGGTAGAGTATTCCCGCGAGAAGCCCTCATTAAAACCCAATTTTCATTTTCAGGAGACAATGCTGTTCTGTCTGCTAACTGGTAGCCAGAGACTAGACCGGACTTGACCAATTAGCAGGTTCCCGCCACCCCCACCCTTGGCATCCGGTTGCTGGACTTGTGTGGCCATCCTGCAGGCAAGACTAAATTCAGGGCTGTTACGGTCTGTAAAATATTCACAGCAGGTGATTTAAGAGGTAGGGCAGGTGATTCAAAAAAGACTGTTCCCCTCCCCCAGCTTTACCAAGCTCATCTCAGCTTGAAGATATTTTGCCGTTCTTACCCCACCACTCTGTTATCAGAGATATTCTAGAAACAAATTTGTAATTTTTCTTTTAATTTAAAAAAGTGAACAAAGAGCCCAGCGATCAGACTGACAGCTCTGAAAACAGATGTTCTCTCTCTATAGCACAGGAACAGGCAAGACAGTCCAAGCTTTTCTGATATGACACTATCAATGTAACCAATCCAGAACATCCACTTACAGGCCTTTGAATGCAGTTCTGGATGTATGGATGATGTACTTGTTCTCTTTCTACTGAGACTATCAACAAAGATGACCCCAGGAGGAAAAAAGCCATGGAGAAATAGATCACCCTTGTAGGGAGACAGTTAACATGTGTTCCATCAGAAGGCAAATATGAAAGTCAACTAAGATTCTGTTGAGGCAAGTAAGGGGTGAATTTCAGCATCTAGCCTTTAATTGATAATGACCTGCATACAGATCCCGGACGATATAACTGTGTTAACTTGAGTGTCCCATCTCATCTCATATGCCATGGAATCATTAAAAAAAAAGAAAAAAGAGGCAGACTACAGCAGACAAAACCCATCATGACATTGTTAAAAAAAGAGGTATTAGTGGAGCTCTGTATTGGTTTCCTGTGACATTCTCATCAACTGTTTACAAATAAGAATGCCTGTTTTTTCTAACTGCTGAGAACTCTAGCTCTGAAAGTAGAGTTGGGTTTGTTTATATTTTTATTGCACATCATCATCAATAATAAGAAGCGTTAGGTCAAGTTATGGCTTTGCCCTGCCGATCAAGTACATCTGGAAAGCTGTAATAGAAAACCCTCAAATAGGTAAATAGGACATGAACAAGGCTTCTTAAAGGAAGGGGGAACTCTCAAATAATAATGGGTGACATCATGATTTCAATGAAGTTAATGGCAAAACTCCTATTGACTTCAATGGGACAGGATTTCACCTTTTGTCTTCTACTTCTTCTGGATGTTCCTCCCAACCTACTAGAATTATATTGGCGTTATCAGGGCTCAGGCTCAGCCAGGTAGCCTCCATCTATCTAAGGTACTTTATGGCCCCATAATATTTGAGCACCTCAATTTTTAATGTAGTTCTCCACACCCACGCCTGTGAGGAGGGCCGTGCTACTTTCCCCATTTCACCAAGGAGGAACTGATGCACAGAGAGATGACTTGGGCCAATGTCACACTGGCAGTCTGCAGCAGAGCAGGAAATTGAATTCAAGTCTTTTAAGTCCTAGGCTGATACCTTAACCACTTCTCCCATTTGTGGTTATACTTAGAATAAATGCCTTAAATATGCTGCCTAGATCCACTGAAAGAGGGTGTATGACAACGAATAGCCAGTCAGCTCCAAAGAGATTATTTCTATTATTTTGACTAGTCTCTATCTCTGCAGGTCCCTGCTTCAGCTGCTCTGTTAGTTTCATTTTTTGGTAGCTTCTCCCTTCAGTTTCTCTCTCAAAGAACATGTGGCTGGGGGAGGGGAGGCATGAGGTCCTAGTGCCTCTGGAGTGGGGGTCCCTATCAGAGTTCTGGGTCTGGCAGGTGCTGGATGCATGGCCAAGTGGCCCTGGCTGGGCTGTATTTTACTTACTACTTGCTTAAGCTGCTCCTGCAGCTGCTTATGTATCACGATACTGAGGAAATCAGCTAATGGATTTACTATGCCACCAAAAATCTTTTCTAAAAAAAAAAAAATAAAGTCATGGACAACTGGGCAAGGAATTGAAAGACTGGAGAAAAGCAGATGTAGTGGTGATGTTTAAAAAGGCATATTCCTGGCAGTTGCCATATGTCTAACTTGTGTAGTAAAGTAACAGAACAGATGTTAAGAGATTAACCCTAAAGGCCTGATTTTGATGAACACCTTAGAACTAGGCCCTAAGTTCCTAGGTCACAATTATCATGATTCAGCACATTGTCTAAGCACAAAAAAGGAGGAGGGGGAGTCCCAATAAAACTGATGTACTGAAAGTTAGGCACAGGCACATGCTTAAGTACCTTGCTGAACGAGGTCCAAACTATCAGAAAATAAGAAACGTGGATCTATAAAGAGATCTTCATAAGCTTCTTTTTCCAGGATTACAAAATTTATGAGCAAAGAAAATGCAGTAGAGTCACGATCCCTGGATTCTTTTCCCAGCTCTGCCATAGTCGTGGTCTGGGCAAGTCACTTAGCTTCTTTGTTTTCTTCCATTTCCTTATTGGAAAAATGGACACAGTGGTCCTTGCTTTCCTTTGTACATCACTTTGTGATCTACAGCTGAAGAAGAGAGCTATCCAGGAATTTAGTCATAGTATTGTTTGGATTTTAGTATTCATTTTCCAACGGCATTTGCCATTAAACTAGCTATGATAAAATTACAGGACCGTCCATTTTTATGTTTCAGGAGATAAGATACCTGTATAATGTTGACCGATTAAATGCATTATTGGGTTTAACATTTGTCCCTGAAACATCCAGTAACAGCCACTGGCACACAGACTACTAGGGTTACCATTGATTTGGCCTGGTCTGGTCTCTACTATACTCCTGTATGTCTTTTATTCAACTCTTTTGGGTCTAACTTATTGAACACTAAGGCCATGTCTTCACTAAATGGAAGATCGACACTGCTGCAATCAATCTTTCAGAGTTCGATTTAGCATGTCTAGTTAAAACTTGCTAAAGTAAACTCAGAGGGCACCCCCATCAGCATCTGGTACTCCTGCTTCTGTGAGGAGTAAGGGAAGTGCTGTGGGAACAGCGGGGAAACTTGAAACAAGGTACAACAACACACTAATTTAAGCAGTCCTCAGACCTCACAAGTCCTTCTGTTTTCCTTGTTGCTGATGACTTGCTCAAGTAATCAAATCAGCACCATGGAAAACAACTTCTATATGCTTTTAATTGCATGAGCTTTTACAGTGGTGTATGTGTGAATCACATACTTCAAACAGATTTCTCAAGCCCATGATTTTCTTGACAGAAAATTTACATTTCTGGGCCAAAAATAAACAAACAAACCAGGCCCTGTATATGCACATGTTTCTAGTAGGATTTGATCCCAGTTATGCTTAAGTATTCATATTCTATATAGGCAGTGCTGTGATAAACAGCAGGCCAACATATAACTGCAGCTACAATGAACTTTTGGCCCCCTCAAGTACACTGAGCCCACTAATCCATCTCCACCAGGACTACTAACTCTACCCACTTTAGACTTTTTAGAATAACAGCAATAACAGTCACAAACAACCCCCCCCCATAACCGCTCTACCCAAAACAAAAAAACACATAATCAAAAAAACCCAAGCAAACCACATTCCATGTGCAGAATTATCCTCCTGGAGTCACACTGCCTATTAGCCCAGAACTGGCAATATTCAGTCTTGCAACAGCGACAGGTTTAAGAACCAATACCGCTGACCATCAGGGCTAGAAGAGGGAGCTTTGTACCAAAGGGAAATTTCCCTTTTCCGGTTTTCTGGTTGTATAATGGACTAGCTTTTACCCAGGGGAAAAATCAATCACATTTGTGACATTATGTAGGAAATGTACACTAGTCTTTGCACAGAAAGTGTGTGACCTAATAGCCTTTCCAATCTTGCAATAGCTAGAGATACAAAAATGCCCTCCTTACACAGTTCAAAGAGGACATAGAATACAGAGCAGATTGAGTTCCACTGCTATTCTGTAAGTCTTAATGAGCAAGCTAGTGCATAATTGTGAATATTAATGCACTTATCAAATAATGAGGGGGCAACCTTCTGTCTTTGGAGTTTTGTGCAAAAGCAGTATTTTCCCCTCATGAAGCTTTAAATGAACTTCAAGAGGTGTTGGCCTGTGCCAGATTATTCCTTTCATTTACCTATGTTAGTGATACCCAGAGTGAGGCTTGAGAGCTGCAAGTAATGTGTCTCCTGTGACTCTTTACAGTGCATGAGATAAAAACACTGTCTGATTTACTTATTAACCAAAACAGGATGTTTTCACTAAGTTATTAACCAGCTGCAGAATACTTGGTCATTTTGCCATGAGAATCATATAGTAAGTGAAACAATGAAACTATACAACTGTGGTTCTTTTGGGGAATGTTGATTCCTAATTTGGCCCCAGAACCTCTGAGGTCTGAGTTAAACATGCACACGGCTGCATTTTTGAGCAGGGCGATAGCCTGTAAGGTGGTAAGCAGTAGAGCCCTGCAGCAGGACTGGGATCCCAAACCTCCCCCTTCCAATAGTAGCGAAAGCAAGTAAAATGCTCTTTGTTGCAGGCAGGATTGAGTGGGCAAAAACCCGAGTATGGTAATTGTGGTTTTAACACTTACATTTAAGGGATAGAAAGAGCCAGGATGTTTTGACATCTAAGTATTTTTGCATGGTTTAAGGACGGCTTGATTTATTTTTTTAGTGTAAAATAGTGTCTGAATTCCTTTTTTTAAATATTTAAAACCAACTTTTTTGTGGTAGCATGGGAGAATCTGTCTCTTACAGGGTTTGCAGGATCTGAAGGTTTTGTGTGTGGGCAGGAGCGGCCCTCGACTAGATGCCAGCAACTGTCGCCCTAGGCAAAACATGCAATCGGCGCCCCCACCTCCAAACCCCTCAACAATATTGCACCACCATTTGGCGCCCCATTGCGCCCCATTTAACTTGGCACCCTAGGCGACCACCTAGTTCGCCTATATGGACGGGCTGCCCCTGTGTGTGGGAGCAGGATAATAGTCAAGAAACAATCAATGCAAGACAGTGTGGGAGTGGGGTTTGAAAAATAGTCCAAAGCAGGGCATTGGCAAGCATGCCTAATTCCCATCAAAATCAGAGGGAGAGACAGCACTTACAGTTACTTCACAGGTTTGGTGCCATGATGGGTAATTGATAGACATAAGAAAGGCATAATAGTAAAGCCCATGTAGAAGATTAAGTGAACATTTGCAAAGAGAAAGGACCAGGAGAGGGAGTATCTTCTCCCCCTAAAAATATGTAGTTTGGTGTCATTCCTGAAAAAAACCCACACAAATAGAAAGAAACCTACTGCTCTTCTGAAGTATATTTGTAAGACAGGATAGCTGTTGCTCCCATCCCTTCATTCTCCCTTATAAAAAAATAATTTATGAACCCCCAAAATATCTACCACTCCCATCTCTCCAAAATTCCATACCTGTTCTCATCCCCCAGTTCCATCTCTGCTGTTCAGCACCCCCCATTTTAATCTCTTGATATTTTCTCTCCTGATCAGCCCTACCAGTTCCACCCCCTCTCCCCCACTCAACTTCAATCCCTCACTCCCTCCTCTGCTCAGGGCTGTTCTTTCTATTTTTGCTTTTCTTGCATTTATGTTATGTAGTAGCCTACTCATCTGCATAGAGCAGAAACATACAGGTACCATCAACATTCATATTAACAAACAGAAAAAAACCAGATTTATTATAATCCACCCAGTACTGACACACATTGATCCCAGTACTCCACACACATGTTGATTTTCTACCAGACATAGCCAGTGGCAATAGCACATGCACCAGTGTTAGTGAGTTCATTCTGATCTTTTTATACCAGTTTCACAGCAGTGTAAATCCACTGATTCCAATGGAATTATTCCTGAATTACACCAGTGTAAGTGAGATCAGAATCTGGCCCAACGTGCCCTCTTGGAAGTTAGTAAGATGGGGATAAAAAACACAGGGCAAATAATTCAGACATATAACATTTAAATGTTGCTTATAGAGTGAATGATAAAGCTTAGCTCATTTAGGTCGATTGCTTATTTTCCAAATGGGGTGTAGTAAATACGTATTCTGTGTCACGCAGCCCATTGGGATGGGAAAGGAAAAGAAATAAAGGAGAAGAGCGCTACAAGAAAAGGAAGGCAAGCAGTGCAGTAACTAGATAGAAAGATTAGGAGGTTAAATTCTTAGCCAGTTCAAACTTTTGGCAGTGCACTGCCTCTCAGACTGAAAACTTTTAAATTTAAACCAGGAACCTTTTATCCAGAAAGCTAATTTCTTTTGTTTGCAATGCCCAGGAAGTCTTGCAGCCCAGGATTTTCACAGGATTCCTTGAAAGTTTCACTTTGGTCTTAAGAAGATTTCACCTACAAGTGCTCTCCTTTTCTGATAGAGCCAAATAAGACTCACCCTTTTCTATGAAGATTAATTTAGATTTTCTATTGCAGAGGCATACATTCCCCAGTCACATGATCCTTGTTCTTTTGAAAACTAGGTAAAGCCTGTAAAGAGGCAGCTGTGTTCCAAGCTCTTTGAACAGTATCTCTTATAGAAGAGGAGAATGGATAATCTGTCCTGCAAACACTGTTAGTGAAGACTAGTAATCAGTATAGAAGGAGTCTGCACTGGGAATGAATGTATCAATTTATCTCAGGCTGTGCACTCCAGAGATGGGTTTTGCTCTAGACTGGTTATTTTTAAGCTTAGTCTGTAACTAAACCACTTTCTTGCTGCAATTTAAAACCAAAAACTTGAAATTTTTTCTTGATACAAAGTTCAAGAATATTCCATTTTATTTCTTGTTCATCATAGGTTTGAACCCTGATCTTTTGATACAACCGAAACAAAATGCAGTTCACCCTTTCCTTCCTCCAGATAACCTGGCTATAAACCAGTAATTAAAAAGCATAGTTGTGGAATGTGTAGGTTTTTTTTAAAAAATTTGCAAAGGTCATGTAATGCATTTAGAAAGTGGAAGATGTAGAAAAAGTGTCTCTCAGTGAACTGTAGTAAATCATGATCTGCATGACATCGTTTTGATATTTCAGAAAAAAAACCTGTCCCCGCATGATAGTTTGTATGGCTTTTATTCAGTGCTTGGCAAAGAGGAGGTTAAACACACTACTAGCTGTATCATTCCCCAAAACTATAGGTGGGATATTCAAAATTATTCATTGTTGAATTAACTCTGCTCCCACTGAAGTCAGAGAGTGAAATCCTGGCTTCACTGAGGTCAGTGGCAAAATTCCCATTGACTTTCGGGGAGCCAGCATTTTACCTGGGATATCCTACCATTGGTTTCAATGAGTACAGAGCAAGACCAAGCTTGAGCATTCTTGAAAGTCCCACACTACAACAGATATATGTTTTCAATGGAGAGACTGCATAGGAAGCCAAGCCAGGAGGCAGCTGGCATGCCCATGTACTAATTGTACCATAAACAAACAACTCCCCAGTCCCTTCCCTCAAAAAAAACCCAGTAGAGAGGGGCACTTGTCTGAGTGTACTGATTCAGCCATCCAGTACTACCATAGACCCATTCAGAAGCCTTCACAAATACCATGAAATCACTGGAAGCCACTATACATGAGGAAACAAGAATCCAGTACAGGTCTGCAGACAGAGCCAATGGGATTTCCAGCTGCCAAAGACACATTCAACCACCATTCTACACGGATTTCCCTAGACCTCCTCTAGTGAGGAGTGTACACCCCCCATGAATTTCTCCACCCCAGAAGTCAACTGGTTACATCACTGTGTTGCCCAAATGATCCATTTTGTCTGGTGTTGGGTTACAAATCACTTGAATGCTGGGATAATGACCAAGGGCAACAGAGCCTGGAGTGTGATGGAGCAAAAACTGAGGGGGATGTTAAAGGAACATTTCTTTGTTGGACTATGTTAGACATGTGACTGGGAAACTTATATAAATACATCCTTCCTAAGTAGACGAAGATTTTAAAAATGCATTACTGCTAGCTTGAGAGGTCATTATCTTGGGGAGTTTCTGTACTAAACCTTTATTATCATAATTTTTACAACAGAATGGCCATACTGGATCAGACCAAAGGTCCATCTAGCCCAGTATCCTGACTTCCAACAATGGCCAATGTCAGGTGATTCAGAGGGAATGAACAGAACAGATATCATCAAGTGATGCACCCCCTGTTGTCCAGTCCCAGCTTCTGACATACAGAGGCTAATGCAGGGCAATAATTTCTGATGAGGAGCCAGTCTAAGATTTTGGTAAGTGGTCAAGGACTGCAGGGTTTGGGTGCAGAAGGGAGCTTGGGGTAGGGGGCATAGGTGTAGGAGAGGGGGTGGGGTCTGAGAGGGAGTGTGGGTGAAAGAGGGGGTTGTGAGAGGCAGGGGATTAGGGTGCAGGGTCCAGGATGGGGTAGGAGTGCAGGAGAGAATTTTGACCTGGGAGAGGGATGTAGGGATATAGCAGGGTCTGGAAGGGAGTTGTGGCCTGGGGGAGGAAGGATGCAGAGGGTTTGAGTCAGGGAGTTGGGGAGCAGGAGGGGTTGGGATGCCAGAGGCAGGCTGTGGCCAGGAGTCCCCTACCGTAAGCAGCTCACAGCCAGCAGACCAACAGGGACCACGACGAAGGTTCCCTGCCTGCTGCAGCCCCAGGCTGCTCAAAATGATTGGAGGCTCCCTCCATGTGCCACTTGGCACCACGTGCCCCTTAGTTGGGGGCAGGAAACTTCACACGCTGCCCTGTCCCCTGGCCAATCATTGTAGCTCCTATTGGCCACCAGCCAATAGGAGCTGTGATGACTGGCCTGGGGGTGGGGGCAGTGCACAAAGTCTCCTCCCTACCAGGGGCACTCAGCACCTACAGGGAGCTGCCAGCCATTTTGAACAGTTATGGCTGCAGCAGGCACAGAGCCTCCCTCAGGGTTTGGGTGAGGGTGGGCCACAGGCTGTGGGCCAGATCAGAAGGCTTGGCAGGCTGGATCTGGTCCATGGGCCTGATCTTTCCCACTGTTGGGCAAGGGACACTTGGAGCATGAGGTTGCATCTCTGCCCAGCCTAATAGCCTAATGGCCTAATAGCCATTGATGGGCCTGTCCTCCAGGAACTGATCTAATTCTTTTTTTAACCCTGTTATAGTTTTGGCCTTCACAGCATCCCCTGGCAACGAGTTCCCGGGGTTGACTGTGTTGTGTGAAGAAATACTTATTTTTTAAAATCTGCTGCTTATTAATTTCATTGGGTGACCCCCTAGTTCTTGTGTTATGTGAAGGATCAAATATCACTTCCTTATTCACTTTCTTCACACCAATCAAGATTTTATAGACCTTGATCATATCTCCAGTTAGTTGTTTCTTTTCCAAGCTGAAAAACCAGTCATTTAAGTCTCTCTTCCTGTTTCATACCCCTAATCATTTTAGTAGCCCTTCTCTGTCCTTTTCCAATTCCTATATATTTTTGGGAGGACAGGATGACCTTACTGAAAACAATATTCAAGATGTGAGTGTACAATGGATTTATATAGCAGCTTTATGGTATTTTCTGTCTTATCTATCCCTTTCCTAATAGTTCTTAACATCCTGTTAGCTTTTTGACTGCTGCTGCATATTGAGGGGATATTTTCAGAGAACCATCTGCAATGACTTCAACATCTCTTTCTTGAGTGGCAACAGCTAATATAGACCCTGACGTTTTGTAGGCCTAGTTGAAATTGTTTATGCCCAATGTCTCTGGGTCAGTGTCACGCAGTTGCTTCCAAAACTTCTGCAACCACTTTACCTACAGTTGACATTGCTACAGGTCCATTACTAACCAGTTTGACGTGGTAGTCTGGGATGGCCTGCTTTCAGACAATTGTAGCAACTCATTTCTGAACCTACATGGCTGACCTCGTGTGTGTGTGCGTGCGCTCCGATGCTAGAGCAAGCTGCTCACAAAGCTGCAGAAGCATAGCTTTCTTCATGAAAAATTTCTGGAGACACTGCTGGTCATCCCAGGTCTGCATGACAATGTGGTCCCACCAGTCTGCACTTGTGGCCCTGCTCCAGAAGTACCAGTCTATATAGGGGGGCATCAGTGGCTATACTGAGAATTGTGGGCAGCAGCAGCCACCAGTACAAGACTTCCATGGCTGTACTATTCTTCTCTGTCAGGTGCCTTTGGTAGACCAGAAAATATCGCTGGACCTTCCCGCAGCATCTTCTGGGTGCTCCACCCATTTGCTGAAAAAGGAATGAAAGTGCAAGCAAAAGATGCTCTCCAAATGGGGACGCCACCGTGTTGCTAGTTCTGGATCCCAGGAGCATGTGGGATGTGTTAGGAACTTGGTGGGTTACAACAACTTCCTGTGACTGTCCACCCTGCACATTAAATTCTCCCACAATGCATCACTAACCATGGCGGCCACCACTGGGGAGGGCACTAGGAAGCTCAGAATATGGGGGTTTGATCTAGATCTGCATACTGCTGTGTGGATGCTGGAGCTGCAGGTTTGGGGTTCAGGCCTAGCAACTGTAAACTAGGGTCACCAATGAGCCTGGACACTCAAGCAATGGATAAATGTAGCCATACCCTACACTTACAGGGCTTTGCATTGCTATAGCATCTTCCATCTAAGGATCTCATGTCCCTTTCCAAAGATTAATCAATTTAGCTTCACAACACTCCTAAGATAGAGAGAAGTATTTTGAGATGGAGTAAGTGAGGGAGTGATTAGGGCCCCAATAGTATGAATATTTAAGCACATGCATAATGTCTCACACATGATTTGTCCCAGTGGCATCAATGGGACTGCTCACATGATAAAAGTTACATACATGCGTAAGTCCTTGCAGGGATGAAGCCAATGTGACTTGCCGAACATCAAAGGGAAAGTGGCTGAACCAGGAATGGAATCTAAGTCTTTGGATTCTTAGTCATTCCTAATCAAAAGTCCATCTTACCCCAACTACAAGGAGGTGAATTGAGATTTTAAATAGAAGGAGCCATGTTTTTGGTTTTTTTTTTAAGCTTCTGATCTTGGTGATGTGTTTTGCAACACATATTTATAATTGGGTAAGATCTAAACATAGGCACATGGAAAAAGGTGAAAAGAAGCGGCATCATGCGACCCAGTGGCTTTGATTGATGGAAGAGGGACCGAGTGCAAAAAAGCGAAAAAGGAACCAGGAGAAATAAGAGCAGCCAAATACCATTAAACTCACACAAAAGGACCAAGTATGTTGGGTAGGTGTTCATGGTATATTTAAAGTAAGTAGGCTTGATGAACGGTTGTCTCCTTCTCCCATTTTCTCCAATTATTTTATTGATATGGTTATTTAAACAGGGGAAAAGTGATCGGATATTGCCACTTTTCTCCAATTAGATCTTGGAAAGATTTTCTAATGAACACTGATGCAATGGTGTTATAACTGTGTCACTCCCAGGATATTAAAGACAAGGTGGGTGAGGGAATATCCTTTATTGGATCAACTTCTCCTGGTGAAAAAGACAAGTTTTTGAGCTTACATAGAGCTCTTCACATCTGGGAAACTTATTCAGAGCATTACAGCTAAATACAAGGTGGAACAGACTACCTAGCATAAGTAGTTGGCATATTTCAAGGGATCAGTCATGGTAAAGAAATATTAAAAGGTATCACCCTACCCACTTTGTCTTTTATAAGAAATGGACACAGATTGGAAGACAAGCAGGAAGACTGCTTTGGTTCATTCTTCTTTAAATTAAAATACTGGACAGCTGAGGTTATATGATACCCCAAAAATAATGAGTGCCTAATTTCTGACTACACATACCTTATTCACCACACACATATTCATATTTAGAGGATGGGAGGGGACAGATTGATTGATAGATTGTCAAGATATTTTTTCATAAGATCTAGAAGTAACTGCCTGGATACAATGTCAATAACAAAGACAGATTCTAAGGGGCTGAGGTGTGCAACTACAAAAGACGCAAGCCAGCTGCCTCATCTAAGCAGGCACTTAAAACAAGCATCTTCAGAGCCTAGCTTCAGACCTAATTGCAACGAACCCCCATCTGTCAGGGAAACTCAAAAGAGTTTCAGAAGATCTCAATGGCTTTTTTCAGAGGTGTGTATTGTCATTTATGATACTTAAAAAACAAATTATATAAAACTTCTAATTAACTTAGAGATGAAACTACCCCTCTGAAAAATAGAAAGATCAAACTACTTCTCATATTTGGCCAATGTAGAAGGAAAAAAGCCTCTGTACATAGTTATTATTAATGATCTTGTGACAGACGGCTGGCTAAGCCAGAGCTCTGCCACTGTAGCCTGGCTGAAGAGGCTGATGGCCATGGCTGAGCAAGCCTAGGCCTGAAGGGCTATTAGAAATAGCAGGGCCCCTCACTGGGCGAGGGCTATATAAGGCAGAGGAAGGAAGCCAGGAAGGGGCAAGGAAGAGCAAGGAGCCAGGGTGCGGCTCAGTGTGCTCCCAGGCAGACGGAGGAGCTGGCTGACTTGACTGTAAGCTTTGTAAATAGAAGGTGGTGGGAACTAACAATAAAAGCACAGGTGACGGCACAGAAGGGTCTCTGGCTGATTCGTGGACAGAAGGTATCCCAGACCAAGGGGTCTGAGTGGGGACTCCGCCACAGATCTTTAAAGGACATTACTCATTTTCTTCCAAAGTTGCCCTCTGACATACATATATAGTACCCACACATGATCTAGAAATGTTCAAAAAGACAGGATCTGATCAGTCCAAATCCATCAATTGCTAAAATGTGACAATAAAAATGAAAGTGAATGCAGATTCATTGTGCCAAATGTTTTCAGTATTTCAATTGTTACAATTATACCTATCAACTGATAAGGAAGGGTACCTCACACTGGCACCTCCTTTTATGTCAGATCCTTTGGAAACAGAGCTGCAAGACGGCTGAGACTATACTTGACTTCTAAAAGCAAATGGAAGTTGGTAGAATTCTACTAGGATAGGTCACCAATGAAGTAGGGATAGACTACAACCAGAAGAGAGTAGCAGATAAATGGATGGAGAAAACGGTCAAAGCAGAATGGTGAAGTGACAGGTGCTATTCTCATCTCATCAGAAGCCTGGTGGATTCTTCAAAGTCAGAAACCAGATCTTTGAAAAGATCCTAGTAGAATTACTTAAATAGCCTTTCAACAGGATCCCAGAGTGCTTCCTGAGTTCCCTGTTTGAATGCAATTTGACCCTGAAGAAGTGAAGCTTATTCCCTTATCCACTCCCTTCCCTCCCTATTAGCTGGCCAGTCCTGTGGCAATAAGATCAGGGCCTTGCACTACACAAAGTATTCCTAGATCCCTAATTAAAGGTATGCCTCCCTCGGCAAACAATGGTTTAAGTCTTAAAAAATAAACCAAAACCAACCAAACAAAAAAAAAACCCCAACAACAACACCCAACGCCTTTGTGTTTTGTAAGTTCAGCAGCAACTACTCAAGTCACCAACGCTAGTATTTTCTCCCATCCTCACTTTTAAAAATGTCATGAGCTCTATGTAGCTACAATGTTTGAGTAAAACTACACGTTTTAATCTAGTTCTAAAAATACATACATAAAATACAATCCCCCCCCCCCCCAAGGTTCTGAAGATCAAAGCGTATTTCACTAATAGCATCCATTGAGAGACTTGCTAAGTGTTCAGCAGTCTTGAAAATCTGGCTACTTTATTTAGGTGCCTAAGTGTGAGCTGAACTCTTTTGAATATCTGACCCTAAAGCCCTGATCCTGCAAGCCATTTCATGGGGCCAACTCCCCGTGGAGTCTGACTGCCTTCAGTTGGGGCTTCATAGGGGCAAAAGAGGTTAGACTGCCAGGAGCAACATATAGGATTGGAGACTATATACTTTCAATTTTTTTCTGCACTTACATGCTTAATCATCCTTCAGCCTCTTTTTTTTTTTTACATAAGCCAAACAAACAAACAAACAAACAAGGAAGGCCTCTAAGTAATTTTTGTATTTCATTTGCCCAGTGTATTTATGTTGTGTTATTATGAAGGAATAATTGAAAATTGAAATGAAAGCCATTTTCAGTGAACTGCTCACTTTGACTAGAATTGGTTTATGAATTAAATCCCTTGGCCCTTAATGTTATTCCGTCTGCCCTCTGGAATTGCCAGAGGAGTGTAATATAATTAGGTAGAGCACCATTTCATTTATGTTGAAAATCTCATTGCTCCAAGAGATGAAGCTCTAGGCAAACAAATGTACCATATTAGAATCATAGGAACACTACCACTACTAAGTTACTTTTACTCAAGAATGTCAGCTGGACTTAGTGTAAAGAGCACCACTAATACTGATGTCTACACATTTAAATTTGTAGCATATACACACACTTTCAGCACAATAACTTGAAAAACAAGGCAAAAACTGATTGTTTGAGGAAGGAGAAAAATCTCTCCATTTCTATAAATAATGAATTTTATATAAGATGTTAGACCACAGCTTACCTGTAACGTACCTCAGAACATACATCACTATTTACAATTGGGATTTGACCTGCGGAGTGTGTCTGTGACTACCGAAATAGTCAATTGATTCAGGAAATTTAGGGCTGCAGCACCTGCAACCACTGAAATCAATGCAAATGTTGCCAATATTTCAGTGGGACCAGGACTTATTTGTCTCCACTTCCTCCATTTTTATCATGGCAGTCAACATCACCAGTCAGCCCATCCTCCTGGCCAGTCAAACTGACATGTCACTTTCACATCTTCCCCATGTCCCTCCATTGGTACCATCTCCTCCCTGCCATTCCTTTGATAATCTTCTCTGTCTCTTCAAAGCCTTGCATAAGTCTGTTCCCTTCACTTCAACCTCATCTCTTATGGCTTCACCCTCTGCCCTCAAGCTCTGCCACTGCCTGCCTGGGCAACCCTATCTGTCTGTCACAGCTATTCCATGTTTTCTTCCATGCCACTTCTACACATGGAATGACAATCCCAAGCAACTCTTCTACCCTCTCTTCTTTCAATCCCTCCTGTATACCCTCTTCTAGGCTGAAAACATTAAGGAACTAAATGAGCTGATTCTGGCAAGCTTGTGGGTTAACTAATTGGAGATAATCTACCTAACAGGCAACTCAAACAATGTACATGACTAGACTTGACATTATCAAGGCACTCTCAACCATTCCTTGATCACTTGTATGTGGCATCCCTCCCCCAGCCTCCATCTTTGTTTTTTACATTTTTAGATTACCTGCTCTGAGAGGAAGGATTGTCCTCTCATGTTTGTACTGGGCCTAGCATGTTAGGTGCTACTGGTAACAAATAAATGGTAAGATGAGTTTAGAGCTCCTGAAAGGTGTCATTTTGGAAACTGAAGTCCTTGCTTCAGCCTCACAGAACTTTACAACTCTGGCTGTAGAAATTTAAGCTTCTTCAACTACTCTACTGTTGTGTCTCTGTTCAGGAAGGGCCAGACAGAGCAAATAGCTTAATCCATCTAGCCATTCACCCCCCAGCCTCCGAGTTGGGACTGCCCACAAGGCTGCTGTGTGCTTGGACAGTAGCTTTTAAGCTGCAAACAGCTGCATATTACTGTACTAAAGTGAACTGAAGCCTTCAATTCACCTTACCTAATAAGAGAGACTATGAAGGTAGTGTCTGTATCTGAACTGAGATTTAAAGTATGGCTGGGGGGGTTCAACTTAGGGGCAGATTCAAAATTATGGTGAGGAGTAGAAGACATCAGTTGTTCCTGAAAAGGTGTAGGCCCCAAATGGCAGAGATCTCATAAGACTAGGTATTCTTGTTAGACTTCCATCATTTGGGAAAAAAATAAATCTCATGAAAGCAGATCTCACAAAAATTCAAGCACATTTGAACTGGAACAGAACAAGAAGCCAGTTCCAGCTTTGAGTCCAACACAAATCTGGAACAGCAGATTGAGTGAGTTATATGGGAAAATCAATCTTTAGCTATAAGGCTGTCTTTCCAGTTGTTTATAGATGTATTTAATAAGAAATGGACAGCAGTGGTGACATTAAATTATTTTCTTGGCTATCACTGCAGTCTGCAATGTCAAATTATTGGTATGTTATCAGTTATACTTACAGTATAAGTAGTCTGAGTTATCCCGGTATTATGGTAAAAGATTTTATAAAAATTGACTGGAAGAAACCCCATAAATTCTTGCAGTGGTTTAATTTGCTTTAAGTGTTACATGGCATTAAATTAACATGTGCAATGTGTGCATCATATTGTGTAAGTACACGGTCAAATTTAAGTTGTTTAATTATTAAAAGTAAAATAAAACCAAAAAAGCCTAAAAGCTAGATTTAAACTTGGTTGTAAGCTTATTATGATTTAGGAGTTAACTTTAGTTAAATGATTCAGAATATGTGTATGTACATAAATCACCAAATTCCCATCTTTTGAGGCAGCATTCTTTAGCATCTATTAATCTAGTGCTGGCTGCTCTTGAAGATCTATATGGGTCCCAGAAGGGATTCTGTATCTCCTAATTAAAACTGTATGCCTACGAGAATTATTGCAAAAGTTATTTAAAAAAAAAAAAAACTACCCTCTCTTAAAAATGAGAATTACAACTCAGATTGGAAAAAAAAAAGGAAGTGAAGTGGAAGAAATTCTTTTTATACATACATATTTTAAAAACAAAATCATAACATGCATGCTGCAAGAAAGCAACACTCTGGCTTTTGCAGAGTAGTTAGTTCAAGCTATCCCCTTTTGTGCTGAAGAGGAAGTCTTACATTTGATGAAATCCAGGACTATAGATCAATACACAATGGGATCACGATATGCTCTGGAAAATGTAGTTCCTGCATCTTTAATATTCTCTATTTCCTTTTATCTTAACCTTCACATTCCCAGGAGCTTAATAGTTCTTAGTCAGGTTGGTGGTTTCAATACCTCCTCTTCATGATGGCAGACATGGGTCTTCCTCCTTGCAGTGTTGATGAACATGAGATACCCTCATTTATTCTACAGAATCCACTGGAAAGGGATACAGAGGCCAGACTATACATGGATTTTCAAATTAATTCTGAAGGTCAGTTAGTATATGCAGCATTTGGGTAATGTTATCTAGATTTCAGAGATTTGGTTACATGAAAGTGGGAATATAAAAAACACTTTAGCATGTAGCAGAGTACTATTGCACACATTTGGAAAGGATCAAATCATGACTACCTAAATCATTCAATAAAATCTTGAACATAAAACTTCTAATAAATTGTAATGGCAAAGGCTTGTACAGAGAGGTTGAAATTCCAGCTATGCTCTGAAAAATAAGAGTTTGGTCACAGTCACTTTCTTTTTTTGCTGACTTTACTAGCCACTAGCTGTAAGTGTCCTGTTTCACTGGAACACCACAGAAGATGTTTGGCACCGGTCTCAAAGGAGAAATTATGTGGTACACTGTGCTTTGCTTTATGATTTTGGGGATACTTCATTAATCCCTGAAGTCTCAAGTCACTTAAGACCATGACTAAATAAAAACAAAATTAAAAAGGTGCATGGTATAAATGCAACTCATAATTTTTAAAAAAGTTAAATCACAAGATTCCTAGGATAACAAGGAGTAATAAAAGATTTCATAGTAAATTACTGATTTACATTGTGATAGTATCTTGCATGAAAATAAGTCTTGCTAATTCAGTTACATACACCATAACTAAAACAAGAATGCTGCTAGGATAAGATTTTTATAATCATATTAGTAAGAATGATTGACTCATGTTCCAAACCTTGTTCTTCCCTGTCAATAAGCCATCAGCTCCAGTGCAGAAAGAGAAAGGGGGAAAAGTCTATACAGCTTAATACAATAAAGCTGAAAGGGAATATAATCTACCTAGGAGGAATACAAGAAACAAATACATGCATCCAGATAGCAACAGGGCATTTTAAAACACCCAGGGTAACAGGGCATGTAATGAAACAACCTCTCATTGGTCTGGATTGCATCCCAAAAACACAATACCTGGGTTTCATGAATTTTAGACCTCACCCCTTTTACATAGTGCACAGTGTTAGGGCAAGAACATGTATAGTTTAAGAGCCGTGTCCCATTACAGTCCATGAAAGTTTCTAAATTGGTTTACTGAGAGAAGTATCAGGACCAATGGCACTGAAAAAAGTTATGATTTGCAATTAAATAATTTTAAAAGAATATAAATTAGAATCTAAGCATTTAATAAGGTCAACTGAATAATTTACCACAGAAATGATATAGTTGTATAAAAAATAGACTAGAATAAACTAAAATAGAAGAAGTTACCTTCGGTAACAAACCTGCATTGGGGTTGGGAATAGAATACATGAGCCAAAAGGTCATTTCCAGTCCTAGACTGTGGGGCTCAATTGCCTGACTAGTCCCTTTGCCTTTCCCCTGAGAAGCTGCTACTTCCCCTGCCCCACCTGATATTATGGTGAGACAAGGTGAGTTCAGGGATAACTTCAGGGTGAGTTAGGGGACCAATTTCTGTTGGTGGAAGGGACAAGCTTTTGAGCTCCACAGAGCTCTTCTTCAGCTTGACTGTCTAGGACTAAATAGTACGCTATTAAACTGAGGAGGTGAAATATTTGTATCATTAGCAACACCCCTACCCTGAAACAGAGGAAAGTTCGGTTTAAAAACCCCCAAACCCACCAAAAATGCAAAGGATGACACACTGTATGGCTTTATAGCAAAATTCCTTAAAATGCCAAATAATCTACATCTAAAAGAATTAACCTGAATCCTACGTGTTCAGAGATTATCATGTGTCAGAAATTGCAATTAACTCATGTAGGCTTTAAATTTGTTGTCAGTATTTATTTACTCAAATTCCAGATAAAAATCTGAGAGAGTCAACATCTCTTCTCCTTCACTTAAGCTCCCAGTCAATATCTCTGGTTCCTGCAAATAAGCAGTGTTGTCTTCAAGTCGTCATTGTCAAGTCCAAGTTGAGTCTCAAGTCACTACAGTTCAAGTCTCAAGTCGAGTCTCGAGTCCCTAAAATCACTTTCGAGTCAAGTCCCACGTCGAGTCTCAAGTCTTAATTTTAAAAATGTCAAGTCACTTTTGTACAAGCCATCAATATCGGCATTTTTGGACAATTTTTTCACCAAGTCGATTTAACAAAATTAGCAAGTCTCAAATCGAGTCTGAAGTCACAAACAATGAACCCGAGTCGAGTCTCAAGTCAAGTCACCTAGGCGACTTAAGTCTGACTCGAGTTCAAGTTCAACAACTCTGCAAATAAGAGGCAAGCTTGGACATTCCTCATATTTAGAAGGTAAAAATAGGCCAGGATTTCCCCTGCCCTTCAGGCCTTTTATATCAGAGAGGCAAGGAAACAAATCCCTTTCCCCCTTCCCCTCTTAAAGTTATGTTTCAACCAGGTAGGTAATATTACATTATCCTCAAGAAAAAAAAATTAGAGCACCCATTTCTGCCTAATATTCACTCTTCTTAGTGAAGTCAGAGGGAAAAAATGACAACTGACTAGGGTTTTTCATTTATATCAAGTTAAAAATATATCCGTGATTTCCAAATGATTTCACTGGTCTACAATTTTTTAGAAGTCGTCTGCTTCAGAGATAAAATGTGCTATTTATTATGTATTTTGATGTGCTGAATTCAAATATGACAATTAAAACAACTGATTGGCTACTGTTTCCAAGATATTTAAGTTTTTACATTTTACGTCTATGTATATTGTGTAGATAGTAGAGTTTTAATCATAAATTGTAAACCTAGGTCTTTTCATGTGTTTTACGGTTGCTTTACATGATAATATTTCACCTGTCCTGTTTATGTAACACTTTAAAAATCAGCAAAAGGGTTATATAAATACAATTTATTATGAAACAAAAGGCAAAAAAACTATTATGTACATAGTTTAGTCCTATTCAGGACTAGCGCTTCTTGGCTTGTCTCTTGTATTCATTAAATGGAGCATCTCTTGTCACTGTCCAGCAATAGCCTGCAAGCATCGATGGGCTCCATTTGCCCTGATAGCATTTCTCCATTGTTGCAATGTCCTGGTGAAATCGCTCGCCGTGCTCGTCGTTCACCGCTCCGCAGTTCGGTGGAAAAAAATCTAGATGAGAGTGCAAAAAATGTATCTTTAGTGACATGTTGCAACCAAGGCTTTTGTATGCCTTGAGGAGGTTTTCCACCAACAACCTGTAGTTGTCTGCCTTGTTGTTTCCGAGAAAATTTATTGCCACTAACTGGAAGGCTTTCCATGCCGTCTTTTCCTTGCCACGCAGTGCACGGCCAAATGAATCATCTCAAAGAAGTTCACGACTCTGAGGACCAACAAAGACACCTTCCTTTATCTTAGCTTCACTTAACCTTGGAAATTTTCCACAGAGGTACTTGAAAGCTGCTTTTGTTTTGTCCATGGCCTTGACAAAGTTCTTCATCAGACCCAGCTTGATGTATGAGGTGGTAACAAATCTTCCTTGATTCAACAAGTGGTGGATGCTGAACACTTTTCCTCCCAGGTTCCAATGACTGTCGGAGTGGCCAATCTATCTTGATGTAGTGGGAATCTCTTGCACGACTATCCCATTCGCAGAGAAAACAGCAGTACTTTGTGTATCCAGTCTGCAGACCAAGCAAGAGAGCAACAACCTTCAAATCGCCACAAAGCTGCCACTGATGTTGGTCATAGTTTATGCACCTCAAAAGTTGTTTCATGTTGTCATAGGTTTCCTTCATATGGACTGCATGACCAACTGGAATTGATGGCAAAACATTGCCATTATGCAGCAAAACAGCTTTAAGATTCATCTTTGATGAATCAATGAACAGTCTCCACTCATCTGGATCGTGAACGATGTTGAGGGCTGCCATCACACCATCGATGTTGTTGCAGGCTACAAGATCACCTTCCATGAAGAAGAATGGGACAAGATCCTTTTGAAGGTCACTGAACATGGAAACCCTAACATCACCTGCCAGGAGATTTCACTGCTGTTGTCTGGAGCCCAACAGCTCTGCCTTACTCTTGGGTAGTTCCAAATCCCTGACAAGGTCATTCAGTTCACCTTGTGTTATGAGGTGTGGTTCAGAGGAGGAGGATGGGAGAAAATGTGGGTCCTGTGACATTGATGGTTCAGGACCAGAAGTTTCATCCTCTTCCTCTTCCTCGTCTGACTCAAGTGAGAATGATTCTGGTGCATCAGGAACCGGCAGTCCTTCTCCGTGGGGTACTGGGCATATAGCTGATGGAATGTTTGGATAATGCAGTCCACTTTTTCTTCTTTGACACACCTTTCCCAACTGGAGGCACCATGCAGAAGTAACAATTGCTGGTATGATCTGTTGGCTCTCTCCAAATCATTGGCACTGCAAAGGCATAGATTTCCTTTTCCTGTTCAATCACTGGCGAAGATTTGTTGCACAAGTGTTGCAGCATATGTGTGGGGCCCACCTCTTGTCCTGATCTCCCAATTTTGCAGCCAAAATAAAGGTGATAGGCTTTCTTAACCATAGTGGTTATACTGCGCTTTTGTGATGCAAAAGTCACTTCACCACAAACATAGCAGAAGTTATCTGCACTGTTCACACAAGTAGCCAAAGTGAGCAGAGATGCCTCGTAAACAGAAAGGTGTCCCTTTGCAAAATCAAACACTGACAAATAAGAGAGCACGACACTGTGTGATTTCTAGAGCTGATATAGGGCAATTTGTTCAGCAGAGTGATGTAAGCTTCGTTATGATTGCATCATCCATGACTTCTAGGAATAACGTGATGCAATTCATATCATGTATGACGCAATACCAGCTTCAGATTGCATCATTCATTGTTTTGCCTAAAAAGCAAGTACTGTCCAAACCCAGTCATAGATTTATTCATAGATCCAGTCAAAGATGTATTTTAGTCATTTCTGGTTTAAATTGAGATCCCTTCCCCTTTATAACTCACTTATCCTCCGCCATTCCCAAGTCAAGGGTCGTATTTACTGACCCAATAGCATATCTTGAAAACTAGAGCCAATCAACAATTTTAAGCATCATTTTCGTTCTCAGTGACCCAGAATTAGTAAAGTTTAACTACATTTATTTCAGAAGCATTTTGGCTGTAGAGCAGTGTTTCCTGTAATAGGAAACCCCGATTAATGCCGCAGAACTGAATGTTGATTCATGGAATTAACTATTTCAAGCCAAGACAATGTGCATGTCATATCTCAGCTTCAACAAAAATATTGTTTTTTCCTCTGGAATTGGACGAAGTCTCTTTAGAACAGGAAGAAAGCCACACCCACATGCATGTGGACCTATAGATCCATGTCCAGGCCATCAGGATGTTCTAAATTACTTACCCCCGTTTCCTTCCAAATTGCAGCAGTGAACTGGGATACAGGATGAGATACGAGCATGTGTGTGTGTGTGTGTGTGCGCGTTTGTGTGTGTGTGGGGGGAGGGAGGGATTCTTATTTATTTACACCCACAGCAAGAAGCCAGGCACAATGAAGCTAGGATTGTTCCACGTGGAAGCTTTACAGTGAAAAGAATAAGAGGATAGTTTTCCCTCATTCTAATAAAGTTCTATATCCAGTGTCAGTCTGTGATTCTTTACATTGTCACATAACAATGGGAGAAAGGGAAATTTGCCCAGGTGTAAATATACAAAAGGCAGTTGGGACTTTTTAAAATCCACATAGGGCTTCAGAT
Organism: Rafetus swinhoei; assembly: GCA_019425775.1. Taxonomy (NCBI): domain Eukaryota; kingdom Metazoa; phylum Chordata; order Testudines; family Trionychidae; genus Rafetus; species Rafetus swinhoei. Next base: position 164,471,368 of record CM033437.1, read on the forward strand.
ATAATTCTGTAGAATTCACACACTTAGCTTCATGGAAGCAACACTGGTGTCTTGAGGATGAGTCCATCTGCTTGGATTTAAACCTACTAGGTAGCTCTGCAGTGCCAATTCCCTTGCTCCCTGCCCATGTTTCCTCCCTTGTCCTCCATATTTTCTCAACATTTTTCTGTCTTATTATTTTATTGTTTTTCTTGAAAGAACTAAAAAAGCCCAGATTTTAGCTAAGCAAGTAACCATACTAAACAAGAAGATGACACCACAAAAGGACTGAAATTAAGTTATTTTTAAAAAAAGCTATCCAGGAAGAACTGCAGCATAACTAACTATATAGGTAAAGAGTCTATCAAATGGGGTTAGGTGAGCAAAAACATGGTACTTGGCAAAATGCCTTCAGAAGGGATGAATGAAGAGAAGATAGATCTAAAGAGGCATACAAGACACAGTATGAGAAAGTTAGTGAATCTGACTCAAATCCCAATACCTCAGGTGTTGAATTTGTTAAAATGCTACAGATTAGAATATTCACAAAAATGTTTAATGCCTCTCTCCTCACTGGCAGCTAATGCAACTATACAAATACAGAACTGGGAGAAGTATGACAGGAATGATGAAAAACTAAATGAGAAGCTGTATTTAGAAGTACAGTGTGGTGTCAATTTTTTTAAAAAATTGGAAGGTTGGTAAGCTGAGAAATAACTATAGTACATACCAAAGTTTTAGTATCAAAAGTAGCAGGGAGCATATGCTTGCATGCCTATAAAAATACAGGTACTGGTCACGGTTAAGGCTGACTTGATCTTTGTACTCCTCTCCATCCCACTCCACTCCACCCCACAGGTTAGGCAAATTAAACTAACAAAACATGCATGCTTTTTTTAATACATGTCAACCTAATTTAGAAAACTAAGGAAAAAAATAAACTAAAAAAGGCCCTAAGAATCCTTACAGAAGCTATCTTAAATACATTCAGAACACAAGGTGGTCCAAAAGAAAAACACAAGTTTGTTTATTAGACCCAAAAACCCCAAGCATTGAGTCACCTAATTCAAATCAGGAACATTTTAGTGCATTTAACTCCTGACATCTACCAACAAGACAAAATTGGGAAAAGAGTCATAACTTGAGGATGATGCTCAGAGCTGTAATTGCTGCAATCCAGTTGCAATGTATCCATTTTATGAGATGTCTGTCTTGCAAAATAACATCCTTCCAGTGATTTTATGGATTGCTGTCTCAAGGTCCAAAGCCTACTGAAGACATTGGGAATTTTTTCCAATAATTTCTGTGGCTTTTGACTCAGGAAAGGGAATTTGAGGTGCTTGTCTTTTCCTACTCTGTGTTCAGATAGATTTTGCACAAATTATTCTTATTTCACTTTCAATCAGTATTGTTCTGCACTGTAAAAATCAAGTGTGCTGAGAACAGTGATCAGCATAGTGATCCTACTGAACCATGCTAAGTATGCGCTAATTAACACCATAATATCATCATTTAAATCACCACTGAATCTGTCCAAAAGTATGAAGAGGACAGAAGTCTCTGAAAGCATTTACCTTTCTTGGTTGGCTGGTTTAGCAAGGGAATCAGATGCAGGAAATTCAGTGAGTGAGAACTGAAGACTGGACGTAGGGTTCTATAGGATTTCAGACTGAAAGCGCCAAGTCATGCACTGACACGTACCCTATATGATCTCACTGACTGAGCAAACAGTGACACGAGCCTTAAGATTTAATCTTGTTTTCTGATATACTTATATTAAAGGAGAAGCTATTGAGATGATATGGTCAGAGGCTTGTTTTGAAGGCACACACCTCTGAATGGGGAGGTGAATCTAATGTTTTCCTCTTCCGTGTAGGAGGCCTGTCAGAATGACAATATTGCACAGCACAGTGTTTGAGAAACCCTTGCATAAAACAAAGCCAGGGGTTGTGTCTAGGGAGGTCAGCCTTTGCCAACACTGCTAGTGTTAATGGAGTAAGATGGTCTGCAAAAGAGTGCTTGTGACATAGAGCCCCAGAGCTTAATCTGTAATGAAAGAGGCGCTGGGGCTCAAGCAATTAAAAAAAACCACGCAAACTTTCAGAACTGATGCAGCAAGCCCAGAGGTGGGGGAGAGAGGCTATGAACTGCCACGCCTAGAGGTGCGGGGGCTCAGCCTTGGCAAAAACGAAGAACTACAGAGTCCAGATGGAAATTTGGCATTCTGGAAAGGTAACAAAAAGCACTGTCAGCAAAAAGGGGTGGAAACCATCCGCTGTGTGAGACTGCAAAACCACAAAAACCATACCAGACCGGAATTACCAAGGGGAGAAAGGATGAAGATGAGGGAAGGTATCAAAGACCACCATTTGCATCGACTTTTGCAATTACCACTGTCTGACTGACTAGTCTCTCTCCTAGGATAGGCTTTCAGATTCTGGCACCTCATTCCTCATTATAAATATTCCAACAAGAACAGGAAGACACAGCCCAAATGCATTTTAAACAGCAGCTAGTAAAATGGACACATTGCAATGTTAAAAGTGTAATCTTGTGGTCCTCCTTGGATAGCTTATTACTAGTTTAAACCAATTTGACTACCACTATCCATGATTTTGTTTTTTTTTTGTTATAACAAAGTATTTTTGGAGCACGTTTCAGAAGTCCTAGTTTTTTTCCAATTGGCACATAACAGCAAGTTGCTTACAATGAATCTCATGACTCTGGGCCAAGTCTTGAAATATATAATCAGTTGCAAATGTTTTGGGGTGGATGACTGACGAATGCAGTAACTTTATCACTTCTCCTATTTTTTACCATTAGCCAATATTAGAAATTTCGAGGCAGGCAGCACTCTTTTTTTGTTTTTATTTTTTAGCAAAACTGGAGAATAATTTAAACAGCTGCTAGGCACTTTGAAATTGTGGGTTACTAGTAATAATAATACAGTAGCGTCGGTGCAGTAGCATCTGGCCTAAAGTGTTGCAATCCAGAATGTTGTGATAATTTCTATTGTGATAAAAACTAACAGAAATATACAGTATTTTTACCATCCCTTGCAAAAGCATTTTCCTTTTCCTTATAATCAAGCAGCAACTTATTTCACTCTGCCCCATTGCTATACATTATGTTTCAGCAAATAATACAGACTCATTGGAACCCAAAATATTCCCCTTTTCAGTCATTCCATTTTTCTCCTATTGTTCTGTTGGGAGGACAGCCAGTTGCTTCATTTAGATCCTCCCTTTTGGAGTTTCCAAACTTGTTTATCATTTACAGTGACAATTTTTTCCACTCAGTTGGTCACCTGTGATTTGTATATACAATGAGAACAACCAGGAGTGCATTAGTAAGGACTGGAAGAGTTTGGAAGGGGTATATACCATTTTATTTCAGGGCACAAGCCAATCTCTAACAGATGGGTATGGTTACTCCATAAATTGTCTACTTTATGTTTTCTTGCACCTTCTCCTGCAGCATCTGGTGTTGGCCACAATTTGAGATAGAGGGGACTGGACGGACCTCATCTCTGATCCAGTATAGAAATTCGACAGTAAATTCTGAACACACACAGCCAGATTAACTTGTCTGGGAAGAACTTTAGAATACTTCTAGCTCTTGTTGTAAATGAGGTGGGAATTGTAGATGATGCTGGAGTATATAAGGTTGCATCAATGACTAATCTAACTGCCGTGGGAGTTTTTCCGGGGGCGGGAGAGGAAGATCCAGAACACCTGCATGAGTCATTTATTAGAAAACCAGCCCTCCATTCGTTCAAAGAAGCTCACCTTACTTTGAGGTTTGGAGGGCAACCTTTTCTCATCCATTTACATTTCAACACCAAATAAATCTCTCTCAGTTTACGGCATTTTTTAAAAGAACAGCTGAAAGTGGAAAAAAGTATTTAAAAGTTAAAGCATGGTTGCATTTAATTGCTTATTTTTAAAAAACAAAAGCTATGTAATAGGCAAGCCTTAAGCGTTCATCCTTTTCTTCTACTCTCAGCTTCTGCTTGTCCCCAAAGAACTTCAGTCCAACAGTTTGAGGGGGTACTTTAACCCCTAAACCAAACAAAAATAACTTTCCAGCCCCAGCTAATATGATAAGGTACCTTTCGTCCAAAAATCAAATCATAATGGGCTTTCCAAACTTGTTAACTGAGGTACGCAGCACTGATATACGTTGATAAGGTATTGGACTGGCAGGAAGGAGGCCACAGTTCTGTTTTGGGCTCTGCCCAGTGTTCCCTCTAAGGTGTGTGCCTGCGTGGATACTCACCAAGGATTTGCCTCCTGCCCACCTTCTCACCACAGCCGTGCAGTGACTGCTCAGCTGTTCAGGGGAAGGGGGTTGCATGGCAGGTAGTTGCTTTGCCCCTGGAGCAGCACAGCAGCTACCACATGGCCCTGGTTCTAGCTTCAGTCCTTACCAAAGGCTGGAGCTGCAGGTTGTGTGGTGGGCGGCTGCTCCTCCAGTGGCCCTGGCCAGGGCCAAGTAATGGTGTGTGTGTGCAGAGGCTGCTCCAGCAGTCGGGGCTAACTGGGGCCATATGGTGGGGGGAGGGGGTTGGGCTACCTGGGAGGATCTCTTGGGGGAGCAGCACCACTGGTGGGTGGCGCAGTGGCACACATCCAAACAAGCGCACATCATCTCATTGTTGGTGCACAAGACAAAACTCACTCCGCTCATGGATGGAAAATCTTGGAGGGAACACTGGCTCTGCCGTTGACCTATTGTGTAATCCTGGGAAAGCCATGTTACCTCTCTGTGCCTCTGCTTCATTTTCCACCCTTGGATTATAATCTCCCGTTAGAATTGTAAACTCTGGGGTAGGAACAGTCTTTTACTTTGCATTTAATACAGTGCCAAGCACAATGGAGCCTTCACCTCAGCTATTCTAGAGAGGAGGGTGTACCTATAGGTACCACCACATTATAAAATAAAGAAACAAGGGGAGAGAGTGTCTTAACCGTAAATTAAGTGAAATTCACAACAGATTTTTCCTATCAATATTTGCTTCACACACACACACACACACACACACACACACACACTCAGTTGGGCTTCTGCCTCTTCTGTGAAGCTTTCAAGAACATTCATTAATGAAGAATGAATTTTGCAACTTTTGGGGCAGATCCTCAGCTGGTGTAAGTTGTCCTAGTTCCACTGACTTCATGGAAGTCAATGCAATTCACGCAGCTGAACTTCTGCCCCTTTGTTAAAAAATATTTACATGTTTATGCTAGGTCACTGGGATAGAGGCACTGTTTGCACAGCAGGGGTAGAGGATTTTAAAAACTCCTTTGCCAGAGCTGTGGTCTAGAGGCAATTAAACAAGACAGAGAAAAATATGAGCACACTTTTGCACATAACAACTTTGCAGAATTTAATTTTGTTTCACCACGCTGACACAACAGTAAGTCTCACAGTGAGTATTTTTTAAATATAATTATGCCTCAAACAAATTTTGTTCCCTATAATATTTTTTAAACTTGAACACCTTAATTCTGTTTGCTGCTAATTCTTGAAAACTGATGCTTCTCACCAAGTAACCAAAAGTAGAAAAGGCTTCCAGCTTTGCTCACAATTATAGAGGAGAGCCGTACTCTCCCATCCAGGAAACAGTAACAATGACATGAACACGACAAATTGCAGCCACCCAATAAAGCTTAGATTTTGAATAATGAGTACCTGCAGCACATGCTTCAAGAAAAATCCAAGGAGCAAAAATGAAACAATTGTTGAACAAATTAAAACAATCATGAAGTCATTACAATTTCCTAGCAGGTGTTCTGAAAGTAAAGAGGAGGCTATATACATTGAGTACATTTTCCCACCAAGAATTGTTGGCATAGCTCTAACAGAAGCAGTCAGGATGAGAATAACACTATTGAATCCAATGGCATGTTCAGTAACATCTGAATTCTGTCACCATGGTGCAGTGCAGTATGTAGGAAATGAAAAAGTTACAGCAGACATGGCCAAAAACAGGTGCAAACCATGCATGGAAAGGCTTGTTGGGACACATATCAAGGCCCTTTTCCTTCTTTACCTTACAAGGAAGTAGGAAAAAAAGTCTTACATTATGTATTGATTAGAATGTATTATACTAGGTGATCCCTCTCCCACTGGCTAGGTTATAGGTGGGTGTGATTTGAGAGAGAAAGGCCTTAGGTTTGAAATAAACTGTTCTTTGGTGGGTGGTAGTGCCTTTTGCCAGCTCTGAGGGAGCCAGGCACTACCGTGTGAGGGGTGTGGCTGCATTAATGTTGGATTTTTTATACAACGTAGTCTCACCACCCTTCCTTCAGAAACCTCTGATGTCACAATATCAGAGTATGAAGGGAAGCTATTATTCTTCGTAACCCTTCCCCATCCAATCTTTCTCTAGACCCTGCCTCATGTCCCTCCCATTCGCATACATACAGTATGCTCAGTGGCTTTCCATGGTGACTCATTTCTTGTCAAGTTCAGGACCTTCCCAGGTGAAGCTACATGTTGTGTCCACGCGCTCTCACAGAAAGGATGCTTTGAAGTACAGCTGGATGACATTCTCTCAATTGAAAAAAAACTGAAACCAAACTCCAAATACTTTTACCAGAACAGTTTTCAGGTTTCAGTTTTTTGACTGAAACCCAGCATAAATATTGCTACAGGAGATTTTTAAAAGTGCAAAGTTTCCTGTTAAAAAAAAAATCCTGACTTTTACTAGTTCTGGTTTGTGGCATCTAAGCAACTTTAGCAACTACCTGAGACCTCTGATTCCTTGGGGAGAAAGGCCAATCCTCGCCTACAGACAACCCTCTAACCTCAAACAAATTCTTTCCAGCAACCACGCAACATACCTCCATCATAATCATCCAGGAACCCACCCTTGCAATCAGTCCCAGCGCCAACTCTGTCCACACATCTACACCAGCGATTTCATCACTGGATCCAACTATATCAGCCACCACATCAGAGGCTCATTTAACTGCACATGCAGTAATGTGATCTATGCCATCAAATGCCAGCAATGCCCCACTGCCTTGTATATTGGCCAAACTGGACAGTCTCTGTGGGAAAGAATTAATGGACACAAATCAGATATCCAAAAAGGCAACACACAGAAACCTTTTGGAGAATACTTTAACCTGCCCAGGCACTGGTTAAAGGATCTCCAAGACACTGTGTTGTTTCAAGCCAATTCCACAAGCCAAATATACAGAGAAGCCTTGAAACTTAACTTCATTTACAGGTTTGGGACCCATCATGAATAAAGACATTACCTGGCTAGCACACTATCTTCCACATCCTAATGACTACATTCCACATCCTAATGACTTAAAAAAACAAAACAATGGGTACTTAAGAACAATTTGCACTTTCTCTATCAGCTTCTTGTAACATGAACACTCTAATTCACTACTATTTGTTTCCCCTTCCTTCTTCCTTCCCCCTCCCCCCCCATCCCCTATTTATTTTGGAACTGGACTTTTAATACTCCAGTCATGTGAAGAAGTGGGTTGTACCCACAAAAGCTCATGATACCATCTACATGTTTTGTTAGTCTTTAAGGTGCTACTGGACTATTTGTTGTTTTTTAAGTTTTTCCAGTTACAGACTAACTCGGCTATCCCTCTGAAGCTTTTGTGCAGTCACAAATTACTTTAGGAAATACACAGGGGAAGTTTTTTTCAATGGCACCAAAGAGAATTAGATGCCCAACTCCCATTGAATTTCACTTGGAATTGGCTTCCTAGTCCTCCTTTGTGCCTTGGAAAATGCTCACCATGGAGCTCTGTCAGTCAGTCAGACACAGCTGTATGTTATGCACCCTTGCTTCATTTGGCGCATTGGTAAAAATGCACAAACTATATTCAAGATACTGTTCGGGTGCAAATATTGATTTTCAAACCTCATGATTTGGTCAAATCAACACAATTTGTCACCGCCACATTTTAATACTCTTATCATTAAAGACTATTTAGCCCTTAGCAAAGCTTTCATGAAATGGTCAAGTTTATAATTTGTAAAAACAAAAACAAAACAAAACAAAACCCACCTGGAACCCAGGAGAGTTTCTGAGGTTCTGGATTTTTTATTTTATTCTATTTTATTTTTTTTCAAACATTTTCAGTGTCTTGGTGTAAACATAACTAAAACTCTAATTATGAAATTGAGGCTCAGGTTCTATTTAGGTCCTGTTCTTGCTTATGTATGTGTATAACTTTAAGCATGTGAATTGTCCTACTGGATTCAATTAGGCTAATCATGTACCTGACATTAAGCACATGCATAGTGTTTGCAGAATTGGGCCTCAGCCTAAGTCAATCCTAAATGTTACATGAATCTCTGGTATTAAAAGGAAACTACTTTTTTAAACCTCAAGTCTCTGGGGAAAGAAATATATATGTCCACTACATTATTACAAAAACTACTGTATCTGAATATGATAGTCTGAATGTTTTTTAGATTTAAGAAAACAACTTGTGAAATAAAATATATTCCTATACACATGAGTAATGTGGTTTGCCTGTTCTCTTTTACCCAATTTATATTCTAGTAAGGATGATGCATTTATTTCTAGCCAAAGCAGCCCCTTATATTAATGCACATGAATTTGTATTACAGAAAGGTAAAGTCTTTTCAGCTTGAAGGCCTGACATCAAAATAATACTGTGTCATTCCAGTTATAATCTCATTTAATCACACTCCTAATAATTGGAACAAGATGCAGCAGCACCACGAGGTTCCAGTTAAGGATTAGGGCTGCATTTTGCTCGGCAGCACATACACATACAATGCAGGCCCCATAATGCTTACAAACGAAGGGCTAGATTCACAGGCATGGCCACACTAAGCATCACCACACATCGGCTAGGCACCTAAAAAAACCGAGCAAACAAAACAAAAAACAAAACCCCCCCACAACCTTGGGATTCTGAAAGCTTGCATAGGTGCCTTCGCTCCCACACAACAAATAGGGAAAGATAGGCAGCTCAGAAAAGGATTTGCAAAAGCCAGCACTTCTAGCTAGGCATAGGCAGTTCCATGCCTAAAGTAGGCAGTGGAAAGTGCCAAGTAAAGAAATGTGCACACTGAGCCTTGCCCTCTCAGGAAGGTGCCTCTTCCTGTTTGGGATGCTTAGCTGCAAACCCTCTCTTGACATCGGCACCTATGCAGGTTTTGTGAAAATCTGAGTGGGAGAGGGGGAAAGGAAGTAGAAGACAATGGCTTCCTTCACAACTTTTAGCCCCCTGATTAGAGTGTTCACCTGGGGTGCTGGAGAACAGTGTTCCCTGTAAGCTGGGTGCTTGTGTGGGCACCCAGGAGAGATTCAAATGCCTCTCAGCTGATTAGCAGAGTGCCCACAACTAGGTTTTTGTGATGCTTTGGTGCACATGAAATTTTTTTTTCTGTACTGGATGGAAAAATATGATAGGGAACATTGCTGGAGACCATTGGCTCGAGATCCCCACTGCCCACTTTTGGCCATGGTTGCAGGGATGCCATTTCAGATTTTGGTGGTGGTGGGGTGGCCTGTGCATGCATTGATGTGGGGACAAAAATGGAGAGAGTGAAAGTATGGGACGGCAGACTGAAGACAGCAGCTTCAGCAGTGGTACTGCGCATGCTCAGTACAAGCTAAGCAGCAAATCTGGGAGGACCACCAATTCCATTCGTCCTCCCTCCACACACATGGCACCTCTTCCTAGGGCTACTAAGGCCCTGGAAAATTCTAGCTTTTTGGCAGAAAATTTAGCAATTAGCTGATAGGAGCACTGTATCTAATTCTTATATAAAATGTAAATAAATATTAGACCCACTGAGCTTTAACATTAACATGTTCTGACATCTTGTGGCAAGTCACTTAAGGGACACGGCTTAGCCTTAAAGTTTTAATATATATTCTTACTTTGTTACTAACTCTGCAGAGAGAGAAGAGAGAGAGAGACTGAGACTGTCAGGACTCCCGTGTTCTCGCTCAGCTCTGGAAATGGAGCGGGGTCTAGTAGGTTACAGCAGGGGGAAGATACATGTGGGCATCTATATAAGATCAGAATGACCAGACTGGGTCAGACCAATGGCCCATCTATCCCAGTGGCTTGTCTTCCAACAGTGGCCAATGCCAGGTGATTTAGAAGGTATGAACAGAAGAGGCAATCATCAAATGAGTCATCTGCTGTCAACCATTCCCAGCTCTGGCAATCAGAAGCTAGGGACACCATCACTGCCCATTCTGGCTAGTAGCCATTGATGGACCTATCCTCCATGGACTTATTGGAACCCTGTTATAATGTGGGCCTTTCTGCCATCTCCTGGCAAAGAGTTCCACAGATTGACCATGAAGAAATAATGTGTTTTGTTTGTTTTAAATCTGCTGCTTATAAATGTCATTAGGTGAGTGTTTTGTGTTATGGAATGAAGGAATAAATAGCATTCCCTTGTTCTATTTTTTCACACCATTCATGAGTTTAAAGACCTCTAACATATCCTCCCACCCTTTAGTCATTTCTTTTCCAAGCTGAAAAGTGCCAGTCTTGTTAATTTCTCCTCATATGGAAGCTGTTCCTTACCCCTAATAATTTCTGATGCCCTTTCTGTTCCTTTTCTAAATCCAATATATATATTTTTAGATGGGGTAAACAAATCTGCATGCAGTATTCAAGGTGCGGGCGTACCATGACTTTACATAGAGACAATATGATATTTTCTATCTTATCTATTCTTTTACTAATGAGTCCCAATATTCTGTTGGCTGCTTTAAAAAAAAAAGAGACTGCTACTGCACATTGAGCCGATGATTTCAGGGAACTATCCACAAGGATTCCAAGATCTCTTTCTTGAGTGGTAACAGCTATTTTAGACCCTATCATTTTTGTATGTATAGTTGGGATTATATTTTCCCCATGTACATTACTTTTCATTTCTCAACACTGAATTCCATCTGCCCTTGTATTACCCAGTCATCCAGCTTTGTGAGACCTCTTTGTAACTCTTTGCACTCAGCTTTGGACTTAACTATTTTGAGTAATTCTGTGTATCTGCAAGTTTTGCCACCTCACTATTTACCCCTTTTTCAAGAACATTTATAACAGTACTGGTCCAAATGCAAACCCCATCAGCACAACACTTAGGCTACGTCTACATTGGCAAGATTTTGTGCAAATACTTTTAATGCAAGAGTTTTTGAGTTACAGTATTTGCGCAAGAGAGCGTCTACACTGGTAAACTGCTTTTTGTGCAAAAACATCCGTGCCAGCGTAGATGCTCTCTTGCGCAAGAAAGCTCCGATGGCCATTTTAGCCATTGGGCTTTCTTGCACAAGAAATTCATGTTGTCTGTCTACACTGGCCTCTTGCGCAAGAGGGCTTATTCCTGAGTGGGAGCATCATAGTTCTCGCGCAAGAACGCCCCGCCAGTGTAGACAGGCAGCATGTTTTTGCACAAAAGCAGGCGCTTTTGCGCAAAATCATGACAATGTAGACACAGCCTTACTGTTACTCTTCCTTCCCCTCCTTTTGCTATCTGTTAAGTACCTGGCAATGTTTTCATTATGGTCTATCAATCCTTCAATTACTTGAATGGCTAGTCTTTTGTTCAAAAGCTTCAGAGGGGTAGCTGAGTTAGTCTATAACAGGAAAAACTTAAAACACAACAAATAGTCTAGCAGCACCTTAAGGACAAACAAAACATGTAGATGGTATCATGAGCTTTTTATGGGCACAGCCCACTTCTTCAGATGACCTGAGTGTTGGATGTCCAGAACCAAGAATAAATGGGGGAAGGAGGGAGGGGGCAGGAAGGGGAGAAGGAAAAAAAAAAACATTGTAGGGGTAGGGGGAGATAAGTTTCAAAGGGAAAGCAGAGCCAGTCTGTAGCAGGAAAAACTAAAACACAACAGATAGTCTATTAGCATTTTAAAAACTAGTTAGTTAAAAGAGGCTGATAAGAACCATTAGTTTGCACTTGGAGAGGAAGAGTACTAACAACAAATTCTATACAGACATTAAGAACCATTGGCACCTTCATTGTTTGGTTGGTTGATAATGTTCCAGCCATCCTATATTGCGATTTAAACCATCTGCATGAGAATTAAACTTGTGAATGAAGTGGAGTTCCAGTTCTTCTCTGTGTATTTGGCTTGTGGAATTGGTCTGTAACAAAACAGCAACTTGGAGATCCCTTAATGAGTGTCTAGAGAGGTTAAAGTGTTCCCCAACAGGTTTCTGTATGTTCCCTTTATGGATATCTGATTTGTGTCCATTAATTCTTTCCCGTAGGGACTGTCCAGTTTGTCCAGTATCTATTGCAGTGGGGCATTGCTGGCATTTGATGGCATAGATCACATTACTGCATGTGCAGTTAAATGAGCCTCTGATTTAGTAGCTGATGTAGTTGGGTCCAGTGATGAATTTGCTTGTATAGATATGTGGGCAGAGTTGGCACCGGGGCTGTTTGCAGGGCTAGGTCCCTGGATGCTTATGATGTAGTTGTGTAGTGTGGTTACCGGATTTTTTTTCAGGTTGTGGGGGTTGTCTGCAAGCGAGAATAGGCCTTTCCCCCCAAGGCCTCAGAGAGAGGGGTCATTTTCCAAGATAGGTTGTAAATTGTGGATAATGAGTTGGAGGGGTCTGAGTTGTGGACTGTAGGTAATGACAAGTGGAATTCTGTTCTTTTCTCTTTTGGGTCTGTCTTGAAGTAGTTCATGTCTGGGTACTTTTTTGGCTCTGTCAGTCTGTTTTTGCACTTCTTCAGGTGGGTATTTCAGTTTTAGGAATGATCTATATAGGTCCTGTAGGTGTTTGTCTCTGTCTGTGGGATCAGAGCAAATCCGGTTGTATCCTAGGCTTTTGTTATTCTTGATCACCTGCCTCCCTCTTTTTATAATAAACTCCTTGGCCCAAAGGCAAAGCTGCAAGCAGCTCAAACTCCTTTACATTTAAGAACTGCCCCTGGAGGCACGACATGCACTTTAAGCAGCCCTCAGGTATGAAATCTAGGGGTTCAAATTTTAAGGGAGCTACAGCCTCCCCCCCCAGCCTCCTTAAATGGCACCCTTGCATAGTTGGAAGACAAGAAACTGGGCTAGATGGACTCTGGTCCAGTGTGGCCATTATGTTCTTATGCTGGAGAGGGAGAAGGAATCTGAACAAGGATCTGCCTCCTCTCAGTTGTATATCCTAGGTAGCACAATGCTCTCAACCTTTCCAGACTACCCTACCCCTTTCAGGGCTTTGATTTATCTTGTGAACGCTGAAGTTTCACCTCCCTGAACTGCTTACTGACAAAAATCAGACCTAAAAATACAAAAGTGTCACATCACACTATTTACTCTTCCATTATTAAGTATTTTTTAATATAATTATTAGGGCTGTCAAATAATTGTAGTTAATGTAATAATTAACTCAAAATTAATTAATCACAGTTTTAATTGAACTGATAAACAATAGAATCCCAAATGAAATATATTACATATTTTTTATTTTTTTTCCCCCACATTTTCAAATACATTCACTTCAGTTACAACACAGATTATAAAGTGTATATTGGTCACTCTATTACAAATATTTACACTGTAAAAATAGTATTTTTCAATTCACCTCATACAAGTACTATAGTGCAATATCTTTATAAAAGTGCACCTAAAAAAAAAAAAAATCGACATTTAAGTTACATAACTGCACTCAAAAACCAAAGCAGTGTAAAACTTTAGTACTTATGGTCCATGCAGCCCTACTTCTTGTTCAGCCAATCTCTTAAGACAACAAGTTTGTTTACACTGATGAAAGATAATGCTGTCTACTGCTACAGGCTAAATCTCTCTGGTTTGGCACCAGTCAAGTCCCAAAGGTGCTAGACTAGAGAATTTGCCAAACCATGGGAGGTCAGTATTGTCTAGCAGCATTACCAGCACTTCCACTGCTTACTGGGCTCTTAGAAGACATTCAAGGGTAAATTAGAGCAACATAACAGCACAGAACACTGAGGGTATGTCTAGACTGCATCCCTCTGTCAGCAGAGGGATGCAGATTAGGCAGGTCGACGTTGCAAATGAGGCAGGGATTTAAATATCCCGTGCCTAATTTGCATAAAAATGGCCACCACGTTTTGCCGACTCAGCACTTTGTCGGCAAGCGGCAGTCTAGAGGGGATCTGTCGAGAAGAAAGCCTTTTTGACAGATCATATGCCTCCTTATTGCAATAGGATCTGTCTTATTGCAATAAGGAGGCATAAGATCTGTCGAAAAGGCTTTCTTTCTCGACAGATCCCCTCTAGACTGCCGCTTTGCCGACAAAGTGCTGAGTCGGCAAAACGTGGTTAATTTTTATGCAAATTAGGCACGGATATTTAAATCCCTGCCTCATTTGCAATGTCGACTGCCTAATCTGCATCCCTCTACTGACAGAGGGATGCAGTCTAGACATACCCTGAGAGCCAGGTATGGTGGCTGTAAACAAACTTCATGGGACAGTGGGAAACTTAGCCAGATGTCTACTTCTCATCGGTGTGGCCAACTAAAATCATGGTGGACCACAGATGTTGCCGGATCAGTGCGTGCTGGACTAAAGAGGTTCAACCTGTATTTACAAGATTGCCTGAAAGTGAGAACAGGCATTCACCTGACACTTCTGTAGCCAGGATTGCAAGGTATTCACATGCCAGATGTGCTAAACATTCATATGCCCCTTCAAACTCTGGCCACCAGTCCAGAGGAAATGTTTCCATGATGAGGATGACACTTGTTAAAAAAAAGGTATTAATTAAATTTGTGACTGAACTCCTTGGGGGAGATCTGCATGTCTCTCATGCTTTGTTTTACCTTCATTCTGCTATAAATTTCATATTATAGTCTTGGATGATGACCCAGCACATGTTCATTTTAAGAACACTTTCACAGCAGATTTGACAAAATACAAAAAAGATACCAATGTGAGATTTCTAAAGAAAGCTTCAGCCTTACTCAATCCAGGGTTTAAGAATCTGATGGACCTTCCAAAGTCTGAGAGGGACGAGGTGTGGAGCATGCTTTCAGAAGTCTTAAAAGAACAACACTCCGATGTGGAAACTACAGAACTCAAACCACCAAAAAAAGAAAATCAATCTTCTGCTGGTGGCATCTGACTCAGATGTTAAAAATGAACATGCATCAGTCTGCACTGTTTTGGATCACTATCCAGCAAAACCCTTCATCAGCACAGATGCATGTCCTTTGAAATGGTGGGTGATGCATGAAGGGACATGTGAAACTTTAACACCTCTGTCATGTAAATATCTTGTGGCACTGGCTACAGAGCCATGCAAACACTTTTCTCACTTTCAGGTGATACGGTAAACAAGAAGTGGGCAGCATTATCTCCTAAAAATGAGAACAAACTTGCTTGTCTGAGCAAATGGCTGAAGAAATACGACTGAGGGGACTTGTAGGCTCTAGTGCTTTATTTTGTTTTATTTTTGAATGAAGTTATGCAGGGGTGAAAGAGCCACTCCTATTTAAAGAGGAATCCCACAAATTGGGGTAGTAGCGGGCTTTAGGTGTCAACTAGCCAGGATGCAAAATTAGCCAGGGAAGGAATTCTAGAACATCCAGAAGGTTTCCATTAGAGGAATTAAGATATAATGAGTTATAAGGACAGAAAAATACCTTGTTATTTACTGCTTCTAGCAAGTGAGAAGATCTATTTACATAAGGGGTGCGTCTAGACTGGCAAGATTTTGCGCAAAAGCAGGTGCTTTTGCGCAAAAACTTGCCAGCTGTCTACACTGGCCACTTGAATTTGCGCAAGAACGCTGACTTTGTAATGTACAAAATCAGTGCTTCTTGCGCAAATACTTTCACGCTCCCACTCAGGAATAAGCCCTCTTGCACAAGAATACTTGCACAAGAGAGCCAGTGTAGACAGGGAAGAACTGTTTTGTGCAAAAAAGCCCCGATGGCGAAAATGGCGATCGGGGCTTTCTTGCGCAAAATCGCGTCTAGACTGGCCACGGATGCTTTTGCGCAAAAGCACTTTTTGCGCAAAAGCATCCGTGCCAATCTAGACGCGCTTTTGCGGAAATACTTTTAACAGAAAAACTTTTCTGTTAAAAGTATTTCCGCAAAATCATGCCAGTCTAGACGCAGCCAAGCAGTAATAGATGCTCCAGAAAATGCCCATTGAAAAATGGAAGGCAGCTTGATGTGGTGAACACATCTTGTTTCATTTCATGAATAAAATGTGAAGCATAAGAACAGACAGTCTGGGTTAGACAAAAGATCTATTAGCCTAGTATCCTGTCTTCTGACAGTGGCCAGATGCAGCGGGAAATGAACAGAATGGAGCACTTTATGGTGTGATCCATCTTCTGTTGTCTAGTCCCAGTTTGTGGCGGTCAGAAGAAGGTTCACAGAGTATAAGGTTGAGTCTCTGATCACCTTGGCTAGTAGTCATTGGTGGACCTACTCTCTATGAAATTTATCTAATTGTTTTTGAACCATTACACTTTTGGCTTTTACAGCATCCCCAGCAATGAATTAAATAGGTTGCCTGTGTGGAATACTTCTTTATGTTTGTTTTGAATTTGATGCCTATTAATTTTATTCAGTGATTCCTGGTTCTTGTGTTATGTGAAGGGATAAACACTTTCCTACTCACTTTGCCCCACACTATTCAGAATTTTATAGACCATTATAAGATTTCCCCCTTTTTTGGTCTTTTTTTTTAGCTGACTAGTCCCAGTGTTTTTAGGCTCTCCTCATTAGAAGCTGTTCCACACCCATACGTATTTTTGCTAATCTTCTCTGTACCTTCATCATTTTTAGTATATTTGTAGATGCCCCACCAGAACTGCATGCAGTACCCAATGTGTGGGTGTACCATGCATTTTATAGTGGCATTATGATATTTACGGTCTTATCAATTCTTTTCCTATTGTTTCTTAACATTGTTAGCTTTTTTGACTGCTGCTACACATTGAGCATGTGTTTTCAGAGAACTATTCATGATGACTATGAGATCTGATTGGCAACAGCTAACTTAGACACCATCATTTTCTTTGTATTGTTGGGAATATATTATACAATGTACATTACTTTGCATTCACTGCTGAATTTCTTCCTCCATCATGTTGTTCAATCACCTAGTTCCAAGTGATCCGTCTGAAACTCTTCACACAGTCTGAGCTGGACATAACTCTCTCAAGTAATTCTGCATCATCTGCAAGTTGTGTCACCCCCTATTCCATATAATTAGTGATTATGTAGAACAGCACTGCTCCTACTACAGATGCTTTGGGAATCCAGCTATATACCTCTCTCCATTTTGAAAATTGTTTGGTTATTCCCACCCTTTGTTTCCTATCTTTTTACCAGTTATCTTCCCTCTTATCCTGGGACTCTTTACTCTAAAAGCTTTGGTGAGATACATCAAAGGTTATCTGAAAGTGAAAGTACTCTATCAACTGGATCACCTGTGTCTACATAATTGTTGACCCTTCTCAAAGAATTCTCAGATTGGTGTGGCATAATTTCTCTTTACAAAAACTTTGACGACTCTTTCCCAACTTACTGTGTTTATCTATGTATGTGATAGGGTTGCCAGGTGTCCGGTATTGACCCGGACAGTCTGGTATTTTCGCCACCTGTCCAGTAAAAAAATTCAGAAAAATTCTGGACACCTAAAATGTTCAGTATTTTCTGATTTTCCTGGCTAGGAGGCGAAAATCCCAGGTGCTTACCTGGTTCTGCAGGGGAGCTGTCTGGCCTGGAGCAGGAAGACAAGATGGCAGACTGCCGCCGGCAGCCAGTTAGGGCCAAAAAGCCTTTCTTAAAGGGGCCACGCTGTTTTAAAAAAAATTTTTTTTAGCTTAACAACTCTCGGGGTCCTTTTGGGGTGTTCGGTATTTTTGGTTAAACCATCTGGCAACCCTAGTATCTGATCAGTTATTTACTATCATTTCAAACAATTTGCCTGTTTGGGAAGTTGGGTTTACTAATCTGTAAATTTGCAGGATTGTCTCCAGAGCCTTTTTTAAAAAAAGAAATGTTACATTAGCTATACTCCAATTATCTGATACAAAGGCTGATTTAAGGTTACATGCAACAGAGTTAACAGTTCTACAGTTTCATGTTTGAATACCTTCTGAACTCTTGGATGAATACATCTGATCCTGGTGTTAGTTTACTGCATATCAATTTGTTCCAAAGCCTCTTTTATTGACACCTCAGTTTGGACAGTTCCTCAGATTCGTCACCTAAACAGAATGCCACATCTGAGCCAATCCCCTTCCCCCACATCCTCTACAATGATGACTATAGCAAAGAATTCATTTAGCTCCTCTGCAATACCCTTGTCTTTCTTGAGTGCTCCTTTGATCATCCAATGTCCCCACTGATTGTTTTGCAGACTTCCCTGCTTCTGATGTACTTGAGACAAAAACTATCAGCAATTTTTTTTATAGCTGCTCTTCAAATTCTTTTTTGGCCTAATTACACTGTTACATCTGTTTAAGCTTCTTTCTATTTTCCTCACTATGATTTGACTTCCAATCTTTAAAAGGAAGCCTTTTTGCTTCTAGCCTCTTCTTACTCTGTCTTTTAGCCATGAAGGTGTTTTTGGTTCAATTACTTTTTCTGTTTTTGAGATAGAAGCTCAAATTAAGTGTATATTACAGTTTTTAATTAGTTTCCTTGACGTTTGCAGGCATTTCACCCTTGTGTTTTTTCCTTTTAATTTAGATCCATTTTTATGTAGTTCCCCTTTTTCAGATTAAGGGATCTTTTGGTGGAATTCTTCAGTATTTTACCCCCTACAAGCATGTTACATTTTATTATATTATGGTTACCATTACTGTGTGGTTCAGCCATAGGCACAGAGTTCTCCTCCAGCCAGGGAGTGCTTGATTTCCCTGCTCCCATGCCCTATGCCCTGTCCCTAATTCCACCCCTTTTGTCAAGCTCATGCTCTATATCTTTCTGCCACCTATCTTACCTCATTCCCTGTCCTCCCAGAGCTCCCTGAATGTGGCAAATCAGCTGATTGTGACACTAAGTTCTGGAAGGGCAGGGAAGGAGTTGTAAGTGAGGCCACCAGCATGCAGGTTTGAAGGGGGGAGCTTAGCTGCTAGTGGGTGCTATACACCCACTAAATTTTTCCGAGTGGGTACTCCAGCACCAAAACACCCATGGATCTGGCATCTATGGGGTTCAGCTATGTTCACCTTTTTGACAACATCTTCTAGCAAGGAGTTCCACAGGTTGACTGTAAGTTGTGTGAAGAAATACTTCCTCTTGTTTTAAACCTGCTATCTATTAATTTCGTTTGGTGACCCCCTAGTTCTTACATTATGGGAACAAGTAAATGGGCAGCTACAAAGCCTGTCAGCTCCTTCACCTAGCCACAGCTCATTGATGTCACCCACAGGGCTGGCTCTACCATGAGGCAAACTGAGGTGGCTGCCTCCGGTGCCAGACTGTGGGGAAGGGGGGGCACCACTAGGACCCAGAGTGTAGAAAATTGTGTCTGCTGCTGGTTCATATGTATTCTCTCTGCTCTAGATGCACAGAGATGGTGGAGTGCTGTGCTGGAGGAAGGAGGGCACAAGAGACCTTTCAAAGTTTTGGCCCAAGCAAGGGGGCATGGGGGCGTCATTTGAGCTCCCCGCCTCAGGTGCCAAAATGTTGTGGGCCAGCCCTTGTCACCCAGCATAAAACCCATGTTCAGCTTCCCAGAATTAATCTATTGATACCATGTGTGATATCCTCCACAGATAGACTAAAGAGGGGAGTTGCAGGGAGCCCCTAAAAAGTGGGAGATGGAAAGGTGGCACACAGTGAACTTGTGGGGGCAGACATGGAGGAATGCAAATGCCTCTGATGGGTACAGTGCACTCAACCAACAAACTACAATGTGAACGATCTCTTAGTTGTAGAGGTTTTTTTAAGTTAGTTCATGGAAAGCCTTCCAGTTGTTTTGTCTGCAAAACCACCTTAGGAAAAGCCCACTATCAAGCACATAAAGCCAAAAGCATCCCCAGCATTTGACTAGCTAAAAACAAATCTATTTTGCTTGCCATGATTTTTCTTTCAGATCATAAGGAGACCAGATTATTTGTCACAATCTCCTAGGGAAGTGATAACAAAACTCCCTTTGAATTTAGTGCTACTAAGAATAGGCCCTGAAGCTAATATAGGTTCAAGAATGAGTTGATCATAAATTACACCTAACAGTGAATTCAAATAATGTTTTCCATTGGTGAGTAATAGACAGGAAATGTGAAATGTCATTACAAGGCTGGTTAACCATCTGGTCAAAGCTCCTGTATGAACAGTGCAGATGAACTATATTGAAATATTAAAGAAACATTATCTGAAGCTAGTTAGCCTCCTCAGAGACTTATAATTCATGCATGGTGGGAAGGTAATAATGTTCAATTATTCTGGAAACAACTAAACAAGTCACTTTAAAATTGTCTCATTTGCAGTGGATCCAAAGTTAAGTATTTTTTAAAGTATCCATCATTCATTCCAGGTAACACAACCAAATAAACTTATCAATCTCTGAGGAACTGCCTATAAATCAAAAGCCCTGTTGAGAAGTTAGCAATTTTTCATTATTCCAGGAGTAATATTTTAAAGCTGACATACTGACAGGGTGGTCTAGATCTATGAAATTATCACATCTGTGATGACCAGCCAAACTTTATGCAATAATCATAGGTTGCTCATTTACTATTTAATACAGTTTCCTTGGTTGTTTTACAAGAAATGTCTTGATGAATTTTATTTAGAGTTGTAGCTGAAATAAAGGGTTGGAAACATGAAAATATATTGCTAATATTACATATGGAACAAGACTTGGCATTGCAGCTATTTATCTTCATTAGTTCTAATCCGTCACAATAACCAGGCACTACATCTCCGGAACACAAGTAGAAATGCAGCTTCTCTTCTGTGTTTCAGGGCCCAAACTAACTCCCATCCAAATAAAATGGAGACACTTCAATGAATGCTGAATCAAGACCTAAATTTGGGGTTCTCGCCTCTGCTGCAATGGATTTTGGTTGATTATGCTACATGATAAAATTCCAGCGCAATAGCTGCCCAGCCCCTTACAACTTTATTTATTGAGGATTTATTTCAAGAATCTTTTAAACCTTGACAAGAAGTCAAGACCTAGAACCAACAAATTTTCATCCAGGACCCCAGATCTTTTCATAAGTATTTTGAACCTGTCCAGCTATTTCAGGATGTGAGACCATGATAGAAAAGAAACTGAGGAGACTAAACAATTATGCCTTGTAAACAGTCTACTCCACCCCCCACCTGATCCTTCTATGAGAAGAACTTGCTTGAAAGGTAAATTTGGCTACCAAACAACATTAGTATGTTAAAAGTTAAGTATCATTGTGTTTGTGTTCTCCATATAAGTTCTTTTCATAGAAGGATCATAGAAGAGGAGGAAAGAAGAGAGAGAGAGAAAAAATAGCCACAAGTGGGGATACTAAATATTTAAGTCTTGTTATCTGGGTTTATAATGGATCACAAAGTGAGTACAAGTCAATATGATGCTGTTGCAACAAAAGCAAATGCCCTATGAGGATGTATTAACAAGGGTGCTGCATGTAAAGCATGGGAGGTAGCTGTTCAGCTGAGGCCTCTCCAGTGCTGAATAGAGCAGGAGTACTGCATCCAGTTGTGGGTGCCACACTCTAGGAAAGGCATGGTCAAACTGGAGAGAGATTCCAGAAAAGAGGAACAAAAAAAATGAGGTTTAGAAAATGACACACAGTGGGCATGTTTAGTCTAGAGAAAAGATGGCCAAGGGGGTGAATAACAGCCTTCCAACATGCCATCAGCACTTGCTATCAGAAGGATGGAGATCAATGATTCTCCAAGTCCACTGACAGAAAGTAATTGGCTTAGTTTACATCACGGGAGAGACTTAGGTTGCATATTAGGAAAAATCTTCCCAACTTTAAGGCTGGTTAAGCACTAAAATAGGTTACCTAGGGAGTTTGTGGAGTCCCCATCACTGGAGGTTTTTTAGGAACAGGTTAGACAAACACTTATCAGGGATAGTTTAGGTATCCTTGATCCTGCCTCAGCTTGGGAGTAGGGAGTAATTAGGAAAACATAAACTAGATCTCTTGAGGTTCCTTTAGCCCAGGGGTGGGGAACCTAAGGCCCAGGGGCCGGATGCAGCCCTCAGCTTGCCTGGATCTGGCCCCTGAGGTTTGGGGCTCCCCTCCCAGCCCATTCCTGCACTCTTCCTCTTGCCCAGACCCCACACCGCCAAGCCTACTTCCCAGCAGCCCCCTCCCTCCCATATACTGAACCCATTTTAGCCTCACCCCAAATCCTAGAGGGGCCCACAAAATTTACTAGCCTAGGCCCTCCAGGCTCTGGTGTGTGAGGGGAATGTGAGGAGCATCTTTCTCCTCAGTTGGGGGCCACATCAGTGAAGTTGTGGGGGTTTTTTGTTTGGTTTTTGGGGTTTTTTTCTTCTCACTTTCGTGTGGCCCCTGACTGATTTTTCTTTGGGTCAGTGGCCCCCAACCCAAAAAAGATTCCCCACCCCTGCGTTAGCCCTACATTTCTATGCTTGCCTGACTAGAATTAGGTATCCTCGATGTTCCTTGTTTAAAAATATAAAACCTTCAGTGTCTTCTCAAACCAAATTAGAGCTGTGAAGCTTTAGTTATTCCCTGAAATCCTGTCATGTTTGCTTTTATGGGTAAAGAAACAAGTATCTAATGACATATCAATTAAAAACAAAAGTAAAGTCTCCATGATGAGAATGCATGTAGTTTTAGTCTCCCCTGATGCTTTTCACTGAACTGTATGAACAAGAATGGCTGAAAAGCCACAGTTTTTAAAAAGGGATAAGTACCAAAAAAAAAAAAAAAAAATGTTACTTCATAGCTAAATATCCCTGTGCTGCCAGAACTGGTGTTTTCCCATTGTACTCCAGTTATTTTTGTTCTACTCTCCTAAGTGCATGTGTCACATAAGTCAAGGGTTATCTGCCAACCAGCTCAAATTCACCTAATTCATTAATACCATTTAAAAAACAACACTGCAATAGTAAAGACTGCTCTTACCAAAATCTCTGCAGCAAACAGGACATTGTCACAGAGTTGTCAAGACAGTTTCAATTTTCAATCACTTTTGTATAAAAATAACCTGGAAATCCCAACTTGTCCTGCAAGATTTTTGTGTCTATCATACTTAATGACTGAAGACAAGGGAGAGAATTTGAGCCAAATCATGATACATAACTTGATTTTGAGTATATTCCAATCATACCACTCTGCCTCAAGGCATCTCAATTTAAAGGCAGGCTTTGTGGCTAACATCTAATTTTTTGATATAACAACTATAAATTTAATGTTTATAATATGGACATTGAAAAAGGAAAGACCCTGACTGGCTACAGGAGGTTCTGACTGTGCCAACATTTAGAACAACCACAAGTTGAGACTAAATTAATTCTAAAAAGTAAAAATAATAAATTTCAAGGAGTACTGTTACACTGATGCTTTCTATAAGCAGACAGGCATTTGGTCAGCAGGGCACCATCTCACAGATGGCTGCATGTAGCACAATGTTTAGAGCTGGAAATTAGAGATTGAGATTAAGATCACAACAAAACAGGCTTGATTTCAGTATGTAATATGAAAAATATGGTATATAATT
Organism: Rafetus swinhoei; assembly: GCA_019425775.1. Taxonomy (NCBI): domain Eukaryota; kingdom Metazoa; phylum Chordata; order Testudines; family Trionychidae; genus Rafetus; species Rafetus swinhoei. The sequence continues at coordinate 164,495,007 of CM033437.1, forward strand.
TTATCCAGGAGTCACTATTGATACTGAAAATACATTGGCATCTTGGTCATCTTGTTCCCACTAGCATCCCACTCAGCTGTAGGCTCACTCTACAGCAACTTAAACATAAAGTAGCAGCTGACCAGCAGCAAGGAGTGATGCAGGAGCTCATCTTTGTTTATACACCAGGAGTCTGCCTCCATGCTGTACCATCTTATCTTTAGTAACCAGTTAGCACGGACACAAATCGTAGCTGAAAATGTTAGCCCCAGAAACTCTTCCATAGCCATCAATTTCAGGCGTTATTCCCCAACCCCCAAATCTCCATTTTGTTTTGTGAAAAAGGTGTTCTTCTGGCAAAAAACAAAACACCCCCCCCAAACATCACTACCACATTTTACACTTAAAAAACAACCAATAGTCTGGTAGCACTTTAAAAACTAGCAAAACATGTAGATGGGATCATGAGCTTTTGTGGGCAGAGACCACTTCTTCAGATGAGCGGAGTGCTGGATGTTTGGTTCTGGACAGCCAACACTCCAGTCATCTGAAGAAGCGGGCTGTGCCCACGACAACTCACGATCCCATCTACATGTTTTGTTAGTCTTTAAAGTGCTACCAGACCATTTGTTGTTTTTACATTTTACACTTGTTAAACATCCCTGAAAAGTAATCCGGCAGAAATCATATTTGCTACAAAAACTGGCATTTTTGCCTGGTTCTGGTTCTAAGCGGTTAGGTTCTAATACTTGAAATAGTGAAGAATTCTGCTAAGTCAGGACTCACATGTTCACTCACTTGAACAACATTGACTAATTGGTTAGATGTTTTATGGGAATTGCTAACTCCCATCATGATATTGGCTGCTGCTGGGGATAGTATACCAGACTGGATGGATTAGTAATGACAATTCATAGGATACAGTATTCAGATTCCTATCTATAAACCTGCAAAAAGGCAAAAAGCTATCTTAAAAATATTTAACCTCTTTCCCTATTACTTCTCCCCTCTTTTCCTCCTGTGTTGGCTTAAGGCAACTCCCACTGAAAGCAATGGGAGTGTTTCCACTGACTGTAATGGGAGTTGGATCAGACTTCAAATGAGTGTTAATACAGCACCACTCCTGAGTCTGTGTCCGAAAGCCTGTCACAGCTCTCCCAACAACATACAGTTGTCTTCAGTCTGGGCAGCACACACTTTCCCTGAACATTCTTTGAAGTAGGTAGTGGTTTGGGGAGAAGTTGGGCTTTACAGAAAAGCCCCTGTTTCAGACATTCTGATCAGAGCCAAGTTTTAAAAACTTTGATACTTTGCTCCTATCAGGAAGGAAATTTTTTTCCTTTAAAATGACAGATTTCTCATAAAGCCTGGCTCCCACCCCCAAGCTGCTGCTACGATGAAAGCTACAGCAGGCTTTGGAGAGTTACCCTATTCTACAACCCCCATGTAGGGGAAAAATCCCTGAATACAGCCTGTAGCTCAAATAAATGAGCTGTGAGTTTTGGGAAATAGATTTGGGACTGAGAAACAAAGTCTTCCAACTTGCAGCAGCCATGCTGGAGCCACTGCACAGCTGCTTCTGTAGATACTTCAACAAGAAATTAACCAAGACTGACAACCTCCCCCCCCCACCATAAGGCAACAAGAGCCAAAAGATTGACCCTCTCACAGAAAAATTGTGTCAGTTTTCTGCTGCCTCCTGTCATTCACCTCCATGTGTTTTCTAAGCCACAGGTGATACAATAGGATTTGTGGCACACAGAACTGGCTTAAGGGTCATCCTATTTACTAACCCAAGGGACCCACTGGCAGGGAGATACCTGGTATCAGAGATACTGAAAAAACGGTCACTTACCTTTGTAATTGTTGTTCTTCGAGATGCATTGCTCATGACCATTCCATGTAGGTGTGTGCGCGCGCTGCATGCACATCTTGTCAGAAGTTTTTCCCTCAGCAGCAGAGGAGGAGCCCCCTGGAGTGGCACCACTATATCAGCACATGTATATCCCTGCTGGCCCTCCACCCCCTCGGTTCCTTTTTACCGGACTACTCCGAAGAAGGGGAGGAGGGCAGGATTTGGAATGGACATGAGCAATACAGTTATGAAGGTAAGTCAGTCTTTTTTCTTCTTCAAGTGATTGCGCATGTCCATTCCATGTAGGTGACTCCAAAGCACAAACCCCAGGTGGCGGGGTTGGAGTTCTAACCTTCCACCCAGTGGAGGACAGCCCTGCCAACAACCGCATCCTCTCTAGCATGCTGAGCCAGAGCATAATCGTTGGCAAAGGTATGGATTGAAGACCATGTGGCACTGAAGACCCTATAGATGTCCATAATAGGGATCTGAACCAGAAGGCCTGCACCCTAGTGGAGTGGGCCATGAAAGGAGGGGCTAGGACTCCAGCCAGATTAAGGCAATCCCTGACGCAGGAGGTCATCCAAGAAGAAATTCTCTGGGCGGAGACCGGCTGGCCCTTGAGCCTCTTTGCAATTGCCACAAACAACTGTGGGGATTTACGAAAAGGCTTTGCCTTGTCCAAATAAAATGCCAATTCTCTCCTAATATTTAGAGTGTATAAAGCCTGTTCTTTACCAGAAGTTTGGGTTAAAAAAAACAGGAGAAAAATGTCCTGGGAGACGTGAAACTGAGATACCACCTTCAGCAGGAAGGTGGGATAGGGGTGTAGCCTGACCTATCCTTGAAAAAAAAACAAAAAACTGTGTAAAGGGGGGGTCTGAGGTAAGGGCCTGTAACTCTGACACCCATCTGGCCTACGTAATAGTCACAAGGAATGACACCTTCCAGGAGAGGTGCAGTAACAAACACGTTGCCATAGTGTTCGTGGGGGACTGTGTGAGCCTAGTCAGGACCAAGTTAAGGTCCCACTGAGGGACAGGTTGGTGGACATGTGGGTAAAGCCTGCCCAACCCCTTCAGAAGCCAATGCCCAGGGGGTGCATGAAGAGCATCATGCTCTGGGAGCCTGGGTGAAAAGTGGAAATAGCCACCAGGTGAGTCCAGATTGATGAAGAGGCCAGCCCCTGGAAACCTGAGCACAAGGAGATAGTCCCGAACCAGCAGGACCTGGGCATCCATGGGAGAGATCCCCTTCTGGGCAACCCAGATAGAGAAGTGCTTCGATTTAGCCAGATAGGTGGCTCTAGGGGAAGGTTTCCTGAGCCCCAGCAGGACTTCCTGCACCCGCTGTGAGCACTGAAGCTCTGCCGCTGTCAGCCATGGAACTTCCAGGCCATTAGGTGTAGGGACCGCAGGTTCGGATGGTGAAGCCTGCCAAAGTCTCTTGCAAGAGAGGCTCAGCAGGGACGTGAACCAGTGCTGACTGGGCCAGGCTGGCGCAATGAGAATGAGGGAAGCCCAGACCTCCCTCACCCTCAGGAACACCTTGTGCACCAGCAGGAATGGGGGAAATGCATAAAGCAGGCATTTGGGCCATGGGGTGATGACAGTGTCCCCCAGAGACCTGTGACCCAACCCCATGAGGGAGCAGAACCTGGGACACTTCCTGTTCTGACGTGTGTCAAATAGGTCCAGGAGGGGAAAAGCTCACCTGTGGAAGATTTGGAGGGCCACATGCCCCCTGAGAGAGCACTTGTGGCTGGTGGAGGACCTGCTCAGCTGGGGAGGTAAGAGGCAGTCAGGAGAATATTTGCCCTGATACGCAATTCCCATGGTTGAAGGGCTTCCAGGCACAGGGGAGGGGCACGTGCTCCACCTGCTCTGTTTATATAGGACATGGCTGCTGTGTTGTCAGACAGGATCAGAATCATCCTGCCCTTGAGACGGGGAAGGAAGGCCTGGCACATGAGGTGGACCGCCTGCAGTTCCCTGTTGTTGATATGCAGGGAAAGTTCCTCTTGTGTCCACATACCTTGAGCCCACACGTCACTGACATGGGCTCCCCATCTGGTGTCGGAAGCACCATCACTAGCTGCAGAGATGGGAGAGGCCTGGAGAATGGGACTCCAGTGCAGACCACCAACTCCTGGATTCACCAGTCCATGGAGAGGACAGGGAACGGTTACCACCCCGTCCCAGGGATGCAGGGAAGAATTGTGGGCCCGTGCCAGCCACAACTGCAATGGGCACATGTGGAGCCTGGCATGTTGAATCACATACGTGTAGGAGGCCATGAGCCCCAGGAGGCACATGCATTTCTTGGCCGCAGTCATAGGAAATGCCCACATGGCCATGATGGCTTCCTTGATAGCCAGGAAGTGGGACCTGGGTGGAGAGGCCATGGCTGATGTGGAGTCCAGACAAGTGCCCATGAACTCTGTGACCTGAGTGGGGACCAGGGTAAACTTGGCCACATTCAAGAGGAGGCCCAGCTCCAAGAAAAGGTCCTGCACTTGGTCTGAGGAAGGACACTGCACAAACCAGTCATCCAGGTAGGGAAACACCTGGACCTTGCGCTTCCTCAGGAAGGCGGCAACTATAGCCATACACTTTGTAAAGACCCGAGTAGTCATGGAGAGGCCAAGGGGAAGGGCTGTAAACTGATAATGGTCCTGGTCAACTGTGAATTGCAGGAAACTCCTGTGGTGAGGGGCGAAAACAAGAGTCCTTTAAGTGGAGAGCCACGTACCAATCTCTGAGATTGAGAGAGGGAATGATCGACACCAACATCACCATCTTGAACTTGGCAATGAAGGTGTTCAGGTCCCTGAGGTCTAGGATAGGGCAAACCTCCCCTTTCACTTTGGGGACTAGGAAGTACCGGGAGTAGAAACCCCTGCCCATGAACTCTGGGGGACCACTTTGGCCACCCCAGGCTTAGGAGCTGCTGCACCTCTTCCCACAGGAAGTGCTCGTGAGAGGGGTCCCTGAAGAGGGACGGGGCAGGAGGTTGGGAGGGAGGAGGCCAGGGGAATGGGATAGCGTAGCCTCTCCCTACCGTCTCCAGGACCCACCAGTCTGAGGTGATGGAAACCCAAGCCCGGTAGAAAGGGAATAAGTGGTCCAAAAAGGGAAGAAGTGAGACTGGTGGGCAGCCCTCCAAAACCCTTGCTGAGAACCCTGGTTTTTACCAGCCGAACCCGACCGTTGGTTGGATGAGGGGCGGGAACGGCGTCTGTTGTTCCTGCCATTCCCATTCCTTCCCCTACACCTCGAGAAGTCAGGGTGGGTGCCTGGCTGGGGAAGCCGGGAGGCATTCCTTCTGGGGAGGGATTGCCCCGGGGCGGGGGGGGGGGGGTATGGATCCCCAGGGACTTCAATGTGACTGGCGTGTCTTTCAGACCATGCAGACTATGGTTGGTCTGCTCCGAGAACAGGCTGAGTCCTTCAAAGGGCAGGTCTTGGATGGTGGTCTGAAGCTTCAGGGGCACCCCAGACCCTTGTAGCCATGAGCTACAACGCAGTACTAGGCCCATGGTCATAGTACCAGTGGCTGCATCGGCTGCATCCAGGGCATTTGTAAACTGTACTTTTGTGAGAAAGAGTTACACTACAATACTTGCATGAGATGAACTGAAAAACATTCTTTTATCTATCACTTTGACAGTGCAAATATTTAAGAACATAAGAACGGCTATACTGGGTCAGACCAAAGGTCCATCTAGCCCAGTATCCTGTCTGCTGACAGTGGCCAATTCCAGATGCTCCAGAGGAAGGTATCATAACAGGTAATCCTCATGTGATCCCTCCCCTGTCACCCACCTCCAAAGAAACAGAGGCTAGAGACACCATTCCTATCCATCCTGGCTAATAGATTCATGGAGGTTAGGTCCATCAATGGCTATCTAGATCTTTTTTTGAACCCTCTTAAAGTTCTAGCCTTCACCACATCCTCTGGCAAGGAGTTCCACAGGTTGACTGTGCACTGAGTGAAGAAAAACTTCCTTTTGTTTGTTTTAAACCTGCTGCCCATTAATTTCATTTGGTGACCCCCTAGTTCTTTTATTGTGGGAATAAGTAAATAATTTTTCCTTATTCACTTTTTCCATACCAGTCATCATTTTATAGACTTTTATCATATCCCCCCTTAGTCTCCTCTTTTCTAAGCTGAAAAGTGCAAATCTTTTTAATCTCTCTTCATATGGGACACATTCCAAACCCCTAATCATTTTTGTTGTCCTTTTCTGAACATTTTCCAATGCCAAAATATCGTTTTTGAGATGAGGCAACCACATCTGTATGCAGTATTTAAGATGTGGGCGTACCACGGTTTTATATAAAGGCAATAAGGTATTTTCTGTTTTATTCACTATCCCTTTTTTAATGATTCCTAACATTCTATTTGCTTTTTTGACTGCCTCTGTACACTGAGTGGATGTTTTCAGAGAACTATCCACAACGACTCCAAGATCTTTCTCTTGAGTAGTTGTAGCTAAATTAGTCCCCATCATATTGTATATATAGTTGGGATTATTTTTTCTAATGTACATTACTTTACATTTATCAACATTAAATTTCATTTGCCATTTTGTTGTCTAATCACTTAGTTTGGTGAGATCTTTTTGAAGCTCTTCACAGTCTGCTTTGGTCTTAACTATCTTGAGCAGTTTGGTATCATCTGCAGATTTTGCCACCGTACTGTTTACCCCTTTCTCTAGATCATTTATAAATAAGTTGAATAGGATGGGTCCCAGGACAGACTCTTGGGGGATCCCACTAATTACCTCTCTCCACTCAGAAAACTTACCATTTATTCCTACCCTTTGTTTCCTGTCTTTTAACCAGTTCTCAACATCCACGAAAGGACTTTCCCTCTTATCCCATGACAACTTACTTTACTTAAGAGCCTTTGGTGAGGGACCTTGTCAAAGGCTTTCTGGAAATCTAAGTATACTATATCCACTGGATCCCCCTTGTCCACATGTTTGTTGACTCCCTCAAAGAACTCTAGCAGAATAGTAAGTCATGAATACCCTTTACAGAAACCATATTGACGTTCCCCCAACAAATTATATTCATCCACGTGTCTGACAATTTTATTATTTACTATAGTTTCAACTAATTTGTAATAAAAAATATAAAGTGAGCACTTTACACTTTATATTCTGTGTTTAATAGAAGTCAATATATATTTGAAAATGTAGAAAACCCAAACATCTAATAAATTTCAGTTGGTAGTCTATTGTTTAATAGAGCAATTAATCGTGATTAATTGCGATTAATTCTGAGTTAATCACATGAGTTAACTGCAGATAAATGACAGGCCTAATGTGGCTATGACAAGCTCTCTCAGCCATTTAAAGTCAACTTGGGTCAACCAATTGTTATAATGTTATAAAATACATTAATAAATATTTAACCGTTTATTAAATTGTAACAAACAATACACTACACATACCAAGTACAAAGCTCCAAATTATACCCCTGAAAACTGTTCTCTGTTGAACAAGTCAACAATACACCAAAGGAACTTGTATTACAGGAAAAGGAACGAGCATTTTCACATATCAAATGCAATAGAAAATTTTAAAACAAAAAAGTATATTTTTCTAAATCACTCAAGTCTTTCCTTTTACTTAATTTCAAGTCCTTGGATTTAATAGTGACTTGTTCAACAGCTGCTTATAGAGAAAAGCTTTTTTATTATTATTTGCAAGTATGCTTGATATAGGGAGGGAAGGAAAGAACTGGAAGACTGTTTCACATCTCAAACAATTAACTATGGCCAAGACTATTCAGCTGGGGTAAATCAGCTTACCTCTGTTGAAGCCAACATGGCAATGCCCAGTTACACAAGCTGAAGATCTAGCCCAGTGTAACATGCAATTTGAACTTCATCAAGTTCAGCTGCTTTCCAACTCAGCACAGTGTAAGATTTCTACATTCAGTTTCTCACACATACAAGCTGGAGATTAGCTGCAGAAGAAAAACCCTGAAATGAATACCGTCTTTCAGATATTTCTGAATTAACGGAAGTCATGGTTAACAAGAAGTTAAGGCAATGTGGAGACACTCCTATGGACAGATTCTCTCTATTCAAGCGACTGCAAAATTTGTACTATGACCAGGATCATAAGCACACAAGGGACAAGATGCAGAGAGAGGAATAAAACACTGAGAATGGAAGGAGATTTGGTCATGACTTACTAGGAAATCATTAGCCATATTGCCTTTTATTGTATTCATTGAAGTAAATGGATCCAGATCAGTGGCGAAAACCAAAAAACTGGCTACATCTTGCAGAAAATTAAAAGTAAAAGAGAGCAGCACTTAGAGAGTAGCCAACCACATGAGGAGCCAACCTCATTTTTTCAGGAGTATAGGTTCTTTTGAAAAAGGGTTTTATTTTCCATCGATCCCCGACTAAACAGCCATTTTTCTTTCGAAAAACCCTGTTTGGAAAAAAAGCCACGGCCGCCATTATGCAAATGAAGTGCAGGAAATTTAAATCACGGCTTCATTTGCAATTTTGACGTGTCTAATTTACATCCCTTTTTTGAGAAAAGGGATATAGTTTAGACACAGCCTTGGTTCTCACTTAGGCCTCAATCATTAACTATGACCATAAATGTATCATAAGCGTCCTATACCTACCATTTTATAGATAAGCCAAGGCAATACTCATTAGGGATGTTAAGGACTAGTCGACTATCCGATAAGCAAATGCAGCAAGAGGGGGGAAAGATGGGGGTACTTCAAAGTGGCAGTGCTGTACAGAGCCCGGGGTCCTGGGCTCCGTGGCGCTGCTGCTTTGAAACGCTGCTGCGGTGTTTCAAAGGGGAAGCGCTGCACAGCTGATCCCAGGCTCCATCCAGCACTGCCCCTTTGAAATGCCACCACAGGGTTTCAAAGCGGTGGTGCTGCCCCTTTGAAATGCCGCAGCGCTGCCCCTTTGAAATGCGACATGGAGCCCGGGATCAGCTATGTGGCACTGCCCCTTTGAAACGCCATGGCAGTGTTTCAAAGGGGCAGTGCTGCACGAGCCAGGGGTTAGCTGGAGTCCCCAGCTGACCCTAGGCTCTGTGCAGTTCTGCTGCTTTGAAACACCGCAGCAGCATTTCAAAGGGCAGCACGGCCCTATCAACTAATTGAATAGTCGATGCAAAAATGCATTGACTAGTCAATTAGTGAATTACTCAATACTTAACATCCTTAATGTTCATTCCTCAGGACTTCATAATCTAATACAGATTTCCATGTCTGGGCCTACATTAATCCATGAAAAGGTTATGGATAACAATACTGGAGGGAGAAAGAAAGGGCAAGATTTTTAGGTTAACACTATGCAGTTAACTGTGGCTTGTGATGCATATGTCTTAAGGATTTCATAATTAAAAAAATAAAAATACTATTTTTCTGAGGGAAAGACTAAGGTTTATAGGCCTCACTAAAGAAGTGAGTTTTAATGAGATACTTAAATACGTTATTCTTCCCTAATTCCTCATCTATCCTGTAGCCAACAAATTGTACACTTTCAGAGGTGGTTGATCTTATTTCTCCATTTCTTCCTCCACTTGTAACTTTTCAATTTTGCATCAACAGAATGATAGATGTTAGAGGTTCAAGGGACTGGCTAGGTCATCTAGTTCATCCTCTTCCAATCCAGAATTGTTCCCTACAGTATCCTAGCTTGTGGTTTATCCAGTCCACTATTCAATGAGTTAAGCAATTGGACTTCCAGCACTGCCTTTGGGAAACTATTCCACATTCCAGTAAGAACACTGTTAGGAAAGTTTTCCTAATATATTAGGAATTGATGAGGTCAAGAGGGTGGATACCTGACTCTTCCAAATAAAAGTTATTTTTCTTATGCATTTCTCCCCTTTACTGCTCACTGTAAAGCAGAACAAGGAACATGAATTGGTGAACATCCTCTAAGCTGTGATAATTTCCTGTGTAACAATAAAAAAAGGAAACTGTCCAGATACCGGACTGATTTTTTAAGCTATATTTGACAGTTTTTATTAACGTTTTGGATTGACCCACATCATTTGGAGGAGGATAAATACTGCTGTGCTTATCATGGCTTGTTCCATCTGGATTCTTTTATTTAAAAAAAAACAAAAAAAACAACAAAAAAAAAACCACACAACTGCCCAGGCTAGTCATGTTCTTTGCAAGATATGATCCCTTGGAACAGTATACAATGAACACATTTTACCAGGCTGCCAAGAGGTGATCGTGTAGTATCAAAGGGATTTTTAAAAAAAATTAGGAGTGAACTGTCACAGTAAGACACTATGCGATTAAAATTGGCCCCAAAAGCTTTGGACTAGAAAAGCTCAGAACGCTGTAGGTGCATGTGGGGGCACAGGCAGGAGAGGAGATTTTGAACTCGTCTCTGGCTTCTCTTTTTAAAGTGGCATGAACCAAAAATACCAGGCCCGTGCACCCTTGAACTTCAGTGTGTTTGTGCATGCACAAAAAGATCACAACTTCAAAAGATGGCCTCAGAGAGGCACTTGTGGATCTTTATTTTACACATGCCATCAACCATAGATATGTTAATATTCTCCTAAAAGGAAAGAGACGGGATAAGTTAAGGAGCGCTTCATGACAGTGTCTTGAAAGTTCAATAATAAAAAAAGGACTGTAGCAAAATGGGAATGCACTGCTGGTTCAGGCAAACTGTATTAGGAACTTCAAGAATGTCCAGTGTGTGCATATCAATGAAACACACTGCACAGAAGTTCATCAATGAATACCCTCCCACCCCCATTCTCAGGTCCTGCTTGATTCCAAGAGAAGTGTGCATGTAATAGCTTTTGAAATTACCTTCAGTAATTAGGGAACTCTACAGTGATGTAATTACTTGATTTGGTGTTTAGTTTTGTAGCCCACCAGAAAGACCTCTGATGGTTCCTGGAAACTTTTTAGCAAAGCATACAAAGGAGGTGGGTGACACTGGTGTGGGAAAGGCAGGGAGTCAAGATTATGAGGCTCCCTTACACAATGGTCCACTAAAAGAAAAAATAGAGGGGAGGACTTAAACTAACAGATCATACTGCCATCTAGTGGATATTTACAGAATTACTTGATTGTAACCAAGACGCAGACAAAAGAACGTAAAAGATATCTAAAAAAATGTTTCACCACAGCCTCTTGTTTCATGCTCTGTTTACAACCAAAGGCACAACAATTGGTTTTCAAAGCACATGTTCAACATTAGTGAGTGATTTTAAGCTTTATCATCACTGTTGAAAGGTTTGTGACAGATGGTGCATCCCCAGATGATAACAGAGTCCTTGTACTGGTAATACTTCACTCCATGAAAGGGTTGGGCTTTTTTAAACTACTCATTGTTTTTTCCATGTTTACTCAGCTCTACTCTTCAAAATCTGATAATTAACAAGCTTTTTATCATAACTCACCCAGAGATCTCAAAGCACAGCACACAGGAGGCAGTTATTCCCATTGCACAGCTGTGGTAGCAGAGATACACAGTGCTTAAGCAACTTGCCTGAAGTCACCCAGAAGACCAGTAACAGGGGCAGAAATAATTTGGGTGGGAGTGGACTGCTGATTAAAGGTGGAGCCATTCCACCTCTAGGAGATGGGTTCAAATTCAAGTCAGACTGGCAATGATAACAAATGTCCATAACTCTTAGGAATTCTAAGAATACTCTCCCACAATATGGGCCATACTGCCTCCCTCCCAGAGAAAGGCCTGGCAGCACATGTAGGATTAAGGAGAGTTTTTATGCAGGACTCCTTGGGGACTACAACTGCATGGTTCCACTAAAGAGAAAGAAAGGTTGCCCCAACCACATAAGAATAAGCAGCAGACACCCTAAGAGTGCTGAAGGATCCGACCAGGGGCCGTGCGCAGCTTGACCTTCTGCTCACAAACAGGGAGGAACTAATAGGGGAAGTAGAGGTGGGTGACAACCTGGGAAGCAGTGATCATGAGATGGTAGATTTCAGGATCCTGACCAAAGGAAGAAAAGAGAGTAGTAAAATACATACCTTGGACTTCAAAAAAGCAGATTTTGACTCCCTCAGAAATCTGATGGGCAGAATCCCCTGGGATGCTAACATGGAAGGGAAAGGAGTCCAGGACAGCTGGTAGTATTTTAAAGAAGCCTTATTGAAGGCACAGAAAGAAACCATCCCGATGTGTAGCAAGAGAGGCAAACATGGTAGGAGACCAGATTGGCTTACTGGGGAAATCCTTGGTGAACTTAAGCACAAAAAGGAAGCTTACAAAAAGCGGAAACTTGGACAAATGACCAGGAAGGGGTTTAAATGTATATATCGAGAATGCCGGGGGGTTATCAGGAAGGTGAAAGCGCAGATGGAATTGTGACTGGCTAAGGATGTGAAGGATAACAAGAAAGGTTTCTACGGGCATGTTAATAAGAAGAAGGTGATCAGAGAGGGTGTGCGGCCCCTACTGGATGAAGGAGGTAACCTAGTGACCGATGATGTGGGGAAAGCTGAAGTACTCAATGCTTTCTTTGCCTCTGTATTCACGGACAAGGTGGGCTCCCCGACTAATGCGCTAAGTGACGCAAGATGGGATGAAGATAGATAGCCCTTGGTGGGTAAAGAACAGGTTAGGAACTATTTAGAAAAGCTAAACGTATGCAAATCCATGGGTCCGGACTTAATGCATCCGAGGGTACTGAGGGAGTTGGCAAATGTCATTGAGGAGCCTTTGGCCATTATCTTTGAAAAGTCGTGGAGATCGGGAGAAATCCCGGATGATTGGAAAAGGGCAAATGTAGTTCCCATCTTCAAAAAAGGGAAGGACGATCCAGGGAACTATAGGCCGGTCAGTCTTACCTCGATTCCTGGAAAAATCATGGAAGGGATCCTTAAGGAATCCATTTTGAGGCACTTGGAAGAGAGGAAAGTGATTAGGAATAGTCAGCATGGATTCACAAAGGGAAAGTCGTGCCTGACCAATCTGATTAGCTTCTATGATGAGGTAACTGGCTCTGTGGACATGGGAAAGTCAGTGGATGTGATATACCTTGACTTTAGCAAGGCTTTTGATACAGTCTCCCACAATATTCTTGCCAGCAAGTTAAGGGAATGTGGATTGGATAAATGGACGATAAGATGGATAGAAAGTTGGCTAGAAGGCCGGGCCCAGCGGGTAGTGATCAACGGCTCGATGTCAGGATGGCGGTCGGTTTCTAGCGGAGTGCCCCAAGGTTCGGTTCTAGGACCGGTTTTGTTCAATATCTTTATTAATGATCTGGATGAGGGGATTGATTGCACCCTCAGCAAGTATGCGGATGATACTAAGCTAGAGGGAGAGGTAGATATGCCTGAGGGCAGAGATAGGGTCCAGAGTGACTCAGACAAATTGGAGGATTGGGCCACAAGAAATCTGATGAGGTTTAACAAGGACAAGTGCAGAGTCCTGCACTTGGGACGGAAGAATCCCAAGCATTGTTATAGACTGGGGACCAACCAGCTAAGTAGTAGTTCTGCAGAAAAGGACCTGGGGATTACAGTGGATGAGAAGCTGGATATGAGTTAACAGTGTGCCCTTGTAGCCAAGAAGGCTAATGGCATATTAGGCTGCATTAGGAGGAGCATTGCCAGCAGATCCAGAGATGTCATTATTCCCCTTTATTCGGCTCTGGTGAGGCCACATCTGGAGTATTGTGTCCAGTTCTGGGCCCCCCACCACATCCTTTTTGTAGATGCATTGGAGAGGGTCCAGCAGAGGGCAACCAAAATGATTAGGGGGCTGGAGCATGTGACCTATGAGGAGAGACTGAGGGAGTTGGATCTGTTTAGTCTGCAGAAGCAAAGAGTGAGGGGGGATTTGATAGCAGCCTTCAACTTCCTGAAGGGAGGTTCCAAAGAGGATGGAGAAAGGCTGTTCTCAGTAGTGACAGATGGCAGAACAAGGAGCAATGGTCTCAAGTTGTGGTGGGAGAGGTCCAGGTTGGATATTAGGAAAAACTATTTCACTAGGAGGGTGGTGAAGCACTGGAATGGGTTACCTAGGGAAGTAGTGGAGTCTCCATCCCTAGAGGTGTTTAAGTCTCGGCTTGACAAGGCCCTGGCCAGGTTGATTTAGTTGGGATTGGCCCTGCCTAGAGCAGGGGGCTGGACTTGATGACCTTCTAAGGTCTCTTCCAGCTCTATGATTCTAAGCTAAGAGGATTCTTAGAAGTCCAAGATTTTCTATGTAAAGCTCTATGCCACACTAGCTTGGGGCCTTTTCTCCCAGCTATGACCAATGTTGGGGCATCCTTGGAAGATAGAGGGGCTACATAGAAGAGCGAACAGATGCTCAGGCTGAATGATCTTTTCTTGCAGACTCTCCATAAGATCAGAAGGAGGAAAGTACTCTTCTCCCTGTACACACCCCAGGTCCCCACCCTGTATTAAGAGACCGTGCCCCTGAAGATTCCATACTTCTGCCTGGGATGGTGCAGGACTAGGGATAGGGATGAACAGATCCCATCATGTTAAAACTTAGCAGCCACATTGAAAGGACCATTAATTAAGACAGCCCACCTGTGATGGAGTTCAACTTAAGTCATCCTGTCAGAGATTACCTCTGGTACTCATCAAAATACTTCACTAAAGCTTTTGTAGGGCTGAAAATTATGCAGAAAGGCAGATATTTTCAAGATGTTTCCTGGTAGGGAAACCTGAGTGGGATCTTCTCCACAAGAGAGCTCTCAACCCTTCCCATCAGGTTACACAAGCTGAACACTCGGGTCTAATATTTTCTTCAGGAAGAATTATTTCTACCATGTACTTTTACTGCAAGATTTCTTGCCCGGCGAAGCCTGCCTCCTTCCAGGGTTAGGAGAAAGGGATTTGACTTCCCAGTCCTTTACCTGTCTGCAGCACAGATTCCCTTGCTACAAGGAGGTGTCACCTCAGGAAAAGATTACAGAAGTCTCTTGTTACATTAATGGCATCAGGGTCAAACATTCTTGCCCATCCCCAACTTATCTCACCTTGCTTACTATAACCTCCTCCCAATACCTGTTATTCTCCTCAAATCAACCCCATTCCCTAACTATTAAACAGCTATATTGGCTCCTCTTTTGAGCACTGCCTCATCCCCACACCACAAAACAAATTTAAGCCTATAGAAAAAGCTCCACTTGAGGGGGGGAAAAAAAAAGACACTGTTTTGTAAGAGCTGAGGATCTTCTCCTTAATCTCACCTTCAAAGTTTTCTGAAACTCTGCCTATTGCCAGCTGTAAATATTGTCTTCTGTTCTGTCATTCAATTAGTAGCATAAGCCTAATGTGAACCTTATACCCTGTGCTGCCAGTAAACTGGAGTAGAGACAGATTCCCCTCTGAACATCCTACACAAGGATTTAGGCCATTGTATTTGCATAAGTGAAGTGGTGATCCAGTAACTCACCCTTTCCTCTGTCCCATTTTCACTGGTCTTTGACATTTCCGTCTATTCAGAGTTGGTACAGAATACCTCCTCCATGGCTTGTATTGCTCAGCTCATTCCCAGAATTCATGCAGAAATGCACCATCTAAAGATTGCAGTGTCAGGAGGCATGTACAGGCTCTCTCCAATTGGAAGAATTTCCATCCTTCCTGCCCAGATGAAATTCTGTCAGAATATGTGAGCTTCTTATTTAAGAAAGTCAGTTAAGTGAAGTACTAGAGAGCAACAGTGTATAATGCAGTAAGGGATGGGCAAAGAGTTTTACATGATAAATGAAAAGTTTCACACTACAGATGCTGGATTGAGAGTTAAGCTGGCCTCAATATTGTCATTCTGTTTCCATACAAAGTACAAAAAGCATGATCTTGGATATGAATGACTTTACATTTAAATACACAAGAAAGCATAAAAGTTAAGTCTCCAGGAGAGAGCACAATGCAGCTTTTCTTTGATTAGGCTGCAGCTTCTTTGGAAAATAAACTCTTGACATTTTATACCTATAAAGTTCTTGTTTCTTTGAAAGGGGCAGTACATAACACATGAATCACAGTTTCATAGCTACATATGCCACAATATAATTGAAATAATGTATAAATTCAATAACATGGCTGCAGTAGCATCCTGAGATATTGACTCATTCCTCACTTCATAGATAAACCCTGGATGTTGCTTTCCTGGTACACTAATACAACGTAAGTGAATTTAACATATAGTCTGCAGTTTTGTAAAAAAAATTTCTTTACTTACCCATTATGACACATGTTCTCTCAGACCCAATCTTTGTGATAGTAAGTGACATCAACAAGCCCATGAGACTTCAGATGGGATCCAGTTACACAGTACAGCTTGCTTGCAGGATCAGGGTCTGAAGCAGCCCAGGCAATGCAGCAGATCTTTGGAATTTTTGCTGGATGTAGGTGCTTGTTTGTATTCTAGTTGCTCCAGAGTAGTCTTAGTTTATTTTTAAAACAGAAAGGGTTTCCAGGCAGTCTTTACAATTCAGACAAGGCTATTTGATTTTCTTCTCTTTAAAGGAGACCAGCTAAATGTGGTGAAGGCCCGCTATATGGTCTGGTTTAGCTGTTCATGTCCCTGAAATGCTCAAGAGAGATTAAAAACAAAGACAAGTCTCTTCTGCTTCATGTTTCTCCACAAGAATAAATAGTAAACATGGCCTAATTCAAAAGGCCTCTTGAGCCATCGTTCCTAGAAAAACCTTTTGACCCCACTGTAAGGGAATTGGGTCACCTTTCACCTGAGGAAGGCACACCTGATAAACAGGAAAGCAGACAAATGCTCCCTTTAACGATCATCCCTTGTTTTCAAGAAAAAAAAATTAAGGCCAATAACCAGCCCCTCACCTTTAAACCCAGATATTCTCTTCAGAGGTTTAAAAACAAAACACATAAAACCTCCTTTTTCTTTCACAGACCAAATAAAGGGTCATTTTTATTCCCTTCCTCAGTTATTTTCTATGCTATCCACAACATTCACAAAACCAAACTTCTCTCACAGGCATAGAGAAAAGGGAAACCTGCCTTAGCTTTGGTTTCGTTTGCCTGATCAGCCACAGCTAAAGATTCTTCAGTCCAGACTTGCAGTTTCTACAGGTGGGACTCATTATCTTCCCTGGCTCTAGCTGCCACTATTAACTCTATCCTGTCCTGGGAGGGTGGGAGGTATTCACATTCTGTCATAACAAGTTATTAACATTTGAACTGCACAGGGAGCTGCAGGCCATTCATTGGGTTAGGAACAAGGCCTGTACAAAATAGTCACAACAAAATGTGAGGTTTTCATATTTTGTTTTAATTTTGCAAAATTGGTTCAACTATTTGAAGAAACTCAGAAATGTTTACTTGAGTGGGAATACTCATATGTGTGAAGTTAAGCATGTATATGACTATCTGCAGGAGCTGGACCTTAGGCCATATACCTACCACAGCTTATATTCGTGAGTAGGCTTACTCATACAAGTAGTCCCAATGGAACTACTTTCATGCTTAAAGTTTCTTGTGGGCATAGATGGGTGTGTAAGATCAGGGCCTTACCTAGAAAAATCAAATCTGTTATGCACTTTCATAGAATTCTTTTATTTCTTTCATTGTTATTGTCAGAAAAAAATCTGCATTTCTTGACTTTTATGGGCTTAAAAATAATTTCAGCATAGTCTTTGTGATTTAATACATTTGCAGCTCCAATTAGGATTATTCTGAATTTGCCAAAATATTTGACATATAGATAATTAATTTGTGCAAAAGAAAAGGCAGACCTCAAATCCCTTCCTATTGGAAAGAAAACTGAAGTATGTACTCACTGGGTTTTTTTCTTGTAGCCTTTCTGATAAGGAGGAAGGTAATTTGTAAAAGCCCTGATTAAATAGAATTATCCATTTGTGGTGTTTGATGACATTATTTCAAACCCAGACTCAGGTTTTAAACATTCTTGAGCAGGTTCCCTAATAAACACAACTACACTTCAAATTGCAAGTATATCCCCAAATGTTTAAGAGCTCCATGTAAATAGCTGCACATAAGACTTCATTTGCAATGCACAACAAAAAAAAGTTTTTATTGGTCATAACGAAAGCCAGGAACTACACAATATATTTGTGAGGCCAAATATCTGTATCTTTTCTGTTAGCTAACTATTTACATCTACACAGGCATCTCTCCTAAAACAAACTATTCCATGCTCCTTTCTATGGCTCAGTATGGATGTAATACAAACACCTAAGAATGATAGGTGGAATTTTTCAAAGGCATTCAGTAAACTTCCCTTTGACTTAAATAAGAATAAAGTTCGTCCATGATGAGCATCCCACCCAATATATGCAAGTCCCATTTTCCATTAGAACTGCACCTCTGCCAGACTCTGGTATGTGCTGTTTCTATCATACATGTTATGTCTGTAGCTGCTCTCCATTTTTGTCCACTGGATATTGGTCACAAATGTTTTTTTCTGGTAATCACATTCAAATGAAAGTTCACTAGGTAGAAATGAGAGGCATATCTGTTTTCACTGGGCCATATTCTGTACCCTTATTTGCAACATTTAGTACTGTTATGACAGTAGTCACTGTGGGAACTCTTCAGTCTGAAGAAATGCTATATTAGTGTTAGTTTTATGATACTGTTGTTTCTTGTGGGACCTAATTCAACAGCAAGAGAGTTTGCTCATTTTCTTAATCTAACTAGAGTAAATTCTTGTGGCAGGTCCACTCTCTGAGAACTGGGCACTTGCGTTCCTGAAGGAAAGGATTACCTGCATCCTGCTCATGACCACCTCCATTCAAGAACTGGTGTTTACAGTATACATAAAATATCTATTTTCTTTCTGTTGGTCATATGGGCATAGAAATGATTATGGACACCACAAAATACCAGTATGAATGGTTTACGTGCAAAATCCTTAACAGCAATGCTAACAAGCCTTTTGCATGCGGAAAGCACTAGTGAATAAAAAATGGTTCGTATCCTCCTATAATTTGTTCTATGAGATGTGTTGCTCAAGTCCATCCCAATTTAGGTGACTCCCAAACAGTTGTACAGGTGGAGGGTTTGGAGTTCACTGACACATTGATGTAGCATTGCTTGGCCAAACCTTGCATTGTCTCTAGCTCTAAAAATATGTCTGATAGATTCCATGGGTGAGGGCTATTATGGAGAGGACAACCTTTTGATCTGGAGACAGAGGTGGAGCTGGTCTCGCCCTGAAACAACTGTCAGTCATACCAAGCCAGGATGGAGGAAGCAAGCTTTGAAACTGGGCTGCCCTGACAGAGGATTTTGTGCATGAGGCAGAGAGGACCTAGAGGGTCAGTAGAACAGGCCTAAGTTAGAGGCTAAGAATAGTCAAGCCCCCAAAGAAAGCTCAGAGAGTTGTTTATGTTGTCTTCCCACCCTCCTGTCATGGAGTCAACTCACCCCCTTTCCGAGGTTTTTGATCTACAATGCCTATGTGGGCTGTGCCTCAGAAGAGAAGGGTGGGTCACCTTCCATAGGGCCAAAAGATGTTTTTAAAGAGGGATCATGGGCCAGTGATACAATGTTAGGGTCTAATGATCCTGCTTCATTGAAATCGATAGCATTGACTTAAATAGGTGCAAGATCAGACCCTTGGAAAATAACATACATTTGGCAGTTGGGATAGGCTTGGTTGCTCTGAAAGGGAAATAGAAGAATGTCATGGCTGGGAGGGGAAAGAGTGTGTGAATGTGAGAAAATAAAGGTTCTGGCCATTGGCAGCGTCATGAGAGAACCAGTTAATGTGCATCTCCTATTCTGTAAGATGTTCTCATGTGTTGCACTCCCTTTATATATATTTTAAAATAGGCAATTGCTGTTTTGTTGTGTTCTCTCTAAGACACGGTTCTAAAGCAGCTAAGTAAATGAGACTGTTTCCAGTTTACATGGGAAATGTGTACTGTATATCTTGCCATGATACCAAAGAATTCCCCCAGACTCCAACTTATGACCTTATCCTTCACTTTAAATAAGTGGGAGTGACTCCATCATTAAATGTTGGCTAAAGGTCACAAACTAAAAGTGAAATTGGTGGGGGAAAATGGTAAACACTGATTGACAGATCATAACAGCATGAGGTAAATAATGCTCCTGAGCTTAACACCAGAATGGACAGCTGACGGAATGTAGGGAATGCTGGCATGCAGCCAAACAATCTGACAGGAAGATGTTAGCAGAAGTGTCAAGTTCTGACAGTGGGGGAAAAGGGTCAGTGTGCCAGTGGACAGTTGACCACCCAGCTGAGGAGTTCACGGAAAGTACATCTTGAAGAAGAGTCGGCCGGTTGGCTGGTCACTGAAAGAAGAGCTGACAGAGAAATAGCCGCAACAGCAGCAGTGACTAAGCAGCAGCAGCAGAGGGACTCCTGCCACTGAAGCAAACAAAGCCAGCAGACAGAATAAAACTGCCTGGGTTAATAAAGGTGTGTGTGTGTGTGTGTGTGGATTGTTGAAAGAAGGGCTAAAGAACTATTGCCGTCAGAGACCTATTATAGACTGGCCATCTCTAATAGGGCACAGCCACTTAGAATCATCTTACCTGTATTATGTTATAATGGTTTGGGGGTGTCGTTTAACTTGTAAGGAATTTGTTTAGATTATTAGATTATTATTATATTAGAAATAATTATATGCACCTAGAAAAGATGCCTTATTTTGGAATGAGTACTGCTTATGTCAATCATTTATCAGAATGCTGCTTCCATGTCTTTCAGATATTTCCTTAGCCACCTTGGAGACTTATACCTAATGAAAGCAGATTGCTTATAAATGGTGGGCTATTCTGTGGCTACCCTAATCAGTTTTGGAGGTAAAAGTAAGAATCGATAGGTAATAGGTAAAAAAAATAGCTTGAGGTTTAAAGATGAAATGCAAGAAATCTACAGACGTAGGCCTGCAAGATATTTTGTTGAGCCAAAATAGGCCTTAGGATTTAAGATAAATTAAGATAAACTAATACATTTGCTGAGCTCGTGTTTATGTTTGTATGCTGATGTTTTGAAAAATAACTGCTGAGTTTGGATAATTATATCTACGAGAGAACAGTAGACTGTTGCTAGGCATGGTGACTTCCTTAAGGTTGCTGCTATGGTGATAAAGTGACTTAAATGTTAATGTTAAAATAAGATTATGCAAGTAGCCTGTCAGATGAAGAATCCCCTGATATTGGGATGACTTCCCAAACACGGACATGAGGGGGTTCAATCCTTATGGATATTTTGCATATTAATAAGCTTTGGTAAGCGTATGCATAATTTCTTATCACTTAGGGCCTGGCTGATGGCTGGAAGTTGTCACTTCTTGCACTTCTTGAGAAAGAACTGGAAACACTGGTGTGGGACACTATTTTTTCTAATCTTTGCAATGTATGTGACAGTTCTATGAACTGAGGTTTTCTGTGTGATAAGACTTTAAATAAAGGTACATCTGATTAAATATTGGTTTTGTTTCTCTCATGTTCCTCAGGTCTTAATCAATGATAATAGCCTACTTGGTGCCCTCTTGGCTCCATTTCTCAATTACTATACTTCTGTTTTGGTCCCAGCTAGTACAGAATACAACAGCACATTTGCACAACGAAATAGTCAGTCATAATATTACAAATGCTTCCTATTAAGCAGTGGCTTAATAGGTTTGAGAGAGATCTGGCTGTATAGAAGACCACTTCACTGGACCTCACTTGATGGCTAGCTGTATTCTGCCACCACACACCTTTTGAGAGTTTCATCAAAAACATGGCTTAGTAGATCAGAAATCATAATCAATTCCTGAGAAAGACCTGTGGCAGAGTGGTCTAGCTGGAGAGGTCACTGGACAGGGAATCAGGTGGTCTAGGATTTTATTCCTAGCTCTGTCACAGACATAGTGTATGATCTTGGGCAATTCAACACCACCCTGTGCCTCAGTTTCACCATTTATAAAATGGAGTTAATGGCACTTACCTTCCTTTGTAATATGCTTTTAGATCTATGGATTGGATAAAGCTATGCAGAAGCTAAATATTATTATGACCACCACTTCATTTTGTGCTTTGTGGATGAAATTTAGAAAGACTCCCCTATTATAAATTTGCATCAATCCCCACTGAGTATTGAAGAAATATAACCTTACCCAGCACTTTGTTCAGTTATTGTGTGTGCCCAGCCTGCCACAAACAGTCTTTCCCTCCCCACCCCTCAGGAAAAATCTGAGACCTGTCGGGTAGCATCTATTCATTGTGACTGTCCCCATAGCAGATACTGTAGCCTCTTCCTGTTCACCTGACAATATTATGTGAAAACAAATACGATTAAAGATTTTTATATTCCACAACCAAACAACAATAAAAGCTTTTACTGACCTATTGCCACTTGCCTCAGGACCTGGAAGCCAGCTACAAAGTGCATGTGACTCAGAAGGATAATATAAATTCTGTATGCTTTTCATTTCAAAATCAAGTCCTCTATTTTAGCAGAGCTGCTCTCAGAATTCATAATGGGAAGAGGCAAGGCAAGGTAAGAAATATGTGCAGGTAGGTGCTTGAGAGTTCCCTCTCACACAGCAGATGGCTTTCCTGATAGAATTCTGGCTTGTAGCAGTGTAGATGCAGTTATTGTAATCCAGCCCCAGAAAAAGCAAAACTGAGGATTTTAGCCAAGTGCAAACTTTGCTGGTCTGTTTACTTAGAGTAGTTTTTCTGATTTTCTATCTATCCTGAAGGGAAGCACTTAAAGATGTTCCTACCTTGAGACCTGGATCTGGCAAGGTGCTGAATGTTTTCAACTTCAATTGACTTCAGTAAGTCTCTACTACTTTAAAGGACTAAGCCCTTGATCCAGTTTTATTCTCTTAAACTACAATTTTTAATGAATTTTGTGCCAGATCCACAGCTCATGTACAGCAGTGTAACTCCACTGACACTGAGGCTATGTCTAGACTATGGGAGTTTTCTGGGATACCGGAGATATTCCAGAAAAACTCCACCGCGTCCAGGGAACGCGTCTGCTCTTTTGACATTTTTTGCAGAAGAGCAGACATGCTCTTTCCGGAGCCCTGTCTTTCTCGTGCCACAAGAAAAAAGGGCTCTTCCGAAAGAGGTGGTTTTTCTGAAGTTTGGCCCAGTATAGACAGGCCAAATTTTGGAAAAGCCTCTTCTGAGAAAACTATTTTTCCAATAAAAAGTGGCAGTTTAGACATAGCCTGATTGTGCTATGCTGACTTACACCAATGGGGAATCTGGCACTGTGTCCATGGCTCTGCATACTGAGGGCAGTCGGCAGCAACATTAGTTCTGTTTTCAACTCCCACAGAGCTGCCTTTCTCTAGTCTACTGGTCCTTACATTAGTTTATGTTCCGTGGTAGTGAAAACCTGCTCAACCTACTTCCTTCTCAGGTTTTCTCCTTTTGCATGAATTCTTCTAACGGATGACTTCTATGTCTGGCACATCAAGGCACTCAGAAGATGTCTCTCTAGTCAGTTTTACTCTCTGACCTTTTATTTATTTTTGCAGAAACAGAGTAATATAATAATGGAGGCTTGGAATGCATATTGCTTTCATGGTGTATTCAGAAATAAGACTTTCAGCTGTAATTATTGGAGGATCATTTTTCATTTTATTGGTTTAACTTTTCTCCAGTATCACTAATTGCCAATAAGATTTTTTTTCCTGGACCACTGGGTGCAAGTCAAAATAATATGCAGTGTAATAAAAATAGTAATAATTGAATAGTGATTTACACAGATGTGGCTAGTCAGGTTTCAGGGTTATTTTCTCAGTGGAAGTACCATAGTTCCATGAGTCTGAATTTGCAATTTACTTTTCATTTTAGAAGTTTCAGTATTACTTCTAAGAATACATAGGTTTTTACAAAGAGACTCTAACAGATATAACGTAAGAGTTTTAAAAACAAATTCTGGAAATAAGATTCGACTTCCAGTATTTTAAATAATATACTCAAAGCCTTGATGTCAGCTATTCAAAAATTATTCAGAGACAAAGAAACTCGGGGTCAGATTCTGCCATTGTTAATCATAATTAGTTTCATTTTACTTCACAATAGCTCCATGAAAGTAAATGAGGCTACTATGGATTAAGGATGTTGAGAGGCAGGTAATCACTAATCGTGTAGTCCATACAGTTTTTATCGACTACATGATTAGTCAATAAGGGATGGCACTCAGTCCCAGCTCGTGCCAGTTCCAAGACCTACCCCTGCTTGCAGCTCTGCAGTTTAAATGTAGTAAGAGCTGGGCACACAGGTAGCCCGGCTCTTACTACATTTAAAATGCAGAGCCGCTGTGGGGGAAGGTCATGGACCCAGCACAAGCCAGGCGTGCTCAGTCCCAGCTTGCACTGGGTCCAGCAGTCCCTGTCTGTGGGGGGTCCCAGCAGGGAGCTGGGCCCTGCTGCAGACAGGGGCTGCTGCTGGAGCAGCCTCCCCTACTCCCTTCCCCCACCCCCGCTGCCTCTGATAGAGGCGGCAGCACAGGGGTGGTACAGGTGGTACCATGGAGATGGTGCCAGGGGAACCGACTTTTAAAGTGGCTCCCTCCACTCCCCGCTTGCTGCCTCGGATACAGAGGCAGCAAGTGGGGGAAGCAAGTAACCGAGTAGTTGACTCAACTACGTGCTTACATCCCTACTATGGATTAAGGCGCTACTCAGTGTGAGTAAAGATGGCAGTTTTTGGCCCTATGTTACCTGACATTTTGCAAACATTGCTAAGTACTAAAGGCATTTAAAACACTTGCAAAGACTAATGATGGTAAGTGAATGTATGGATGATTAATATCCAGAAGTAATTACTATTGTGTAAAGCAATGATGTATCATGGTGTCACTGACCTTTCTACTTCTGTACTAACCATCTATTTGCCAGAATTTGTTTACATCTGATGCAAAAAAATCCCACACTTCTTTTTGTGTTCATTATCTAAAATAGCATGCAATTGTACAAAAGAGTCTTTATTAAATATATTGGTCCAGATCCACAGCTAGGAAAAAGCAACAGTTCCATTTGCTAAGGATCTCCTTTATGTTTTACATGATGAAAAATGTGTGTTGCATAGAGAAAGATAAAGTCCTATTCGATAGCTGAATCTATGAGCATCTTTATCCCACAACATACCAAATATTCACTCATGTCTGCACTGTCTAGTATTGAATTTCCATCACAGTCACAATCATATTCCTCTTTAGCTAGATTACAAGAAATGTTTTAGAGTCAAAGAATGCCATGAACTAATATAAAGAGCCTGTGAAATATGTAGATGCTGGCTTGAGTTGTAATGAATTAATCTGGATCCAAATCTGGATTTAAAACTTTCCAAAGTTCATAGGGAGTGCGTAGATCAAAGATTTGGTTTAGTCCTATCTCTTCATTTATCAGAAAGATGCAGCAAGCCCTAGATCAGGGTTGGGCAATAATTTTTGATGGGGGGGGGCCACTCCAAGAATTTAGTAAGTGGTTGAGGGCCACATTCTTCCACGATATAAATGGAGGAGGTATGAAGTCTGGGATGGATTTTGGGTGTAGATGGGAGTTTGGGATTGGGGTGAAGGAGGGGGTATGGGATCTGGGAGGGAGTTTGTGTGAAGAAAGAGGGTGGGACCTGGGGCAGGAGACTGGGGTGTAGAATGGGGTGCAGGGTCTGGGAGGAAGTTGTGACCTGGAGGAGCAGTGTAAGAGGGGGTGCAGGGATTTGGGTTCTGACCCAAGGGTACGACGAGATTGGAGTGCAAGGTATGGAAGAGGTTTGTGATATGGAGGTAGAGTGCAGGAGGAGGTGCAGGATCTGGGAGGGGATATGGATGCAGGAGCAGGGGTGCAGAAGGTTTGGGTTACCTGAGGCATGGCTGCATGATGGGGGAGGGGCTAGGGTGCCAGAGGTTGGCTTTAGCCAGGAGGCACTTACCTGGGTGGCTCCCGGTCAGCAGCCCACTGGTTCCTCAGCCATGGTCACTGTCTTCCATTCCTTTGCATTGGCAGCAGGAGCCTTGTGTGGCTCTGAATGCCTGGAGGGGAGAGGGGTACTTTACATGCTGCTGGTCCTACAAACAGGCAGCTGACATTGGCCAGAAACTGGCCAATGGGAGCTGCAAGGTGGGGGTAGCGGGAACATGCAAAGCCTCTTCCCCTCTGACTTGCAGCATTCAGAGAGTTGCTCTGAGCAGTGTGCGGGGGTGAAGCAGGAAAGAGACTCCCACAGGCCGGATCCAGCAGCTTGGTGGGCCAAATCCAGGCTGCAGGTCATATTTTGCCTGCCCCTGGTCTAGATAAAGGGTTATACTCTGAATTCAAGCTTCAGATTGATGAAAACTGGAAAAAAATACAGATGGGACACAGTTAGTGTCTGGTAAATCTTTGTCCATTTGACAAGAAATCAACTTTGATGTTCATACAAATGGATCATATCCTGAATTCCTTTCCCAGTCTTTCCTCACTCCTTACTCTAGAAAAATTCCCATTGAACTGAATGGGATTTTTGACCATATGAGAAAATTGCAATTTGGCCAATAATAATAAACAACAATCATTTAAAGTGTTATCATAAGCAATTATCAAATTGTTAAGGAAAAGAAACTGTCAAATAAAAAAGAGTTAAAAGGGTAATGTAAACATGTACTCACATTACAATCAAACTCTGGGCCAAATTCTGTTACCCTTATTGGAGCAAGATTTCCCCATTTATATTACCGAGTTCTTCACCAATTGATAACTACATAATTCATCCTCTTCTTCAAAAGAGTTAATGATATTAACAATGATAAGTGAATCATTTTCTGTCTCATTCACAATTCAAGGCCTGATCCAGCAGCCAATAAAGTCAACAGAAAAGCTCCCATGGACTTTAATGAATGCTAGATCAGGCCCTAAGGGCATGTCTTCACTTGCCGTGCTGGAGATCGACATTCTGCGTTCGACTTAGTGGGTCTAGTATAGACTCATAAATCAAACACCGAGGGCAACTCAAGCTGGTGCCTGTACTCCTCGCAGTCACGAGGAGGAAGGGAAGCCAATGGGAGTGTTTGATCCCGTCCGTCGGCTTCCTGCTGTGTGGATGCAGCCAAGCTCGGTTTAAGGTAAGCTGACTCCAGCTACGAATTCTACATCGCTGGAGTTGCGTATTGTAAGCCGACCTTCCAGGTTTACTGTAGATCTGGCCCAAGAGAACTCCTATTTCAGTTGTTTGTCCAAGTTGTCTATTAAAATATCCCCCAAATGAGGAGACATAAAACACCTAGAGACAAACATAGGATCTCAATTGCCTCAAAGGATTTTCACATTGAGGTTACGGAGGTGTATTTGAAAGCAGAATTTGGCTTGCACCCTTTTACAACCCATTCTTTTACTTTAATTACTGCTTTTTTAGTGATTCACCAGTCATACACCAAGACATATTGTACTGGTATATTAATCAACATTCCTAGGATGAACTACTCCTACTGGCCAATTTCAGAGGATGAATATTCCATAGCACATATTATGTCTCAGAAAAATGTTTTTGGCTTTGTGGAAATAGCCTAATATTCACAGCTTTAAGAAGGATATAAAGTAGTCCTGGAGAGCAAGAGAGTTCTCATGGAGAATCTGATACATACAGAAAACTTGATCCTTTTACTGTACCTTGAGTCCCAGAATTGAGCAGCTGTTGTGATCTTCACAGGATATGAGATATTCCAACAATGTGACAGAATGGAAGACAAATAAAACAGAAAGGGTAGAGGATTAGATAGTTTAGGTCCCAAAAGCATTAAAGAGCCCTTGATAACTCCTGGGAACAATTTATTGATTCATTCTTTGGTTGCACATACCCATAAAGTGATTTCATTTCCTCATTTCCTCTAATCACATCACTTGGTTTAGAAATCTTTTGGTCTCTGAAACTTGTGAATGCACAGATAAGTTCAGTTTCTCATGTGATGGCTATACTTTTTATATGTGAAAAATTGATACAGTACATGTAACTCTTTGGAGCCAGCAGGTCTGTAAGCTTTCATCATTAGTGGATCATCATATCAACAAAGCACCACAAGGGTTAATTGGCATGCCAAGCCAAACTTTAATTTCATTCAGTAAAACTGGGGTAATTCTGACATGTGACTTTTTCCACCTGTATAATGAGCAGTAGTAAGGGTCTTGGAAGATCTGATTTCATTATACTGCCAACCTAGCACTAATAATGAGACCAAATGTAACATTGGTCAAGTCCATGCTAGTGACAACATGAGAATGGTGATGAAGATCTCATTCATGGGGATTAAGTTACATTTGCTAATGTTAAAAATAACACCTTGCTCATTTTTATTTAAGGAAGATGCATTCTATGCAATGAAACTCCTCCTTGGTGTTTTTTAAAAGGAAAAAAAAAATCTGCCCATTTTCAACTGATCTTCATATTCCACCCAATGGGCATCAAAAGTGCTTTTTGCTGTTCCTTCTTTAAGCTAGTGCTACAGGCTTTTCACTAGTCAGGCCAAAAGCAACTAGAATGTGAAAAGTACTCCACAACACTTAGTTTGTTTTGATTGTTCCTCCATTTGGAACAAAGTCACCTGAGCATTCTTCTTGTGGTTTCATGAGGCAAGTTAGTGAGAGAGGAGCTATGGAGAGAAGAGCAAAGAAAGTTATTCCCCCACCATTCTTCCTGAGGATTGGAAGAGTCTCAGGGCCATCAGTTACTTTTTAGATTTTCAGACAACTTAGGGCATGGCTCTAGGTGCGCACAAACTCTCTATAAAGCTGCAATCCATGCAGACTGAGCACTGGCACTTCTTTCCTCCAGACTTGAAGAAAAAAATATCCCCTGCTTCATTGGAACAAGAAAGAAATAAAAACAGAGATACAGAACATTGGGTATGTTTCTATTGGCTCTAGCTGCTGGGCACACTGTATCAGTAGCCTCTAGTTCCCGAAATGTTCCTCCTTTGCAGATATTTACAGAGGCATCTGTAGCAGTCAACCCGACTGCACTTAAACGAATGAAAAATAAACATATGAAACCATATTTCCCATTCTGTGGAGCACAGTAAAAGTGTCTCCTGTTCCTTTCAGCACCTAAACTAGATACATTCATCAGCTTGTGAAAAGACATTGGCATATGGTTTGGGGAGACACATATTCTAAGGAAACGAACCTATGTCACCTAATACTTTCCAAATTAAATAAATACCCCTGTCGTTGTATATATTTTTGCAGACTGAGCAAGTAACAGTGTGAATAATTTTCTCATGTACTCTACTAAGCCCTTTGGAAGACCTTTGCTTTTACAAGGGTTTGTGTTCTTTGTCACACAAAAGCTTTCCCTTTATTTAATATAAAACCCCTTAAAGTGTTATTGGCTTCCTGTAGCAACTGTCCCAGTCATATTCATACAGGTGATTTACTGCTGTTACCACATTTGCTTTACGAGAGGGATCATGTACCATTTAACTTTAGCACAACTGAATTAGTATATGCAGGTATATGGTGCTTGATAGCATTTTGCTGTGGTTTTAAAGAGGAAGGGGGCAGTAAGTCCCAAGAAAAGGAAATAACTACAATGAGCTTTATGAAGGGTCATACCATACTCAGGTTCATCACAATTGCATGCATGAATTGAGGACACTGGATGGCTCTAAGTTTGATTTCAGGTTTCACATATAGCTCATAAGAAATGAAATTTACCTCACTGCAGAAAGCCAGCATATAGCTTATGCACCATTTAATCCTTTTTAAGGGGCTTAGTGGTATATAGTTAGGCCTTGTGCTACCGCTCTGCAGAGGAGTTGCTTTTCACACAGGAAGAACAAATAATAAAACAGTTGCCATCTGCACAACCCCAAGAACATAGAAAGGAGTACAATTTTGACTCTTTTGAAAATTGTATCCAATACTACTTCTAAAACAATGGGCATGGTTGCAAAATCAAGTACTCATAAAAGTTTAGAAATTTAAAGAGTTATTGTTTCTCTTTTAATATTAACTCAGCAATGGTAAACATATGTACTGGGAATATTTTCTATTCTCCTTGTTAAATGTGAACTTTAAAGTATTCTTGCTGAGCATTAACAGATACCACAAATATATAGGATGTTTAATGTTTATAGTCTTTGGGGTTTCCCAACTTTTGAGTGTATAGAGCTTGATTCTGCAAGAATAACTTCTTTTTTTCATAGTATTATCATTTGCAGGTGATATTTATCCCAGTGCAGAGGGGTGAATTTCACCCTCTATTATAAAAAAAATTAAGGTACTTCACATCAAAATCCTCGTATGGTGTTTGTGAAAGCTTGTGATTTATTTGGTTAGTGAATGTTCGTTCACCCAAGTTTTTTGAGCAATAGGAACTCTTGTGGTGATGAAACCACAGTGCTTCCCTTGCTGGCAAGCTAGCTAAGTCTCCAGAACAAATGGGCTCTACCTGAATTAATAACATAGAGCTGTTCTGCAAAATGTTTAAAATACAGAATGATGTTTCCAGGCCAGATGTACAGCTTTCTCAGATCTGAGTGTCGTGGTTTCACTTACCATGAAAACCTAAATATGGTGTGATGGCAGTGTTTAGATAAGACAGATGGAGAGTACAGTCCAGACTCAGTATTGTAGAAATGCTGATCCTTATAAATGAGCTGTATTGCTCAGTGGGATTTTCCTGGCTGACTTTTTAAAAATCCAAGCTCGATTAAATCATCACAGCTGGGGAGAAAATATAAAGAATTAAGTAACTATTTTATGAGTTGTAAGAGTGTGAAAGTTTTAAGTAGTTAAATAATTACCGAGCTCCATGAGGGTTACAGGGAAGATGAATGAACTTGTGGCAGATGATTTTGTTTATTCTAGCTTTATGCTGAAAGATAAATGAAAGTGTCAGGGATGTGGAAAGAATTTAATTCAGAACCAAAGAGATAGCAGTCAAAACAAATAAAGACCTAAGTATGGTAGTGAAAAGTACCATTCATGCACAAGACAAGGGAATGACGACACCTTGAACTCACTACTTTCACAAGTTATTTGGAATTGATTACGTATCACAGAAATTGTGTAGAAAGAGAAGTATGGATAGAGCAGCATATAACACCACCTCCAGCTTGCTTGTTAACAGTAACAGAATTCTATTAGCATTGGAATAAAGAGCAACCATATACATGTTGGTATGTTGTTGGGGGTTATAAAACTTTCATAGGATCATCTTAAGTATATTGTGAGGTTCCAGCCTCAGGCACCTTATGTATATCGATAATGTCAAAAAAATGTTTAAATTGATAGGCCTGATTTGGGTCTTGCAGAGAATTGCCAATTTTGGAT
This sequence comes from Rafetus swinhoei, assembly GCA_019425775.1. Lineage (NCBI taxonomy): Eukaryota > Metazoa > Chordata > Testudines > Trionychidae > Rafetus > Rafetus swinhoei. The sequence continues at coordinate 164,526,086 of CM033437.1, forward strand.
GGATGTATCCCTGGACATTTTCTCACATGATGTCATCTTTAATTAAAGATTAATCTTTGATTCCTGGAAACTCTGGGACAATATTGGAGGTTTGACAACCCTGTTCATACCATTTTACATGATGCATTTTAGCAGAATTGCTCCTTATTTACACCATCCTATGTGAGATTAAAATCAGGCTTTAAGGATCTGCCATGCAGTAGAGCAAAAGCAGTGAAGATATGACATTGTAAGCTGTTTGGGATAGAAACCATCTTTTTGTTATGCCTGAACAATGTCTACCACAATTAGAAGTAAATAAAATAATAATGATGGATGATTTGAAACTCTACAGATGGTCACAAGATACAGATATTGATAATGTGCAGAAAAGTTTGGTGAAGATATAAAGTTACTGGGTGACTTGGCTAAATGTGCATCCATGTCTGTGGTGAGGGGCAAACTGGTACAGACAGTGGCACACAAGTTAACCAAGGCACTATCCATGATCTTTCCCATCATGACTCATACAAATATCTTAGACTCAGGGAACTATTGGGCTATAACATATGAAAGTCAAAGAAGAGAATATTACAAATGAATAAGATAAAACTCACGTCAAAGAATTTGATCCAAGCTATTAATATGTGGGCAATCTAAGTAGCATGGTACGCTGCAGGAATAATCAAGCGGAATCAAAAGAAGAAGAAAAAAATGACATTCAAACAAGAATGCTCCTGGTGATGAACAGAGTAATGCATATCAATCAAGATATGGATAAGGTGTACAGAGGAAAAAGGTGACTATTTGTGGAAGAAACAACTGATAATAAGGACTTTTAATCACTTTAAAAAATGAAACTCAATTAAGCATGACATTTATAACATTGTAATTGCCGGTTTAATCATGCAGTTAAGCAATAGTAGCATACCATTTATTTAAATATTTTGGATGTTTTCTACATTTTTAAATTTATCGATTTCAATTACAACAGAGAGTACAAAGTGTACAGTGCTCACTTTATATTTTGATATTATATATATTATATTTATCTATATTATACTTATTTATAATATATTATATTTATATTTATATATTACACATATTTGCACTGTAAAAATATAAACAAATGAAATAATATTTTTCAATTAATTTGATACATATACTAAAGTGCAAGCTTTTTATGGTGAAAGTGCAATTTACAGATGTAGTTTTTTTGTTACATAACTGCACTTAAAAAAGCAAAATAATGTAAACCTTTAGTTAGAGACTGTAAGTCCACTCAGTCCTACTTTTTGATTAGCCAATTGCTAAGGCAAACAAGTTTGTATACATTTGCAAAAGATAATGCTGCTCACTTCTTATTTACAATGTCAACTGGCAGTGAGAACACACATTCATGTAGCATTTCTGTAGCCAGCAATGCCTTGCAAAGTATTCATGTGCCAGATATGTTAAACATATCAATATGCCTGCTCATGCTTTGGCCACCACTCCACAGGATGTTTCTATGCTGGTGATGGATTCTCTTTGAAAATTATCCAAATCAGTGCAGACTAATGCACTTTCATTTTCATCATCTAAGTCAGATGCTGCTAGCAGAAGACTGATTTTCTTTTTTTGGAGGTTCAGTTCTGTAGTTTCTGAATGTTTTTTTAAGACTTCTCACAGCATATTCAACACTTCCTCTTTCTCACACTATAATAGGTGTTTCAGAGTCTTAAACCTTGAGTCAAGTGCGGTAGCTATCTTTAGAAATCTCACATTGGTGCCACTTTTGCATCAAATCTGCAGTAAAAGTGTTTTTAAATTAAACATGTTCTGGGTCATCATCTGAGACTGCTATACCATAAAATATATGGCAGAATAAATTGTACGGAAACATACAATTCTCCCCCAGGTAGTTCAGTTTCAAATTTAATTAATGCATTTTTTTAAAATTAGTGTCATCAGCATGGAAGCATGTCCTTTTTCCCCCCATGATAAAGAGACTATTTGTGAGGTGAACTGAAAAATACTATTTCTTTTGTTTATCTTTTGTACAGTGTAAATATTTGTAATAAAAATAATATAAAGTTTTGTTTTCCGTGTTGTAACAGAAATCAGTTCTGAAATTATCTTTTATTACATTGCTTCTTTCCTTCTTTATACATTTGACATTAAATGAACATTAAAGGTTTGAGGATGCCTAGGCATTCCACTCAGAACTTTCTCTCCCTCCTTGTGTACTCCTGCAGAGGGCCCAGGTAAAATGATAGTCCTTGAGCTTCCCAGAGCCAGGATGGGTTGCTTTATGGGAGGTGGAGGAGAATGGCCTGAATATGAGAGGGCAGGGAACTTACAGCCCGTGGGCTGGATCTGGCCCCTGATTTAATTTTGATACAGCCTGCAGCAAATCTCCATGCTACGAGCCACAAGCCCTGAGCCTCACCAACCCCCCACTCCCACACCCATGGGCCTGGAGCCCAAGCACTAGGCCACCCTGCTGCATGGGGAAGCCCTAAGCTCCAGAGTTCCCTTCCCGGCCCCGGCCTCTACTGAGAAGTGAGAAAAAGTGATACCAGTTAAAAAATAAATTCCCCTTTACATATTCAGTACATAAGAAAAGAAGATTATACATAATTTATTTAATCTTTGCTAGACTGTAATGAAGAGGAAAATAAATTATTTTTAAAGACATACAAAGAAGTAAAGTGTCTCTATGTGATGTGTGGGCTTATATATTTGCGAAGTCCTGAGTTCAAATCCTGACAAAGCACAAATAGAATGCAATACTTGCATGGTTTTGATCCTTCATACCAATGGATATTTGCCCAAATTAAATAAATAAATAAATAAAAAGCCCCACAAACATTAGCACCATTGCCCACAAAGGCCTAGAAATAATAGGTTTTTTTGTGTTGCAGATCAGGATTGTCATGCATTGACTTGCACTTTGTTTGGCTTCACAATGTCCTTGCTCTGGCTAGAATTTTCAGCATTTTACTTTCATGAGGACAAATTTGAATACGATCTTTTGGTTTACTCATCAGAAAAGAAAAACAACCAAAGACAAGATAAAATAACATTAGAGCTCAAGTTTATCAGATTTTCAGTGTTATTAAGAGAAGCTAAGAGGAATTTGAGGGGCTAAAGTGAAAATAGAATTATATAAGGAAGTAGAGAGAGAGAGAAAAGAATTAGTGAATTAAAATTGCCATTGGAAGAACTTTATCATAAGCAGCAGAAGAAAAGAGGGATGAGAATCACTGCAGCTACAGTCAGCAAAAGAACAAAGCATTTTATGAGTCTGGGGAAAGCACTTGTAAAAAACAGCCATGAAAGGATGAGATTGATATGGCTAGAGAAATAGTAAAATGAGAAACAATGAAAGAGACATCAGGGAAACACCCGCCTCTGTCTTTTAATTCTGAGTAAATACTCAGACTAGAAACTGGTTTCTATTGCTTAACTGGAGCTTAATTTGGAGACAGGTCTCTCAAAACTAATACAGCTATAGTATGGTCCAGGGAAACCCAACCAAACAAAAACCCAACCCCCCCCCACCCGCCACACACCTATTCTATCTCTAGTGAGTGCTATATATCTGCTTCTATACAACACAGGACATAGGCAATATAAAAATTATATGGAAAAGCTCACTTTCCAACCATTTTATTTATTAAATAAAACTGGCATGCGCTGGCACAAGAAAATTCAAGTTTTTTCATAGCTGCTCTTCACAGATTTTCACATTGCTTTACAACCTTTTGGTTTGCAGATGGGCTGAGTTGTGAAAATTAAATCAGAATGGTGTATAAGCAGTCCTGTGCTCCCTCTTCTTGTATACTTCTGGGCCACAGAGCGGGGACTTCTTGGCGCTATGAAAAGCTAGCACTTAATGAAACACCAAAAAATAACAGTGCCAAATAAAATGATCCTTCTTCAGGGGTTGGATTGCTTCTCTGGTCTATAAGTCTACATCTCATTTGCATTTTCCTAAATGATGACAAACAGAATCAGTGTAGAAAGGATGGCTTTGCCTACGCTCTGGCAAATAACCTGGCCCCATCTGCAAGCCATTCACTAGTGATGGGCAACCTAGGCTAGTGAATGGGCTGCATGAGTGGTCCTCCCTCATCTCAATGAGCCTCAAGATTATTATGACGGTCTTTTGGGATAGGGTATTTTTTCTAACTGTGCTTGCATACCTAAAATTTGTGGGGTGTACCAATTGAAACCAGCAGCATCTGACAATCCTGTGCATGAGCAACGGAAAACAAAATGTCTTGTGGGTCACATATAGAACCTCGGTGGGCACTTGCCCACTACTGCACTACACTATTCATTTAGCCATTTGTAACAGGACACAGCTGTACCTCTGGTGACCATGTTCAGAGGGTAATTTATTAGAAACAAAGCCCTAGGTTGAGATATTTTAACAAGAGGATTGATGTTCTTTGAGATAAAGTGTGTTAATTTACAGTTATTTCTGCCACAATTAAGTAGAGTGCAAAGCTGTTCTGCAGTAGTTAAGCATTACTTAATACAAGTAGCAGCTGTCTCTGGCTAAACACGGAACATGGAAAATATGATGTCAAGCAAGTGGGGTTAATTAAGGCCAGTTTCCTAAATTAGAAAGCCCTTAACGGCTGAGGTTTAAAAATAACACCTTAATGATTTCTAAAAATAGCTGCTGCCAGTATTTTGACCGCCATTAAATCTGGAAGTCCATTTCCTGTGACTAATGGTGTAAATCACATGTAACTTCTATTTCCGTTCTCTTTAGGATTAACTGCAAAGCTTGACCTTGAAAACCTTTTGCAAACATCCAGAAGTAATCTGAAATGGACTTGTGTATGGTGCTCAACATACAACTATAATGTGTTCACTGATTAACCTGATGGATCATAATCAAGGGTTCAACCTTTATACACGTATAGTAGGCAAACTATACCAACCAGGTCAAGAGAGAAACAGGACAACCATGAAATTGAGCCTGAAGGATGGTGTTGCATCTAAGGCACTAACTAGGAGGCAGGAGACCTGAACTCCATTTCCAGATCTGCCAGGGACTACCTGTGTCTCCTTGGGTAAGTCACTTAACCCCTTTGTGCCTCAGTACGCCCTCTAAAAATGAAGATAACAACAATTGACTATTGAGGCATCCTGAGGATTACTTCTTTAATGTAGGTGGAATTCCCAGGTACTATAATAAGCATAACAGAAGAAAGGAATAGAAGAATATTCCACAGAAAGAAAAACTAGAAATGTGGCATTTAAGAGTTTTTTCTTACCTAAACAAGCTGTGGTAACAAATTGAGTATTTTGGATTATTGGAGATTTCCATTTTGTTTGTTATTATGACTTGCTACATGTTCTGCTTTACTACGGATTATGTCCTGTTATAGCACATTGCATCAAGTCAGCAGTGATAGAGAGAAATAAATCTCTGACATGATCACACCTGACACCATGCAATGAGGTGCAGAGATATTCAGCAGGAACAATGAGGGGAGTTTCTAATATAAACTGCTGTAACTTTCATCATTATCTGTAAAACAAGAATGCTCAAGCAACAATATAAAACAGTCCCTTGTCATTTAAAAATAGGCCCCCATTGAGCTGAAAGGTTGTATAGCCATAATAGAAGTTACAAACAGTAAAACACCTTCCTAAAAATAATTAAGCAAAAAGAAAGCTGTTTTTTTTCATTTTGCTATTCTTTGGGTTTGCTTTTATATTCAAGCCATTAGTCAACTTTCCACTGATATCAACTAATACCACTCTCAATCCCACTCATAATAATCTATGTATTAATATATAAACTAAAAAATTAATATAAGCTAAGATATATAACAATGAATTTCTCTCACAACCTTCATTGTTGTTTCCAGTGTTGTTGTGGCTGAGTCAGCCCCAGGACATGCAAGAGGTGGCATGGGTGAAGTAATGTCTTTTATTGGACAAATCTCTGTTGGTGAAAGAGACAAGCTCTCCACAGAGTTCTTCTTCAGCCCAGACTTCAACCACCTTGTCTCAGTCTTTATTGTTGTAACCTTTCTGATTTCTAACCCTCTTAATCCTGCCTTTTGTTATTTTTTTTATAAAAAACATAAAAATCCACATTATCCCACATTTTAAAATGAAACACTGAACTGCAGTTTCCTTAGCCACAATATACATAGGGATCAGTTGAACACAATGTTTTATTGGTATACCATTGGATCCTCTTTATCAGATCTGACTGGGACCAGGGCCAGATCAGCCACTCAAAAATTCAGATAATCAGGAGAAACTCAGGCTGACAGTTTGAGCCCTACCAACTCAGGGCTGACATCAATATGCCATATTCCTGTGTGCACATTGGTGGCTCATGTCAACAGGTTAATAGAGGCTGCTCAGATAAACAGAGTTTTACTGTATATGTTTTTATATTTTAAAAATTTGTAAAAAGATTCTCTATAAAAATGAAAAATCCACATTTTTCTATGGCAAACAGATTTCTAGGGTCCCTTGTAATGTCAAATGGAGATTGTAAATTTCTGTGCATAGAGACCTTTTAATTTTGTTTAGAAAGCTATGTGGATGGTATGGTGTTATATGCACACAGAAATCAAAAAATTCCAAGTAATCCCGCTTAATTAACAAGAGTGGATGGCATGCAAATGAGCACTGATTTTTGACTCTCTGTTAACTATATATATATTTTAGAGGCATCTGTTTGTCTGTGAGTCCATTTGTTCAAGAATTTCTCCTAAATGGTAACATCTAGGACCACCAAATTTGGTAGGCAGCTCCCTCTTATCCTAACTTAAAGCAAGGTCAGGGTTTGGTTGTGTCAGGAAACAGGATGTGCCAGGAATTCCATTGTTTTCTGTAAAATGGAAAGGGAGGGGATTGATCGGAGGGACGCGATACTGCACAGTCACCACAGGGGGCAGTGAGCGCGGGGGACAGCTTTACTGCAGAGTGACCACTGGGGGAATCCACACCAGGCAGTGGCCACCTGGGGAAAAGGCCTCACCATCTTGCTGGCCACCAGCCCAGGCAAGTGGACCACTGCCCCAAACTCTTGCCTCTCTCCCCCTGGCACTTGGCCCCAATGTCGGAGGGGAATCCCTGCCGGCCCACCATCATGCCCCCTAGGAGCACCGCCGGAGCAGCCCTGCTCCTCCTGGACCCACCAATGCCCTCCTCCAGCACCGATGGGCCACTCTTACCCCCCTCCACAGGCCAGCGCAGGGAGTGCCACCAGGGCTGACCTGTGTGGCCCCCCTCAGCACTGGCAGGAGGCCTACACGGCTCCTCCCCCTGTAGTCCGGCCTGGCTCCTGCTTTCCTCCACTCCCTATTAATATAGAAAGATTTTACATTCAAATTTGTTATGAGATATTCTGACAATTGCAAAGTGTCGCTCCTCAGAAGATGCACGATGCACATCTGGTTTCACATGCTGTCATCTAGCCTGCAAACTGAAGTCATAAACTGAGTATCCATAGGGGCTAATGAAAGCTGTTCCTCTTTGAGTTGCTTTATTAAAATAAAAATGCAAGAAATACCGGCAACCAGGGAAGGAAACTTTAATCCCATACTTGTTATCCTCTTCCACAGATTTTAAATCACTCTCTCTGCTCCCTAGTTTGAGCAAATATACCCTTATTGTTTTTGTAATCCTGCTATGACCTTTTGGGAATGTTTTCGTCATGTAAAGTAGCTTTCAGATGTCTGCTTTATAAATCTCATTCATTTTAAGCATTAACACTTGTTAATTTTCTACTTTAGAAAGGGAAGTAATGTTTCTTTGAGGAGTCTGTTGGGAAGAATATTTTATTTTAAAATATTTTTTCAATTTCATAATTTGCTGTGCTTTTTTTTTCTCCCAGCGGGCCATGGAAACATGTTTACATAAGTGAAGAGGGAAGCTTACTTTCCCACAGCTTCCACAAAATATCATTAACTGCCATAACTATGCAAATTGCACTTCAGTGCACCTTACTGGTTAGAGAAATAATGCATTTAGATAATATTTAACTTGTTTTTCCTCAATTACCTTTTATTAGGAGTCCAGAAGGTGTCAAAGTAAAACTGCAGCATATCCCCCAGGAAAAGCCTGCGTTTTAAGACGGAAGCCAACCAGAGATACATTATTAAAGGGAATCATCAGGACAAACATTAACATGGCAAGCATGGCTGTTCAGTTACTGGGATTCTTACTAAGTCTCTTTGGCCTAATAGGAACATTAATTGCTACTATTCTGCCTCACTGGTGGAGGACAGCACATGTAGGTACCAATATTATAACAGCAGTGGCATACATGAAAGGGCTCTGGATGGAGTGTGTCTGGCATAGCACTGGCATCTACCAGTGCCAGGTCCATCGGTCTCAGCTTGCATTGCCTCGTGACCTTCAAGCAGCTCGCGCCATGATGGTGATTTCCTGTGTTCTTTCCACGCTGGCCTGTGTGGTGTCTGTCATTGGCATGCAGTGCACGCGATGTGTCAAAGGGGCCCCTGCCAAAAATTCTCTCGCTGTTTCTGGTGGAATCTTTTTTATCTTGGCTGGTCTCATATGCCTTGTTCCTGTTTCTTGGACTACTAATGATGTGGTTACCGATTTTTACAACCCCATGCTTCCCAATGGGATGAAGTATGAGATAGGGCAAGCTCTTTACCTTGGCTTTTTCTCTGCATCTTTGACTATACTTGGTGGAACTCTACTGTGTACATCATGCCAGAGTACTGGGAACAACATACCTTACCAGCCACAACCAAGAAGCACAATAAGGGCTGCTCCCTCATATAGACCACCAACTGCCTACAAGGGAAACCATGCTTCTTCACTGACATCTGCTTCACATAGTGGCTACAGATTAAATGACTATGTGTGAGTTCCTTAAGATTTGCCTGTGGGTCACAGCTGCTTTATAATGGACGCATATAACATAAAACTAAGCTGAAGAGCCCTTATAATTTATGAGAGTTTTGATACAAAGGTTACCAGTGTATTTTTTAAGAAAATAAACAACATGAAATAGTTTGGTTTGAAACTGAAAAGGAAAAAAAAAAAGGAAAAAAAGGAAAAAAGAAAGTTGTAGTATTCCAGGGGCTATACATTTCTGCCTATGTTAGGTCAACAACCTCAAGCTGTAGGTGTAGGCAAGTTCTGGTTAAATGTAATGTTTTTATGTTGTTCAGACCAACTTAAATTTCTAATATTAATACTTGCTTTCACAAATAATGGGTTAGCAGTACAGCTGGTTGAAATGTTTTCAATGGGAACAGTTCTCAATGGAAAAATGTTTCATCTTCATCAAAATGTTTCAGGGTACCTCTTGATTTGGACTAAATTATTTCTTTCTCATTTCATTTCAAAAACATCAAAACATTTAGGTTTGACTTTATCATTTTGTTTTCTATGTTTATACTAGGGGGCTGCGCCCCGTGCTCGCTACGCTTGTCAACCCCCTCTCCCTCTCTGGCCGCTTTTGCAGCCAGAGAGCCTGTTAATCTTGCACTGATTATACAGAAAAGTGAACAAACAAAGCTGTATAGAAAAAACCTGTTAATTGGTCTATTGCTCAGGTACTGCATGTTACAGATGTATCTACAGACAGATCTCAGTTTCGCAGTTGGTTCAGGTGGAAGCACAAGTAAGCAAGATGCGGAGACTCCACTTTCAAGCAGGCTGATGACATCATTCTGTCACATGGCAGGAAAAATCTTTTTTTATAGAGAGAGAGATTAAAACATTATATATTTAATATTACAGATATATTTGGTACAGGTTGGACCTCCTTGTCCGGCACCCTCAGGACCAGATGAGGAAATTTGCCAGACAGCAGGAGGTCCCCTGACACTAGCCCTTCACCGTGCTGACAATCCCCATTGCCAGCTCCTTCATCCCAGCTGGGCTGTCTGCTGGTCATCCCCAGCCCTTGGGTCCACTGCTGGCTGGGTGGCTCGCGGCTGTAGCTCCACTGCTGAACAGCACGCTGCCCGATCGGTCTGATGCATCCCCAGCCCCACTACTGGGTTACCGAGGCCCCGGCCAGCTTTCCCTCCCAGACTGCTGCAGCCACAACTCCAACTCTGCTGTTGGGCGGCAGGCAGTGCCAACCATGCTGCCACCGCCACTGTTGCCATCGTCACCTGGGATGCTGTGACCCTGCCGGTACCCAGTCTGACGTGGCCCTCTTGGGCTGGTGTGGTCCTGAAACCGCTGCTGGGCAGCAGATAGCCCTGATTGTGCTCTGCCCAGGCTGCTGCAGTCCGGTTGCTAGCAGACTCGCAGGACTTCACCAGGGTCCCAGCTGCTGGCCCTCCTGCTCTCTCATCCAGGAACATCCGTGGTTATGCCGGACTACAGATGTTGCTGGATCAGAGAATCCTGGATTTGGGAGCTGCAACCTGTATTCCATTATAATGTTTTGACCTTATCCAAACAACATATTAGTATGCTGTCAAAATGAAACAATTCAACATTATCAAAACAAAACATTCTGATGTTTTTTAATCAAAATTGTTTGGAATTTGTGTTCCAAGAAAAATGTCAACATTTTGACTTTTTGTTCTGATTCAGAATGAAAACAAATATTGAAATGTTAGACTTTCCCACTGAACAGAAATTCCATTTTACATCCAACTCTAGTTATTGGCTACTCTTTTCTACAGAGCGCCCCTGCTATAAATCGCCCTGGTATACATCCATTCTGCACTGAAGTCATTGACACTTGTAGGAACTGATGTGTTTTAAATCCTCCCATTCCTGCTCTTAAGTCACGCAAAAAAAAAAACAACCCAAAAAACAATTTGAGCAAATGTAAGTCAGCCACGGGAAAAAAATTCCCTGCTTTAAGTTGTTTCGCTATAAATCCAAGTTTTTTGGAACGTATCTTGGACTTCTAGAGAGGATGACCTGTATCACAATGCAATGATATTTATTATCTTGATTAGAATAACAACTTTTATTATCTTGTCCCACAAATTTCAAAGAGTAATCAAAAGGCATTAATTGCTTAGTCTTTCAGTTCTATTGAGTGAGCTCACACAACTGCAATCACTCAAGCCAATAGGAATGTTTCCACTGACTTCAGTGAGTCTTTGATGAGGCCTTGACAGAGAAAGCAGGTATCAAGCCATGTTCCAAAATATAAAGGGATACATACAATTTCAAAAGCATAGATTGTACCATTGATTGTGACACTTGCTGGACAGAGTAAAAAAATACAGCCATTTCAGACGATTGATGAAACTAATAACTTTATCATTCAAACTGATATTAGACAGTCCTGTTGACCAACCATCCATCTGATATATTTTTTTAAATTTTATTGATCAAGTTTTTTCATATATGGTTAACTCAGCTTTCCCTACTGTATATATTGTATAACAGTATATGAAACCCATGGTTTGTAGAGGGATTTTGTTATTAACCAAACATCTGTCTTAAGTAACCACACACAGGGGATAGACAAAAAGTGGTGGTTTGACACAGGTGGATTTCTAACAGGTGGAGTGGAATTGTGCATAGTACATTTGGGAATTCTTTGGAACGGTCTTTTAAGACAAGAGGTAGCTTAATAAAGATAGTATTTTAATAAAAGTAATCTTTTATGAAGATTTTACTATATGCACATTACAATGGGCCCAGCCAAGCAATTAGGATATCAATCTTGAGCAAGGACTTTGTGCATTCATGACAAGAAGTCCAAATTCAAGAAGTGGGCTACGTAGTATGTTTAGTACATACTGATAAATTATTCCATTTGCCAAGATGCTTGTGCAGTGAGAATACTAATGTGTAGTACTGTTTTACTGTACAAATTCCTAGCCAAATGGAATGTGTGTCAGTAGTAAGAACAGTTTGTAAATTTCTGGCAAAAAGTCTGGAACTGCTCTGATGGCAATAAAAAGAGGGGAACAGTTTATTTCAGTGCGTTATGGATCAATGGATCTCATTCCATGCTAAAGGGATGAATCTTTTCTTTTTCCCTCCATTGTTTTAAAATATATTCCTATTTATACAAATAATATTGATGGTCTGATTTCATTTGGTAAAGGAAAATATAAATAATTTGAATTAATTCTGCTTTTAATTATAATGATCCTTCCTACTGGGGCAAATTTTGACCTCAGTCGTATACAAACAGCTCCCACTGAATTGAACAACAGTTGTACATACACAGACAAGGGAAGGATTTGATCCCATGACATGTAAAGTGATGCACTGCTCTGAGATCTTAGCAGAATTCCCACTAACAGAGATGATTTGTCCCTGCTGATGTGGGGGCAGGGATGTGCAGAGTGAAAGCAGATGTTTCAGTAGTATTACTGAGCATGCTCAAGCTATGCAAGCATGTCTCAGTACAAGCCAAGCAGCAAGTCTGGGGCATAAGTGACCCACCATGTCCTTCCCCCTCATTGCCTCTGCAGGCTACTAACCTTACTTCTTTAAGTCCCATTGTCTACAGTGGGATCTATAAATAAATTATATAAACTAGGGGGTTTGGTTTCCTGGAACAATGGGATACCTTTTATGGGAAGAAGGAGTTGTACGCTTTGGACAGTCTCAATCTCAGTAGTAGGGGAATAAATCCTCTGGGTGACAGCCTAGATAGACTAGTCTGGAAGGCATTAAACTACAGCGAGGGTGGGCGTAAAGGGGACATAGTGTATCAAATGGGAGGTGTCACAAGCAAATTAAATCAAGATGATAAGGAAGAGAAGCCAAAAGTTCTTTGCCTATGTGCCAGTGCTAGAAACCTGAATTTACAATAGGAATTAGAAAGGCTTGTGAGAAGAAATTTGACTCAACTGGGATGATTCGCATGATTGGAATGTTAGGGTTACTTATGCCAGGGCCATGGCCAAGAGGGAGGGGCCACTATGTTCCCAACCCAGAATGGTGATCAGGGAGAGAGTAGGAAATCTGTGGTAACCAACCCCTATGCACTTGCACTGCCATGCAGATCATGTACTTGTGTCAGGTAAAAGACTGAGATAAACCAATAGGCAGATTATAAATCTCAGCCATAATATGCTTCCTGATCTATTGCAAGGACAACACAACGATGTGCTGACCATCATCGGGGACTTTGCTATGCTAGAGTTGACCCTTAAATAGGCTTACTAATTTGTCCTAAAAGAACAAGGTTGTAAAATGAAGCACTCAGAATTACCAAAATGGTATGTTAGTCACCATTACTACAAAGAACAACAATGTATGAGCACAAGAGGGCCACTCCGTTTTGAGTGCTTCATTTTGCAATGTAAACAGTCTTTTAATATATTTTTTTCCTGGAATTTCCTGTGTTTTAAAAAATGAAAATTAGAAACAAATTCCATCATGTGTAAATATGTGCTACACCACATCCCAACAATCTGTACTACATAATACGCACACTGATGCAGGAGCCTTGTTCTCCTCCCTCTGCGTCATAAGAGTGTTGAGCCCTGGTTTGAGCCATTGTTCTTAAGAAAGATTAAACCAACTGGGCTCAAACTTTCCCTAAATATATACTCCCCAGTTGAAAATAAACCTGTCTAATTTTATCCTAAACATAAGTGCTTTGCAATACTTAAATCCTATTTTGATCTCCTGGTTGATGTGGAAGGGAAAACAGAACAGGGTGAAAATTCAGGTGCTATCTATACAATTCTTGTATTTGAAAAATACAAGACTCCTTGCAAGACATGTTCCCTAATTCACTGTCAGCCCTAGTGAGAGGTGATTGTCACCAAGAAAGAGGTGAGAGCAGTGTTTCCCAAATGGTGTTCTGCAGAACCCCGGGGTTCTGCGAAGTGAAAATAAGGGTTCTGTGAGAAAATTCAATTACAATAACATTTTATAATTAAAAAATAATTAATATTTAAGAATTTATTAATTTTATTGAAAACAATTTTCATTTGTGTTTGCCACGATAAGTGTCCCTGTGTAATGCCAGCTTAGCCAGAGAGTGGGGATGATGATGTCACTACTCAGCAATGCGCACACAGTCAGTCAGTGGTGTGATCGCATGTTATATACCATATAAAATTGGGAAACACTGGGTTAGATTGATAAATAAATAGAAGCTACATTAATGGGCCTGAAAGCATAGCTTAGTGATGACACAAAAACAAAAAAAATGAGACCCTACTTACCTATAGGAAAATGAGGATTGTTTACTGGCTTCCAAGAACCTGCCCACCAAGAGTTGTAGATTTTAATGCGAGAAAGAACCATATTTATGATCATCTAGTTTGACCTAGATAACAGACACAATCTCACCCATGAGGATGACTAGGCAGGAATCCTGACAGCTGGTCACATTGGAGATAGATTTGAGGTAGCAAGCATACCAAGAATATTCATAGGATGATGGTGTGGCTGGAACATTTGTGCAGCTAAGGACCTGGGCCATAGGCTTTCAACAGAAATTGTGCGTCTGTATCTGTGAGAGTAAAATTGGGTTCACCGTGTTTTGCACTGTATCAGATGTATCTGATATCAGAGATATGCCAGACATACATGCTTTTGGAGTGGGGACTGTCTTTTTGTTCTATGTTTGTACAACACCTAGCACAATGGGGTCTTGGTTCAAGCACCACAATAATATACACGAATAAATTAATAATAAAATAATAATAAATATAACAATACTAACTCTAAGGGAAAGTTCAGAAAAAGATGGGGATTGAGTTAGCTGATAAGAAGATTGGAAAATGCTGAACTCAGTGGCCAAGAAGCTTTGTTAGCTTAAAAACAGAAGCTACAGAAATATTCCTCTAAGTATCTGTGTAATAACCAGTAGTTGGGATTCTTCACAACATGATTTAAAACTTATGGAAGATCTGGGTCTAAATCACCTGCATGTGATTAAAAATCTCAGCTAATAGCTTTCCTTTTTTACAGATTGCTCCTAACTTGTCAATTAAAAGATAAATTAGGTGTAGTTAGCTTTTTAAAATTTCTTTCACTATTTAAGTGGTTATTCCCATAGCACCACTCTAAGGCTAGGTCTACACTGCAATGTTAAATCAGAAAAAGAAACACAATTTGCGGTATGCATATTGCATATCTTTTTCTGATTTACTTTCGAAAGAGGCTTTTTCGAAATTTGGCACGTCTACATGGCGCCAAATGTCTAAAGAAAGTGCTCTTTTGACACATCCTTTATTCCTCGTAGAACGAGGTATACAGGGATGGCGAAAGAGCACATCCGCTTTTTCCAAAAAAAATTTCTGATATCCCGAAAAAGCAATGCAGTCTAGACGTAGCCTAAGTTATGGTCTTATCTAGCCTTTCTTGTTCTTACCAATAACCAATTGTGGCTCCTTCTTGTACTGATTCCCAGTTTATTTCAGCTCTTTTGCTGCTGTTTGGTTGCCAACATAAGGAGGCATGTCAGAACATACAGGGTCAATTTTTTGGCAGGTATAAAACAGCAAAGCTCTACTGGAGTCAAATTTGCAACTTCCCTCTTAATTCTCACTTACATCTCTTATATCTCATTCAACTACCTAACATATTTCTCTCTACCAAGAAAACTACTTCGTTTGCAACATAGCAATTCCCATTGACAAACATCTGAATGGGGCATAAAGACTGCTAGAAAGAAAATACGCAAGACACATTGACTGCCCTTATTTTTCCCTGAAAAAGTATTCCTCAAGAAGGCCCCCTGGCAGTGGGGGTTGAGTTGTTGCTAACTTTATTTTCTTCTTTCAACTCATTTAAATATATCCCTTGGAATCTCATGGGAGAGGAAATTGCTGGGAAATATGGTCATTAAAAAATAAAAGAATTTTTGTGTACCCAGGTGTGGTGATTTGATCTGTTCAATATATACATGGAGACATCATGACTCCATTGACTTTAGTGCCAACCACCCTCCTCAGTAGGCGGGAAACATGAGGGTGCCATCAGCAGCTGGGGCAAGCCCAGCTGAATGAGGGAGGTGAACACACACTGAGGGGGATGTAAGGGTCCCCTTCTCTACAGATTCTCTAGCTATGCTTGGCTGACTTAGGCATGAAGGGAGCTGATTGGTCTCTCCCCCTCCCCTTTCATTAACTTAAACCCTTACCTGGCAAACATGGAGCCTCTTTTGGCTCCTTTCTAGTAGCCTCACCCTCCTCACTCAGTACTGGAGGCCTTAGAGCTGTGTTTTGTCAATGCTGCTGTTTTGGGATCGGGAAGAAATTTATTCTTCTCACACCAGCCAAATTGGCAGAGGCCTGAAGAATTTTTCACTTTTCTTGCAACCCTGGAAGAGCAGTTAAGTACAATAGGGATAGGAGTAAATAATTATGGTAGCACTTGGTAAGGATGTTAGCTTGTTACAACTTGCAGCAAGTTTCAAGTGTAGCTAAAAGGAATCATTCCCAGAATTAATAGACCTGGGTTTTTACTGATTGGCCTTGCGCTTGTGGGTTAGAAGACCACTTTTGGCCTTTGTGGGCCAAGGTCCCCCTTGTAAGGGGATGAGTGAGTGACAGAACTTAGAAGAGCAATTTGAGTCCTAGTAGGTAGGCCGAGGAGAACCTACCCTGAGTATGTTTTATAAGGTAAGAGCCCAGTAACCCCCATCCTGGAACCACAGAAAATACTGGTAGGTGGGAGTCTGGGTGACTAACAGGGTGATAGCATCCTCTTCCCTGTGTTAAAATGCAATAAAGTTGCAGCCTACTGCCTAAAATCCATCCATGTGTGTCCTCATTTGCCACCATGTCTACATTAATGGGGTCAGGATTTCACCCATAAGCTTGTTATCATCATCAATACTTCCAAGTCTACTGTACAGCATTTAATTAAAAGACTTCCACAGCATCAGTAAAATGAAGTCATGGTTGTTTTGTTTGTGTAGGGAAGACTGGAAGCTAAGGCTCAGTGTGAGCATTTAACTAACTATTTCATAGGGAGCTGGACAGTCATTCCTCATGACAAGGGAGTTCTCCTTTCCACTTCAGTCAAGGACAATCAATTTTATTTTAAAAGTGCCATAATCCTTGCTATTGATCAACAGTTGTTAATGGCAGTGCTTCGGCATCCATGTCTGGCTTCGGTTTGTGTTAGTATTACTTTGCTAGCATTTCATGCTCAATTAGGCTGGCTTGCTAATGCACGTCAGTTTCATTCAGTCTCTCTCATGCCCGCAGTGTGAGAAATGGGCAAGCTGACCAAATAATTCCACACTTTACCTACACTTTACAGTAAACTGCCCATTTTTTTCATCCATTCAAATTGTGAATGGCAAAGAGTTAGTCATATATAGGATACACAAGGACAAAAGTCAAGGTGGATTAATAAGCCTTGAAAAGCAGAGCTACGAGGCAATTGTTAGTGCTTTAGAGCAATGGCTTTCAAAACTTTTTTCTTTAAGACAGACACACAGTTGTGGACTTGTATAAGTTGCCACTGGAACTGATAGGTAATTATGCCCCAGGTCATGTGAATGGAACCAGTAGGTGAAGTTTCAGTTTCCTGCCAGTTTTCCTGTGTGTCAGACCTCCAGTGTGCCACCCAACCGGGGTTCATCAGGGTTAGCAGCAGGCAGGCCGCCAGATGCTTTGTTTACCTGAGCATCTGGAGGCACAGAGCCCCACTGGTTGCCATTCCCAGCCAAGAGGAGCTGCAAGAAGCAGTGCAGGGTGACCCACAGCTTCCCATAGCTCCCATTAGCCAGGAATGACAAACCACAGCAACTTTGTGCCTACGGATGCTCAGGTAAACAAAGCATCTGGCGGCCTGCCAGAGGCTAACCCAGGGGTGGGCAAAGGGGCACTCTGTGGGCTGGATCCAGCCTGCCAAGCTGGTGGATCTGGCCCATGGCCACCCAGCCACTCCCCCTGCCCCCAGGCCAATCCGGGCCTGGGGACAGGGGAGCATGTGAAGTCTCCTTCCCCTGCCAAGGGTGCATGGTGGCTAGAGAGAAATGCTAGCTGTTTTAAGACAGCCAGCGTTTCTCTCTAGCCATCACACGCCCCTGGCAGGGTGGGAGTAGGGAGCGAGAGACTTCATGTGCGTCTCCATCCCTAGGCCTTGATTGGCCTGGGGGAGCATATGAGGTCTCTTCCTGTTGCGATACCTGGAGGGAACTGCCAGCTGTTTTAAAACAGCTAGCAATTCTTTTTAGGTGCCGGGGGCAGGGAGACTTCACGTGCTTCCCCATGCCCAGGCCAATCAGGGTCTGTGGGGGGAGGGAGGAGAGTATGAGAAGTCTCCTGGCTCCCCTCCTTCTGGGGGCAGCCCAGGGCCACTTCAGAAATTTAGGAAGTGGCCCCTTTTAAAAATTATTGCCCAACCCTGGGCTAAGCACTTCTGGCCCGCACACTGGAGGTTCTTCACTGCTGTTACAAGACAACTCATTCTATAGTCCTGACCTCATACCTTCTGTATGTCAACTAAATGATTTTTAAAATCCTATTAATAGGGAAGCACTAAAAAGACAAGATGAAAATAAACTTGCCTAACCACAAGAAGAATGGTAGCTTAGCTACACCTCTCCATTTTGCATCTGTGCTATTCGTTTCCTCTAGCATTTTTCATTGCCAGGATGAAGTTTTATAAGGACAAATGCAAAGTACTCCACATAAGAAGGAACAATCCATTTCACACATACAGAATGGGAAGTGATTGTCTAGAAAGGAATACTGCTGAAAGGGATCTAGGGGTCATAGTGGACAACAAATTAAACATGAGTCAATAGTGTGACACTGTTGCAAAAAAAGCAAACATGATTCTGGGATGCATTAATAGGAGTGTTGTGAGCAAGACACGAGAAGTCATTCTTCCACTCTACTCTGTGCTGATTAGGCCTCAGTTAGAGTATTGTGTCCAGTTCTGGGCACCACATCTCAAGAAAGATGTAGAGAAATTGGAGAAGGTCCAGAGAAGAGCAACAAAAATGATGAAATGTCTAGAAGACATGACCTATGGGGGAAGACTGAAAGAATTGGGTTTGTTTAGTTTAGAAAAGAGAAGACTGAGAGGGGACATGATAGCGATTTTCAAATATCTGAAAGGGTGTTATAAGGAGGAGGGAGAAAAATTGTTATCCTTGGTCTCTGAGGATAGGACAAGAAGCAATGGACTTCAGTTGCAGCAAGGAAGGTTTAGGTTGGACATTAGGAAAAACTTCCTGCTTGTCTGGGTGGTTAAACACTGGAATAAATTGCCTAGGGGGGGGTTGTGGAATCTCCATCACTGGTGATATTTAAGAGCAGGTTAGGTAGACACCTGTCCGGAATAATCTAGACAGTGCTTGGTCCTGCTGTGAGGGCAGGGGACTGGACTTGATAACCTCTCGAGGTCCCTTCCAGTTCTAGTGTTCTATGATTTTATGATTTCCTAGCACCAAAATGTGCCTCCTCCAGCTTTGATCTCTTCAGATTGGTTTACAGATTTGTTGTGTCCTTCTCCACATTTGTTACCTTATACATTTGGGCGTTGTCCAGAAATTTACATAAAATTGACTTTAAAGCAAAGAAACACCTGTCAAATAAGACCTGGAGCTACCAAAGTCATGCAGAAGAAAGAGAAAAGTTTGGGCTTTTAGCTGAGTTGGTCAGAAAAACATCTGAAGCCCCTACAACAATTGCAAGCTTCAGTTTGAAGACTGACAGATGGTAGAAACAACAGACTGCCTGGGAATGCCCTTTTTACCAGCAGTCTGAAACCTATATTCTGAGAACTGCTGGAGTGGAAGAAGCTGAATTTAGAAGATAGATGTCTGGGTTTTCATTGAAAATGGGGGAGAAAAAAAATCAAAAAACATTTGGAAAATTTCCAAAAGCTATTTTTCATTAAAAAAAAAAAAAGTTGAAAGAAAATCTTCAACCAGCTGAACTTTTGATTTCAGTAGGATCAGGCCTACAGATATGCTGTACATTTTGCAGAGTAACTTTAATTTGAGCCTTATATGTATTCATAAACCAATTTGTGGATTGCATGTGCCATAACATTGTTACCCTCTGTGAATGGTTTGTATGTTATGGTTTTGAAAGTAACTAAACCCTACAGCCCTTTAGCTGTAGAAAATGCAAATCCAGATGTTGTGTCTTTCCCCCTGGTTTGCTTCACCGGCATCACTGCTTTTTAGTATATTTCACCTTTAAAAGTTACACTACACAGCTATTTCACTATTTAAAAAATGAAAAGAAAATTCATAACTCAAGCAACACGATTGCCAATGCTTGTGCGGTATATGCCAGAAAGTCTGAGGCTAATAATATACTTTAAACTTCACTGCAAGTGGTTATTAGCATAATAACTACACATATACATGTACCTGATGAAATACTTTACATTTAGGAATGCCACTGTAAATGTGGTCCACTTGTAAAAACATTCTTTTTTACAGTGAGTGTCAGCATTCTACAGTGGGGACAGAAGTCTCAGATAATCCATTATAGATTAACTGAAAAGCTTTTATAAAAAATTAGCAAACTGTTGAAGAGTCCAAATCAATAGGGCGTTAAAAGTCACCCCTCTTTAGACAGCCAGCACTTCAGCCCACATTCTTACACTGGCTGCTCAAGTGTATGGAAAGTTTCTTATGTCCTACCCCAAAGGCACATCCACAGAATGGCCAGACACAATCAATCTTTTCTCAGAGGAACTCTGACTGAAGTCATTGGGAGTTTCCCTGCATAACCACCTCAGAGTTTGGCCCGGTTTGAAAAGCTAAAGGGACACCAGCGTGGTCAGTGACTTCTAGTATTACAGGGAATTTCAGTAAGGACATTAATAGCTTTCTTTCCAGAATCTACAAGGAGGGATTTTCAAAAGCACTCAGTTTCGGCCTGACTCTTGTCCTCACCGAAGTCAGTGGTGTAACTCTCATGGATTTCAACAGGAGCAGAGTTAGGCCAGTATGCTGCACGCATTTGAAAATCCCACCTGAAATGCACACCATCTTCAGAATGACTTCTATAAATTGTGTAACATTCTTGATAGACCTCATTAACACAAGGAAAGCTATCTGCTGCTCACTGCAAAGGAATAGTTCCCACAAAAACTACTGTAATCGCCCAGCTCCTTTGCACAGTAAAGAAACCATATGACAATGTGTCTGTCGCGTATGCTTGCCAAGGACTAAAAATGAATGTACAGGACAAACAAAAGCTCAATGTGTACGTGGCAATGTATGGTATATTGCACACTTCTTTAAAGTAATTGTCAATGAGTGCATATTATGTAATGCATTTGGCTATGGTAATGTACACTCCTGGTTACTTAAAAGTCAAATATTTTTCTATAGGCATTACAAATTGAAATGTGGAGCTGCTTCTAGGCACTGTAAGTTGGGTATTATCTTTTCTGATACATTTTCATATGTATACGTCTTTGTGCAAGCTGGAATAATATCCCATCTTTTAACAGCGTTGTGAAATCCGCCCCCCTTTTTTTTTCAGAACTCCCTCTCCCTTACTAATCCCATAGAGTTTTTTGGGAGAGTTATCTGGTTTCACTGGAGTTTTCTGGAGGAGGACAGGGATTTCATGCTTTTTCAGCTTTTGAACATCTACATCACTCTGGATTATTTACGTAATCATAACATATTTGAAAGTGTTTTGATACTGGAAACATCAGATTTGAATTTCAATCTGAGAATAAATCTTTACACTAAAATGTTTAAAGAACAAACATTCTTTTTCATCTAGCCTGTCGTTTTGTGCCCTGGCTGTGAGGCTGCAACAGAGCATGCGTTTTTGAGGGATGTGCACCTCACCCAAGCATCAGATACAGGACCTGTGGCCTTCCAAAACGGGCATTGGGTCATGAAACTTGTTGCATTTCTTAAATCCAGGTGAACTGGGCATTGTTTCGGTGGTTCTTCCTTTTTTTTATAATGGGATTTGAGCCAGTGTTACCTTAGAGTTGTAAGGTCTCTTGATGAGGAGGCCGTTTGAGGCCCAGTTCTGTTGCAGCATTTCCCAATGGGTTGAAGGGAAACTATTTACATTAAGAAACAAGTCTGCTTCTTTTTTACTTTTTAAAACTAAACATAGAAACTCTATATAACACTGGTCTACAATTTTTTAGAAGTCGTCTGCTTCAGAGATAAAATGTGCTATTTATTATGTATTTTGATGTGCTGAATTCAAATATGACAATTAAAACAACTGATTGGCTACTGTTTCCAAGATATTTAAGTTTTTACATTTTACGTCTACCTATATTGTGTAGCTAGTAGAGTTTTAATCATACATTGCAAACCTAGGTCTTTTCATGTGTTTATGGTTGCTTTACATGATAATATTTCACCTGTCCTGTTTATGTAACACTTTAAAAATCAGCAAAAGGGTTATATAAATAAAATTTATTATGAAACAAAAGGCAAAAAACTATTATGTACATAGTTTAGTCCTATTCAGTGTCTACTTGGCGCTTCTTGGCTTGTCTCTTGTATTCATTAAATGGAGCATCTCTTGTCACTGTCCAGCAATAGTCTGCAAGCATCGATGGGCTCCATTTGCCCTGATAGTGTTTCTCCATTGTTGCAATGTCCTGGTGAAATCGCCGTGCTCGCGCTCACCGCTCCGCAGTTCGGTGGAAAAAAATCTAGATGAGAGTGCAAAAAATGTATCTTTAGTGACATGTTGCAACCAAGGCTTTTGTATGTCTCGAGGAGGTTTTCCACCAACAACCTGTAGTTGTCTGCCTTGTTGTTTCCGAGAAAATTTATTGCCACTAACTGGAAGGCTTTCCATGCCGTCTTTTCCTTGCCACGCAGTGCATGGTCAAATGCATCATCTCGAAGAAGTTCACGAATCTGAGGACCAACAAAGACACCTTCCTTTATCTTAGCTTCACTTAACCTTGGAAATTTTCCACGGAGGTACTTGAAAGCTGCTTGTGTTTTGTCCATGGCCTTGACAAAGTTCTTCATCAGACCCAGCTTGATGTGTAAGGGTGGTAACAAAATCTTCCTCGATTCAACAAGTGGTGGATGCTGAACACTTTTCCTCCCAGGCTCCAATGACTGTCAGAGTGGCCAATCTATCTTGATGTAGTGGGAATCTCTTGCACGACTATCCCATTCGCAGAGAAAACAGCAGTACTTTGTGTATCCAGTCTGCAGACCAAGCAAGAGAGCAACAACCTTCAAATCACCACAAAGCTGCCACTGATGTTGGTCATAGTTTATGCACCTCACAAGTTGTTTCATGTTGTCATAGGTTTCCTTCATATGGACTGCATGACCAACTGGAATTGATGGCAAAACATTGCCATTATGTAGCAAAACAGCTTTAAGACTCGTCTTCGATGAATCAATGAACAGTCTTCAGTCATCTGGATCGTGAACGATGTTGAGGGCTGCCATCACACTATCGATGTTGTTGCAGGCTACAAGATCACCTTCCGTGAAGAAGAATGGGACAAGATCCTTTTGACGGTCACGGAACATGGAAACCCTAACATCACCTGCCAGGAGATTCCACTGCTGTTGTCTGGAGCCCAACAGCTCTGCCTTACTCTTGGGTAGTTCCAAATCCCTGACAAGGTCATTCAGTTCACCTTGTGTTATGAGGTGTGGTTCAGAGGAGGAGGATGGGAGAAAATGTGGGTCCTGTGACATTGATGGTTCAGGACCAGAAGTTTCATCCTCTTCCTCTTCCTCGTCTGACTCAAGTGAGAATGATTCTGGTGCATCAGGAACCGGCAGTCCTTCTCCGTGGGGTACTGGGCGATAGCTGATGGAATGTTTGGATAATGCACAGTCCACTTTTTCTTCTTTGACACACCTTTCCCAACTGGAGGCACCATGCAGAAGTAACAATTGCTGGTATGATCTGTTGGCTCTCTCCAAATCATTGGCACTGCAAAAGGCATAGATTTCCTTTTCCTGTTCAACCACTGGCAAAGATTTGTTGCACAAGTGTTGCAGCATATGTGTGGGGCCCACCTCTTGTCCTGATCTCCAATTTTGCAGCCAAAATAAAGGTGATAGGCTTTCTTAACCATAGTGGTTATACTGCGCTTTTGTGATGCAAAAGTCACTTCACCACAAACATAGCAGAAGTTATCTGCACTGTTCACACAAGTACGAGGCATCTCTGCTCACTTTGGCTAAACAGAAATGTGTCCCTTTGCAAAATCAAACACTGACAAATAAGAGAGCACGACACTGTATGATTTCTAGAGCTGATATAGGGCAATTTGTTCAGCAGAGTGATGTAAGCTTCGTTATGATTGCATCATCCATGACTTCTAGGAATAACATGATGCAATTCATATCATGTATGACGCAATACCAGCTTCAGATTGCATCATTCATTGTTTTGCCTAAAAGCAAGTACTGTCCAAACCCAGTCATAGATTTATTCATAGATCCAGTCAAAGATGTATTTTAGTCATTTCTGGTTTAAATTGAGATCCCTTCCCTTTAAAACTCACTTATCCTCCGCCATTCCCAAGTCAAGGGTCGTATATAGTGACCCAATAGCATATCTTGAAAACCAGAGCCAATCAACAATTTTAAGCATAATTTTCATTCTCAGTGACCCAGAATTAGTAAAGTTTGACTACATTTATTTTAGAAGCATTTTGGCTGTAGAGCAGTGTAACAGAAGGGATTTATAACTAATGAACTAATTCAATCTGATCTCGTTCACAGGAAAGGAAGCGGAGGAGCTGGGTTGAGCTCTGTCTGAGACCAAGGGCGGTACGAAGGAACTGAGAAGAGCGGGCCATGCGTGCGATCTCCAAAGGCACGGAATGGCATGTGCCCCTGCTGTGCGTGCACAGCCTGACCAGATACTGCTGGAAAAATCTCTGATCTGCGGCGGCACTGGGATGAGCCAATCACCAACAGTAGAGCACCCATGGGGCCATCACTTGAAGAACTGAGCAGGCTCCCAGAGTAGGTAAAAAGCGAAATAAGGAGGGAATATGTGACTGGGGGAGGAGAAGCCGGAGGAGGAGGGAGGGAGGGAGTGGGTAATTGGCTGAGGGGGAGTTGTTGGGGGGAAGAGTTTGGAGAGTCCCATCTGCACAAGGCAAGAGAGGCAGAATCTCAGCACTTTCAAGCCTCCTGGAAGGGGGAGATAAGGATGTGACTGCATGGGGTTGGTGGGGGAAAGAGGGTGGGTGGATGCTGGCACTGTGGGAAGGTGAAGGCGGGGGGGGAGGGAAGGGAGAGTTTGTGCTGTGAGGTTGAGGGAGGTGTGGATAATTTGTTTGCGCTTTAACTGGGAGTTAGGACAGGATAGACTGCTGGTGCCTGCTAGTTTGAGAAGCAGGATTTTATCCCAGACCTCACATGGGCTGGTGGGAGCAGATTGCTCAGGGGAAGGTGGGGATAAAGAGGTAGAAGGGTGCTGGCATCTGTGCAGTGTGGTGGAGGGGAGGAGTTTGTACTAGGAGTGATGCTAGTTGCTTTGTACGATGAAACTTTATTTGCAAGCTCTTTGAAACATGCATTTGTTTATAAACCCTGAAGCCATGTGTTAATTTGTTCTGGGGCTTCCACTCTTTGGCTATGTCTACACTGGTGGGTTGTTGCACTGGAGATATGCAAATGAGGCTAAGCGTGGAATATCGCCGAGCCTCATTTGCATACCTAATGAGCCACCATTTTTGCGGAAGAGGCTCTTGCGCTAGAAGGAGCTGTCTACACTGCCCCTTCTTGTGCAAGAAAAACCCTCTTGCGCAATGCCGTTATTCCTGAAAATAATCAGCGTAGCGACATTGCGCAAGAGGGTTTTTCTTGCGCAAGAAGAGGCAGTGTAGACAGCTCCTTCTAGCGCAAGAGCCTCGTCCGCAAAAATGGCGGCTCATTAGGTATGCAAATGAGGCTCAGCGATATTCCATGCTTAGCCTCATTTGCATATCTCTGGCACAACAACCCGCCAGCGTAAACATAGCCTTTGAGTTTTGTTAGTCTCTAACATGCTGCAGGACCATTCATTGTTTTTTCAGTTATAGACTAACACGGCTACCCCTCTGAGTCTCTGCTGTGGTGACATACACAAGGTGAAAGTTTCAAACCAGGAAAATTTGTATCTGTTTTTACAGCATGGATCCTAAACGTTCCCCAGAGAAACTGTATAAGCCTTAGAGAATGCCTTTTAGTCTCCTTTCCAGTATCAGTAAATATTGTATTAGTCATGCTCTCCTTGCAAAAACTATTTCTAGTTGACTCAGACTTGTTAAGCATCTTAAAGCTGAGCTATGTGTGAAATATATGCATTTTGGTGCGTTTACTAGCTTAGATTGTTAAAAAAAGATAGTGATACATGTACCCCAAGGGTAGTATTAAATTTCTTTTTTATTTTATTTCATATTAAATATCGTAAGCATTGCTCCTTGTTAACTATCCTTTGTTTTAATATATTTTCTTCCACAAATATGGCCTGCTTAAAATATATATGTTTTTATTTGCATTGGTGGTGCACATAATATGCTATCTTAGGTTGGGACCCAAATATGGGTCACCATTACATTTCAAAAGGGTCACCAAGTGTCTCCCCAGGTGGCTCTACCCTCCTTCCCCCCCCCCCCCCCCATTTTTGAATTGCCTTGAGTCACCAAGTCTTCCTGAATTGTCAAAATGGGTCCCCATCTGGAAAAGGTTGGGAACCGCTGCACTCTCTCAATATTGGTGTTGCTCATAAGAAATTTCAACCCATTCAAGGGTAGAAAATGTTAGAGGGGAACACTGTCACCTAACCCTGGTAATATTTCACAGATGCATCTTCAGTTTTATGGGTACATTAATCTACTTTCAGTATCTCTAATAGTTTATGAAACCACTACTTATTTCCTATACGTTGAGGGACCTATTCCCATTCTGCTGCATTAGTTAGGGAGCTGGTTGCCAGAAGCTGAAAAAGTTTGGAGTCATTCCTTTCTCCATTACTGCCAAGGAGTTCATTTGTTATATCGAGGATATAGTCCTATGTCAGTATAGGACATTTAAAAGTGATCTCAATGGCTTTTCAGAGATCCAGGCTTAAATTCATGATTCTGAGTATCTCTTCAGTTTTCATTAATTCCTAAAAAAGCATACAGGAAACTGTATTACTGATACTGTTCAGTCAGCTAATGCAGGGGAAACCTGAGCACAGTTCTCAGAAGGTAAAGAGGAAAAATGGATTTTAAAATAGTTTTAGAATTTATTTTTGATTTTTAAAAATCTATCACATTTTTATTGATATAGAATCTTAGGCAAATTTAATTAACTATATATAAAAAGGTATTTCTGCTTAGCTTTCTATACAAACTTCCTCAGGTTGATGGGAGACCCTTCCACACATTTACTCCTTTCTAACCTAATTACAGCATCCATACATTATACATGGACGGGATGTATGCAAGGGAGGTTTAGGTTGGACATTAGGAAAAAGTTCCTAACTGTCAGAGTAGTCAAGCACTGGAATAAATTGCCCAGGGAGGTTGTGGAATCTCCATCTCTGGAGATATTTAAAAGTAAGTTAGATAAATGTCTATGAGGGATGGTCTAGACAGTGCTTGGTCCTGCCATAAGGGCAGGGGACTGGACTCGATGAACTCTCGAGGTCCCTTCCAGTTCTAGTATTCTATGATTCTATGGTTCAGCTGTAAGACTTGTAAATTCACCCCTAACATTCTAATCTATGGGAACAAACAGAGAAAATGTTTATAAAAATTAGGAAGGAAGAACATCTCTCTCTCCAGGAATTCCCAGTAAAGGCTTTCAAATGGAAAGAGGTGAAGGAATTCTCAGAGCGTACTGGTAAATTTCTAATGAAATTTAATAGTAACATAGATGATGTGTAAAACAAGCCATGGTGCAAAGGACAGATATTCAAACTGGCCGGCTGTTACTCCCAGTATTTGTTGCTTTATTTATGGATGACATTTGGATATCAAAGTATGAATGTGGAAAATATTCCACTTATAAGAAATTATGCAACACAACTCAGTTTATGCTTGTGTATTTTAAAACATTACCAAATATCAAACAATAAATTAATTAAAAAATAAAAGTGGATACAAAATAGGAATCAAAATGCAGCTGTTTCCAACTGACATCTTCATGTCAGTCACCTTCCCTTTATAAGGTTTTCATTTTAAGTTGAAGAATTGTCCTTTGTTGTAACATTTTTGGGCTGCCAATGTGCTGTTATCTGCATTTTGTTCATATCCTGACATCATTGGCCGACTGCAAATTTGTTGTCTTCGTTTCAAAGATGTACATTTCCATATTCAGAATAAAAAGTTGCTTTCTCTTCATGGGTCTAAGGACAGGACAAGTCATCACAGAGGCAGGCTGAAGATGGAACAGGTATCTATCATGTTTTAGAATAACACCATGATATAACACCATGCTTATAAGCTATTGCATAGCAAAAATAAAAATCCAAGTAAAGTAGGTCAATGTGATAATAATTTATTACAATTTACTTATGATGTCATGGACCTCTTAGTCTGGTCTTGAGCTCAATGTAATAAAAAGTTTCCATCAAAAGTTCTCCTATGTTAAATACATAGCAAAGGCACAGGTTCATGACACCTCCCAATCCACCATATTTGTTCTTTCTGTCCATCTAAGCATTAATAGAATACTCATCACACCATGGTATAAGTGTCTCCAGCCCATCTAATATTGTAATTCAATGAATATAAGACACCTGTTCATTTCAGGGTCAAAAAAAGGAAGCTTTTAGTAGGAGGTAGTTACCATTTTTCTTTA
The DNA here is from genome assembly GCA_019425775.1 of Rafetus swinhoei. Lineage (NCBI taxonomy): Eukaryota > Metazoa > Chordata > Testudines > Trionychidae > Rafetus > Rafetus swinhoei. Next base: position 164,554,707 of record CM033437.1, read on the forward strand.
TCTCCTTTCCCTAGGGAGTTAGTTTGCCTCTCCCAGTGTCTTGTTGCTCTCCCTTGTTGTATCACTTGTGTAATTAGATGATAAGTTCTTTTGGGGTTCTTTTGTGGTAGGGAATGCATTTTTTCCTCCCCCCCCCCCCGATCACTAGTAATACTACTATCTTTGTCATCTTAGTGTCTAATCACCTGCTTCCAATGCATCTTAATAGTGTAGGTATCATGTAAATGGACACCTTGGATGCACAAATATTGTAAGTCTCCATAAGCATTTTAGTTTCTATGATTTTTAGAGACCTTTGCCAAAAATTATAGCGTCAATAAACATATGTTGACAGAATTATAGATTTGTGCCTTGATATTCTGTATAACGCTCTCCATCCTTTCTGGCAGGAGACCTTCAGTCTCCTGTCTCCTCATCTTTTAATGAAGCATACTGTGGGAGGAGAGAAGGAAGAATTGTTCTCTATGGTTAGACTACTAAAATGGACTGCATGGCCAAATGTTAACAATGTCTGTCTTCAAATGTGCTGATTAGAATGATTGAGGTGTCTGATGGTCACTGATGTGAGAAACATTTTAAATTGCAGCAAGGGATTAAAAAAAATTGTGCAAATTTGGAGATTGAATGCAATAGTTGAAGAGAATTATTTTAGTCCTGATTTAAGAGTAAATCTTAGGGCAGTCTTATCTGTGGAATCACTACAGAAATCATGTGCACGTTTGTGAACTATATACAAACTTTTAAAATTCACTTCTTTGGCAGATGAACACAGATTTTATGTAACAAGGTAACTTAATATAACAATTTAAACTTATTTTTGCTCGCATCTGTAAAATAAAACTTTTTTTTCCCCTGAAAACTCAAAAAACTCCCGAGGCCTGTGTCCAAAGTCCACCATCACCGCACTCTTGCATCTGGATTTCTCTTTGAGCTTCTAAACACTCCTGTTCACCATGAGACCTAAACTTTTCTAAACTGGTTCATCCCATCTTTCCTACGGTCATAAGCACAAATCTTAAAAGTCTGAGACCAATACAAATCTGGCTTCCCAGTTTTGGTTGGGAACAAAATAATGAATGCCTGTGATAAGAAATAAAGGGTGATTTTTAAAAACTAGATTAGCCCATTAATCCAACTATTTAACACATTTTTAAAATGAGTGAATGTATTCCCTGCCCAAGAACAGGTTCTAATATCCAAGCTTGAGTGTGTATTATAATGCATAAATACCTACCCATATAGTGGCTCCATTTGCATACAAACTCTGCACTAACAATATTTTAACATATAACTTTCATACTGCAGATATCTCCATATAACTTTGTTAAATAATGAGATATCTGCAGTATGAAAGTTATAGTGTTCTGTGCTATCTACTAAAGTACTTACAAGTACTGCGCGCAATATCTGAGTGCCTCACAAATACTAATGTATTCAGCTTCATAGCACTCTTGTGAGGTAGGGAAGCATTGCTATCCCTACTTTTTAAAGATGGGAAATGAATGAGATGCAGAGAGTAAATGAATTTCTGAGAGTTATGCAAGGCTGCTGGATCAATTGTCAGCAACAGGGATGGTGCACTGGATCACTGGTTTTAAAAGCATGAGCTTTAGCTAAAAGACATAGGCCTGTTAACTCAAAGACAGTAGCATACTCAAACCTCTGTGTATGTCCCAGCCACTAGAAGGTAACAGAGTACCGACTGTGTAAGTATGGGTTGCACCATGATCACCCAGCATACCTGTGGGTCAGGGATCTCCATAGTTATAAAAGTATACCTGCTCACTGCCAAATGCATAACAGCGTGCTTCAGCTCTTGCTAAGAAGGGAGATATTTAAATAAAAGATGAGTTAAATCATCTGATTTGCCTTAGGACTGAAGATTTTTAATGCAACATAAAATATGTCACATGTACATTCATATGGAGAAAGCACTAACATTTCCCTGTAGATTAATCACAGAATCCCAAAGGATGTAGCCAGTAGTGCTTTTCCTATTTGAATGTAGCGGTTTCTGGCTGAATTGGATATTAACTACCTGCTGTGTTTGGCAGATTTCTTTTTGCTAAAATAAATAATTGTATGAGAAGTCATAAACTGTATATGGGCTTTTTCATTAAAAAAATCAAAGCAACGTCAGGATTGTAGCAGCCTTACTTATTGCAGAAAATCTGGCGTCTACAGCTGCTCATGTTGTACTGAACACTTCAGCCAACTGTAACTGCTGTCCAACATTTCCTTCTTAAAGTATCCTTTACCAAGGAGCAAAGCCAAGTGAATTCTGGACCGGATTAGTGTGTTAAAAATTATGAATGTGCTCTTATTAGAGTGGGTTGCATGTTTTACATTAAATATTCATTCAAATAATAATCTGGCAAAAAGTTTGTCAAGATGATAGTTACTTTGGCACAAGGAACACATTCTTTCCCAGCCTCCACCAAAAACTGCCTGTATTTATCACCTATATTATTTGTGGACATTAATGAGGATCTTACTTGAAATCAACTGTACTCTTATTGGTGCCAGGGCCTGTTCCATGTTATAGCTGAACTATTTCAGAAATTACTTAGTTCTCACTAGGGACAACCCTTTGACAGGTTACACTCTAGCTTATAAAAAGATAACTATTGCTTTTTCTCATCTGGCATGCTTAAATCCAGCTCAAGCACACAGGCCCTCTCCACTTTTTCTGATCACCAGGTAACATTATTTATTTTGGATCCAACTTCCCTTCCACTTTACACAAACCTAGTGTTCTCTCATTGTTTGTTACTGTCAATATTATTTTCATTTCTGCCTCTGTCACTACCATCCTTTTGTTAACTTCTCTCTGCATTACTGCCTCTCACACTCTCAACGCTGAACCTTCTTACCAGCATACTTCTGCACCTGGGATGAGTTTCCTCCTTTCTGCACAGAAATGTCTTCTCTTGCTCCTTTCAGATCCCTTACCAAAGCCTGGATCTGTCATGAACTCTCACTATCATTTCCATCACTGGTGGTGCCTTCTGCTATCTCTTATATTTGAAAAATTATCTAAGTATTTTGGTCTAAATTTGGTCCTGCCCCTGAAACGAGCTCCAAGCAGGTGTAGAGGATCCCCCCATGCAGAGCAGGTTTCAGGACTAGTGACTTAGACTGCAAACTCTTTGGGGCAGGGAACATACGTAAAGCATTATGTGAAGGCATAGAATTTGATGATAACCCATCAGAAATGCTGAACTATGAAATTTAGTTTCCAACAATCTTTAAAAACAATTCCTTCCTTTTATGCCTCTTTTACTAGTTTTGTTGTTACCTCTTTTGTGTCTGATAAATTATGCTATGCGATGTCACAGACTGAGGCATATAGCTCAAAGTCTTTTCCTTAAATTATGCATGTAAGGCTTGGTCACATACAAAATGTGCATCAAATATTGTATGTGAAATATAAAAAACATAGATAGTCATGAAACAGATTTTCTGAAAACTACAGAGAGCTTAAGCAGTAACATAGAATTTACATGTCATTTTCTTGAAACAAAAGCATACTGAGCAAACAAATTATTTGACTAATAAAAGTTAAAGATTAGCAATATTGCCATCATGTGGCTAGTAATAGTAATTGCTCAAACATGAGTTTGCATTCATTAAGTATCAGGAAGCTAATTATTTCCTCAGAATGCTCCTATTAACACATAAAAGCAATATTTAAAGTTGTTTGATTTAAAAAAATAGTTTCTACAATTATGATATCAGTAGTATCCCAAATCCCCCTTCATTACTGTAATTTATAAAGTAAAGGTGGATAAAATAGCTAAGAATGCACGTCTTTCCTTTGCAAACCCTATTTTGTTGATTTATAGATCATATGTAAAAAATTAGTTCAGGTTGAATCTTGACCATTTTGTTCAAAAGTGATTTAATTTTACAAACTTGAAAACAGTACTTTTTGCTATTTTCAGTTCGGGTAGATCTGAGGAAAAATAAAGTTTCAGCTGCTTTTTTGTGATCCAAATGTTTTAAAGTGAAGTCCTCCATTGCTTTAGGATGTGGACTAACAAATTATTATGAAAAATTATTATTATGAAAAATTAACAAACACAACTGAATTACTTTAATTTTGAGGAGTTGGGTATGGGTTATTTTCAGCAAAAGTTTGTTATGATCTTTAGAATGGGATTTTGAGGACAATCTCAACAAATTCCTTTTTAAGGAGGACTTAGCTTAGATACTCTAATGTCACAATCATTTTTCTCTAGTTAGTCAACCATGTAAAAAATCCCTTTCCATTAACGTCACAAAAAGCAGGCCAAATAAAAAAGCTACACACTTTGTGCAGTAACAATGGTTCTTCGAGACGTGTGTCCCTGTGGGTGCTCCACTGAAGGTGTTGGGTGGTCCTGGTGCCACAGATCAGATTTTTTTCCAGCAGTAGTTGACTGGGCCGCGTTCGCACCTTAGCGTATCGCATGCGTGGGCTGACACTCCTCTGTTCCTTTTCTCTCTGTGTTGAGGATGTGTATTCCAAAGAAGAGGGGAGAACAGTGAGCTGTAGAGCACCCACAGGAACACACATCTCAAAGAACAATTGCTACTTCACGAGGTAACTACTACTTCGAGTGATGTCCTTGTGAGTGCTCCACTGTAGGACTAGGTCTAGACTAAGGGGCTTTATCGGAAAAAGCTACGCAAATTGTGCTCTGCAGTTTGCGTAGCTTTTTCCAATCTCGTTTGCGGAAGAGGCTTTTCTGTCATTTGGCCGAGTCTAGACAGGGCCAAATGGTGGAAAAGCCTCCTCTTTCAACGGAGCCCGTAGGCCTCATAAAACAAGGTATATAGGACTCCCCGAAAGAGTGTGTTCGCTTTTCCGTGAAAAAAAAATGGAAGAAAAATTGCGTTCCTTGGACATGGTGGGGTTTTTGCGGGATACCTTTGGTATCCCGCAAAAACCCCATAGTCTGGACATAGCCTGGGTGACTACCAAGCAGTACTTGTCATGGCACGTGGGATTCAGAGTCATAAATTGAGAGTGGAGGATAAGACTTCTAGGCCAACTGCTGTGTCAGGAATGGATCTGGAAGTAATTGCATAGTGTTTCATAAAAGTGTGTTCTGATATCCATATAGCTGCCCGACAGTCTTATAATGGAACATTGCATAAAAAGGCAATCAAGGTCACCATGGCTCAGGTGGAACGAGTTCTTAAGTTTGTGGGAAGTGGTTTGTTACGGACAGTGTAGCATGTGTGTATGCATGTAAAGATCCACTTGGACAATTGTGTGGAAATCACTGTTCCCTTGGAGCATTCAGCTATGGAGACAAATAGACCGTTGTTATTTACAGAAGGACCTTGTTCTATCTACATTGAATGCTACCACGTGTTGTGTATCTAGGGTATACAAGATCACTTCTTGTTGGTCCTTGTGAGGTTTAGGGTAGAAAGCTGGTAAAGTAATCGTTTGGTTAATGTGGAAGGCAGTAGCCACTTTTGGTAAAAAGGCTGGGTGTGAACACATGATGATTCTTTCATGAATGTGATGTAAGATGTTTCAGTCATGATTGCCCCAATCTCTCTTACTCTCCTGGCTGAAGTGATAGCTACACGGAGTGAGGCTTCCATGGACAGGTTTATTAACGAACAAGTGGCTAAAGGCTCAAAGGGTGGACGGGCAAGGGTTTTTAGGACATGGATGAGATCCCATGTTGGCATGGATTGTTTGATTGGAGGATATACATTCTGAATGCCCTTTAGAAAGCATCTGATGGTCAGATGTGCAAAGATCATCCTGAACTTGGAATGTTGTAATGGCTGCCAGGTGGGCTCTCAGAGGGGTACAGCTAAGCCTGACTGTTCAATTCAAGTAAGCAATCCAAGATAAGAGGTAGTGGTGCCTCATGGGGATTAAGTTGTTTGCATATGCACCAGATAGAGAACTTTTTCCATTTCTGGAGAAATGGAAAAGCTCTTGTTGTAGATTGTCTACTGTTTAGAAGAAAGAGTTACTCACCTTGTGCAGTAACGGTGGTTCTTCGAGATGTGTCCCTGTGGGTGCTCCACTCTGGGTGCTGGTGTGTCCTCGTGCCGGCGACTTTTCTAGCCGTTTCTGCCGTGCCGCGCAGGCGCCCTTTAGTGTCGTTGGAATTGAAGGGCGCCTGCACGCACGGCTCCTCCGTTCCTTCTCTACCCGCTAGAGTATAAGGGTCCAAGCAGGGGAAGGAGGGAGGGTAGTGGAGCACCCATGGGGACACATCTCGAAGAACCACCATTACTGCACAAGGTGAGTAACTCTTTCTTCTCCTTCGAGTGGTCCCCGTGGGTGCTCCACTCTGGGTGACTACACAGCAGTTGTCGGCTCGCGGAGGTGGGTTTGGAGCCATGTGGTAGTAACTGTGGATAACACAGCTTGTCCCACTCCCATAGAGGATGCTATAGAAGCAGAAAGAGCATAATGTTGCGCAAACGAGTGGTCGGATGACCAGGTAGCAGCGTTGCAAATGTCTTGCAGTGGAATGTTATGAAGGAAGGCAGTCGTGGAAGCTACCGCCCTGGTGGAATGAGCTGTGATAGTTCCAGGTAAGTCCTTGCCATATAGGGTGTAACAAGTTCGAATGCAGGATGTAATCCATTTAGAAATTCTTTGAGATGAGACTGCTTGCCCCTTAGATCTTTCAGCATAAGAGATAAAAAGTCTAGGTGAGGCTCGCCACGGCTTCGTGCGATCTACGTAGAACACCAGAGCTCGTCGGACATCAAGAGTGTGCCATGCAGTCTGGATTGGGTCCGTGTGCGGCTTTGGAAAGAAGGCAGGTAAGTGTATGGGTTCATTCACGTGGAAGGGGGAGGGTACTTTAGGGAGGAATTTAGGGTGGGGTCAGAGTATCACCCTGTCCTTTGTAAATACAGTGTATGGAGGGTCGGCCATCAAGGCCACAAGCTCACTCACCCTCCTGCTAGAGGTAATGGCGACGAGGAAGGCTACTTTCATAGACAAATGAGACCAGGAGCAAGTAGCTATTGGTTTGAATGGCGGTTTCGTCAGGCTCTTTAGAACATGGTTCAAGTCCCAAATGGGGACTGGTGGACGGACAGGAGGAAAGGTATTCTGCAGACCCTTAAAGAAGTGTTTGGTCAGTGGTCAGCGAGAAAAGAAGCGCCATGCCTAGAATGGTGAAAGGCCGCTATGGCGGCGGCATGGACCTTGATACTGCTAAGTGCTAGGCCGGACTGTTTTAGGGATAGTAAGTAGTCCAGTAAGGTATGTACAGGAGCGAGGTGTGGTGGGCTTGCGTGGGTTTGAGCATACCAGTGGGAGAAACGAGTCCACTTGTACAGGTAAGTTTTCCTGGTGGAACGTCTTCTACTATTAATTAGAATGTCCTTCACTTGTTCCGAGCAGGCATTCTCGGCATCCGGGAGCCATGAAGGAGCCAGGCATGGAGATGGAGCTTGAGAACGTTTGGATGAAGGGTCCGACCGTGGTTCTGCGAGAGGAGGTCGCGGTGGAAAGGAAAGGGATACGGGTCCGTCACGCCATCTTGAGGAGGTAAGGATACCACGTTTGTCTGGGCCAGGTGCCACTAGAATGACTAGCGCCAGGTCCGTTCTGATCTTGTTGAGGACTTTGTGTAGGAGCGGGAAGGGGAAAGGCATACAGGAGGAGGCATCCCATGTGATGGAAAAGGTGTCTCGAGGAACTTTTCCCCAGGGCTCCTCTGGAGCAGTAGAGTGGCATTTTGTTGTTCTTTGTGGCGAAGAGGTCTACTTCGGTTGGCCCCAGTGAAGGAAGAGCGGAGTGAGGCGCGTCTGTCGATTTCCCATTCGTGCTGGTCCATAAGCGTCGGCTTAGGCGTCTGCTGTGGCGTTGAGTATCCCGGGAAGGTAAACAGCCGAAGGGTGACCTTGTGTGATAGGCACCAGTTCCAGAGCTTGATAGCTTCCGGACACAGGGAAAGGGATCGAGCACCACCCTGATGGTTGATGTAGTACATGCAGGTGGTATTGTCCGTCATGATGGTGATGGACTTGTGAGCTATGTACTGAGCGAAATATTGGCATGCATATCTGACCGCCCGTAACTCGAGGAGGTTGATATGGAACGTTTGCTCCATAAATGACCATTTGCCTTGGGCTGTGATGTGTCCCAAGTGGGCTCCCCATCCCATGAGTGAGGCATCTGTTATAAGTGTGAGAGTGGAAGGTAGGCGTTGGAAAGGAACGCCGTGTAGCATGTTTTGAGGAATTGTCCACCAGAGTAGGGAGTTGATGCGTGGTGGAATGGCGACGGACTTGGAAAGTTGGTCTCTGGAGGGCCTGTAAACCGTCGCGAGCCAGGACTGGAGGGTCTCATGTGGAGTCTGGCCAAGCTGGCGACATGGGTCGTGGAAGCCATGTGTCCGAGGATTTTGAGGCAGTGGCGGACCGTGACAGTCGGCCCCGCTTGTGCTGCTTGGATAAGGTCGCATATCGTTGTGAACCTGTGCTCGGGAAGAGTAGCCCTTGCTGCGACTGTGTCGATGAGGGCGCCTATGAATTCCAGCCTCTGCGCTGGGCGTAGAGTGGATTTTGCGTAATTTACGTGAAACCCGAGGCTGAGTAGAAGGGCTATTGTGGTATCTGTCATGGCCTTCGTCTCGTCGAAGGATGCACCTTTTATGAGGCAATCGTCCAAATACGGGAATATTATGATGCCTTGGCGTCGAAGAGAGGCCATTCGACCGCCAGGGTTTTGGAGAACACCCTGGGGGCCGTGGACAGGCCAAAGCGGGAGCACTCTGTATTGGTAGTGTTGGGTGCGAATGTAAAGCCGTAGAGCGTCTGTGAGCAGGATGAATTGTAATGTGGAAATAGGCGTCTTGAAGGTCGAGAGCAAGCCAATCGTGTTGATCGGCGCGGGAATGATAGTTGATAGGGTGACCATCTTGAAAGCGGTGGTATCACGATGTATTTGTTGAGGCGCCTGAGGTCTAAGATGGGTCGCCACCCTCCTGTCTTCTTCTGGGTTAGGAAGTAGGTTGAGTAGAAACCCCGGCCTCGAAATTGTGTTGGTACGTGTTCTACTGCGCCCAGTTGAAGAAGATGTGAAACCTCTTGTAGAAGGACAGTTTCGTGAGAGGGGTCCCTGAGAAGGGACGGGGTAGGAGGGTGGGTGGGGGGAAGAGAGGTAAAGGGGATGATGTAATCAGATTGAATCAGATCCAAGACCCATTTGTCCGAAGTGATGAGGGACCAATGGTGGAAAAAGGCCCGGAGGGGGTGGTGGAACTGAAGGGTACCAGTTGGGAATGTCAGTGGATTGGCTTCCTGGCTCTCGACGTGACCTTCAAACCTGCTGCTTGCTCGATGGTGGATGGGGTGCGACGTGGTGTTGTTGTTGTCGCTGTGGTCTACGACATTGAGATCTCTGTTTGCGGAAATCGTACTTGGGTTGTTGTCGGAACGGCTCTCTCGGGCGTTGGTAAGGCTGGTACCTAGTTCTCTTGAATGGAGGAGTGTACATTCTGAGGGTCCTGAGAGTAGTACGAGAGTCCTTCATGGAATGCAACACCTCGTTGGTCTTAGCTGCAAAAAGTTTGGTTCGATCGAAGGGTAAGTCCTCAACCTTTTGTTGAAGATCCCTAGGTACCCCAGATGCTTGTAGCCATGAAATTCGGCAGAGCACTATCGCCGAGGCCGTAATTCGAGCTGCGGTGTCTGCCACGTCCATAGCGGACTGCAAAGCTGTGCGGGAGATGGTGTGGCCCTCCTGCATAATATTGAGCAGGGTTGATCGTTTATGCTCCGGGAGGTGCTGGAGGAGATCCTGGAGCTTGGAATAATTAGCGTGGTCATAGTCCGCAAGCATGGCAGTATAGTTCGCAGCCCTGAGGAGTAATGTGGATGAAGAGTAAACCTTTCGGCCCATAATGTCCACTTTTTTGTGATCCCTGTCTTGTGGGGTTGTTCTTAGATTAGGTTGTTTACCCTTGTGCCGTGCGAATCCACTACTAGGGAGTTCGGAGGTGGATGGGTAAAAGGAAGTCCATATTTTTGGAGCGATAAAGTATTTACGGTCTGCTCTCTTATTTGTTGGAGTGACGGCTGCTGGGGTCTGCCAGATATTGTCGGCCGGGTCCATAATAGCCTCATCCATGGGGATAGCAATTCTAGAGGCGATTGGCGGCTGAAGCGTACGAAGAAGGCGATATTGTTTAACTTGCGCCTCTTGGAGATCTCTTTCCTGAGCTATAGCAACTCTTTTAAACAATTCCTGAAATTTTTTCGTGTCATCTCCTGACGGTGGGGCTTCGGTGGTGACCGTTTCGTCTGGGGAGAAGGAGGAATTGTGTAAAGGAGATCTGGTCTTGCCCTCAGAGAGGGAGTCATGTGCGTCTGAGGGGGCTGGAGAATTCGGCTCAGTGGCAGATACGGTGGCAGGAGGCAAGGGAGGAGGTGGCCTGAAAATAGTAGAAGAGGGTCGATGGTGACTCCCAGGGTTGCCATTGAGTGGCATATGGCGGGGGTGGGTAAGCATACTGCTGTGCATACCATGGGTGTGGAGGGGGAGGGTATGCATATTGAACTGTAGCCGGCTGCCAGGATGGAGGTCTATGTGCCGGGCTAGAGTGTTGCAATGAGAACCTGCTCCTTGGTTTGGTGCTGATGTCACTGACTGAACGAGAAGCGGCCGAGGAGCGCTGAGATCTCACCGAGTGGATAGAGGAACCAGGGGACAGCGGTGCCGAGGAGGTGTGGCTCCGCACCGGGGATCGGTACTGCTCACGCCTCTGAGACGGTGCGGGGCGATGCGGTTTCGGTGGTAACGGTGCCGCTAGCGGGGGGGTTGACGGTGCCGAGGTTTGTTCCGGCACCAGAGCGCTCGAGGTGGTTTATCGGCACGGGCCTTTTTTGGTGCTGAGCACGGTGCCGTTTTGGCATGCTTCGGTGCCGTGCGCTCTTTCACTAGCACAGTCGGTGCCGAGGACGGCTTAGGCGCCATAGCGGTCGGTGCCGCTGATTTTTGCCTTGGCTCTGAATGAGCTCTTTTGTGTGGTGCGTGCGTCTTGGCCCGGCCGCGCGGAGGTTCGGCCTATCCTTGGTGCTAACTCGTAATGCTGAGGGTGCCGAGGATAGGGATGGAGTTGGAGATAGACCGGTTTTTGACGTCGTGGAAGAAGAGTGGGTAGGAGGTTGATTTTTCTCCATACCCTTAGTTAGTTGAGGTGATCTAGACAGCGTAGGAGAGTCCTCTGAGGAGGGACGGAGGGACTTCTCGTATAAGAGAGTCCTTAGTCTATTGGCTCGGTCTCAGCGCGCCCTCGCTGTTAATTTGGAGCAATGCAGGCACTTTTGAGTCTGGTGCGCCTCCCCAAGGCACTTAATACAGGTGGAGTGCCTGTCGGAAGCAGGCATGGCATCTCGACATGACTCGCAGCGTTTGAAGCCCAGCGAGCCGGGCATGAGGGGTTGGGGAAAAAGCGGCAAGCCTCAACGAGAAAAAAAAAATTATTATTATTTTTTTTTTTAAATAACTAGACAGGGGAGGTGAATAGGGCTAAAGAACTTGGATGATGAGGTAACTAGGGAATAAAACGAGGTATTTAACTATTTTTTAGAGAGAAGTAAGGAGAACAGAGGGCTCCGTCTGCTGCTGAGGACGGTAGAGAAGGAACTGAGGAGCCGCGCGCGCAGGCGCCCTTCAATTCCAACGACACTAGAGGGCGCCACGGCGCCTGCGCGGCACGGCAGAAACGGCTAGAAAAGTCTCCGGTCGCTGGCGCGAGGACGCACCAGCACCCAGAGTGGAGCACCCACGGGGACCACTCGAAGGAGAAGAATATGTTTTACTCCCTCAGAATGGGTTCTCACTGCATTTTGGAATCATCGAGGAACCATGCCTGGAGGCAAAATTTCTGTGGAGGGGGATGCAGGATTCTGCCATTGTTCTGTGACAGGAGATTGGGACGTTGCGGAAGTGGTGGGGAAGAGACAGTGTGAGAGAACCATGTCTGCCAGGGCCACGTCAGGGAATAATGCATGTGTTCTCTGTGCAACAGTGCAAATGTTTTGGATCACTTGGGGAATCGTTGGCACTGATGGGAATGCATAAAGTAGTGCTACACTCCATGGGATTAGGAAGGCATCCCCAAGAGATCTCGCAGCTAGTCCCACCCGAGAACAGAAAAGAGGGCATTTATGGTTCTTGTGAGATGCAAACAGGTGTATGTGCATTTGACCCCATTTGTGGAAGATGATGGTCAAGACGTCAGGATGTTGCTACCACTCATGGTCATTGGAGAAGTGGCAACTGAGATATATCTGCTATTGTGTTGCATATTCCTGGCAGATAAGATGCTGTAAAGGTCACATTGTGACAGATGCACCAGTTCCATAAATTGATATCTTCTGTACATAGGGAATGGGACTGGGCACTGCCCTGCTTGTTGAGGTAAAAACATACACTTTCTCTGGGAAATGTTTAGGATCGATGCTATGCAAATGAAACAGAGATCTGTAAAACAGATACAAGTTCTGGTTTGAAACTTTCACCTTGTGTGTGTCACTAACTCAAAGAGTAGAAGTCCCCAGAGGACTTGTCCAGAATCCAACTCCAACTGAAAGGCCAAACAAATTAAACAGGATTCATGGTAAAGTTCTTCCAGTTTTAATATTTTACTGTGTATTAACTAGAGACACAGGATTTAAAAGAAATCATCAAGATCAGAGTTTGCAGATATCTACAACACTAAAACAATTGTTAAAATAATCCTTTCCCTTCCTTTCTTACCTTAGCCATTGAAATGTAATCATGCAAGTGTCATGAGCTAGGCCTTTTGTTCCAGTATTCAAAAGCAGCCTAGAAGCTTTTAACTCGAAATTTTGGCACCACCCCATACAGCCTGCCCCAGCTAGGAGAGAGCCCAGTAATCCAAATAGGGCTGCTGTGCTGAGCAGGTCCTCTCAGAGAATGACAGAGACCCAGGCCACTTTGAGTTTAGAGGCTCCAGCCCAGCCCCAGGCTCAGGCCCCTGATGTATCTAACTGCTCAACCACAGGGTCATACTAAAACCAAAGGAATATATGAAAATGAACATGAGAGACATTTATTTATTAACAATTAAGTCATTATACCAATAACATGTATATTAAAAATGTAACTTTAATTGTGAGCTTCCACTGCAAGCAAAACTCTTCATTTTAGGAAAGCTTTTCTGGCTTTGTTATGTGCAAACTCGTTTATAATTGAAGAAAAATCTAATTTACATGCTACATCACCATTAATGTTAAGCATTGTGAGCCCATTCAAACGCTCTTGTCCCATTGTAGAACAATGTTAGTTCTTTACTTGTTTTAACACTTTGAATGTGCATTGAGCTGAAGCTACTGATGCAGGGAGACTGACAAAAATATGTACTGCAATTGTGATATTAGGAAATACAGTCAGCAGGCCAAGATCTAATATTTCTTGAACCAGCTGTTTTGGCTTGCAGTCTGATTTAAAGTTGTGGAATGTATTCATTTCAGGAAGACTATCTTGTCACAGAGATCTTTTGAAATTTCTTTGTTGTAACTTTGTTGAAACTGTTCAGCCGCTGAATATAGATCTTCATCATTTAGTTCTCTGAACTCCCAAAGGAATCCAAAAAGGGTACAAATTTGTCTCAGTAATTCAAATAGACATGTAAGACCAGATTTGGAGTCAATTATAACCGAAAAACCCCAACAACTTTGACTCGATAGTGCCTTTCTGCATCAGATTGAGATGGTAGGCTGCGATTGGTAGAAAACTCAGATGAAATGTTAATACCCCATGCTACTGATTTGGACTCAGAAAGGATTGTGTCCCATTGATCACAAATCTTTTGAATATCTTTAATAAGTCGTTTAATGTTATCCCTCTCAACATCTAATGTAGCATTGTGTGCTTCAATTACAAGATTAGTTTTGTGGATCATTTTTAGCAGCTTCATTCACATGGATGATATTAACATGCATTCAGATTTGGATGTATACTTCTGAATTGACTTAAGCTCAGTTTGACCCTGTGCTGTGAGAGTAAGAGATGCAAGCTCATTTAAAGCTTCTCTCACAGAATCCAAATGCTGTGCAACTAGTTTAATGCCATCAATTTATGCTGACCATCTTGTCGACAAGCCATGAAGGGAAACAGGCAGATGCTGCTTCAGAATTTCCCACTTTCAAGGACTGCTACTGAAGAGGTTGTATAATTGCTGAATTGTTCCAAAATATGTGACTGTTTCTTTGCGTGATTCAGCACAACCAGCGCAGACAAGATTTAGTTTTTGGTTGCCACAACTGCAGAAAATACAGTTTGGTTTTGCTCAGGAAGGACTGCTTTTGCTCTGTTGTACTTCCCAGCCATATCAAATCCATTGTCATAGGCTTGGCCAATGCAGACTTGAAAATTTAATTCAGTTGAAATTCTTCCAAGATTTCTAATACATGAGCGGCAATTTCTTTTCTAGTTTTTTTCATGAAATTATCAAACAAAATGAATCATTCTTCAGTTGAAACCTTTGAATTTCCTGCAATTTTAGCATATTGAACAACCAAGGTCATCTATTCTTTATGAGAACAGTCTGGAGTTGCATCAATAATAATTGAAAAATACTTTGCATGTCGTATCTCTTCAAGAATTGTTGTTTGCACAAATGTCCCACACAGCTCAATAAACTCATTTTGTATTCTGGTAGACATATAATGGACTTGAATGTGCTTTCCACTCTCTTGTGATTCATGAACATGCTTAACATGTTCTGATAAAAGTGGGTCATACTTGCTAAGAAGCTCAAGTATACCAAGATAGTTTTCGTTTGTAGGGTCACTGATAAGCAATGAATATTATGTAACAACTAGTCAATAGCCTGTCATAAGATGGGATTTTGCAAGGAACCTGGAAATCATAAGACGGGTGTGTCTTGGTGGGGATCGAGTGTCTCCCTGCCCCACCTCTTTGCCCTGTCCTGGGTCTCTCCTCCACGTCCTATTCCCTTTCTATCTCGGTCTTCTCTCCTGAGCCTCCGGTCTTTCGCTCCGTCTCGCTCTGTCTCTCTCCTCCTCCTCCTGCCTCCCCCACCCTCAGCTCTCCTCCGCCTTCTGCCTCTCTTTTCGTCGCTCTCTTTCTCTTCTCCCCCTCCTGCCTCTCCTTCTCCTCCTCCTGCCTCTCACTCTCACTCTCCACTCTCCTCCGCCTCCTCTCTGTCTCCTCTGCTTCCTCCGCTTTCCTCCTTTTGAATCTGGCACCCTTTCCTGACACCAGAGAGGCATGCTCATCCAGACCCGGCCCCCTGGCCGTGTATATCACCGCCCCGCCGCCCTTCGCCTCCCGCCATGGCGCTTGGCTGACTTCTGCGCCGATTAGCCGGGCCTCCGCGCAGGAGCAAGCAGCGCAAACGGCCGTTTGGGCTCCGCGGTCCCCATGCAGCACGGAGGTCGGCGCCGCTTGAGGGCAAGGTGGATTGTCCTCGCAACCACGGGGCGATCCTGCCCCGTCACACGGCGCTCAGTGCTCCGCTCCGTCTACTGATCAATGCTGCGTGCCGCTCAGAGGCAACAGAAAATGTTACAGTGTTACAGAGGCACAGGCACCGCTCAGAGGCAACAGAGAACATTACAGCATTACAGAGGCATTACAGAGTTACAGCGTGACAGAGGCACAGACATTGGGCTTATATATATATCTGATGGTTTAGGGATGTTATTTACTATGGCCTTTATAGCCTTATTTCAAAGTCTTGAAATTTCATCTGCTAAAATGTTCCCGTTATTAAATTCCCCTAATAACTGGTGCATTATTATGAATATGAACACGGGGCAATTGCCAGATTAGATATAAAATTATTAAACAACTAGATGTAAAAGTGTATCATCACAAAAAAGCCTTTAGAGGTGAATCTAAAACTGGACAAAGAGCTAGCTTACAGCTGAGCCTGATATGGTTTTGTATACAAAGACACATAAGAAATACCAGAAATACGAAAATCTTCTATGCAGAAATAAACATCTAATTTAAAGGTGAAACTCACTCTCTGACCAAGCAAAGTCACTTTACAGTAACAGAATTAATTACAACTTTCAAAACCACTAAACTATGCAAAGACTGTAAACAGCATTTCATAATGTAGAATCACTAATCACGAAAGCTACTCCAGTAACACAGGTGAAAACTCAGATGTGACCGAAAAATTGGCAAAGGCTCAAGATCCCACAAAGATTTAAATCAATTTTTTGCAGGTATATATAGCTTCTTTGGTTGTCTCTGTTATAACTGTAAGGTGTATAATAAATGGAAATGACTTGTTGGAAAAATGTCAAAATGTGAGGCCCCTTTGTCTCCTGAGGCTGGAGCCAAATGGCCCTCCTGGCCCCCCCCGACAGGGCCTGGTGCTGAGACAGACAATCTGGCTCTTGCTGCCTGCAGTCCAGATGGGAGCAAGTTAAGACACCCCAAACAAACTCCCTTCTGTTCCCACCTCACTGCAGATGCCAGCACCCACCGACCCCCTCTTTTCGCCCCCTACCCCCATGCAATCTGCTCGCCTCCCCCCAGCCCTGCCCAGGAAAGAGTCCCATGTCTGCAGCCTAGCTAGGGCTGCTGTGCTGAGATAGTCAAGGTTTGACTCTTGCTGCCTGCATCCCAGATAGAAACAAGACACCCCAAACTCCCCTTTGTCCCCACCTCACTGCACAGACGCTAGCACCGCCCCACATTTTCCCCGCCTACCCCATGTAGTTTGCTCCTTCTCTCTCGGACCAGAAGCTAGAGGAGCTTGCTGGGTTTCCTCACAGGAAGCTGCAGGCAAACCCAGCTGCTGTAATCAGATCTCTAATCAAATCTCTCCTCTCCGGTACTTACTGCATACCTCAAACTCCCCTCCTCTTTGACCGCCTCCCATCCCATCCACCTACTTACTCCCTCCCTCCCTCCCTTCTCCTTATGTCCCCTTCCCTACCAGAATGCTAGCTGTCTGGAGCAGGGATTCTTCTGCTGCTGAGGGAGTGCCCCTCCCCAGCCAAAAAGCTCTCTGAGTGGCAGCCCTAAACCTCTGGGGAGGGCTCAATTAGCAGCTGTGAGACCACCCTGCTGTGCAGCTGACAGGGACCTTAGTGCCTCAGCAATGTTGTCCCAGCATATGTGTGCACACATGCTATGAACAGAGTCCCCGTATTTTTTAAAGACAATGTTGGTAAACATACATCAGTATGCACTTTCTAACCCATGATTCTTTATGAAGCCTGACTCTCTGATCACTACCCTCCATTCTGAAACTATGCCCTGCCCCTTTCCTACAGTTCTCAAACTTCATTACATTGCAACCCCCTTCTGACAACAAAAATTACTACACGACTCCAAGGCGGGGGGGGGAAGAGGGGGGGGAGGAACCAAAGCCTGAGCTCACTCAAGCCCCGTCACCCTGGATGGGGGGCCAAAGCCCAAGGGTTTCAAGTAGGGGTTTGTAATCTGAGCCCTGCCACCCTGAGCAGAGGGGGCTCAAACTTCAGCCCTGGCACTCTATTAAAAGTGCCACTTGGGAGTCTCAACCCAGAATTTGAGAACCACTATGGGAAGATCCAGTCTGCTATTCACATCTCCTGTTGTTGGGCAGGTGGACTCAGCCATGCCTGCCTGGTAGAATACTTTGTTCTGTACTCAGAGCCAGAAGGGGCCATAGGGCGGGAGCTGCTCTTACGAGAATCTTTCTACTTGTCAGTGCAGCTGCCACCTCTCTGACCAGTGAAGGATGAGCGGAGAAGAGTGCTGAGTGTGATGCTAACAAAGCTCAAATTCCCAAGATTACCTCCCTTCCCTCCACAGTGGGGTGAAAGTTGGAAGGGAGAAGCTGCATTGTTCTCCCTTTCATACACTGGAAAATAGTACAATACAGTCTATGAATGCATGTGAGTTAGTCAAACCCATGATTGGTAAGGTGCAATAGTAAGGAATGCTACATTTATGACAAATCTCAGAGGAATAGCTGTGTTAGTCTGTAACTAAAATAACGTAAACAATGAATGGTCCTGTAGCACCTTAGGCTACGTCTACACTGTAAGTATCCCAAAATAGCTATTCCGCGTCTTTTGAGCAAGCCCATTATTTTTAAATGTAATGGGCTCGCTATTCTGACATTCTTGTAAACCTCGTTCCACAAGAAGTAAGGGACATTTGGGAATAGTGCTATTTTGAAATTAACTAGAAATAAGCTATGCAATTTGCATAGTTCAAATTGCATAGCTTATTTCCGAGCTCCAGGTGCAGTGTGGACGCACCCTTAGAGACTAGCTAAAAAAATATAGATCAGTGTTTCTTAAACTTTTTAAGACCGAGGAACACCAAACAATTACTTTTTTATGAGGGAAAAAAAAAAAAGATGAAAGAAGAGGGTTGTGCCCACGAAAGCTCATGATACTACCTACATTTTTTGGTTCATCTCTAAGGGCATGTCTACATGGCAGGTCAAAGTTGAATTAAGCTACGCAACTTCAGCTACGTCAATTGCGTAGGTGAAGTCAAAATAGCTTAACTCGGCTTTTGGCGCTGTCTACACAGCAGGAAGTTGAAGGAAGAACATTCCCTTCCCTTCGACTTCCCTTACTCCTTGTGAAAGAAAGGTTACCATGGGTCGGAGTAAGAAGTCCCCCAGCTCACTGTTATTTTGAAATAATGGCTTGCTGTGTAGACGTGCATTTTGTTATTTTGAAATAGTGTCAGTTATTCCAAAATAACGCTGCTGTGTAGACATATGCTAAGGTGCTACAGGACCATTTGTTATTTAAGTTTGTTTACAGTTATGACAGACTAACTGGTCTACAAGAATTCAGTTAAAGACAAATGGAAAATAGCCATGGTTTACTTGTAATCCTCCAGATTAAAAAAGCACTAGTTTTTCAGAATTTTCAAGACGCCTTTTTATTCATTCTCTTAAATAATACAATTACATGAAATAAAATTCCTAAGCTACATATGAGTTTGGTAAATACTTTCTCTTTACTGTGGGCCAAATTTTCAGCAGTGCTCAGCACTTTAATTTGGACCCAATTAAATTCTAAGCACTTTAAAAAATCTGGCCCTTTTGCATTAAATTTTGGAATGCCATATTTCTAACTTGATAACTAACTATAGTATTAATGTAGTTATGTAAGTTATGACAACCAATCCTATCACAAGTTTGCTATTGCCATATAACAACATTCCAGGGCATCTGAATAGTGACAGAAAAGTTCTTTATACATGGACTGTAATAAATGAGAGGAAAAGTGAATGGTGTGAAAAGCAGGAGTGGCTTAATACAGTACAGTGTATTCTGTATGGTATAACTTAAAACATACCCCCAAACTGCCTCTTATTAAATAGGACTATCCAACAAGCTGGGAACTCATAATGCCAATAAATCAAGTACAGCCATAGCATATAGTTACCATAAACCATTTTTTAAACTGTGTGTCAGTAGATATTTTTGTTTAGGAGCATATACCTCTGGCGTTCAAATGAAAAATTCTAACGAGAAACCAAAGTCACTGGCAAATCAGGAATCCTGTATATGCTGTCAGCCACAATCTGGAACTGTGAGGTTATATATTAATAAAACTGGCCAAAACATTAGAAATTTAATTTCTCCAAACAGAAAGGTATTGTCTTTTAAAGAGAGAGCTCATGTAGGCCACTGGCATTGCACACACCAGAGCTCCTAGCTTTCCTCCATCACTCTTGCCTCCCCAAAACTGTCTGTGTCATTTCCCCTCTATTTCAAGTATTCCCACTGTATCCCCCATCTCAGGGCCTCTCTGTAGCCTCATTCCCTTATTCCTTGCATGCTCCCTTCATTCTTATGTCCTTTCTGTCTGGGAGATAAATCATTTAGAGTGTCAATTTTTTAAAATGTATTGGAATGAATGGTACAGCTGAGATTGATGATAGCTATTTTTATGCTGGAAGGTGTTAACAGCTGCCCCCAATCAATATTCTGAACTAGGAACCATTATGTGTTCCTTGCAGAGAACAAATTATGGTACATTAGTCCGATCAATAGCTCCAGTGCAGTGTGGGAAGCCCATTCTCTCAAAGCCAGCAATTATTTCAGAACTGTTTATGCCCACCCCCTTTTTGTAAACCACAGTTGTGATCACTTCACAAACTGCCACTACAGCCTCTGTCCCCACTACCAATTAACTTGCTAACACCAAACTGGTTAGTAACTAGCTTCCAGACAGCTGTAGCAAGCTGCTTCCGGATCAGCCTGGTCTCCCCTCAGGCAAGCTGCTCACACTACTCTAGGACCCTCTGATTCCTCATAAGAAAGTTCTGGAACAATTGCAAGTCATCCCAGGTCTGCATGACAATGTGCTCCCCACTAGTCTGTACTGGTGGCCCTGCTCCAGAAGTACCAGTCTATATACAGTCAATTTGCAGCAATGGCAACTGGCATGAACTGCATCAGGTGGTTTGCAGATGCCATGGCTATAGCCCCTTCTCAGAAGAGCCTTCAATAGGACAGATACCTCAGTTGAAATGTCCACTAGCCCTCCCACATCTGGGCCCAAGGTGCTTCAGCACCAGGAATATTCTGGACCCAGAGATGGGCTCCAGCAAAACTTGTCACCTGCCACCCCTTTTGTGCTCCCCAGTCCCTCTGCTGCCCTGTGCACTCTCCACCCCCTCCCCAGCAGCACAAGAGTTAGGGTAAGTTTCTGATACTCGCTTCCCACTGTTGGGAGCAGCACATGGAAATCCTGTCCTTGGCTGCGGGGACACATATGCTGGCAGTCATGGGGAGTGAGCAACAGGAAGTTGCTCTAACTCTGCTTCACTGCCAGTAGTGGCAATGGGGTCCCCAAGAGGTTTTAAGTCACTTGGGGGCAGCAAGCAGGGCTGGGGGATGCACTTAGGGGGGAGTGTGGAATGGCTGCAGGCAGGTAGCAGTGCCCAGAGACCCCCATTCCCTAAGGAGCCAATGCCAGAGGGGGTGTACCCAGGTAAGTGTGGCACCTCCCACCCACTCTCCTCACACTCCCTTGTCCACCCCACTTCCTCAAGAGCCTGCATCCTCTTCTGCCCCCCCCCCCGTCCCCAAGCTCCCTCCCAAAGCCTGCACACAGGACCCCCACAGCCTCAGACCAGAGCCAGCACCCAATATTGCATCCCAGAGCCTGCACCCGATCCCCACCTGCACCCACATTCCCTCCCAGTGCCTGTGCCCCTGACTCCCACCTACACCCAAGTCCCAACCAAGCCTCACCTCTCTCCCCTCCTGCACACAAACTCCCTCCCAGAGCCTGCCAATCCCCTGCTGAAGCCCAGAGCCTACATTCCTCCCCACCCAAACTCCCTCTCAGAGCCTTAGGCATGTGGTCGGGGAGCGGTGCAGGCTCTGGGCTGGGCACCACCATAATTTCTGCAAACTTGCTGCCCATGCACTTCACAGATGCTCTTCCTGATTTCTGAAACAGGAGTGAAAATGCAAACAAGAGGTCTTTCGTCAGTGCTGGAAACATGCTATTGGCTCCAGTGGCAATGATGCACACCCCAAAATGGCTTGACTGCAGATTTGACAGGCCAAAAACACTTCTGGTCAAGTGTTTTGGGTTGGACAAATTATCCAAAAAATGCCCTATGAACCAAGCCCTAGGGCAGCTACAGCTAACAAGGGCACTAAAAACTTAGGATATGCCCCTAGAAAAAAAGCGTCTAGCAAGCGAAAACTTGGAAAGAATGGGTTTGTGGGCACAAGTCACGTGGACCCAATGTAGAAATAAGCTTCAACCAGGTCTATAAGGGTGTGTGTTTAGTAGGGATGTTAAAATGCATTTACTTTTGTAACCACTGAAAACAGAGGAAGCAGAGCAAAGGTGGGGGACATGTGGGGAGCTGCTGCCCCCCACCCCAGGCTCCTGCCTCTGTTTTTGAGGCAGCAGCATGGGGAGGGAGGCAGCTCCACAGGAACAGGCCTGCATGGGGAACTGACTGAAAAACCAGCTCCCCAGGTGCACTAGCTCCCGCCTACCCCCCATCCCTGCACTGCTGTCTCTGATTCAGAGGCAGCAGTGTGTGTAGGAGGGTGCAGGTGCATGTAACCATGAGGGTTAACTGATGAGCCTCAGCTCATTGGTTAACTGTGTACATGAGTACATGTTCACACCCCTAGTTTTAACCAGATGCAAGGGGCTCCGTGTATCCATCATTTCTAACTCCCAGTTTTCAGCAAAATCACTGAAGAGATAAGTGTGAAGGCCACTGCATGCTCAAATGGTCAGAGAAGAGGCCAGAGAC
Source organism: Rafetus swinhoei (assembly GCA_019425775.1). NCBI lineage: Eukaryota > Metazoa > Chordata > Testudines > Trionychidae > Rafetus > Rafetus swinhoei. The sequence goes on from CM033437.1 coordinate 164,576,950, forward strand.
TCAGAAGCACCAAAAAATTATCAACTAAGTGAAAACACACTGAAAATGCAGACTACCAGGGCAGATTGACGAACCCTGAAGTTAGTAGGAAGCACCCCTTGATAGGGAACCAATAACAACTTTCGCCAGAAAGACTACACTCCTGAGGGGTCGTCAGCATATGGACATCAAATGACTGAGAACTTCTTCCCGATAAGCACGTCATAGGACGATTGATTGTGATGCTGAATGACTGATTAAGGCCTGACAAGGCAAAATGCATAGACTTGCATGGAAGGAAAATCCTTTCAAGGATGGGGTGTCTTGTATGGTTCTTTGGGTTCTCATCCTGCTAAGACTATGGAGCATCAGTCCAGACTGACAAGAACCCAGCTCCTTCCTCACACCTGACCTATCTGGCCAATAGGTTGGGCCGAGCAACAGAGTGGTAACTATTCCATCAGCAGGGCGTGCGCGTGTGTGTGTGTGTAAATGCATACACTACTTTGTTATATTATCAATTAAATGCGATGTGTTGCCTTATCCCCTTAAAAAAGACCCCGTGTACTACTTTTAGGCATAACACAGTAGGGTTCTGACTACCAAGAACACTCCCTGACATTTTAGAATTGGTCAGATATTTCATTTCAAAGTTATACAAAGAAATGCCATTGAGTTGAGAACAAGACCTCATTTCACTTGGCCACTTATAAAATCTTCATTAACCCTATCAGGAATAGATTTTTTGTTCTAAAATGGAACAAAATCTATTGCCATGTTTTTTGTTACTAGTTATACCCCCTCGGGACCTGACCAGTGCTGAACCAGAGAATTTGCCAAACCATAGGAGGTCAATATTGTCTAGCACCATTACCAACACTTAAAACTGCTTACTGGGCTCTTCGAAGACTATAAGGGGTAAATTAGAGCTATATAACAGCACAAAACACTGAGAGTCAGGTCTGGTGGCTGTAAACAAACTTTATGGGACTGTGGAAAACTTTGCCACACCCTTGATAAGTGGACATCTGGATAACTAAAATCATGCCAGACTATGGATGTCACTGGACCCGAGAGTGCTGGACCACAGAGGTTCAACTGTAGCAAGTTACACTTGGCTGGAAAAAGTCAAACCTTGAAAACTTGGTTTAGCAAAATGTGGGTAGTTTCAGCCATAAAAGAGAAAAAAATATTAATTACAAATTATGCTTACTTATTTCTGATAACTAAGTGGGTCTTGGTAGCCATCTATGTCAAGCTTTTCTTAAACAAAAGACAGGACTACGTAGCACTTTAAAGACATAGTCCTGGTTTTTGTTTCAGCTACACCAGACTAACACGGCTACATTTCTATCACCAAGCTTTTCTTAGTACAGTTTTGTTCCATTTCTTATTTTACTCATTTAAATTTATATAATGTATTGAGTTTGACCCATATAACCTTACTTATGTCTTGGCATACAGAGTACTTACGTGAAAGCCATTGACATGATTCACTTGTTTCTCTAATAAAATTATTCTATTTTTTAAAACTATGTGTTAGTAGAGAGAGAATCCTTGTTCTGTGAGCTACATGAAAAGTTATTAATCAGAAAATAATCCCCCCTCAAACCCTCCCCCATATTTAACTGTAAGGAAGAAGCTCTTGTTGATAACAGAATCAGTATTTTTGGAAGCAATTTAACCTGATATACATGTTTACTGTCCTACAAAAAAAATTAATCCATTTTTTTTGTTCTATTATTTTACACTACAAGTATCAATATATTTTCCACACAGCTCCCAACAGGTAGAAGAAGCATGTTAACACTCACTTTTTCTTTAGAAGTCTCATGCCTCATTTCTGGACAAAGTTATTTGTTCATACAGTTATTAAATTATCTACAACTGAATGGTATTAAACAACCTAATGAAAAATATCCATCATCTTGTCAACAAAAAGCCAGTAGGCTTAATTGACGACTTGGACATAAGGAAGACCTTGTAAAAGGTCTATCACACACTGCAGACAAGGTAATACTTAAATATGAAACACATAAATCAGCCAGTCCAGTGGATATACATAATGAGGAATTGTAAGAATAGGCAAATGAACCTAACAACAATTTACTTTTGTAAAACAGATGTGGGAGGTATCTAAATACGAAAAGAAATCATAGCAACATGGTACTGTGTTGAAAAATAAAAAGGAATGGCACTGATAATTATTTACATGTATTTGCATTATTGCTGTTCAGATATGAGCAATAAAAATGATGTGGCAACTGAATTTATGAAAAAAGATTAAGAGCTAAATATGTGTGGTTTTATTAAGCAAAGGGGAAAAGAAAGGAGACAGGAGTCTATCAGTAACAAAGGCTTTGTCTACTCCTAAAAGTTTAAAGCGCAGCCACAACAGCCCTTTAAAATGAAAGTGTGGCCAGGGCACAAGCACTGGGAGAGAGATCACCCAGTGCTCTAAGTAAACCAGGGGCCACAAACTTCCGGCTCACAGGCCAGTCCCAGCCAAAGCGATAAGCATTCCAGCATGGGACTCCCAGCAGGTTGGAAGGGGCCTGTCCATTACCAGTCCCCAAGTCCCACCCATTCCTGCCATGACCCTGCCCTCCCCCCCCCCCTTGGCACCCCATCCTGAGCACATGGCTTTGGGGATCACTAGGGACGGGAGGAGGTCTGGCATCACGCAGTGGAAGGGGAGAGCAATGGGCATGCACACTTGCTCTGCTTCCCCCATGCCACTGCAAGGGGGCACAATTACTACTGCCACCTCCCCCCTTGATCCCCAAAGGGCGATGGCAGTAAGGATGTTAAGGACTAGTCAACTATCAGATAGAGGCAGCAAAGGGGAGGGGCGGGGGGGGGGAAGGGTACTTCAAAGTGGTGTACCCCCGGGCTCCATGCTGCACTGGCGCTTTGAAATGCCGTGGCCAGAATTATACAAATTGAAAACACAAGGAAAAGTTTCCAGTCAGGATGTGGAATAGTTTTCAAAGAGAAGTGATGGAAGCCCTATTTCTTGAGACACTTACTATTAGCCTGGATAAAGCATTAACAATGAGCTAGCTGGCTAATCTATAATCAGTAACTTTTCCATATCCGGCTTCTATGGTTTTAAGTGTAATGGTTTTTGAGCATATATCTATTTCAAACTACAGCAAAAATGAGGATGAAGTGAATAGTATTACTCATGACCTCTTACCAACCTTAAGCGTTGAGGGTAGCCTACTTTATTTAAAATCACATTTTATAAAACTTCAGAAAAAAATTTCTATTAATGTTTAAAGGTTTGAATTTAAACTGTTCCTTTACACAAACCAAATATTGCAGCACGATATTAGGCACCGTATGCAGAAAACAGAAAGTGGAGATGACTAGTATTTTTGTGGCTGAAACTGAGCAAAAAATAAAATAGCATAAATGGCAAAGAGGACTTTAGAAGTAAATGTTTATCAGTCACCATCAGTAAACATCTTCAGAAACATTTTTACTCAATAGTGTAAACATCTGACCTAGTTTGGTAGCATCTTTTTCCATTTCTTTTAGGATGATCAAAATGGGGATAAATCTAATAGAGCTTAGCCCCATCCTCTTCTCAAAAGCTTTGAGCAGAAATGCGATTAAGATGTTCTCTCCCCCCACACTCCATTTGTATTAGGGATGTAAAAAGTTAACTAGTAGGGGCTGGAGCAGCTCCCCACCTGCCCTGGGGCAGGAGGCTGCTCTAGCCCCACGGGGGCCCACCGCAGGCAGGGGCTGCTCCGGCCTGCTGACAGAGCCTCTTCCTCCCCTGGGAATGGAGCAAGCAGCCCCTGCTGGCTCCACTTCAGGGGAAGTAGCTTTGCTGCCACAGCAAAGCCTCCCCCCAGGAGCAGGGCTGGTGGCCCCGCTCCCAGGGTGTCTTCGCTGCGGGCTCTGCAGTATAAAGCTTAGCCACAGCACGTGTAACTACTAAGATTTTTAGCAGTTACACAGTTACCTTTTTAAAACGACTTCTTATATCCTTAATTTGTATATATCAAATTTCAACAGAAATGTTCAATAGACCCTGAAACAACAAAGAACTTTATCATCTGCCTAACACGGTCTCACTGACAAGCATTTATTAAGTAACATTTTTCTGTATGAATATTACTTTATTCAACTCATTTCTAAATGAGAAGTTTCATTTTACTTTGCCTGAGAAACAACTAATTAAAAAAGAAGCAGTCACAAAACAGGCAGTAAGTAAATTACATTTAAAAAAAAATTAGTGAAACAACCAAAATGAGGGACCAGTATAAGTAGAAAAAAGTTTTAATATGAATTTGGAATTTTTTTAACTATGTACATTAACACTTCAAATGTTGAAAGTATAGACTTAATCATAAGAGATAAACTACCACTTAAACTCCTTTTTCAGATAAAGTCAATTGAAGGGCTCTTCACTTATTTAATCACTCTTATATCCTTACTATACTTTAAAATAGTTTTTCCTGTGGGACGACAGAGTGATGTCATCACGTCACTCTGTGTCCCACAGGAACATGACCCACCCACCCCCATCCACGTGGAAGGCTGGGGCTGCCTATGGCCTCAGCCCTCCTCTTCCTAGCAGTGGAGGGAAAGCCGGGCTTGGGACGGCATGGCTCAGCTTGGGCCTGGGCCCTGTGCACGTCGCCGCCTAGCCACTGGAGTAAGTTAGGCCGTGGTGGGGAGAAGGGGGAAGGACAAAGTGGCCTTGGCAGGCAGGGGGAAGGACAAGGGGGCCCAGGTGGGCGGAGGGAAGAAATGGGCCCTAGCGTGTGAAGGGGAGGGAGAAGGGGCCTAGACTGGCGCAGTCACAGCCTGGCCCTTCCTGGTGGCTGGGGGCAGAGCTGGGGTTGGCTCGGGTGGGGGGAAGTGGGAGCGTGTGGAAGCCACATGACCTCTCAGGGGCTTGGGTGGGGGATGTGGGAGCCACGGTGCCTTGGGTGGGAGGAGGGGGGCGTGCAGGACACATGCAGAATCCCTGAAGAGAAGGGGGGCACATGGGAACTGCATGGCCTTGCCCCTCGCCAGAGGCGGGGGAACAGAGCCACAGCCCTTTCCCCCTCCCTGCCATAGGGAGAGGGCCAGGAGCTGTGCCCCACCCACCAACAGAGGGAGAAAGCTGGGCCCGCCTCAGTCCGGCCCAACATAACCCACTCCCCTCCCGGCAGCCGGAAGGAGCTCGGCCAGCTTCAGTCCAGTCCACCCCCAGAGGTCAGAGGGGGAAGAGCCAGACCAGCCTTGGTCTCGCCCAGCCAAACAGCATCTGGAGGGAAGGAGCCAGACCAGCTTCGGCCCCTTCCTGGTGGCTGGAGGGGGAAAGATGGACCAACCTGTGACCTCCGGTGTCTGGAGTGGGGAAAGCCAGGACAGGACAGGGCTGCTATACCTTGACCTGGTCCTCCCCGGTGGCCAGGGAGAGAGCTGGGGCTGCCTACCCCGAGAAGGGAGCTGGTGAGCGCAGCGAGCACTACCCCCTAGTTATCTTTTAAACAGGGAAGCTGTGTTACACGAAGTACTCCTCGCCCTCGCCCCCGCCCCTCTCTAGCCTCTACCACCAGGGCTGGGCATTCAAAGGGAGCTACACAAAGATGATTAAGTGCTAAAACAACCAATTAAAACAAACTTATTTTTGTTAAGGGAGCAGGTATTGGACCAGGCTAGGAAAAAACCAGGAAAACCTAGTAATTGCAATATATGTATTGCAATTCCTTGCTGTCCCCAGAAAATCTCATGCCTTCAATATTTTTTATACTGAGAATTAATTGATGAATCTGTTGAATGCCCATAACACATCTTTAAAAAAAAATATTTTCACATCCTTGTACTTATGAGTGTGTGACTTCTGTTTCAACTATATCAGTGATATTGCACTGCATTTTTAAATGTGGAGCACAAACACTAAATATTCAATGAATGAAAGTTAAGAGTGTATATTTTGCAAATTGCTAAGCATAATTGTGCAATGTAGAAGTCAATTGCCTCAGAGAATCAGTTATTAGCCACATTAATACACTATGAAAACAGTCAAATCCTTAAAAATTGCACTTTTTGAAAGACACAGACTTGCCGGAAGAATTAGTACTTTAAAAAATAATAATATCATTATGAAGGAGACTCTTAGGTTGTCATAACATTTCTACACCAATATTGCCTGAAAACACTATGCTTTATCATGTGGTTGACACTTTTTTGTTTAGAAAGTAGTGTTCAAGGGCTAATACAGCCATAGTTAAATTCTGACTATTTTCACTTTCCCACAGCTGCAATTTTTCAGAAACTGTCTTTTCTGCTCCAGATACCTTTGTTCCACAGCACCTTATGTCAAGACACCTTAATACTCTATTTAGCTGCTGAAATCTATCACTTGCAGAAAGGAAATTTACTTTCTGGTCTATTTGCATTGCCCCCAAACAGTGAGTTTATTGAAATTTTGGACTTTAGTTGTTTGAATTACAGCTGGTTTGGTCTTCAGGAGATGCAGAGACAGGAGTTTCATCAGTTCTGGGACGTTTAGATGCTGGGGGATTGTGCACAGGATCATCAGAGGGAGAAGGTATCTCTGAAAAATTGGGAAATAATGAAATCCACTTAGTTTCATTTCATGTTTATAATTTTTAATTGAAAAAAATGAAGACAGTCCTGGATACCAAAGTCCTTTATTCACTATACAGGTATCGTGCAGGAGCAGCAGTGAAAGCTGGTCTATACAACCCATCAGGATGATGTGGAGGTTAATACCTCTAGGCCAACTCATACTGGGATGTTGAGACTGACTGCCAGGATTCTAATTAACATCAACTGGGTTGCTGACAACTAATATGGACATCTATCCATTAGCAACTGGATTGAGAACAATAACTCAATTTACATTGTCCAAAGTATCAAGTAACAGTAGCTTCCAATCCTGTGAGTTGGAGATGCAAGATTCTGAATTTGTCATTAATCCCTCTATATTCATGTTTAAACTAAGACTTTACCAAACTATGGATGTTTAAAAAAAAAAACTGATTAAAAATGTAACTGTGTAACCATTAAAAATCCTAACAGTTACATATGCTGCAGGCTCTGCAGTATAAAGCTTTTATATAAAAAAGTTTTATACTGCAGAGCCTGAAGTGCAGCAGGATCCTTGGGAGTGGAGCCGGCAGCCGGTGCACGCTGGGAGCGGGCTTATAAGCCAGCTCTCATCTTGCACTAGCTCCTGGCCCCGCTTTCGGGGAGCCACCTTTGCTGCAGGTTCTGCGGTACAACTTTATACTGCAAAGCCCACAGCGCAGGGTGACAGCCAGCTCCCCAGGAGTGAGAGCCGGCATGTCACCATAACTGAAACCGATAAGCTTGTGCTTTTCAGTTAACTATTTAAATAGTTACACTTTTACATCCCTATACCAAACTAGACAAAGAGCCATAGTGATGTGTCAACAATCCATAATAATGTAATTTGGAACAGAATGGCTGAGCAGCAACAAATCTTATTATATATTATGACCAGAAAATTGCTTACCATGTTGAATTGCTTCTGAGGAGGAATGTGTGGAGACTAGATTTGTATGTGTTGAGTTTGGAGTTTCTGTCTTCAGAGGAATCAAGTTTATTCTCCTTAAAAATAAACCAGAGATACAATTCAAGTGCCTTTAATGCCTCACTACCACAAATTATTCTTTAAAAGGTTCTGTATAATATAATTTAATTACTGATTCAATTAACTTCAGTTAACTATAATCACATATACATTTTCCCTGGCTATCTATGATAAAAGACTCTCAACAGAGTATTTTATTCTTAAAGACTGAAATATTTTAACAATGACTGGGTTTACTTTCCGTGAATTAGGAATGTGGATATAGAGCAACACAACGCTGGATTCTTGACTTCAAATCAAATTATACATATATGAAAGATAGAGACATTTTTTAAATTAAAATTGGCTGCTAAAACAAGGTTTCTACTCTGCCTCAAGAAAGTCTGAAGAATCTCTTATCTACAACTCTGCTGGACAGTTCTGACTTTGCCTAGTAATAGCACATGTCCTTCCAGAATCTGAGCTCAATAAAACTCAAACTTCAGAAAACCAGGAAATACAGAGTAAAGGTAAACACTCATGTAACCTTAACTTTGCCCTGCTGGAACAACTAATAGCTACTGGTAATAATCCACATGCATTGCAGTTGCATTCATTGTGCAAGTACTGAATGGTGGAGTGAGAAATGAGAGATGTCACTGGGTTTACCGATGGGTAAGGGAAAAGTGCAGATGGTATCCTTTAAGTGGACTATCAGGCCTGGCCCTATACCCTTCTCACCCACCAACTAACTCTGTCCCTTCCTGTTTGGCTGTCCTCCCAGCTAAGCCAAAGCACAATATTTTGTCCAGGTCCCTCTCCCCACCGACACCGTATGGGGGGTGGAGAGGATGTTTCAGATACAATCATGTGCCAGTGTACCCAGGTTTGCAACTGGACCTAGTCTTGGAATCCAACCTTTTTCCTATGGATGACCAAAGGACCCCAAGTTCTTCTGAGTCTCACCATAACTTTCAGAAAAGGAGCTGTATTCTGTGTACTGTGTGGGCTGTCTGGGTTTACCTTCATGGTTCCATCCCACATAATCTCAGCAGATGCAGCACACAGCTCTACACATCAACCTGCAGCACAGCAAGCTCAAAGTAGGGATGTGAATGTGTAGCTATTGACACGATTAACTGACGAGTCTGGGCTCGTTGGTCAATTCTAATGGTTACACATAGTCCCCCTTGCTGTCCCTGTATCAGAGGCAGCAGGGGGGTGGAGCAGGCGGAAACTGGTACACATGGGAAGCCAGCTTTAAAACTGCCCTCCCTCTCCCCGCTGTTGCCTCCTGCAGAGGCAGCAGAAGTGGGGGGGAGGGGGGGAAGCAGATGGGAGCTGGTGTACGTGAGAAGCTGGGTTTTAAGATGGCTCTCTGCAGCTCCTGCGGTGCCACCTGCCCCCCCGCGCATCTGATACAGAGGCCTTAAAAGCTGGCTCCCCAAGAGCACCGGCTGTCTCCTGCTCCCCTGTGTGTAAATGTGTAATAGCTGAAATTTACAGTGGTTACATATTTACAAAATTAAGCACATTTTAATATCCCTAGCTCAAAGTAGTATGAAGTGGCCCATTTAGCCCAGCGCAATGATCTCACATGAATAAGGTACCCCAAGGATATGAATATCACTTGAACTAACAGCTCTTGAGACATGTGAACTGGTTTATTCATGTCAGTGGGTGTTTCCATCCTCTCTTCCCAGTGCTGCAGAGTTTCTAATGTGTGTCATCCCCAGCTCCTCAACCCAGTGTCAGCAGTGTGTTTCTCCTCCATGCACCATTCTCCTCCATGCACTCTCCTCAGCAAGCATTTTCCACCCCAAAATAAAAAAAACTCTCCAAAATGGGTTTTAGCAATATACCACCCAATCTCTTCTAAATCTGTCCAAAGTAGGGATTCAAACTGAAATTGTGTGGGTGGGTCAAGTCCATACAACTACTGCTTCTTCCCTGGAGCTATCCAGATCGGATGAAACTTTGAAAGCTAATAACCTGTTTCCTCAGTTCGTGTATGTTTGGCACAATCTATTAGTCAGGAAGGTAGACTTGTGAGTTTTCGTGTGTCTAACTGGAGAAGTAAAATCTTTTACAACTTTTTAATTTGATTTTCCCCACATGTCTGGTAGGTGCCATGTACTCTGTTGGGGGTAACACTCGAACCGTTGGGATGCAGAGCAATAATCCAAACCTTAGTTGCTAGAATCTGTCAATTTTAAGAATAGCTGGGGTGAGGGACTAGGAAAAGTAGCTGTATCTCAGAAAGCCCTTAGCTAAATGGCCTCAAATTTGGATCACTAGCAGAATCCCACATCCCCATGAGGTACACCAAATTTCAAGCCAATCTGAGTAACTGTAGATGTTAGAACACTTTACAATCACGCTTTAAATAAAAACGTGTCTTAACTGTAATCACAGCACAGATGTGCTATAATTAAGGTGTAAATTTAGGAACCAGAAGTCATTTTGACCTTTTACTTAAAACACAAACATAACGACAAATAGCTGTAGAATTTATTTTTAAACCTCCATACATCTAAAGTGGCACAAGAACAGTTTGTTTTGGCTTTCACATTTATCACAGGAAATGGCAATATAAATCTTACCTTGGCGTCTTACTCCAACCTTGTAAAGCATTTAGAGTAATCCTCCTTGGTTGGTTTACTTTAGCACTCTGGCTGGCTGGCTGCATGGGTTTCCTCTCATCTGAGGATGAAGCTGGAATATTTTTTATGCTAACAGGTGTTGAAGGAGAATCCTTGTTGGTTACTATTGCTGCTGGTGTTTTAGGCTGAAGAGTGAAATTACTCGGATCCATGGTCCTGTTCGGAGGGGTTCCATCAACTGACCTAGGCACTGGGGTGACAACCTTGTGTGACTGACTCTTCTTCATTTTCTTCTCTGCTGTAGTAGGGGTTGTGACACACAGCACCGGTTTCTCTTTCAATGGTACTCCAAGTTCATCTTCCTCAAATGTCACAAAAGAGCAGTATCCATCCGTGGAAGAAATAGCAAGAAATGATCCATCACTGGACCTGTTTGGGATTTTTTTTTTTTTTTTTTTAAAGAGGGGGAAAAAAAAAAAATCTAAAAAACTGAGCTAGTCTTGACCATTCTTCCCAGAAAATATCCCAACCACACAAATTGTTCCACTGCCAACTAAATGTGTAAATGTAAATAACCTGGAATGACCTCAAATACACCTTCTAACTGAAACAATAGTTCATGAAGTCCAGCCTTGACAATTGATTTAGATCCTCTGGCTTTGTCTGTATTATGGAATTACCTATTTACCAACATAAAACAGAAAATTGCATATGAAGCCCACAATGGTAAATTGATTGAGAAGCTCTAGTACAGAACCTAGAGATGAAGGATAGTACAGTGATTAGGGCCCAAGCCTGGGCCATGAGAAACCTAGGTCCAATTTCCAGCTCAGCCACAGAGACTGTGAGAGATCTGAGGTAAGTCAGTCTTTTGGTGCCTCAGTTCCCTACTTGTAAAATTTGGATTATACCACTGCCCTATCTCACAGGGGTGTTGTGAGGAAAAATACACAACAAGAATGCAAGGTGCTCAGGCACCTACGGTAACAATACAAGTACAATTGACTGACCGATGTGTAAAGCAAGAAATAGGAGTATCCTTAGGCCTTCAGAAAAGATAAGAATGACAACCCACCCTACCATGACAAATCTAAAGGATTTGTCAGTTACCTACCATGAAATATCACTCAGAGTATGATAATGTATGTTGGATACATAACCAAAGGGAAAGGACTGCTGTGTATCATAGAAAAGTACAGAATCTTCTGAAGCAACAGCAAACACCAACCGATAGGGCAGATTTATTAAAGCAGGGACTGACTTCTGTGAAGCTGCATCTAAGAATATAAAGAACATAACACTGAGAAAAAGCACACAGACCACCACTCCATTATAATGGTATTGCTTGTACTAAATTAAGAGTCTGAAGAAAGATTTTATCATTGAAGTGTATCATTCTGGCTGAGAAGATGGCAAATTAATTATATTAAGTGATGTACTCAGTGTTGCTCGGGTCCTTAACTCAATTTTTGTTTTTTGAAAAATGTACATGCATTTGAATCATTGCTCTGGGGTGGGGCTGTGGATGAGAAGCTTCAGTGTGGCAGGCTGCCCTGCGGAGAGGACTACCCCAGCCCTCTCTCACCACAGCAGCTTGGGTCCAGATGAGAAGCCTCTCTCCCTGGGAGTTGCAACTCCAGCAAGAATAGCTGAGGGAAAGGTGTCCCCCTGCTGGGGCAGGTCCGGGCTCATCTGCCCCCCTGCATTCCCCAGCCAGAGTGAAGAATGCAGCAAACTGCACTTTCCCCTCACTCCTTGACAAAGGGGAACAACCAGAAATGTTCCCATATGAATTTAGGGAAGGGGGGGAAGTGTCAGCCCATCCACCCTCCATAAAAGGTGCCTGGAGGATGGAAGGCTTGGGTTGGGGCAGTCCCAGACTGGGGAGGGGGAAGAGGGAAAGGATGCCCCCCGCCAACTTCTTTCACCTGCCTAGTGATTCTGTTTCTTTTCTGTATGGTTTTATGAGAAGCAATCCCATTTTCTGGCACATCCCATTTTCCTTGCACAACCAACCCCCTTACCTTGCTTTAAGTTATGATAAGAGGAAACTGTGTACCCAATTTGGTGGACCTAGCTCTTACCACTTAGGAGGAGTTCTTGCATGGACAGACAGATGGACATGCTCTCAAATATATAGTATATAATCCTATTTTCAAGTACATACCATTTTCTGGAAAAGCTACTCTTGGCACTTAAGGTTCTCCTACTTTGTCTCTACCTAGAAGGGGAATGGTTGGGGGAAAAATTGGTCTTTTGGACCTTTTTTGAATTATTCAAATGGGACCTGAAATCTTCCAGTTATACTATTCAGAACCTTTTTTGGTACTTCAACTCAAGGTCTGAATAAGCAAAGAAAAATTTACTTTAAATCACAGTTTTACACCAGATTTATATAAAAAGTAACTTGCTATGCATTCTGTTTTCTTCCTAAATTTCATTGCTTTTTGTAATTTTTAAGTTCAACTGTTGGCTACTATTCTGATCTAGGAGTTAGTTCTTTGTATAGTCAGAGGACAGAGATACCTAAGCAAAATTTTCTAGCTGGTGATAAAAGGTAAGCACTCAATGGTCTTTATTTTCAGAGGTGCTGATCATACAGGGGTCCCACTGACTTCCACCTTTGAAAATCAGGCCACTTATTTAATTTTAGGCATCCAAGTTTGTACATTTTGGCCTTAGTCTGGATCTTTTGCTTTCATAAGTGTGTTGTGAAAGCAGCAGCAGTAACATTTTTGCTTAATAAAGGGCTGAGAGATGTAGTTCTTTTCCAACAGCAGCTCTGAAAGTTATGGTGGAAAAAATAGTACTAGGTAATAAGTTCCTGTAAGGGATATTATAAATTGTGAGTTATACATGTCAAAGGAGAGGGCCTTATTGTGCTCCAGTTAGAATTGAGGAAATCTGTGCCTTTTAGCAAGAATGTGAATAGTCTTGTTTAAAAACTCTAGGATAAAATCCTGGCCCCACTGACTTCAATAGGGTCAGCTTTTCACTCCCTGCCAGCCAGTGATTGTGCAGTTTGTGTACAAATTTCCCCATACCACAGCTCTTCCAGTGCACGCCAGTCCTGACCAGCAACACTAGTGCTATTTCAGTCAGCCTCTCCTGAACAAGTATCTCATATTGTTGCAAACTATGGCAAATTTTGTAGTGGTTCTATGGTATGGGCAATCAGGACTAACAGAAAATATTTTACTAGGTGATTCCTTAATGATGAGCCAAGTTATTTACGTTTATTCAAAACAGGCAGTTAAAAAGTTGGAAGAACACACTAAGTAGTGGGTCTGCAGCATAAGAAGCCAACTGAGAACATTTATCCACTGTACCAAAAAATCACTCAAAAGGCACTTAGTACATTTAAGGCCTTAGAATCAGCAAATAGTTTCTTAGATGTGGTACAGCAGTATCCTGAAGGAACGTTAAAAGGCTGGGACATAAAATAGTACAACCTGCAGCTACATAGTCAGATTTGCCTTCCAGCAGATTTGCTGTAACACAAGCTCCCCAAAGGATTTACGGTACCTTTATTATGTGCTTGTCTCAACTCAAAGTAGACTGGACAACAGCGAACAGCTAGAGTTGCCTTTCCGGGACAGGGCAGGTGAGCTATGGGCCTATTAGGAAAAACTAATGTTTTAGAAAATGGCATGTGAAATAGAGGTATATATTACACACACCTCTTTATATTTTTAATAAAGAAAATTTAGGTACATTAAACCCTACCTTTTAAGATTTTTTCTTGAAAAAACATACGTAGTGTTTGTTACATTCTCTCCTGATTCAACACAGCCAGCTGAGAAAATAAAAAAAAAAAAGCTTCAAAGCATTACTCATAAATTCAAAGGTTCTAAGCACACAAACTTACATTTATGAACATTTTATTTCCCAAGGATTTGCCTTATGACAGAAGGCCAGGTTTTTGCGACATGAACCCAACTTGAACATTTATCCTAAATACTACTTTAAATTTATTTTAGTTTTCCTTATATACTGCTCCAAAATAAGCTTCTCTTTGCTTTTGCAAATGACTGCAACATCAATGCCTCTGCAGATAAATAGACCCCACTTTGGAATGTTATTCTTATTAATAGAGCAGAATGCTTTTATGAACAAGGAAACAAATGAGTACAGTCAGAAGAAGTTCAAAAAGAAAATACTCTCTTTTTTCTGACAGTGTGGCATTGTCGATATATCATGAATTTAATAAAGAATGTCTCATGCAAGTGTTTACACTGAATTGAAGGTCTGAGTTTCCTGCTGTTCTTTAACAAAACATCAGACTGATCGCAAATTTATACATAGGGATATGCTGAATTTAGCCTACTTTGTAAAATAGGGAACCACAGAGGCTGCTAACACCACCATGACCACCACCAGAATGTAAATAGAACGAATTATTGTTGACCCCATTTGCTGCTATAGCACATGCCCATATTGTGCAACATGTCTATGTTTCTGACATTTCAAAAGTGATGTACCTGACATAAGGGCAAGTGCCCCTCCAGGGCTACCCCCCCGCACCTAATACATCTTTCTTTCACATACCTGGAGTGAGAAGTAAAGAGCCATCAGGAGTAAAACTAAGCCTACGGAAGAATGATTTCATGCTGTCATCATGAAACATCCGATAGCTTCTTACCTGTAACATTTTGAAAGAATAAAAAAAAATCTTTAAAATATCATTATCAAGCCACCATTAATTACAGTTAACACATTGTCTTAAAGTGAGACAATCAGATAGTTACGTGATCCAGTTTAATATGTCTTTAGTGGGTCTTAAAATACTTTTAAGGTTTTGCTACCTCTAAATTGCTATTATAAACTGTTATTGTGTGGTTTAAATTCTCTAGGACCAATGGTAGTCTCCCTTATACCTCTTCAAATACTGATTTGCATAATTCAAAGGCATAGACTCGACTATTCCTCTTGTTTCCCTCTTATGTTGTTATAGCTAGCTATTTACATTTAAGTAGTCACCAGTAAAGAAAACAGATGAAGATACGTGTTATTTACAGAATAAAACTATTGCTTGCATAGAATATTTAAAAAATAGAAAAATGCAACTCGACAGATCCAAGAATATCATATACAGGGAGAACCAAAAATTAAATAAAGACATTAGAATAAAGAGACATTTTAATAGTTGAGTTACAAAGAGCCTGCCTCTTAGTTAATTCTACTTTAACTCTAATCCTAGAAATTTAAAGATGACTCCTCAGAACCATTTCAGACTTCCCAGGAAAACCAAACCATGCTTAAGGATACTTCTTACAGAAAAGAGATATGCATTCCTTTATGGACAATAATACCTGCATACAGACAACTCTAAAAAGTTATTTTACTATCTATCATTCAGAGTTAATCTGGGATGAAAACTCTTGCTTTTCTCTCAGGATTTGAAATTTTTCACGGATATATTTTCACTCAAAGTGTTTATAACACCTGCTGGGTGACTGCAAGCTACTGCATTAGTAATAAATATATATAAAAATATATATAAAAAAGTTTTTCCTGATGGATGACAGAATGTGCCTGCCAGGTGACAGAATGACATAATCACGTCATCAATGTCAACAGGCTCTCTCATTGAAGCGAAAGCAGCTGGGAGGGAAGGGGGGTTAGCAAACGTAGTGAGCAGGAAGCACAGCCCCCTAGTCACTATAAATAACTTAAGAGCTGATGCCTAACAGATATCTTTGTAATTATTCTATGTAAAAGAAATTATCTGTGTATAGACTATTTTTTGCTGCTCTCCCCTGGAACTTTACACAAGGGCATTAGCACTGTCAATTTGCTAAATTGTAGGAGCAGATGAACTTGCAGGAGGCAAGTTATTTGTGATAGTTACTTCCACAGTAGGAATGTTAGATAGCGGGTAATAGAATTGTTGACCAACTGCATGAATTCTTAGTGGTTAGTTGACTATTCTGACACTCCGCGGGGTGTCAGGTGGTAGCCAGTCTGCGAGGGAAGCCAGTTTAAAAACCAGCTCCCATCGCAGACTGGCTGCCTGCCTCCCCATACTGTTGCCTCTGATACAGACACAACAGCCCATGTCCATGGGGGGTCTGAGCTCTCCATGGATAGAGGCTGCTGGGGTGTGAAGGGGACGGGGGAGCCTGCAGCAAAGCAGCCTCTGTCCACGGTGGCCTGGGCTGGCTGTGGACAGGGGCTGCTGCTGGGAACCAGCCTCTGTCTGCAGCGGGCCCAAGCTCGGAGCAGCCTCTGTCCATGGGGAGCTCGGACTCCCATGGACAGGGCTGTTGCAGAGGGTGGAAGCGGGAGGCAATGCGAGTAGTCGACTAGATTAACCAATAAACCTAGGCTTATAGGTTAATTGTCTAGTCAACTACTCATTGACATCCCTATTCCACAGCAAACTAAAGTCAGAGGAAAACAATAAGAAAAAATCCACACATTCATACAGTAATAAATGAAGAGACAAATGCAAAGATATCTGATGTAGAATTAAATTATTTCTAAAACTGAACAGTTTTTCCCAAATTTCACTTTCAGGGAAAGTAGCCCAGGTAAAAAAACAACACCACCACATAAAGCATTAATCAACAACACTGTTAGTATTAGAACAGTTTACCTCCCCTTCAGCTCCTGATGGCATCTTGGTAACATTGAATGCTACACGTTTAGTCTGTGTACTGTACACTCGCATCACCCTATATAATGGAGAATATTGTTAGCCACAAACAGGTATCTTACACACTGCAGGTGTGTCTATACTAAACCTTTAGCTCAAAATAAGCTACACAATTTGAGCTATGGAAATTGTGTAGCTTATTTTGAGTGTATTTTGAAATAGCTTATTTTATAATTTGGCACTGTCTACACAGCGCTAAATTTCAAAATAAACCTCTATTCCGAAATGTCCCTTAAGCCTCATGGAATGAGATTTACAGGGACATTGGAATAGAGAGCCTGTTATTTCGAAAGATATTTCAAAATAATGGGCAAGCTGTAAAGACACGGAATAACTATTTTGGGATACCAGAAGTATTCTGAAATAGTGCCACAGTGTAGACGTACCCCGAGCAATATCCTTGCCTATTTCAGAGTTATAACACCTTCATTTTCAATCAGAACTTTCTGGAGCCAGTTGACAGTTTTTTACAAAAGGACTTCCCACTAAAAGCAGTAGATTACCACTACTTAATACTATAGGACATTAACAAATAACTACCCTATACATTTTAGCTGCCACAAGTTATGTCAGTATAAAGCCACCACAATTATCACATTACTTGTGAGTGTGCATGCTTGGCTCCTTGCATCAGTGCTGCGCAAGTTCACCAGAAATTCCTGTTTCAATGCAATGAGGAGCATCATGATTTACAACTTGTTACTGTCCAGTACACTGTCTTTTGGGAAGTTTTTGCAATGCGTGGTGGGAAGAAACAAGTTGTGCAGGAGTCACTGGTACTGCAGGGTCAAGTTCCCATTATACAGCCTTCTCCAACCCTAAGCTCTTTCTAACCCATAATTTTCATTTCTTTTTTAAATATCTCTTTACCTACATGACCTTCTTTGTGGTCCACCATCTCTGACAGAAGCACAGAGTCTGCACAGCTCTGCACTAGCGCCATGAGCGTTGGAAACACACAATAAACAATCCTTCAGAATTTGCAGAGCCACAAAGCAGATGGACTTTTGTTGATTTATTCACAGAATTTTTTTGTGACATGTGTATGTGCCCTTAAGGGAAAATCAGGGCTCAAAATGAAATGGAGAAGGCCTGAATAACTTCCTGGGACTTCACTGGGGATTCCATGAGTTCCTACAGAACATAAACTGTCACTGAAAAAGTAAATTATATGTTTAGCTATTATTGTTGCAGTTTCCTTACTAAAGTGAATTGAAAGCAGAGCTGTGCAAGATTATTTTCCTAAATCTGCACAGAAGACTTAATTCATGTCTTTCAGGGTGTGATCTCTAAAGTATAAAAATAATTTAAATTAGGGATGTGAACTGTGTACACATTTACAAATTAATCGATAAGCCTGGGTTGCAGGCAGCCCTCCCCCCCCACCCCAGTTGGAGAGGCAGCAGCAGAAGCGGAGGTGGGAGATGCTACACGCGGAGAGCTGGCTTTTAAGCCAGCTCCCCACATGTACCTGCAACCTCACTGCTACCTCTCATACAGAGGCAGCAGTGTGGTGGCGGGGGAGAGAGGCAGGAAAAGCCACCTGCTGGGAGCCTGCCCCCAACATGTAAATGTGTCACTGTTGAAATTTTCAGCAGTGACACGTTTACATGAATAAACGCATTTTAACATCCCTAATTTAAGTGTTACTTTACTATTTCACAGCTCTTTTACAGAAACATTCAAATGTCATGTCTATCCCATGGAGATTCAAAAGGAATATTAGGTCTTTTTACTCATCCCCTCTGAGAGCCACTTGCAGGATTTTCTCCAAGTGGGATCAGTACTCTCTGTAATAGAACCCTCATCATTATGAAGGCTTTTCAGGTATACCCAGACAGTTTTCTGTTTCTTAATTTCATCCTTTTATTCCTTGTTACACCTTATGAAAAAACAGTTACTTATCTCTGTAACTGTTATTCTTCGAGATGTGCTGCTCATGTCCGTTCCAATTAGGTGTGCGCGCACAAACTCTGGCGCTTTTTTTTCCTTAGCAGTACTTGTTGGGCAAGCTCGGGAGCCCCCTGGAGTGGTACCGCTATATTGGCACATATGTAACCCTGCTGGCCCTTCACCACTTCAGTTCCTTCTTGCCAGAATCCTCCAACGAAGGGAAGTGGGTGGGATTTGGAATGGACACGAGCAATACCTCTCGAAGAACAACAGTTACAGAGGCAAGAAACCGTTTTTTCTTTGAGTGCTTGCTCATGTCCATTCCAACTAGGTGACTCCCTAGCAGTACCTAGGAGGTTGGGTCAGAGTCTATCAACACCTAATTCGCAACAGACTACAGCACAGCCCTCCCAAAAGTCTCATCTTCCTTGGCCTGCTGAGCAATTGCATAGTGACTGGAAAACGTGTACACAGAGGACCACGTAGCTGCTCTACTAATGTCAAGAATGGGCACCTGTGCAACAAAAGCTGTGGATGACACCTGTGCCCTCGTGGAATGGGCCATAGGAGGGGGTGCTGGCCTACCAGCAAGGTTGCAGCAAGCTCTAATGCAGGAAGTGATCCAGGTGGACAAGCACTGAGGCGATACCGGTGAGCCCTTCATCCTCTCTGTTATGGAAATAAAGAATTGTGGGGATCTACGGAACTCTCTTGTCCTCTCGATATAAAATGCTAGTGCTCGTCTAACGTCTAGAGAATGTAGCACCTGCTCCCTAGGCACAGAGTGGGGTTTCAGGAAAAAAACAGGTAGGTAAATGTCTTGGGACATACGGAAATGTGAAACTGCCTTAGGGAGGAAAGCTGGGTGGGGACATAGCCTAACCTTGTACTTAAAGAAAACTGTGTAGGGGGGCTCCAATATGAGGGCCCTCAACTCAGATACTCTCTTGGCTAAGGTAATCGCAATCAAGAAAGCCACCTTCCACGATAGGTGCTTCAGTGATCAGGTGCCCAAGGGTTCAAAGGGGGGCCCTCATGAGACCCATCAGGACTAGATTCGGACCCTATGGGGTACAGGTAAGTGCATATAGGGGAACAACCTGTCCACCCCCTTCAGGAAGCGCTTCACCATTGCATTTGCGAACACTGTCCTACCTCCCCCCCCCAGGTGAAAAGCTGCAATTGCGGTTAGGTGAACCCTTGGAAGATGTAGCAAGACCCTGGTGTCTGATGTATAGGAGGTAATCCAAAATGAGAGGGAACAAGGCACCCATTAAGTCCATCCCTGCCTGCTCCACCCATGAGGCGAAGCGTTTCCACGTGGCCTCATAAACCGCCCTGGTTCTACTGCCCAGGAGGACCTTCCGCACCTCCTCAAGAGAGTCACTCTGCCCCCACTAACAACAAAGGTTCCATGCCGTGAGATGGTGGACGACAGGTTCTGGTGGCATAGCTTCTCCTCCCTTAGGTCCTGAGTAATCAGGTCCAGAACCAACGGCAATATCACTGGGTCTTCCACTGCCAGGTCTAGTAGGGTGGTAAACCAGTGCTGCTAGAGCCATGCCGGCACCACCATAATGACCATGGTCCCGAGCCTCATGATCCTGGGTAGGACCTTGTGTATCAGTGGGAACGGGGAGAAAACATACAATAGCTCCTGAGGCCCTTGACCCATGTACAAGCAATAGCTCTAGCACTGGGCATTCTCCCGTCTGGCAAACAGGTCCAGATAGGGATAGTCCCACCTCCAGAAGGCCTCTGATATGATATCTGGTCTGAAGGACCTGCTGAGCTCATCCGCCAGAACACTGCTGGTTCCTAGAAGGTAGGTTGCCTTGAGATGGATATTCTGGGCAATACACAGCTCCCACAGATGTAGGACTTCCTTGTAAAAGGGGAGAGGACCAAGGTCCACCCTATTTGTTGATATAATAAATGATCACAATGTTGTCCGTCAACACCAAGACCAGCCTGTTTCTCAGTTGGGGAAGAAAAGCCTGGCATGCAAATCTGACTACCCCGAGCTCTTCGACATTTATGTGCAGGGAACTCTCCACAGGGAACCATATACCTTGAGTCCTGAGATTCCCCAGGTGGGCCCCCCAGCCTGTGTCAGACACATCTGTGAACAGCTGCACTGATGGGCTCTGTCTGACAAATGGGACTCCTGCGCAGACCATCCTCTCCTGCAGTCACCAGTCCAGCAAGCAGAGCACAGCTGCTGGCAGTGTGACCACCGCGTCTAGTGGTGCTCATGTCGGGTTGTGTACACTTAACAGCCACCCTTGTAGGGGTTAGAGCTTCAGTCTGTGGTACCTTACCACATATGTACATGCCACCATGTGACCCAGCAGCTTCATACATGTTCTCGCTGCTGTCATGGGAGACCTTTGGAGGTCCTTGATCATGGAACTCATAGTCAAGGCTCTGGCCCCAGGAAGAGACGCCCTTGCCACAGTGGAGTCTAGGTGAGCCCCCATGAATTCTGTTATCTGCATGGGGTTGAGCGTGGATTTCTCCTTGTTCATGAGGAGGCCTCGGCTGGAGAACAATCTCTTGGTCAGGGCTATCTAGTCTAATACTTGTTCTTGGTATGACCCCTTTATCAGCCAATTGTCCAGGTATGGAAAAACCTGGACCCTGTAGGAAGGCCACTACAGCAGCCATGCATTTGGTGAAGACCCTTGGGGTTGTGGAGAGGCCGAACAGTAGAACTGCAAACTGGAAGCGTAAACCTCTGTAAACCTCAGAAATCTCCTGGGGGCAGGGATCACTGAAATGTGAAAGTATGCATCCTTCAGATCAAGGGCAGTGTACCAGTCTCCTTTCTGGAGGGAAGGGATGATAGATGCTAAGGTGACCATCCCGAATTTTGCTTTCTTTACAAACAAGTTTATTTCTAGAATGGGATGTGGTCCCCATTTGGACTTGGGGAAAAGGGAATAGCAGAAGTAAAATCCCCTCCCTCTGAACTCCTCTGGGTTTGACTGTCCCCAGCTGCAGAATCAAGGACACTTCCTGCTTCAACAGATGCTCGTGAGAGGGGTCCCTGAAGAGAGACAGGCAAGGAGGGTGGGAGGAAAAGAAAAGGAATGACGTAACCTCTTCCCACTAGGTCTAGAACCCACTGATTGGAAGTAACCTGGGACCAGGCCTGGTAGAAAAGGTAAAGTTGGCAACCAAAAGGGGGTAATGAGACGGAGACTCTAATATTGTCCTTGAGCATACCCTCAAAATGAGCACTCGGGCTGCTGGTTGGAAGATGAGGTGGACCCTCTTTCCAAGTCTGATCTTGAACCCCTGCGTCTGCTTCTATTATTGCCATTACGGTCATTGTTTCTTCCCCTCCTTCTGCCCCATCAGGGCCAAAACCTTGTTGGAAGGGTCTTCAGAGCTGCCTACTCTGCGGTGCCAGAGCACGAATCTCCAAAGACTTTAGGGTAGCTCTAGAATCTTTGAGGCTATGCAGCCTTGAGTCCACCTGGTCTGAGAAGAGGCCAGACCCTTCAAACAGTAGCTCCTGCAGGGTCTTCTGGACCTCGGGAAGGATACCCGATACCTGCAGCCAGGCACCACTCCTCATCACTACACCAGTGGCCATCGTACGGGCTGCTGAATCCTCAGCATCCAATGCGGCTTGCAGTGCTGTACGCCCCATTGTCCCACCCTCCTCTGCTAGGGCACCATACTCGGTCTTGGGGGAGAAGGCCTTTAAATTTATCCATGGTCGATCACATGTTGTAGATGTACCTGCTCAGCATCGTTTGCTGATTGGCAATGAGGAGTTGTAGGACACCCATGACATAGGCCTTTCTCCCTAGCAAATCAAGCCTTCTGGGCTCCTTAAAGTTGGACGTGGGCACCAGACGTTGTTGGCGCTCCTTCTGCCCCGCAGCCTGCATCACCAATGAACCCAGAGGAGGGTGATTGAAGAGGTGCTCATGCCCCACTTGAGGGATCAAGTAGCGCCTCTCAACCCCCTTTTACGTGGGAGGAATAGAGGAAGGGGTCTACAAAAAGGTTTTGAATATCTTATCCACCATTTTATTAAGTGGTAGCGCCACTTTAACTGGGGTGTTTGCCGTGAGGATGTCCAGCATTGGATCGGACTCCTCCTGGACCTCATCTGCCTGCATCCCCAAGTTGGCTGCTAGTCTTCTAAGCAGGTCTTGATGGTCCCTGGCATCCACAGATGGAAGCTGTGAGGCAGGATCTGCCAAGGCCTCGTCAGGAGAATAGGACAATGACTCCCTGACCTCCAGCTGTTCCTCTGCCAGCTCTTCATGAGGTACGGCAGAAGGGGCATCTTGGCCTGCCACCGACGTTGCTGTCAAAGGCCTGGGGCCCTCCCCTTCCACTGGAGGTCTTGCCATGTCCTTACTGCAGGACTAGGTTGACTCCAAAGTGGGGGCTCTCAGGAGAGGAGTCTGAGGGGGCACTTTCCATGTGTGATTCCACCGACACCAATCTGGACGGTGGTCGGCCCAAGGTGTCCAGAATGGCCACTGAGACTGCGGTTGCCACTGGGGTGGCCAAGTCTGGCTGACCGACAGGCTTCGGTGGCCGACAGGCTCCTGAAGCCTATGTCCAGAGCGGGAACAGTGCTGAGATCTGGATCTATATGAAGATGTATTAGAACACACTGACGCTGCTTCTGAGTCTGAAGAATAAACAGATGCCGACCATAGCGGTGTTGGTGATCTATGCGATCATCGGTGTTCGGCCGTGGTGCAGGTTTCCCCTAGGCACCGGGCCCGGTGCCAGCGCGGGCATCAACTGTGCCATAGTCATGGCAGGAAGTAACTGGTCCAGAGGTCCTAACCGATACAGTGCCACGGAGACACCGTAAGGCATTACTGGGGGCCCAGACTGGAAACTGCTTCCTTGTGAGCTGGAGCTGCTCCGATCCCTGGTGCTACTAGGACCAGTGCCATTAAGTGTTATGGTGCCAGAGCTCCTGGTGCCATGGGGATAGGTATGGATGCCAGCAGTGGTCCCCACAAGTGTCCCAGTGTTGATAACATCACCAGTGCCAGCCCCAAGTGGGTGCTCAGCACCTCTTGGGGCACCTTGGGCTATGCCAGGGTCAGTGTCCGGAGTTCAGCACGAGCCTGCTAACGCAGTGCCAAGGTCTCGGTGTGTGGGGATGAGGTCAGCTCGATGAGCTCCTGTGACACGTCAAATGTTTTGTGGGTCAACAGTTGCTGGACTTCTTCCCTCTGTGTCGGACTCTGGGGCCTCGCAATATGTCGTCAAAGCCGAGTGCCCCTCCTTAGGGTGCACTTTGTGACTGCACCTCTCTAGAGATCTTCCCCTGTGATCTCTCTCTCTCCTTGGCGCCGGGGACTGCGAGTGGTGCCCCGAGGACTTTGAAGAGATGGCAGCCTGTCTGGTCGGTGCTGTCGAGCTCTCCCACACCGAGGCTGGTACACTTTGCACTGACTGTGTCCACTCTGGTGCTGGTGGTTGCAAAGTGGACTCCATGAGAATGAGCTTGAGCCTAGAGTCTCTTTCTTGCTTTGTCCTCAGCTTGAAGCCCTTGCAAAAGTGGCAATTGTCTGTACGATGGCTCTCGCCCAGACACTTTAGGCAAGAGTAGTGCAGGTTACTGCAGGGCCTGGCTTCAAGCACTTCGCACACAACTTGAACCCTTGCGGGCCGGGCATTCCCTCCCCAGCAGGGAAGAGGCTAAAAGGAGTAAAACTCCCTTCTCTCATCTAAACTAATGACACTAACAACTAAATGACTTGAAAAACAAAAGAACAACTATGTACATGCACTAAGGGTTGGGACTAACGATGTAGTCAGTGCTTCAGCTACCGGCACCGGCAGCAAGAAAGAACTGAGGAGGTGGAGGGCCAGCAGAGGTATTTATGCGCTGATATAGCAGCACCACTCCAGGCTGCTCCCCTGGCTGGCCCAACGGGTACGAAGGGAAAAAAGTTCCGGAATCCATGCATGCGGTGCGCACAACTAATTGGAATGGACATGAGCAACTACTTGAAGAAGAATAGAAGCTAGTAATCCAAAGGAGAGGAAGAGAGAGAGGAAACAAAAAAGGAAAAAGCCAATAAAGGGGGAAGAGATTTATGAAAAGGGCAGGGCTTGACAAATAACATGGGATCCTATAGGCCAAGGAATAACAGATCTGCGCATGCGTAGAGAACGATCTACGCATGCGTAGAGCGCAGAACTGTGCGGCTGGCGAGCCCTGGAAAAGGGCATCACTTTATACCTCCAGCCCCTGGAGAGAACCAAACCAATAAAAGATGTAGGTTAACACATACCCATCTTTTTGTCTTCAGTACACAACAAAGACAAAGAGATAAACATAACTAATGGGGTAAGACATTGGTAATGGACAGCTACCTAAAATCAATTAAACTAAGGCATTACCTAAATACCTATGTAGTTTCTGTAGTAGTTTATGAAGAGAGCCCATTGATATGCTTCTTTTCTACACTTCTACATTACAGAGACTCAGAATGCTCTGGTATAAAAGAAATCTCAAATCCAGGATTACTCTCCCAGAGGTTTATTAGACAGTTTTGAAACCTATCAAAATAAGATGTATACCCCAAACAATTTATGGTGAACTGAAAAGCTAATATAAAAAAAGATTTGTTTGCCAAATGACCATACTAACCAGACTGCTGAGGGTGGGGATATGGGGTGGTATGAAAAAGGTGACATTCAGCATAGAAAAAATAAACTTCTGATATCTTCAGCAAATTAAAAATGCCCAATGGAATATAATTTGTTTAAAAGTTAAATTAAATTTACTTCTTTGTTGAATGTTGCCTCTAAGGCTTTGGATGGCATACCAATTCCCATTCCACCTTTGCAGTTCCCTTTGAAGGACCTATGTGAACTAGGGATGAGATAGTATACCCAGTTAACCGATGAGCCGAGGCTTATCGGTTAACCTTCATGGTTGCACAGAGCGGCAGCAGCACAGAGAGTGGGAGGGATGGGGGAAGGAGGAACAGGTGGGAGTCAGTGCTCGCAGAGAGTCTGCTTAAAAGCTAGCTGCCCACGAACACTGGCTCCTGCCTGCAGCCCTGCAGAGAGGAACACTGTAAGAGTGAGGCAGGTGGCTGCACGGGAGCTGCCATTCTCCCACTTGTAATTTTCAGTGGTTACACATTTACCTGATAAAATGCTTTTTAACATCCCTAATGCGAACAGCAATTAAACCTCACCTTTCTAAATACTGATAATTATGAAATGAAAAGCATTCCATTATTTTCTTAAATAGCATGCAACAAACAATAGTAATAGGAAACACTTAAAATAACTCACCTATCACAGCTAAGAGTTGCAATGTACTGGCCTATAGGATCCCATGTTATTCCTTGTACATAACTCTTGTGTTCATTAAAAATTGAAACTTTTTGCCCTGAAAATAAAAATAGTTTACATTTCTATTTCATAAAACTTTTCATTTCAGAAATAAAACAAGGCCAAGTATTTCAGAATGTAAAGTATTATATATTTTTACTCTTAAATGTATAACTATCTTGTAAAGAGTCTTACAATGATGGTAGGAATATTTGCTTTATTCACAAAGTTCACAAAGTCACAACTGAACCACAACCATTGAATTTAGGCATGTACATCTGAGCTTTATTCCTAGTCTGTCATTTTCTGAGAACAAAAGTTACCTAAAACAGTAGAATTCAGGCTTCTCAATATACCTGCTTGATCTATAGAACTATGCAAAAAATTGTTGCTTGGGAAAGTAATGTTCCTACAGCAATATAAAAACTTTTCTGTTGACATGAGATGTGTCTAAAGCAGAGGTCAGCAACCTATGGCACGTGTGCCATAAGTGGCACGCAAACTGATTTTCACTGGAACGCGAGTCTCCCCATCGGATCCATATGCCGACCATATGGGACTGTCCTGATTTTAATTGCCATTGTGCCTCGCATGGTGCAGCAGCAGCCTCCTCCCCCTCACTCCCATAGAGCGCACTCCAAACAGGCTTCCGGTGGTACGCATTTTTCTGGCCACTCCTCCACCCACTGCCCCATCACCATGTGCCGCACGGCCCTCTCCTTTCCCTCGTAGGACTGCCTCTGGCACATGAGGTCCCCGGTCTGGACATGCCACATCCTCCTCCAGGCCTCTTGTTGGTACAGCGGCCATCGCCATCGCTGCGGGGGGGCCAGGCAGGTCCAAGATAAAACCTGGCGGAGCTGCTCCTGGACCTTTTCGCATTGGAGCTGCCACCTCAGCCACAGCAGGGGCGCTGCGGGGCGCGCTCAGCAGTTACGCTTCTGCTCTCTCTCCCCCTGCCCCTCCCCACCATGCTGGGGGAGCGGCAGTGAGCCAGGTCTGGCAGGGAAGGTCGGGGTTTCTCTTTCTCCCCCCGCATGGAGAAGCTGAGCTCCCTCCCCCTTCCCACCCTGCTGGGGGAATGGCAGTGCAGTGACACACTGTCCAGAGGCTTTCCCCACTGCAAGGGGGTGCAAAGCCAGGTAAGCGTCCCTCATGGCCAGACCCCCCACATTCTAATTCCACTCATTCACTCCCCTCCCCCTGCCAAGATCCCACACCCACAGCTTGCTCTGACACCCTTCCTTGCTCCTGCATCCGTCCTCCGGGGCAGACACTCTCCCTTCTGGCCAGACACCCTACCATGCTCCTGTACCCACCCTCCAGCCAGACACCTACCCCCACTCTGCTCCTGCACCCTTCCTCCTGGCCACACACTGCACCCTCCCTTGTTCCTGCTGCCTCCCCCTGGAAAGACACCCTACTCTCAAGCTTGCTTCTGCACCCTACCTCCAACCCAGACCTCACAACCTCTCCCCATTCTGCACCGCACCTCTCATAGATTCTGCAGCCCCATCCCTATCCCACTCACTGACAGCCCTGTCCTGCACACTGAACCCCTCATTTATGTCCCCACCCCAGAGACTAAGAGGCTCCACAAAATTCACTAACTCTGGAACCCCCCAAAAATTAATCTGGCCTATAGGAAGCCCTGAACCTCAGTCCTCCCTGTCCCTTCCCCTCGCCCCATGGAGCTGGAGTGCCAAAGGAGTGAGGTGTCTCAGTTAGGGGCCACATCAGTGAGGGTTGAGTTTTTTTGCTTCTCGCTTGTGTGGTCCTCAACTGATTTTTCTGTGGGTCAGTGGTCCCCAACCCAAAAAAGGTTCCTTACCCCGTCATAAATAAAGAAAACATTGAAACTTTTTGTGTTGGACATAAATTAATATTTTACTTTATTTAAAATGAAGTTTGATAAACTAACAAGAGAAAGTTAAAATGCTTAATCGTCTTAATTTAAATTAAACCATTCTCCCTAACTGCAGCTGGTTCAGCAAATATGATCACCATACCCAGCCTGCCTCGACCCCTCTTCCCCTGGCACACAGATCCATAAATAGAAGTGAATACGTTAAATCTCAGCATGTCACTTCTGAAAGGTTGCCAACCCCTGGTCTAGAGTATGGGATTATGTCAGCACAGCTATGGAGCCAAAGCTATAGTCCCCATACAGTAGGCTTGGCGTGAATCTGAGCTGTGGGACTATAACAGACTCAGCCTCTGTGAATACAGCACAGAGGACAACACAATGCACACTAACTAGTGGGTTATAGATACGCTGCGTTTAGTGGAACCATCTAATTCTGAAACTAGGAGCTCCAATGCTTCTCCCATGGCTTATCCCATCAAGGAGGTCAAGGGCATGAACTCTTCAAAGCTACGGATGTCCCAAGGTCCATGAATAAATCCCACAAATCTCAAAGTATCATGATTGGGAAATGAGATGGGAATGGGCTGATGCTTAATAGCTGGTACTGTTTTGGATATCAGTGTTAGTATAAATAAAAAGTTTATATTTGAATATTTTGTGGAATATAAATCTATGTAATTGTTCAAAATTTGTCACGTTTTTTACCACTATTTATGTAAGAAAGGGCATCCAAGAGATACCCAAATCAACCCATATCTGGCAACATCAAGATGGATAAAAATCAATTTTTTTTTAATTAAAAATATTGGAATTTTTATGTAATTTGGATTTTTATAATCAATAAAATACTAAATTTCTCATTTAAAAATAACAGTTACAATTAAATCTTATCACAAACATGCTACTCCTACACTTAATCTCATAAAAATGAATTAATATCTCTAGTCTGTCCAGCGTAACAACCAGCTTTTGCTTCTTGAAAGTTCTGGGTTTTCAGTGTCTGCTTCTCACAAACGTGTGCAAAGACAGACACAGGCTGGATAGGATTATTTTTGTTTTGTGCTTATGTAGTGATAGACCTGTGCCAAGCACATCAGAGTTAGTTAAGATCTGTCTAGACAAACAGACAATATATAGGAACAAACAAAGGCAGTACAGAAAGGAATGAACTGGAAAGACAAAGGGATGACATTATTCAGTACACACACAACTTCCTATATTCCCCCATGCTTCTGCCACAGAAAAACTATCATGACTTCTGGGCAAGACACACCCTATCTGGGAATATTTTGAAGAAATGTATTCCCTGAGTAAAAAAGGAAAACGTGTCAAGCATAAGCAGTGCAAGAAGATGATGCAGGGCCTAGCTGCAAGAATGAAATATCATAAGGAAAACTACTTATTGGGAAAAAAATAATGTGGATGAAAATGTGGATATATCTGAAGAACGATGTAGATCAACTTTGCATTATTCATCAAGCCTCTCTATGCCTTTTAGTATAAATGTGATTTAACAAGTAAATTCCCAAGCTCTTTACTATTAGATGTTGCTAGAAAAAAAGTTTAGCTTAGCTAACCCTTATGTTTAGAATCTATCATCCAAGTATACAGTATGGAAAGCTGCAGTAAGTGAAATCTAGAGTTGCTAGATGCCACTAAATGTCATTTTCTCTCTTATATTACATAATACATGCCTCTTATTTTGGAACATCATGGTCACAGACCATAACGGTGATGCCATAAGTCTATTCCCTATTTTACTTTGGTATAACTCAGCTTTCCCAAAGGAATCCTTTCCTGTACTTGTTTTCAGCGAGGCTTATTCCAAAATTAAGTGCACCCTGAGCACAGTCCATCTTAGCTTTTATGGTAACATGGAATCAGATCCGTGACAGTGGGAGTGGGGGAAGATGAGAGCTAGTTGTAGAAGTTTTAAGGACACTGTACATTTATTGTTCTGAGAACTTGTTTGTTAAGAGTTAATAAAATTTGAAATTTAAATTAAAAAAAAGAGTGTAGCTGACTGCTGTCCTTAACTCAGGAGACTGCTGCAACTGCAAATGTGAAATATTTATGTAACATTTAAGATTTAATTTAATAAAATGTAAGTGTTGTGTTTGTAAGATTTAGTTCTTAGCATTCCTAATGTACTGCTGCTGCATCTGCAGCTTGATATAGGCAACCAGTATTGCATTCTATTTCCTAAATTAATAAAAGTCAAGTTATCTAAAAAAATTAGACAAACTACACCCTCTTAGATGTTGTAAAATGTTGTACTGAGCTGTAAACATGTTTTAGTGAATAGATTTGCACTGTTGTAAAGTTGTATCAGTGGGAAAATTAATTTAAATCAGTAGGTTTTTTTGTGATTTAAATCGCCTTGATTAAAATTAACCCACACTTGACAACATTGTTAACAAAATTTCCACCCACCAAAGGATTTGGAGCTGGGAGGGCACAAGTACCCCCTGTCATGCTGCAAAGAGCAACACCACGGAAATGATGATTCTATACATTTCTGTGAAACAAATGACCCCTTCCTGACCTTTGTGTCTCTAACTGGTCCACAAAATGAGATTTCACTACATCATGCTCCCAGATGAAGAGGTATTTTCACCCCACCTTCACAAATTCAGGAAATACTTTGACCATATTGCCATTAAAAAAAAAAAATGCTTTCAGTTATTTTGTTAAACATTAAGCAATTCTACTGATCTCAGGCTAGATACCACAAAGACAAATTAGAAACTTCGCAATTACCTTTGTTGACATCCCACATTATAGCTGTGTTATCTACTGAGGCAGAGGCCATACAGTTTCCATCAGGGGTCCAACAAATATCATACACATCTTCTAAGTGGCCTCTGAAATCCAGATTAGTAGATCGTGATCATTAGTTATAGCAAGAACAAGAATTATAAACAAAAAGTCAGATTTAAAAAAAAAAAAAACACGCTGAAAACCTATATAACCAAAGGTTACTGCAATGAGAGCCAACCACTGTTTTTATTTTTAAATATATACTCCTACTAGAAGTAAAACACATATATCTCTGCTAACCTCTGTATAACACTGCATCTTTCAAAGAAATAAAAATCTTGAATTCACAAATGACACGAAATAATATATAAGATATGAAAAATTAACATTCCCAGAACCGTGTGTAATAAGCACACTATTGTTCATGTAGCAATAAAATATATTAATACAAGAAAGGTCACATTTTTAGAAAACTTTCCTATACAGATAATTTTTTTTCCACAAGAAATGTTCAGTGAAAAAGATGCATATCAAAAGAAGTCATATCAAATCTAGGAATCTAAATTAGTTCATATTACATTTGAACCAATGTTTTCTGATATCAGGTCCACTTTAGCAAAATATCCACAAAATATAAGTTTAAAAATGGTAAGAATCATTAGCATTATTTTGTAGATTTCTGCATCAAAGTGACTATTTGAATGATAATATATGCCACATTCCCATTTTTTAAAAAAATCCTAATTTTTTAAAGAGATATTAATTTTAATTAATTTACTTTGGAAGCTGTTTCAGTCTTGTATGGAAATTATACAAGCACTTTTAAAGGCATATTTTGTACTTACACATACTTTGTACCTACTCAGATTTATCAGGTAGAAATACTAGGTTTATTTTTTAAAGGAGTGTGAATTACTAATGAATATAATAATCACACAGAAAAACCGAAGTGCTCAGTTTATCCACAGATGCTGCTCAAACAGGGGATACCATTCCATATATTGTCCCATGAAGGAACAAAAGGTTATTTAGGTTTCCATAGCCTTTCATTTCTTTGTTTCTCCACAGAGAGTGACAACAGGATACCATTCAGTTCTCACTGTGATAGTGGTGATCTGATGTCTTGCCTACTAGGAACTGGACTGAAACAACCACTCATTTCAATTAAATTAACTATTTTAACTGTGAGTACACATACATTTTAATGAGTATCATATACAATGTGAAATAAAGGCTATTTTGTATTACATATAATATAATTATCGCTTTTTATAGTTTTTTTAAAAATTATTGTAATTTGCAAGTAATATCGCCAGTCAGCTGGAATAAGACTTTTCAACAACTCTCTAAACACTAGTTTAAAAAATGTGGCAAGGACTGATTGCTCTCGTTTTATTTAGCAAACAGGCATGATTTGTTTTATCTTTTGGCCCTTTGTTTAATATTCATTATTAAATTATGTTAATTATAAATTCAGTAATAAAAATGTCTGTTTACTTAACATTTCCTCGTGTACAAAAACAGAGCTTTTGAAGTAAATAAGTAGGTGCAGAGAGCTTTGCTAGAGAAGACTGGAGAAACAGACTGGTACAGAACACTGCTAGTGACAGATACTAAATGAGAACAGAAATTAGAATGAATAACAGGAATACACTTTGAAGCAAGTGAGTTTTCGGGGGGGAAAAAAAGGCCCCTGGTAAGGGATTTGCGTAAGTTGAGTGGAAGGCCATTCCAGACAAAGAACACCATGGAATGAAGAAAACTCTCCAAAAGCCCAATTAAATTACCTTAACGTTTTAAATACTGTCCAATTTTCTTTGTTCAGCTGAGCTTCATCTTCATCTTGAAATGCTATTGGCTCTGGTTCTTTGTTATCATTCAATTTCCACAATAAAATCACAGCGTCTGTGGAATAATATGACTTGTTGCTAAGAAACGTTTGGGCTTTGTTTATAATGAATTATTATATTGGTCTTATTGTGCTATTATGTTACATGTAATGTGCAAATCAACGAGCAAAAATATTTAGACTAGTTTTGGAGATTTGTTTTAGGTGATTGACCTAGAAATGTTTTTATCCCCATTACCTTTATTATGTAGAAACAGGAGACAAACGTATAAGTTAGTTTTGCTTTATGTTGCTCTCCTAGACTTTTTAACCGTAGATTAAGAAGGAAATTTCCAAAGGTCCAAGTGAAAGTCAGGTTCCCAACTTCCAAAAGACTTTCAGAGGGTATATAATTGCCCTTTGTGCCTTTGGAAATCTTTCCCCAAAATGTTACACATTCCTGTCAAACACAAGAGAGCTAGCCAGTCCCTTTGTCCTTAGAATAAACACTGGTCTGTGACTCTGGAGATGGATGTAATTTCCAAACTCTGTCGGAGTCTCTTTATGTTTATGATATTGGGAGAGCTGCTCAATACGCCAATTGTAAAATAGGAATAATTCTTTCATATCTGTAAAACAGAGAAAATACTTTGTATCTCAAAGGAGGCTCAACCGATAAATTCACCAGGATATGTGAAACACTCATGTATCACCATGATTGGGAAGTTAATGGCTCATACAAACCCCAAAATGGAAATTTTCTCTGCTCTTTTTACATGACTTACATCTATCTTTTTTATATTGTTTTTTGTTACTCACCGTCTCCTCCTGATGCTAAAACCTCACCATTGGGAGAGAAACGCACAACATTCACTGCTTTCGTATGGCGAGCTAGATTTGATAAGAATTCCACAATTGCTTTCCCATCTGGTCCTTTTTCCACTTTCCATATCTAGTTATAAAAGAATTACATATAGTAAATTGCCTGCTATACCTGAAAATTGATTAATTTTTAGTCTTGTGCACCATTTTCTTCAATTCCGTTATTTATATATTTTGCAAGGAGGCAGAAGGAGTGCAGATGTTTCAAAAATCTTACCCAAACTGGATGAAATTAGGAAGCATTATTAGTCAGAAAATTAAACTCAAGCTGACAGAACTCATGGCCCACTTTCACATAACCTTTTATCTGAGTCACTCACTCGTGGGGCAGTAGAAAACCAGAAGAATGTGAGATTTTTAAGTAAAATTAAATGTCTTGTTAGGTATTCTGCTCACACTAAAATCAGCGAAATTTGGAACTCACACGAACAGCAGTGTCTACTCCTGCTGAGGCCAGTCGATTGATTTTCCCATCAGTTCCATGTTGGAAGTCTAAGCTATACACCGGCTCTTTGTTGTGCCATGCTATTTCACAAGTGATCACCTTCATTCTTTTTAAAGGAAAACATGGCAGGTATCAGATATTTTGCATTTATTTTTACAAGAATTATAGTCAAAGTTAATAACAAACACAGTATCCACAAGCACCAGAGAAATTTTAAGAAAAACATTACAGTAAATTACAAAAGATGACTAAAAGTCTCGGAGGGGTAGCAGTATTAGTCTGTAACTAAAAAAAGGAAAAAAACAACAACAGTGGTCCTGTAGCACCTTAGAGACTAACAAAATATATAAATATCATGAGCTTTCATGGGCACAGCCCACTTCTACAGATGTGAAAGCAAGGGGCCCAGTGTCTCAATCTGGCCTGTGGCATGCCCCACTGGATCCACAGGCAGGGAGCAGCCCCAGAGCTCAGAGCGGCTGGCTGTTCCATCTCTCTCTGTGCTTGGGAGGAAGGGGGAAGCTCTGTGCACTGTGAACCCTCTCCTTCACCCAAACTCCCCCAATACCCTCTCCTGCACCCCAATTCCCTACCTCAAGCTCCATTCTGCACCCATCCTCCATCTCAGACCTCCCATCCCCTCCATAGAAAAGTGTGGCCCTTGACCACTTATCAACATTTTGGAGTGGCCCCCCCATCAAAAATTATTGCTCACCCCTAGTTTATGATAACTGACATTTTCTGCAAGAGCAATAACCTTTTCAGAGAATAAGCCATAGCTCTCAACTCCATGACTGGAAATCTTATTATGACGACAGAGATGTGCTGGAACAGTGTTTAGGTACATTTCTCTGGACATAAATGTTTTCCGATCCCCAGATCTCAAAGTGGTTGCATTCTTCATGTTGCTCTGATCCCTCCACTGCCTGCTTTGACTGCAGCAAAGATAAATGCATAGGCTGTTTTTTGAGTCAGCAAGTGCAGCAAGAATAATGCTAGAAACACAGTAAGCAGGGAGAGATGGGTAAAAGAGGAATTCACTGTTCAGTGCAGCAGACCTCATGGATCATGAAAGTTAAGGTAAAATGAAGAGAAAAGAATTAGCATGTTGGAGTGGGAAGGGAGATGAACCTAGGAAAAGTGGGAATTGAGACCAATGAGAACAGAAATTCTTCCTCCTAAGAAAAGAGTTGCTTACTACTCACACAAAAGATGCTAAAAAAATAGGCTGGTAGAACTTTATAGACTAACAAAACATGTAGATGGGATCATGAGCTTTCCTGGGCACAGCCCACTTCTTCAGATGAGCGGAGTATTGGATGTTTAACATTGCGGCCATCTGAAGAAGTGGGCTGTGCCCACGAACGCTCATGATCCCATCTACATGTTTTGTTAGTCTATAAAGTGCTACCAGACCAGTTGTTGTTTTTTAAGTTTTTCCTGTTACAGCCTGGCTGCCCCTCTGAAGCTTTTGAACAAAAGAGGCTGTGCCTCAGCAATAACGGAGCAATGGTCACTTACCTAGCAGCTCTCTTCCAGAGGCCTCAACGAGCTCTGCACATCGCCACTGCTCCGCCGACAGGAAGACAGCGGGACTCGAGGGCGCAGAAGTGTCACACACACACCTGAGGCGCGCAGTTAAAAGCCCGAATCACACCAGAGCGGCACAGGCACTCGCTTGCCAGAGGAAAGTGACGCAGGTCGAGCGGATACACCCTTGCAAACCAAAAGCCCCCCCTCCTCCCCCATTCAAAATGCTCCATGTCTGAACAGCACCCCTCTCCCCCCCCCCAGAAAACACTGGCCCGACAAGAGACGCCTGGCGCCACAGGAGCGCGCCACTGGGACAGAGGAGGAGGAAGTCACAGCCAGACCCAACGCCGCCCTGTAGCTGCTTCTCACCAAAGCCCATCGCAGCAGGGCTGGGGCTCTGCGTACCCAGCATGTCACCCCCCCATCACCCTCCAATACTGGGGGGAGCACCGGGGTTACCTCCCCCAGCACTGGGGGGGGGGGCACCGCCCCGAGCCTTCGGTTGCCGGTTACCTGAGGCAGGCGCGCGCGGAGCAAAGGAGGCGGGTGCCGCCGGCCGGGTTCCTCTTTCCCGCGCACCTCGGCTCGCCCGCACGAACCGCGCATGCGCGCGCTGACTCACTTCCCCCGGGCGGGGGGAGAAGAACTTGCGAGGCTACAGCGCCACCTGCTGGGCAGCGCCCGCGGAGCCCATAGCCAGGGCTGTAGAGGTTGTAGCCCATGGGTAGGGCTGTAGAGTTGCCATGGCAACTCTCTAATAGCGCACCCAGTTCCCTTTGCCCCGTCCCCCATTCCCCACCCCCCCGGGGAATTCTGTCTTTTTTGGCGCTTGAACAGCAAGAAATCTTCTCTTTAGGTACAGAGGGAAAGTCTTCTATGCATTCTGCTAAACTAAACATTTGTAAAAATACAGCAAAATATATTAGCACAGTGTTTCTCAACCAGTGGTGCGAGTACCCATGGTGCGTGTACCCTTAGTACTTGAGAGAAGGCTGAGGGTACTTCAAGAACTAAAATTTAGAGAACTGAATTTTTGTTTTAAGCTTTACAGTGGTTTGTTATTTTTGTAATTTTTACAGCCAAAAATTTCATGGCTGGCCCAGCTACAATTAAGTTGTTTAAACAAATGTGTTGCAATGGTAGAAAAAAAGTGTCTGAAAACTGTAGGTATTGGGGGTACTTTATAAAAAAAGAGGTTGAGAAACACTGTATTAGCACATCCAAACAATGATTTTATATTGCAAAATATTGTAACAAGTGCTTCAGCGCTCTTAAACTAGAGTAATAAGTATATATTTTCCCACCCCATGTAAGTTATATTTCAGTGCACAGCAGAGACCAATTCCACTTCAGCACTGGTGGTGATACTGGTATTTGTGGGCAGGGAGATGAAGCATACTGATATCCTTCGTGTAGACCACCCCTTACACCACGGCTATTCAACATGTGGCCCACAGCCCATTTGTTTGCGGCCCATGGTGGGGTTTGGGTTTATGCTCAACATGCGGCCCGCAGGTGGGATCCTTTGAACATGGCCTACACTGGGAACGACTTCCACAACAGCAAGGCATCTCCTAGGATGTGTGAGCATTGAAAGATGCAGGTGGATGGGCTGGCTGGAACAGCTGGGTACAGTATGTCAGCGTTTCTAGCTCCCTTCCTCCTCCCCCAGAAGGTGAAGTGCTAGCCGCTTAGCCTTGCGGGCAGAGCCTGAGTGGTGCAGAGTGGCTCACACTGGCCATGTTTGCATCCGGCACTACAACTTAGCTTAATCTTTGTATTCATGCCCATCAGTGTAAAAAGCTATTTGCATGTATATGCAACCACACTTAAGTTGCAGCCCTCAGCATGCACTGTATCATTGTGGCTCCAGGGCTTCCAAAGTTGAGTAGCCCTGCCTTGCACTATAGGGAGGCATAGTACAGTGCCCCTAGGTTACACAAGCTTTTGGGGGACAGCAGTAGAATGCTGGACATTGGGATCTTACATTTTCATTCCTGGCTTGGGTCAGGTCTGTTTGTGGTGTAGTAGTTATAGACAGGATAACCAAATGTACTGGGGAATGTCCTGTGATACTCTGGATAAACATTAATTTTATGCATCAGTGGTAGCCTAGGGAATGTATGCAATTCCATGTAGGATGGGAGATCACTGTCCTCCAGGAACTAAGATGAGTTGAAGGGTGGAGTGGGGTTAGGCTAGGCAAATTCATTTCTGTTGTAACACTGTCAGTGCTAGCTCTCTGGAAGAGTCTTGCCTATACTTGTGCAAACTAGACTCTCCAGGACCCCCTCCTCCCCCAAAATGCGAGGACTTAAGTAGTTTGAGTTAAATTAATATGGGACCATCGGTCTGATCCAGCTAACAGACAGGACATTCTATCCAATCAGAGGGCCTCATTCCTCAGGGAAGTGTTGAAATGACTTAAGACTAGAGACCTTTTGGGAGATGGGGTGTGATCTCTAATAAGTTTAGTGTATATAAAAATAAAAAACCCTGTATTTTTTTCCTGTAATTCTTTTACCTTAAGAATAAACGTACTTGCTTAGAAAGAGCTGTGTGGTAACTTAATTGTGGTACATACACTGTTTACTGTTCTAGATGAGGAAAGCAAAAAAAACAGGATTGTTTAGGCAGTCTGACTTGCTGGATAATTCACAGTACAGGCAATGAACTGTGCAGCCTGGAAATAACCTGGTCAGGAGGAAGAAAGCCATGATAAGCTGAGGAGCTAGCTTAGAACAGGTACCCTTTGCTGGATTCATAGAGGGGGAAAATCAGATGCAGTTGCCTTGAACTGTGAAAGCACCAACACCACCCTTGTTTAGGAAATCAGATATTGAACCTGGAACTACTGGAGGCTTGATTTCATATTCAAAGACTGGAACTTAAAAATAAATAAAATTAAAAAAAAATCAGGTCTCATCATGAAAGTAGAGTCAAACCATCTATATGTGGTCCAACTGCTAAAGAGTGACAGAACTACACTTTTAGCGTGGATTACAGAAAAATCAATTTGACATTCTTCTGAAAGACTACATGGTAAAGTAGATGACATTTATAAATAGTGAATGTTAAAATAAAGCCAGAGAGCACTATTAAGCATGTTATTTAAAACAAAATTATTTTTTATTGACCAGTTAAAAGTTTTGATCTGACAAAACCAGAACGTGCTTTTTACAAAAAATACATCTATTTACTTTAACAAGTAAACTTACTTCCATTTACCCGCTGTTCCTCAAAATTTAAATGTACAGTATAAATTTTTACTTTTCAATATAGACATTGTATTTTACCAGTCATGTATAATAAATTCAACTACAGAAGTAACTGGACAAAACACTTAGAAAATAAATAATGATAGACAAAATGAAAAATTGCACACCAGTTTATAAAAAATGACTTAGGTATATGAACATTTTCATATTTCAGTTACGTATTCAAAATTAAACATTACATTTATTCATTAGAAACACAATAATATTTCATTATCTCTAGTAGCATAATACTAGATCAGGTACTCAAGATACTCTTAGGCTAAAAAGACTAGCAAAGTACAACGAAGGGAATGCAACCTAATTTAAACAAGACAGTAAGGTTGCTTAAGCCAAAAAAAATATATGTTGGTATTTTGATGTTTCACATTAATATGTTTCTAATATTAAAGGGGTGTTTTCATGATTGTTTTAAAGATTTTAATTAAACCAGTTTTTGTTTTGATCATTAGTTGAATGAGAGAACACCTCTGTTGGCTGGGGAAAAAGGGTGGTTGGAAGGAACTTACCATCCCCATATTTCTCCTCAGCACTTAAATTTAAACATACTCCTGTTTTGCAGATACAACAGAATTGTGCTAATGCATGAGAACCAGAAAAAGACTAGAAATAAAAGGACTAGCCCGTTTTTTTGCTCATAAAAATATGCAAAATTGAAAACCACAAATAGTAAATTAGATTTAAGTTTTCAGTTTTAATAAATTCATTGGTCATTAACACCATCAGGAAGGTTATTTGCTTTTGAAAGCATCTTTAGCTTAAATGCCCTTTTAATTATGTAATTCCTCCAACACCGAGTACCCTATTGTACTCACAGCATGCTGCATTATTGGTATTTTCATGGGAAATGAAAGTAGGAGACAGATTACAGTAGTGTTATTTCAAAAAGTCTAAAACTGGGGTGTGTGTCAGCTGCAGTGGCCCCCTACACGCCCCCGTATAAGTGGTTAACCAGCTGAACATAATGTTTAACCAGTTAACTAATTAAACGTGATTTTTCATCCCTAATCAATATTGCACTACTTCAATTTCTGAGGATCGGTTGTTTGGTTTGTTTTGAGGACATATCTGAAGTCCCTATTAAGTATTGCCCACAGCATACAACCACTATACAATTTAGCACGATCAGTCTTTACTCAAAGGGGTAGTATTTCTGGTCAGCACTGAGGTGCATTGGCAGTCCTATGAATAAATTCACACAGCACATCATAAAACTATACCTACTTGTAGTTAGTACTACAGCAGTATGAGCATCTGCCATTCCCACTAGCTTAGGTGAGAATTACTGGTATTAGCACTTGTGAAGAACAGACCCTTATTGTACAAAAAACCCCATGTTGCTACCAGGGACAATAGCACAGAAGTTTCATGTATCGTCTATATTTTATCATAAGTAAAGACAAACTCACAAAAAAATTCCTGTTTTACTGTTTGCAAGCAGAATACTGATTTAAAAATATTGCGATTTGTTCAAGGAGTGCGGGGGAAGAGGGGATCAGAGAGGGTAAGTTTAGTTGCCTTTATTTTGGGCAAACTATACATTTATGGATCACTGAGAATACAAAAATTAAAAGCAAAGTGAAAAGCTCTGTAAAAATTAAGAATCCAAAATAGAAAATATTTGCAAGTTTAATTACAAACATTTATATTTTAAAACAAATTTTTAATAAATTAGGTACATCCACAGCCTGTCAATCTTGACTGTTCCTTTAAGGAGGAAGTACGTGATAAAGTACCCACAGCATGTGTGACACCTGAATGCACGTAGTATATATTTTACACTGAATTTAAGATACTTTTTATATCCAAGTTACTCTAACATATAAAAACAAAACCAGTCTTTACAATTTATAAACCATACAATATAGTGGAAGATTCTTAATGTCTTAAATAAAGGTATTAAGTACTGGTGATTTCATGCATTTGTTCCACAACTTGTCCTAAAATTTCATCAACTACATCAACATCATAATTTACTTGCTGTAAATCTAGATCAGGCATAATTATACCCAGTAGCTGTCCAACGTTTACTCGGAGGGATCGCAGTTTCAGGCTGTAGGAAGATAACATTGATCACATTAGGAAAGATTTTATATACAGTGCAGATAACTCTTGAGATAAGGGGGATTTTACATCCCTAGATTCAGTTAACCAATTAAATATTAGGTTTAACCAATTAAGCAGGCTCCTAGTCACTGGCCCCGCAGAGCTCTTGGCCAGTCAGTTACACATTCACATCCCTAATACAGTCCATAACATTTTGTATTGAATTTTATGAACAATCTGACTAACACTCAGAT
Source organism: Rafetus swinhoei (assembly GCA_019425775.1). Classification (NCBI taxonomy): domain Eukaryota; kingdom Metazoa; phylum Chordata; order Testudines; family Trionychidae; genus Rafetus; species Rafetus swinhoei. Next base: position 164,617,884 of record CM033437.1, read on the forward strand.
TTGCAGAAACTTTAAGGAAAAGAAGAATATCAGCCAATATAAGATGAAATTTAAAGTTACCTATCAAGTAGCTCAAGACAAGGTCATAGCCAGACCAGTTTTTCCCCCCAAAGTTTTACCTCAAGAACTGTTGCTCAAGGATTACCTGCTCATTCCATTTAAAAAAAACACTAAGGGCAGAACTTGGTTCCATTCTCATCACCACAAAAGAGGCTCTTTTGAAACCAGGTGAAAGACTGTTTATTTAGGCAGTACAAACCCAAGTACTGACCCAGATACCTCAGATATCCATTTTGGTTTCTCAGAACAATTCCAAAGCATTAAAAATTGGAAGTACATGCCGAAACATAATTGGGCTAGGCACATGTGGCCCCCATGTGAGGTGCACACCAAAAGCCACCTCTACAGAAGGACAGAGGGGAAAATATACCAGCTGGAAAGAGGAATTTGTCCAAGAGTTACTTTAAAAATAAATTAGTGTGTAAAAATACACTTTAGTGTAACATGGGAAAAGATGGCTACAGTTTTTTCCCCGATTCAGCCTCTTTTTCTTACTTTCCTTCTGTTTATTTTCCCTTCATTCCTTCTCTTAGTTTTGCTTTCTTTCCTCTGTTCATTTTTTCCACCCATTCCAACTTGCTGGTCAAAGTTAGTTCCAACTCATTCTTTTTAGATCTCTCCTTTCTGCCTGCATTTCCTTTCAGATAGGAGCATGGACGTCAGCTACTGCCAGTGTCCCAGATTAATGCAACAAATTAAAATATTTGTAAATCCTTCCAGGGAGTAACAAGTATATTAAAGATGGATGTTAGTATCAAAGGAAATGCTGGCGGATGGAGGAGTGATCACAAATGATGCAGCAAGACAGAGCTACAGCTCAAACCTAACACTAGGGCTATGTCTATACTTACCACGCCAGAGATCCATCACTAAATCAAGCTTTGAGGGCACCGGTACTCTGATTCACGAGGAGTAAGGGAAGTCGACGGGAGCATTTGCTCCTGTCGACCTCCTGCTGTAGGGACGCACCTAGTTTGGCATAAGGTATGTTGACTCCAGCTATGTAATTATATAGCTAGATTTGCACACCTTAAGCCAATCTTCCTGGTGTAATATAGATCTGGCTAGCAATGACAATTCTGAACAGACTTGTGCGGAATGGTAACTCAATATATTACTACAATTTGCAATAAAATTTAAGGAATGGCATCAAGTAATCCATAATAAAGAACATTTAAGGCCTGGTCTACACTAAGGAGTTGGATCACTGGTGAGCTGCATGCGGCCCACTGGGGCTCTACCTGCAGTCCGCAGACACCCTGTCTGCCCCTTCCCCCACGCATCTTGCATGCACTGGGGAACCAGAGCCCTATACTTCCCTGATCCTCCCTCTCCTTCACAGCATCTTCGGAGTGTCACAAATCACCTGATTTGCTCTCTGTCCCTGCTACTCCTCCTCTTCCCTTCCAAAGCTGGAACAATGCAACATGGTGTTCCAGCTCTAGGAGAGAGGAGGAGCATCAGGGACAGAGCGCAAATGAGGTTACTCACCTATGCAGTAACTGACATTCTTTGAGATGAGTGTCCGTATGGGTGCTCCACTCAGGGTCAAGGTGTATCCCAGCACCTTTGATTGGAGATTTTCCTCAACAGTGCCCGCCCCCTGGGCTGTGCACACGCGTTGCCTGCCTGACAAGCTATCAGAGTATAAATAGCACATGCACAGTCCGGGCTCCTCAGTTCATTCTCTACAACAGACAAGTGTCATAGCTGAAGTAGAGGGGAAGAGGGTGGTTAGCAGAGCACCCACACAGGGACACTCATCTTGAAGAACATCAGTTATTGCATAGGTGAGTAACCTCCTCTTCTCCTTCGACTTCGAGAGATGCCCCTGTGAGTGCTCCACTCAAGTGACTAAGCAGTGTCCCTTAGGACAGTAGGGGCTTCGGATGAGGCTGGAAGGCTGCACACAAAACAAACAGCTCTGCCCAATCTAGTGTCAACTGCAGTGTCCTGTAAGAGGACATAGTGTCGTGCAGATGTGAGATTTGATGCCCATGTAGCTGCCTTGCATATGTTGACAAGGGCGAAAGCTGCACAGGAAGGCTGTAGACATGGAAACTGAACACGTAGAATGCGCTCTGATGGAGTCAGGAGGCTGGACTTGTTTGAGCTGGTAGCACAAGCATATGCAGTTAGCTATCCATTTAGATCAGGGGTGGCCAACCCACGGCTCGCGAGCTGCATGCTGCTCTTCCCTCCTTAAAGTGCAGCTTGTGAAGCCTCCCCTGCGGCTCGTGAAGCCGCCCCTGCACTCCTATAAATGGTCCCCGGCTACCTGTGCTCACCAGGGCAGGAGAGCCTGACGGTGCGGCAATTCAAAATGGTGTCACCAAGATGGCGGTAGCCAACGGGAGCCCGATGTGGCCAAAACGTCTTGTCTTTTAAAGTGGCAGCAGCCTTTTTTTTCCCCCCTCAACAATTCTGGGGGGCTGGTAGGGAGCTCTTCCTTTTTTTTTCCCCTCAACAAAAATTGCTCAAAAAAAATTCTGGTGCGGCTCTGCACATTTTTTCCACTGCTGTTTTGGCTCTCTTTGTTTAATGGATTGGCCACCACTGATATAGATCTCTGCTTGGAGATGGCATTTCCCTGAGATCATGGCACAGTGGAGACAAAAACCTTAGGAGTCCTTCTGAATGGTTTAGTTCTATTTAGCTAGAATGATAGTGCCCCGGCACGTCTGGTATGTACATGTCAGACTCAAAAGTATTGGCGTGTAGTTTCGGGAAGAATGTCGGTAAGTGAATGGGTTCCTGTAGATGGAAGAAAGAATGTACTTGGGGTAGAAATTTAGGGTGCATGTGAAGCATGACTATCTCGAAAGAAGGTGGTATATGCCATGAGAGCTTCAAGTTCTCCCACTCTTCTGGCAGAGATGATTGCAGCCAGGAAAGCGGTTTTCATGGAAAGGTATAAGGAGAGAGCATGTGGCCAAAGGCTCAAAAAGTTTGTGCATGAGTGCATTAAAGACAAGATGTAGATCCCAGGGACGTGTTGGTGGTCTGGTATCTGGGTATAATGCCTGGATGCCCTTCATAAGTCTTTTGGTGACTGGATGTGCAAAACAGTGGCATTATCTACCTTTTTGTGCAATGTGGTGATGGCAGCGAGATGGACCGTAAAAGTGTTAGTAGAGGGGCCTGTGGATTTAAGTTCCAGTAAATAATCAAGGATTGAGTGGAGAGGTACGGAGGTATGTTTTTGCGTATACCAAGCAGCATACTTCCTTCCATTTTTGGAGGCAGGTAGTGCATGTGGGTTAGTGTCCTGCTGTGCAGGAGGACTCCATGTACTGGTTCATTAGCACACTTCATGAGAAAACCATTGAGTAGCCAGACTGAGGTGGAGACAGTCTATGTTCGGGTGAAGAATCTGGCCGTTGCATTTGAGATAGGAGATTGGACTGAAGTGGGAGGGGGATTGGTCGACATTGGTGTCAGGAAGAGATACCATAGTTGCCTGAGCAACGTCAGCGCTATTAAGATGACATGTGACTTGTCTGCTCTGATCTTCTGTATTACCCTGTTGAGTATGGGTACAGGTGGGAAGGCGTAAAAAAACATGTTGGTCCATGGGAGCGAAAAGGCATCCCTCCTGGAGTGGGATCCCAGATCTGCTCTGGAATAGAACTCCGGGCACTTTTTGTTCTGGGCTGTTGTGAATAGGTCGAGTTGGGGAAACCCCCAGCATTGAAAAATGGCATGTAGAACGTAATTGTCCAACTCCCACTAGTGTTGTATAGGGAAGCAACAACTGAGTTTGTCCACAGTGGTGTTTTGGATACCAGGTAGGTATGTGGCGGATATGGTGATGTTGTGTTTGAGGCATCAAATTCCACAGTTTGATGGCCTCTATGCAAATGGTGTGTATACCAGACTGCAGATTGCTCTGAAACTTTCCTTTGGCAGTGAGGCTCGACCAGTAATGGAGTTGAGAAAGGTGCCTATTAAGTGGATTTTTGGGGTAGGTGTTTTTTGGGTAGGTGACTTGTCTCTGTTTATTTGTAGGCCCAACTTTTGGAAGCACTGCATCATCACTAATGTTGCATAAAGAGCATGAGAATGGGTTGGAGACTTCAACAGGCAATCGTCAAGATATAAGATTATCAGGTCCTGATTCCTTAAATATGCTGTTACCACTGCCAAGAGCTTTGAAAGCACTCGTGGCACTTTGGTCTTTCCAAAGGGAAGAACAGTGTATTGATAGTGGTCATTCTCAAGTATAAATCTGAGGAAGCGTCTGTGCCAGGTGGATAGTAACAAAAAAAATACAGGTCTTGGAAGTTGAGAGCTGAAAATCAATCTCCCTGTGCCAGTGCTGGGATTATTGTGGAAAGAGTGTCCATCCTGAATTTTTGTTTTTGTACATATTTGTTCAAACCCCAGAAGTCTAGAATGGGTCTCCATCCCACATTTTTCTTTTCTGTCAAGAAATAACGTGAATAAAACTCTTTTCCCCCTGTGGTGAGTCGGCACTGGCTCTATGGCTCCGAGGTGGATAAGGCATTGCACCTCTGAATGGAGTAATAGCATGTGAGGGGTCCCTGAAGAGGGACGGGAGGAGGTGGTGGTGGAGGGGTGGGGTGGAGATGTGAATGGGATGGTTCATCCTGACTGAATGATCTCCACGACCCAGCCGTCTGAAGTGATAGCTTCCCAGTTATAGAAGAATGGTTGTAGTCGGAAAGTGAAGGATGGGTTGGTCACTAGAAGCACTGGAGAGAGTAGATTGTTTTCAATGTTCTTGACCCATGCTTCAAAATTTGCTTATTGGAGGTGGTGGGTTGGGTCACCCCAGAAGGTGGTGGGCAAGGTCTTTGGCCTCTGGGTCTCTGGCATTGTTGGTAATGAGTATCGTATTGTCCATGCTGTGCTTGGTGAGAGTAATAAGGGTATTGTTGTCATTGGTATGTCTGATACTTGTATTGTGTTCTCTTTGGCATAGGTGTTTGTATGCCTAAGGATCTCAGGATTGCTCAAGAGTCCTTCATGGAGTGGAGGACCTCACTGGTGTTAGCAGCAAAGAGCTTGTGCCCATCAAATGGAAGATCCTCTATTGCAGTGTGGATTTCCCTTGGGAAGGAGGAAGATGAGAGCCAGGATGCATGACGACTGCTGTGGCTATGGACCTGGCAGCCGTGTCTGCAACATCTAGTGTGGCTTGAAGTGCTGTGTGGGATATTAATTGGCCTTCAGAGACCAGTGCCTGCAATTGTTGTTTCCTGTCTCTAGGCATGTCATCAATAAAAGTTTGTATTTTGGAGTAGTTTCTGTGGTCATATTTTGCTAATAGCGCCACGTAATTGGCCACCCTGAATTGCAAGGTGGAGGAGGAGTATACTTTCCGCCCAAATGCCTCCATCCTTCTATTATCTTTGATGGATGAAGTGGTCTTGAACTGTTGGTGTTGCTTGTTCTTCCGGTTAGCTGCTTCCACTGCTAATGAGTTGGGAACAGGATGCGTGTAGAGGAATTCAGTGTCCTTAGAGGGAACAAAGTACTTCTGGTCCGTGCGCTTGCTTGTGGGTGCGACGGAGGCAGGAATCTGCCATATAGTTTGTGCAGGCTGCAGCATGGCTGCAATAATGGGGAGTGCTATTTTGGAGGCAACAGTGACTTGCAATATATCTCATATAGCTCATGTTGGTTATCCAAGACTTCCTCCAAATCAGCGGTTTCCAACCTTTTCCAGATGGGGACTCATTTTTACAATTCAGGAAGACTTGGTGACCCAAGGCAATTAAAAAATGGGGAGAGTGGGCAGAGACACCTGGGGAGACACTTGGTGACCCTTTTGAAATGTAATGGCAACCCATAGGTTGGGAAACCCTGCTCCAAAGCAATACTGAGGTCCATCTACCACTCTCTAAGAGGTCCTGAAAGTGGGAAGAGTTCATCCATAGATGTGGTGGGTAGTTTGGCTTGTTGGGGTGAAGGGGGTGCCCCAGAAGCCATAGATGAATCATCCCCCGTGATTTCTGTTTGCATGTCCAGTAGGGATTCAGCATTAGAGTCCACCTGTACTTGAACGGTTGGTGGGGGAGGGTTGTGGACTTGCCTCCGTGTAGCAGGACGATTAGTATGCCATGCTCTGTGGTGCTCCCACAGAGCATGGCAGGTAGCCATGGAATGGTATTGGTGGTGTCATCCAGGGGTGGGCATACCACAGGTATTGTGTGGGAGGTGTATTTTGCCTGCGTGCGTCCCTATACTCAAGTGGGTAATAGGGTGGAGAAAGATCTATTTTCCAAATCATCTTCTTCCCCACTGGAAAGTTGGGGAAGGGTCACAGGACACTGGCAGTATTGTGCTTTGTGGCTCTGGTGAAAAATCCCCCTCCAGAAGAGGAGAGGACCACGTTATCAGCTGCACTGTGAAACTGGTGCTGAGCAGAGCCAAACTGCAGTGTGTTCTGGTGCAGAGAGAGACTGTGGTGCCGTGCTGAGGAGAGCAGACGACTGGACTGTGGAAGCTGTTGGTTCCGTTTGAGTCAGAGCAGTTTGTTGCTGCACTGCTGAGCAGGCAGGCAGGCAGCCTCCGCAACTTAAAGCTCAAGCAGTGGCAGCATCAAAGGGAAGTGCCACTTCTGCTGTTTAAACAGGCTGCTGCACACCTGAGGTCAGCACCAAGGTCACTGAGGAGACTGAGGGTGCATTCAGAGAGGCAGACAACTGAAAGCCCTTTGCTTCAGCACCTTGTAAAATGGCTGGTGAACCGGAGGTGCCTGCAGAGTCAAAAGTGCTCAGCTGCGGAGTGGCTGACACCGAAGAGACTGAAAAAGTCTGTGCTTCTTCCCTCTGCCTGGAGAAGTGCAGGAAGCAGGTCTTTTCCTGGACTTGGAGGTTTTTTGCTGAGACTCTGCAGTGTTTTATCCAGGGTCCAATGCAGGTTTGAGCGAGTCCTGGAGCAGTGACAGCTTCAGACGCAGCTCCCTGTCCTTCTGACTCTGCGCTTTCAATTTCTGACAGAGTGCATTTTTGGGGAACATGGGACTCCCCCAAACATCTGACACACAGAGTGGCCAGACACAGGGATGGCTTCTTTACAAGAGGAACACCTCTTGAAACCAGGGGAGCCCGGCATGTTGAAATGGAGAGTTGTTTTTTTTTTTTTTAAAGCAGGAAGAAAGATACTAACTAACTATCTGTATGTTAAATGAAACTAAGTAGCTATATAACTATGTATAACAAACTATGTCTGAGGTGAGCAGCTTGACTGCTGTAAACTCCATCTCTGGCCAGGGACGGTAGAGAAAGAACTGAGGAGCCCGGACCGTGCACGTACTACTTATAATCTGACAGCTCATCAGGCAGACAAAGCACGCAGACGGCCGGGGGCAAGGAGGGAGGAGCGGGGGGAGGAGGAAGAGAAGAGACACACTGCTGAGAAAATCTCCAATCAAAGGCGCTGGGAAGCACCTTGACCCTGAGTGGAGCACCCACAGGGACAGCTCTCGAAGGAGAACAGGTGATTCGTGGCACTCTGAAGATGCTGGGAAGGAGGCGAAGGAGCAGGGAAGGGCAGGGCTGGGCTCTGGTTCCCTAGTGCATGCAAGATGCATGGGGAAGGGGGCAGACAGAGTGCCTATGGGCTGCAGGTGGAACCTCACTGAGTGCTGCTGCAGCCCACTGAGGTGAAGGAGGACCAATCATGTGGCCCACCCTCTGTTCATGTTTGCCCATCCCCGAGATCACTACCTGTGATCAGACAATGCTCTCAGCCCCAGCCATGTAGGGCCGGCCAGCCAGCAAAAGCTATCAGCCCCAGCCTGGGGCATGCTGCTCACTAATTTCCAGCCCTATCATCCCCATGCAGGGTGAATCACTGCTGGCCATCATCAGCCCCAGCTCTGCCCTTTTTCCTCACCATGGAACAGGCCACCTTCCATCAGCCCTAGCCACACTGCCCTTCACCTATGGAGAGCCAGTGCCAACAGCCCCAAACCCACTGGCTGGCAAACAGCCATGCGCTCTGCCCCCATGCTGGCCAGGCTAGTGCCATGAGATCAAACCACCATCAGTCCCAGCCCTGCCTCCACTAGCTGATTCCCATCAGCCCCAGAGCAGTTGGGCTCCCAGTCAGACCCGCAGCAGGGCTCACTGCTTGGGCTATCAGCCCTGCACCAGCTGTCAGCGTGGTTGGCAAGGTTCTGGCTGTCAGCTCCCTGAAAGGCCCTCATTTAAAAATCAATGCAAGTGCACCTGGTGTAAAGATGTTAATAATCATTTTAAATGTGAATTCTAGGATTAACTGGCCAACCTCGGAGCAGCTCCTCCTCTCCCCCCCCCCCCACACTCCCAGCGTGGCACTGGCCTGCTGTGCTGTAGGCTGCTCTGGCCAGGCCAGGCCGAGCCCGCAATGCCATGGGTGGGGGCTACGTAGGCCAGGGCGGAACAGATCCCTGTGCACAGTGCACTTGGCCTCGCCAGGCTGGAGCAACCTGTGGCGCAACACGGATGGGGGACTGCTCCAGTCCAGCCAAGCCCACTGGTTAACCATTTACCCATAAGCATTACCCAATAAAGGTGATGCTTAGTAGGTAACTGGTTGACCTTTCACATCCCTAGGCTGGTAAGGATGCATATCACTGGCACAAGGAGGGTAGTTTAGACATGAACAGTATTTACTACAGTGGCTGTAGGTCAACCTAACTCATGTTGACTTAATTTTGTAGTGCAAACATGTGCTAATATGCATATGAAGTAGCTTCTCAAAAAAAGGACAATATCAGTGTGCTGTGTAAATGGTAAGCAAGCTGTCAGCTGTAAAACAATGGCTTTTTATTACTCGGATGAAGAGAAATATTGTTTTTCAGGTTTTCAGAGAAACCAGCCATTTGGATTTTTTAGCACTTGCAATCTGGACATATACATAATCTAATCTGAAATATTTCTGGAAGATAAAGGGTGAATATTAATGGGGAATGAAAGGGACAGTGAAGATTTAAAGACCCACAAAAGATTACACAATCATATACAAACCCCATTGATTATTCCAGGCAAATTTCTGGTCTAAAAGAAAGAAAAGTGATACCTTTCTTCATCAGAATAACTGACAGGATCTTCAATGTTACTTGTTGTAGAATTATTTGAACATGCAACAACTTGAGGAATTGTAGCTTTTAACTGTGCAACTTCTCTTTTAAGTTCTTCGCACTGAAAACCAATTTGAGCTTTTTCCATTTCCAGCAGTTCAATCTGAGATAGGTAAAATCAAAGTAAATTAATTGTATACTTCTGAAGTCAAGGTGGAATAATTTGGAAACAAGATGAGTTAAATCATTGTCTTCTATAATCCAATCACTTGATTTATAAAAGTACACTGAACCTTTAAAAAACTCATCTGACATTATAATTGCAATCTACTGCAGCAGAACTAAATTATGTTTTTTAAAATGTTATTACTGGTTGGGTATCATCTGTATTTTACAAAAATACTACAGGAAAATATTAAAAATTAAAGCTCTGATCCTGCAAAAACTTAAGCAGGCACATAATTCTTCACATGAATATCAGATTTACATTAATGTGACTACTCATCTGCTTGAAACCAGCATGACTGTACACAAATGTTTGCAGTATCAGAGGTTAAAATTACAGTTACAAGTCTTGTCAAAAATCTTCCAGTTCAAAACAAAACTACTTCAGTATTAACAATCACAAGTTAGATTTATGTATTAGTGAACATACTAAACATTTTGGCATCTGTAAAAAATAGAAGCCTGAAGTTAAGCACTTAAACCTAATTTAGGCATCAAACAGTTGGATTTTCAAAACTTATTTATTTAGGAGCACAAGTCCCTTTGACTTTACACTGCAAACCCTGAAGATTGAGTGTTCACTGGCTAAATCATTTCAGCTTTTTTACTTGTGAAAGATCAAGATGTAAGAAAGTGGTATTGAATGGAAACATAGCATGGGAAATTTACTAATCAACTCTGTATTTGAGCGTGTGTTCTCACAGTAAGGCTGTTTATGAGGCCTGACCACTTTGTGTAGATGAGCATAAACTTGCAAGGGGAGCAATCTATAAAAATCTGAAATTCTAGAACAATTAAGAGCTAAAGAAAAAATCCAAAAACCCCCACATTTATAGTATTAAACTGCTGGACAGAAAGTTAGTAACATTTAAAGAACTGATCTTTCATAAACTAATCTTTTATCCATCCTGTGAGAATTTTAAAAACACCCAATTTTTGAAGTTAGCTGTCACTTTCTTGGTTTTAGTTAATTCTTGCTGAGCAAAAAAAAAAGTTGGCCAAGTATAGATACTCTCCTGTGAAAGCATTCTGAAGATGGAGACAAATTGCCAAATTCCATAGCACCTATAAAACATTGAACTAGAGCAAATTTGTGTACAATTTTTAAATTGTTCCTCTCCAAAACCAAATATTATTCCTCATATAAAATGCCAGATGGGGTGGATTAGGCTCAGAAGCTTTGGATAGCAGTTGATCTAGAAGGCAAAATTAATTAAAACCAAGTAGAGTGAGCAAACTGGGGCAGCCATCATCAGTGGACAACTTAGCTCCTAGTTTTTTGGTGTGTTCTTTGAATGCAAATATTTAAAAACCATGTAAACTTGACACATTTTTCTGGGCAACAGAGACAAATTGACAAAGTCCTGGGACTAGCAACCAGAAACATACATTCACGTAGATGTAGGTCAAGAGAGGTGGTCGAGGCAATGGCTTGAAAGAAAAAAAAAAAAAAAAAAAAAGAAAAGAAAAGCGCTGTATCTGCAGGAAACTACATTATATGGAGGCAGAAGTATAATCTTAATTTAAAGTGTTTTGGTTTGGTGAGAAAAGAGGATGAATGGGATAGCTATCAGCAGCTCAGGTCACTGATGCTACGAGGAAAGTCAGAAGAGGAAAACAGAGTAGCATGGTTGACAGCAGGATTCTTTGATGTCCAACTGTGCTCCACAATCCAGAAGCTGGAAACAAATTGAAAGACCTAACCCTGCTGTGGTTCTGCCTTTTAAATGTATTAAGGGCCAGCAGGCTTTTAATACATTGAAAAGGCTGAGGTGCTGCGGAGGAAGGATGGAGGGGAACACACTGCGAGCCGGGACAGCTGATTCCCAGCTTGCACTGTGTCTCCTAGCTGCACTTCAGCCTTTTTTACATTTAAGGCTAGTGTGCAGTGGGTGGGACCTAGAACAAGTTGGGACACCTGATTCCTAGATCACACCAGGGCATGCCCCCACCCGCACATCTGATTTTTAAATGTATTAAAAGCCAACAGGCTCTTAATACATTTAAAAAGCAGAGGTGCAGCATCTGGGACTGGGCGTGAGCCAGGAATCAGCTTCTTATAACCTGAATTAATTTACCTAATCACCCCACCTATTACTAGCTTCTGGGAAGGCTGTAGTCTCCTGCCCCCATGAAATTATACCAATCCCTGGCTCACAATAACCTCTAAACTTAATACAGCAAGGCTAAACTTATTCCAATAACGTTTGTCCAGGGGACTTCAGGAAATTGCCGTATTTGTAACGCTGGGAGCCTTTTCTCATTTTTGGGGCTGCACTGACTCCCTTCTTTTTCTTCTTCTTCCTTCAGGTATGAACAACAGGCTACACACACTTTCTACTATTGAAATTCTCTCCCAACAGAAGCTTTTTGTCAGGGATGGATGGTGTTTTTTTTCATATGGCAAGGTACAAGTATTGTAAATTATCTCTCATTCAGATAAGTAATAAGAAAAGTGTAAGCCTCAAGGCTGGACACCTCATTTCTATCCAGAACTACTCACGTCTGTATACATAAAGCACTACAGTGGCACAGTTGCAGCCATGCCACTTGAGTGTGGACACGTTACAACAACAAGAGCTTTTCCATCCCTGTGGTAAGTCTACCACCTTAAAGGTGGTAGCTAGGTTGATGGAAGAATGTTTCTGTAGACATAGGGATGTCTACACTGAGACTTAAAATTAACCCAACTGTGTGCTCAAGGGGTGTCAATCTTCCATACCCTCTGAACATTTTAGGTCAAGACCAGGCCTATGTCTAAGTGAAGTAAATTTTCCATTGACTGCAAAAGGGAACCAGGATACTATAAGGTGGGTGTATAACTGACTGGAAAACCATTCCCGGAGAGTAGTTAGCAGCAGTTCACAATCAAGCTAGAAGGGTGTATCAAGTGGGGTCCCGCAGCAATCAGTTCAATATCTTCAATGATTTAGATAATGGAAGACAGAATACACTTATAAAGTTTGTGGATAATACCAAGCTGAGAGGGCTTGTACATGCTTTGAAAGGACAGAACTAAAATCCAAAATGATCGGGACAAACTGGAGAAATGGTCTGAAAAACAGAATGAAATTGGACAAATGTAAAGTACTCCTCTTAGGAAGGAATAATTAGTTACAGACATTCAAAGTGTGTGTGAAATAAATGATTAGGAAAGCATACTGTAGTGGATCACAAGCTAAATGTTGTAGGGGAGCCTGGATGGCCCTGACCACAGTGCGGATCTCTAAAATGCAAAACCCAGACCTGTCTCAAGTCTAGTGCACATAAGCATGCATGCAAGAGAGACAGCAAGCGGGGAGAAAGCGACTAGTTGCAGGACTAGTCAACTATCCAATAAGCTTTTGCTTATCGAATAGTCAACTAGTTGCTTACATCCCTAGTCCCGTACATTTGTCTATCGGGCTGCCTCAAACTTATTCCGGAGGGATCATTTCTAAAGAAAAGATAAATTAAATCTATGTCATCTCAATTCTTGGTACCTTTTCTGGCTGTTATTAGTTGTGCTACTTGAACACAATACAGGATAAATGTACTTACTAGAATTGCTATGCTAATTTAACAATTTGACAAAATATTCATACTGAAATTTCTGGAATAGCAGTAACAGTATTCTAAAAATTAACGAAAAGGTATTCACAGACTTAGCAATTTACAGCAATCAAGATTTAGCTTCTGCACAGGAGATATCCATTAGTGGGATAATCCTAAATTGTTTACAATTAACTAATTTGCATCTGGATAATTATAATTTGTATTTGCAACAACATCCACAAATTTTAACCCTGAGTCTCCAGTGCATTAAATGCGGCTACTTCCTTAGCTCACATGGAGCCCTATTGATGCCATAGGAAGCCGTCTGGATGAATTTTGTGGATAGCTTTTTAAAAGAGTCCCCTGTATATTTGCTTTACATTGCCATAAACCAAATTACTAAACATACCTCACTTTTATATTGGTCTCTCTCAGTTTTGCATTTGTCCAGTTGTCTGAAGACATCATCAAGTTGCACAGCAATTTCATCTACCTCATTTTTATTTTCATTGTTAGCACATTTGTTACATTCAGTTTTTAAGTTCTGCAGAGTACTACACTGTTCCTTTAGCTTTTCTATTTCTTTTAAGGCTTGCTCATATAAAATAGCTACTTCTTCTGGACTTTTCTCTCGAACATTTTCAAGTCTGTCATCTGGGAACGTAATACTAGTCTCAGTTGACTGATGACACATTTCCTTTTTCACATATTTATCATTCATTTCTAGTATCTTCTGCTCTAGTATTTTCATCTGTTTGGCTAAGGTTTCACACTGGTTTTGGTAGTTTTCTTTTTCTTGGTTTGCTACTTGTAGTCGATTTCTTAGTTCATTTAATCTGATGCCAGAATCCACAGAAGACATCTCAGAAGCATTACTGATTTCTTGTTGACTTGTTTCCAAAGTTGACGTGGGTAACTGCATATCTATATGATCATCTTCTTCCTTTTTAACAACTAAACTTGGGATCTCAGTTTGGGTTGATGCAGTCCACTGCTCATATTTAGCTTCTGAACTAGCTGCACTACAAGGCTCTTTCTGCATGCTACCTTGTTCCACGTTAATATGTTCAGTTTTCACTATTGCAACATCACAGTCTGCTGCAGGCTTTGGAGTACTACTCTCCTCTAAAATGATGACATCCTCATCATCATCTGTGTGATTGTCAAACGAGTGGTTATTTAATCGTGGTGTTTTTAAAGTAATAGGTGTTGAACAACCAGAAGTCTTCCGTTTAAGGCTGTGGGTTGTGTGAGAAGAGGAAAAAAAAAAAATCAGCTATTGTAAGCCACTTATGCTATTCAAAATCATTTATTTTTTCCAACTTATTTCCAAACTGTGAGAACAGTGCTTATGAAAATAAAAGTACACTTGCTAAACTGCACTGGTGATTCTAAATACCTGCACTTTTTAAATTTCTAAATTTTTAGGTCAATTATAGGAGTTTTAAATACTACATTTGAGTGCTCCTGAAAAGTGGACATTGAGTGAATGGACACTACACACAGTGAATAAAAGAGTTAACATTAGGAGAGAACAGGTATCATGGCTGAACCGACTCAGAAGGATTCATCCAAGACTATTGGGAAAATGGAAGTAACCTCTTTAGTTAACTAATTCAGTATTAGAGTTTAGGAGAGACAGGCCAAGTCAAAAGAAAGGCGATACTGACATCTGTTCCATTCAGATACAAGGCATCCTCTGACTAGAAAGAATGTTAATGAAAAACTACGCTAGTCGAGGTACACATTCATTCATTTTATGTGCGAGTCAACCATTTTTATAGTAACCTCGCAACTGACTTGTTTTCACACAATATTCTGAAACTGACTAAGCAGCTTTGGTCAAGAGTAACAACATAATATAAAGTAACCTGCAATGGATGCTTCTGGAGAAAATCATACTGGAAAGACAGGCTAACACAAAGCAATCTTTCCTCACTAAGGATATGTCTAGACTACAACTTTTTTTGGAAAAAGGTATGAAAAATGTGCACTCTTTTTTTTTTTTTTTTTTTGGAAGGAGGCTTTTCCAAGTCTGGCCCATCTACACTGGACCAAATTTTGGGAAAAAAAAAAAACCTCTCTCCAAAGATCCCATCTTCCTCATTTCATTTCATGAGGAAGATGGGATCTTCGGAGAGAGGTTTTTTTTTCCCCCCCCAAAATTTGGTCCAGTGTAGATGGGCCAGACTTGGAAAAGCCTCCTTCCAAAAAAAATGGAATGAGGAAGACAGGGCTTCTGAAAGACCGCATCTGCTCTTCCGGAAAAAAAAAAAAAAAGCAGAAGAGCAAACATGTTCCCTGGACGCGGGGACTTACCCATAGTCTAGACTTACCCTAAGAGAAATGGGTAATCAATCTTCCTCCTTGTTAGTGAAATGCTTCCTACATTCGCTTTCATTCTGCAAAGTGCATAGTCTGAGAGCTATCGTAATACCACAGATAACAATCACTGTTAAGGCTGTGACAGCCTGCCAACTGACATATTACAAACACCATAATTTCCATTTGTAAATTATTTATTACTGAGATTAATGGAAATCCACTTTGCACATATTCACCAACCTGTTTTCAGGATCCAAATGAGATGAAGATACTAATCTATTTGAAATGTTTACAGAAGTGTTTGAGGCTTCTGTTAAGTGTGATCTTGGAGTACCCTCCTTTCTGGTCACAGATGACAATGCATTTTTGATTGAAGAAACAGAAGGCGTTTTTAAATACATTTCATTATAAACCTGTAAAAAAAGCAATATTTGATTAGGCTAAGAACAGAAGTAATAAATGCCTTGGAGATAGGAAGGAATACTTGAAATGCAATTTTGACAACTCTGTACCTGTTACTGAAGATTATAATGTGTCCCATACCAGGACCACCCTCACATTTGAAACCTGCCTCATTTGGCAGGATGGTCATCATGAGCAGATTGAAACCCCGTGTCCCATTAGACCAGACAACCCCAAGGAGACTGTTGTAGCCCAAAGACCAAAAAACTTATTCAAAGTGCCATCCATATTCTGCTCTCTTAATATATTATATTTATGGGTAATTGAGCTCTTTTGAATAGTGCAATGCCCATTCAAAGACACTAGAGAACATCACACCATTGAAATCCTATCCAAAAGTTCTGTTTAACTGCTGTAAAATACATATTAAGGGATTAAACTATATGGTGACATTTCAGAAATGAAAAAAAGAGATTAAAATGTTCTAGACTGGTAAAGGTTCAAATGGTTTATGGCTAAGACTAGTTAAGGAAATATAAACAACTGAACATCTTTGCATGTGTCTTAAGTTTTACCAGTCTGCAATTACTGTAAAGAACTATGCTTATTAAAAGAAGGTAAAATATTCTTAAACGCTTAAAAGGACTTACTAGACAAAAACATATGTATTAAAATGCGTAAGACGGCTAAGATGGGACAACTACATGGAAAAACGTAATAGGACTGGCATGGAAACTAAACTATTTGAAATCCCTACACTGCTAACGAGATGCTGCGGAAACATGATCAAGCACTTAAACAGTAGATATCAGCAAAAGTAGTATAAGCGAAGCAAGTAACAAATTAATATACACAACCTTCTAATTGCTTTTAAGCAAATATGAAATTAAGTCAACGTGCGCGCTAAGAGCATGTATTGGGTGGGAATGTGCATTATACAAAATAAAAGTGGCCCTAAGTCATATGGAGCAAGAAAACCTGCCCTCTTACCACAGACAAGCCAATGTTTGGTACAAGATACATAACAGTTGGTGTAATGTTTTTTAAAAAATTAGGGGACAATTCCCTGGATGTAAATGTTAAACCACAAACCCGTATGGGGTGCGTGTGGTGGGGGGGGGGGGAGGAGGAGGAAGGGGGAAGAGAAAGGAAAGACGAGTAGAGAATTTCTTCCTTCTACTGCAAGAGGCAATGCACGATCTGGAAAGCCCCAGACTTGTACTATTTTTTGCACCTGGGACACAATTATGTGCAGCTGCAATGTCACAGAGTTGCCAGCATGTGGATTCACTTTGGGGCAATAGTCTCCAAATTGCATAGTATGGTTGAAACTCTGGTGCTAGTAAAGAAAAAAAGCTGTTTAATAACTACTGTGTAGTAGCTCAAAAACCATTTCTAGTATAAATGCAGGAAAAGTTACTGTAATTGGTTTATGTTCTGTTTCACTGTCTCAAGTCCAGGCAAGGTTGGGGAAACTTTGAGAGGCAGGAATGTTTTGCAGAATAATGCAGATTAAGCATGGTATGGGATACCACATCAAGAACACACAACAAGCAACCTTGTACTGGTACTTCTATTTCTGATAAGCAAAAATTACAGATGCAGTCATACAACTGTTAACTATGCACATAGTTTTTGCAACATCCTGAGTAGCAGGATGTCCCCCAAAAAGGGTATTGGGCATTTTAGGTATCTTATATAATATGTAATCAGCTGGTAAAAATTATTAGAATGACCACGTTTCACTTTGCTATAAAATGGGCTTAGTAAGAAGAAACGTTGGGAGTGATGAGCAAGATTGACCCACAGGTCCTTCTCCATGTAACTATAAGTAAATAGACCCTTCATACCAGCTACAGCAGTACATGGCGTTCCGATGGGTGGGAATCAAAGGGACCACAACCTCCTGCCTGGTACTGTAGGTAACATACCGGTGAAGTGTAAGTGAGCTAGGCTTAATTATTGTATTATAACCTTCTATTAATTGCTTTTGCATTGCTTTGCACTGTATTAATTGCTTTAGAATTTACAGTATTTAATGTTTACATTGTATAGTAATTGTTTAAGGCTTGTGAAATTTAAACCCCTATATTAACTGCTTAAAGCTTGCAATAAAGAAGAAAGTGGTTAAGTCTTCCTGGAGCGTCCTGGTTTCCCTTCAATTTATTTTAGATCCAACCACACAACAAATAAGAATCCTCAATGTTGTAAAAAAGCAAGCATTCTGGGATGTATTAGCAGGAAGGTTCTAAGAGAAAGTATTTTTTCCATTCTATTCTGTGCCAATAAGACCTCAACTGGAGCACGACGTCCAGTTCCGCGCACCACATTTCTGGAAGTGTGGACAAACTGGAGAATGCCCAAAGAAGAGAAGAGGTTATAAACTGGCTATCAATTTTAGGCTTGAAATTAGACAAAGGTTTCTACTCAGAGCAGTGAAGTTCTTAACCTTCCAAGGGAGTGGGGAGGGGATGAAGCGGAGGACAGGAATAAGGGCGGGGGGAGAAATCCCTGACTAATTTCAAAACTGAGTTTGATAAGTTTACAAAGGGGATGGTATGATGAGACTGCCTACAATGGGCATGTAGCTGTAGTAAGAGAAGGGCCTGAAACATAAGCCCATGAATCACAGGCCTGGTGTGAGGCCTAGGCCACAATGGTCAAGAGTTGCTAATATAAAGCTAAGCCAAGCTGTGAGCAAGAGGCATACCCTGCTCACAGAACTTGGCATGAACAGCGATGATAGTGTAAAACACTAACTGAAAATAGGCACAGATGTTAAACAGTAATTCTTACTAGGTACCAGCTATAAAACAGTAATTGGTACTGGACACAGGTTGAAAGCACATCCCAGAATGAAGTTAACAGCTTGTTAAAAAGGACCTTAATAACCACTCTCTACAGAGAACAGGGACATACTGACCCAGGTTCAGGAAAGGGTCTAAAATGACAGCATGATAGATGGAGATGTTCTAATTGAACCACCAGATGCAGGGTGATAGGTGGTATCTAGGTAACGTCAGAAGGTGACAACCTGATACATCAGGAGTGATGTGTAACTTGTTTGTACCTGTATATAAAGTTGAGTCTTGGAAAGACTGTCTTTTTCTGACCAAGGGGGCAATGGAACCTCCCACTGACTGAGCAAGTCCATTTTCAGGGGATACATACACAGAGTGGTTCAGTAGAGTCTGACAATTATCACTGAACTATCACTAACAGTAAGGGTACGTCTAAACTACATAGCTCCATCGACGGAGCCATGTAGATTTGTTTGTTCGGCAAAGGGAAATGAAGCCGCGATTTAAATAATCGCGGCTTCATTTAAATTTAAATGGCTGCCAAGCTGAGCTGACAAACAGCTGATCAGCTGTTTGTCGGCTCAGCGCGCTAGTCTGGACGCTCCCGCGCTGACCTGAAAGCCCTTTATCGACCTCCCCGTTATGCCTTGTAGGATGAGGTTTACCGGGAAGGTCGATATAAAGGACTTTCATGTCAGCAGGGGAGCGCCCAGACTGCGGCGCTGAGCCGACAAACAGCTGATCAGCTGTTTGTCGGCTCAGCTCGGCAGCCATTTAATTTAAATGAAGCCGCGATTATTTAAATCGCGCTTCATTTCCTTTGCGATCAGTTTAATCTACATGGCTCCATAGATGGAGCCATGTAGTTTAGACACACCCTAAGCCTGGCCGGGCACCTCTAATCCTTATCTGATTTTGTGGTCTCTGGAGGCTCTCTGCATCTGCTGTGTTGACTACTTGTCAGAAATCAACACAACACAGAGGCACGCAGCCAAACGGTTATCATCGTTGATGGAGCAGGACACCACAGTGACTTTTATGACAGCAGCTGATATTTGCTGCAAGCAGTCAGGTATCTTCAATGGCCAGTAATGGACACTAGATGAAAAGGGCTCAGTTACTAAGAAAATTCTTTCCCCGCGCGGGGCGCGCGGGGGGGGAGGGAAAAGACGAGAGGAAGGAGTGTGTTAGATTCTGAGGCCTGCAATGTGCTGGTCAGACTAGAACAGTGTTTCTCAACCTTTTTTTACATAAAGTATCCCTTAAAAAAAAAAAGTACCCCCAGTATCTACAGTTTTCTCTCACATTATTTTCTACCTTTGCAATACATTTGTTTAAACAACTTAATCGTAGCCAGGCGGGTGGTGAAATTTTTGGGTGTAAAAAGTACAAAAATAATAAAGCGCTGTAAAACTTAACACAAAAATTCAGTTCTCTCCACATTTCAGTTGTGTTGCCGTACCCCTCCTCCCTCCCCACAGAATTCTCTGAGTACGCCTAAGGTTTCTCGTACCACTGGCTGAGAAACACTGGACTAGAAGATTGGTTCTTCTGACCTTAAAGTCAATGAGAACAACAAAAATGGATTATGGTCTAGAAAACATGACCTACGCGGGAAGATTGAAAAAGTTGGGTTTGTTTAGTCTGGAAAAGAGAAATGACTGTGGGAGTACATAATTTGCAAGTACTCCGAAGACTGTTACAAGGAGGGAGAACAAATATTTTCCTTAACCCTGGAGGAAGGACAAGGAACAACGGGCTTAAATTGCAGTAAGACTGGTTTAGGTTAGACATTAGGAAAAGATTCCCGTCAGATTAGTTGAACACTGAAATAAATTGCCTAGGGCAGTTGTGGAATCTCCATCACTGGAAAGTTAGACAAACATCTGTCAGGGATGGTCTAGATCAGCAGTTCTCAAACTTTTTGGGCTCTGGAGCCCTTTACATGCGTAAAAATTTATGCAGAGCCCCAGCGGTCCACTGATTGTATATGTTGTACCTATCGATGTTTTCAGTTTGTCAACCTCACAGAGCCCCTGGAGATGTCTTGCGGAGTCCTGTGGCTCTGCGGAGCACAGTTTGAGAAACACTAGTCTAGATCAGTGTTTCTCAACCAGTGGTACGAGTACTCCTAGAGGTACTTGAGAGAAGTCTGGGGGGGGTACATCAACTGAAATTTGGAGAAAACTGAATTTTTGTTTTAAGTTTTACAGCACTTTATTATTTTTGTACTTTTTACACCCAAAAATTTCACCACCTGCCTGGCTACGATTAAGTTGTTTAAACAAATGTGTTGCAAAGGAAGAAAAAAATGTTGTGTGTCTGAAAACTAGGTACTGGAGGTACTTTTTCTTCTTTTTTTTTTTTAGGGGGTACTTTATAAAAAAAAAAAGGTTGAGAGAAACACTGGTCTAGATCGGGGCCACATATGCAGCTCTGTGTGTGGGCCACAGCAATATACTTATTCTCTCCTCACACACCCCTATATGGAACCAAGGATATCATGGGTCACATCTGTGTGCTGACACAGGCCATGAGATGAGACTCCCTGGTCTAGATAATACTTAATCCTACCTTGAGTGCAGAGGACTAGACTAGTACATCAAGAGGTCTTCATTTCAGTCCTACGCTTTTATGATCTGCCTATTAAGCATATTGTTATTTTACTTGCACTTTTAAGAAAGCTATATTTGTTTTAATATATTCTCCAGTAACTTCAATATTTAAAACAGTTCTATTTACATGGGTAAAATTACTTTAGAAAGTATATTTTAATACTTTGCTACTTAATCACTGAACTTTGAATTCTGTTCCCTAATGATGACTGAAAAACTGGTATGTTCTTACTGAATGTATCTGCTCCTCATGTACCAGACTTTCAAAGAGTGACATGCATGCTATTTTAAAAACATGTCATAATATATGTACACCAACAGTGTTCTTGCACAAAAATGCATACCAAATTTTGTCACTAAAATAAAAAGATTATCTGGTATATATTATATACACACCCAAGTTTTCAAATGTCTTTAGTTCTCATTGATTGAGGTTGTAGTTTACCATAGTTATGCCAGAGAGCCTTCATTTTTTCCACCTGTTAATATTTCAAGTTGATTGATTGAGACTGAAATATAGGACAAATTCTGCAAATAGTTTTTATAGGTAAAAACTCCACTGAAGATAAGGTTGTCTATGCATAAAGGCAGAATTTGGCCTACAGATCCTTTATTGCTAACTGATACATATCTAAGATTGAATTTTCAGGACCAACAATTTTTAAAAATTCTTACTTCTAACATATTAAATATATCCTTTCACAAAACAAAAACTGTCCAGTGGAAAAAGTATCCTCTGAAGTGTCATACAGAGTTCTGGAATTACAGCTTTTCCTTAATGCACATTAGAAGGTGCAGCGCAATATACTGTATACATATTCATGAATTGTAGAATTATACCCAGAAAAAAAAAAATCATTTTTCAGGTATATTTACAGCCGAAACTACCAAATTCAAGAGCAAATCAAGATAGAGAGAGACAGTTACCTGGTGGTTGTACTCCAGTCGCCTCCTTAGTTTTTCCCTGTCTCTTTATATATTAGGGGAAGAAAAAGTTTAAATCAAAATATAAATCACTGTAAAAAATAATCAACTTATTTCTACCTTAAAAAACAAGTACAAAACTCTTCACCTTTCAAAGATGAAAAGAATGGACAACAGTTTTCACTAACATGCTGAATTATTGACTATAATGTAACCATGAAAGCTATTGAGTTAAAATTAATATAATCTCAATTACTTGTCAGATTTGACCTCTGTAAATAATCCTTTTTAAGATAACCCTTTCATCAGTACTCAAAACAGACTTCCTGAACTATCAATTAAGATCCTGTTCATGCTCAAATTACTTGTGTAGGAGAGATGATTACACAAAACTGCATTTACATAGCCTGCATCACATTGTAGCGTCTCATCTTCCCATTAATTGGGAAGCTCACCCTTCCCCCAACCCCCACTACAATTTATGCAATATCCCTGAGCCAATGCCAGTAATTGCTCCAATAATGTTACTCTGAGAACATTTACATGGAAAGCTAAATATGTATTAATTTAGCAAGAAGAAAGAGCATTATGTGGCCAGCAGTCAAAAATAAAAATGACACCAGTAGTCCACACAGCAATTTGGGAATGTCTGCATCAGTCCTTGCCAAAAGTAGAGATTCTATATAGTGGACATTTATAACCATGTAGTACCATTCCCTGGTACTGGTTTTCAACTTGGTAATATCCCCAAAACATTAGGTAAATTAACACTTGTGTGTGTTCTACTTCTCATATTTCTATTCCATAATAGGTACATCTTTTCACACAAAAATTTGGTACTCACTTTTTCTTATATGTTTTCTCATACGTTGGATGTATTAGGTCATCATCTTCAGGTTCTTCTGGTACACTGCAATTCCTGATTAACAGTAGTGAGATAAATGACACTCAATCCACTGAGATCAGTAAAACATGCAATAGCATCTATTTATCTCCAGATCCCACTTTACCTGAATTGTGGATCAGGATTCAGCGAACAGTACCACTTCTCTGGCAAGCGATCTATCCCATCTGGAAGCTTCCGCCATTTCAAACAAGAATCACATTGAACCCATGTCTGATCAGGTCGTTTTCTGTAAAGAAACATCAAAACTTTCATATGAAAATGTACCCCCCCGCCACACACACGCACGGACACTCCTCTGCAATATCAGGTAGGAGTAGAGAAACTGGGATATGCATGTTCTAATAGTAAGACCTTTAAATTATAGCTTCAGAGGCATTTTACTTACTGTAGATCCTCTACTGGCAAATCTAGAGGATATTCTTCATTTTTCTTTGCTTTCATTTCATTCCAGTAATCATTAAGTTTTTCTCCCAATGCCGCTATTGTAAGTCTGGCAAAGAAATAGTGCTTCATTAGAAACATTTTGTAAAGTATTTATTAGCAAGGAAAACATTTACAAATTGCATAGAAAAGTTAGTTTAATTTTAGCAGAAAGTTGTTCAAATAAAAGATTTAATTTTAAACTAAGCACTGGACTTGAAGTTTTATATGTCAATAACTTAGGGATACATTTCTGGCTTTCATTTGAGCAAATTGCTGGTTCAAATCCTGGAGAAGTCTCTTGCAACAGTAATGAAATAAGGGTTCCTCAAACCCAATTTACAAATGAGTTTCAGAGAAGAAACAAAATGAACATTAAGTAACATGATAGTCTGTGGGAAGGAGGAGTCTGTGTAGGTATGAAGGATCCTGGGTAAACACAGTGGCTGTGAAAGTTTAGTCCAAAGTATAATTATAGTCCATAGAAATAGCAGCAGTAGAAAAATTAGGCTTTGGTACAAAAGAATGGAGAAAGATAAGGCAACATACCTATTAAAAATAATTTAAAGCAGTCTATTTGGTGGTCTTGCTAGCACTTGTTTGTGAATATTAGTGCTCTTAGTCCTTTTTGTATATTGATTCATTTACATACAACTATTCTTTAGTATCTTTATGATAGATAAAGTGCGTGTTGAATTCTAAGGCCCAGAATACTGGTCCTTGACCTATAAGTAACCCTACTCATGAATTTTCTGCATTAGAATGTATCTAAATCTGTCACAATTATGTCTATGCACTTCCAAATATTCACATATTCTTGGAATTTACTTTAAAAGTTAATAATGCTTACATAAACATAAAAATGCATTCATGAGGGGGAAGATTGTTACAGCAGAAGTTTCATATTATGGAATCAACAGGGAACAATCCTTACTGGGGAAAAAGGATCCACTGGGATCTTTAAGAATGTTGGTCCTCTCAGCTGTAAAATATTATGTTTTCATGCATAAACTAGGTAAACTAAGAAAATACAGACAAAGAAAAATCCCATCAAGGTTCTGGGAGGATATTTTTGATAAAGAGTCATCATGATCTAAAATCCTATTCAATAACTGAAGTTTTGGAACTCGGGAGGCACAGTTTTATTCTTAAGCTAACAACTACAGTGAAGAGAGACACTTTAGTTCTTTACCTTATGTGTAGGGTGGTCATGTATTTATTCTATTTTGTGTATTGCTGTACTAATCTATGATTAAATAATTCCAAGCGATCCTGTTATTGGTCAATCATTAAGTTTGACCTGCCACAATCCTCAGCAAGATCACAACTGAGAAATTTTGAGATTAGATCTTTAAATTCCAAGTCAGAAAAACAGAGTAAATGAATGTTTCAAAAATAGCTTGAGACAAAACACAAAGAGACAGCCACATCATGACAACAGGAAGGAGGGAAGGAAACTGGAGTAAGCAGCACAGCAAAATAGATAAAAAGCCAGTAAATAGAAGAGGCAAAGACAGAAGAATACACAAGGCAGAGCAAAAGTTACATGTTCATGAATTACATAGGTTGGTTTTGGACCAAATGAAAACAGAATTCTACAAGACCAAACAATCTGTAGAAATGAAAATACTTGTCTAACAGAAAACACAGATGAGACCGGTAGGAACAGTTATGAGTGTACAAGGAAGAGGCAGTATAAGGAGGAATAGAGTTGACATTGTACCAAAGTCAACAGAGCCCTTCCATGCAGACTCAAAGGTCTTCCGGAACATATTCAGTTGCAGGGTTGAAGCCTAAGGGAGGACAAGGAAAGCAGACTTCATAGGGTGATGGAGCAGATGCACAAGAGGTAGGTGTTTTTAGAAAGGGGTGGGGTGGGTAAGATAACACTGAACATTCATATACAATTGAACAGCATTAAATGTATTGCAATATTTTTTGTTAAATATTTACCTGTAAGTTAATGGTATTATTTCTAAACTCCCCTCAAATGAGAGAATTTATATCCAGTTTAAAAAAGTGTAGCAAGAACAGTTTCAGATCAAACTTGAGAAAGTTACTGTCACTGTACATACACGGATACCTGAATCTCTGTTACCAATCTGAGAATTCAGATTCAATTCTCTCATGTATTAGTCCTTATGCCTTTACCTATCTTGTGATGTTAGTCAATACATATTGGAGGCGACATCCCATTAATACTTATACACCACATAGTTTTTAATATAAACACAGTGTATAAAGTCAACACAACTTCCCATCATCATGCTTTCCCCACAATTCTGTTCACAAGATCAGCTTTACAAAATGTTGTCAAGTCAGTTTTATGACTAGAAAATAGGAAGCATGGTAAACTAAGATACAAAGAGTGGCAGGTCTAGCAGACGGCGATGCACCTCTACCCTCAACTGGACAGCGCTAGCCAAATCAGAAATAAGAAAAGAATACAACAAAATAAGTTAAAGAATTGTTACAAAGATGGATTGAATTTTAGGGATGTGTAAAAAGCTTTGCCACTTAAAAGTCATAGCACAAATATTACTAACTGATAAGCTATCCTAGAAGCACATTGTGTGTGCATGCGCCACAAGATAATTGATTCCTAGAAAGACGGCAGAAGTGTCTCCTTTCTGTATTTTACTGCTTAGTCTTTACAAAATAAATTTGGGTAATTTTGGTTATTTGGTCTTGTACATTTAAGAGCAAACCATGAGTGTAATCAAATGATAGTCTACTTTTTATCAACATGTGGAATTCTGCAATTCTACTTAAGACCAGTCCTTAGTCAACAGATCCAACTGATTTCAGGTATCTGTTCTTCTTCCCTGAAGGTGACTTAAGCAGACCTAACTTCAGAAAGATCCAGTGCCTTCATCTGGTTCCTCTAAACAACTACACTCCTCCTCTCAAGAGCGTCCTTTTTGAATTTTTGATCCCAGTGATCAAAAGCCTGTGTGTGTCCTGGAATTGTCAAATACACACTTCAATAGTTATGAAACAAGTGGCTTATCTTGGGCTATTCTTTCCCTTCCTGCTTTTTAATCCACCCACCCCCACTTTAAACTAAGCCACTGTAGTCATACAAATCTCTCAGTCAAGTCAACAGGCACTACCCTCAAATTACAGAGCAGCTCCAAATCCACCACAGTTGTCACAAACAGTGTTTCCTGAAGCTGAGTGCTTGGACAACCACCCAAATGCCACTCAGCCTGATTAGCAGAGTACCCAGAGCCAACAGCATGTGCTTCTACTGGTGATGAGCATCCACTCATGCCTTGGTGCACATACCAAAATTTATTCTACATGTGGATCGAAAAAATTAGAGGGAACACTGGCCACAACTGTATGCTGCTGAAAAATCTTAGCTGCTTTTTAGCTCATTTGCCAAAGCTCTCAAAAATTTAACACAAATTCCATTCTAATGACTTATTCAATTCCTTCTGTTACAGGTGATTATGATATTGCTCACTCTGATAGAGAAACAGGAAAGCTGTTTCTGAATTTTAAAAGGGCCAGTCAACTTTTGTTCTTAAAATAGACAAATTACTCATTTACAGCTTTAACTATGGCATTAATGTTAAGACTCCTTAAATACATTCTTGAATAAGTCAATTATCTTTGCACATAAAAAGAAAAAGTAAGTATCTTCAGATGTAGATGAAAATACATAAAAACCTTTTTACAGCTATTACTATTCAAGAACATACAATAGCTAATGGAAACTACCAATAATTGACAAATTAATTTCCCACCTTATGCCTCCCTCAAATACATATTCACCATTTTAAACATTCCGATGGTTAGGATGTGCGTTCAGCTTTTCAGCCAGGTAAGTCCATCAATAGAAAGAAGCATTTAAAGAGGAAAGCATAAAGGTGTTGGTGTTTGAAAGATAAATATAGTTAATTATTTTTAAAAGTTACTTTATTTTCAATTTGGTAGCATTTACTGTCTAAAGTGATGGAAGTATTTCATTACATGTTGGATTATAAGTACTTGCGCAAAACTGAGGGGACAACCCTGATATTTTATAGTTAAGTAAATAACATGCTATGAAAAGTGTTTAATACACCCACTGTGAATCCATTTCATAATATCACTACATAAAATACATAGATATTCACCTGTATTCATTGGTATAATCAAAATCTTGTTTGTTATGAGTTGGTTTTAGGAAGTTACATTCTATAACTCCAACTACACCAACACCCATGTTGTTTGCCTGTAAAAGATTAATATAACAATTAGAAAATAATGCCAACTTTTATACTTATTCTTATAACATTCTTATTTACAAAGAGAAAAAACAGACAATTCGTAGTTTGGATTTTCCAAGCATTCAATTTAGCAACAAGTTTGTTGGGGGTGGGGAAAGAGTACCATGAGCTGAAGATTCAAAATTTTATTTTGACATGTCGTTCCTCTCAAAACGAAATACGTGGTTTTTTTTGTACCTAACAGGTAAAAAAACCCACAACCAACTGTGGATAAGGGAGGGCTTCAAAATAGGTGCAAGCTATAAAACCCCCCACCACCTTGGCAGAAGGATAGATATTCAGGAGCATGGCAGAGAGGAGAAAGAAAATTATAATAGGACCACAGGAGCAATAAGAGGGATGTGGGGGGGAGATATGCTCAACATCTCATGTTGATACACAAATACAAGGAGTAGGGGGACTAAACAGTAATGAAATATTAGTACATAAGCTAAATTATCTCAGACTTTGCGGGATAAATCTGACTGGAATATTGGTATGGGGGTCATAATTAGGTCAGGAGGACAAGGTGGTGTTGCATAAGACACACTTTGAGGTAAAACAACAAAATCGGACACACAAGTTGGAAGCAGGGCTTTGGAGTGGAGCCTGGAGCTGGAGCACGGAGCTGCAGGTTTTTGCCCGGAGCTGGAGCAGAGCCGAAGCACAGAAAATCTTGACTGCTCCAGTTTTGTTTTGTTTTGTTTTTCTCATTTTCAATCCAAAATGAATGATATTTTAGCAAGAAAGTCCTAAAGGTGCCAAAAAGTTTCAGATTGTATAATAATTGATATTAACATCTACTTTACCACTTTACGTAATATGTCACAGTTATTCTCACTTCGACCGAAATCAAGATTTAATGTACAGATACAAAAATCACAAAGTTTTTTGGAGATATGTTTTATTAAAGAATCAGATAATTATCAGACATCCGGCAACACTGCAGACTGCTCCCACCCTTGTGCCAAGATTAGTCGAGTACATACTCGCAGAGATTAGTATGTGTTTATTTTCAACCTTGTAACGTGTAGCCTCGTTACTTCCCAACAATTAATGTTGTAGAACAGCGATAGCACATACTAGTGCGATGGCACATACCAAATTTCATGGATATATCTATATTAAAGCATTTTTGAGATATTAATTAAAAACTTGGAAACTATTTTGAATATTTTTACCACAAAATTTCATAAGAAAAACTAACTTGCAATTTATAAATAGAAATTTATATTATTTACATTAAAAATACTTTTTCCTTTATTAAAACTGCAAGAAACATGTTAAAATATTAAAATATACTTTAATAATAATTGTGTAAAAAGAAAATGCGATCATTTTTGTCCAGCAAATCCAAAATAAGTTTGAAGTACCTTAAGTGGTTAAGATATCACAAGCAGGTACATTATAAAAAAAAAATGTAATACTTTTGTTTATTTGCTTTTTGAAGATCATAAGAAGCATTTGGATGCGCTAGCAGCACAAGAAGATTTGGCCATGGCTTCAACAAAAAAAACAAAAATCAAATATGCCCCCCAGGATTGATAGCTGATTTACGGAAAAGGATCTCAACAACGTCTGTACTTTTGAATTTGAAAAGCTTTTGGAAAGTGCAAAGAAGAAATCGGCAACGTGCAAGGTGGAAAAGGAAGTGAATTGCGAGCTCAAACCATTAGCTTCAAGACAAGTAAAGCAAGTGCCGTGAAAAGTTTCAAACTTTGGTGGCATGTAAAACGTAACCATCCTGAAAATTATGTGGCTCTGATTACAAAAAAGGACCAGGAAGATGAGGCAAAACAGAAAGCTGACGTGGCTAAACGACGTTCATCTGGCTCCTTGAAAACTCCTGGAGAAAAGATTTTTTTGTGGAGCTTCATCTGAAAAGAAACCCAAAATTGAGCAAAGAAAACTGGACTCATTTGAAGTCCTCAAAGGTTACAGTCACCATGGATGCCAATACTTTCCGTGAAGGGCTGATGGAAATGGCTTGCTTGAGTTCAACACCACTCACTACCTTCAGGCTAAAGAACAAAGGATTCCAAAAAATTGCAGGTGAAAGGGGTCGGCAGCTTGGCGTTTCGACAGGGCACGATGCGGTTCATCATTTAGTTGTCAGCACAGCTGAGTCTGGTCGCGAAGAGCTCAAGAAAGCACAATTTTTGCTCCAAAGCTATCTGAAAATGGATGCGGCAACCCGTGGAAACAAATTTCCTTGCAATCGATGCTCAGTATTACGAAGAAGGAAAAGATAAAGCTGTGGTAAAAACCTTGGACATTACCGACACTGAAGGGCGTCACAATTCTTCCTACATGAAAAGTCAAGTAAAAGCTATTTTAGAAAAACTTGGGATCATTGAAATGCAAGTGCTGAGCATCTGCGTTGACAATGCAGCAAACATGATGTGTGCCGTCAAAAATTTCAGCAAGGACAATGAAACCATTTCTACCTCAGAACAGGAACGTGGACAAAACTGAAGCTATTTTGCCTGATGAAGGAACTAAAGGAATGGATGAAATCAAACTCAACATGGATGCTGCTGCGCAATGGGTTAATGACCCTAGCCTCATACTTACAACACGGCTTCATGAGGACAACTCACAAGTCCAACTGATGAGGTGTGGTATTCACACTCTTCAGTTGGCAATCTGGGATGGACTGAACAAAGAACACGAGAAGAAATTTCTGGCAAAAATTCGACAAGTTGTTGTCAAACTACAAACCCCAAGTATTTGAAGTGTTCTGCTTGATCTACATGGGGTAACAATCATTGGATACTGTGACTCGCTGGGGTTCAACATTTTCAATGATTGAGCGGCTTCTCGTTTTTCAATCTTACTGTGAACAAGTGGCTGCTGCTGGAACAAGAGAACTCAAGTTAACAAAAGCTGAATGGGACGAAGTGAAGAACCTGCAAGACCTCTCGGCAAAGCCAAACCAAACACCGTGAATCTTCAAGCTGTCGGTGTAACCCCGGGAGCTTTAATGAAGGAATGGCGAAAACTGTCAACATTCTTGCAAGAAAATGGTGGACAAATTGCAGAAGGAATTCTATCTTCCATGCAGAAACGCGAAGAGAAGCTTCTTGACAATATTCATTTCCTTGCTGAGGTCTATGTTGACCCACGGTATCGGATTCTTCTTACCTCAAGGAAAATACCAAAGGCAAAGGAAGGGCTCCTTGATATTGCTCGACGACTCAAAAAACAAAATCTATTGCTACATTTGAACTCAGCGAAAGAGGTTGAAGAAAACGAAACAACAAAAGGAGTCATCAAAAATTGAATTTGCGGTTTCGGAAAGTTCACATCCTTCAGAAATAGCAGGCTGTTCTCAAACTTCCATCTCCATTCTGAACTTGTTCGAGCGTCCATCCCTGAGACATCTTCAACCATCACAGGGAAATGGAGATAATTCAAGCACCAATTCTTCAGAAGATGACAACTTTGAAAAGGAATTGGATAAACAAGAAAGACACCGGCGAGTTTCTGCGATTCATAATTGTAATGAAGCATTATTCGAGAGAAACTTTCGGGAAGATTGTGAGGCGATGGAGTCTATTGGTAGGCTAAAAGTTAAGTCTGTTTTTGATGCCATTCACAGCTACCCACACCGCATTCAGGCTGCCTGTAGAATTGCTTCGAGCATGCCAATAACTCAACCTAGTGTAGAGCGACTGTTTTCAGCTTTAAAGTTAATTTTAAATGATCTGCGGCAGGCTATGAAAGACGACTTGATTGCTGAAATAATTTACAGATTTAATTATGAATTCTAGTTTGTATCATTGTTGATGACATTTAAATTGTTTTAAAACTGACTAAAAATAATGTTTCTTCAAAATTACAGTATGCACTTTTTTATTTAGTTAAAAATTAATTTGAGGTGGAGCGTGGAGCGGAGCTGGAGCAGTCACTATTGGTGCTGGAGCGGAGCAATTCAAAAATCTGATTGTTCCAAATCCCTGGTTGGAAGTTTATCAAAGATAACAGAGGAAAAATAAGGGCAACATCATGGTATGCATCTATTCTAGACCAGTGTTTCTCAACCTTCCCCAAAGTACCCTCCCCCCTTTTTTTTTTGAAAAAGAGTAAGTACCACCAGTACCTACAGTTTTCAAACACACAACATTTTTTTCTACCATTGCAACACATTTGTTTAAAGAACTTAATCGTAGCAGGGTTGAGCAATGAAATTTTTGGGTGTAAAAAGTACAAAAATAAAGTGCTGTAAAACTTAAAAATTCAGTTCTCTCCAAATTTCAGTTGTGTTGATGTACCCCCCTAGACTTTGGTATGAGTACCCTTAGGGGTACTCATACCACCGGTTGAGAAATACTGTTCTAGATCCAATCAGGAGGAAGAAGTGGATAAGATACAAAGGAAAGACAGAAAGAATAGTTGAAACAAAAAACCGGACTATGTAGCACTTTAAAGACTAACAAGATGGTTTATTAGGTGATGAGCTTTCGTGGGCCAGACCCACCTCCTCAGATCAAATAGTGGAAGAAAATTGTCACAACCATATATACCAAAGGATACAATTAAAAAAAAAAAAAAAAAAAAAAAAAAAGAACACACATGAAAAGGAAAAATCAAATTTCAGAACAGAAGGGGGATGGGGGAGTAAATGTCTGTGAACTAATGATATTAGAGGTGATAATTGGGGAAGCTATCTTTGTAATGGGTAAGATAATTAGAGTCTTTATTCAAACTTGAGTGTAAAGTGTCCAATTTAAGCATGAATGATAGTTCAGAGGATTCCCTTTCAAGTGTAGTCTTAAAAGGCCTTTGAAGCAGGATGCAGGTAATCAAGTCGTTGAGACAATGTCCTTGCTGGTTGAAATGGCAAGAAACTGTTTTTTCTTTGTGATCCTGTCTAATATCTGTTTTGTGGGCATTGATCCTTTGGCGAAGTGTCTGAGACGTTTGCCCAATGTACATAGCAGACGGACACTTTCGGCACATGATAGCATAAATTATATTTCTGGATGCGCAGGAATATGCGTTCTTGATCTTATAACTCACTTGGTTAGGTCCAATAATGGTATCAGCAGAGTGGATAAGTGGACAAAGCTGGCAACGGGGTTTGTTGCAAGGGAAGGTACCAGGGTTGGTATTAGTGTGGTATGTCCTGTGGTTGTTGGTAAGAATCATCTTGAGGTTAGGTGGTTGTCTATAGGAGACTATGGGTCTGTCTCCCAGAGCCTCTTGGAGTTTAGTATCCTGTTCCAGTATAGGCTGTAGTTTATTGATAATGCGTTGGACAGGTTTAAGTTGGGGGCTGTAGGTGATAAGTGGTGTTCTATTGTTGGTTTTCTTGGGTGTGTCTTGAAGTAGTTGGTTTCTAGGTATTCGTCTGGCTCTTTCAATTTGCTTTTTTATTTCTCCGGGTGGGTAGTTGAGGTTTATAAATACTCGGTAGAGATCCTGAAGTTTCTGGTCTCTGTCAGTGGGATTAGAGCAGATGCAGTTGTATTGAAGGGCTTGGCTATAGATGATGGATCGTATGGTGTGTTCTGGATGGGAGCTGGAAGCATGTAAGTAACTGTATGAGTCAGTGGGTTTTCTGTAGAGAGTGGTGTTTAATTTTCCATTGCTGATTTGTACAGTGGTGTCCAGGAAATGGATCTCTCGTGTAGAAGAATAGTCTGAGGCCAATAACTCTCCAGCACGAGCTCTTCAATGACAAGAAAATCAAAAAGGAATCCTACAGAAAGTGGAAACATGGTCAAATTGATAAGGACCACCAAAGATTGGCATAAGTATGTGGAAACAAAAGTCAGAAGGGGTAAGGCACAAAGTAACTAACTCCTGGCAAGGCACATGAAAGGGAATAAGAGGCAGTTTGTTAAATACATTAAGACCAAGAGAAAGATGAAAAAGTGTAGGTCCTCTACTTAGCAGAGAAGGGGAGCTAATAACTGACAAAAAGCTGAGGTGCTTCCTTAAAAAGATTAAGGACCACCGATACCATATACAATTAATACTGGCATCCAGGGGGAAGTAATGAAAGCCAAAATAGGAAGAGAACAGGTTAATGAATATTTAGATAAGCTAGATGTATTTCAAGTTAAAAGGGCCTGTTAAATTCATGCAAGAGTGCTTAAGAAGCCAGCTGAAGCCACATCTGAACTATTATCTTTGACAGCTCCTGTAGGACCAGAGATACCAGAAGAATCAAGAAGGACAAAAGTAATGCCCATTTTTAAATAAGGAGAAACCAAAGAGGATGAGACATTATAGACCTGTCAGAATAACTTCAGTATCTAAAAAGACAATGGAGAAAATTATTAAACAATTTGTAAACACATGAAGGAGACTAGGGTTATAAGGAATAGTTTGCTTGGATTTATCAAGAATAAATCATGCTAACCCAAATTAGTTTCCTTCTATAGGATTACTGAATTAGTGGATAGTAAAACACAAGAGGCATGATATACCTTGATTTCAGTGAAGCTTTTGACAGTCCTTATGAAAATATGAGGAAAAGAAGTGAAATGTGGACTAGATGAAGTTACTGTAAGGTAGATTCACAACTTGTTGAAAGATTGTACCCAAAAGTTATTAATTTGCTGCCAAAACAGGAGGACTTCTCTACTGGGAGCCCAAAGGTGTCAGTCCTGGATTAGGTATTATTTTTCTTTTTATTAAATTTAACTTGGATAATACAGAGTATGCTCACAAAAATCTATGGCTGAGATCTAGCTGGGAAGGGTTTTAAGCACTTCAGTTTTAAAATTCAAAATGGGTTTAAAAAAGTTGGAGAATTGATCTGAATTCAACAAGCTGAACTTCAACTAAGATAAATGCAAAGTACTGCACTTAGGAAAAAATAAAATCACAACTACAAATGGGGAAGAGTTGTCTAGGTAGTAGTTCTGCTAAAAAAAGATCTTGGTTACAGTGCACCACACACTTATTGAGCTGGCAATGCAATGCAGCTGCAGAAAAGGTTAATATGATTCTGAGGCAGGGTTGCCAACCATCAGTAAATTTATGGGCAGTCTGTAAAAAAAGAGCCGAAATTGGACATGTCCGTAAAAAAATTTAGGTGTCCGTAAATTTTGTAAAAGTGCAATAAGATTTCAAAAAAATAGCAATTAAATTTCTCTGTGCGGCTTCAGCCATTTTACTGAGGAGCAGCGGAAATTGGATGTTTTAGTTGTTTATTTAGCTCAATGGTTGAGATGACGTAACGTGAACCACGTGATCCACTAACTAAATTAAAGTGAGTTAAATAGCATATTGTTCTTGTGATGTATGAATGACAACAATTACTTTTCACTTTTGGCCATTTATGTTGTCTTAATATAGCATAAAAATTATGTCAGTAAAAAAATCTGTCCGTAAATTTTTCCCATTTTGTCCATACATGAAATTTCTGTGGGTTGGCAACTCTGTTCTGAGGTGTATTAACAAGATTGTTGTGTGCAAGACACGGGAGGTAAATAACCCTTTACTTGGTACCCATGAAGCCCTAACTGGAGTAGTGTGTCTGAGGCCAGGTCAGGTCTGAGGCCAGGTCTACACTAAAACATGTAGCTGGAGTCCGCTTACCTTAAGTTGAGCTTGGCGCTATCTTCACAGTGGGAGGCCAACACGAGCAAATGCTCTTGTTGGCTTCCTGTACTCATGACAAGTAAGGGAGGTTTAGGTTGGACATTAGGAAAACACTGTCAGGGTGGAATAAAATTTATCTAGGGAGGTAGGTAATCTGCATCACTGGAGAGTAAGAGTAGGTTAGACAAACACCTGTCAGAGTGGTTTAGATAATATTAAGTCCTGCTATGAATGCAGGAATCTTGACTAGATGATCTCTCAAGCTTCCTTCCAGTTCTATAATTTTATGATCATTGGAAGCTTTTGAAAAAAAGTTGGACAAACATCTGACAGGTTTATATGGTCCTGCCACAGCCCATTGGGCTGACCTGATGACTTTAAGGGGCCTTCTAGCACTATACTTCCATGATTCTATACTGACAAAGAGACTTAAAAAAAAAAAAAAAAAGATTTTACCATACTCTGAGTACTGGTAGATAAGGTGTCCCAGCAAGAAAATTTAAGGGCGAAAAAAGAACTGGTAATTGCTCAAAGAGACAACATTAAAAGGCACAACTTGAAGCTATCCTGATGTGAGGGAAAAATGGGAATGATAGTAAGGGTCAAAACAGCTCCATAATCACCTGAAAAATGAAAAAAGAATCCTACAAAAAATGGAAACCAAGTACAAAAGAATACCATAAGCATATAGGGTCAAAATCAGAAAAGCTGAGACACCAAATGAATTATATTGTGGGATATAACAGCAGTGCTATAAATACCCCTCTACTTGGCACTG
Source organism: Rafetus swinhoei (assembly GCA_019425775.1). Classification (NCBI taxonomy): domain Eukaryota; kingdom Metazoa; phylum Chordata; order Testudines; family Trionychidae; genus Rafetus; species Rafetus swinhoei. The sequence goes on from CM033437.1 coordinate 164,653,722, forward strand.
GGGAAACCTCAATGGAGTAGTACAATTCTAGATGTTACATTTTACAGAAGATGGACAAATTGGAAAGGGAGACCAAAAATATATTAAAGGTTTAGAAAATATGACCTGTAAGGAAAGGTTAAAAAAAATTTTTCTTAAGGAAAGAAGATAGAGGGGAAGACCTGAGAGGTCTCTGGGTATGTTAAAGGCTATTATAAAGATCAGTCATCAAGTATTACATCCACTGAAGGCAGGACAAGATGTAGTGGGCTTGAACTAAAGCCAGGGAATTGGAGGTTAATTTCAAAAATATTGTCTACAAAGGTAGTTAATCCTCTTGTTCAGGGAAGGTTGTGAATCCCCATTCCTCAAGAACAGATTGGATAACTTGTAAACTTGTCCATCTCTAACTTTGGCTTGACTCAGTATCAGCAGCTGGACTGACTCCTTACAGGTCCCTTTGAGCCCCTACATTTCTATGGTTCTCCAGTCCCTTTCTCCTAAATGACACATTCATGCATAACTTTGTAAGTCAAGTTTAGCACTAAAGCAAACACTTATTAACTGCTTAGTAAAACTTTCTGTATTAAACTGATACACTGACATTACAGAAAGGATTTAATAAAATCCGCATCAAAATATAATCTATCCATAAAACAAGTTAGAAACTAGTTTACTTCCAAACAGTTTACCCAATACACATATTAACATATTTTCAAGGTTAAATTCTTACCTTTAATTGACAGCCAACCCTTTCATAAGCTTTGATGAGTCTGTTTCTGTGATACATCATTATTCCATAATGGTCTTTGTTTCTGCAGTTAAACCCAAAGGTGATTCTTACAGTTTTAGCCTTGTTTTAAGATGTTAAGGATAATTTGATCACACAAGAGCTTCTTCACACTGAAATGTTCATTCAAAAATGGGCGAATATATTAATTTTGGAATAAATTCCATCAGCCCCCAGATGTAGTATTGATTTTAGCATGACTATTTGCAACAAAACACTGTCACAGAATTGACATCCTACTTACATTAAGTCTTCACATTTCACATGCAATGATATACATATCAGTAAAGGATACCGCCAAAAATTTTGGTCTATAAATATCGCGTTCAATGTATGCAAGACTTTTGGAAATCAGCTGTGTTTTTACTTTTTGTCCTCTGATAATGATTTGCATTCTTGGCTTCAAATACAAAATACTGCTGTAAGCCTGCAAGAAACATGGTAATCTCTATTAAGCAAGCCAAACCAAACCAACATGAATGGTTTAATACATTCTCTCAGTATACAGGTTGAACCTCTCTTGCCCAGCAACATCTGTGGTCTGGCATGATTTCAGTTAGCCGGATGTCCACTTATGGCTGTGGCCAAGTTTCACGTGGTCCCATAACATTTGTTTACAGCACCAGTTCTGGCTCTGTGTTCTGTGCTGTTATTTAGCTTTAGTTTACCCCTAAATTTCAACTAAGGGCCCAGTAAGCAGTGGAAGCATTGGTAATACTACTAACCAACTCCGACCTCCTGTGATTCGGCACCAGGCAGCTCCTGAGCATGCCAGACTAGAGAGGTTCAACCTCTATAGCAGCATCTAATCTAACAACCACCCTCAACTATTTCCTGTTCAACATTTTGCCTGAACCTAAAACCATCTCATTGACTGAAACTGGTCTTGATATTGGCAAGAGGCTTGCCACTTACTGACTTTCTTGCCTGCATCTTCACAGACTCCCAGCACCACCATTCTGCATGCAGGTGCAGGCAGGTTTGCAGGGCTGCAGTTAGGGATAGAAGTGCTAGGATGTGTGGAGCCCAAGGCAGGCTGCATGCAAAGGGGCTGCTGCCTAGATGCTGGAGGATGCATGATGCCTCTCCTCCTCCTCTCCAGGAGACATCCTGCCCTTGCAGCAGGAGCCTGGCTTTAGCACTCCCACCACCCCCGCTTCTCGTGGCCACAGGCAGGTTAGCCAGTGGTGGCAAGGAGGCAAGCTTATAGTGTGACTTGCTTCATGAAGAAAGGATCACCACCAGGCTTGGCTGCAAAATAGTGAAAGGTTTTGAGATTGCCTTTAGAAAGGCATTAAGTCAGTCTTCATTCTAGATTAAATAATTTAAGCCGAAGTTCTAAATATAATACATTATGATTTTATGGGTAACCATTTGTTTCCAATACTTCTACTCGCTATCACTTGAATCTTTCATTTGTTAAATAAACTTTTGATTGTTCTCGCTAAAAACCTAAGTTCTGAGAGTTAAACAGCACAGCGATCTGAAGTAAAACTGGAAGCTGCAGCGTACTGCTTCTCTAGGAGGACTGAATAATGCTGAGAGTTTCCAATGGAACAGTGGCACTCCAGGAACACACTCAAGGATGGAGTTTGTACCATGCCTATTACTAACCTGCAGAGAAGACAGTGGAGCCAGCCTAAGCTGAGAGGGGAGTACTTGTGTTGTCCATGACTTATGGAGCTGACCCACAGCAGGCACAGAACAAAGCTTCCTCACACTAAGGGCAGGTTGTAGTTAGGTGCCTCACAATCCTGAGGTCCCCAGGGAAGCACCACAGACATGCTTCAAAAGCAAATGAATGGGCTTTAAAATATATTATGGCCAATGCTGCTGTAATATAATATTTCTCATTGAAAATAAATATTTTAACTTGAATTCCCAATTTGTCAGTGATTTTTAAGTAAACTGCATACCTACCCGTAGTGAATAGTCACTTTCAGGCACAATCTGGTCCATTCTCTCTTGTTTTTTATACCCTCTTTTCCCTGTTGCTTCATCTAAATCTTCTGGAATTCTGATGTCATATTTATCTTTATCAAAATCAAGCTCTGTTTCTCCATCTTTGTCTCTGTGGAAAGAAGTCCAAAATATAAATTTAAAAAAATACCTGAATTAAAAATAACCCAATATTGCTACTGAAGAAAGCAGGGCATCAAGATGGTGTGGAAAAAAAGATTTTAAGCAGGCAAGCTTATTTCAGCTGCAGATTCTAAGTATCATTTCCCCACAGAGATGTTCTTTTTTTTAATAGACGTTCTCTAATATTTACCAGGTAACACAGTAAAGACATTCATTTGTTCTAAGTGAATCATAGCAATACTACTACAAAAATACATCCTAGAATACTCAGAGCCGAGGACATAGAAGACATTAGCTATTATCTTTGAAAATTCACAGAGGATGGGAGAGATTCTGAACCACTGGAAGAAGGCAAATACAGTGCACCAAACTACAAAAAGGGAAATAAGCAACTCAGGGAATTACAGACCCAGATCACAGAGAAGCTCAATGAGCATTTTAAGTGAGGTCCCACACGGATAGATCCTGGGTCCAATTAAGTTCAATATCTCCATACATTATTTAGATATGGCATAGAGAAAACAAAGTTTCTAGAGGATATTAAGCTGGGAGGTTTGTGATTCTGTGGAGGATAGGATTAAAATTCAAAATGATCTGGATAAATTGGAGAAATGATCTGAAAAACCAGAATGAAATTCAATGAGGACAAATGCATAGTATTCCACTTACAGTCGGAGGATAGGCAAAACAGTGGTGGGCTTAAATTAAAGCAAGGGTAGTTTAAATTGGACATTAAGAAAAACTTCCTGTGTGCCCGCACGCGCTCACACACACACACACACGGAATGGTCTAGACATTACTTAGTCCTGCCTTGAGTGCAGGGGACTAGACTAGTTAGATAACATACTGAGGTTCCTTTGAACAATACATTTCAATGATTCGGTGGGTTTAATGCTGCAGAGGCAGAAGGATAGAGAATCTGACCTAACAAACTTGTTCATTTTCTACTGATGCTGAGAATGTGACTAATTCAGCCTTTTATTCAGCTATGGTAAATGTGTGGAAAAATTCTGGATTAGATACTGTAAGCATCAAAACTAGAATTAAACTTAAAAAGTTTCAGGCATTTTAAATAGTAGGCTAAAAGGAATTTTAGTTAAGGAATTGCATGGTGTCTCAGTCATTAAAATATAAAACCAGATGGATTTCGCAAGCTGTCACATTTAAAGGCTAGTTTACAACGGCAAAAGCTCTGCTGGTATAGCAACAACTAATCTCTAGTGGAGATCCAACTTATTCTAGCAAAAGGATTTTTTTCTGGCACAGTTAAACGACCTCCCCAAAGGACATAAGCTACACCAACAAAAGACTTTTGCCTCTGACTGTCAACACAGGGGTTTATGCTGACATAACTGACAGAGCTATGCCAGCAGAACATCAGAGTGTAGGCCCAGCTTTAGTCCCTTTGCTTCTGGCTATTTTACTTGCTCTTTCATAATAGTTTGTGGTGGATGAATGACTTTGTAACTGTCAAGTTTATCACTCTGATCCCACGCGTTCCCACTACATTACAGCCAATTTATGCTCATTAGCTGTTCTACCAACACTTCTAAAGTCTAGCTGTTTACTGTCAAGTTCACACATACTGACCACTTATTTTAAATTCACAAGTTACCAGCCATTGGACTTTATCTTACCTTCTAAGATTCCAAATAATGATTCTTGTTCCTTTTTTCCCCATGATAGCATCAAGCTCGGCCAGTAACTTTTCCTCAGTAGAGAACAAAGAATGTGTCTGGATGGCCTTTAGGCTGGCTTTGCATTCTACTGGATTGATTATTTGACGTAAGAACCAAGTTAAAGACTTTAACATTTCATAAATACATACACATTTCTGGGGTGAGCTGCTTCAGAACAGCCACAGTACTCTGGGCTCTCACCTCAGACAAGTGTTTTGTTGCTAGTTTAGTGCTTTTATACAACCCCATAACCCTCCTTCTTTCTTATACACAAACAGGACATCAACACAACTGCAATTTCTAACTCAAGAGGGCAAGAAGAATTCCTCAGAGGCCTCTAATACCCTATTTTTTACACATGCAAATGCAATTTTTTTTGTACCTGAAAACAGCCAAAAGGATATGTTGCCTGTTAAATGATACTATAGGAACAATGACATGTTCTGCCTTTGTAGCTTCAAGGAAGGTCTGAGATAACAGGCCAACATTCATGGTGTCTCCATTTTTGGTGAAAACAATTGCATCTTTTCCCAAGCGCATAGATCCTGATTTAAATCCATTTCCATACAGTCCCACTGGAACACGACCATTTATTGTAACTTTGTCACTGAAGCCAAAGCTGAAACACATTGTAAAGAACATTTTGCAAAAAGTGTAAACCCACAAAAGATCAAAACAAGTTTAAACAGATTGAATTGCTCTACTTTTGAGATCAGTGACTACAGGACAGCTAAAAAGTATATTTGCTCAATAACTAGAAAAAGGCTGTCATATTGATGTTATAATGCTTAACTGCTCGCTCGCTAGTGTCATCTATTACCCTCTTTAAATAGGTCTAAGGGATATCATCTCTAGGGTATTGTGCAAAAAACAGTCTAATAGTTAAATATTTTAAAAGACTGACCTTTACCTTTTCCACTTCTCTTAATTGCTTTTCCAATAATGTGTAACAAAAAAAAAAAAAAATCAACTTTGCACTAGGAAATGAGGCAGAGGCATTTCATTAAAAGCAATGATCTGCAGTTGTGCAATAAATTGAGCGTGTAAACCCTTAACTCACAAGAAATTACTTAGTGAAAAATGTAAAAAAATATATAACTTCATTATAGTTAATCATCCCCTTAGCTTTGTGACAATATCTTTCAATTTTGAACTGTGTTCAAGATCTGAATTCTATTGCACTTCATTTACAACCTAAGTTATTACTAATAGTGAGGGAGATGTCTCTCCCCAAACCTGCTGCAGCTGGCAAAAACACCCCTCATCTACAGCCCCAGTACAAAACTACCATGGGCAGCGGGGAGGAAACACTACCAGCAGTGAAGCAGCCAGTACAGGAGGTCCAATTCCTAGGCAGAGGGAAGTAGTGGGGGAAGGAGGAGACACCATGGGGCTCTCTACATTGCCCCAAAAACCAGACGGGCTGGCCGCTTTGGGGAAGAGCACAGTGCCTTAGTGCCACTGCCCAGGGAAGCCCCCCCTCCCAACCCAGTCACCTCCTGCACCCCAAAATCCTCATCCCTTGCCCCACCCTGAAGCACACACACCCAGTTCTGAGCCTCCTAACCCATAGCCCCTCCACAAACCTAGAACCGCTTTGCCATCCTAAGCCCCTCATCCCAGGCTCCACCCCAGAGCTCTCACCCGAGCTCTCACCCCTTCCTGTATCCTAATCCCCTACCTCAAACTGCAGCCCTCTCCTGTATTCTGAACCTCCTCAGCCCCAGCCCCAGACTGGAGCCCCCTTCTGCACCACAAACCCTGTGGGCATGAGGGGTTTGAATCACAACCCTCTGTCCCAGCCCTGAACCCCTCAGCCACAGCCCAGAGCCCATACTTCCAGCCAAAGCCCTCACATCCCTACCCCACAACTCTCCTCCCGAGGCCTGAGCCCCCCCTATACTCAGATTCCTTGCCCCACTTCCACCATATGAATTTTGTTGTGCGCACCAATATGAAGGCAACGTGCTGTGTATAGGTTACGCTTTGGTGCACATAAAATTCATTTCGCTCAAGGGATGGGAAAAATTGAAAGGAACACTACCTGCAACCCACCAAGTCAAAGGAGCAACTGAACAACGTTTGTAATTAACAGTATTGAGTTACCACCTTTCAACTTTGGCTACCTTGGTATAATTCAGACAAACCTGAGCTTAAGCAGGTATTTCCTTTTCTTCCCCTCTCTTATTTCACTTATGAGCATTACAAAACCACATTCCTATATAACTGCTAACTCAAAATAGGCTCAGAAACAGATAAATGGAGATGGGTGATTCAGGAACAAAACACACCACAGATCTTGATGAACACTTGATTAGAATCTGCCTATCCTTTGGATCTACCACCACAGGTTGGACTTTCCAAAGCCAGGATTCCCTCAACCATCATCATCTGTGGCTGGACCAGGGAGTACTAGCTGGGAGCCCCAGTGGTAAGAGGGCTAGTGGCTTGGGGGCTGGCAGGGCTGGTGCTGGGACAGGCGCAAGAGCTACGGTAGCCCAGCAGGGGCCGCGGCAGCCCAGATAGTGGGCGTAGCAGGGGCTGGCAGCAGGGAGGAAAGGTGGTCTGGGAAGCCGGTAAGAGGGGACCTCCTCTGGTCTGGCAAATTCCCTAGTTCAGGACCGGTCAGGTCCCAAGGATGCTGTATCAGAGAGGTCCAACCTGTATCTTACTCTTATTTTCATAAGCACTAAAATCACTTGCAGTTTTAATATAAAGATATACAGGAAAGAACAGAATTAAAATCTGAAAATGGAAATTGGAACAACATAGGGAGACCATAAAAAACAAGTTACCCACCTTAGCATTTTGTGCAATTTCTCTGAAGTCATACCATTCCCATTATCAGTAAAGGTCAAACATATATTGCCATTTATTACTGTTTTGTCTATCCATATCTGTTTAGCATTTACATCTGGATCATAGGCATTGTCTTAAAAAAAAAAAAAAAATCAGCCAAGTGTGAATTTAACATAAGCACAAATTCAAATATTCAAAAATACATAATTTTGGTGAAGGATTCAATATCCCAAAACCTTCTATGAAAATATTATTTGCCAGCAAATTGGATTCAGCATGTCACCTAAAACATTTTATTCCATACACTTTCCCCTCCACACCTTCCTTTTTAATCAATTAAAGTTTAATGTTAAAAGTTAAATATTGTACAAGATCTACAAAATGGCTTATAGTTACAGTCTATTGTCAAATCAAACTTGAAGTCTAGTCCCCACTCACTGCACACCAATTTTTATAATCTCTTATATGGACAGTGACCATTTTATCTGGGCTGTTTTCTGATGACTAACCCTACATCTTTGAGTGATTAGTGGAGGAAAAAGTAACTATCAGTGCTGTGGCACCTTATAGGCTAACAGATATTCTGGAGCATAAGCTTTCGTGGGCAAAGACCCACTTCATCAAATGCATGTCACGTCATGCATCTGATAAAGTGGGTCTTTGCCCACGAAAGCTTATGCTCCAATATATCTGTTAGTCTATAAGGTGCCACAGGACTTCTCGTTGTACTTGCAGATTCAGACTAACATGGCTAACCCTGATACTTCTCAGTGCTGGTTGACAAGTATCCTTCAAATAAAAGGCCTTTCCAAAGGCGAGTGAGAATCTGCAATTTAGGAACCACTTGAACTACTTCAGGCAGTGCTGATTAGCAGCTACTGGAATGTGCCTATCCCCTGAATTAAATGTAAACTGTGTAGAATTTTAGTAAATTGCATGAAGATCCATTCTGAATTTGAGTGAAAAAGCATGTAAAGCAAAGGTGCACAACAAAGATGTTCTTTATCGATTTAGTCAATTTTAATTATGCATGTTTCTTCACAGTGTAAACATACAGTAGTACAGTGAAAGCGGTGTTCTCCCCAACTCATGGGGAATGCCAGTTACTAGTATCAATACTCAAGCAAAGAAGCAGCTCAACGCAGGCTGATGAGGAAGGAGGCACCTGCTGATGATGTCAGCCGGCAGTGCAGTAATGCTGGTTAATAACATTTTCCAGTTAAAGTGCCAGATAAAGCTTTCCCTGCACTTTCCAAAATTAAACTGTAGTAATACCATACCTCAGAATTTCTGCTACACTTTAATTTGAGGTGAAAAAATATTTTCCTTGTGACTAGTGCACATACAGTTTTGCAAAGCACTGAATGAGATTTCGCTACTTTAAAAAATAGCATAGACCCCAGAAGCAAAAACCATATGTTGAATATGTAATCGATTATGTCAACTGCAAAGCTACAAATTCATTTTAGTTTTATTTGCATCTCTGATGACTTCATCCTCTCATATGTGGAAAAAGGATGTTAAGCAGCATGTATTTCACTAATCAAATAGTCGATGTATTTTTGCATTGAGTATTCGATTAGTTGATAGGGTGTCGCTGCCGCTTTGAAATGACACCCGGAACTCAGGCTCCCTGCGGCGCTGCCGCTTTGAAGTACTCCTCTCTCTCCCCCTTGCTGCCTCTATCTGGTAGAGGCAGCAAGGGAGGGAAGTGACTAGTCCTTAATATCCATAACGAGAAATATGTAAGAGTTGATTAATACCCCTTCCCCAACAAATTGACTAAATTTTAAAATAAAAGATCAACACCACCCCACTCCCTTGCAGGAATATCAGCCATTAGACTTGGATGAACTATGGTTTTAAACGTGTGCAATAGCCCGATGCATCTGGTCAAAAAAAGAAAGAGAAAGAAGAGTTGTGTTAAACTTGCAGTGACCCTTCAATATCCTAGTGTCATATTATATACTAGCAGAAATACCCAGCATTGCTATGTCAATTACATTAACATAGCATAGTTTATTGGAAATACTTTTCTCTGATATATTAAAGAAATTAACGTAACTTAGTTCGTAGGCAGAGGGAAAGGATCTCTTAGTTGCAGTTTATGTGACACGCTTAACAGAAGAGTCCAGCAAATACCTATGATCAGGTGCTAGTAAAAGCTAATTATCAGTGGGCCCAATTGGGGCTCTGGGGGAACTGATTTTGAGACATAACCAATCCAGTTATTTAATTAGGAAATCAATAGTATCCATTTAAAATTTTGTGTTTCTAGCTCTTACCATTTCGGAGATCTTTTGGGACATACAAAAAACAAGCAAACTTTCGGAAATGTTTATAAGATTTCTATTTCAGCACAAACCTTAAAGCCTTGCTCCTTGGGTACTAGGTGCAGTAAATAACTGGCTACATAAGTTTGTTTAATGTATTATAAAAAACTGCTTCAGCCTTAGCTAAGGCCCAATACTTGGCAGTGCCATGACTCATTCATTAAAGGGTATAAAAAAGTAAATTAATTATTCGCGACTAACACCCTGACAAGTTGGAGCCAAACAATGAGTCTAAAAATCCCCTGTAAACTCATATAAAATGCTCTTAAGTGTTGTTTGGATTAAGTTAAAAAGCCTAAATAACATGCAATAGACACCTCCAGAGCAATTGCAGAAATACTATTTGGCCACCAAATGTAATAAAAGAATTTATGATTTAATTGGTGTCATGGTAGTAACCTATATTAATTCTAATACACAGCTCCAAAACAATTCCCTCTACATTATTGTCCCTATTTATAGTTCAAGATGTGAAATTTTACATTTGATTTCATCATAAGCAAAAGGAAAAATTCTTTTCAGTACCTTGTACAAACATTACTAATTTGTTGCCTATTTTTAAAAATCCAAACTGCAATGACTGATCTTCACACAAGACCAGATATTAAAAATTAAGATTGTCAAACTACAGGTGGAACCTCCCAAATCTGGGACACACTGGTCCAGCAACATCCATGATCCAGCAAGGCCACAGATGTTGCTGGACCAAAGAGCCCCAGGAGCAGGAGACTGCCAGGAGAACGTGGGGTTCTGGCTGGGCCAGCAGTGGCTAGGCAGGGGAACCCCCAGTGTCCGCAGGGGCCAGGCAGCATCAGGGAGCCTCTGCCCCAGCCAGGAAACCCCCCCACATTAGTGGTGTCAGGTGGCCAGAGAGCTCCTAGAAGTGGGGCACAGCCGGTCGGGGAATCCTAGGAACCACCTCCCCCTTCTCCTGGCAGCAGCAGAGCTGTGATGGCTGGGCAGCCCTGACTGGGAAACCCCCGGGGGCAGCAGGGCCACACAGTGGCCTGGAACTCTGGCAATGGGCCAGGTGGCAGCAGAGGAACCCCTTCCACCCCAGCCGGGGAACCCCGGGAAATCCCTGTGGCAGCTGGGCCCATCCAGCAGTGGGGCCAGGAAACCACGAGGAATCCCTGGAGGTAGCGGGGCTGGGAGCAGCAGGGCAGCTCTGGCTGGGGAACTCCTGGGAACCCCCAGCAGCAGCAGAGACAGTAGGGTGGAGAGCCACAGCCTTGAGAGCCCTAGGGAGAGGAGGTGGCAGTGGGGCAGCCAGCAGGGGAGCATTAACCTCCGCTGGTCCAGCAAAATCCCTGGTCCTGGACGGCTCAAGTCCTGAGGGTACTGGACCAGGAGGTCCAACCTGTACCACTGAATGGCAATAGGAATGAGCAAGCTCTCTCAGTCACCTACTCCATTCTTTAGTCCCTCTCAACCAGCCATGCTCCTAACTAGGGATGTCAGTGTGTCACCATTTAAATGGATAACCATCTTATTGGTTACCCAAACAGTTAAACACCATCTCTTGGGGAGCCAAATGCCACACTGCGCTGCTGCCTCTGATACGGGCAGCAGACGGGAGCCGGCACACATGGGGAACTGGCTTAAAAGCCAGTCCACACCATTGGGGCCAGCAGCTAGGAGTGCCAGCCCCACTCCTAGGGAGACAGCATGTAGCCACGTGACTGCTAAAATTTTTAGTGGCTACACAGTTACAACCACCACCATTTTTAAACATCCCTTCTCCTAACTAAACTGAATGACAGTTCAGGAAAAGGAACCACATGCTAACAAAGAAGACTATAACATTTTCTTTTTGGGCAACCACATATGAGAAACTCTCAGGAAGGAATTACTGTTTTTAAGGTACATACAACACAAATTTCTAGCTTTCACAGAATTAGAAACTTTCAACAAAGATAAAAACAAAGTGCAGTCTGGCTTACTGGGAAGTACCAGCTATCAAACAGACAAGCCCAACATTTAGTTACTGAAATAAAAAACTTGTTACTTGAAGTTGAATAGAAACCTACAACATTGTTATGATTTTAAATTAAGAAAAAAGTCTTAAATTTGAGTATTTCTTTAGCCATGTTCAAAACTTCAGTTATACCACTGTGCTATTAAAAATGAACCTTACAGATCTACTTTCAAACAAAATAAGCCAAATAGCATACATGGCAAAAACCATTTTTAAAATTGCAATACACAGTATTAACATATAACGAAGTTTTAAATATGATTAACTTGAAACTTTTGATTCTATGGAAAACAGAGCAATCAAATTTAAAACCTTATCACTCCTCTACTTTCAATTACAATAATTATTTAGTTGAATTTAACTTATGTCAAAGCCACCACACTATGTAAACAGAAACAAAGAGGTTAAGTATTCAATAAATAAAACACTGATACCTATAAGTTCTGCAACTGCACTGAAAGGCCAAGTGTGACTGGTAGAATTTGTATGCAAGAACTTTGGACAAAGCTGAAACAAGAAACAAAAAACAAAAAGAGGTTAGTGTTAGCTCAGATTATTTAACAGATATTGTCTTTCACTCTATACTGTGGAGGAAAACAGTGACATTTCCTGCAATTATTTCATACAAGTGAGCAAAAAATAACCACACAAACGGTGGAAGTATTCTTCAGATTTTTTTATCTTTAATATTCTTCAATAAAGGGACAAGATTAGGACGATGTAGCCCTGGTTGCTATGCTGTGTTTTGTCTAGAGTCCTTAAGGTGATCCCATGAAGTTGGTTTCTCTTTCTGATATAATCTTACTTGCAAACTACAACTCTCTGCCCACTGACACTAGAGGTCATCAGAGGAACGGAAAGTCAGCTCTCCAGCACAAACATCAACCACTTCAGCGGAGAGTAAATTTTTAGTTTTAAGTAGTAAAAAAAGCTTATTCTTATGGGGTAAAACACCAAAGGGAGCAATACACTGACTTAGGCTTTGTCTATACAGGTTACACCTCCAAAAACTGGGACTCTCTCATCAGCAAAATCCATGGTCCATTAGGACCACGGATGTTCCTGAACAAGAGAGCCCTGGGGCAGGAGGGCCAGCAGCTGAGAATCCTATGCAAGGCGAGGCTGGTGGGAGTGGGGCAAGGGCCTCAGCAGCCTGGCGGCAGTAGTGGGGCCATGGCAGTGGGGCAAGGGCAACCCAGCTGGGACCAGGGCTGCGTGGCCCGGCAGCAAGGGCAGAGCTGCAGCAGCCTGGCTAGCAGTAAGGCCAGGCTGTGGCAGCCCAGCAGGGAAAACCCGTCAGGGGCCGCAACAACTGAGCTGGGGCCACTGCAGGCTGGCAGTTCAATTGGGGAAGTGTGCCAGCTAGCAGTGGGGCTGGTGCTGCTGTGGCAACCCAGTTAGGCCAGTGCTGCATGCTTCCATGCTGGCACTAGGACTGCAGCTCTGGCAACAGTGCCAGGGCAACATGTTGCCTGGCTGGCAGTGGGGCTGAAGGAACAGGTGGCAAAGGGAGCAGCAAGCTGAGGGGGCCGGTGGCAAGGGATCTTCCCTGGTCTGGCAAATTCCCTCATCCGGGAACATTCAGGTCCCAAAGGTGCTGGACCAGGGAGGGCCAACCTGTACTACAAATGCTTTGCCAGTACAGCTACACCAGGAGAGCCCCCTAGTGCAAACATTGCATATGGTGACAGATGAGTTTTTTCCACCTTCAGGATATTATCACCTTTCCACATATTAGCTACACTGACAGAAGCAGTCTCCTGTCAGCATAGATGCATCTACCCTGGAGTTTTTGCTAGTGGTGACTATGTTGACATGGCTATGTTTTTTTCCACACCCCCGAGGGACACCTCTCCCAACAAAACACTGCAGTACAGACCGGCCCTTAGTATGTGCAATCATGTCTCTCTCTAATAATTAGGGCTGTTTAATCAAGGCTAATTTACCTCTAAATAAGCTCTTTTAACTCAAGCAGTGCTGACTCATGGTTTGGATAGTCAAGTTCTTAGTTGCCATCCCTACAGATGACCAGAACAACTATACCAGGAAATCCTTTCTAATGCAGACAAGGCTTAAGTAAACCTGACTCAGTCACTGTGTCCATTATCCTGATAGATATAATGGTACTGATCTTTCTGCCAAACAGCAGAAATCAGCACTTTGTAGGTCAGTTTCCTGTTTGGAGCAGAAAGCAGGTGTTTTCTTCAGAAAACTTGCTTACAAAACACATGCCACCAAACCTGTTTTCCTAACACAGGGGTGTTAAATGGCACACAAGCAACTCTTGCAGAAACTTCAAGTAAAGCATTTCTGCCTGTTTCCAGACCTCTCTCAAGTCTAACTGCTTAAATTCTAAGAATCTTTTTCATCATACACTGCTTCACTTCTACACAAGGACATGTCTACACTACAAACTTGCAGTGGTACAGCTGCACCAATGCAACTACTCTGCAGTAACACTTCTGATCCAGATGTGCTAAGCTAAGGGTGGGCAATAATTTTTTTTTGGGGGGGGGGGGCGCGGCACACTTAATGAATTTTGGTACACGGTCACAAGCCGACATCACCCCCAGAAGGATCAGAGCCTGGGACTAGCCTCCCCCCAGAGTTGTCTGAGGTTGGAGGCTTTGAAATAAAGACACAGCAAAGGGCTCGTGGATGTTGGCCACACAGATACTGTATTGCCTGGCGGCCACCTGGAGTTGCTGCAGCTATTTAAAGGGTTCACAGCTCTGGCCCCTGCCGGGATAGCACTGTGACCTTGAGCCATTTAATTAGGATCCTGCTGCCTGAGCCATTGCCTGGAAATTTGGTGGCAGAGACAGCAGGATATAAATTGAAAGTGGCCAGATGAGGCCCACAGGCTGGATCAATATGTTAGGCAGGCCACATCTTGCCCAGCCCCATGATAAGCCAACAGGAGCAAGCTCACCCATCAGCTTAATAACTCCATTTCCTCAAGAGGTGGTAGCTGGTAAAGGAAGGTCTCTCTTACCAATATAGTACTGTCTACACTAACACTTAGGTCGGTATACCTACATTATTCACACTATGTTCAAAAGCAGTGTATTAGGTAATCATGTAACTGCTGAAAATCTCAGTGGTTACATGCTGCAGGGTCTGAAGTATAAAGTTTATACTATAAAGCCTGCAGTGCAGCTGACTCCCCTCGGAGTGGAGCCAGCAGTCAGTGTGTGCTGGGAACCAGCTCCTGGGCCCACTCCCGGGGGAGGCAGCTGCGCTGTGGGCTCTGCAGTATAAACTTTATTTTTCACCACAGCGTGTAATAGGGATGTAAGCAACTAATCGACTAGTCAACTATCCGATAAGCAAAAACTTATCAGACAGTCGACATTAGTCAACTAGTTGCTTCCCTCCTCCTTGCTGCCTCTACCACAAAGAGGCAGCAACGGGGTGGGAGGAGAAGAGGAGTGGGTGCTGGGGGGAGCTGGCTTAAAAGCCCAGCAGGGGCTCTCATGCATTTCAAAGAATGAAACACCACATGGAGCCCAGGGGATCTTGTACATTTCAAAGGCGGAACATGCACTAGTCCTGATCGACTAATCGGATAGTCAACAGAAATCTCATCAACTATTTGATTAGTTAATTAATCAATATTTAACATCCCTAGAGTATAACCAATAACTTTTTTTCAGTGGGGATGTTAGCGACTACCCAGCTAACTGTTTAATCAATAAGCCATTGCTTATCGGTTGCCTGTCCCAGTTAACCACAACAAGCCTCCTCTCCTTCCCCTCCCGCATGCTCTGCATTTAAAAAAAACTCGGACCGGCAGGCTGATAGTCCCAGACCACTGTTCCAAGTTTTAAGTAAAGAGCATGCAGGGGAACTGCCTGCCACACTGCATTGCTGTGTCTGGATGCTGGAGCAGCCTCTGTCTGCAGGGAGCTTGGCTCCCTCCACAGACAGGGGCTGCTGCGGCCACAAAGCAGCCTTTGTCCGCAGCAGGCCCAGGCTTACTGCAGACAGAGGCTGCTCCGTGGGCTGCTGGAGCAGCCTCTCTCAGCGGGGAGCTCAGACACACACACCCCAGACAGTGGCTATCACCCCACACTGCCACCTCTGATACAGGCTCCTGGGGGTGAGTATTCTAGTAACTGTGTAACTGCTAAGAAAAGCTGCAGTTACACAATTATTGAAACGAACAATTTCTAACATCTCTAATTTTCGGCAGTTACATGGCTACCTAATAAACTGCTTTTTAACATCCCTAAGTGTACTATGACATCCCTATTTACCACTGGGGCAGAAGACGTTCTACTATTACTGTAGGTAAGCCACATCCTCAAGACGTAGTAGCTATGTCAATGGAAAAATTCTTCCATTGACCGTACACCATCTAGAATAGGGGTTAGGTCAGCGACAACTCTCAGGGATGTGGATTTCTTACACTTTGAGAAATGCAGCTTTGCTGATGTAACTTTTCAGTGTAGATCTCTCTTACAGACATTAAGTCATGCTTTCCCATTGCTGCTTAGATCTGTACTTACATTGTGATAGCTTAAGGGTGTGGTTCAGTGTTCGCTATAGGCTGTGCGCTTGTGTGGGGCTCAGGAGAAATTCCAATGCCGCCCAGCTGATTAGGGGAGCACTCATAGCTAGGTCTGCATTTCTCCGGTGGTGCATATTCACACACGCCTCGGTGAACAATCAAATTTATTCCACACATATAGATGGAAAAAATCCACCCACAGATGGAAAAGATTAGAGAGAACATTGGTGTAATTATTTACATTAGCAAAATAATCCTTTATACTGGTACATCTTATTTGGCTCAGAGAACCTGGCATAAATTAGTAAAGTATTTTTTTTGGGGGGGGGTATAAAATGAGTCTACACTAAGACAGTCTGCTGGTAAACCTTTTAAGCATAAATAAGGCCTCAGGCTGCCTGAATTTCATAACAAAGTGGCAGCATCTTTGAGAATTTTACTACTTTGGGAAATTTTAAATTAATCACTTATCACACACAAACCAAGCCATGCATGCAATGAATAACCTCTGAACACCTTGCCTGTTTCTTAGGGCAACAAATGACTACTAAACAGTTTGAAGAAAATCAACATGCAAAAGTACCCACACACCAGCATTTGAGAGATTTTTTTAAAGTTTATAAAAACTGTCTAAGTTTATCATTGACCAGATTAAAATGTAATTCCTTGTCCAGAATTTATATGAAATTCTGCTGACAGACATTTAAATATGAACAGTCAAAAAAAGTAATCCAAATACAACAAGCTACCATATATGTTTGCTGTTGGAGAAAAAAATCCAGAATACATAACGTTGTTGTTTTAGTTAAATAAAACAATTTAAATGTCCCCTAATACAGCATGGCAAGAAAATCCTCCAAATATTAATGATTAACCAGTTGAACTGGAGACAGTTTACCTCCCAATGACTTCATAAATATCTGCTTCAATTACCTTTCGTAAATCAAATAGCCTATCATTCATTTTCTGATATAGTTGTAAAATTAATCTGAAAAGTTTAACATAAATCACTGTTTAAAAATGTAGTGTGTACCTTCTAAAAATGAAACCTAGCTGAAGAATATGTATAAGGTTATAACAACCAACAAGAATGCATTTGTATGTAGAAAACCATGATTAAATCAAGTTTTCCTGACTAGCGATTTAAATCACACACACTGGTCATTATGCTACTAATCCGGAACACACTCTTGCAACAGTTACCTTTTCCGTTCTATTCCTAATTTAATTAATTTTGCTCATCTTTATATTCCTTATTTATGACAGACTGAAAATTCCACAGATTCCATTCTATCACACACACACACACACACACACACACACACCTTACAAACTTTTTCTAGATGTGTACATAACATTCCAAATGAAAATAAATTGTGGTGATATCTGCACTAATGGTACCTAGCACATAGTGCATATTTAGCAAACCTCAGCAGAATATATATCTTGCTTTTGACAGATTCTGCATATACAAAGACCAGAAATAATTTAAATACTAGTGAATTTCCACAATAAAGCTGAGCATGAGAATGAAGGATTCTGGGATATTTTAACTTGTTCAATGCATTGACTGTGTCTGAGACTATAAATGTTTGTCTTCCTTCATCCACTCAGTTCCATACACAGATACGTTTCTGAACCTTCGTCTTCCTAACTGTTATTTCATAATCAGCAGTAACTTTAGCAAAATTTCCATTCTAAAAGATTCAGAGCCACTATAGATTTTATTAAGTTCCTTATGTAAACAACTAGTAGATATGATTATTGTAAATAGGATTTGTTTTGATCAGCTTGTATATTGTATCTGAACTAAATTTAATTGTGAATTAAGTTTTAGAAACACTTTTCTTTTGGAGTGATCTAAAAATTAAACATCAAGAATATTCCTTGCCATTTTTAAACATCCAGAACTTCAAAGTGATTTGATCAACTGGTTATAGCCCTTGGCTACAACCACAGCCATGGGCAATGCTAGTTGACACTATCACTGTTAGCTGTGCCATTTAACCCTTCACTGGTTGATCTAAATTTACTTCTCAGGAATCCTGCTATTCTCACTCATAGAATGGGCCCTAGAGGACAGTAGCTTGCATATTTTCTGTGCTTATCCAACAGATCTGACTAGTTTGGTACCTACTGTCATTCCTTTGGGAATCTGTGACCAATGGATTATAGTGACTCCAAAAGAGTACTCTTTTAATCTGATAGTGGGAGCATAGCATAAGAGAAAAAAGATTTAAAAAAACAGAAGAAGATCTACAATCCTATTTTATCTAAATCCAAACTCTGCTGGTGAGACACAAGCTTTACAGATACACAGAGCTCTTTTTCAGATCTGGGAAAGGTACTGAACCCTAATCTCCACTAGGAATGTTAAAATACGCTTTTTGTGGGTAAGAATGAAACTGCTGAATCTTCCAGCCGCTACATGTTTACCGGGAGGGGGAAGAGGAGAAGGCAGCTCTGGTACACTGGCTTAAAAGCCAGCTCCCGCCTGCCCCCGCTGATAGAGGCAGTACTGTGGGGTGGGGAGAAAATGCAGGTCTGCAGAAGTTGGCTTGTAACCTGTGCAGGCTGGCTCCCAACTGCAGCCACCCCCGTCCCCACTGCTTCTGTATCAGAGGCAGCAGAGAGGGGGAGCAGGCGGTTCCCTGGGAGCCTACTTAATAAGTCGGCTCCCTGTGGGCACCAACTCACACTTGTTCCCCTTCCCCCCACCCATGCTGCTGCTTCTGATAGAGGGAGCAGCAGGGGGGAAGAGTAGGGGGTGTTGCCTGTAACTGTGACAGTTAATTGATGAGCTCAGGCTCACCACTTGTACACTATAACAGTGGTTCCCCAACTTTTCGGTATCACGCCCCCTTTTTGATTTTTGAGAAACCTTTACCCCGGTCCCCCACACAGCAGCAAAACTTGTTTAGGAAAAAAAAAGGAACTGACCGGGGCCGAAAAACAAAAATAGCAGCAAAACTTGGGGGCGGGGACTGGGTCGCCTCCTGCCCTCCTGGAATTTCTTCGTGCCCCCCAGTTTGGGAACCCATGCACTATAACATCCCTACTAGGAACTTGTGGTTATAACTCAGCCTTAGTCTACACATTTCGAAACAAGCGGAGCATCCACGCTACCAAGCCCATTATTTCAAAATAAGGGGCTAGTTATTTCAAAATAACTCATGCTTTCCACAAGGAATAATGCTTATTTCAAATGATTATTTCAAAACAGCTGTAGTGTGGGTGCTCCATTGCTGCTATTTCGAAATAACTACTCCCCAGTGCTTCCTGGGGCTCTAAATCAAGGTAAAATGTCCACATTAAGGGAGCTTGCCTCAGATTAATTTTTAAGGCTTCCATGTAGTGTGGGCACACTATTCTGAAATAATTATTTTTGGAGTTATTTTGAAATAAGTTATTTCAAAATAATTTTCTAGTGTAGACATGCCCTCAGCAATTCAGTTACAGTGTCTCAAAGCGCCCAAGTTACTCTGATTCCCTCAGAGGCATTAGCCAAAGAGCAGACACACACTCAGACTAGTGTCACAGCTAAATACACGATCACATTGTTTAGCATAAATTGTCAGCAAAGGTCCATTAACAACCTTTAGTCATATGAAAAAGTGTAGAATTAGGGACTAATTTAGCTATAACTACACAAGAGATCTTGGGAGTCATTGTGGATAGTTCTCTGAAAACATTCACTCAATGTGCAGCAGCAGTCATAAAAGCTAACAATGTTAGGAATCACTAAAAAAAAAGGGATAGAGAATAAGACAGAAAATATCTTACTGCTTCTATATAAAACTATGGTACACCCACACCTTGAATATTGTGTACAGATGTGGTGACCTCATCTCAAAAAAAGACATATTGGCAGTGGAAAAGGTTCAGAAAAAGGCAACAAAAATTATTAGGGGTTTGGAATGGGTCCCATATGAAAAGAAATTAGAGAGACTGGGACTCTTCATCTTAGAAAAGAGAAGATTAAGGAGGGATACGATAGAGGTCTATGAAATCATGACTGGTGTGAAAAAAGTGAATGAAGTTATTTACTTGTTTCCATAATATAAGAACTAGGGTTCCCCAAATGAAATTAGCAGGTAGCGGGTTTAAAATAAACAAAAGAAAGTTTTTCTTCACACAACGCATAATCAACCTGTGGAACTCCTTGCCAGAGGAGGTTGTGAAGACCAGGACTTTAACAGGGTTCAAGAAAGAACTATATAAATTCATGGAGGCTAGTCCATCAATGGCTATTAGCAAGGATGGGTAGGAATGGTGTCCCTATCCTCTGTCAGAGGCTGGGAATCGGTGCTGGGAGAGGGATTGCTTGAAGATTCCCTGTTCTGTTCACTCCTTCTTGGGCATCTGGCATTAGTCATTGTTGAAAAACAGGATATTGGGCTAGACGGGGCTTCCAAAATAAGGGTTTTTTTCTGACATTTGGCCCAGTCTAGACAGACCAAATGTTGGAAAAACCTCTTCCTACAGAAGAATCGGGAAAAAAGCAGCAGTGTAGCCATACCCTGAGAATGTATAAGGGCTAGGGATAGCAAGTGATGGAAAGGAGGAGAACAGAGAGGGCAGGGCTTCAAGGAAGGGGTGGGGGTCTTGGGGGAAAGATGGGGTAGATCGTGGCTTGTTCTGACATTTAAAAAGTGATCTTGGGCATAAAAAGGTTGGAGACCGCTGGTCTAGACAGTACTGGGTCCTGCCATAAGGGTAGGGGACTGGACTCGATGACCTCTCGAGGTCCCTTCCAGTCCTAGTATTCTATGATTCTATGGACCTTTGGTCTGACCCAGTATGGCTGTTCTTATGTCTGGGTTAGATTACTGTAATGAGCCAAAAAAGTCAAGGCCTTTCTTAAAATCATATTTAGCATCTAGCAAAATTATGAACGTAAGCTCCCACCCATCTTTTGGATGTGTTGAGCTAATTTCCTTTGAGGATAAGGACTGATAAGTCAAAAGTGATCACTTGATGAAAAGTGTTCAGCACAGATGATGGGGCATTTTTGTCCAACAGAAGTTGGTCCAATAAAAGATATTACTGTGCCCTCCTCCTAGGGATGTAATAGTATAGTCTATTAACCAATATGCAAAATGCTTATAAGTTAATGCTATAGACTACACGCATTCCTCACCTCCCCCCGGCCCCACCAGTAAATTTTTAGCAGGCTGGCCAGCAGCTCTGCTCAGTCTTGGCTCAGCTGGGTCTGGGACCTACCCCTGCTGTGGCTCTGCATTTAAAGCGTATTAGGAGCAAGATGGGCAGTCAGCCTGGCTCAGTTCCAGCTCGTGCTGGATCCGGAAGCTCAAATCCTCCCACCTCCCCTCCAGAAAGGGGCTGCTGCCACTCTGCCCTGCTCCCACTTAGCACCCCATGCTGCTGCCCCTGATACAGAGACAGCAGCGTGGAATAGCAGGGTACACCTTGGGAGCGGAGCCAGAGCGCACTAGCTGCCAGTCCCACCTCTGGGGATGACAGAATAGTCAAGTAACCAAGAAAAACTCATGTTGTTAATCCTACCACTCAGCTACAATACTGCAAATGATCTAAACCCTTCCATCACAAGAGGGACCTCCCCCTCTTTCTAAAACCTGCCAGTGTGTGCAAATAACTATGCCCTGAAGAGATGCTGGACACCACCTACCCCAAAGAATAAACACATTTTAAAATCTATCCAGCATTTTCCTTAGCCTGGCAATCTGGGGCTTCCTGCCCAAACCTGCCCTGCCTCCTCCACAGGCAGGGCCAGAGCATCAAACCAAAGGCCTCTTCGCATGGTTTCTTGGTAAAGCACCCGGCCCCTCCCACCACCTGAGACACGCCTCATCTCAACTCACTGCCTCGCCTGTTGCTAAACAAACCCGGTGGCGCCGCCCCCAATAGCCACGCGCTGACCATCCCCACAGCCAGACCGGGACCGGGGCCTCTCCCACCACCTTCAGCGGCAGCCCGCACGCTCCCCCTCAGGAGGGCGGGGAAGCCCCTCAGCGCCCGCCAGGGCTCCGCTGCTGCGCCGCGCCCGTCCCCCGGGCTCTGCCGGGTGTTTCGGTTTCCCTGCCGGGGCCACCTCTGGGCCCGCCCCCTCGCGCTCGCCCCCCCCGGCTCAGACCTGGGCTGGGGGCGGCTGGGGCCGCAGCGGCGGCCTGAGCCAAAGCCCAAGGATCCGACCTGGGCGCAGGCAGCTGGGGGCGCGAGACTCTCGCCGCCTCCGGGCTGGACCCCAGGGAAGGGACCCGAGACCAACCCCCCCGCATCCCCCGGGAGCCCGGCCGCCCGCTCACCGCGCTGAGGCGAATCCCGCCCTGCGTCTGCGCCGCCATCTTAGCTCCGGGGCTGAACGAGCGCAGCAGCAGCGGAGCCGCCCGCCCGATTCCCGTCCCGACTCGCGCCCGTCTCCACCCCGGCACTTCCGAGGCGGGGCCGGGCACTTCCGGCCCGAGCGGGGGGGGGGCGGTGCTGGGCGCTGAGGAAGAGCCGCCAGCTCCGCCCCCTTCTGCGTGTACGGGGGGAGGGGAGGGGAGGGGAGAACTCCCGGCTCGTGCAGGCGGCGGCACTCATCTGCACAGCCCCACCTGACAGCCGGAGAGTGGCTCGCGGACATCCCCAGCTCGGCTGGCCCCGCCCCCGAAACCTGGCCCCGCCCCCCGTGTCCTGCGTACTCACCTGCACCCGGACTACCTCCATCCCTCTGTGTGGGGCCCTGCGCGAATCTGTCTGTCTCGCCCTCTCCCTCCCCAGAACTAAGGGTCACCAAATGATGTTAATAGGTAGCAGGTTTAAAACAAACAAAAGGGAGTTTTTCTTCACACAGCACACAGTCAACCTGTGGAACTCCTTGCCAGAGGATGCTGTGAGGACCAGGACTTTAACAGGGTTCAAAAAAGAACTAGATAAATTCATGGAGGTAATGTCTAGCAATGACTGTTAGCCTAGATGGATAGGAATGGTGTCCCTAACCTCTGTTTGTCAGAGGCTGGAAATGGATGACAGGGGAGGGATCAGGTAATGATTACCTGTTCTGT
The DNA here is from genome assembly GCA_019425775.1 of Rafetus swinhoei. NCBI lineage: Eukaryota > Metazoa > Chordata > Testudines > Trionychidae > Rafetus > Rafetus swinhoei. The sequence continues at coordinate 164,676,904 of CM033437.1, forward strand.
TCACTCTGTTTGGGACATCTGGCATTGGCCACTGTCAGAAGACAGGACTAGGCTAGATGGGCCTTTGGTCTGACCAACTATTGCCATTTTTATGTTTTTATCCTGCAAACACATTTCCTTCTGGACACACCCATCTGGACACACACCCTGTATGTATAAGAGTATAAGAGGATGTGTGTAATGTCCACCTATGCATAGCCTCCACAAATACCTACCCTAGACACACCCATATACCCAGCATACACACATCGTGTGCATACCCACCCCACACATTCCTTGCAGGCATGCACCCATACATCTCCTGCACACACAGTCTTTGTGCAGTCTTACATCCTAGTCCTACATCCCTTGCAAGCAAACACCCATTACTTGTGCACGCGTGCATGCATGTGCGCGCACGCACATTCACTCACTCTCAGGCACATTGCTTGAATGTTGCCATGTCCACTGTTTTCCTGGGGAATTGGGCTACTTATGAAAGCCACTTGTGGAATTTTTTTGAGCAGCCACAGGTTGCAGTATTTTGTGCAAATTTGCTTATAGTCTGCTACATTGACTGATTAAATTTAATTAGATAACTATTAGAGAGCAAGAGAGACAGAGAGTTGTATTTTTAAAAAAACGGGCCTGCAAGAATTGGGGGCAGAAATCCTGCACTTGTTGATGACGGTTTCCAGTGGGGGTGGGAGTGTTGCTGTCAGCAATATTGTGTCCATGTTTCTCCTTATGGTATCTTGCTGCCCACTGGCTTTCCTTGGCTAAGGCAAGATTTCCAGCCGCAGGGTGAGCCATGAGCTGTGGCCCTGGGGAGTACAGGCTGCACTTGTAGGATGTAGTAAAATGAGGGTCTAAACATAAGCTGCATGTCTGCTAGTGATAGGAGGCATGAAGCCTGGCTAACAGTGATGACGATTTTGCTAACATAAAGCAAAATGAAGCTGTGAGCGAGCAGCAGGCCCCCTGCTCACAAAACTTGGCACAAACAGGGCTGATAGTGCAGAAATACTAATTTGTACTAGGCACGGGCTGTAACGCACATTCCAGAGAGATGGTAACAACACCTCATTAAGAAAATCTTGGTAGCAACCTACTCCCAACAGATAACAGCAACATACCAAACCAGGTTCAGGATAGGATCTAAAATAACAGTATGTTTTGATCAAGCCACAAAGTGCAAGGTAATGGGTGATATCTAGGTAACTTCAGAGGACAGCAACCTGATTGGTCGGGAGTAATGTGTAACTTGTTTGCACCTGCATATAAAGATGGGGGGGGGAGGGCTCTGTCCTTGTCCAGCCTAGAAGACAATAGGACCTCCCACTGAGTTTATTATCAGGGGCAATGTTCCCTGTAAACTGAGCACTGGGGTGGCCACCCAAGATTCAGGTGCTGTCCAGCTGATTGGCAGAGTGCCCACAGCTGTCCACATACAGCAGTGTTTCTATTGCTGATGCACATCTGCACATGTCTAGCTATACATAACATTTATTCTGCACATGGATGAAAAAAATTAGAGGGAACATTGGTCAGGGAGTACATATGCGTAGTGGTTCAGTAGAGTCTGCTGATGACTATTACTGTACTTTGTTTGACAATAAACCTGGCGTGGTGCTTTACATGTACATCCCCAGGGCCGAACTCTGGCACTCAGCCCGCAATGGATAAATGTGGAGACAAGAGGATGAAGAGCGTTCTGCTCTCCTCTTTGCTTTTGGTGGCCTTTGCTACAAGTGGAGGACTTTTGGGTTCTTCTTATACCTCATTTTATCTCACGATCTCAGATGTACGTCTACACTGGCAGCTTCTTGCGCAAGAACTCTTTTTGCAGAAGAGTTCTTGTGCAAAAACTCTTCCAGAAGAGAGCGTCTACACTGGCATGTGCTTTTGCGTAAGAGATGTGCTTTTGCGCAAGAGCATCCATGCCAGTGTAGACGCTTTCTTGCGCAAGAAAGCTCTGATGGCCATTTTAACCATAGGGCTTTCTTGCACAAGAAATTCATGTTGCCTGTCTACACTGGCCTCTTCTGGAAGAGCTCTTGCGCAAGCAAGAGGGTTTATTCCTGAGTGGGACCATCATAGTTCTTGCGCAAGAAGCCCTGATTTTATACAGTAGAATGTCAGTTTACTTGCGCAAGAACACACGGGCAGTGTAGACAGGCAGCAAGTTTTTGCGCAAGAGTGGCCGCTTTGGCGCAAGATCGCACCAGTGTATACACAGCTAGAGTGTTTTATAGACACTATATTTACCATAATTTATATACAGGCCCCAGGACAGAACAGTCAATAGGCACCTACACATGCACAAGCCATGCCTCCATGGACGGGGTCTGCCTGACATTTGGACAGTGCTGCACCTGTGCTGGCTGGTGTCCAGCAAGCTGCTGGCACAGCCAGGGCTTATGGCCACCTGGTAAGGTTGCCAACTGTCTAACTGCACAAATCCAGAGACCCTTGCCCCTCCCCTGAGTCCCCACTCCACTCAGCCTCTCCACCCATTACTCGCTTTCCCCAACCCTTACTTACTTTTACCAGGTTGGAGCAGAGGGTTGGGGTGTAGGCTCTGATAGGTAGTTTGGAAACTGGCTCTGGGCTGAGGCAGGGGAATGGGTTGCAGGAGCGGGTGCTGGGTTGCAGGAGGGAGTAAGAGTTGAGGCTCCTCTAGGCTGGGGCACAGGAGAGGGTGAGGGTGCAAGCTCAGGCTCTAGTAGGGAGTTTAGGTGCAGGAGGGGAGGCAGGCTCTAGGCTGGGGCAGAGGACTGGGGTGCGGGAGAAGGTGCAGGGTTTAGGATGGAGTTTGGCCACAGGGACATGCTGGTCGCTTCCAGGAGCAGCGCAGAGTGAGGCTATGTAGGGAGCTTTCCTTAGCTTTGCTACACTGTCAGCAGTGGCTGGAGGCCCCCGGACTCTTTTAAATCATCCAGGCCCTTGGGCCTCTTCCTGCCTCCTCCCATGTTAGTAGACCTGCTCGTGTAAACGTGAATGCCATTTTACAGACGGTTACTGAAGCTGTGAAACATGAACATGATATTATAATCTTAGGCTACGGCTACACTGCTGTGCTTTTCCAGAAGAGGATATGCAAATGGCAGTCATTTACATATCTTCTTCCTTTTGCAGAAGAGGTTTTTGCACAAAAAACCCTTGTGTAGACGGCGCCTTTTTGTGCAAAAACCCCCTTTTGCGCAAGATCCTGTACACCTCCGACGTCTACATTGCGCATTCTCGCGCAAGAAGATATGCAAATGAGGCATGGCAATGAATATCGCCACGCTTTGTTTGCATACCTAATGAGCTGCCATTTTTCCGCAAGGGGCTTTTGTGCAAGAAGCAGCAGTCTATACTGCTCCTTCTTACGCAAAACCCCCCTCTTGTGCGAGAGCCATTCTGCTGCTTATTTTCAGGCCCCAGTGTAGACTGCTTCTGCTTGCAGAAAAGCCCCTTGCGCAAAAATGGCAGCTCATTAGGTATGCAAATGAGGCGCAGCAATACTCATCATTTGTATATCTTCTTGCTCAAGAATGCGCAATGTAGACATAGCCCTCAATTTTTGAGGAAGAAGGGATCTTGCACAGAAGGGGAGTTTTGCGCAAAAAGGTGCCATCTAGGCGGGCCTTTTTTGCGCAAAAAATCTCTTCCGCAAAAAGAATCGGCAGAAGATATGCAAATGAGCTCACCATTTTCATATCCTCTTCTGGAAAAGCACGGCAGTGTAGCCATAGCCTTAGTTTTTTAAAAATAATATTCAAGTTTTTGACAGAGTAGATTTTTTTGAATTTTCCAAGTTCAAGTTTTCCAAGTTCCAAGCAGAAATACCCTTTAGACAAAGCAGAAATACCCATTTCACAGGTCTTTTAAAAGGGTATTTCTGCTTTGCCTAATGTCCATAATGGTATCTCCAGCAAGATAGAAACTGAGTATATAGGCACTGTATACATGAAACTACTTATACACAAAGAACAGTCCAATGCATGTGAACTGAAAAAGAAAAAGGAGAAACTTTTTTGTTAACTTTTTACAGTTATAAGATCTTATGTGTTATAAACAACTCTAATGTTTCTAAGTACATCTAAGGGTTACATTGTGAATCATTGAATTGAAATTGAAAGAGCAAGTCAGGAATTGAAACTAAGAGAGCTGATTCTCTCCCAGTCCTTTGTTATAATCAGTAGATGTACTGATGGGGCACCAGCAAAACATGTCACCAACTGTACATACACGTGACGGTTTCCTCCATGCTTTATGACATTGGCTTATTATGAATATAAATATGCATACTCTGAAGATGCTTTGGACAAAATACTTCATGCAACCTGTCAATTTTAATGTTGCAATCTGCTGGATCTGTGTATCTTATTCGGGTGCATGCATCATTCTTGCATGTAAAATATGAAGTATGAGACTGTAGTTTTAAATCTTAGAATCATAGAGCTGGAAGAGACCTCAGGAGGTCATCAAGTCCAGCCCTCTGTGCAAGGCAGAACCAATCCCAACTAAATCAACCCAGCCAGGGCTTTGTGAAGCCGAGACTTAAAAACCTATAGGGATGGAGATTCCATCACCTCCCTAGGTAACCCATTCCAGTACTTTACCACCCTCCAGTAAAATAGTTTTTCATGTAACCCTTCTGCCAGGTAGTGCTGGCAGCAGCCTGGGCTGGGTTCAATATCTAGGGGTTCCTTTTCATCCATCTCACACAGAACCGGCTTGAGCCCGCACCCAGTAGCCTGGGAAATTCACACACCCCTGGGCGCCTCTGAGATGCAATGTTTCCCCACTCACAAGCACAGAGTCTGAGCGCAGAAAAGAAACTTTTAATAAAAGAGAGAGAGAAGTAATGTGGCATTAACTTGGGAAAATACCACAACCAGAGTTCATAACCAACCCATGAGTAGCTGTCCCAGCTCAAATAGATTGAGCAATGTCCTTTTGCCTCTCAGGCTCACTAGTCCAGCAATGAAAGGGTCCCATTCACCTACCCAAACTTTCTCCATACCCCACTTCAAATGCCTCACTTACAGCTCTGTCCAGTCTGTGCAGACCCAGACACATCACCCTGATGACTCCACTCATTGAGCCTGAGGCCATGCCACCTTTGTGCTGCTCCTGTGGTCTGCTTGCTCTCGCCAGCTGCCCTACTGGCCGCTTGCCACTGCTCCTACCAGCCGCTCTGCTGGTCGTTCCCGCCAGCCGTCCTGCCACAGGCCAAACCAGTGACTTCAGCTCTTAGTGATTTCAACTCTTAGAAACCACCTAGGTTGGCCAAAAGATTCCAGCTTCCACTGGAATAACAAAGAGACTCCTTATGGAGTCTGCTTTAAGTCTATCCTTAGAACAGGGGTGAAAGGAGACAGGTTGAACCAGTCTTACAGCTCACACCTGGCAGGCATGAAGCAAGCTGGCTCATGAAGCAAGCTGGCTCAAGCCCGTTCCCCCCAAACTTAGTCCACTCAACTCTGGAAGGGGGAAGCTTGTTTATCTGAGACCCCTTACAATGATGATGTTTCTCCTGCAAGCACTGGTGTCATATTTTACGGTTCCTACATTTAGGGGTAGCATGGTTTGTGATCCCACAACAGCCAAATTAGTTACAATACACCACATTCCAGTCTAACAACCAAACCTCGAACAGGCCTGGCTGAATTGGAGTTACATAACCACACCCCGGATTCCTTCCCGAACCCAGCATGAGCTGTATTTACATATCAACAATTAATTATCTTGCAGGGTTTAACAAGTTCAGCTGGCTGCATTGCAAGCAGTCGTTCAGGCCCCTGGCTGCATTGCAAGCAGTCATTCAGTCCCTGCTTACATTCCTCATATCCAACCTAGACCTCCCCCACTGTAACTTGAGACCATTGCTCCTTGTTCTGCCATATGTCACTACTGTGAACAGCCTTTCTCCATCCTCTTTGGAACCTCCCTTCAGAAAGTTGAAGGCTGCTATCAAATCCCCCTTCCCTCTTCTCTTCTGCAGACTAAACAAATGCAAATCCCTCAGTCTCTCCTCATAGGTCATGCGCTCCATCCAGCCCCCTAATCATTTTGGTCGCCCTCCACTGGACCCTCTCCAATGCGTCCACATCCTTTCTATAGTGGGGAGCCCAGAACTGGACACAATACTCCAGATGTGGCCTCACCAGAGCTGAATAAAGGGGAATAATCACTTCTCTGGATCTGCTGGCAATGTTCCTCCTAATGCAGCCGTGGCTAACCCAAGGCTCGCGAGCCGCATGCGGCTCTTTCCCCGTGGCTCGAAAGCCACCCCCGTGCTCCCCAAAACAGCCCTCTCCTTCAGCTCCCTGCGCTGACCTGGGCAGGGGAGCTGTCCGCCGCGGCCATAAAAGCTGAAGAAATAAAGATGGCAGCAGGCGGCTGCTGTGGCCAAAAAGCCTCAAAACGTGTTTAAATGCGGTTTCTTAAAGGGGCAGTCTTTTTTTTTTTGGGGGTTGTTGTTTTTTTTTGCACCACAGCTTTGCCACGGCCCTTTGCACTGGATCCACTGCTACCTTGGCTCTTTGCCCAGAATGCAAGTTAATATGCCATTAGCCTTCTTAGCTACAAGGGCACACTGTTGACTCATATCCAGCTTCTCATCCACTGTAATTCCCAGGTCCTTTTCTGCAGAACTGCTACTTAGCCAGTCGGTCCCAAGCCTGTAACAATGCTTGGGATTCTTCTGTCCCAATCCCAAGTGCAGGACTCTACACTTGTCCTTGTTGAACCTCATCAGATTTCTTTTGGCCCAGTCCTCTAATCTGTCTAGGTCATTCTGGATCCTATCTCTGCCCTCCAGCATATATACTTCTCCCTCTAGCATAGTGTCATCTGCACACTTGATGAGGGTGCAATCCATCCCCTCATCCAGGTCATTAGTAAAGATGTTGAACAAAACCAGTACTAGAACCAATCCTTGGGGCACTCCGCTAAAAACCAACCACCAACCTGACATCGAGCCATTGATCACTACCTGCTGGGCCTGACAGTCTAGCCAGCTTTTTATCCATCTGTGGGGGAGTGGACTCACCACCCTGCCCCAGTGACCCTCTGCCAGTCTTCATCTAGCCCCCATCTTGGGACAAACTGCAGTCTGTAAGGACCGCTCATCACCGGCAAAGGGGTGTGGACCTGCTACCCCCCACTTACTATGTCTGCCTCTCTCCAGCCCTCCTAGCCCCAGGCCGTGCTCCTGACCCTACAGCCTGAGAGCTCGCTTGGCCAGAGCTCCCCAGGCCCTGCCTTGCTGCCCCAGCACTCCTTGAGCTCCTGGGAGCCTCCTGCTTTCCCAGCTGCCAGTTCCTTACTGCCCTTCCCGTGAGCCGTGAACTACTCTCCTTTATATAGCCCCCAGCTGGGCCCTCCTTAGCCAGAACTGCCTCAGCTGGGTCTTTGCTTCCAGGCCCAGCTCTGGGCCTGGGTTTTGCCCTTAAAGGGCCAGTGCAGGGCATGCGCCCTGTCACACACCCTCCCTTTCTGTTCGGGCTTCCCTTGCCCTGCCTGCCTCTGTTCTAGGCCTGCGGCTTACTCTCACCCCGGACATGGCTTCCCCCCAGGGCCTTAGCTACCCCTGGGTTCTTTCCAGACGCCTCTGAGCATGCGCAGCAGAGGCAGCGTGCCGGCCGACACACCCCCCAAAGAGTTGCGGCGGCACAGCTGTCAGTGTGGGGCAACGGTGCCCCGTCACACCATCTTACTGTACATTTATCCAATCCATACTCCCTTAACTTGCTGGCAAGAATATTGTGGGAGACGGTATCAAAAGCTTTGCTAAAGTCAAGGTATATCACATCCACTGACTTTCCCATATCCACAGAGCAAGTTATTTCATCATAGAAGCTAATCAGATTGGGCAGGCATGACTTGCCCTTCATGAATCCATGTTGACTGTTCCTGATCACTTTCCCCTCTTCCAAGTGCTTCAAAATGGATTCCTTGAAGATCCCCTCCATGATTTTTCTGGGGACTGAGAGAATGCTGACTGGCCTGTGGTTCCCTGGATTGTCCTTCTTCCCTTTTTTAAAGATGGGCACAACATTTGCCTTTTTCCAATAATCCAGGATCTCTCTCTAAGGCTACGTCTACACTGGCATGATTTTCCTCAAATGCTTTTAACGGAAAAGTTTTCCGTTAAAAGCATTTGCGGAAAAGAGCGTCTAGATTGGCACGGACGCTTTTCCACAAAAGCACTTTTTGCGGAAAAGCGTCCGTGCCAATCTAGACACGCTTTTGCGCAAAAAAGCCCCAATTGCCATTTTCGCGATCGGGGCTTTTTTGCGTAAAACAAATCTGAGCTGTCTACACTGGCCCTTTTGCGCAAAAAGGACTTTTGCCTGAACGGGAGCAGCATAGTATTTCCGCAAGAACACTGACAATCTTACATGAGATCGTCAGTGTTCTTGCGGAAATTCAAGCGGCCAGTGTAGACAGCTGGCAAGTTTTTCCGGAAAAGCGGCTGATTTTCTGGAAAAAATTGCCAGTCTAGACACAGCCTAAGTGTGCTAATGAGAGCCATTACTGGCACCTACAAGCCTTAATCACTAGGGGTACGTCTACTGCACCTTTAGTTTGAGATAACTAGTGTTATTTCAAAATAACAATGCAAGTGTCTACCCAGCCCATTCCATTATTTCAAAATAATTTCAAAATAACAGATGGCTTATTCCAAAATCTGTAAACCTCATTCTATGAAGAATAACGCCTATTCTGAAATAGCTATTTTGAAATAAGGCGTGTGAAGACGCTCCACTTCTGCTATTTCAAAATAGCCCATCACCAGGGCCATTCTAAATTATTCCTTCCCAGTGCCTCCTAGAGCTCTAAATCGAGATAGCATGTCCACATTAGGGAAGCCTGCCTCAGACTAATTTTGAGGCTTCCCTGCAGTGTAGATATGCTATTTTGAAATAAGGTATTTCGGAAAAACTATTCTGGGATAGCTTATTTCGAAATAAGCACGCACTGTAAATGTACCCCAGGAAATCAGTGTAACAACTTATAAACAGCCTTGTTTGTCCTGTGTAAGTCCAAAGGTGATTGGAGTAGTAAGACATGTGACTATACCTGCTGGCAGGGCTCGACAAATCACTGAATCTACTCGCCCGTGGCGAGTAGATTTCAGCCGGTCGCCCCGTTCACCAGCGGCGCGCACATGCGCAATGCGGGTCTTGCGCATGCGCAGTGCGGGGCTGGTGAGTAGGTTTCGCCGCCGTTTGTCAAGTCCTGCCTCCTGGTATTGGGATTCCAGTTTTTGACCCAGGTAGTTTTCCATGGAAGGAGGAATGTACAATAAAAGATTCCCGCTCTGGGGAGAAGACTATTTAAGCAATGGGAAGCTATCACGTCTTTAACTTGGTTTGGCATGACACATTCCAAAAGAGGGCTGGGGACCCAGATCAGAACGAAAGATCGTTTTTGACCTGGAGACTATTCCTAAAACAAGAACAGCTCTTTAGGATAAGGATCTGCTTTCAGTAAGTTTTTTAGTGAACTAGAAGTAGCTATGTGTTTTCTTTTCATTTTTTATGAAAAAAATTGGACCATGGATGTTGCTGAACTAGAGAATCCCGGACCAGAGGTATTCAACTTGTATCCCTGTGGAGTCATAGAATCATAGGGTTGGAGGAGACCTCAGGAGGTCATCAAGTCCAACCCCCTGCCCAGAGCAGAACCAACCCCAACAAAATCATCCCAGCCAGAGCTTTGTCAAGCCAAGACTTAAAAATCTCTAGGAATGGAGATTCCACCACCTCCCTAGGTAACCCATTCCAATGCTTCACCACCCTCCTAGTAAAATAGTTTTCCCTAATATCCAACCTAGACGTCCTGCACTGCAACTTGAGACCATTGCTCCTTGTTCTGCCATCCCTTACTTCTGAGAACAGCCTCTCTCCATCCTCTCTGGAACCTCACTTCTGGCTGCTATCAAATCCCCCCTCACTATTCTCTTCTGCAGACTAAACAAGCCCAAATTCCTCAGCCTCTCCTCATATGTCATAAGGATGTTAATGACTAGTTGACTAGTCGATTCTCCCCCTTTGCTGCCAAAGGGCGGGAAGAAGGGGTACTTCAAAGCAGCAGCACCACTGCACGGAGCCCAGACCCCAGGCTCCGTATGGCGCATTGGCAGCATTTCGAAGGGGCAGTGCTGCACAGCTGACCCCAGGCTCCATGCAGCTCTGCCCCTTTGAAATGCCACGTGGAGCTGGGATCAGCTGGGGACTCCTCAGCTGATCCCGGGCTTCACGCAGCATTTCCTTGGAACCCAGGATCTATTGGGGACTCCCCAGCTGACCCCAGGCTCTGCGCACTTTGAAATGCTGTGCAATATGAAATCAGCCATGCACTGCTGCCTCTTTGTGCATTTCGAAGCACACAGAGCCCTGGGTCAGCTGGGGGAGTCCCCAGCTGATCCCAGGTTCTGTGGAAATACCACACGGAGCCCAGGATCAGCTGGGGAGTTCCCTGCTGACCCTGGCTCCGTGTGGCATTTCAAAGTAGCAGCGCTGCATGGAGCCTAGGGTCAGCAGGGGACTCTGAGTCCCCCCGCTGACCCCAGGCTCCATGCGGGTACTTCCACTTTGAAATGTACAAGAGTCCCCACTGGGGACTCTTGAACATTTAAAAACTGGCAAGCTATGTGCAGCCTGGGGCCAGCGTGAAGTCCTGCTGACTCCGGGCTCCATATGGATGCTTCTGCTTCCCCAGGCTCTTGTGAATTTTAAAGCGGAAGTAGCCTTGTGGAGTCTGGAGTCAGCAGGACTTCCTGCTGGCCCTGGGCTGCACATGGAGTTCCAGTTTTGAAATGCACAAGAACCCAGATGGGGCTCTTGTACATTTCAAAGGAGGAATGTGGAAGTGCCTATCAATTAGTCGAGTAGTCAAGGGGCGTTGTGCTGTCCTTTGAAGCGCCGGAGCGGCACTTCAAAGGGACAGCACTGCATGGAGCCCGGGGTCAGCTGGGGACTCCAGCTGATTCTGGTCTTCCACAGCGCTGCCCCTTTGAAGCACCGCCGCAGCGTTTCAAAGGGGCAGCACATGCGATTAATTGCGATTCATTTTTTAATCGCTTGACAGCCCTAAAAATTTTATTAACTAAGAAAGAAATGGGAGTCGTTTATAGGTCAGTGCACAGAAACATATACACACAAATAAGTTACCATCAAAATCCTAAGAGTGACAGAGTTGTAGTAATCTGTCTGTTGATTCAACAAGTCTTTCAGGGCAGACTTAGGAGGCAACTTCTAGAGCTCTCAGGCTTCATTTTAGAGTTTTTGGCTCTTCAAAGTTCAAACAGCCAAGAAGATGCCTTTTCTTTTTTGGAAGAGATTTGTGTTCCCTTCCCCCAGAGTTCAAGACAATGGGACAAGTTTGTGGGCAGGTCTCCTCTTCATGGGGAGCAGGCAGGATGCCGACAAAATCTTTTGTCCTCTGATGTTCTCCAACAGATTGTCTGGTGTCTATAGGCCTTCATTTGTTGGGCAAGAGATAAGCTCTCCTGTGGCAAATTAGTATTTCACGCTTAGCAATATTTCTCTCCTGACTGTGCAGGTTTAGTTTCAGAGCAAACTCTTTTACAGTTACCTGTTTACTCTGTAAATATCACCTCATAATATGGGATATAGATATAATAAATGAGATAAATGCATGTAGCAATATGCATGCATTCCATACAGTTTGAGCACTAAACCGAGGATGTGGACAAGGTGCTTGGAGGAGTGTGACTGACCACGTGCTCACTTGATCCCTGCCCTTTGTGGTTTATTAAATTGAGCCGAAAAGGGATGTCTGGTTTGATCCAGGCGTTTATTAATGCATCTTTTAGGTCTGGGTCAGTTCCCACCACGTTGAAAGAGGCAGTGATTAAACTGTTCCTTAAGAAGCCTTCCCTGGATCCATGTGATGTGAATAACTATCGCCCATTCGCTAATATTCCTTTCTTGGGCAAGGTATTCCAGCAGGTGCTGGCGTTGCAACTCTAAGCTTTCTTGGAAGAAACAAATTATCTAGATCCATTTCAGTCTGCCTTCAGGCCTGGTTTTGGAACAGAAACCACCTTGGTTGCCCTGGTAGATGACCTACACCGGGAGATAGACAGGGGGAGTGCATCCTGGTTGATTCTCTTGAATCTCTTGGTGGCTTTCAATATCATTGATCATCATATCCTTCTGGAGTGCCTGGTGGAGTTGGGTATTGGAGGCACTGTCTTGCAGTGATTCTGGTCCTACCTGTCAGGACACTTTCAGAAGGTGGACTGTGGCGATTATGTTACTGGGTCCCGCAAGGTTCCATCTTGTCCCCTGTGCTGTTTAATATATACATGAAACCGCTAGGAGAGGTTGTAAGGAGATTTAGAGGATGATGCCATCAATATGCAGATGACACCCAACTCTATTTCTCTGTGACACCAGATCCAGGTGTGGCGGCGATCAATCTGAACCAGTGACTGGAGGCAGCGATGAACTGGATGACGTCGAATAGACTGAGGCTGAATCCAGATAAGACTGAGGTCCTGTGGATCAGGAAGCCATCTGTACGGGAATGTGGTATGTTACCTGTTCTGGACAGGTCACGCTTCCCCTAAAAGAACAGGTACGCAGCTTGGGAGTCCTCCTGGACCCTTTTTTAGCATTTGAAAATCAGATTTCCTCAGTGGCCAGGAGAGCTTTAGGGCAGCTTCAGCACTTCAGCCAGCTGCGACCCTTCCTGAATAAGAATGACTTGGCTACAGTGATTCATGCTCTTGTCACATCCCGACTGGTTTATTGTAACACACTCTATGTGGGGCTGCTTTTGAACAGTTTCCGGAAGCTTCAACTAGTCCAGAATGTGGCTGCTTGTGTTTTAACTAATACTCGTTATATGGAGCACATTATGCTGGTGCTCCGGCAGCTGCAGTGGCTTCCGGTATGTTTCTGGGCATAATTCAAGGTCTTGGTGATGACTTATAAAGCCCTAAATGGGTTGAGACCAGGGTATTTGAAGGACTGTCTGCTCCTATATGAACCTACCCGGGGACTGAGATCAGCTGGGGAGGCTCTGCTCTGTGTTCCTTCAGTTATGGAGATAAGGTTGACATCTACGCAGAGCAGGGCCTTCTCAGCCTTTGCCCCTAGGCTATGGCATTTTCTCCCCCAGGACATTTGCCTGGCACCAATGTTGGCATTTTTTCAGCACCAGGCCAAGGCCACTCTTTTTACCTGTGCTTTTATTGGTGTTTAGGTGTCTGTGTATGTGTGTGTCCATCCTCTTGAGGTGTTTTAGCAGGTTTTATGTTCCCCCCACTTTGGGGTCTTGTATTTTACTTTATATTCATGTATTTATTGTGTTTTAAAAAAATGTGTAAGCCTCCTCAAATATTTTAAATAGAAAGACAGGGTAAAAATATTTTAAATAAGTACATTCTTATAAGACTAATGCATACTGTAAGTAAAATTAACATGCAGGTGACCTGATTGTCAGTTCTTAGCGAATACCTGTAGCTTGGGCAAAAGCTGGCACCTGGCCTTCTAGTGTCACAGGTTGAACCCTATCTGGTGGGTGCACTGGACTATTTTTGGAAGCAGCAAAGATGCCATTTAGAGGGGGCAATTGGGGCCCCTGGATTTCATACTTGAGGGCTGCTTAAAAATGCATGTCCTAGCTCCAGAGGCAGTTCTTAAATGCAACAGAGTTTGAGCTGCTTGCAGCTTTGCCTTTCCGGCAGGAGAGTTTGTTATAACAAGACGGAAGCAGGTGATTAAGAAAAACAAAAGGCTGGCCATTCAAGTAATTGAAGGATGATTAGATCATCATGGGTGTGACTACACAGCAGGGCTAAAGTCAAATTAAGCTACACAACTTTAGCTATGTCAATTACGTGGCTTAAGTCGAAATAGTTTAATTCAGCTTTTGGCGCTGTCTACACAGCAGGAAGTTGAAGGAAGAACACTCTTCATTCAACTTCTCTTACTCCTTGTGAAATGAGGGTTACCACGAATCCGAGTAGGAAGTCTTCCAGCTTGACATTATTTCAAAATAAAGGCTTGTAGTGTAGATGTGCACTATATTATTTCAGGATGTCAGTTATTACGAAATAACACTGCTGTGTACATAATACCCCATGAAAATATTGCCAGATACTCCACTTAAAAGATGGGGGAGAGGGAAGAGTAGGAATGAGGGTTGTGCTGTTGGGATTTGCATTGGACCTGTACTGTTAAACTTACAAAGGTTCTTTTAAAAGGGTAAACAGTAAGGTGGCAAAAATTGCAGATAACTATTTTGAGTAATTTTGTAGTAAGGCCAAAGCTGAGGACAAAGAGTTAAAAGGGATCTCACAAAAATGGGTGATTGGGCAACAGAAGGTCAGATGGAATTCAGAATTGATAAGTGTGAAGCAATGCACATGGAAAAATATAATCCCAACTATACATACAAAAATGATGGGGTCTAAAATAGCTGTTACCATTCAAGAAAGATCTTGGAATCATTGTGGATAGTTCCCGGAAAACATCTGCTCAATGCACAGTGGCAATCTAAAAACTGAAAAGCTAACAGAACGTCAGGAATCATTAGGGAAGGAATAGATAATAAGACAGAAAATATCATATTACCTCTATATAAAGTCATTGTATGCCCACCTCTTGAATACTGCACGCAGATATGGTCACCCCATCTAAAAAGATATATTGGATTTGGAAAAGGTACAGAAAGAACAACAGAAATGTTTAGGGGTAAGGAACAGCTTCCATAAGAGAGATTAACAAAACTGGGACTTTTCATCTTGGAATGAAATGACTAATGGCTAGTGTGTGTGTGTGGGCGGGGATATCTTAGAGGTCTAGAAAATCATGAATGGTGTAGAAAAATAGAATAAGGAAGGCTATGGCTACAATGCCCTTTTTTTGCGGAAGAGGATATGCAAATCACACTCGTATTTGCATATCTTCGTCCCATTCTTTTTGTGGAAGAGGTTTTGCCAATAAAAAGCCCTGTGTAGAAGGGGGCTTGTTTTTTCACTATAAAAATATCTGTGCCAAGGGGTAAAGCTGAGTGCTGGCTCTGAGCTGAATATCGCAAGCTGGTGTGCAAAGTGTTCCCTTGGGACACTGCAAGGAATGCTGTGAGAAGGTGGGGGTAGGTGTGTGCCTGTACAGCCAGAGCAAGGCCTGCAGGGGGTTAGAAGGTAGTGTTTGTGCTGCCAGAGGTTATTGGTTCTCCGAAGCTGATCCTTTGCTGGCGGAGACAAAACTCCCTCATGCTATGGATAACAGGTGGGGAGGTGCCTTACACATCTGGGTACCCTTTGGGAGCACTGCACCTGCACATGCACATTCCCTCTGTATGCCTTCCTCCCCCGTGCACACACAGATGGAATGCAGCGCCCCAGCGGGAATAGAGCACTACTTTGGGGAGAGCCAAGTAGCATGTGAAAGTTTAGTCTATAGGGCAGCAGCCTCTATCTGCAGGGGTCCGAGCTCCCCCACAGACAGAGACTACTCTGCCTCCCACAGAGCAGCTTCTGTCTGCAGGGAGCCTTGGCCCACCACAGACAGAGGCTGCTCCAGCAGCAGCCCCTGTCTGCGGGGGGGTGAGGGGGTAGGGTCCCAGCTCCCTACGGACAGGGGCTACTTTGCAGCAGCCTCCCCTGTCCCCCCCCCCGCTTTGCGCTGCTGCCTCTTTTAAGCCAGCTCCCCCCATTACTGGTTCCTGCTCCCCCCCTTGCTGCCTCTGATACAGAGGCAGCAGGTGGGAGAGGGGAGGAATGTGAGTAGTCAAGAATATTAACACATGAGCCTAGTCTATAGCCTGTAAAATGTTGAACAATTTTAGCATAAAGGTTAAGGCCTATGAACTTTCACACAGATAAATGGCCCAGTGGAAAATGCCAAGATTGGGGCGCTGAAAACAGGGAGTTTAAGGGGAACTTCTGTAACACATGAGTCCAACCACAAGAGTGTCATGGCAGCAAATTATTGTACATAATACTAACAGGTACATGAGCTTAGGGTTACCAGATGGTTTCAACAAAAATACTGGACACGCTTGACGTTACATCACAATCTACATTACATCTTATTTAGAAAATACCGGACATTTATATTTTCTCATTTATATTTTCTCAATTTGTTTTCCGAACAGAAAGCTCAAATACTGGACTGTCCGGTTCAAAACTGGACACCTGGCAACCCTACATGAACTACAGCCTCAGATACCTAACTACCAAAGGGCCATAGCAACAAATTGATGTATATGATAAGTTAAGATCATTGATCTACTAACCTACAGCAGAAGGACATGCCTACATTAGTAATGTGAGTTAATACAAATAGGGGGAGAAACCTCTACTGAATATGCATCTGACATAGTGGCATCAGTGTAACATGTTATAAAAGCTGTATCCCAATCTACGGGCATAGGACAGAGAGATATAGCCCTTGGGAGATGCCAGAAGGATGGCCACAGATAATGAGAGGGAAGGGTGATGGTGATGAAAAAGATAATCGCTAACATCTCAGGTTGATCTGCAAGGGATGGTGTAAATATATGGATGTGGTGATGTTAGGGATTTTAAAATGTGGTTAGTTGTGTAAACATGTATGCACATGAAGTTACACATTTACATGCGAGGGGGAGGAGGGAGACAGGTGGGAGCCAGTGATTGTGGGGAGCTGGCTTAAAAACTCTGCTCATCTGAGGAAGTGGCTTTTGCCCACGAAAGCTCATGGTACTATATATATTTGTTAGTCTCTAAGGGTATGTCTACATTGCATTCCTCTTTCGAGTATAATGCAGCTGAGCGAAATTGCAAAAGAAGCACGGATTTGAATTTCCTACGCTTCATTTGCATAATCGCATCCGGGCGCTATTTTGAAATACCCTATTTGGAAAAAAGAAACGCTGTCTAGATGTGGTTATTTAGAAAGAAAACTCTTCTTTCGAAATTACCCTTACTCCTTATAAAATGAGGTTTAAGGGTAATTTCAAAAGAAGGGTTTTCTTCCGAAATAACCATGTCTAGACAGCGTTAATTTTTTTGAAATAGGGTATTTCAAAAGAGTGCACGGACGCGATTATGCAACTGAAACACGGGAAATTCAAAACCATGCTTCATTTGCAATTTTGCTCAGCTGCATTTGCATTCCTCTCTCGAAAGAGGAATGCAGTATAAGCATACCCTAAGGAAGGACTACTCAACTTTGGAAGACCCGGGGGCCACAATTATACAGCATATGCTGAGGGCCGCAACTTAAATGTAGTTGCATATACACACAAATATACATGCAAATAGCTTCTTTCACACTGACGGGTGTGAATACCAAGATTAAGCCGTAAGCCATGGCGCCAGACCCAAAGGTGGCCAGTGTGAGCCAGTCGGCACCTCTCAGGCTCTGCCCTGTACCCGTCTATTCCAGTCAACCCATCTGCTTGTGTCTTTTGATGCTCACCCCGCCTGGGAGATGCCTCACTGTTGTGGAGTGTGTTCCCAGTAGAGGCCATGTTCAAAGGGTCCCACCCGTGGGGCAAGTGTTGAGCCCCGCGTAAACCCAAACCGCACAATGGGCAGCAAACAAATGGGCTGCATGTTGAGTTGCCCTGCTCTAATGTGCTACAGACTAATACGGCTACCCTTATGGAAATTCTTAAGTAATCAATATCATTAATATGTAATTGATAAATCAGATTACAAAAGGGAAGCTCAGCCTATAGGCCAAATAGTAGGGAGAAGAGGGGCACTGAACAAACAAGAAGTGGAGATGTAATGAGCAATGCTAACTTTTCAGCAGATGACAAAATAATATTTGTAATTTTTAGTACTTCCTGATCTTATGACTGGAGAATTGAGAAAGGAGAAATGACCTGCCCACTCATGGTCAGGCACAGATAGAGCTAGTGTTGGGGCACAGAACTCTTCCTCGGGCTTTCAAACCCATCCTCCTTCCTGCATGCACAAAATGCTGCTTGATTGTTAGTGGGATCTTCTAGCTTTTTCATAGTCTAAATCACCTTTTAAAATAATAAAAATAAAAATATTGCCAGCCCTTTTTGTGGACACCTTGGTTCTTGATTTTAAAGCCTGCCTTCTCACCTCCTTGGAGCATGTGACATCACTGTGGCAAATACAGCAACTGCTGACATAAAAAGTAGTAAGTAGAGCCCTGCACAGATACAAAATTGGCACCCGCGTCTGCAAAAATGATCTGTGGATACCCAGATCCATATCTGCAAATGTGGCTATCCGGAGCTATAAAGTGGGTATCTGGGGAGTTGCAGGGCTCTAGTAATAAGTGTGGGCCCTTTGACTTTGAGTGATACATTTTTAGGGGTAAAGGATTTGCTTAATGTAATTGTTTTGTTTACAAAATGTAAAAAGTCCCATTTTCTTGAACAGAGGGATCAAGAGACCTTTTTCTCCCTCAGCCTCTATCATTTATATCTTTGAAACCTCTAGTGCAGGGGTGGGCAACAGGGCCTCTGCGGGCCGGAGTCGGCCTGCTAAGCAGGTGGATTTGGCCCGCGGCAGCCCTGCTGCTCCCCTGCCCCCAGGCCAATTAGGGACTGAGGATGGGGGAGCACGCAAAGCCTCCCGTCCTGCCAGGAGCATGTGGCACTTTGAAGCACTGCGTGCTGCTCGCAGGGCGGAGAGGAGAGCAAAGGAGGCTTTGCGTGCTCCCCCATACCCAGGCCAATCAGGGCCTGGGGCCGGGGGAGCTGCATGAAGCTTCCTTCGCCCTGCTCCGGCCCTGCGTGGAGTCCGCGGCACTTCAAAGTGCCATGAGCTCCTCGCAGGGCAGGAGATATCCCAGAAAAACTCCGCCATGTCTAGGGAACGCGTCTGCTCATCTGCTTTTTTTTGCGGAAGAGCAAACACGCTCTTTCGGAAGCCCTGTCTTCCTCCTCCCACGAGGAAGAAGGGCTCTTCGGAAAGAGGAGGCTTTTCCAAAATTTGACCCAGTGTAGACAGGCCAAATTTTGGAAAAGCCTCTTCTGAAAAAACTATTGGAAAAAGGTATACAAATTGTGGGGTGCAATTTGCGCACCTTTTCCCGATACATCAGTAAGGTGTAGACATAGCCTCTGGTCACAACCTCGGGGAAATGTTAATTCACTTGTATGTGGATATCACAGAGCTGGTAAGTGGATTGGTAAGCATAAGCCCATTCGCTGGTGTTGCTAAGAAATCAAGGAAATGTTATGGATATTGCTTTCATCTGTCTGTACCTCTGCTTAATTAATCTTAAGATCAAAGATGTGTCTGCACTGCATGAAACTAATTAATACTAACTGCATTGCCTTCACTTATCTATCTTTGTTATAATGAGTAGCTCAGCAATTATCTTATGCATATAACCCTTCTGCCGGGTTGGCCCGGCAGCAACCAGGTCCAGGTTCAATATCTAGGGGTCCATCTCACACAGAACCGGCTCGAGCCCCCACCCAGTAACCTGGGAAATTCACACACCCCTGGGCGCCTCACAAGCTCAGAGTCTGAATGTAAGAAAGAAACATTTAATGAAAGAGAGAGAGAAGTCATATGGCATTAACTTGGGAAAATACCACAAACAGAGTTCACAGCCCAAACCACGAGCTAAGGCCCTCCTCCCCGCAGCCAAGAATCACCCGAAGTCCCAAAGTCCGACACCCCAAAAGTCTCTGTCCCTGGTCAGTGCCGCCCAGAGTCCAAAAGTTCACCTGGAAGGTTTTACCTCCCAACCTGGGCGGAAAGGGGCCGGGGGGGTTGATAGGCGCACCTTACGTGGTCCGAGGCCGACGGCCCCACCTCTCTGTAGGGTTCTGCTGCAGTCTTTAACACGAGCCACTCCGCCATGCTCCACCAGCTGTCTCGGTCTGCTCCTACCGGCCTCTCACCGGTCGTTCCCACCGGCCGTTCTGCTGGTTGCCTGCCGCCGCTCCTACCGGCTGCACCACTGATCGCCTGCTGCCACTCCTACCGGCCACTCGCCGGTCGTTCCCACCGGCCACGCCACTGGTCGCCTGCCGCCGCTCCTACCGGCCGCTTGCCAGTCGTTCCCACCAACCACTCCACTGGCCGCCGCCACTTCTACTGGCCACCCGCTGGTCATTCCTGCCAGCTGCTTCGCTGGTTGCAACGGGTCTGGCTACCAGCCAAACCAGTGATTTCAGCTCTTAGTGATTTCAACTCTTTAGCCACCACCTAGACTGGCAAAATATTCCAGCTTCCACTGAACTAGCAAAAAGACTCCTCATGGAATCTGCTTTAGGTCTGTCCTTAAAACAAAGGGGGAAAGGGGCAGGTTGGGCCAGTCTTTCAGCTCACACCTGGCACGTGTGAAGCAGGCTGACTCAAGCCCTTTAGCCCTTCCCCCCAGCTCAGTCCACTCAACTCTGGAACGGGGGAGGCTTGTTCCTCGGAGACCTCTTACAATGATGGTGTCTCTCCTGCAAGCACTGTTGTCATGTTTTAAAGTTCCCACATTTAGGGGTAGCATGATTTGTGACCCCCACAACAGCCCCAAATTATTTACAGTACACCACATTCTATTCCAACACTGATCTTCCATCAGCCCTGGCTGAATTGGATTTACATAGCCACACCTCGGATTCTTTCCCCTCCTGTCATGAGCTGTATTTACATATCAACAGTTAACAGTTAATTATCTTGCAGAGCTAAACAAGTGGAGTGAGCATACCCACGCCCAGGGAAGCTCTCTCCTTTTAGCTGGCTGATAACAAGCAGTAGTTCAGCCCCTGCTTACATGTAAATCAGTGTAACTGGATTGCTTGCATATGCATGGGAAATAGGTTAAATTCAAAAGTGGGTCATTTTGTGTCCCACAATGGGAAACGGACACATACTGTCCTGGAAATATCTGCCAAACTGTTTCCAGCTTGTCTTTCTATCAACAAGATAATAAAATACTAGATCTTTGGACTGCTTGGGTTCTGACAAGGAGAACCTTATGTGATTGGATAGAGGACCCCACAACTATTTTGGAAAACTGTAAGGGATTTAGGAAAGCAAATAGACATTACATCTCTGCATCATTTGGACTATAACTCTGAGTCACCAGTAATGTGGTTTATCTGCTTGAACTAGGGATGTAAAAATCCACTAAAGTAGTTAAACAGTTAAATGATTTATTGAACTGGTTAACCACCAGCTGCAGTATAATGCGCACCTATGTATAATGCGCATCCGCCTTTTAAAGGTCAGAATTCTTGAATAAACTAAACTCTTATCTATAATGAGCACCCCCATTGTACTCGAGATTTTACGGTATGCATAAGAAGGAAGGGGCTTGCGCCTGCCACGGGACCCCCTGCCCAGCTGAGCTCACACCTGCAGCGGGTTCCCCCTGCCCAGATGAGCTCGCGCACGTGCTGAGCTCACGCCTGCCGCGAGGTCCCCTGCCCAGCTGAGCTCACGCCTGCCGCGGGGTCCCCCTGCCCAGCTGAGCTCGTGCCTGCCGGGGGAGCCTCCCCCACCCAGTTGTCTGCACGCCGAGCTCGCGCCTGCCAGCGGGTGGGTCTCCCCCGCTCAGCTGCCAGCGCACTGAGCTCGCACCTGCCGGCCCCCTCCTTCCCCCAGCCCAGCCCAGCCCAGCCCAGCCCATGCCTGCCCTTCCCCCCCCGCCCAGCTCGTGCCTGCCGAGGGTGAGTTTAAAACTTTAAAAAAAACCCTCCTATAGATAATGCACATCCCGACTTTGATGCTAAAAAAACCGGGAAAAAAGTGCGCATTATACTCGAGATTTTACAGTAAGTGCTTTTAAAAATTGTTGCTAAAGCTGTGTTTGGGCACAGCCTATTAGAGAGACAAGATTGATGAGGCAATATCATTTATTGGAACACCTTCTGTGGGTGAAAGAAAAGATTTCAAGCTTACACAGATCTGAAGAACCTGCGTCAGCTGAAAAGCTTGTCTCTTTCAGCAACAGAAGTTGGTGCAATAGAATTCATACTTCATTCACCTTCTCTCTAAGCCCTGGTCTACACTAGGGAGTTATTTTGAAATAATTCCCCTTATTTTGAAATAACTAGCGGAGCATTCACACTACGAAGCCCGTTATTTCTAAATAAGGGGCTGGTTATTTCTAAATAATAATTCCTGTTTTCCCCAAAGAATAACACTTATTTTGAAATAGCGTTAGTGTGAATGCTCCACTTCTGCTATTTTGAAATAACTAGTCCCCGGATTCATTTCAAGTAATTACTCACCAGTGCTTCCTGGGGCTCTAAGTCCAGGTAGCGCGTCCACATTAACATAGCCTGCCTTGGATTAATTTCGAGACTTCGCTGTAGTGTGGATGCTCTATTTTGAAATAATTATTTTGGGAGTTATTTCAAAATAAAACAACAAATAGTCTGGTAGCACCTTAAAGACTAACAAAACATGTAGATAGTATCATGAGGTTTCGTGGGTGCAACCTCCTAGTTTCATTTTCACTTTAAAATGAAATTCTCTAGGTTTAAACATTAAAAAGCAACAGCAAACCTTACCCTCCCTATACGTACCGACGGGGCAAACTTCAAAGCTGTCCAGTGTACTATGTGTTTTCAGCAGCATTTAAATAATGTGCTCTGGGGATTGCACCTGGGCTCCTCTCTAAAGCCTAGCCTCATTTAATCTGCACTTTTGTAAAGATAGTACGTGGGGTCAGACTCTGATAGTCAAGTTAGTCACAAGGTCATACCGAAATCTAAAGAGAAAACTTGTAGAGCAAGGTGCTACTCAGTGTGAGTAAACACCTAAGAATTTGATTCACAACATTTAGTATGTGGTTATGTAAGCTACCACTGGACTCAAACCAGGAAGTTCTGCATCTTCTTATTTTTCTAAGTGCTATACATGGGTTACTGCAGTAGCACTTAGGAGCCCGTCACTGACTAACACCCCATTATACTAGGGATTGTACAATGTTCCTGCCCTGTGTGGCATAGTGGGGGTGCTATCTGCTCTGTATCCCGGTGTCCCCCTGTGCTGTGATGTAGTGTCAGTACCTTGTTGGTTGCTGTGCTTGGGTTGTGGGCTGTGAATGACCCCTACTGGCCTCTGCCTGTGAGCACTGCCCAGCAGGTGGGCAGCCTAAGTCAGGTAGACAAAGACCCAACCGGTCAGACGAGTTGGGGCAGTGAGGGAACTAGGGAAATGAGTGTTCGGGGGAAGGGTTAGTCGGGGGCTGGAACCATGAGGGAGACAGACTGAGGTTGCTGGGGCTGAGGGCTAGGGGTGATGGACCCCTAACCCAAGGGGTCTGAAACACCCTGGCCCCAAATCCTGTAAACACACCATGTCTATGCTGTGCTGTATTCTGGAAACTCAATAAACCCCTCTCTACTCTGCTGGCTGGTGGAGACTGTTCTGGCTGCTATGGGGGTGCAGGATCGGGGGAACCCTAACTGCGCCATCACACCCTGTTTTGCAAAAGCTACTATGGCTTATTTATTCATTATGCAATATGTATACTTGTTCACTCTAACTCACCACTAGCACATTTTTGTGTGGAAATTTCCTTTTCTTGGACCTTTTAAAAAACTGATGATTTTATGTATATTTTCAGTTCGGAATCGCTGTGGCAGTTTGCATCATAGTTGTTTTCTTTCACGTAGCACTCTACCCCACCCCCAAAGGACAGACAGACACACCCTTAAGATTTCAGGACCCTTCAGGACCTTAGTATGCAACTAAATTGCTGAGGGAGCACCACTTTCCCTGCTCTCCTTAAGATATTTATATCTTTTGAAAGGCTGAATTGTTGCTGCACTGCACATAATTCCAAAAGATCTCCGAAACGGTAAGAGCTAGAAACATAACATTTTGCACGGATACTCCTGATTTCCTAATTTAAATCACTGCATTGGTTATATCTCGAAATCGGTTCCCCCAGAGCCCCAATTGGGCCCACTGATAATTTGCTTTTAGTAGCGCCTGATCATAGGCATTTGCTGGACTCTTCTGTTAATCGTGTCACATACACTGCAACTACGAGATCCTAGAGGATAAAACGTGGGCACCTGCAGCACCATCAAGAGAAACCCCATGGGGGAGAGGCTGCAGTGGGGCAGAGAACCAGCAACCTCCCCTCTACTAGGGCACCAGCAGGTGTCCAGGACAGACCCAAATGTGGCTGATGCTGGCTGGGGTCTAGCCTTGCTAATTGTGGCTGGGAGAAGCCTCCAGCTATCACAGCCTCTCAGCATCTTCACGCAGCCGGGGTTCGACTGAACCCTTCCGGAAATTAAAGTTGCTTCCCTCCCCCCACACCCAAACGAGCCATCCCACCACTTGCCTCCTTTGGGCTGCGTGTGTTCTCCTGGCAGGGCTGTGTGTGTTATCAGCAAGTGCCACGGGCATTATGCACTTTGCAGGATTCAGCTCACAGTACAAAGAGGAGGTGGGTAGGAGGACAAGGCTTTGAGCACCGTGAAGCCTGAGGAGGTCCACTCACAACAGCCTATTCTCATTAGAACAGGTACGTTGAGGTGCTGCATGTTCTGATCATCTAGATATCACTCACTGCACCTTGTCTGAAGGTCTTTCGCTTTGTCTGATCAATGCAACCGGTCCAGCTGCCGCTAGGAAGTCCATTCAGGTTGCCCCATGGAGCGTGCACTGAAGGCACTTGGGGAGTGGCTACATGGGGAGCAGTGATTTGCTGCAGGCATTGGTTTGCATAGAGTCTTTAAGGGAAGATGGGCTTTCCTGATTTGTGGGGACTGAAAAAGAGACCCTATGGGATTTGTCATTTTGTAAGCACATCACTAGCTATGTTAATTTCGTAAAGTAATATATAAGAGAAAAGTATTTCCAATACAATATGCTATGTTAATGTCATTGATATAGTAAAAGGTGTGATGAATGAACTACATTTTCCCTGGGCGATGTTGGGTATTTCTGCCACTATTTAATATTTTTAACCTGGTTAAAACCATGTATCTTCATCTTAATAGCTGGGAGAAATTTACATGCTGGAAGCTGTTTGGGCAAGCCCAGAGTGGTGGCTTGCACAGCAAAGCAGTGTAAAAGGCACCCCAGACCGAAGAATTGAGGAGACGGACATGCAGTAGTCCAGATTGTCCCCTGGGTAATGTCACAAATAGGCCTTAGACTGGGGTGGGCAAAAGGGCCTCCGCAGGTTGATCTGGCCCACAGGCGTCTCGTTGTTCCCCCTCCCCCAGGCCAATCAGGGCTTGGGGGTGGGAGGGAAGCACACAAAGTCTCTTCCCACCCTGGCCTGGTCCTGCAAGGAGTGTGCAGCAGTTAGAAGTGAAGGGCCACGATCCTAATAATATAGATTCTGACCACAGTCTTTGTTAAGAATCTCTTACATATGCCCAGACTGGACAGGCCTGGTCTGAGGCCTGGGACCTAACACTGGACAATACACAGCTAAAGAACATAAGAACGGCCGTACTGGGTCAGATCAAAGGACCATCTAGCCCAGTAGCCTGTCTGCCGACAGTGGCCAGCACCAGGTGCCCCGGAGGGGGTGGACCGAAGACAATGATCAAGCGATTTGTCTCGTGCCATCCGTCTCCAGCCTCTGACAAACAGAGGCCAGGGACACCATTCCTAGCCCCCGGCTAATAGCCTTTTATGGACCTAACCTCCATGAATTTATCTAGCTTCTCTTTAAACTCTGTTATAGTTCTAGCCTTCACAGCCTCCTCTGGCAAGGAGGTCCACAGGTTGACTATGCGCTGTGTGAAGAAGAACGTTCGCTTATTAGTTTTAAACCTGCTACCCATTAATTTCATTTGGTGTCCTCTAGTCCTTATATTATGGGAACTAATGAATAACTTTTCTTTATTCACCTTCTCCACACCACTCATGATTATATATACCTCTATCATATCCCCCCTCAGTCTCCTCTTTTCCAAACTGAAAAGGCCCAGTCGCTTTAGCCTCTCCTCATATGGGACCCGTTCCAAACCCCTGATCATTTTAGTTGCCCTTTTCTGAACCCTTTCCAAGGCCAAAATATCTTTTTTGAGGTGAGGAGACCACATCTGTACACAGTACTCAAGATGTGGGCGTACCATAGTTTTATACAGGGGCAGTAAGATATTCTGGGTTTTATTTTCTATCCCTTTCTTAATAATTCCTAACATTCTATTTGCCTTTTTGACCTCCGCAGCACACTGTGTGGACGTTTTCAGAGAACTATCCACGATAACTCCAAGCTCTCTTTCCTGATTTGTCATAGCCAAATTAGCCCCCCATCATATTATATGTAGGGTTGGGGTTATTTTTTCCAACGTGCATTACTTTATACTTATCCACATTAAACTTCATTTGCCATTTTGTTGCCCAGTCATTCAGTTTTGTGAGACCTTTTGAAGTTCTTCACAGTCTGCTTCTGTCTTGACTATCTTAAACAGTTTAGTATCATCTGCAAACTTTACTACCTCACTGCTTGCCCCTTTCTCTAGATCATTTATGAATAAGTTGAATAGGATTGGTCCTAGGACTGACCCTTAGGGGACACCACTAGTTACCCCTCTCCATTCTGAAAATTTACCATTTATTCCTACCCTTTGTTTCCTGTCTTTTAACTGGTTCTCAATCCATGAAAGGACCTTCCCTCTTATCCCATGACAATATAATTTACACAAGAGCCTTTGGTGAGGGACTTTGTCAAAGGCTTTTTGAAAATCTAAGTATACTATATCTACTGGATCCCGCTTGTCCACATGTTTGTTAACCCCTTCAAAGAACTCTAAGGGTATGTCTACACTAGCCCCCTAGTTCGAACTAGGGTGGCTAATGTAGGCATTTGAACTTGCAAATGAAGCCCGGGATTTAAATATCCCGGGCTGCATTTGCATGTTCAGTGGCGCCATTTTTAAATCCCCTTAGTTGAACTGGCTGCTGACTGCGCAGCAGTCAGAAGTTAATCGAACTAAATCCTTAGTTCGGATTAACTGTTACACCTCATTGCAGGAGGAGTAACAGGTTAATCCGAACTAAGGATTTAGTTCGATTAACTTCTGACTGCCGCGTAGCCGGGCAGTCAGTTCGAACTAAGACTTAAAAATGGCGCTGGAACATGCAAATGAAGCCCGGGATATTTAAATCCCGGGCTTCATTTGCAAGTTCGAATGCCTACATTAGCCACCGTAGTTCGAATTAGGGGGCTAATGTAGACATACCCTAATAGATTAGTAAAACATGATTTCCCTTTACAGAAACTATGTTGACTTTTGCCCAACAAATTATGTTCTTCTACGTGCCTAACAATTTTATTCTTAACTATTGTTTCAACTAATTTGCCCGGTACTGACGTTAGACTTACCGGTCTGCAATTGCCGGGATCACCTTTAGAGCCCTTTTTAAATATTGGTGTCACGTTAGCTGTCTTCCAGTCAGTAGATATAGAAGCCAATTTAAGGGATAGATTACAAACCACAGTTAACAGTTCTGCAATTTCCCATTTGAGTTCTTTTAGAACCCTTGGGTGAATGCCATCCGGTCCTGGTGATTCGTTCACGTTAAGTTTTTCTATTTGTTCCAAAACCTCCTCTAATGACACTTCAATCCAGGACAGTTCCTCAGATTCATCTCCCACAAAGGACGGTGCAGGTTTGGGAATCTCCCCAACATCCTCAGCCGTGAAGACTGATGCAAAGAAATCATTTAGCTTCTCCGCAATGGCTTTATCATCCTTGATTGCTCCTTTTGTATCTCGATTGTCTAGGGACCCACTGGTTTTTAGCAGGCTTCCTGCTTCTAATATACTTAAAAACATTTTGCTATTGTTTTTGAGTTTTTAGCTGTTCCTCAAAATCTTTTTGCTTTTCTTATTACAGTTTTACACTTAATTTGACAGTGTTTATGTTCCTTTCTATTTATCTCACTGGGATTGGACTTCCATTTCTTGAAAGATGCCTTTTGTCCCTCACTGCTTCTTTTACATGGTGGTTAAGCCACGGTGACTCTTTTTTAGGTCTCTTACTATGTTTTTTAATTTGGGGTATACATTTAAGTTGGGCCTCTATTATGGTGTCTTTAAAAAGTTTCCATGCAGCTTGCAGGGATTTGGCTCTTGTCACTGTGCCTTTTAATTTCTGTTTAACTAACCTCCTCATTTTTGTGTAATTTCCCTTTTTGAAATTAAATGTCAGAGTGCTAGACTGCTGAGGTGTTCTTCCCACCACAGGAATGTTAAATGTTATTATATTATGGTCACTATTCCCAAGCAGTCCTGTAATGGTTATCTCCTGGACCTGATCCTGCGCTCCACTCAGGACTAAATCGAGAATTGTGTCTCCCTTTGTGGGTTCCTGTACCAGCTGCTCCAAGAAGCAGTCATTTAAGCTATTGAGAAATTTTATTTCTGCATCTCTTTCTGAGGTGACATGTATCCAGTCAATATGGGGATAATTGAAATCCCCCATTATTATAGAGTTTTTTATTTTGGTAGCCTCTCTAATCTCCCTTAGCATTTCAATGTCACTATCCCTGTCCTGGTCAGGTGGTCGATAATATATCCCTACTGCTATATTCTTATTATTGGAGCATGGAATTACTATCCATAGTGATTCTATTGAACATGTTGATTAATTTAAGATTTTTATTTCATTTGATTCTACGTTATCTTTCACATATAGTGTCACTCCGCCACCCACACGGCCTGTTCTATCCTTCTGATATATTTTATATCCCGGTATGATTGTGTCCCACAGATTTTCCTCATTCCATCTATTGTAATAAATTGTTTGGCAGTCTCACCGAGCCCAATAAGCGACGTGACACTCCATCAGCTGTGTGTAATAAAAGGCCTCGTGCTTGAATCTAGGTGGTGTCAAACTTTTGTTCCTTCAGAAGCATCACATGCGCCTTGAATGACAGGGCTGGGCAGGAAGAGACTTTGCATGCTTCTCCCCACCCCCCAAGCCCTGATTGGCCTGGGGGCAGGAGGAGCATGCAAAGTCTCCTCCTGCCCTGAAAGAGGCTCGGCCCTTAAAGTCGACAGTCAGCTGCTGCTCAGCTGGCAGATGGCTCTAAATGTGGCACTCCCTTGCAGGGTGGGGGCAGACTTTACATGCTCCCTCTGCCCCCAGACCCTCATTAGCCTGGGAGCAGGGGGAAGCGTATGCAGTCTCCGCCCACCGCCAGGGGTGCAGGTGCCTAGAGGGAACCGCTAGCTGTTCAGAACACCTGGCAGTTCTCTTGGGGAGAGGGGGGGAAGAGGGGAGGCGCAAAGACTTCACATGCTCCCCTACCCACAGTCCAGTCAGGGTCTGTGGGCAGGGAAGCACGGAAGTGTCCTGGCCCGGCCCCGCCCCTTCCCCTCCACCCTTTCTGGGGCAGCCTGGGGCCACTTCAAAAATTTCAGAAGTGGCTTCCCGTCAAAAATTATTGCCCACTCCTGCCTTAGACACTTAAAATATAATATTTTTTTTCTTAAAAGTCAGTTGCTGCTGTAGTGCAATCAGCCATACTACACCTACAGGTCTGTGACCTCCAGGCACTCCTCTAGAGGTCCTTAGAACCATGAAAACAAACAGAATGCCATGTGGCAGATGGGGAGATTTAGAGCTAAGTGATATGCCAGGGGATCTTGTCTTTACAAGGTGGTCATCAAAAATCAAGTATGAGAGAACACCTATAGGGCGCAGTGTAATGTCTAATGCTATTTGGCTGCTATGTGGGGAAACCAGAACGCTGATACTTAGGACAGTCGAAGCTTGGGCAGTCTACTATCTCACAGCAGAAAAGAGCCACAGAAAAAGGAAAAATCCAAAGACACTTGTCCAGCACATAGGTAATGCTGGTCCAATAAGTAGAAAAGGAAGCTGTGCTGGCAGCTGTGGGAGGACACACTGTTTAGATCTGTAACTGAGTTGAGGACCAGGAATGAGAGAGATCTAGTGGTGGGACCATCCTGGACAGCCCCCCTTGATATAAGCAGTTCATCTGGGTTAGGTAGAAGGGGAAATCACTAACTGAAAACAAAGGCTGCCCCCAAAAGCCCTGAGTAGAGTCTTATTTGCGTATTACTTATAAAATGTTTTTGTTCAACGTAACATACATACTTTAATAAATGTTCTGCTCCAGTCTGATAGCGAGTTATGCTTGAGAAGAGATAGCACTTTGATTGGATGCAGAGGAGTGTACAGCTCTCAGTCAAAGTTACGAACAAGCACCACATACCTCACTTCACATGCCCTTGCTTTACATGTATGTCACTTTAGTGATACCAGTAGGAAAAAAACAACTGATTGAAACTTGTGGAATCTGGCAATCCTGCCTGGGCAACAGTAACAAAATGTCTTGTGGGCCACACATAGCACCCCAACGGGCCAGATGCAGCCCTCGGGCCACAGGTTGCCACCACTGTACTACAAATTTGTCCCTGTGATTAGGCCAACAGCTTCCACAGATCTAATTTGTCAATAAGCTACATTCAAAAGCTATTAGCCAAGATGGGCAGGAATGGTGCGCCTAGTCTCTGTTTGTCAGAAGCTGGGAATGGGCGACAGGGGAGGGATCACTTGATTGCCTGATCTGTTCATTCCCTCTGGGGCACCTGGTACTGGTCACTGTCGGCAGACAGGATACTGGGCTACAGGGAACGTTTGGTCTGAACCAGTATGGCCATTCTTATGTTCTAAGTCTGATAATTCACATTCATAATGAGCAAGCAATACTAAACAATTTTATTTTTACTAGTTGACTTAATTATACCAAAGTTTACAAATTATTTAATTTGACATAGGACTATGAGTAAATAACTATTAATTGGTCAATGGTATAGTACAATTACACTAAAGCATGTTGTGTATGTTTTACCATTTTATTTTGTACCAAAATAGATGAAAAACTTAAGTTTACTCTGATATTTTTGTTGACTTCCATGTAGACTCCTGTGTTTCTCTGTAAATCTCAAAAAAGTATCTGTCGGCATTGTCCAATGCCTTTACATTTTACTGAAACATTTTTACATAGAAAAGTGCAACAGTATGTTTGAAATAAAAAATCTTCGCTTGTCTAACTTGGCATTGAAGTTTCCAGTTAACACTAGTAGCAGTGACCAACTGCTCAACAGTATTGCACAAAACCAAGTCTCTTTAGAGATGACAGCACTAAAACACAACAAATAAAGCTCTTTTCTCTGACAAAGATGAAAAATGTCAAATGCCCCAAAATAATTCAATCTATATACATTTATTATCTTATTTGTCATTCTTAATGATTTTACACTTCATTGGATTAACAGGCAGTTTGAAAATTCAGTAAAGTTTGCTTTCTCAATTAAAACAAATCTTGTAATCCTCCTCTAGCAGGTAACTGCCAGGATGGTCACCATGAAGCTATGATCAAACACATTGCATCTTAGGCAGTTCAGACATTTATAGCCTTACCGTGTGGTGGGAGGATAAGCCAGTCAATTCCTTTCTGCTAAAATCCATCTGAACTGCTTTGCCACCAGAATTCAGAGGTTGCTCCTGAACCTCTCAATCACAGCCCCATGAACTACCTTCTCCTATCTCTTGTGCCACCTACAGCAGCAAAAACATTTATTTACCTGTACAAAGAGTCTTCAAAATTTGAAAAAAGGTTTTGCTTTT
Source organism: Rafetus swinhoei (assembly GCA_019425775.1). Lineage (NCBI taxonomy): Eukaryota > Metazoa > Chordata > Testudines > Trionychidae > Rafetus > Rafetus swinhoei. The sequence continues at coordinate 164,708,437 of CM033437.1, forward strand.
GATCACCTCTGAAAGTGTTGTCTCAATGAAGGACCTAATGTACGTACACATCAAGATCTGTAAGATTGTTATATACAATAGTTTACATTTTTACAGGACTACCTTAATTAAATCACCATTTTAAAGCAGTAAGGTGATTTTAGTCCCTGAAAGAATAATTTCTGAACAAAGTTCTCATTTTAGATAAGTGACCATTTATGAATTATGGGAATAATTTAATTTCGCTATATACATTACAATAAATGCTACTGAATAGTTCTGTCTTCTAAATTAAATAATCACTGATCTTGCAGAATGTATTACTATACAGATTTGAGATTACAAATGCAGTACATCTGCACATTACTTACATCCTGTTAAAGCTGATAAAATACACCTGTTGGTAATTTAGTTTACTTCTGTAGAAGTTTAGTAGATAAATAAGTTTGGGCAATTGTTAAGGAAAAAGCTCTATAAGAGGCATTTAAACAGCTTCATAAAAGCATCTATAAATGCAAGCTGAACACGGACATGCAATTTTTGGAAAGTTACATTAGTTTTTTTTTTACTTTTAGAAGAAGGGTTGTCCAAGTCAGATTAAAGTATTAGTTTGCTAATTTGTTAATTAATAAATTTGTTGCTTTCCTTAATTAGCCAAAATATTTCTATCTGAATAGGACTGAAAGCTTTTTATAATTGTTTCCATTATGAAGAATATAACAACTTTTCACTGGTACTAAATTATGTTATCTTTTTCTTCCACAGAAGCTGAGCAAAAGTCTTCATAGTTCAATCCAAAGGAAGAAACAAGATTCAGGGAGGTGTGCTTTATACCAATACCAATACCAAAAACAAAAACAACCTCCAAACAAACCCAGAAATGCCAAAAGCAGCTAAACTGCCATTTCAAAACTGGGGGTGTGATAGAAAAATTTTAAAAAATCATTAATAAATCTCTCTTTGACAATGAGGTTGGTAGCTTGGTTTCACTATTTATACCAACATAAATGAATTGTCCTTTGTCTTAAGTTTCCAGATTTTCCAAAAAGTCACACTGAACACTTTCTTCTAGCTGTTTCATGATCCTTACACTGTTGCCAACAGGACTGTCCACTGAGAGAGATGCTGAACTCTGTGCATTTTGGGATCTGTTACCTTGAGACTTAAAAGCACAGCTCAGGGTCCTGAAGAAGGGTATTAACTGTGTGATGCTGGCTATAGAACGAAGGTTCAAAAGAGGGTATTCACATTTCTCTGAAGTTCTCTCATTCATGATTGTTTCCTGCAAATAAGCATACAAACCAGAAGATTTATTGAGTATTACGCAGAAAGCTGGTTTATTCTATGACATAACTTGGTTGAGATCTGCGCAAGATACTATTTTTCAATCAATGTGAGATCTTCAGCAAGCTAAACCAGGCATTTCTAGCATCACAAGATGAATCTGTATAGCAGTTATCTGGATTTTAAAGTGGAATTTTAACTTTAAAAAGTGAGAGTCTAACAACGCGTATTATGGTCAACTGCTTAGGCACTGTCAGTGAGTGCTGTTCTGCAAACATTAGAAATAGGTCCTGAAAGGGGCCTAAAGGACTGGGTGAGTAGCTTTACATCTTCACTTTTGGGCAGGGCTGTCCCTGGGGGGGGGTGTTCAGGGGCAGGACAACCACCCCTTCCCCAGACCCCACCTTGCCACTTCCTGCCCCTGCTCCGCCCAGCCTCCATTCCGCCCCTTCTCTCAAGCCTTGCTGCTGCTCCACCCTGCCTCTGCCTGCTTAAAAGCAGGTTCCCCCCCCCAAGTACCATCTCTGCAGTGGGGAGGGGCAGGGGAGGCAGAGGCACAGCAGCGCTGCCTTTTAAATGTAGTAAGAGGTGCCTGGCGCTCGCTATGTTTGAAAGGCAGAGACGCAGCACAGGACCTTGCTTAGTCCTGGCTCGCGCCCCCCCCGGGAGCTAACCCCACTGCAGCGCTGCAGATAGCAAGCATCCTCTCATCCTCCATGAGCTGGTTATCCGCAATTTAACATCCCTACTGTGCCCCACCCCCCGAAGTGCTCCAAACCGTCCTGGTCTCCGCTTCTGTGAAGGGGTTGCATACATATTGGATGTCTGGCATGGAGTAGTATAGGAGAAGATTAGTGGATAATGGAGCTTAGCATAATTAACTGAATGTGTGAGATTCCCTGCCACAATAAGGTTCTGTGTATAGGATATAAGATTCTGCAGTCCAATTCTAGCCTATATATTTCTCACAACTCTGCTGCCTTTCTAGGGGATGGAAGGGGTTGTTGCACAGGTGTAAATTCAGGCTGAATTTGATTTAGCACTTCAGTCTTTGATCAAAACACGAAGAACATCTAGCTCATTCACTGAGCTGCACTGAGCTCTGAAGGCATGGGATGGGATAGTATTGTCAGCCTATTTCTGAGCAGCTGCCTGCACAACTGGGCCCTGTCAGCAGCTGCCTCTGTTTAGCCACCCAGCTCTGAAGGCAGTGCAGAAGTAATGGTGGCAATACTGCGTCCCCCCCCAACAAAACGTTGGGACCCCCTCCTTAGCCGCCTTTTGGGTCAGGACTTCCAATTTGAAAAATGCTAGTCTCTCCCATGAAATCTGTATAGTATAGGGTAAAAGCACACAATAGACCAGATTTCAGGGGGAACACACCAGATTTCAAGGTCCGTGATGAGTTTTTCATACTGTGAATCTGGTAAGACCCTAGTGATAAGTTAGTTTAAAATATATGTATGACAACTGTGTATTTGAGATTACATTTTAGTCTCATTTAAGATGGTTAGGTTTAAATATGTACTATCTTCTATACTATAAGAATTCAATTTTTTTTTCAAGTTATTAATTCACAGTGCATGATATACATGGAGAAAATCCAATATCCAATCAGAAAACCTGAATAGCTGCAGTTTCTCTTATGTCCAGGAGTGACATGAGCAGGTTTGCAGTAGTATAGCAAGTTGCTACATCTCCCTAGAATTCATTCCATACTCCAGAATTTCAGCCTCCATTAAAAAGAATGCCTTTATGCTTGCAAAGCTACATCAGCTATCAAGTGAGAACTGGACAGAAAGCGATGGTTAGTGTATGCAGGATTTTGCAGACAAGAAGAAACAGTGGCTCTGAGAATCATTAATAACCCCATTCATCTTGGATTTCTGATGCTGAAGTCTAAAATTTTAAAATGACAATATTGTCATCAACTACTCAATTTTTGATCAAATCATGTAAGATCATGATGCTGCTAGTGAATGTTAATATTGTATTATTCTTTTGTATAAAACTCTGACTCTTTGGCCAAATATCTCTGTGTTTAAACCAATGAATATCTGTAATTGATACTACAGTAAACTTCCGATAATCAGGCACCTTTAGGACCCAGGGGGTGCCGGATTATCAGATATGCCGGACTATCGGAAGGGGGGGCTATGAGCGGTCTAGGGTGGTGTGTGTGTGGGGGGATGTCCGGCTCTGCCCCAGGCGTCCCCGATTCAGCCGCTGCTGGTCAGTTTCAGCAGCAGCTGAATCGACGCCTGCAGAGCAGCTGGGGTGCTGCCGGGTTGGTCCGGTAGCGCTGCCCCTTGGCGCTGCGAGACCAACCTGGCAGCACCCCAGCTGCTCTGCTCCAGGCGTCCCCAAGTCAGCAGCCGCTGAAACTGACCAGGGGCTGACTCCGGGAAGCCCGGGGCAGAGCAGCTCTGCCTCGGGCTTCCCGGAGTCAGCCGCTGGTCAGTTTCAGCGCGGCTGACTTGGGGACAGCTGGGGTGCTGCCGGGTTGGTCCCGCAGCGCCGAGGGGCAGCGCTGTGGGACCTACCGGCAGCACTCCAGCTGCTCTGACCCCAGCTTCCCCGATTCAGCCGCTGGTCAGTTTCAGCAGCAGCTGAATCGGGGAAGAGCAGCTCCAATGGTCCGGCTGCACAGAGCACTTCCGGGTTCCTGATGATGCTGGACCATCAGGAGTGCTGGACCATCAGATGCCGGACGAATGGAGTTTTACTGTAGCAACTGTATTTAGTTATCTACTCTGCTTGGACAGGGAACATTTGTGATAAGTGATATATGCTACAATCAGTGTAACAGCAAACCACTAATATATTGATTTATGTCTAAATTTTAAAGAACAAATTATGGTCACAAATTGTGTCAGTAATAATAAATATAACTAAAAGTTCAGAATATACAAATTAATACCCGAGAAATGATATTTCAGCAGGACTAGCCCTAGAAAATAAAAATTTTGAAGGATTTTCTTTGATCTAAACCAGTCTATGGGGTAAACTTCAGGGACTGAGTTTGAAGTGAAATGAGCTGCCACACTTCTCCAGTCGCAGACTGATATATGTGTTTTCATTTCTGTATAATGTACAGATTGATTTCCTTACTTAAATAAAACTTCAACTGAGTTTGTTTATTTGATATCAGATATTAAATCTGAACTCGTATTATGAAGGCATGCCCAATCTCCTGTGATTGATTTTTCATTTTAGGATACTACAGTGATTTTTTTCCCCAGTCTGACCCTTGCCAGAAGATATTACCTGTATGATTGATAGATTTGTCTATGGTGAATAACCTGAACGTATCAACTGATCCCTGCTGCAGCTTAAAAATTATCTAAATGTAATATAGTAAGAATATTGTCAAGCTAGATCGATTTTAAAGCCAAACAGCCTTTTAATATGGAAACAGAAACTTACTGCCCAGCTGACTTTTTTAAAGTTATCAGATTTAATGTTAATAGAAAATATGTATATAATGAAGCGTTTTCTTTACCCCATATTTCAGCTTTAACAAGTCCATGATTCTAAGGATATGCGGTTTACATTCCTGATGATTCTCCATTATATGAGAGGTCATGGTACAAGTCTCTGTGTCCACTTCTGGAACAAAGGCCCACCTGTACCTGAAACCAACGTATTGTACAGGTCAGAAATCATTCAAATCCCTTTCCTAGAATTAAAAAAAGAGTGACATAAACAGCACTAAGTTTTTTTCTAATCCTGTTTTGATAGCTTTTCTGACCATCCCTCTCCCATGCTTTGTTACAAGAGCTGTATTTTATGGTCACTCTGTTTAGATACTGAAAGGATGGAGAACATCCCCACATAGATACAAGTGAAAATGAAACAGACTGTTCCTCTCTCCCAACAATTCTCTCAGGCTGTGTCTAAACTACATCCCTTTTTTGATAAAGGGATGTAGATTAGGCACGTCGATATTGCAAATGAAGCTGGGATTTAAATATCCCGCGCTTCATTTGCATAATGACAGCTGCCGCTTTTTTCAAAACTGGGCTTTTTCGAAAAAAAACAAAAACCGGCAGTTTAGACGGGGCATTTTCGACAGAAATGCTCCATTTTGAAAGATCCTGTACTCCTCAGGATCTTTTGAAATGGGGCATTTCTGTCGAAAATGCCCTGTCTAAACTGCCGGTTTTTGTTTTTTTCGAAAAAGCCCAGTTTTGAAAAAAGCCCAGTTTTTTTGTTTGTTTTGAAAAAAGCGGCAGCCGTCATTATGCAAATGAAGCACGGGATATTTAAATCCCGACTTCATTTGCAATATTGACGTGCCTAATCTATATCCCTTTATCGAAAAAGGGATGTACTGTAATTTAGACAGCCTCAGTGTTGGAAACAACAAAATCTTCTCAACATCTCATAGCTAAATATTTATCAGATATCTAGCAAGTTATGTGCATATCTATGTAAAAACTTGTAGATGAGGAAAAAAAACCTGATGAGTTTTATTAAGTATGGAAAAGAAAATAAGAGCTTTAGAGTACATTTACATATTTTTAAATGGTGCACAAATAGTAAGTTGCCTGCAGTTCTAGTTGCCATATAGCTAGAAATAAATAAATAAATAAATAAATAAAAGTAACTAGGAGACTTACGTTTGAAATAACTGCATCTTGTCAGGAGGAAAAGAAAGTGCTGTGTCCAGAAACTTACAAGCTGATAAATACAAGGACAGCTCATTCTGTTGTATGTCTGAAAGTAAGGGGCCACTGCCATCACTTGAAGCTTTCTGTCTGCTTACTTTGCTGTTGCTCCTATGTGATTTACCAGGAAGAAAAGCACTACTAAAAAAACCATTAAATATTTCTAGCTGCTAAACAGGATTAGTGTCATTTATAAAGGTACGTTTTTATTATACATTGGTTACAAAGATTTAGAGAAAGAAATCTACATGGTAAAATAATCAAAAACAGATTAATCCCTTCACCCATTTTTTCCTGTAAGTAGCCCATTTCCAAAAACACAATTGTTCATCAGCTGCCCTAATGACAGCATTTACTGTAGGTTACTGCCAGACACTGATATGCAACTTTGCTTGCAAGTTGCAAATGCTACTGTGATTTTCAGAAATTCCAGTCTGAGTGAGAGCAACCACAACTTTTCCTACAAGGTTCTGAGCAAGGTTTAAGTTTCTTGGACATGTTCTGTCAATTTGTTTCTGTTTTATGAGACAAAGAATTCTTACTTTGATGGTTCATCCTCCTCAGCTAAGTCTTCTTCCAGCTGTATAAACGCCTGAATCTTAACAGTAAGTAAACAAGTAAATAAGTAACTAAAAAAGCATATTTTTCCTTCTGGAAAGTTGTAAACTGTTTAAATTTATAGACAGCTCAAGCATAAAAAAAGACTGCTTCATGTGCGATTAGGTAACACAGGACAAGTTTTATTTTAACTTTGTCACTTAAAACACTGTCTACCTAAAACAAAATTAACAAATGGAAAATAAAATTATTTTTCCCAACCACAACAGTCCCCTCAAATTATCTAAATAAAAACTAAGATGTAAAATCATAAACCACATAAATCAATCATACACATAATAAAGATAGAGTATGTTCAGAAGGAAGGGAAAGGTGGGTATTGTATTCATTAAGGTATTATTACTTACCAGTTCAGTCACCATGATTGGCCACAGTGAGGTTAGATGCTGAGGAGAAATTCTTAGCAACAGAACTCTGAAAAAGAGAAACATCTGGGCAGCAACTACCGAAGTCTGTCCAACACGGAGGTTCTCCGTCAGTCGTTCTGAAACACATTTTTAAAAAAAGTCTCAATTTTTCATGTACATATAGCTAATTTTGGTAAGTTACAAATGCAGGAAAAAATGTAGTTTACTTTGATTATTTCATCCAGTTTTGATTGGCCCTTTTTTCACTCCAAAGAAAGTGTCACTTTTTCAGAAAATTCTCTCAAAACATGACAATTTGGAGCTAGATTCACTTTTCTCACCCCTTTATCAAAAACTATGATAAAGATCAGATATTTTAAAAACTTTTTTTTTCCTACCCTGAACCTAGCAAAAATTAAAAAGTGGTAGTGAAATAGGTAATGCAACAAATATTTCTTATAGTTAATTTTATTTATTTATATAAAAAATGTAAACATGGCCCGTTTTAAAAATATACTTTTACCTTGTATTAGTGGAAGATAAAGGTGATACTGATCGATTTCTCCACTAAAGACAGCAAAAGCTTGACGCTTTAACAACATTGCTTTTTGCTCAAAACTTGGAAACAGTTTTAAAGAACTGCTCTGCATAGCTACCAAAAAAAAGAGACCATAATGAATATGTACATAATGTAAGAGAGAACTTGTTTTTTGATGTAAAGCTGTTTCTAGAGCTATCAAGCAATTCAAAATAAACCACAATTGAGAGATTAATCACTGCAATCACAGTTTTAATTGTACCATTAAACAATATTAGAATGCAATTTAAAGATTTTTAGGGTTTTTTCTATACTTTAGAATATAGGGTCAAGGGTTCTGGGCTTCGGCCCCTCTCAGGGTTCAGGGAGGGGCTAGAGCCCCGGCTGCTCCAGCCCTCCTCTCGCCCTCACTGCCGGGGAAGCAGAGGGCTGCTTCAGCCCCCCATCCTGGTGTTATAAGCAGGATGCTCCAGCCCCCACCATGCTTCCCTCCCCACCCACAGGTATGCAATTAATGTATTAAAAATGTGTAATTTTGCTGTCAGTTAATCCCAGTTAAAACATGTGATTAAGTGATAGCAATTTCTTAAACTGTTAAAGCCCACTGAAAGCAGACACAATTGGCAAGATTTAGGCATGCAGGAGTGGGTATGGATCTATATATCGTATATAGTGAATATGATTTTGGATCTCTCAAAATGAGCTCTGTGACACTGAAATACCTGCCCCAGATTTTAAAACTGATGGGTTCAAAATATTTTAATTTTTTGTTAAGAGCTATATGATGGGGCATGCCATATTCTTTATGGGAATAGCTTTATGAATATGACTATGACATAACTAGAATATGCTTTATGTGCGATATCACTGGAAAGGTTGTAAGCTTCTGAATATGATGATTCTATTCCTATGCATGTATCACTGAAGGTGGGAATACGGACTGTGGATTTATTATCAGAGTGTTCATGTTGGGAAAAGCCTACTATCAGCTCATCAGGAACAACAATGAAGAAGCCAGACAGAGCTAATGGCCCATTAGCAAGAGTCAATGGGGCTTAACCTTTCTGCAGACCTGTGGGTCAGCCCCTGAAGTATGGGGAAAGGGATCTTGCAGAGACACATGATCATGTCGCCTGATGCTGGGCTCCATCTTGGATGTTGTATTTTTCCAGAAAAGCAAAGGGAAATTTTAGACTGAACGTAGTTCAGTCATCAGTTCTTCCTGGCTGCTCCTCCCAAGATGTCTGCTGGAAACATCTAAGACTGAACTGGGGGGAAGGACTGGGCCCTAGCTAGAGGGCTTTCCAATCTCTGAAAAAAGCTGATTAGAACAACTTTGAGGGTGAGATATTACACGTAATCAGTGTTTTAGTCCAGTGTTTCTAGTAACCTTAGGGGTACTCGAGAGAAGTCTGGGGGGTACGTTAACACAACCGAAATTTGGAGAAAACTTTATAATTTTTGTACTTTTTACATCCCAAAATTTCATTGCCCACCTGGCTACGATTAAGTTGTTTAAACAAATGTGTTGCAATGGTAGAAAAAAAAAGTGTGTGTGTCTGAAAACTAGGTACAGTAAACTTCCGATAACCCGGCACCTTTAGGACCCAGGGGGTGCTGGATTATCGGATATGCCGGACTATCGGAAGGGGGGGCTATGAGGGGTCTGGGGTGGGGTGGGGGTAGGGGCGGCGCTGCGGGACCAACCCAGCACCCCAGCTGCTCTGCCCCGGGTGCCCCTGAGTCAGCTGCTGCTGAAACTGACCAGCGGCTGACTCAGGAAGCCCGGGGCAGAGCAGCTCCAATTGTCCGGCTGCCTGGAGCACTTCCGGGTTCCAGGTGGTGCTAGACTAGCAGGAGTGCCGGACCACTGGATGCCGGACAACTGGAGTTTTACTGTACTGGGGGTGGGGCCGGGGTGTACTTGTAATTTTTTTAAAGGGGTAGATTATAAAAAAAAGGTTGAGAAACACTGTTTTAGTGCATTAAGCTTTACTTGTGTGTTTGGTTTCATTTTGTTTAGTAAGCTACATTGTTCTGTGTGCTCTTACGGCGGTCGACAGACTTTGTTGATCCTTGAGAAGGTGGGAAGGGCCAGCTCCAGGCCAGGGCCGGATTAAGGGGGGGGGATGCTAGCTGGGCAGCTGCCCAGGGCACCAACCTATGGGGGGCATCTGATGGCAGCTGTAAGGGGCACAGCGCGACGGGGGGCAGGGCCGCGCATGCGCCGTGCGCCTGCTACCCGGGGCGCAGGAATGGCTTGAGCCGGCCCTGCTCCAGGCCTCCAGAAGGAGCAAGGCTAGGGGCAGCCTTCACCAGCCAGCCCTTCCGTGCTGCTCGGCGTGCGTCACCCAGGGCTCTAGTGGCAATTTAGAGGGACTGGGGCTCCACCATGGCCAGTGCTGCTGTAGCAGTGCTAGCCCCTGGAAGCCCCAGGGCCTTTTTAAAATCTCCGTGCCTCAGGGCAGTTGCCCCCTTCCTCCCCTGGTCAGATCACTTGAATCCTAGCTTTTATACTTAATAAAATCACTTTTGTTTATTAATAAACCCAGTGTAAATAATTGTTACGGGGAGGAGGGGAAGGAGTTTGTGCATCTCTCTCTTTACATTGAAAAAGAGGGTGAGTTTCATGAGCTTATGCTGTCCAGACCCCTATAAAGAATAAGACAGATTTATGTAGGGCTTTGGCTTTTAGAGAGGCTGGGTATAAGTGCTTCAGACAGATACCTCGCTGGGCTGGTTTCAGTTAAGCTCTGCAGATTTGTGGGCCTGGTCCAGACTTTGCGTCCATGTTGCAGCAGGCTAATATTTCTGACTCAACAAGACGGTACTGGGGGCCCAAGCTGGCAGGGAAAACAGGCTCAGTGGGATCTCAGCACATCAGGCGACAGCACCAAAGGGGGCCAAACCAGTCACACTTTATATCTCACATTTTATAAAGACATTTTTAAAATGGTGTGAGTACTATATGGAATACAGAAACCAAAGTATCCTCTCCTCAATTTTCAGGTATGTTTTAGGGATTTTCTCTTGTCCTCCCTCAGAGTTGGAGACTGAACTTTGATCAGCTTCTCCATTGTCCCATACTTTGGTTGAGCTTGGAGAATGAGGATTTGGGGTGTAAAGGGCATAGGTGCCAACTCTGTGAGCGCTCTAGGGCTGTCTGTAGAAATCCAAGTTTGTTATAAAATTATCTCCATTTATGAAAAAAGAAATTTTAGAATGTCTTCTGAACAAGGTACTCCTCTGTACCCTTTTGAGCATGTTAACAGAGAAGGATTTCCAGGAATAAATTATTTAACTATAACTAGTTACGGTTGGTAATATTATGAATTGTGAAAATGCACTGAAGTTAATATATTATGTCTTTAATTTAATATTGAAGACAAAATGTTTGACAACTCAGCCAAATAAGAATTCCAAATTATTGTAGCAATAATTCAGCAAAGAATACTTACTCATCAAATCTTTAAACATAGTTTTCTCATGTGTTAGAAGATGATCTATAATGGACCTCCAACTGAATAAAATATATAAAGAATTGAAGATAAGCACAACTTGTCATACTGTAGAGATACGATTATACCACAGAGACCATGGGATAACATTTCAGACAAAAGAAGCACATTTCATTAAGGCTGTCAAGCTATTAAAAATTAAATTGCGTTGATAAACAAATAGAATGCTTCTTCTCCCTCGCTCCTCCCACCCCCCTGGCCAATCCCACAAGAGGAAGGCTTCTATGTGGAGCCTACTAACGGTCCCAACGAGAGCCTTGATTTCTACATCAACTGCCTCTGCAAACATGCTCGAGCTGACATTCTCAGCAAACAACATATAACATATAACCTGAGTCATGCAGAACACAATGCAATACCTCAAAAACACAATGCAATAGCATCAAAAACAATCCTAACATCATAATCAAAGAGGCTGACAAAGGGGACAGCTGTAGTCATCATGACAGAACAGATTACGAACAGGAGGCGACCAGACAACTCACCAACACCAGATTCTACAAGCCTCTCTCCTGTGATCCCACTAAAGAATACCAAAAAACCCCCTGAAACAACTGCTCATGAAGCTCCCTGATGCTGCCCAGGACCAAATATACACTAACACCCACCTTTATCACTGACCAGGAGCTTTCTATCTGCTACCCAAGATACAGAAACCTGGAAATCCCAGATGACCCATCATCTAAAGCATTCGCACACTCACCACAGGATTATCTGGCTATATCGACTCCCTCCTCAGACCCTATGCTACCAGCACTGCTAGCTACCTCTGCGACACCACTGACTTCCTGAGGAAGCTTCAAAACATCAGTAATCTATCTGAAAATACCATCCTGGTCACTATGGATGTAGAAGCCCTTTATACCAACATTCCACATGAAGCTGGATTACAGGCCATGAGGAACACCATCCCCGATAACAGCACCACACCTGATTACAGAGCTCTGCGACTTTGTCCTCACCCACAATTGCTTCCGATTCGGAGACAATTTGTATCTTCAAGTCAGTGGCATAGCTATGGGCATCCGCATGGCACCACAATATGCCAACATCTTCATGGCTGACCATGAACAATGTTTCCTCAGCTCTTGCCTCCTAACACCCTTACTCTACATCGATGACATCTTCATCATATGGACCCATGGAAGAGACTCTTGAAGAATTTCACGAGGATTTCAACAACTTCAACCGCTACCATCAACCTCAGCCTGGACCAGTCCACACAAGAAATCCACTTCCTTGACACTACAATTAAATGATGGACAAATTTCCACCACCGTATACTGGAAACCTACCAACCACTAGACTCACCTTCATGCCTCCAGCTTCCATCCCAGACACATTTCTCAATCTATTGTATACAGCCAAGCCCTAAGATATAACCGGATTTGCTCTGATCCCACAGACAGAGACAAACACCTACAGGATCTATATAGAGCATTCCTAAAACTGAAATACCCACCTGGAGAAGTGCAAAAACAGATTGACAGAGCCAAAAAAGTACCCAGACATGAACTACTTCAAGACAGACCCAAAAGAGAAAAGAACAGAATTCCACTTGTCATTACCTACAGTCCACAACTCAAACCTCTCCAACGCATTATCACAATCTACAACCTATCTTGGAAAATGACCCCTCACTCTCAGAGGCCTTGGGGGAACAGACAACCCCCCAACCTGAAAAAAAAATTCTGCTAACCATGCTACACAGCTACATCATAAGCATCCAGGGACCCAGCCTTGCAATCAGCCCCAGTGTCAACTCTGCCCACATATCTATACAAGCGAATTCATCACTGGACCCAACATCATCAGCCACCAAATCAGAGGCTCATTTAACTGCACATGCTGTAATGTGATCTATGCCATCAAATGCCAGCAATGCCCTACTGCAATAGATATTGGACAAACTGGACAGTCCCTACGGGAAAGAATCAATGGACACAAATCAGATATCTGTAAAGGGAACATACAGAAACCTGTGGGTGAACATTTTAATCTGCCTGATCACTCATTAAGAGATCTTCAAGTTGCTGCTTTGTTACAGACCAATTCCACGAGCCAGGTACACAAGGAAGGTTGGAACTACAATTCATTCACAAGTTTAATTTCATGCCAATGATCTGAATCGAGATACCAGATGGCTGGGACATTATCAACCAACCAACGAAGGTGTCAATGGTTCTTTGTGTAGAATCTGGTGTTAGTACTCTTCCTCTCTAATTGCTAACTAATGGTTCTTATCTGCTTCTTTTAACTATCTAGTCTTTAGATGCTTATAGACGATCAGTTTTGCCTATTACATACCAGCTCGGCTTTTTCTTCGATATTTATATACCCACTGCCTTTTTGTCCCCAACCCCTGTCTCATTTTTTCCCCTCTTCCCCCCTTCTTCCCTATTTATTTTTGGCTCTGGACATCCAACACTGTGGTCATCTGAAGAAGTGGGCTGAGCCCACGAAAGCTCATGATACCTTCTACATGTTTTGTTAGTCTTTAAAGTGCTACCAGACTATTTATTGTTTTTTGAGTTTATTCATTTTAATATTATTGGATGTTTTCTACATTTTCAAATGTATTGATTTGAATTACAAAACAGAATACCAAGTATACAATGGGCACATATTTATATTTGATTACACATATTTGCACTGTAAAAAATATTATATTATTCAATTCAGCTTAAACTACTGCAGTACAATCTCTTTATCATGAAAGTTGAACTTACAAATGTAGAATTATGTCCTACGTCTTATTGAACCAAATCACTCAAACAAGTTTGGTTACAATTTGTAGGACACAATGTTGCCTGCTTCTTGTTTACGGTGTCATGTGAAAGTTAGAACATGCATTGGAGCTGGTGTTGCAAGGTATTTACGGGAAAGATGTACTAAAGATTCATATGTCCTTTCATGCTTCAACTGCTATTCCAGAGGACATGCATACAGCTGATGATGGGTTTTGCTTGATAATGACCCAAAGTAGTGCAGACTGATGCATGTTAATTTTCATCATCTGAGTGAGATGCCACCAGCAGAAGACTGATTTTTTTTGATAGTTTGATGCAAAACCAACAGAACCCAGAGAGTGTTACTCTGTAAAGACTTCTGAAAGCATGCTCCATGCCTCGTCCCTCTCAGATTTTGAACAATAATTCAGACTCTTAAGCCTAGGGACAAGTGCTGTAGTTATTTTTAGAAATCTCATGTTGGTATTTTCTTCGTACTTTGTCAAATCTGTTGTGAAAATGTTCTTAAAATGAAAAAGTGGGGGTCATCCAAAACTGCTAGAACATGTAATAGCTGGTAGAATATAGGTAAAACAGAGCAGGTGACATACAATTCTGCCCCCAGGAATTCAGCCTCAAATTTAAATTGGCACATTATTGTTAATGATTGTCATCTGTATGGAAGGGTCTCCTTTGGATAAGTGGGTAACGCATGAAGGGGCATACAAATGTTTAGCATATCTGGCAGTAAATACCTTGCAATGCTAGCTACAAAAGTGCTATGTGAACGCCTGTTCTCACTTTCTGGTAACATAAATGAGAAGCAGGCAGCAGTATCTCCCATCAATATAAACAAATTTGTTTGTCTTAGTGATCAGCAGAGCACGAAGTAGGCCTTAGTGGACTTGTAGACTCTAAAGTTGTACATTATTTTGGTTTTGAGTGCAGTTATAGAATATTCTACATTTGTAAGATGCAATCACTTTATCATAAAAATGTATGTTAGTACTTGTAAGAGGTGAACTGAATTTTTTAAATCACTTTTACAGTGCAAATATTTGTAATAAAAAAGTGAGCACTATAGATAGTGTATTCTATGTTGTAATTGAAATACATTTTCAAAATGTAGAAAACATCCACAAATATTTATACACTTCAATTGGTATTTTATTGTTTAACAATAGGATTAATTGCAATTAATGTTTTTGAATCAATCGCATGAGCTAGTTGCAATTAAATCAATAGCCCTACACTTTACCATTTGATTTCTAAATTGTGTTTGAAATGCCATACATGGTTATGTTATTCTCTTAAACCTGATTACATAAGGATCCCAAAGTTAATGTGGAGAATATGCATATACATGATGTAAAGAGAATCTATCTTGCTTCTATACAGTGCTGAAAACATATTTCTTTCATGAAATAATTGGCAAGGACTAATTATTTGGCACTTATTTCGATGGTAATATATTCTGTAGGGAAATTCAAGATAACGCTTATTTTCAATGTTAATAGGCTTCTCCTTAATATCTCTGGAAATTTCCACCAGAATTACAGATTGCCACAATTTCATTTCTTACTGAATGCAGGAAGTGTCCATTTGGAAGAAAGCTGGGTCCACATACAAGTCCAGAACTTCTTTTTTCCAGGCTCGTTTAGTGTAGGCATATCCACTGAGGGAGCTGAGCAATTGAGCACCAGCACGGAAGCTGGGGGCATTGTAGGCACTGCAAATAAACCTCAAATATTAATATTCAGGACACACACCCCCACTAAGTGAGTGAACTTCAATCCTACTTCTGACTAATAATTTACTTCAAATTCTGTTTGCTAGATCTAGAAGAGGTTTTTTTCCCCTAGCACTCAGGAAATGAAGGTTTCTTCCAGATGAACTGGAATGAACCATTACATGGCAAAATGCTATTTTACCTCTTTTCAGATGGCCCTAGCATCTTCTGCAAAATGTAAGATTACTGAAGTTTCCAGTCCTTATTTTAAATAGAAGGACCAACCGACCGCACGCACGCGCACACACGCACGCGCACACACGCACAAAATCATTAGGGCCTCAGTACTGCCCTGTTCGCAACAGATTCAGTATGCAGGGCATTTAGGCCATTCCTACAGATTCCCCTCAGAAAAACGGTTTACTATTATTAGTAATTAGACAAGATCTAATCATTAGGGAATTGTATGTCTAAGCAAAGTGGAAGGTGCATCCTATCCTGCTATTGGCTGATGGTCAACAACTTATCTACAGGACTCCTGAATGAGCAAGGGTATAGATCCACTACAACTACCAACCCAGCAGTCTTGCAAAAATTGTTATCAAAGTTCATCTGATTGTCTGTGTTTTGTGATAGTCATGATTAACTTGTATTATACTTTAAGTAAAAAAAGTTATCTTTATTTATTCAAAGTCCTAAAAGGGGCACACACCTTATTCATATACTGTAGGCACCCTTCGTGTGTGTTAATTTAAGTCAGCCAACAACAAATCTTTCACCTTAAACAAATTTTAATTTCTCTCATACTCCCGTTTTTGAAATTCATGGGGAATAAAGTTGATCCTTGAATTGAGCCCTGAAGATCAGACTAACATTTAGCATGATTAATGGAATATATAATATAAATAAATATATAACCAGGACTATTACCTGTGATTGCGCAGATAAGGAAATACATAATACAGGAGGCGTGAGATTAATGGCACAGCTTTCTCTTTTTCATCGCTACGGTAAACCATGTCCAGGAGAGATGCAAGAACCTTCAGAAAACCAAAAAAGTCCCACATGAGACCAAATGCACCCCATATCCATACCCAACATGCCATTATAATAATCTTTGTGCAAAAATAGGCCTTGTGAGGTGGTATTTGAAAACTAACAACTTGCTGGTGAAGAATATCATTGTGAAATATATGTACTAACATTATATATTGACTTGTAAATATAAGCTTAAATTATAACTGACGTGTGTTTACGAAGATAAGTCTGGGAAGTGAGTAAGCCTGTTTCTCAAAGACACGGGACAAGCTGACTCCTCTAGACAGATTTATCAAAACTTATGGGTAATCACCTATCAGCGGTCACTCTTGGGCAAGGACAGAGGACGGTAACAAACAGATTTGCATCTTAGCAACCAGCATGGAATCTCTTTCACCAGACTCTTTGTCCCTGCAGCCAGAACAAACATTATCTGGGAGTAACTCAGGAAAATGCATTTCAAAAGGGGATTGAACTACAAAAGTGAGGGGCAAAAACACCTCATGTTCTCTTGCTAACACCTCAGATGACAAAAGAAACAGCTTTTGAAATCTGAGACGGGTTCCTCACCTGGAATTTGGTTAGCAAAGTTACTGG
The DNA here is from genome assembly GCA_019425775.1 of Rafetus swinhoei. NCBI lineage: Eukaryota > Metazoa > Chordata > Testudines > Trionychidae > Rafetus > Rafetus swinhoei. The sequence goes on from CM033437.1 coordinate 164,725,484, forward strand.
GAGCATGTGTAAGAATTTTATCTTGAACCAAGTGCAGTCTGCTAAGTTTTAGCATGAAGAAGTGTTTTATCTTTCATTCTGTTTGACTATTTCCTTGACTTTAAAGCTTTATACTTGTACTCAAAGTTTCTCTGAGTAGTGAAATAAATTTGTTTTATTCTAAACTAAAACTAATCCAACATTGTTGATTGTGTGGGTAACTCCATTTATGGTAGCAGCATGGTGTTCTGTATATTAATACCCTGCAAGAAGAACAGGGGTGGGCAATAATTTTTGACCAGGGGCCACTTCAGAAATTTTTGAAATGGCTCCAGGCTGCCCCAGAAGGGGCGGGGCCTCAGGCAGAAGGGGTGGGGCCAGGACACTTCTGTGCTTCCCTGCCCATAGACCCTGATTGATCCGGGGATGGGGGAGCATGTGATGTCTTTGCCTCCCTCTCCCCCCTCCCACCTCCGAAGAACTTCCAGCTGAGTTCCAGCTAAGTGCTGAGCCCCTTGCAGGGCGGGAGGAGACTTTGCGCACTTCCCCCATACCTAGGCCCTGACTAGCCCGGGGCAGGGGAGCAGCAGGACCTCCACGAGGTGGATCAACCCACTTGGTGGGCCAGATGCGGCTCGTGAAGTCCCTTTTACCCACCACGATCTAATATATATGGACTGCCAGTAAAGGGCTCTACAGAGCAAAACACACATTTTTGGGGAAAATCCAGAACTGAAAGTGTGGTGGGGTCCCCCAGCAAATGGTAACCAAGGCTGGTGGAAGCCAGAGCGAGGGACGTGTGGCTGATAGGCTGCAGCTACATACAGATACTCAGGCTGTTGTAGGCTGCAACGCTGTTAGTGAGCAGCCCAGGTAGGAGCTACAGCAGCAAACCACTTGTGAGGTGCCTAAGTTTGCAGGGTGGATGCGATAGCCCCTCACTGGTCTGGATTGCATCCTGGAATGTCATACCACATTAAGCTGCAATAGGCATTTTTGGAGAGGGAGGAATGTTAAACTTCAGAAACATTTAACATTTAACAACAACCTGTCTTTCCTCCCCTATCAAACACTAGAATAAATCCAAACATTAGTTTAGCTGTATAAATTGTTAACCACTACATGAATAGAAAAATGACAAGCGTGTATTTTTTTAGCTTACATGCCTGACTCCCATAAAGCTCTGCAAAGTTATACTAAGGGATGGTTGTCATATAGGCCCAGGATTCCCAGCATCCTTACCAGTTCTGTTAAGGGAACTAAAAGGTAAACCTAATTTTGAGTGTATTAAACTTATATAAGCAATGGAATTGTATCTCAGCACGATCTGTCTTCATAAACTATTTTTACAGTTGCAGAGAGCAGTTAAATGAACTCGTAAATGAAGCAAATGCTTGGTTCCAGAGCTTGAATAATAGGTTATGAAATTGTAACCAAGATGACAAACAAAACAATAAATGAGTCCAGCGGTTCCCAACTTTTTCCAGATGAGGACCCGTTTTGACAATTCAGGAAGACTTGGTGACCCAAGGCAATTCAAAAATGGGGGGAGAAGGGAGGGCAGAGCCACCTGGGGAGACACTTGGTGACCCCTTTAAAATGTAATAGCAATCCATATTTGGGTCCCGACCCATAGGTTGGGAAACCCTGGAGTAGACAGACATGACTGAAGGAAATGAATTCAGTACTAAGCATAAAGTTTTGCATATGTTATAGTGAAAAAAATAGAAAAATTACTCATAAGTTATATCTGTATTGAGTATAGAACAGAACACATAGGCGACATGAATCATCTTGCTTGTGTACAAGAAAGTTGTCAAATGTGTGATTATAACTGGATAACATGTGTATGTAACCAACTGCCAAGGGCAAAGTTGAAATAAGTGTTACATGGGAAACAACAAGCGGTATAAATGCACAAACAAAGAGGGTATAAAAACCCCAGAGAATTGCAACATATTGGGACCAAACCTAGCTGCAGAATCATCCCCAGGAAGCTTAAAGTACACATCTTTGCTTGTTTTCTGTATTGTCCTGATTAATCTTAAATGCATAATCTTTGATTAATAAATTGGATTAATCTTCATTTAATGTCTTGTTGATCAATGAGGCAAAATTTAAGAGGAATTCAATTTGTCCTACTTAAGAAGAGGTGTAGGAACTCTGTATCTTACTTCTGCAAGAAGAGCGAGAGCTTGAACACTGTATATGGAGGGAGCAGAGGCAGGCACCATTGAAGATGGTATTAGTGAAGCATCTGAAAAAAAAAATGTTTAATTTGCATTGTGAAGCAGAATTTATTGTGGCAAACCTAAAAATTTCAGGATTTGTTTGAATCCCATCTGAATTATACCTTGTGTACTTGAGCTGCAGTGAAGTACTGCTGGGAACCCTGCCAGCTCCCGATATGCATGCCCACCCTTGATTTTACAGGGATTATCATTTTAAACTTCCTTAAAGCCATAAACATATGCCAGCTTCTAGTAAACAGGTGTTAAAAGAGTTAGTATGTCCGAGGATAAAAACATCCAGCCTCAAATCTCTAAGTTACATGTTTTGAAAAAAGTGTGAAGGCATATTTCAAATAATTAAGCATCTATGAAACTAATGCACTGTCAATCACATTTACTATGATTACACATGCATACTTTAAAGCATCTGACTGCGAAGACCTAAGGAAAAAAAAATTTACTAGAAAACACTCATTCAAAATTCCTTACTCCTAAAGGGATGTACTTTTCACAGTTGATTTAAATGGAAAATGGGATGTTATTGTTTGGGTGACTAACTGAGCAGCCAAAAAGAACCCAAAGCAAACCAACCACCTTCTAGTGTTTTTGGTTTGTTTAAACAGGGAAGGTCACTTAAAGAATTCCAGCTACTGTAAGGTTAAGAGGTGTGGTCATTATGTGGCTACACATTAACTCCATGCCCCTGAGACTTCCATAGTAGTGTTTGCTGGAACACGCCAGTGCCCCACCCCTCCTCATGTTTTGAGGGGTGGCTTTAAGAGGCAACATGCATGGACCCCCTTGTCATTTCCTGCTCTACAGCAAATCAGTTGAAGGTCCCAGCAGAAAGGGGGCAGATCATGGACTATCCACAGGGACTACATATCTCAAAGAACTCCAGTGGCTATAAGGCAAGTAATCCCCCTTTTCATCAAGTGTTGGTCCCTATGGGTATTCGCAGTGGGTGACGCCAAAGAAGTGCTGACTGAGGAGGAGGAGGATGCAAGAAGTGTTCAGCATCACAGTGATCTCACTAACTGAACCCAAAAGAAATGTGAACCTAGTAAAAGGGGAGGAAAAAGTGAATGCCTAAGATGCTGCTCTACAGATCACAGAGAGGGAAATTCCCATAAAGGATATCCCTGAGGCAGCCTGAATTCAAGTTGAGTGAACCCAGAGAGTCTGAAGGAGGGATGCAGCCTAAAATCCATTTATAGAGGCTTTGGGAAAACTGCTTCTCCCTTCATTCTCTTGGTAATGGAGGCAAATAATCTCAGAGTTCAGATTTGCTCTGATAAATTATGTAGCTTGTATGGAGGTGAAAGTGGACTTTTCTTGCTTTTACTTCAAGTCCCAAGGTCTGAAAGCGTTGACTGCAGCCTGCACTTCCTGACAATCATCCTGTGAGCTGCCAACGCTTTTAGATAGGGACCTACTGGAGTATCTTGTTGGTGCAAGTACGCTGCCATCATGCAATACCTTTGTAAAATACTCTTAGGGTTGAATAGTCCTCGGGACTTCAAGTAAAATCAAGAAAAGTCCTCCACACATGCTACATCCCTTCTTTAGACTGTCTGGGCTCACTCACGTCCTTGGTCATAACAGGACTGAGCAGAAGGAGAAAGGTTTAGTATCCTTCTCTCCACCCTGGAAGAGTACACTCTCAGTCGTAGCAGGACTGGGATTAAAGGAGGAGACTTAGTGATCTCCTAGTCCACTAGGTGAGGTTCTTTCTGATAAATAGAGGACAATAATAACTTGTGACCAGTCCCAAACAAAACATACTGGGATAAGTAGACTGTGTACATTGGTGTAAAAGTTCAGAAGCAATCAATATATAAAATACTGAAAGTAGTAGAAGAGTATTCAGGAACATGGAAGTAAAAATCTAAGAAAGAGATCCCTCATGACGAGGAAGAGAAGAAGAGTTCACCTTTGGAACGAATATTGCAAAGGTTTGGGCACAGCCCATAGTCTGACAATGCCTGATGTTTATACCATTGCAGACCCTGAGACCATAGCTGATGTTTATACCATTGCAGACCTTGAGGACAAATTGGTTAAATATTTGCTGGTTTACAGACCCTTAACCTCAATACAAAGAGATACTGCCATAGTCGCATTGAAAAGACTAGCTGACTGCAGGAATTAAAAAAAATTCAGATTTACCCAAGAAAAGGGAGAAAGAAAACTTCTGATGGTAGAACAAGAAGCAATGGGCTTAAATTGCAGCAAGGAAGGTTTAGGTTGGACATTAGGAAAAAATTCCTGTCAGGGTGGGTAAGCACTGGAATAAATTGCCTAGGGGGGTTGTGGAATCTCCATCATTGGAGATATTTAAGTGCAGGTTGGATAGACATCTATCAGGGATAATGTAGATAGTGCTTGGTTCTGCCATGAGTGCAGGGGACTGGACTTGATGGCCTCTTGAGGTCCCTTCTAGTTCTATGATACTATGAAAAGGGACCAGGAAGTGAGGGAGGGCAATTGAGGGGTTCATCCTCCTTGCTAAATTGATAGTGAAACAAGCCTGTGTGCATGGAAAGGGATGGTTCAGCTAGGAAAGCAGCATAGGGCCCAGACAAGTAGGCAGGTAACAGTTGCTGGAAGCCCTGGGGAGGGTCATAGTGACAGGAATAAGAGAAGCAATAAGTACAAGCCTGGGAAATTCCAATTCCTGGAATAATACTTGGAATGGTAATTTCTAAACTAATGAAGTTGCCATTTGGGGGAATGAGCTAGTGATTTAAGGAAAAAAAGAATAAGAAGTTAATTTTGCAGAATTTGATGGAAATTAAAAGCAGTTAAAGGTTGTATTAATATTAGAGGCAAAGTGTTATAGGAAAATAATTTTTTGGTCTTTTTGCAGCCATTCTAAAGGAAAAAGGGCTGTTTCCTAAAGAAATGGTCTATAAAGCTTCAAATAAAGACACAGCCTGATTTAAATACTTTGACTACGGATAATTTAGTCAAAGTCACTAAAATAATTGCCTCTGAATGTATAAAAGGGAATGTACTACTGTGTAAAAATAATTAAAGCAGTGCAAGAAATATTAAGGAAAGAAAAATGCATACCAGTACATAGGTTTCCATTTGGGTGTGAAAATATATAAGTGTAAAATTTTGAAGGCTATCATCCACTACTCCTGGTTTGTGAAATCCTATTTATACATTTGAGATGCATTTGTTTTGTTTTTAAATTAATGCCACTAAAAATCCAATTGAGTTTTTCATTCAAAGTTGCAAAATTGACAAACACTTTTTGCCAGACACAAGTAATTAGCATTGTTTGGCTTTGGTATTTAGCATTTAACTCATAAGATACTTTATAAAGTGTAACATTTTGAAACAGAGACCAAAGGCATGAATGTAATAAAGGTCAGCCAAGAGCTGCAGTGATAAATACATAAATAAAAATAGAGAAAGTGCTCTCTGAAGCAACAGCAGGAGTAAGGTGTACAAAGAATCAATATTAAAAACACTAAGCCTTAGGGAGGCTCTAGTCTAAGTAATCTGACTGTTACTCTAAGTACATGAAACCTCTAAGCAAGCAAGCAAGCACGCACGCACGCGCACACACAGAAAAAAGCATTAAAGCTATAATGTTTCTTAGCAATTGCTTGTAAATAAGTTTAAAACTGAGCACAGCAGAAAAAAAAAAAAATCTTCGAAAAGCCTAATCTGTTGTATAAGAAGGGAAATTGAGTTACACTACCTCATGAATTTAGCAACTGAACACTTGGGATTATTTTTAAGATTTAGGATAAATTAAGCCATTGAAGCCAAACAAAAACCACAACAAATTATGGGGCAATTCCTTTATGTTTGCCTGTAAGCAGCAAGAAAATTTGCCAAAGAAAAGTAGTATTTTAAACCATAATCTGCCACTCCCCTCGCCCAAACAGGGTTGACAAATGTTCTGGTCTTTCAGAACTTTAGAGAAAAAAAAACAAAACCCGGTACCAGATGAGGAGCAACTCAGAATATCATGAATCTACTATCAACAAAAATTCTGTTTTGTATCTGTGTTTGTTTTGCTGCTAACATTATTATATATTGTGTTAAACCCCCCCACAGATTTTAAGCACTAAAATTACCAAGAAAATAAGGGTATGTAGAAATATTGGTTACTGAAAACAAAAATCAGTAAAAATGGGCAGATCTTAGTCAACTACACCTGGATATAGAATTTGGAAAGAGAAGGCAGGCAAGTAGACCAAGGAAAAGTAAAAGCACTTCTGGAACAGAATTCTACCCTAAACACTTTAAAGCCACGGCTCCAGTTTTATGCTTTCCTGACCAGTCAAGGACATTTGTTATCTGGCTGGCTGCTAATGATGTAGCATTATCAGCTACTCAGCTGGAAAACTGGAGCCTATAGCCTACAAATCAAAAGACTGCAGGGCACAGAATTAAATGTTAATTACTGTGAGCGTGAATGCCTAGCAGCTGTCTGGACAGTACAGTTCTTTGAGCCACTAATAGGTTTGAGGCTTATTACTATCCAGAGTTCTTACACTTTGTCAGGCAAATTAATGGAAAATAAAGTTTCCAATACCAATAAGGCTCAGTGGGTCCTCATTCTAGTCAACAAACTAAAACTGTGTTTAAACTAGATGTCCTGATACATGCTTCAGTTGAACACAGAAACAAACATGAGTGCCAAAAAAATCACTTTGGATCAATGGATTGCCTTAGTGCAGACACAGTGGGCCAGGAAGAACACATCTGGTTCACTGAGGGAAGCTCAATGATAATGAAAGGAAAGCGATGGATTAAATATGCAGTCATTAACCTGAAGGAAAAGGTTACTTAGGGGTACCTGAACCGCAGTTCAACACCAAATGCTGAACACACTATATTATTACACAAAGTTTTAAAGCAAAATGAAGGCTCCCCCCATAGCTATATATATCTACGCTGACAGTAATTTTTTGTGAAAGGGAATAAAGTATTGAAATAGTGGCAAAAATAGGTATATGCAGCTGATGAAAAGAATACTGCATATTTGGAGAAGTGAAAATAAATCTGCACGTTATAATTTTAATCATGTGAAAGCACATTTAAAAATACAATACTGATATGGGACCTTCGAACTGCAAATTGGTGACAATTTGTTTAAATTGTAGTTCTTTTTCTACCTGTAACCCCCTTTTTTGTGTGTTTTTAAAATGATATCCCAAAATGGACAGCACCAGGCGAAGAGACTGAAATATTCTCTTTTTATATCCTTTTACCCCAAACATCGGGCAGAAAAGCTTAGGGTAAGCAAGATTGCAGGTAAGGACACCAGAAGGGGCATGGAAGGCTCTTTTGCCTTGCACTTGGGAGGCCTCACTAAATTGTAACAGAAATAAAGAATGTTTTAATAATAGGAGGGTTACATGGTGTTTTGGTAAAATGGTCAAAAGATATAGAAGAAAGAATTTTGGAACCCACTATAATTGATTTGATTGAAGCATGTGTGTTTCAAACGGATATAAATCAGCTTGTAGATGAACGTAAAGAATAAGTTGAATTATGCTCAGTATGTTGATATACTGTAAAGGCCCAGTAAAAGTATAGCTGCCCTAACACTATTTCAATATGAATTACAACTAATTATTGGATTTGATTGGTAGAGTGAGCAGCCTAAAGAAAAGGCCTCCAAAAGCGAACTGAATTACTCCGAATAAAATTAAATGAGGAGTTATGAATATTAAATGCTACTGATACAAAGGTAATGACAAATATATATATAATTTTAAAGGTTGCTCTCACTCACGGATGTTACTCCTAAATATGATTCAACCCAGTATTTCTTTGTTTTGGTATGAACTGAAATATCGTGTGTTACAATGTGTTGTATATGTTGTTAAATGAAAAGAATATATTTTAAATTGAAACTATGAGCTTGTATAGTAATAAAATATATATTGCTTTGAAATAGTTACATAAAATGTAAGATATGATGTGACCCACTCAAGAACTGCTCAAGCGTAAAAACGGGGATAATGTAGCCATATAGCTAAAATGTAGTCTTATGCAATGGAATATCTCTGTGTATCTTGCCAGCAGAAAGAATGATCTAGTGCTGTTGGTAAAGATGCATTAAGCAGGCTGTTTGTGTTTGTTATTAATGTTAAGGCAGGGAGAGATCAGAAGGACTCTTGTCTCCCTGTCATCTTTTACCTTTAGGATTCTTTTTTTCTTTAATTTAAAGAATGTTTAATTTGTAAGAATGTTTTTGTATTATGGAAGAATGTGTAATAGTAAGAGTTAATTTAATCTTATAATATTTTGTACCAGACCAGTTTTTACAAAAGCAACTATGTGATCATTACTTGTGAGAAGCAACTATGTAATTTTTGTTGGTGTGACTGAAGAATGCAAGTGCTTGTTTCAAAAGAGATTAATTTGAAGGCCATGCAGATAGTCAGAGGAGGGGCTGGAGAGCTGGAAGCACAAAGGAAGAAAAGGTTACTTACTTTGTAACTCTTGTTCTTCGAGATGCGTTGCTCATGTCCACTCCAGTTAGGTGTGTGCGTGCGCCGTGTGCACGGTGTTCTGGAGCTTTTTCCCCTAGCAGTATCCATAGGGCCAGCATGGGGAGCCCCCTGGAGTGTCTCTGGCATATCGGTGCATATATACCCCTGCTGGCCGGTCACCCCCTCAGTTCCTTCTTACCTACTGTCTGACAAAGGGGAGGTGGGTGGGAATGGAATGGACATGAGCAACACATCTCGAAGAACAACAGTTACAAGGTAAGTAACCTTTTCTTCTTCTTCGAGTGCTTGCTCATGTCCATTCCAGGTAGGTGATTCCCAAGCCACATCTCTGGCGGTGGGGTCGGAAAGTAACTGTCTATTTGTCCACAGATTGCAGCACCGCTCTGCCCACTGATGCGTCTTCCTTGGCGTGCTGTGTGATCACATAGTGGTCTGAAAAGGTATGGACTGAGGGACCATGTGGCTGCCCTACATATGTCGACAATCGGCACCTGAGCCAAGAACGCCACCTGCACCCTTGTGGAGTGTGCTGTGATTGGGGGAGGGTTCTTGCCCGTCCCTTGGTAACATTCCCTAATACAGGAGGTGATCCAAGATGACAAGCACTGTGCTGAAACGGGGGATCCCTTCATTCTCTCTGCGAAAGAAATAAAAAGCTGTACCGATTTACGAAAGTCCTTTGTCCTTTGGGAAGGAAAGCCGGATGAGGTCGTAGCCGGAAGTCGTAGTCTTATCTTTGAAGAAGACCGTGTAAGGTGGCTCTGAGGTCAGCGTCCTGAGCTCTGATACCCTCCTAGCCGGTGTTATTGCCACCAAGAACGCTACCTTCCACGACAGGTGCTTTAATGAGCAAGTGGCCAGAGGTTCAAATGGGGGTCGCATGAGCCCCCTAAGGACCACATTGAGGTCCCATGATGGAACCGGGGGGGCGTATGCATGGCAATAGTCTGTCGATCCCTTTTAGAAACCTCTTTACCATGTGGTTGGTAAAAACTGACCTCCCGCCCTCACCATGGTGGAAGGCCGTGATTGCTGCGAGGTACACCCTCAGGGAGGAAGTAGCCAGTCCCTGGTTTCTGAGAAACAAAAGATAGTCCAGAATCAGTGGGATACCAGCCGTGGTTGGCTCAATTCCCCTTCTCCGAGACCATGTCGAAAATTTCCTCCATTTGGCTTCATACAGGGTTCGTGTGGAAGGTTTCCTACTTTCCAGTAGCACTTTTTGGATCTCCGTAGAACAGCCCCGTTCTAATGTGGATAGCCACTCAGGAACGACGCTGTGAGGTGGGGGGCTTCTAGATTGGGATGGCACAAGGTTCCTTGCCCCAGGTCCTGTGTGATCAGGTTGGGTACTAGAGGCAGGTGTACTGGTTCCCGAATTGACAACTGCCAAAGGGTGGAGTACCAGTGTTGCCTTGGCCACATTGGCGCTATCATGATCACTCTCGCCCTGAACCGCCTGATCCTGAGGAGGGTATCCTGTATCTGGGGAGGAGGAGGAGGAGAGGAAGGGAAGAGAGGGGAATGCATACAGGAGCTGGGATGGCCAGTACATGTGGAGCGAATCGCCCCTGGACCCCGCACCCTGACCCAATTGGGAGCAGAAGCTCTGGCACTGGGCATTGCCCTCGGATGCGAACAGGTCCAGAAGGGGATAGCCCCAGTTTCGGAAGACTTCTTCTAGAACATCCCATCTGACTGTCCACTCGTAGACTTGAAAGGACCGACTGAGTTTGTCCGCTAGAGTGTTGCTGTAACCGGGAAGGTAGGTGGCCTGCAGATGGACACCCCTGGGAATGCAGGTTTCCCACAGTCGTAGGGCCTCCCTGCACAGGAAAGAGGACCAGGCTCCCCACTGCCTGTTGATATAGAACATGGCCATGGTGTTGTCAGTCAGAACCTCCACTACCCTATTCTTCAGGTAGGGCAGGAAGTCCTGGCATGCCAGTCTGACCGCCCTGAGCTCTTTCGCATTTATGTGCAGCTTCAGCTCTTCCAGTGACCTCAACCCCTGAGTCCGGAGAGTCCATAGATGGGCTCCCCACCCGGCATCTGACACGTCTGTCACTAGTTGTATTGACGGGGCTTGTTTGGTGAAAGGCACCCCTGCACGTACTACGTCCTCCTGCATCCACCAGTTCAAGGACTGCAGGATCCTTTCCGGGATCGTGACTATCATGTTCAAAGGATGTCGTAGCGGGTTGTGTACTGAGCGGAGCCAGCCCTGCAGCGGGCCGAAGCCTGAGCCTGGCATGGGTTACTACGTATGTACAGGCCGCCATGTGGCCCAGAAGTCACATGCAGTTGTGGGCCGTGGTCAAGGGCGATTTGTGGAGGTCCATGATCATTGCTTGCATGATCTGAAATCTGTGCTTGGGAAGGGAAGCCCTCTTCGATATAGAGTCCAGGTGGGCTCCCACAAACTCTATCACCTGCATAGGTACAGCAGTGGTTTTTTCCTCATTTACTATGAGGCCCAACTCGAGGAACAATCGTCTGGCGTCCGTGATGTGGCTCAGCACTTGCTCTCATGATGGTCCCTGTATCAGCCAGTCGTCCAGGTACGGGAAGATGTTTATTACCTGGCGTCTCAAAGGCTGCAACCGGTGCCATGCACTTTGTGAACACCCTCGGCGCCGTAGATAGGCCGAAGGGGAGCGCTGTGAACTGGAAGTGTTCCGAGCCCACCACAAATCTCAGGAACCTTCTGTGCGCCAGTACGATGGAGACATGGAAATAGGCATCTTTCAAGTCGAGGGCAGCGTACCAATCCCCCTTTTGTAGGGAAGGGATAATGGAAGAAAGGGTGAGCATTCTGAACTTCGTCTTTATGAACGCGTTTAGAGCTCTCAGGTCTAGAATGGGGCGGAGACCTCCCTTTGCCTTCAGGATTAGGAAATATCTGGAATAGAAGCCCTTGCCTCTGAATTCCGGAGGGACTAGCTCCACTGCCCCGAGGAGAAGTTTTGTCACCTCTTCCCTGAGCAGGGATTTGTGAGATGGGTCCCTGAAGAGGGACGGGTAGGGAGGCGGGGGTAGAGGTTGGCGTAGACATAAAGGGGATAGAGTATCCCTTCACTACCAGACTCAGGACCCACTGGTCCGAAGTTATATTGGACCATGCCTGGTAGAAACGGGAGAGCCGGAAAACAAAAAGGGGTTGGAGTGGTGCGCTGTCCTCGACCGTGACTTCAAAAGGGTGGCTTAGCCTGGTGACCCTGGGACGTGGTCGGTCCCTTGTCATGCTTGGATCTAGCAGCCCGATGTCTGCCTCGGGGTTGGTCATGGCGACCATTACCACGGCTCCGCCTCCTCCCCCTATCTGTACCAAAGCCTCGAAGGAAAGGCCTCGGAGCCGACCTAGGGTTTAGAAGCTTCCTTAAAGGCCCCGGCGTATGAATCCCCAGGGACTTTAGGGTCGCTCTTGAGTCCTTCAGGCTGTGCAACTTATCGTCCGTTTGCTCAGAGAAAAGACCCCTCCCTTCAAAGGGGAGGTCTTGCAGGGTCGTCTGCACCTCGGGAGGAATTCCGGACACTTGTAGCCACGCGTTTCTCCTCATTACAACGACCGTAGCCATTGTTCTGACCACTGAGTCTGCAGAGTCCAGGGCTGCCTGCAGGGTGGCACTGGCCACCATCTTACCCTCCTCGGTCAAGGCCGCAAACTTCTGACGGGAGTCCCGAGGCAGGCAGTCCCTGAATTTGTCCATGGCCGACCGTGTGTTAAAATGCATACTGCCCCAGCATGGCCTGCTGGTTAGCAATACGTAGTTGCAACCCTCCCGTGGTGTAAGTTTTCCTGCCCAACAAGTCTAGTCTTTTAGGCTCTTTTGCTTTAGGCATGGGCCTTGGAGGGCTCTGGCGCTCCCTCTATCCTGATGCTTGGACCACTATAGAGCCCGGGAGAGGGTGCGAAAAGAGGTATTCATGCCCCGTTTGGGGAACAAAATAACGCCTCTCCACCCCTTTCTGTGTGGGAAGAATGGAGGCCGGGGTTAGCCGCACCGTCTTTGACAGTTTTGCCACCGTCCTGTTGAGAGGTAACGCCACCCTCGCGGGGGCACTGGCAGCGAGGATGTCCACCATCGGGTCAACGTCTTGCTGGACTTCCTCAACCTTTACTGCCAGGTTCGTAGCCAGCCTCCTCAGTAGCTCCTGATGCGCTCTCACATCTATGGTCGGGAGCGAGGGGGCCAGGTCCCCCAGGGCCTCATTGGGGACAATGACGACGAGTCCCTCAAGACCGGATTGGCTCCCAGTGACTCGTCATCCTGGTGGCTTGCCTGCACAGATACCGGCTGTTGTACGACGGATTGATGGCTTACCCCTAGGGTGCTCGTGTCGGTCACTTCTGTGGGCCTAGAAGTCGACGCCGATGATGACTTTTCAGCTTCCGAAGCTGGGGCACGATGAAGCGGTGTTGCCGACGGAGGAGACTGCCGTCTTGAGGACCCTGACACCGATACCATAGGGGGTGGTCCCTGGGCCTGATGGTATGCCCAGGGTGTCCAGAGAGGCCTTTGTTGTGGTGGCCAGGCATACATTTGGGGTCCCGTCCCCTGTGAGGTTCCATGTTGGGACTGTGAGCGGTGTCTGGACCTCGACCTGTAGGAAGTCGTGCCCGATCTCAGGGACTCTGCTTCCGACTCGGATGAGTAATCCAAGGCCGACCACGGTGGGGCAGACCGTTGCTCCCTCTGGTGATGCGCCATCGCTCTCAGTTTCCCGCGAGATGCTACCAGCGGTACCGGGGGCAACAGGGTCTGGGCCGGTGCTGCAGTCACAGGTACTGGAGCTGGCACATCCGGGGCCAGCGGTGCCGGGTGGGGTGGGATGTTATTAGCCCCCAATGCCAACCACATGGCGGATAGTGGCACCACCGAGGGCTGCATTAGGAGGGAGAAAGACAGCACCGGCGGTGCTGGGGATGGTGCATGGCTTGGTGCCAGAATTGGCCAGAGCGTGGGGGTCGGTGCACCTTATGGTGCCACTGTCTGAGCTCTCTCCAGTGCCGCTGACCAAACGGGTGCCAGCGCCACCATCATGCTCGGTGTCGGTGCTGGTGTCAGGGTCGGTACCATCAGTATTACCGGTGCCAGTGTTGCCCCCGGTACCCCTGTCGGCACTGGGAACAGTATCGAGTGTGGTACAGAGTACAGCACTGCCGTCGGAGTGGTGGCCGGTGCCAAGGACTGTCCCGGGACTCAGGGGGTCGGAGTGCTAGTGCTCACAGGCGGGGGCGGCACCGGGAACTGGGGAGGTGCCCCAGACACCAGCGGCACCATTAAGCTAGGCCCCCAAGATCCCATCGGGGCGGCGGAGTGTCGCGGGTTCAGTACTGGGGGAGACAGTGGTTCCTGCGTGGTCATTGCTATCAGGTCCCGAGCCACGTCAAAAGTCTCTGGGGTCAACGGTCTCAGTTCCTGCAGTGGTCCCTCAGCTTCTTCCCTCAAGGGAGAGCGAGAATGGCCCGGTTCCTTGCGCGGCTCCCTAGGAGTCCTTGCTGCTAAGTGCCCCTCCTTTGGGTGCACTTTTTGACCCCTCCTTTTCAGGGACCTGCCTCTGGCATCCTTCTGCCTCCTCGGCACCGGGGAGTGTGATCAGTGCAGAGAAGCCTTTGGCTTGTGTTTGGCCGGAGCCGCAACGCCCTCTGGTGCTGAGGAAGGGGTGTTCCGCACTGACTGAGGCCCCTCCGGTGCTGGCAGCTGCAGGGAAGACTCCATGAGGAGCCTCTTCAGTCTGGCATCTCTCTCTCTCCGGGTTCTGGGCTTGAATCCTGGACAGATTTTACATGTCTGAGTAGAGTGCGTTTCCCCCAGGCACCTTAGGCAGGAGTCATGGGGGTCGCCAATGGGCATAGGCTTAAGGCAGGATGCGCACTGCTTAAAGCCGTGGGGCCGTGGCATCCCCTCCCCAGCCGGGCAGAGGCGTGGGGGATAATAGGCCCTCTTATCACTAACACTTATCTATTTACACTACAACTAAAGAAACTATCAGAACAGTAACTAATTACAACAAGCTAGGGTAGCCTAATTGTCTAGAGCGCTCCAGCTACTGTCACTGGTGGTAAGGAGGAACTGAGGGGGTGAGGGGCCAGCAGGGGTATATATGCACCGATATGCTGGTGCCACTCCAGGGGGCTCCCCATGCTGGCCCTATGGATACTGCTAGGGGAAAAAGCTCCAGAACACCGTGCATGTGGTGTGCACACACTTAACTGGAATGGACATGAGCAAGCACTCGAAGAAGAACTATCAAATGTGCTCACACAAATGTGTGACGTTAACAAATCCCATCAAAACTAGGGTGGGGCAACACTCAAAAGTCCTCAGCAGCCTGATATTAAACAACAATCTCCAGATAAACATATGTTGCAAAGTGACCGATTACAACATGATGCAGCAAAATCCACAGATTTGCAGGAGAAGGGACTCCTATAGAAAAGATGGGATGTCTTCCAAGGTTATTTGGATCTTTGTCCTGCTAAGATTGGAGCATCAGTCTGGACTGACAAACTCAACTCCCTTCTCCCACTTAGCCTAACTGGCCACTAGGCTGATGCAATTAACAGAGTGGTAATTATAATATCAGCAGGATGGCATGTGTGCGTGGCGCGCACGTGCACACATGAATATGTGGTTTGGGTTTACTTTGTATTCTTAATAAAAACATAGTGTATTGCTTTCCCCCCCCTAAAACAGTACCTTTCAAACTTTTTGACTTGTGTCGCAATCCTCTCAACACAGACCTTTCAACGGACCACCAGCCAACCACCCATGATGACAAAATGGGAGCAGAAGCAGGCTAGGGATGGAGGGGTCTGGCCAGGAAGTTGGCTGCAGGAGCAGGCTGGGGGTGGGAAAAGTCTTGGGGAGGAGGGGGGGGGAAGTAGGGTGCAGGAGTGAGGGGAGGTCATGGAAAGAGGTAGGGTGCAGGAACAGGATGAAGTGGGGGGGGGTCTTGGCAGGAGGGGCGTGTGTAAGGGGAGGAGGATGCCTGAGTGCTTACCTGGCCTCTGTGCCTCTCACTACACCCCAGGCACCGACCCCCACTGCTCCAATTGGCCATGATTCCGGCCAATAGGATCAATGGGTAAAGCCTCCAGGTGAGCAGTTTCCTCTGCTGCTGTTCCCACAGCCAGAGGGAAGGGGAGCAGCAGTGTGTGGAGCTGCATCTAGCACATGAGATTCACTCTCCTCCTCCCCCATGAGGTTGGAGCTGGGGGGGGAAAAAGCAGTCATAGACCTGACTGAGAACCACTGTCCTAAAAAAAATCCCATGTAATTCTTAGGAAAATACACTGGAATTGGGGCTTATGTTCCTTATTAGCAAACTCTGACAGTATATTGTTATTAATGAAGTCATATTTGGACACTGGCTCCTG
Source organism: Rafetus swinhoei (assembly GCA_019425775.1). Classification (NCBI taxonomy): domain Eukaryota; kingdom Metazoa; phylum Chordata; order Testudines; family Trionychidae; genus Rafetus; species Rafetus swinhoei. Next base: position 164,741,566 of record CM033437.1, read on the forward strand.
GTAGTTTGCAATGCAAATAATAGGCTAGCAGATGAAAAGTTCTTGCTCACAAAAGAGACCGAGGGACTTGGTGTCTTTGTCCAAAGAGGGAGACCTAGGCAGGTGTAATCTGTTTTGTTCTGTGACTGCCTGGATCACTACAGAATGGGAAAACAAATATTTGCCCCTTGGGAGGGAACAAAGTACTTCTTCTCAGCCCGCTTAGCCCTAGCAGGCTCTAGTACGGCTTCACTATTAGGGAGTGCAACCTTAGAAAGACCCAGTATAGAGAATATCAAGGAATTTATGGGCAGGATCTGGAACCTCTTGTAGTGGGATCTGGAGAGTTTTTGCAATCCTTCTAAAGCAGTCCTTCTTTTGCTCTAATTGGCTGGTAGTGAGAGAGAGGAAGAAAAAAAAAAAAGTGCTGCCAGCAGAAGCAGCTATTCCTCTTCTACAAGGCATCCCTGGGAGGGGGCAAGGGCACGGTCAGAGGACAGGCTGAGATTCCTCTCTAGGAAGTGAAGGGCATTGAATGTAATGCCCAGGATCCTTGTAGTCCAGGACCTGGAAGTATGGATCCCAGGAGTCCACTATGGCCAGTGGGTGGGATCATAAAGATATGGAGGTGGGCCTTATGGCAGATAGCACTGGCCCCTAACACACATTCCTGCAAAATGCATTATTAGAGCCACTCAGGAGGCTCTAGAAGCTCTGTCTGGGCTGTTGTCTCACTTCAGGACGGTCAGAGAACACTCAGTGCTGCTACTGTTCATCCAGGGAAGAGGAGTCATTTAACTCTGGCGGAAAGTGCAGCCAGCTCCACCAAGAGGCAAAACCTGGTGAGTAGCATACCAACGGTGTCAGAGCCTCCACGCTGCAGCTGGGACTTGGAACTGGCAAGTGATGCACTGACAGTGTAGGGATGTCCCTCGACAGTGCCGGGTCTGAGGCGACAGAATTTGGGATTGGTGTAAAATCCTCAAAAGGGGCAGATTTGAGGCCTAGTTGGAAGAGCATTGATGGGAGTCTGGGTCAAGACCAGAACTTCTCAGACTGGAGGGGTGGAGGCATGAGTAGATTTAGGAAACAGATAATGCCCACAATTTACCACAGCAACTAATAACTAGCAACGCTGATTTCTCCAGAATATCAGGTCATGCCCTATGAACCTCTACCTCAAATAGTTATTTAAACACTGGTATTATAATAAATCTCTCACTAAGCAGCAATTCAATATACATACCTGTAACAAAAAATACTGATGTTTAACTTCTCAAACCTGGGTGCCTACTGTTTGGCTCCTATATCCACAATGAAATGTTTCAATTTTCAATGCTGCCAAGCAACCTAAGCTTGTACTGACTCTTTAACTATCCATTTATATAACATTTTGCTTCTCTTGCACTCCTGCAGGTGGTGTATGAACAAATCACTTCGCACAGCCTTCACCCCAATGAAGACATTTTACCACCACAGAAGGAAGCAAAGTGATAAAATGATTTGACTCCTTTGAATGACTCAGAGCTACAATTAAAACTCATGAATACCTGGGTTTCAGACTTGTCCTTAGATCACACTAGAAAAATGCTCTTAAGTGAGATTGATCAAAAACAACTGAATTTTTGTATTTAAGTATACGTGAAAAGAGATCGGATTCTTACAAATCAAAAAGCTTAATATAGCAATCTATTTTATCATTACAAACGTGGTTTCTATGCACTCCTTGAACTCTTTATTTAGGATGGTATATAGAATTTATTGCCTTAATATTTCTCTCCAGTGTTGCTGCAAGACTATTTGTTGTTTAAGTTTATTCTCTCTAGTGTAGTGCATGTTACAGACAGATTCTGACAATGTAATATAAGATATCTGAATTTTTACTTAAGTGAGAGGATAATATATTATTTAGGTGCACATTAGGGTTTTTTTTTTGGGGGGGGTGGTGGGGGGGGTGGTTTTTTTTTTTAAATATCAGTTCATTCTCTTGAGCAATTTGTATGATAATAAAATATTTTCACATGAGCACAAATCCATTAAACTTTATACTAAATGGTACAGAAAAGTGGCAAGAGGGTCAGATATTGCATTGTATTCTTAAGAAAACCTTACCATACAACTCCTCTTCGGCACCGGTGTCAACTAAAGAGATCTGAGGCTGGGCTTTCACTTCCAGGTTCCTGCTCAGCCAGCTAGTCTGTTCCAGGGAGGAACCAGCGACATTCCCCACGGCTTCCAAGATTTTTTGGGTCACATCCTGAAAAGTAATCAATGCCACACTGTATCAGAGGAAAGCTACTGGGACCTGGCCAGTCCAAAGAAGCTTATGTTTTATTTAGCAACTGGTACAACGTTCTGTATTTTGTACCATATATATAGCATATAGAGAGGAGTAATAACAAACAGAGCAGAGAAACATTTATCAGCATTCTGTAGAAGGTAAAATGTCACTCATTTCAGTTGGCAACAGGCATGAACAATAAAAAAGAAAGAGAAGCTTTGGGTTAGAATAGACTCATGTACAGGTCTTAATCATACCTTTCCATGTAAAGGTCATTATGAACTCACGTATGTATGCATACGTGTATGTGGGCTAAAACACTAATATTCAAGAAAATTAATCTATAGCAATAAAAATACCTCACACTATAATGTACTCTTCATGACTATCCTTATAATCACAATCGGAAGTTTTGACAAAACGTTCTTTTTCACTGTGGCACAAAAGTGAAGCACTGGATAGAGAAAAGACAGTTACCTGTTCTGTAACTGGTGTTCAAGATGAATGGACATGCGCAACACTTCTCGAAGAACATGAGTGCTTGCTCAAGTCCATTCAACAGAGATGACCGTAAGTGGTGTCTACGGAAGTGGGTAGGAGTTAAGGACATGCAGACTGCAGTACAGCCCTGCCAAATGCAGTGTCATCCTGAGCCTGCTACATGATGGCATAATGAGACGTGAAGGTATGCACCAATGACCATGTCGCTGTTCGGCAGATGTCCTGGATTGGGACATGCGTGTGGTAAGCGTGCAATGAAGCCTAAGCTCTGGTAGAGTGGGCCCTGATCAGTGCTGGTGGCTGGGCCCCCACCAACTTGTAGCACATATGGATGCAGGAAGTAATCCACTTCAAGAGTCTCTGGGAGGAAATTGGGGAATCCCTCCCTCCCTCTGCGTCGGCCACAAAAAGCTGGGTGGACTTGTGGAAGGGCCTCCTCCTAAGTAGAAGGCCAACGCTCTCTGAACGTCCAATGTATAGAGGCACCTCTCCTCATTGGTCGCATGAGGCCTGGGATAAAAGACTAGCAAAAATAATATTGTCCTGGTGCACATCTATTTACCGGTACTTAAAATAGTGAGAAAACTATTTACAAAACAATAGGATTAGGGAACGCTAGCTACAGCTAAGGCTGGAGCATGCTGTTCCAAGCAGCATTATTGGCAGTAAGAAGAAACTGAGGAGGGAAGGGCTGGGGAGTGTCCTATATAATGTGGCATATGTGTGTGCAATCCAAGGGGCACTAGGGACCCCGTCCGCTATGGGCACTGCTTAGGGAAAAAACTTCTGACACTGGTGTATGTGGCAGGCACACATATCTATGTTGAATGGACATGAGCAAGCACTCAAAGAAGAATAGCAGAATCAAAGATTTATAAAAAGGAGAAACAAGCAACCCATTTCCGTTTTTCACTTCCTGTGTAGTGTGGCACACACTAGCCCAAGTCTGTTTTGAAAGTCTTCATTCTTTCAATTTCCTCATTTGCTTTCTGGATGTTTAAAATTTTCATGATTTACATCAGCAGTTTAGGAAAATCTATGTCACAGAAAACATTGCTGTTGTTGAAGATTCCGCTGTATCAGATTGGTTGGGAATATTAAAGCTAACAATCCCTCTGAGAAGTTTTTATTTCCTTCTATCTTGTATCAGGCTAGATGATGAATTTATTCTTTAGAGATCTTATCTCCCACTGATTCATGGCCATCAGGATAAGACGAGACAGCCAACAGGAATACAATAGTAATGCTGTTAACGTGATAATAAGGTCCACACACACCAATGGCGAACCCCTCAAAATTCCAAATTGTTATACTTAATGTTTTCTCTCATAATTTGATGGACTTTTTTTTAGATCAACTTGAAACATATTGGGGATTCATTCTTATGATAACTGACAAATTAACAGGTTTCAACTCACTGTATATTTCTCTGATAGTCCATCCTATGCATACGTACTTGGCTCTCCAGAGTCCCAGTCTTTTACCTGCCAAGCTACTACGTTTTAATGAAGGGTTTTCATCCACTGAGGTTTCTTAATTTTGTCTCCTTGGGGAGCTACAGAATCTGATTGAGATATTTTTCAGTTCTCATGGAGCAATAATCAATGATTTCAAATGAAGATTGCTAATTAATGCAGTATAGTGAATACTTTGCAATCATCTCTCAAAGATTCATTTGTTCTGAATTTGTTGTTCAGATTTCAGAAAAAAAAAAAATGCATCAAATGCCCATTATAGTTCTTTAGTCTCCAAACATATGGGCCAAAAAACTATTTTTTCCTTTTCTTTCAGCTACAGGGCTTCCATGTATATTAAAGTAGATGGGATGTTGATTACTTTTAATGGAGTGATTTAACCGTGTAGGTTTAATTTTGTGGATTCATCTGGCCATATTTTAATCTTCCCACTGTAGGGCTGGGCCAAACCCCACTCAAAGCCTCATGTTTGAGCAACAGAGCTAATCACTACAGAATGGAGACTCGGGTTTGGAAACTTCAGGCACCCCTTTCAAGACTGCTAGAAAAATCAGATAATTCTTGATAATGCTGTAAGAAGCCAGGCATTCACTACACAATTGTCTTGCTAGTCAGTTTATTGAGCAGAATTGGAGGAAGTCATTCACATCTCTACTCTGTCTGCTGGGCCGCACAAGCACCACGATCACAGGTATTAGAAAATTCACTTTTCAATATTTCACCTAAAATTCAGAGTGAAAAGATAACTGACAGAGGCTGTAGTGCTTCAGCTAACATGGCAAAAGCAGAAACAGTAGGAGAAAAGAATCTTGCTCTAATGTGATTTCACGTACATAATATGTGAATGGATAAAACAGTTGAGTTTGCCAAAGCCAACTAGGGGATGTAGCTATACAACTCCCATTGACTTCAACAGGAAAAGTGCACCTAGTTCTTTTATTTGGTTTTGAAAATTTCAAAGACAACATAAGCAGAGTGATCCAGTGACATTATATGTGTTATGAATTTAAACTGGAGAAGGACATCACAAAACACACCCAATCTAAAGACTGCTTTGGCCAATAAGCATCTTGAGCCATGTCAGAATTTTATCAAAACATATACAATATCATTGATTAGTTGGAAAATTATGTTTTATGCATTGTCACATACTTACTGGCTTATACCATACCCAAACATTCTTGAAGTATGTGGCAGTTCAGACAAGGAGTTGGAGTTTCAGCTAATCTCTATTTATAATGAAGAGTGCAGTGCCAGATTTGTGAACTAGACACGTGTGTACACAATACCTGAAGGTCTTTTTGATCCTTTTTATTTTCCAGGTTAGGGGTTCTGGTCACAAAGTCATTCAGAGTACTGTGGGGAAATAAATGCATCCCAAGTTAGTAATATGGACAGTTTTACTCAATTGTTCAAATGAAATCAAGTCACCTTGGTGTGTGCTATACCTCAGAAGCAGGAAATATCCAGGGGGAGCCAAGTTCAGTTGCACAGATTCCTTCAGCACTCCTAACAATGGCTGAAAGTTCTCCTGCAGGGCGGAAACCGGAAGTCTGCCAAAAACATGCAAGTCTGATGTCAAACACTACATCAGCCACAGACACAGATAGTGTTGGCTCTAAGAGCTCCACACCAACTTTAGTCTTCCAAGTTTAATGAACTACTATCCATTGTATTTGTGTCTAAGTACCATGATAGCTTGTCAATGCACACTGACATATTATATTACATCTATACGCTAATGTAATAGTAGGACATCAAAATCAACACAGTAAGCAGAATTAACTCAGGACTCTGGTTGTCTTGCAAACTAAAGCTAGGCTTGGAGCATACGAAATGCACCAGTGCTGTGAAAGAAGAGGAAGGTCTTCAGGAGTGTGATACGAGAAGGCTTTGCACGCTAATATCCCAAGGTGTTCCATGGATACACAGCAATGTATGCTAAGAAGAATTTTGATCACTCCCATGCTGTCTAACATGATGAATGCAGAGTATAAATTGGAAACACAAGAAACCCTCTCTAAGATACCTGGAAGGGAGATTATGGAGAAGTATCTTTCATACACTCTTTCAGCAATTGGAAAGTGTCAGAGTTGGAGAAAGGTCATATGAAAATTTCAGCATAATATCCTGACAATATAAGAAGGTTATAACATGCTGTTGTGTCAGTACATGATGACTGTGTTGTCACAACACCACAAACACCAATATATCAATGCAATCACAGAACATCTGGACAGTCAGTCTGTCATTTGACAATGTAGTGGCTGTCCAATTCTGCTTCAGTAAGCACTGATGATGTAGAGGTTTCTTGTGACAAGTCAAAATAAAGCTAAAGTAGTAATGCTAGTTGTTAGTTACTGGAATAGCATTTGTAGCTAAATGGAACTCACTTTATGTAACAACCATGTTACCTTTGAATGAAAGCATAGCTGAATTTCAGTACTGGGATATCCACTAGAGACGTTTTCTGAAAAAAAAAAACAAAGAATTATTTTCTTGCTTTATAACAAAATGAAATTTAAGCTTGTTGAGAACTCAGTGTTTAATGGGAAACTTGATACCCCCTCCCAGGAAGCAATCCGTCTCCCCGTCAGAATGACAGGCTGTAACTCATCTGTTCAGATATAATGGGCAGTTCAGAGCTTTTGCTAGGGAAGTCTGGTACAAAACAAGACACATTCTTTATGTCCACCAGACATATTTTTCCAAAACTCTAGACATACTTGTTAATGTACCCCTGTGGATGATAACAAGGCTGGTTTCCTTCAAAGCAAGCTGTTAAACAGCAAAACTACCATAGAAGCGACTTCACTAACTAGAATCATTGGAAGTCATTGCTATGCCAAACTTGCTGTAATAAATCTGGAAAGTGTGGTTTTATAAAAGGCTCTGAAATCTGCATATCCTGGATAACCGGACAATGGCAAATGTCTCTAAGTTCCACTTACAATTTTAACATTCTTCTTTATTAAAAAAAGTAGGCTCTCAAAAAGTTTTACTAATGAAATTATTTCTTAATGAGTTTTAAAACATTCACTAGGATTGGATTTTGTTTAAAGCATACTTTTTGTTTGAAAGGCAGGACAATTGTTAAGTTTCTATTTCTGTTATGCTGAATTATAGACACACAATTACACTTTAAGATAAACACCAAGAAACTGTAAAATATGCATATTTTATGCAAGTTACTCAATTTGAAGGGAGACATTGGATCACCATTAACAATCTGAAGAAATTTGTTGTCTGCTTTGTGAATTCTGTTTCAAATGTTTGCGCTAATGTTTCAATGGCTTAATAGAATACTGGAACATAGTTCAGGCCTCAAATTAAAGAATATTGACCAAACCTAATACAAAGAGAATACAAAATATTCACGTTTGTTAAGATTTCAATGCAAATGTAAATAAAATTTAAGTTTAAACATTGTCCAGAAAGTTTGGAGGCTAGGCAGAGCAGCATTGTAGTGCATGAGAAGCTAAAAGTGAAAGTGACTAGCTATTAACCAAAATACTTAGCTCCTGTATAGCTATTTCTGATCTCTTTTCTTTCTCAAAGTGCTTGGCAAATGTTTGATAATCTTGAAGGGAAATGTAATATTTAAATTATCCATTTTTTATCTGGACTATGAATTTAATATAGATGGAGCAAGATTTTTGTAACAGCTCCAGGGAGTTGCTGCTACTTTAGGGCCTTTCCAGTGCAAAAAGTTCCTTTGCCTCACTCTATCCTGGGATACAGAATGGCAAGTCACAAACACGAGTCCCTGTCCATGCTCTTTTTGCTGAGGGCAAAGGGGGTGGAACCATCACAATCGCTTACGAAATCTATGCTGGGAGAATTCATAGGAAGTCTGTTACACTGGCTTTAACTCTGCTTTGTGCTGCCAAAGTAACAGACAAGTACGGCCAAAGCAACCAACAAGTACTCCTGTAAAAACAAAAATCAGAAGCCATATGCACATGGGATACACGGTTAATCAGGTACAGAATACGATGAGGAAACAAATGCTAATAATAATTACCAGTAACCATAAAAGAATAATAAAATGTTGAAAACCCTTCCCATCTAATAAGTTTAGCAGAGATTTTTTCAGGGACACCTTGGAAAAATGAAGACCTAATGAGGCTAAATACTATTTTAGCACATACCTCTTCGCCTTTTATTTGGAATGGTTTCTTGACAACTTCTTTTACTAGCTGCAATATAGTGTCAGTCTTCAGAGTGGTAAGTGCACACACTAAGTCCACAAGAATAAGCTGAGATGTGCTGGCCACTGGAAGGATCTAAACGACACAAACATCACTAAGTTCACTGTACCAGGGAAAGACAGGAGGAAAACAGCATTTCACACCAGTAACCACATGCAAACATACATATGAAACTCAAATAAGTGATTTAAGAACTATGCAACATGCTGTTAGAAAAGTAGAGGCCTGTGTGGATACAAAATGTGTACCCGCATCCACATGTGAAAAATGAGCCGTGGATATTTGTGGACTTGGAGGGCTCTACGTAAAAGGAGCCACAAAGGGATCAGAGTCGGAGTCTCTTTCACTTGGTCTCTGGGAGCATAATGGAGGTGATGTAGTCAGACTAGGTGGATCAGGAAGAGGACTTGTACTTATTAACCATATTTGGCTCCAAAAGGGAACTACATCTAACTTTCCTGCTCTGGACCTGAAGCCTTGAACACCAATAGAGGAACACCAATGGAATCCTCTGGGTGCCAATAACTCAAAAGGCTTGGTATTAACATGCTGACCAGAGAGCGAGAGAGAATGAAAGCTGAGCTTTTCAATCTGAATACAGCTATTTTGACAATTCCATTTTGTGAAAACCTTCGAGAGGTCGTATTACCTTGGAAGTAGACACAAAAAAGTGAAAGGTCACACTCTGGACAGCTATTGTTATTTAACTTTGGAATGAGGTTCTAAAATAAACTGTAATAATGTACAGAATGAGCGTCTTGTTTTAGCTTGCATATACAATTAAATATTATTTAAAAAAAAAAAAACTTTTCTATTTCCAACATCAAGTATTGATAAATAAGGTCTACTATTTTATAAAAAAAATATTTATTTTTTTTTCAGAAAAGTGGAAGCCAGTAAGATTATTTTTGTCATGGAAAATTTATTGTAAGAAAGATAAAGAATTTATCTCTGTCAATAAAAATGGTTTAAGGTATTTAATATTTAAGATATTGAAAAACCTTCATAACTCTGCAGATTGAATTTGTATGCCTTTGACTTTGATGAATCTTGCTCAGTAGCAGGCTGGCAAGACAGAACCATGACTTTTTCCCCCTGCAATAAAAAAAGCTCTAAAAAAGTCTAAGGAAGCTCACATGTGTTACAGAAGTAGTGACAAATGGTCTCTTGATTCTCTAAGTAAAATATTTTCTTTTTGCAGTATTTTTCTTCAACGTGCAAACATTAAAATCCTTATTTTTCCTAATTGATTACATTTGTTCCATTTATTTATAGTCTTCAAGGAAATGGAACAAATATAATCATTTTATAAACATTTAAAATTTTAAACATTATATTGACTTCAAGTTCTTATCTAATGGCTTTTCTTTGCCACTTGTACAACAAAAACAAAACATAAAACACGAGGGTCTTCAGTGAACCTAGGAACAAAGCCTCTGAAGTTTCATTAGAAAATAAACCATCTTATGAATTAACATTTCTTTAACTTCACCTTTATTTTACTTCGATTCTTATGAGCTTTTTTGCTGTTCCACACTGCTGCTACTGCTGATATTAACTGGACTCCAAGTTGTGATGTCAGCGGATTCAAGAAATCTAAAATTTTATTTTTTATTGTCTATTAAAAAAAAAAAAAAGACGTTGTTGCTGAACATTGTCAAAACAATTCACGATTTATCTTCACTGTTTGAGGAAATTCTTTTGCTTTTTTAATGTGGTATTGGGAAGTTCTACTGTATACTTTTGTTTTAGGCTAATTTAGATGATTTCTCCTAGGTTCACTATCCTCCCTTATTAAACATTTGTGACTATCACCAAAAAACCTATGTTTCATAACGCATATTCTCTGCCCAATCATTTTTCATACATAATACTTCCTCATTATTTTTAATCAACATCAGTAAAAGGAGGAAGGGGAGGAAACTAGTAGCATTAGTAAGCTTATGCAGATTGACTAACATATAATTTAGAAAGAGTAGAGCAATGGTTAACAATTTAGTAACAGGAGGATGGGATAAGGAAACTACCAAGAACAGTATAAGAATTAATGGAAAAGTGAGTTTTCAAGGAGTGATAAAAGGATTTGAAGGACATGAGAACAGTGGCAGGGCCAACGAAGCAGAGAAGTGAAAGGCTATTATTCAAATATGAGAGATAATATACATTTTAAGTAGTATTTTTTAGGAAACTTAGTACTATGTTTAGATGACAACTGGAACACTAATATTACATTTTCATATTTTCCTTAATAAATTTTGCTCCCTCTTTCCTGTAAGAACCAAAAAGGTTAAAGAGTATTTCAGTAAACCAGATGTTTGACTCAGATTCCCAATTGGTCTGACATATGTGGCTTATTGAAAGAAAAATGAATCAATATTATTATTTGTGTAACTATTATCAAAAACAACAAATAAACAAACGTGAAGAAAAGAAAACAATGGGATATAATGCAAACTAAACAAATGATCAATTACCACAACCATCTAAAAATCAAATAAATCAATGAGTTAAAATTATTAATTTAATATCACTCAGCTAGTTTACTGAATGAATACAGTAAACAATCTGTACAAATCCTAAACAAACATCCAAAGTGGTGGCTGTTTGGTTATATCCCCCACTAAGAATAAAAATCCCATTACTTATACCCAAAAAGAAAAAAAATGCAAAATCAGCTTTAAGCAAGTTGCCCAGGCCCCCACAATGGGGTGAACATTAATGTGTAATGGAGGGCCTCAACAAGTCCACACAAATAAGTAATCGCCTTTCCAAATTTCATTTCAGTTCATAATGAAAGCAGAATAAATTCTAAGGACTTAAGTAAATGAGGCTATGTCTAGACTGCAGGCTTCTTTCAGAAGAAGCTTTTCCGGAAGAGATCTTCCAAAAAAAACGTCTTCCAAAAAAAGAGCGTCCACACTGCAAAAGAGCATCGAAAAAGTGATCTGCTTTTTCGGAAGATACCGTCTATTCAGTGTGGACTCTCTCTTGCAGGTAAGCTGTGATTACTATGGACAGAGTGGCCACCAGGGCACCTGTGCTTTTTCCTCTTTCCTCTTCCCTGTCCACTCCCTCTTCCCCATCCACACACGCCTTTTTCCAAAAGAGCTCTTTCAGAAAAAGTCTTCTTCATTGTAGAAAGAGGTTTACCAATGTCGGAAAAACCCCTCTGTTCTTTTGATTTTTTTCCCCCAAAAGAACGCAATTGCAGTGAAGTGAAGTTTTTCGGAAAAACTGGCTGTTTTTCCAGAAAAACTCTGTACTGTGGACATAGCCCAAAAGAGCATACATAGCTCAAGTTCACTACAGAGAAGCCAGAAACTGTTAACTTGCATTAGTCCTCTCACACTTATTAGGACAGAAGACGTGCTTCTGGGATGTAGTGTTTTTATTTTGTTTTTGAGAGTGGAGAAAAATCCCAAAGAATGGAAGAGGATTTAATAGAAGAGCAAAAAACTATATGTATGGGGAAAGAGTGGGCAGAAAAAAATATTACCAAAAGGCAAATTCATTTTAATATAAACAGCGAATCGGTTTAGGTTTGGAAATGTGGCACTTTGCAACTGACCTGCACAAAAGAGGACAGCCCCTTTACATTAGAAATTCTAAATCTTTGATCAGGAACATTCTCTGAAGTAGGGATGTAAGTGACTAGACGAATATCCAATAAGCATAAGCTTATCGGATAGTTGACTAGTCCCTCAACTAGTTGCTTCCCCCCCACTTGCTGCCTCTATCAGAGATGCTCGGGGGGGGGGGGGGGCGGGGGAGAAGATGGCTTAAAAGCTGGTTCCCCAAAGCACCATCTCTGCAAGGGGCAGGGGGGTAGCAGGCACCCAGTGCAAGCTGGGAATCAGCTGATTCTCAGTTTGCGCCTAGCCCCAGACGCTACACCTCTGCTTTTTAAATGTATTAAAAGCCTGCCGCTCTTAATACTTTTAAAAGGATGGTGCACAGTGTGGGGGAGATCAGGCCAAGCTGGGAATCAGCTGTTCCGGCTCAAGCCGGGTCCCCCTGCTGCGCTTCTGCTTTTTGAATGCATTAAGAGCCTGCTGTCTCTTAATACATTTAAGAGGCAGAGCAGCAGTGTGGTTAGCTCCTGTGGCCAGAAGCTAAACCCGCTACGGCTCCCCTGCTTATCGACTAGTCAATGGAAATTCCATTGACTAGTCGATTAGTAGATTAAACTAAATTTAACATCCCTACTCTGAAGCCTATGAATTTTAGAAACTTTAAAACTACTTTGCTATTTTGAGATTGGCAAAACCATATACAAGAAATGTACACAAAAGGTAATGGGGAAGGGGGGAAGTGGAAGAGGAGAAAGAGTGCTCGGAACGGATTCCTACTTTGGTTGCCTTAAAGTAAACTGAAGAGGAGCCTTTGGTTGTTCCAAGAAAGTCAGTTGGTCTTTTTTGAGAGTCTTCCTTTTTTATAACGCTCCAAAGGAGGGCCATTGTGTTAACAATACGAGGCAATTCTTCCAAAATGGCATTTCTGGCATTTTTCAGGTTAGTAGGGTCAATCATAGGTGACCCCTAGGAAAACAGAAAAATCTATATTAAACAACATACTCTGTGGACATCAAGTGTATGCAGATCATTATTCTTAACATGGTTACACAATCTTTAGTGTGGACATCTGCTTTCTCCCAAGAAGTCTTTTTGCAATAATGATTTTGCAAAGCACCAGATCACTCAATTGTTCTGTTTATGAAATTTATTGTCACTTACAAATGAGGGCTAAAATCTCAATAATATGTATGAAAGATTCTGACCACAGCCTATGTTAAGAATCTTTCACATACGTGCAAACAGGAACAGGCCTGGGCTGAGGCCTGAGACCTAGCTAACAATGGACAAAACATGGCTTACGGAAAGCAAAGATAAGCAGGAAACAAACCTTGTTTGTACTACTAGGCATAAAACAAAGCTGAGACAGCATAACCCCAGATGCAGAGAAGTAACTGGGGCCTTATCGTGAGTTATAGGCACATAACTCACTGAGAGGGGCTTCAAAGTCTGCTCCCCGGTTCAGGAAGAGATAGGAGTGCATCCTCCCCAAATACCAACTGGGTTCAGGGAGAAGGCTAACATGTCAGCATGAGTAATGATATCTGCCCCTCACAGATGCCAATCTGAGTCCGAAGGGGTGCATTGATAAACTATATACAATTGCCAATGCTGTGTACTGTTTACTGTTCTCTTTGTTTTAAGACCATATAGGAATGTACCTGAGGGCAAACCTGTCGAGAGGTGCCACCCGTCATTTCTAAGGACCTGAAATCAGGATTTAACCTACTTACTGCAAGACGAAAAACTGTACTAGCAAACGTGTAAACCTATGTTATGGGTGGAGCATTCATGTAATCTTTTAGACTACTGGCTTATTGTGCTCATTATGTCTTGCTGCTAGAACCTATCAGGGATTCGGGAACTTCCACCCCATCACTTCTCTCCGCCCATCGGCGCCCGATATAATCCACTGTAATCAGCTGTTTGTCAGTCTTAATGAGCCTAGCAAGTGAAGTGACACTCTACCAGCTGTGTGTAATAAAGGCCTCCTGCTTGAACCTGCACGGTGTCAGACTTGCGTTCCTTCAGTAAGCATGTTTAACTGTAGTATAACATTCTACTTATTTTGCTTTTGTTTAAAGAGTTAATTTCTCTATTTCAGGCCATAACCTCTTCTAATACATGGTGCAAATTACGCAGCCATATTTTTCATATAGTTTATAACAAAAAAAGTGCGAAATACAGTCTCGTTTAGAACACATGCCACTAATATTCCCTTGATTATTTATTCTATGGAAACTTTCCAGTTAAACCAAGGAAGGAGAGTAATTGCAGGACAAGAGTCATAAAATTCATGAATCTTTGCGTGGGGAAGACCAAATTAAGCTTTTGTTCTGGTTTTGCAATTAAAGAAAGAAGTGAGGAAAAAAAGGGTGCACCCAGAGTTGCCTGTAGTTAGGTTTTTAAGATGTACAAATTTTGTTCACTAACACTTTCAATGAACACCATACCAAATATATTCATAAATATAAAATTTATACTGTCATCGAGAAGCTTTTATAAGAAATGATTTTATAGCTTTTTTTTGACAGCGTGACACATACTTTTTTCATACATTCAAATTATTTAGGAATAATTTGAGTATACCGTACTTAGCCCATAAATGAGTGGTGTCCAATAATCCAAATACATATATTTTCAGCACAAATGGATTTGGTGTGAGAGAATAATTATCTTGTCCTCTGCACACAGATGATTCTCCTCTATACAAGCCAGTTCCTTTTCCATGTTGGAAAAGGATTCTGCTACCCCTATGGTGGTAGCCTATCTTTTCTGGGCTCTCAAAAATAAACGTTTATTCATCATTTATGGTCACAATTCAGCCAAGAACTTAAGTATTTTGCTGAATTGAGGCCAAACTGACAAATGCATGGTTGGCATTTGGAGAAGCAGTTTGCTACCTTTTTGGCTTGATTAGGATGATCCAAAAGGCAAAAATGACCAATGGTTGTTAAGCCTTCCAAAAGCGTCAGAGGATAATCTGGTGTAATGTTCTCCCTTTTAGAAGTTACACTTTGGAGAAAACACAATAGTTATTAGCAGTACAACAACTGGATATTTTCATTCTTCACATGACTATTATTGTCAAAAGAGCATTTGGTTCTATATTCTAATTGCTGAGGTATCAGAAATACAGGTTATTTTAGAAACTTTGCCTAGACAACAGTATAAGGGTTGAGGAAAAATAAGCTCATTGGTACTTTGTACCGAACAGTTAAATCTATATAAAAATACTGCATTTATGACTCTTACCTCACAGACATCTTCACAGCTTCGTTTTCATATTGTTTAACAAGTTCATCCAGGTTTTTACATATCTGTATGATAAATGGTGCCACAGTCCAGCCTAAAGATTTCCCAAAGTATGGCAAAGAATGCGTGACTAAGCCTACCCAAGATGAATGCATCCCATAACCATACTCTGGCTGCAAACCTCTAATTACAGCAGAGACAAACAATCCTTGGGAAGTTATTGGGTGTGGAGGCACATACTGCAAAGCACTAATAGCCTGCTGGAAATTAAGAGCCCGTTGCCATTCCTTAGATAGGTCTGGCTGGTTCTCCTGTTCCTCGTGAGTCTGTCCAAGATGGTGCTCCAAGACAATCAATATTTGCAAAAGCTTCAACAGCTCAATCTGAAGGGGGTGTTCACTCCATATCTGATCTTGGCCAAAATTGATAAGGCTTTCTTCAAAGAAGCTCTCTTTGATGACACTGTTAATTTTATCAGCAGTCATCACTTCATACCGTTTTTGACTTGTATACATAGAAGCAGACAAAGAAAGAAGAACAAACTCTTGGATTTTGCATCTTGCAAGCAAGTTCTGTATAAACTCGATATTCTTGTTTTCTGCTGACTTTGCCATTGTGGCCAGCTGTGTCATCATCCTAATCAAGACTTCTACACTTTTGACTTGGACATCTCTGTTGCCGAGCACATCTTTATGGGTTACCGTCAAGTAGCATGGATAGTAAGAGCGCAGATAACTCAAACAGAGGTAAGTCAGCAATTCTATTAGTAAAGAATGGGGACACATGGTTGGTGACTGAGTCTGAAGCTTACCATAAAAGCTCTGTCCCACAAGAGCTTCCTGGTGCCGGGCTAGCAGATTATAGATGAGATTCAAATGAGCTGTGGAGCTTGTATCCATACTAGTACTGGCTACAGCTTCAATAAATTCTTTAGGGTTGGTTTTCAGCACTGCCTCCAATACAGAAAATCCATACAAAACCCTCTTGGAATCATAAGGCTGAAAATACAAGAGAATATGTTTGAACAGAGCCTCTATCATCTCTTGTTTTTCCTTCTGCTGCTTGAGCAGCCTAGAAGTTGTAATTGCTTGGAGTTCCAAGTCCGCCTCCTCATCACTTGATAGTGATTCTGATGCTTGAGTTCTCTCAGAATCTGTCCGCACAAGATTTAACACAGTACTGGATTTGGAGCCATGAGGAGGGAAAGCATTAGATGAACTAACTTGATTCATGTTCTCTCTTTGGTCAACTGTAGTTCTACTACCATTCTCCTCATGGCTCATTTCTTGTGGATCTAGAGAAGGAGAAAAAGATGATGTATTTTCACTATCAATTTGTCCTGTGCTGGTATCTGCGGATTCTGTGTGTTCACTGTTATTGTGATCTTCACCGATATCTTCTGAAAGTTCCATACAGTGAGAGGGGTCATTTTCAGACAGTCCCTTTTTCAGCTGAGAGTTCTCTGGATCTGTTTCCACTTCAGTCCAAAGAGCTTCCCTGTCCACAGTTGTAAATTGGCTCAGTGGTATGTTTTCTTCAGAACTGCTTTCATGTAGCTCAGAGGCTCCCAACAGCTCTTTGAAAGAGGCATTTTTCTTAAGCCAACGATGTAAGTCTTCTAAAAAAAAAAAAAAAAAAGAAGATTTCAAAACAATTAGAGTTTATTATGGCAGTTGGTTAATACATTGAAAGAACCTGTAAAGGAATGTCTACACAGCAGGGCTAAAGCTGAAATAAGCTACACAACTTCAGCTATGTCAATTGTGTAGCTAAAGTGAAAATAGCTTATTTTGGCTTTTGATGAGGTATACACAGCTGGTAGTCCGAAAAAGAGCATTCTTCCGCCGACTTCCTTACTCCTTGTAGAATGAGGGTTACAGGAGTTGGAGTAAGAAGTCCTCCAGCTCAACATGTAGAAAAAACTGCTTGTAGTGTAGATGCAGACACTGTTATTTCGGAAGAACATCAGTTATTCCGAAATAACAACACTGCTGTGTAGACATAGCCTAAGAGAAAATGTAATGGTGATCAAGTAATGGACTTTACATTAAAATTAGAAATCTTATTTATGCCAAGGAAATAAAACATAACTGCTAAATTTAATGTATGATGGAATCATACAATCAGGGATGCCATTCTTATATTTAATAATCAACCTAGCTCAAAATATGCTGCACAAACTATAGAGAATGCATTTTATGATGCCCACGCATGTATTTAAGTTTATTGCATTGAGAGTCTCAACGAGAGGTAGTAGCAGAACACAAGGTTTTTGAGATGGTGAACCTTCTCAGACTGTAAACTCTTTGGGGCAACTACATTGTCCACTTCTATGACTGCACATCATCTAGCACAAGAGACTTCCTTTGGGTGCTACTACAATGTAAATAGTAATAAAGATGATGATTATTGGCAAGTCAACGAGATAGCAACAAGGCAGCAAAAAATTTTGCAAGCAGATTGCTGGTTTAAATAGCAATTAATTCAACTATTAGGCCTGGAAGCTTCTTTTGCAGCAATGCTGATCCAAAATAAGGTACTAATGGGTGACTTATTCCAAAACTGTGCTTACACACTATTAGACGTGTAACTCAGAAGAATGATATGCACAGAAGGAATTGCTATTTTATAAGGACACACAAACTGAAGAGCATGACTCCCAAAGGTGACAGACTGATTTAAAATGGAGTTTAATAGTATGTAAAAGTGACTAACTGTTAATTTACTTAGACTGAAAATGTAACAGTTTGAGAGCAGCTTTACCTGCCGTATTCTTCTGCTTGATGCAATGGATAGATGTACGCTGAGTCTTTGGATGAAGAAGCAGCAGTAGTACTGGCTCAAGAATTCGTGCAACATCATCAAGCGAGAGAGCACGTATCAGCCAGCCCTGTGCTGTGGCACCAATTGCCCCATCTGAACAATTTAGACTGTCCAGTACCACAAACAGAGACCTGAATGGAGAAATCACAAGTAAAATTGCAACACATTTTTAGACCCATTCCTGCAAATACTTTAGCTTTACTCCAGATAGTAATTCCAATGCCTAAGAGTAGGGTCACTGAGTTCAAATTCAAGCATGTGTGTTTTCAGAGCAAGGCAAAACATACTACATGTGTATATACCACAGACACTATCTGCAGTAGGGATGTAAGTGAGTAGTCGACTACCCAGTAAGCCTAGCCTTATCGGCTAGTCAAGTTGACTATTTGCATTTCTCCCCGACCTGCTGCCTCTGATATAAAGGCAGGGGGAGCCAGAGCCAGTGCTGGGGGGAAACCAGCTTAAAAGTGGCTCCCCCTAGCACCATTTCTGTGGTGCCGCCTGTCCACCCCTCGCTGCTGCAGACAGTGGAGGCTGCTCCAGCAGCAGCCCCGGTCCATGAGGGTTCCAACTCCCCACTGGGACCCGCTGCGGACAGGAACAGCTGGCAGCTGGGCAGGTAGCTCGGCGCAGTCCCAGCTCATGCCGGGACCAATCCCCGCTGTGGCTCTGCAATTTAAAACGCAGCAGGAGCTGGACAGCCTGCCCCCCATGCTCCTGGCTCCTACTGCACTTTACTTTGCAGAGCTGCAGCACAGTTTGATCCCAGCACAAGCTGGGACTGAGCCGACTGCTTCCCCCTATCAACTAATCGAGTAGTCGATAAAAATTCTATTGACTACTCCATTAGTAAAATAACTACATTTTAACATCCCTAATCTGCAGTTGGGAGTGCCTTTATTACAACTTCTCCTACTTCACAAGGCTTGAAACTTGGCTCATATTGTACAAGACTGAGGATCACAATGAGTAACCCGCCACCCTTGGATTATTTTAACAATATTTTGAATTCAGCTGCTTTTGCCAGGCCTTTTTTATCCTTTTCTGGGGAACTGCCCCCTCCTACCAGGTGTGACTTCCTTCATCAACAAGAGGTGGAGCCACGGTTGTTCACTTTCCTGCAACACGGAAAGCAACTCCCAGCAGAGACTCCATGCTTCTATTCCCCTCAGGCACCCTCCAACCCGACACCTCAACTACTTTATTACCTGCCCTGAGAGATGGTTAACCAACACAAAGAGGGCTTTTTATTTATTTAAGTTAAAAATAAATATTTTTAACAGCCTTCCTTTGGTTCATACAACTGTCCAGGTGATTCTTTTTAGCAAAAAAGCATCACTAAATATTTTATATAAACACTAAGGCATGCAAATTAAAGTACAGCAATACCTGTCAAAGGATCGATTGTGGGAAGTGACTCTGCTGCCTTGGATTTCTCTGGTCAAATGCCATATCACAGAAAACCTGAACAGTGCCTCCAGCCTTGTCCCCTTAACAGAAGAAGAAAGAGGGGAGGGGGAAACAAGAACTTTTTGATTCTGAGGTAAATGTAGTAAATGTAGTGCATTTAAAAGGCTCCAGTAAACAATGCTTACTGCACAGATGACGTCTAAAATCATAAGAATTATGCACCTGTTTCCCATTTTTAGATAGGAGTAACACACAAATGCCATTGTCTTGTCATATACTCAGAACCCAAAGCAATCAAAACCAAATAAAGCATTTAGTGGATAAAAAAAGCTGATATTTCAAAGCAAAGATATGTTTGGAATTCCCATTTACAGTATTTTAATCTGAGTTGTTGTGGGTTGGATGACAAAGATGGCCGATACAAAGGGCCTGTTATTAAAAGGGCAGACTTTACTGAGGATTTGAATGTGTTTAAGAGTCTATAAGTTTCCAAATTCTTGACTATTCAGATACCCATAACCCCTGTATGGATCCTGATATAGAGCAAGTTTCAGAGCAAAGATATATATTCATATACATCACAAAAGCTTAAGAACTGTTAGTATAGCACCACGATGTGACTTTTTACTTAGTTTTTCTGACATCTAATATGCAAGTTAAGAAAGAACTGATCTATCTTTAGAATAGGGAAGTGAAATTATTGAAGGAAATCTGCTCATTTTAAACATAGTTTGCCTATTCCATGTCTAGCCCTGAAGCTTTGTTGCCAGGGGGTGGAAGCTAGGCTAAGGGGAACAGAGGAAAGGTACTACAATAATTAGGCAACCTAGGAAACACAAGACTTACTTTATCATGATCCAAGAGCGAATGACAAATAATATCTTCACAAATGTTAGCTGATGGAGCCAAGCAGTGCAGCCTATAAAACAGCTCCACACATGTAATGTGATGCTCCCTTGTCTCTTTGTTCAGCTGATTCCAAAGCACTTGAGCAACTCTCTAGGGGAACAGAAGAAATAAAATGTACTGCCCACTGATTTAAAAGCTTGACATAAACACTGAAGAGTTCTGTATTTGTGAAAAGGTAGCTCACCCATTGGATTTAGACAGATATTTTATCTATGAATAATGTGGATGCTGACTGTACAAAGCTATATTCCAAATGCAGACATCCTATCTATGTCTAAATCTACAACCATGCACATATGTAAACATTTCCACCTTATTACCAGACTATGTAATTGTAGATAATGGTATCCCATTTCTTTTTCACTACCCTCCATCCCATCTATTTCTAGTATATAGGGTTTCGTTTTTTGTTTTTAAAGAAAGGATTGCAAAGAATAGGGAAAGTGACTCCAGCTACCCTTACCCCAGCTACTAAGTCTTGCAGGAAAGAGGTGAGAAACAGAGGAGGTTAAAAAAAAAGCAACCCGTTTAAACTTCTCCCACCCCATATGTTGGGGCCCACCCGCCAGTTGAAATTATATCCTCCTATTATCAACAGATAAAATGGAAGTTGTTTAAAAACGCTCTATGTAGCTTTTTTACAAATAGTATTTTAAAGTAGCTACTGGACCACAAATGGCTACTGGTAGGAGTGCCTTCAGAAATATCTTTTATTCCACATAGTAAAGTTAAAAAAAAAAAAAGTATACTTTGAATTTCTCCTATTTTTTTCTTGCTATCAATTTTACATACTGGGAACTCAAAGGAGACTAAAATCCTTCCAAAATGTAGTTTTCAAGTTTATAAAACAAAAAATAACTAAAAGTTAAAGTTAGGAATGAAGATTTTCAAAAGTAACTAGTGATATTCAGTGCCCCAATTGGTACACCTGGCTCTTTATTTTCCAAAATTGCTGAGCATCCACCCTGTACAATGCAGGGACCTTTAAGCGTGTGCACAAGAAAGTTCAGGTTTCCGAAAAATCACAACTGACTTTTGAAAATAATCGGGTATGATACATTTCAAGAGATATATGCTATGTCAGAGTGTGCATAACTGGGTCAATGCATGAGAATCTCAGTAGACATGAAGGCATTACCTTCAATGTTGTGTCTCACGGATACAGAATTATCCCAGGAAATCCATCTAATTATGATAGGCATATATATATTAGCTAAAACGTATTTGTGCAGTAAATAATTTGACACCTGATAGAAGTCGGTTTTCTCTGATATTAGCTTTAGAACACCAGGAGCAATGGGAGGAACTGTGACCATCTGCAGTCTCCCAAAGATGGGGTTGTGTCCAGAGATTTTATATCGCTTCATTCTGTCTTCAATCACAAGTGCCAGCGACTGAGAATGGTTGATCACTTCAAGCAGCGTGGAGATGGACACATTCTGAATGTAGCAGTCATTTATACAGCAACATATCGTCATTAGGGATTTAAGCCACAGAGGGAAGCTGGTATCACAACCTCCTCAGAAGACAGAGAGGGGAAAAAAAAATTGCTTTAAGAACATTTAAATGTTAGATTACTTTATCAAACATTTGTTAAATCTGGTGATCCCATGGAATTTACCTGCCCTTTTGGCCGCACAAAATCATGAGCTTTGTAACTCATATTTCCATGTATACCATGGGCTCGACCGACTAAAATATATTATGTACTACACTTTTTTATTCTTTTAATTTAAAAGAGAGAGAGAGAGAGAGAGAGAGAGAGCGAGCGCACCCCTAAAAGCAATGAAATTTTATTATCTACTAAGATATTATTTTGGGATGCTTTGTAATAGGAACAATCATTATAACAGCAAAACATAGCAAGCCTCATAATTCTATTAAGAGCACCATCCTCTCAGAATTCCCACCCCTAAATAGATGTTGGATTAATGGTGCTTTCTTTGATAGACAAACCTGGGAGAGATGTGTGTTGGGGTACCATTAAAAGTAACTAACTGTTAAGGCTCTAAAACACAAGCACCTCAAAAATTGTAAAATGGAAAGTCACCGTCAAGATTTGTAATAATTACAAAGGTAAACGAAAGGCTTAGCACTTTTAGTCACAAAAATTCACTGAAAAATCTGTTTGTAGAAGATAATTAACTGTTGACATTAAAGAATCATAGCATGCTCTCTAGCCTCACCTACTCGCATGAGGATAATGTAAGGACTTGATACAGAGAAATATAAAAATGAAGGATAGCTAATAGGAGAATTAAAATTTTGGTAGCTATATTTTAATAATTTATCATCCAGAATTATAAATTAATTTAGAAGAAGTAACATTTAGGCCACGGCCTACCTGGTTTAAGTGTGGTTTTGCCAATTCTTCTTTTACACATATTTACTGATTGCTTAAAATGATGTTATTGCTGACAAAACAAAGTTAACAGGTTGTGCTGGATGTTTTGAGAGTAAAACAAACAAAACAAAAAACCCAACTAAAACCGAACACATTCAAGCCTTTAACAAAAAGCCATTTAATGGGAAAACTCAAGGGCAAGATGACTGACACAATGACATATAAATTGTCTAAACAGCAACTGAAATTGTTTAAATCAAAGCTTATGAACACATGATGGATGGGTTAAATAAAACCCAAAGGCCTGATATGCTAAAAGCTGATTGGAGAAAAGTGGGAAAACATAGGGGAAAACACCACTGAACACCACTCAAATCAGAGAAACACCAGACCAGAAACAGAAGGAACAGAACTGAAGACCATCCCAAGGAGTCAGAGGCAATCATTTTTGTCACCCTCCTCTGTACCTTTTTCTATTCTAATAGATCTTTTTTGAGATGGGGCAATCAAAAATGCATGCAAATTTTAATATGTGGGTATACCATGTATTTATATATTGGCATACACACAAAATGGAAAATGACTACCTAGAAAGGGATCAGGGGTTACAGTGGATCACAAGTTAAATATGAGTTGATAGCGTGACACTGTTGCACAAAAAGCAAACATCATTCTGGATGTATTGGCAAGAGTGTTGTAACCAAGATGCCCAGTTGTAATTCTTCTGCTTCACTCCAGTGTCCAGTGCTGGGTACCACATTTCAGGAAAGATGCGGACAATTTGGAGAAAGTCCAGAGAAAAGCAACAAAAAGGATCAAAGATCTAGAAAACATGACCTATGAGGGAAGACTGAAAAAAATTGGTTTGTTTAATCTGGAGAAAAGCAGACCGAGGGGGGCAGGATAACAGTTTTCAAGTACATAAAAAGGTTGTTACAAGAAGGGTGAAAAATTGTTCTCCTAAACCTCTACAGGTAGGATAAGAAAAGGGTTTAAATTGCAGCAAGTGAGATTTAAGTTGGACATTAGGAAAAACTTCCTGTCAGGGTGGTTAAGCACTTGAATAAATTTCCTAGAGGTTAAAAATCTCCAATGATGGAGATTCTACAAGAGCTGGTTAGACAAACATCTGTGAGGGATAATCTAGAAGATAATACTTAGTCCGGTCATGTGTTCAGGGAACTGGACTAAGATGACCTCTTCCAGTCCGATTCTGATTTTTTTGTTTTATTATCTATCCCTTTCTTAATGATTCGTAGCACTATCAGCTTTTTTTGATTGCTGCTGCACGTTGAGCAGATGTTTCAGGGATCCATCCAGGATGACCGCAAGATCTCCTTCTGAATAGTAACCGCTAATTTAGACCCCATTATTTGGCAAGTTTGGTTGGGATTATTTTTTCCACTGTGAATGAAGATTGAATAATGTTAATTTTAAAAATATTACTTCTCGTATTCATGTTGCTTCTGTATTATTCTACAGAAAGTTACTCATCTATCCTTTCCTTACAACAGATTTTAGAGTGGGATTGCTTTTCTTCCCTAATTATTTTTATTTATTTATATATATTAAAAAAAAAAATTTAAACTTACGACAGACTATGGAGGTAGGGGGGAAATCTCTAAAAGCCAGAGTGAAACCAAGAATGCCCATAATGACTCCAACATGACATTCTGGGAACTCGGAAGCTCTATGATGCTAAACGCTTTAATTATAACATTCTGCATAATGGACATGTCTCATCTGAGCATCTCAAAGAACTTCAACATAGAAGACTCACACCTGCCCAGAAGTAGGTAAGTATTATCCCCATTTTACTGACATCAAATCTGTAGCAAAGCCAAAAGCAGACCCCAGAACCTATTTTCCCATTCCTGTGCCCACCACAAGCCTATCCTTTCCAAAGGCCCTCTCTTACTCCCCTGGAAGATATCTGAATTGTCAGTGGGAACCAGCCCTAATTATGCGGATTGTTCTATCTTGCAAGCTAGCTTGTGTCCACTGTCTTTTTCCTGGAAACCCTGAAGGATTGGGAAGAATTGTTATATCCCAGACCAAAATAACAAAAACTATTCTCAACTCTTTTGGGTGACACTTGTAATATAGTATTTCAAAAGAGAACAAAGTGGATTTAAAAACTACAAAACACGCTCAATTCTAAGACATAAGAGGAGCTCTTGTATGGGGATGTCTTCATCACAGTAAGCAATTTACCTTTCGTCTCCCCCCCATATCCCTCCAAAATACCCAAAGTGTACTACAGCTACATTCATAAACACACCCCCTGCCATGTTATATTGTGTGCACTGTCTTGGATTGTACCTAGTACACAGTGCACTTAGTTTGCAGTACAATTTACATTCTGGGACACTGAAGTTATTTGTCTAAGAAAACACTTACCAGGAACTTGAAACAGAGACAAGTACAGTTGCTCTGTTTCTTCCTCAGAAAGGTAGACTGGGAAGGTAGTGCAATCCAGCAGAAGGTGACAAGCAGCAGCAAAGGCCTCTCTGCAGTCTTCTTTCATATCCCCCAAGTCAAGCATTACCTGGTCAATGTCCCATTCTCCTTCTTCTTTTCCCTTTTGACTACCAAGGTCCTGGTTTGTAGGGGAGAGCGGTTCCAGACTTTTCTGTTTGAATGGTGACCCTCGAACTGTGAACAATTCTGAAAGCATTTGTTTAAACTGAGGTACCGTAATTTGCTTTCCTTCCCAGGAGTTCTTTTTCTTCCTAGCGTTTTCTGTGGCTCTGTAATTATCTTTCTTCTCTCCTCTGCTCATGTTTGCTATTGAAATTCTGCCATTACCTGGCTCTTGTACATTCATCCCAAAAATGTATTTATTGGCAAACTTATCAACTAATTCTTGGATACAGTGCAAAGTCTTCTGAATACTCCCGCCATTTTTCCAAACATCATCCTTCTCAGCAGTTACTCTTGGTATTCTTAAGTGTTCGGAGAGCTCTGGGGATGAGGCACTTAGACCTATGCCACTGTCTTCAGACTTGAGGGGAGCAAAGGCAGAGTCCTCTTCATCCTGTAGTGCAGGCTTGGTGTCTAAAGTTATATCACCGCTTTCTTGTTTTACTGGGCTCTGTAATGGAAACAGTAAAGTGTCTACTTTATTACTGAATTTTAAGACTTTAAATAACTGAAATCGTACTTGGGGCAGCAGGAGGAGAAGAGAGTAGGACAGGAATCCCTCCCCTTCTGCCCTGATAACACCTTTACAAAGGCACTGCACAAGTTATCCAGTGGTAACAACAGACTTGTAAGTTGTGGTCCCGCTGATGATTACTGTTTTGCCACCAATATTGTCTTTTTTGGGGACAGCACTGTCCCTGGAACTTTAGGTGCCCCATGCACTCCCCTGTTGGGGGGGGAGCCTCTTCATGGGGGCAGGACCTGTACACAAGAGATGGGGGGGCCACAGGAGCTATAGGGGGCAGGAGCAGGACAGGTGGCAACAGGAATCCCCCTCGCTCCACTCAATGGCAGTGGCAGGAAGTGTAGCAACTTCCTGCCACTTGGGGGAGGGGGCTGGGGGAAGAGGTGGAACCTCTCCTGTGCTCATTGGTGGTGGTGGGAAGCTGAACTGTGTGGCTTGGAACTGGGGGAGCAGAGTGGTCTGGGGCCGGATTGTTCTGCTTCCTGCTGCCGCCAGTGAGTGTGAAGGGTGGTCCCAGTCCCTGCTGCCGGCACCAAGCCTGCCACTAATCCCCTGGGCTGCATCCTTTGGGGAAGGGAGTTCAGGATGGAGAGTGGGCACAGCAGGGGGGTTGTCCCAGGCCCTGCACGCCACTAGGGACAGCTCTGCTGGGCACATCCTGTGGGCAGCTCTCCCTCTAAGATTTTCCATCCACGAACAGAGTGAGTTGTGTCATGTGCACCAATATTGAGGTCATATGAGCTTGTTCAGATCTGTGCCAGAGGCAGCAGTGCGGGATGCCAGGCGGGAGCTGGTCCGCAAGGGGAGCCAGTTTAAAAACAAGCTCCCCTCACAGACTGGCTGCCTGTTGCCCTGTGCTAATGCCTCTGATAAAGAGGCAGCAGCACAGGTTGGCAGCAGCCCATCTGGGGTGGGTCTGAACTACCAGACCAGGCACGAGCTGGAACTGAGCCAGGCTGCCTGCTCTCCTGGCCCCTAATACATTTTTAAATGAAGAGCTGCAGCAGGGGTAGGTCCCAGACCCGGCACGAGCCAGGCTGATAAAAAATTTACTGGTGAGGGGTACGGGGCAGGCAGAGGGAAAGTTGTGTAGTCTATAGCATTAACCTATAAGCCAGGGGTGGCCAACCTGTTCCAGACGAAGAGCCACAATAGCAGTGGAGACAGCATGAAGAGCCGGGGCAAAGTTGTTGAGGAAAAAAAAAAAAAAAACCCACACCCCACACGCTGAGGGAAAATAGGTGCTGGTACACCATCCCAGGGCACGGCTGCTTTTTTTGTTAACGACTTTTCCCCAGGTCTTCACGGCCCTGCCCTTTTTTTTGGGGGGGGGGGGCGGGGCGGGGCTCAACAACTTTGCCCGGCTCTTCATGCTGTCTCCACTGTTATTGTGGCTCACAAAAAAAGCACTGGGAAGGGGTGAGAGGTGCAAGCTCGGGAAGGGAATTTGGGTGCAGGAGGAAGTAGAAGAGGATGCTGGCTCAGGGAGGGGGCTCCAGGCTGGAGAGTGTTGGGGTAGGGGGGAGGGTTGGGGTGCTGAGCAAGATGCAGGCTTGTGGCTGTGAGGGTGCAAGAGTTTGGGCTGGGTTGCACCAGGGGCTCAGGGCAAGGAGACTGGGAGTATGATGGGCTCAGGACACAGATTTGCAGTGTGTGGATGGTGCAGGAGTCTTGTGGCAGAAGACTGGGGATGTGGGGGTGCAGGATTTGGGGATGAGAGAGGCTCAGGACAGGGGGGTTCCAGTGTATGACAGGCTCAGGTTTGGGGTCGGAGGGGGGGTGCAGGAGTGTTATGATGCTGTGGCCACATGGGGGTTTGGCCCCAAATGGGGGCTTCTTGGCCAAGCTTCATTTTTAAATAAAATATTATGTCAAACACAAAATGTTTCAGCATTGTCTTTATTTATGAGAGGGGCAGGGACCCTGTTTTGAGTCAGGGGATCACTGACCCACAGAAAAGTCAGTCGAGGCCACACAAGTGAGATGCAAAAAACCAGGCAGATAGTAGGGGGAAAAGTGCCTGGTGGTGCAACAGACCCGGCATTTCAGGAAGTGTGCCAGCTGTTTAGGGGAGGGGAAGAGCAGCCTGCTCTAACCCTGTCCCCCTCCCCTTCCCCAGAGCCAGGCACCCCCCCCAACCCAACCCCCCACTCCTCTCCTCCCCTTCCCCAAAGCCAGGCACACTCTCCCTCCCAATCCAATCCCACTCTCCTCCACTTCCCAGAGCCAGGCGCGCGCACTCCCCGCAACCCAATCTCCCTCACCTCCCCTTCCCAGAGCCAGACACACACACCCCCCTCTCTAACTCAATCCCCCTTCCCCTTCTCTAACCTAATTCTCGGATCCCGGAGCCGCCGCCACTACAGCCACACGTCTCTCTCCAGGTGCTGAGGCATGTGCGCTAAGTGGCCGGCTTTGAACATGAGCTGGCCGGGACGCCGTGCACAACCCAATCCCCCTCCTCTCCCCAGAGCCAGACACCTCCCCTCCCTGCTGTAACCCAATCCCCCACTCCCCCAACCTTATGCTTGGGTCCCGGAGCCAGAGCCTCTGCACTGCATCTAGGACGCCATGTGCTCCCCCTTCCCCCGCCCTAACCCAATTCCCCGCCCTTCCCCCCTGCAACCTTATGCCCGGGTCCCGGAGCCGCTGCCGAAGCCGCTGCCTGTGCTCAGCGGCTGGCTGCTAGCAGGTGCAGGCTGGGATGCTGCGTGCGACCCGGCCTGCACGTGCAGGATATGATGCAGTGTGCTGGGGGCTGTGAGCGGAATGGCGCAGGCCGTGAGCATGCATGCGGCTCACAGCGGCCCGTCCATGAGAGCGGCTGACCTGAGTGGTTCTGGGTTCCATCCTGGTTCCATCAGGAGCCGCAATTTTTTTCTTCGTGAGCCGCATGCGGCTCGCAAGGCTCAGGTTGGCCACCACTGCTATAAACTTTTGCCTACTGGTTAATCGACTACACTATTACATCCCTATAGCATACCTTATTTTAATAAAGGGAATTCTTTTATGGACAGTACAACACTTTGGATTTGTGAATAGTTATTTATAAGCAAACATGCAACAGGCCTTGTAGCAATACCTACCGAGGTTCCACTTCCAGTCTCATTATCCAAGTAGGCAGGAGGCATTTGTACTTTGCTAAGCACTTTGAAGCAGGTCTTTAAAGCATGAGTGAGTTCTGGTAAACTTAGAATCTCCACATTCTCCAGAAGGGACTGTACCATGTAACTGAGCATCTGTGGGAGATACTGAGTCTGCACTTCAGAGTACAGTTCCTAAAATAAGCAGGGATTTAAAACAGTTAAATGCTAAATGGCTTAGCAGAAAGAAATGGATTTTACCATTGTCAAGCTACCTGATATAAAGTTTAACTTCCATGACCATAGGTATGACTAATACATGAGCACATTGAATTAAGCTGTATATGGTTGCTTTAAATAGAACTACTGCTCCACTCAGTCCTGAATATAGACCCACATCCTAGTGTTGAATGGAATTTTACTGATGATAACCTTGCAACACTGCCAAAGTAATAAACTACCCAAGCAGTGGAGGGGATGGGGTAGGGGACCTTGACAATACATGGCTTGTATATCCTTTAAAATGAGGTACTGTTAATATATAGAACTTTGCAAGACTGATAACACTTGTTTGACAGTTCTGATTTTTATTTCAATAAGTATTATATTAGAAAATCTCAGTAATTTTCTCTTTTCTTTTCACAAGTTCATTATTAGTATGCAAGTCATCTAATTAAATCAATATATTGATTTCCCACAGTGAGGGACACTAAATTTATATATTTTTCAGATAATTAAAAAAAAAAAAAAAAGACATTTGTCTATTAGCCAAGAAACCCAAAACCATTCTCTTTAGGATACATACAATGCAGATAGTAAACCCCTCGTTAACATCTCAGTCCAATATCTACTAAGAAGACTAGGAACAAAGTTCTGCTCTTGGTTTACACCACATTACGTAGTCCTGCATGGAAGGCCAATCACAAGTAACAGTGGGCAGTTGTCTTTTCAAAGGCAAATGTAGTTTCCGCATAAAAAATTATCTACCGAACTAAAAACAATGCTTTCATGTAACTGAAATGTATCTGATAAAAGGGAAAGAAAATGAGAGCTAGGGCTTTGGATGATTAACTTTAGATCAAACATGCCTTACCAAAGGAATCACATCAAGAAGGAACAACAGTAGAGTGCAAAGCTCTGAAATCGTAGGAGGAGCAATGGCATTCTCAGCAGGATATCTTGTCTGCATGGATTTCTTCCTGGCATTGAAAATAGAAGTGTGTTATTTCAAAATGCAAGATTTGCTGCAGGGTTATTTTTTAAACCTAAACTGTATATTGGCATCAGTGCTAACTACACAAGCCAAGACGGGGGGGTTGTATCCATCAGCTTGGCCATTTAAGTCAAGTTCTTATCAACATTTTATGGTGATTACATAAAGTTATGATACAGTTGTAAACTGCACACATAACAGTTAATGGACATATAACACCATATTGTATTATCCTGATCAAGATAAAGTACCAGGTTCTTCTGTTTTAAGGTTCATATTAAATTCTCAGCAATGCTACCTGCTAGTCTAATTCCTCTCTACTGTGATGAGGAAACACCCAACTATTTGTAGTCTAGTATATGAAGGGATATTTTCTGGGAATTTCATCTTCTGAAGACAGCATTATAAAACTTGCATGAACAGGAGCAGAGTAAAGGATGAATGTAATTATGCCATATCAATAAATAAAGGCTTCAGAGGGTGAGCCAAGTTTGGAAAAACTTAAAACAACAAATAGTCTAGCAGCACCTTAAAGACTAACAAAACATGTAGATGGTATTGTGATACCATTTACATGTTTTGTTAGTCTTTAAGGTGCTGCTAGACTATTAGTTGTTTAAGTTTTTCCAATAAATAATGGCTCATTTTCAGTGCTAGTTATACTAGTTTTGGTGCTTAAATACTATGCTGATGGACAGGACACCTTTTTCCAATTATCTAATTAGGTGTAGAATGAAAACACACTCATGCTTAATTGCACATTTTGGAGGAAGCAAATTACATGCTGTGTAGAAGTGAGAGAAAACACTAGGCCAGATTCTTCTGTATGCTGTATTTTATGTACATTGTTTTTTCAGCCAAAGTGATCAGGAAAGATTATCCTCGTATAAGTATGATCCTATCCCACATGATCGCCTTGCTTTCTACTTATGAACATGCTTGTTTTCTGGAGCAAAAACCTGCATGTTGCTTTTTTTTGGAAAGTAAATACAAAATAAATTGCCATGATTTGGTCAGATAGGTAAACAGCTACTTCAGATTTAACTATTTGCATTACATGGTTAGTGCAGTATCTAACCCTTTTCCCCTTTGATTTAGATAACGACACCAGATTTTGACGCCTTCATTGATACTTCTCTGTTGTCCTAGCTATATAATTTAGTTTTGCATTAATGCCAGACAGCATAACTACCTGAAGCAGTCCTCGAAACATCTGGTCATGTAATCCCATAGAAAATCTGTACTTAGGGATGTGATCAACAAGTTCACTGTTTTAACAATTTCTGAGGCAGTTCTATTCTCTTTGATCGCACTGTAAGAACAAAAAAACAAAACAAAACAAAACCACTCAGTGAAGATTAACCAAATATACACATTTTTTAATTATCTGATCTGTTCTTAGAAAGTTGGCCTGAAGAATAGACATTCAATTCCTTAATTCAAAACAACCATTTTGGAATAGCTAAGTTTTACAAGTGTTTCTGAAGACAAGACAAATCTTTAACATTTAATTTGATTTTGTGAACGAAATATTAGAGCTCTGGTCACCTTTCAGTAATAAACCTAACACACACAAGGTGGGTGTACATATTTATGTATGCAACACTGCGTATATAAATATGATGATAGCAGCCAATAATCTAAATCAATGATCTCAAATCTTCTTGGTTGGCAAAAAAAAAAAAAAAAATCCCGTGATGCTCAAGTAGAACTCAATGTAATAAATATAAAAGTAAAATCAGAACATAAAAATCAATAACTTTCCATTTTTTTACATAAAGACACTATTAGTTTGACGCAAATGTAATTGTAAGATAATTGAGCTGAATAAAAGCTTTCTTATGAAAGACAATTGCAAGTATTAGTTGAAAATGGTTATGGTATACCTTGTAAGTACATTGCCACTTTGACTGTAGCTAAGTTTAAGATCCAAACCCAGCACAGCCTTGCAATAAGAATAAAAGGCTCGAATCACTTCAAGGAACAAATCCCCAACAACTTGTGGCCCTGCAATCAAAGAAAATATAAATCCAATAATTACCCCCAAACTGATTAGCACAGTAATCTTTTACAAGCTTTTCGTCTAAAACTGAAATTCTTATTATAAAGAAAATGTACTATCCCATGGTTACTTATGTAAGGAAAAGGGACGAGACAACGGTTTATGACATTTTAAACTACTATCCAGATTCACCTGAGAGATCAAAAATTTATGCATTAAATAACTTAGTTTTGTACATCTTAACAGAACGTGAGATGGCCAGAATTTTACAATTTTTGTGAAGTTGCTTGAAAAGTTGGACTGTTTATTCCACATTTCACTTCAGAAAAAAAATCACAAGGTAGTTTCTTAATGAATGCCTTCATTGTTTTTGAATCACTTCAGACATTTGTAGATGTGTGTGCTAATGACACATTTAAACCACAGCATGCATGTCTCAAATGACAATTGAGCTGTCAAATCCCCAAATCCAGATTCGGGGGTTCTCACTGCCAGTTTAACACTCTGGCATTGCAATGAAGCCTTCAACTCCACAGACAGAAATTTGAAAAGTTGGTAGGATTACACAGGTTAAAACACAGAGAAAAGAAAAGCCTATCAAGGAAAAAAGGGATCAGAAAAACTAAGGAGGGCCTGATTTTCAGAACTGCTGGCAACTGTAGTTCCCATTATCTTTAGCTGGAATTGTGGATGCTTAGCACTTCCAAAAAAAGCAAGTTCATTATGTTAACAGCACATCTGAGGCTCAGAAATGAACCTGAAGAGGCTGCATAGGAACAATACGCTTCTATAGTATATAGAATATTGCTATTTTTGTACATAGAGTTCAAGGCACTTTACAAGGGGGGCGGTCAGCACCATTATTTCCACTGTATAGATGGAGAAACTGAGGCAGAGAGACTTGCCCGTAGTTACCCAACAGACCAGGGGATAAAGCCAGGAATAGAACCAAGGTCTCCTGAACCCCAGTCTTGTGCTCTATCTGCTAGATCAGATTGCTTTGAAGAAAAATATTCTCCTTATGTTATGCTTTGGTGCATAGTAAGTACCTTTGCAACATATTGATTTTGAAACTAATTCACTTTGACTTAAGGAACAATATAGTACATGTTCTACATATCGAACAATATAGTCGTACAGAAACAATCAATCAATCATTCTCATTTTGTGTTTTAGATGAATGCAGGACAGGTTTTATTTCACTGCTTTTGTTCCTGGTTTATAGCTAATATTTATTTTCTACATTTGGATTAATCAAATAGTTAATATTCTACAGTTTTATTTAACAGTGTTTTCCTGCTCAACAATTTAAAAAAAAAAAAAAAAATCAGTAACACCAAACAGTGCTTTTCCATAACAAAAGGCTCCAAGTACAACAATCACATCATATAAATATTTATTAACCAAGAAAACACCTTTAAAAATAAAACTGCCTATGTTACAATGTGTCTCAAAGAAAGCCACTTCCACCTCCCGACAAGAAAAGCAAGCATCATGTCACATTTAACTGAGCACGTGAAGGAATTATTGCTTTCATTGAAGTAGCTTGCTTCCTTTGTAGGCAAATGGACACTGAGGAAAAAGTCTGTACAAAAAATTTTTCACTCAATAAAGCACAATATACAGGCATCCCAGTTTTCAAACTGCATCCTGATTTTTCACATTGGGTATGTCTACATACCAGTGTTATTCTGGAATAACTGACATTATTCCAAAATAACATAGTCCGCCTCTACATTACAAGCAGTTATTTTGACATAATGCTGAAATAATATTGAGCTGGAAGACTTCTTACTCTGACTCCTGTAACCCTCATTTTACGAGGCATAAGGGAAGTTGGAGGAAGAGTGCTCTCTCTCTCTCTCTGACTTCCTGCTGTGTAGACAGCGCCTAAAGCTGAAATAAGCTATTTCGACTCAAGCTACACAATTGACATAGCTCAAGTTGCATAGCTTATTTCAGCTTTAGCCCTGCAGTGTAGATGTGCCCTTAGATGCTGTCTGATGTATTGCTGAATTTGTAAAGAACAGAGGGGCAAATGCACTGAGAGAAATAAACAGATATTTTCCTCCATTCATGAAACAGGAGAATCTGCCAGACAAATACGAAAGAATTTAAGTAGCTGTCAGCTAAATATTTATAAGGTCAGAATATGAATTGTTCATTCATGGTACCATCTATACAAGAGACTGTGATAAAATTCAATTCTAGTATGCCCACTTCCCAGTACAAGATTTAAAAAAATTGCCACAGGAGCTGGTTTACAGGCATTTAATTCCTTCAGAAAGAAAAAGAGAACTTGTAAGCAACAAGTTGCCAAAGAATACAGAAGTCTAAAATAATCACAAGTTACCCATGAGCTTCTTGTGTCTGTCACATGTTCAAGTACAGTAAATAACTTTCCTGAGTAGGTTTTCCAAAATATTGGTATATGTAGAAAGTCAGGTAAGTAGTCTTGGCACCTGCATAGAGCAGAAGGATGAGCCCGTTCTTTATGGGTGAGGCACTGTCAGTTTACAGACAGGACTGTGAATCCCTTGAGCACATGACAGACTGAGGATATAACTCCTGCACGGAAACAGGATGTGCAGACCAATCAAGGGAGGGTCAGAAGGACCAAGATGGGCCTGGGAGTCTTTTTATAGGAGCCTAGGCAGGCAACTTGCCAGGAACAGACACAAGTTGGGAAAGACAGTGTACAGAAAGAGGAGGCTTGCCCAAGAAACTTAGGGCACATCTACACAGCAGCAGAACTTACGTTATTCCGAAACAACATAGTGTGCATCTCCACAACAAGCCATTATTTTGAAATAATATTGAGCGGGAGGATTTCTTATTCCAACTCCTGTAACCCTCATTTTACAAGGAGTAAGGGAAGTTGAAGTAAGTGTGTTCTTCCTTCGACTTCCTGCTGAGTATACAGTGCCTAAAGCCAAAATAAACTATTTCAACGTAAGCTACGCAATTGATGTAGCTGAAGTTGCATAACTTATTCTGCTTTTAGCCTGGCTGTGTAGATATACCCTTAGTTAAATGAGATAAGGAAGGTGACTAGGGAGGGATAAGAACTGGCTGCTTTCCTAAAAATCAGAGAAGTTATGCAGCCTGGGAAAGGGTATGTGATCAGAAGCAGGTGAAGACCAGAGACCAGTGACAGATTGGTAGAAAGTACTGCCCCCTCAGCAGGGAGTTGAGCATGATATTGAGGCTGAAACAGATGGCTTCTCTGCCATATAGGACAGGAGGCTTGAGCCTGGGGTCTGAAGGAGGGACTGCACCATTTGGAGGTGATTAGCAGAAAGCCTTCTATACATAGCAGTTCTTAGCAGTCTGTGTCAGTAGTGATATTTAATATTACCTATTTCTGGTTTGTCAAGGAGACTAATTAGGATACGGAAAGGTTTCAGATGTGCATGATCTTCTAAGTCAGACTCTGAGAACTTCTGATGTAATATTTCAATCAAAGCCTGTTAAAAGAAAACACAAAAAAGTGTGACAACTATTAAGGAGAGATGCAGTCATTTTATTAATTTTAGGTAATCAAGGAATTTTTCAGTTCATTTAATACATATGCTAGAAAACTTCTGGATAAATGAGATTTGTTTTTAGTAATTCAGGTAAGTTAGCAAAGGTGGGACTGGCAGTTTTCATTAGATTCCTTTTACATTGCAGGGCTCTAAAAAGGAACAGAACTGCACAGCATGTGTTCAGACTTCCCGGCAAATGACCACAAAATAATGATCACTTCCTGTCTGTTACACTTCAGGAAGGGAAGCCATGAAGGACATACAGTGAACAAGATGAAAGGCAGTTTGTTCTGAGGTTTAACACAGAATATAAAAAGTTATGGAGAATAAATACCAACCTCAACTAAAAGATCTTTGGAGTATTTCCCAAAAAAATAGAGGGCATGATCTTCAAAAGCTGCAGAATCTGGAGCAAAAGTACCCCCTTTAATATCAGAACCTACAAATTAAATAAAAACATTAGGAGTATAGAAAATACTGATGTAACATTTATACCATAAAACACACACTAGAAGCAATTATATTCCTTTTAACCTGAATTTCTCTTTAAGATGTAGTTTATGCTCCAGTCCAAGCTGAATGCCTGCAAAAAATGTGTGCTTATGTGGAGACCAACCATTGAGTAACATGCATCTCATGCATCTTGGGCCTCTTTCTAGGTCCTCTACTATACTGAATCATGCAGATTTTTCTACATAACATCTAAAATACTATCCTATCCATTCATACAACTAAAACTCTTGTGAAGGTGCTCATGTCTATTATTGCAACATCCTTCTCTTTGGCCTAGACTAGGGATGTAAAAGAGTAGTCAATTATCCATAAGCCTAGGCTTATCGGGTAATGAAATCGACTACTCGCATCTCCCTTCCCCCCCCAATGCCAAGATAGTTTTGACTATCTTTTAAGTCTGTACTTGTACAGTGCCTAGCACAATTGGATGCTGGTCAATGACTAGGATTCCTAGGCACTATGGTAATACAAGAATCACCATTATCAACAGCTAATCATATCCCTCCAATCACTGAAACGGTTTTAGCCTAATGCATCCTTTTGGAAGTGAAAGATAGGCTATCAAAATCATCGTCTGTCCCTGCCTGCCTCCCTCACCAGAGAAATTAAGCAACTGGATGGAATGCAGGTTCCATGACATTAATGGGAACGTGACTACTGACGGCAACAGAGCCAAGATTTCGTCATGCTGTTTTCTGTGACTCTCCCAAAATCCTGACAGCCTTGTGACTTCTGACTAACGCTCTTGATCCAGCATCAGTTCTCTGCAGGACAGAACACTGCACTGGCAAAAGACAACCTAGCCAGACTGGTATTAAAAACCTCTTACAAATGGAAGACTAACTCGGTAACTATTGTCATAAGTTTGTTACTCAAATTATGTTAAAGCTGTTACTGAAGTAACAGCTTTATCATTTTAATTGAGGGTAAGATTCTGATTCACTACTTTAAACCAACACTTGCACTACTTGACTGAGACTCATACACTGCAATTTAAGAATCACATCTGTACAAAATTGTTGTAGGTACTCTTCAATGCTTTGGAATGTAAATCAAGATTTACAGACAATAAAGACTATTTCTGCTTCAAAGGAATGTTTGCTCTTGGACTAAAGTTATCCCCCAAACCTGTTACAGACAGACAGTCTGAGACTGAACTTTGATGAGGGATATTAAGTATTTGCTAGAGACAGAGTTCAAAAAGGCACAATATATTTATCAGCTGAATAAATATTGGCATAACAGAGCTCTCAATTACAAAAAAAAGTTGTCATTTATGAAGAGAATGAAGAGATTTCTATTATTTACCTCTGGAAATACAGTGGACAAAGTACAAATTAGATATTTAAACTGAATGTCACCACACATTGCACAGTACCTAGCAACCACGCATATAATCTTCTATTTAGTGACATGTCTCTCCTCAAGAGTGTCTGGGTAGCTGCTGAGAGAATATGGACTATATCAGACCTGAGCAGTGGAATAGTGCTTTCATTGTAGTCCTAGACAAAGAATAAAGACAACTTAGCTGTAGATTAACTGTAAAATTCACAATTAACTGGCTACCAGCTTTTCCATTACTGTATCTGATACTATGTTAACAGATCTAGCCTACTAAAGGAAAACTAGGGCAAACCATTAACTAACCTGCATTTAAAATGAAATTGATCCATTGAAGTATTCCTTTAAAATTATGTGATCATTTTCATATTTTTATTGCATCAAGTGCAATTAACCGCTTTTGCTATTTACTAACAAATTACATTAGCTGACATCTTAAGCACTAGGATGATGTTAGGAGAGAAAATAGCAAAAAGAAATAGGGAAAATAATCTATTTAATGACACAAAGTATTTGATTTTACAGGTACAGTGTAAATAATTTTAATTTAGTCAGGACAATCCCAATCACCTAAGAACTCAGCTAGGAAAAAAAAGTATAGTTAATTTCTTATACATTATTGCTCAGAACTCAGTTCTTCACATTTTACGTTAGCAACCCTTAAGAGGGAGTTTAAAAACACCAAAATTTGTCAGACCTAATGCGTGGTAATCACTATGTGGGACTTATGGGGAAAAAGGGGATGTCTGACCCTGCAGAAGTCAATGTCCAAACTGTTAACTGTGAAGGTTGCAGAATTAGACTGTAAGGATTTGTCTACATGGGGAGGGGAAGGAAGGGAATTAACTTCCCCTCTTCCCCCAACTCTGCAGCATCAATTCTTAGAGCTTGGGTCTATAGGTTTGTGCTAGCAGACCTTAAAACTATAGCACGAAAAATAATCACACAGATATTCCAGTCTGGACTGGAGCTCAGGGTCTGGAACCTGCTTCCCTCCCAAGGCTTCAGAAACCGAAGTCCAGCCCAAGCTGGAATGTCTATGTGGCTATTTTTAGAGCCACAACATAAAGTCCCATGAGCTCAAGCCTGTGGGTTCTGAGACTTGTTTCTTAAGGGTTGTTGGTCCCCGCCCCCCATAGACATATCCTTGGAAAGAGAAAACAACTGGTATGGAGTCACAGGAATATTTAGGTTTTCTAGGATCCTACAAGAATCTTCCCTCAGTAAGATCTTACCCTTCATGCAATAAAATGTAATCATAATGACATTCAGTGACTCTTACCAAAGATGTATAAAATGGGAAAAAGAAGAGAAGCACTTCCAAAGTGTTTCTTTGCACAAGAACATTTGAATCCAATACTGATGCACGCAATGATTTAACCTGTAATATGAGAAAGAAACATAATACAATTTTATTTATGTTGCTATCATTGCCTAAGATATAAAGATTGTAGAGAGCTATTAAATATTTTCATTATCTTATCATCTAATAGGAATTCCATCATCAGTACTTTTACTTGGTGTGATGTTATAGGATTAAAAGGTGACACTGTTTATCATTGTTGCTACCACTGTTATAACAATTGCAACAAATCTTGTACAAAGTACGTCATGCAAGGTGTCAATGGAAAAATTGTGATTTACCGAATAGGATTATCCTGTTTCTATGTCATTTTTGTATCTGAAGTGATGAGTATTGACTGCATGCCCATATTTCAAATGTGTTT
The DNA here is from genome assembly GCA_019425775.1 of Rafetus swinhoei. Taxonomy (NCBI): domain Eukaryota; kingdom Metazoa; phylum Chordata; order Testudines; family Trionychidae; genus Rafetus; species Rafetus swinhoei. The sequence continues at coordinate 164,780,901 of CM033437.1, forward strand.
GCTCCCTATGAAAAGAAAGTTAATTTATATCTAGTTTAGCAAGCACAGTGTGAATGGACCTATCAACTTGATGGTCCATCAATGAACACAGTGAGCCATGGAAGCAGTTTTTCCCTGCCCGATGGGCCTTCCGAAAGATGTTTTAGCCACAATATGGGTCATGGGTTCTTGTAGGACTCATCACAACATGCAGCAGTATGTTATTTGCTCATGTATCTCTGGGTCCCACCTTGTTTCTGTACTTTTCAAAAAACTAAGCAGTCTCCTTCAGCAAAGAGACCTTACAGTAGCACAGCTGTACTGCAACCACCTGTGCCACTGTAAGGTCTACAGGGTAGACATAGCATAAGACTGAGAGGTTTTCCCTCCACATGGAAGAAAGTATAAAAGGCACTGAAAGCATTTCTATTTTGCCTCTTTCCTGCTCTGATCTGTGGACTACGGATTTATAATGAAAGGAGCAGACTAATCAATGGCCCTTCCAATCTTTTGGATGTTAACAGACATCCAACCAGGAGTTCATTCCATCACTGCTTCAAACCTGATCCAAGAACTTTTCAAATAGTCAAAGGAATCAACTATATACACAAATTGCACTTTCCCCTCTTTCTTTTCTCTTCTAAATAAACCTTTAGATATTATTCACGAAAAGGCCTGGCAACAGTATGATGATTGGATAATTTCTCAGCAGTTCGTCCTACATCTGGCATCTTCGGCTGTGACTCACCAGGGCCCAGTGACACTTGGAAAGCATGGAAATCTGCATATTTAACATTACTCTCCCACAAACAGGATAACAAAAATACATTCAGTTTTATATTGTTTCATATATAATTATTACCATTTCTACATACTTGGGTAGAACACAATTTTGAATATCTACTACTTGCCAATGATAACACTAATAATCAATCAGGATGTGTCAACTTAAGGTGCAGGTATTAAAAGTAGTTACAGTTATTACAGTATTTCTGGTAAAATGATAGATAATTTAAAACCCATGAAACATTTTTTTAATTTAAAGAAAGGAAATATATACTGGAGTTCTCCTGTGGGTTTACTGCTAGTTTGGTTTAGCTGTATGTTATTTAAAATAATACTACATCTGATGTACAATGACAGAGTTTGACGCTCCATCTCTAAAGGCAAAATGGAAAACCAAAGATGGGAAATGTCAGTTTTATTTTTCCTTTCTGGTCTTTTCTGATTTAGAGCAAGTCAAATCCTTAATGTTGTACTTAATAGTCCTGTAACCAATGACACTGCAGAAATGCTGGGACTGTAATGGAGTTTGGTTAAAAAATATCAAGGACATGCTATCCTTAGGAAGTTCACTCTCCCATGTACGGTTCTCCAGTCATTTCCTATTTTTTAATATTTTTGTCCTACTTTTTGGAAACAAGAATTATGAGAGACTCATTTTCATCCAAGCACTTCTGGACAACTGCAATAGGTAGGCAGCTAATACTAGTAGTCACAAAGGATGATCTTTTCACTAAGTGCAAGAATGCATCAGATCTCACCCATCCGCCCCTTTTTTAAAATAGTGTGTAAAACATACTGATTTTGAATTGTTTGTGTACAGTGACTAACAATAGAGCCTCAATTCTGACTGGAGTCTTTGAACACTAATGCAATACAACTAAATAACAGGGTTAAGTCAGTTTTACTATAAAAATGCAACAATCCATTCCTTACATGCATCACTGACCATGGTTTTAGATTATCTATTTGCCATCCTATATATTGGTCAAAATTTGTAAGAGTTATTTTTCATTATTTTTTAGTTGAGATTCTCCATATGCTAATCTCATTGAGCAAATTCACGCTCTGGTGGATACACTTTAAAGAGCTTGGGACTTTAATGTGTACTGAGAAGGACACCATTTTCCAATTTGTGTCACCAATATGACAGTTAAAGATATCCCATGAGAAACGCAATGAACTTACTGTGATCTTATAATCAGTTCCCAATATGTACTTCTGCTGTTTTCCAGGCAACTCTCTGTTGATATGACTCACAACAAATAGAGAAGCAGGAAGTCTTATAGAAGGGCTGACCAGAACACTCCCCCAGAGAGCAGCATAGAACACTTCTTGGCCTGTTAGTACAGACAGCTTCATAAGCAATGCATCTGTCCTATGTGTAAGAAAAAGTTAATCCCATTAAACACCATCACAGAGTTCAAGAGCAATAATTTTGTTAATACCCTGTAGCTTTTTAAATGCCCATTTCAATGCCCTCCCTTTATTTGCATTTTCAATGTTCCCTTTACGAGATCATTTTGCCATAATGGCAAGTGCTGTAACAATTCTTCTACCATCGTGCACGCTCAATGGAACAATGTTTGTCTGCCCACTTTGGCAACTTCTCTAGCAGCTACCATTCTGCATAAATGCCTCACAAACAGTAACTTGACACTAAATAATGCAATAGTTCCTGGCAGCTAATTCCTGAACTAGTTAAAATGAAAATTTCATGAAAGCTATGTAAGAACTTGCACAGAATGATGAGAATGGTGATGTATTTTGCTGTTTATGTCACTGTTTCAGTGTTTGCTGGGCTGCTCATCTCTTTACTCATGCAATAAATACATTTATTTTTCATCAATTATTATGAAAATGTAGTGTTCACATTACAACAACGTTTCAGGTGATCAGGTTCAATACTTATAAGTAGCTAAATTTAAATTATTATTTTAAACATCTAAAAACTTAGTGATAATTATGCAGCATTTAAACCAAAAGATGACAGGACCATCATATCCCCTTGCCTGGGGAAGAAAAGTAGCATGTGAAAGCCTTGTGAGAGATCAGACAACATCCTGTACAAACATTACAGAATAAAGATAAACTTTACTGAACCAAGTTTAATGCCTTCAGGGCTTCACTGTATGAAAAAAGAAATTGTTTATATGGTATTCTGGTATTATATGACACTTCTCTTGGAGACTTGACTAATGCAATCTCTGAGAAGTATAGGAACTTCAACTTTTGGGACAATAAGCATGAAGTAGATTTCCTAGCAAATACCTGAGAGGAGGGGAATGCAACTGCCTCTAAGTCCATCCTTTTGAAGCTTCGCCTTCCCTAGGCGAATGTCTGTCTGCAATGTCTGTCTGCTTACCTATTCATGGTCTCTTCAAAGGCCCAAATAGGATAAACGAGTGACTCTCAAACTTATGAGGGTTCCCGTTCCGGACAAAAGGATGTTATGACTTTGAATCCATGTGAAAACCTAATGTTGGGATTTTGAAGGACCACAAAGGTCCATGTTGAAGGGAGGATGATGGGTCTCTGGTAAACTTATTAGTATTCATGTAGGTTTATGTTTTTAAATTAATTCAATCTAATGCTTTTATCATAAGACTAAAGCATGCTTGCTTAGAAAAAGCTGCACGGAGCCTCAAACCTGTGGCAATTATACGGTGTATCATCTCTGAAAACAAAGAGAAACAAGCCTGTTCAGGCAGTCTGTCTTTTGTGGAGAATTTCATAGTATAGCCAGCGGACTGTGAAGTGTGGAAATACCTTAGCCAGAAAGAAGAGACACGTGTCTCTACCCAAGAGAGGCAACAGCTGGGGAGCGGAAAGCCTAAGGGGATACCCTGCAAGATGATAGATGTTAAGTGCAGATGCCCTGAACTGTGTCAAGCCTCTTCCATCTCTAATGTCCAATTGTTTGCAATAATATTGCATACAGAATGCAAACCTTGGTTCTACTCTAACAAGCAACCATATGAAAGAGAAGCCGGTTTTCTTAAGAAACCTGATTCCAGTTTACATCCAGTTAGCTTACTGATATAAGGGGACTCTTGGCCCCTTACTAAAACTTAGTGGGATTTTTGGTTGGCCAGCTCCTAGTACCAAAGGAAGAGAAAGGGTTGATGGGAAATTAGGACCCTGGGACTAATAGTCCCCAGGAACAATGGGGAGAGGCCAGTGCTCCAGGCCAGCCTGACAGGACAAACAGGCTAATGAAGGAGTCAGAAGGCCTGGGTGTGAGAGGCTCCAGAGAGAACCAGCAAAGGAGCCCAGGGAGCAAATCCATGCTGAGAGCAGGGCTACAGCAACAAAAGCATCCCCTGAAGTAAGTCAGTGCTAGGGTAGAGCCACAGAAGTAGCCCAGAGAGCAGACCTGTGTTGGGAGGAGAATTGCAGCAACCAGAGCCAGAAATACCTGAAAAAGCAACCAGGGAGCTGGAGGCACAGTGGAGCTGGGGCTGAAGCCGGGTGCAGCTGAAGAGACTGAGGGGGACCCTCAGCAGAGGGCCCTGTGCAGGGAGACCCCGTCAGCCAAAAGGCCTTGCAGGCCAGACTTAGAGAGGGATTGTAATCCTGAGGAGGGGGAGGAAAGGAGCTGATATTGGGAAGAAGGGTCCTGCCACTTAGAGCCTGAAGGTATGCGGTCATCGCCAGAGCAAGTGTCCAACTTCCAGCATCCCTGAAGCACAGCCAGGGCCTGAGAAGGTGGTCTGGGATGTGTGAGGAGCAGATTGTGAACTTTCTCTCCATTCCATCTCTGGAATGAATGTCCCTTTGTCACAGAGGAGGGTGATTTGTTTTCCTTTAACCTTTCCCATTTTTCCTGTTTTTTAAAAATTGCTTGCTGTTTAATAAATTATATTTGCTTTGAACTGTATGTAATTATCAGTAGGTCAAGAGAAGCATCCTGTGTGGAGAGAGCATCTGAGAGTGGGGACAACCCAACACCTGTCCTAAGTAACCACAAGATTGGGGGTCAAGCACCCTTGGAATCTTGGGCCCAACTTCGCTGGGGTTATGGGGACTCTGCCACACAGGAGAGTAGAAAGGGAGCCCTTGAGGTCAGGGAGGCCTCTGGGTAAAGGAAGTGGGAGCAAGGGCCTAGATCCTTTCGCTAACCCATTTCAATAGGGTAATGTAGAGCCAGGAAAGTTCCCCACAAGAGCAGAACCATTGCTCTGCTTACACTTACTTTAATGACTACAAGTTTTTCACTCAAAAAATTGCTAATCCTGTATAGATCCTAACAATTGTAGACACAGCTTCGAATATAGGCAAAGTTTACCCAGCTTAATTGATTCTTACACAACCAAGAAGAGTAAAACTCAAAAACTAAAATTTCTTATTCTGCTTACTTTATTCCACCATGAAAGTTAGTGTTTCATTACAAGAAACTTCACTATGATTAGCTATCCCATTTGTGCATTCTCCCCCTCCCTGACACCCACAGCTAAAAATGAAAGGAAGAAAAAAAAATTTTTTTTAAGGGAAATGTGATTATAAAACCATAAAAACTGAAAGGGGACATGGGGCAATATATGAAACCAACTCTTACTTCAATCTTTGTCAATTTCAACTAAATTTTTTTTTTTAAATCAAAACTTTGGTTAGGTCAGATGAGAAGACAAATTTGATTCATAAGAACTATCCTTCCCACACACACTCACTTTAAACTCACTTGTTCATGCAGCAGTTGGATAAGTATGTTGCCTCTTCTGCAACCAACAGCCTGTGATTTAGCAACTGAAAGCTATTTACCAGTAACTAAACAAATGCAGCTTAATTTTGTTCACTGATAACAATTGATGCTAACCTTCAGGGTAAAGCTTTTTTCTATCCTTTAAGACTTGAGACTATTTTACAAAGAAACAATACATGACACCATACATCTTTTGGCAAAACAGACAATTATAACTAAATTCCATCTTTACTTGGGAAGGAGAACAGAATGCATCAACCTTGAAAACATATATGCATTGTATTGGACAACCACATTTAGTCACTATCTACGATATAAAGATAGCATTCAGTGAAATATAATTAAAGTTATCTAGTGGTGCAATTCCTGCAACAGGCTGTTGCAAAATAGTTTTGTTAAAGCTATTACTTGATGGAAGTACAATCATTACATAACCAAAAGCCTAGTGACTAAGTGTACTGCAACAGGACCTCTTAACTAGGTATCCAGCATGAATTGCTACAAAGGGTGTTGAACTTTGATGACCAGCAGTGTTCCCTGCATGCCATGCACGTGTGTGGCCATTCAGGACAGATTCAAATGCCTCCCAGCTGATGACAGAACACTCACAGCTAGGTTTTTTGTTTCTTCTTGTGATGTACATTCACACATGCCTCAGTACACATTCATTAATTTATTCTGCACATGGACAGAAAAAAATCTGCACATGGATAGAAGAGATTAGAGGGAACATTGATGACCAGCTGGTGTGGTCTGGATCAACTTTATCAATACTACATGAGGAGGTTTTGGGTGAGAAAGATGTTTTTGATAGTAAGTTTTAAGAAGTGAGGCATTTTACCAAGGTCTTCTAGTATAGAATGTTTGCAATCCAGGTATGCACAGAACACAGGAACTCCCCTGTATCAAAATACTAAGAGTGCAAAGAATACAGGCGTAGTTTAGTCTGTCAAAAGAATTCTTCAATGCCCCATTACAGATTTGAAGAGTAAAGATAAGCATTCAGAAATTCTGAAAGGAGTGCAGTGCTATCTTTCTAGATATAGTGGACTACTCAATAGTTTGGCTTGAAGCAATTTTCTCCCCAAAGTTTAACTTTTCAGTTTCTTTTTATTCTTGTATTTCTTCCTCCCCCCTCCCCCATACCTTTCCCATGTCCCTTTGCATGTCACATATCTGTCTTTCCTCCATTCCCTTCCCACTTATGTATTTTTCCCTTCCCATTCCATTCCTTAGAAGCTCTACATTAGATACCATCCCTTTGGATGAGGATTTCTAGATACAAGTCCTCCCTCCCCACCAAAAAAAAATATATATATATACAGGGACATGATAGAATATTGCATTTCATGTTTCTAACTTAATATAAGCAATTCCACCTGTCATAAATTTCTGATCCCTCCTCCAATCCAGGCAGCAATCCAATTATAAAGGCTTGAAGACTTGGCAAGAGAGACTTCTGCAGAGGAAGAAAATATTTCTCATACAGACCAAGGAGAACAGGCCTCACTGACATTGCTGCATTTGCCAGCAGGCAGGGGAAACAAGCCAGAGCTTAAAAAAGGAAAGAAAAGAAAAAAAAATTAAGTTACTTAAAAAATAATCAACCTATTATGAAATTTCAAGTCTGAGTTTTCAAAGAGCAATTTACCTGTATAGGAATAAGTCTTTGGCAAGCCATTTCGTCCCAATTATTTTAAAGATGATTTCATAGGTCTCTAGTGCTTTTAAATGCACTCCACTAGGCAAAGCTGGATGTAAACACTGAGATAATCTCTTACTGATTATCAGACGTCTTGGTAAGAGGGAGTACTTCAGGTTACTTTGAAGAGCCTGTACAAACAGTGAGGAGACAAGGAGAAAGAAGAAACAACAAGGAGTTATTGTACATGCATAATAACAGCCAACCAGTCAACATTTTAACAAATAAGGTTTTATGATAGAAAATTAACTTATTAGAATTAAATAAGGCATTCAAGAGTTTTCATCCACAAAATGCATATTATCACATTAACAGAGATAACTAGACTTGAAGAACTGGTGTGGAAATGAGTCCAGTAGTAACAGATTTTTTTTATTATTATTATTTTTTTTTTGCACACAACCTGTAAGCTTTTATTATTTTCATTTCATACACAAGGAGGGCTGATTTTGTTATCTCAGTTATACTGGACAGTAAAATGTAATTGGCAATTTTTAAAGAACATGACTACAATAAGCATTAATTAGGGTTGCCAGATGGTTTAACTAAAAATACCAAACAACCCCCAAGAAAAAACATGGAAGGGGGGGAATTCTGTTAAGGAAAAAAAAAAAGGGCCCGAGATTAAGCAAAAAAAATTAAAGAATAAAAAATAAAAAATAAAACAGCATGGCCCCTTTAAGAAAATCCTTTGAAGCTTTTTGCTGGTGGCCATCTTATTTTCCTGACTGAGCAAGACAGCTTCCCTACAGAACCAGGTAAGTGGGGGAGTCCGGGAGGGCCCAGTTGCTGAGTGTGTGTAGGTTTGCTAGGTGTCTGGTATTTTTGCTCCTGGCGGGGGGGGGATAAAAAAAAAAAAAAATCAGAAAATACCAGACATTTTAGGTGTCCGGTATTTTCTGAATTTTTTTACTGGACAGGAGGCGAAAATACCGGACTGTCCAGGTCAATACCGGACACCTGGCAACCCTAATTACTATCTATCTCTAGGGTTTACTAAAACTAGAGTAAAAGTGAAGATTTTCAGAGCAGCTTCATGTTACGTGGAAAGGACTGGTATGTTATAACATACTGAAAAAACTGATGATCCCTTAAAAACAAATTCACCTGGGAAAAAATACATACAAATGTGACATCTGCTATGTAGAAGACTCACTGAAAATCTAAGTCCAAGTATTCCCTCTTCTGTTCATGGCATAGTAAAACTTTGCATATAAAATTAAGGCCAAACACATTAATGAAGCTGTTCTTCAAATTTTAGACTATTCATAAAGGATTCCTCTATATAATGTTAGAAATGCCTACAGCAGCAAGGTATGAAGACTGCCTGAATGTTGGACTTTGGTTGGTACACTTTCACAAGCTAAACATAAATGGTTCACACCCCCTAAATATATACTTGAATTGTTTACTCAAAGTACTATCTAATCAGAAGAAAGAAAATATCTAGGTTGTAAATACTTTTTTCCTTTTGCTCTAAACTTACTCAAGTCAAGACAAATACCATTATGCTGTCAATTAATCAACAACTTATTTATTGACTAGTCATGAACAAACAACACTATTCACTATTTAGTACATGAAACAACTTGATGTATTGCAAAAATAGTGTTCTTTGCACAAATTTACTTTCTAAAGACTGCAGGTAATCTTCCCCTAACAGAATAGGGCACTTAAAAAGCGCTGGAAATAATGAAAGGAAAAATACCCTTAGCAACAGCAAAAGTCGGGTAGAGAAGGGTAACTATTTCTCTTGCAAAATAGGAAGTCCATAATGGTCTTGTGTCTTCTGACATTTAGACAAACATGAATAACCAGTCTACATTCTCCTAAATCCATGTAATATGCTGCCATTCCTCAATCACAGAGCACCTGTGTGAGAGTTTTCCCTCACAGGTCAGGTTTTCTGCATCTTTTACAATTTTCGCTGCTCTTCTCAGGACTCACTCCTATTTATCCACATCCTTCCTAAATGGGACATCCTGAAGTGGACATAGTACTCCAACTGAGGCCTCACCACTGCAGAGTACAGTGGGACAGCTACCCCTTTCCCCCAATGTCTCATGTATGACACTTCAGAAATTGCATTACATTGTTGATTCCTACAATTTGTGATTCACTTTCAGCTTTCAGAACCTTTTCAACAGTACTACCCCCTCACCAGTTATTTGCTATTTTATAATTGCGCATTTGACTTTTCCTTCCAAATGTAGTACTTTTACACTTTTCTTTACTCAAGTTAATCTTGTTGATTCAGACCAATTCTCCAGTTTGGTAAAATCTAATCCTGTCCTCCAAAGAGCTTGCAACTCAGCTTGGTATCACCTAGACATTTTATAAGTCTACTCTCAAGTCTATTATCAAAGTTATTAAAAGACAAAAACACAGCATAGTAGCAGACCAGAGACTGACCATTGTGGGACACCACTAAATACATTTTCCCTGTTGGAAAGCCAGCCATTGATAATTACTTTGAGTATGGTCTTTCAACTAGTTGTACCTCTACCTTATAGTAACTTCATCTAGATCACATTTCCCTAGCATTCCCTTAGCCTTTCCCACATTTTATGTGCATATAATATTATGTGCAATCTTCAAGGCTTACTCCCATCCAGACTTCCTTTCCACTAAACTGGAAGAATTCTGACTTTTTAAAAATTGAACTTATATCTTTAATTCTTTGAAAAAGGTGGGGGAGAAATTGTTTTTAAATAATTTCCTCATTAGTAAGTTGCATCCTAATACTCTACTCAAGAAACATTAGGTAAAAATATGTGCATTACAGGTTAAAACTACCACTCCCTTTACATCAGACTGCAGAATACATTAGAATATTACAGAAGCATTGGTTACAATTTCATTGAAAAAGGCTGAATTATCTTAAAGTTAAATCTTGGATTCAATCACTGTGAAATTCCCTGGAAACTGAGTACAGATTTTTTTTTAAATTAAGTCAGTGCATTAGCTCAGGAGTTAAAAGAAAATTAAATTAAAAATAGGAAATTTAAGAAATTTAGCACGCTTTTTATCAGTGCTTTTTTGTCCCAAATAAGTGAAATATGGCAGGCTCTTCACATTTTCCATATTGTTAAAGTTTCTTGAACTCTCATGCATAAACAACATTTGCTTCATTATTATACAATTCCTTCAAAACTGCTACCTATCTGTTATAATTAGAGATTATAGGCAGGGTAGGTCAACAGCTCAAGATTTATTTATACAAAAATTGGCAGAGGTGAATCTTAGGTATATCTGGTAGAACAGAAACAACGAGACGTCCTGTGACACCTTATAGACTAACAGATTTATTGGCGCATAAGCTTTCGTGGGCAAAGACCCACTTTGTCAGATGCATGGTACTTGGTAGAACAGGCAGATTTTAATTTGAAAGATAGGATCAATTCTCTTTTGTTTGTTTTGTTATTTTTCTTAATACAAAACAAAAGTTGATCCTTCAGTATGGAGTAGCTGATTGAATTAGGAGAAATATCTGTATTTGGAAGATTTGAAAAAAGAAATGTGTCCTTTTATTCCTTTTCAGTTGTTTTTACTGGGCTAGACGTTGTAGACAGCTGTTTTGTAGAGGATAAATGAGTGAGGAAGAGGCAAAATTAGCCAGGAAAATGGAAAAAGAGTAGGTGGAACTTATGTTTTACTTATTAAATGTATAGCTACTGTAGCCACAAGAAAATAAAACAACTAATTCAAGAAATGCTGACTTATTTTACAGAATTACTAGGAGATTTACCCGATGTTGCTCAGGTCCTTAATTTTTGTTTTTCTTCATTTAAATTATTGATCTGGGATGGAGCTGGGGATGAAGGGTTCAATATGCAGACTGCCCCGGGGAGAGAGGACTGTCCCATTCCTATCTCATTGCAGCAGCTTGGGGCCAGATGAGAAGTGCCTCTCCATGGCCACTGGGGCTCCAGTGGGCACAGCTGGTGGAGGGGTACATATCTCCCAGCACAGGCAGGTCCAGGTTCCTCTGCCCCATGTGCTCCGCAGCCAGAGTGAGGAATGGAACAGACTGCATCTTCCCCTCACCCCCTGACAAAAGAGAACAGCCAGCAATGTTCCAGTACTAACGGAGGGGGGAGTGAAAGCTTTAATATCCCCTGCCCTCCCTAAAGGGCGCCTGGGAGTGGGAGGCTCGGGGCTAGGCAGTCCCAGACAGGAAGGGAGGGCATACCCCCCAGCCAGCCCTTGCAGCCTCACTACCCCACACAAGCACAGCCTTACTGTCATAGGTGTGTGCAGGGGGTGTGCCAGGTGTGCCTAGGCACACCCTAATGTCTCAAAATAAAATGGCTTTGCGTTTTAATTTAATCGCATGATACACTCTTTTAAGTAAAGTTTAGTTAATTTAAAAAAATTAAGTTTAGTTAAGTTTTAGTTTCTTTAGTTTGTTTGATGAATAAAAATAATGTCCTTTATGATTGAGTATTCAATAAATGTTCGCCTTTAAAAAGAAATAAAAAATAAAATTCCCTGGGTGCATACCCTAATGAAATGTGCTGCGCATACCTATACTTACTGTTTTACTTTGCTTTAAGTTAGGATAAGAGGAAACTGCAAATTTGGTTAGAAATTCCCCGTTTAGGAAGAACTCTTGAACAAAAGAGAGACACAGACTCACTCGCTCACAAACTCTCTCAAATATATAGTAGAAAAACTTTAAGAAAGGATGCCAAGAGGAAGCCAATGTTATTAATTTGACACAAACATATCCAGCAATACTGGAGATCAGCTGATATAACAGAAGTGAGAGAATCTGAAGTTATGAGTAAACAATTTCCAACTCATGTGCTTAGCCAACAGTCACAAAAGCGGAAGCGGACATCATTATTCATCATTTGTATGGCATACAGATAATTGGTTTGTTTAATTTGCAGAATAGTTAAGTAACAAAAGCCTTGTTAGAGAAGACAGACAGAATTCCTAGTCACTTTTCCAGTTGCCCCCACCACATAATTGTCTTAAATATATACATTAACTTGTTCTAATTTAGTAACTTTACAAATCTATATATTTTAGAAATGTGCACGTGTCTGTCCATCTGAGAGTCCAGTTGTTCAAGAACTCCTCCTGAATGGTAAGAGCTAGGACCACCCAATTTAGTATACAGCTTCCTCTTCTCCTAACTTAAAACAAGGTCAGGTTTTGGCTGTACAAGTGTAACAATGACAGGTGGACCTCCGGGACCTCTGGAGCTTAGTGCATGAGACTCTACAGCTTGAGCTAAAAGCCAGCTGCCTCTTAGTTAAGGCTGTAGAGCAGGGCAACTCAGCATGCGACCCACGGCCCGTTTGTTTGCGGCCTACGGTGCGGTTTGCGTTTATGCGGGGCTCAAGCACATGGCCCATGAGTGGGATCCTTTGAACATGGCCGCCACTGGGAACATGGTCCACAAAAGCGAGGCCTCTCGCAGGTGGGGTGAGCACTGAAAGATGCAAGCGGACGGGCTGGCTGGAACAGATGGATACAAGGTGTTGGCATTTCTAGCCCCCGGGGCGGGAGGTGCTGGGAGCGCCGGAGCATTGTGGGAGGTGGCTGCTTAGCCTTGTGGGCTGAGCCTGAGAAGTGCTGACTGGCCCAGGCTATGTCTACACTACAATGATCCATCGGAAAAAGGCACACAAATTGCGCTCTGCAATTTGCGTACCTTTTTCCAACAGTTTTTTCGGAAGAGGCTTTTCCGAAATTTGGCCCATCTACACTGGGCCAAATTTTGGAAAAGCCTCCTCTTTCGGAAGAGCCCCTCTTCCTTGTGGGAGGAGGAAGACAGGGCTTCCGAAAGAGAGCGTCTGCTTTTCCGCAAAAAAAAAAAGTGGAAGAGCATTCCACATTCCCTGGACGTGGCAGAGTTTTTCCAGGACATCTCCAGTATCCTGGAAAAACCTCGTAGTGTAGACATAGCCCCACGCTGGCCATGTTTGGGTCCAGCACCGCAGCTAAAGGCTTAATCTTTGTATTCATGCCCATTAGTGTGAAAGAAGCTATTTGCATATACACTTGCATGTATATGCAACCACACTTAAGTTGCGGCCCTTGGCATGTGTAACGAATACACAATTTGACTTCTGAAAAGCAAACCACCACAGTCAATTTCTTCCCTTTGTAGCCAATAGGGAAGGCCGTATACTTTAAAAGTTCTTATTTCCCTAAGACTTCAAAAACAGAATGTTTTTTCTGAAGGACAAAGAATGTTCTTGTTCAGTACTGAATGTAACAATGAGATAAAGCATGCTACTGTTAAACAATACTGCCACAGGTCAGTCTGACCAACTTTGCTGAAGTTTCAAAACCAAGAGGAGACCAGGCTCCTGGTTATAATACAGATCACACTTTTTAATTTACAGCTTTAACTCTAATTAATAATTAAACTACTTGGTTGAGACAGAGGCACTAAATTTAAAATTTGAAGTGTTTATGATTCATCAAGGGACATTAAGGTGTAGTCTACTCTTAAAAAGTTATGTCAACATAGTTATGGTGCTTGGGGGCAGTGCATTTGGGCAGCCATCAGCCACCCAGGAGAGATTCAAATGTTGCTCAGGTGATTAGCAGCATGCCCACAGCCAGCAGTAGCTGGTAGCATATATTTCTACTGGTGGTGCATATCTGCATGCGAGTTGGTGCACATAACAAAATTTATTCCACACATGAATGGAAAAAATTTGAAGGAACATTTCTCACAGGTGTGAAAAAGTCGCACTGAGTACCATAGTTAAACCACCTAACCTCAGGTATGGATGTGAGTAAATAAATGGAATAATTCTTAGGGAGGTGGATTATCTACAACTGACAGAACTCCATGTATGTAGGAATGGTCTACTCTGCAGTACTGCTGCAGCTCTAGCACCTGTCAGGTACACGTGGCCTGAGAAAACAAGCACTAAAGACTCTTGCTAAAAAATAGCAGACAAGAATTTTGGGGGAAGAGTAAACAAGGAAGAGGAGTTTCAAACCACTTCCAAAAACTGTTTGTTACTGCTATGCAGAACAAACATCTAAAGCTATCATTTCCTAGCCCTGCCCACTGCATTCATGTATTCAGAATACTGACATTATATTTAAATAAGCCACATTTCATGATTTGATTAAAAATGAAAAATCTGACTGTTCCGAACCTTCTTAAGTCTTTTCTTTACTGGAGGAGATGCATTCATAACTAGAGTTAACATCCTGGTGAGCATAAGGCAACATCTGTAGTTCTCATGCGAGTTAGCAGGCTGAATTTAAGACAATAGAGGATTAGTGCCTCAAGGGTGAAGTATGATAGCTATGACAAGGCCCTGTATTATCCTCAACAAAATTTACTGAAGTTTATCACCACATCTTTTAACTTTATTGTATTAAAAATGCAATGTGTGGGTTATTATTAGATTTTAGATAACTTCTATAGGGAGATGGGATATACTAATGGAATACTTCTGGTTATCAGCCCTTTGAAACTTCACCTTGGGGAGGACACCCATAGCTGATTACATATTAAAGCTTCAAAATCAGGACTCTGACTAAAGATTGATAAAGAAAGGATGTTGGGATAAATAATTTGAGTTTAAACCCACTCAGGGTTTCTTGTTCTAATTCAACAAGCAGACAGACTGGTCCCCAATCCTTAGGAAAGGGTTAAGAGGACTGTGTCCTACCTATAAGATTGAATTATTGTTTTGAGCAGAAGCTGTGAAGAAGCTGAAGCCACAAGAAAACCCCTGAGTGGGCAGTTCTGAAGGACTGGTTCTGCCCGAGCCTGTGCCAGAGTTGGGGTGATCTCTGGTCAGCTTATTAGCAAGTATGTAGGCATTTATTATTTTAAATGTTTTATCTACATTGTTTTGACCTTAAGAATAAAGTATGCTTGCTTTGAAAGAACAGTGTAATAATTTATAACTGTAGCAGTCAGGGATGTCACCGTTTAAATGACTACACAATTAACCGATAAGCCTGTACTTCTCAGTTAATCTTGTTGACTACACGCATTTCCCTCCCCCCTTGCTGCCTCTGTATCAAAGGCAGCAAGGGGAGGGGGGGAGAAGGAGTGGGTGTCGGTGCTCCGGAAGAGCTAGCTTAAAAACCGCACGAACACAAAGTACCCCTCTCCCCCTCTCTCACACACACACAAACACACACATCATTTTTACTGTAAAGGACTTCTGCCCTCTGCACCTGCCCTAAGCACAAACACTGAGCCTAATCCCCTGACAGAATACCACACTTGTTACTTTTAACAATTTATAATCCCCTTCACACATGCACACAGGATACCACCTGAACCTATACTTTCCCATACCTATCATTAAATCCACAGACTGCTCTCATATCCCATCACTACTGACAGTACTCTCAGCAAGATTTCCCCAGTGCCCTTCTCCTGACATAATCTACACAATTAATATGGATATGATCCAGACTGGAACCTCAAAAGGTACACATGTACCTTTTCCCTTTGATTTCACAAATGGGAGAGGATTCAGACCTAGAGCTCCTCACATCATGACAGTTGCAACTCTGTGGCTCCTCAAACCAAACCCCAGATTACCTCATATCACAAACATCTCTACCAACCCCATTTCGACACCACTATTCTAACACAGTGAACGCAGTTGGAATGCAAGCAGATAGTTCCCAGGGGCCCTTGCCCATGCAGTCGTAACTCTGTCCCCTGGAGCTGGCATTTTACAATAATTCTGTATTTCCGGACTTCAGAAGGCTGAATTTTGCTGAACTTGACGTTTTTGAACAGCATGAGCTACTATTGGGCAACCCTAAATCTGCATAACAAAGTTTTAGATTAATTAAATTAAAGATATCGTGGCTCTAATCATGTATGTTATAAGCATTCACTTTATTCATCTGCCCACACATGATGAACCAGCACCAGTTTCCAGTCAAAAACTGCTGTTAGCTTGTATCAGACCAGTATCTTTACAGAACCTCACTTCATTCTGTTAGCACACAAAGGCAAAAATCTGTACAGAACAGTTTACATTGTGGCACCAGGATTATTAGTAAAAGGATGACAAAATCCTGTGCAACAGCAGTCTGTACTGAACATTCTAAATACTGGCATTCATTTTATTAGCTAGCAGCAAAACAATATTTTTCTAGCAGTTAACACACACGTGTTTCCAGACAATGAAAATGCTGACAAAAGCACTAATCAAGAATAGGAATGAGAGAAGAATAACCTTATTTCAAAAAATATGCAGTGCACTGAAAAGGTGTAAGAAGCGCATGAACAGTTTGTCAAAATCACTGGTGCAAAATAATCTCTTTCCACAAGACTTTATATATTTTGATTATACAGGCCATGAGCACTAGAAATTACAAACCTGACAAAATAGGTTCAGGGAATAAGGATACGAGATTTACTTTTATAACACTCAAATTTAATCTGAATCTTAAGTCTGGTCATACTGTACATCCACAGTATAGGAAACAGACGAAAAGCTATTTAAACCCCATGAAATGCACTTACATCAACCAAGGATTATGTCCTCCAATTATATACAAGGAGAAAGAACTAAGAAATTTTAAGCAACAAAGATTCAATTTTCATGTTAAAGAGAGATATGCAGACTTATCTATAATAAAAATGATTTTCATAGTTTTCGCTTGAAACATAAGCAAGCCTTTAAAACAGACAAATGTGTCAATAACAAAAATAAAAAGATTAGCACAGTGACTTTTGCTGTATATTTCTATCCTACACTTACATGTATTTGAAACAGACCTTTAATAAAAATAGCAAATTATTTTCTACAGTAGTGCTTGAAAAATCCACTTGTAAGTGCCAGAGAAGATTTTCTATTCGTTAATCAGGGTGTCATAAATCACCAATTTCTACCGACTTTCAGCTTAGTCTCATTATTAAAAAAATGGATCATCACAATTTCAGGGTAATTGCACCTTTACTGGGAACACCCAGTCAGGTCTCAGACTTCCAGCTGTCACCTATTTCTTGGCAGGGCCCTGTGTTCCACTGCCTTCTGACTGAGGATTTTAAGGCTACCCGTCTGCCTGATGTATTTGGTGATATCCCCAGCAACCCAGTCTGCCTTAAGGCCAGCATCTAGGCTGATCTTTCTCTCCAAAAGATACCAAAGGTGTGATTTACCAGTAACTGTTCCCCCCCTTTTTTTCCCTCCCCCCCACCTTCCCTCCTATTTATTTTGGGTCTGCACATCCTAAATAGGGTTGCCAGGTGTCCGGCATTGTACCGGACAGTCCGGTATTTGCACGCTCTGTCCGGTAAAAAAAATCAGAAAATACCGGACATGTGCAATGTCTGGTATTTTCTGACTTTTCCGGCTGCGCGCCAGACGCGGGGGGAGCGGCTGGGAGTCCCAGCTGGGGGGCGGGGCCGTGATTGCCGCCGGGAGCCCTCAGTCGGTTGAGTGTGAGGAGGAGGGGAAGCCTCCTCCTCGCTCGTGCGTCACCGGGAGCCTGCGCGGGACAGGCAGCAAGTGCCCAGGTCAGTCCCGCTCCCTGCCGGCCAATTTGCTCACCCCCCCCCTCCCTTCCCGGCCGGTTCTCCCTCACTTCCCCTCCTGATCTTCCCGGACAGCCCACTGCACCCCAGCTTGCTTCCTGCCGGCCCGTTCCTCTTCCTGATCTCCCCGGCCAGCGCCACTGCACCCCCGCCAGCTCTGCTTTGCGCCCACCCTTCCTCCCAGCCAGTGCCGCTGCATTCCTCCCCCGCCCCGCCAGCTGTGCTTCCCGCTCCCCCTTCCTCCCGGCCAGCCCTCGACCCCGCCCGCCCCCCCAGCTCTGTTTCTCACCCCCTTCCTCCCAGCCACCCTCACAGCCCCGATCCCCAGCTGTGCTTCCCGCCCCTCTTACTCCCAGCCAGCCCCGCCTCCCGGCCAGTCCTCCCCGATATCCCGCGGCCAGCCCCATTCTGCCCGACCCCCACGACCAGCCCTGCTTCCCGTTGCCCCCGTTAGCTGTTTCTAGCCCCCTTCCCGGCCAGTCCTCCTCCTCCCCTCCCCATGAAGCATGTCTGGGGTGGGTTTTTTTTAAAATGACCACCTAGCAGTGATCCAGGTTCCTTGTTGAGCGCAAAAAAAAAAAAAAAAAAAAAACACCCACCAAAAAAAGACTCCAACTTTGGTCCCTCCCCCCCTTTTCTCCTTCAACAAATTTTTTTTCCGGGTGGGTTTTTTTTGGGGGGCGGGGGGGGGGGAAGGGGGAGAGGTGTTTGGTATTTTTGTTTCAGCCATCTGGCAACCCTAATCCTAAACTCAATACTCCGGACATCTGAAGAAATGGGCTGTGCCCACGAAAGCTCATGATACCATCTACATGTTTTGTTAGTCTATAAAGTGCTACCAGACCATTGTTGTTTTTTCCTGTACAGACTAACTCAGCTACCCCCCTAAGCTTCTGGTCTTTCTAAGCCAGCACATTTACTCATAGGCAAAAGCATCATAGAGGGGGGAAAAAACCCAAAAGTATTTACATGCTCACTAAACACACCAGGAATTGCCCATCTTTCACTTGGGGCATCTGGTAGACTAGACCAGCATGCCTTCTAACCTTTCAGGCAAGGGCTGAAGTCTCACCTTTTGGACAGATCTTGTTCATTAGTTGAATCAAAATCAAAGTGTCTTTTTAAAGTCAGCCATATATATATATATGGCTGATTTTTATATATACAAATTTCCCAGCCTACTGACCGTGCCTCCTGGTGGGCTGCTGACCAGGAGCCGCTTAGGGTAAGTGCCTCCTGGCCAGAGCCTTCACTCAGCACTCACCTCCCTGCCCCAGGTCACAACCCCCTCCCAGACCCTGCACCCCTTCACCATCACAGTCTTCTCCTGCACCCATCCCCCTTCCCAGACCCTGCACCCCAATCCCCTATCCCAGGTCACAACCCCCTCCTTCACCCAAACTCCCTCCCAGACACCACACTGCCTTCTGCACACCAATACCCTACACTGCGCTCTCTTCTGCACCCAGCTTCCATCCCAGACCCTGCACCTCCTACATTAATATCACATAAAAGTGCAGCCCTTGACCACTTAGCAAATTTTTGGAGTGGTTCCCCATAAAAAATTATTGCCCACCCCTGGTCTAATCTCTCACAACGTAATGGCTATTTCACATTCATGCATTACAACATAAAATACAACTTCATCCTAAAAAAATACTGAATATGGTTGCAGTATCTGTCACATTGATCTTTAATCCTTACAGTTGCAACAAGAGTACTTGGAACATTACACGTGGCCGTGTTCTATTTCTCAGTCTGCAGACTACTCTAGTGCTACTGCTGCAAGTTTTGTCAAGCAGCAACAGATTAAAATTAACAGAAGTTTAGTATGCATTATTGCTGCTTTCAGAACCCTGTGAGCAGCAGTGGAATTGCACATCAGCTTCCTGCTGCTACTGCTTGGTAATACTGCCAGTAAAGCAAGCCATTGGAGATATTCAGAGGAGAAGCACAAAAAAACAGCAGGGGGTGGAAGAGAGTGATAGAGCTGCATAGACCTCTTTTCTCCTAGCCTCACCACAACCAAACCTGGAGGAGGGGTACTGAAGATGTACTTCCTCTCCCCTTTGTCCCTTATCTTTACAGGCACCAGGAAACACCAGCTTACTTTCTGAATACAAGAAGTGGCAATTCCAATAAAGTTGAAAGGTAACAAGTTTATACACCCCACTTCCCCAATTATCTTGTGGAATTCACTACAGTAATTCCTCATTTAACACTACAGATGCGTTTCTGAAAATGTTCGTACTATGCGGGGTCAATTTTCCCATTCAAAATAATGGAAAAGGTGGGGGTTGCGTTTCAGGTGGTGGTGGCAAAGTCAATTTTTTGTTGGTGCTGGGCTGTCAACGTCAACATTAGATATCTAGCAACACAAGTCCCCGCGGTTTCTTAAAACACAAAGATAAACACGTGAATGAGCGGAAGAGCGCTGTGACCACATGTATTCATCTGCTCATGCGTATTACCCTCTTTTCACCAACTTATACTGCCGCGCAAAGTAGTTCGCCACTTGATTATTTTCGTGTTATTTCAGGGACAGTTGTGTTATTCGAAAAACATTCCCCCCCAAAAAAAAAATCGTGCTATTGCGAAAACGTGTTAAATGAGCAATTACTGTACTGCAAAAATTAGCAAAGCCAAGAGCTTACTAGAATCTAAATCAATTTATAAATCAAAATATAAGATCAACAACTATGTGAAATAAGATTAAAAAGGCAAGCGGTATTAACATTGATGCGTCTCCCAAACAGCTCCTTGCAATCACATTACAAATCCTAATGACACAAAAAACCAAACACAAGGTACTTAGAGCAGGCACTAAGTTTTCTTACCAGCTTCATTTGGCATGGACACTCTAATTGACAATTTCTTTCCTTCCCCCACCCCCTTCTTTTTCCTCCTCTTCCCCCCTCATCCCTTCTCTGTGTTCTTTATTTGAAAACTGGAACCCTTAAACTCCAGTCATCTGAAGAAGTGGGTTGTGCCCACGAAAGCTCATGATACCATCTACATTTTTTGTTAGTCTCTAAGGTGCTGCAAGATTATTAGTTGTTTAAGTCATTCATCTTATCCGTTTTGCGTAAAGGATCTCCGTGAGCTCATCCTCCTGAAGACCCACCTGTCATGATGCCTAAGAAACATGTTGTTAACCAACACTCATAGTCATAGAATATAATTTTCATGTCCTTTTTAAAAAAAAAAATGGACTTATCTATCAATCAATATAACTGACATAACAGTATTTGTTACTTCCCTCCATACTACCTGCTGCATCTCTTTAGGTTATAAAATTCCTGCCGAGAGGATTGCACTGCCTGTATAGAGGAAACACCAGACTCCTTATGTTGGAACTAAACACTCCTGGAACTAAACAGTAATTAATAATTATGCTTCAGGTATAAGATAACCAGTAACTACGTAGGCATGAGGAAACTTTCCTTATGGGCAGGTTATTCCATAATTTTCCATTAATAGATGGAAGCATCTGGTATAGTCCATAGGCTCAGAGAAGACATAGGACTAGAGGAACCATTGTTTGATCTGCTATAGCAATTCTTAGGACCCTAAGAATAATTCTACAAAAATACCAGGGAAGATGGACTGATGAAACAGATAAAAGCTTTTTGGTTTGTACTATACAATTGCATGTTTTGTCAGTTACATATCTGAGCAAGAGTTTCAGCAAGTAGATATTACCTGGCCCCAGTGAGGCAAGAGAACATAGCTCATCTCCCTCCATATGCAAGTGTTCAGTGTCATCTGGAAAAGATCAGTGGAACTGTCTGACAGTCCCAAGTTCTCCCCATATCCCACCACCTCTCTCTCACATCAGGGACGTTTGCCGAGGCTGCGAGGGTAGGGGGTATAACTGATGACTCATGCAGCTCAGGTAGCACCATCCAACTCCTCTCTTCTAAAGAGAGCACACACTGCAGGCATTAGTAAACCTACTACTGAACTTTTTGCACAGCTGAGGAGATCCGCTCGTAAAGTTTACACATTGTAGCCAAAGCCAGTTATACTGGTAAACCTGCAGTTTTGCTAGTATAACGGCATCTGCATTAGGGGCTTTTGTGGACACATCTGAACTTGGAGATCTGCTGTTTCCACACTTGCTTTAACTGTATACCTTGGAATGAAATACAAGAATAATCTTCTTCCTCCTATGTATATAAAAATTACTACAATAACACTGCTCTACAGCCAAAATGCTTCTGAAATAAATGTAGTCAAACTTTACTAATTCTGGGTCACTGAGAACGAAAATGATGCTTAAAATTGTTGATTGGCTCTAGTTTTCAAGATATGCTATTGGGTCAGTATATACGACCCTTGACTTGGGAATGGCAGAAGATAAGTGACTTATAAAGGGAAGGGATCTCAATTTAAACCAGAAATGACTAAAATACATCTTTGACTGGATCTATGAATAAATCTATGACTGGGTTTGGACAGTACTTGCTTTTTAGGCAAAACAATGAATGATGCAATCTGAAGCTGGTATTGCATCATACATTATATGAATTGCATCATGTTATTCCTCGAAGTCATGTTCCGTGACCGTCAAAAGGATCTTGTCCCATTCTTCTTCATGGAAGGTGATCTTGTAGCCTGCAACAACATCGATGGTGTGATGGCAGCCCTCAACATCATTCATGATCCAGATGAGTGGAGACTATTCATTGATTCATCGAAGACGAGTCTTAAAGCTGTTTTGCTGCATAATGGCAATGTTTTGCCATCAATTCCAGTTGGTCATGCAGTCCATATGAAGGAAACCTATGACAACATGAAACAACTTTTGAGGTGCATAAACTATGACCAACATCAGTGGCAGCTTTGTGGCGATTTGAAGGTTGTTGCTCTCTTGCTTGGTCTGCAGACTGGATACACAAAGTACTGCTGCTTTCTCTGCAAATGGGATAGTCGTGCAAGAGATTCCCACTACATCAAGATAGATTGGCCACTCCGACAGCCATTGGAGCCTGGGAGGAAAAGTGTTCAGCATCCACCACTTGTTGAATCGAGGAAGATTTTGTTACCACCCTTACACATCAAGCTGGGTCTGATGAAGAACTTTGTCAAGGCCATGGACAAAACACAAGCAGCTTTCAAGTACCTCCGTGGAAAATTTCCAAGGTTAAGTGAAGCTAAGATAAAGGAAGGTGTCTTTGTTGGTCCTCAGATTCGTGAACGTCTTCGAGATGATTCATTTGGCCATGCACTGCGTGGCAAGGAAAAGACGGCATGGAAAGCCTTCCAGTTAGTGGCAATAAATTTTCTCGGAAACAACAAGGCAGACAACTACAGGTTGTTGGTGGAAAACCTCCTCATACAAAAGCCTTGGTTGCAACATGTCACTAAAGATACATTTTTGCACTCTCATCTAGATTTTTCCACCGAACTGCGGAGCGGTGAGCGATGAGCACGGCGAGCGATTTCATCAGGACATTGCAACAATGGAGAAACGCTATCAGGGCAAATGGAACCCATCGATGCTTGCAGACTATTGCTGGACAGTGACAAGAGATGCTCCATTTAATGAATACAAGAGACAAGCCAAGAAGCGCCGAGTAGACACTGAATAGGACTAAACTATGTACATAATAGTTTTTTGCCTTTTGTTTCATAATAAATTTTATTTATATAACCCTTTTGCTGATTTTTAAAGTGTTACATAAACAGGACAGGTGAAATATTATCATGTAAAGCAACCATAAACACATGAAAAGACCTAGGTTTACAATTTATGATTAAAACTCTACTATCTACACAATATACATAGACGTAAAATGTAAAAACTTAAATATCTTGGAAACAGTAGCCAATCAGTTGTTTTAATTGTCATATTTGAATTCAGCACATCAAAATACATAATAAATAGCACATTTTATCTCTGAAGCAGACGACTTCTAAAAAATTGTAGACCAGTGTAATTTACTCCTGAGGGAATTCAGCACCAAAATTAAAATAGCGTGTGCAGAATTTTTATAAAGTCTGCAAATTTTAATTTTCAATAACTAAATTAGAAGGGTCCCACAGAGTAGTATGGGGCATAGGCTTTTGGCTGCATGGAGTGGAAGATCAGCCTGTAGCCCACTTCCAGGAACACAGACATGGCAGTGAGGCTGCACCTGACACAGTTCAATAACCTACCTTAGATATACCCCAAGGCCCTGTTCCTCCATGCCAGGAACACCAGGTGGGGCAAGCAGGTTCAGCCTGGAAGGATCCAAGCGTGGAAGGGCACGATGTGGAGTGAGTATTCTGTGCAGGGCAATCTTGGTGCAGGCAGCTTGATAGGGGAGTCCAGGTGCAATCTGGATGCAAGGGGCTTGTTGGGGGGTTTCAGGTGCAGGGGCTAAGGGACTCTCTAGGAGGGTCCAGGTGAGAGTGGTTTGGGCTTAGCAGGGCAAGTCTGGGTGGCAGGGGGAGCAGTCTGGGTGCTGGGACTTGGTGAGGTGGGAGTCTCGGTGCTCCTAGTTGCAGGTCCAGGTGCAGGGGGCTTGTCGGGATGGTCCAGAGGACTTGGGCAGGAGCTTATCATAGTAGGGGCTTGAGTGTGGGGGACGCCGAAAGGGTTGGTTTGGGTGCAGGGTTTGGTAGGGGTGATGGCTATCTGGGTGCAAGGATGGAGGGTCCAGATGCAATTGGTTGGGACTTGGCAGGGGGTATTTGGATGCAGAAAAGGGTCTGGCTCAAGGTTCCCTCTAAGTTGTACTACCTCCTAATAAGCCTCACGCAGGGGCTCAGGGCTGCTGCACATGGAACTGCTGCGGATAGGGTAGAAGCACGCTCCTCCAGCTCCAGAAGCAGGGCAGATTAAAAAAGGGACTTTAAGGGCTGTAGCTTGGGGGCCCTCTTAGCCCAGGACTACAAACTGTAGAGCGCCTATGTTCTGGGCCAGCCCTTCCTGGTGGGCCAGCTCTGTGTGCTGCTGTTCCTCCCGCCTTGGCTGGAGCTGCGTCACTGCAACCACCAGGGAACTCTGTCCTCGTAGTTCTCATTGGCCAGGAATCATAGCCAATGGGAGCTGTGTGGAGCGGTGCCTGAAGTGAATGTGGGGCCCGAAGTGAATGTGAGCCAACTGTTCCCTGCCCCCCATCAAATGAGAGCTGTCCTAGGTAAGTGCACCCAGGAGCGGCTCGAGGCCGGCTGCAGCAGTTGGCACCCCAGGCGGAACGCGCGATTGGCGCCCACACCTGCACGGCCGTCAGTGGCGTGACATAATCATCGGGCGCCCCGTTGAAGGCGGCACCCTAGGCAACCGCCGAGTCGGCCTATACTCACAGACCACCCCGAGTGCACAACACCCCAAACCCCTGTCCCAGCCCCAAGCCTCCTCCACTGCCCTAGCTCGCTCCTAGATCCCACACCCCAACCCTGAGCCCCCTCCTGCACCCTAACTCCTGTCCAGACCCCATCCCCACCCCAACCTCCTGTCTTGAGCCTGTTTCTGCACAACAACCCCATTGGCCCCACCTGGTGTCCCATCCTGCACCCCAAATGCCTTATCCACAGGCCCATACCTCAGAGCCCACACCTCCAACCAGAGCCCTCATCCTCCGAAGCCTGAACTCCCTCCCACAGTCCGAACCACTCGGCCCCATCCCACCACAGATTGTCCATGTGTAAAATGAATTTTGTTATGTGCACCAATATGGGGGTGATGTGTCACAAATCATCTCCATATTGGTGCACATAAAATTCATTCTGTACATAGGCATAAAAACATTAGAATAAACTCTGGTCTGGCTGTGTGTAGGGGCTTAACAGGAAAGGGGTTATCGGGGTTCAGGAGTGGGGGCGCAGGGAATGGGGCTTGGCAGGGAGGGCCAGGTGCAGGGAAGGGGTATTGAGCAAACAAGGGAGCAGCTCCCCTATAGTGACCTCTCCCTGTATGGATGAGGAGCAATGGGGGCAGCAATCAAGGGGAAGAAGGGTTGAAGAGCCAGGAGAGGTTTCTGGAGGTGGGTTTGACCTGGGTCCAGCTTCTCCATGCAGGCGATGTGAACCTCTCCTCTAACCCCAGCCCAGCTGGAACTATCGGTAGAGCTCAGTGCAGGGCAGGAACCCCAGGTGTGACAGGGGAGGCCAGGTGCATGGGTGAGGCTCAGCAGGGGGCTCCAGGTATGGTGGCATGAGGCTTGATGGGGGATGTGTGAATGCACAGGGGTTGGGCATATGGGCAGCCGGCATCGTTAGCCATGTCCTCCCACCCTCTCTGTGTGATTTACCCCTTCATTGACTGCTCTGGGTACCCAAAATGATGTACCCTCCTACTGGAGAGGGGCATGTGACCATTCTTGCACCTTCCCTTTGCTTCCCCATCAGAAAGTCACTTCTGCAGTGGACATGAAGTCTGCACACATGTAGTGTCATAGAATTTCTCCAGGAGTAATAGTTGTATTAATTGTAAAAAGAAACTTCAACAGTCAACCTATAATTGTTCTCTGGGCTTCAATAAATTAATTATTAAGGAGCTCTTTAGCTGTCAGTCTCAAAGCAAGCAATAGTAATAATAAAAAAAATCCAGTCCCCCACCCTCAAAAAACCCACTTCCAAGATCTAATACCTTATTGAGTTTGCCAAGTGAAGATATGAGATCTGCCCATTCGCTTGAAGATTCAAAGTTCCGCAAAGCCTTTTCAATCACAGAAGAATAATTTCTGTATCTGTAATCACTGAACAGCTCCTGCTCTTCCGGGTCCATCTTAGGTTCTCATAGCAAGCCAAAACTGCCTGGCAAACTAAAATGAATATACACTGTTAAGAAAAGTTAACCAAAATCTAAATATTGACAAAAGCTACACCTCAGAAGATTGCAAGGGTGTAATAAGTATGCAGACATGTTTGAAAGGGAACTGTAAAGAATGTATTTAATTATAAAACTGAAATAAAAGTAATTTAAGGCATGACACCAATTTCCCACTGCCAGCATTTGTGGCTTTTCAGTCATAGTTTCTTGATTTTAAGAAATGATCTCTCTTAAATCGGAGTGTGTCATTTATACAGTAACAGCAGGGGAGAGTGACTACACAGAGGAACTCATTATACACAAAGTAAATAAACTGGGGAGAAATAAGGGAGGGAGAGGAAGATATTTTCCTACTCTTTCAAGCTGTAGTAGTCTATGACATTACTTGAAACAAAATAAAAAAAACAAACACCATGCTTTCCTGTGAATATTTAACAATGTGCCAATTCCCATTATTTTATGGGAAGTCTCACAATTGTTAGTGTTTAGAATAAAGCCTTTAAACATTACCTGAGTGGATTCCAAAGGTTCACAAATCAGAAGAACTTAAAACACTGGGGCATTTTGGTTTCTTTAGACTCTCATGATTTTTAGACCCATCTCATAGTTTTGGGGCTCCTAATTACATTTCAAACAGCTGGGATTGGCAATATTGACAAATCCACTGAAAAATGTTCAGTCACTGACTCCTATTTTAGTCATCAAAGTTAATCTGTATCTGAAAACAATTCTAATCAACTTATTCTTTAAAATGTTGGTAGTTAAGGGGAAAGTTCTACTCATCCCTCCCGCAAAGATAAAACCTTTCCCCTTCACCAGCCTGAAACAGTTTCCTGGTTTTCAGAGCTTTAAGAATAGGTGCATTCAACAATCTGGAAAGGAGCCAGTATTCTCAGAGTTAATGAAGTTATTGGCAGTGAATTCATTAGACCTTGTCTTCACTACAGAAAAAGTGCATCCTTAATGAGTGACAGAGAAGGCCAAGAAATCTGTAATTTTCACATACCTGACTGAGCTTTAACCTAAACTGTTAACTCATATGAAAATGACATACCGCGTGGTTTTTGCTAGGATTTTATATTGAATTAGCTAGCTCAAGTTAATAATACATCCTTTCTTCCCCTCTCCTGTCACCAGCAAAGACATGTCAACAAAAAAAGTTTTAAAAATCATATGAATGGAATTCTCTATGATTTCTCCAAATGATACAAGTTTGCTTTTAAAACATTCCAGCATTGATGAACAGAAGTGAAATTGATCAGGCTGCTTTCACTGATAAAGTTAAATGAAAAAAAAACCATAAAATAAATTAAATAAAGTAATTCAGATTGCCGCATTGTTATTTATTTTAAATGACAGACATGAAATTGTTTGGTTTTAAAATATTACTTTTAACCTGAGATGTACCTTTGATATTTGTGGCTGATGTCCAAAGGTAAATGCTTGCTTGATAATCAAGGTTTTTGTCCAAAACACACACAACTTGGTTTAAGTTTCTCTACTCTTGCTATTTTCCCCTATCAATAATGACTGTGTGTAGCATATGGGCCAACCATGCAACACTGTGCAGCTTTGCTCCCCCGAGGTTTCCCTTTTCCCACATGCCAGACCAGACGCAAAGGTTTGGGCAGAAACTCACCCAGATCTAGTGAAAGGAGGAGATCCTGCAGCAACTATGCAGCAAACTCGGCCTCCCCCGCCTCACCTGACAGCCAGACACTACGGCAAAGACCACAGCTGTTACAACCGCCGGATGTTGCTACAGGGAGGGAAAGGGTGTGAGCCGCAGCATCGCAGTGTGCACTTCTACACTAGAACATGCACGCTCAGAAACACACCCTCCCTCTGAGATGCACACAGCTCTCCTGCCATTTGCATCCAATACACACACAGCCGGTATGCAGATCCCCTACACAGATTTCCCCCCCCCCATGCATAGGTCACACACACACACGGATGTCCGCACTGGGTCAGCCCAAAGGCCCATCTAGGCCAGTATCCGGTCTTCGGACAGAGCCAGTGCCAGGTGCCCCAAGAACAGGGCAATTACTGAGTCAGCCCCAGCTGGTGGCAGGTGGAGGCGCAGGGGCTGCGCTGCGCGCACTGAGCTCTCCCAGGCGCACACCCAGGTGCCCTAGTACACAGGGGGCCCCCGCGCGCGCACAGAGCCGGGAGCGAGCCCACCCCGGGACTCACCTGGCAGGCGGCGGCTCCAACAGCGCGCGGACGCTGCTGCCACTTCCCTGCGACGTGTCCCTGCCCGGGGCGGGGCTAGCGAAGGAGAGGGGGTGGTGTCAGTCCGGCAGTTTCTATGGGAACCGGGAGGGGCGGGGCTGGTGTCTCGCTCCTGCACCCGGAGACCCACTTCCCTGGCAGCTTGGGCGGCTCCGCAGCGGATATACCACCTGGGAATGGAGATGGGGGTAGCCTGAACGGCAGGGAATTCGGGTCCACTTTCCCTCCCCCTCTTTCCCCGCGGTCAAGGAGGGGGAGCTGCCAGGATTCGTTATGATTGCCCAGCGGGCAAAGCAAGGTATCGGCCTTCACTTCCCCCCCCCGGAGTTAGTGTGAGATGGTACGTTCCTGTAGCCAGGCCTGTGTATTTGGCGCCACCTGCCGACGAAAGCGGGGAAGGGCAGCACGCGTGGCCAGGGCGAGTTCTCTCCTCGCCTCTGCAGCGCCCATCGGTCCCACACGCCAGCTCGCTGGGCGGGCGGTGCACGGTGCGGAGCAGTGCCCGGGGCGCTGTTTGTTGCTGTGTAACACAAGCCCCAGCAACGCTGCCTGCCGTGATCGGCGGTGACAGGATCAGCTGGGCTGTCATTGAAACCGCGACCTCTGGGATTCAGAAACCCATCGCTCCTGCAGGGGAACGGGGCATTTCCCCTCCTTCCCTTGTCTTCAGCACAGCGAAGCCCGGCGGCTGGGTTTGTCCACCACCTGCGTGGCTGGCATGTCTCAGTCATGACTTGTGCCACTGGTACAGTCAAGCCTGTCTCAGCCAGAGCTCCTGACCTTCTGCAGAAACGGGTGGGGGCGCAGAGAGCATGAAACGACAGAGTCCTAGGTCCAAACTCTAAATCAGTGACACTCAGGAGCGGCCAGCAGGGCAGAACAGTCAATGGGCCGCAGGCACTCCAAAGCTACCCTGTGCTGATGCTGTCCACTGGACATTTAGGTAGTGCAGGCTCTAGGAGGGATTTTGGGTATGGCAGGCAGGGGTGAAGCCACAGGTGGGCCTGGGTTGGCCGTGTATGACCCACTTAGCAGCTCTGCTCTGCTCATCTACTGTTCATGCCAGCAAGTGGCGTTGAGGGCCTGAAAGCTCCCATGCCCTGCTCCCACTACCCAGCAGGAACACTTGGCAGGTGGAGTAGGATGAAGCTTCCAACCCTATGCCTTGGCCAGAGTGCCGGTGGGCTGGAGAAATGAGGAAAGCCCCCAATACCACTCCCCTGCTGGAGCACCTGACAGAGAAGGGCAAGACCCTGAATCCCAAACACACTCTCCTGTGGGAGCCCCCAGCGGGCAGAGCAGGGCAAGCCCCTGATCCTCCTTCCCAACAAGAGCATACAGTATGCTGAGTTGGGCAAGCTCTGAGCACCGTGGGGGTGGGAAGGTATGGAACAGGTGAAGAGGACAGGGTGCACTTTTAGAGTGGCCCCTGAGCAGAGCATCTATCCCTCCCCTTCCCGCAAGGCCAGCTGTGGAGGGGAGAGGCAGTCTCATCGCTCCTACCCTCTATCATTGCACATCCATATGAAGTTGGGGCCCAATCACCTGTCCCAGTTTGACTATGCCACTACTGGAGGGTGGGCTCTGGGTAAGGGAATGGGGTGCAGGATAGGGTCCGGGGGTTGACACTTCAGACAGCTCCTGAAAGTGACTGGCACATCCCTCTGGCACTGGCTCCTAGAACAGAGGACCAGGGGGTCTCTGCATGCTGCTGCTGCAGCTCTCAGGAGCTGCAGAATTGGTGCTATCTGCTTCTGCAAGAGGTGTGGAGTGAGGGCAGGCAATTCAACTGCCACATCCCTATAAGGTCCCAACATGAGTGCCTACACAACCCAGCCATGAAATACCCAAATGCAGTATTCCTTGGGCGTCATTTCAGCAGAAGTGCTATCAAGAGTGTGTAGCAGAATTCCAGAGGAGAGGGGACAGTGTTTAACAAGCTGTAGCCAAAACAGCTTATATCACAGATAGATAACTAGTGTGAACAGAACTAAAAAGAATGTAAGAATACCGATAGTTCAGCTTTGTTAGGAGCCTAGGGCTACAACATTCTTCTACTCTAACTAGATCCTGTTCACAAGCACTGGTCATGCCTTTTTAGAATCTCTTTTGGCTACAAACATGTCTAATCTGATCATTTGCACACTTGAAAGTCAGTTAATGTGGAGCCCAAATAGATCTCTGCTGGGCAACTTGACAAATAACTCAGCACTGGGGCGAGTTAGCTTATGAGTGCACTTGTTGCATTGTTTCTCCTTTCAGTCTTCTCTGAAATTAAAAATAAAAAAGAATGGCTTAGGTCTGATATATATGCTAGGTGACTAGATGAGTTAGCACACTAGCCTTTGAAAACTAGAGGCTTGGATGTAATAATCTTTGCTCAGTTCTCAAGTAAAAATAAGTATGGTGCCATCCTTAAGTTGTCTCTGTTTGCCCATAAAACAAAAACACAATGCAACTAAGCAAATCCATTTGACAGGAGTGGGAAAGAATTGTTACAGGTAAGGACTTTCCATTGCATACATTCCTTGAATTAAAGGAGACAAACTATGCCTATTTCACTGTAACTATTATATTGAAAGATCTTAGTGTGACATTAATAGGCTCCAAGTTCACTCAGGTTTTGGGAGGAAAAATAGCCAGTGCAAAAGGACACAATTTAGAGACTTGAATTGTAATAGATATTATGTCAGATACAGCTAACATTGTACAATGGATGATTATACACCCATGTAACTCACTATATGAGCTTCATTCATATGCACATTTTGTACTTCCCTTCTGTACACTGTGGTACATGTGAAGCCAAACAATTTGACATAAATCTTATGTAAAACATTGTGAGACTCAAGCAGCATTTATGATTTAAAAATAAGCAAACAATAACATGTAAAATTTATATATACACTGGTATCAAGCCAAGTCACAGACACCTGACTGAACTGATAACATTTGATCACATATCATTTTGTTGTGTTAATTTATTAATGTCTGGTTGTATTCTCCAATAATATTTACCTTTCATACAGCAACTTTCATGTCCAAAAACTTTTTACAAACATTAACCTACACTGTGGCTTTAAGCCAGGGCCTGTGTTGGGGCAAAGGGGAGGGGTGAGAAAAAAACATGCAGTACCTGCATTCCTGGGAAAATGTGGACCAGCAGTCTCAGCCACTTTGAAAAGGTGCTTTCCCACAACAGTTCAGCTCCACCAGCTGGTACAAAGGCGGAATGTGTCTGGTCCACAATGCTTCTGGGGATTCTAATGCTGGGGTTAAAACTAGATTACCATGGTACTTGCAATCCCCGCTGTCAATGTGGCTGGCCCCCATGAGCAATTTGAAGGGAAAAGGATTCAACGAAGCTCCCTCCCTCTGATACCCACCCAAAGCCACAATGTAGTCCACAATTTAATTTTGTATATGTCTATGTGACACACAAAAAGTCACCATATATGAATTTGTTTTTCACGAATCATCTACCCATGTGGCCTATCAATCTCAGAGGGTAAACCTTACAGAATGGCAATAAAACATAGAAACGAGGAGTAGTGCTTTGTTTTGGCACTACTGTGCAAGGCCAGGTAAATCTGCTATTACTGTACAATTTTAGAGAAAGAAAAGTGATTGATCTCAAATAACACCTCAATCATTGAGATGCAAGAGTGAAATAGCATTGCAAAAAGTTAAATGGAAGAGTCTCTGGTCTTAAATGGTCCTAATGATAAAATATAAAAACAAATGATTCTAAAGAATAAATTTGCTTATGGCACCACACTGGATGTATACCTGCCCTGTAATGGTCTAGCCCTCTGGTGAAACTTGGAGCAGTCTATAGGATTTGTGTAAGTTACACTGCCAATGATCAGCGGGGTGTAGGGATTAAGGATGTGAATGTTAAACCGGTTAACCAGTTACCCTCACCCTTAACAGATGAGGTTTAGTGGTTAAGGTTAACCAGTGGGGGCTGCTCCAGCCCTGTGAGGGGCCTGCTGCGAACGGGCTGTTCTAGTCATGGAAAAACATTGTCATCTCAATGATAGATGTGTTATTTGAGATCAATCACTTTTCTTTTTCTAAAATTATACAGTAATAGCAGATTTACCCAGTGTTGCCCAGTAGTGCCAAAACAAAGCAGTCCAATCACCGGAGCAGCTCCTGTCTTCAGGAAACCCGCGTACCCCACAGGCAGGGACTGCTCCATCGCTCAATGCAGCCTCTCTGTGTGGTGGGTCCAGGTGCCCCATAGGCAGGTGCTGCTCCAGCTGGGCTCCCCCACCCCTCCTTTTAATTGGTTAACAGGTTAAACTCTGGCTGCGTCTAGACTGGCATGATTTTGCGCAAATACTTTTAATGGAAAAGTTTTTCTGTTAAAAGTGTTTGCGCAAGAGAGTGTCTACACTGGCACGGATGCTTTTGCGCAAAAGCACATATTTTGTGCAAAAGCATCCGTGCCAGTATAGACGCTCTCTTGCGCAAGAAAGCTCCGATGGCCATTTTAGCCATCGGGCTTTCTTGCGCAAGAAATTAACGTTGCTGTCTACACTGGCCCTCTTGCGCAAGAATACTTATCCCTGAGCGGGAACATCAGAGTATTTGCGCAAGAAGCACTGATTTTGTACAGTACAAGGTCAGTGTTCTTGCGCAAATACTCGCGGCCAGTGTAGACAGGCGGCAAGATTTTGCCAGTCTAGATGCAGCCAATATGTTTATTAACCTATGAAATGGAATTTTACATTCCTAGTAGGGAATGTTGCTGGCAAAGGAGGAGTTTGGTGTAAGAGCTGCAATACTGTCTTTAAACCGCTAGAAGTCTCCCCCAGCACTGAAGTGATTTTCTTGTGGCCAACTACACTAAGGCTATCTCTACACTGCTTCTTTTTTGCGGAAGAGGCAATGCAAATGAAGCGCTTATTAGCAACTTCTCATGCTTCATTTGCATATTCTCCTCCGATGCTTTTTTGCGGAAGAGGTTTTTGCGCAAAAAAAAGCAGTGTAGACGTGTCTGTTTTGCACAAAAAACCCTTTTGCGCAAGAACATGTAAACCTCATTTTTTGAGGAATAAGGGTTCTTGCGCAAAAGGGTTTTTTTGCGCAAAACGGACGCATCTACACTGCTTTTTTTGTGCAAAAACCTCTTCCGCAAAAAGCATCAGAAGAGAATATGCAGATGAAGCGCAAGAAGTTGCTAATGAGGGCTTCATTTGCATTGCCTCTGCCGCAAAAAAGAGGCAGTGTAGACGTAGCCCTAACTTTAGGACCATGATCTGTAGTTAGCAAAATGTAAAGCCAGCCACACCAGGGGATTTCTAGAAGATTGTTTAGTTTCAATAACTTAATTTCTTACAGTGGAAAAACATTTATGCAATACAAGAAAAATGATTATTCAATGCTTAAGGGTATGTTTTTTGTCACCGCATGAATTAAACTCCCATTAATCTGAACTGGAGTTACACATGTGCATTGAAAAGAAAACACATTGGGGCAATGGTGCCAGAACAGCCACGTCTGGGGCTCCAGAGCTTTGTGATTTTTGAGGGATCTCCTCCAGGTCAGAATTGGTAAGCAAAGAGCCATGGACAGGGCCAGAAGGAGTGGCTATCACCCCTCCACCGGCCTATATGCACTGGAAAATTCCCCTTTAGGAGGATGTTGAGGAGTGTGAGAGAGGCTGTGGTAGCCATGCTGCCAAAGGGACGTGGTCCAGGGACCATGCAGCCTGTGACTGGGCACAATGCGGCTTCACTTGCCTTTTGTGGTTCACACAAGATGCAGTTTTTGGGTGTGTCCCTCCAAGTGATAATGAGATTCTGGGCTAGATTGTCACTGTCCATTCATAGATGTTCAAGGGTGAGGTTACAAAGAGTTCTCTCCACTGCCAACAATTGCTACAGGCCAGTAACAATCACTGTCATGTCTGCAAGCACAGTACTTACCAATCTAACTTGCACAGCACTCATCTAACTCTCATTTGTTGTATTTTTTTTTTTATTTTTTTTAGCATTTGTATCAACTCTTAGTCCAGAACTCATTTGCTTTTCTCTGTTTTAAATGTTAGTACTGAATTTGCACATAACACCTACAAAGATATCTTTCATATTCTCTGACATTTTGGGTCAAGAGGAGCTCCAGCAATGTCTTTTAGGGGTGATAACACTGCTTGTTAGTTAATTCTGTTTTCAGGGCCATGACAGTGAGCCTTTGTTGGCTTTGCACTATCAGCAGAGGTAGTTTCTTCTAAAATGATCAACTGGGCTGAGGTAGTGAGCGCCCTCTTTGATATTATTTGTTATTATGATGATTTAAATTTAAAATAATAATGAAGTTTAAATGGAAAACTTAAGGACACCAGTCCAAATTAGCACTCCACCCCTCTACCCAAATTCCACTAATAAAATGGGTGTACAAATTTGTGTACCATAATAAGACTCTGATGCTGACTGTGGCCTCCTGTGGCCTTAGTATTGCCTTAATATAGCAATAATTATTATTAATAATTATAACACCCAGAATAGAGAAATGCACATTAAATGACATATTGTGCTCCTGTCCTAACCTTATGCACACTGTGGCCTTGTCTGCACTAAAATGATAGCTGTGTCAGCGAATCGAGACACTACTAAGGATGTTAAATATTGGTTAATTGAATAGTCAATGAACCTCATGAATTCTTATCAGTTACTCAGCTATAATCCCCGCGGGGGTGAGGCTGGCAGCCAGTGCAATCCAGCTCCACTCCTGAGGAGCCCCCTGCCATTCCGCGCTGCTGCCTCTGTATCAGAGGCAGCAGTGCAGGGTACCAGGTGGGAGCTGGTCTGTGAGGGGAGCCAGTTAAAAAATCAGCTCCCTTCATGGACCGGCTGCCTGTGGCCCCACGCTGCTGCCTCTGTTACAGAGGCAGCAGTGCAGAGTGGCAGGGGGCTCGTTGGGAGTGGGGCTGCAGCACACTGGCTGTATCAGAGGCAGTAGTGTAGGGTGGCAGCATCCCCTGTCCGGGGGGATGGGGTTGAGCTCCCAGACCCAGTGCAAGCCAGAACTGAGCTGGACTGCCTGCTCACCTGGCTCCTAATATACTTTAACTGCAGAGCTGCAGCGGTGGTAGGTCCTGGACCTGGACTGGGCCAGCACTGAGCCAGGCTGCTGGCCAGTCTGCTAAAAAGTGTACTGGTACAGGCAGGGGGGAGAAAGGCATATAGTCCAGTGGTCACCAACTGTCGATTGTGATCAATTGGTTGATCGCAGAGGCGCTGCCCATCGATCTCAAGGCAGTGTTCCCAGCTCTCCCTCGTTCCCCCACACCTGCAATGAGGAGCCTGTGCTGGTGCTACAGCCTCCTGCCCCTTTGCAAAATTGGAGCCAGAGCCAGCTTCCTGCAGCAGGGGTGGGGAAGCGAGTCCCAAGGCTCCGCGCCAGAGCCAGCTTCTCAGGAAGCGCATGCTGCTCCTCCCCTCGCCACAGCAGCATGCGCGCTTTCTTATCTTCCCTTCCTTCCCCATGCTCGGGAAAAGCAGGGGATGGGGGGGGGAGGGGCAGAGGGGTTTAAGATGGCGGCAGAGGATCATACGAGGAGTGGCTGGATTTCTTAAAGGAGCCGCATGTGCGCATCTTCCAGCGCTGCCTGCAGTTCCTCCCTGAGAGATACTCATCCCTGGAGACCCCCACGTACCAGCTAAGCTGCTCCTGCCTCCTTCCCTCTGGCCAGACACCCACCAGTAACCTACTCCTGTCTCCTTCCCCCGTCCAGACACCCAACAGCACCCTGATCCTGCCCCCTCCCTCTGGGCCAGACACCTACCTCCAGCTTACCCCTGCCCCCTACTTCCCACCTATATTCTGCACCCCCATCCATATCCCACTCACTGGCAGCTCTGTCCTGCACACTGATCCCCTTATTTTTAGCCCCACCCCAGAGCCTAGGGGAACCCACAAAATCCACTAACCCTGGAACCCCAAAAGAGTTAA
The DNA here is from genome assembly GCA_019425775.1 of Rafetus swinhoei. NCBI lineage: Eukaryota > Metazoa > Chordata > Testudines > Trionychidae > Rafetus > Rafetus swinhoei. The sequence goes on from CM033437.1 coordinate 164,817,526, forward strand.
TCTAGCCTGAGGCTTTGAACCTCAGTCCTACCTCCCCCTCTTCCTCCCCCCCTCCCCATGGAGCTGGAGTGCCAGGGGAGTGCCAGGGACTACATTAGTGAGGGTTGGGGTTTTTTGGAGGGGTTTTTTTTGCATCTCACTTGTGTGGTCCCTGACTGATTTTTCTGTGGGTCACTGACCCCTGACCCAAAAAAGGCTCCCCACTCCTCCCATAAATAAAGACAACGTTGAAACCTTTTGTGTTGGACATATTTTATTTAAAAATGAAGCTTGACCAACAAGCCCCCAATTGGGGCCAAGCCCCCATCTGGCTGCAGCATCATAACATTCTTGCACCCCCCCACAGACTCCAACCCTGAGCCCATCATATGCCTGAACCCCTTGCCCTGAGCCCCCCACATCCTGAAACTCCTGCACCCCCCACATCTCCAGTCTTCTGCCACAACACTCCTGCACCACCCACAAACTACAAACCTATGTCCTGAGCCCATCATAAACCCAACCCCCCTGCCCTGAGCCCCTCATACACCTCAACCCAAACTCCTGCACCCCCACCTCCACAAGCCTGCGGCTTGCTCAGCACCCCAACCCTCCACCTGACCCCAACACTCTCCAGCCTGGAGCCCCTTCCCTGAGCCAGCATCTTCTTCTCTACTTCCTCCTGCACCCAAATTCCCTCCCAGAGCTTGTACCTCTCACCCCTTCCCACACCCAAATCCCTCATTCCCACCCCAGAGCCTGCACCTCTTGCCTCAACCCAGTGAGAGTGAGTAAGGGCTAGGGACAGCAAGTGATGGAGTGGAGGGGAACGGAGATGGCAAGGCCTCAAGTAAGGGGAGGGGTCAAAGGGAAAGGGTGGGGTAGATCTTGGCTTGCCCTGACATTTAAAAAGTGATCTTGGGTGTAAAAAGGTTGGAGACCACTGGTGTAGTCTATAGCATTAACCAATAAGCATTTGCTTATCGGTTAATCGACTACACTATTACATCCCTAGTCACTACACAGTACAGACACCATCTAATTCTGTCCATGGAACCATGTTAAAACTTTGCTGTGACCAAAGCAAGGCCTTGCCAAGCAGCCAGTGTTCTACCTTAGACAACGATCCCTGCGTTGTTAACCAGAACATTCAGCCCTCCCCCCTCCTCTTATTTCTCCTTCGGGAAGTCCTGCAGAGTCTGGATACTCTGTAGATTCAATGTGCAGCTGGCGGAAACGCGGGTGCAGTCCCTTCTCTTGCAGCTTTGCCACCACAGCCTGACCCCGTCCTGGGTCCCGGGCTGTCAGGTACACATACCCAGTGAACTGCTTACACAGAGCCTGCACAATAGCAAATCCAATCCCCTTGTTGGCCCCAGTCACCACAGCTACTGGGGTGCAGGACATCCTCCTGGGCTAGTAAATTCCAAAGTGAAACTCACTGGGGACAACTTCCCGCAAAAGGCAAAAATAGATCTGCATCAATGAACTTGGCACATTAGATCATTCTTACGGCCTTTCTGCCGAAGACATCACGTACTTCCTCCCTGTAAAATGCTGACTTGTTGAAACATGCCACAGGGAGAGACATTGAAATGGATCCCAAATGAGTATGCCTTGAAAGTATGCAGTGTTGTAACCATTGGGCTGTTTGGGGCAGTCTCCCTGGGTAACATGCTTTGAGAGGCCCTACCATGCTTCTCAAAGGGATGTGGGGCCTAGGGAGTGTGGGGACCAGCAGCAGCATTACAGGCCCTGCTTTGCTCCCCTCTGCTTCACAGGCTCTCAGCATCACTCGCGAGAGGAGGGGTTGGGGGTTTTGGGTAAGGGGTGGAATTGGGGCGGGGGGAGAGTGAAGACAGAAAGAGGTGGGGAGGATGTGGGGAGGATGGTGGGGAGGTCCTTTACCCAACACCCTCCTAATGACATTCCTTGTTGTAGCTCTGTCAGTCCCAGGTTATCAGAGAGACAAGGTTAGTGAGGTATTATCTTTACTTGGATCAACCACTGTTAGTGAGAGAGACCAACTTTGGAACTTACACAGAGTTCTTCCTCAAGTGCTCTGTGTAAGTTCAAAATCTCTCTCTCACCAGCAGCAGTTGGTCAAAACCTTCGGAAGATCTGATAAGGCTTAGATTTCCTCATTCCACATGAGCATTTTTCCAGTAGGTTGCAGTAACTTATACAGCACTAAGGTTAGATGAAAAAGAGAAAGCACACGTGAAGGACATGACAACAGGAAGAAGAAATTGATAGCATTATTCCTATTTTTAAAGGAATTAAGTTTCCCAAATGCAAATATGCTACATTAGCCTATGTCTACACTAGGTTTAGCAACAAAAGTGCTGTTGACATGCAAAAATTGCCAAAAGTGAAAACAGGTTAAACCAGTTTTTCTGCATCCCGTTGCTGACATTTCATGGCCACATTGCCACAGACCGAGCAAAGCATTGTGGGTAAGCTTCCCATAGTGCATTGTTGTGGGAAGGCAGAGCTTCTCTTTGGGCTCTCCATGCTGAGGAATGTTAAAGCAGCACAGCAGTCTCTCCAGCCCTCCCCCTTCAGCAACAGTCTGCCTACTGCTGTATTCCTACCAAGGCGGAACAGGAAGATGCATTCAAATGATTTGCTCTTTGTTCCCCAGACGGAACACTGTCAGACACTTCCTTGAGCTTTGAAAGGAGAGAGGCACATGCTTGCTGGGCAGCAGAGATCACAAAATTCTGAGCACAGCCAACAGGGCAGACATTGTGGGATACTGACAGAAGCCAGTTCACTCTACAAAACAAACAGCAGGGTCCACACTGGCTCTTTGTTGACAATAAAGGGAAGGGAAAAGACAAAAGTCTCTTGCAGAAGTAGAAGTTTTTTGTTGCCAAAACTGGATGTTTTTCCTGTCAAAAGTCGCATTGTAGTGTAAACACTGTCACTGTTTTATGGCCAAAAGGCAGATTTTGGCCACAAAATATGCCAGTATAGACAAGGCCTTAGTAAAACAAACCTCCAGTCAGTTCTTCTTTTAGTTACTTCAGCCTTGATTGAATAGTAGTCCTAACTTGCTGCCTAACTGTTGCTAAAAAAATTACAGCAATGGCAAAAGTCAAAGCATACATTTCTGTCAGCTAAAAAGTGTAAGCAGATGTTGAATTAATTGTAATAAATTACACTTTGGAATGCCATCATTGTGGAGCCTGTGAGAAATAAAATACTAGAGAGAGTCAAATGTTTGCTGTGAGATTTTTCTGACATAGGGCAGTCTTTGCATTCTCTGCCTGCCCAACTGCAGTGGGAGTTTTGGATTACAAGGAATTCATCTTGAGACCCCATGCTTGGAAGATTTGAAGGAAAGATTCTTAGGACTGGGGTCTTAATGTGATATTTTATTCTCTTGCAGTCACTAGTTTATATAGAATATTTTATTCATGGTTGAAAAGCCACACTTTAAAGTGCCAATCCTGATCTGACAGACAGTTTATGAGCATTTTTTACTTTGATTCCAAAGGAAGCAGGATGAAGCCCATGATTACTAAACTAAGATAAACTGTACTGCATCCTTCTACTTAGCCAATCTGATTTTGCAAAACATCTTGGGACAATGCCCATTATGGGAATTAAAATGAGGAAACGCCAGCAATCCTGCACTGACTTGGAGCTAGGAAGCAGAAAAGGTGCCCAATATTAAATATCAATTACTATTTGTATTTGCAACCAAAGACCCATATCAGCAGTGAGACTCCATTGTGCTAGGCAACATAAAGACATGTAGGAAGACCCAGTCCTGGTCCAGAGGATTTTTTACTCAATTAAGGGCTTATCTATACACCTAATTACTGCACAGCCAGCCCAGGTGGGAATCTACGATGAACAGCTTGTTGTGCAGTAATATCCCCTATGAGCACTGGCAGAGCATAGTGAAAGTGCAGATGTGCAGTCTGGCATATTACTTGAAAATGTATTTTGCTTATAGGCTAGGCTTGACAGGAGCAATTAAACAAAGGGATACCTCCTTTCTTGGAAGACAGGATTAGCAGGTAACTAGATCAGCATGCTGAAAATGGAATGTTTGTGCTAAAAGTGAGTGAGTCAGTAGTAAGCTAAAAGGCAGAACATCTGAGCCCACTAAGATCAGAGGTAGGGTTGCCAGGTGTCCGGTTTTGAACCGGACAGTCCGGTATTTGAGCTTTCTGTCTGGGAAACAAATTGAGAAAATACCGGACATATAAATGTCCGGTATTTTCTAATTAAGTGAGTTTTATTATTATCATGAATATCAGTACGTAGTTGCGTACTGCCTGGCTGGTAGACACGCTCACACTGCGTGAGTGTGTCTACCAGCCAGGCAGTACGCAACTGCACAGGAGAGTGGAGGGAGTCAGGGCCGGGGCAGGATGGAATCCCCGGGGCTGGACTCGCCCATGCGCCCCACCAGAACCGTGCGCAGGACGGGCAGCACCCCGGATCTGCGTGCGCCTGGGCTAGCCCCACTCCCCACCAGCTGGTTCCCCGCTCCCCTCCCAGCCAGCCTCCCCCCCAAGCCCTCCTGGCCAGCCCCGCTCCCTGCCGGCCGGTTTCCCCCCGGCCAGCCCTGCTCCCCCCAACCCCCTCCCGGCCAGCCCTGCTTCCCGCCGGCCGGTTCTCCTGCTCCCCCTGACCTCCTCCCGGCCAGTCCCGCTCCCCTACAGGCTGGTCTCCCCCCACCCCCAATCTGAGATCAAGTGTGTCCGGTATTTTTTTAAAACCATCTGGTAACCCTAATCAGAGGAATCATTTACTAGGAATAAGATACCAAGGGACCAGAGCATGCTGGTTCCTGCATAGTAACTAAGCTCCTCTCAAAACATGATGGGACGTATAGTGAATGTAACGTAATCTGTAACTGAATATAAAGGAAGGGGGTTTCCATATAATTCTGGATGTGTGGTATGCACAGGGGGCTGACAGACTTGTGTGTGAAGGGATGTGTGTGAGGGGATGACTCCCCATTCCAAGAAGGGGCAGGGCTTTGGGTGGAAGGGCTAGGCTTTGATAGCCAGCCCTTAGTGCTACCCACAGTGTGCTGCATCCCCTCCCTCCCCCCATAAGTAGGCCTCAGTACCGCCCTGAGCGTGCCACTCCGGTGGCAATTTAAAGGGCCAGGGGCAGTGTTCCCTATAAACTGTGCGCCTCGGCAGCAACTCAGGAGCTATTCAAATGCCATCCAGCTGATTATCAGAGTGCCAACACATGCCCACAACTGGCGGCATCTATTACTATTGGTGATGCACACTCACACATACCTCAGTGTACATAACAAAATGTATTCCACACATGGATGGAAAAAATTGGAACATTAGCCCAGGACTCTGTCTGGTCCTTTTGAATTGCTAGGCTCAGAGTAGTTGTCCACTTGGCCTCCCCCATTCGCAGGTCTGGGTATGCTCTGTACCAATCCCATAATCTTGAGCCTGATCAACTGAAGTGTAATTTGACTGAATGCCAATAAAGGAATTTGAGTGAAGAATTTGGAGTCAAGCTGAGATCTTGGGAACGGAGTGGATAAAGCTTCCGAGGCTAGTGGATAAGGTATCAGAAGCTCCCCCCAAAATACTCTTGAGCTGATAAAGTCTGTGAGGCTAATCCAACGTACAGGTCCAGCAACTCAGATTTGCCTGTCTGGAGTACATAACCAGCATTAAGGGAAATGGTTTGATAATTGGAACGGCTTAAGAGTTCAAATGCTATGCTGGAGAAGTAGGTTAAATTAAGGGCAGATATTCTGTCCTGCCCCAAGAAGCATTAGAAGGAGACTGGGACTGGGTGAAAAAGGAACTCCAGTGTAGTACTGTAGTAGAAAGAGAAAAAAATGCTTGGTAGAACACAACAAAGGCCTGGTGAGTGCCACTGACATTTTCAAAAAATAGGACTCATTGGCAGCCATGGAAAAAACGGTATCCATTTTTTTAAAATCATAAGACCAAGAAAGCCCAATTTGAGGCAGGAGTTTCACAAAGTTTGTTTCTGGTGGCTAAAATGTTACAAACCAAATGTGCCACCTTGTGGGCTGAATGTAAAAAGCATAACAAACAAATGAAAGATGTAAATGAGGAACCAGAGACAAATGGGAAAGATTTCTGAGAGGTCAGGGAAAAAACAGTATCTATTACCTATTTGCATAGATCCAAAGTAAAAAGCAGCCATCCTTCAAGACCATATTTACTGAGCACAGCTCTGAAAGCATAGTGTAGTAAATTAAGAAATAAGTGCAAACATATAAAAAGAAGTTTAGAGTCACAAATAGAATTTGGCTGAGAAACCTGTCACTTTGGGAGTTAAGTTAGTGATTTGAGGGAAAAGGATGAGGACTTAATAGGAGCTTTTTTTGCACAAATAAACAGAGCAGAGTTCGAAAGGAATTGAACAGTTGGAGGTTGGAGAAACGTTAAAGAATAAAAGTGTTAAAAAAAAAAAGACTGTTTGGTTTGAGAATGAAGCCCAGTCATGACAGTATAACTTGGTGCAGT